>OX243964.1:1227500-6027500 GCA_945859745.1 Synanthedon formicaeformis
TGCATCCAAGAATCTAAGTACGTAATCCAAAATAATTTAAGCAATCTAACGGCCTCTTTCACCAACTACAAGTAAAGTGTTGATTAGTTACTTTTAGAAATAATTTTATGTTTTATTAAATTATTCACTCGGTTTAGTGCATCCATCGATAGCTGATTTCTTTTTATTATTTTCTATTTAATGTTTGGGACGTTTACCGTACAAAGAAAAGTATATCAGCTCCATTATCCCCGGTTACCGGTGACTTTAAATGACAGTTGGGTCTACTTGACGTTGGTGAAAGAGGCGCTAAATATCATTATGTAAAATAATACTTCATTGATGATATACGTAGTAGTTTCTAAGAATCTGCTTGTTACGAGTATACCTAGTTTTCACTCACACGCTGAGACAAATAAATTATCGTTATTCATGGCCACACAATTAGAGTTTTTATATCTCGAATTGTGCGGATGATTCCAGTGAATCCACAGCAATTTGTGACTGTAATTTTTCTTTATGCTATCAAATTATACGGCCGCAGTTATTGTTGGCGGTCGGAATGCATCATTCCACGCTAATGGGAATAAAATATTTATTTTGTACAACGTCTGAAAAGCAAAACGCTCTGTCGATGTCGGCCCCACACAGGCGCGATCTAACCACTTTATTTTATTTATGTTCGTCTGGTCTATTTGTGGTAAATTTATTTTGTACAATGTTTTCTAATTAAATTTATAATATGCAGATAGAGATGTCTTGAATTGTTTTTATAGTGTGAACAAAATAACAGACTACTTGTTGGTAGCTGAAATTAGATTTAACTTCTAGGATAGGAACACTTAATTTTATTTATTTTTTATTCCTTGTTTTGTTCTCTTCTTGTATTTTATGTATAAAGGCCAGCAAGCAAGCTAACGGTTAACTGCTTGATGGTAGATGGCTAACGTCGCCTATTAACACAAGCAATGGGCTGTCCAATTTATGACTGCCACTACTCAAAGAATGTTCTTTTCTGTTTTTCCAGTTTCGTGCAAGAGTTCTCGTGTGAGCCGCTAGATGGCGTTACTTTGATTTTGGAACTCCTGCGCAACGTACAGCTGAGTCAGGCCGGCGAAGGAGCCAGAGGACCGCCAGCCGTCCGTCGCAGGCCGTTGTTGGACGAGCTAGCCTGTCTGTTAGTATCGAAACCTTTTTTTTTTACTTTTTTTAGACATATATATCACGACGCGTCCGATGAAGAACAACGCATTTCCTTATGTAACTAAATTGTCTAAATTTAGATCTAAACTAAGGCGCTGCAATCAGGTTTAAAACCCGCTAAATAGCAGGCAATGTCTACGCTAGTAAGTTATGCTAAAAAGACGGTCCTATTGATTAACATAATTACTATAAAATAACTTTGGCTTACTTTCAGTCAATGTCTTTGGAGCTGCTGCAGTCGGTACCCTGACTGTGTGAGGCGTTTGGTTGCTGCTTCCAATGGCGTATACACACTGACTGTCTGCATTATGTCTACAGTTAACAAATCCAGAATTTTAGCATTACAGGTATGTTCTGTGGCAGTTTTGAAATCTTCTATCACCTGTGAAACTATCATTGATTGTAGAAGACGAGCACCTTGAGCAAGCGGATTTTGCATTACTTTACTCTGTCACCGAAACATACTGTTATTTTACTGTGGTTTCTTTTTTTTTTTGTATATTATAGGAGGTAATCTTTGAAATTACTCATCCGATTTAAAAGATATAAAGTATCATATCGTATTAAACTATCTGTGTGTTTCATCCAAATTTGTTGAGCCGTTTTTGCGTGAAAGAGTAATACTTACAAACATCTATCCTTACAATCTTTTGCATTCACGTATTTGTGTAAATAGGATAACATTCCTTATTTAAAATATATTCCTTTTCCCATTTCAGCTCCTTACAAAGGCTTTTTACCCGCCAGCCAACGGTCACAGTATGATCTCCGAAGCTCTTTCAACCCTCCGCTTGCGTTACGGAGAACCAGTTCGCTTCAGATTCCTGGTGGGCATGCTGCAAAGCGCCGCGGGCTCTGGAGACCTTCAAGGAGCTGGACTGGCCTTCATCAACGCGCTGCTGCGTAGCGCTCCCACACCACAGAGGAAGCTGTACATTCAAGCCGAACTAGAGCAAGCCGGATTTGATATTGTCACTTTAAAGAAGGTAATTCAGTCCATTCAAACATTTTGTATCTTAAGTTCACTGTTGCACACATGAAAAAGTATAGGGTATTTTGTATTAAATTTCTGGGAATCAATATTTTTTATTTAGAAGAATGGTTTTACAAAGGGGAACGCCCAAAAATGCAACACATATATGCACTACGAGTAGTACTAGAACTAAATAAAACCAACTTGTTAAAATGCGAACGAACGTGCCTCAAGCACGTGCAAGATATGATATTTAATTAAATAGAAATGAAATAATGGAAATAATATTTATAACATTGTTTAAATTAGTATTGCCATTACAGATGATCTCCAAACTGCCGAACACAAATGAGAATGTTACTAAGGAAATAGAGAACTATGAGAAACAGCTTATTGATATCGACACTTTGAGTGAGAAAGCAAACGAAGCTCAGAAAGAGAAGGACGATTTAAAAAATAAACTTGAATTACTGGAGAAAAGAGTGAAGGTAAGAGACGCTAATTTTATTTTGTTTTAAAGAAAAGTCAATGTTCTCTATTAGTTTGTCAACTAAGTATTTATAAATTTATAATTATTTTTTTTACGAATAGTCCAACAGTTAATTTTCGCTGTTAGATAAATAGACAGTTTCACGAAAAATACAGAAATCGTCATAGTAAAACAAAGTATATAAAATGTCAATTAGATTATATAAGTTCTAGTTCCACTTAGTCATGTATAGAAACATCAATCAATACGGTTTAATAATAATGTAGATGTTTCTGAATTCATTGCGTACAATTTCAGATACTTCAAGAGGAAAAGGGCATATTGTTGTCTTTAGAGAAATGTCTGAAAGAAAAATGTTGCGAACTCCAAGAAGAAGTTTCGACACTGAGATCCGAACACGGCAATTCGAACCGAAAGAAACCGTTTGCTATAAAAAAGAAACCGCACAAAAACCGAGGTAATAATCCT
This sequence comes from Synanthedon formicaeformis, assembly GCA_945859745.1. Lineage (NCBI taxonomy): Eukaryota > Metazoa > Arthropoda > Insecta > Lepidoptera > Sesiidae > Synanthedon > Synanthedon formicaeformis. The sequence continues at coordinate 1,230,614 of OX243964.1, forward strand.
AGACGGCTATTTTCACTTATTTGTTTTTAAGTTAAATGGTGACAGACACGCTGACGCTATATTGCTAGGTACTGTCACCGGTAACCACAAGCAATACCTTGGCAAAGACCAAGGTGTGAGAATTTGTATCTTACATTCCTTACTCACGCTCTGGAAACACAGCGAACTACTTAATTTATGAATATATTCCACTAATACTAGGTGTTTATTAAGTATTTCTCTGAAATAATTCCTGGCCAAACATATTCAAAAATAATTTTGGTGTTACAGATGATTCGTCCCCACCCGAAGACGAAGGTATCAGTTCATCAGAGCGATCGCTTAGTCCTGAAGGTGATCCTCAGAGGGACTCCATGATGTTCGAAGTATTTAATGTGAAAAATGAAACTTACGATTTAATTAGAAACAAGCGTTCTCTTCATAAAAAGTTAGAATCAACCAAGAAAAACAATGATCACAAAAAACAATCCGATGATGAAGAAGAAACTACTATCGACGAAGTTATACAAGAGCTTAGGAATATAGTTAACGATGCAGAATCAGCAGGGCAATATTCCAAAGACAGAATAATTTTTGCCGACGATAAGTCATCGAGATGTAACCAAACGTCGGAAATTAATGTGTCTGTTAATGCTCTGGAATGTCAAAAACACAGGGAAATTGAAAAAGAAGATTCCATTACCAGCACCAGACATAGCATCCAAATAGTTAGCAGCACAGAATATCTGAACGAAAACGACGATGAAGAAGAGTCAGAGATTGTTCCGACGAAAATTCTTCCACACCCGCCAAGGAAAGCTAAAAGCTTGATACATCTATTCGTCCCACCTGTCGACCAAGGAATATACAATAAACCACCACCAGATTTATATGATGACACCTTCTATTCGAGCGATGAAGGATCAGATTCACTTCTGAGCGCTTCGCGTTGTCAAAATCAAGTGACAAAGAAACCATCAGTATCGAGTTTTGATTTCAATGAATGTCGCGCCCTGTTCAATTCATTAGCGGAGAAAGAGACGGAAGAGAAAATTAAAAGATCCCGAACTCGTTCTAGAGAAGAATGTAGAAGGTCATCTGTTAAACGTAGCGAATCATTCCAGACGTCAGAAAAAGGCACTCGGCAGAGAGAGTATATAGACAGCATGTTTTACACGGAAAGTCACTCTATAATCGGATCGATGACCCAATTACAAAGATCTAACTCGAAATGCAGTCGAGTTGATGAAATAGTTAATCTAATAGAGTCGAAGAAACTAACAAAAAGCTTAGATAGAATCGATGAAGGTTTGAACTCGATGGTAGACATAGTAATGATGAGTGAGCCGAAGAAACTTTCTTATGAGAAAAGACAAAGATCCTGTTCAAGAACTAGCAGTGATGCTGGTAAAGAGACACCTTTGGTGCCTCTGACCAGATCGAACAGTAGATTGAACGGCTTCCTGCAACAAAGACGCGACTCAAAATCCTCCAGCCATAAAGGAAGAGAGGAGTCTACTGTGAAATTGGATCAACAGAAATTCTATTTGCCACACCCGAAACTCAGCACCGGCTCGTTCGACAATCATTCTACCTCGACTTACAATGCGTTCCTTGTAAAACGGGGTACCGCAGGGTTCTATTCTGGGCCCCACATTATGAGAGATGCACCGGCAAGTATGACGAGTCTAGTGATGACAGGAACACACAGCCACTCTGACTTAAAGAGAACACTATCTCCAATGGGCTCTAACAACAGCTTCGGAGTACACAAAGTGACAGACATGCCTTCAGGATTATACTAATCATAATCAATTATTATATAATCAGAACCAACGACTAATTATAAGTATTTCGTACCTTAGTATATACTTACTAGTGCAATATTATAACCCAATAGGGTAGCTAGTACTCCCGTGTTATGATTAAGATTTAAAATTTATTTAAGTGCCCTCGTAATGTCTTAGTAATTTTGTATATAAGCAAAATTAGCTTAAGATCACAATTCACACTTTCTTCTACGATTGAGATTTCCTTTAAATTCAAATTATTTCTTTTTTTTTTTGTAATAAAAAAATCTATTTATTTTCATTTTCTTTGTGCATATTAGATAATGTACCTATAGATAATTTTCAAAAATGTAAGCATCGTCGTAATAAAAACATTTAAGTAATAACTTAATTGTATTTTTTTTTTATTTAGCAACAATTCTTTACTAATAAGTTATGTTTCATATTTTCAAATAGTTAATTTGATTATTTTATGGAAGCACAAATAAGGTCCTATTTCTAAATTCCTTGAATCTGCGAATAGATTTGGCTACTAAAAGCACTTCATATAAGAAAAATGTCATTAGCTTACTGACATTTAAGTCATTACCATTCTTTTTTTCTCATGGTATTCTGCTATCATTGCAGAAAAACTGTATTGCCCTTTTCAAAATATTCAGACCTATATTTCGTTCATAGAAACGGGCTTATAGGGAGAAAAATCGTTCGGCTGTGATTGGTGGAGATGACCGACAATGTGAGTGTACACAGTACATGTACTTTTGTACATAGCGGTAGCGGGTTACATGTTGACTCTTTTCGAAATATCGTGGAGACGCTATTTTATATTTGTTACTGTTTTGTTTGTGTTTAAAGTTTTGTTATAATGCGCAACCTCTACGGCTTAAAATTAATATATTAAAAAGTAGCTTGGGCTTGTCAATATACTTGGCATTCATTAAAGAGACGTAAAAACTTCATGGTGATCGGTTCAGTAGTTTTTGCGTGAAAACGTAACAAACAAACAAACAAACAAACAAACTCACGTTCACATTTATAATATTAGTAAGGATAAGGAACCAAAGTTTAGGGTTGTGGTAGGTATGTAGGTATTATTATAATATTTTATTATAGTTTACAAAGCTAAAAGCAGCGTAATGTGAACGTTCACCTATTATTGTAAACTCCCACTCAAGATGTGCTGTCCTTGTCGTTTGTATGGAATTGAGTGAAAGAGAAAGCGCTCTATTAGTTCGTTTATATGAACGACGAACGAAATATAGTTATGTAAGTATAATATTATTAATGCAATGAAAGTTCACAATAAACTACTCAATAGAATAGAATTTCTAGATCCTATGTTTACAAGAAACTGATAGAATTCTTATTAAACTTCAATAATTTTATAGTAAAACATGTATATTTTGTTATAAAATATTAATTAATTAAAATATAAATAATAAAAATCTATACCAATATAATAAAGCTGAACAGTTTGTTTGTTTGGTTGGTTGGTTGTACTGGTTCGAATTGAAAAATTCTTTTTGTGTTAGATAGTCCAACACAAAAAGTTATACAAAAAAAATTGTGTTGTATCGACGAAGGCTATAGGCTATAGAGAACGCGGACGAAGTCGCGGGCACCAGCTAGTTAGGTTATAAAACATAATTATTTAGTTATTAACGACATAAGATTAAGGTTGACAAACAGGCTGACGGTCCAATTGATTGGCTATCGTCGCCTATAATACAAACTTGATTTATTTAGATGTTTTCAAACTAAGATAAGATGAAATGTTTTCAAACTGTCAGTTTATACTACCTATAGTTCTTTAGCCATTTGTTTGTAAGTTTTTCTTTTTGTGTAATAAATATTTTTTCATTTTCAAACCTCAACACAGGTACTGCAAGTACGCTGCCGACCATAGTATAGGCTATGGCCGGTAGCGGCAAGGCTCTGGCATCCTTTATTCACTCACCGAAACACAGCAGCACGTAGCTGTTATTTCACGGTGGTATTCTGTATTGAGTTGGTTACTGCAGCCATACGGGCTGCCCAAATGACTACGAAACGCAATATGCCCTGCCACTACTTTCAATTCAAAGTTGACTCGGTTGGAAAGCGAACCTGGGACCCCTGAGACAGAGCAACCTAACCACTCATCCAACAAGCTCGTCAAGCTCGTTTGTCCATGACTACCTTTTAAATGTTGAAAAAATATTTTATTAAAATTACATAACGACTATGTTTTTTTTAACACTATACTTTTAAAAAAAACTATGTGATTTTTTATACAACCTCAAGAAAATCTCATTTTAAAGTATAAAACGTGACATTGACATGTATATTACATACGCTTAGTACGTATGTAATGTATTTTAAAGTTATTCAATAATCAGCTGTGACCCTGGTCTAATAAGAGAGGTTTTAATAATAAGAGGTTTTACATAAATATGTACCACATTTGGTACCATGTAAATTAATTATACGTATATACATTATCCTTGTCTGTCAGGAAAATTAAACCGGATACAAATAATTCCTCTGATATTACATAATTAACATAAATATTTATAATTATTTTTTTTTTCATAATAATATTGCATGCAAATAATTGAATTGTAATTACACGTAGTTGAGGTATATTTTTACTCGATTTTTATTATCTTACTAGCGACCCGTTCCCGGTTTTGTGTGGATGCATTTTTTCTGAAAATTAAATACATTTCACGTTTGTTGCTCTTTCCGTTAGTAAAAAAAAGTAACAAAATTCGTTGGGTAGTTTAGAAGTTAGCTAGCAGAAATACAGTGAGAAGCCAAAAAAGATAAGCTTAGTAAGTATATAAGACTTGGCTTACGAGGTGACCGCCATGTGGGATGTCGATTCGACCATCATCGTCCCGATAGTCTTGTCGGCGAACGGTCTTATAGCGAAGAGCCTCGACGTACACCTCAAGAGGCTCTCACTAGATGGCTGGGTTAAGGGACAGATACAGAAGGTGGTACTTCTTGACACGACACGAATTGTCAGGAGGTTCCTCACTCTGCAGCCCTAACCACCGGTAGCTTGGGCCTTGCCTCGCTACATGCGGCACTCTTCCACGAACTACATATTGTAAAGTGTTGATTACTTACTTTTAGAAAATCATTTTTTGTTATATTGAATTATGCACTCGGTTTACTGCATCATTCGATAGCCGAATTTTTTTTATTATTTTCTATTTAATGTTTGGGACGTTTACCGTTCAAACAAAGGTATATCAGCTAAATTATTCCCGGTTACCGGTGACTTTAAATGACAGTTTGGCCTAATTGACGTTTGTGAAATAGGCGCTTATTGTTTTTTTTTTATATATTGTAAAAAAATTAAATCTGCAAAAGTTTGTATGGATGTATGGATTTTTGTTACTCTTTCACGCAAAAACTACTGAACTGAACATCACGAAATTTTGCATACACGTTGTCTGGGACACCAGAAATCGTATGATTTCATCGTTCAACGAGGACGAAGTCGCGGGCACCAGCTAGTACTTGAATAATAATAAAAAAAAAACTCCTGTAATGAATGAATTCCTATTAACTTATTCAAAAGTTCAAGTTCATTGATGACTTTTTTTTAAACATGACAATTTGACAGCCCGTTTCGTCCCAATGTCGTCGTTGCGTCATACAATAGTTTTACATCTTCGATCGCTCTTACATAGCTTCGTAATATTTCTGTTATGTTCATTTGGAACTAAAATGTATGTAAAATGTATGTAACTAAACTGGTTTACTTAATTGATTGGGCATTAACTTCTAAACAATTAAACTGCATAACGTATTATCAATATCTAATTAATGTACAATTGTAATACACTGTATTATAAAATAATTTACGAGTATTTTATTTTAATCACACAGTACGGAGAACAAAAACAAAAAACCTTCTTATTCATAAAATAAAAACAACTTTTTTGCACAATAGCTGAATTTTATTTTATGTGTAGAAAATCGTTGATTTTATAATAGTGTGGCAGATCGGTGGTAGCGGGGCACCGATGTCGTGTCATAACGTCCCCGTGACCGCACCTATCTTCGGCCGGTCTCCTAGAAATTAAAAGTGCACTTTTGAGAAAATGAAATTTCATTAATTAATGTCAGTTTTTGTTTCCATGCAAACCTTCATTTCATGTCTCAGAAATGTCATGTTTTTTTTTTAATGTATTGCTACAACCTATAACTAATGTGTAATCATGGAATTACTTAGTATGGAATTGGTAAGTTGCTCGAGTTGGAAAGCGCCCTATTAAGTTCACGCGTATCAATACTAATAATAAATCTGTAAGGGTTGGTTATGGAGTAAGTTACTTTGTTTTCAGAGATATCGTGTTTATAGACTCTATACTTGATACTGAAACTAAATTGACCATTTTCAGAATTTTTTTCTGTATGTATGTATGTATGTAAGTATGTATATTCCTCCATAACTCTTAAACGAATCAACTGATTTTCATGAAACTTGGTAAATAAACATTTAGACGCACAGGACACAGGATAGGCTACTTTTTTCTTTTTCAACGCGGACGAAGTCGCGGGCGCCAGCTAGTATTAGATAAAAGTCTAAGTTAAAGAGAGCCACTGTTACTATTAAAGGAGTGAAAAGGTTAAAAGTGAGTGGAATCAATCGACTTTTTATCGTCATAACGTGAACTAAATATTCAGAAAAACCTATTAAAGGTTTTACACTTTACTGACATTTTAATCAACTTGTATAAAAATACTTATTAGATTATATAAATAAATAAATTTCACGATTTTTTGCTTTCACACGTTGTAGACATTTCATTTCACCTTTCATTCACGAATGTATACAGGTGACCCCTTATATAATTATAACGATTGATACGGTGGTATAGTCCGATACAATTTAATGGCGGCTCGGAAGTTAGCTGCGAGCGCTCTTGTGCGCAGGTATATCCCTCTGTACACCCGCGGATATCTAATATTGCGTTCTGCGCACCATGTTGACTAATGTTCAGAGCCTCCATTAAGTTTGATTTGGACTATAGCTAAGTAGTCCGTAAACATTTCGTCTTCTATAGTATCCTTGCCTGCTAGTTCAGAAACTGTTCACCTATTAAACACGTTCATACACCTTATAAACACGCCACAATTTTTCAGCCTTACAATTTGTTTTAAATAAAAGTTTCTCTTTCGTGCATACGATTGTATTAGATACAATATGTGATTGAGACAAAATGTGTTCATTGCACCCATATGGGTGCAACGTATCATACGATACGATCCACATGCAACAGTGACTACTGACTCATTTTCCTCATTTTGTTTTAACCTTAGGCCTGTGGAGATATAACCATGCGTTAAATCAGAGTTCAACTCAGTTATTTTTCAATCTTCTTTGAATATGGACTGATAAAATGAACAGTTTACTTAAAGTATTACTTTTAGAGTTCGCGGTTAATGTTGTGGCCCAAAACTACAATCATTACTCGTTGCTCAATACGAACATATCTCAAAACAGGTTCTCGTTGAAGAGATTGTTAAAGAACAACGAATATGCACTGATGAACTTCACTGAGCGTGCCACTAAATATGGATTTCATTCGGAGATACATACAGTTGTTACGGAGGATGGATATATTTTGAAAATGTTTCGGCTCATTCAACCGAGGTGTGCAGAATTAAAGAAACCTCCTGTGCTGATGAACCACGGCGCCTTTCTAAACGCAATGTGTTGGATAGACAATCCTCCTGATACCAGTCTTGCTTATTTAATCGCTGATTCGTGCTACGACCTTTGGTTGGGTAATACTAGAGGGACAGAGTTCTCAAGAAGACATGTGACATTGAACCCGAGGACTGATCCTGATTACTGGCAATTTTCCTGGCACGAAATGGGCGTCTACGATCTGCCAAGATTAGTCGATCACATTCTGGAGATGACGGGAAGTGAAAAAGTGAATTTTATTGGTCATTCACAGGGTGCTGCTGGATTTTTCGTTTTAACGTCATTGAAACCGGATTATATGAAGAAGTTTGGTGTCTCCATCGCGTTGGCCCCAGCTACCTTCATGAAACACACCAATAGTTTATTGTTTTTAACTTTTTACGCTATACGCTACTTACTATACCGTCTGAGATTTTCCGAAGCGTTGGTGATGGATTCAAGATTTGTTAATTTTATTACATCCATATGTGGAACGCAACCACCGATTTCGACTTTATGTGCTAACGTTTTTTTCAAAATTGATGGACGCCATGAAGGCTCTATAACTCAGACCACGTTTGAAACTCTAGTTGCTCATACGCCTGATAGCATTTCTTTGAAGTCAGTCTATCATTTCTCTCAATCATCATCGATTATAAATAGATTTAGACAGTTTGATTATGGTGAAAGAATTAACAGGCTAGTATACGATGCAGATGAACCACCTGACTATAACATCGGTAGTATCACGACGCCAGTAGCAATAGTGTACGGTAACAACGACCGTATTGTGAATTCAACGGATGTAGAAACTTTGAGAAGTAAATTGAAAAATGTTATAGATTTTCATTCTGTAGATAATCCCAAATGGAATCACATAGATTTTCTATGGAGCAAATATATACCAGAATTATTATATCCAAAAGTAATTGAATATTTATCTAGATATAGTTTAAGCTAGGTTTAACAAAAAGTGGAACAGATATTTTGAAATTAAAATTTCATCCCCATTGTCCCACTTTGTTTGTGACCTCTATTCCCAGTAGTTCGGTTAATTGATTCGATTTTACTTATGGATGTGTTTTATACATAAGTAGGTATAATTTTATTTAAATTATGATACGTATGTAATAATAATGTTAAGCACCATAATTAGTATAAGCACCAGATTATACCGAAATATTTGTTTATACATATTATTTTAAGGCACAAATTACCTAGCGTGTTACTACAGGGTTAACTCAGTTGTAATACTAATCGAACACATAGATTTATTATTCACTTATTCAATATGTTAACCTTCACATAATGCGTTACGATCATCGATCTTACCTACTGACCTACTGTATGAATCAAGGCTCCAGGAATCGATTCCTTGTAACTCAACTCGAATAAAAGTAATAGCTAATTTTATGTTTTGTCAATGGTGCTTTGCCGGAGTAGCTAATTTTTAAAAAGAAATGAAACGCTTTTATTAATTTCAATTTTGTTGTATATTAGTTTAGTCAAAACTTGCGCAGTTTTTAATACCTATAGATAATTAAACCTTAATTTTATTTATTCCTGACATGAACTCTCCATATATAATTTATTAAGAGTGCATAACAAAGTGTTTCTCGGTGTCTTACCAAATACCAAAACTCTACAAATGTATAAATTCTACCAAATATTATCTATAAATGCGAAAGTTCGTTTGTTTCTTTGTTTGTTACGTTTTCACAACTTAAATAAGTAATGAATTTTTACACACACGTTGTCGAAGATACAATAAATACCTTTAATTTAATTTTTTTTCTGAATGCAGAAAAATAATTAAACGCCAATTAAATATTGAATAAATTTTATTATTTGTAACGTAATGTTACTAATTTTATTATATTACCTTATTTGTTTATTTATCTGTTTATAACTATTTATTAAACCTTTTTAAAATTAGTATTCCTTCATTTAAAAAAAATTCCGTTCTAAAATATTTGATTTTTGTTTTGCTTCGTCGCAGAGAGTGATGGGCATTCGAATTTTGACCGTGAGAGAAGGAGTTTGTCTTTTGACACTGAAAAATTTCATATTTAAATAGTATGATTTTTCAATATTAATTGTAAATTTTATTCAGTTTAATATAAAAACCCCGAATTTTATATGGGTTTTTTTTTTATGCTGGATGCATAATTTCCTTGGATCCAATTTTATTCGTCTAAACGAAGTTTGGACGTTTGGAGAGAAGGCTTTCTGGGTCCATTTTCTTACGGCAGGGCCAATCCACGAGACGCTCGCCGTTTTATTCTTGTGGACGTCTTCAGAGTTATTTTCTTTTATGGATAGCGTACCAAAATCGTCGACATACAGATAAGTTTTTGTTTTTCTCATAGAAGAGTGATTCAAAATTTAAAATAATATATATGTTTATAATTCCGCACTGGGCATAGAACCACACCCTATTTAAGTTTCTTGTTTTTTTTATTTAATGTAATATATTTTTATTTGCTAACTCGATATTTTTATTTGTAGTTAGCTGGCGCCCAATTTTTATTTTTTTCCCTATAGCCGTTTACGTTTCTTTTGTTTTAAAATATTTACAACGTAACATTTCTTATTAGATTTTCGTCAGACGTTTTTTTTTTCAACGCTTAAAAAAAAGCGTTACAAATTATATAAAGAGAAAAACCATCAAACCTATAAAATATAATTGATTTGATTTTTAGTATGTGAAGCAAACGTTAGGAAAAAAAGGTCATCAAAACGAATCTATTGAGGAAATATAAATATTCAATACATTGAAATTTTTATCGCAGTCACAATTCGTACGTATCTCATTAAGCTCGGGTACAATGAATAGTTTTATTAAAGTGTTGTTCTTAAAACTTTTTGTAATAGTTGCGGCTCAAAATTACAATCCGAATCCGAACTCGATGTTTAATATGAAAATACCACAAAACAGACTCTTATTGCAAAGACTATTGAGGAACAATGAATACGCTCTGATGAATTTCACACAGCGAGCCACTAAATACGGATTTAATTCAGAATTACATACAGTTGTTACGGAGGATGGATATATTTTGAAAATGTTTCGACTCATCCAACCGAAGTGTACGGAAACTAAAAAACCTCCAGTTCTACTGAACCACGGAGCCTTTCTAAACTCTATATCGTGGATAGACAATGCTCCTGAAAATAGTCTTGCCTATTTAATCGCGGATTCGTGTTACGACCTATGGTTGGGTAATAGCAGAGGAACAGAATACTCTAGAAGCCACGTGAGAATGGACCCCATGTCTGATCCTGCTTACTGGCAGTTTTCCTTTCATGAAATGGGCATTTATGACCTGCCAATGTTCGTCGATCATATCCTGGAGAGCACTGGAAGCGAAAAAGTTAATTTCATTGGACACTCCCAGGGTGCTGGTGAATTTTTTATACTTACTTCTTTGAGGCCGGAATATATGCAGAAATTTGGCGTTTCAATCTCATTAGCGCCGTGTACATTCATGAAGCATACAAATAGTTTTCTATTCAGATTTCTCTATAACATACGTCATTTTATTTATGTTTTTCTAAACGGTATGGGTATTCATGAAGTGACTACTGTGGATTCAATAGTTCACGATATACTTGTCTTCCTATGCCGAACAAAGAGTCCATCTTCGACATTATGTGCTGAAGTTATATTCACATTTATTGATGGACGCCATGACAACTCAATATCAAACGATACATTTGTGACTCTAAGCGGACATTCGCCTGACAGTGTTTCTTTAAAAACATTCCTCCACTTTGCACAGTCGATGACTGTAAATAAATTTAGACAGTTTGACTATGGTTTTAGAACTAACAGAAGGGTATATGGTGCAAATTACCCACCAGATTATAATTTAAGTAGTATAACAACACCTGTAGCAATTATATATGGTAAAAATGATCGTTTCATTAATTCAACAGACATAGAGACTTTAGAGAGTAAATTGCCAAACGTTATAGATTTCCATTGTATAGACAATCTCAAATGGAATCATATAGATTTTCTATGGAGTAAATATATACCGGAGTTGTTGTATCCAAAAGTAAGTGAATATTTGTCCAAATACAGTTTTAGTTCATTATGATAATGGATAACGTGAAATAAGCCAAGCACATAGGTAGCTATAATATTATGTGTTAATCCAAATGGGTCAGTGAGGGTAAATTTAAAACTATAGGAAATATAAAATTTGTTCGTGGGAATTATCCGCTTGGTTTTGTAGGAGTTGTCGTAATTTTTGACTCGTAATTTTTTTTTTTAATAAACTTTATACAAGTAGAGGCATTTGTCGTATATATACGGCTCTGGCAAAATGGACACGAAAATAATTGTCGGATAAATCCGACTCTGGCGGCTAAAGGATTAAGACAGATTGCATTCAAACTTCTTTAAATTACGCTCATACGCAACCAGGAATCGAACCTGGTCAAATCTGTAAAGTCGGTGCTGGGTTTTAGATTTGATTTGGAATGACACTACACTATATGTCCAAAGAACTTGTACATGTACCTAAGTTATTTATTATTTTTAAAGCTTTAAGCTATTTTTAAGGTAAAATTTAATGGTATATTTTAGTTGGCTGAGATTATTTATGACATAAGAGTGAGGTCAATCACTGTTATGTCATATAAACTGCTGAACTGGTGACTAAACTGCTTTTAAAAAAACACACCAAGGTTACATATGAGTAACCTTACCATTTGAATAAATTAATAAATTATATAAAATAAAACAAAATATAAGATTACGTGGGCGTTTATTTTATCTTTGATTTTAAAGATTAGCATTTTGTATAAGTCAAACACAAATTAAAATTTCAAAACCTCGTTACTGTCGACCAGGAAATCGTTTGTCAACCAATTGAAAAGGAAGTAGGACATACCTTCTACAGAATGTAGACCACCTAATTCGTTATTTTCCCAAACCATCACACTGTTTATAGTAAAGGACCGTACTCGAGCGTTTAAAATTGAATCAACTAACAAAGACTTCATACCAATTAAAAAGTTAATTTTCCTTGGAAGTACTGCTAAAGTATATGTACTATCGCGGTCAATGGAGCAGACCCACTTTTCATACAAATTTGTCTAACGTTGAATTGAGGTTGTCATAGTAACGTAAATGTTATAATACGAGTAGGTATTTGAAGTAGGAACAAAGATAAATACAAAATGTGCACACGAAATTGTTCCTTACGGTGGGACTGCTCCCTTGACCGCGATAGTACATATATATTAAATATGTGTATACATAGGTATATGGCTGTACTCACCAGTAGGACATTACACTAATATTGGACTACTATATACTAGTTACTTGCTGGTGCCCGCGACTTCGTCCGCTTTGAAAGGAAAAATATGTGTGGTATCGCCGGACATCGTTATCGCTGTGACGACGAAATATTTTTTTTTAATCTTTTTTGTGTCTTATATAGCCGATGTCTTATTCTGATGTATAAGCAATATTATTGTAAAGTTTCATTGAAATCCATTCAGTACATACTCTCATTTATAATATTAGTAAGGAAGTAAGGATTTGTCCTAAAGTATTAGCTCTACGTCATTAGCTACCCCATCGATAGGGTCCTACTAGTGAATTTATTTAAGTTAATGCAACTATTTTTAAAGTGATTAATGGTTTTCAACCTTTTTTAAGGCGGAACCCTTAGAAAAATATTACTACATACATCGAAATACTACAATGGAATTTGCGTCACAAATGCCAAAGTGGCACATAAAAAGAACGCCTTTGACAGAATCACGGCGGACTCGCCTTCACGCGTCAATGGTAAAAGGTAGTAACGATCAACTTCTACTATTTCATTTTAAACTCTAATTGGTTGACGTAAAGTCACATTTTCTTTAAATTACGTACTTATTATTATGTTTGTTTTGTTTTAAATGACAGTTCATGCTCTACGCATATGTCACTTTTAAATGTTCCATAAAATTCGAAGTGTTTTGTATGGCACGCGGGTTCCATGTTGTAGTAGTTTGATGACTACATAGTATAAAACAGTCGCTTCCCGTCTATCTGTCCCTATTTATGCTTAAATAGGTCTTTAAAACTACGTAACAGATTTTGATGCGTTTTTTTTAATAGATAGAGTGATTCAGGAGGAAGGTTTTAGTATATTTTTTTAACGCGGGCGAAGTCGCAGGCACTAACTATCTACTAAAAATAAAGATACAACCCCTGAAAATTTTATAACAGCAAAGATGTCAGGCGTTATATTGCTTTACACATTTAGTCAGGCGCTACACATCCCCTACTTAACGCGGGCGAAGTTGCGGGCACCAGCTATTGTAAATTATAAAATAAAAAACAAAATGGCGCACCACGCTGCGCTGTGGCGACAGTAGCAAGTGTTTATTAATGGCGAATTTAATAAACATATTTATAAAAAACCCAAAAAATTCTTATCACAAAACTTAGCGCAATTTAAGTCAAAAAGTCGTTCCCCCCTGAGCACCAAATTGTGCCAAGAATTTTGGATTAGTACCTACACATTTGTCAGATTCCACTTTCGTCATAAGTCGAAATTTTTAAAAGATTTAGTTCGCTTTGGTCATGAATGACGAATTGCCGGGATATATACACCTATGTGATTATAACACTAAGCGCCTCTTTCACCAACGTCAAGTAGGCTAAACTGTCATTTAAAGTCACCAGTAACCGGGGATAATGGAGCTGATATACCTTTGTTTGTACGGTAAAAGTTCCAAACATTGAAAAAAAAAATTTTCTTATTAATATTATTATTATTTATTATTATTAGGGAAGAGTGAAAACAGAAAAAAAGAGGTTCTTGGTGAAAGAGGCGCTAAGGGCCTCTTTCACAAAATACAAGTAATATGTTGATTAGTTACTTTTAAAAATAATTTTCTGTTTTATTGAATTTGCCGAATTTTTATTATTATTTTCTATTTAATGTTTGGGACGTTTAGCGTACAAACAAAGGTATATCAGCTCCATTATCCCCGGTTACCGGTGATTTTAAATGACAGTTTGGCCTACTTGACGTTGGTGAAAGAAGCGCTAAGTAAATACAACAAATAAAAATACTAAAACAGTTTTTCTCGTTTTATTTTTATTGATCCGCGAGTTACGTTAGGTTGCGATAGTGGAGACAACCCAGGATATGTACATTACATTTGACAAAAAAAATATATTCTAATAACCCCTTTTAAAGAAACATTTTTTATGAAGATATTATACCTACTCAATTATTTTCCTGTAGTCTGTCTTTTTATAGCACTGATCCTTATGGACAAATAATACAAATACAAATATGTACAAAATAATTTATTTAAAAACTTAAGCCTACGTACAAAAAGGGTGTAAATGTGTGTAAGGTTGTGTGTGTGTGTGTAAAATGGACAATGTCTTAATATTGGTTTTCATTTTTCCCATGTTACTTTTACTGTGGTCGGTAATCTTATGGTACGAGTATCAATTAAAACTTTCAGCTAATTTTAAAGTAATAAGTAGACTATCATAGACTTGCTCCTTCGCATCACCGCCCCACATGTAATCAACGTGACCAAACGAAGTCCTAGCTGCTCGATAGACACCTCTCAAGTTTCCTACGCTGTTGGCAAGGAGATAGAGATCCCGATAGTGGACCAAAGTATCTCTCATTGTGTAATACAGATATGTTGGAGCAGAGATCAGGCTTAGGTCGTATTCTGGTGGGGTGGATCTGCCGTAGTAGATTAAATTGGCTATTGAGGATCCATAATCGAAACGACGGAAGGTTTTAGTGCTGATGCTTTGACCGTAATGGCGCAGTTGACGAAGGGCAGCACCGCCTGGTGCGTGGCCTAAGTAGAGCGGCAACAGAGACTGCAGAAAAATGTTAATTATTCAAATTTATTGTCTATAATAGAAGAAAAAATTGGATTAAATTCTAATGTGACTACAAAAAGGCCAATTAAACAGATTCAGTTCATCATAACAAATTGTTTTTTAGGTAATATTGAAAAAAAACTCTCCATTTAAGCCGGACAGACAGAGACTAGATATTATATGTTTTTCACAAAAAAATACAATTAAGTGAATATCTATATCACTTTATTGATACTACAAGTAGTTAAATATTTTACAAGTATTAGTACATATTAGTAAACGTAGTTGTCCGGCTCTGCCTGTTATGACGAATTATGATTTGTTTTTCACTAATGATTACGTTCGTGCATAATTATTTGTGAAAGAAATATTAAACGTGCCAAGCCCAGTTATATGTTAAGTAATAGATTGAACACTCTCTACGATGTCTTGCTAAATTCATGTTCCAACGCGGAAGGTGCGCGGGGGTTGGCGGAGGACGGCGCGGCAGTAGTGTCAAGGTCAATATGTCAAGTCGTAGACAACTGAATATTAATATGGCCGACCCGATAAGCACGTCGGTTTTAACAAATTAAATATTAACCTATTAAACGTTTCAATATTAATAAAACTTACCTATGGAACGTCACACCAGCAGTTTACCAATATTTTTTGTTGTATTTTTGCAATATCTCATCACACAAGACGGCATTCTTACTGGTTTTGAAAATAATAACGTGCCTAATCTCTACGAGCGCGTATGACAGACTGTCAACAGGTAGGACGTCGGAGTGTTCCATCTAGTACTTAACATATCACTGGCCAAGCCGGGAGCCGGTCGCTAGTTAGGTGAACAAAAGTGGCAGGGCACACTGCGAAGCAACCCGTCTGGTCTAACTACCTCCTTACAGAAAGCATGTGTGCACTTGTGTTTCGCTAAGTGATTAAGGGATGCTAGAACCCATTGCATTATCCGTGTCGACAGTGCACTTGAAGCACTTGTGGCGTTGCAAGTGAACTGTCAGCCTATCTGTCAACTTTAACATTTAAAAAGGTGGACCTCTAGAGACTTAAAACGAAGAAACTTACAGTATTGTAATATTCAATTCTCTCCCCGTTTATTGCCAGCGAGATACACAATTCTTGATGTGTCGTGTTGTCTGCACAAAAATTAGCTCCCAGCCAACTAATCGGTGCTCGATTGCCGAGAAGTTCTCCCATGCCCCAAAAGTGAGCTGTTACCTGGCGAATTGAAAAAATGTGTTAATTATTAAGTATTCTAGACTTGTATAACTTCATTGATCAAGAAGGGGAAAGTGGGTAAATAGAAATAGTAGAGAAAATGTCACGTGAAGCTATATTATCAGCGAGTAAAATAGGCTCGGCTATATTTTATGAAGTTACGCGAACCCGCGAACAAAAGCTAGTATAAAATATTCTTAAGGACTTAAGGAGGCATACGATTATCAATAACTAGCTTGTGCCCGCGACTCCGTCCGCGTCCTCTATAGCCTATAGTCTTCCTCGATAAATGGACTATCCAACACAAAAAGAATTTTTAAATTCTAACCAGTCGTTCCTGACAAACAAACAAACTCTTGAGCTTTATTTATTGGTATAGATTGTACAAGTTTCTGTACAAAACAATGGGTAGGTAGGTATTCCAGAATCATGGTTCCAGAAATTAAGATTTGGATTCACCAAAAGAAATCTGGTGTCATCTCATCAAATCAAGATACGAGTATAATAATTATACTTAGGTAATACGCAAACAACAATCGAAAAATAATCGAACAAAATAGGCAGTTTGTGAACATACATTAATAAAGTGATACATCTTTTTTTATCTTTGACCATCAGTTATTGAATTCGCGATAAAAAAGTAATTAAAATCTACGCAATCACTCTATCGGCGGCATCTACTAAATATTATTATTTCGCGTCGTGAAAACGAAGAAGTATTTAGATAAAATGTTATGAAAAACAACTAAGGGAACGTACCCATACTAACTCGTAGGTTAATAATAATCAATATAAGCAATAATAAGCAATGCGTTATTTTTATTTATTTCTTTATTTTAAATGATCCTATATCGCTGTTTAAAAACTAAAGGGGCACAAATCAAAATTACACTTTTTACAGGAGAGCTAGTCGAAAAACATTAAAATATTTTTTGTCAATTTTTTCTTATTAGATATATATCAAATATATCCATATTATACATCGTTAGAAGGGTATTTTTAAATAGCATTAAATGTTTATAATAAACTATATAAGTACTTTTATAATAAACTGAATACTAGAAGAGATATAAGCATATAAGTTACTTTTAAATATATAAAAAATGATCAAAATATACTAAATATGGAATGAAACAACCGTAAGTCTTTTTGCAACATACAATATGAAGAATTGTGATTGTGTTTTTGCAATAAAAACATTTTTGGATTTTTTTGTTTTATGGCCCTTTAGTTTTTAAGCAGCGATATGTCCTAAACAAAATACGAACGTTCGCGTTTATAATTTGCCAACTTATAATCGCGCAACTTTGCCCGCGTTACTTTGTGAATTATATACTAAAATCTTTCTCGAGAACCACTCCATCCATTGGTGAAAACAGCATGAAAATGGGTGCAGTAGTTTTTGAGTTTATAGCGAACAGACAGACGCGGCGGAGGACTTTGTTTTATAAAGAATTATTACGATTAGGATTACTAGTTACCTCGTGGATTTGTACTCAGATATCTAAGATTTATTTTAAGAACACTTTCAGATACGCAGATGAAAATAATATAATTATATAGACACAGCTAGAGATTTTTCAAAATTGTTTCATTCGCATCCGGCTGGCTACCCTACATTCACAAACGAACTGACATTCTTACTAGTTTCATAATAATCTTATATTTATTTACTATTTTCCGATTACTACAACTATTCAAGGACGAACATTGAAAATATTCCTGAAGTTTTAGTTAATAACATGAAATTTGAAGATTCTTAATATACTTTCGTCTACAATATTTTGTTAGGTTTTTTCCTCAATCGAAAGTAACATGTTTGTTTTTAAAAATACAATGATAAGATAACAAATTAATTATAATCTAACAAATAAATCAAAGATATTAATCTATACCTACTGTTAATTTGCAAATAAATCATAGTAGTCGATTCATATCATATATGTGAGAGATATGCTTGACACATTAGTTTTATCACGAACATTAAAAAAAAAACAAATTAAAGTTTTTTGTAGCGCAGGTGTGTGGATTAGTCAACGATATAAGTGACCTAAGATAATATTAGGTGATTTATATTCATTATTTAATTGATCATAACCCATTGATCTATAAAATACATCACCATAATATCACTATTTCGTAACTACTCAGTTCCATCATCAGCGTCAGCGCATATGGTGTTGCTTGTATTTCGTGTGTTGGCCTTCCATTAGCAGCGAGATTGCGAGCGGGAACTGGTCGGGAAATGAACGGAACGGAATGAACGAGGTTTGTGCTTCCACCGCGGACAACATAGCGGGCGCATGAACGAAATAGCGAAGATGAACGAGGAGCAGGGAAGGTCGAGAGGACGGTGGCTTTGTGCAGTCCGTTCAAAACTAGTTTTGAAGACTCGCAGCGGACTCCGTTTAATGGGCTCGCCCCGCTCCGCTTTACTCCTTTCTATGGAAGCACTTGTATGGAATATAGTGTTGCTAGTCGAGCGGACTTCGTACGGAGTCCGCTGGGAACCCGCTCAACTCTGCAACCTCGTTTGTAACTCTTTCAACTCGCTCACTCCACCCAGCTCACTCTTTCTAAGTGGAAGCACTTGTTTTGAGTTTGTCGTTGCGAGTTAAACGGAGTCCTTAATGGGTCCGCTCATAAAAGCCTATAGTCGAAACGTGACAAACCAGGCTATGTCGCTTAGTAGGAGCAATTTGTGCATGCTAACTAGGGCACTAACGGGGCACTGCCGCCTCAATAGGCACCTCAAAGTAATGGGTCTCACTAGTACAGGAGTGTCGCTTCTGCCATGAGGCAGAAGAAACACCAATGCATATCCTGTGCGAGTGTGGCCCGTTGATGCACAAGCACAGTCACATCCTAGGAAGCCACACAATGGCTTGTGAAGATGTGAAGAATGCCTCTATCAAAAAAGTACTACAGTTTCTCAACGTGGCAGGTATAGGTAGAGAGCTTTAGTTTACGTGGCGATCACAATATTTCAGCAATGGACGAAGTGATACTGGTTCTCTACCAGACAGAAATAGCCACTAGCGAATAATAATAATAATAATAATAATAATAATTGCTCTTCAATATCACCTTGTTGAATTTGAAGTATATCGTGGTTATTGACCGATCCCAACGCCGGACGATGCTTGTTGACATTACTGTCCCACATGACGAAAACCTCGTGAAAGCCGAGAAAGACAAACTTACCAAGTACATAGACTTGGCTCACGAGGTGACCGCCATGTGGGATGTCAATTCGACAATCATCGTCCCGATAGTCGTATCGGCGAACGGTCTTATAGCGAAGAGTCTCGACCAACATCTTAAGAGTCTCTCGCTAGATGGTTGGATCAAGGGTCAGATACAGAAGGCGGTACTTCTGAACACGGCACGAATTGTCAGGAGGTTCCTCACTCTGCAGCCCTAACCACCGGTAGCTTGGGCCTAGCCCCGCTACTAGCGGATGTCTAGTTTTAAGTTTTTTATAATATATATTGTTTTTTGTATTTATATTGTAAAAAATTTAAAATTAAGAAAATTAAATAAATAAGTGCATAATAATAATAATAATAATAATAATGGGTCCGATCCGCTCGCAGTGGAAGGCGGGCATTACAGTTTCCAACGGTCGTCAACCTATCTGTACACGTTTATTATAAAAAGATCTGCTTTAGAATGATATTTAAAAGCTTTATAACGTCAGCAACATGGTTTAAAAAAAATTGTTTACCTCTAATAACCTCCCAAATGGCGCAAGCATACGGGTGAATAGATTTTCATGGTGATTGAAAAATGAGGCAGGAGCCAATCCTTGGAACGATAAAATTTTATCATTATATTCAGGCCTCAGCGAGGCCATCACTAAGAATGTTGTCCCTCCTTGAGAATGGCCAACATAGTGCACCTTCTCATGTCCAGTTGTAGACAGAATGTGGTCAATCATAGCGGGAAGGTCGAAGTTGCCGATTTGGTCCCAACTGAATTGCCAGAACTCGATTTCGCTATCAGGGTCCAAAGTTTGATGGCGACGGGAGTAATAATTTCCTCGGGCGTTGCCAAGCCATACATCATAACCGGCGTCGGCGAGGATATACGCTGAAAACATTAATACCTTTCCATGAACTGTTCGAATACTCTAGCAATAATAAAATTCAACTCAGTTGAAAAGTATGTAAAAAACTAAATTTAAATGAGTCAAAAACAGTAAATACGAAGCGCAGGACCGTCAAACTTGGTTATGGCATAGTTTGAGCAGTTTCAAATTGATTGGTGGATTATTAATGACCACTTTCTGTAATCAATGTTGAATCAAATCCCTCAGAAGTTTACGTTTGACCATTTAAATGCCAAACGCTAACCCTAGACGATTTCTTAGCAAGATGTCTACTATCATCGCCCTTTGTCGGCTTTTCAATATTTCTGTGTCAGGTACACATTGGTATCACAAAGACAACATTTTGAAGCCACCCGATCTACTTAATGTAGGTACGAGTAAACATTAGATCGCAGCATGCCTATAATCGCATAATGAAAAATAATGACTAAGTAATTTGTCGAAAATATTGTTGATTATTTACTATTACACAAAATATATTACATATACATAATATAAGCTATATAATATAAGCGTTGTCAATAAAACGGAAGAACTCACCTAAAGCTCTCCCAGTACCTAAGACCAAGAAATCAGCAGACGATGAGAGAAGACCGTGCATGATCATTACAGGAGTCCTAACAACATTTGGATCGAGTCCTTTTCCGTAAGGGATACGTTGCATCTCTAATATGTACCCATCGGAAGTAACGACACTGTGCCTTTCTGCAGGATATCCATATTTCTCAAGCAGCCCAATCTGTGCAGAAACAAACATAAAGACGTAACTAGAAACAAAAACAGTACTTATCTGAAATATTAATACCGAAATCAGATTATATAAAGAACAGGTTTTGACGAGCCCGTTGGATGAGTGGCAAGGGTGCTTGCCTAACGTCTCATGGGCCGCGGGTTCGATTCCCGGCGGGGTCCACTTTGGAAATTTTAATATAATTTTCGAAATTGACTGGTCTAGATTTGAAAAGTAGTGGCAGGGCACACTGCGTTTCGCAGTCATTTGGGCAGCCCGTCTGGCGGCAGTAACCATCACCTTACAGAATACCACCGTGAAATAACAGCATTATGTGCTGTTGTGTTTCGGTGAGTGAGTAAGGGATGCCAGAGCCCATTACCCCATCCCTCCCTTATCCTTAATCATTCTATGGTCGGCAGCGCACTTGTAGCACTTATGGCGTTGCTCGTATTATAGGCGACGATAGCCACCTACCATCAAGTGGACCGTCAGCCTGTCTGTCGACCTTAACATAAAAAAAAACAGGTTTTTTTGGTGTAGTGGGATATTAGGTAGATACTGTCTTTTCAAGTAATAAAGCAGAACGGCCGTCAGCAGGTGTGCTACTACCTATTGTTGTTTTTGAAGTATACGTCAGACTCCATTTTGGTCTTTTTTCTCTAAGGTACTCTTGGCATTGCTTGTGTTTACAGGCAACGGTAGACCTTGAGCCTGTCTACCGGACATTGCAATCATGATAGTCATGGATGAGTAGACGAAAATTTTGTTTCATAAATTGTTAAAACTTTTTTTGGTTAGCGAAGATGAGGTCTGTGATGAAACAAGCTCACCGAGAATATGCCTATTCACTCGAAATTTGAAAAGATTTGGGTTATATGAGTTCGAAACACAGACGCATGAAGTTTCAAACCTTGGCAGTGCGCATTATAAAGGAAGTTTTAGCGTTTGGTCCGAAAAAGAGGGATTTCGCCAAGATGAGGATGATAACCAGTCGTACGTACGTCTGAATGACCGATGAAAGAAAGGGAAAGGCGGTAAGAGAAAACTTTACTAGTTTTCCCCAACATAATCAATACTAATAATAAATCTGTTAGGGTCGGTCATGGAGTAATTTACTTTGTTTTCAGATATCGTGTTTATGGGCTCTATACGTGATACTGAAATTAAATTGACGATTTTTAGAATTTTTTTCTATATGTATGTATATTCCTCCATAACTCTTAAACGAATCAACTGATTTTCATGAAACTTGGTAGATAAATATTTAGACGTACGGGACACAGGATAGGCTACTTTTTTTCTTTTTTAACGCGGACAAAGTCGCGAGCGCCAGCTAGTAAATAAATAAATTAAAAAAGTCTACAGAAAACTGTAGCCAACAGTGAGAAGCAAGACGTAGATGCTGTTGACACACCAGATAAGCAGATTCTTAGTTGGGCATGCATCTCTCGCATACCTATTTATGATGATATGATGAGATCATTTTGTGTTTTTCCCATAAGACATAATATAATTTATAAATAGGTTGATACAAATACAGTTCCTGATTAACTTACAGCATCAAGTTTAGCGTCTTCAAGAATGTCGGTCGAATATCGGGCTCCCAGTGGAAGGGTTTTCTCCATCTCCAAGACCTTATCATAGTGAGGGGACTTTCCCCCTAAAGTGACTGCCACAAGGGCACAGAATATAAGCACACGATACATGACTGCAGCAGTCAGAAGAACTTCTGGCTCGTCAACCCTCTTAAACGACTAACAAAACAGACTTTTATAATATCCTTATATCAGTTTTCTTATCCAAAAACATACCTCCTTGTCGCTGTTAATTTATTATAGATAAAAGCAATTAATTCGATTAGGAGTTTTGCGTGCGGAGATTGATAGATTATGATAGATTCTAAGTAGGTATTTGTTCCCTTTGTAGGGTTCCGTAAGTCTAAATAGGTGCCTATCTAAAGCCGCGTCCTCACTAGGCCGCACGGCCACATCAGGCCGGCCGCTCGGCCAAGCCTTGTTTAGTGTGTACGCGTGTAAAGTCTGTTTGACATGTGACAAAAATGACACATGCAAATGTCAAGTTTGCATATAAGGGGTATACAATCAAAGTTGGTAAAGTCCACAAAATTTTAAGTGAGATTGAAATTACAACACATTTATTTCCGTATCTATATTTACCCCGTAGAATAATTTTATACAAATTCTAGAAATCTCGACTGTTATTTCAAATTGAAAATTGACTTTACAAACAAACCTAGCAAAGTCCAAGTGAGTTGTTTCAATTCAATATTAAAATAATCGTTTTTATCGTTTACTGAACATTTTGGCAATGTGGACTTTACCAACTTTGATTGTATACCCCTCATATAATGATAACTTGTAATGTACGTAATGCATGTCACATGTAATATCATTTTTGTCTCTGAGATTGAAAAACAAACTTTAGTGTGTACAAGGCCTGGCCGAGCGGCCGGCTTGATGTGGCCGTGCGGCCCTAGTGAGGACGCGGCTTAAAAAAGAACAACTGTATCTAAAAAAGCTTATTTACAAGCTCTTGTTAATTTTTTAATACTGCAGTCAACGAATTTGACAAAGGTGGTTTTTTTTTATTTTTGAGAACCTCTTCCTTTTTTGAAATCGTTTGAAAATAATTCCCCACGATGTCATTCAAGCGTAATATGAAAGATAATGTAAGTAGACGATTATTACCACCAGCTCAATATGAACCTTTACAAAGATGTCAAAGTTTTATTCCAAAAAGTGTTGATATAATTGAAAATTTTAGTGCTCAGATACTTTTGGCGATCGGATTGTATGCATAAAAAAGACTTTTCGTTTGTAAAGAAATATATGACATTTGGGTGTTTAGATATATTTGGATTCATAGAAGCTCACATAAATTTGAAATTGTTGTTGTGTAGATGTTAATTAAAAATTAAATGCCAACAATTAATTGCCTACTTCTGACGCTGACTGTACTATGAAGCGACGAAAGTCAAACGTGTAAGGCTCTATCCATTAGCTTACCTGTCAACTTTTATCAATAAAAATCCATTTTTTATTGCAGATGGCTATCGATTTCTTAACATACTTAAACAAAGATAACAATAAGCAAATGCACTGCCGACGATATCTACGATAGATTAGATGGTATGCAGATGCTCCTCAAAACACACAATTTTCGTTATTTCCATGTTTTCTCCCATTAAACGGTTGGTTTTGTAGGAGTTGTCGTAGGAGTTGAGCTTGACTTGAAAAAAATCTACTCTCCATTTGGGTTTCGCCATAACCAGCTAGGATTTGATACAGGTGATACAATAAGGCTATGATTAATTAATTGTTCCACAATAACATGAAATAAAACACAAGAAAATTGAATAAATAAGCTTTATTTTTGGCCAAACTATTACATTGCATATCTAAATTTTTAACATCGATTGAAATAAGTAGAATTACTATTTGTAAATTAATTCTTAAAAGTAAAGAAACGCTAGACACGAAATCATACTGAACCAACAAACAACAAATGTATGTAGCCTTGTTTATTTATTTTTTTATTTTTTCATACAATACGTACCATTGTTAATTCATGTACAATTTCTACAGCTACTTTTGGGGGTTCTACAAATAAAAAATGCTGCGTCTAATGCAAAAACGTGTCAAGTATACATGTAGACGATAAAAATACATTCTTTTTATTATTAAATATATAAAAGGGAAGCCTTAATTTTAGAACAAGAAGAGCACCAGTGGAAACACTGAGGCACCTCATTCAAAACCCCCAACACCACCTTGTCCTCACGTAAGCAACACGGAAAACAACATTAAAATGGGAATCACACAATAAATTAATTCAAAATAAAATACGATCTATGGTTTATTTGAGGTGTGTCTGATTACCTTCAATACAAACCTTAAAATTTCCCAATGCTACTAGAAAAAGGCAAAAAAAAAACTAAATAAAATAATCTTTACCAGTTAACATTCCTTTTAAAATCTTGAATTTTTTTTTAAATTATTATTTGGTCTACAATATATGTAGTAAGAACATTTTCAGAGAAACACTTTTCTAAAATGTCAAAATTGCATACTATTTCAAACACTGTCACTATCGTCCACGAGTCTACCGGAAAAAAAAAATATCCCAATAGATCTACTGATGAGAGTACTAGATTAACGCGCCTCTTTCACCAACGTCAAGTAGGCTAAACAGTCACTTAAAGTCACCTGTCACCGGGAATAATTTAGCTGATATGCCTTTGTTTGTACGGTAAACGTCCCAAACATTAAATAGAAAATAATAATAAAAAAATCGCCTATCGAATGATGCAGTAAACCGAGTGGATAATTAAATAAAACAGAAAATGATTTCTAAAAGTAACTAATCAACACTTTACATGTAGTTTGTGAAAGGGGCGCTATGGGCCTCTTTCACCATCTGTCAAGTAGGCTAACTGTCATTCAAAGTCACCGGTAACCGGGAATAATGGAGCTGATATATCTTTTATGTTATTAAATTATGCACTCGGTTTAGTGCATCCTTCGATAGGCGATTTTTTTTTTTTTAATTATTTTCTTTTTAATGTTTGGGCACTTTTACCGTACCCATTATCCCTGATGACCGGTGACTTTAAATGACTGTTAGCCTACTTGACAGACGGTGAAAGAGGCCCTAATTAGTGTGGCTACCGACTGACTAATCGCATAAACTTTAAAAATTACATGTGATTTCCATTTTAATATTATATAACATTACCTTGCAAGCGACACGAGACTTTTTTTATACAAAAAAAAAAAAAACATCCATCCGAGTATTCAATCAAGGTTGGGGGGTATCTAAATGTACTTTATTGCAATCACTTATTTATACTAAAAGTTTAATAATCTATCATAGAAAACTTTATATTTTAAGTTTTTTTTAATACTTTTTTTTTTGATATTATTGCCCCCCCATTTCTTTCACTGGCACAAATGATTATGACGCGTTACAAGCACTATAATATAAATATAATAATTAATTATTATTATTATATTATACGAAAATATTTGTCTCCCTCTAAATATTATTTTAAAAAACTTCACAGTTTATTTAAAAACTAGATTTTGGTACTTCCATAAGAACGTATTACATATATGTATATATGCATGAAGTTTGTTTGTATATTGCTATCTCTTTCACACACACTCTATCTGCGTCCCGCTCGCACGTTTAACGTGCGACAGAGACGAACATACACAGACTTACTTCCCTAATAAGCATAATATTATTGCTGGATATTTAATTATTAAACATTTTAAATATTAAAAAAAAAGGAAGAGTCATAAATTGTACTTGACGCATTTCTTTTTACTCTAATCATTGTTATTTCAATGTATGTTCATTTCTCAAGCTTATAATATTATGTATGTATTGTGTGTCAAAATATTATAGCGTCTATAAAAAAAAATGCTATAGGAATGCGGTGACAAAAAAAAAAACAACACTTTGTGACTCGACTCTACCGACGAACATTGAAAAAAATACGTAACTAAATTCTTTGAATGCTTATGAGTATCATTTTATGGGAACATTTTATTGATTTTTTTTTTATTTTTTTTTTGAACACGTCAAAGAAGATATTGTGACCTTCAACTTAGCCGCCAAAGTAGTAAAGTGAAAATCGGCAATAGATGGCACTTATTAAAATGTACTGTAAATTTTAAGCTTAATAGAAATTTTATGGATTTCTATAAGACATATAATAAAAAAATGCATAATTAACGAGAATACGACCAAAGAATATTGTAAATACTTATGAAACGTCCTATTTTTCGAGAATAAATAGTGTGATAGTCAACAGCTTAGAGTGGATACTTCAAAAAAATAGATTAAAAAAAAAAAAAAAACAAAAAAAAAATAGAAAACAAAAAAAAATTAAGACGTCTAAAAATCTAAAAATATTGCTGTAATGTTGAAATTAATCAATATCTATAAAATATGCTCATATTAGCAGACCTTTATAAAATTATGCTCATAACCCCATGAGAAGCAAATAGCAAACTTACTACAAAATACAACAAAAAAATTAACCAAAAAAAAAATTTTTTTTTCTAGTGAAAATTGCCGAATTTTCAGACCTTGACGTTTTTAGTGAGTTTTATTTTATTTCCTTCTTTCTATACTTTATACTCCATATCATTTGCATAAAAGCATGATGTTCGTATTTTATTCAAGTCCGTGGCCTACTATATATCTTTCTTTAAAAAAGAAATCATTGCATACAAAACTGTGATAATTGTGATGGGTAACTGTAGTTTTAACTATGACTAGGTAATATTCCGACGTTCCCTACGTACACTATCGAAAATGAGAAATATTTCACTTTTTTGCTTAAATTGTCCTAATTTTATTGTATTTTTTTTACTTAAAAACCGTCTATTTATTAATACTTTTGGTAATTTCGTAACGTACATAAATCGAATATTAGAATACATTAAGCTGTAATGAAACGAAAATTTAGTTTTGATCCATTCATTTTAGTCAAAATTAGGTAAAAATCTCGAAATTTGAGACACCCAGCTATAAACTCGGTATAAAATTGTATTTTGACATCTCCATGTCCCCATAAAAAATTTCCGAATAATTCCGTATAATTCAAATACCCGGTATCTATAATCGTTATTTCCAATTTAACGCCTTAAAATTTAAAGCACGAAAACCTCCATGAAAAATCCATCGATTCCAAATACCTACATTCATTTTTAACTTAAAGTGAAACAGAAACTTAGAAATAGATATGAGAATTCCAAATTTGTCAGGCATTTGAGACCTTATATACCTTTTTTGACTAAAAACGTTCATATTGCTCATTCAAAGACAAGTACTTCATGATATGAATTCAAAAACTATTATTTAATAAACTCATGGAAACTTCTTAAAAGCGAACGTCTAAACTCTTTATTTCTAAAGCCTTTTGACGTAATGATATAATACATTACAGTAAAAATTTATATGAAAGAATTACAATTCAATGGCAGCTTGAAAGGAATCATTTGGTTTATTAATTACACAACTCTGTTGAATCTTAATGAATAGGTTAATATGGCAACGGAATTAAAAAGAAAAATTCATAGTCAAGGTTCTAAAAAAAATTCTTAGTCGAGGTTCTAAGAAAAAATCTTCTGGTCAATGTTTTAAGAAAAATTCTTAGTCAATGTTCTAAGAAAAATTCTTAGTCAAGGTTCTAAGAAAAATTCTTAGTCAATGTTCTAAGAAAAATTCTTAATCAATGTTCTAAGAAAAATTCTTAGTCAATGTTCCAAGAAAAATTCTTCTGGTCAATGTTTTAAGAAAAATTCTTAGTCAAAGGTCTAAGAAAAATTCTTAGTCAATGTTTTAAGAAAAATTCTCAGTCAAAGTTCTAAGAAAAATTATTCTGGTCAATGTTTTAATAAAAATTCTCAGTCAAGATTCTAAGAAAAATTCTCAGTCAATGTTTTAAGAAAAATTCTTAGTCAAGGTTCAAAGAAAAATTCTTCTGATCAACTGACTATAATATTGACTGTAATATGTAGAGCTCTAATGAAATTTATTTTCAATTATTATTTTTTAATTTTGTAGTCATAAATTAGTGACACAGTTAAACTACAGTGACATCACTCGAAGAACTTGAACTCGAAAGACAAAACGCATCTAAATTATTATCATTGGTAGATCTGATACAGTCTTAAGTCTATCGGTTTCTTCTATGTAAGTTTTCATCTTTCATTCATATAAAAAATATTATTTCTTTAGATATCTATCTCTGTGAGTTGCGTTTAAAAACAATAGTGTTATTTTTGACATAATTATGTAATACAATTATTTACCATTTTTCTATTACAAAAATTTCCCCACACAGTCGAGATCAAATTCAAAAAGATATTCAATCGAATCTATTATTAATCTAGTCCAGTATTTATAAAAAAGTCATTGAGAATTTTTCAAACGGTATTGCAACGTTGCTTATTGCTTATTTATATCATATATTTTCATACATTTTACCATAGGCAATGAGCAACATAATACAAAAGATATTTTAAAGTTATCCAAACTACGAGTACGTAATAATATATTAAAATTAACTGTCTAAATAACAAATCAATTATTTTTCCCATCTTAGTATATTTTTCATTAAAAAATGAAATCTAGCAATCCTAATGTCCGATCGTGCTCAACTAGTTTTTTTTTTTTTTTTTTTCGAAATACCCTCTAATCATTTTTAAATAGTGTGACATTTAATATGTAGGTACATATTAAAAAAAAAATGGCCATTAATTTCCATTCTCAATAAGGAATCCAAAATCTATATTATTGTATAATGAAACCGATCGTGCTCGACTAGTTTTTTCTTTTTTTTTCGAAATACCCTCTAATCATTTTTAAATAGTGTGACATTTAGTATGTAGGTAATATAAAAAAAATAGCCATTAATTTCCATTCTCAATAAGGAATCCAAAATCTATATTATTGTATAATGAAATTGTAACCTGCAACGGTAACGCGTGACGCATACAAGAGACGGCTCGACATCGAAATTTTTAAGCCACTTTATAAGTAATATGTATAAGTAAAACCATATGAATTAACTAGTTAAGAGCCAAAGGCAGTACTTATACGACCCGTTAAAGTTGCAGGCAGCGTTTGTAGTATATCTATTATCTAGTGTCTTATGTACTAGAATTGTCAATATCAACTTTCAGTCGCCTACCCACTCTATGGAATGGACATTTTGTATGGAATGGAATGCTCTAAAACTTGCAATTATACATACAAAATTCATAATTATTCATACTAGTTAGTTTAACCTTTCATTTGAATGCATCAATTTTAAACCAGTGAAAAACTAATGCACTTAGTGTAGAATACTAGTGCGATAAGGGAATTTTGAAAAATTCCGATTAAAAACTTTACTAGTATAGATTTCTATAAAAAAATACCTTTGTATTTTGTTTTATAGAATACTATATAAAGGTACAGTAAGTGAGTATAATATTACAAAAATGCAAAAAAATGTAATTTTAATTTTGATGATTTTTTTAATGAAAACCAAACCGTATTACCAAAATGTCCATTCCACGCCACCTGCAAAAGTGTCTTAATCTTTCCAATCCTTCTTGATCTCGAAGCACCACTCCCACTGGAGGTGGACATTCTTGTCGTCGTCGGTGAAGAGGCTGTTGACCGTGTACGAGCCTCTCGCCATCATACCAGACGGAGCGTCTTCGAGCGGAGTCGTGTAAGACTGGATCTCGGTCTTCGGCGGGTAAGAGCCGACCATGTGAGTCATCTTGTCCACTGAAATATAATAGAATATTATATTATTTTATTGTAGTAAAGGACATTTATTAAGAACGTACCTAGGTAACATTATCGCTGCTTAAAAATTAAAGGGCCATAAAACAGAAAAAAATACAAAAATGTTTTTATTGCAAAAATACAATAACAATCCTTCATATTGGTATGTTGCAAAAAGACTTATGGTTGTTTTATTCCATATTTAGTATATTTTGATCATTTTTTATATATTCAAAAGTAACTTATATGCTTATATTATATGCTGATGAGGTTACGCACTTACTAAACAAAATATAATATATAAAAGCTCCAAAAACAAAGAAAGTTTTCAAAAGTAAAATAGTTAAAATTAAAATACAACCTATAAACATGTAATGCAAAAAAACCTATATAAGTTGTTACAAAAAAAAATCGTTACAAACTTTGCATTAATCACATACTGCTGGCCGAATATGAATCCTAAATATTTTTTTTGTTGAGTTGACTACGTTTGATGACCATACTGAAATAATAATGGTCTCTATATAAATATGAGCCTCGTAAGCAAGCTCAACGTCGTCCAACGAAGTATGGAGCGCCCAATTTTTTATATTTTTAGACGATCCTTTGGCAACCTTACATTTATCCAGAGTAAAAGTATCCTATATGTCAATCCAGGTAATAAACCATCTGTGTGTCAAATTTCAATCCGTTGCGCGTTGAGCCGTTTTTGCGTGAAAGAGTAACAAACATCCATCCTCAAAAACATTCGCATTTATAATATTAACTAGCTGGTGCCCGCGACTTCGTCCGCGTTGAGTGATTAAAGATATACCCTATGTCCTTTCCGGTGTCCCAGACAAAGTGTATGCAAAATTTTATGGTGATCGGTTCAGTAATTTTTGCGTGAAAGTGTAACAAACAAACAAACAAACAAACTTACATTCACATTTATAATTAGTAAGGATAAGGATATTAAATAGCATTTTATAGATTATAATCTTTAATTAACGGCCTTCATCAAACGCTCGTAAACAATTATCACAGGTCCCTATAAGTCACACAAAGACTCGTCTGTCATGCAACACCATAAAGGAACTGCTCAAACATAATTTACATGTAATAGGCAATAGTAACTGCACTATTTACACACAATAACTCATTCTGTTATATGTTGTTGACAAAACAATTATTTTATTATTAAATGCTTATGTTATTTGACGCCTTAAAAGGCCATAAATTGTAAAAATATACCCGCGGCTTGGGCGACCTTAGTAGAATAAGGATTACTTTTTACAAACTTATGAAACTTATTAAAAAAAAAAAAAACTTTTTAAACTTTTTAAGGTATCGTTTTCGGTACCTACCTAATCAATTACAAAGCGGAATATATTATATAGACACTAAAGTATTAAAACAGGAGATGTTATAGTGATGGCAGATCATGTAAAAATGAATACTTTACAAAATTAATGTAATCAATACAAAAAAAAAAACACAATTTTTATCTTACTTACCGGGCACTGTCCGTGAAGTGCATGGAAACAGTAATTTAAATTTGAAAAATTATTATGAAAATGGATGCATTTTATTTTTAAATATTAAAAAAATTGTCTATTAAAAAAAATACATTTCAGAAGTGAAACTTCTTTTGCAATCAAATATTATATATATATATATATATATATATATATATATATATATATATATATATATATATATATATATATATATATATATATATATATATATATATATATATATATATATATAGAAAGAGAGAGAGAGAGCGAAAGAGAATTAAAATAAAATAAAAATTTCAAATTATTTACTTTTGCAAAAACGTTACAAAAAGCGTCACGTGATCGTTACACTGAAGCTCACAAAATTCGACTTAGAAATTTTACTCTCTTATCGCACGCAAAGAAGTTTCATTTCAAAAACTCTATAAAAATGACAATCACCTGGAACGCCTAGACGATAGGTCTTCTGCACGTATTTGAGTCCGTGCACGATCTCGCGCTGCACTATGAAATCAATCCTTATCCGATATTGCACACCCTCCTTTATCACAAATACCTGGAACATGAAAATTTATTTTTTAAATTTATTATAAAAATCGGAGAAGTAGTAAGAAAACTAAATAAAACTACTTAATTATTATTAAAACTAATTAATAATAATTAAGTTAAGGGTACTGAACCATCTCCCCTTTTTTAATCCACCCATGATTGGCCGAGATTAATTTTATCAAACTTATTATTCATATGTATGTATGTACACAGACTAATAGTATGTTATTATGCATTAATAATGCGAGTATAATATGTTAAATTGTTAATATTTGTTACAAAATAAATGGCCCACGAGGGTTGTGTAACCTCCTCGTGAGGAATAATTTAAAAAAAAAAGTCGATCCGAATTATAATTACTTATTAATTATTTGTTAATTAATATCCTCATTTAGGTATTGTGGAATTTAGAAAAAAAAAAATATGTTTTTACATAATCTAAAGTATTATTTATATGTATATCTTATCACTAGATTATAATATACATATATACACTTTGGGTGTTGTCCGTTCTCATTGATTTATTGAATGTAAATAACTAATATATTATATACTATTGTATAAAGCTGAAGAGTTTGTTTGTTTGGTTGTAGGCACTAATCTCAGGAACTACTGGTTCGAATTGAAAAATTATTTTTGTGTTGGAGTCCATTTATCGAGGAAGGCAATAGGCTATAGAGAACGCGGACGAAGTCGCGGGCACCAGCTAGTATTATTATAAAGGTGAAAGTGAGTTTGTTTGTGTTAGGACCGTACTTAGGACATAGGGTACATCTTTCATCCAGAAAAAGTAATGTTACCCTCGGGAATATCTAAAAATTATCATGATTTTTTTTTAATCGTGTTCGGAGTGCTAGAAAAATGTAATTTCATAAAAAAAAATGTTTCATAGAACAAAAAAATACACCTTTTGAAAAAATCTTGTATGATGGCTCAATCTAAAATAGATTTTTAAACAATGTTTTAATAAATGTCCATTACACTGATCAATCTAAAATTTTAACATGACTTTCTATTTAGAAAGAAGGAAAAAATATATAGGGAAGTTTATAAAACGTACATTAATACTCATTTGGATATGTGCCAAGCACTATCGGTTCTGTTGAAATGTGCCAATGAACCAGTAGAGTGTAATGCAAAAGGTAATATTTCAAATAAAACTTCATCGCATTGAACAACAATTAAACACACATTTATCCGGCACACAGCGTCGTTTCCTTCCTCATCAATTGTAGTTGTGATAATTTTACAAAGTTCACAATTAAACAGCGATAAACATAAATTAACTAACCGACGTCAGTTAGATATCTACATACATACGAAAAGACGCTCTTTTATTAGAATTTTTTTATTATTTAAAGACTGGCTGACAGTCAATTTGATGGTAAGTGGCTACCGTCGATAACACAAGGGGCACTTATTGTGGAACTAGATGGTGCTGTGTGGAATGTGTGAAGATATTTATTTATTTTATAGATAAATAATATATAATAATATTATATAAAAAAAAAAGTAACGCCACATTTTCAGCAAGTACACTGCCTACATTTGTAGGATAAAGGATAGGGGATTGAGAAGGAGGATAGGGAAATGGGCTTTGGCATGGGGAAATGGGCTTTTTGAATTTTGATCATTTTGAATGCTGGAATTTATAAATCATTAGATTGAAGTCTGTCTCTCGTGAGTGAATTTCTCAACAGTTATTCTTTTTATTTAATTATAATAATATGATTGCAATATACTATTTAATTTAATACTAAAGTCGCATACGTCGAAATTACACATATGGTCTGATGCCGTTCATAAAGTAAAAAATTAACAACCTACTTTTCAAGAGACTAATAAGAATCCTACTCGATAATAAACCGCATTCAATGACTATGGAAAAAATAACTTTAATTGAACCAGCATAAGGATTATAATTGAATGGTTGCAAAATAAAAACGTTTAGTACCGTTCAAACGGATATCCGTCGTGATTATAACTCAATTAAAACACGTTTATTTATACATTTCAAGTCGTAAAAGTCGTTTTGATGGATGACCATAAAAATCGATCGTCATTCATAAGCAATATTAAATATTAACCTTTTTATTTTAATGAACAATTAATTTATCCATATGTAGGTGTTATTTATGTTTTTACAACTTATTTGTAAATTAAATGAGAAAAATCTTTAAAAGTTATAATTTTTAAAGTATTCAGTCAAACATAAAGCTAAACATAATTAAATATACTAAGCTATAAGGGGCAATTTTATTCTATGGTGAGTAGTCAAATTTTACATCTTCTGAGAGTAAAAAAATACATTTGTGTACATTTTACTTACCCAAACCCTTGACCAAAATCCCATTAACTATAATCTGTACTAACTATTGAAAAAGGACTAAGTATGTCCAAAGTATATCCAATGAGTATATCTTAGGCAGACTGTATGCGACAGTTGGCCGACAGCCAGACAAACGTAACCCCGCATAAATTGCAACCAACTACATATTATCACACCTCCTTATAGCAGCACTAGAATGACACATGTCAAAGGTGTGTCGACATGAAAATGAATTGACACGACCACCTGTCAATTTTATTAATTTGATGGTTTTGTTATGAATTAACGTTATTTTCATGATGATGGGCTGCAGACGCTAAAGAAGCCAGTTTAAATCCCGATCGGACACTCTGTGTCTTTGATTTGAGGTCGGTTTAGGTGCAATTATCTCATAATATCTTTTACTAACCTATGAACCAGTCATAAAACTAAAGCTCTTATCAAAAAAAGGATAGGTACCAACAGTAAGCATGTAGTTTACAAAAATTTAATTAAATCCAAGTCCCAGAATATAAGGAATAAAGAAAAATATTCAAAGTAGCCTCGGAATCAGTTATGATATGGAAAATGGAGATAATATCAAACCTGCATTGTTATTATTATTATTATTATTTTTGAAAAAACAAAACCTATTTGGCATAAAAACTCTTTGGAAAACATACACTGTTTTTGAAACATCTAATAACAATAAATACCTTGCAGTAATCGACAATTATAAGAAAGTGAGTCATATAAATTCTAATAATTAAACATTAATTATACAAATTAATTCAATCATCATCATTATCATCATCATCATAACAACCAGACGAGGATTACTGTTAGACAAATGATTCTCCTATAATTTTTTTACCTAATTTATTTAGTTAAATATGCACAAAAACTCTTCTTAATTTAAAAAGAAAATATATAGATATTATGATATCATAGAAATAAGCACCATTATTTAGAGTTAGCAAGAGTTTAAAGTGTTGTAGTCAATAAATCAGTCTCATTGGCACACAGTTTGATCTGTTAAGACAGCTTTGTTGTGCTAACTAAACCAAATGCATTTTGACGTGGCGATTGAATGAACGGTTGGCGCATTAGCGTCTAGACGTTAACTTCACTATATAGTAATTAGTTACATTTAACATGCAAATAGTCAATTATCCATCATTTCCCAGATAAAAAAATACCTACAAGTTACCATAAAATAAAGACAATATTTTTCATGGCGTCAAATAAATTCTTTTAGACGCTTTGAAGTTTACCTCAAAAATTACCTGTTATCATTCTAGCCTTTTTTTGGCTTGTCGCCAAACTATTTCAACTTCTTAACTGTACAGAAAAACTTATTCGGGGACGTAGGAGATAACTATCTCAAGTAATAGTTATTACTATACATGAGTTCAGACAGAAAGTTCCAAAACAATTATAACAATATAACTCTTATATATGCTCGCTATAAACAATTTTTAATATGTCATTTAACATTTAAAAAAAATTGTCTTTTTATGAAGTATGAATTCTACTATTTGTATACTATAATGCATGTCAGTTACTTCTTATGATAAAACTAACTGTGTATGTACAGTCGGCCGCAAAAGTCGATTAACACATTCAAAAGTGCAAAACAACCGAACACTCAACGCACCATAAGTCATTATCACGACTAGGGAACAAAATAAACCATGTACAAATGATCGTAAAAAGCTTCAGTAAGTAAGTAAGTTCAGTTGTTTTGCACTTTTGAATGTGTTAATCGACTTACGCGGCCGACTGTACGTAGTCTTACTAAAATTGGAACTGTAAATAATATAAATGCACCTGTTTCAAAGTTATTTCACTGTAATACTATTGAAACCACAAATCTTATTTATAAAAATAGGCTGACCTGTTTCTTCAAATCAGTCAAGTCTCCAGAAAGATCCAACTCGACGTCCTCTCTCTCTGCTACACACAACGCTAGTTTCTTTACAATCACCTTGCGAGGATCGTTTACGTCTGAAATAGAACTTTAGTCTATTGAAACATTCAATTTTATTGTTATAATAAATATTATTTGAGGAAAAATACAGGGAGAGACCAATATTATATTAAGAAAGTTCTTTTGGAAAGTATAAATAATAATAAAAATATTTCTATATAAAAGCCTATGACTATTTAGGTGGTGTAGTTCGTTTTTTGAAAATCCTATAGAAACCAACAGCCTAGAGGACCTAAGAGCCTAGAGAATTATCAAATTTAACTAACATCCTCTTTGCTGAAGTCAACAGCCACTCACTTTCCTTAACTTTATATATGTAAAACCTTATATAAAATAAGTTGTTTGTTTCTATTACAAGAATTTTTTTTTTCTTCATAAGCTCACCTACTCAGTAGCCGTTACGCTATCACAAGTTGCACTATGCATCTATGATTTTGACAACAGCTGCAGAATGTCCAGTGAATGCATTCGTTGGCAGAGTGCCAATAAAATCAAATTATGCCTATCACACTATATAGTGTGGTGCACGTGTCTTGGCATATGATAAACTGTGAATTATGTATGAGTATTCATGAATTTTAAATAATTATGAGTAACACAATTATTTATTTCTAATTTTTACAAAAATTTTACCAACACTTATAAAACTTTCAACACACAGAAAAAACAACTAAGTCTTGAAAGTAGAAATTTGGAACATAGGTTTATTTTATAACAGATTTTTTTCCAGATGGAAAGAATTTTTGAAAATTTCAACTCTGTGTGAAGCCAGCCCGGATCTACTGGTTTTCTAAAGTTGAAGCAATATTCACCACTTACTAAGTTATGGAAAAAAGAGGTCAATGCCTTTGCCTGCGGAACAGCTAGATTGTGTGATATTTTGTTGGTTTTTACATAATACTGAATATAATTTTATTACTTTTTTATTATGAAAATTTTAAGTAGACATAATTATTGTACACAAATGATGCCAAGTTCCAATTTCGTAATTACAGGATTTTATATAATACTATCTGGTGCCCGCGACTTTGTCCGCATCAAATGATTAAAGGTACTCTATAGGGTACCTTCCTATATCCTTTCTGGTGTCCCAGACAATGTGTATGCAAAATATCATGGTGATCTGTTCAGGATTTTTTATGTGAAAGCGTAACAAACAAACATTCACATTTATAATATTAGAAAGGATATTTTTAAAGTGAATTTATATTTTAAATATGAAATATGCTCACCAACAATAACAGTTCCAGTTTGAGCCTGCCCTAACAGAGCCTCCTTGTATTTCCTCAAGGATTCATCTTCCTGATCCGCAGCCAGGATCTCTTCAATGGTCTTCTCCGGTGGTGGTTTGTACGAAGACTTGATTTCATCTTCTTCGGTCTCCTCGGGGGTGCGAGCTACCTCAGGCTCTCCAGACATTTTCTATGTTCCAATCACAAAATGTTGTTACATTACTCGGTAATAAGTCTTATTGACAAGATAAACTTATCTTGCCTTGTGATATTGTAGATAAGAAATGATACTTAAACAATTGTCACTCAACATGAAATACTAAATTTTGTTGCTTTATAATAACAAATATACACTCACCAGCACAAAATGTGGCCCGAAGTTAAAAGTTACTTCTACTGTTTTATTATAATAAATTTTGTATGAGTTTAAAATCGTAGTTAATAGTTTATTAGTTATATAATTATTAACTACAATTTAGAACTCATACAAAATTTATTGTAATAAAACAGTTGAAGTAACTTTTAACTTTGGGCCACATTTTGTGTCGGTGAGTGTATATTGTTTCTATACTTTTTGTTTATAATAGTAGTGGCATGCCACATAGCATTTTAAGGTCATTTTGCAGTCTGTCTGGCAATAACCAAGCCCCTAAAGAAAACCATCATGAAATAACAGCATAATATAGCTGTTGTGTTTTATATCCGTGCTGATGCCAGAGCCAAATACCCTACCCTGGTGACTGAGTAAGGGAGTAAGGGAACCTAATACACTACCCTTCTTTATCCCTTATCTTAGTATGGTCAGCAGCGCTTGCAGCACCTGTGGTGTTGCTTGTGTTATAGGCGACGGTAGCCACTTACCATCAAGTGGCATGTCAGGCTGTCTGTCAACTTTAACATTTTAAAAAAACTAAGGAAGTTCTATTGTCCCTGTTTATATATATATTTTTTTTTTTCAACAAACTAACTAGTTCAATAACTTTCAAAGTAATCATTAAAAAGATGCAATAAAAAGTTATCTTCAATAATGCAACTCGATGCCTTATAAGGTGACAAATAAAACTAATTATAAAATGTCTATTCTGAATATCCAGTGCATAATTTATGTTTTCTAGAAAGATTAAATCTAAAAAATATATAAAGTTATAAATTAAATTGTAATATTAAATATTTTTTCGATAAAATTTCTTATCGAAAGTACGTTTGTGTGATAGTGATAGACCTCGTTCCCTCCATATTACAGAAATTTAAAGCAGCATAGCATTCGTAAAACGATTAAATTGATTGTGAACTAAATGTTCCCAAATTATCCTTTAATTGTCCATGAAACTTAAGATATTTATATTCACTAAGGTGCAGTGACACTGACGCACATTTCAGTATTCAGTAGTTCTCACTGAATAGGCTTCGGTCGGCTTCGTCATTCAGCTAAATAAAATCTATACGAAAAATGCTGCAATATCTTTGAAGTAGGAATAAAATTGCATTTAACTTACATAAGCGGTTTGTAGTAATGTAAATAAAACAGAAAATTAACGCAAATAACAATATTTGCACCAGTTGCTAATTAGAATAAATAAAATATAACGAATAAAATAAAAAAACTTCAAGATATCTAGGTAGGTTTAGATTCTAAAATGAATGACCACAGCCACAGACTATACATACAGTGATGCTAGTGAATGACGGAAAACCAACGCTCCACTCCACAGAAGAGAATTAAAGTGAACATTTTTTGTAGCATGCGATATTTACGACAATTTACAAAATTAAATAATATGTACATTATGTAATGCCCTTTTTCACAGTGTGAACATACATTATTTTGCATAATTTAATAAAGCATAAAATTATTTCTAAAAAGTAACTAATCAACATTTTACTTGTAGTTATTAAAAGATCTACATATTAGGATTCCGCTTGAGGGCTTTCTTTATGTTTTCGGGAGTCGAGGAATCTGAAAATCGTGATCGCCCCCTCGAAATCCGCATCAAAGTGGCCCAAAATTGGAAAAAATTGCACCCAAAATTAGTTTTTCGCGAATATCTCGAAAACTGTCGCAAATATTCGAAATCGAAACTCAAGCGGAATCCCAATAGATTAAGGGCCTCTTTCACCAACTACAAGTTTTATTAAATTAGGCAATCGGTTTAGTTCATCATTCGATAGGCGATTCTTCTTGCTTCGAAGCTTCGAATTCGAATTCGAATGCTTCTTTATTAAAATATTTTTCCTGACAACATTAAATTTGACGCCGGACCTAGTGCGAGTTTACTCTATCAAACGCGTCGAACTCGAACGCATAGTTGAGTTGGTCTAGAATTGCAAAATGACGACTGATCTTGTATAGAACTTTGTATAGAAATAGTGGCAGATATGC
The DNA here is from genome assembly GCA_945859745.1 of Synanthedon formicaeformis. NCBI lineage: Eukaryota > Metazoa > Arthropoda > Insecta > Lepidoptera > Sesiidae > Synanthedon > Synanthedon formicaeformis. The sequence goes on from OX243964.1 coordinate 1,271,280, forward strand.
TAATTTATGATTTATTTTTATAGTTTTGCAGCCGTATGTTCCACAAAACTTCTTCTGATTCATATAATTCCACAAATCTAAGCGTATCGCGCTCATTCCACTTTTTTTTTTTTCACTCCAAACGACCACTCTAAAATTTCATTTGACGCCATTTTGTTTTTAATATTTGATCCGAGTCAGCTCGTACAAATAGAGCACGGTCTGAGTCCACTCTGATCGGACGCTGTCATCCGAGTCCGACTAGTGAACTCGGTCGGATCCCTCGTTTACACGCTACGAGTAGCATCCGAGCAGTAATTCGAGTGCCCTCGTACCGTGTCAACCCCGCTTAATTGTCAATTTGTATGGAAATCTTTGATGGAAACACAGATAACCCCCATATAGATTCCGCATAAAGGCAATTTACGCGCGCAATACATATATGCTTTTGCTATTATATAAACTGCGTTGAATAATCGCCACTTTAGTGCCAACCAGGTCTGCGAGCTGTAAGCACGTCGCCATTATTATCAATTTAAAATTTGTTTTGTATCCAAAAATAAGTTATAATGTCTACTTGTGCTATAAAATGGTGTGGAAAGTCGTCTAGAACATCTAGTTACCAAAAAGATGACCTAACGTTCCACAGGTAAATAAAAATTTTCATTTCTTATAATCATTGCCACCATATACCGGAGGTCAACGTAACCTGGCTTAAAAATGGCGCGTGTAATGCATAGTGTTGTAATGATTTGAAATGCTCTAATTCGTCGATATCGATATTTATCGTAAATTTTAATGAGTTTATGGAAAACAAAACTTTTTACAAGAATTTAACTAAAGGCTTCAGCGCAATGTAAAAAATGTTAAAAATCCAAGATGGCGGCCAACTTCTTCGTTTTTGGGCCGATTTCGATGAAACTCGGTTTTGGTGGGTATTTTGATAAGAAGACAACAGCGCTTTGTCAAAATGTCATAAATTCAAAGATGGCGGCCAACTTCTTCGTTTTTTGGCCGATTTCGATGAAACTCGGTTTTGGTGGGTATTTTCATAAGAAGACAACAGGGCTTTGTCAAAATGTCATAAATTCAAAGATGGCGGCCAACTTCTTCGTTTTTTGGCCGATTTCGATGAAACTCGGTTTTGGTGGGTATTTTCATAAGAAGACAACAGCGCTTTGTCAAAATGTCATAAATTCAAAGATGGCGGCCAACTTCTTCGTTTTTGGGCCGATTTCTATGAAACTCGGTTTTGGTGGGTATTTTCATAAGAAGACAACAGCGCTTTGTCAAAATGTCATAAAAACAAGATGGCGGCCAACTTTCCTTCTTATCCATAACTCATTTCAAAACTAGTTTTTAAATAATCATTCTATTCTTTATTTCATCAAGCCTCAGAACTAGTAGACAAATAATTCTAAATTTTATTTGTTAAAGGTTTCCTAGATGCCCCTAAAAGAAAAATAATTGGATTGACACAACTGGTCGTGGAGAGGAAGGAAAATGGAAAAAAAATATTATTTATAAAAACGTTTTTTATGTCCCTACTTTAAGCCCCTTAAATCTAATAAAAAAGTACAAAGACTAGACTAAGCGCCTATTTCTCAAACGTCAATTAGGCCAAACTGTCATTTAAAGTCACCGGTAACCGGGAATAATTTAGCTGATATACCTTTGTTTGTACGGTAAACGTCCCAAACATTAAATAGAAAATAATTTAAAAAAAATCGGCTATCGAATGATGCAGTAAATTCAATATAACAGAAAATGATTTCTAAAAGTAAGTAATCAACACTTTACTTGTAGTTCGTGAAAGAGGCCCTAAGTCTAAAACTAACCTAAACTTAACCATAAACCCAATCCCAACCAATGCCAAGCCCGGTCTCAATTTCGAGCACATAAAGGATTATTTTTTACATTAAACTTTTAAAATACCTATTCAATTAATTTTAGAAATTATCAATAAGAAATGTTAGTCGATAAATTAATTAGTCTCTCTTGCCCCATCACTTATTTTTTACTTTATTAAACTTTTAAAATACCTATTAAATTCATTTTAGAAATTATCGATAAGAAATGTTAATCGATAATTAATTAATCTCTTTCGCCCCATCACTACAGTTTTTATGCGCAACGCATGCGGTCCGCCAAATTCGGTGAGCTTGAATCAGTACAAATCTTCAATAATGCGGAATCTATATGGAGGTTATCTGTGGATGGAAATGAAGCAGCGCTACTGGTGGCTAACGTGTAGCACTACTTCATTCCTATACAAATTGACGTTTACGCTTTCGACGCGTTTGATCAAGCGTTTGATAGAAACTCGCACTAGGCCCCCTGACTGATATGCTGTCAGTAGAGGCATTTTTTATGACATCAATTTGACATCGACAATTACAAGAAGATTATGACAAAGACAATCAATATTGACAATTATTACGTTACGACTAATTAAGACAAATGACAATCATAGAATATAAATTAAATTTAAATAGAAATATGTAAATCAATTTGTATCTCAGATTTGTATTGTATATATTTTTTTCTTTTAAACTATGTATATATTTTTATTTAAGACCAAAAGATGTTCTAATTAACAGCTGTTATTAAAATATTCATCACAGGACATAGCAAACTATGCTTGTAAGATTTCATTCGTAAACTGCTCATGCAAATTATATAAACCTGTTCAGAATATTACTATACTTACATTAATTGTTTACATTTCAGAAATGCAAGCACGGACTGTTACGTATTCGACATTTGTTATTGGGAGCCAAAAATGAGTTTTACTCTTCACAACCATCATCAACTGAAGAAGAGAAGGAAAAAGAATTAGAAAGGATTGCAAAAGATGTAAGTAGTAGGTACTTAAATCTTTGGGGATTGTTTCCTCGCCGTAAAAACTATATTTTTATAAAACTAACAACCATTCCTAACTAATTTAGCCTAAAGACACTCTAAAAAAACTTACAAAATTGAAAAGCCAATCTTTGGCTACATTATATCCTTTACCTAAGTATTATTACTTTACATTAAATAGTTGCTGGCCGCATTGCATTACGCAGTCATTTAGACAGCTCCTCTTGCGGCTACAAGGCAACAACCACACTTAAAAAGTTAAAGAAGACTAATAACAGTCGTCCGTCCGTGGCTACCGTCGCCTATAACACAACGTCACTGGTGCTGCAAGTGCGCTGCAGACCATAATAGGTTTAAAGATAGGGAGTCGAGCATTGGCATCCCTTCACTCACCGAAAAGCAACAGTATATAATATGCTATTATTAAATGGTGGTCTTCTGTTAGAGGGTGGTTACTGCGGCCAGACGGGCTGCCCAGATGATTGCAAAATGCAGTGTGTCCAGGCACTAGTTTCCAAATCCAGAGCCAACTTTGTGAAAACATAAATTTCATATACTTTTGCTATATCATTCAAATTCAAATGATTTATTTACAAGTAACATGGGTCAAGGTGAACCAGTTCTTATTAGTTTGAATATGCAACCTCGTGTACTGCCATGTCTGGTGTCTAAAATGGATTCTAGCTGGTGCCTGCGACTTTGTCCGCTTTCTCTATAGCCTATAGCCTTCCTCGATAAATGGACTATCCAACACAAAAAGAATTTTTTTTTTTCAATTCGACCCAGTACAAGATTCCCACATACAAGAACACAAGCCTCATGTATTTACTTGTGTTTTGTTTAAAGGCTTCCATAGATGACCCTCCAACATCTTGTTGTCGTTCCGGTTGTTCAAATTGTGTGTACATTGCCTGGGCTGAAGCATTGTCAGCAAAAATGGAGAATGCTGGACCTGAGATAACTGATAAAATCATGAAAATGATTGATGACCCCTCAATGAAAGCATATTTGGAAATGGAATTGAGGCTCAGATTAAAAAAATACTAAATTTTATCAAGCAATGAACTATTGTAGATATTTTGTACAGTTTTGTTATTTAATCTATAAGTAGATAAAATTATTTATTATAAATATTTAAGACATGATTTTATGTGTGTAATATTTAAATCGTACATAGTACTTGATAGTAGAATTTAGGAAATTTGGAGTCGAAAAATACAGGATTTTGCATACATAAACAATGTTTTTTTTATTTTTTCTTGCCAATGAATAGAAATAGAATTGTACTCTATTAATACGTTATTTATTTATTTGTACCTATTATTTTTACGTGAATTTTACAATTGTACTTTTTACGTGAATGTAAAAAACGACGTATGCAGCGTTGAAAATGTTACTCAGTCTTAAAAGTTTAGACCTAGTATAGATAATAATACAAGTACTACTGATTTAGGCTTTGTATGCATTAGCGTCTATGAACAAAATTTAATTTGCACAGAAATCCTAAGGAAAGGTAAACTTTCATCTAATTTCGAATCTTTTTCGAACGTAGAGAACCGAAAAGTATTATATAAAAATTGCACTAAGCAAACCAAGCCTGTGACAGATCCGGTAAACGCAGATCGTTTAAATTCCGCGCAGGTTTTCTGTGAAGTGTGACCAACATCCTAATAATACTCGTATAAATACGAAAGTTGATATAAAAGATGTTTGTTACTCAATCACGCAAAAATTAAATTTTGTGAGTTTTATTATTGTACTAAGCTGGCGCTCGCGACTTTGTCCGCGTTGATGAAGAAAAAGTAGCCTATCCTGTGTCCCGTACGTCTAAATGTTTATCTAGCAAGTTTCATTAAAAACAGTTAATTCGTTTAAGAGTTATGGAGGAACATACATACATACAATACCTACACTTACAGATTTATTATTAGTATAGATAGATAAATTACACATAAACCATGTATATTGTATCTAGACGAGCCCATGGATGAGTGGGGTCCGTTATATACCGCGACTTCGCGGGCGTAACTTTGTAAATTATATACTAAAACCTACCTCGAGAACCACTCTATCCATTGGTGAAAATAGCATGAAAATCGGTGCAGTAGTTTTTGAGTTTATCGCGAACACAGACAGACGCGGCGAAGGACTTTGTTTTATAATATGTAAGGATGTCTAATGGAAGCTATACTGAACAAACAAGAAGTAATGGAACATGAAAAAAGCCTCAGAAAATACCCTTAAGTATTAGGAGTAATAATTTTTTTATACTAGCGAATAGACACTAATGTGAACAAGGCGTACACGTAGGTACACGATATGTTACAGGACGTATCTATATTTTATTTAAATTACACCATCTTTTGCCGTTTCGACGTATAAAATGGTTCCACAATTGCAATAAAATAGGATCAGATCTTAGATACATTTCATTTATTTCAGTTCATTTTCATATCACGAAGAATTAATTGTCATCCATCTTAATAGATACCTACTACACATTTCATAACAATCGAACATGTGGAAGTTAGTGAAAACCCTTCGTCAACTAGGAAATGGGCTTCAAACGTCTGAAGAGATCTTAATAAACTATACCTAGCTAAGAAGAAGAACGATATAATTTATCACGTCAGCTTTAAAAAAAAACGCATAACAAATCGTTCCATCGGTTTGGGAGCTACTTATAATTCCACAGATTTTGCGAAGAGCGTCAGGGGTTAAAAAAACATTAAGTTGATACTTACCTATTAGTCCAGTATCCCTCAAAGGATTTTTTTTCTGATTACTAACAGGCTGAATCTTCGTGAGTAGCTTCCAGTTTGCCGAGACGAACAACTTTTTCCTCTGCGAAAATTCGCGATAGAGGTAGCTAAAGGATTTAACAGCCATAAAAAACTTCCAAGCGTAGGACTGGGAAAACGTACCACTCAATTTGTAGGACTATGCGGCCATTCTATTAAACAAATGTTTACTAAGATGCAGACATAAAATCAGCTGGTTAGTAATAATTTTTATGACCTCATTATTATGATTTATTGGGAGTGGTTTTTTAGGAGGGATGGGTATACTAACCATTTGTATGCTAGTAAAATGGCCGCATAGTCCTATAAATTGAGTGGTACGTTTTCCCAGTCCTACGCTTGGAAGTTTTTTACGTCTGCTAACTCCTTTAGCTACCTCGAGAATCTTCGCAGAGGAAAAAGTTGTTCGTCTCGGCAAACTGAAGCTACTCACGAAGATTCAGCTTGTTAGTAATTAGAAAAAAAATTCTTTGCGGGATACTAGACCATATATATTAGGTATAATCTGTTTCTATGGCGTTTAATTTTACCTAATCCCTCTTTCAACGAAACGTGTTGGGAATAAAATGAGAAGTCTACTTCGATGGGTGTGCAAAGTTCTAGAGAATGGCAAATATTGACATTTGGTATTTATTACGGGTGCGATGGCGCTTCGTTTCGTTTTGTCGCAAATGTGAACTGGGGATTACATGCTAAATGTGTCGGTGACACGTGCACATAGATTTAGGCCGGCAACAGATACTATATTTAGAAAGTGATTTTGTGACAGATTTAGCTACCTAATGAACTAAGTAGTTGAAGATTCACATGATGGTAGATGCTAGATCCACATGATTAAGGATAAGGGATTGGGAAGGCATAGGGAAATAGGCTCTTTCATCTCTTACTCTCTCACCGAAACACAACAGCGTGCGTGCTGTTATTAGCACTGCAGCGTAGGTATTTTTATAGTACCTAACTGTTATCAAAATGGAGCAAAACTTGTACGTACTTAGGATATACCTCAACTCAATGCCCGAACAAAAATTTCTATACACAAGTTATTGGATCGCTGGTCTTGAATAATGCTTCCGAATGTTGTGTCCTCATTATGATTTATATAGGATTAATCCAAGACAAGATCGATCACTGTTGTAGGTATCTTGCTTACAAACAAAATCTCTTGTAGTATGCTGCATCTACAGATCGTTTTTTTGTAAGGGATCTCTCGGTTTTTGTTGAAGATCTATTAGACCTTTTTTTTTTCTTATAGATCAATAGTCCAGCTGACAGTTTACTTGATGGAAGTTACAGTCGTAAGTGTAAGTTTTGATGAGCCATTTGGACGAGTGGAAGTTCAGAAATTAGCTCTGCAAAATTGACTGGTCTAGATCTGGTAAGTAGGGGCAGGGCACACTGCGTTTCGCAGTCATTTTGGCAACTCGTCTGGTCGCAGTAATCATACTTTTACAGAAGATCTTCCTCTTAGGTGTAGTTCGGTCAACCGGACTGTTAACCGAACTACTGGGAATAGAGGGTTTTTTTTTATTGAGTCAAGGCAGCGCTGGGCCGCGATCTCACTTGATGTAAGGTGCAGATGCTGCCGAAGGTGGACCACGCTTGATTTGAAGACCCCGAGGTTGTAATTTTGAGGAAACACAAAATTTTGAGGTTGTTTGTAGCTTTGATCGTTTCCTTAGGCGACGGTCGCCAAGTAATTATGCCCTCTGCCACCATTTATCATTATCAAAAATAATTGTTACCTACATCCAGGCAAAAATTAAAAATTTTGAAAAAGTTAAAATAAAACAATTACCTACTGTATACATGTAAATTATATTTATCTTACAAATAAACAACAAACATAAATAGATATTCATTTACTAATTGTCTTCAAAATTAAACATGGATGGATTCTGTATACACCATAAGTTTTTACCTTAATATATAAAGTAGCTAAAAGTCACAGTCCTAACTGTGAAAAATAAGTTTATATGAGTGCCCAAAAATAAGTGCCCAATAACCATCTTTGGGCTTTACAATTTTTCTATTAAAAGACATTGCTCAATTTAATATGAGACTTTTGTATGATGATCATAATCGTAAATCCGTATAAAAAGATATGTTTATAATTTTTTATACCTGATTATTTGACTCACTTTTCGCCTCTATGAATTTATTTATTATATTGTTATTTTTAGTAGGTAATAATAACTCAATAGCTAATATTACAAAAATAATATTCATTATAAAAATATAAGTCAAATAATTACGTATAAAAAGTTATACACGTAAATATATTTTTTATACACGTAAGATACTTATATCAAAATATTTTTTGTTCTCTTGGTCTTGGTTCGTCGGTTTTGAATTATATTATACATATTTTGTGTAAGTATATGCGAGTATATAGATTACTCTCAAAAAACTAATTACCTGCTCTAATTTTTGGGAAGAATTAAGACCGAAGTTGAATAATCTCCTTTACAAGTTACGCAATATTATTTTTGAATTTTCTTGAATTTAAGCCCAATGAAGTTAATAATTAAGAAAACATATGTTTCGTATGCTCTTCCTTAACAAGTTAACTCACATGATTATTATATTCTAAACACACTTAATAAGAGAACAATTTTTTATTCGATTTGTAGGTATAATAGAAACATTAAAATCTATAAATGTATACGTACTTAATTGAAGACATTTTTTACGGAGACTCGTAATCGAGTAAACTTTCTTTATTTAATCTTAAAGATGCCATGAAGGTTAAAAAAAGTAAATTTTATTTTATAATTTAGGTACATTTTTCTTAATATGTAATTAAGGTCTAGCTAGAGTCCCAACACAATTTTATGCTTTTTATGATTTTCTTTACTTTTTACACAATTTGAAAAAAAAAAAATATAAAATTTACGAATTAATGGCAAAGCAGGCCATTTCTATTTCTTTGGCAATTTCTATTTTAATCCAGGTACTTTTTAAAAAATATAAAGTATGGCAGGCTGGCTGACGATTAATTCCATGTTAGGTGGCTATATTCGCCTACAAAAACACACGCAGGTGCAACACCATACGACATAGGATATAGAATAGGTTCGGTATAGTATGAGGATGAGGTGTTTCTGGGGCATCTAATACTGTAACTAATACAAGCTCTATCCCGCGACTTCGTCCGCGTTCAAAATGTTATATAGCCTAAAGCCTTCCTCGATAAATGGACTATGCAACTTAATATATTTAATTAATTAATATCGTTACTTAACTAAACTTTTCTTAAAAATCATTAAAAATATTCCACGCAAATATATAAAAAAGTTCCTCCGTCTTGTCAATAGAGGATAACAAAGCCAGCCATTATATTTCCTCTTTTGCTCTAAATAAAGAGTATTTTTCTTTGTTAAGTATACCCATTCAACCCATTGTACTGCATTATATTTGACTTTTATGAAAACAGGATATTTGGTCTGTTTACGTCAATTAAATTGGGGTAAAAATAATTAAAAAAATAGACAAAAACGAAATATAATACTCGTATTAAATATTACGAGCATATGACCCGGCGGGCCTTATCCAAATCTTAATTTTTATTACATACTTTTTATTGTATAAAGTCGCTTCTCGTCGTATGTCCCTCTTACGCTTAGATCTTTTAAACTACGCAACGAATTTAAATACGGCTTACTTTAATGGAAAAAGCGTTAAACGAGGAAGGTTTTTATATATATTTTAAAAAAAGCAATCGTACTTACAAAGCCGGTAGCGGGTCGCTAGTAACATTATAAATGCGAAAGTTGTACGTTTGTTTGTTACTCAATCATACAAAAACTGCTGAACTTATTTGGATGAAATTTAGCACGCAGATAGTTTACACCTGGATTGACATACGGGATAAGTTTTATCTCGAATAAATGTCATATTCCTGTGGGATTTCAAAAATTAACTACAACGGGCACAAAATCGCGGGCACAGTTATTATTAAACTCTGCATTCATAGTTTTAGAAAATCACCGAAATCTGAGTAGTGTACATATCAAATTGGGTAAAGAAAAGTGTTAATTTATTACGGTAAATGACCTTTTAAGTTGTGAAAATATGTGTCCATACATTACATATTATAAATACAAAACATCCATCATTCAGATAAACATTTGCCCCTAGCGGGATTCGAACCTACGACCGTTTGGTTACAAGTAGGATTTCTAGCCACTAGAATAAACATGTCGTCATATTCCAGCATGAAAAAAAATTGCTTAAATTATTAACAAATTAAGTTGAAAAAAGAAGCCATTTCATTTTTTGTTACTCGTAATAACTCTGAAAGCCTATGTATAAAACTTAAAATATATTAAATTTTATATTCACAATTTTCTCTGTCTTGTGTAGTATGAAATTTTCCAATTCTGACCAATCTTAATGAACTTTTATGTTGAGATTTCTTCCTAAATTATTTAGTTTACCTTTAAGACCGACAAAGCAAAGGTTAGACGTTAATGACCTGCCCTCCCTACGTCAGCTTCTGATCAATGAATTTTACTTATTTAAATACGAAATTTCGTAGCAAAAATGCTTCTTCATTTGAATCCATCGTAGAGAAAGTTTTAGTCAAAACCACACAAACGAGTGATGGATGAGAGCGATTAAACCGTCAAATTTCTTATGAGCAAATTCCAGAAAGTTAATTCATGAGCCACAACTTTAGTTAAACTGAGCCAAATCGTTCGCTGTGTTCGGACTTGTTTCGTTACATGTAATTAACGGTTTCGGTCAATTTTAAATTCAACCAATTTGAGTATAACAAATTAATTTGAATTGATAAATGATTAATTTTGTAATGGCTTAGGCATTTTAATTATTATATTTTATAACTGTTTGTGTTCAAATTTTAATATCAATGCAGCATTTTAATATAAATGCTGTCGAAATATAATTTTCATCTGATAAGAGGATATCTCGAACAATCATCAAAAATAGGTATATATAGTAAAGGCATGGGAGCTTATGTGTCTCATTACGTGATTAAAGGATGTTAGAGCCCACATTTCCCTAATCCCGCCTTGTCCATTATTGTTAGAAAACACATTTGAATTGTATCTAAGTGCTAATTGCCATCTACCATGAAGTAACCGTCATGACAGCCTGCATGTCTCTTTCTTATTTTTTGGATACAATAAAATAATAGCATATTAAAATAATTATTATACTTAAGAAAAAATAAATATTATAATAAAATTTGTTATCTGACAAAAAAACAGCCACACTTTGGACGTAACGAATTTTTAACATTAGGAAAAAACATTACAGAGACGAGAACCATAATTATAAAAAATTTAGGTCCACAAAAACCAACATTTTTAGTCTTATTACAGTTATTTTTTCAAATAAACGAACTTTAAATTGTCTAAAACTGTAGATGCTATCTGCCGGATATAAAAAAGCCAATTTAACTTTTAAAAATATTTTCATATAAAAAAGAGTTAACTTTTTAATCGAATTTGTTGTTGGCATTGGAAATTTGCACGGAATGTATTACATAAAATCGACACTTATGCCTTTGTTAAACATTAATTTTTATAAATTTATGAGCTTATATATAAACGAGATATTTCCCATAATAACATACATATACAAAGTTTTCAAATACAAAAATACTATTTACAACCAAGTTCCACAATCGTAATCTATTGAGCAGAGCCTCTGCATAGCGGCTAATCCACGTGCTCTCGCCAGCTTATCCTCCTGTATCCTAGACATGTCGTCATCTTCAATTTTACATTCGTAAACCACGTTATATGACATGGCATTTTGAAAATAACTTTCGTTGTCCTCCACGTTATTATTATTATTAATACTTTCAAATCTATACTTAACTCTGTTTTTACAATCGAATTCATCATTACAAAACTCTCTACCATCAATAACACCACTATCAGCCTTTGATTCGTCCTCATTCTTGATCCAGAAGAATTGCAGTGTGTGATCATCGTAACCTGGTTAGCGTCAGTCATCACAGAAGGACACAGCCGGAGCCGAATGGTGGTCCCTTTGCGGTACAAAACAAGCGCACGCAGGTGGTCCAGGGGAGGAGAGAGCTGATCCAGGTCCAAGGGACCCACCGCATGATAGGCGAGCCCTGTCCCTGATGTCAAGAATGGACCTTTGCGTTCCCCACCATGGCTGATCGTAGTTTTCACTGTCCACTCCTCGATTGAAACCAGGCTCTGAAACAAATTGTTCAGTTACAAATCTGAATTGAACAAACAAGAAAGTATTACCTCTACTCTCCATGGAAAGTATGTACAAATTCAAATTTTATTCATAAAAAGTCTAGTTCAGGCTGGATACAGACCGAAAGCTAAGCGTAACTCGCATAGCTGACGTGGTTTTTTATATTTGTGCACAATAGATTGCACAGTTCGCGGTCTGCAGAAAAACTGCGTCACCTATTCGTGCTAAGCTAAATTAACTTATGTCAGCTTTCGGCCTTCATCCAACCTTAAGCTTATTCCTAAAAATTAGAATTGGTTATGGAGAAGGACTTCCCCAACGTTAGTTATCCGAGCTGGATTCAAGGATCTATCTTCTATTATTCTTGAATTTGGTTGTAACTAATGGGACTGTTTTACTTTTGAGATATACGTTTGACGTTTTTGAGATATATCCATATTAACTTTAAGGCACAACCTTTGGGAAACTCGGTTAGGGCCATCGAGCATAGTGATATCATGGGTCAGAATGGAGACGTCTCAACTGTTCGACATTTTCTTTTAAATGAATGAAACTTCAAGTTTAATCAATAGACATTGTGGAAAAAGACATTAAATTGATTTGTTCGTATTTGAGAACAAAAGTTGTAACGATAATGGCGCATATGAGAATGCCGGAAACGCCAAAGTTTGACGACAGCTTCCAATTACAATAACAATAAATCCACAAAATGCCTGAATATTATTTGAACTTCTGAAAATGTGTTATTAACTCTGTAGAAGTTTGAATTTGTACAAATATTTTTACTCATACCTTCTACTATTGATTTACTTAGTACATATTAGGTAAACATAACTTTTTATTTTGAACCCGGACAAAGCCCGGAGCGTGTACATAGTTATCCATTTATTGGTTATGATTGAATAGCTTTGTAATTATTTTATCTTACACCGTCTTTTGGTGGCACAACCGATACACCCAACAATGAAGGACCGATGAAAACGCCTTAAATTAAACTTTGTTAACAATAATTATGTTTCGAACAAGAGTTCATTGCTTTCACAACCTTCCTTTGAAGTTCATAATATTACATTTAAAGTCAATCAAAGATAATTAACAACGTTCATATACAACAAACTTGAATTACTGTCCTTTAAAACCAAATAAACATTATCTTATTGCATCAAATTTTCATATATAAATCCATATTATATATGACTTAAACTTTAAACCTTTCCAATGAAAGGTTTAAAGTTTTTTACATGTAAGAAAGAAAGTCTTTAAAACATTATAGGAAAAAAAAATTTCAAAAATACTTGAATTAATAATTAATAATTCAATCAAAATATTATAAAACGAGCATGCGGTATTACTTTTGTAACCGTTCCATTAAAAAAAAACTACCTAAAACGAATTTTCTCGTAGATAAGACCCTGAGAGATTGATTTCTGTACCTAAAAAAACCCTAACCCTAGATTTTCGTCAAAATTGTTAGAGCCGTTTGCGAGATCGTCGTGGCATACAAGAATTCCTCATTTACATAGTGTTAAGTATAAGATATATGTATATCGAGGGTATTCTGGCAGAAACGGATAAGTACACAAAATGTCAAAATGAGAAAGAGCATTTAAAAGTTTGACAGCTCATAGTAAAACGGTGAAATAATAAACCATAATGAACCATAAAACCATAATAAAAGCTAATTTAGTTAACTATATTGTTTTGCTAGATAAAAAAAGCAGAAAAAAATAAGTGTGCCTATGTATCTTATTTTCATTAAATTTTGCTCTTATTCGGTTCTGCCAGAATAATTGAAAGTAATTAGTAGCGTCAGTTTATGTTAATTTATTTATTTTACATTTTTTTTTTGTGTAATATGTAAGAGCGTAGGTATATTTTAGTTTTTATTTTTTTAAAGCTATAATAAGTCTGAAATAAAGTTATTATTACTATCTATTATATATCCATATCAATATCATTCATCAGTGTTTTTGATTATTATTTCTTAGAGGCAGGATTCCCTGCGTTTCGTAATCATAAATTGAGCATTCCGTCTGAGGACAGCAACCAACCAGACCCTTACAGAAAACTGGTGTGAAAAATCAGCTCGTTTGGTGTTGGGTTTCGGTGAGTGAGCAAGGGCTCAAGTTCCTTCCAATCCCTCATCATTTCCATCCTTCTAAAGTGGACAACAAACTTGAAGCACATATTTATGACACTGTTTGTGTTAATAAGTAAATGACTGTTACCGCCTACCACCAAGTGGACCGCCACGTCACCTTGACCCCACTCACCTTGACCCCACTCACCTTGACATAAAAAAAACATTATAATTGAAAGATTCATAGAAATGAAAATAAAAATTTTCATCACTAATTTTTAAGGTAAATTTATTAACAAACCTTTCGAGTAAAAGCGGTACTCGTATTTTCATTCATTAAGTACTTTTATTTTTAATTATTCTTACTTTTCTTTAATTTTTTTTTATATAAAAAAACTGAAGAGTTTGTTTCTTTGGTTGTTTACTTGTTAAACTGGAAGTACCAGTCGGATTTAAAAAGTTCTTTTTTTATTTGTTAGCCGAATACCTGAGTGGAGTTATAGCTAGAGTATAGGCTATCTATAATCACGCACTGACCCTTAGAAGCCAAACAAAAAGAAAAAAGTTTCAGAAAGAACGCTAAGCGAAAACTAGACGCGTCGCGACGTTTAGGGTTAACAGACGAGGACGGCTATCCGACGATCAACGAACTAAGGGTCAGCGCCGACGGACGGAGTGGCAGCGAAGAGACTAATTTAGTAACAATTTAAATTCAACCTAAAGTGCTCCTGAATACGACTGTATTTGGTACAATGAAACAAAATGACAGCAAACGACTCAAAGCGCGGTCGAGAGGTCGGTACAGTCGTATTCAGGAGCACTTTAGGTTGAATTTAAATTGTTAACTAAATTAGTCTCTTCGCCGCCACTCCGTCCGTCGGCGCTGACCCTTAAACGGCATGTGAAACCGCGGGACACAGCTAGTTAATGCATAAATAATTAGTAGATGTAGTAAGTAAATGAAAATAAATCACCTAAAATTGTTTTAAATATCTTCAGTTAATTTGCAAACTTGGAATAAGTAGTATAAGTAAAATCTAGATTATAAATAGATTTTTTATTATTTAGTAAAAAAAAATACACTTACTGTATCGATATAAAGAATTTTTTCTTCTCTCGTGATCTTCTCCGACGAGCCACCAGGTTTTCATTTCTCCTTTGCCCTTTTAAATTAAACAAACGCATTGCAAATTATCATTAAAAATTGAGCTCTTCAGAGGGACTGTATTAATAAAATGAGGTTAGGAACTTTTGAAACTTGGCTTCGGTCTCACTCTGGAAAATAGTAGCATGGGATAAAGTTGTTTGCTGTCATTTTGACAGCCCATCTGAGCATCCCCTTGCCGAAGAATACCGTGAAATAACAGCATTTATGCTGAAACCTACCACAGTCGTCAGCTCAATTGCAGCGCCTGTGGTGTCGCTTATGTTATAGACAACGGTAGCCACCTGCCATCAAGTTGACATTAAGCCTTTCTGAGGACATTCACATAAAAAATATAAGGTCTACAAGTATATACACATAATACAAACACTGAACAAAAGTGGTTTCGCAAGTCCGATTCGGTTGAAATACCAAATGACTATTATCATATACAGACGAAAAGAATAAATGTTTTGAAAAGTATTTTTTTAATTTTGTAGAAGCGTGTGTTGGCCTTCTTCCACTAAAAGCTTTTTCAAGTGTAAAGAAACACAATGACCCAAGGCTTTTCAGTTACGAGTACAAAGGAGCAAGAATTGTGTTGAAATAATCTGAAACCTATTACGATTGATTTTAGGGTATAATTTCGTGTGGTTACCTTAATGTTGACCATTCCTCTTTCCTTGAAGTGATAGCCTCCGTGTTGCTTCAGCAGTAGATACGTGTCGTTGCTGACGTGTATACTGTGCGGCTCTCCGCTCGACTCCATCCTGGCTGCTGTGTTCACAGTGTCACCGAAGAGGCAGTACCTTGGCATCTTTACGCCTACCACTCCGGCGGCACACTGGCCACTGTGTATGCCTGGTGGAAAACAACAAGGCCTCAAACGGGAGTTCAAAAATTGAGTCCACATCAAACAACTTACGACCTCTGAAGTTATCGTTGATTTTTAGCCCACACCTAAATTACGGTTATCGTTAATTATCGTTGATTTTAAGCTCTTTTTCGGACCAAGCACTTTAAAACATTCTTATAATGCGCACTCCCAAAGTTTGAAACTCTGTATTTCCGAGCTCATATAACATAAATCTTTTCAAAATTCGAGTAAATAGCCATCTTCCTGGTGAGCTCACAGCTGGTTGTTGGCCAAGTGCAAACCCATCTCTAATAATAAAAAATAAAAAACCGTCCCCTACCTTGCCGGGCATCATGTCATGAGGATTTCCAAGCGTTAAAATAGGGTAAGTTTCGGGTTTCAATACCTATCCTAATTCGTAGTCTTTCAGCTGGCATGTTCCGCATGCGTATTTTGGGAACTGCGTCCAAGACGTGGAGTGCCAGGGAAGCCACTTCAGCTGCATGCCTCGACCCTCGCTCCGGGAGGCCTCCAACCACCATATATGCGTCCCCAATCGTCTCCACCTGATAAAATGTATACTATTACTTTTCTATAGAAACATATTATTCAAAAATAAAAAGAATCAGGTATCTGAAATTAGTTCCGAAAAACTTTTTCGATTACTTGCTTCAAATGTTTAAGAGTAAACTCGTTGATCAATCGACCGTTGAAAGTTAAGCAGTAGTTACGACTTTCCCTATACCTCTTTGTATTTAACATATGATATTAAATGTATGTCTGTCTGTCTGTCACTGTGTAACCTCAACATTATATTATATTGATTTACTTGACATATAAGTTTGTTTTGATTTTAAATCATTAATTTTTAAATTTGTCATCTTGTTGGTGAATGTTGTCATACTTGAATACCTCACCCATCTGTGTGTATTATTTCAATGTACCCTTATATACTAAAGCAGTGTGTTGATATATACATAAATAAATATAAAAAAAATATTTCTAAAGTTTTACTATCCGTAAGTAATTAATATTGCATTGTATTTTGGCCCCTATAAATTGAATTCTAATTTGTATACTTCGATGCACCGTGGAAACTGCATATAATGAAAAAAATTACACGCCCTTAAGATTACAAACAAAGAAAAAAACAATACAACTACAAACAGTACGAAAATCAATAATTTCAAAAATTCAAGTGATAAATTCAAAAATTCAAAATTTTACAATACTAGTACCCACCTTGTAAACGTTGTAATAAGAAATGATGGCGTCGCAACACGTGTACAAGTCATTTAGAATTTCAACGATCTGCAAAAAAAATATATTAGAGAAGAGTGCCTTGATTTAAATTATCAATTATATATGAACGATATTTTTGTATGAACTTCGCACTATCACTCCTATCATCACTGGTATTGAAGTGATTTCGCGTTGCGAGTGTGAATCTAAAAAGAAGCCAGAAGATCCAAAGCTTTGGGCGAAGAGAGGAAAGCGTTGAAGAGTGGTTCCGTGGATCACTTCAGAAACTGTGAGTACCTATCATCGTTAATTAATGTTTACTATTCCACTAAACCGCTCGAGCGTCGTGGGGACCTATTGGATTTTGAAGATTAGATGGTAGGAAGAAAAAAAAGGTTATATGAAGTTTTTCTTTTCAGCGGTGGGGTGAGCGTCTACAGGCGTTCAAAATTTTGTAGGCGCTGTATTTAAAAAATCCTCCATATAATCGTCATATTAAGAATCAGCACGATCAGGAATTCAGGCTGAACCGTCTGTATGAAAATCTGACGCGCCCGAGTATTACAAAATGGCAACCGTCAAAAAAATCTTTTTTGAATTTTCAAAAAGCTGCCATATGAGCTTGCGTTACATCCGAATCGTCTAAATTTTAAGTGGGAGCTTTTACCCCAACCCCCACCAACCTCACCAACCAAACCGGCAAAGTAATACATATCCGTTATCGGAGACACGTGGGGAATATACATTGGCAATATCTGACGCACTCGAGTAAATCCCAAAATCCCCACTTACGCTCCCCTACCATAATAGATGCTTGGAGATAGGTGTACCTAATGGGTTGAGGGGACTAGTCACAATATGGTCACAATGCGTGGAGGATTAGACTGGCTCCGTTCTAGACAAAAACCAATTTAATATGACATTTAGTCAAACCAATACTAGTTTTAATATAAAGTATAGTATAGTATAGTCGTTGCTTGAGGTTTACACAAAACGTCATAACCACATATATCTTATTTAACAAATAACAATAGCTTATTTGAAATTAATACTTATTCTAATTCTTAAAGAAAACATTAAATGAACATAGTGAAGAAAAAACTTTTGACTTTCGCCCACGATTTCGCCCACGTTTAAAATTATAACATAGTTGTTATTGTAATAAATGAACTAGGTTAAAGTCTCAAAAACCTTTCCAGACATCCGTTCATTACCATAAACTTCCAAATTTACTTCTAACTTTAACTGTGGATTTTAGTCTAGGCATACTTATTAGCAAGAAAAAGTTTATTTTATAAACTTGTTTCAGGGTGAAAATGAATGCTTGGAAAAGGTTCCTAGATTTAGAAACACCAACATATTTTTTAAACGATTTTTGGTAAATAATATTATTTTTTTAAATTGTCAAAACCTATTTATTTTATGCACAGGTAAGTTGTAGGTATTGATGACGTGCTAAGTTTGCTTTGGTTAACAAAAATTGTTTAATAACAAATATTGGGATGTGAGAAAATATTAAGAAAATTAGAAAATATAGGTTCCTTTTTTTAAGTACTTTTAAAATAATTTTAGCTAATATTCCTTTTGCCCAAAAAACGTTAAAACCCCATTTTTATTTTTCCCATTTAGACAGAATAACGTCTGTAAGATCAGCTAAGATGCAATAATAACAATGAAAATCATATTTATATTAAATTGTCCATACTACTTCTGATTGAAATTAAAAAAAAAGGATTAAGATTAAGATCAATTTGTTTATGACAATTTGTTGTGGCACACGAAAGCGGTCTTCTCGACATTCATTTGAAATTCTCAACATAATGGTCCACCGTTTAATTTGATTTACAACCCCTTGTTTAATTTGAGGTTCAAAAGGCGAAAATGTACGTTACCTACTCTAATTGATTTCCACAACATTCAAATTTTGTTTTTCAACCTTGACACTTAGTATCTACCTATATCTATAACTAGAAAGTATACAAATAACAGGAAACTACATCAATAATTTGTTATTCAAAAGCATAAGTTAATCGCAATAATTTGTGTTTATTGATAAATACAACCAAATGCGTAGTTTACGAACTCAAATGCGTAATTTGCCTAAAGTAGATTTTATTAAGCCATTTGAGAAGTGGGTGGGGTTAATTATTTTAAAATTGTTTTCTTTTTGAAAAAAATAATTATAATTTTATCTTTTTCTCATGAAAGGTCGTCAGACAGGCTAACGGTCCGTTGATGGTATTTTAATTTTTTTTTTAATATTTTATACTAGCTGGCGCCCGCGACTTCGTCCGCGTTGAAAAAGAAAAAGTAGCCTATCCTGTGTCCCGTACGTCTAAATGTTTATCTACCAAGTTTCATGAAAATCAGTTGATTCGTTTAAGAGTTATGGATGAACATACATACATACATACATACAGAAAAAAATTGTAAAAATGGTCAATTTAATTTCAGTATCACGTATAGAGCCTATAAACACGATATCTCTGAAAACAAAGTAACTTACTCCATGACCAACCCTTACAGATTTATTGTTAGTGTTGATGATAAATATTATATTTTATCGACTCTGTTTTTTTTCTACTTATAAACCGTACAAGTCATCTACATAATACGTTGTCACTTTTTGCTTTGACTTGAGCAAAATATTATAAGACTAGCTGGTGTCCGCGACTTCGTTCGCGTTCGCGAGACTCTATAGAGACCTTCCTCGATAAATGGACTCCAACACAAAAAGAATTTTTCAATTCGAACCAGTGGTTCCTGAGATTAGCGTATACAACCAAACAAACAAACAAACAAACTCTTCAGCTTTATATATTAAAAATTGTATTAATAATAAGTAATAATAATAAATAATAAAACTTTATTTGTATAAAAATATAAGTAAATACAATGATAGATAAAACATACATATAATATGCACACTTTCGTAATTTCGAAGTACAAATTTTTCTTTATTTTGTTGTATTGTAGGTATTATAAATCAATATTATATTATGTCATGTACTTAAATGTCAACTTAAAAAAAGGGAAAGTTAGCTATAAAATTATTTTTGTTATATTATTTATTACATTTATTAAAATTACATTTATTATATTAATTAAGTCTGATCTAATTTATCGTCAAAATATTCTCTTACAGAATAATAACATTTCTCTATTAAAAGTTTTAACATTATAAGGTTTTTTATGTGCCTACTTTTTCTGGTTTAAGAAATCCTAACATTATAAACGCGATAATGGGTTTGTTTGTTTATTAGTTACGCTTTTAAACCGTAACTTCTGAACCGATCGTCATTTAATTTTATATAGGTACACGTTGTCAGGCATACAGAAAAGGACATAGGACACTTTCATCAAAAAAAAAAGTACTGTGCTTAAGGGATCATTTAAAAATTTAAGTAAAAAATTCAACGTCTGCTAAAAATAATCATATATCTACATCTCTTTCTAATATTTTGAAAAAAGAAGATTTGTATGTTTGTAATGAATAAACTCAAAAACTACTGGACCGATTCTAAAAATTCTTTCACCTATAGAAAGCTACGTTATTAGCGATATTTAATAAAGTTACGCGGGCGAAGTCTCTACAGTTAGAGAGCAATAGAGAAGGAATTTTTTTTAACACCTAAGAACCTCGGCGCGAACGAAGTCGCAGGCAACATTTTGCCTTGACATAGGTCTTCATTTACATCTATTTAAAGCAATGACTTACCTGCATAGGTGTATTGGTCGCGGCCAACTTTGTAAATCCAACGATATCACTGAAGTATATGGTCACGCAATCAAAACTTTCTGCCTGCACTCTCTCACCGCGTTTCAAAGCTTCTGCCACCGTCCTATTAAAAAAATATACAAAAAATAAATTATCGTCATGTCACCTTCTATGTTAAAATATGGCAGGCAAGCTGACAGTTCACTTGATGGCAGGTGACATTGGTTTGAGGAGCCCGTAGGACACTCTCTTCTAGGGTCCAGGTTCGATACCCGGCATAGGCAACTTTGGAAACGAACTTTTTAAAATTGCCTCTTTTCTGGATCTAAAAGTAGTGGCAGTGCAACACTGCGTTTTGCAACGGTAGCCACCTACTATCAATTGGACCGTCAACCTGCCTGCCGATCTTAGCCTAAAAAAAAAGCCTAAAAAGCAATACCAAGAAAGATTCCAGTTCACTAATTATGGGAGCAGAGAGATATTGGATATTATTATTTCACAGGACAGCCGTTACTTTTTTTAACTAGACCCTTGAACCAAAAGTTAAGACGCTCTTTCTCAAGGATCACTCTAATTTTCTTTGAGTTCTCTAATGGTTTTCTTTGAGGTCCAGTTCAGAATATTTAGGACATACCTATTATATTTAGGAAAGGAATGTTTAGGACATTTCTATTTCTTCCTCGTTGGTCGCTCTTTCCATTATTGAAGACCGTATCAAAATCATTTGCATGGCTTAGGAGGAGTTAGCGGATATACAAATAGACGCGAAACTTCAAGATAAAAGATATCTTATAGATAGTATACATTTTGAATTGTCGACGATCCGAATACCCACATAAAAGCTTTTACCTCTTTACTGTATCAGACGACATTTGTTTGTTTATTCCTGCTGTTAAACGGATTTACATAATAACTTTTCACTTAGTGCCAAGTGAAAAGTTATGTCACCCAAATTTTCACAACAATAACAACAATACTGCGCAATACTACTGCGAAGTCAATTCCGCTGGAGAAGGGTAAAAATTTTATATCGTCAGACATATTGTGTACTTTTGAACTGTCTTAAGAGCGCTTTCACTGGTGTTGTGTGTCCTTAGGAGATGGTAACTATGGGCTACCATCTCCAAAGGACCAAGGAGTCACCACAAGGAAGACTATGAACCTGCTCCCCAAAAGAAATCTGAGGTCGTCACCTGGGCAGCATTCTGTGAAGTAAATCGTCAGTTCGCCTCTTTTCTTGCAACAGTTGCTCTGTTCTGGCCGCTACAAGCGCTTCTAAATTCGACGCATATTTTTCCATCATCGCCAACATATTGTCGAATATGTTAGTTTTCCTACAAATAAAAAAAATCAGTAGAAAATATTATTTGTATAAGTTTTTTGAAGAAACAAATGATAATAATGTAATTTTTTTTTTTAACTAAGATGTTTTTCTAATAAACAAATAATAGATAAATGTATTATATACCTAATTATTTGTAATAATAACTTAAGGGCTAAGGGCCTATACTAAGGGTCTCTTTCACCAACTACAAGTAAAGTGTTGATTAGTTACTTTTCGAAATATTGAATTATGCACTCGGTTTACTGCATCATCCGATAGGCGATTATTTTTTATTTTCTTTTTAATGTTTGGGACTTTTATCGTACAAACAAAGGTATATCATCTCCATTATCCCCGGTTACCGGTGACTTTAAATGACAGTTAGCCTACTTGACGATTGGTGGAAGAGTCGCTAAGAGTATTATTTTAGACTATTTATCGGGATAACTTTCACATGCCTTGTAACCTTGTAATAGGCTATATAAAAATTTTAATCTATTATATGTAATTGTTAAATATTAAATGCTGTAAGGTGAGCTATTAAATAAATAAATAAATAAAAAATAAATAAATGCTGTTAGGCATGAATAGTGAGAATATTTCTTACATGCCAGCATGCATATCCTTCAGCCTCAATCGAACCAGTCTCAGATCCGGCCTCCGATCGGGTCTCTCGCTCCAGCAAGCATTCAACACAGCCAGCACCGAGGGTCTAGCTGCTAAGCCGGCTAAAGGTGGTCGGAAGAGCACTCCGCCGATTGGCTGTCTCACGCGACCGATGATTTCTGTTCAAAAAAATTATCGGATTAATTATCTATATATCTCATCTACTCGTATATACCGCAAAACTCTTACACCTGTAATATTTATTCTATATACATATAATAAAATCGTAAACGAGCCGCGTCTATGTGTATGTTAACTCTTACACCTGTAATATTTATTCTATATACATATAATAAAATCGTAAACGAGCCGAGTCTATATGTGTATGTTGTATTCATAGATCTTGAGAGGAACGGTAGTAATAAAATCTATGGTTGTATATATTATTGAGATAAAAAAAATTACAAGCGAGGTGTCATCTAGTTTGGAAACGAAAATAGAACTTATTATCGGGATAAAAACTAAAAGTAAACCTGGCATCGCGATCCCCGGTTTAAAAAACGATGTTGAAATATGAGAACTTACCGGCATTAGTTAAGTTGGTATCGCCCCATGGTCCATTTCTGCCCAATATTTCATATAATATGATGCCAAAAGAATACACGTCTCCTTTCTGAGAACCCCTTGGATTCAGGTTGGACTCCCGTAGTAGTTCGGGCGCACGCCACAGCATACGTCTCTCCATGCGAAGAGCGTCTTCTGAGTCTGCACATCCACCTGATGAAGGTACAAGATATTAGAATTTTGTTTTACTAAAACGGAGGCTTGATTTACCAAACAGGACAGAGGCCTCGGTGTAAGCCCACGTTCGCACGAGAGCTTTATAAAGCGTTCGGAGCACGGAGTTTAAAATGGAGCATAGACGGATAATAAAACTCCCGACCATCAAATTACTACAACATGGAACACGCGTGCCATACAAAACACAATTTATGGAACTTATGGAATTTTCGAATTTTATGGAACATTTAAAAGTGACATATGCGTAGAGCATGAACTGTCATTTATAACAAAACAAACATAATAATAAGTACGTAATTTAAAGAAAATGTGACTTTACTTCAACCCATTAGAGTTTAAAATGAAATAGTAGAAATTGATCGTTACTACCTTTTACCATTGACGCGTGAAGGCAAGAGTCCGCCATGATTCTGTCAAAGGCGTTCTTTTTATGTTCCCCTTTGGCACTTGTGACGCAAATTCCATTGTAGTATTTCGATGCTCCCGACGTAAAAAAGCGCCCGCGTTTGAACACACAGCCTAGAAGTCATATGGTCTATTCGAAACGTCAGACGTTAACGCTTCTAACACGCCTTAAAAGCGTCGAAAAAGCTCTCGTGCGAACGTAGGCTAATTGTAAAATTGTTATTCGTTTTATTATTATTTTTCGTAGTATTATTTTTCGTTTCAATAGGCACACTGTTTTATACACTGGACAGTCTATTTGGCGGCATGATGATGATGGCTTAGTGATGAAAATTTTCACAAAATATTTTAATATTGCAAATTTTATTTATAACGTTACCCACACATATTATTATCTGGCTAGATTATTATTAAAATAATAAATTATTACCTTAGGCACTATCAAAAGCAATTAGTGTCGTTTTAAATTGAATTTCTCAATTAGATCTCGATTGCTCTGTAAACTTCATCAATGTTGTTGCCACGTCTCGCAAAATAAATTTACTAAGAAAGACCTTAGGTTATTTTTAACTCTTCAATAAAGATAAATCTATTTTCTATCCAAAGTAATAACTTACTAAAAAAAGATTGACATTTTTGTCTCAAGTAAATTGCTTATTATATATTTAAAACTAGCAGCCTGTTCGCGGTTGATTGTGTGTAATCATTATCCCATATTTACCCAAGCGACGTACACTACCAAAGCTAATTTCCATTTATAGAAGCTAATCTAATCTAAAGTAGGTATCAAAGTTTCTAATTTCTGTTGTAATGAAATTCAATATTAAAACAAATTATGTGGAGATGTCACTGAAATACTCGTATTTTGTCGTAATGAAAATTTTGAGATGAAATAAACAAAATATTTATTTTAAGCCTGGTACATACTATCAATTTCGAACTGTACCCGAAGTATCGCCTAAATTCATTCCTAAATTCCTAAATAAATTCAAAACTGGTTAAATAAATATGAGCAATAAAAATTAAATAAATATTGAAATATTCAAGAAATATAGTTGTCTCAGTCGCAGGACGTCCATTGCTGGACAGAACTAATATAAATTTATATTAAAAATAGATACTTAATGTGATGAATACCATTTTACTGGCACATGCCAGTAAAATGGTATTCAATTTATTTTACAGCTTTATTAAAATGACATTTTTGCGGTTTACCTTTTCGATATCTCTTTTAGTGTCAATTTTATTATCCTCTTTGGAAATATAAGTCAAGTACCGAGTACGTAATAACCGATTCAGTACCAACACTTTCATATAGATTTATATGCACAGGGCATATAAATCTATTTATATGCCCTGTGCATATGGCCCAGGCATTTTTATATGTAACTAGCGACCTGCTCCCGGCTTCGCTCGGGGTGCAATTCTTTTATACACTTGCAAACCTGCCTGCCGAGAAAAATTGTGTAACTGATGGTAAAAGCGGCAGCAATATCCTGGTAAAATGTAGGGTTCATGTGCGATTTTCAAACTGATGCATCGCGTACGAAGTCGCTTGCACACTTATTTTATCATTGAACTAGCTGGCGCCCGCGACTTCGTCCGCGTTGAAAAAGAAAAAAAGTAGCCTATCCTGTGTCCCGTACGTCTAAATGTTTATTTACCAAGTTTTATGAAAATCAGTTGATTCGTTTAAGAGTTATGGAGGAACATACATACTTACATACATACAGAAAAAAATTCTAAAAATGGTCAATTTAGTTTCAGTATCATGTATAGAGCCTACAAATACGATATCTCTGAAAACAAAGTAACTTACTCCATGACCAACCCTTACAGATTTATTATTAGTATTGAGTATTGATAAAGTATTACATGGTATTACGGAACACACTTTACGTACAATATAACTCGTCGTTAATAAATGAGAAAACGTGCCCAAGTTATAGCAACAATAGAAGAGATTTGGTTTCCAAATGGAGTCTGAAAACGTAAGCACTATGAGTTTCAAGTTACACTAAAACAAACCTTATTATTAAGGCATGAAAGTCTAACTGTGTTTTGTACTCATTAGACACAAAGACACTCCCCTGAGTCATCGTTTGAAATTTGATCGGATACCTATAAATGTGGAGTTTACGACCTCTTTCATGTTCAACTCAACAACATAATATCCATTTCCTCTAACTAAAGTGATAAGATCATTATGTTTTGGTTTGCAATAAATAAGGTAAGGTGTCCCAGTGTACGCAGCTTAGAAATGAAATGCCATTAAAATAAAAACGGTTACAATTAAATCAAAAAATGGTCATTAGAACTAGCAACGTAACAACTTTAGCAATATATATATATATAGTTTTTATTTTGAACCCGGGCGAATTCGGGAGCGTGTAGTCTTATCCTCTTTTTATTAACATTAATGTTTATTATATAAAAAAAACACGTTACACTTACGAATAGCCATATGAAACCGTAACTCTTTAACTACCCATTTGAAACGATGTAGTGATGGTCGGACTCAAGAGACACAATAAATAAAACAGTTAAAAGTAACAACCTACGGCATTACCCTTCGAAACTGAAATATTTTCATATATAATAAATACATTTTAAGTTATAATTCAGGTACTATAGGATTTCACTTCGGAAAAAGTCCAACCAAGCTGAAAATTTGTATACACGTACCTGTTAGCTCCCCAAAAAATCCCTGAAAAGTCCCTGAAAAGTCCCACGAGTCCAGAGGTGGGCATAACTTTTGACAGCCAAAAAACGTTACCTTTTTTCGGTTTTTTGCCTATATTTTCGTTCCTGTCGATCATACCGCTATGAGGTACACTTATAAAAAAGAAAGATCCATGGAAAATCCATGGAAAACGGTGCGAAATATCGGATTGAAGCTGTAGGCAGAAACAAGTCGGTTCAGTTGTGTTACCACGGTCGATGCGGCTAAAGAAAATAGAACATTTTTACCGGAGTTTCAATGCCCGATTACGTAAAAACTATTGGTGTTATCAATAAACTTTATATAACCGTTTTTGTAGATAATTTTCCATTCTTTCTTTTTTATAAGTATACCTCATAGCGGTAAGATCGACAGAAACGAAGATATAGGCAAAAAACCGAAAAAAAGTAACGTTTTTTGGCTGTCAAACTTTATGCCTACCTCTTGGACTCGTGGGACTTTTCAGGGGTTGTTTGGGGAGTAATTTCAGCTTGGTTGGACTTTTTCCGAAGTGACCCTAGAGTCAAAGTCTAGAGTTACTGAATTATTAAGACATATTCAATACCTATAGATTGTGGCATAAAAAGTAACTAGCAATTTGATTGTGATTTTCAAGTTTTATGTTAAATGATATTTCTTAGACGAGGTTTTCCAACAAGTTGTAGCTTTTTGTCAGAAAATAATTTTTTTTAGATATGCTCTAGTTTGAAAAATAAAATCTTTACCTTTAAAAAAATTTTAAATGTAAAGAAAAAATTAAAACAAGAAAAAAACCACGAAATTAAATTAAATATTAAAGTGGAAAAATATTAATATTGTTGTTTTTGAAATCTTACTACATATAATAAAAGAGGCTAGAGGTTACATTTTAAATGGTGTTATAACCTGGTCAATCAAATAAAGATATTAAAAATGGCGGCGTCTCCATTTGCTTACACTGGACTCTAGACCAATGACCATAAAAATTAATAAATATTTTCACACATTCCACACAGGACCATCTAGTGTATTATGGATACTAGACAGTTGTAAACCTAGACTAAAACTGACTACTGTACTACTACTACTGACTACTGTACTTGTACTACTACTGTAGACTACAACTGACTACTGTACTTGTACTAGACAATCTGTAGACAGACTGGACCAATGACCACAAAAATTTATAAATATTTTCACACATTCCACACAGCACCATCTAGTGTATTGTGGATACTAGACAGTTGTAAATACATACCTAAAAAATTTTTTTTTAAGTTTTATTTTGTAAAAGTTACTTACTTTTCAAATTGTGGAGTCCGTAGTCAGCGATTTGCAATACCCATCGGCTGTCAACAAGACAGTTACTGGAAGTCAAGTTTCCATGTGAAATGAGCGCCGAGTCGTGCAGATATGTCAATCCTCTGAGCAGGTCGGCTACGAGGCTCGCCACGAACATGTCGTCAAGATGGAGGTCTCTGTACAAACATCTTTAACATAAGCAAATAAGCTAGCAGCTTTTGCCCACGATTGCGTCCATGTAATGAAAAATCTCTAACAAATATTTCCGGTTTAAGGGTCACGTTTTGGAAAAGGGCATTTTGCAATAAAATTCCTCTATGCGGTATTTTCGGTTCAAGTTTTTTTATATATTTTTGTTGACATTCGGACTCAGGTAACAAATTTTTCTATTGGAATGTTAAAGGGAATTTTAAACGCTTACAAATTTTTTCTACAAGAATTCAAATTCATGGTCTTTATGCGAGTACTAACATGAGATTAGAGTATCATATCCGTTACTAGCTTTGGCCCGATGCTTCGTCCGCGCCCCTTTTTTTGGGTGTTAAAACTTTTATTATACCTTTATTGCTCGTATATTTTTATCTAGTTTCTAGAATCCGCGACGAAAAATAAATTATTTGCTGTTATAGTTTTGCAAGGCGTTGGATTTTTATTTTTACGATAGCTCGGAAACAGTACTTTTTTGTGTCCTCTTCGGTATTTCTGATAATGTGTATGCGAATTTTCATGATGATCAATTGAGTAGTTAAGGCGTGAAATCATAAAAAACAAACTTATAAATTACATATAAATGATTTTTTTAAATATCATCTGAAAAAAAAACTAGAATTATAGTATTCACATAATATAATAATCTGCAGACATTCGCTGAGGCTGAGGTGCAGATGCAACTGGCGACCTTGTTGGTATAAAAGAGAAGTATTTATGTAAAAGGTTCTAGCATCCCTTACTCACTCAACGAAATCAATACTAATAATAAATCTGTAAGGGTTGGTCATGGAGTAAGTTACTTTGTTTTCAGAGATATCGTGTTTATAGGCTCTATACATGATACTGAAACTAAATTGACCATTTTTACAATTTTTTTCTGTATGTATGTATGTAAGTATGTATGTTCCTCCATAACTCTTAAACGAATTAACTGATTTTCATGAAACTTGGTAGATAAACATTTAGATATACGGGACACAGGATAGGCTACTTTTTCTTTTTCAACGCGGACGAAGTCGCGGACGCCAACTAGTACAACAATATAAGAACTGTGTTATTTCATGGTGGTCTTTTGTAATGATCACTGTCGTTAGTTAAGCTGCTGAGTTTGTGACTGCAGAACGCAGGGTGACCTGTTACTACAAACAATTGTGACCCTTTCGTCGACCGATATGAACGTGAAAGATCTTATAATTTTTTACTTATCTCGTTAAAAACACAAAGCAAAGAAAATTAGATTGCAATCATCCTTTTCTTCTCTGAGAAGACTTATTTTTTTTCTTTTATGTTAAGGTCGACAGACAGGCTGACGGTCCACTTGATGGTAGGTGGCTACCGTCGCCTATAACACAAGCAACGCCATAAGTGCTACAAGTGCGCTGCCGACCATAGAATCATTAAGGATAAGGGATAAGGGAGGGGTGGGGTAATGGGCTATGGCATCCCTTACTCACTCACCGAAACACAACAGCACATAATGCTGTTATTTCACGGTGGTATTCTGTAACGTGGTGGTTACTGCCGCCAGACGAGCTGCCCAAATGACTGCGAAACGCAGTGTGCCCTACCACTACTTTTTTCATACCCGTTTTAAACATATTCGTAAATACCCAGACTGGTTTTTTAACCGCAATCGTTTGATAACCTTTTGGAAAAAATAAGAAATTCAATCACAAAATACAAGTGCGTTTTGATTTTATAATATAATATGATATTCTGTGGCTAGGCTATTCACAATAGCTAGTTTGCATTAGAGCAAATGTGGGTTTGCAATTTTTCCCAGAGCCACTGCTCTCTCAACAGCCAGAGGTAACTTTGAAGGAATCCACTCACCGGTCTGCTAGTACTCTTGCGAGGGAACCTCGGGAGCAGTATGCTGTTACGATGCAAGCGGCGCCATTCTCAACGCAAACTCCAACAAATGCATTGAGATTCTCGTGCCGTAATTCACGAATCTAAACGATATAGAAAAACAATACCTATATTAATAATTTTTATGAAATGATCAATTACAAGTGAATATAAAACAGGTTGTTATTGTTGTCAATAAAATTGACAATTTCAACTACATATATAAAACTCGCATAAACGTTCAAGGAAAATCTATTTTTAACTTTTAAACTTGTATAATTTACCTTATGATGTAAACTTCCCTTTGTCCGTCTTATACAATCTCCCTAGTTACACTGTCCCTAAAATACGTTAGTGTCCTCTAACAATAATTTAGGTTTTTTAGACCCCTGAAGGCTTTTTTGAGCCATATAAGTAATTCTTAATTGTGTACGTGTAGACGCCTATCCATATTTGTCAGCTATGAAAACCGCGTTTGTCTTGGGACAGATGTTCTGCACTGGAGATTTAGGCCTTTTCCTGATGTTAGGTAGCCAAAATTTCTTCCGCCTTCTAGGATGCCGTATTCCTTCTATATTGTAGATCATTATTTATGGTTAGGGAGCCCACGATGCTAAATGTGTAGTCACTCGAGCGTCGTGGGGACCTATTGGACTTTGAAGATTGGATGGTAAGAAGGAAAAAAAAGGTTATATGAAGTTTTTCATTTCAGCGATGGGATGAGCGTCTACAAGCGTTCAAAAATTTGTACGCGCTGTATTTTAAAAAAAAAACCTCCATATAATCGTCAGATTAAGAATCAGCACGATCAGGAATTTAGGCTGAACCGTCTGTATGAAAATCTGACGCGCTCGAGTATTACAAAATGAGAATCGTCAAAAATATTTTTTGCATTTTCAAAAAGTTGCCACGAGCTTGCGTTACATCCGAATCGTCTAAATTTTAAATGGGAGCTTAGTTTAGGTTCTCTTAACATCCCCTCTGAAATTCTGACGCGCTCGAGTTGTATTTAAAATTTTACCCCCACCCCCGCCAACTCCACCAACCAAACCGTCAGATTAATACATATCCGTTATCGGAGACACGTGGGGAATATACATTGGCAATATCTGACGCGCTCGAGTAAATCCAAAAATCCCCTCTTGGGCTCCCCTACCATTACTGAAGCAGTTCATATTTGTCGTTGCGGACACATGCACTAGAAATTAAATTTGCACTTCTTCACGCAACAATTTCCAAGTCATACCGACACGCTAATGCACCTTTTCATTAACACTTTTTGGCTCAGCTTTTACTTTATTAAGTTGTTAATCATAGACAATTTTTTTACCTGTTTAAGCTCCTTCCTGATAGCTCTTGTGACGTCAATACTTTTCTTTTGCAAACGCTTAACGGCCACTATATTGCCCCTGTACAGGGCTATACTAGTGTGAGCCCGTCGAGCCTCCACATCTTGTGGCACTGAAGTCTGCAAATAAAAATAAGTGTTCGCATTAACCTGAAATATCACACAAGGGAAATAGGACATTTAGACTTTCCCCTTAATTGGATTTCTCGTAAGGCGTCTTGCACTTACAAGCCTGTAATTTTCTTTTTTTATGTTAAGGTCGGCAGACAGGCTGACAAACCACTTGATGGGAGGTCACTACCGTCGCCTATGACACAAACAACGCCACAAGTCGATACCTTAATTCGCAAACCAAATAACTCCTCTGAAGCAAACTTTACAGGGGAGACTAAAAACGTTATAGAGTTTTTTTATATGATACGAAAAAAAAAGACAAGGAAATTATGGCTCGTATTAACCGATAGACCTTTTAAAAATTAAATTCTAATTGTCATTAAGTTTCTCCCGTATCAAAAAGTCATTTTCAACCAAAAGTGGAGTTATTCGTTTTGCGAATTAAGGTATCGAATTGCTGCGCTGCCGACTACAGTAGGATTAAGGATAAGTATTTGGGAAAAGTTATCGAAATGGGCTGTGTCAACTCACCGAAACACAACAGCACGCATGCTATTATTTCACGGTGGTAGTCGCCTGTAAGGGTACTGCCGCTAGATGGGCTGTCCAAATGACTGCGAAACACAGTGTGCCCTACCCAAAGATTTAAATCGAAAGATGCGGCGTAATCTCCTCGCGCCATACTAAAAATACACCGACTACAGTTGCACGCCAGCTACAGTGAGTGACGGTCGCTTGTTGAGAGCGTCGCTATCGTCACAGTCACGTTTGAAGTAAGGAATGTGTTCTGTGTTTAAAAGTGTGTTTAGACAAAGGTATTTTATACTTTTGTCTTTAGTATAATGTATGTTGTATTTTGTAACACACTTTCGCTAGTAATGCCGCATCTCTCGATTTAAATCTTTGGCTCTACCACTACTTAAATTTTACTTGTCTTGGAATTTAAATAGATACTTACTTAAATTTTACCAACCTGTTAAAAATGATCATCGTGAAATAACAGCACATGTGCTATTTTGTTTAGAGCGTGAGTTAGAGATATCAGAACTAATTCTCAGCATTTTTCAACTTGTTTAATATCAATTTTGCCATTTTATAAAATAAAAAACACTTTCGACCTATACACACCTCAGAGACTCACCTCAGCTCAGTTAGCGTAGAAATAGACAGGACGCGGATAATTTAAAACCTATATTTTTTATTAACGACTGAATATTACAGACAGACGCGAAAAGCGACTTCAAACTTCGTTGACGCAATTAAAAATTATTTTGTAAGGTAACGAGGTACTTTTAACTTTTAATTGGATTTAGGACAATAATAATTGCTTATTGCGAAATAAATTGTTATTTAATAAAGACTAATTAAATTACTTTTGTTTATTCAATTATTACGGACTTATTGCGTCATTACTTATTTCTGATAAATTCGGTATAGACTTTTTGTCCAGCTCGCATGGGAGCGTTGCATGACATTTTCTCATCCAAAATTCCTCAGAGCCAATGTGTGTTGCAAGGCTTCGTAAGAAAGCTCATAGTCTCTCAAAGAGCTTTGGAAAGGGCTAAGCTCCAGGTACACTGCGAGATCGAATCAAGGAACGATAGTTACCGACACAACCCGGCGGATTTGTAAGTAGTAGTGGCAATGAGTAGGAGACATGTACGGAGAGCCGACAGTGCTGGGGCCGGAAGGTTCTCGAGTGGAGGCCACGGAATGGCAAGCGCAGCGTAGGAGGTCTACCGACAAGTAGTGGACAGACGACAGACGATACGATTTTCACTTTGCGAAAGAGCGTTAAACGAGGAAAACTTTAATATATTATTGGCAGAAAAAAATTTGTATGCGTGCAATTTATTAATTACTAGGTGGCGCCCGCGACTTCGTCCGCGTTGAAAAAGAAAAAGTAGCCTATCTTGTGTCCCAGTTTCATGAAAATCAGTTAATTCGTTTAAGAGTTATGGGGGAACATACATATATATATACATACAGAAAAAATTCTAAAAATCGTCAATTTACTTTCGGTATCATAGAGCCTATAAACACGATATCTCAGAAAACAAAGTAAATTACTCCATAACCGAACCTTACAGATTTATTATTAGTATTGATGTACAAAAGAAGATCTATAATCGGTTATCAGCTGTACACAGCTGATAACCAGCTGATTCCTGGAAATCTCCCTCTAAAAATAATATTTCAATTTCTAGAAATTCAGATCTTATACAATAACACCGAGAGAGGCAGGGTTGTGTCAATATTATTGTTTGTACGCTTGTTCGAGACTGTATTGTATACTTGAAGATAAGAAATCGAAGGATTGTCTGTATTATTTAAAAATAGATGAGTCTCATTGATAAAAATCATTTAAAAGAATTATTTGGATGATTAGAAACGTCTCCACATTTGTTGAATACATTGCTTGCAGCATTTTTTGATAAAATGAAGACAATTTAAATTGCAAAATTTATAAACTAAACCCCGATTTTCTATTATTGAGCTCAAAAACGTTGTATCTACTGTATGTTGCTAAGGAGTTGGGTATCCCGCAGATTACTTGGTGCTGCAGCATCAGATCATGGTCATAGAAACACCACCGAAGCAGTGTGTTGCCACTTGAGTTGCCACTTGCTTACTTTGAGGGCAATACCATAATAATTTATGCGTTTAGTCTTGACGATTTATTTAATTTACTCGTAAATGAAAAAAGTTACGCATGGATGTCTGTTTATTTTAGTCAGGGTATTATTTTTTCTTAAATTAATAAAAATACCAAGTAATTTATTAGTTTTATAGCTCATAAAAAAGCTTTGCTTAGTTCGGGGTTAGATGGATCAAAAAAATTATCTCCGTAAAGAATATCCTTCAACAATTTGTATCGATTTGTATTTGTATCGAGAGAAGAAAATATACTAAATGAAACATCGAAAAATAAAATGTAGATTCGGGTCCACTGAGATTGAAGTACAAATAATAAAATATTGAAAGGAAGGTGAAATATACAGGCCATTGTGTCACGCGTTTTTTTTAGATTTTTACTAGTATATGTCCGCGACTTCGACCGCGTTCGATCTCTACCAAACTTCACAGGATTACACGTTGGACTAATCTGAAGGTTGTCTGAAAATTTCATCAAAATCATCGGTTTTAGGAAGACTTAGCGGTTATACAGAGAGACGTGGAAAGCGAATTCAATACTTAAGTATATTATACTAGCTGGTGCCCGCGACTTCGTCCACGTTGAACGATGAAAAATACCCTATGTCCTTTCTGGTGTCCCAGACAGCAAAATTTCATGGTGATCGGCCCAGTAGTTTTTGCGTGAAAACTTAACAAACAAACAAACTCACATTTATAATATTAGTAAGGATACTGTCTAATGTAATAATTCCCTAAGATAACCATGATTTTCTTATATAAAAGATACAGGGAATAGGTCGCACGTGCAAAAGTGCGCATAAGACAATTTACTCACAAGGAATCCTTGGGGACTCAATATTCAATATAGGGACGTAAACACATTGTTCGCCAAGTATGTTATACTTAGTAAGAAGAGGTTAGATACATTATAGGTACAATACATTTTCTGCAAAAGGCACCTCAAACATCGCCAATTAGCCGCCAAAACTTCTATCTAAAATCAAATTTAATGTTCCATACAAAGATTTAAATCACAGATGCGCCCTTGCCATACTCCAGGCGGTCGAAAATGTGGCATTGTTGGGAAGAGTGAGCTCACTCTTCCCGCCTTAGTCGATTGTAGAAAGCAGTGAGCGGTTCACATTGCATACAGACATATTACGTGGACAGTTTTTAGAAGCACAGGGCGCATCTGTGATTTAAATCTTTAGTTCCATACAGGTACATGGCACACCGGGTCCCGAAAGTTTTACATCATCCATTACCTAGAACGTGTTCTGGATGTAACGAATTTACTGCTAAAACCACTTCAACAAGACGTTTATTTAATACTAGAATCCTTTATTAGTTAATTGCTTCTTTAATTTTAAGATTTTGTATTTTTTACTTTTGTTTGCAATGAATAAACTCAGAAATTATGGGACTTCACCTATAGAAAGCTACTGTACTTTTTTCTTTTTATTTTATTTTAATTTAAGTTAAGTTTAGGTTGTTGGTAATTAATTATAACAGTTAGTTATGTATATAGAAATAATACTCGTATACTAGGGTAAGGTGAAAACTTTTCAGTCCGACAAAGGGATGGTATTCCAATCAGAAAGTTTTGTTTCCTGTCTGGGTACACATGTGATTACTTTGTATGACAAAACTTGGTCTCTCTAACTGCCTGTCTTGCGTGTTTTTCCTCAAAAATGGATGAACTTTAATAACGTGCTGTAATGAATTTCTTTGCATTGGATGGATTAATCCCTAAGGAAATTAATGCGAAGTAGACAAAAGTTTACAGGGACTCGGCTCTTGTCAACCGTTAAAAAGTGGACGGCTGAATTCAGATGTTATTTTTATGATATTACTAGCTGACAAGGCAATCGTTGTTTTACCAAAAAACAATTGGGGGCAGGCCGCCGTTATCACTTACGGGTATAAAAAATAGTTTACGACCTATCGAATATTCTCAGACCTACCGAATATACACAAAAAAAATCATAAAAATAGGTCAAGTTGATTCTAAGGAGTTTGGTTACACACACTTTGCCTCGAGAATTTTATAGATATATATTGTTATCATAGGACTGTCGCCCAACTTAAATTAACGATTCAAAAGTCTTAACTAAAGTTTAGATTTTATGTCTTTTTAAATGTGACAAATGTGACAATCTTTGCCGTCTGGCGTCTGGCATTACTAACCGACCCATTACAGACACATTGTGCAATTCCCTTAATGACGACCATAGCTTTTACTTCTTTTTATTTCCTATCCTATCTCCTATGGCGTTGCTTGTGTTAATAAGCGTCGATAGCCACCTACCATCATGGGGCCTGCCCACCTATAATTGAAAATTTTTAGCTAACCCTATTCTATTGAGCCCAAAAATTATATCTGCAAGTTGGTAAGGAGTTGAGTATCCCGCAGACTGGGTTCAAGTATTACGTATCGCAATTTTTGAAGATTTTTTTACCTCTACCCTAATACACGTCGTATAGTTTTTTTGTACCCTTCCTCCCCCCCTGTTTGACGCTGCAGCATCATGTCAAATTTACCATGCCATGTAAATATAGCCGAAGTAACAGTATACCAAATTTCACATCAATCGAACGCGTTGAAGCTTATGAAATCCCGGAACCTTATGAAGCTTATAAATTATGAAATGACTGGTCATCTAGGAAAGACCAGTCTTCAAACGTCTAAACAGATCTTCATAAATTATAGTTAAGAAACATATACACACACACAAGTCAACTTATAACACCTAGTTTTTGCGTCGGGGGTTGACAAAATATGTACGAACGACAAAGTATTTAAACAACAGTTAAAATGAATCCACACGGGAAATTTTCTAGTAACAATGTGAGATCTAAGTTATAGTTACAAAAATTACAAAAGTAAGATAATACTAGGCTTCTCTTTGTTTTTATTTGGCGTGGTGATATTTATTTTTGGCATAGCAGCAACACCCGATATCGGTAATGCGAGCCACGACGTTCATTAGAAGAGTGACATATTGCTCCATATTGTTATCGGCGTAGTGATACGTAACCGTCATAAAAAAAAAAATTTTTTTTTTCGGATAAATGTTAACTAAATCTAATAAAACAATTCTGTAAATACACTTCGAAAATTAACTTAATATTGTTGACTATATTTGTATAATTAAAAAAATGTTTACAAATTCTTATGTACCAATTTTCTGCTAATCTTTTTATCAATACTAATCAATATACTAATAATAAATCTGTAAGGGTCGGTCATGGAGTAATTTACTTTGTTTTCGGAGATATCGTGTTTATAGGCTCTATACATGATACTGAAACTAAATTGACGATTTTTAGAATTTTTTTCTGAATGTATGTATTGTTCCTCTATAACTCTTAAACGAATTAACTGATTTTCATGAAACTTGGTATATAAACATTTAGACGTACGGGACACAAGATAGGCTACTTATTCTTTTTCAACGCGGACGAAGTCGCGGGCGCCAGCTAGTATATAATATAAAAATGTTATTAGGTAACTTGGTTTGTGTACGCTTCAAAAACTCGAGAATCCGTAGACCGATTTTAATTCTGTTTTCACATATGAAAAGAGGGATAAACGGGATTTTTATTTATAAAAATTGCACTCCGGGCGAAGCCGGGAGCGGTTCGCTAGTTTAATATAAATACGTTAAAATGTATACGTATGGCGATAATTCGTTGAAATCTGAGGAAGGTTATTGTGAAGCGAATATATTATTATGGTAAATATAGGGCCATGAACAAAGCCCCATTTTCCTTTTTCCCATCTAAAGTTCTTTGCTGACAATTCAAACATATCAAACAAATATTGACGTTAAACTCATCAATCAGAAAGTCCAACTTTTGACAGAACGACATCTTTCGGGCCAGCTAGTTTCAAATAATAATTCCTAACTTTGTGTTTAGATTAGAGATTGCAATCCAATGGCATATAGGGTAGGAATGATACTTAAGCCTATGTATGAATGTTACTCTTTCACGTAAAAAGTACTGAACGGAATTTTTAAACATACACAGATTTAAAAAAAAAAATACCAATGTTTACGTAAGCGAATCTGATACATCATTGTGAATAGAAGATGTATATTCGCAATAACATATAGTTTTCTAATGAACCTTTACCCACATCAAACTTTAAATGAAAATATGATAATGAATAACCTCTCGTGTCCTACAAATTTATCGACATAATACACAATTGTCTTACAATTAACTATTGTGTATAGAATGAATTTATTAATAGCTATATACTTTACCGATTTAAATTATTATTAACAAGGCTTGTTATGTATCAAAATAGACCTTTTGTATCAATGCTATGAACACGTAAATAGAATATTTTGGAAGCGCTCCGAGGATACGAATTGAATTGTTACAACCGGCGCTTTGAGAACTAATAAGTACCTATTTTTAAATTCAGCTAGTAACGAATAAATATGAGATATTTATTCGTTACTAGCTGATCCGACAGAAGTCGTTACGTCTAAAGCTGATGTGTACTTTATTTACAGCTAGGAACTTTGGATTGAAAAAAGAAAAATTGGGTTTTGAATTTGGGTCGCTTAGGCTAGACGTTTGTTGGATAAAAAAATGCGTTTCCTGAAAGAAAATTAATATAAAGAGTAGTTATTTCAACTCACCTTATCAGTTCCATGCGCATTGTAGGGCGGTATAAAAGTGAGATCCTTAGATTCAATTCTCCACAAGACAGAAGCGAGTTTCTGTTCGTATCTGTAATGTCTTATAAGCAATGCTGCAGCCAGGATCGCCGCAGCAGCTACTGCCGCCACAGCTGATAGTACCCCCGGATCGTGAGGTAAAGAGCACTTGGCGCCATCGAATCCACAAGGAGGTTCAGCGACAGGCGGCTTTCCTCCGATCCATCCTATCACTCCGTCTTCGACTAATTCCTAGATGCAAATAAAGTATATGTACTATGTACAATGTACTAATACGTACTAGATTTCATGCTTCAAACACTTATTATGTTCTAGAGAACCTTATTGAGTGTGGCTTTGAACAAAACGCGTAAGCGCCGTAGAAAACAAGGCGCTTACAACCTTTTCATCGCGCGAAAATTATATCCTAGCAGCGATCAGCGTAGCATTTTATATCGTTTGATGGCGTATTTAGTTATAACTATTGCCAAAATGGACAAAACTTGTACTTAGGATAGCTTCTATAGTACGTTATTATATCAATGTCCATAAATTGACTTTGTTAAACCAATTAAACCTATAAATTACTTATGGCAAATTCAAAAAATCATTTAAATTGAAATAAATTCAATTTAGTCACGGTCTCTGAAGATTTAATACACTATATGTAAATCTACGTGTATAACTTACTGGAAGCAGGTCGGAGTGGTTGGCGTATCTGAACGTAGCCACAGGTAGGGCACTCCAGCCACCGTGCGCTGTTGCGTCAGCCACCAGACCTATTACGGTGAAATTGCCTTCGGCATCTCCCGCTTTGTCCATATTTACCTGTACATCAAATATGTTAACACCTTATTATGTAAATCGTAACTTAAAACGTTCACTTAAGAGCTCACTTATAGCTAGATCTTCTGGAATAACTAAAGTCTTTAACTTACATCAAATCCCTGAACAGAACGGTATGTGGTAGGTCTGAGAAGCTTCATCAGCGTAGCTCCATCTGTCGGCGAAACTCCAGCTCGCATGGCCGCTGTCGCAGCACGCGCCCAAAGAGTCACTGCGTCGTACAGATGTGCAGCTTCTATTGACACCTATGGGCAAATACGAGTACTTATTACGAGCATATGAAAATTTAAAAGACTTAAAAGCTGATGTCAACAACAAAGTAGACGTAGGTAGAATTCTCATGTACCTGAACTTTGAAAATTAAATTTACAAAGTTGACTCTGGTCTAGATATGCAGAATTTCGACCCCTATTTATTTCATAGTTGTCCCATAACACAAATCTATAAAATACTCAATATGGCTAGAAAATCATGGCAATTTTATTTTAGCCAATTTTAAAAAGGAATTTTTGAATTAATTAAATTATCTCGTGTTCCAAATTCCGGTTTTCTATTTACACTCTTTTTTTTTATGAAAGCAGTAAAGATTTTTTTTACTAAATTTTTAACATTGCCAACCCTCATAAATTTGTACTTTATAAAAAAATAACATAAAAAGATTATAATACTAGTTAGTGCCCGCGACTTTGTAAGCGTTGAAAAATAAAATATATGCGATATATCTTTTTGGATTTCGAATAGATTTAGAAAAGTAGATTACACAGGTTATCGCTGTTACACAGCGAAATATTTAATTGTGTTTGATACAAAGCGCAAAAAAACGTATATAAAACATTCCGTAATTAAAAATGTCAACCGCACAAGCCAGCCACGTTGTTAACAATTCAATAAACACATCACTTTTTTGATTACAGTTGGAAATCGTGAAATTGGTCACAAAAAATATTTTCAAATGACCTAATAAAATTAATATCAAACCTGTAATATCTGAAGGCTTGATTATTCTATGACTTTTATTTTCATACAGGCATTCATCAATATGGCAATTTCAAATAACAGATGACTTAATATTGAAATGTAATAATAACATTTATAATTTATACTAGCTGGAGCCCGAAACTCCGTCCGCGTTAA
Source organism: Synanthedon formicaeformis (assembly GCA_945859745.1). Classification (NCBI taxonomy): domain Eukaryota; kingdom Metazoa; phylum Arthropoda; class Insecta; order Lepidoptera; family Sesiidae; genus Synanthedon; species Synanthedon formicaeformis. Next base: position 1,312,118 of record OX243964.1, read on the forward strand.
AAAATAAAAATAAAATATAACACCTTAGAAAATATATCGCTGCTTAAAAACTAAAGGGCCATAAAACAAAAAAATTCAAAAATTATTACAAAAATACAATCATAATCCTCCATATTATGTATTGCAAAAAGATTTATGGTTGTTTTATTCCATATTTAGTATATTTTGATCATTTTTTTATATATTTAAAAGTAACTTATATGCTTATATCTTTTCTAGTATTCAGTTTATTATAAAAGAACTTAAAACATTTAATGCTAATTAAAAATACGCTTCAAACGATGTATAATATGCATATTATTATACATCGTTTGAAGCTCAGGCTCAGAACAGGCCAGATTACTGGCTACAGGGGCGAAGGAGTCCGGAGATTGGCTCCGAGCCTACCCGTCGCCAAACATTGGCACGTTCCTCGAGCCAGACACCCTTCGTGTGGCCACGTGTCTTCGTCTCGGGGTTCGTGTCTGTGCTCCACACAGGTGCGCCTGCGGCAGCGAGGTTGACGAATTGGGTCACCACGGGCTTTCATGCCAGAAAAGCGCCGGCCGTTTTTCCAGACACGCCGCACTTAATGATATAATCCGCCGGTCTCTTGCCACTGTCAACGTGCCTACCTTAATGGAACCAACTGGCATAACTAGGGACGATGGCAAGAGACCGGACGGCATGTCTCTGATTCCCTGGAGTGTGGGAAGGGTTCTAGTGTGGGACGCTACTTGCGTGGACACACTGGCTCCTTCCCACATCCACGGAACGAGTAGGGAAGTGGGTGCGGCCGCTAAAGCGGCCGAAAAATTAAAGGCCGCGAAATACCGAGGTCTCGGTTCCGGATACACTTTTATACCGTTAGGAGTCGAAACCCTTGGTCCGTGGGGTCCCAGCGCTCGCCAACTTTTTAAAGATTTATCAAAAAGGCTTACCAACACCACCGGTGACCGACGAGCTGGCAGCTTCCTCTCGCAACGCATTAGCATTGCAATTCAGCGAGGAAATGCTGCCAGCATCCTCGGCACCATGCCGCGGGCGCCCAATTTTTTAGATATTTTTTAGGCTTATTTAGTTTTTATTTTTAGATTTTAGTTTAGTTTAGTTTTATTTAGTTTAGTTTAATAATTGTATTTTCTTTTTGTATATAATATTATATATAACTATGGAAAATTTAATATAAATAAATGTATATATAATTATAAAAAAAAAAAAAAAAAATATGCATATATTTGATATATATCTAATAAGAAAAAAAATAGACAAAAATAATTTAATTTTTTTCGATTGGCTCTCCTGTAAAAAGTGTAATTTTTATTTGTGGCCCTTTAGTTTTTAAGGAGCAATATGAGCAGATATAACGTCTTTTTTCTGTGATGACGGCGGCGTCACCACTCTTGATGACACCATCCAAAACATTTAAAAAAAATATTTTTACATATAGATGTCCCTCGGGAACAATGTTTTTTTTCTGCTGGATGAAAGGTACCCTATGTCCCTTCCTGTAACCCTTACAAATTACAAAATTTTATGATGATCGGTTGAGTTGTGAAAGCGTGAAAAAGTAACAGACATACAGATAGATAGACAAAGTTACTTTCACATTTATAATATTAATATGGATTAGAACCTACATATTTGTAAATACATACACATATCTGGATAACAGAGACAATGTAATCTAGTTGCCTCTTAAACATTGTAACTTGATTGTATCATACATGGAGATAGTCGAGACGCCTGTTCAATGGCGTACATTGCCTTTGGGTCTAGCCTTGAAGTGTTGCCAAAAACAATACGAGTACATAACATAATTAACGGGGAGCGATAACACTGTTGTGAAAGGTTTTATCCCCAGTACAATTATATTTAATCATGGCAACTATTCAAAGAATAATTATTTGGCTAAAGGTAAAATTATAGATGTTCTCTCTATGGGCCTCGTAAGAAAGCTCAACGTCGCTCTGCGAGCTATATGCGAGAACGAAACAGAAATGAGGTATTCGTAGACGTACCTACTAAAGTTACTGACATATACTACAGGCAATAGAGGAGCCGGTTACTCTTATCCATAATGCACTAAATTACTACTCCTATTTTCTTTTTTAAATAGGTTCAGTATCACGTATATACTTATTCTAAATGCACAAAATCCTTACAAATTAGGCGGGCGGAAGTGCCGCCATTTTGATAAAAACCGTTTCGGCCTATATCTCCATAACAGTGCACTTGAGGCCCAAAATGGTTATAACATTTATTGTAGATAAATAAATTTCCTATCTTTCTTGTCCAATAATTTTTTTCTATTACTTACCGTTCACGACTTATTCGACATTATTAGTAATTTAGTGCAGAAGAAAATTCTCTATTACCTGTAGTAATAAGCCGGCGGATAAGTAAGCTGAAATGGCAGTGGGTATAGGACACATAGACGGCTGCTAGGGACCGGAACTTTCACAAGAGCCCACAAGGTGAACCACTGACCTGTAATATACGAGTATACCACTGGACAGGCTGTCCCATACAAATGACAGATAATTTCGTGTACCATTTTGAAACGCCGCCCTAGAAAGTACCGAGAACGAATTTTGAAGTTTGCGTATTTTTATTCCATAGATATGTATAATAGTGTCTGTTTTATTCTATTTGTTGATATCTTAGGGAGTGTTTAAGTTTATTTGTGTCCGCTTGAGTTTTGCAACATGAGGAAATGTGTATTCTGTAAAAGTTCTACAGCGCGAAAATGGCGTTTTTTAAATAGACATAAAAATAATTTGACAGCAGCCTATCCAGTAGTATATATACGGGTCAGTGAGGTGAACAGACGATCTGATAAGAGTCGTGGGTCGACGGTAGATACTGGCTGCTTTTGACCGGTCTTATAGGAAAACTATGGGGAATGCCTATGTCCAGCAGTGATCTTATAATCAAATTATTTTTGGATACTTAGCAACTTACAACAGACATAGCGTATTTGGGTTCAATGGTTAAACTAATCTGCGTTATGTTCATTCAATTCGTTTGAGATTATGTAGCGAGAAATCAAAGGGTTGCGACAACGTCCCAACGACGCCGATCTGATAACCAATGAGAAATCCTTGGTGACAGGAGAATTTGAATTTTACATTTAATAATTTTGCGTGATCCCTTTTGATTTTGCCGTTGGATAGCTTTTATTTATGTTTAAAATTTAAATCCTATAACCAAATATTATAAATGCGAAAGTTAGTTTGTTTGTTACGATTTCACACCTTTAACAACTCATAGTTTTTTTGTATACATATACTTACACGAATTGGTTCTAGTAATTGAAGACGTGAGTGGATGAAGGTGATATGTCGCATAATTTCAATTTTGAATAAACCGAGGTTAAAGTTTTACTTTTAATTTTTGAGATAAGTCGCCACGGAACTGATTTTTGTACTAAATTATTATGCAAAGTTGTGTAAACAACCTAAAATATTAATGGTATAATAGCAAGTAAACACTTATATTATTTAATTTAAAAAAAGTGAACATAGCTCCCTCTTCCATTAACAAGAGGAAACTTTTTTGCACTTTTTGCTTTTTAAAATAAACTGTACATAACACGTTTTTCAACTTTTTTTTATCCAAAAATGTCTTAAATCGACGATCTTAATGTATATAATCTTTTATATGGATATATTACCTTCATCAACGCAAAAAAAAAAAAAAAAAAACTCAAAAATACGACATATCACCTTCATCCACTCACGTCTTCAATTGTAAGATCGAACACAAAAGTGGTTTGTCGATAACAGCTCTCATTTCTTTAGTCACCCCTAAGTGAAAGGCAACAATGCAACCTTTTTGCTTATACTATTTACAATTACAATTTATTTAAATGAATATCAGTTCAATGTCAATTATTTTAATCCAAAAGTTAGTAAATATATTATTAGAATTTGTTGTACCTACTGACATTTACAAGTAAATACTATCGGACCAGGATGGGACTATTACATTGTTTTTTTTTTTTTAATATATTACAGACGTACTATATGCTCTTGGCCAGCATCTAGCCGTGTAGCGAAAAGGAAGCCTATTATGGAGCGAGTCTATCATATAGAAGCCTATCATCCAGAAGATGCCTATTCACTGGAATTTTGAAAAGATTTAGGCTAGATTTGAAAAGAACAGACTAGAAATGCCTTTGCATAAAAAAATTGTCATCGTCACAACATTGGGTTGTCATCGACAGAGGTGGCTTGTGTGTTAACCACACAAGTGTCCATTGTTGGTCACAGGCCTTTTAATTGAGCGTCACCACACACGAACACTAATTTAACGAAGGCACGAAGTGTACTAAATATTAATTAAAGTTGCTCTTACCTCAGTATCTTCGAATATCTTGTGGTAGTTGGGAACGCAGAAAGGTGCGGCTGCTGACAGTTCTCTAATCATTTGGCACAGTTCACTGTGGACAACATTGTATATCAATTCCAAATTTATAAATTACTAGCTCCTGATTCGCCCGGGTTGCAATTTTTTATATACACAAACATTTTTCGTTTATCCCTCTTTTTATATCAGTGAAAACTGAATTTAAGTCAGTTGGATGGTTTAGAAGTAGTTAGCGAAGAAAGAAACATGGCAGATATATAATATGTAGTAGAGATTAAGATTTTGATGAAAGAAATGGTTACTGTGAGTCAACCGAAACAGATAGAGGTATGCCATTAAAAAGTTTTTTTTTCGGGATTTTAGAAGAACTACAATTCTTTAGTACTATATTTTCATGTATCTCTTTAGTTTACGTAAGTTTAGGTAGCCTACGTAAGCCACAATAAACATTAGCTGTAATTTAAATTTACAAGTAACTTCAAAGAACTTTAAAGTACCCCTTATTCAATTTGAAAAAATTCTCCTTTTTCATTTAAAATTTTCAAGAGGATGCTTTTGTTATAAAAAATTCCGAATTTCAGCTATCTAGACTTAGTAGTGTTGATATTTAGTCGGGACAAACAACTTTACAAATATAGATTAATTGCGTAGGATTGAATTTTGTTCCTTTTGTAAGGCAAGTATTTCAATTTAATAATTGTAATTACCATCGACTCAGAAATCTAATTCTACAAAGACCTCCTAAAGAGAAACCTCCTAACTTCTTTTGACATTTATTATTAATTTGTGATACAATATTGCAAAATGATATCTTCGTAAGACTTGTTTGTTTTTTTTATTTATAATGGACATCCACCCAACGCCTCCCACCTTATTAGGGACAAACTAAACCAAAACATAAGAGTGAAGGTACATAAATTCACAACAAGCTGAAAGTTAGTAAAGTGGTTCAAATCATAATTAAAAATAACACATTAAAACTCCTCATCGTTCCGGTACTTGGAAAAAAAATTTAATCGAGGTCAAAGTTCAAAAAAGTTGGTTTTTCGCAATTTTCAGCTAAACGGTAAGTTTTAACATAAACTTACCGTTTAGTAACTAACATAACAAAATTGTAGACCATTAAAGTATCTATAAAAAATGTATGTATACTTTTTTTCCTAAGAGCCACTGTTTCTGAGATATAACGATTCAAACTTGTAAAAGTTGTTCTCCAGTACAACGTGGTTTAACGTGGTTTCTCCAGTAGGCCTATTCCAAAGGCCTGTTGTGATTCTGTTTAGTTTGAAACTATTGGATAATAACAGCTATTAGCAAGGATTTGAAATGAAATGATAAAAACTATGGAAATTAAAAAAAAAAGTAGAGGAATTTCTCGTCTAGTAGAGGAATATAGTCATATGTCGCTAAAACGATCAAGTTCCTTCATAAAACCAGTTGTTGAAGCAATAACAACGATCGCTCAAGCGTATGTGCAGTTGCGAAGTTGTCGCAAGCAATAATTAATATGAACGTAGAACTTAGACGAAATGCGTTGCTCGCGCGTTAGTAGAGATATGAGGACAAGACATTTTGTCTCTTCATCGTCTGTGCATTTCTGAGCATCAAAACCGACAATACTTCATCTTGAGGCAATACACAAATACTCATATTTTTTTGTTTTCTCTGCCTTTATACCAATCACAGTTTTATTTCGTATGGCTCAGTTTGCCTTTTATATAAATACAAGGCTATCACATTGCACTTACGTATATAAATGTGTTTTTTCTTTCTTATAATATTTTAGAACAAATAAATAAAGGAAAGTTAATAGATTTTAACATCATACTAATACATATTCTAGACAATGTTTTTTTTTCTTTTTTTTTTTAAATACCTATTTGTTTGTGACTAACTTGTTAGATAATATTGTTAATTTAGTTATCTAGTTCCTAAATTAACCATCTCATACTCTCCAAACGTTTACTTAGTGAAAAAAGACGAAGTAAGTAAAACGTCTAGACTCTTGAATGTAGAGTCGCGTCGTAAAATTTTGTCAATCTGTGTAGAATTCACGATGACATCATTATAGGATATTTTTAACCCCTCGCAATTTTTCAAGTCGATTTAGTCAGTGAGTACTTACACAAATTGATGAATTTGTCATGGTTGATACTATTACAATATTACTTATCTGAAGAATTTAGGGAAAGAAAATAATTAGGGCTTAAACCATCGAAATACGAGTAATATACTCATCAAGCAGTTTGTTGGCTTAAGCGCATTTAATATCAGTATCTGTACATATTATAAAATGAAGGGGTTTTCTGCATCTATCTGTTTCTCCACTAACTTCTTTTTAAACTACTCAAAGTACTCACGGTGAAAACTGTATCAAAATCTGGAAAGATAAACATGGAACGAGCTATAAACATGGAAGGTTTGAATATATAATTTCCAAAAAAGTTCGTGAAGCCGGAGGCGGGTTACAATTTAAAGATAATTCCAAGTTGCTCAAGAGTATACCAAAATAAAAAATTACAGATATTTATACATAGACGAAGACAGTTGATCTATCCCAAGAGTTTTATAGAACCAAAATGATTGTTTATTACTAAAAAAAATATCAGTATAACTGTATTGTGTTTATTACTGTTTAAAAAATCTATCAAAATACGTACGTATTTATAATATATAAAATTATAATATTAATAATATATAAAAAAATATATACGAATACGAATTACATAATAGTATTAGCGACCCCCTTCCGGCTTCGCCCTGGGTGCAATTTCTACCTATTGTCGAGTTTTTAAAATAGGTACACAAACCAACTTCAAGATAGCTGAAATCTACGAGTGCTACGAATCTGTCTACGACGACGGTCTACGGAATTTCCTCTCTACGAAGCTACGAAAGCAACACAAATGCTACGAAGCTACGACATTCGTTAGATTCGTTTTTTCTTCTCTATTTTTATAAATATAATAAATATATATATATATATTTATAATATATAGACTCATTGACATTTAATTATACTTTTGCCAAGAGTTGCATATCTAAAAAATACTAAGTATTTTTTAGATAGCTAATGCCCTATTAGAATATTAAGCCTATGTCCACCCTGAAATTTTATTCTATTAGTAAAATATATTTTTTATCATATGAGTAGTTTCGAAGATACCTCCTATAAACAAACAAACTTAATATTTATTAGTATATATCGCTGCTTATAAACTAAAGGGCCACAAATCAAAATTACACTTTTTACAGGAGAGCTAATCGAAAAAAATAAATTTTTGTCTATATTTTTCTTATTAGATGTATGTATATCAAAATATATGCATATTATACATCGTTAGAAGCGTATTTTTAAGTAGCATTAAATGTTTTAAGTACTTTCATAATAAACTGAATGCTAGAGGAGATATAAGCATATAAGTTACTTTTGAATATAATAAAAATTATCAAAATATACTAAATATTGAATAAATCTTTTTGCAACATACAATATCAAGGATTGTGATTGTATTTTTTGTTTTTTTTTTTTGTTTTATGGCCCTTTAGTTTTTAAGCAGCGATATATTATTTTTATTGTGAATAATTTACTTACTTGTAATGAGGATTAGTCGGAAATGAAGGCGTCAACTTAAGAACCGCTCTAAATGCCACCATGTCGTTACTGCTGTTCTGTCCAAGGTGATCTGTGAGAAAACACTCCACATATTAATATTTTGTCAAAAACATTCGCGATCTTTTTTTAAATAAGGGTCGTCAGACAGGCTGACGGATCATTATGGTTCTAATTTCAAGGTTAAACTAAAAATGCACTATATATATTTTAATAATAAAATACCTCAAAAGGTAATTAACAAGTAATTGCCTATACGGGTAAAAAGTTGTAGGTGTTATAAAGTACCTAACTTCTCCATTGCAGTACCCTCTTACTGATAGCGGTTTTATTACTATACAATGGCGGACAGTAAAATAAGCAACATTTTTCTGTTATTTTTTTATAGCTTTAAAAAATACACAAAAACTCATATAATTTCTTTCACACATACAATTAGTCCTTAATTATTTGTAAACTTTTTGATTTTAGATTAATAAGTAAGTTACATAAAATGAACTACATATTATTATAATGAACAGCGGAGCTTCCTGACACAGGCTTTTTAAACAAAAGGAAGCTCCGGCCAATGTATATATAAAATTAATTTGTGAAATAAATACTTTAGAATTAAAAACGTGAAAGAAAAGCCTGAAAATCGAAGCGCATCGCTTTTCGGTTACGTACTCGTAGCTATGAAAAAGTTGCCTAATAATGTTACTCAATATGATTGGTCCGATTTGTACTCAACTGCGAGAGCACGTGTTAGCGTAATTGCGTTTTATTTTTAGCTTTTAATGTGCAGAAGATGAAAGAGACTTATAGTAAACACAACATAAAATCTTATAATGTACAGGAGAGGGTTTGTTATTAAGATGTTAAATTCTAGTTAATTTTTAACAAAGCTGTTTTCGTATTTATGACATTAAAAATGTTATTTTAAATGGTCGGCAGAAAGACTGACAGTCCAATTGATGGTAGGTAACTACTGTCTGTCGCTTATTATATAAGCAACGCCACAAGTGCTGCAAATGCGCTGCCGACTACAGTAGGTTCAAGGATAAGAGAATGGGAATGGGAATGGCATCACTTACTCACTCACCGAAACATAACAGCACACGTGCTGTTATTTCACGGTGGTCTTCTGTAAGGGTGTGGACCTGCCACTACCCGCCTCAATATTTTCATAAAATATAACTATCTATATAAATATAAATAAATAGCTAAATGTATCAATTCGGCATTTTTCGCAAAGCGCAAAACTTGTATTAAATCGCCTATTTATTTTATACTCGTTGAAGTACGAACATTCAATGAGGAGAAAAATTGGAAAAAATACCCGGGAATAATGTAAAATCACATTTTTTTCATCAAAAGTTCCTATACCTACAATTAAAACATTGTAATCAAAATATTGATGTCTAAAGCCCCATTTACGCCGGAGCAACACCCTGCGACATTGTGGCATGCAACACGCTGTTGCCTCGGTGTAAAATAAGCTGCCGCATGCTACTTAAGATGACACAAGTCGGCGGCTCGAACTCATCGGTGCGTGTAGCTAAAATTCATTCTGTCTCACACAGCACAATGCGCGGGAAGAGAAATCGAGTGAGATGCACAATGATTCATACCAAAAAAAATCATAAACAGACCCTTGGGCGTATACTCTTTTTGAGAAAACTACTGCATATGTCTATTTCGTGTAAAGTTATTTGAACTCTTGAATAACTGATCAATGCTTGACCGTAAAGTATTTTGGAGTATTTATACACTAGAGTGACCTATTCACCCTCAAAGTTGCATTAAAACTTGTGTTAAAATATGAATTTTTCAAGGATCATATTTTTTAAATTAATACTTTTTTTTAAAGTTTGTATGCCAAGGAACCTAGTTAATGACAAGATAAATCGGTATCATGCTTACTTTTGTAAATTAAACATAAAACAGCGGACTGATAATCACTCTACGTTTGTATGGAGGAAAGCTGACTTGTATCACCTTAAGCCAAAAATGTGGCATACCACAAGATGACACATGTAGCATGCCACAATGTCGCACGGTGTTGCTCCGGCGTAAATGGGGCTTAACACATAATTGAATTACACATTAGCTGCCACAGACCGGCCACAGAAGCTATTCTGTCTGTCTGTACGTGTCTGTCTGTCTGGTCAGCCAGTAACGAATAAATATGAGAACTTTGAAATTAGCTATTTATTAGTTTTCGAAGTGCCAGTTGTAACAATTCCATTTGTTTGCGTATATATTCGTCGGAGCGCTTCCAAAATTATATTTACCTTTTCAAAACGTACATACAAAAGGGTTTATTTGAATACATAACAAGCATTGTTAACAATTTAAATCGGTAAAGTATATTATACCTATTAATAAACTCATTCTATACGTAACAGCTTAAACAAAGGTTTGTGTTAAGCTGTTACGTATATCATTAAGCGCCTGTTTCACAAACGTCAAGTAAAGTGTTGATTAGTTACATTTAGAAATAATTTTCTATTATATTGAATTATGCACTCGGTTTACTGCATCATTCGATAGCCGAATTTTTATTATTATTTTCTATTTAATGTTTGGGACGTTTACCGTACAAACAAAGGTATATCAGCTCCATTATCCCCGGTTACCGGTGACTTTAAATGACAGTTTGGCCTACTTGACGTTTGAGAAATAGGCGCTAATACTAATAATAAATCTGTAAGAGTTGGTCACAGAGTAAGTTACTTCGTTTTCAGAGATATCGTGTTTATAGGCTCTATACATGATACTGAAACTAAATTGACGATTTTTAGAATTTTTTTCTGAATGTATGTATGTATGTATGTTCCTCCATAACTCTTAAACGAACTCTTAACTGAATTTCATGAAACTTGGTAGATAAACATTTAGACGTACAGGACACAGGATAGGCTACTTTTTTTCTTTTTCAACGCGGACGAAGTCGCGGGCGCCAGCTAGTTTGTCGATAAGTTTGTAGGACACGAGAGGTTATTCATTATCATATTTTCATTTCGAGTTAAACCTTTTAAAGTTTGATATGGGTAAAAGTTCATTAGAAAACTAATACATTATTGTAAAAGACTTTCATTGTAGCCGATGACCCGTTATTTTTAATTAACATCCACTTGTTAATTAATAAATTCTATTTGATAATATACTAGCTATTGCTCGCGACTTCGTCGGGGAAACGTTTGTTAATGTCCTTTTCTGTACCCTTGGCAACATGTATGTAAAAAAAAACATAAGTAATAAAATATTAAGTTATTTGAATATAATAAGCCAAATAGGACCCTCAATATTTCCATTACCGAGGGTACCCTCGGTATTAGAAGCTACTTTCAATTTTAGGCATCTATTACCGTGAATTTTATTTCTCAATGGTATAAGGTGTTTATTGAAAATTTCACAATGAAAAGTAAAAGATAATACAGTAGAAACCGGATATAACGACTTCGGTTATAACGACATATCGGTTACAGCGACCAAATGGCAAGGTCCCTGTTGAATGCCTATAAAGAATTAATATTGCTTATAATGACTATCCGTTTATTACGACCAATTTTTGTGTTCCCTTGAAGGTCGCTATAACCGATTTTCACTATACTATAAAAACGCAAAAACAAGTAAACATTATCCATAGTCAGTTATAAAATGTCAGACCTTAAAAATCACGAAACAAAAATGTGAGTGCACTTACATGAATTGCCCCTTGCTTGTATGGACACAACCAAATTCTGAGCTCTCGTCGCACAAATTGATCTTTTTTGATCTGTTCACTCTTTGGTATGCCCACCAAAGCCCATTAATTCGATGTAAAACATTCCAAGTTATAACTTGTCCGGATTAGTATTTGCTAAAGTTACTGTTTCTTATTTAAATTCTTTATTTAAATGGTTGTTGTCTGTAAAATCGGTTTACGGACGATATTTTTACGTGACGTCATAGCGTGCCTCTTTATCGCTTGTTCCGCGCTCTCGCTTGCACGCGGAACGTGTATAGGCCTCTTCGTGCGTGCAGCCGGTTACATCAATACTAATAATAAATCTGTAAGGGTTGGTCATGGAGTAAGTTACTTTGTTTTCAGAGATATAGTGTTTATAGGCTCTACTGCCTATAAACACTATATCTCTGCTCTACTCTATATACTCTCTATATCTCTGCTCTACTATATATATCTATACATCATACTGAAACTAAATTGACCATTTTTAGAATTTTTTTCTGTATGTATGTATGTATGTATGTATATAAGTATGTATGTTCCTCTATAACTCTTAAACGAATCAACTGATTTTCATGAAACTTGGTAGATAAACATTTAGACGTACGGGAGACAGGATAGACTACTTTTTTTTTCAACGCGGACGAAGTCGCGGGCGCCAACTAGTACTAATAATAAATCTGTAAGGGTTGGTCATGGAGTAAGTTACTTTGTTTTCAGATATAGTGTTTATAGGCTCTATACATGATACTGAAACTAAATTGACCATTTTTAGAATTTTTTTCTGTATGTATGTATGTATGTATGTATGTTCCTCTATAACTCTTAAACGAATTAACTGATTTTCATGAAACTTGGTAGATACACACTTAGATGTACGGGACACAAGATAGGCTACTTTTTCTTTTTCAACGCGAACGAAGTCGCGGGCGCCAGCTAGTCAATTTATAAGACGTTATCACGTCAAAAAAAAACACATTAACATTTTCAATATGAGTTATTAGTATTCTCCAGAGAATTTTATAATGAAATGTTAAAAAACACGAAGACATTTAATAATTGTTTTCATTGCGACCGTTAAGTAGATTAAAATTAACTGTTTGCATGTGGATATCGCCGAAAATTGAGGTTATTGGTAGAGGGCACTACCCACTACGTAATTTTTTAATTATTTTAATATTACTGCGTCACCAACGCACCAGTAATTTAATTAACGACGAATTATTAACTACGCGGGCTTCGGGAGTAACATGAGGGCGTGTTTTTACAATGAAACTTATATCTATACTAATATTATAATAAAAGAAGTTTGTATTTTTGCAATGAACTATCTCAAAAATTATTAGACTTATTTTAAAAGTTCTTTCACTTATAGGAAGCTATATTATCAGCGAGTAACATAGGTTATACTTTATAACGTTATGCGAAAGAAGTCGCGTGCAACAGCTAATACAGAAACATTCGGGTAGTGGTGCAATTTAAAAAATAGCCAACTAGATGGTCCCACGAGTTTCTGTATCCACGAGCCATCAATTTCCAATCCCTTATAATCAATCCTAATTTGCTTTGCTTGTGTTATAGGCGACGGTAGCCACCTACAATCAAGCGGACCGTCAGCCTGTCTATCGAGTTTGACATTAAAAAAATCTACGATAAATTAAATGTGTAACTACAAAATTTTGACCTTACCAGCATGCGTGATAGCGGCTGTGCTGGGATCATATATCTCATCGTCTATTGCTACTACGGCATAATCACCGTTCTGTAGAAGACCACGACGCTGCAGCACCTTCACGAAGTCAACCAGCGCTATGTGCTCACCAAGGAAAACGTACACTGTGAACAAATCCTAAATGTTAAACAATCAATACTAATAATAAATCTCTAAGGGTGGGTTGCACCGTAGGCTTGGTTATTGTTACGATCAAAGTTAATTTTAGCAGTAACTTTAACGTTGACAGTCGAAATTAACAATCGCATGTTGCACTACGGTCTGTTTTTTAATCTCAGAGACAAAAATGACACATGCAAATGTCAAGTTTGCATATAATGATACCATGAAATGACATGAAATGTATGTAATGCATGTCAAATGTAATGTCAATTTTGTCTCTGAGATTAAAAAACAAACTATACGATATTGTTCGTCACTGTCAAAGTGATATTATAAAATAATGTGATTTTCCTAGGTTGTCGTAGTAATATTTTTTTAATATGGCAACATTCAAAGTCAACTGTCTCAAAACTGTCACAGTTGATTTAACCGAAACAATAACATTGTCCGGCCAATATCGAGCGGTTAAGGTTATCGTTAAGTTATGACGTCATTTTAACCGTTGTAAAATGGTGCAACGCATATTATGCTTAAGCGAAGATTTAACGGCTCGATTGGATATGGTTACCGTTAAAGTTAAATGGTGCAACCCACCCTAAGTGTAGGTATTGTATGTATGTATGTTCCTCCATAACTCTTAAACGAATTAACTGATCATGAAACTTAGTAGTTAAACATTTAGGACACAGGATAGGCTACTTTTTTTCTTTTTCAACGCGGACGAAGTCGCGTGCGCAAGCCAGTTATACTATATAATGAACTGATTTTTATTATTTAAAAATATTGCATCATAAGATATAATGTGGCCATAAAATCATACAAATTTCATGCAAAATTCATACAAAATTCAAATAAAATAACTAAAAAATAAAATAAAATAAAATATAATAATTTATTTATATAAATAAATAATATACCTACCTACATACATCATAAGAGTACTTTTCCCTTATATATTGTAAATCGAACTTCATACAAAGTATGAGTTCTCTATCATAATCCCATCAAAAATGCAACATCAATTCTCAACTTGACATATTATTATTGCACCCATTGGTCAACAGTTAAACAACACTTCTGAAGGTTATAGATATATCTTTTCATACTAAACATTATCCATCATTGTCATTGCAATGATATTTTATCATAAAATATATTATGTATTTAAAAATATATGTAATACACTATATAACTTTACGGAGGCGAGACATATTTATTTGAAATTGAAACCTAAAACGAAAACTTACGTAACTCTTTATTACTTAAATAAAATTTTAAGTATAATTCAAGAGTGTTAACTTTTTAACTTTCTCAAGAATAGTGGAACACTTTTTACGACACGGTGACATTCACGAGTGACAGTTAATTTAAACAAAAAGCTTTCATAAATTCCGGACTTTAAATAAGCCTGAACAAACTTTCCTCTTTTATTCGTCTATTAAAATTAGCTATTTTAGTATTTTCTTTAATTTCACACATAATAAAATAAAACGAATGAGAATTAAGTTTTTAAAATGTGGTTTTTAATGTTGATTCTAAAATATTTTGTTTTATTTGAGTTAAATTTTAGTGTATTTTTTAAAACTGGAAAATTTCTAAAAACACAAGGTATATAAAAAACATAAGGTATATATAAGGTATTAAAAGTTTTGAGATGTATGAGTAAGAGATCCCATGAGTAATACCATAGTAATTAGAAAAAAGTACCTAACCAGTAGTACTATTTACTCTGTGGTACTATTTACTCTAATATCCAATCCTCATCTTGACCATATACCTTTCCCTTTCTTCACCCGTTCCACCTATACCTACTAAGTTATCACCACTGTTAGGGATAGGTGGATATTTTTCTTTCATCTATCCCTACCACGTAAATGTACTATTAAAATGAAAAGCCTTCTATATAATATCGGTAGCACACTTCTTGCTTGTATGTTGTTGACGACGCAATTAAGAATCTCGTTTGTATACAAAGATTTAAATCGAGAGATGCGGCATTACTAGCGAAAGTGTGTTACAAAATACAACATACATTATACTAAAGACAAAAGTATAAAATACATATACCTTTGTCTAAACACACTTTTAAACACGGACAACACATTCCTTACTTCAAACGTGACTGTGACTATAGCGACGCTCTCAACAAGCGACCGTCACTCACTGTAGCTGGCGTGCAACTGTAGTTGGGTTGAGCGCCTGCGCCCAACCCATTGTTAAGAATTTTCGGTGTGTTTTTAGTATGGCGAAAGGAGATTACGCCGCATCTTTCGATTTAAATCTTTGTTTGTATATATATATATATAAAGATATCTCATTTCATGTGCCTTTTGTCCCTAAGAAATCGTTGTCATATAATAAAACTCTGATACCTCTTGTCTTGTCGTAAGTCTGGTCCACAATTCTCTCCATGTCAGAGATGTGACGAGGGATGTAGTCGGCGAATCTATGTTCTGCTGTCACCGTCATGCCGTTAGACCGGGCCAGTTCCTGTGCAGACAAATTTGAATCAATTTAGCTCTCGACAAGACACCAAGTACCTGATACTACTTCTTATTACGGATACAGTCTGCCACTACTACACAGACAGTCATAAATTGGCGTTTAATGGGGTTATAAAGCCCTTACAAAGACCATGCAATTATTGCAGATGAATATATGCTATAATTATAACGTTTAAACCAACTATTGCACCAAACAAAGAGATCTGTCATTTTAGTCAAAAATAAATTCTACAACGACTTAATTGTGCTAATAATTTATTAGCAGAATCTTGCGACTTTCCAAGAAAACAGTCCTAAAATAATAATAAAATATTAATGAAAAGCGTCCGAGCATATTTCCTCTTATAAAGAAGAAACCATTGTTTGTTTCAAACATCAAGATACGTAATTGAATTAATTCCGGTTACATCGTATTTTCTCTTTTGTTTTCTTCCTATTTCCTGAATAATAAAAATATTAATAATTAAATGTTTACTTCAGCTCCTTAGGTATTTGATAAACAACTTCATTTTGTTATCACAGTTTAAAAAAAGTTGCCACTTAATTAGATTAATTAATAGAAAAATATCTTTAAAAAGTCTATTATTAAAGAAAGTCTCAGGCTTGAAAAAATTTCATTAGTAAATTTTTGAAGATAACTACGCAGTTTGAAAAATGTCAGACGTTACATCAATTTGTTATATCATGAAATATAAAAAGTTGAAGAGCGTCATCGATTCCTTTCTTTTCCAATATATTTTTATGGACAAATAAGGGTGAAGGGACACCCGCAAGATATTACCGCCTAGGTATCCGTTATGACGGAAAGATTACTACATAACCGGCCTATTACATTGATTGTTTAGAAGACCTAGGGCCTCTTTCACAAATTACATGTAAAGTGTTGATTAGTTACTTTTAGAAATCATTTTCTGTTATATTGAATTATGCACTCGGTTTACTGCATCATTAGATAGCCGATTTTTTATTATTATTTTCTATTTAATGTTTGGGACGTTTACCGTGCAAACAAAGGTATATCAGCTCCATTATCCCCGGTTACCGGTAACTTTAAATGACAGTTTGGCCTACTTGACGTTTGTGAAAGAGGCGCCAAGTAATCATAATAAACTATCATGATTACTGAAGCTATTATGGTAAAAATAATAAATTTTTCCATAGTAATTATATGGTAAAAAGATTCCACTCACGCCCCAAACACTCATCGAGTTCCAGAGAACTGTATTGTACATAATTTGTACACCTTATTCAGTACGACTTTGGACAAACCGCGTAAGCGCCGTAGAAAAATCGACGCTTAGAACCTTTTCATCGCGAATAATATATTCTAGCTGTAAAGTAAAGTTGTAACTGACTTTAATGGCATCCATTTGTTGGTCAGCGGCGGTCAGCGCGTCCCCAGCTACAATGGCGAATTTGTCCCAGCCGTAAGCTTTTAGCAAAGCCACCACAGATTTGCTCACTTTGTAGGCTGGCGGTAAGGTTCTGGCAAAGGTCGTACCCAATCCAGCACCACTTTCTTTAGTTGGAACTCGGGCACCAGCGCATTTCTAAACAACAAAAAAAATAACAATTATAATCTACTAGCGGCCCGCTCCCGGCTTCGCCCGGGGTGCTTTTTTTTACGTACAAACCTTCCCTGATTATGCCTCTATCCATGAGTGAAGACAGAATTAAAATCTACTATATACTAACGCGCCTTTGTTTTGATTTGATTGACGTCAAATGTTTGACAGCTGGGAACAGAGTGGTTTGTACGGGAAAAGAAAATTGTTGTTATTAATTTTTCCTCGTATTTTTTTTTACTTTTTTTCTCTCCATAAGAACCTTCCTCAGACTTCATCGAATACAACAAAAAAGAAATCAGCCAAATCGGCCAAGCCAAGATAGATATAGATAGATTGAAACCTGTAGCAGATTTCACTTTTGAGATGATTTTAAATCTCTGTTTTAATAATGAAAACAGCATCAAAACCTTTGCGTGGTTTAAGAGGAGTTAGCGGATATTTACAAACAAACGCGAAAATCCATTTCAATTTATACTATGTAAAGATGTATAATTAGATTTAGATTTTTTTCAAATATTTAGATTTAGATTTTTATTATTTTTCAATAGTTATCGATTAATGTGTTTAAATATCTCCCTATTTTGCTATCATCAATTTTCTTAAAGGCCTCATACTATTGAAGAAAACTTTAAGGCCTATTCAAGTCAAAACAACGCCATAAGGGTTTATGAATGCGCTGCCGACCTTCAGAATCATTACATATTAAAAAACCTCCGCCGCGTCTGTCTGCCTGTCTGTCTGTCTATTTGCGATAAACTCAAAAACACCGATTTCATGCTGTTTTCACCAATGGATAGAGTGGTTCTCGAGGAAGGTTTTGGTATATAATTTACAAAGTTACGCGGGCGAAGTCGCGGGCAGCAGCTAGTCAGAATATAAATTATTGCTAACACATTGACACGACAATCTGATAAAGGTACATTACATTACAATTCGTGCGAAATCCCATTTGCGTAATCCTTATCTTATATCCTATTTCATCTCATTCCACATAATCCTTATTTTAAAACCCTATCATCTTACCAAAACCAGAAAAAGGTTTACCTTTGAAATGAAAATAATATAAAATGTACGATTTTTAACACACGAAACTTTGGAGTGGTTAAGGTGCTTGCTTTAATGCTCTGTCTCTGGATATCTGGGTTCGATTCTCGACAGGCCAAATCTGGTCTCACTTTTGCAAGTAGTATAGGTGGCACACTGCGCTTCACAGTACAGCCCGTCTGGCACCCCCCTTACAGAAGAACACTGTGAAATAACAGCATGTGTGTTGTGTTGTTGTTGTGTTGTTGTGTAACTGTTGTGTTTCGGTTCAGAATTAATCTCTCATTCTGAACCTTATCACTATGTTCGAAGCGCACTAGCAACACCTGTGGCGTTGCTTTTGTTATAGGCGACGGCTTCATAAAGTGTACAGTAAGCCTTTCTGGGAACATTTACATAAAAAAAAGTGTGTGTGTCAACACCTACGTACGACTGGAGTTTACTCCTCACGAACGATAAATAAATAATTTAATAAATATAATTAAAAAACTTATTAATATAAAATATTATATGTATTATATTATATTAATATGTATCGAGGCATATTGTAGCCTGCAACGCGTAACGTGTGACATGTGACATTCGATTTTACTCCCATAAATTTTGATACCCCGGGCTTATATATGAAAGGAGTAAACTCCAAAAAATACACAGGTATAGTAAATTAAAGTTCAATATTACTTACATGCGATATTAAGGGTAGGTTCCAAGCAGCTGCTAACTTCGCCTCCGTGTGACACGTGTTGTCTGGTCCGAAGAACGCCACTACACCCAAATCACGCATCTGTGTCATCACCCTGAATAAACAAACATACTATCTTAATTTGCTTATTATAGATGTATCCAAAAAGCTGTTGTCCAAGCGTGATTGATGTCGGTAATAATGGCCGTCGTCGCGAACGCAGCGTCGCGACTTTGCTTGTGATTGGCCATTTCACAACATAAATGTTAACTACTATACTGACATCATTAAGCTGAAAAATTTTCGTTTTTTATTTAAACCCGCTAAGCGCCTATTTCACAAACGTCAATTAGGACAAACTGTCATTTAAAGTCACCGGTAACCGGGAATAATTTAGCTGATATGCCTTTGTTTGTACGGTAAACGAAACATTAAATAGAAAATAATAATAAAAATCGGCTATCGAATGATGCAGTAAACCGAGTGCATAATTCAATATAACGAAAATGATTTCTAAAAGTAAGTAATCAACACTTTACTTGTAGTTCGTGAAAGAGGGCCTAAGTATTGTTTTCATTTTGAAGCCTAATTTTAAGAAAGTTTTATAGGCTATTAAAAATCACGCTACAACCTTCAGGAGCCAAGTAAAAAGTAAGAAAGAACACTAAGGGCCTCTTTCACATCTCTGAGTAAAGTGTCAAGTAGGCTAACCGCCATTCACCGCCAAGTCACCGGTAAGAAATCGTACGAGTTTCACCATCTTCGAGTAGCATTACTCAAGGGTAATTTTAATGAAATTGACACAAGATACTCTTAGCATTTACTTGCCAATTAGCTTTACTTGAAAAGTAACTAATCAACACTTTTAGTTGGTGAAAGAGGCCCTAAACGATGAAGAAGTACTCGTACCTAATAGAGCAGGCGAGCGAAGCGATGGAGTGACTGAGATCAGCCGACTAGAACCGAGCATTACCGAGAGATCGGTCAATTATTATAACAAAGTGATTATAAAGAGCATTACTTTGTTTGGCTTCTTCTGACCGGGTCCTATTATTTAAAAGATATGTGCGGAGAAAGTATCGAAATAATATATCTTTACAGTTTCCTGGGAGAAAGAGACAAAGTCGGACAACCACCATTATATTTTTCTAGGAATTATTTTATTACATTTTAACGGAATTATGTTATCTAATACAGCATTTATTTATAATTATCAATAGAATAATTATTTATAATGAAAAAAGATCCAATTTCACGGTTTGAATTTAGTTCACAGTTAAGTTAATTACACTAAAGTAATAACCTCAACAAGTAATTCCAAGCGAACTCTATGTAAGGAAATGTTTTTAATATTTCGGTTATCCATTATTTCAGTAAAAAACCTAATTATTAGAATCGCTTTGGGCTTCTTTAGATTCATGCATTTATTAACAAATATTGAACAAAATTGCGTCAATTTTTTTTTAAACATTTCCTTTATGTAAATGTCCACAGACATGCTGACCGTCCATTTGATCATAGGTTTTTTTCGCGAGGTTTGATCAAGACATAGGTTTTGAAAGGGGGTGGAACTCTGGTCCTGAAGGAACTTTAGAAGCTTTATACATGAAAAAGTCTTCAACTCCGTTATGCATAGCGGAATCATGGAGTTGGAGTATGGTTGTTCTGTTCTTTAAAAAAGGAGACAAAACTCTTTTCAATACATATCAGTCATATTTTTAAGTTCTTTTGCCAGTAATGATATAGTGCCGAAACGTGGCCTCTCCCAACAGAACTGGCTCACAAATCTAAAGTCGCACAGCGAGCTATGGATCGCCTATTATAAAACATTCAAACATATATATGTATATATTTTTATTTATTTATTGTCTGAAATATTTCAGACAATAAATTTTGCTTCTAATGTTATCCTTTAATGTAGTTGCCAAAATTTTCTTAAATGTTGTGCCTGGCTCATTAATCAAATTTATCTTTTTACAACTACCCAACTCACGTTGGCCTGACTTGAATGTGGGGCGGACCTCTTGTATGCGGTGATTCAATGTTATTTAGACCAATGATTAATTGAAAACGGTCGCGTATTTCATACATTTCATATTATACAGGTTATTCTATACAATACCTAGGCAATGTATAGAATACCTGGGGCGTCCAGGCAATGTATGAAATATCAATCAATACTAATAATAAATCTGTAAGGGTTGGTCATGGAGTAAGTTACTTTGTTTTCAGAGATATCGTGTTTATAGGCTCTATACATGATACTGAAACTAAATTCACAATTTTTAGATTTTTTCTGTATGTATGTATGTTCCACCATAACTCTTAAACGAATCAACTGATTTGTTGAATATTTTTTGTGTTTAGGGGATGTTTGGTCATTACAATTTGTCTGACTGATTAAATATAACTTTGTAATAGTTATCTTAATAACATATTTAAAAATCAGACATTTAAAAATAAGTAAAGTTCATTTATTTTTTGTAGAGCTTTAAAGCGTCTGACAAAAGTTCTGGCCCATGGAAAGCGTCTGATACTTTTAATTTTACTTCAGAATAACATTCTACAAAATATATTTAAAAATCAGTCATACAAATTTAAGTAAAGTAACTCTGATTTTTAGTTACCTTTCTCACCTGGTACCTGCCCAGGTGTCACCGAGCGAACTCCACAAGCACGCAGGTATTAAAAGTACATGTAGAGACTCCTTAGAACCGAAGGTTCTATGCGTTTAAAAATAAGTTATGTCAGATCGCTCTGGGATCTAACTCTATAAGATTTTTTACACAAAATGCTCACACCAAATCTCTACAGCTTGATCTAATTTCTTACTAGCGACCTGTGCCAGGCTTCGCATGGATACTGTTGTAATAGTAAAAATAAATCAACTGTGGCGTTTAATTAACTAGTGTGCTCGGACGGGACGGCCGTCAGCCTATCAACCTAAACCTAAAAAATCTTTTTACTGTAAGTAACATCGTACGGAACCAGTTATTTTTAGGCTTATTATTAATATACAGTAATACACTATTTTTGAGAAGGGGTATTATGTATGCCTTACGGAGAACTGTCAATCGTATATTTGAATTCTCAGACAAATTCTCAGACGTCCTCTATTACGATAGGAATCAGAAATCTGATATCCATCCCAGTACCTTTAATTTGAATCGTACATGTACGAATCTATATGAATTTTATATTATTAATCTGGATTAATACAAATTTATAATATTAAATTTTAGCTTGTTAAACTTGATGATCCCTCGGGACGGTGCTTTTTTTCTGAAGGAAAGTTACCATATCTTTTTTCTCTATATATCCCTGAAAACGTGTAGTCACAATTTCGTGATGATCAGTTGAGTAGTTAAGGCGTGAAATCATAACAAACATACAAACTCACTTTCGCATTTATAAAATTAGTTCAAATTTTTTTTATAAACTTACAGTACTCGTAGCTCTCATTTGAATTTATTTCAATGAGTTACGAAAGATACAGAAAATTTATTTCAATGAGTTACGAAGCTACTATTCAAATGAGTTACGAAAGCTTTTGATTTTTCCTATAATCAGTAACCAGTTAAAAAACCGTTAAACAAAATTTATTTTTTATTCAAACTGCGTACAATATTATTTTGCCACCCCAATTGTATTCTCAGAAATAATGTTGTACCTAAGCAAAATGTAATTGGGCTCATAAATATTCAAATGAAATAGGCTTCGTCGAATTGTAACAATTATAGACAATGTTTACTGCTTATAACAATCAATCAATAAGTACTAATAATAAATCTGTAAGTGTATTATGTATGTATGTTCCTTCATAACTATTAAACGAACTAACTGATTTTCATGAAACTTGGTTAATAAACATTTAGACGTACAGGACACAGGATAGGCTACTTTTTTCTTTTTCAACGCGGACGAAGTCGCGGGCACCAGCTAGTTCGTAATAAAATAAAAAGAACCTACGGGATCGACAGACGTAAACAAAACAAAACAAATTCACACATCCTACTGCCCATAAGGCCTTTAGGATAATAATAAACCACGTGACCACTCGTAACTGAGAGCGAAACCACATTACATCTTGGAGGACATCGTCAATATAAAATGAAGGGACGACACCCTTTATTTTATTTACATTTTATATTTTCAGCTGAACTCGACCACTCTCTATATCTATACTAATATAATAAGAGAGATTTGTATTTTTGTATTTACTAAGCTCAACAACTACCGGACAAATTTTGAAAATACTTTCACCTGTAGAAAGCTTCATATCAGCGATTAACATGGACTATCAATCATCAATACTAATAATAAATCTGTAAGTGTAGGTATTGTATGTATGTATGTATGTTCCTCCATAACTCTTAAACGAATTAACTGATTTTCATGAAACTTGGTAGATAGACATTTAGACGTACAGGACACAGGACAGGCTATTTTTTATTTTTCAACGCGGACGAAGTCGCGGGCGCCAGCTAGTTATATAATAAAACCTTCCTCGAGAAACACTCTATCCATTTGTGAAAACTTTTGAAAATGTTGAAAATGAAAATGTAAAAATTTTTGAATATATGTAAGGATTACAACAAAATATTTTTGTATTAGTGTGTGTACACACAGACCACAACATAACAGAACGTTAAATAATTTCCTACGTCTTGACCTCATCATTATCATTATGATCAGTCTTGACTTGGCTTCGTAAGTATGCAATTGAAAACAGACCATCGTTTGCTTCCATATTGACTTAAGTTACCCATAAAAGACGTGACTACAAAAAACACATTAGACATCTCCCTCTAAATCCACTTTG
This sequence comes from Synanthedon formicaeformis, assembly GCA_945859745.1. Classification (NCBI taxonomy): domain Eukaryota; kingdom Metazoa; phylum Arthropoda; class Insecta; order Lepidoptera; family Sesiidae; genus Synanthedon; species Synanthedon formicaeformis. The sequence goes on from OX243964.1 coordinate 1,336,247, forward strand.
AGCCGTTCCGTTGATGGATAGAAAAACGTTGGGTCTCCGTTATTTTAATCTACACAAGCTTGTGATAAAATTGTACTTCTGTCGAATAAATCGACCGAGTTTAAGTGGCCATTAAATGTACGAATTTCTTTATCATATATATGAATAAGATTTTCATTCAATAAAACGGTAATTTAACCATAGACGCCGCACAGTGAATACTGAACTTATTTATAACATTACGTTATTGAATATACATTATATAAAAATAAATATTCTCATTAGTCTCATTATTCTTTTTAATTTGACACGGTCGTGTTATCAACTAGTGTTCAACTCATCAAATGATCCAAAAAAAAAAAAACATTTTAATTTGATATCGATAACACTAAAGTTCCACAAGGAATACTTCACAGAATAACTTGCTGAACTCATTACTTGTATGGAACCCAATTAACTTTGCAACTTTGCGGGGTAACTTTGCAATTGACTGAGTGTGAAACTTTTCCTAACACAGTTTTAAACACATGCTGTTATTTCACAGCTCTCTTCTGTAAAAGTTACTTACCGCCACGTGAGGTGCCCAATTTATGATTGCAAAAAGCGAACCCTTTTTTTTTAGCGAGGGGAAATCACATTTACGGATTGTCCTTCGCCGACGAGGGCAGTAGACGAAGGGGTATGTGACACTCACCCGGGGAAGTGACTTATCACCGGGAATACCCACTAAAACCCCCCCATGTTCCACCATCGGCGGCAAATATGAGACAAGTGATCACAGCGACGCCTTATCCCCGGTCCCCACAAACACCGCCATGTTGGCCATGTCCTCGCGGACCCAATCTCCTGCAACCAAGCCGCGTTCTACTCCTGTGGCAACCCACGGGAACATCAATGGGCCACCACACCTCTCATCAAGTTCCGGACTAACTTAAGCAAAGCAATGGACCCTGTCACTAACTTAAGTGACCCATACACGTTAGAGTCGATTTCCAAAATATTTTCACGATAAATATTTGTACGCTGTCTGCGAGATTTTGTTTTTGTTTGTCTCAATCCAGGTTATTAGGCGCCTCATTAATGTCGCATATTTATTTGTCTCTTTGTTTATACACGTGGACGTGGATTTCGTTTTCGACAGTTATGTAATAAACTGTAGGTCAGACAAGTTTTACTTTTTTTTATTTTAAACATTTATATTTTAGGCAGCACCTATGGCTGCCTACCATAGAAATGCCACCATCCGAATTAGCTACGTAGAAAAAGAAGCAATTGTTACTTTATCTTATCTTTGTATTATATTTTAAAAAATTAGAAAAAATACGCTTCATTTTAACATTTAAAATCCACGTAGGTAATCGTTTAACACCTTAAACTGGAGATCCTAAAACAAAGTGGATATGCAGCCTGTTTGTGTGTCTGTCATAAAAACAAAACTATTTTAATTCGGTTTTCATAAGAAAATGCATCCCACACGAAGCCGGAAGCGGGTCACTAGTAGTTTATTTATTGTCACGAACAGCACTGAAAACTTTTGGAATTCTGACGCCCGATTAAAGCCCGGATCCTAACTGCACACCAACTTTCTCTTTGACAACATACTTGAATACCTATTGTTCATTTAGCATACGAACCTAACTTAGTGCTTAGTTCATAACAGCAGAGCATATTATGTCGTGCCTCGTCAACTGTTATGAATTAATTTTAAAACGCTATATTCAAAAGCTTTATTGTTAAGAACATTTTCTAACGCAGTTGTGACTTTGTGTATCAATTTCGCAGAAATATAACAATTTAAACTAGAAAATGTAATGCCAACAGAGACATTATACCTATTAAGTATAATGCCTTGCAAGGTCATTGGTGGTTAGACCCGAGGTCGAATCGTATTTACCGAATTGTGCTACGTTAAAATTTTGTTGAGGCATGAATCAACATTTGAAAAAGATATATTTTATTAAGCACAATGTACATAGATGGCAGTTGGAAAATCCTCTCCTTAATGCGTGAAGTCGAAATATCGTTTTGTAATAAATTATTGGGCGGCTATTTTTAATGGCAAAATTTTACCCTTTTTATTAAAATGTAAATGTGAACTTAATGGCTACCTACGTATTTAGCGAGGCTTGCCTATACTATATATAGGGTACATACCAGTGTTATAAACACGCCAAATGTCACTATAAGATCTAAAAGAGGAATTAAGAAGGTAAAGCGTACAGTTACAGAAATTGCCTTTAAGAGCGGGTATAAAGAGAAATAGCCAATCCTAGATTTGAATTTTATCTAAGTAAACAAAGTCTAATTTAATTAATTTTTTAAAAATAGATAAATACATTATAAATCAAAGTGACGACTGTAACAGAAAACATAATATAATAAAATTTTCTCGATAGAAAAAAATCACCAAGTTAGCTCTCATTTCCTTCGATTTTAGTTTTATTTGCAAAATGACACACACTACAAAGCTAAAAGTGCATCAGTAATTTCACTTCACATATAATCTAAGGCTGTATGTAACAATTTTTCATTTGACATTGTAGTATACGAATAATTAATATTTAATACTCTTGGCACTTATAACATTTTTATTCAGCGAGATGCACTATCTTCCGTCACATTTTGTGCGTAGTTCTACGTATTTTGTGTCACTGTCATGTCCAAGGGGCCACGCTGGTGAAATCACAAATTGTGTTTGCTTTATAGGCACTCTTAACGCTGAAGAAATTAATGGGAATTACTATGTGACTCACAGCTTTACAATAGAACTATGAAAGACTTAAAGATTGGAGTATCTAAAACTTCCAGTTGACGGTGGTCCTGAATGAAACTTCCTGAAATCTTTCATCGTAAAAAAACCTATTTCATAATGTTAAATTTTTGCTATTATTTTACAATTATATTTGTTAATTTTAATTGATATTTTAGTGGTGATTCCGCAAACAAATTTCCCAGGCGACGCCTTCGAAACTTGTCTCCCCGAAATAAAATGTAAATGAACGTTCCTTCATAGCACTCAATTTATTAAGTCATATTAATTTTAGTCAGTGACGGGATTAACAAACAGTGTTAACTAATTACGGTGAGAAATTCTTTGCATAGAATACTTAATATAGATTAAGTTTAAAAGTTTAACGATAAAAAGTTAGAATGTTTAAAAATAAAATAGATTTAAGGTGATTCTAAGAGCCGATGGATTTTGCGCGAGTAGGCGGAGCTAAGATATAGCCCCCGCACCACCCGTACTTAGAGATCGCGTGAAACGAGTCAAAGACTAAATAAAGTAGAGTGGTAACATTTGATATTGAACATATTATGCCTAACTTCACAAAGCATTTTTGAGGTGCGTCAGCAAAAAAATGGTTCTTTTATTTAAATATATTTTAATAGTATATTTTATTCACAATTCTAGTTTTATATCATATGGCGTGTAAATAGACAGCTAATATTTACTGAAACCAACTATGACATATTAGATAGTAATGACCGGTTTTATCAAAAAACATAATTATGGATTCCATGTTAATTTTATATTGGATATTAAAAATTAGAAGTAAAATTGAATAATTCTCAGGGAGTTCTTTTTAAGGGAGTTGTCGAGATTAACATTTTAACAAAATAAATGATTAAAATCGGTTCTTAATCAGCGGGGATATAGCGTAAAATATAAAAAATATATAGGTATGTAATAAATTTATCAAAAAAGCTTATTTTAATACTAAATATGAAAACACAAATTAGAAATTGAAATTCATTTATTGTGATCTTTACTTACAAAGTTTTTGTTCATCCATATTCATAATATGCACATGTTTCCACGCCACCAGTGAGGTAGTGTGTATTTAGCGCGTTTTTTTTACGTGGTTTCCCCGGTAGGCCTATTCCACGATCTATTGTGACTTAGACCTGAAAAACTATGTGTGTTGTGGGGAAATCTTTAGAATAATTTGGAAAGCTTTTAGGGTATTTGAAGACTAAATTCGTTAGGAATGTGTAAGTTTTGTAAAAATATAGTTTTTATGGTGAGGAAATCCATTTACAAATAATTTTATAAAGATTTTATTGAAAACGTAAATTTGTTTATATTGTATATATGTAAATATTGATTTACAATATAAAAATATGTACAATATTATAATATAGCTGTCCAAATTATTAAAAATGTCTGCACAACAAACTATTAACTTCACTTCAAAACAGTGTCGTATCTGTTTATCACCTGCTCAATGATAAAAACTATTCGAAGCCGGCGCTGCGACGAGACGCACAACCTCCCCGTACGACGTTCAGCGCTACACTGCCGCCCGCCGCCCGCGCACGGACCCGCTAAATCTTTGTTTAGGTAAAATAAGATAAATATGGATAATGACTTGAAAAACTATTATATTAGGTCATTAATTGTACAGTATATAGGTCTAATCCATACCAAAATTTTAAAAAAAGAATCATGTAAATATTCCTTGTCGTTTAAAAGAAGATACAAGTTTTCAGCCAAAAACGACTTCCATTTAGATTTTTTTTCACATAGTAGTTAAACAGTTTGACCAGTATTATTTGTACCTTATATAGATAAAATATCAATAAAAAGCATATATTTTTTTCGGAAATTTATGTTGATTTATGAAAGAGGAGTTAGCCTCTGAATATCCCGTTTTGGCTCTTAGTATCGCCTTAAATGGCGATAAAAATAGAAGCTATCTTTTTTCATGTAAAGTTAGGCAGGCAGGCTGACAGCCTTCTTGATGGTATGTTCATATTTTATCGTCATCTATTAACACAAGCTAAAATCTTCTTTGTTTATTTACAAATTTTAGAATTGTTTATGTGTTGGCAAAACATTTTGATACAACTCTAAAGGCATAGAGTTCAGATACTTTTTACATTCAGTGTAAGTAAAGAGGTAAGTCAATACAATTAACAAAGTTAAGCAAACATGTTTAAATATTTGTTCCACAGAGCCTGCGGCTCATATTTAATGGAATTTCAATCAAGGTTAGTTTGCGTACGTTAATTAGAAAAGTTTGTGGAAATGCGGCAAAAACAACTATCAAACCTCTTTAGAATCGAGAGGGAGGAAAAAGTAACAGAAATGAAAAATGTATACAATTATTTTTCCAAGAGGTTCATGATAAATTAATTTCACGAATTCTTAGGAATAAATTTCAGACAGAATTCGTGAAATTAATTTATGTGACTCTTTAGTAGACTCGAAAGGGTCATATTTTTTTGTTGACTTCCATTGTAATTTAGCAAATAAAATATTTTTATTTTTTAATAAAATACATTCCATTATTAAGAAATTTGTGTGTGTGTGTGTGTGTGTGCACTAGTTTTTGAGTTTATCGCGAACAGACAGACAGACAGATACGAGTATGTACGTTTTATAATACGAGTATGTAGTGATTGTTAAAACGTAAGAAACAATTTATATAGTTATTGCTAAAGCTAAAGCGAAATAACCTTTTCTTGAAACAATATAATTAACTCCACTGGGAACTGCACAACACAAAGGCACTTAGTAAAGTAATTAGTAATATTAGCGGAAATGAAACCGCCGTCTCTCTACGAGTATTGACGGAAAATACCTTAGACATCCAATATTATGTGCGTAAGAACATAATATGACATGATTGTTATAAATAGGTACTATTTCTTCGTATCTATGTCGTGTCCAGATCATAGAATCGATCACTTAAATAAACAGCGTTTAACTACTTATGTTTTTTTTATAGGTTCCTTCTTTATTTGGACTTTTTATTAAACCTTTGATATCATGGATACCGTACATTAATGATATGGCCAGTTTTAGCTGGCCACTTCATGAAGTGATCAATTCTACGATCTGGCTACGACATCGTACCATTTGAATAGCTTTGTATAAAATTTCGTTCATTAATTAACTAGTGACCCGCCGCTCAGGAGCTGTTGAATGATATAGGGTCATAATCGGTGACGAGGCATGACGAGGCATGGTAATATATGGTACAAAACTGAAAAGACCCATGAATAGACGGCGTTTTGCCACAATTGAGGATTAAAGACCGCATCGTTGAAAGACCTAAGGACTTATCAAAAAAACCCATATCAGTGTTTCGAAAATTGAAAAACGCTAGCACAAGACAGTGTATCTTATATGAAGGGATTACATTGAAAAGAACAAAATAGATACGAGTATTTATTAAAAAAAAAATTTTTTTGAGAAAATTCAAACACAACTTTTTGTTTGTAATATGGTAGTGTTTGTTAAATATATTATTTTAAAAAATATTTAATTAATTATTTAATATTGATCTATAATCAATTTGTTATTCTCATACGAATTATGTAGAGATTTATCTAAACTGCGTTGCAAGCTAATGTTTAATCGGTGGCATGTTGCCAACTCTATCCTGTGGGATGCCATCAAACAGATCAATGTCAAAACGAATCATCAGCAATCCTTTAGAGTTGGGAGCTATGCCAAATTACACTAGACCAATGTAGAGATTGATTATTCAATTTGACATTGAACTACAGTCAACTCATAAGAGTTTCATTCAAGAAATTATTGAAGGGAAGATGTACTTTCATTTCGTACAAATACATTAAAAATATATTTATCACAGTAATATTACAAAACAAGGTCCGAAAGAGGTCCCTTACAGCGACTTACAGTGCGATGGAACCACTATGCTGATGGCCTGAGGGGTTGTAAGACTCGTGCATGAGGCTTCATAATTAAAAAAAAAAAAGTAAAAGGTATAAAGCCGTTGGATGAGTTTTTAAGGTGCTTGCCTTAACGCTCTGTTTCAGGGATCCCGGGTTCGATTCCCAGCAGGGCCAACTTTGGAAATAAACTTTTAAAAATTGGCTCTGGTATGGATCTAGAAAATATAATTTATTTAGACGGATGGTGGCAAGGCACACTGCGTTTCGCAGTAACTTGGGCAACTTGTCTGTAATCGTTCCTTACAAAATACTACAGTGAAATAATTGCATGTGTGTTGCAGTAAGTGAGTAAGGGATGCATAACCCTATCCCTATCCCTTCCCAATCCCTTATCCGTATAGTGAATAGTGGACCGTCAGCCTGTCTCTGTCGACCTTAAGTAAAATAATAAAAACCCAAAAAATTGGTTTAACCCCTATTAACATAACATGATAAGAAATACTAAAATTAGACAGATTTAAATTTATATGAAGATACAAACAAAAAAAAAACATTAATAAAAAAAAGTGAAATTAATTTTTTTGAAATTTCATTTCAATTCGATTCAAAATTGACGATTAAAATTTTAAAACTGATAAAATATCAATAGAAACTATTAAATTGACGAAAATTTCAAGTGGATAAAAATACTGTTTCCAATTTTTATTATTGATAGATAACAATATAATATAACCAAAAAAAAGGTAAATCTGTTCACAAACAAAATTGTACCAAAAGGTTTTCCTTTACCTATTTTTATGTGTAAGTTTCTACTTCTATTATAGATATAAAACTTCAAAGAGGAAATTTTCTACAAGGAAAATACATACGAGGATATTTTTCGAACTTTTAACGTTGTTCGGGTAAAGGTATTTTTGTGTTCTGAACTTATTGATGTTAGAAACGTATCAAATAACAAAATTCCAAGTCACATTACGCAGTTATTAAGAATCTACTCGTATAATAAATAAATTAAAATGTCAAATAAGTAGGTAACTGTCTTCTGTTTGCCCCTATAGACCAATTAGTCTATAAGTTTAATAAAAGATGTGTCTGTTTGTTCAAAGTGAAATTTCCATTTACTAACCTGATTTTAATGGTCTACAACATCCATTTACGTTTACAATATTAAGAACATTTAATATTTAGAAAGTATTTTCGCTTTCTAAAAGCTTAAATATTCTGGTCACAAAGAAAAGGGCTAATGAAGGTCAATATGTCTTTGGGTCAAAGTCAGTAAGGACAATTTGTTTTTTATATTTCATTTATATTTAAGTTATGAGGTTATTGCAGTTTTACTGTGCACTCGGAGTCGATGGTATTAATATAATTTATTAAATGATAAAATATTGTATAATAATAGTATTTAGTAGTAGGTAGTATGAAATATTTTATTATATATATTTTTATTTACGCAAATTACTTATAACCTTATAATTTTTTAAAGTTTTTATATTAGTTACTAATGATTTCATGTTTTTATTTAATATTTCCAATGAAGTTTATTTGTTTATTTTAAAAAAAATTTCAATTTCTAGACATAAAAAAGAAATTATGTAGATTAGTACGGATTGGGCGCCACCGTCGTGCGGCGACGCCACCGGAACCCGGGATCCCGGTCATATTTTAGTCCTGAAATTTTCGGGATTAAATTTAATGAATCCCGGGATTTTCGGGATTGATATATTTTTTTATATAAGTCAATAAAAATGTGGGTGAAACGAAACGAAAATGTGCATGAAAATTGAACCTACGTATACAACTAGTAAACATTGAAAGAAAAGCTTCAGAACGAAATAGAAAATGAAAACTATAAATCCAGAAGCATAAGTATAAAGAAACTAACCTTTCTAAGATCATTAAACAAGAAATGAATCTTTATAGGGCTAGTTCCACACGAGGTTATAATTTGGAGAAGACTTATAAAAAAATATTGACGATTCCTCCGACTTCCATCGAGCCTGAACGCGCTTTTTCCGCCTCTTCATATTTGTGCAACAAATTGCGAAGTATGCTTTCGGATGCGTTGGATGCGTTGTTATTCCTTAGATTTTATTTTCGTGGCTTAAATAAGTTTCTAGTCTATTTAATTTAAAATATGAGTACCTATGAACATTGATGTATGTATGTATGTATGTATGTATGTATGTATGTATGTATGTATGTATGTATGTATGTATGTATGTATGTATGTATGTATGTATGTATGTATGTATGTATGTATGTATGTATGTATGTATGTATGTATGTATGTATGTATGTATGTATGTATGTATGTATGTATGTATGTATGTATGTATGTATGTATGTATGTATGTATGTATGTATGTATGTATGTATGTATGTATGTATGTATGTATGTATGTATGTATGTATGTATGTATGTATGTATGTATGTATGTATGTATGTATGTATGTATGTATGTATGTATGTATGTATGTATGTATGTATGTATGTATGTATGTATGTATGTATGTATGTATGTATGTATGTATGTATGTATGTATGTATGTATGTATGTATGTATGTATGTATGTATGTATGTATGTATGTATGTATGTATGTATGTATGTATGTATGTATGTATGTATGTATGTATGTATGTATGTATGTATGTATGTATGTATGTATGTATGTATGTATGTATGTATGTATGTATGTATGTATGTATGTATGTATGTATGTATGTATGTATGTATGTATGTATGTATGTATGTATGTATGTATGTATGTATGTATGTATGTATGTATGTATGTATGTATGTATGTATGTATGTATGTATGTATGTATGTATGTATGTATGTATGTATGTATGTATGTATGTATGTATGTATGTATGTATGTATGTATGTATGTATGTATGTATGTATGTATGTATGTATGTATGTATGTATGTATGTATGTATGTATGTATGTATGTATGTATGTATGTATGTATGTATGTATGTATGTATGTATGTATGTATGTATGTATGTATGTATGTATGTATGTATGTATGTATGTATGTATGTATGTATGTATGTATGTATGTATGTATGTATGTATGTATGTATGTATGTATGTATGTATGTATGTATGTATGTATGTATGTATGTATGTATGTATGTATGTATGTATGTATGTATGTATGTATGTATGTATGTATGTATGTATGTATGTATGTATGTATGTATGTATGTATGTATGTATGTATGTATGTATGTATGTATGTATGTATGTATGTATGTATGTATGTATGTATGTATGTATGTATGTATGTATGTATGTATGTATGTATGTATGTATGTATGTATGTATGTATGTATGTATGTTCCTCCATAACTCTTAAACGAATTAACTGTTAAAAGGGCTTACCTCAATGATAAACTGTCTTTGTTTAACGGCAGCGGAGGCCTAGGTCTTCCTATGTCCGCTGCGACGAAGCGTAATGTCAGACCTGGCAGCAGGCTGGGCTCTCGGTTCACAGCGGCGACTGCCAACGGCATTGCACCTAACACCGTCTGTTGGAAAAGGTCTGTAGGTAAAATCTAGTATTAAAATAACACAAAGTGGTTAAATATAAACAGTTAAATATCTGACATAACGTATTATTACCATCGAAATACTACAATGGAATTTGCATCACAAATGCCAAAGCGGCACATAAAAAGAACGCCTTTGACAGAATCATGGCGGACTCTTGCCTTCACGCGTCAATGGTAAAAGATAGTAACGATCAATTTCTACTATTTCATTTTAAACTCTAATGGGTTGACGTAAAGTCACATTTTCTTTAAATTACATACTTATTATTATGTTTGTTTTAAATGACAGTTCATGCTCTACGCATATGTCACTTTTAAATGTTCCATAAAATTCGTAGTGTTTTGTGTGGCATGTGGGTTCTATGTTGTAGTAGTTTGATGATTATTACGTATTTCTTTTAACTTTTGGATACTTATTTCTCCCCAAGAATTATGAAGGGATTATTGCCAACAATAGGCCACAGTTCAAGTCTTCAAGTATTGGAGACTTTAGTAAGCGAGAACTTAGCAGAATGGCGTTATTTTCTTCACCTTATTTGACTTCTTAGAATAAAATTATAACTTAGATAAAAATGCGGTGAATATTTAAAAAAATATGAGTTGCATATTTAAATTAAAGTATGTATTATATTTAAAAAAGTTTTAAAATAATATTTAATAATTTTTTTTTTTGTAAATTTGCTGGCTCACATTTGTTAAAAATTGTGTTCCGTCTGAGCTTAATTCCTGTCAGTATTTTTGTTCTAAAATTGTTAAATTATTAGTAATATAGTAGCCCGTCCCCGGCTTCACATGGTTGCAATTTTTTTCTTCAAAATTACAAACTTTCCTCGTTTATCTCTCTTTCCATTTATTGTGAAAGGCAATAAATGTTTTAGGCAGTTTAGTAGAACTTAGCGGAGAAAGAGACTTAGGCGGATGTATGATCCGTGTAGATAGATATAAAAGATCACCTTGTCACATATTAAATACCGTGTCCCACTGAGAGTTAGGTCAGTGGGGAACTGTGAAATCGTGACAAAATTGTTATGTCGACTCGAGCCATCATCCGTGACTGATATAGGTGTAAACACACACAGACGCAGGGGAATATGTGTAAAATGTAAACAACAGGAAGTGAGACAACGTAGCCGATTTGTTAGATAAGAACTTCCTTTTTCATCACCGCACATCCCGGCGGAATATGTTGTTACTTAAGTAATTTTATTATAATTATGATCCTTTTTAGAGTTTCAAAAGCCCAAGAGCCCCATATATGTGTCGTTCATTGTAAAAGTGGTGTAACTCCTTGTAACTGAATTTTAGAATAACGAGCTTTTTGCGAATTATAGTGTAGGAAAAAAAATATAAGCATTCATTCATTGTTTTCATCTATGGGATTTTAATGCAACTATTGGAGTTACTTCACTTTTATATTGAAAGATATGACTAAATGTGATACCATTAGGCAAGAAAAGATGGTTTTAAAAATAGGGAGTTACACCACTTTTACAATGAACGACACATACGAGTATGTAAGTATAATGCCTGCGTTCTATATTATAACATTGTTAATTTTAGCGAGTAGCTGTGACCTCCTGATGTTCGCATAATTCAATACAAAAGGAACTGTTATTTTATGCTGAACTTGTTTACTAGACTAACAAGACTTGTTTTGCTTTTGAAATAAAGTGTATATTTTTATATCAATCTTCTAATATGTAGATAAAAGATCACTAGAAAGTTGTACCTGGTACAAGACTATCCAGCCACATCCTTTAGACGTACCATGGTTTGCTAGTTCAAGACATATCCCAAAAAATAAATTTGGACATATGTGTGGCGACGCAGAATTGTGTTAATTGCAACATTATGGAAGATGTTTACCATGTCTGTGTTAAACGAATGTGTCCGGAACGAGAGGGTGCGTAGGCTGAGCTCAAAAGCCAATTTATGTCGCAAGTAGGTGACTTGAACCGCGCCCTGGTATTCCCGTAATCCAATCATGATAGGGAGCTGTACAATATACCCTATTCAAGATTAATTCAAGATTAATACACTATAAAACCGAAAGGCCACTGACGGACTTAGATAGTGACACATAAAGTTGTTCTCCCAGAAGGAGTAGTGGGGGAATTCCTTTTTGTGGCGGGTCGTGTAGGGGGTTTCCCCGTGACCTCCAGAAAAATCTGATATCTTCGGTATACCGTTCTGGAAAAAAGTTGGTGACGGGATCTCAAAAAGTATGAGTCGCAGAGGGATCGGGTTTGCGGAATGTCATAGAGGGTCAATGGCCGTTGCCACCGGATCACTCATCCCCACCCCTTTCATACATTTTTTTTAAACTCCATACAACTTTTTTGAAATCTGCCAAGTGGAATTTCTCGAAAACCACCGGAGATAGAGGGGTGGCGTCTTCGGGGGGTGGCAGTTTCTCGTCGAGGTCCACCCCCCGGGACCGCCCCCCTCCCCTCAACTCCCCCCCTTCGCCCCCCCTCCATACAAAATTGACCCATTTTTACAAAACAAACACCCAAAACCACACCAAATCAATTAATCATGGCAAAAGAATAGACAAAACAGAACACAAAGACCCCCCCCCGCGGGCTGCAAGCCCGCGGAATCGAGCCCCCTCCCCTCAACTCCCCCCCTTCGCCCCCCCTCCATACAAAATTGACACATTTTTACAAAACAAACACCCAAAACCACACCAAATCAATTAATCATGGCAAAAGAATAGACAAAACAAAACACAATCACCCCCCCGCGGGCTGCAAGCCCGCGGAATCGAGCGACCCACTAGTTTAATTATAAGCTGTAATTTAGAGAAATGTACTTGAGGGAAAAGTCTCAACAAAAAATAGCGATTGTTTTAACAGATTTAAAAAAAAAGTTTTTTAAGCATGTCCATGAGAGTTAAGTGAACGAGAGGAAAAAAGTTATTATTTACAAGGGAACGAATATTTTGTTCCTCGAGGGCGTTATTTTGAATTCAAAAAGAAGCGAAGGATTCTAAAATAGTATTTCAACCGACTTCCAAAAAAAGAGGTTCTCAATTGACTGTATTTTTTTTTAAATGTTTGTTACCTCAGAACTTTCGACTGGGTGAAATGATTTTGATGATTCTTTTTTATTTGAAAGCTGGTGCTTCCCGTGTGATCCCATTTCAATTTGGTCCAGTTCTGACAATGGCGTCCATGATAAAACGGTTTGAAATCGGTTTTTTTTTTAATGAGATCTAAGTAGGATTCTAGTTGTGGCCCCGAGTGACACACACTATTTTCAACCGACAAAAACGAAAAAACAAAAATGGAGGAGGTTCTCAATTCGACGCGTATATTCTTTTTTTTTATGTATAAACACGCATAACTTTTGACAGGGTGGTCCGATTTTGATAATTCTTTTTTTATTTGAAAGGGCGCACCCCCAAAGGGGTCCCATTTTAATTTGGAAAAAAAAATTCCAACCCTAAGGGTAGGAAAACAGGGGATGATTGATTGTTCACTCACCGATTGTAGCGTATAACCACGCATATTTTTTTACAGAGTTGTCGGATTTTGATAATTCTTTTTTTAATGGATACCTCGAAGTTGATCTCGTATGATTTTGGAAAAAAAAAATTGTGTTATTATAATTTATAATAACACAAGGACGACGTCGCAGGCAAAAGCTAATAGTAAATAATTATTTATTTATTAGAAAGCACATATACAGTATACAACCATCCTTACACATATAGGCTAACTAAAAACCTAACTAAAAACTATAGTGTGTGCATGTATATATATATATATATATATATATATATATATGTAATGTATGCACACACTATATTGCATGCTATTAACAAATTCTCAATTATTATTCTCTAATTTCGTACCTATGTTGAAGAATTTCTTTAGAATTCTGAACGTGACTTATTACGTCACGTTTTTGTTAAAAAAAAATCCCTTTTGTGTACACGCGAGAATTATACAAAATTATTCCCCTTAATCATTTTCGCTTCAGAACTTGGGCAATAAATCCCGCAGCCTCTGTGTACATCGTCTCAAGGAAAGAGTGATGGCAACTCCTTTATACGTGTCAAGGTAAATGTGCTCAATCGATAGACGGTTAAATTGAAAAGAAAATTGTCCGAGTCCTTATGAAAAGAATCGGCTTTCCTAAGTAAGTTTCCTGGTTACGGAATGAGTTTTCTGTGGAAACACCTAATATTCAGCCTAATATTCTATACAATTATATTAGGCCTCGGCGCCTCAAACGTTTTTGAAGCGTACAAAAACCGATTACATTTTTATCAATCATCATCAATACTAATAATAAATCTGTAAGTGTAGGTATTGTATGTATGTATGTTCTTCCATAACTCTTAAACGCATTAACTGATTTTCATGAAACTTGGTAGTTAAACATTTAGACGTACAGGACACAGGATCGGCTACTTTTTTCTTTTTCAACGCGGACGAAGTCGCAGGCACCAGCTAGTTCGTAATAAAGTAGTACTATATATAATACAATATATGTAGATTGAATTATACGTCTACGGTCTAATATACTCTTAAGTATAGATCCGATATTTAAAAATGAACTTAAGACTGAATCTTTTAAGACTGAACCTTAAAAATTACACAACTCGCACGAGCGAACACAAATTAAGTTATTTTGATTGTAATAAAGTAAATAAATAAAAACAAATGCAAAGCAAAAGCGATGACCGTCAAAAAGAGGCCACATGAGCGATCATCAATCGAATGTTTCAAAAGGATCCCCAGGAAATGCCCGAGGGGATTTCATTAGGCCTCGTGAAACTTATGAAGCTGTCTAGTGAAAATTGGAAAATTTAATTCGTAATGCCTGTATGTATCTATAACAGATACGTAAATAAGGAATGTGACTTTTTAACCCTTTTTGAATTATGTAATAAACTTTTTGAAAGAAACTTTGATGTTTAAACCGTTAATGACTACATTTGTCATGACTACATTTTGATATTGATAAAATTAGTCATTGTGGTCTTAATAAATACATAACTATGAATTTGTGTTACTATGAGCCTATAGGTACATTTTTTTTTAAGTCAGAAAGGCTTACGTTTCACTTGATAGTAGGGTGGCTACGGTATATAACGTATATAACATCTATAATCTATAATCTATAACACAAGCGTCTATAACACAAGCGACGCCACAGATGCTGCAAATGAGCTGCCGACCAAAGTGGGATTAAGGATGGGGTATTAGAAAGGAAAGGTATAGAAAAGTGGGCTCTGACATAGGGTTATACTCACTCGCCGAAACACAAAAGCACACATGCAGTTATTTTACAATTATCTTCTTTTAAGGGGGTTACTGTGATACACTATGGTGTAGCTAAAGATTTGAATATTTGTGTGTAGCTTGAATTTAATATTTTTAATTTATAAAGCCTGAATTCTTAAAATAATATATATTTTATAAAAATACATTCTTTACGGTACAAATATTTCTTTCACATGTGACATTATATTCTAAGTGGATGACAGATCGGAGTTACGTGTGATGAATATGAATTTTATATATTCCAATAATAACATGTTCTCACAGAGAGGAGGCAACGCATAAAATGATTTACATGTACGATTCTATAAGCTCACTTCAAATTGTATCAAAATATTCTATGCGACTCGAAATTGTTGCGTAGATACGTTAGGTAAGGGACAGTTCACACCAGAACGCGATGTGGGCGCGCATTTTTTAAGGCAGCAATAGAATATATCACCTACTAGCTGGCAGTGATATGTTAAGTACTACGTACTAGATGGAACACTCAAGACGCGATGAGTGTTCCAAGTGATTGGAGTTCCGACGTCCTACCCGTTCACAGTCTGTCATACGCGCTCGTAGAGATTAGGCGCGTTATTATTTTCAAAACCATTGAAAATGCCGTCTTGTTTGATGAGATATTGCAAAAATACAACAAAAAATATTGGTAAAACTGCCGGTGTGACGTTCCATAGGTAAGTTTTATTAATATTGAAACGTTTAATAGGTTAATATTTAATTTGTTAAAACCCACGTGCTTATAGGGTCGGCCATATTAATATTCAGTTGTCTACGACTTGACGTATTGACCTTGACACTACTGCCGCGCCGTCCCCCGCCAACACCCGCGCACCTTCCGCGTTGGAACATGAATTTAGCAAGAAATCGGAGGGAGTGCTCAATCTAGTACTTACTTAACATATCACTGCTAGCTGGTGCCCGCGACTTCGTCCACGTTTAAAGGAAAAATATGTGTGGTAACGCCGGACATCGTTATCGCTGTGACGACGAAATATCTTTTTTTTTTCTTTTTGTCTTTTTTATGTCTTATATAGCTTATGTCTTATTCTGATATACAAGCTATATTATTGTAAAGTTTCATTCAGTAGTTTTTGCGTGAAAGAGTAACAAACAGCCATACATCCATCCATACAAACTTTCACATTTAAAATATTAGTAAGGATTTACTGCACTAAAAGGTACACAGTTCAATTAAGTTAAGTAAGTAGGTACGTGTTTGGTATGAGTTTAGTAGTGGAAGGGCACGCTGCATTTTGCAGTCTTTTGGGCAGCCACCCTCTTACAGTAACCACCCTCTTACGGACAGCACAGTGAAATAACAGCATGTGTTTCGGTGAGTGAGTAAGGGATGCCAGAGCCCATTTCCCTCCCCCTTCCAATTCCTTAATCCTACTGTAGTCGGCAGTGAACTTGCAGCGCCTGTTGCGTTCCTTGTGTTATAGGCAGCGGTTGCCATCACCTACCATTAAGTGGACCATCAGTCTGTCTAGTGTCTACCGATCTTAACATAAAACAAAAAGTAGCAATAGGCGCAGCCTGAATCCACCGACACCACTCGTTTCCTTGCTGATTTCTAAACCTTTTTTGTAGTAAATAAATTATATATTCTATTGCTACATACATTATGTGTTATGTTACTTTAAATGAGTTGCTTCTATTTTTCTATATAAAAAAATCTCACGGCAGGCAAAAGTGGCGCATCGCGTTCCGGTGTGAACTGACCCTAATTGAGATTATTCCATTTACACTGTAAAAAGTCATCTTTATTTGTATGGATCGATTCCTGATATTTTGTACTTATCTATCTAATCTATACTAACATTATCAATGTGAAATAAACTGTGTCTGTCTGTCTATTACATTTTCACGCGTTAACTACTCAACATCATCATGGTATTTATTTACCATACACCGTGATGGTTGTGTATAACACAAGCAAATTACAGGTGCTGCTATGGTGCTGCTAGTACATTGCCGACTACAGCCGACTACAGTAGAATTAAAGATAATGGTAGGGGAGCCCACGATGCTAAATGTGGAGTCACTCGAGCGTCGTGGGGACCTATTGGATTTTGAAGATTAGATGGTAGGAACAAAAAAGGTTATATGATATTTCTCTTTTTAACGGTGGAGTGAGCGTCTACAGGCGTTCAAAAGTTTGTAGACGCTGTATTAAGAAAAATCCTCAACATAATCGTCAGATTAAGAATGAGCACGATCAGGAATTCAGCCTGAACCTGTATGAAAATCTGACGCGCTCGATTACAGATCGCCAAAAATCTTTTTTGCATTTTTATAAAGCTGCCACGAGCTTGCGTTACATCCGCATCGAATGTATTTTATATGGG
This sequence comes from Synanthedon formicaeformis, assembly GCA_945859745.1. NCBI lineage: Eukaryota > Metazoa > Arthropoda > Insecta > Lepidoptera > Sesiidae > Synanthedon > Synanthedon formicaeformis. Next base: position 1,354,088 of record OX243964.1, read on the forward strand.
AGCTTAGTTCGGGTTCAGTTAACATCTCCTCTGAAAATCTGATGCGCTCGTATTATTTAAATTTTTACCCCCAACCCCCACCAACCCCACCAACTAAACCAGCAGATTAATGCATATCCGTTATCGAAGACACGTGGGGAATATATATTGGCACTATCTGACGCGCTCGAGTAAATCCCAAAATCCCCACTTGGACTCCCCTACCAGCACGGTGGCCACCTACTATCAGGTGGACCGTCAGCATGCATGTCGACCTTAAAATTAACCAAATTATATTTTTTAATACTATAAGTAGCTGTAGGTCTCTATAATAGGCATCCCGTATGAAGTAGTTTATTTTATCTCAAAGGCCAAATTGCCCATAAACATGTTTATGCATTACGGAAAAGGATGCCAAGAATATGTATATATTTAGAATATATGGAGCACAGAGACGAGTGACGTCATAATAAAAGTTTCCAGAGTCGAGTTCCTCTAGTTCTTAGTTTCTCAGCATGGGGTTGCGACCCTAGGGGGTTGTGTTCAGGGTTATGGGGAAGCGTAGGTATTTACTGGCATAGTCAAATTGTTAGGGTTGTCAATTATAATCAATACAACATAATCACAAGAAAAGAGTGGTAGCGCCCTCTCTCGATGGGTCAAAGATTAAAGACCTTTAAAACTTTTAATAATACTTAACATTTCTAAGACTTTCTATTGTTTAAACTTAACCAAAGCTCTTATTTTTTGTCATTACTTTTTGTTCTTCCTTATCCTTACATACATATTATAAAACAAAGTTCTCAGCCGCGTCTACCTGTATGTCTGTCTGTTCGCGATAAACTCAAAAACTACTGCACCGATTTTATGCTGTTTTCACCAATGGAGTGGTTCTCAAGGAAGGTTTTAGTATATAATTAACAAAGTTACGCGGGCGAAGTCGCGGGCAGCAGCTAGTTAGGTATAAGCCTAAAACGCAGTGTGCCAAAATAACATACCTAAATATTATTTCAAATAAGCATTTGAACTAAGTAGTGATGCTTATTTGTCTAAGTCGTCCAACCTCATAAAGCCATTGAAACTACATCAGTATTCAGTCCCCATGTAATATATACGAAACAGCTTTTTATTTATGAAGTAATCATATGAATAATGGAAGAGATTTCAGTGTATTATTATTATGTTATTATTATTTTATAATGTTCTGTATTATAAAATAAACAGTCTAACTAAGTATATAAAAATACTGTATTATAAAGTTAACTAAGTCTAAATTTTTTAACATTTAATAATTTTAAAACATTTAACCCTTTTTTTTACCTTTGACAGAGTAAATATTTTTTCAAGTACTTACCGAAACGATGAGGAGTTTTAATATATTATTTTTAATTATGTTTTGAACAACTATACTTCACTTTAAGCTTGTTGTGAATTTATGTATATTTGAAAGTTTAGTTTGTCCGGGCTAGTACTAATGTATCCAACATTGTGTATGAAATTTTCTTCCGTAATTCGAAAGCAATTCTAAATTTGAATTAGATACTTTTTATTCAATTTTTTGAATTGAGTTTTTATGTTTATAAATTATGTATCCGTATTTCAATATCCATTTCCTGGGAAATTTCAATTTTGTTAAGAGCCTCCCTGTAGGCTTAATGTTACTGGATCTTGCGCATCTCATTGGACTTCGATATTACAATTTCAATATGTCAAATTTATTATGCGTCTTCTAAGTTTAAAAAACGAGTCTTTTAAAATTAGATGACATAGCGTCTCTTTCACCAACTACAAGTAAAATGTTGATTAGTTACTTTTAGAAATCATTTTCTGTTTTATTAAACTTTGCACTCGGTTTACTGCATCATTCGATAGACGAATTTTTATTATTATTTTCTATTTAATATTTGGGACGTTTACCGTACAATCAAAAGGTATATCAGCTAAATTATTCCCGGTGACAGGTGACTTTAAGTGACGGTTTAGCCTACTTGACGTTGGTGAAAGAGGCGCTTAGTTTCATATATTTAATATCATTATCTAGCAGTAATGCTCACTTATATAGTATTTAGACTAACTTACTCATAATAAACACATACAACCTTTTATAATAAACAATTTCTTTCAAAAAATATACAGGAGTCATTATCTAATTTGACTTAATCTGCGCCTATGATAATATACCCCTTTCAGGCAGTAAATATTTTTACGCTTTTATTGTTTTTAGTAATATATTTAAACACATATTTTCTTCTGATACTCGTACAGTTACTAAAAAAAAATGTTTCAGTTTGATTCAGAACTTTTATTCCGATTTTACGTATTTTGTACATATGTATATATTATTAAATAGTTTTATTACATATCTACAAAATTTTTGACTTTCTGGCAATATGAATATTCTAGAACCATTCTTCCAGAAAATATAAATAACATTTTTTTTTAATAATTCGTAAATATTACATAAACGCCCTTAATACCTGTTAAGACTTAACAAGGAACAATTACATTTAAAACAATGAAAAGGCTTAACACATTCCCTTAACCAAAAGGATATGGGATTATAAGGCTTTTTGGTAATTAACCTGGTATTGTCACCTTGGACTCTTCTAACCCCTACTAGTCCCTACTAATATTATAAATGTGAAATGTGCCCTGTCTGTCTGTTACCTTTTCACGCCTTTAATCTACCAACCAGATCAACATGAAATTTTGCGTACACATTGTCAGGGATACAGAACAAGACTAAGGATACCTTTCATCCATAAAAAAAAATAAAAAAAAAAATCCTCAAATAAAAATAAAATCCAACGCGATATATTTTTTAAAGGGGGCGCAGACGCAGTCGCAGTCATCAGCTAATCACTACATATTATAAAACAAAGTTCTCCGCCGCTTCTGTCTGTCTGTCTGTCGCGATAAACTCAAAAACTACTGCACCGATTTTTCATGCTGTTTTCACTAATGAATTGAGTTGGTCTTTTTTTTTTATAAGATCGAGGTAGCGCTCTCGAGGAAGGTTTTGGTATATAATTTGTATTCTTACAAAGTCGGGAACAGGCCACTAGTATTTAATAATAAAAAAAACATATTAGTTTAACCTTATGGGAAATTAAAACTAACATAAGTATGGGTGGTTCTGTATGGGTGCCCCGTCTCTATTACGAGTAAATTTCAATATTTATCGCCGCCAGCAGTTCAAGTTTGAGCACCACTGTACTAGATTTTCGTTGCTTTTATATAAAAGAAGATATTTTTGCTTTAAAAAAATAAAAGAAATTATTTTATAATGAAACAGATCGGTCACCTCTAACGCCCGTAGCTGTATAATATCAAATGTCGAAGATAATTTACTGATAAAAATTCACTGGCCATGAAATTAGGAGAAACCCAAGTATAAAAATTACATTAACGCGGGAATGTTATTTTCAAATTAAATTGTAAGTAAATGGAATTCTCAATTCAAATAACGTTTTTTTTTTTCATGCCAGAGTTTCTTTGAGGGGTTACATTGGCACAAATCTGTTTTAACAAAGGCTAAATCTTAAAAGTTTGCATTGTTTAATAAATATGTTAAAATTCATACATTCAAATTCAAGAATTCATTTTAAAATATTTTTAGCCATGTACTAGATTAAAAAACTACCAATAATATAACGTTAACATCTTATCTGCAAACTAAACATCTGAAACTACTGAAAATCATAAATTTTCACTCCAACGTGATTCTGATTCTGTAACGCTCTTAAGAAAAAAAAAATAATCTGAATGGAATTTAATAGTCTTTCACTGCTACCTAATCATCTATATGTAGAATTTCAGCTATAATTTAAAAAATACTAAGGGAAAAGATCCGTAAAAAGATCCGCTAAAAAGTAACGGATACGGATCTTTCTTCTCCGTTGGAAATCCGCAGATACGGATACTCATACGGATATCCGGCACATAACTAATAATTATGTAATTTACTAAAAATAGTTTATAATTGATGACTATAAGCTTTAAGCGATGTGATAAAGTCCAATTAGACAACAACTTTGTCTATCCATCTTACTTGATGGCTTTCAATAAATTACGTTAAGGCGATGTTTCTTCAAACGTTCCACTTAATACCGATACAAAACGCTTTTTGTTATTATTTAAACCATATAAAAAGTAATGTTCAATATTGTCAAAAGTCAAAACCATAAAAATATCAAATACCAACTGTTGCATGTGACTTCGTCCGCATAACTTCATGAGATATAGTATATGTTACTCGCTGATAATATAACTTTCTATATTATATATAATCTATATAGGAGTATAGATATATAGATTTTCAATTGTTAATAAAATTTCTTAATTTTAACCATAATAGAGTTTATAATATTAAAAATAATCAAACAATATTAGTTTTGTATTTTTAATATTGTAATTTTTAACATTTTAGAAGTTCCAAAATATCCAAATTTTTATACTATAACTACTGTTGTACTCATATCTGGATTATCAATATTTTAAAAGTAACAAAACATCCAAGTAGTATTTAGACCACATTCTTTATGTGAAAATTTGTAAAATCGCTACTTTTTTAAACGTCAATTTATAACATTTAAATAAACAGTTTTTTTTTTCTGAATGAGTGATACCCTATGTGCTTTTATGAATCCCTGACAATGTGCTGTATGCAAAATTTCATTATGGTCAATTGAGTAGTTAGAGCTTTAAAAAAAAACATTTCAAAGGATAATAAATATATTAATAGTGGACTTCAAATTTTCTGCTTAAAAATTAAAAAGCTTGCCTTTGCTTAAAAATTAAATTTCCGCTGCTTTTCCGGATACCGACCGCCTTAAGGAAATTGAATTGTTAAAGATGTTTACCTACAATTGCTCTTTCCACCTTTTGTTCCCAATGTTTTTTGTTAATTTATTTCAGGTCACAGAACTCGTTCCAAGATTAAACACCGAGATAATATGGCAAAAATATAATATCAATAAGGCAAGGTTCAAAATATCTCATAACAACCCTTCATATCTCATAACAGAACCTCATAATCATAGTCGGGTAAGCTAACCCCTGAATGCCTACAACCATGACCCAAGCAAAGGTTTATTATTATTAGTGAGTTTTCACATGCATTTTCACACATTAAAATTTGCATATCATCGAATTAAATATATGGGTTTGTTTAATATTTATTCAGAGGCTTAAGTTCGTATTCAATTTCGTAACTTTGTGTAATTTGATCCAACTTAAAGGATAGGACAGTTTTTATTTTAAACCCGGGCGAAGCCGGGAGCGGGCCACTAGTTTCATATAAACTTGTAGTATGTGTAATAATAATGGATTATTTAAAATTCTAGCGTGCAAAGCCGGGAGCGGGTCGCTAGTAAAGTTTATTGCGGACGCGGCGCACGTAATATTTTATTAATTTTGTAGATTCATTAACAACTCAATTTTGCTCTTTGTAACGCCTTTTTTTATACGAACTTTACCCAACAAACCCTTTCTCCTTTTCTCATTTCTAACGACCAACAATTTCGTAGAACCAATATCAATACGAATACGATAACAATTCCCTTTTGACTTCATTTTCAAATATTAATATTACGTTTCGAAAAGATAATTAAATGAGACCCTGTATTATTTAGTTATCTATACTAATATTATAGATAGACGGTTAAAATTTAATAAAAAAATCTTATCCTCTTCCAAACTCATCCATTTTAAAAAAAAATACCAATGGAATAGAATTTCAGGATGGACATAATATAGGCTTAATATTCCACGCGGGTAAAGCCGCGCGCACCAGCTATATAAAAATAATAAAGATCCAACACTTTATTGGCAACTCTTTATGTCTGTCTGTCTGTTAACGATCCACCGATCGTCATGAAATTTTGCATACACGTTGTTAGGGATACAAGAAAGGACATAGGGTACCTTTCATCCAGAAAAAAGTACTGTTCCCAAGTGATCGTCTAAAAATATAAATAATTGGGCGCCACTGTCGCGTGGCGGCGCCACCGTCGCCACAGCGATAACGGTGTCAGGCGTTATTAGTCACTCATATATTTTCTTTTTCAACGCGGACGAAGTCGCGGGCACCAGCTAGTATCAGAATAAATTCAAAATAAACACATTAACTCACCTTACTCCTTCCATAAGCACCGAGAAACCCGATAGTAATGCTATTATCCCTTGTCCAATTCTTGCTCAAGCTCGGACAAGCCTTGGTGCCTCCACAATCACTATTCACTATATCGTACAAGCTAACACCATTCGCTTCAATATTATCTACAGAAACCTTCTCTTCAATCAAGTTTGTTGTCACACCCGAGTTCATATTGTTTAAATATATAGACTCCAAAATTTTTGAAGAATAATCTGTTTCCTCAGCAATAGTATTGTTAGTGGCTTCGCATGATTTCTTATTGACAATACCCGGTTCAATTTCCATTTCATCTTTAGATGTTTTATCTTTAGAAACATCGTTCCCCGTTGCATTGAAATCGAGTTGTGTTGTTGAGTTGTAAGCTTTTGTTTCAGTTTTATTCGTCGATGTATCGTATTCCATAGTTCCATTATCGAAGTCGGTGAAATTGGCTGTGACGTCATTGAGTAACACAATCAAAATGTAAACAGCCGGTATGTGTAACGCCATCATGTATTACTTCATCGTAGTCCGCTTCTCTTTCAAAGTCAGTAGTTTACTGAAACAAAAGTAAACAAATTATTTATTTTAAAATAGGATTTAAAACCAGTTTAATGTAGTAGCAGAACACACAACGTTCATACGTAAACAGAACATCTGGGGTGAGGAACCACCGTCGGGTCCAGAATATCTAAATTAATTATTCTAAAACCTCCATTAACACCCTTGAATAAGGTCAAAGTAAATGTCATAAATTATTGAAATTAATTCTGTAATTTCTGTCTTCATTTCACCAATAATAATTTTACTTCATGTTTTGAGGCTTTTGGAAACAGAAGCTTTTTATTTATATTTTTAAGACCAACTCTTAAGTGATTAAGCAATAAGCATTACCTGCTAACTGTAGGGTAAACTATTAGGGTGTACGATTCAAAAGGAAATAATGTTTTCATTATCTAATTATTGAGAATCATGGGTCCTAATATTCTCAAAATACTTGCTAGTATAGAAATACTAAGAATATACTAGTATATTTTATACTAGTATAGAAATAGAAATAATTTTTTTGAAGAAAAAAAAATGTGAATGTTCGGTTTTGTTTCGGTGAATGAGTAAGGTATCAATATCTTATTCCATTTCTTTTATTCTATCAAAGGCGGCAGCGGAATTAAATCTTTTCGCTTATGGAGCCATCAAGTCGATCGATAGATTATCTGCTAGATCTTATATAAAAATAATATGGCCTGTAGGTAGGTATCTTTACAGAAGACCTTTTTAAAAAAATAGCAAGGGCGAATTTTTCTATTGTTTATTTTTTTATTTATCCAATCAATATTATCAGACCACTTGTTTTTTTTTTATAGACGATGGAGCCACCTATCATCTAATGGAACAGCCTGCCTGTTATCCTTATTCTTAAGAAAAAGATAACATGCAATAGGAATGTAATAAAAAAATATGGGTTGGTCTTGGACTGTCTAGAAAGCAATCTGACTACATTTAATTTTTGCCTAGTACTTAAATTGACTACTACATAATGAGTCGAGCACTCAAATCTACTATGACACAAGATTGACTAGTGCATATTTTTAGCATAATGACATGAACCCAAATTGTCTGGACATTCAGGCAAAAAAATTATTTCCTATCTTTTAATGTTTACATTAAACGATCTTAAGAAAAAGGTAACATGCAATAGGAATGAAATAAAAAATTATTACATTCCTAAAAAATAGAACGCTACCCTTGTGACTCAATTTAGTAAAGTTATGTAACACGCCAACCCTAAACCCCATGCCCTGTTTCCACGACAACGCTTCTCCCGACAAAGTGTGCGGAGATACGAATAATGAGTCCCAAATGACACTCATTATCAAATCAAGGTTAATGGTGGGTTGTGGATGAATAAAGACGGTATCAAGCTGTTTGCCTTTTCAATAGAATCTATACAAGATTTCTATCGGAAGTTTTAATAAATAAATAACGAGGGACTAAACACATATTTAATCCAGGCAGTATATCTTAACATTTAGTAAAGTACCCCTTTCAGTACAAATAAAGTCCTTGTCCTTTTTCATTAATTCTACTAACTACGCAACATTTTTTATGGGACATGTTCCTACAACAGCCATTGCCTCTTCCAACTTTGCGGTTATACCATAGAGCAAGAAATCGCCGCGCCGCCCGCTACTAGAGACGGCAGTAAAAATATTCATGCAGAGCAATTGCATTATCCAAAAAAGCTATAGAAATATCTTATTGAGTTGTGATTTTGTGTAGTAATCATAGTAAAAATGGTAATAAACAAAATTCTGTTGTATCATATGAGAAGTAAGTAATTAAATGTAAATTTTAGCTTTTAAAAATTACGAGTCGAGATTGTCTTGGAACACAAAACTTAAAAAATGCCTAAGCCGTGGGTGTACTGGTGTTGAATAAACGGTAACGTCCCCACACTGGATTTATATGGAAAAACTTTTCCCATGCCGCCTCTAGTGGCGAGCGATTCTTTGCTCTGTGGGTTTTACGGACCTAATGAGAAAGTAGCAGTACATACATTACATACATACGAGTACATTACATTATACTCAACACGATAATATATAATATATGTTAGATATTTTCTTGTTTTAGTAGAATAACATTGAATTAATTATAAGTAAGGATTACAATACACAAGGCGATGTCAAATTCTGATTATAACAAGTATTTTATGTTTTAACCAAGGACATAAACTATCTATGTATCTAATATCACCCAAATCGGTTCAGCGGTTTATATAAATTGGGATGTATCAATTTTGGCATATAAACTTTAATAGTAAGATGAGATTTTTATTAAATTTATAAGGCATGGTTTTTAATAACAAAATTTCCTTACTAATATTATAAATGTGAATGTGAGTTTGTTTGTTTGTTTGTTACGCTTTCACCCAAAAACTACTGAACCGATCACCAGGAAATTTTGCATACGTTGTCTGGGACACCAGAAAGGACATAGGGTACCTTTCATCGTTCAATGCCTAACGCACTCACCGAAACACAACAGCACACATGCTGTTATTTCACGGTGGTCCTTAGTAAGGGAGTCTTATTTTGCCTGTGACAAAATAAATCCTGGACATTTTCACATATTTATACCTGACCTTGCCTTTTCTGGTAGACATCCTTATATCAGAAAATAAATAAATCCACAAAGCAATGTAAATGTATCATAACTTAGCAGATGTGAGTAAACAAAGGAAACAATAATGTACAAAGGGTTCCAACTAATGGAAAAATTGCGGAATTGTTCGCACCAAATAACAAATATAAGGGCCAGCTCCTAAAGCCATATTTTTATGTGAATCATAACCAAGTCCGACGTCAAAAGTTAAAAAAAGTATTATTCTCACTATTGACTATGATGTGATCCATTAAAGTTTTAACACGCAAATAATATGTTTTTAAGGGTTCATATTTTATTGGCTATTCTTACTTGTTTACAAAATTACCCATAAAATTTCCTTAATGACTCAAAAATATCCTATTACTTTGTAAATTATAAATTTATTGGCGATATGCTAAGTAATATTATGAATGTTAAAGCGAGTTTGCTTGTGACATTTTTACGCCATAAAATCTTGCATACACGTCGTTAGGGGAACAGAGCGACAGAACAGAAAAAGACATTTCATACAGAAAAAAGTACTGTTCCTAAAAAACGCGGGCCAAATTACAGGCGAAAGCTACTCGTAGTTCAATATAAAGCTCGTAGAGCCTTACTTCATTGAATTGAAAATCCGTTGAATTTAATTTTTTAATAAACAACTAATTTTGTATAAGACTGGAGCTGTATTCTATTCTATTCATCTATAGAAAAGATATAATGTTCAAGATAAATAGCAGTAGGTACTCTGCGGTCATTTGTCGAAGATACAATGTAATATAAACTCATTTCGTCGTGCGTGGGCGCACTCTGAAATCAACATTGTTGTCTTAGAAGGTTCTTTGCGTGGTTTTCGTAAACAAGATTTGTAATCCCTTCTTTCAATAAAAATGGTAAAAGATTTTTGTTGTCTAAAATAATAACATTTTTTTTATTAAGTGCCCTAATAAGAATTTTCACGTTTTTCAACCTGTTAACAAGTTGAAAACAAGTTGTCTGTTTATCTCCTTACTTCTTTAAACCAACGCAATGGATTTTGCTAATTTTGACATTAATGGAAAGAGGGATAAACAAAGAAGGTTAGTATAGTATATATAAACCGCTGCCCGTCTCTCTATGTGTAACTACCTACCTTATTTGTGTACAACTGAAACTGTTTCAATACGAAGCCGGGGCCGATCGCTAGTATGGTACAAGTATCTTAAGCCGCCAGTGCAAATAGTTTAATGAGATAAGAAATTGTCTTACCACATCCCTTCGGTGTCCAAGTAACGATCGTACTTGCCTAGGGCCTGTATAATTTTGTTATTCTGAACTATCAAACAGATTAGAAGCGTGTAAGGGTACTGATAACGGAGTAGCCTCACAAAATTTTATTAGTATGAGAATTTCCAGCCTATCTTAAGTCGATTAATTATTACTGTCAAAGTTCTGTATGTGACTAGCTTTTTCTCGTGACTTCGTGTGCGGCCTTTTTTTTAATGTGATCAAATATTTATTCAATGTTTATTGCTCGTATATTTTTGTCAGAGACAAGCAAAAAATATTTTTTGATATATTTTTTGTTTATACTTCGAGAACATCAGATATTTTGTATTTATATATTTTATGTTACTGTCTAATAGAAGTTAAAAGATAAATCAAATCCAGGATGGAATTGTTTTATTGGCGATTGTGGAACAATGCCATTCTTTAAATTTAAATAGTGAGTATACAGTTATTCACACGATGATGAAATTTTTATAAATAAAAAATATATCAAATATAATTTTAACGAGATCCAAAAATCACGAAGGAATAACATGACAAGTGACATACTTACTTATAAGTATGTCAGCGAAAGTCTCGTTACTTTACATCTTCACATTATAATTTACGTACACACTTATCTATACTTTAATATTATAAAGAGGTAGAATTTGTATGTTGTGTGTTTGTTTGTAGGAGATCTTCGAAACTACTCATCCCATATAAGAAAATCTTTCACCAATACCTAGTTAGAATAGAATTTAAGGATATAGCGTGAACGCCAACATTTGTAGACGATAGGAACCTAAAATTGTTTCAGGATTAAATGTATCCGTTGAGGCATTTTATTTATTTATTTATTATACAAGGCCTCCAACGAGGTTTATGCATATAAAAATAACAGACATCGATCCATCCTCACAAACTTTAGTATTTATAATATTAGTAGGATTTTACTATTATCATCAATACTAATAATAAATCTGTAAGTGTAGGTATTGTATGTTTGTATGTCCCTCCATAACTCTTAAACGAATTAACTGATTTTCATGAAACTTGGTAGATAAACATTTAGACGTACAGGACACAGGATAGGCTACTTTTTTCTTTTTCAACGCGGACGAAGTCGCGGGCGCCAGCTAGTTCTTTTATAAGAGGTGATTTGTGCCTTCATAGAAACTTAGTTTGTGATTAAGGTAAGTGCCCTCGCACTAATAAAACCTACAAATTGCCACAACCCGCAAAGTGGTCAGAGTAAAAAAATGTTATTTTGTTCAGCTAATTCTCTATATTTAAGATAATTTCTTTCTTCGTGGATTTATTAACGGTAATAAATACACAATGAGTGCGAGCGAGACAGACTGTTTCACAAGTTAACGTTCAAAAGTTCAAAAGTTAAAAATAATATAAAAATTAATATTATTCTTAAATGTAGATCAGTACAGTGGGTCGAAAATTTTCACACAATTTTGTGTCTTAATTATATCAAATTCTTGGAAGAAAATTTTCGTGGAAAATTACAAGTGTCAATTCCGTTCATAATCAAATGCTTAGGGCGAAAGGGTGACCTCCCTACCCTTGCTCTATGAACGATAATCCCATGAATATTAAATGAAATAATTTTCAAATATCTTCTAGTTTTATAATAAACTACTAGCTGGTGTCCGCGACTTCATCCGCATTGTAAAAAGAAAATAATTATATGAGTAATAACGTCTGACATCGTTATCGCTGTGACGACGGTGGCGCCGCCACGCGATAGTGGCGCCAAATTCTTTATATTTTTAGACGATCACTTGGGAACAGTACTTTTTTCTGGATGAAAGGTACCCTATGTCGTTTCTTGTATACCTGACAACGTGTATGCAAAATTTCTTGATGATCGGTTGAGTAGTTAAGGCGTGAAAAGGTAGCAGACAAACAAACAGAAAGACAGTCAATTTCGCATTTATAATATAGTAGTATGGATTTGTAGCTATCATTTGTATTGCAATAGATGATAATATCTCTAGGTACCGGACCCGCCTTCGCACGAATGTAACTTTACTAAACAATTACTAAATAACTTAATCTCCTCACTTTTATACCACTAATGGGAACAACTTATCCAAACGTGTACTCGTAGTAGGACTACACAAATATTGCCAAAAAAAAACTAATTATGTGCAGCCAAAAACAACTTTAATTATATGGTACCAGAACATATTTCTTAATAAAATTGACTTTTAATAAAACTGACATATTGACTTTTTTATTTTTTGTGCATTATGACTCATATACAACCATAAATACTCAATGAGAGAGTATATTTTGTTGTATAACTTGATCCCACACTAGTGGTACAAAACGGGAGCACCATAAGACTGGGACGTTTAAGTAAATTGTAGTAAATTTAAGTAAAATTAAGTAAATTTTAGATAATTTTACTGAAAAAAAAAACGTGTTTCTCATGTTACGAAATGACTATTTTTATCTTCGACTATCATCGCGGTTGGAAATTTGACAGCATATAAACATTCTTCACGAGAAAAAACGACATATCGTCATCATAAAAACCTGATCCGTGGTAATCGGTATGAGAGTTTACGCCGCTGCAAGGTACGAGTATATCGACATACAAGTTACTTATTTTTATAGACAGGCACACTTTTTTTTCGTTGTCAACTTTGGTGGGTGTATATAACATCCTTGCTGTTGTGTTTCGGTGAGTGGGTAAGAAGTGCCTAAGCCCATTCATACATTATCCCTTATCCTTAATCCTACTGAAGTCGACAGCAAACTTGCCACCTATGAACATTGAGCCATTTTAATTTTCTACAGAATTAAAAAAAAAACACAATAAAAAATCGCCTATCGCAAATTGTCACCGTGTAAGTGTCTATCTTTAATATCCACGTCATACTATTTTAAAAATTTCTCTTATGTTGTTTTGTATTCTTACATTTGGTGTATTTCATATACCATCTGCAAAGAAATCCTATATAATTATAGGTGAAATAATATCTGTGTTACTAGAGTATCTCTGTTCTCTGAATCGTAATATAATTACCTCTGATTTTATTCCCAAAAGATCTCACTCATATTACGATATGTAAACTCACTATCATAATGAGTTTATTCAAACAATTTGTATTTGCCTAATTAGTCGGTTTATTTGTTGACGCTACCGACAGTATTGATTTGAATAATGTTAATCAATATAAATAATATATTAATTATGACATGATTATGACGTCATGATAAGTAGAGGCAGGGCGCAGTGCAGTCATTTCGGCAGCCCATCAGAACTATAGCAGTAACCACCCCCTTAAAGAAGACCACCTTGAAATAACAGCATATTATGTACTAGCTGGCGCCCGCGACTTCGTCCGCGTTGAAAAAGAAAAAGTAGCCTATTCTGTGTCCTGTACGTCTAAGTGTTTATCTACCAAGTTTCATGAAAATCAGTTAATTCGTTTAAGAGTTGTGAAGGAACATACATACATGCATACATATAATACCTACACTTACAGATTTATTGAGTTCTAATAAGTGAGTAAAGGGTGCCAGAGCCCATTACCCAATTCTTTCCTTATCTCTTATCCCTAATCCTACAATGGTCGTCAGCACTTGCAGGACCTGTGGCGTTGCTTGTGTTATAGGCGACAGTAGCCACCTACCATCAAGTGGACTGTCCGCCTGTCTGTCGAACTTTACATAAAAATAAAAATTTGAAAGTACTTTGTATAAACTAATTATTTAAATCTCACATTTACAAGCACCACAAAATACAGTTATTTAGTTGGCGAATTACTAACTTTGAGAGTAAGTCACTCAACTTTGAGACAGAAAACTACTGTAGGTTTTATAGAAAAGCGAAAACAAGTTTTCCTATTTATTTATCAACGGCTCTCTATTTATCAACAAACCTCTAACCTTGATGTTCACTACAACGAGTGTCATTAGGGACTCATTATAAGTTAGTTAAGTAATCAGTTTAAATTTTAATACGTTGAGCAATTACATGTTACAATTTAAACTTTTTGTTTATCTCGTAATCGTGGTGCGCAGATACGAGTATCTTTGTGTGGTACGCAATAAGTATTTCGGTAAAGTGAACCCAAATCCCAAAGGTTTCCACTAAAAACAAAAATTACACGCTCCATAGAACCCAATTTATACAGCAAGTGTTTACAGACATAACTGAGCCATTTATGCGGCGTGTTGTTAAAGGTTTATTACCAGCTTTAATTACTTTGTTAAACAAATCAAAATCCTTGATGGAGTGTGGCAGTCCTTGTGAATGTTGACAGGAATAGAACTCTCAGTCACTGAGCGTGCTACGGAACACACTACGCCGTAGCATTGCCGTAGCGTACGCTGTCTACGATTCTCTACGTAGCCTCGCTACGAATTCCATAGAGGATATAAAACTTTGTAAAATATTGATGTAAATATACATAATATTCATAGCTTGCCTTGCCTCATGGACTTCAGAAGTATAGTAGACTGACTGTTTGATATAAATTTTGCAACCTGGATTTGTTAAGCACTAGCAACCCGCCCCCGGCTTTGCACGCATGCAACTTTTTTCTGCAAATTATATACACCAACCTTCGACGTTAATGAAAACCTTATTAAAATACGCTGTATGGTTTATAATAAGTAAGCGAAGAAGTTTGTTTTATAATATGTATAGACAAGGTATTTTACTTTTAACTAATCGACAAATATGACATTGCCAGTGATGACATATGGTGCTGAAACGTGATCTTGTAAGAAAGCTATATGTCGCTAAACGAGCTATGATCTCCTTTCTGATTTACTCGATCAGATCAGTAATGATCTCTCCCGCCCGTCAGTAAGTTCGGCAGTGAGCAGAATACGCAGTGCAGAGAGCCGGCGGCCGCTTAGCTGGAGACTGAAAGTTCTTTCAGTCTTAAAGCTCGAGAGCGGTCGTGCCAATGCGTTAAAATAGAATTCTTCGTACATACTTATTTAAAAGTTCCAAATTCCGATTCCGGTTCCGGCACGATTTCCGGTTAAAAAGTTTCTGATAATATTAGTAAATTCTCGTATTTTCCTGGAAGAGATTATTTTCATTGTGCTAAATACGTGATTATTTTTTGAAAATAACATTAGCATAAATTACTTTTTATAAAAGACAATTTTATCAACTTTAAAAGTATTTCTTCTAAAATATGTATGGGTTTTTATATTGAGAATTAAGTTATGTTTAGATTATTTCAGAATATGAACCTTTTTAATCTAAATATTTAAAAATATCCGCCAGAGGCAGCTACGGGGTGCAATGTACTGAATTAAAATTAAGAAATAAATATTATTATTTTTTTCAATATAGGAATGTTATCATTGGTCATTGGTATTGAAAAATTTGTTATATAATTATATTTATTATGTTTTTATACCAAATTAACAATTTTTGGTAAGATTAACTATACAAGAGCAGCTACTGATTTTTAAGCTTACTCTTAAACTTCGTAAAAAAAACATGACTAACTAAAAAACATGACGCAACTAGGCGCAGCATATATTATAGTCACCGACTATCTAGCAGACAATAAGTTGAAATTTTTTTATATATTATTATATTATTATAAC
Source organism: Synanthedon formicaeformis (assembly GCA_945859745.1). NCBI lineage: Eukaryota > Metazoa > Arthropoda > Insecta > Lepidoptera > Sesiidae > Synanthedon > Synanthedon formicaeformis. The sequence continues at coordinate 1,370,199 of OX243964.1, forward strand.
AACAAAGTATAACCATACACCTGATCGCTTCTTCACCTTGCGATTTTTTAATCGTATTCCCTACAAAACTTTTCTGCCCTCGGAAAACTTTCACTCGGGGAACGTTTCTGCTCCCAGTGCAGTGGTTCGTATCCACCGATGGCACAAGCTATCGACATAATATAGTAAGACAAAAAAAGACGCTTCGCATAAAGAGTCTTTATACAAATAAAAAACTTCTTATAAATCTTTGTTTCTTTTTTTATCAATTTCATTATGTAAGCAACATAAACGTTTACATAACATATAAGAAATAAATTTATTTTATAATATTATAGAAATACCTAATATAAATAAAAACAAAATTTCATTGAGACAAAATTACGACAAAACAAAACAAAGTTGAGAGACAAAAAAAGACAGAGTTCGTTGTTTTCGTAATGCTGTATTAATTTTTTTGATAATAATTAATTTTTTTATATGCTGTATTATGATAGTAATAAATAAATGTATGTATATAAAACTAATACAAAAAGAAGAAAAATTTTTGGACTTAAAATTTTAATTTTAAATATATTTATGTAGTTGTTTACTTTTTATTATAAGTTCTAAATATATAACTTCATTATATTATAGTTTATTATAATTTCTTAATATTATAATAACCAAGACATACATACATGCTAGGTAACGACATTACTATAGCAAGTATAAATAAAATAAAAATATTATAATAATATAATATATAGAACAAACGTTGTTTTGCCAAAAAAATTAGGGTGGGCCACTCTTATCACTGAGGGGTATAAAAAATAGTTTATGACCTATTCTCAGACCTACCGAATATACACAAAAAATATCATAAAAATCGGTGAAGCCGTTCGCCGTTTATATATAGATATAAACATTTTTATATAGAGATATAAATAAGAACACAAACAACAACAACAATTACAGATAAAAGCTTTTTCATATTCACCTTTATTGAGACCTTTATTTTCTCTCGACTCGAACTGATTGAATCACAAAACAAAACTATTCAAAAGTTTCCACGAAAGTTCACAAAAGTTAGTAAAATGTTTTCGTCTACAACTTGTAATAGAATTCTAGTTTTGTCAGTTTTCAAATAAAAATGTACAATAAAATAAATATGTGTATGCGTAAAAATGTTTTGAAACTTCGCTCAGTAAAAATTCGCAAGAAATTATAATATATTTTATGAACGTTCGAAGCGCGCATCTATTGGGGCGGTTCGGATAGAACTAGCCGATGCGCTGAAAACCGTGAAGGGTCGGCAACGAATTGCGCGAGAAACTCATTCAGGACGTGGGCGATGACGTCGTTGTATAAGATTTTAGGTCTAACTAGCTACCAACCCCCGGCTTTGCACGTATTTAGAATTTTCAGAAATCCTTCCTTAGTGAATGCTTACGTTACCTGTTCCAAAATGTCTAGACTTAATAGCTGTGTATTTATAAATCAGTCAAAACAGAAAAAAAATTGTATAATTATACCGACCCGCCCCCGGCTTCACACGAACTTGAAATTTTAAAAAGTCTGTTTTCCTTAGCAGATGATTACGTTTAATAAAACTATGTTTCAAATTTCAGCTCCTTTGACTTAGTTGTTTCGACTGTACCTTAATAGTCAGTCAGGAGCTACCGTTATAGCGCACGTATTTGAAACTTTCAAAAACGCTTTTATATTTATATAATAAATATAAAAGATTTTATAAAATAAACCTTATGTATCAAAATTCAGCTTTCTAGACTTAATAATTTTGGCTGTGCATTAATAAACAGTCATAGGACAAACTATTTTCTAATTATAGATTAATAGGCTATAGTGACTCCCTGAGATTTATGTTATAGGTTATAGGACAATAGAATACGATTTGTTAGTGTTATTATTATGCTTAATAAAGATCTGGGAAATTTCTTTTATACGAAACCTTTTTATAATGTGGCCGCGACTTCAAACACTCTTCTCGGAAATTGTATTATTTTTCTAGATGAAATGTACCCTATTTTTCTTTACCCCTGACAATGAATATAAAAAATTTAATTTAATGACGTTAATTGTTAACCAGTGGGAGCGTAAAGAACAAACTCACATTCGTATTTATAACATTAATTAGGGTTTTTTTAACTACACAGCACTTATAAATTACAAAAACTGATTAAAAACATATGGAAAAAATGAAAGTTTAAATTAAATTGCAGTGTGCAGCAATATTCCATGAAACAATGGAGTTCATTGAACCCAAGTGCAACTAAGTGGAATTTAATGTAAATAGACTGTCGAAGGCACCGCTTGAATATATTAAAAGCGAACCGATTTGTATTCGTTACACCCACACTTTATGTTTTTGGTCTATATTGATACATTTGGAAAAACAATGGAAATGTTTCCCGTAATTTCCATCCATGGGAAATTTTCTCTGACACATTGATTTTTGCACTGAATTTACGTGGCTACTGTCTCAGAAGATATAATATAGTAGTGATTTTAAAAATAACCATAGGTACCAATCAAAATGGGGTAATTTGATTGGTCCGTGGACTGTCAGCTTGTCTGTCGAGCTTAACATTAAAAATATATACTTCGTAATTTTGATGTATTTACTTTAAAATTGAATTTATTTATTGAATCAAGTATTAATCAATACTAATAATAAATTTGTAAGTGTAAATATTGGATGTATGTATGCCTCCATAACTATTAAACGAATTAACTGATTTTCATGAAACTTGGTAGATAAACTTTTAGACGTACAGGACACAGGATAGGCTACTTTTTTCTTTTTCAACGCGGACGAAGCCGCGGGCGCCAGCTAGTAATTAATAAATAGCATTAAATAAAACTAGTCAACTCAATTATTAAGCCAATAATAGATAAAAAAAAATACAGTTCACCTAGACGAGCAATTAAAACAATATTGTTTCGCCGACTTGAGAATTCTGTCTCTGAGATTAGAATGATATTAAAATATAATTAAGCGCCTCTTTCACCATCTGTCAAGTAGGCTAGCTGTCATTTAAAGTCACCGGTAACCGGGGATAATGGAACTGATATACCTTTGTTTGTAAGGTAAAAGTCCCAAACATTGAAAAGAAAATAATAAAAAAAAATCCCCTATCCAATGATGCAGTAAACCGAGTGCATAATTCAATAAAACAGAAAATGATTTCTAAAAGTAACTAATCAACACTTTACTTGTAGTTGGTGAAACGGGCCCTAAAACTAATAAATATTTATATTGAATGTGTTTTCCAAAAAGTATACAAGTTGGGTAACCTCTAAAGAACAAATTCGGTTATACAATTTTTACAATAGTATACAAGACATTGACCTTCATATTAGTACCTAGATTTTTTTTTCACAATTTATTTGCATTTACTCAAGAAAGATCACTTAAATTAAAATCTACTAGGTCAAATATTTATCGAGTAAAAAACCTTTTTATGTCACAGTAGATTTTTCCCGCGACATAGTCTGCGCTCCTTTTACTTTGTTGGTATTATGTTTATTTAATTTTTATGGAACATATATTTTTTGTCAGTCGTTGAATATTTTATTTTATTAGATGACGTTTTTTTCTGGATGTCCTTTTCTGTATCCTTGACAACGTGTATGCAAAATTTCGTTAATTCATAAAAAAAAGCAAACTCACGACCGCATTTATTAGATATGTAATAGTTTTCTGATCTGTCTATTAATGTATTTACAATAATATTTTTTTAGAAAAAAAAGTCTGAATTTTTTTGCCTTTCACTAGTTAGAACAATCCTTATGAGCTTTAAATAAATAAGGGAAAATGAATATGTAACAAGAAAGTATTTTATATGACTATTTTTATCTCCATATCCATTAGGAAGGAACAACGATGTTAATCTTAAAAGGAAATCCGAGACACGAAATAAATTTTTCACTGAATGGCTGATCTTATTATAGAATTCCATATTTATTTTATGAGTTATCTGAAAATTGATTCTAAAAAATTGTTATGAAAACCCATTATGTAAATTGTAAGTCAAATGCAAATATTTACCGGAATCAATATAATAATAATGATATATTTAATTTTTTTTTATATAATTAAAAAAACAACAAATAATATTTTAAAAAAAACTTAAAATTAGCTTTCCTCTGGTAGCGGGGCAAGGCCCAAGCTACCGGTGGTTAGGACTGCAGAGTGAGAAACCTCCTGACAATTAGTGCTGTGTTAGAAGTAACGCCTTCTGTATCTGTCCCTAGACCCAGGCGTCTTTTTTTATTTTTACTAGATCAAGGCAGCGCTTGGCCGCGATCTCACTTGATGTTGGTGCAGATGCGGCCAAAGATGGACCACGCTTACCTAGTAAGTGCCCATTTACCCTAGCCTTGAAGACCCCGAGGTTGTAATTTTGGGGAAACACGGACGCAGGCAATGAGTTCCACTCCTTAGCAGTTCGGAAAGGAAGGTGGAACTATAACGCTTCGTGCGTGACCGGGGAACATCAACCACGAAGGGATGAAACCCCCGCCCGCGCCTCGTGTTCCACAAGTGGAACTGCTCTGGCCGAAACAGATCCCATAGGATGGACGCACATTCTCCATGGTGTAGACGATAGAAAATAGATGGTGTAGATAGGCATGCTACTTTTCGGCGATGCCGCAGGCTTGAAGCTGAGACTCCACAAGGGTGTCGTTGCCAATGAGTGTAAAACACTCGCCTTTCAATCTAGTGAGAGCCTCATTAATATTATTATTATTGTAAACTAGGTGAAAACTACAAATGGAAACTATAACTACGTCGTTTTATTAGAACTAATAGTAACTGTTCCTTTAGGTTTCACAGATATTTGGATACCAGTCGGGATTAAATCTGCCGTTCCAAAAACCTTTCCAAAAATTCAAAAATCTGCTATTGGAACCGTCATTAATGAAAACAGTAAAAAAATAAGGTTTATACAAAAAAGATGCTAGGTAAATATAGAAATTATATCTATAGCAAAGATCTTAGAACCGTAGTAATACTAAATCTATGATCTATAGCATATGAACAAGTTGGAAGATACATATAGTAAACTTAGGTTTCATAGGTTCATTTATAATATCGTTAGTTAGGTTTCATATGCGTAACGAAAATTTCTAAATCCTTGTTACAATTTGTTTGTTCAATGATTTTTTGTTGTTGTTGTTATTAAGTAGCTATTGACAGGCTTTATTTGTTGATTAGTATAATCAACAAACATTTTTTTTAATGTTTTTTTTTAATAGCGTCTAAATAAAAAGATATTTATCTGCAAACATCAGCGACTTATTTGTACGATAGACGTGTTTGAACAATCGGATGTACAAATCAACGCGTATTGAGAATTTCTTCGATACATTCTACCATCGAAATAATATATCTTTGCAAGCAACCTATATACTCGTATAACTTTTCACTTTAGCGATTTCTTACCTTTTTGTATTAAAATTGTATTAATTAAATATAACTCAAGTAATAAGTTAAAACTTATTACTTGAGCATCCGTCCGTCCATACATACAATACCTACACTTACAGATTTGTTATTAGTATTGATGATGATTGATAAATTAAAAATTCTACTGAAAGAGGTGAGCTCTACCGTTCATTACTCACTCAAATAAAACAGCACTGGTGCTTTTATCGGGAAGTGCCCTAGAGAATTTGATTATCCAGTTTGTGAGTTTCAAAATAAGTGACGTCGAGATCGTATCAAAAATTCATACAGCGTTTTCGGAAGAAATTATTTTTAATGATAAATCTACTTTGGACGTGTTATTTCTGTCAGTGTATTTTTTATATTAGAAAGGCTGGTAGGCAAGCTCAAAATGTCTACTTTATGGAAAGTTGGGTGAAGATCTGCTACCAATCAAGATTTGATAAAGGGCATAAAATAGAGTGAAGCCAAAGGAAGGTGTTAGGTTAGGTGATGGTTAATAATTTTAAAAATTTCAGCCAATAATAACAGAATTTCAGCCCCTCTCCCTTGTACAAGACCATCAATAATAACAGCATGTGTGTTGTTGTGTTTCGGTGAGTGAGTAAGAGATGCAAGAGCCCATTTCCTTATCCTTAATCCTACTGTAGTTGCAGCACCTATGACGTTGCTTGTGTTATAGGCGACGGTAGCCACCTACCATCAAGTGAACCGTCAGCCTGTCTGTCGAACTTAACATTAAAAATAATTAATAACCTTGCGAGATTCGATTTTTTTTTTATTAGAGATGGGTTTGCTCTTGGCCAGCTGTGTAGCAAGGATGAGGCCTATGATGGAGCAAGCTCACCCAGAAGATGTCTATTCATTCGAACTTTAAAAAGATATGGCTTATAAAGCTCGGAAATACAGACTCGGAAGCAGGGAATTCCAAACCTTGGCAGTGCCCATTATAAAGGATGTTTCTAAGCGCTTGGTCCGAAAAGAAATGTCTGCTTTGATAAATATTATGCTTTTAAATTAAGCGTTTTTTTTAAATTACTTACAGAATCCTTAAAAATACTCCACAATTTATTTCCTTCCCAAATACCCAGTGCCATTAAAAAAGGGTAAAGTTAAAAAGTTTAATGTACTCTGAATATTCCTAAAGCTCATAATATTGTTCTTACGAATTAAATTTGCAAGTCAAATTAAGTAACAATATGATAAATACGCCATAACCTCTGTCTTTTTGTGAAAGTGATCTTTGGCGCAGTTATGTGTATATTATTTACATAAATTGTAACTTTTGGTTTAGGGTGTCTAAGTTTAGTAGGCGAGTAGAAAAATATCGGACTAAATAATTGTACTAAAAATATCTCTTCCTTGGTAAATTGTGCGTAAACAATGTATTGAAATATTGTGTACACAAAGTATTGAAAATTCGAACGGTATTTTTATATGAAAATTTAACCTAACCTAATTTCCATAACTCTGACTTGTAATTTGTGATCTCGGCCTGAAACTTATTAATTTAAAAAAATAAATTTAAACATAAATTATTTTCGTTTATTTAAATACAGTTTTAAAGCAATAACTGTTAACTACAATTTTAATATTCGGGCACCGTCGTCCCCTTGACATGTAAAGAAAAACGGTTTTCCAGCGTACTCAGACAGGATTTTGGATTTCACTTCGTTCACGTGACTATTTTTTACCTGCGAATGAACACGAATTTTTCCATCAAAACATACAGTAAATGGCCTAAAAGGTCAAAGTTACTAATCTCTTGACAGGTTCGTAAAATATGATTTAGATTTGTCACCAAAAATTCTAAACCAAGAGATTAAGCGTCTAAAATGTAGGTTTATTGACTCTTTGTGGTTTAATCCAGGTTGTTTGTGGTAGGTATAGACTTTTAGGGCAAGCAAACAATCTAGTAATCGAGTTCTAATAGAATACGAATTTCTTTTATTTTTAAGTAAGTATATTGTCTTTGTTAAACCAAAATCTGCTATGTGTGAAAAGTATACTTTCTGGGATATTGACAAGAAAGATTTCCTAAAAAAATTTACATGAAAATTTATTTTTAAAAAAAAGCATTTTATTTGAAACTTCCATAGCAGAATTTAGTTTAATAAGGATGGTTGACACGGACTATTATATGTTAATTAAAGTGTATAACTTATCTGTACATACTTAATTTTTATTAGACTTGAAGTTGTATATAAAAAGAATAAAACTTTACAATGTTTACAATTCCTATTCTTAGCGATTGGAAGAACTCGCAAGTATCGACCTATATTCTAACTATCTCGTAGAGTTTGCTTGAGAGTAATAAAAGTAAACAATGTTCGATATTGTTCTACAAGAAAAACAAAGCTATTCAAAATATAATGTTACTAAGAACAGCTTACCAACGCCACTGCGCATCCACCGAAACCGCCTCCGGTCATTCTTGCTCCATACACTCCTGAACATCCCTTGATAATTTCCACTAACTCATCTAACTCCGGGCACGAAACCTCCATTAACTTGCTCAGCGATTCGTGCGATTTGTACATTATTTCACCGGCCTACAGAAATAGCAATGAATAATTTAAATCTTTATAAAAAAAGTATTTAAATTCAATACAGTACATAGTCCTAAACGTGGTCTAGCATGGTCAGGGTGTGTGCGACCGCCATGCCATACAAGCAAAGATTTAAATCGAGAGATGCGGTATTACTAGCGAAAGTGTGTTACAAAATACAACATACATTATAATAAAGACAAAAGTATAAAATACATATACATTTGTCTAAACACACTTTTAAACACAGACAACACATTCCTTACTTCAAACGTGACTGTGACGATAGCGACGCTCTCAACAAGCGACCGTCACTCACTGTAGCTGGCGTGCAACTGTAGTTGGGTTCAGCGCCTGCGCCCAACCCATTGTTAAGAATTTTCGGTGTGTTTTTAGCATGGCGCGAGGAGATTACGCCGCATCTTCGATTTAAATCTTTGCATACAAGTAGCATCAATCATTTGCCCTTTAACCGCTTGGTTTTGTAAGTAGGAGTTGTCGTGCCCCTAGCGCCTGACTCGTAAATTTATTTTATTTATTTATTTTTAAGAGAAAGCAAGTCAATAATTTAAAAATAAGTAGAGAAATTTGTCGTATATATCCGGCGCAAGCCTATTGGACCCGACGCTTGCGCGGTTCGTTTCGTGGACCTCTAGCACACAAAGGCAAAAGTGAAGCAAGCTAGTAAAGTCCTGCGTTAGTCCGTTCGTCTAGCACCTTATTTATTGCAAAATACAATGTACTCTACAGTTATTATAGTGGGCCTCTTTCACAAACTACAAGTAAAGTGTTGATTAGTTATTTTTAGAAATCATTTTCTGTTATATTGAATTATGCACTCCGTTTACTGCATCATTCGATAGCCGAATTTTTATTATTATTTTCTATTTAAAGTTTGGGACGTTTACCGTACAAAGAAAGGTATATCAGCTCCATTATCCCCGGTTACCGGTGACTTTAAATGACAGTTTGATCTACTTGACATTTGTGAAAGAGGCGCTGATTGATATATTTTAGCGGTAGGACTTTCTTTTAAGAACTAGTTTTCATACTTGGTTCTAATCATCTCCGGTTGAGAAAGGGAAACGATAGCTTTCAAAACAAAAAATAATCGTAAGCTCGTGAGTATTGAAATAAATATAACATATGTATATTGATTTTAAAACGTACTCTGTTTAAGTCCTTTTTTGATAAGCTTCCAGCGACTTGTAAGGTGTAATCAATTTCATTGATTACATGTTCAGCCCTCTTCAGAACCAACTCGTCACAATCCATATCTCTGAGCACTGTAAATTGAAAAAATAATTAAGAATTACTGTTGCAAAATATTTTTTTCATGTAATCAGTGTAATACTTCTTAATATGCCACAGAAATGGACGCATATTATGTTGTTAATTTTCACACAAAAATTATATACTGTTAATTTAAAAAAAAAAAATAGTATTAGGTACACCATTTATAACTAAAGAACGGCTGGACAGATTTTTATGATTTTTAAACGAGGAAGGTTTTTATATATAAACTAGCTGGCGCCCGCGACTTCGTCCGCGTTGAAAAAGAAAAAAAAAGTAGCCCATCCTGTGTCCCGTACGTCTAAATGTTTATCTAGCAAGTTTCATAAAAATCAGTTCATTCGTTTAAGAGTTATGGACGAACATACATACATACAATACCTACACTTACAGGTTTATTATTAGTATTGATTATAGAAATAATGCACCCGTGCGAAGTCAAGAGCAGGTCACTAGTTTGAAATGTAATATTTATGTAAACAGTAAATATGTCGAACTAGCGATTTGTGGCAGACTTACTTAGTCAAGTCTAGTATGTGAAATACAATAGGTATTATTGTGGGTTGTCATTGTTCTACGTTTGTAGGGATCGAGCTTTCGCAAAACAAAGACTTCAAAATCCTCAATGCGTGCCTAACTATTATCCGATCATCGCTATTTCTCTATCCGCTTCTGTCTGTAATAGTTCGAATAGTTTATTTATTTATTTAATTTTAGCGAATTTTAACATTAGTAAAGCAAAATTAAAAAAAAAAACTTAAATTTTTATTTAAGTTTTGTTTTTTGGGCCGTCAACCTGTCTGCCGACCTTTACATTAGAAAAATGTCAGGGGAACCTTAATAACATTTGACATGTAAATAATCTGATAATAAAAATTTATATAATACAGATTAGTTATTGTATGGCTAGCAGGGTAGTTTAACCCCTATACATATTTTTTTAAGTTGTAGAATAGGTACTCTACCTCTCGTTGCGCCCTACCTCTAGTAAGTTCACTATTTGAGGATCAAGAATCGTTAAAAGGACATCAAAGTTATAAGGTATTCTTCTCTTAAAGTGTTGCCTATGTTGTGCATGCAATTAATAGGGATTTTCCTATGAGGGAATATGAAAATTATATCTCTGTGATCACAAAATATGTACATATTGCAATGACATTTTATATGGAAACAAGTAGACCATACATCTCTTTTTGAGAGAACTTATCCATATTCATACTATGAAGTTTTCGGGAAACCACAGAGAGTTGCAAATTGTATGGTAATTTTATGTTTTTAAAAAGGATGGGGCGCAATGTACTTCTTTTTTTATTAGCACTTCCTTTGCTTTTTACGGAAGCAAAATAAGTTTCGATATTGACCGGTTTTTTATGAAGTTATTGGATACGGTTTTCAGGCGATAAAGGAGGAAGATCCTTGTATTATAATTTGCAACCGTGCGAAGTCGGGGGCGAGTCGCTAGTAGTCGAGACCCTTAATTTGTTGAATTGTTGTTAGTTGTTGAATTGAATTGAATTGAATTTACTCGTTAGTCTTCCGACTGGATCTTAAAATGATGTAATATACTATCCTGGGTACACCCTTAAAAAAGCATTGTACACAGCAAACAATGGATCATCCTTCTCACCTTACCCTTCTTACCTTATCTCCATACACTCTCTGCCAACCTTCACCACACATTAAAATAGATGTATCTATGATTTTGAATACACTACCTAAATTTAGCCCATTAATATAAAACTTACGTCTCCCACGCCACACCATTTGCGATCAGGGTCAAACGAATGGTATGAAAATAAACAGTGTCTAACCTATAATCAATCAAACGAATTGATTCCCGCCTATATTTATGTTTGCTTAACCCTCGTCATAAATTCTAGATTTCCCTAACTGAACGTATCTCTGTTAGATAAACCTATAGAAGCCAATCCTGGGAATCTGAAATTGCGATTTTAATATTTTATTGATTTCTATTGACAAAGTGATTCCCTTTTAATAAGTATTTTATACAAGATAATGTTCTAGTAACGTACACGTACCCCTTTTTTTTATTAAATAATAGCTGTTTCGTCCGCGTCCTCTATAGCCTTCCTCGATAAATGGATTATCCATCACAAAAAGAAGAAAAAAAAGATTATATAGCGCGTACAACCAAACAAACAAACTCTTCAGCTTTATATATTAGTTTAAATAGCCTATGTTACTCGCTGACAATATAGCTTACCAATAGAGAAAGATTTTTTAAAATCGGTCCAGTAAACAAACAAACAAACAAACAAATTTTTCCTCTTTATAATATTATTATAGAAAATTACGAATGCAAATGTACATTATGTATACCTTGTAAATGTTCTGTTGTGGCTGATCTGAGTGAAGGCAGACCAAGTTTGTCAGCGGCCTCCTGGCATTGAGCTCTCCTCTGAGGGTATTCGCTGCCAGTCAACTTATGCTTCACATTGGAATTAATCACCATAATTACTGCATCATCAATGTCCAGCGGAATCTGTTTCGATTCTAAAGACCTACGACAGTTTGAGAATTAATTAAACCTTTACAGTTACCTTCTTTCGCGCCCCCTTTTCATACGCATAGAATATTCTTATCCCTTATCCTTCCCCTATCCTCCTTATCTCTTATCCTTAATCCTTCTATTGTCGGCAACGCACTTGCACGTCTTATGGCGTTGCTTGTGTTATAGGCGATGGTAGCCATCTACCATCAAGTAGATCGTCAGCCTGTCTTTCGACCTCAATATCAAAAAAAATGTATTGATTTTTTTTTACGTGAAACTACGAACTTTTTTTTTACTTTTTTACGTGAAACTATTTTTTTTTACGTGAACTCACAAAAATATACGTGAAACTACGAGTATAAAAAAATTCCATAAAAAATATGGAATTGAAAGTTTTTTTTTTTTTTGAAAAACTTGCGGCTCTATGAAATTTTTTTTGGCGTTGAAACATTTATTCTAAGAATTTTTATTTTTAAATGATCCCTCGGGAACAATACTTTCTCGTGGTGAAAGGAAAATCCTTTTCTCTACTCCTGGAAACGTGTATGGCATACAACGCGTTGTCGATTTCGTGATGATCGCTAAAGTAGGTACTTTCGGATATTACCTTTAGATCCTGAAAGTACCTCGGATGATAACAAAATTTGTTATTCGTATCTTATTATCCGCTCCTTTGCAATTGTACTAGAAGTTATGCGAAAATCCGTTTTTTCTGATTACACTGCGACATATCAATACTAATAATAAATCTGTAAGTGTAGGTATTGTATGTATGTATGTATAACTCTTAAACGAATTAACTGATTTTCATGAAACTTTTTGTTAGATATACATTTGGACGTACAGGACACAGGATAGGCAACTTTCTTCATTTTCAACGCGGACGAAGTCGCAGTTACTAGCTAGTACATATATAAGAGAGTTTTCAATATTGTTCAACATCATAGACCCAAGTATTTTCCAGTTCAAAGCCCGATTAATTACACGATGGAAATCAGTATATCATAAACTGAAAGTATAATATAAACTTTTATTTCTTCTATAACTTTCGTCAGAGGCTTTAAGGTCGACAAACTTCCATTGGCTTGAGGTTTATTATTTAAGAAAGTGGATAATTTAGTTAAATTCTCATCAACAGCCTCTTTCTGTCCACTGTTCGATATAGGCCTTTCTCGAGACCTGTATATATGACTGTGATGTTAAATTACTCCTAGATATTCATAGTTTCGTCTCCCGTGAGGAATACTAGAAATCTCCTGGTCACCTGTATATATATTTACATGTATTTACTTGGAAAAAATGTTGTGCTAGGTTAATATTTATAAAAAAAAATATAATAGCCTGAAATAACAGCACATGTGCTGTTGTCTTCTGTGAGTCATTGTGATTGTGACATATCTATGCTTGAGCTTTTTATAATTATCCTCGCCTCGTATTTTCTATTGAAATCGTCAGTGCCATGCGTTCTTCTATTAAGGAGATATAACTAAGTATAGAACTCAGTAGTAAAGTTTAACTCTTCGATCAATGTATAATGCGCAACGTGACCCGCTAAATCCTTTAATTCTTGACATCACTAATCTATCAATCAGTATTCAACGCACGAAGTCAGTACGTAACTTTCTATGGAAATTTATCTCATCCAGACAAAACATCCAGTGTACATATTATATATATGTCCCTATTACTAAAAACGTATACCGTAAGACGCGATTAACACAATTTATTTTAAGACATAAAAATTTTAAGACGTCGACGGTGTAGAGCAAATAAAGTTCGAAGCTTACTTAAATATTAAGTTACAATGTAAATTAAAATGATGAGATATTACATATACAAAGTATATTATAGGCTATTTAACAATTTAACATACGAAGCAGTTCAATGACAACCTACATTTATATGTAAAAGAATTTGTTAGTTTGTTCAAGACCGCAAATCTCCGAAATTACTTTATTAGAATACAAAGGAATATTGCATACACGTTGTCAGAAGTACAGACACGGACATAGCGCAATCTTTCATCCTTTAAAAAAACACCTATTGTTCGGAAAGGATCATCTAGCCTCATCTATAAAAAAATAGAACGCCTAAAAAATGCCTTCGGACCAAGTCAAGGTCAAAAGCTACTCTTCCTACTTAAGTAATATTATAAATGCGAAATTTTGTATGTTTGTTACTCACACAAAAACCGCTGAACAGTTTTTAATGAAATTTGGCACACAGGTAGTTTATTACCTAGATTAACATATAGGATACTTTTTATAGTGAAAAATATTAGGTTCCGGAGGATCGTATAAGAAATATAAAAAATGGCGCCACCCTCTTCACAGCGATAAAGATTAACGCATACGATCTCGCAGGAACTAGCTTACAAAGTTTGAAATAATCTTGAAAAGTTATGAATTAATTAACAATTACATGATATATTATATTTACTTACCTACAATCTATGAGAAGAGCGTGATTCTTCTTCCCTAAACTTGATATATATTGGTCCATTATACCGCAAGGCATGCCCGGAAACTCGTGTTCAGCTTTTTGACACAGCTGTGCTCTTTTGATCGGACTAAAAAAGTCAAATCACAACTAAACACCATGAAATTTTCTTTGAACATTTTATTCGTACAATTAATTCCAAATAAATAAAATAAACGTAAGTATAACTTAAAGTTTATTACTTACTCAACTTGTGTACTTGTAAGTGCCTCGAGGAAACTAAATGTAGCCACTTCTATAGCAGCACTGCTTGATAGACCAGAGCCCATTGGCACATCAGACATTATTACAGCGTCGAAACCGTTTACAGTACCTGTAAAAATTTAATTGTTATGTTTAAAGGAGTATTTAATTAAAATTTTACCGACTTCTAGCGGCATCTAGCAAACAGCTTTTATTTCGTTATCAAGCATCGAGCAATAAACATTTCCCGCAAGTAAATGATTCTATTATTGAAGATCTTGATTTCAAAGCTGCTTCTATAAAAGATATTCATGTCACATAGCGTCGCATCTCAATGTAGAATAGAATAGAATAATGTTTTATTTGCAGCAGAGGACAAGGTAACATGAGAGCATACAAAGGTAACAAAAATGAAAAGACAAGGACAAACGTCCCCCGCCACATAAACCGGCTCCAACTCAGCATAATGCAGGTTGTAAAAACCTGCGCTGGTCTTCCGTTGGACCCGATGGTGAGGTTACGCACTTACTTAAACAAAACAATACAAAAAGCTCCAGAAACAAAACAAAACAAAAAAAAATTTTTTTAAATAAAATAGTTAAAATTAAAATACAAACTAAAAATTTATACAAACAAAAAAAAAATAGATATATATATATATATACAAATTTATACAAAGAATATAGAAAAACACATATTTATACAATCAACAATATTTATACAATCAAGAAAAAGAAAAAATCTATAATAAATAAAAAATTAAAAAAAACTCAGTGATAAAACTCAGGCTAAAAGCTTGTAAACTTCCATCAGTCAGTTGTGAATTTTCCATAACACTAATCTAATTTTTCTTTGCCTACTTCATTTGGTGTTTTTGTCTGGTTAATGAATAGAATATAAAAAAAAATATTTACCTGGAAAATTTGCTACTACTCCTTTAACGTAGTTAGCCCAAGCAGGTTCGCCAGGTTTGAGAGGCGATGTCGACGTCGGTGCTGAGAATTTGGCCTCCAAAACTTTGCCTGTCTCTAGTCGCGTCCACAATCGGCATTCTTGTGAATTGTTATAACCTCCCACTATTACTGTCAAGAAGGGGAGGGCCTGTGAGCAAGAGGAGATGTGGAATGACAATGTAACAATGTCCCATAAAAAAAACTAAGCCGAAAATGAAATTTAAAAAAATGTGATCTGATGATGTGAAAGGTACCCTTTTCTGTATCGCTGACAATGTATATTCAAAATTTCATGTTAGGCTCAGTGGTTATAGCGTGAAAGCGTAATAAACAAACAAAGAAACTGTTTATAATATTATTTAGGATTATTAGTAAATTTATTTATATCAATTCATGTAGTTTTACTTACATAAAAGAAAAAGGGAAACCCAAGGAAATATATACCTTTTGTCGTGTGATTCTACGCGGTAAGTTTGGTTAAGTGGTTAACTCCTTCTCCATTTTATCACCTGCCCCCCTTTTACCAGGACAAAGGAAAATATTAATGTAGTTATTTGTGTATTTACCATTTATTGGGTTAAATAAGCAAACGTTCTATAAAGACAACAAACATTAACAAAACTGTTATGCGGTATGAAACTGGCAATATTAAAACGTATTAATTAACTCTAGCTAACAAACAAGTTGTTTGTTAGTTAGAGCTTTAATTAGCGCAATTTTTTGTTAAATATTCATAACAAATGTGTTGCATTAGAAATCGGTAAAACATCGACATAAACATTGACAAAAACATTGCTTTTTCGTGTGTTACGCTTTACCACCTGAATTATTAAGCAGCTCACCAAATAATAACAAAGAACTTTTGCAACCAAAAAAAGTTTCTGTTCCTATTTAAATTAGAACAATGCATCACCCTATAAAAATAAATGAGCAAGAAAAATTTTATTATTGCCATTTTTTATTGCCACCAAAAAAGGACACGATCTAAGTATTAAAAAGTGTTAAAAATACTTGCTGTTAGGATAGTAATTTTAGAGAATTCAGGAAAATCTGACAAAAAAATTATATGGATTTTTTGCGAACTTAATGCTAACTCATCATTTGAACGAATATCCGTCGTTTTTATTTTTGAACACCTAATTATTGTTGTTTTTTTGTTCGCTCTTGTTCTAATAAAACTTTAAGAAACAAAAAAATGTGGACAAACTGGAGATAAATGTCTTATTTTATTATTTCTATTCCAGCCAACTTCGTCACGTGTGCAAATGTCGTTTGACAGCTGGCTATTAAATTGTGAATTCAGCCATCCGACTACATGGGTTCGAAAAAATGATTAATTCATAAGTTTATCGCGATTTCGTTTCATCTTAAACATACATATTTACACGTTCACTTAATAAACACAAACTTATTCGTTTTTAAGATGAACTTAAATAACAGTACGATAAAGAAAATGAATTTTAAACATACCTACCCATTATAAACGTTTCCCTTTCAGTTTTAGATAGGACATCCATTCTGTCTAACTTGATGATAAAGGATAAGGGTAAAGGATAAGGATAAGAAGCCCTAAAACCCTGACAAGCGTAGTTATTCTATTATTGTAAGTAATGTTTTCGGGGTCTTTTGTTATTGTGGAAAATGTAACTGAATTCCTGAATATAACGAAGGAAGCGATTCTAAATATAAATGCTACTTACTGGGTTTTTAAATTGAGCTGTGAGCTCCAACTGTTCAAAGATCCACAAAAAAAGCAAACATCAGTGGGAACAATGAATTTCTTTTAACAATACCCCACGAAAACCAGAGGAAAAGAGATTTGTGAAAATAATGTAGTCATTTAAAATAATGCGTAGTTCATACATGTTGATAACTCTGGTTTCAAACTATTTATTAAAAACTAGCTAGCGCCCGCGACTTCGTTCGCGTTGAAAAAGAAAAAAGTAGCCTATCCTTTGTCCTATACTTCTAAATGTTTACCTACCAAGTTTCATGAAAATCAGTTGATTCGTTTAAGAGTTATGGAGGAACATACATACATACATACATACATACATACAGAAAAAAATTCTAAAAATGGTCAATTTAGTTTCAGTATCATGTATAGAGTCTATAAACACGATATCTGAAAACAAAGTAAATTACTCCATGACCGACCCTAACAGATTTATTATTAGTATTGATAGATACTAGATTCTACAAAAAACTAGCGACCCGCTCCCGGCTTCGCCCGCGTCCGATCGCTGCCAAACTTCTCAGGATTACCCGTTGGACTAATCTGAAGATTGAAAGTTTCATCAAAATCGGTTCAGCGGTTTTGGAGTCCATAGGGAACATACACACACACACACACACGTCGCCTTTTATATATCTATTGTATATTAATAGATATAAAAAATGTTTTTAAACTAGTAACCTTCGACAAAATGTTAGCTACTGCACGTGACTTTGTCCGCGTAACTTGTGTAATTATAGTGTAGATTTCTAGAAGGTGAAAAATTTTTTAAAATCATTTCAGGAAAGGTATTGAACTACTTCGATATGTTAAATTTTCGTGAAACAATATGTTTGTGTAAACCACAGTTGAAAGAACTCGCGTCTCCACTCATTTGAAACGTTTAAAAAGAAAAATGTATTATTGGTAAGAAGGGTGAAGGGAAAATCGTTTGAAATGATTCGCTTTCCTTTTTCCATTAGACGATGGGAATATTTCAAATCTGTCAAAGACCAGCTGCGTCTTGCGTTCGATCGTTAATCTTCATTTTGTATTACTTGTTTATTTGTATAATTTTCTTTCTCAATTTTTATTTAATTTAATATTTAATTATTCTCTTAAGTGCGTTGGTACAGTGTTGGAGCATTTTTCTTCTATTGATGTTTTTATTATTATTATTATTTCAACATTTTACAAAACAAATTCTCTTAACTACTGATTGATCATCATGAATTTGTACATTGGCATTGTTAGTAATACAGAAAAGGATATAGGGTGGCTTTCATCCACAATGAAAGTAAGTACTGTTCTCGTTGGATCATCTAAACATTAAAAATAAACTAACGCCTGTCACAGCTATAACAGCAATAAGATGTTCGGCGTATTGCTCATATTTTGTCAGGCGTTATATATTTTTATTTTTCAACGTAGACGAAGTGTCGAGCTAATTGGAAAAGTTTAAATTACATATACTCGTATATGAGGTCAGCGATCTGTTTAACAACAACGCTTGTCACTTAATTTGACAATCAGTCCTTTTTTCATACTTAGGTAAGACCTGAACATACCTAAAGAAAAATTTCAGAGAAATAAACGTATCAGCGAATTCGCCTGAAATAGTTTATTTAATTAAGTTACAAATCTATTTCCAGAAAAAGTTATTATTAGCCGATTATTAAACGAGATAAAATTGATTTCGGAAAATTATAAAGTCTGCTAAACCTATTTTATTTATTAAAGTTCTGCGGTTGTTTCTTAGTCACAATTAGCAAGACTTTATAATCAAATATACCTACCGTGAATACCAAGAAATATGTAAACAAATTTATCTCAATTATTTCAACAGATTGAATCAAAATTAGAAACTTTCTAAAATGTTGATCACATTTAAAATGGAATTTGTAAATAAATAATAATATTAATCCTGTTAAAGTTTATCTCTGACTAGCTGGTGCCCGGGACTTCGTAAGCGTTTTAGTTCGTTTTTTGAAAATCCCACCGTAACCTAACATTTTTCCAGAATAAAAAGTATCGTATATTCTCCAAGTAATCGTCAGAATATAAATCAGGCACGATCGGGAACTAAAGCTGAATTTATTTTTATTTTGAGTGTATAAACATTTTTCAGTAACTAACTAGTACTTCATAATTAAATGGATCATAATTTTGGTGCAAAGATTTCCAATATTCTCAAGTGTGTATTGCGTATATTCTAAATTAGGCTGTATTTTATAAAAATTAACAATTGAGCTTTTACAATATTTTTCCAATTAAAAAATATATTAATAATAACACCTAACGCAGTTTTTTTATTACTTCAAAATTACTTAGTAGGTAAGATTTTGTCGATCGATTCCGGAAAACGTTACTAAATAAATTGTTTTTGAAATATATTATTATTTAAACATCATCAATACTAATAATAAATCTGTAAGTGTAGGTATTGTATGTATGTATGTTCCTCCATAACCTCTTAAACAAATTAACTGGTTTTCATGAAACTTGGTAGGTAAACATTTAGAGGTACAGGACACAGGATAGGCTACTTTTTCTTTTTCAACGCGGACGAAGTCGCGGGCGCCAGCTAGAGTTAAAACGATAAAACTCTTACGACAGGTAAAACATATCCTTCGCAGTAGTCAATGTGGTCGCCAATCAAATTGACGCGGCCTGGTGCGCACGCGCCGACAACTGGATTGCGATTAAAAGTCGCAATAAATTTTTCGCGGGCCAGTCGCAATAACTCCGCTTCCCCCTTCGCGTGCGTTTCGTTCGCCATCTGTGTATTTACCTACATTTATTAATGATATCTAATTTCATTACAAATATAAATGTTCCTCTGATAAGTCGACAGACATTTTCATTCCCTATGCCTTTGCCTTTGTAATAGGTAGGTATAGGCAATGGTAGCCACCCACTATCAACTGGATAATAGTGAATATGTTATTACTTATTTCATACTAGCGACCCGCCTTGGCACAGTTGAAATTTTCAAAAATATTTATAAAAATTAAATAAGCCTATGTTCCAAACTTCAACTTTCTAGACTTAGTATTTACCTGAATTTAACACAAATTATATTTGTAGTACCGTTCTAAATTCACAAGAAAAACATTAGTCTTATTAAAAAATAACGCTTACCTTCTAAATTGAAAAATCTACCTCCTCACACAATATTAAACTAACAATTCATAACACGTCTCGCCGTTACTGAACGAGAAAAAGGAAATAAGTTCATTGTGTTGTGTGTGCTAAAGATAAGGGTGAGTGTTGATTGGCGATTTTAGTAATTTACTAAAATATACGTACATACAGTGATAACGAATTGACAATTGAAACTATTTAAAACATGAACATGCGAAAAGTTGATTGATCAGATTTTTATTGATTTGTTAGCTTTTGTCTGCGACTTTGTCCGCGCCCATTTTTCTTAGGTCATATATTGTTTCTTTTTTTCATATATATCCCTAGAAAACTGTACTTGAATGGAAGGAACCCTATGTCCTTTACGTATCCCTGACAATGTGTATGCAAAGTTTCGTGATGAGCGGTCGGTCGAGTAGTTAAGTCAGGCCAAACAATATTATACCTACTAATTATTATTAGTTAGGCCGATAGCACACGACGTATTTTATTCGCGCAGACGACGCGCGTTTCAGGAACGCGCGTATTCGGCGCCGTAGATGCCGATTATTGCGTTTGTGTCTATTCACATTAGCTTAAAACGCGATACTAACGCGCGTATACGCGCGTTTGCGCGTGTGCTTACGGCTCTTAGGATGTTATTGTGTTTCCTTATAACTTATGTTAGTATATTTATTTAAAAACATATGCCCGAAATTATATTTGACTGCAATACTTCTTTAAATATAACTCAAATAAATAATCAAATAAATTTGACACTTGCGACATCTTCATTAAATGAAAGACCTGAGGAATAAATAAAGAGCCAGAGTAATCATTAATTTTCATTTGAGTACGCCCTCCTGATAAACAATGATGTAAGTCGTCAGTGTAAACATGGCTTTAGAACTATAAAAATTATCAATTGTGAGGTCAGTTACGTTGTTTATTGCCCCCTTATTGTATGTACTTATCAGATAAACACTCTAGTTATAATATAAACTTTTATAACTTACTAGATATTCCTCCTGCTTGTTGTGCAATAAAAAATTAAATAATCATTTTTATTATCTATAATATTGTATATTTATATTATTTTATATTATATGAATTTGTATATACCATACTATCTGGTGCCCGCGACTTCGTCCGCGTTGAAAAATAAAAAAGTTATTAGCAATATAACGATTGATAACTTTATGCTATAATAACTTTCGTGTTGTTTTTTATTTAATTTTAAATGATCCCTTTGGGATCAGTCCTTTTTATTCTGGATGAAAGGTACCCTATGTCCTTTTCTGTATCCCTAACAACGTGTATGTAAAATTTCATGATATTCGGTTGAGTAGTAGAGGCGTGAAAGCGTGAAAAAAAAAACAGTGGCACTCCGGGAGTACCGAAAGAAGAAAGTGAAAACTTGAACAAATACGTCTTTATTTTTGAATCGTCAGGAAATATTTTATTGTGACATGTGACATTTAACATATTTTATATATTTTACTAGCCACCCGCTCCCGGCTTCGCCCACGTCAGAGCACTACCGAACTTCTCAGGATTACCCGCTTGACTAATCTGAAGATTAAAATATCTGAAACTCACAAAATCGGTTCAGCGGTTTTGGAGTCCATAGAGAACACACACACATTGCCTTTTTTAGTATATTAAAAAAGATTGTCACATTTATTTGAAAATGTTGATGACCTTTTTGGAATATCACTGGCCGTTTTCTATTTTTATTTGAAATTACTGTGTTCAATTATAATTGTCAAGTTGACAATTATAATCTCTGTTGTAGTGACAATTATAGTCACCTCTGTTGACAATGTCAACAGCACCTCTGTTGACATTGTCAGTTACATCACAGGTCGCGAGTTCGATGATTTTTTTCCCCATCTCAAAAATGCCCAACTAGCCTAAAGAAGTTTTCACTTCAAAAAAGTCATTACCTATAATATAATATTACCTACTTGTTTAAAATATATTTAATTAATATTTTTTTTTATTTAGTATCCGATTTAAATGAAATAAACATTAAGGGCCTCTTTCATAAACTACAAGTAAAGTGTTGATTAGTTACTTTTAGAAATAATTTTCTGTTATATTGAATTATGCACTCGGTTTACTGCATCATTCGATAGCCGAATTTCATTTAAATTATTTTCTATTTAATGTTTGGGACGTTTACCGTACAAACAAAGGTATATCAGCTCCATTATCCCCGGTTACCGGTGACTTTAAATGACAGTTTGGCCTACTTGATGTTTGTGAAACAGGCGCTAAATGTTCGCCAAAGTTTAAATGTCATTGATTTGTCTCAATTACTTGTTATAAATAAATGATGGTCACAATATGGTCTGGTAATGTGATCTCTATATGCGCTTCTGATATAGTCTTTGCATTCAAATTAACGATTCTTTTAAATATATAAACTATTTAACGACAATGTAAGTCGATAGCATAGTTAGTGATAAAAGCCACTTAAAAATATTTAGTTAATTAGCAGATATTTAATAATTTTACGTTGGATTTTTCATACAACTTAAAATTTCATTCCAACCAGATAAATCCGCACATCCTTTGATGTGCGGAACTTGTAATAAACCAAGACCATGCTCGTATCAACATGTACATAATATAATTATGTCTAAAGTTACATATTATTATATCTCAAGTTATAATATGTTGTTAGTTATACGCAGCAGATATAATGATTTAAGTAAGTGTGTGCCTCCATTACAAACCGCGTTCATATCAAACATCATTTATGATCAAAGGTAGACTTAATAGTTCTTAATGGTCTAGCTAGACGTCGGGCTGTTATTACCAAAGTTTCCTACAATGCTAAAAATCTATTCTCTATTCTTATGTAGGTGGCTTTTATAATAAGAATTTTCAAATATTTACCTACACAAGGGTTATTAATGAATGATGAATTGTAAAGAAATGTAATACTAAAAAAAAGTTTTCTATTAATTTGTTTACAAGTGGTGACATATGCCGTATTAATTATATTAGTTACCAAATACACTGAATATAAATTTTCCCTAAGCACCTTTAATATTTATAATTTTTGAAATCGTAGTTTCTCACCAAGTGTCATAATTTTAATTTTAAATATAATTATATTTGGGTTTATTTATTTATTTATTTATTATAGCCTTTATTTAACAACCTTTATTTATACTTTTACATTTAAAAAATTTAAACATTATACAGTCCTGATACCGTTTGCTTTTCAGCATAGGCCTCCCTTAGAGCTTTCCACAAATTACGATCACGAGCCTTTACCATCCAGTTTTTACCTGCTACCTTATTAAAATACCAATTCCATTTGAGTTTTAAATACATCAATAATTTATATCAATAACGTTATATCAATAATTTTAGTTTCCTTTCTTATCTTCTTTAATTTAACTTTGTCTTTTCTTTTAATGTTAAGCATACTTGTCTCCATACTGTGCTGACACGTTTCTAGCTAACGGGCTATATTTAACTAACGGCTTTGACGGGCTACGTATCCAGCTATATTTGGGTTATTATTAGTTTAATGGGGGGATTTTAAATTAGATTAAAGTGTTTAAATGTCAAATTGATGTAAAATCTTTAATTGCCTATTCTTGTGGTTTAAAAGTCCGACCATTTGAAACTCTGACCTTTTTTTACATGTAAGGATAAGGATATATTTTAATGGAATCAATAAATGAATTCTAATGTGTTTCATTATAAAATACTTTAGTGTCTAATACAGCAACGGTCTAACAACCATTCTGTCAAAGTTCTTGTAAATTTAAGATTCGGCAAATCGTTTGCAAGAATTGCAGTAATAAACGATTTTTTTTTTAAATAATGTTATTTTCAGATCCATTATAAACCTTTCATACCTGTACAAAAGATATCTACGTCATGCGTCGATGCACCCTCATTATACATTCGGTATAATTAAACTTGAAGCCTCTGAGGTGATCGATGGAGGGAATGACCCTTTTTATTCTGATCGCTTTCAAACTCAATCTGACGGGTCTACGTACTTCTATATTAAAATTGATTCATTGT
This sequence comes from Synanthedon formicaeformis, assembly GCA_945859745.1. Classification (NCBI taxonomy): domain Eukaryota; kingdom Metazoa; phylum Arthropoda; class Insecta; order Lepidoptera; family Sesiidae; genus Synanthedon; species Synanthedon formicaeformis. Next base: position 1,394,509 of record OX243964.1, read on the forward strand.
AAAAATATGCCAGTTTTTTAAAGAAATCTCATTAATTATATTTTAAAACACAATTTAACACTGATGGTTAAATTTCTGAAAAATATTTTTTTTATGCTCTATGTTTATTTTGATTTCTATGCAAAACAACAAGTAAAATCGAAAAATACAGCTTAGATAGTTTTTTTTCCATTGAAAGAAAATAAATAAGATCCTAGACGCGAAATAGAAAATAAATTCCAATTCCACTGTGATAATTGTTTTGACAGTCTTTTGTAAATATTTTGTTTAGTTTCTGTGTCTACACAATACTTCTTCGGGTTAACGTAAACAAAACTCTCGTTGATTTGATTTTTCACATTTTATTTCGAGGAAAAGCTTTCTAAAAAGATTCTATAATTGAAAGTCGCCTTCAATGCTCTTACCGCCTTTTAAGTAATTCAAGATTATTTCTCAAATTATAGCGTTCTTGAAGCTATAGCTATATATAGCTATATATAATCCAGGTAATAAACTATCTGCCATCTAGATTTCATTTAAATCCGTTCAGCCGTGATTGAGTAACAAACATACAAACTTTCGCATTTATAACATTAGAAGGTAGGATGAATAGTATTAAATCTAAACAACAAGATGCAATTCTATTGTTTCGAAGGTAAGAGTTCTTTGAATGCAATAAATCCTATTCTGAATAAACCAATATTGAATAGAGAAATGCATTTTCTTTGTGTTCACCCTTGACATCTTCAGATACCTTCAGTGCAGATACCTTCGTCCTTAAAATATAAAGTAAATAAAAAAGGTCTGGAAAAGTAATACCTACCTAATATTCTCGCATTAAATTAGGTACGTAAGGGCCTCTTTCACCAACTACTAGTAAAGTATTTACTATTTACTTTTCGAAATAATTTTATGATTTATTAAATTATGCACTCGCTTTTGTGCATCTTTCGATAGGCGAATTTTCTTAAAAGTTAATCTTTAAAATTACAGTAAAAGATGGCGCTAAGTAAAATGGAACATTACATTTGAATTTATAAAGGATTTTATTTTATTTTATGTGTGAATGTTTATTAATATTTGTTTCACGGGCCTCTTTCACCATCTGTCAAGTAGGCTAACTGTCATTATTAAAATCCGTTGCCCGGTTTTGGGGGAAGTTAAAGGATATATCTATTACCCATTATTACCTATAGACAGACAGGCGACTTCAATTTATACTATTTAGAGATACGACACTAACTAGAAGAAATTTCGTATGAAAATTTAATTCTTTAATATTAAAATAAGACCTTGATCCACTTTACAAAGTAAAGTAGGTACTTAGCCATAAGAAGCCTGCTGTGTTCGGTAGTAAAATGGCTATAAACTTAACCTCATCACGTTTAAAACAACAACAAAAAAGGCTACTGTTCGGCGCACCCCAATTTTATGGTACGTGCGCCGTCAGCTCAATGCCTATTAAGTTTGTTCCTGAGAAAAATTTGACTCAAAATACATAGATACTTTAAAACAAAGCTAGATACAGCCTTTTAACAACAAATATAAGTACCTACAAGTGAAACTCAAAATCATACCTTCTGCACGGAATAACATAATACCACCTACCATATGGCAGTAAACAAGACCACCGTAAAATTAAAGCATGTGTGCTGTTGTGTTTCAGTGATCGAGAGGATGCCAGAGAGAGGCTATGTGTCCATTTCTAATAGGGTGACAATAACTTTTTTGTTATGTGAGACATATTTAAATGTTGTAATATAGTTTGCTATATAAATATTTTTTTTAATTTAAATAGGAATTAGCCATTTACCAGTTGTAATTTTCGCATTGTTCATTTTATAATAGTTTTGCACCAATTGTACATAATCATATCCACGAACGCTGATGGTCATTTACCGCCATAACTCTTTAAGCCCACGTTCGCACGAGAGCTTTTTCGACGCTTTTAACCAATTTTAACGCGTGTTAAAAGCGTTGACGTCTGTCGTTTCGAATAGACCATATGACTTCTAGGCTGTGTGTTCAAACGCGGTCGCTTTTTTACGTCGGGAGTTTTATTATCCGTCTATGCTCCATTTTAAACTCCGAGCTCCGACCGCTTTATAAAACTCCCGTGTAACGTGGCCTAAAGGGATGCCAGTAGTAAATAAAATGGGTCTGAAACAATAAATATTAAGTTTTTGTAATTTAGGAATATATAGCGTAATTAATGTGATTATAACACGTCGACTTAAAATTTTAAAATAATTAAAGTACAATTACCATTCAAGTGTTAGATTCTAATCAACTTCATTTTTTTAGTCTGGCAAGATGATAGAAAGAAACTCACGGCCTCCGTTTGGATATCTCTTTCCCCCTCGGATTAGCCTCTATATAAAACGCAATGAAAAATATACTTTAACTGTTGGTAATACAGTTCATTTTGGTTATTTTTTTATTAGTAATCAGTCATAATGGACAATAATGACAATGGAAATTTTTACATTGACATTGACATATGACATGACAACTAAGATTATATTTGACATTTTTGACTAATTTTGTTCAAGGTTGTCAAGTTAGCCATTTTTTGGCTATAATTGGCAACTTTTGGGATTGCACTAGCCACAAATATTAAATATTATTGGCTAAATATTTTAGCCACTGTTTTGGCAACTTTTAATCATTGGCAAAGTATAAAAATCACAACAAAATAAAAAGTAATATTTTCCGAAAATTAACACTTGTCTACTCATCTACATAAAAATACCTATTTCTGAACGAATATTGCCTATTTGTGACGAAAAAATTGGTAAGTTGATGTAATAATGGTTCACAATACACCTATACAAATTGAATACGTCTTTAAATATTGTCAATTTTGGGTTCAAATCAAAAATTATAAAAATACAAGCGGTGAATCTGTATTTCACCGATTTGGCTTTGACGGATTTGGCTCTATTTCTACCAAACTCTAATGCTGAAATGGAAAGAAAATTTGGCCACTTTTAGCCACTTTTTAGGGCATTAAAATTTTAACATTCTAGCACCTTTTCAGAAGTGTTTGGCCATTTTTTGTTTTACTGACTTGGCAACACTGTTTTTGTTTTGACAGTGCCTTCATGCTTATTGCTTTGCTAGTTGACAGTTGACTTGACTGACTGTTGACCAGTTGCCTAGCCCTTGTTCTTATTTACAAAATTTTTACATTTTTTTGTTTATATTGTATTCATTCATTGCATGAATTTTATTATTCTGTCAGTCTCTGTATCGCCATAAAATAAATAGAAATATAAATCGATGGCTTTAAATAAAAAAGATGTCGTGTTGTCCGAGGACCGGCCAAAAAGTTTAATGTTACAAAAACATTCAGACTATTTGGCAAGTTATGGCACAAACAAAGATGATTATGAATATTGTATGACCGAATATTTACGTATGTCTGGCATATACTGGAGTTTAACAGCTATGGAACTTATGGGACAGTCCTCAAGGTACATGTTTAAATAATATATTTAATTAATTAACAGGAGAAAATTTATTCATGTTTCTTGTCTTAAGTCTCTTGATACTACGTATTTCATCATCCTTACATATTATAAAACAAAGTCCTCCGCCGCGTCTGTCTGTCTGTCTGTCTGTTCGCGATAAACTCAAAAACTACTGCACCGATTTTCATGCTGTTTCCACCAATGGATAGAGTGGTTCTCGAGGAAGGTTTTAGTATATAATTTACAAAGTTACGCGGGCAGCAACTAGTTATAATATAACTATAACCAGTTACATGTTTGTAGCTGAGCAAAACAAAGGTGTTTCACAGTATTTCATCAGAATACACAGTATATCGTCACTCCATTTATATTTTCTTACTAGCTGTTGCACGCGACTTCGGGGAAAGGTTTTGAATTAAGTGTGGTAGTTTTTAAAGGCGTTTTTTGGCTAAATTAGTTAGGAATTGTCATAGTTTTATAAAAATATAGTTTTTATGTCTAGGAAATCAATTTACAATTAATTTTATAATTATTTTAAAATATAACCTAGAGTCATAAACATTACGACATACTAACCACAGAGTAACACATTTTGTAATAAGCGCACAATTGTTCTGCTACAACCAGTATTCCAGTACCCAATCTAACCTATTTTCTGCATTGCAAAGTCTTGTAACACATTTTGTAATCGGGTGAGCTCGCTCCGCTGCGCTCCGCTCGCATTTTCATAACATTCCGGAACCTAACCTAACCTATTTGTTTTCAGTACAAATAAGTCTTGTAACACATTTTGTAATAAACGCACAGAATACTATTTAAGTAAACAATAAAAAAAAACATTATTTATTGCTCTACGTCTCATATATTGAAAATAATGTTTTTTGCTAAAAAAAATTTTAAATTGAATATTAATAATCGCTATAAATTTTATAAAATTAACTTCTAAACAGTAAAAAATTTATAGTGTTGTAATGAAAACGTGTGTTGTAGTGATGTTTTTAAGTGACACTGATGCTGATAGTTCAAACAAACGTGGTATATAAATACTTATTTGTATTGTAAAGAAATTTTAGGTTATGTTTTAAAATAATTATAAAATTAATTGTAAATTGATTTCCTAGACATAAAAACTATATTTTTATAAAACTATGACAATTCCTAACTAATTTAGCCTAAAACACCTTAAAAAACTACCACACTTAATTCAAAACCCAACCCATTCTTTAAATCGTTCGATTCGATAAACTCAAAAACTACTGCACCAATTTTCATGCTGTTTTTATCAATTGATAGAGTGGTTCTCGAGGAAGGTTTACCTGTGATAATCTACTTTATTTTTAAGTTAGTACACCTGCAGTAATTATGTCAAGTGAACCGTCACATAAATTATGTGTATAATATTTCTAGCCTTTAGTTACCTATATTTTCTAAGTAGATCTAGGTTGTGATGAAATTTTGTCCATATCTTCATCTGCTTCATTTTAAAAAAATCTACATAACATTTTATGTTTTTAGAATGCCCAAAGATGACATAATAGAGTTTATAACTTCGTGTCAAGACAGTGAGAGTGGGGGTATATCGGCGAGTATAGGACATGACCCTCACATGCTATACACCTTGAGTGCAGTTCAGGTTAGACCTTTTAATAGGAATCATCAATTAACATCCCATAGACAATCAGGCTGCGATGAAATGATAGTTATTGTTTTGAAAAAACAACTAAGTACAATTTTTTTGCTGTAAATTTTGGTATCCTGTAAAGAAAAAGTTTTCTCACATTAAGAAGAACAGACAAACTGACGGACCACTTAATGGTACGGCTTGTGGCTATAAAACAAACAACGCCACAGATGCTGCACTGCAAATTGGTTAGGCATAGGGAAATGTCTTTATACTTTTTTATACCAATATAATGTATAACCTTCCTCGGTAAATGGACTAACCAACACAAAAAGAATTTTTCAATTTGAACCAGTGGTTCCTGAGATTAGTGCGTACAACTAAACAAACAAACTCTTCAGCTTCATATAATACTACAGATGCACTTCTGTAAGGGGAGTGCTTACCACCGTCAGATGGGCTGCCCAAATGATTGTAAAACGCAGAGCGTCCTTAAATGATTTATAATATTTTAATTGTAATATTTCCATTTTCAGGTTCTCGCCATGTATGATAGATTAGATGCAATAAATGTTGATGAAGTTGTGAGGTTTGTTGCATCCTTGCAACAAGATGATGGCAGTTTTTATGGTAATAAAAAGGTGTTTTACCCTGATATACTTAATTATGTTTAATCATATTATTCACATATTAGGTGTACATTTCAGGTGATAAATGGGGCGAAGTGGATACTCGTTACTCGTTCTGTGCAGTTATGTGCCTCTCTTTACTTCATAGATTAGACGCTATTAATGTTAATAATGCAGTTGAATTTGTACTCTCTTGTATGAATTTCGATGGTGGATTCGGTTCTAAGCCAGGCTCTGAAAGTCATGCAGGTACTTTTGTTTTTTTTTTATACTATTACAATACATAATCCATACTAATATTATAAAGTCCTCCGTCGCGTCTGTCTGTCTGTCTCTCTGTTCGCGATAAACTCAAAAACTAGTGCACCGATTCTCATGCTGTTTTCACCAATGGATAGAGTGGTTCTCGAGGAAGGTTGTCCATACTAATATTATAAATGCAAAAGTAACTCTGTTAGTCTCTTAGTCTGTCTGTCTGTCTGCTACCTTGTCACGTCTTAACTACTCAACCGATTATGATCGGGAATTTTAAATACACGTTGTCAGGGATAAAAGAAAGGACATGGGTAAGGAGGGTAGAGATAAGGAGCGCAATCTTACATGGGTGTTAAACTGAAAAAGTGGCAACAAAAAGCGATAAATAGAGATGGCGCTAGTGTGCACAGAGAGAGTTTGAGAGTATGGAATGAATGTAGCAGTAGTTGACGGAGTGAAGTGCGCCGAGTTGAATTTTGGTTGAATTGTTTACTGTCACTATAGCCTCACTAGCGCCATCAATTTATCGTCTTTCGACGGACACTTTCAATACTCAGAGATTGCCCTCCTTATCTCTATCCTCCTTAGACATGGGGTTACTTGATTTCTTTTTTATGTTAAGGTCGACAGGCAGGCTGACGGTCCACTTGATGGTAGGTGGCCGCCGTCGCCTATAACACAAGCAACGCCATAAGTGCTACAAGTGCGCTGTCGACCATAGAAGGATTAAATACAAGGATCTTGAACATTTTTCTGAGTAAGTATTTATATTGCGCATGGACAATTGGACAGGTCTGATCTACTGTTGTGTGGGCACACTGTCCATCTGCAAGCGAATGGACGCGTTAAGAGGTGATGAGCTCTCTTGGTGGTTATGCGAACGGCAGCTGCCCAGTGGTGGACTCAACGGACGTCCAGAGAAATTGCCAGATTTATGTTACTCCTGGTCAGTATACAATAATGGTCACCCTTTGCACTGCCACTTACCTACTGTGTAGTAGTATTTCAGTATTTTTAATTATTTATTGTACTTCTTTAGTAAACAGCGTAATCTATCCGTACTAATTTATATCGCATTTATAAATGCGAAAGTTTGTATCAAAATCAAAATATTTATTTATCAATTAGGTTTGTACAAGAAACTGGTATGATCGTCATTAAGAATTTAAATTTACCAGGGTTTCGGAAAAAAAGCCAAGATGACGATCCTTAGAAGAAACACCGAAAGAAACTCAGGATACTATTCTTTTTGTCATCACTTAAAATATAAAATAGCACAATTCACTTAATTTTAACAAAATTAAAGTAGGTATAGTAGGTACAATTATAGTTTTTTAATACTAAACATAGTATTAAAAAACTATAATTGTACCTACTATCGAATCGCTTATATCCAGGCTACTTTGTCGTTTAAATAATCAGTGATTTTATAATAGCCTTTCGAGAGGAGTTTAGTTTTAATGACACATTTAAATTTATTTATAGACTAGCTGGCGCCCACGATTTCGTCCGCGTGGAAAAAGAAAAAAGTAGCCTATCCTGTGTCCCGTACGTCTAAATGTTTATCTACAGTTTTATGAAAATCAGTTAATTCGCTTAAGAGTTATGGAGGAACATATATACTTACATACATACATACAGAAAAAAATTGTAAAAATGGTCAATTTAGTTTCAGTATCATGTATAGAGGCTATAAACACGATATCTCTGAAAACAAAGTAACTTACTCCATGACCAACCCTTACAGATTTATTATTAGTATTGATTGATTGTTCGTTTGTTTCGCTCAAACTCGAGAACGGCTGGACCGATTTTAGTTCTGTCTTCACTTATGTATAGAGGGATCATCAGGGAAGGTTTTTACGTAAAAAAAAACCGTGCGAAGCCGGGTGCGGTCACCAGTTATGTAGGTATATTTATTGAATAAAGTTATTTGAACAATGTTTCTCCTTTCAGGTGGGTAATGTCGTCCTTGTCTATGCTTAACCGCATACACTGGGTCGATAAGAAAAATCTAGAACAATTTATACTGGCGTGTCAGGACGCAGAAACTGGAGGCTTTAGTGATAGGCCAGGAGACATAACGGATCCTTTTCACACACTGTTTGGTCTAGCAGGATTGTCACTGTTAGGAAATAGTACTATTAAAGCTGTAAATCCAACTTACTGTATGCCTCAAGAAACCATAGACAGACTAAAGTTGGAGCCCCAAATATTAAATGTTTAAATAAGTTTAAATGGTGGTGTTATATTAGTTTTTATCATATATTTATGTAATATATTGTATGTACAATGAATTAAAGTGGTTTAAATATATCCTTTATTGTCTAGACTTTCATTGATTTATTTCAAGTAACGTTGAATATTGTGCTCATTCCTGGGTTCTGTAATAAAAAGTAGTGTTGTAGCCCCTGGCTTTACAATGAGTATCATACTTGATACTCATATAACTACATACTCATATATTGATTGATTGATGAGTACACCTTTGATATTGATGCTCAGAAGCAAAGTTATCAAGACGGGTTGGTATATTGAGGATATCGAAGAAATCTTATTAAGAGAACCTACCAGATAAAGGAACTAGTAGTTCTGATTCATCATTTCAGATTGCTTATTTGGTCTCTAATTCATCATTTGAGGTTGATTATGTTAACTGCATTCTACTGTGATTAGTAAGAAGCTTAAATTATTGAATTTAAGCTTAGTTTCATTTCGTTATTTTTCTTGTAGACATAACGGCCATTGCCTAATTAGTACACAATAAAATTGAATTTGTAATTTGAATACAGTGCCAAGGCGTTAATTTAAACAACTCAATAATATAATTAGGAATATTAATAATATAGGTATCAAAGTTATTTTAACTACTATGTAAGTATTATTTTAACATACTTAGGTAATCTTAAAATATGTACAAAGTTGATAATTTTAATAACAATGGACATATAGGTATCTACAATAAAGTTTTATTATTATAGCCTATATCAGCCCTTTTCAGTCAAAAAAGGTTCTTTTTATTTCTATTTTTGGCTAAACTAGTCTACAGTATTTGTATATTTTGTACTTGCAACATTAATTTAAATAAATGCTCTAAGTAAACTGTCAACGTCACGTCATGACATTTATTTGTTTACTTTGTTTTTAAAGACCTAACCTCAATGAATTCTAAAAAATATATTATTTCCTTAATATTTCCAAAAAGCCGTTTCGTTTATAGCGCTGATAAAATATCGTAACATAACATACAACGTAATGTCACCAGTCCATTGTTGTCAGTTTTTCATATTCAGCCTCTGTGTGCATTTGTTTTCTTTGTTTACATATTTTTCTTACTACAGCGATATATTTGCTGCGAATTTACAAGAAGACTTATTGTACGATCGTTATGATTACATAATTGGTAAATTTTCATTTTAATACAATGCCTATTTTCTTTCACAAATAAAGTCCTCCGCGCGTCTGTCTGTTCGCGATAAACTCAAAAACTACTGCACCGATTTTCATGCTGTTTTCACCAATGGATAGAGTGGTTCTCAAGGAAGGTTTTAGTATATATCGCCCGCGTAGGGCGAAGTCGCGGGCACCACCCAGCTAGTGATATATAAACTAAACCTTTTATTATTTCGATATTTAACATGACTCTCGATGAGGACTAGACAAATTGCTATGCATTGTACATTGAAGACATGAATGTGAGGGCCTAGTAATTTTAGGCTTGTACATTTAGTATTTTTTTTTACGACAGACAGGCTCACAGTCTACTTGATGGTAGGTGGCTATAACACAATCAACGTCACAGGTGCTCCCAAGTGCATTTCGATCATAGTAGTATCAAGAATAAGATTTTGGGAAGGGATAAGGAAATGGGCTCTGGCATCCCTTACTCACTCGACGAAACACAACAGCAATGGTATTCTGTAAGCAGGTAGTTACTGCCACTAGACTAATGACTGTGAAATGCAGAATGCTGTGTCGCTACTCCATAAATAATATTATCTTATATTGGTAAGGGGATGTTCAAGTATTACGTAACGTAATTTGAGGGGAGAAGGGGGGTCTTTTGAAATGTTACGATGCTTTTTTACGGCAGGAGAATCCCTGGAGTGTATGTCATTTTTATTTAGTTCTTCCAAGTTGGCAACCTTTTCTTTGATAAAAATGGTCACTTGGTAAACTTGGTCGTAAATGTAACGTTTAGGGAAGATACAGAAAAACATATGGCATGTTAAAAGTCTTCAAAAATTGTGTTACGTAATACTTGAATTGAACGCCCCCTAATTTGAATATATTTCACAATATCTTGTAGTTGGTTCCGGAACCGCCGGCTCTCTGGTGGCACATCGTTTAGCAACAGAGACTAACCACACATTCATTGTATTAGAAGCGGGCGGAAAAAGTAACCCCTTTTTGGAAATACCAGTATTGGGTCCTTTATTACATGGCTCTGTTTATGACTGGCAGTATGAAACTGTACCACAAAGAAATGCCTGTCTCGCGATGGAGAATAATGTAAGTAACTTTTAACTGATCACTAAAACAAACAAACAACCGATCACTAAAAATAACAATCATTTGAGTATTTGTGAGCCCCTTGGTCAAGATGCTCTTGTCTAGGGTGGTCCTGGATACAATTCCTGGCAGAGCCAACTTTAGAAATGCACTTTTCATAGTTAAATAATAAATATATTACAAATGTCATAAAACTAGTGTTCTTTTTTAAGAATGTATAAGAATATATGACAATATTTTTTAAGGATATAACATTTTTTTTAGTTGTATAAAAACATATCTTATAAAAGGCGATGTACGAGTATGTATGTATGTATGTCTCCTATACTCCAAACTTGCTGAACCGATTTTGATCAAACTTTTAGACAATCTTCAGATTAGTCCAGCAGGTGTGTCCTGCGAAGTTTGGTAGCGATCGAACGCAGACAAAGTCGCGGGCATGTATTAGTAAAATATATATAATAAACTTTAATAAAAAAATACTAGTGAAAATACTGTTTCATTATAGAAATACTGTCATTTCAGGTGTGCAAACTGCCTCAAGGCAGAATAATAGGTGGGTCTGCTAAACTTAATAACATGGTTCATGTTAGAGGAAATCTGAGTCATTACGTTGACTGGTTCCAAGGATTGCATAGTGAAGAATATATCTTACGGCAGTTTGAATATATCGAAAATAATATATTACACTTAAATAAATTAATGTATCAAAGTGACTTAACAAATGCAATATTGGATGCAGCAGCCGAACTTGGTTATAAGCAAATAGGAAAAAAATATGGTAAGGGTTTTATGAAAGCTAAACTAAGCCAAATGCGTGGAAAAAGATGGACCACTTCTGACAAAATAAACAATTATAAACATATTGTAACAAACTGTGTAGTGGAAAAAGTTTTGTTTATTAAAAATAGAGCTGTCGGTGTAGAAATTATTTATAAAAATAATGTAAGAAGAAAGGTGTTTGCACAAAAAGGTGTGATATTATCGGCTGGAACGTACAACTCTCCAAAAATATTGCAACTTTCAGGTATTGGTCCTAAAGAACTCTTGAAGAGAATAGATTTACCATTGGTAAAAGATTTACCTGTCGGGAAGAATTTACAGGAACACATTGCGACTGGTATGGATTTGATAATGTTTAATAAATCCCTAAAAATAAATGCATTAGACATTTTAAATCCCCTACATGTGTTTGAATACTTTTGGGGTGGTTTAGGACCATTGACGTCCCCAGGATGTGAAGTTGTAGGCTTCCTTTCTACAAAGGAGTTGGCAACACCAGATTTACAATTCATGGTGTTGCCAGTAGGCATATCTTCGGATCGCGGCAGTCATTTGCGTAAAACCTTAGGAATCAGACCGGAAACATGGAACAAATATTTTGCGAAAACGTTCAATTCATACACAGCAACAATTTTACCCATAGTATTGCATCCGAAGAGTAAAGGAGAAGTTCATATAGAAAACAAAGACCCAAGAAATGCGCCGAAAATCAACCCCAATTTTTTAACAGAACATGAAGATATAGAAGTGCTAATAAAAGGCTTGAAATTAGTTTTTGAATTTGTATCAACAAAGGCTATGAGAGATATGGGTGCTTACATAACTCCTATACCATTCCCTGGATGTGAGCATTACGAATTTCTCTCTGAAGAATACTGGGAATGTTATGTACGACAGTTGACGCTGACAAGCTATCATCCAGTCGGCACTTGTTCTATGGGGTTGCCCGATTCAAAAATGGCGGTAGTTGACACCTCCTTTAGGGTAATTGGTGTGGAACATTTGTATGTAGTGGATGGTTCGGTGTTACCAACATTACCAAGTGGCAATATAAATGCTGCCATAGCTATGATGGCGAGCGTATTTTTTGAAACGAATATTAAAATTAATAGAAATATACAAAAAACTGATTTTTGTTACAGGTTTAGTTTGTTATATGAATACTTATTTAAGATTTGTCTATAGTCTTTAAGTAAAATATGTAGGTAGTTATTTAATAACAATAGTAAGCATCAAAATACTACAATGGAATTTGCGTCACAAGTGCTAAAGGGGCACATAAAAAGAACGCCTTTGACAGAATCATGGCGGACTCTTGCCTTCACACGTCCATGGTAAAAGGTAGTAACGATCAACTTCTACTATTTCATTTTAAACTCTAATGGGTTGACGTAGTCACATTTTCTTTAAATTACGTACTTATTATGTTTGTTTTGTTATAAATGACAGTTCATGCTCTACGCATATATCACTTTTAAATTTTCCATAAAATTCGTTCTGTTTTATATGTCACGCGTGTTCCATGTTGTAGTAGTTTGATGATAGTAAAGTAATTGTATTTTTTTATATAAATAATTAATACATATTTTTGGTCAATTATCAGATAACTATATACTATTATTAGTAGTGGCACATCAGATATAAGGTGGTCAGCACGTCTGGCAGTACCACCTACTGATAGAAAACTAAGGTGAAATAACATATTTACTGTTTTATGATGCGTGAGATGGTTGCCAGAACTTATTATTGTATTGTCTCCTTTTTCCTTTTCTAGTGCAGCCGGGTTTGCACTATGTTGAAATTTTCAAAAACCATTATTGTCACTCAATCTAAGCTTTTGATGGCTCTTGAGAGGTCTTCTTTATTCAGATTCTCTCGAATTCAGTACTTACCATGCACCCTTTTGGATACATGGCATCCAGGGTAATCCAGATTTGGTATCTAAATGAATAAAGTGAACATGCAACGTAATATCAGGATGTAAAATAAAACATAAAATTAATTTTTGAATCTTTAATTAACGTGAAGGACACTTCTATTATATGTAGATATACATGAAATATTACGCACAGAATAGAAACATTACTTTCTATTAATTAACCAATTACTGTTATACAAGACATTTTTCATTTCATAATCACTTAAGTAATAATTGTGATTGAAAATTTTTGCAGCAATTTTTTTTTAAATATTGTTAAGATTCTTTTACAAAACTACAATCAAATGGTACAAAAACAACAAGGGTTTCATTTCATCCCTTTTTCCATTCATAATACATTTTTAATACTTAGGTATACATTTATTTATTAAAATAATTTTCACCGTCATCTACTTAAACAAAATATATTTAATACAAACATTGAAATGACTAGACAAACATGCCTTGTTTATTTAATATCTACTTATCTACTATATAAATTAAACAAAATTCCAATTGCAATTTAAAAAAAAGTTATACTTTTAATGACGACGTTAAGTACATGAAAACGTGTTTTTTTTTAAACAGTAAAAAACTTTATTAGTAATAATTCACAATTTTTATTAATTTACAATAATAATAAAATTACATATAAATCGTCCTAGTAGAAACATTAATCGTTGAAATTACACAGTTTTTTTAATAAGATAAAATGACTTTTCTACTTAAGACACACGTGGACGGAAGGATTTCTACAACTAAGTGCCTATACATAACTACAGTTCAAGAGGCACACTGATATCTAAGTACTTTCTAGTTATATCCATCCGTATAAATGTACAGATGTATGTTTGTTACTCTTTCACGCAAAAACTACTGAATGGATTTCAATGAAACTTTACAATAATATAGGTTATACATCAGAATAAGACATAGGCTATATTAGTTACGCGAAGTCGCGGGCAGCAGCTAGTACTAATATAAATGCGAAAGTAACTGTTTGTCTGCTCTGCTACCTTTTCACGCTTTAACTACTCAACCGATATCATCATGAAATTTTACATACAAGCAGTCAGGGATACAGGAAAGGATATGGGGTACCTTTCGTCCAGAAAAAAGTAACTACTGTTCCCGAGTGATTGTCTAAAAATATAAAGATTGGGCGCCACTGTCGCGTGGCGGCGCCACCGTCGGCTCATACATTTTTTTTTCAACGCGGACGAAGTCGCGGGCACCAACTAGTATTCAATAATTTCCAAAGCAGTTAATGGCGTACCTTTATTTTCATTAACAAGCCCATTGGTCGAACGATTAAAGTGCTTGCCTTGCGTTCTAGGGCCTAGGCTATGGTTCCGTATATTGCGGATATCCACAAAAGCGGAATTTCCGCATCGATTTAGACATTCGCAAAAAATCCCCAAGATGAATCATGAATTTGTTTCAATTTTCTACTAAAAGCTTGATCAATTATTAAAAAGATCAATTTTAATAATTAATTTCTGCATTAAAAAAATTATTAATTAAAACACGTAAGTACTTAAAATCCACATTTTCGGATGTGGTCCTCTAAAAATCTAAAATCCATATTCGTAATCGCGGATGTTGAAAATTCTGCATGTGCAACCACCAACGCATAACGCCCGCAAAATGCAATGGGCGACTAATAACAGTCAACATAATAAATGAATTCTTCCTATTTGTTTGTTCATATTTTAACAAACAGCGAATCCTCTTCTAGAGGAAATTTTTGTCGCGTCATTCTCGAACCAATAAGCACATGCGCAGAGTGTAATAGGTAGGTATAATTTGAACAAGAAGTCTAGAAACTTAACTGTTTATTTTCTTCCCTTGAAATGTCTCCAATACTAATTATTGTACTACTGACAAACCAATTAATTATATTTTCACTAGCAACCCGCCGCCGGCTTCGCGCGGAGTTAAAATTTTCAAAATCCTTTCATAGATTATGCTTATGTTATAAAATTAACGTATCTTCCAAATTTCAGCTTTCTAGACTGTAGTTTTGGCTGTGCGTTGATGGTCAGTCAGGACAAATAATTTTACAAGTATAGATGGTCAGAACGTATCTTCGCATATTGACTGATATTTTTGTCATAATGTACAGTCAGGGTTATAAAAGGTTCGTCACCTTATAAAGTCAACATTTGCTTGCACCATGGCAAATATCAGTCATGCAAAAATTTAATTTCAAAGGCCTATCAGTTATCTGCTTAGAGCTTTAGTTTCAAAACAGTAGTAGGTACTGAGTCCACGAGTTGATAAAGGAATTAATTTGAAAATTTAAATAGGTTTTCGTACCCCGACTGTACTTTCTCTATTCCTATAAGCTATAAGTCATAATAATTTGATCCTAAATCAAAAATTTGCGCGTTTTTCGTCAGTGATGTGCATAGACCCTTACGTTAATGCCCCAGAATCTAGTACTTACAAACAATTTATTTGATATTAAAAATAATTTTGTATAGATACATATTTTATATTTATTTATCATTAGATGTATATTTGACAACTAAAAGACACTTTGTGCTGAGCAAGGTATTTCACCCAATAAGAACTTAAATACTACGGACGGATTGCCTGATACATAGGTATACTTATGTATCTAATTTTATGCTATAAATATTGCCTTTATTTAATACTTTATTTATACAGTAACTACGTTTTTTTTAATACTGAGCGGTAAAGTTGTTATACATAATTTGTGCTGCTTATAAAAGCATAGATTAAAATTAGCATACAATTAAATTTGAAACGTAATAAAATTTAAAAAAAAGTAATAATGTAATAAGTAAAAAAATGGTAAGTATTCATTTATAAAAAAAAATTTAAGTAAAAAATTTTAAGTATAAATGATTTTTTTTTTTTTTTTTTCATTTATACTTACCTAAAAGAATGAAAAATATTAATGAATTTATTAATGTAAATTATAAAACATAAAAACCCTACGTCTTATAGCCCAGATGGTATCTACCTATTTTGGGTTGGCTATGATAGGTTTTTATTGACATTATTCCCAAAGTTCATAAGAAGTGATAATTCGCTCACTTGATACCATGGACTTCATTTTTTATTAAACAAAATGTATTTTTTAAATACTTTTTTTTTCTAATAAGTAGGGTGATGTAGTTTTTCAGCAATATACGGGCGCAAATAACAATATTCCCTCTAAAGGTTGTAGATAAATAATATTTCTTTAATATTTCACATGAGCTTCTTTTGAGCAAAATTATTACTTTTGAGACATACTTTTGAAGTACATACTTAATAATATAATAAAATACCTATTTGTGATATAAAAGCAACTACGATTACCCATTTGTTTGTGCTCAACAGATTGTACAAAACTACGCTTAAGTATATATAACCATAGAGTAAATAGTACTGGTATATAACTTACTTAAATAAGTAACTTTCTTTAGGCTATTTTTTTATTATTATTATTGCTTATCTAATCTTTCGCCGTCGCCATTCGTTGACTAGAAAATAATACATATAGAAACACCACGAAAGAAATGATCGATGTTCATATTTCGGATTAGAATGACAATTACATAAATATGGCGGCCATTAAATAAATTGCTTTTGCCGCGTTACAAAACACGAGGTGAGTGTTTTGTTTCTTTACAATTTAAAAGAAATAATATACATACATACACTCATTATATACAGTAATATATCTTTTTTAAACGTCGTTGGAAGGTTACTCTGTCAAGGTGGTTTCAAGATATGTAATTGAAATTATTAAAAAGGGTTGAAATTTTCTTTTCTAAGCCAAACATGGCTTAGAACTGAAAAAGCTTTATATTATTAATATTTAAATTTAATATTATATTTAATATTTAAATTAAGTACAGTGACGCTCTGAAATTTAGCAACATTTTTATCTGAGTTTTATTTCTACATAGATATTTTTGTTAGATGCACAGTACAGACTGCGCCCAAGAAAGAACTTAGATTAACTTTTTCGGTAAATATATTAAATATTGTTTAAAATCCGACGTTCTTTTAAAAAAAAAAAAACTATTATTTTTAACAACTTTCGCTACATTTCCTTTCAACTCTAAGCCCTCGAGTGAGTTTAGCATAAAATGAAAACACACATCTTACTTGAAACACGAATCCAGGTAGTTATCCAACATGTCCAGCTGCAAGTCATCCCAATCCGTGGGATTAAGCAGCAATGAGGACAGATCATCGTCGGGAATTAGCGGAGGAGGTTGCGCGACCGGTTCCACTATCACGTTTGCTCCAATATGAGCCTCCGTATCAATGTCTGGCAAATGAATTCCTCCAAGATTGAACTCAGGCAGATGTAAACTTATCGTTTGACCCATATCCACTTCTTCAACAGCCTCAACAGTGTCCAATTGAGGTATATTAGCCACAGCCACTCTCTCTTCCGTCGGTTTGTCTTTAACGTCAGTTGCAGCGGTTTTCTTCTTCTTATGAGGCCTGTTCGATATACGCTTGGTGCCCTCCAAATGTGCTAAATCCAATTTCCAAAAACCTCCCTTGCCAGGCTCCTGTTTAGAGCGTGCCACTTTTACGAACACTTTGTTCAAAGATAAATTATGCCGGATTGAATTCTGCAATAAAAGTTTTTTGTTCACGAAAACATTGGCAATAAAAAAACTGAAGCACTGATAAAATGTTACCCAAAAACAATCAATTCACCCGAATCCAATTAGTTGTTATCTTATCTAGAATTATTGGCCCATTTAACGTTTATTAAATCTAAAGGGCTTCCCTACTACTGATTGTTTGATAACACTTACCTGCCAAGTAGGATCAGCGTTTCTGTAGTATTTAAAGTTTTCTCGTATCCAGGAATAAATGGCTGAAAGGGTCATCTTATCGTCATTGTTTCTCATCGCCATGCAGATTAATGTGCTGTAAGAGTACGGCGGCTTCTTATCACTGTTCGTCTGATATTCTTGTTTATTCTCTGTAAAATCTTCTTGACACTTTGCTATAGTTTGGTTAAATTTCTCGAGCCTCGTATTTTGTGGCGGTGTTTTCGTCTGAGGGCTCGGAGACACTGGAGAAATTGGAAACTGCGGCACTGCCATTATGTTTGTTATGTTTTGTAACCACGTCAGATTTGTCAGGTCTGTTTCTGATTCATCAACGACAGGTCTTTCGGGATTAATTTTTGTGCGCATTTTCTTGGCGGCCGGAACATTTTGCACTTTAAACGTTTCCGGGACGGTTATGTTGTTTTTCAGTCCATCTATATTAATTTCTTCCAGAGATTGAGTATAGGTCTCGGGCTGTTCATAAATGTACTCAATCTCGACCGTGTGCGAAGACTCCGGCACAGTGTGGTCGACCGCAAAGAACGTAGTGCTGCATTGCTCCCCTGCATCTCCATAAAAATTTATACCAGACGTGTCCAGCATCTCACCGGACGCCGGCGACAACCCCGATGTTATATGCATTTTACCTACATAGCTCGCTGGTACCTGAAATTTATTACAACAGAATGATGAGTCATTGATGATTCAACTGCTTTTTGTAAACTTTTAAGCTTTTAAGAAAAGGCACTATTATTTTTTGTTTTCATTAATGGTTATTATGGAGTTTGAGGATATAGGAAGAAAATACCAATGATTACCTGGGTTGAGAAAGCGGAGTGCGATGGCGTGGTCGTCCAAGATGCCGGACTAGGATCGATCGCGAGAACCACGTGACGTCACAGCGGTCAGCAGCGTTTCCCCCCCGCGCGTCTCATGCTGACAACAAATCGCGTTCGTGTGGTGGTGGTTGGCGGACGAGTGGTAATGTGTGCGCTCGTGGCGGCGTCGAGTTCGCTTGTGTTGTGTGGGCAGGTGCGCGCTCCCCATTGTGTGCCACCGAACAGGTGTGTGCTATGGATCGATATTTTTCCGCCCGCCAGAAACGGGCGTTAAGCTGCCCGCATCGACGATAGCTCCAGACAATTAGTCACAGCTATCAGAGAACTTTGAGGCCTTATCGCCAAACACGCTCGAGTATCTGCGCGAGACGTAGGTAACGTCTTTCCGGCGACTCTGCGGGTACTTCCGCAAATACGAGCAAACTTGCGAACAATTTTGCCTCAACTTGTGCCATTGCGTTGTTTATTAGTATTGTTTTTATTTTGTCCAAATAAATGAGGACGAGGCATTATTTGAGTAATAAACATTGTGGTGTTTGTGGAAGCTTTCGTAGCGAGTGCTTTTCCAATGTCACTCATGAAATGTTTTCTCAGCCCTCTGTTTATTCTGGACTCAATACTGAAGGGTGCGGAGGCGACTACTCGTCAATTAAGAAAGGCTTTCTATTTTAGTAATTTTTAGTTTATTTTAAGCGAAATATACTGGGTTTAATTTTGTAATTTTTCCTTTTTTTTTTAAATTCCTTTTAATAAAGGAAGAGACTTTTACATGAAATTTAAGAAAACTATACCTTTGTCTAGTTTTTTCTTAATAATAATAGATTTTCATATGCGATTTTTCCGGAATCTAAAGCTGATTAATTTGGAGTAAGAAAAATCATTAAAGTTCGTTACCTACGCAGAGGTTGTCGCACTTTGGTGACCTTTTGTACCAATTTCAAGGCAACTTCTTTACACCAATTTCTATAAAGATTGTTTTTATGTAAGTTTATTAGGATATATATTTATTTAGATCGATCAAATTTGATTTAATCCTTGATGTAACTACGTAAGGTATAATTTCGTTTGTATCACTTTTAAGTACCATACTTTGAGACCATTATTAATGGAATAAGTAGGGAGTAAGTATTACCGGGAAACGGGAATTGCGTGCGACTGGTACGTTCCGCTCGGATAAGTTAGAACAATATGAGAATGAAGGGGTAGACAACGCGGGAAAAAAATCACAAGACAATATTTTACCCTCCACCTAACAAAGTGCATACATTATTTTTCCTGAAAATACATGAATGTGACTACATTTGCTACTCTAACTAACATACTCGTAAGAATCTAATTGATAAAATTTTGAGAAATTTAAATATAATTAAAATATCGAAATTAAATATTATTAAATATACTAAAATAAAATGTTTTTATTTTAGTATAATAATAAGTAGAAAAGATAAAAATTATCTTGAAAATAAACTACAGCGCGTAGGACTGGCACCAGACAGTAGGTAATTGAATAAATGTAGTTATAGGTAAATACCTAATAAAATCTGTTGTAACAATAAAATCCAGAAACTTTTCATTTGGATTTGTCCCTCAGTAAAAATAATATAGGTAAGGTAGTTTATTTTACGCTAGTGTACCGTAAACGTTTTATTAGTTCGGTGCGTCGTACCGTGTCAGTCCGCAACACATGGCCGAGACACCTGCTTGTAAATGCCGAGGGTTGTGTCAATCAACCGATTAAATTGAAGTGTGCGATGTAGGGAGTTATTGCTAGTTATCTACTTGACGAGTTTATGCCCCTCTACTATTTTTTTAAAGTAAAAATTTCCTTAGGCACATTGGGCATTTTTGAGATGGGAAAATATCAATGAACTCGCGACACTGTCATGTAATGTAACGTAACGTAATGCAACGTAACCATTGATGTAGGTGACACTAATTCAAAATAATTTAAAAAATTTTTTTTTTGAGATGAGAAAATATAATTGAACTCGCGACATTGTCATGTAATGTAATGTAACGTAACCATTGGTGTAGGTGATATTAATTTAAAATAATTTTAGAAAAGAACACATTTTCGAGATGGGAAAATATCAATGAACTCGCGACACTGTCATGTAATGTAACGTAACGTAATGCAACGTAACCATTGATGTAGGTGACACTAATTCAAAATAATTTTAATTTTTTTTTTTTTTGAGATGGGAAAATATCATTGAACTCGCGACATTGTCATGTAATGTAATGTAATGTAACGTAACCATTGATGTAGGTGATATTAATTTAAAATAATTTTAAAAAAGAACACATTTTCGAGATGGGAAAATATCAATGAACTCGCGACACTGTCATGTAATATAACGTAACGTAATGCAACGTAACCATTGACGTAGGTGGAACTAATTCAAAATAATAATAATAAAAAAAAAAAAAAATTTTGAGATGGGAAAATATAATTGAACTCGCGTCATTGTCATGTAATGTAACGTAACGTAATGCAACGTAACCATTGATGTAGGTGACACTAATTCAAAATAATTTAAAAAATTTTTTTTTTGAGATGAGAAAATATAATTGAACTCGCGACATTGTCATGTAATGTAATGTAACGTAACCATTGGTGTAGGTGATATTAATTTAAAATAATTTTAGAAAAGAACACATTTTCGAGATGGGAAAATATCAATGAACTCGCGACACTGTCATGTAATGTAACGTAACGTAATGCAACGTAACCATTGATGTAGGTGACACTAATTCAAAATAATTTTAATTTTTTTTTTTTTGAGATGGGAAAATATCATTGAACTCGCGACATTGTCATGTAATGTAATGTAATGTAACGTAACCATTGATGTAGGTGATATTAATTTAAAATAATTTTAAAAAAGAACACATTTTCGAGATGGGAAAATATCAATGAACTCGCGACACTGTCATGTAATATAACGTAACGTAATGCAACGTAACCATTGACGTAGGTGGAACTAATTCAAAATAATAATAATAAAAAAAAAAAAAAAATTTTGAGATGGGAAAATATAATTGAACTCGCGTCATTGTAATGTAATGTAACGTAACCATTGATGTAGGTGATATTAATTTAAAATAATTTTAAAAAAGAACACATTTTCGAGATGGGAAAATATCATTGAACTCGCGACCTCTGTATAAGTACGTACTTTCCTGATGATTTAAAAAATACACACGTATTTTTTTAAGTTTTCACTTCTGTCGGCACTCTCGGAGTGCCACTATTATTTTTTTAAATATATCTGGTAGTAGCAGAGCATACTGTGTCAAGCGATAAGCGATATCAGATTATTGCCATTAGTACCGTTGAAGTAGTTGACTGACAGCCTAAAAAAATTCACGGTAATATTTCCAAAAAATTGCAAAATGTCTCAAATAAAAAGAGCGTTGACGTACTCGCCAACTTTCTTGTTTTGAATACTTTTGTAGTAACTCGTATCGTATAGTACATGTTTTTCTGTTTTGCCAACTTTTACAATGTTGGTTGTAATTCAGGGAAATGAAGAGAAATAAACATAGAATTAACTTTTTATAAATATTTTAATCAAATAAAAAAAATAATCACAAAAACTTTTTATATTAATTTTTTCTTAATTTTAAAATATATAATAAAATTAAATGCTTAATAATTCTTTGAACACATATTATTGCATAGGATATTTTTTTAATTACACGTTTTATTGTAAATGTTCAAAAAACCATGCGGCACTATTAATAAGATTATCCATTTCGGCGGGCAAAGACGACAACGAGTGATTGTCCTCATACATGTACACTCTGCAACAAACGTACATTCCTATTTTATAAAAAATGTTAATACAAATCATATTATAAATGCGAAAGTTTGCATGTTGCAGAGGAAATTTGGCTCACTGATTAAACCTCACACACCTCATTCAGTAAAAAATAATCTGTACATCGAAAGCAAACTATCACAAATTATTCAGACGAAAAACCTCTGAGTGTAAGCATGTAACGAGATTGCGTTTTTTTTTTTAATTAATATTTTAATGGCATCAAAATTTTTTTTTTAAATTAGTATACCTCCGGTATACAATCCAACTTTATTACTGTACTAGCCGGTGCCTGCGATTTCGTCCGCGTTGAAAAACGAAAAAGTAGCCTATCCTGTGTCCTCTACGTCTAAATGTTTATGTACCAAGTTTCATGAAAATCAATTATTTCGTTTAAGACTTATGGAGGAACATATACATACAGAAAAAAATTCTAAAAATCGTCAATTTCAAGTTTCAGTATCACGTATAGAGCCTATAAACACGATATCTATGAAAATAATTGACTGTATTGATTTGTTTATACAAAAGTTATACAAAAGTAAAAAGTTACCTAGTGGGCACACCGTTGGCCTTAAGTCTCCTGGCGTACTCGAGCCCCTGATAGTGCGGAACCCTCTTGTCCCCGGAGCCCAACATGAGGGCGGTGGGCGCTCGCACCTTGTGCGCGTGCACTAGCGGAGAACAACGCCACATCGCCAACCGTTCCTCTTCGGATATGGGGCCACTCTCTGTGAACTCGTACCCACTTTCGACCGCACACCTACAACCCACTTTACAATATCAACATAACGCTAAAAATTAATTGCGGTCACAACTAGTGATGTGCCGGATGTCCGTATCCGTATCCGCGCGGATATCCGACGGTGAAGAATGATCCGTATCCGTCACTTTTTGGCGGATCTTTTACCTTATAAACTTTTAATTTATAGCTGAAACATAGGCACGGGTAGCAAGTAAAAACTATTTAATTCCATTCAGATATTTTTTTATTTCTTAAAACCAAACATTTTGGCACTTTTATAATGCAAGAGTCAAGTCGCTGGCGTCAAGTATAGTTTCAAGATCAGGCGCACAGACACAGATTGAGTAAAAAAGTTAAGATCCGTATCCGTATCCGTGTCCGTGGATCTACATTTTTAACGATCCGGCACATCACTAGTCACAACACCGACAAAAACTATCCTCAAACTAACAATCAGTTTCACTGATTGCTAGAGATAGATGGCGCTGAACGACACGCGTTCATAAATTTTAGTCTCTAGAGATTTGCATTTGCATTAATAAAATATTCAGACGAATTAATAAAAGGTCTAAAAGATACTTAGAAAGTTATACATTTAAATTAGAAACAGACAATAATTGAACTTTTAATTTTCTGGGTTATTATTAGTTAATATCACTCAATAACTGCACCCAATCCACTCACCCATCGGAATTATCCGCGTAATGACCTTTAGTTGACAAATCGATCAATGGGTTCCTCAACACCATAGCTTTAAACATATCTGTGTATCGGCCAGCTAAATGTGCAGACACGAATCCACCGTAGCTGCCTCCGTACAACAGGACATTGTCCAATCTGTTGTCTCTTTCTAGCGCGGTGGTCAGAGCGAGATGGCAATCTGTGACGTCATAATGTCCCAGGTTTCCGAGCAAGCATCGCACGTTTACATCCCCTTGGCCGGTAGAACCGCGAAAATTCACTCTCAACAAAGCGAAACCTATATTTGAGGGTAATAATTAAAAAGGGGAAATTTAAGTTGAACATAATTATTGAAGGCAACAAAAGGGAATCGCGGCCAGTACCTTATAATAAATTATTCAGGTTGGCAACTATATAATAACCAATTTTTAAAACTTGCAGAATTATTCAGAGTTGTAACAAACAATATGGACATAATTTGTCGAGGGGAATTTCAGCCGCTTTTTTTTTCAATAATTTCGTATACGGCGAAAAGCAACGTTCTGCAAAACATTGGTACAAGATATATAGGGTAGGAAAATTTGAATCTCTTTGATGACTGTCATCCTAGGACGACCTCGATTAAATAAGATTAATCACA
The DNA here is from genome assembly GCA_945859745.1 of Synanthedon formicaeformis. Taxonomy (NCBI): domain Eukaryota; kingdom Metazoa; phylum Arthropoda; class Insecta; order Lepidoptera; family Sesiidae; genus Synanthedon; species Synanthedon formicaeformis. Next base: position 1,419,225 of record OX243964.1, read on the forward strand.
AAATTAAAAGCCTTTGAGAAATTAATCCAAGATTTTTGCGTTGTTCGATAGAACAACTAAACTGCTCTGAAACATCAATAGAAAATCGTATCCGTGATTTGGATTTCACGTGGAAATATTTGGTTGGACGTTGTCATTTGAGAAATGTACCAAAAAAAATGTCACTAAAATGGACTGTCCTTTCCCGCCTACTGTATTCAAAAGACCTTATACCTGAACATCAGAAAACCGACCTTAGAAAGACTGAAAAGCGTAGGGTTCTTACAGGAAAGTTACTTTGTCTCTACCAACTCGTAATAGTTGATAACGATGAAGTTTACATAAATGCCAACCTAAGCTAAATTTTTGAATAACCCCAGAATGGAAAAGTTACGTTGAATTTGAAAGAAGTCAGGCCTCAATATACTTTCAATAGTAAAAAATATATAACAATCATTGTATTGTAGATTACATTTAATAAAACATTTCTTTGCCATTATTTTACCATATAAAACTTTTCGTAACATTTTCAATTAGGAAATTCTGCATTAGCAGTTGTCTGCATTTTAGACATTTCAGAATCCTACGTAACTTTATAACAACCGTATATCTTTTTTAGACCTTTTATTAATTTATCAAGTCACACTTTTTTTCAACGAATTTTAAATTATCTAAATAATCATTTTGATATCTTTTTGAAATTAGCTTTTCTGTAACTAGTTCGCTATTAGTTAGTAACGCGTTTTTTCTTAGTAGCTTCGTGTGCGGAGGGCTATTAAAGGATTTAGGATGGGATAAGATAGTGGATACTTTTTTTGATTATTTCAATTATGTACTTCAACAAAACCTACGTTTTTAACAGAAACTCACCAATCAGGGATGTCTGACGAATTGAACATGCTGGCAACATCGATAACCGGATTTCTGGTGATCACCGCTCTATACAAATCCGGGTATTGACCGCTCAGGTGTGTGACCAGAAAGCCTCCGTGAGATCCGCCCGAGAGAAACACATTCTTTTCGTCTATGGGAAACTTGGCGAGAGCCTCGCGGGTTGCCAGCTCACAGTCTTTCACGTCAGTGTTGCCAACGTTTTTGGGCAGAAAGTATACTGAGGCCTGACCGGTGCCGGTTGAGCCGCGATAGTTCACGTGCAGGGTTGCAAAACCTGCAAATTTCCCATACACAGTCACACCCAGGTTTCTTCGGAGAGTAGTTTTGAATGACCATACAATCTACGGTGAGTTATCATTGATAATTAATAGTAGGGGAGCCCACCATGCTAAATGTGGAGTGGATTTTGAAGATTAGATGGGTTAGATAGAAAGAACAAAAGGTAATATTTTCAATGAATAAAAAAGATCCTGCAAATAATTGTCAGATCTATGAATCAGATAATCTGTGAATCAGCACGATCAGAAATTTAAGCTGTAAAATCTGACGCACTCGAGTATTTTAAAATGGCGATATTTTTTTTATTGCATTTTCAAAAAGCTGCCAGGAGCTTGCGTCACATTCGAATTGTCAGTCTTTTAAATTGAAGCTTAGATTGGGTTTACTTAACATCGATCCCCCTGAAAATGTAACGCGGTCGAGTAAATCCGAAAATCCCCTCTTGGGCTCCCCTACTATAAAGAGTAGAGAGATTAGTTTCTATCCAACTCACCAAGTGTATTAAAAAATATAGGTTCCAATGCATAGGAATTGACGAATCCAGAGTGTGGCCCTCCGTGCGGATTCACTATCAATGGCAACTTTTTGTTGTCGCCAGATGGAGCCACGTATATAGCTGTGAATGTGCCTAGAAAAATGTGATTTAATGTTAGTTGTTTAGTAAAAATATAGCCAGGATTTATTTTATGGCTGCCAAAAAATTAAATTGGTTAGGAAAAAAAATGTTTATCGTGAAACAGCACCTATGCTATTCTGCTGTAAGAATACGTTTTATATTATTATTTAAAAAAAGGAATGTAACTTCAAAGGGGTTTTTTTTTTTTTTGTTATTTTAAAAAGCTATAGCCATAGCTTCTAGTCATAGTCATAGCTCTAAACTCTTAGCACGTATAGTGTATAATATAGGAGAGTAATTACAATTACTAAACGAAATAACTTACTAACGCCATCTGTTGAGTTTTCGTGTTTCAAGTTCAAATATTGTACAGAGGGGCTGCCGACAGAGGGCGGCAGTTGTATGGGGTCGCTGACACGCGTCCACGATATATTTCTCTCGTCGCCTTTGACCGGAAGACGGGCCACGTACAACTGACATCAAAACATAATTGAAGACAGATCCACTCAGGATGAAGGTGATATGTCACATTTTTGGGTTTTTTGGTTTTTTTGCGTTAATGAAGGTAATATGTCCATATAAATGATTACAGACCTTAAGATCGTCGATTTAAGACATTTTTGGGAAATAAAAAGTTGAAAAATATTACAGTTAATTTTAAAAAGCAAAAAGTGCAGAAAAGTTTACTTTTGTTAATGGATGTGGGAGCTATGTTCACTTTTTTTAAATTAAATAATAAAAGTGTTTACTTTTGCTACCATACCATTAATATTTCAGGTTGTTTACACAACTTTGCATCATAATTTAGTACAAAAATCACTTCCGTGGCGACTTATCTCAAAAATTAAAAGTAAAACTTTAACCTCGATTTATTCAAAATTGGAATTATGCGACATATCACCTTCGTCCACTCAAGTCTTCAATTAATTCCCTTCATTACCTTCGCCTCCTAAACTAAGCTCTTGGTGAGTTTGACGATTTTTTTTATTTTTTACTAAAGACGGTACTATGATATTATAAATAATCATCAATTTTAAGAATTCTTTCTAAAAAAAATTATAAAAAATTTACTTTAAAAAAAAATCATTCAATATATTATTAAGAATTCTTTTTGAAAGGTCAAAAAAATAATAATAGAATATTCACCGACCTGTGAGGGAGTAGTCATATTGGAGTAGACCGCTAGGACAACGTCATTATTCACATCCAATATAGACGTTGAGCCCGGCACGTCCTTAATAGAAACATCGACTAATCTTCCACTATCTGCGAAACAAAGAATAAACATATTAAAAATAATAATTTAATTATGTTATTTTACTAGTGATCATCCACTGGACGAACTTTAAATAACAATTTTGATGGTACATAATCGCAAAAATAAACTAAATTCGGTTTACAAACACAAGACAAAAACCTACTAATATTATAAATGCGAAATTTTGTGACTGGAATGTTTCTTACTCTTTCGGGCAAAAATGACTTAACAGATTTGGATTACATTTGACACACAGATAATATATTGCCCAGATTACTGTACTGTATAGGGAACTTTTATTCTGGAAAAATGTTAAGATTCCCGAGGGATCATCGAAAAATACAAAATTAGGGCGCCACTGTCAATTATGGTACTTTCAATCAGAGTTTACTGCCATTGAAAGTGACACTCTCGATTGACTAAATTGACATATATATTAGGCAAGCATTTGTCTTGGGCATTAGACGAATATTAGGCTAACAATTCAGGCAAATATTAGGCTGACATCTTAGGCAAATATTAGGCAACTAAATGTAGGCAATCTACATTTAATGACGAAAGTCATTTGTCTGTGGCATTAGACTTACAATTTAGGCAAATATTAGGCAATCTACATTTAATGACAAAAGTCATTTGTCTTGGGTATTAGACAAATATTAGACTTACAATTTAGGCAAATATTAGGCAACTAAATGTAGACAATCTACGTTTAATGACGAAAGCCATTTGTCTGTGGCATTAGACAACTATTAGACTTACAAATTTGGCAAATATTAGGCAAACAGCTTAGGCAAATATTAGGCAATTAAATGTAGGCAATCTACATTTAATGACGAAATCCATCATACCTATATCAGCAACGTAACTCCTGACTTCGTTCTGCTGTGGAGTCGAGAGCAGTATCCTCTGGCCATCCTTTGAGAAGCATCTGCTGGGCAAAGCCAGGCTATAAATGCCATAGAAATTGCCATTTTCTATTTTCATCTCCTGTTCCACTATTGGTATTACGGTTGATATTTCTTTCTGAAATTTTTTTTTTAAATATTCAAGCTTTTCTTCGGAGCCTTCGTCGAGCTGTGTTTCTGCTAAACTTTTTATTAAAAAATTAATATTGTTAATGATAAAGAAACATTTCCTATGGATATTGACTCACACAATCGTATTTCTTGATGAGGAGTTGATGGCAGGCATGATGAGGCCCGCCGACGTCCCTTTGCAGCCACACCAAGTCCCCGCCGCTCGTATAGCGAGGCGAACGCACCGACTTACCCTCTGACGAAATCTTAGCTAAAAAGTTACAAAATAGATGTCAAAAAATTCAGGAACCGTTTGAAACACACCAAAAATGGCGAGTTGTGTCTTTTCTTTGGTCATTCAACCAACCGGAAAATTTAGAATCCTTAAATTTGCAATTCAGAAAATTGATGATAAAAAAATCCGAAATTTCATTATACCACTCGATAGTCGATAGACTCATAACCTATAATTATTCCTAATATTCCTAGTCTATGTTAAAAAAAAAAAATTAATATCAAAAACTCTTTAAAAAAACGCTCCTGTTAGACCTCTAGTGTTGCAAGGTCTATTTGCGACCTACCCCTAATATTATTAATAATGGCTTGATAAAATAAGAAATATTAATAGTATTAGGGCCCCTTTCACCATCTGTCAAGTAGGCTAACCGTCATTTAAAATCACCAGTAATCGGGATTCGGGGATAATGGAGCTGATATGACTTTGTTTGTACGGCAAAAGTCCCAAACATTAAAAAGAAAATAATATAAAAAATCGCCTATCGAAGGATGCAGTAAACCGAGTGCATAATTAAATAAAACATAAAATTATTTCGAAAAGTAACTAATCGACACTTTACTTGTAGTTGGTGAAAGAGGCCCTTAACTTAATATTAGTGATGATAACTTACACAACTGTCCATCCAGTGTGAGAGTAAATAGGTAGGAAGGTCTGTTGGTACAAAAAATGAGTCCTAGACGTCGGGGTTCGGTCTCCCAAGCCACGCCCGACACTCTGGAACCGTCCGGGGAGAAGTGGACCTATGCCAACACATACCATAGGCTAAATCTCTCATTCTATGCACCCTTTAAACCTATCATCTGTTTTGGGTCCTTTATATTACCCAAAACTTTCGATTTTAAAAAATATCTCGACAAAATTAAATTATGTCCATATTTAATTCATTATTTTATTTTATTTTAAATCCTAAAAGACCTTAATCGTTAAAGGCAGTAAATTTATTTATCGTTTATTTAAATAAAACAATTAAAGTACGTTTTCAATAAATTAAAATCACAGAAACATGTTTGTTCTGGACCTAACTCCTTCGAGCCAGATCTAAAATGAAAAATAAAAATTTAGTATCTTAAAGACATTTTACACTCCTCTCCCTATTTTATATTTATTTTTGCCCCTATTTATTTTACTTCTTTCAAAAGGTTCAATTTCTATCAAAAGGAGTATAGAACTCATATAGTCCTCGCAATTAAAAGCTTATAGGAGCTTATTGCAATATAATTTGACATTTTCTAGCAATCGACGAATTGTGCCACTACTCATGTTGAGTTTATGTTGAGTTACCTTTTTGTCAATATTTAGTCACCACTTTCAATGATTCATTTTTTAGTTAAAAAAATTTACCTGCTATACACTTAACTGTCACATTAAAAAAAGTATTAAGACATTATTATTAACATAAACTGTCCGTCGACCTTAACATAAAAAAAAATTTTAGAAGAAAAAAAAAACAAAATCAATATACATCAAATATTAAATAACACGTATTTATGAATGAATCAAATATTTACCTGTCCTGGACACCAACTATCGGGCAATCCTTCCAATATTGTAACACTTTCATCTTGTAATCGGACATGAACAATCACGGAGAGATGTTTCCCAACTAACTGCTCTCCCCAATCCTGTCTGTAAACAAACTCCTCACCCTGGAACAGAACAACATATTACATAATTATGATTTTTCCTTAAAACAAAACATCAACTGTACTCAATCAATACCTTCTTGGGAGGTGCTTCCCCGCTTCCGTCCATTTTTTTTGTTGCATCAACCGCTTTCCTCTTGATATAAGGTTCACTTTTCTTTAACTTCTTCTCAGCCACATATACAATGGCGGTTTCGTCTTGAGACCAATCGAGACTGCCAAATTCCGCTGAAATTATAATACATAAAGTTTTAAAACAAAAAAAAACAATATTGATGTTTTAAAAACTGATTATTAATAACTAGCTGCTGAACACGACTTCACAGGCTAGTTATTTTATAACTTTATAAAATAACTAGCCTGTGACTTCGTCAATGTTGAAAAAGAAAAAGTAGCCTATCCTGCATCCTGTACATTTAAATGTTTATCTACCAAATTTCATGAAAATCAGTTAATTCGTTAAGTTCGTTTAAGAGTTATGGAGGAACATACATACATACAATACCTACACTTATAGATTTATTATTATTATTGATTATTGAATAGTATTGATTGATACTAATCAATAATATAGCTTTCTATATAGGTGAAATATTTTTTTTAAATCGACCCGGTAGTTATTGAGTTTATTCATTACAAACATACAAATCTTCTCTCTTTGTTAGTATATATAGATATAATTCCCGCAAATTACTAAAGCGCTTGGTCGCCATTTTACTGATGTAATATCGTGACACACTCAGTACCTTCAACCAACGAGGAAGTGTATCAAGGATGACGTCACATAGACGTTAATGTGTGACGAGGTTGAAAGGAAAGATCACTATCATAATTTATTTTTGTTATATTTAATTTTTCATTGCAGCACATCTAGTTATTATTTAACCCTTTAATTAACCGCTTGGTTATGTATTTGTAGTGCCCCTAGTGCCTGACTCGTAATTTGTTATTTTTTTTTAATAGAAAGCAACTCAATTATTTAAAAATAAACATTATACAAGTAGAGGAATTTGTTGTATATATCCGACTCTGGCGAATTGGACACGAAAATAATTGTCGGATAACTCTGGCAGCTAAAGGGTTAAAGAGATGAATAAATTTAATATATAAAAAGCTTGTAAAAACAAATTATATTACCATCAGCATAAACGTCCCCGTGTAAGTCTAATGCAGTCAAATCAATAGAATGTTGCAGCAAGTTTGCACGCCACACATCTAAATATTGTTTCTTGCTATCTTTGCTATCTTTTTCTTCGCGAATAACAGCTTTAAATGTCTGTTGAGGTGAAATGGCTAATAATAATCTGAAAAAAAGACAAGTTATTTATAATAATTATACCAGTCAGATTTTTTTCAATATCATTTATATTTATATAACTGACAATATATAGTTACGATAACTACATTATCATATATATTGTATTACATTATATTCTTATTGGAAAATCATGGGGTAGGTAGACCTACATCTAGATTTAATTGTGTAGACAACCCTATCAAGAGTTTAAAGACATTACCCACCATCTTATATAACCATTTGTATAAAAGTAAATAAATAAATATTATAATACAATGATGATAGTGATAAAGAAAACACTCACTCAGTACTAACATCAGTGGCAAAGTTGCTCTTGTAGACAACATTCAGGTTATCATTTAAAACATAGTTATAAATAAATTTTGTATTTTTCCCTTTATCTATATTCCTGACAGACCATTTTGATGTTATCATAGTACCACTGCTGTCAAGACGTCCACTCAAAACTGATGGTATTTTTGCCAGGGTTTTATAGGCATTTACTATATTTTCCAACTGGAAAAAAATATATAGATGAAATTACAATTTATTGTAGAATAAATAATCAAATATAATGTTGTTCTAATATTTACCTGTGTAGACATCTTTAACATCACTTTTTGCTGAAATGTAAGAAAATATATACATATTTAGGTATTTCTATGGGTAACTCAGTCGAGATAATAAAAGCAATAAGCGGTGTGGGCTTTATGGAGCCCTAAAGATACCAATATGAAAAAGTTACATCTTACCATACCTTGCTTGTATACACAAGATCTTGTTATGTATTTGTCAGAAAATATCCAAATTATTTTGTCAAAATAGAGAAATAGGGTGCACAATAACAAGGGAAAATAATTTATTGCAAAGACCAAAATGTAGACTGGAACTATATGTATAATAGAAATGTTTGTTATGGCAATTAAATCATAAACTGTTCAATACTGTTTGGGGACAACCTAATAGTGAAATTGTAGTGTAAATACAGACCACTTTTGGTAGCAAATTGTCTTCGTTTACAATAATAAAGACCTAGTACTAATAAAGACACTTGTATTTGGAACCCACTCTCTTCGGTCTTCCATCGGTCGGTGGACCGGCGATGGGCCTCTTCACTTGGAGACCCTTCTCCACTACAACCTCAGCCGGGCCTAACATATGTGCAGGTGCAAACAGGACCGTACTATACTATAAAGAAATTGCAGGATCATAAATTTACAAGAATTTTGTTAGACTGTTGTTATTATGACTTCAAAGAATTTTATACATTTATTACATTAAAACAAAAAAATTAAGTTAGTCAAAATATATGCATTCCCTTGTCGGGTAGAACATACTTTATACTGTAACTATAAATTGTAGACATGTATTTTGTTTTTGCTAATAAAGATTTATTGATTCATAAAAAAAATTTAATGTAACAAATTATAGAATTGAGAAGTCTAAAATATAGTAGAAAAACAATAAAAAAAAACATACCATCTAATTGTCTGCAATTCCTACTTATTATTATCTAATTGTTTAGGTACTATTTTAGTGTAAAATACTTATATACCCACATGCACTTAAATGTAGATTCTAAATAAAAAAGTTTTTATCAAAGAGGGTATGTTAAGATTTGTCTTCATCAATACTAATAATATATCTGTAAGGGTTGGTCATGAAGTAAGTTACTTTGTTTTCAGAGATATCGTGTTTATAGGCTCTATACATGATACTGAAACTAAATTGACCATTTTTGGAATTTTTTTCTGTATGTTTATATGTATGTATGTAGATTTGGACAAAACGAAATTACAGTTAGATGAGTACTAATTAATGCCTTAAATATAGTAGCAAATAAAGCTGGTAAAATTTGTTAGGTGTAACAATTAAATTAATAAATAATTACCCTCAAAGTTAAACACTGAACAATGTCACAACACAACACATGAACACAATTATAACTAAATTAAAAAATTGAATTTTTCTAGCAAACAAACAACACAAATCACTATTGATATATTTCCATTTTCCATTCCAATCGAGTATGACAGGACTTAATCGAATTAAGTATCGAAGTCTGTGGTATCGAAGTATAGTGTCATAGTGTCTATGGATATGCAAGCAGTGTCTCCACAGAATTACCGTGTTGCGAGGGTAAAAATACGGTGTTTCTAGACAAAATTACGGTGAATCTGCTAAAAGTGTACCGTGTAATTTTTCAAAGGAAAAAACAACATTTTGAACAATTTCTTTGTTAAAAAATCGTGTACACATTTAAATGAGTTAACTTAAAATCAAATATCAGTCTATCTTTCTCTCTCTCGTTGGCGTTGGAACAATGATAAAATATCAACAGATCTGCAAATTTCACTCCTTCCGATATTTAAATAAGGACGAGAATATATTGCGTGGAGATAAACTTTTAGATATTGGAGATTCTCCTGGAATTCTCGGCAATGAGAAAAAACCAGATTACGGTGCATCTATGTTAATTACCGTGTATATGGAGTTATTATCTTTGTCGTCTCTGTGTAACGAAATTACCTATTCTGTGCCTTCAGTCTTCAACTTCACTGTCAAGCTGTCACTTCACTGTGATTTGGTTCTATTCTATGTTATTGTTTGTTTTTGTTATGGTTAATGGTTATATGAAATGTTCAGTAAACGATAAAAACGATTATTTTAATATTTTTAATATTGAATTGAATTGAAACTCAACTCACTTGTTTCAATTTGAAATAACAGTCGAGATTTCTAGAATTTGTATAAAATTATTCTACGGGGTAAATATAGATACGGAAATAAATGTAATTTAAATCTAACTTTTAAAATTTTGTGGACCAACTTGTTACCAACTTTGATTGTATACCCCTGATATATGCTCTCTAGCGAGAGGTATTGTGTATGTTAATATTCTTCTTGCTTTATGAATAAAAAAATATTTAATAAAGAACATAGCGTTACAGACTCATAATTAATATTCAGTCACATCATAAACTGTAAAGTTTTAATTACTTATTTACCTATAGATAAAGTACCAATAATTCATGTTTTGTTTATCGTTATAGATGTATCCGACAGTCATAATGACGAGAATTCCCTTAGTCTCTTGTAAAATATGTTTCAAGCCGTTCTTAAATGAACTTAAACTGGACCAACATATGCTTACACATGATATGTTTGGATTTGTAGATCATGTAAGTATTAAATTCAACCCTATCAGATTTCAAATTCATAACCTCAATGTTGTTTGAAAGGTTTATGTGCATGCAGATTTCTTTATCCTTACTTTCTGTCGGTTTGAATATCTACTAAATCATTCTAAACAATGCATGAAAATCAAGGAATTTTCTAAATATCTGTCTGTTTGTCTGTCTCTTCGTGTTAACATAGTAATGCAGACGAAGTCGCGGGCAGCAGCTAGTACATAATAAAACTTACATAAAATACTTAATGAAAATAAATTACACTTTTATGTAAATAGAAAGAAAAAGTGTGCGTGTCAGCTCCAACGCCTGAGTGGAGTTTACTCCTTACGAAGGATTATAAAATACATAGATTAGTAAATGAATGCATTTTTAAGCTTATTATTATTATTATTATCTTCTTAGTGGCTATTTCTGTTTGCTAGAGAACCAGTATCACTTCGTCCATTGCTGAATAACCTAAGAAAATAAGAAAAATCAGGGGAAACAAATCGTATAGTTTGAAAATTGGTAGAATTATATTTTACGGTATCTACATTAACATACTAAAAGTCCTCAAGGGTGGGGGTTGTGCTGAGGGTGTAAGGAGGGGTTGAAGGTACCTTTTCAGGTTTTTGTAGGAATCTGTAGGAATAGCATTATGATTACTTCTGACAAAAGTTTTTACATGAAATTGTCTACAAATTTGGATATATTAATTTTTACCCTGCGATCAATACTTTAGGGACTACAGGCTTTGTAAGTTTACAGATATACAAAAATAGACGATTTCAGCAAATGGTGTCGTTTTTTTTTTCGGCGTTTTTAGCGCCATTTTTAGTTTAGAATAATGAATGACGATCCATTGAGAATTCTAAACAAAAAAGATGATAATGTAAACAAGGGTCGAGCATTCGAGATACCGTGTGCACTTAAGCAACGACGGGCGTCAGCGCGGCGCGGACGGTGAGGTTGAGGTCCATGCATACCACTGAGGTTGAATCAACGTCTTTTCTACTGCATATACAAACAGTCCAAGATTTATAGCTCAAAAATGGGTTTCACAAACGTTCTCGAACTCTTCTACCATTAAGTGGATTGTTGGCCTGTATGTTGACCTTAACATTAAAAATTACGGTACACTCTGTTAGGGATCATGCGTGACACCGTAATATTATTTTTAATGTCAAGTTGACTATTGTGTTCTTCCTACTGAAGTATCACCCCTAACTCTGTCCATGTTTCAGGTTACAAGTGTTAGTGTGAAATTGGAACATGTAAAAATTTATAATTGCGAGGAATGTCCATCGGTATTTTATGACACGAAAACTTTTAGACTTCACCAAATCCAACATGTCAGAGAGGAAGTGTAAGTATAATTTTATTTAACCAAATTTAAGTTTTTTTTTTCACATATTATAAAAATGCAAAAGTAACTCTGTCCATCTCTCTGTCTGCTACCTTTTCACGTGTTAAATACTCAACAGATCATCATGAAATTTTGCATACACATTGACAGGGACACAAGAAAGTATCCCAGAAAACAAAAATTCATCCAGAAAAAAGTACCACCGTCGTCGTCACAGCGATAACGATGTCAGGCGTTATCAACCTTTTTAATATATAAAAATTTCGTGTCACTTTGTTTGTCCACGATGAACTCCTAAACTACTGAACCGATTTTGATAAAACTTCATAACTATGTATAATTTGGTCCACCTTAAACTAAAAACTTAAAAGTCAATAAAAACTTAAAAGTTTTTATTTTGAACCCAGGCGAAGCCGGGAGCAGGCCACTAGTACTACTAATAATAAATCTGTAAGTGTAGGTATTGTATGTGTGTATGTTCCTCCATAACTCTTAAACGAATTAACTGATTTTAATGAAACTTTATGCATTTAGACGTACGGTACACAGGATAGGCCACTTTTTTCTTTTCAACGCTGACGAAGTGGCATACACCAGCTAGTACTATATAATAAATTAATTTCTATAAAAATGTATTGTTTGAAACTTAAAAAAAATCATTAACATGGAACAGCAGGATCAAAACAACAGCAGGGGTGCAACTGCAAGCGGCAGTCCCTCAACCGGTGCACCAAAAATGTTTTTAATATTTAATCGTCTCTTCTTTTTGCAGGCTTGGCAATAACACTGAGCTAAATAACAATAAAAATAGATTCATAAAAAAATTTAAATGCAACGAGTGCAGTGAAACATTTGTACTCGAGAGTACATTGATTTTACATTCAAAAGTTCACAGAGACTTGCATACGTGCGTGTGCGGTATTACTTATCGTTTTGAAAACGACTATAGAGATCACAGAGACCTGGTGCATCCGGAATTGGATGTCGTTCAAGAACCACCTCCGAATAAGTCCAATGTGAAACCTAGAATCAGGGCTGGGTTGAAAACTAAAACAAAATCAAAGAATAAACCAAAAATTAAAATCAAAATCAAAAGTGTGGAGAGTGTAATGTCCAAATTGGACATAGAATTTGAAAAGGACGAGAATAATATGTTTACTTGTTTGCAATGTAACAAAGTGTACAAAGCGAAGCGAAACTTGCAAAGTCATTATTTGACACATGTTGGGATTAAACCATATTCGTGCGATGAGTGTGGGAAAAACTTTTCACAATCTGGTCCATTAAAATTGCACAAGCTCAGGCACAAGGGGGCTAGGAATTTTTCTTGTAGTTATTGCCAAAAATTGTTTTATTGCAAAGGCTCCTTAGACCTCCATACGAGGATTCATACAGGAGAAAAACCTTACAAATGCAATTATTGTGCCAAGGCTTTTTCGGATCCGTCCAGTTGCGCTCGTCACGAGCGAATCCACACTCAGGACAAGCGATACGTTTGCGATCAATGCGATAAGGCCTACACAGACAACAGTGCCTTATATTTTCACAAAAAGGTTCACAAAGGCGAAAAGAAATTCAAATGTGACATTTGCGATAAACGCTACTACACCAAGTACTATTTGAAACAACATTTATTGGTCCACAGTGGTAATAAAAATATAAAATGCCCCATGTGCCTCAAAACGTTTTTGTTCAAGAGTTATATGAAGATTCATCTGAAACGCGCTCACAATGACGCCCCCAATACACCTGCAAATACTGTGGCAAAAAAATTACATTGAAGCAATATCTGGGTTCACATATAAAGAAATAACATTCTGATTAGAAAAAGGGTTTTTAAATAATAAATAATAAAGAGAGTCTATGAAACATTATAGAAAAAAAAATCAAGAATACTTGAATTAGTGATTAATAATTCAAAATATTATAAAAATAAAACGAGCAAGCGATATTACTTTTGTAACTGTTCCATTTAAAAAACTATCTAAAACTAATTTTCTCGAACATAAGATTTATTGATTTGTAAACACTTGCTTGCAAGTATATTGAAAGACAATTATTGAATTCAATAATGCTCTGGTATGTGCAAGTAAATGGCATCGCAATGGACCTATTAATGCGCCAAAAGTAATTGACTCGAAAAATTTTATGATTAGGTTTTTTTTTAATTGTGTTCGTTTTGATTTTTCACAGTACTTACCTGTTACTGGATTGAGTATATAAAAATGATATAATGAATATTACATTCGATATTGCTAAATAGCGTACACCTACATACTTGTACAAATTTTCTATATTAAAAAAAAAACATGATGACAGGAACTATTAGACCTCACTTGTGTATTAAGTAATTCTTTTAGAATTTTAAGTAAGAAAGTGTCTGTGTATATTTAAAAAAAATTATTTCAGACATCCTAATGAGACCAAATGTGCATTTAATATTTTAATTTTAATAATAATTTAATAGCGAAAGTGATGTGATGATTTTTTTTAAAATAGATCTGGTGTAATAAAGAATGACTGTATCATAATATGTTATTTAATGTGTCCTTATTTCATGTAAATTGTAAAATTCACTTAAAAATGTATGTATATATCGAATCGTACTGTTATATGAATAATTAAAATGGATTTTTAAAATTAAAATATTGTTTTTTTGTGTACCAATTTGAAGTTGAAATGTAATTTTTGTAGTCTTTTTTTAAATATATTTGTAAAAAATCGTATTATTTATTTTTATTAAAATATTGTTATATATAAAATATAAGTAGTGTTTCGCGGCCTCGTCCACTATGAAAAAAATATAAACTTTCTCCATGATGTAATATATACCTACTCAACTAACTCATAATGTGCGATTTGTGCGAAGTTAATACAAAAGATAAAAATCAACAAAGTTGTTTAGGTGAAATTTTTATGTTTTTTGTATATGTTTAACTTGGTAAATTTTATTTTTTATTGCTATAGATACTTAATCCCTCGGAAACATTTTTTTTTTCTGGATGAAAGGTTCCTTTAATCCCTCACAATGTTTATGCAAAATTTCGTGATGGTTGGTAGATTATAAAGGCGTGAAATGAAACAGAGTTACATAGTTTCTATATTATAAAATAAAAGTACAAATTAATTGATTAATAAAGGCACCAAAATAATCACAACTTGAGTAATATAATAACATTTATAGGTACCTACTCATCGAAATAAATATAACTATAAATAAAATCAACCAGTAGTTTCATACATAGGGATAATGTATCTAAGACCAAACGATTTTCAACGTTAATTCTAAATGCAATGAGGTCTATTTCAGTTTGAAATGTCAAAGTGTGATATGATAAGAGGGGACGCGGCGATTCGCCGCTCAATACGCGCGGCGCGCGCGTACCGTCCGGCGTCCTACCCCAGTTGTAGCTTCACTGGCTTCGGCAACACACCCTCATTTCACCCCTCACTTTAATTTACGTAAACAATCATAAATTTATATATATTTTTTAATAAAATTTCAACAGTTTTTATATATCAATTTAAAATTCTATTTAGTTATCTAAGCTACGTAAATTAATAGAAATATGCACCTACTCACCTAAATATAATGTTTCACTTATACGATAAGTGTAGCGTGGCGCGATTTTTTTAATATTTTTTTAAATTGCTACAATGAACGAGATAGATTTAATAAAGGAAGTTGAGAAGCGGCCGATATTGTACGACAAGTCTGTGAGCGGATTCAACAAAACTAAATTGAGGGATGACGCGTGGAAAGAAGTTCAGGACATACTCAATGTATCAGGTATTAAATAATTATTTTTTATATAAAATATAACGCCTGACCACTTGTTGCTATAACACTTTGGCCAGGCGTTAATTTTTTTATTTTGTTAGATGATCCTTAGAGAACAGTTTTTTTTTCTCGTATTTTACTTAGATATATATACTTGGGTTTTTAATAAATACATAGAGTAGTACATTTAAGTATACCTACTTACTTACACTTCTTAAGTTTGTGCAACTTATGAAGGTAATTCTGTTGATAAAAGAATACTAACTTTTGGAAGAATTTTTTAAAGTGATTTTCAAAAAACTTCACATACATATATGCAAGGGTTGTCACAAAATCTATAACTTATATATCTATACATACATACACTTCACATACATATGTGTCGTTCATTGTAAAAGTGGTGTAACTCCATATTTTTAAAACCATCTTTTCTTGCCTAATGGTATCACATTTAGTCATAACTTTCAATATAAAAGTGAAGTAACTCCAATAGTTGCATTAAAATCCCATAGATGAAAACAAAGAATGAATGCTTATATTTTTTTTCCTACACTATAATTAGCAAAAAGCTCGTTTTTCTAAAATTCAGTTACAAGGAGATAGTTCACTTTTACAATGAACGACACATATATGCAAGGGTTGTCACAAAATCTATAACTTATATATCTATACATACATACATACCCTACCTACCTATACCTTTACATTTGATTGTATTGTCCGGCTGTCTTGATTGTTTATTCACGTGCGTTAAGTAAATTTATTCTTTGCAGTAATAAAATTTATTGCTGTTATTGTTTTGCCAGGCGCAAGTATCCAATAAGAATCCACCTTAATTTTCCGTTAAGAACAGTACTTTTTTATACCTTAGGTATTATATTACCTATCTCCTTTTCTGTATGCAAAAATTCATGATGATCGGTTAAGGCGTGACAAGGTAACATACAGCCATATTGAATTTTTGTTTAGAGGTGGAGTGTAAGAAACGTTGGCGGTCCTTGAGAGACTCGTTTATAAAACTACAGCGGACCCATGGGGGACGTACCAGATGGCCCTATCACTACGCCATGCGGTTTCTCCTGCCGCACGTCGAACCAAAGACAGATGTTGCGTATGTAATGTAATGTATAATTATATTTTATTTTAAACCAATTTTTTTTACGGTGGGTTCCATATTTTTTTATGTTTAATGTTTATTACAATATTGAAATATTTACTTTTATTAAAATTGTTTATCAAAACAGTCATAGATCAATTGATATTATATACTTAGTTTGCCTTCGATAGTAAGATTTCAATTCAATTCCCAGTATAAAGTAATATTGGCAGAGGGTGATACAAATTTCATTTATCTTTCTAATCGGTTATTTAATGAAACATTAAGGGCCTCTTTCACCAACTACAAGTAAAGTGTTGATTAGTTACTTTTAGGAATAATGTTATGTTTTATTAAATTTTGCACCCTGTTTAGTGCATCCTTCGAAAGGCTTTTTTTAATTATTTTCTTTTTAATGTTTGGAACTTTTACCGTACAAACAAAGGTATCAGCTCCATTATCCCCGGTGACCGGTGACTTTAAACGACGGTTAGCCTACTTGACAGATGGTGCAAGAGGGCCTAAGATCTACGTATAATATCTACTTACATTTTTCTTTTAATTAAGTTTTAATTAAGTAGATATTTAATTTATTACTTAATTAAAAGTAATCTTTAATTACTTTTAATTAAGTAGATATTTAATTTATTAAAGTGTTCTTATTATTTATGTGTGAAATTTCAAAATAAATAAAATTTACTTGCCTTTATTAAAACTAGATTATTTTAGGTTACCGAAAAGGGATGAGGATTCCGATGGCGAGGAGGAAGTGAGAAGACCGCTGCAAATACAAAGCATTCCCGACTTGTACTTCAATCAGGATTTGTCTAAACACGAAGAGGACGAAGACTCGCAACCGTTGCCAAAGAAAACTAGACTTAACTCCACAGAGGATGAGAATTGCAATGGCAAAACGACCGATCCAGATGAGCTGTTTCTCCTCAGCTGTGCGCCGGCCTTGAAACGTTTAAACCCTCAGAAGAATGCCGCAGCCAGGCTGAAGATTCAGCAAGTTCTATACGAAGCGGAATTCGGAAAACAAATGGAAAACGAAATCAGTCAAATAGAAGTGCAAAATGTTTCTATTTCGCTTCCCCTAATAGAGTAAGAAGGTATATTTTATTGAGTAACTAGCTGGCGCCCGCGACTTCGTCCGCGTTGAAAAAAAAAAGTAGCCTATCCTGTGTCCCGTACGTCTAAATGTTTACCTAACAAGTTTCGTGAAAATCAGTTAATTTGTTTAAGAGTTATGGAGCAACATACATACATACATACAATACCTACACTTACAGATTTATTATTAGTGTTGATTAGCTTTTGTAAGCGACTTCATCCCCGCCCAAAAGACAAGAAATCAACGCTTCCTAAAAATGTATCCAGAGCTTTTATTACTAACTAACTGGTGCCCCCGACTTCGTCCCCTTTCTCTATAGCCTATAGCCTTCCTCGATAAATGGACTATCCAACACAAAAAGAATTTTTCAATTCGAACCAGTAATTCTTGAAACCAAACAAACAAACTCTTCAGATTTATATATTGGTAATAGATTAATTATTGTACTAAGCTAAAATATATTCATGATCTATTCTTTTTCTATTGATCAAAAACGTGAACAATTATAGCGTCGCCATGGTCACTGGACTGTTCTAAAGATGGGATTTGTACATTAGGCATTATCTAAGAGAGTCGACTCAGTGATTAACTCATTTAGAATTGTTCGTATTGTTTGTTTAGTTCTATATCGTGAATTGTTTGTTTACCTTTTTGATCAATGAAAAAAGAATACATAGTATGTGGCAAAACGCACGCATTATCCGCACAGTGACAACATATTTATCGACATGTTTTGTCAAGTAGTTTTCTGAATAAGTAGTATTTTTTATGAAACTGACTGAAATATCGAGTTCTTCCAAGTAAGTCTATATACTTACTTACTAATATTATAAAGAGGAAAGATTTGATTGTTTGTTTGTTTGTTTATATATGCATTGAATAGGCTCCGAAAGTACTCGACCGATTTGAAAAATTCTTTCACTGTTGGGAAGCTATCTTATCAGCGAGTAACATAGGCTATTATATTTTGTAAAGTTACGCGGGCGAAGCCGCGTGCAGCGGCTAGTATTAAAAATGAAAATGTTTACAAGCCTGATAAAATATATGAGCAATTATTAAGACTAATATTGTAAATATTTTAACATAAAAAAGGGAACATGAAATGAACATTCCGCAACTTACGTCTACTCGCAGACGTAAGTTGCGGAAAAAGCTATAGTTTTTATTATATTATAATATATCTAAGAAACAATACTCTTACACATTAATAGGAATTGCATTTATTCTTTGCAGATTGTTTGTTTCTAACTGACCTCATTATTTAGCAATTCAGAGTAGGTAAAAGTAATTAAAAACTGTTTATGAAACAAAACTTCAAATGATCCAAACATTTCTCTACTTTTAATTGTTTATTTAACAATTGTATAATTTATTGTAATAATTTATTGTGTAAATTACGAATCTGCTTTTCTTGCACTTCCCTTTTCCTAACTAGGTTAATTAACCTACTTGAATTTGTGATTTATAAATGCACGCGAATGAAAAAAGTATGAAAAAAGTAGCCTATCCTGTGTCCTGTACGTCTAAATGTTTATCTACCAAGTTTCATGAAAATCAGTTAATTCGTTTAAAAGTTATGGAGGAACATACACACATACTTACACTTACAGATTTATTATTATTGATCACAGATACATATTACAGATTATTGATTAGTATTGATTGATAGTAATTTTCAAAATTGACTGGTCTGGATTTGAAAAGTATAGTGGTAGGGCACACTGCGTTTCGCAGTCATTTGGGCAGCCCGTCTGGCGGCAGTAACCACCACCTTACAGAATACCACCGTGAAATAACATAATATACTCGTAGCTGTTGTGTTTTGGTGAGTGAGTAAGGGATGCCAGAGCCCATTACCCCATCCCTCCCTTATCCCTTACCCTTAATCCTTCTATGGTCGACAGCGCACTTGTAGCACTTATGGCGTTGCTTGTGTTATAGGCGACGGTAGCCACCTACCATCAAGTGGACCGTCAGCCTGTCTGTCGACCTTATCATAAAAAAACATTATGTCTTAAGGTTTAGCCTACGTAAAACATATATACTTATTTACTTTTCAGCGACTTGTTTTTTTTTTATTTACACAAAAAATGAATTAGGTTATATTATACTTATTTAAGTATTATTTTAAGTATTTATTTAAGTGTTAATAAAATAAAAATAAGCCTTTCGTGAAAAATTATCTTTTTGATGGTAAAAGTCGCATCATTTTGATGCGACAGTTGCGTGGTTTGGGAGGAGTAGCGGTTATACAGACAGACAAGTGCATAAAGCGCAGTGTAAGGATATAAAAATAATATACTTTTAAAATATTTTACGATTTTATTAACCTACATCTATTAATCTATTATTTTAATTGGGCACTACTTAATATAAAGATAAACACAAGTGTATTTTTGAAAAAATATTCATTTATCTAAAACACATTGAAAGCAAACATGTTATTTAAACAAATAAAAAGCTATTTATAGACAATTACCTATTAAAATTGTTGCGTATTTATTTAATACCTATTCAATTAACAAGGAAAATGTCGTCTCATGAACCATTTTGTTAAAAATATTTTTTGCTATAACATACACAAAATTATTACCTACTATTTCTAATTGTTTCGTCTCTATTGCACAATTAGTTATCTAATGGAACTTCAGATCGTCGCGTTTCTTTCGCAGGAATATCAAACGTCAATTCCTTGCCATATTTCTGTAAAAGTTCCAACACAACACCGTTAGTCCAACCGAATCCATCCTGAACATTATATTCACCTCCGCCACCCATTTTACCGGGTTCCACAGCGCTGTATTTTTCAAACATTTTCCGAGTTCTATTGTACCCAATTAAGTTCGAATGAATCCATAACTTAGCCTGTTCCTTGGCCAAAACTTTGGCCTCATCGTAACCACTCATTTCTAAGCAATTGATCAACATACTTTGAACTGGCGGCCATACGTTGGGAAAGTCCCACTGCTCACCCGAATACGCTAACGACGTCGGTACACCGCCTGGGAAATCCAAACCAGCCGTAGACAAAAGATATCTAACCAATCTGGCAGCATATTTCGGAGCCTCATAAGTCTCTACAGCACCAGTCCAAAGAGGTGTAATACAACTGATGTAAAAAGCTCTTCTATGTTCCATCTTCTCCGTATCAAAGTCATACCACACTCCGTCCTGGTTATTCCACAAAACCTTCTCGATAGCATTTCTCCAATACTTGGCAAGGCTGTACCATTTGTGCGCTTTTCGTCTATCTTTTAAACGCTTGCGGAGGTCGCCGGCGAGTTCAAGGGCACCAGCAAATATTGCATTCAGGTCAACGGGTATAACGTGGCTCATTCGTATAGATGTTATACGATCTTTGGCATTGAAATTCGGGAACCACCTTGTAGAAAAATCCCAACCACTTTCAGCTGAGCTTTTCATTTCGCGGTAAAAATTCTCTCTCGAATCTTCGTTCGGCAGGTTTTGAGCGTTTGTATAGTCGGCGTAATAAGATTCGGGTCGCGGACCTTTCAATTTGCTATCAGCCAAATACCTCAAAAGCATATACTTCTTGCCGTACACCGTGATCGTCTTTACTTTGTATTCGAGCCAATAGTGAAGCTCTTTTTCCACCGTATCAATATTTTGCTCTAGCCATCCGACGTCTCCAGTGGAGTTCACATAATTAGCCACCATAGCGGTAAGTAACGGTGGCTGGCTTCGACCTAGGTAATACAGTCGACTTCCATTCGGAACATACTCATACTCTTTGACTAAATGCAGTAAATTATCTATCATTAACTTCGCCGTTTCTGTCATATTGCTGATGAGAAGTCCTCGGACAATCCAATAAGAGTCCCAGTAATAAATTTCCCTAAATCGTCCACCGGGTATAATAAATCCATTTGGAAGATTAATGATGCTGTGTCTCTCGGGATATTTAGCAACATCAGGGACAACTTTTCGACCTAAAGTTGGCCAAATACTGATAACATCCTTAGCAAACTGTCTTAGATTTGGGTCAGAAATCTGCTTAAGGATAGGAGGTTCGGGATTAAAGTCTGGTGGCGTCCACACCTCCAATTCTTGCTCATTCAAAAAGTGACCATTTACAAAATTTAATAGCTGCAAGCGAGTCGGATTGTGGTTAGTTTCTTGCATCAACATGGCGAAGTCATCCAAAGTGTCGTTGGGTGAATGGATCATTTTTAAGTCTACGAAAGTTTTGGAGTCAGTAAATATTCGTGCTAATTGCACCCTATGTAGGAGCTCACCGGTGCAGTATATTGGAGAGTCGCATGTGGCGACATCGCTGAATGCCTGTGCGCATGCACCAAGCAATCCCAGTACCGGATAAAGAGGCGTGATGCGGAGACGTCTCGTGATCATGTTTCGATTCGTTAAAATTCCTCTCCGGACATTAGCCGCGCGTGCGTTGAATCGGACGATAATATCAACCTTCGCGCGCAAACAAACGTCAGGCGACCTCGACCGTCGCTGACTGAGTGGGTAGTGGGGGCACGTCCGGCCTAAGTCCGATAAAAAATGCATTGCCATGATTAATGTGTGTCAACCAATACGTCCCACCATTGCGATCGGTCGTTGTAATGTTATCACTCCAATTAAACACTTTCCCTCTAAATTTTACACTCGCTATTGTCCCGTAAGAAATGCGCGCGTCTTCACGAGAGTAGTTTTGCGAACTGTCAAATGAAATTATCTGTAAACTCTCTAATGTTGTCTATGAGAGATGAGCTTGGCCAATGAAAATAATCATGATACGAGGCCAATGTTCAGCGCATGCCTATATTATTTATTATGTTATTGTTACGGTACGTACTACGACACTGAACCGATTACTCCGATTAGTTTCTTTTCTAACCTTATGTTTGACGTACATTATCTAAACTTTTCTTAAATAGTATTTTTTGATAAATTTTCCAAACCATTTAATTATATAAAATGTTGTTTATTAATTATTAGACAATCTTTATCAGTTTACAACTTATTACAACTTACTTAAGATTAATAAAAAAAAAGTAAGGCACAATGTTTACAACGTTTTGGTATATAATTTGCGGTAAAAACCAGCGCGGTGCGAATCCGGAGCCGGATCGCTAGTTAATATTAATTTGTTACTGTCCCTTCCCTTACGACTGCTGTTGTCCAAGAAGCTAATTGTAGGTTCTCACCTACTTTTATGACAGTTATTAGTAACGACAAAAGCAGATTTCCTTACGAAACAACTTAGGTAACTATTATAATAATAGTCATTCATTATAATAACTACCCACTATTATAATCAGCAATAGAAAGAATAATATTGTATAATATTCATAGGTAAGGATTTTATGGTGTCGGTTTGAAGGCACTCAGACTAAAAGCAATAATGAATGCATACGTACAAGGTTTAGTTTTTAGATTAATTTATTTTTATGTCATTGACGACACTTTTGGTCTAGTTGCTAGTA
Organism: Synanthedon formicaeformis; assembly: GCA_945859745.1. NCBI lineage: Eukaryota > Metazoa > Arthropoda > Insecta > Lepidoptera > Sesiidae > Synanthedon > Synanthedon formicaeformis. The sequence continues at coordinate 1,442,488 of OX243964.1, forward strand.
ACCCTTTTTTTACGTGAGGAAATTTGCGAATCAGATCCCCACCGGCCATGGGGAGATCGGTGGGGTATGTGGGACTTGTACCCACTAAAACCCGCGTGTTTCTTCGCGCCGTCTATGGGTGGGGGTCAGACACGCTACGTTGTACCCCCGCCAGACGAGGCCCGCACACTTGCGGGCTCCACCTCAATTAGGCGCGGAGTGTGACCTCCGCGCCGTGAAGAGATGTGCCGGAAACACAAAGCACATCTCTCCTTCGTTGCCCGGTGTTGTGATGACGGCGGACGACCCCATGTCCGCCGCCCCCAGGGCGAAGCGGCACCAGCCGCCAATTCTCAACCCTCGCAGCGGGCAGTCAACGAGGGGCTTCACTCCTGAAGCATCCCATAACCTCTTTTCTGCGGCACAACTTACCGCAGTCGGAGGCCGCTTCCACCTGACACTCTAGGATAACCCCTGCTCGTGTGGCCGCTCATCTCCACGGCATTAAGGGAGGACGGCCCAAAGGGGGTGTCCGCCTGACATTTCCACATCAATCGCGGCAGCCCGAGAGACAGGCTCCACCTCGTGTTATCGTCGGAAGAGTTAGTAGGCCGAGTGGCGAGGCCGGGTGTTCACTCTTCCGGACGACTGCAGAGGGCGGATCTTCACCACCCTCCACAAAGCCGCGATTGCAGTATTCTGCCAGACGGTCCTTCCCTGCCGTAGAGCTCCGTCTTCGCGTGCGTTGCCCATCTACCACTGAGCGACAAATCTGTCCGAGAGAATCCGCCCGCTGCGACCCGCGCCGGTGTTCATACGCAGAACCGAGACCGGGGGTGCCGTCTCTCACCGGCCAACACCCGCGCGGGCCGAGTAGACCGGTGAAGCTCCAACAGATAGTTGGAGCCTCCAAACTGATGCGCCGCCACGAGCTCCGATGATCAGAGCCTGCTCGGAGCACGTGTGTCTTGTTGGTTCCCCAGCGTCAATCCAATCAGCCAAGCAAAGGCCGGTGACCCCACCGGCCCCTGCAACCGCACGGATTGATGGCTAGTAACCCTAGCTTTTAACCAAACGATGGCGGGTTCGAATCCCGTTTGGAGCAAATGTTTACTTATGGGATGTTTTCTATTTATAACACAAGTCTGCGAAATTTTTTTTTTGAAGTTTTTTTGTTAAATGGTTATTTTTTTATGGTTATATTTGTTTTAGTTATTGGTGCGGCGAATATGAAGATAATTAGTGGACTGTATTGTTTCGTGGTGCGTGCAATCAAAGGGCTAGGAAAAGAGTTGGATAGGACATGCAACACCTACCTCGTCGTGCTGGTTGTGATGATGCAAATCCTCCAGGACGATGGAGACGGAAGCTGGCCCGCCGCACACTCGTTCTGGCTTCCAAAACTGTCCCTTTTCACCTCAATTGCACTCGCGGAGCCACACCATTTGTAATTACAAAAGCACAATGCTTCAGCGGTGCGATATGGGAATAATCGGATTTATTGATTATAAATCCTCGCGGCGCGGTTTTCGTATATCGAACGTTGCGTTCACTTCTTCATCTTGTATTTATGTGTGCGCCAGAGGGCGCTACTGCGTTGCGGTGTATGCATGTTTGTTGGTGTGGATTCGGAATTGGAAACGCACCACAGATAACTAATGATTTGGCGCCACCATATCCACCCGCCCTTAATGGGTCACCATTAAAAAACAAACATAAGAAAAGCGAGAAGAAAAATATATATATTCTATGACTCCGGGATAAAGCGCTTAGTGCGCGCGGGGTTAGTAATGAGTCCACAAAGTCACGGCGAAGCGGAAGCAAATTAACTATAGATAGTTATACGAAGCGGTATAAAATAATATAAAATTTGATATAGCGGTATTGATATAACTTACAACTAAACTTAAACTAAAAAACGCGATGCGAAACTTATTTAAAGTAATAACTAAATTATTGTTTAATTACAGGGCGAAGGTAAGCTCCCCTGGCGGTCCTTTAAATTTCTCGCGTTGTCCGATTGCAAGTACTGCACTGGTCCTCGACGGGAGAGAAGACGCTTGAACGCGGCGAGAAAACTCGCAGTGCTGAGGTCTGTTGCGACCTTAATATGCACAGCACGAGTCGTAAGGCATGTGAATAGTAAATCAATGATCACATTCACTACATGATCACTGCGCGGTAAAATAGCTGGATGCATGTGTGCATAGTCCAGCGCGGTGTCGGCGAGGCGACCGCCTAAGCAGATCAGACCATTGTCAACGAAAGGCCTCAAACGGTTTAAGGCCGGCGAGCACGATTTATTATTTTTAATTCTATGATATTCCTCTGCAAAGTGCTGGCTTTGCAGGGAGCGTAGTATCTTATTTTCAGCGAACTGAATATCATCGGCGGTCACCATGGGCGTAGCCAGGATTGTATATAAGGGGGGGCAGACAAAGAAAATCCTAGATTACTTATATTGTTTTCATCGTTGTTTTTAATAGTATTTAAAAACAAGATTTTTTATTTAGGTAAGATTTTTTAAAGCTATATAGGGTAAGATTTTTTTTTAAGCTTAGTTTCATATTTTTGAAAAAAAAAACTGTCATTCTATTGTTTAGTCAATTATGATTTTAAAAAATGCGATTTTCGCTATAATTTATAGTTTTTATCATCAAAAACCTAAATGGATTTTTCGTTTTTGTTTTTTGTTAATAACAATTGCAATTTTTATTGGCAGAAAAAATCCTGAAAGCGCCTATCTCAGAATTGCATTCCGCGTAGAATGAGCTATCGCTCATATTGTTCGAAGACTTCTATTTTTCGCAGAAAACCCACTTCTTGCCTAGACTTGGAGATCACATCCCGTATTGTTGGATTTCACAAGCCAGCCTTCAAGCCTGTTAGTTTCTTTTCTTAGGTCTTATAAGAAGCGTCGCAAGCTATGAAGCTCGTAAAAATTACAGTTTAACAGAACAACCGCTCTTCTAGGGGGGGGCAGCTGCCCCCCCTTGCCCGTACCTCGCTACGCCCATGGCGGTCACTGCAATAGTGCTGCGGCGAGGCAATAACTTTGCGAACTTACATACATATGTAATTATTCGCAAAAGCCTACTCCAGGAGGAGGTGCGGAGAACGAGCTCATATAAAGCGCAATGCTTTACAGGCGTGCACACTGGGTGCGCGTGAACCTTCTGTTCCGGTATGTCTATAATAGACTGTCCGTCAAGGTCAAGAGGGTGCGAGAGTAATTTCTGTGGCGTAATGCCACGCGAGAGTATGTCGGCGGGGTTTTCAGTGCCCGCGACGTGATAAAGGTTGTCAGCTGGAATATTATCAGTGACTTGAATGACGCGATTTGCAACGAACGTTTGCCACCTGTGTGGTGAGCTCTTAATCCAGTATAGTGCAACTTTAGGGTCTATAAACGCGTAAGTCTTGGTTGGGAGGTGACGCACGACTCCATGATGCGGTATGACGTATATAGGAGTGGGGTCATGGAGATCGTACAGCGGTGCGGGAGCAATATAATCTTTTGCGAGGTAATCGTTAATGACGTCATCATATGCCGACCTAAGTTTAGGTGAAGCTTCTAGCTTTCTTTCGAGGCATAAGAAACGTTTGCGAGCGGTTTCAAAGGAATCTCCAAGAGAATAAACATCGTCGTTAAATGGTAGGCCAACAGTGTATCTACCAGTAACGCGATCGCGGGTCGTAGTTGATTTATAAAATTCTTCGCATTCAACATCGGCGGGATGAAGAACGGGCGGTGCGGAGGGAGGCTCTTCGAGCTCCCAAATTCGCCTGACTTGTGAGTCAATAGCGGCAGGCTCTTGAGCGAGGCAACATGTCAAGGCCTGGTTGTTAATGAGTGTGGGTATCGTGGGTGCGGAACCCATAATAACATACCCCAATACTGTGCGTAAAGCAGAGGGCGCCGACGAGTCGCGCGGGGCGTGTACTACGTCGGTGAGAAAGATATGCGAGAAGAGTTCAGCTCCGATCAGCGCGTCTATTTTATTTGGCACGCCGAAGCTCTCATCCGCGAGCGGCACCTCTGATAGGTGTGATAATACAGTAGTGTCTACCACAGCCGTGGGTAATAAATCGGTAATTTGATCAACAACGAGCGGCGAGATATTAAAATTAATGTTGTTGTCAAAGCGCGAATAAATTTTTAAATCGATTGAGTTAGTCTTAATAATTTTCTCAGCTCCACCGAACCCCTTTACAATAGTACGTTCAGTGTCATGAAGCTGTATTCCTAACCGATCGCAGCACTCTTTCGTAATAAAGTGGCTTTGCGATGCTGAATCTAATAGTACGCGAATAACATGTCGATCGCCTTTAATATCATACGCGACGACTTGAGCGGTTGATAATAAAATAGTAGTTTGTTTACTACGCGCGGGCGCATCATGCAATCGATTATTATATGAATAGGTACATAACGCAACATCTGAGCGCGCGGGGGAAGGCTGCGGCGACCGCGCGGGGGTCGCGCACCTAGCGGTATGACTTTGGGCAGCGGTCGAAGGCGGAGGCTTCGACGCGGGCTCGGGGACTTCGCTGCCGGACTCCACTCGCTTGAAGTGTAACATTGTGTGGTGCCTTTGTTTACAAACGCGGCAATTAGACTTAGATGAGCAATTTAAAACTCGGTGTTTTAAACTTAGGCAATTAACACACGCATTGTTATCCTTCACGCATTGGAAACGCTCATGAGCAGTCATCCTATTAAATTCCGAACATTTAAATAAATGCTGATGCGTTATATTAGTGCAAAGACACTTGCACTGTGAGTCGACCTTTGTACTCAAGTAGGTTTGGTACTTAGGCGGCGAGGCGTTGTTATTATTATTACTACTAGAGCGACGATTCTTATTATTATTATTTTGACGAGTATTCATTGCACCCGATGAGCTAGGCTGAGTGCGTTCCAACACCTTAGCGCGGGAGGTAATAAAATCGACTAAGTTGTCGAACGTAGGTATTTTGGAATCACAACTCAACTCGAAAGCGCGAACAGTATCTAAATCTAATTTCTTAAGCGCGATGTGAAGTATGATTAAGTCAGTCAGATTATCTAACTTTAGATTCTTTAAAGCACGCACTGCACTTGTAAAGTTATCTGTAAATAAATCAAAGTTTGTCGCGGTGGCAGATTGTAAAGGCTTGAACTCAAACATTTGATTTAAATACGCGGAAGCGAGCATACGCTGATCTTCATACTTATCAATCAGCGTCTGTAAAAGAAGTTCGTAATTTTCAGCGCAAGGAGAGATACCTGCGCATGCGGATTGAGCCTTGCCCTTCAGCCTGCCTAGCAGATAGTACAACTTTTCGGAGTTTGTGAGCGATGGGTTATCATGAACGGTAGACTTAAAGCTGGCATAAAACAATGGCCATGAGCGAACGTCACCCGAAAAGTCCATCAGTTGTATAGGCGGCAGTGTGGGACAAGCCTTATGTGCGTGTGAATCTCGCTTATCAGTTGGCGACAAATAATTTAATTGAACTCCCTTTATTCTACTATACAAATGCTCGAAAGCGACGAGCCCTTTATAGTAAGGTTTCGCGTTAGGATTCAAGGCTAATAAGCGAGAATTATAATTATCTAAATTCGTTTCGAACTTAGTGCGAAGCGATTCGACCTGTAAAGAGGCGCCAAGGAAACTTTCCTTATCTGAGGACATATCATAGACATTTTGTAATATTTCGAATATAGCTTCATATTTAGCTTTTGCAATAGCTAGTTGCGGATCTGGAACATCCTCTTCATTATCGGAAGAAACCCCTTTTGGCGGCATTATGAAATGTAAGCGAATAATTTAGTTAAATTAATAAATTCAAATATTACGCGGGAGAATACAGTACGACGCGAATGACAATATTACGCGGGAAAATACAATACGACGCGAATGTTAATATTATGCGGGAAAATATAATACGACGCGAATGATAGGCGCGTGACTTCGTGACTCGGTCGTATAATATCGAACAATTTACGATAACACGATTTTGCTAGTGCGGTAGATTATAGTAGGTAGATAATAATTTACAAATTAATTAAAATATCACCTTTATGATTAATTAGCTTAATATTTTTATGAAATATATTAAGTATTACATAGATATATATTATATCTAGGCGGGAAATCACGTAACTTAATTTGTTACGGGCGGTTTATGAAGAAAATAGTATGTGAATATTTTAATAAATAAGTAGGTATATATGCGGGTTGATAAAATTAATATTCACAATGATTAATATTAAATCTCTTACTAGGGCCTATAAAGTAACCTAATAAGGGCGGCTGGATGGGACCAAACTGGACCATATGCTCGTAAGGAGCACTAAATGGTTTCGTCCGGCTCGAAGTGACCACTAATGGTTTGATCCGGCTCGAAGGACCACTAATGATGCGGCTGGTATGAAGTTAATTAGTGGACTGTATTGTTTCGTGGTGCGTGCAATCAAAGGGGCAGGAAGAGAGTTGGATAGGACATGCAACACCTACCTCGTATGCTGATTGTGATGATGCAAATCCTCCAGGACGATGGAGACGGAAGCTGGTCCGCCGCACACTCGTTCTGGTTTCCAAAACTGTCCCTTTTCACCTCAATTGCACTCGCGGAGCCACACCATTTGTAGATTACAAAAGCACAATGCTTCAGCGGTGCGATATGGGAATAATCGGATTTATTAATTATAAATCCTCGCGGCGCGGTTTCGTATATCGAACGTTGCGTTCACTTCTTCATCTTGTATTTATGTGTGCGCCAGAGGGCGCTACTGCGTTGCGGTGTATGCATGTTTGTTGGTGTGGATTCGGAATTGGAAACGCACCACAGATAACTAATGATTTGGCGCCACCAGTTATCTTAAAAATAATAAAAAACAGTATACATATGATATTTACCACGTCACATTTATCCGATTTAAATGATATAGTATTTGGATACAAAAAAGAATAAAACAAAAATTTAATAAAATGAATGAGAATCATTTGAGAATATTTTGTAGTTTTATTTAGTCTATAGCTATTAGAATACAACATTAAGGTATACTTAAAGAAAATAATTAATAATAACGTTTTCTTTTTGAAAAAAAGCTGCGTTTTGTTGGTTTTCGTTTATGAATTTTTATTTCACCTGTGTATCATCCAGCTTTGCTTAACTATTGTATATTGTCCGCAAATATAGCAAAATATATTTGGATTGTTTTTGCAACTCCGAGGAGCCATAGTTACAGATTTAATAAAACAATCTTTTACTACACTTTTTTTTTCAGACGGTTTAAACCACTATGATTAGTCATAGACTTACATAAAACGGTTTTTTTTTGTTAAAACTTTATCTCACAGGGGAAAGGTAGGTTAGTAATAGTAGACTATAGGATGGTTGGTCATAGATCATAGAGTATAAAATAAGAATAACTTCATGGAATCAATTTTGTAAAAAAAAAAACAAGGGAATTTACAACAACAAGGGAACAAGGGATCTAGCGAACTATTATATATTTATCTATATGCAAAAAAAATGTGACGTGATACGTTAAAATAAAGTTTATATTTGCTATATACAGACCAACATCTACATGTTTGTGATGAATTTATTTAAAAAACTTTTTCATCGCAGACCTGTGTAATCTATACCTACTAATATATAAAGCTGAAGAGTTTGTTTGTTTGGTTGTACTGTACGCGCTAATCTCAGGAACTCAGTTTGAATTGAAATTCTTTCTGTGTTGGATAGTCCATTTACCGAGGAGCTATAGAGAACGCGGGCGAAGTCGCGGGCAATAGCTAGTATGTATATATTTAATATTAAAAATAGTATCGATAATATACAAGAATTAGTTGCTTACTGTGGAACTAGATAGTGTGGAATGTGTGAAGATATTTATTATTATTATCATAAAAAAGCTTAAAACTGATGAACCGCAACCACAGGTAGGTCAAGGTCCAAGGGCCTTGGTTAGGGCTGCAAACTGAGGAACCTCCTGACGATAGGTGTGTGTGCTGAATATTCGAGTAAGAATCGGATTTAGGGAAAATTTACAGACTAAGTAATAATATCAGATACAAATAAAGTATTAACAAGGAAGATTATTAAATACAATAAAAGGTAATCCCCCTGATGATAAAATGTATGTTTAGATACGTGTTTTATTAAATCACGGAAAAAAATACACATTTCCTTGTCATTCGCTTTGGTTACCTGTAGAGTAAATGAATTTCGGCAGGTTTAAGTATGTAAACAGATGGCGATTAAGATAAAGAAAAAAACATGTCACTTTACCTGTGGCATAGATAGATCCTGTTGTTTTCATTAAATTATTCATTACTTTCATGACATTATAGTAGGTATGTATCTATAGTAATGTAAAGTTGACAATAAAGTGCTTTATCACCCTAAGATCGAACATTCTTTGTATGTTGTAGAATGATAAGGTCTGTTTTCCTTTGAAAATTCAAAGCGACAATTATGTCAAACAGTAATGGTTGGGGAGCCCAAGAGGGGATTTCTGGAGTCACTCGAGCGCGTCAGATTAAGCTATGGTAGATTAATTACATGCTGAAAAGTGTGCATTTTAATAATCTGACGATTTGGTTGGTGGGGTTGGCGGGGGTGGGGGTAAAATTTTAAATACAACTCGAGCGCGGCAGATTTTCAGAGGGGATGTTAAGTGAACCTAAACTAAGCTCCTATTTAAAATTCAGACGATTCGGATGTAACGCAAGCTCGTGGCAGCTTTTTGAAAATGCAAAAAATATTTTTGACGATTCTCATTTTGTAATACTCGAGCGCGTCAGATTTTTATACAGACGGTTCAGCCTAAAGTCCTGATCGTGCTGATTCTTAATCTGACGATTATATGGAGGATTTTTTTAAATACAGCGCTTACAAAATTTTAAACGCCTGTAGACGCTCACCCCACCACTGAAATGAAAAACTTCATATAACCTTTTTTTCTTCTTTCCATCCAATCTTCAAAGTCCAATAGGTTCCCACGACGCTCAAGTGACTACACATTTAGCATCGTGGGCTCCCTAACCATAATCAATACCTATTTCAAATCTAAGCCTTAGCAATTTTGAAATGAATGGAATTTGTTATCGAAACTGATAAAGCACTTTTCTGGTCGGCTATACCTAACTAATATTATAAATGCTAAAATAAATTTGTTTGCATTACACGCCTTAAGTACTAAACCGATCATTCATGAAAGGACATAATTCAAAACCAGGCCATTGCATTTTTTTAACTTACACTTTGAAGAATTTGATAATACGAGTAACAGTTTTTCTTAAATTCCTGAATTTCCTGTGAATATATCAGATTTATAAAATTCGGATTATAAATTTTACAGATGTCGTAAATAAATAGACTTGTATTTGGGAAATTCACGGTATTTTAATAGTCTCTAAATGGTCTCTAATAAAAAAATAAACACGGGAAACATAATGTCAGGCGTCAATGTATGTACCTAACAGTAAGGGGCATACATAAATGGGGTAGGAAACATGGACAGGGCTGGATCAGGGGTTATATCATTTATTTTTCAATGTGGACGAAGTCGCGGGCACCAGCTAGTAATAAATATGACTTAACGAAGTCACATAATTAATTGATTCCCTGTAAATTATTGCTCATATATTTTTGTCAGGTGTTGAATTTTCGTGTTGAATCTAGGTGTTAAAAGATTTATACCATCTTTATTACTTACTGGCTGTTACACGCGACTTCGTCCAAGTAACTTGATAAAGTATATAGTCTATGTTAATAGCTGATAATGTATCTTTCTATAGGTGACAAAAAATTTAAAATCGGCCCAGTAGTTTTTGAGTTTATTCATTACAAACATACAAATTTTCTCTATTTAGTATTGATTATTGTTAGGCGTTGAAGTTTTGATTTTTTAATTGATCCCTCAGGAGCAGTACTTTTTTCTGGATAAAAGTAGGTACTCCTTTTCTGTATCCTGACGATTTGTATGTAAAATTCCATGATGATAGGTCGACTAGTTAAAGCGTGTAAGCGTAACAAACAAACATTCGCATTAATAATATTAGTGAGGATTTATTAACATCAATACTACGAGTAATAATAAATCTCTTAGGGCCTCTTTCACAAACTACATGTAAAGTGTTGATTAGTTACTTTTAGAAATCATTTTCTGTTTTATTGAATTATGCACTCGGTTTACTGCATCATTCGATAGGCGATTTTTTTAAATTATTTTCTATTTAATGTGAGGGATATCAGCTAAATTATTCCCGGTGACAGGTGACTTTAAGTGACGGTTTAGCCTACTTGACGTTGGTGAAAGAGGCGCTTAATGTAGGTATTGTATGTATGTATGTTTCTCCATAACTCTTAAATGAATTAACTGATTTTCATGAAACTTGGTAGATAAACTTTCAGATGTACAGGACACAGGATAGGCTACTTTTTTCTTCTTCAACGCGGACGTAGTCGCGGGCGCCACCTAGTGAAATCTATAAATGTTAACATGTAAATGTCAACGAGCGATTTCGCTTTTATCTTATCGCAATAACTAATAATAATCTTATCATGTCTAATTCGAGAGGTTCCACAAGGCATTCAATTTTCTCTGATGTTAACTAGATTATGTATAGGGTCTTGTAGGTATAAAAACACAAAATATAAAGACACAGCCTTCCGTTTAATTAACTTAATCACAAACATATTTGTACAATTATAATGTAATAAAACCTTTTATTGTTGTACTTAAATTTATTCACTTCCCTGCAATATACATATTAATGTGACCTTTATTATTTTTAGGAACTGGCTTCAAAAGTCTTCTACATTTGTTTCAATTCAATTTAATACAAGTATATCTATGACAGTTTTTAAATTAAATATATATGGAAATATCACCTATTCTAAAATAAAATTATATTGTGCTTAAATAAAAAATCAACAAAATAATACTTAATGAACAAAGCAGTTACACTTAAAGATATTTTTATACTTACGTAAGTATTTACTTGCTTAATTAAGTTTTCAAATAAAATAAGTTGTCTAGTTTAAATTCTCTGCAAGTTTCGTATTGGTTGAATGGTCTAGTTAAAAATTTGACATAATTTTAATCAAAACTGCAATAAATGAAATATCATTGTATATAGTTACCTATATACTTAGTTACTTATAATTGCTTTAAACTAATGCTTAATACTATACTTCGGTACTTATCACATTTTTATCATCTCACTCTTTAAAGTTTGAATTAATTGTGGTTTATTTAAAAATTTCTTAGAGAATGGGTATCAATAGAAATCTAAAAACAAATATTTTTTGGATTTAACAACATACATTTTTATTATGATGTAACAATATTTCTTCAGTTTATATAATACTATATTATATAAGCAATGGTAATTTATTAATTTTGGAATGTTAAGTGATTAAGTAATTTTTTTTAATATTAAGGTAATTAAGTGATGTAGAGTTTAACTAAATGACGAGCGCATCTAGATTGACTTAGGTACATACTTATTCTATTTTGTGTTCTGATTATTAAACATGTTTATAGCTGTAGGTGTGTCAATAAATAAATAAATAAGTCTACTTAAAGTACCTAATTTTCCGTATTAATATAATATAGACCTAGGTACTTAATTATGTAGCGATCGCAATGATCGTAGGTACGTATTTATCATGCTAATTAAGATTTTGTTAATGTAAACTGTCGTCAGGGAATACAAAAATGTATCAACCAACTTCTTCACTAATAATATATCACTTGAAATACTAAATAAATGCTTCACAATAACATCTTATAAATAGAAAAGTGCCTAACAAAATCTTTGGAAATATTTCAAAATTTCCTAACCCGCCATTGGATGCTTCATATAGTCATTTGTTCTTATTGCCTAACGGAATAACTTCGAATGGTACAATCTCCTCATTTTTATCGGGTATACTATCGTCAGCTGTCATTGAATTGCTATATCTAGAAATGAAGTCAAGAACAACCCCATTACTCCAACCGAACCCAAGTTGGACGACGTATTCACCGCCACCGCCAAATCTTCCTGGCTCTTCAACGTCATACTTCTCAAACATTTGCTTGTTTTCTGTGAAGCCTTTGTGGCACGCCCGAACCCAACGTTGAGCAACCTCAAATGCTAACTTATTCGATTCCTCTATTCCAATAGCTTCCAGAGATCTGACTATAATGCTCACCAGAGGCGGCCAAGCATTGGGAAAGTCCCATTGTTCTCCACTATTGTGCAAGGACGAAGGCACGCCTCCAGGATAATCTAAACCTCCAGATCGGATTAAGTATTCGACAACTCTTGGTCCGTGCTCTTTAATTTTTCCTTCGTCCAATGCTTTCATCCACAACGGTGATACGTTGCTGGGGTAGAAATATTGGCGGTGTTGCTTATTTAATATGTCATAATCGTACCACACACCGTCATTTTCGTGCCACAACACCTTGTCGATAGCTTTCCTCCATTGCTTAGCAAGTGACGACCAATGTGCTGCTTTACGTGGTTTCAGTAATATTGTTTGAAAATCTGCCACTATCTGTAGAGCTCGAGCAAATATAGCGTTTTGGTCAACGGGAATAATGTTCCTCGTGCGAATTTGTGTTAGGTTGCCATCGTTATCTCCTTTAGAAGTGATGATCCATCGGGTGGAGAAGTCCCAGCCACTCTCAGCTGCAGATTTTATGTCTGTGTAAAAGTCTTGTTGTCCTTCATCTGTATCGAACGCCTCTTGGGCCATTTCGTAGTCGTTATAGTAGGTTTCAGGGCGCGGTCCGGCACTGGGCGTGTAATATCTGAGCAAAGTATGCTTATGTCCATCTTTTTCGACTTCTATGGTTTGCGTATCTAGCCAGTATTCCAATTCCTTTTCAAGGTATTCAACATTTGCATGCACAAAATCTAAGTCGCCAGTGTCTTTAAAGTACATCTCTACCATCGCTGCCAACAAAGGAGGCTGGCTTCGCATTTCGTAATACCATCTACTGCCGTTCGGAATGTGACCTAAAATCTTTAGTAACTGAATTAAATTTTCTATCATCCCTCTAGTCGTGTCGTGCATATCACTAATAAGCAAACCTTCAATGATCCAATATGTGTCCCAATAGTAAATCTCTCTAAATCTACCACCCGGCACGATAAATCCATTTGTGACTGGGATGAGACTGGTTAAGTTGGAATTTTCAAAGACTTCTGGTTTTATCATACGCCCGAGGACAGGCCAGATATCGTTTACCTCTTTGGCGAAATTTCTTAACTTTTCATCAGCAATAGTGTTAAGGAAAGGGGGATTTGGGTTGTAATCTGGTGGCTGCCAGGTATCCATTGGGCTGTAGAAGGTAAAATATTCATCAACGAAACCCTGTAATTGTTCTTTACTAGGATTCCTGTCAGTTTGACTCAGTAAGGTTTGAAAGGCGGCCAATGTTACATTCTCATCATTGACCATGTCGAGGTCCACGAATGTTTTCGAGTCATTATAAAGTCGGGCAAGTTGTACATAGTGGAGAACATCACTGTCGCAGTATACTGGTTTGGTACAGGTTTTTGGCAGTTCCTGAGCGAGGATTGTGGTGAACAGAGCTAGAAGCAACAGTAGGCGCTTCATCTGAAATAAAAAGAAAAAATTAAATTAAAATCCTTCCATAGCAATGATACTCGTATGGACAATGGTTTTCATTTCGTTATAAATTTGTTGACAACAAGATGCATTTCCTGTGTTGTATGGTTTTTTTATATATTATACTATTAGATTTTTAACAACAAGCAGGTCACCATTTTACCAATAGTTGGGCCAATTTCTGAATGGACTTGGGCTAAATATTCCACCAGGTGCCAGCTATCTAAAACAAGTAGTATAATATCAGGCGTCAATGTTACTATATATTTTTGGTCAGGCGTTATATCTTATTTTTTCAACGCAGCTGAAGTCGCGTGCACCAGATAAGTCTTTATAAAGTCAATAGTTTATTATATTGATTCCTTGCGAATTTCGTGTTGCAATATTGAATGAATACTAATGAATTCATAGAACACTTGTAATGTGTAATGATCTTCTATGCGTGACGCAACGATCATTTAATAAGGTCAGTGTTGCCATTGTAGCCTGTTTTTGCACCACGCTGAGCGCGTAATCACTTGACATACAATTATTATATACGAGTACCATTCACTTCTTCCGAACGATTGGCTTAAGCGCATCAGATCGGATAATCTGATTTGTAATATATACTAGTCGAAACATAACTATAAAATAAAATTGTTAGGTACGCCTCTGTTTGTTACTTCTTCAAAACTGGGCGATGACTTTTAATGCGGTTTTAACTAATGGAAAGAACGAGCCACTATAGCTTTATATAAAACAGACAGAGGGCGGTTTTTATAAGTTTTTTGTAAGTATTTAATGCATTCTCCAAACAAACCAGTCTATTTCTGAATATATTTCGATGAGTGACTGTCTTATACGCCTTCTTACAAAAGAAAATGGATTTGTTTACTGTATCCACTAATGGAATCATCAATACTAATAATAAATATGTAAGGGTCGGTCATGGAGTAAGTTACTTTGTTTTCAGAGATATCGTGTTTATAGGCTCTATACATGATACTGAAACTAAATTGACCATTTTTATAATTTTTTTTTCTTATGTTTTCGTGTATGTTCCTCCATAACTCTTAAATGAATTAACTGATTTTCATGAAACTTGGTAGATAAACATTTAGACGTACAGGACACAGGATAGGCTACTTTTTTTCTTTTTCAACGCGGACGAAGTCGCGGGCACCAGCTAGTAAACTATAAATATTTGTGAAGATATAGTTACAGAAGTCGGGGGCGGGTCCGTCGCTAGTTTTACAAATTGCATAACTATGAAAGTTACTTTTTTTTGTCTGTTAATTGCGTTTTCTGGGATAAACAGTTTTTGATGATGAAAAATATAGTTTCTTATATAATGTACGTCTCACGGGGTGAAGAAACAACAGGAAAAGTTTTAGGTAGGTATTATAAAATCTATCTAACTCTTTCATAAGTACCATTGTATTAAATTCCTGCTTAGGTTCCGTTTAATTTGCAATGCCTGTTTTAAAACGATCTGTTTTGTTACGATTACGAACAAAGAAATAAAAACCGTCAAACGCTGGTACCGGTACTGTCCGTAAAAAAATTTGAAAAACCACAGACTCATCAAATACAACCTCAGTTTTTACGTAATCATCATTCACGGTTAATAGTCAACAAAAAATTATAAAACCCAATCTGTTTCTTATAAATCCGCAAATATGAGAACAAAACAAAATCTATTGACTAGACTTATTCATTTCACTTTCTATATTACAGCAGACTTTTAACAAAAAACAGATTTCTAGACAGGAGAATAACAACTAAATATTTTAGCACGGATGCAAAAATCCGTGCTAAAACCGTGCTAAATTGTACATAAAAACATAAAAACCTTAACATAAAAAATTGGCTTTCTTAATAGTTGGTGCATTTCTTTTTTGATATCTCATAATTTCAAAAGGTATCCTTGAAATAATGTAACCACTTGATACAGTTGCTAATTTAATAGGTTATCATTTGGAAATTAATAATTGTTCCAAGTAAATTGGCTGATATCTGATAGCACCTATCATAACATTTGCAAATCACTGGAATATCCTTTCATAAAGTTTTGTTTAAACCTCATATCGTAATGACAGGCCAAGCCCACTTATGCTTAACCTACATTGCGATATATAAGCCTATGATTGTAATTCTTGTCCTTAAGTACCTACTTATTATAGTTAATGGTTTTTCCCTAGATTTTATACCTTCTATATAAATATTTTAATATTTATACATTTAATAAAAATAAAATAATAGCTTATAAATGTTTTCTCCTAGGTGTATATAAATACCAGATAGGTATTATTCATACTTTCATACTTATATTGTAAAAGTGAAAGTAACTCCGTCTGTTACACAGGAAAGTAATCTAGTGAATCTTTAATAAAATAAAATATTAAATATATATAAAAAAAAAAACAATTTAAAACGACATTACGCGCTCCAAAAATAGTCAATACTTACATATTATAAAGTATGTATAACTCTTTTTAACAAAAAAAAAACGACTTCAAACCGTTTTCTCATGGATGCCATTGTCAGAACTATGCCAAATTGAAATGGGACCACACGGGAAGCACCAGCTTTCAAATAAAAAAAGAATCATCAAAATCATTCACCCAGTCGAAAGTTCTGAGGTAACAAACATAAAAAAAAAACAGTCGAATTGACAACCTCCTCTTTTTTTGAAGTCGGTTGAAAATCGCTGTTATTTTTGGTTGTCTGTCTGTAGCTCCGCTAACATCTTGTAAACCACCCAACGGATTTTGATGTGGTTTTCACATATGGAAAGAGCGATAAACGAGGAAGGTTTTTTCTCCGACCGACCGTTTCTCGTGATGTTCAGCTTCATTTCTAACATACTTCTCAGCGCGTTTTAATGCAAAACCATGATATACGTTTTGAAGTATGAAAACTCCACTTTCGAAATCGTCTTCGTAAATTGAAATAGGACCATACCTGTCGCATTCAGGCCTGCTGGAAAATTGCATACTAAAAAAATTCAAATGGCCACAGATCGAAAACTATACATCGGACAGTGTGCTTTTTGCACATATAAAGCTTATATTGATAACTAATACTGGCCGGAATATCTACGCTACAAGTCAAAAAATAAGCGAGATGATTTTTTTTAAACTGCACTTTGGCTGGTTTTTTTCCGATTTTCCCCTAAACTAACGGTCCGATCGAGTCATTCGACCTCTCATTTTCTTCATGATTACTCTAACAGTTTCAATTTTATAAGCAAAAAACTAAAAAAAACAGCTATTTTTTGCACAAAATTGTTAATAACAAAGTTATTATAAATAATAAAGTCGAGTGAAACTATTCTCCAATCAATAGCGCAGTTGGTTTTCTTCTAATAATTTTTTTTAATTCTAATAATAACTCTAAATCTGTGCAACTTGGTGTTAATGGCATATCCGTGCTAAGCCGGTGCCTGGCTGCAAATAAAATGGTAGATAAGTGATAGTGTCACCCATTGATAAATTTAATGACATACCCAATAAAATAGCACCCATTGTTCTGTTATTATAATTCACCACTAATGTCGTATTGTTTTAGTTTTAGACAATTCACTCGTGGAGCGGAAAACTAATAAATGCTTGCAAATTAATAATTACATTATAAAATTGTAGATTTTAAATTATTGATTAGTCACTAATATTACAATGTTAGTACGGAAATAAGTATTGTTGACGAGCCCATTGGATGAGTGAGTGGTTCGATTCCCGACAAGATCAACATTGGAAAAGAACTTTTCAAAGTTGGCTCTGGTCTGGATTTGAAAGACACTGCACCTGCAGTCATTTGGCTAACCCTGTTAGAGAAGACCACGGTAAAATAACAGCATCTGTGCTGTTGTGTTTCGGTGAGCGAGTTCAAAGGTCAAAGTCAAAAGAAAAAAGTCAAAAGACAAAAGGTAAGAGTAAACGTCAAAGGTACTTATGCCAGAACATGGACTTCATAGACAGAAATATGATTAAAGTTTGTTTGTTTGGTTGTACGCGCTAATCTCAGGAACTAACTGGTTTGAATTGAAAAATTCTTTTTGTGTTGGATAGTCCATTTATCGAGGAAGGCCGAAGTCGCGGGCACCACCTAGTATATTATATAGCCGTAAGAAAAAAATAATTCAGGCGAATGGGACCTAAATCATATAATATTTGCTAGCTGGGGCACCAGCTTCGTCTTCGTCTGCGTTGAAAAAGAAAAAAGTAGCCTATCCTGTGTCCTGTACGTCTAAATGTATATCCACCAAGTTTCATGAAAATCAGTACTTCTTTTAAGAGTTATGGAGGAACATACACATACATACATACAGAAAAAAAATTCTAAAAATCGTCAATTTAGTTTCAGTATCATGTATAGAGCTTATAAACACGATATATCTGAAAACAAAGTAACTTACTCCATGACCAACCCTTACAGATTTATTATTAGTATTGAAGTATGGATATGAGTTTAACATTTGTCATCGTAGCTGCGGCTTCGTAAACGGATAGGACGGTTTTGATTTGTTTTATGGCTGACATGATCTGGGATTGTTGTTAGCTATAATTTATGAAGATCTCGGGAGACCCCTTTTACGATAGCTTGTTATAATATGTAGGGACATGTCTTTAAGTCACAGACAAACTAAAAAAATATATCAAGAGTATGATTGAAAATTTAAATAAAATATAATCAGTTAATCAGGTGAATAATCTTTGGATTGTTGAATTGACAGGCGTGAAGTTCTTCAATTTGTTTTCGCAACAGTACAAGAAGTGTTTCTTGATTGTTTATCTCAATTGTTGATTGTTTAAGTGGCAATCCTATTTTTAACCTTGCATTGCTATAAGGATAAGTGTTCTACGACACGGATACATTCACTATCAATATTTCAATATCTTTGATACCTTGGTTTCAATTATTGTTATTTTCGAAGAAATCTATTTTTAAAATTAGAATAAAACACAGCTGATAATGTATTTTTTTTAGTGATTTACGGTACGGATACCTTGACTATCTATATTTTGATATCTCTGATACCTTGATTTATATTATTGTTATTTTCTATAGATTCTATAGAAAATTTTTTTTGGAGTGGACTACCCTCATCACTTAGGGGTATAAAAAATAGTTTACGACCTATTCTGAGACCTACCGAATATTACACAAAAATTTCATAAAAAAGGTTTTATAAAGTTACGCGGGCGAAGTCGCGCTTATACTTGATATGAATCTATTCATCGGTGAAGGAACTTATGTATGGCTGACAAGAAAAGTGCTTTAACAGTTTTCGATAACAAATTCCATTCATTTCAAAATTAGTTAAGGCTTAGATTTTAAGCAGCGTTGATTTGAAATAGATTGAGCTCGTGTGGTCAACGAGTGGACCTCGCGTGGTCAACGAATTTCCGAGCAGTCAGCGTTTGGCTCTAGGTGTGGCACACGAGTGTTTAGTTATGTCAAATTTTACAATCCGCCCTATCCTGCAGTCTTCATGATGAAGAAAATGCGTCCGGTAAGAAAATGCGTCCGGTACGCGTCGGAAGAAAGGCTTCCGAACGTGCCGGGCTGGCTGGGAGCGCCGCACCGCCCTCACGTAAACCGCGCTGTCATCGCGCGGTTTACGTGAGAGCGTGAGACAGGCATGCGAGCAGCGAGCTATCATGGAGTGGACCACTCGCCGTCAGCACGTGGATATCTCGCGAGCGAGGCGATCCGAGGGCCTAATGCGAGTTTTACTCTTTCATACGCGTCGAGCGCGTAAACGTCAATTTGTATAGGAATGAAGCAGCGCCACCTAGTGGTTAACGTGTACGTCTGCTTCATTCTCATACAAATTGACGTTTACGCGTTCGACGCGTTTGATCGAGTAAAACTCGCACTAGGCCCTCCGGTGACGCAATGGAGTTGATATAGTGAGCGCATGCCCATACAAATCCATCTATAAAGAATACTAACCACTCGAGGCGAGGTGGTGCGGTTCGGGTGCCGTGTGGCTCCAGTGAGCTGTGACCTTAAAAGATCTAAGCGTACATACAGACGGACAGACGGCGGGAAGAGACTTTATTTTATACTATGTAATTATGTTACTCACTGATATTGAGCTTTCTATAGGTGAAAGGATTTTTAAAATCGGTTCTTTGAGTTAATTAATTACAAATATTTTTCTCTTTATAATATTAGTATATTAGAGATTATTATCTATTTTTTTACGTTTAAAAGTGTGTACTTTTATTTTGAAACCTGAATTCAAACTTCGATACGGACGGAAACATTTTAGCCCATTACCCTTGTTGTTACTTAAAGGAAAAATAACAACTTTTTTTTTTATTATATATAAGGAAAACGTCGCAAGTTAACCGCTAAGTTAATAAGTTAGTACGTGTTGGTAAAAATGTTAACAATCTTAGAGAACAAGTACTACTATTATTGCTACATGAATTTCAATGACAGTGTACAGTCGGCCGCATAAGTCGATTAACACTTTCAAAAGTGCAAAACAACGTAACACTTAACGCGCCATAAGTCGTTGTCACGACTAGAGGACAAAATAAATCAGTAAGTAAGTAAGTAAGTTGAGTGTTCAGTTGTTTTGCACTTTTGAATGTGTTAATTGACTTATGCGGCCGACTGTACACATGATTTTTGTTGTGTTCGTAACAATTGTCAGGACAGGGTTTGTATGAAAAAAAAATTATGAAAAGATGGTAAGTATTCCTTCCTCGTTTATCCCTCTTTATATAAGTATAAAAACCAAAAGAAAACAGTTGAGCGGATTTGGAGTCCATATATAATAATAATAATAATAATAATAGCCTTTTATTTACAATCCTTATAAGTAACATTTCATCTTATTCTACAAGTATTGTAATTTCTTTTTTTAACTAAAATTTAGATAATAAAAAACTTCATAGACACCGGTTTCTTGATTGTTTTGCTTTCCAGCATAGGCCTCCCCAAGTATTCTCCATAACAGTCTATCTTTTGCTTTTCTTATCCATATCTTTCCTGCCACCTTTTTAATATCGTCTTCCCATCTACGATACTGTCCACCTTTCTTTCTTTTATTGTATCTGGGGCACCATTCCGTCACATAGTAGAGGACAAACATTGATATTTATTTATATAAACTAATAACCCGCTCCCGGCTTCGCCCAGGATGAAATTTTTTTAAACACACATTCCTCGTTCGAAGTTTATTATTTTGTATGGAAAAGATTTTTTATTATTTTTTTTTATCTACAATAGTTTAGATAATATAAAAAGAGGTACTCCAGCGTACTTATAATTCAATTGTGCATTATTGCATTGTAGTTAGGTACTAACTCGTATAGTGTTCACAACGACATAAAAACCAATAAAGCTTTTAAATGTTAAGGGCAAACGTGACTCTGTTAAGTACGTGTCGAAGCAACTTAAAGGTCAATCGGATTTACTATGGGACTTCACACACAGGACAAGTTGACATCCGTATATTTTTCTATTATTACGTTCCTTGATCGATTTCAGTAAGTACTTCCTTGGACACAAATATAAGAGGGAAAAAATGACCATGGTTGACACGGCCATTTTGTAAGTTGCAAAAGGAAATCTTTGTTAATTTTCCTACAGTAATGTATAAAAGTTATATCAGCCTACTTGTAACATTCTTTTACAATTTGTAAATCACGCCCATTTTTCTTACATATGGTCAAGCATTAAATATTTTTATTTTTAGGCCCGCGACTTAGGCCGCGTAACTTTGTAAATTATATACTAAAACCTTCCTCGAGAACCACTCTAACCATTGTTGAAAACAGCATGAAAATTTTTTGTTTTTGTTTTTGTTTTTGAGTAAAAAGTAGTTTTTGAGTTTATCGCGAACAGACAGACAGACGCGGCTTAGGAATTTGTTTTATTAATATGTAAGAATTAAGGATATTACCTAAATCACATTTTTTGCTGAATGGAACTTAGGGTATTTTTCATTTCAAAAAAGTGCTTTCCCGATCATACTTTATAATCGTATATATAAATAAATTTATGAGCGAGTAAAATATTTATAAAGTTATGCAGACGAAGTAACTAGATACAACTATATAGATACAACTAAATAGATTGCAGCAGTGCCGTAAATAGGGCAGTGCCACCGGTGCCCAGGCACAGGGCGTAGACTCTGGGGGGCGCAAGAATGGACAGACCAGGCAGGACTATTATTTTTTCGATTTGCTCCTGATAAGCTCCCGCTGCGCCCCTATAGTGCTCGATTCCAACATATACGTACCTACATGCCAGTATCATCAAAAACGTCTATTAAATTAGACAAAACATCGAGCTCATTTTTTTGGCAGACACAGTGGGTGGTATAATAGACGAAGGGTCCACTTAACATCATATGGCTCGTCTGCTTGTTTGCCCACACGCACATCAATCAGTTCTTTAAAAAAAATAGATTTTTCTTCCAAAATATTAGATAATTGGTCCACCAACACCAAGTTCCTTTGTGCTTTATTTTATCACCCTGAATAAAATAAAGTAGGCCTATACATTGCTTCAGGTTACCTATAATATCTAAAAAAAAGGGCGCAGTTATAGAAGCTCGCACAGGGCGCAAAAAAGGCTATTTACGGCACTGGATTGCAGATGTCTGCAGAATGAGTAAGCAAACTATTCCAAATAAGTGTTATTTCTGTAGCTTCAATTTTATGGTCGATTGCTTCTTATTAGAGTATTCCGTGGCCGAGTCAATTTATACTACTCGTAGCTGAACTCGGCCACGATTAGATGCGGAAATCGTACCTTCTTTGACAAACCGTGATAACTCGGCAAGTATAAATAAGATGTTTATGAATTTTACACATAAACCATTCTCAGAAATCCCTCTTTCCATCGATAAAATCAGGAACAAAATCCATTAACAATTTCCGAGATTAGCGCATACATACAGACAGATAGAGAAAAAGGAGAAATTTAAACATGTATAGAATAGGCAGTAACATAGAGAATTCTTAAATTAGTGAACTTTTAATACGTCATTATTATAATCCTTACATATTATAAACCAAAGTCCTCCGCCGCGTCTGTCTGTCTGTTCGCGATAAACTCAAAAACTACTGCACCGATTTTGATGCTGTTTTCACCAGTGGATAGAGTGGTTCTCGAGGAAGGTTCTAGTATATAATTTACAAAGTTACGCGAGCGAAGTCGCGGGCAGCAGCTAGTTATCTATAAAATGCACTGACTATGCATATTTTATAAAGTAAACATCCGCTAAGAAAGTTTTTATCTAAAGTGGTGGAAAGGTCTTTGATTAAATGTCGAGTGTTTTCAGTTACATTAAATTATGGTTTTTAATTCAAACAAAGTGCACGCCATTTTACTGTTTTAATAGACCACGAAGTTAAAGTACTTGCTACATTATTATAGTCATAGGAAAACTTGACTTTTTTTTATGAAAAGCAAATATGTCGTAATGTTTGTAGAAGTTTGACTACGTATTTAATAAACATTTAAGTTTGTTTTATGTAAATTGTGGCAGACACGCTGTCAGTCCAATTTATGGTAGGTGGCTATCCTTGTCCCCCAAGATGATTGGCGTACCTCAAATTTCGGATACGCCGAGGTTCTGACAGGTAGCGTAGCCTTCCCAACGCTGGATAGCCGTGGCGTGGCACCGATGTTGTGTCATAACGTCTCCCCGCAACCCCGCCTATCAATGGCTGGGTATCCAAGAGGATTTCCCAACCGATTTTGGGTTTATTCATTACCAACAAAAATAGAAATCTTTTCTCTTTATAATATTGGTACTTATAGATTGCGACGAAGCCGATTCTTTCTGTCAAAATAGATTTTAAATTATAAATTGCCGTCCATCTTGTTTTGGATGTGACGTAGTGGGACTATGGGAACAGCCCCCATACCCATAGAAGTCAGTCCATTGATAGGTCGATTTGACTAGACGTCAAGTCCACTCGATTTGACATACGAATATAAAGAAACCAAAGTCTATTTCGTTCTACGAATAAAGAGTCTACCATACTCTGTTGTAACTATTTATTAGGAATTCTATATTGTAAGTAATTATGTTGAAAGCAAGTACTCGTATTGTACAATTGATAAAAGTTATGCACGTGTCCATTACAGGAAACTAAAGATGGTGTTCGCGTTCTCACGTTGCAATAATAATAATAATTAGGTACTATTTATTATTAATTCTCACTCTAATTGATACACAAGTTTCTTTTTTATTTCAAATGCAAATATATAGGTACTTATTTCCCTGTATTTGTTTTCTGTAGATGATTAAAAATATATGCGAAATATGTGCTGCATAGAAATATAAGACAAAAGGTCATAAATAACACACGAAGAAAATACAAGGAAATCCATGAAATCCTCTTTTGTAATGAAAGTAATAAAATTTATGATTTTATATATTGTCTTCCTTTTATGAAATGTTTACAGGAATCGTAAAAAACAAGGAAATATGTAGTTTTAAAATCTGAGAAAAACAATTAGAAAAATTTACTTAAATATATAGTTTAGTTGGTAAACTCATTTATGTTGGTATAAACCATATCAAATGAATGACTTCTATACACAATCAATACCTTTAATTAGTCACGCTTGAAATTTGATAAGCATTATTTTTCTTTTTAAATATAATTAGTTATAGACAATATTTTAGTCTATATTAAGCCGTGTAACATTAAGAAACTGATATTTTACAAATCACTATCAAGTATAAAGTCGAACATTTTATTATTATTTTATTATCTATAGGTCCTGTACCAATATATACTATACCAATATATCGCTGCTTAAAAACTAAAGGGCACTAAAACAAAAAATCCAAAAGTGATTTTATTGCAAAAATACAATCACAATCCTTCATATATTGTATGTTGCAAAAAGACTTATCGTTGTTTTATTCCATATTTAGTATATTTTGATCATTTTTTTTATATATTCAAAAGTAACTTATATGCTTATATCTCTTTTAGTATTCAGTTTATTATAAAATTACTTAAAACATTTAATGCTACTTAAAAATACGCTTCTAACGATGTATAATATGCATATATTTGATATATATCGAATAAGAAAAAAATATACAAAAAAAATTTTTTTTTTTCGATTAGCTCTCCTTGAAAAAGTGTAATTTTGATTTGTGGTCCTTTACTTTTTAAGCAGCGATATAAAGCGGAAGAGTTTGTTTTTTTGTTTGTTTGGTTGCACACGCTAATCTCAGGAACTACTGGTTCGAATTGAAAAAATATTTTTGTGTTGAGTCCATTTATCGAGGAAGGCTATAGGCTATAGAGAACGCGGACGAAGTCGCAGGCATTAGCTAGTAATATTATAAAGAGAGAAGTGTATGTTTGTAATGAATAAATCCAAAAACTAATGGACCTATTTTGAAAATTATTTCACCTATAGAAGCTACATTATAGGCGAGTAACATAGGCTAAATTTTATAGTTACGCTAGCGTAGTCGCGTGCAATAGCTAGTTATTCAATATATTATTTATAGTATAAATATTGTATATATAAAGCACTAAATACTATAAAAAATAATATTAATGTGCCGCAAGTAGCGCAGAGTGCGAAACTCCTGACAATTGTAAAATCTCAGATTTTAAATCTCAGATTTAATAAATTTTTTTTACTAGTGACATGAAAACACTAAAAAAATCCACTATGTACCTATGTCCAGTCCAGTACTTCTTCAATAACGTACTAATGTGGTAATTAATTAAGTAATGACTTGAGCAATAAATTGCGTCAAAATTAAACAATTTATAAACAATAATCAACCTTGACAATATAAGCGTTACTTTATATACTTTTCGTTTGTCTGCAATAAATTTAAAAGTGAAACGAGTATTAAATGCTTATGGATGAAACATAACAATTTATTATTGACTTAGCGTTATATGTGTTATCACTGAATGACGGTATTAAGATTAGGGAAGTACGGAATTTGTTTAATTTAGATTATTTATAAACAATACAAAACTGCGTGACAGTTTGGTTGGAGAAATCTTCTAAAATTCCCAATGTTACTCATTTCTTCTTGCCTAATGGTTTAACAATACAATAGTAATTTAATTTCACTTTTAAATTAAACTTTTAAACTCTTTGTTTTGTTTTTAAAATAGGTAATGTATGCCACACATAATCTTTACATAATATAATTTGAAGTCGTTTTATGCTATTTCACCATCAGTTAGATAATTTTTGGTTTTCCACAAGGAAAGAAAAATCCTACTCCAAAACCGGGTTTTGGAATTATTTGTCCTCCCAATGCTGTTATGTAAGTTGGTTATGTACGGGAAACAAGGGAATTTTTCACTGAATATATGTTAAAAACCTAATTAAGTTTTTTCCTGAGCGAAGCCGGGAGAGGGTCGCTAGTATACTCGTATTATAAAATAAAGTTGCTGTCTGCTTCTATTCTCCGCTAACTTCTAAACCGCCCAACTCATTTTGCTACTGTTTTCACTATTTTTTTTTTGTTAAAAAACAAAATCACCAAGATTAATACATTTGTATAATTCGTAATAACTGTAACCTGGTGACCTGTAACACAGGTATTTTTCAATTAAACATGGGAGGAAGAGCTGTTGTCCAATATTTTTTTAGAATAAATAACAAAGAAATACATAAATACATCCAATAAAATATAGAATAAAATAAAAGATGAATTTATGTAAATTAACATTATAATTTATAATTTTTTTTTTATTATTGTATTTAAATTTAGATAAATTTAAGAATAATTTAAAGACATGGTTCACATACCTCAACGTCGCGACTGTGATCGATCAAATGAAAAGTTCGACACAGCCACTCTAAATATCACTCTGTTCCTTTTATTTTATCTTTAACGATAAACTCGTTTTATCGCAAGGAAAACTCGCGAGAGTTTATAAATATCGCGAATTGGGCGAGCACACCCAGCGACCGCCCGAACTCGACTGGCTGTGCTGTGCGGACGGACAATTAAGTAGCGGCGCGTGCGCATACAACCTTAAATACCATTGAGAGCTCAAGCTCAAGGTCAAAGCTCATCGCATTTCAAATGTACTGAAAATGCGGGTATAGCGCGTGAAAGACTTCCGTGTGCGTAATGTTTTGTTGCTCTACATTTTTGGAAAAGTACACAATGTTATCTAAAGATATCTACTAATTAGATATGTAACTAATAACTTTATTTACTCGTATTTTATATTAATATTATAAAGAGGTAAACTTTTTATGTTTGTTTATTTGTATGTAGAAGATAACCTTCGAAACTAGTCATTGTTAGTTTCTCAACTCACTTCTTCTAAAAAAATCCAACGGATTTTGATGCGGTTTAAGCTAATAAAAAGATATGTTGAACATATTTGGAAGAAACATATGAAGATACTTTTAACCTGGAAAATGTTCCCTAGGGATCGTCTAGAAATTTAAATATTTTGGCGCCACCCAGGCGTTAAGTATTCAGGCAGTCAGGCTTTTAAAATTCCATTCATTTCTCAACGCGACTTCATCATAGTTGCAGGCACCATCTAACTATATAGTATTACCTAGTATAATATAGTTTTAATCTTGTTCTAAGCATGTATTTTTTGTTTATACAAGAAATATAATATTACAATGTAGTGAGAAATAAATGAGTATATTAATTAAACAAAATTAAATAAGTAAATCTAAGTTAAATTCTAAGTAAAGCTCCGATACCCTAGGAGGATTACCTCGTTGTAAGACAAGGCAAATCTGTTGACCGAAGTAACAACCAGCTCTAAATTCGCCTTACTTCAACAATTACATACTTATATTACTACAATACTTTAACAAACAATTACAGTAAATATTATGATTACAAGAAAACCATGTACTTAATTTACCCAATATGGAACAAGGACTTATTTGACGCCCTTGAAGGATTCGCAGAGAAAGTTGACCTATAAAGATATTGTAATTGACTAATCAACTTCCGTCCTAAAATTATACATGTCTTGTTACTGATAAATGTATTTACTGTACGTGACTTGAAAATATTAAGATACTAGCGATCCGCTCACGGCTTCGCCCGGGTGCAATTTTTTCCTGCAAATTATATACTTAAATACTTACAATAAACCTTCCTCGTTTATCGCTCTTTCCATCAGTGAAAACAGTATCAAATAAGTTGGGCGGTTTATTTAAGAAGTTTTATATTGTGGCCAGCGACTTCGCCCGCTTAACTTTATAAAAAATAGCCTATGTATGTTACTCGCTGACAACGTAGCTATCTATAGGAAAAAGAATTTTCAAAATCGATCCAGTAGTTTTTGTTTATTAATTACAAACATACAAAAATATCAATTTTCTGTCTATAATATTATTATAGATTAGCTGTGCCAGTAACATGGTATTTCGATATTCGAAGCTTGTTCAAATTACTCGTACAATACATCAGTGAAGAGATGTATACAAATTGCTTTTTGAAAAAATATCATAGACAATATAGATATTATAAGTATAGTCATAGCTATAAATAGTTATTACTCAACTACTCAATCAATTTTTTATTTTGTGTCTATATGGTGCCTATTAAATTAATTACATAGCATCCAAAATATTAGACAGAAAATGGTGTTAAACTCGATCTTCCAATGCGTCCTTGACCTTTACAAGACTAGATTAAATCAACATTAGATTTTTTTAACTACCTAGGTATTGCTTTATCGGAGTTCCTTTAAAACGTATGTATAATAATATGGAAATATACGTTTTAATATTGACTACATTTTTGCACAGTTCCAAACATTTTGTCTTTTAGAGAAGAATATTTCAAATACAAGTTATAATATTGAATTTACATTTTTGTACAGGTCCAAACATTTGGAAAATAAGTTATCCTCTTTCCTCTTACATTTTTTTGCATAATATATTACCTACTTTAAAATTTTTTTGTCCTGGCTGACTATCATATCAACGCACAGTCAAAACTAAAAAGTCTAGAAAGCAGAAATTTGGAACATAGCTTTGTTTTATAACGTAAACATCTGCTAAGAAAAGATTTTGGAAAACGGTTCGCTAGCCTACTGTTATATGCTTGGGTTTGCAATGAATGATCTTAGTGGTCTGCTGTTCGTCCCATATTATCATAAAAAAAACCACACTGCACATCTTGTATGTCTTATGCACAATTCTATCAGAAACTTGTGTTTCTACATCGTCTGCTTGCTCGTTACAAAGTAGTCGCCTTGAATACTGTTATCTCTCTTTGCATTATTATTCATTCGCACCTCTTGTCAGTTGGCATTGTTGTGGGTGCACATTTGCATATTTTATTAAGTATATGACAGTTTACTCTACTATTTTCGGACAACTATATTATTCCCATATTAGGAAGCCTCCTATTGAAGTAATTGACGTCTCCAATTCATCTTCCTTACAATGCCTCGCTCAAACATTGTACCAGGTTTTGAAAATGCTCACAAATGCAGTAAGTTAGAGATAAGTTAACTATGTACCTAAATCGTTATACAAAGATTCTTCTTTGGGACTACGCTGCGGACATAATCTACTATTTTCATTTTACAAGATAGGACACTAGATCTATCTAACAAAATAGGTCCGCAGTCTTCTCTTCGAAAAAATGTCAAAGGAACTAACGGAATGAAATTGTCCCAGTGTTATAGATAAGAAAACATTTCAACGGGTGCTACAAACGAAACAAGGGTTTGGTTGATTTCCTATAAAATTCCTCAAAAATTGGGCTATCAAATACACAATCAAATTTTTCCTTTTATTATTAGAGAAGATCTAAATAAAACTGGCTTTACCCGCTCTTTATAGTAAAACTAGACAAGGTGAACCAAGGAACATATATATAGGTACTCTCTAGCGAGAAGCGATAGGTGGACCGTTGCCAAAAATTATAGGACCTACAACCATTAGTTAGTGTTTCATAAATTGACCACAATGGCGCTTGTGTGGCATTGGGGAAATGGTATGATTGGTTGGTTGAGTAGTTCATGATACAACCGTAAATAAAAATGCTACTACAGGACCTCCTATTTAATGGTCTACGAGTATTGTAAGACGCTCTCTGTAATCTGAGATATAAATTCCTTGTAGTAACGGTCATACCATTAATATAAATTATAGTTATAATTTAAAAAAAAAGCACTCCTCAAAACGTTCCAAACATGCAATTAGTGGCCCAGAATTAAACTAAGCACTAAAAAGGCCAAATAGCTCCATTGAATGATAATTCGACACAGCCTTACTTAAATTAAAATGGCTTATTACTTAAAAGAAGTTATTAACCATGAAAGTAATGCTATGAGTAAACATTATACGTCAACATTAGATATATTATGTGGGCTTTAACTGTTCTATTTAAGGTTATTTTTCAAAGCGGTAGTTATGTAGAATGTGTATGCACATTTATCTTATGCAAATTGTGTCAGTGTCGAGAGTGCAAGTATATAATATGGCACCCGTATGAGACGCGCATTGGCAAGAATCTAGCAAAATTTTATTTGACGTCACACCTAAAGGTATGACTTTTAGTTCTTAACATCCTAAATAAAACTTGAGACTACCGATGGTTGTAAGAATATAAGCAGAATCGACACAGTTAGAATTTATTTACAGTTCCCATGAAATGGATTCTGCCTTCAGCGCAATATTTCGTGTGATCGTTGTATAAAAAATGGTTCTTCCTCCAGACCGTATGTAGCGGGTTTTTAGACGTTAGACGTTTGTTGGACATAGGTCTCCCCTGAATTTTCCAATAGGACCGGTCAGAAGCAGCCCGAGAGGTTAAAACACTGAGATGTCTCGGAGCTTTCCGAACGCTGCCCATCCGAGATGGATTCGTCGATTGACCTCCTTCTCGAAGTTGGCTCCACCTAGTTGGACTGTTTGTCCCAACATTAATCCCAATAATTAAATAAATAATGATCTCAACAACAATAAATAAATAAATAAACAATACTTTAGGTAGTTCACCGGGTTGCGCATCGAATGTCCAAAACCCCGAACTAATCAAGGACTGTGGCGGTTTACAGTAGGTAGGTACTGTGCTAAACACTCAATATATTTATTAAGGGCCTGTGCACACAATTTTTATTAAACAAGCTGACTACGCACGCTTTTGATTAGCGTGTCGTCAGCGTGTATTAGCAGATTGTACACGTTTGTATCGATACATTCTGTACGTGCGTTTGTATCTACAGTTGTATCGTTACAAAAGCAAACGGAACACGTTTCGAAAGGGATACCTATTGAGGAGGGTTGTATCTGCGCATTTGTAGCGATACGCGAGGATTGTGTGCAAGTCAAACCTTGCGTTTGTTTAGGGTCCAGTACATCCCAGTACCTTTACTGTGAGTTTATAACTCGCCAGCGAGAGCGGCGGTCATTATAAACTCATGGTAAAAAGGTACTGATAGCGTTCTATGCGCGTTGTCAGTTCGTTTAAAAGACGTCGTGTGCATAAACTAAACTTATACCTACTCAACTATTAATTATATACAGCCTTGTTTTTGAAGTGTCTACCAAGTTCTACCTTCCTCGAGATGTAGTCAGTACATAATTTTCATTCCAAATAAAATATACCATGTGAATGATATCATCCGTGACGGTACAAACAAGAGCTAAACGTGAGACCTCGAACGTTGTCCCGTAATTGAGCGAATTTTCCTTTCCGATCGGATATAGGAAAACGTGGGGTATGAGTCAAGTCAAGCAATGACTCCTTAGGTAAAGTAGCTTACCTACATTGAATACACAATTGGGGGTATAGTCTGTTCGAATCTATATTACTTTTTTAAATTTCTATTAATACAAGTAACACCATAAAAGGTTGCAAAAGCATTGCAGTTATTGGTAGAATAATCAATGAGGGATACGAAGGGACCACGAGACACTTCTAAGGCATCTCTAACGACCCCTTTTGGTCAAGTGGTTAAGGTGCTTGCCTTAAGGGTTCAATTTCCAGCAGGGCCAACTTTGGATATGAACATTTCAAAATTGGCAGGGCGCAAGGCACACTGGGTTTTGCAGTCATTTAGGCAGCTCGTATGGTTGCATTAATCACCCCCTTACAAAATACCACCATGAAATAACAGCATTTATTACTTTTGTGATCCCTAATCGTACTATGGCGAGCACCTATGGCGTTGCTAAAGTTATTGGCGACGGTATCCACCTACCATCAAGTGTACCGTCAGCCTGTCTAACGACTGTAACATGTAAAAAAAACTAGCCGGAACCGATTCATTATTTAGAAAAAGTTATACTATTTTTTCTATATATCTATATCCACTTAAGTATGCTTATCTAATATTTCATTACATTTTCAGTAGGAAAATCTCTTCATTATTTCCTCGATGAAAAGGTGCATTTGGCACAAAATGAGATACTATCTCTCCGGAGGTGTGTCATGACGTATGTCGGAATTCACGCGACCTCAGAACGACCGCGACCGGAAAAATAAATAATAAATAATAGTATTGTTGAAAAACATTTTATTGTAATTAGTTACACGGGGGTGTGGAAACAGGCTAACCACACTTGCCAGGTAAAAATGTTAAATAACTTGTTTATAGAAATTATTCTGTTGAAAAAAACAATTTTGGCAATGTACCGCACTCATGATCTGAGTAATTCGGCACTAACCACTTCTGTCAGAAGAGTACTGTAAAGTAATAACGCTTTTGCTGTTATTTTAAGCCTAGTCGCCCGACGCAAAAGAAGAGTGTTATAAGTTTCACCTGTGTATCTACTGTGTACCTGTGTATGCGTATATCTGTGTGTCTGTCTGTAGCATCGCAGCTGATGGACTGGTTTTGCTTTTTTTTATAGTACATAGATAGTAGGTACTTAGCTGTAATTTATAAAGGTTAGCTTAGCATTTTTTTTATGTTAAGGTCGACAGACAGGCTGACGGTCCACTTGATGGTAGGTGGCTACTGTCGCCTATAACTCAAGTAACGCCATAAGTGCTACAAGTGCGCTGCGGACCATAGAAGGATTAAGGATAAGGGATAAGGAAGGGAAGGGGTAATGGGCTCTGGCATCCCTTACTCACACACCGAAACACAACAGTTTATGATTTTTAATGGGATTTCACTAACTTTCACGACTTATGTTCGATTGATGTGAAATTCGATAGAAGTGCTATAACTTCCGTGGTATTTTCATGATATAATAACCTTGAGTGATTTTGCAGCATCGAGTTGTCTGCGGGATTTCACAGCTGAAGCCTATTTGGGCTCAATAAAAGGCTAGGGTTAGTTTATAATTTTTAATTATAGTTTGTCACTTATTACCTACTTACATTTGTTATTATGTTAGGTATTTTTATTAATTTCGAGTGGATGTCCTCTAATGACATCAACCACGTTGAGTTCATAGTCATGAAGTGATTCATAGTCAACACCATTCGAGATAAGAGTAGTTAAGTACTGATATTTTCATGTAAATGTTCATATCATTTATTTTCTTCAATTTTATTGCGTCAATTTCTCACTTATATTCTCACTTATATTAGCACGAGTTATGTCTCTAGTACAAATGCGTAATAGGCGCAGGCTGGTTGTCGTATCCCAGCTTTCTCAAGTCCTTTGACACCATTGAAAAACTCACTGTCACAGTTCCATATGACTCCGTTCTCAACACTGTAACAAATTACACATTGAAGAATACATAACATATAATTGTCGCCTATAACAGATTAATTAGGAGTACTGGCATATATATTTTTGCTAGCTCCCGCGACTTCGTCCGCGTTGAAAAAGAAAAAAGTAACCTATCCTGTGTCCTGTACGTCTAAATGTTTACATATCTACCTAGTTTCATGAAAATCGGTTAATTCATTTAAGAGTTATGGAGGAACAAGGGAGGAATATACATACAATACCTACACTTACAGATTTATTATTAGTATTGATTGATTGATGATGATTGATTATTCTTTTGTTCTTTTGTTTTGTATAGTTTGGTTTTTTGTTTTCTTTTTATTTTGTATAAAAACTTGTGTTTCGGTGAGTGAATATAAAAGGATGCCAGACGTCGTTTTTCCCTATCCCTTCCCTATTAAGGATAAGAGATACTATCTATACCAATATATAAAGCTATTTTGTTTGTTTAGTTGTACGCGCTAATCTCAGGAACTAATGGTTCGAATTGAATTTTTTTTTTGTGTTAGACAGTAATGGACTGTCTAACACAAAAAAAAATATCGAGGAAGGCTATAGGCTATAGAGAACGCGTACAAATTCGCGGGCACCAGCTAGTAAATAATAATCCATTATCCTTAATCCTAGTTTCGGCCTGGCCTCTAGTTTGATATCTACTAGTCTAAGAGGATAAGGGAGACTTCTAGGAGGATATATTCGCAGTCATTTGGATAGCCGTCCTAGTACAATACAGTAACAACCCCATTACAGAAGAAGACGATGAAATAACAGCACGTTTTTTTCTACATATTTTACAGAGTAGGTAGGTATGAAAATTTAAATAAAGTAGAATCAGTTGAATAATCTTCTTATTGTTGAATTGACAGGCGTGATACTCTTTAGTTTGTTTTCGCAACAGTCTTGATTGTTTATCTCAATGATAAAGAGGCAATCCTATTTTTACCTTGCATCACTATAAGGATAAGTGATGGCACGGATACATTCACTATCTAATAACTACTTGGTTTATTTCAACAATCAACAACAAAAGTGCGTTACTTTAAAAAAAGAATGCTATATTTAGAATAGGTACTCCTTTATTTGGACAAAGGACTTCCGCTTTGTTAAAAACTTTTTGGACTACTAGCGGCAAGGCACATTGGACTACTCTTGTGCTTCAAAGAGAGATTTGTATGTTTGTAATGAATAAACTCAAAAACTACTAAACCGATTTTAAAAAATTCTTTCAGCTATTAAGTTACATTATCAGCGAGTTACGTAGGCTATCATCATCAATCAATACTAATAATAAATCTGTAAGTGTAGGTATTGTATGTATGTATGTTCCTCCATAATTCTTAAACGAATTAACTGATTTTCATGAAACTTGGTATATAAACATTTAGACGTATGGGACACAGGATAGGCTACTTTTTTCTTTTTCAACGCGGACGAAGTCGCGGGCACTAGCTATAGTATTTAATATTTACGCCGGGGAAGTGGCGTGCAACAGCTCGTTTCCAATAATTATAACAAAACAATAAAATTATATTATAATAAAAGGTCATACAATAGTTATCTTTTCCACTGGCGAGCATTTTGGGGTCAGCTAACTCTGGATATCTTCCCGTCATCCATGATAACCATTCGCCAAGAACCGTCGCAGCTCTGGGACGCACCAGCTCTGCACAAATCTCCCGTCTACCAGTTGTTGGTGGCATCAATACAAGAGCATAACCGTGTAATGTATCTCCAACAAATACATTCTGAGCTCTGACTGTCAATATCAGCTGTGGCCCTAAAAGTATGAGTATATAAAACAGAAGGTATATCCTTATATAACTACTGCTAGCTGCTGCCCACGACTTCGCCCGCGTAACTTTGTAAATGATATACTTTAAAACCTTCCTCGAGAACACTCTATCCATTGGTGAAAACAGCATGAAAATCGGTGCAGTAGTTTTTGAGTTTATCGCGAACAGATAGACAGATTGACGCGGCGGAGGACTTTTGTTTTATAAATGTAGTGATAAGGTTGTGTCTCCGGGATGAACTTCCTAAACTACTGAACAGATTTTAATAAAATTTCGTAACCATATGTAATTTGGTCCGACTTAAAAGATAGGATAGTTTTTATTTTGAATCCGTGCAAAGCTGGGAGCTGGCCACTAGTGAGTATATAAAAATAGAACAAAACTAAACTTACAACCAGAAATATTTGTACTGCTAAAAACAACTTCTATGGGCATATTAAACACAACTCTTTCTGGATCTTTGCCAGAACTCGCCATCTGTGTCGTCCCTGAAGTAATTCCTGAGATAGGACTCCAATCCGGACCCCAAACGAAATCATATTGGATGTACAGTTTATCATCAAATACGCCGGCAGGAAATGTTATAAACTCTACTTGACCAATAAATGATATTAGGAATTTTGTTATATCGGGCTCTTTTATTGACATTATAATTATTTTTACATATAGTTCTCTAGAAATACATATTATAGTTTCAAAAAAACCATCAATTCAACAAAAATAACCTAACATTCATTTCAGATTTCTAAAAACAAAACAAGCGTTTCTATGACAACAAGTCCAGTGTTGCCATTTCTTATATTCGGCAAAAAAATTACCGTATATAATAATTACTTCAAATTATATTTCTGTTTCAAATACATTCTTGAATTTTCAAATTAGATTTATTGAAATAAAAATGCGTACATATTTACTGCTTTTTACAATTTTTTCAACTTAACTGAAATAACTGAAAATATAATATTATACTAACCATAAACAAAATGAACACTTCCGTTTTGTATACTGTTTAACCGACACATGCTGTGTACTCGGCCAAAAGATGGCGCAATTATTGCTTTTCAAATTTCTAATCGGCCACCATTGTAGGAGTATCGTTGATGCTGTGTTCCAATGAAATAAGTGTTTTTTGCACTAGTTTCTATGAATTATAAAGTAATAATTTGTGTAACATAACCGTTGACATTATTCATCCGACAATCACGACTGATCCACACGGTAAAGTGCTTAAATTTGAAACGAAAATGCGTGCAAAGTGTCACGCGAAGTTAGCATCGGGCTCGTGAACACCATTCCAGATACGATATAAATTAGTTTTACTTTGAAAATAAGCATTGGTGAACTGTGAAACATTTGTATCTTTTATACAAAGCCCTTGTGGTATGTCTTGGAAATGTGAATTCATAAGGTGTGCACCGCAAAAGGCATCAGAAGATTCTGTACACGTCGTAAGCGAGCTCTGTTACGCGGGCGAAGGATTGAAAAGTTGCCGGCATCGTTATGGTGGACTGAGGGAGTGTTGTTAACGACTCGGCATTAGATTCGTGTTGTAAACATTGCAACGAGAGTTCCTTGCACCATGTCCGGAGGCTCCCAGCACAACCCTAATGGAAGACAACAAATGGGCCCCGGTTGGAGCCCCTTGCAGGTGCTCTTTAATATACAAAAATTATTATTTTCAGGCTCTTTATAAGAAATTTAAAAATATATATTTTTATCCTAAAAGTTTCATAAAGTTTAAGAAGTAAATGCACGTTTCTACTATATCTATTAAGACGCGCACTTTTCTCGCAATCAAATCCAATGTCATGCTATAATAAAAATAGTTTTAACGCTACGTTAGTTATCAAAATTTAAATAAATATCTTGGTACTAGTTACATGTGTATTTTGATCTCTTATATTATAATAAAATGAAACTAATAAGAATTTTAATAATCTATGGTTATGTGAACAGATGTTATCTTTGTGTGTGTACAAGATTCAAGCAAATCAGCTGTTTTGTTCTGGGAAAAACATTTAAATATTGTTTTCGTCAGAATGAGGTTTATTATAACTCCTATCTAAACTTCACTTATAACATATTAAACATTAACTAATTGTATGTATCTTAAATTTTATTTTTCTTGTCTTCATTGTGTATTTTCAATACATATAAGACTAGTTTTTCCAACAATAACAATAATTTTGTGGTGAGTGGCTATTAAGAATAAGTAGCTTATGAAATATTCATGTTTATATTTATAAAATATAAAATAATTATTAGTACATTGCCTTTTTTATATTATCAATGAATAGGAAAACTAGTACCCATTTTTGCATATAGGGTATAATTTTGATGCTTAGGGGTTGAAAGCACTAGAAAGTGTACTGGGTTTATGTCAGAGCCTATTTCCCTATCAACTCTTAATCTGTAATCCCAGTCAGTAGTGTGGTCAGCAGCACCTGTGGTGTTATAAGAAACAGTAGCCACTTACCATCAAAAGGACCATCAGTTTGTTTGCTAAACTTCATATAAGAAAAATACATTTTTAACCTTGAGAAGGACATTCTGCTAGTAAGTTGGTATATGAGTAGTTACAATTTTTTTTTTTGATTGCTTTATGTGTCAAATAAACATTTGTTCATTGCTATTAAAATGGAAAGATATTATTAAAATTAAACCAGCCTATGTCCAATTACTACGGGAAAATTAGACATAGGCTAATTTTACTACTATTACTACCGGAATAAAGATTCAATGATAAATAGACAACTGGCTTCTTTGACCTTTATAATATTTTGGTAGATGTCATCTAGTATATCAAATAAAGTCCTCATAGACAATCAATTTTGAGGCAATCTTGTAAAAAGATTAGTAATAGCACTCTATGCATATGTTCTTGTGTCTTATTTAAAATAATGTCTTCAACATAAGTTACTGGCGACTAATATCTATGGGTCAACAGTTACAGGTGGCCAACTTTTTGGCTCGAGCACCACAAGCGCACATGGCCTCGGACAGGGGCGTGACGTGGCATACGCCTACACCACCAGCGCATCCACATCTATACCATGTGCCCACACCATCACCTCCGGACCCTTTACAGGTGAATAATTTATATAATTTTATTTTATTTTCTATTTTTGAAAGAGAAATAAAATGTGTTAAACAAACTTTGAGATTGCTAATTGTTTTCATCCACAGCTTTAATTCTAATTCTTCACAAATTTAGACTTAAAGATTATATTTTTTAATCAGCAATTAAAATTACTTCTGCTTTATTGGCTTGTACTGTTTTTTTAATTAACTAGCTTAGTGTGATTGTCATTTTGATTTCATATTATATAACATGTATTATCTATCTATTATACTAATAGATTGATAATAGATTATTAATAGATAGATTAATAAAAAAAATATTGTACTTCATAAAAAGTAACTTTATTTTGAATGACTTGCATTTATTTTATTTTGAATGTTACACTTTGAATCACTTGACCTTATTTTGACTTTTAAAATTAATTAATGAATATGTACAAGATTATAACATTGACATTCTTATCAGTAACTATAAAATTCGATTGAATGTAGATCCCATTTTTCTAAACAAAATTCAATTAGAGAATATCTATTTCATATTATACTTCCATATTATATTTGTGGTAATTTTAAATAAAATTCTTGTACAATCAATGACATAATTTTCTTTTTGCTACAAAAATAAACGTCAATTTACTATCTGATATTATGATGACGTGCTTATAATAAATTTTCTGATGTAATTGTATAACAATGAGGCCGTCATTATTTTAGTACAATTGAAATAAATTGTTAGACATTATGCATTTCGAAATTCTTAATGATTAATGTTATTATTAGACAACTTTTTTATATATTTTGAGATCTTGAGATTTTTGAATTCTTTTTCTTTTTATAAAAAGTCTCAGTAGGAAATACTTTTTTATAATTTCGCTATTTATGTGATTTCTAAATTAAAATAAATGTTTTAAGTTGTTTTCAAATTAAAGTAGTATGTGCCCACTGGTCAAATTTGGAGTCATTTGGAAGGTGGGGCAAAAGATTTTTTTTTAAATTTTTTTAATAACTATTTCTTTTTTAATATCACTTTTTTTATATACTAAACACAAGAATATCATTCGTTTAAATGAGAAAATAGTACACAACTGTTTTTGGCCTATAATTACTTATTTTTGTATGTAACACCATTTCTATAAATTTCTGCAAAGAAAATCGATTTTGAGTGCAATTTCGTTAAATGATGTAACAGTTTACTATGACATGAAGGGAAAAGTATACTATGACTTTTTTTTAAATTTTTGCTTTCATAATCCAATTTGTGCTTTCGTTTTGTGGTTTTGTTTTCGCTTTGCTGACTAACCGTTGTTTCGTATGCGACTACCGTAGGGTCTGTTGCAATTGCAGAGTATGAAGAATGCAGGCAGCACTGTGTTTCGACACACGGCCACTCCGCCCGACCATTACAGACACACCCCCACGCCACCGGACAAACATTTGTTGAGGTTTGTGGAAAAAATATAGTTATAATATAATTTATTTATTAATTTTTTAAAGAGAAATAATAACTGCAGTATAAGTAAACATAAAAAAAAAAAAACAAATTGAAGAACGATACAAACTGAAATAAATGACGTGCGTCTCTATTTGATGTCGAATTTCAGTCAATCATAAATCAATATTGTCGGGCAAATCTTCCTGCATTCCTAAAGCTGAGGTTACAAAATGAGCGGAGCGGGCTCGCAGATGGCTCCCGCCGTCCCGCTTTGCTGTGTTCAAACAACAAAACTTTTTTTATTTGACGCTTTCGCCCGCTCCACCCCGGGTTTCACTCCTAATGGAGTGGTACAGCGGTTTCGGCCAAACTATAGTATTTATGTTTGATAGCTGTTAATGTATTGCTGTATGTTTCTGTAGACACACTCCTTCACCGGGCGATGTCAAAGCGGGTGCACCCTTGTTGCCAGCAGAACTGTATCCACATTTGGGTCCAGGGAGAGGTAATTGAAATGATTTTTTATTTCTTAAGTTATACATACCATAAAAACATAAAAAAATCTACTTAAACATAAACAAATCATAAATGATTGTTCTTTCAAATACTGATTATTATTATTTCAGATAAACTAGTGCGCCAAGAAAACTTGCTAGCCTACGCTCGCGGTGGCGTAGATTTGTCGCTGGGCGGCGCGCGAAGCGCAGCCAACGGATCGTCTTCATCCCCGGCCCCTTCGCATCCCGCGTCCCCCGCTCTCTCCGTACGGGATGCGCCCACGATCAACAACCTAATATCCAGGGTGCAGCCGAGGATGCCTCACGCACGAGTCGACGCCCTACTGGAGCGTCTCGCACCCTCCCCGGTGTCCCCTCACTCCGTGATAATGCACTCGCGCGTTGCCCCGACTCCCTCCCCGCCCTCGTCCAACGAAGACTCGGCGGATTCATGCGGAGCGCCGCCCGGATCCAAGCGGAAAAGAAAACCGGAACGCACAATTCGCGTACCCTCAGTACCGCCCCCACCCGTACCTCCCACCGTCTCGGAACTCCCGCGTAACCCTGATATCGCACAGCCCGCGTCAAGGGTGTCTCCCCCGCCCAAAGACAATCCCCAGCCGCCGGTGGAGAACGGTGATACACCACACGAGAAAAGCAACGGTCCCGACCCCGCGCACAAACCGCCCACACCACAACCGGAGCAACCGCACGCCAAGAGAAAAGAAAGATCCGGCTCCTCGGAGACGATAGACGACATCGCAGCCATGATTGCCAGCACCAATTCACAAGAGAAACTCCCGGAGCCAGTCGAACCGGAACCCTCTGAGATGTCAGATGCTCCGGCCACCGTCGACAAGTTGGAGAGTGTCTTGGCGAGCCCTGAACCCACAAGAGAGCATCGTACGCCCGAACATCAAGCGGTAAAGAAGACTCCGCCCAGAGATGAACCGCCACGGATAGAGGAACCGCGAGACACTTCGCCGGTCGAAGCCGCAGTGGCTGCACCCAAAAGGAGACGCAGCACGAGAAACTCTAACTCAGATCCGGTTCAAGCGACTAACGTGCCAGTAGAATCGCCTTCCGAAGCGAAACCCGCAGAGCCCGAGGGTCAACCAAGCGCAGAGCCCGCAGCTGCCAGTTTTGTAGAAGTGGAAAATCAATTGGAGAAAATGTTTGCGGGGATTGGAGAGCCTCCGTCTAACGAGACCGAGGCGCAAACGAGCAAACCTAAGCCGCGACGGAAGTCTGCTCCGACCAAGGGAGAGACTAAGAAGGTTTCGCGTCGGTCGAATCGAATGTCGCTAGAGGATAAACCCAAAAAGAAGGGTAGAAAAGTCCCGAAGAAGTCAGGGAAAGGTGCGAGGGAGTGTAGAAAGGAGGCCGCCAAAGATGCGTACGATTCGGGCAGCAACGCTAGTTCGTCGCGCTCGCGTGGGCCGTACATAGCTGTTAGGGGCCCTCACGATTCGCCCCTTTCGGTATCTGTGATGAATGCGGGGTGCGGTGGGGAAGAGGAGGGCGAATCCGGCTCGTCCCGGCGGAAGGGAGAGGAGTTCCGCAATGGGTTGCGTCGCGCGCGCGGTCTGCACTGCAGCACGCTAGGGCTCCGCTACGATGCCACGACGCCGGATGCGACATGGCTGTGCGCCTTCTGCCAACGTGGCCCTCACGCGCATTCGCTCGGGGACCTCTTCGGCCCATACACCATCGACACAGATTGCGACGAATACAGGTATCTTTATCTACTTATATATTTGTTAATTGAAGAGAGAGGGCGGATTGTGTACGTTTGTTTCTATGTGGAGCATATACTCTATGATTGTGCTATTTTCTATTTGATGGAAAGAGTTTAAAATGTTCACTACATGTGAGACATCATCCTAGTTTTATAAGAACTGCGACTACAATAATTGTGCTAGTATAATATAATTATGTTCAGGCGTTTGAAGAACATCAGCCCATTTACAGTTGACGAAGGGTTCACTAAATTCCACAGGCTTGGTTGATGTGAAATTTGGTATACTAGAATAGAGAAGAATAGAATAAACCGACTCAAACTCAGCATAATGCAGGTTGTAAAAACCTGCGCTGTTACTTCGGTGGCATTTCCATGACATGGTAACTTTGACCCGATGCTGCAGTATCGAATAGTCTGCGGGACACCCAGACCATACTGTAATAATGTGGTGGTGTGACAGAGCGCTGGACGAGGCGACGCGCAACAAGCAGTCGGCGTGCACGGAGGTGTGGTTCCACGAGGAGTGCGCGCTGTGGGCGCCGGGCGTGGTGGCGTGCGGGGCGCGCGTGTGGGGGCTAGCGGCGGCCGTTTGGGGCTCGCGCGGCTGCGTGTGCGACGCGTGTGGGCGGCCCGGCGCGGCCGTCGCGTGCGGCGCGCGCGCGTGCACTGCGCGCGTGCACGTCCCCTGCGCGACGGTGGCGCGCTGGACGCTCAGCGACCTCTTCCGGGCGCATTGCGCGCTGCACGCCTAGCGGTTGCCCAGGAGCATCACGCTCGTCACGGGCTCCGTCACGCAACTCATTCCTCTGGATACCTCGTAAAAGGCCATCTATTGTTTTCATTC
Source organism: Synanthedon formicaeformis (assembly GCA_945859745.1). NCBI lineage: Eukaryota > Metazoa > Arthropoda > Insecta > Lepidoptera > Sesiidae > Synanthedon > Synanthedon formicaeformis. Next base: position 1,485,133 of record OX243964.1, read on the forward strand.
AATCTTGGTTAGAACCAGTCGTGCTGTGTTCTTTACAAAATATCGTATGCTATTTGAACACATCAAAGAAACAATTGAATCCATCTTTAAATTAGATAATGGCAAAAGAAAATTGTCATAAATATTTCGTTCTCAAAAAACAAATTTATAGTTTGTGCATACTATTTCTATGCAGCTAGAAATTTGTTACCAGATTAAGCGTGACGAGGCGTTTACTGGTTTTTTGACATGAAATTCGGTGTTTTTTGGCTGATTTTTTGTAAAGAATTTTTTTCGAGATACAACTTAATTTGATTTTTATTTAGCAGCAGCAGCAGCAGCAACGTTATATAAGTATTGAATTGAAACACTAGATTAGTTTCTCTGATTTGGCTAGACTGGCTCGAACAAAGATTGCTATGCGAACGAGATCAAACATTTCGCCTAACAAACTTAATTTTGAATGAGAAAAAAAAACTCAGTGTGTAGTGTTGTTCGTACCGGAATACTGTTCATGGAAATTATAGATTACCTCGAGAAGATACACAAATTTTGAAAAAGTGCATATTACTAGTGTGTGTGTGTGTGTGTGTGTGTACATATTCTTTGTGATAAAAAAAAAAACCCTCTGTGAAGGTGTGAGGCACTCATTTGTAATTATAATATTATATATATGTAGTTAAGGTGTAAATTTTCTATGAATTTTAGTATACTCATTTAGTTGTGTGATATATCCGAGTAGAATCTCTTGGGGGCGCTTAAGGGTCAGTGCCGATGGGCGGAGTGGCAGCGGAGAGACTAATTTAGTAACAATTTAAATTCAACCTAAAGTGCTCCTGAACACGACTGTATTTGGTCGCCGCGCGCTTTGAGTCGCTCGCCGTCATTTTATTTCATTGTACCAAATACAGTCGTATTCACTAGCGCTTTAGGTTCAATTTAAATTGTTACTAAATTAGTCTCTTCGCTGCCACTCCGTCCGTCGTCGGCGCTGACCCTAATACGAAAATTTCAATTGAATTTTTTTTACCAGGTTCGCATGCAAATCCGTTAATGCGGAACCTCCGCATCGGTTTAGACGTCCGCATCCGCAATAAAATCAGTGCTAATTTTGAAATTGTTTCAATTCTCAACTAAAAGTTTGATTAATCAATTCAAATCGTTTATTTCAAACAAACTCTTCAGCTTTATAGATTTTATTTAGTATTATTTTTTTTTAATACAACTGAAATATTATGGTGTAAATTTCGCTCACGTGACCGTTGTGACGTCACTTGTTCGCAAACATGCACTTTAAATTGGAGATTTAATAATTTTTTCAAAAAAAAAATTAAGAAAAATATTGCGTTTTTCAGGTATACTATTTGTGGCAAAATTATATTTTATTAAACTAGCTGTTTGTCCACGTAACTTGTAAAAAACATAGTTTTATGTTACTCGAACATTATGTGGCTTTCTATAGGTGAAAGAATTTCTAAAATCAATTCAGTAGTTTTTGAGTTTAATCATTACAAACATACAAATCTCTAAATATTTTATTAGAACACACGAGTCAACATCCTCAAAATTTAAAAAACAAATCGCATTTCTTTTGCCAAGACCGAATCGGTCTCGGTGAAAGACAATTTTTAATCTTTACAATATTATTGTTGTAATAATAAACGAATTTGTAGATAGTTTTTTTTTTTTTTTGTGAGAGATGATGTAACATCATCGTCGTATTGTGTAACCGAATAAGAAACACATTCGCGTATTGTATAGAATCATTTTAGATAGTAGATTTAAATTAAAAATTATGTACACAATTTACAATTAATCTGGACTTAGATGTAAATATTGTTATATTGTATTGTAAATACAAGTTTTACGCTAACAGTGATTTGAAAATGAATAAAAAAATCGTGCATAGGTACCGATAGTTTTATGAGTTCACACAGTATTCTAAAGGCGTTGCGTTGTAAGTGAAGAAATTACTTGCATTTTTAATCAATCAATTTGAGGTGAATATACGAATTATGATATATTTTTTTTAGGGTAGATTTGGTTCTATTCATTTTAACTTTGCGAAATGTGGGTAGTTTTCAATTTCATGTATCAATATGATGGATGTGGGTAGTTTTGTACGATTATATTTCTTTATTGGGGGGGGGGGGGAATTGTCTGGTGATACTATTCTTTTTTGATACTAGAAATTTTTTGATAACTAATGTGATTTTTCTTTTTTATTTATCGCGTCTGTTATTATAAAATTCTTTGAAAATGCAAGTTTTTTTTTTGTATTTTTTATTTGATACGATGACTATGTGAAATTGCAGTGATATTAAAATATATATAATTATATTTATTTATATATATACATATAATTGAAATCAATATCAATTTCGTTTTTACAACTGTTTAGTTGCCATCATAATAAAAAGGATAAAAATAACTAGTCTGAATAAGGTTTCTTGCGGGGGATTCAAGGTTTATTATGAATATAATAAGTAATAATGATAATAATAATAAAAAAAAATGCAATCCTCTTTTAGCTTGGTATATAAATAGTATGTGGATCATACTGTAGTAAATATATTGTTAAATCACAAGTAGACAATTATGGTTGAATGGAGTTCATTACGCTTATGTTGCCATTTTATATTTTGTGCGAGCTCGAAACTGGCAACACTGGCCGGAAAAAAAAGTGTTGTGAAACGGGGAATACCAAATTTGAATTTGTTTTTTTTTAAACTGTTTGGTGGTGTCTGCTTATTGATTTGGATAGATTCGGTTTTTTGCCCGTTACCCGAACTCGTATAAAATATAAAAAGTATAAAATAATGTAAACTGATTTAAAAATTAGCTATAGACATGTTTTTTGCCAAAACGGGCGCTCGTGGGCAGTTAAATGGTGAATAAAGTGAAAGAATTCGTGTACTTTAATTAAATAATAATTCCAGTAAATAGAGAAATAGACGGTATTTATATTAGAACATTTTTAAGGTACAAATTTATCGTAGGAAGGTTGAAAGTTTGGCCAGTTTAGAGTTTTTAAAATTTATTCTAATTAAATAGAGGCATGAGTTAAATACAACCAACGAGCGTGAATGATGGCGTTCGTCGCGATCCAAAAAAAAAGCCTTTTTGTAAATGGTGTAAGATTCTTTTTATCACATACGTCAAATGTCTACTTTCTTAAGTATGTAATTGTTATAAATTATATTTATCATGACATTATAAGCAAATTGAAATACAACATGTTTAAAACGAGTGCATTGACATTTTATTTTTTTAAATAACAACACAAACATACGGTCCTTCGAGCCAGATAATGTTAGACGCTACGCTCTTGCAACTGAAGTTCGCTCAAGTGAACACTGCAGTCGTAAAACGAGTAAGTAGTTGCTATGGACTGATTTTGATCGAATTTCTAATTAATAGCGCCTAAGGCTATACTATCGTGCTTCATATATTCCCCAGACAGATTTTCCTCTTATCAAGACATTATAAGCAAAGTAAGATACATGTTTAAAACATCGACTTTTTACATTGAAACATACATTGAATTTTTTAAATAACAACACAAACATGTGGTCCTTCGAGCCAGATACCGTAAAAATAGTACTATATTTCTATTTGACGCTACGCTCTTCTAAATGAAGTTCGCTCAAGTGAACACTGCAGTCGTAAAACGAGTAAGTAGTTGCTATGGACTGATTTTGATCGAATTTCCAATTAGCTCCTACACTATCGTGCTCCATATATTCCCCAGACTGATTTTCCTTTTATCAAGACATTAAGCAAAACAAAATAAGATACATGTTTAAAACATTGACGTTTAATTTTTAAAATAACAACACAAACATGTGGTCCTTCGAGCCAGATAAAAAAAAAATTAGTGCTATATTCTAATTGACGCTACGCTCTTCTAAATGAAGTTCGCTCAAGTGAACACTGCAGTCGTAAAACGAGCAAGTAGCCGCTATGGACTGATTTTGATCGAATTTCCAATCGGCTCCGTACGCTATGCTGTCGTGCTCCATATATTCCCCAAGGATTGTGGGTTTCTCTCGCAGCCGAAGCAGTCTGAACCCGCCATACATGCAGGCCGCTAAAATGTAGCTCGGTTGAAAAGGATGAAACTTGAGTCTCCAAACTCCACCGCCCACATCACTCTCGCAGAGGCATCGTTTTAGGCTCCTCGCGTCCCACAGACGGACTGATTCGTCGTAACTGAAAAAAAATCATAGACAAACCATCTGAGAACTTTCTTCGGTATTTAAGAGTTGTATATAATTATTTACTCCTTGAAAAAATATCGTAAAAGTTAGTCTATCTAAAATTATCTATGGAATAAGCAGGAGATAATAAAGTAGATAATTTTAAAATAATTATTACGAAAAACGAACTATTCATGCTAGAGACCTATAGCTTGGCACAGATGCATTCTTTTTGTGCAAAGGAGATAATATGTACAAACTACTCGATTATCGCTTTTCTCTTTAGTAGAAATCTTGGGTGGTTTAGAAGTTGGCGGAGAAACAGATCGAGTCAGATGGCGACTTTATAATATACTCGTATGGATATCTAATCTCATTTTTTTTTCTATTTTACTAATGTATGTGGCTACTTCACTACCGAACAATTAAAACAGTAGAAATTAAACCTTTTTTGTGTTGCTCTAAATTTGACCATAGTTAATATTTTTTATTGAACTAGAAAAATGCAGATGTATGCCATTGGATTACTAGAAATTGGAATAAATTGGTACCTACTACTGAAAATTGGTAATTCACCGTCTGCCTTATCCCTGATTCAATCAAGTGTTGCGTTCCTATAAACTGTCTGCTCATTTCTCAACATTCTCAGGTGAAAATTTGGCATAGTTGAATGACACTGACCTGCCAGTCAAAAGCTGATGCTCTTCTTCTATATTTGACCTTACAGATGTAACTCCAGCCTCGTGACTCCTAATGGTGACAACGGCCTCTTTAACCCTCGAGTCGAAGCTTTTGAACACACAGTCGTCGCCTCCTAATAATAATAATTTAATTACAGGCTTTTAAAATGTAGGCTTTAAATTTTAAAATACAGGCTTTTAAAGTACCTACTTATGGTACTCTAAATATCAATGTTAATTAAGAATTTTTATTCAAGAAACACAAAACAATAAATACAAAACTGCTTACAAGGGAATTTATTGATTGAGTAGGTAGGACATACCTGAATAAAATATATTTGTATTCCAATAGTTGAAAGCAGTTATCCAAGCCTCAAACCCATGTGCCGGCCATACATTGATCGTGTGCAAACCGTCTCCGCACAATTTCAACAGCGTGACGTTACCCGCAGAATCACTAACAACCAAATGGGGCTCATGCGAACACAACTTGTTCGTCGACCAATCGAGTGAGAGCGCTAAAATATCCTGACCAATAGAATCTTCGGTCCACAATTTCAAACGTAACGTTCCATCCTCCTCGACCAATCGGTAAATTTGTATTGTGCCTTCCGATGTGACTGCAGCTAAAACAGGGGTGCCCTGTAGAGGGTGGTAACACCATTTCTGGTCTAAAATACCACTTGTGTTTATAGTTTGTATTGGTGTTAAATTTGGTGTTATTTCGTCAACCACGAATAGGTATATGCAGCCGAGTCTTGTCTGTTTACCGTCTTGATTACCTGTAGAAGACAAATAAAAAAAATAGCTGTTTTATGCTAAGAGATGACAGATAGGTGGACAGTCCACTTAATAATTATTACTTAACTGGGATATGAAAAGTAATAAGGTGAGAAGCTGGCACCCCTAACTCACTCTGATACAAAACAGCACACGATCAGTTATTTGACAGTAAATAAATAACGAGTTAGTAATCTGAGGTAGTATATATTTACTCACTCCTATTGAGAGTTAAAAAACTTTTATGTTTCCCATAACTTTCCAATAGGAAGTCAGAAGCATAGCTCTCTCCATAGCTCGTTGAGCTGTCTTATGAAGCCCATGTTTAGAGACTACGTTTCAGCACCATGCCTACCCATTGACACTTACTAATTAGTAAATTTAATATTATTTTTAAAATAATTAAGTCACCAAAACTAATCATACCTTCATCTTTCTTGTCTAGTTGATAAGTTCCGCAAACAAACACGTTACGATAATGTTCAATGGGACACCATTCCACAGAATCTGCACAGTACATCGTATTCCATTTCCACTTGTTATCCCAAGTTAACATTATAGGACTCAGTATGCAGGCACAAAAACTCTAAAATTTAACAAAACATGATTATATATAGAGGTGTTATTAAACTATATAGTTATGAGTAATCTCTAGGTAAGTTTAGGATATGAACTCTAGCCTCAATATAGTTCAAATATAAGTGTGCAATAAATATTTCAAGTCATTGTTCAATTGAAAGCCAATAAAACCTTGTAACTACAAGTTGTTAAACCACACTGTTTCGGTACTAACGCTACAAAATTATATGCACGATTTAAGTAGGAAGGTGCCTTAGGTAATTATGTAGTTATTCAGGGCTCCATTGGAGCGATACGAATAGTGTAATGATTTCACAAATTATACAATTAAAAAAATTATTACAATACAAATATACGTAACAAAAATTATAAAATTATGGAAAAGCTCGCGAATTATCATAAATACCTAACTTCTTCTTTTATTTTAGGTATATGTATGTTATCCTAACTATTAATATTATTCTTCTGTGCGTGTGTATGTCAGTGAACTCCGCCTAAAACTTTCATGAGTTTGGTTGGTTTAAATTGACAATTGGACCTGATAGGTGGTGCTGCGATCGTGTTACAGATATTACTGCATTTACGCTAATATTAAACTCTATTTTTTAGGTGTAGGTGGATGTTGGCGATCCAATTGGCTACTGTCGTCTATATAAATAAAGTATTAACACAAGCAAAAACTGCAAGTGCGCTGCTTACCTTAGTTGGATAAGGAATAAGAGTATGAGAGATAGGAATAGACTTCGCCATCTGTTACTCATTTGAATAAATGTTTTAGCAAAGATTGAATAAATGGCGCGAGCAAAGCTAATACTGATAGAGTTTATTTTTGAAAAACAACACAAACTGTTTTGAAGTCCAATTTGAAAAACTCTTTTTGCATTCTTCAGAAAGTTCTTAAGCTACTAAGCATGAGGTTACAAATCTTAGGTGCCAAGCAAATAAGTTAATGCTAATATAAATAAACTATATTGTCCTTTTTTATAAGTACTTAACTAATTTTAATGTAAAAATATTTAAAAACTCAACCAAAATGATCATCTAATATGATCAACTTTAGACTACATTTCAATAGACACTTCAAGATTATTTACAAAATAAGGCAAGAATACAAAAAGGCTTATACAAAAATCAGTTAAAATAAAACCAGTCCGTAATTAAGAATCCATTTATTTCCAATAAAATCTTTCCATACATGAATAAATAGAGCAGAACTACTCCTATATCATTATAATACCGTAAACTGTAATTGATTCAACATTATCTTTATTAATAATTTGTACTGTTTTATGGTTCGTCACTTAGGTACAATTAATAGTAGGTACATAATATATGTATATAAAAAACAAAACTAAAATTTGTTGGTCGGTAATCACAAAAAACTAAAGAAAATGTGTAATAGTAATTCAAAGTTTCAATTAATTGTACAAAATAATAAAATACCTACCTACAATCTAAATCTGGCCAATAACACTGCAAAATTATCTTAAAACTACAGTAAGTAGGTTACAAAAGAAATTCAATATTTTATAAAAAAAGAATTTTAGTTATTATGCTTTTAATAATTGTAAACGTCTTACAATTTCATTAAGCGCCTCTTTCACCAACTACAAGTGTTGATTAGTTACTTTTAGAAATCATTTTCTGTTTTATTGAATTATGCACTCGATTTACTGCATCATTCGGTAGGCGATTTTTTTAAATTATTTTCTATTTAATGTTTGGGTCGTTTACTGTACAAACAAAGGTATATCAGCTAAATTATTCCCGGTGACTTTAAGTGACGGTTTAGCCTACTTGACGTTGGTGAAAGAGGCGCTTAAACTAATATCATTACTTTTTTTTTTTCATTTAAAAAATAATTCAGACTGAGCATTGCTTTATTTCATACAACAACTTTTAATTTTATATTATAATTTCTTTTTTTTTTTTTCAAATATAATTTTATGAGATTCTTTTGAATTTAAATTATTCCTGAACGTTACAATACATTTCATAAATTGCTAAAATAAAAAAAAATACGACAGGGTTGCCACTCACACAGTAATACGAATAAAGATAAATGTTACTGTAGTTAATGACCGTTCTATAAAAACAAAAAGTAAAATGGCACAAAAATGGTCTGTGTGAAATAAATAATAAAATAAAAATGCTTGTACGCCAAAATTTTGTCAAGAAACAGACACTTTGCAAAGGAAAAAGTTTTATAAGGAAAAGTTGTATTTGAGAGACATTATTATTTCAAGGAGTTAATTTAATAATTGATTATTGAGAAGGAGTTTCTGGTGTCTACAAGATTTCACTGTAAGACCCCATCTTTTATTAAATTACACAATAATCGATTGATTAAATATAGAAATCAAGTTAACTTTAAAAAAATCTTTACGTTGGCAACCCTACCGTTTCAATGAACTCTGTATCGAGCGGGTTCAACACAATAAATGCGGTAAGTACATTAATTGTTTTAATGGTAACTTATTTTAAACATTAAAATCTATTCGTAATTCTTCTTAGGGCTACTTTCGTACTACGTATACTTCACGGCAGTTGGAACTACTTACGAGAATCTACATTTTTGTAATGTAATTTCGTTCATTATTATGTACAGTCGACAACAGAACGCGTTCGAAATATAACCAATAAAAAAACGGTAAAAACAAAATTACCGTTAAATTATTATCGACAATAATATGAAAAAATTTGAACTACGTTTTATATAAACTAAATATTTACAACTTAACATCAAAAATCATAAGTATTCACAAGTAAGTTTTTAGCTATTATATTTCCTGTCAGTTTATCAGATTGAAATGGAGAAAAGATATAGGCTCTAGTACACAAATAATATAATGTTTTCTGTAATAAAATAGTTATAATACTATGCAAATGACTAATGCGCGATAATCTTGTCACATTGACGGCCACGTGACGTCATCCGCAACTAAAAACTCGCCGGCTAGTGTTGCTGACGATACCGAATGTGTCACAAAATGACGTCACAAAAAATGGCAGCCAGGCGCATTAGCAATTTGCGGGGCAAAGGCAATTAGTCCAAGAAGGCAATAATACGTCTGGCTTATAAAATAATGCCCATAAAATCCATGTACAGTCAAGGGCAAAAATATCTGTACGTTTCCAAAGCAGCAAAAATATCTATACAGTTGAGAGGCCAGAAATATCTATTCGATAATTCGGTCAGAAATATGTGAGCATTTAAAGGGTCAATAAGATCTAGACGTTCACGTGGCCATAAATAAATGTACAATGTCAGTCAAATATATGTAGGCAAATAGGAGGGCATAAATATCTATACATGAAAGTATCATATACATGAGAACAAAACGGGTGCCAAAAATATCTATACACGCAACTATTATAATATACATGAGAACAAAGAGCGTGTCAAAAATTTCTATACACGCAATTATCATATACACGAGAACAAAACGCGTGCCAAAATTATCTATACATGTATTTGATAGTCAAAACTTACCACATAGGTATGCAAATATGCATCTTATTCAATTGAGATAAGTAACACACAAAATTCGAATTAGCATTCGCTTTAAAACTATTTTTAAGAGGCACTTCTGTTAAGATACTGGCCACATACTCGTACATATTTTGAAAATAATTTAATCGAATGTCAAGTTCGAAAACTCACAACTGAACATATAACAAAATACATGATATAGCCTGAGAAAATAAGAAAAATCAGGGGAAATAAATCGTGTAGTTTTGAAAATTGGTAGAATTATACTTTACGGTATCCAGATTAACATACTAAAAGTCCTCAAGGGTGGGGGTTGTGCTAAGGGTGTAAGGGGGGGTTGAAGGTACCTTTTTTGAGGTTTTTGCTCATATCGCGAATATCTGTAGGAATAGCATTATGATTGCTTCTGACAAAAGTTTCTACATGAAATTGTCTACAAACTTAGATATATACATATTTACTCTACGATCAATACTTTAGGGACTACAGGCTGTGCAAGTTTACAGAGGTACGAAAATAGATGATTTCAGCAAACGGTGTCGTTTTTTTTTTCGGCGTTGTTTATCGCCATTTTTAGTTTAGAATTAGCAAGCTTAGTCATCTGCCTACCCAACATGAAAAAACCCCATGAAGATCCATGGAGAATTCTAAACAAAAAAGATGATAATGTAAACAAGGTCCGAGCGTTCAAGATACCGTGTGCCCTTAAGCAACGAAGGGCGTCAGCGGGTCGTGGATGGTGAGGTTGAGGTCCATGCATACCACTCAGGCTGAATCGACGTCTTTTCTACTGCATATACAAACAGGCCAAGATTTATAGCTCAAAAATGGGTTCGATCCGCAAGAAATCCTGCTATTTGATTTTTCGATTGGATTATGTCAGAGACTGTCTCCCAAGTATAAATCCAAGTTTGTGTCGCTTGAAACCGCGAGCGTTAGCCGTCATCTCGAGAAACGCCTTTTTACAAATATCTCGGTAACGGTGAGTTTTACGTTAAAAATTGTAAGAATCTTTTTTGTAGACAACAAAGTTTCCTATCGTTTTTATTTGAAACGTTTTTCTCTACTGTTAATATTTGCCGATATATAGTCGATTAAAAAAACCAAATTTTTGTTTTTGGAAAATAATTCGATAATTTTTAGACATACGAAAAAAAAGTTAAAATCAAAGTTGTAGAGCATAAATTGTTCTATAATTTTTGTAGGAAACTTTTTTTTGTAAAATCAATAGTTGCTGAGCTCCACCGCAATTAATAGTAAAGCAAAATAAAAGAAAATCTTTTTTTTTTAAATTAGGGAAAAAAAAAATACCAAAAAAAATTTAATGCCGCAATTTCAAATGGAAAACTTATATTTTATATTTCTGTCTTGTGTTGCTTTTCATAAAAGTTGCCGTAGCTGTTTTTTTTTTACCTGACGGAAACTTTAATTGCGGTAGAGCTCAGCAACTATTGACTTTACAAAAAAAAGTTTCCTACAAAAATTATAGAAAAATTTATGCTCTACAACTTTGATTATCACATTTTTTTCGTATTTCTAAAATTTATCGAAATATTTTCCAAAAACAAAAATTTGGTTTTTTTTAATTGACCATATATCGGCAAATATTAACAGTAGAGAAAAACGTTTTAAATAAAAACGATGGGAAACTTTATTCTCTACAAAAAAGATTCTTACAATTTTTAACGTAAAACTCATCGTTGCTGAGATATTTGTAAAAAGGCGTTTCTCGAGATGGCGGCTAACGCTCGCGGTTTCAAGCGACACAAACTTGGAGTTATACTTGGGAGACAGTCTCTGACATAATCCAATCGAAAAATCAAGTAGCAGGATTTTTTGCGGATCGAACCCATTTTTGAGGTATAAATCTTGGCCTGTTTGTATATGCAGTAGAAAAGACGTCGATTCAGCCTCAGTGGTATGCATGGACCTCAACATCACCATCCACGACCCGCTGACGCCCTTCGTTGCTTAAGGGCATACGGTATCTTGAACGCTCGGACCTTGTTTACATTATCATCTTTTTTGTTTAGAATTCTCCATGGATCTTCATGGGGTTTTTTCATGTTGGGTAGGCAGATGACTAAGCTTGCTTATTTTAAACTAAAAATGGCGATAAACAACGCCGAAAAAAAAAACGACACCGTTTGCTGAAATCGTCTATTTTCGTACCTCTGTAAACTTGCACAGCCTGTAGTCCCTAAAGTATTGATCGTAGAGTAAATATGTATATATCTAAGTTTGTAGACAATTTCATGTAGAAACTTTTGTCAGAAGCAATCATAATGCTATTCCTACAGATATTCGCGATATGAGCAAAAACCTCAAAAAAGGTACCTTCAACCCCCCCTTACACCCTTAGCACAACCCCCACCCTTGAGGACTTTTAGTATGTTAATCTGGATACCATAAAGTATAATTCTACCAATTTTCAAAACTACACGATTTATTTCCCCTGATTGCCGATAAATGGCTTAATTTGCCTTGGTTAATACTGAAACTAAATTGACCATTTTAAGAATTTTTTTCTGTATGTATGTATGAATGTTCCTCCATAACTCTTAAACGAATTAACTGATTTTCATGAAACTTGGTATTTATTATAGATAAACATTTAGACGTACGGGACACAGGATAGGTTACTTTTTTCTTTTTCAACGCGGACGAAGTCGCGGGTCAAATAAACGTCAGTCTCACCACAAAGAGGAATAGAAACTAGAAAATATAGTAAAAACCTAAGTGTTCTTTTTAATGGCAAAGCCACATTCGTAAAATCACATATATTAGCGTAATCGAAAGTTTTTCGTACTAATATAGTAAAATTACTTATCTTCCGAATAAATATCTTCCGTTTCATCGCTACATCTAGTATTAATATAATACTGACATAAATTTAGCATTAAAAAAACGCTTATATAATATTCACGAGAAAAGCCACATGAAAATCGTATATGATAGCTGTGAACGTTGTGAAGCAGAATCTAAAAAATAGGATGAAAGGTGAAACAAATGTTACGCTAATGACGTCACGACCAAAATGAAAGGGACAAACCGATTATATGACAGAATGGTACTCTTTTCGATGATTGTCATAATTCAAAATTAGAAATTCGTTTTGTTCTCATATGAATGTTAATGATAGTTTCATGTATAGATATTTATGCCCTCCTATTTGGCTACATATATTTGACTGACATTGTACATTTATTTATGGCCACGTGAACGTCTAGAATCTAGACTCTAGATCTTTTGACCCTTTAAATGCTTACATATTTCTGATCGAACTATCGAGCATATATTTCTGGCCTCTCAACTGTACAAATATTTTTGCCGCTTTGGAAACGTACAGATATTTTTGCCCTTGACTGTACATACATTGACTATTTTATCTTGCGCCAAAAAATAGATAAAAACTTATTTGTGATAAAACGTTTCACGAAAATAATGAGCATGTGTAATTTTATTATGTTATCATTATATCTTATGAATTACATTAATAATTAATCTAAGTTGAGGTCACACGATTGGCTTATAAGTTAATATTTATCTGAGCGTAGTAGTTATTCAATCAGAATCAACAACAACAACTTGATAAAGAATTTGGCTTTGGTAATAAAAATCATTTAGGGAAGTATATTTTTGACAAGGTTGCTTTTTGTAAAGCAGTACAGTAACAAAATTATTAAAAAATATAATGTAATAATGAAAAACTACATTAGGGAGAAATCTAAACATTAACCAAAAACATAAAAGCGACACATTGTGAGGATGTATGTATGTATGTATGTATGAACAGATTTTGATAAAATTTCACACAATTCCAGTTTACGCATGGGAATAACGCACAGGCTAAACAAAGATGTAAACTACTAAGCTCTTGGTGTCAAAAAATTAATATTGATAGTAACTTTATATATAAAATCTACAAAAAAATTGTGCTTTATTACAAAGTACATCAAGTTGTTGCCATTGCTCTTACGATTTCAAGTATCAAATGCCACAATATTTTACTGTTTCATATACAATTAAATTAATTGTTACAAAAATACTGCAATAAGAGGTATGTAAAATATGTAATATTAAATTACTTCTTTGAGTCCTGACTGCAACAAATAATATAAATTTTATTGGTTTAAAACCACTGTCACTAAAGTTTGTTTTTTAATCTCAGACAAAAATGACATTACATTTGACATGCATTACATACATTTCATGATATCATTATAATGCAAACTTGACATTTGCATGTGTCATTTTTGTCTGAGATTAAAAAACAGACTTTAATCATAATTGAACATCAGAAAAACTGTGGTTTTTGAACAAATTATTCCTGTTTTCCACTAAAAATACTAATTGCACACCAAACAAGCTATAAAATTAATCATTATAAACTAACCCTTGAACTTCTAAACTTGTAAAACATTTTTAAATTAAATTCTTGCTTAATTTTTTTTGAATTTTTTTTACAATATTCATGGCAATTTTTATTGTAACTATGCAGTCAGGCCAAAGTCAGGCAGTAATCAATCTTATTTCTATGTTAAATTATTCATTTTCAGATTTGGTTAAAGTTTTTTTTTTATAAACATTTAAATATGTCTGCGCTTAGTTTATGGCGTGTATAAACATTTAATTTAAAATATTCCTATTATTGTGTGTCTGAGGTAGATGTTCACAATAAATATGTTGCAATCACAGCCTATTGTGTTCGGGGCACGACCTGGTACTACTCAGGAACACATCTACTAAACATACTGATGCTAATAGAATTCAGGACATTTTTAAGTGTTCATGAATAAATTGACTCATATGAAAATCTCTTTCAACATATTCCTCAGGGCCGGACTCCACCAAAGCGGAGACAAGACGAACGGTACAGAGATGTGTTGTTAACATCTCATAGTTTACCAAACCAATATCTTAAGATAAGCGGAACAGAGATGAGTAAGTAACGAAATCCTATTGGTTGTTTCTAACACATATCTCATATCCGTTTTGGAGCAGTCTGGGCCTTAACGTGTGTCATATAAATATATCTGATGCATCTGATAATGCAGACAGAGCCACTAAAATATGTTACTGAAAAATAGTAATAAGTAAATATCAAATTTATAATAATGTTGAATAAAATATAATGATTCAAGCTCGCCAAAGTGGTACAGAGATAAAAAATATTTTTGACATTATTTCTAATCAAAATAAAAAACTAATCGAATTTTGTATCAATAAGAAATCACAGTCTCTTGGTCTAAAAGAGAAAATGTTATAGCCTTTTTCTTTTCAAATATAAGTAAAGTAAACACAATATACTCGATATTGATTGTTGATAATTTGTTACTTGTCAGTATTTAGGTTTGTTCAGTATTCTGAGCTGTGATTATAAAAAAAAAGCTTCTCAGTGTCACTAAAAAAGAAAATTTTAGGAGTCAATAATTCCTGAATATTTTATGATTGCTATATTTCAAAACTCTCAAATAACCGCTAATATTGTCAATATTATCTTACAAAAAAACCTAAAATAATAAAAAAAAACATAAAACCAACCGAACCCAAATTAAGTTCAAAATTCTGAGTGGCTTAGTGGCAAAATTTAATAAAGAGACAATTTTTTCTTCTTGAAAAAAAAACCAATGAAATATTCCTTAAAACCAAGAAATAAAAAACACAAAAACTACTTTAAAAAAAACATGACACTCTTAATTTTAATGTCTAAGTACCCTGAATTATATTTTATTATTCTAATAAATTAGACTACATAATTCTTGCGCGAGAATATTAAGTAAAATATTTCATTACACTATAATTATCATGAAAAATATTAATAATCACATATAATATATATATATTACCTCTGAATTTTTGTAAGCTAAACAAATGTATCTAACTTGAAGCATATCACTGTGTTTTCTTATTACATAATTAACACATCTTTTGTATGAAACATTCAAAGCAAAAGATTGTATTAATACCAATACATGAAAGTTAAAATCGGGTCATTTTGTCTAAACGTTGACACTATTTGATCTTCCTTGTTTCAGGAATGGTTTCCTCAATACAACTAGCAGTCACAAAATAAAGAATGGTATACTAGAAATTGACTTTAACCCCGTTTGACGACTTACTGCCGTGCTGACCGTTCAGTTTCGATAAGACATTCTCTCACAAGTATACGTGCGTGCACTATACCTCGTTTCAGGCGTTCCGCAGAACTGCGACTGCCAGAGTAACTTGGTCTCACTTCTTTACCCATCTCCTCGATCACAGCCAGCAACTGAGCGTACTTAGACATTCCATTGTCCTTATCCTTTCCGTTGGACGATGGCGATGATGCAGGAACAGTAGATATTGTGGCATGACTGTTCCCATTATGAGATAGATCCTTGTGAACGTTCTTCCCGCTCATCGGTATAGCCGTCACTGTGACGTCACTTAATTTCGACTCCACTGCCTGAATATCCATCGCCTCCATATCCGCTGAAAACGTCAAGCGGCTTCAGCAAAACAAAAGAAATTAAAAGAATTGGTTTAAGAAACGGAAAACTTACCTATTACTAACCCGATAATAAAAAAAAAGACACGAATAACGAAACTCCACACGAGGGATTTAAATTATAAACGAATAAACTATACTAAAATAAAATTTATATTTGAACATACCTAATCCGATCGCCTCCGATCAAGAAGAAAACGGAAAGATGAACAACAGGACCGACCGATATCCGTCGATTTATTGTATTTCTAAGTTTACACTTGTTTTGGTTTCGAGAAAAACAAGTAGAATATGCTATATTTTAAATAAATGCAACCAATTTACCCGTATTTTCTTAATTTTGTTAACAATAAACAACTCGTACATAAATTACCTCATTGCTCATTGTGTCATTGACCAGACAAGATTATAATTTATAATCTATCGGCTGTCATGTCATCATAGGCCAACAAATTGTTCATTCCGAATATGACACGAGTATTTGTACCTCTATGCTCTGACCTATGATATCATTAATTTTTTACATAAAATAAATACTTGATTTTTGCTCGCTAGTTGTGATTGTGAAAGTCAAAATATGAGACGAGTGTTCGTGCCTCAGGGCCTCTCCGAAAGATATATTATTAATTAATTATATCCTACCTTTCAAGCTGGAACCAACCAACCATACACAACAAAATTTAATGGAAGTCGGTTGTTTGTGCCATGTGCGTTTAATAATTTAGCGTGAACAAACAACCTGATAGGATTAACTTGAATTAACCTGAAACCTATACCTACATTGTATAAAAATGTTCAAACATAATAATTTCTATCTTTGTTTGAAGAATCAATTGTCTACACAGAACACTATATACTCAATTGACAATGTCACATAAATTCTGTCTGTGGCTGGCAATCTGGCATCTGGCATGGCATTTTGATGACATTACTTCTTGCATTACACCCCTATCCCCTATTATATATTGTGATAATTTATAGGCTGTGTATCAGTTTTCTTCCTTCTTTTGTTCAATTAAATAAAATCCTATTTATAACGCGATCGCCCTTACTAAACCCGTTTGCCTGGACTCATCTTATTAATGATAATGATTCTTATTAATTTTGGAGTATGAAACGATGACAGATCACGACTCAATCTAAAATGATCAAATGAATATAAATAATAAAACAATAAGAGGTCGGCGTTAAGTGATTCTCCGCCCACTTTAGAGCCGGGGATCATTATGCGATTAGCGGAGCGTGTTTTGTGAGCGGCGGGGAGTCACGATGCGGCGATTTGTGTCATTGGGATGATACTTGGTTAAGGATGGCTGCCGAAGTCGAGAGAGTGTCTCGGCCCAATTCATTGCTGCTGGAGGTTCCTCCACCGGAGCGTGAGCCTCTACGCTTCGATGTGCAGCTAGTCGGAGCACCACCAGAGGTGGAACAACTGGTCAATAATATAAAGCAAGTGGCTGAAGATTTCCTTTACCATTGGAAAACTTTTCCTATAGGTGAGAGTTAACAACCGGCATATAGATGTTTAAGAGAAAAGATGTGGTATGTGCAAAAAAGTAAATTTTATTGTATAAACATTTTAACACATTCATTGCCATACCAAAAATTTCAAGCCTTTGAATGGCCAGCGGTATAATATGTTATACGAATGAGGAGAATAGACTCGCGACGCGGCATTTGAATTGCATATCTACACATTTCAAGGTGGTTTTTGAATGAATAATTCCTAATAATGTTACATTAATTCCTAGTATTTTTGAAGAAAAAACGATAAATAGTTTGGACTCGCGTAGCGAGTTCTAAGTATGCGATTTTAGTGAACTCTCCAGGCGAGTCCTTGGCAATAAATGGGGTAAATTATCTAGTCTTAAGTAATTAACCAGCGAAGTTACCACCCTAGTTATTAGTTAATTATGTTACAATTTACCACATTGTGCTCTAAGCCATCAATATATTCAATCAGGTTTTTGCAGACTGGCAAAGAGTTAAATTATATATATTTTTTTCTATCAAATTAGTAAATATATATGGTCTAAAAACTATATGGAAACTTTGCTATTAACATAAAAAAAATAGGTAAGTTTATTTGGTACATATATAAGATATATTTTAAATTTTTTTTTGTTTTATCTCAGAATTAAGCCTTGGGCTACTTAGCTTAATTCTTTTCTTTCTTCTATTTACAGACAACCTGGATATTACAACTAAAAAAAATTATAAAGTTCACTATAATTTTTTTAATTAACTAGGTATTATTTAATAGGCCTCCATTTTTATAAGCTTTAAACAAGTTTAGCAAGACAAACCTTTATTTCTTAGACCACATTTGCCTTTCTAATACTTTTTATCCTTAATCGTGCTATGGTTGGCAGCACACTTGCAGTACCAGACGCATTGCTTGTTTTATAGGTGACTAGCCAGTGGCTAGTAGCCACCTAGCACCAAGTGGACCGTTAGCCAGTCTTAAGCTAATAGTAAGAAGTTGGGCTCACTTTTATGATGATTGAAAACCAGAGCACCTAGCAAAGTATTTAACATTTTAATGCAACCACAACCTTAATTTTATAAATAACTAGATGGTGCCCGCGACTTCGTCTGCATTCAAAATGTTATATAGCCTATAGCCTTCCTCTATAAATGGACTATCCAACACAAAAAGAATTTTTCAATTCAAACCAGTAGTTGAACAATTATTACAATAATTGTTTGTTTATACGCGCTAATCTCAGGGATTAGCGCGTACAAACAAACAAACTCTTCAGCTTTATATAATAGTATATAGACTAGCTGCTGCCCGCAACTTTACCCGTGTAACTTTGTAAATTATATACTAAAAACTTCCTCAAGAACCACTCTATCCATTGTTGAATACAGCATGAAAATGGGTGCAGTAGTTTTTGAGTTTATCGCGAACAAACAGACAGACACATCAGTGGACTTTGTTTTATAATATGTAAGAACTATTGACTTACCCAGTTTATCCCTTTTTCCATAAGTGAATACAGAAATAAATTTGATTGAGTGATTTAGGATTCCTTAGTTAGAGGACAAACATACTTACATTGATTTATATATATAGAAAATCATCATAAAAATTAAAAAAAAAAAAAAAAAAAAAAAAATTGTAAATAGGTGTAGACAATAACAATGTTAATTAATTACATAAGAAGATATATATTGTGTTAACAAAATGAACAAGAATGTTTTAATTGCCACCATTGTATTGATTTTCTCTTTCAACTATTCTCTAATTAGGTGCCATTGTGGCTTTTAGCTGTGGAGCTAAAACTATTACATCCTAACTTGTGATATTATAAACGTGAAAGTGAGTTTGTTTGTTACGTTTTCACGCCTTAACTACTCAACCAATCGTCATGAAATTTTGCATACATGTTTTCAGGGACACAGAAAAGGACATAGGGTACTTTTCATTCCGAAATAAAATACTGTTTCCCAGAGATTATCCAAAAAATAAAAAATTAACGCCTGACAAAAATATTTAGTAATAAATATTGAATGAATGTTTTAATACCTATGAATTTTAAAAAAATTTTCACCCATAGATAGCTACATTGACAGCAACTATAATAACATAGAATATATTTTACAATTATGGGGGCGAAATCGCATGCAACAACTAGCTAGTTATGATATAAGAATCTCCAAGGGATCACTTAAATGTATAGCATTTAATAATCTGTACAATGAATAATATCCTATTTTAAATATGCTATCTGCTGTAGGACCGATCAGAAGCAGCCTGGATGTTGACTACACTGAATGGACGCTGTGACGACGATGTTTGTTTCAGTACTACCCCAGTCGCGGTTTACAGGCCCCGGAAACAGACCATCGGATATCATAATAGCACCACCTTGCGACGAATTGGACGCTGCGGCTCTCGACGCTGGTGTGGAGCCTCATCCTCTATCGCCTAAACAACTCCACTCTATTCGAGAAAAGGGGTGAGTTATTACTTTAGGCCAACAGATATCTCAATTCAAAATACAAATCATTTAGGGCTGCATAATAAAAATGCAAAACACTTGTGATAAGACTGCATAGGACGGTGATAGGCAGTTTTGTATAGTTGATGCAAAAACGAAGGCGATATTAACTAGTGGGCAGGGCATATTGTCAGTAAGAAACTAGTCAGTAGACCACTGAGAGTGAGATAACAGCTTTAGTGCTGTTGAGTGTTTTGTGAGTGCCGGATATTGTGAGAATTTGTCTATAGAAAATTTCTGACGGCCACATTTCACACTATGAGAACTATCGGAATCTTGGCGAGTTTCAGCCGAGTTACTTACAAAGAATAGGAAAAAAACACTATTAAATCAGCGAATCGATTTTGGTGATAAAAAATAACTAAGGAATAAGAACACAAGATATGTTTTTTTTCTAGTATCGTGTTCAAGGGTCTAATTTCATTATTTTAAAAAAAATTATGCAACAAGCAACGTTTTTGTATCTTCAATTGAGATAATATCCGTTGCAATCATTCCCTTTTAACTTGTTAGTGCCAATTAATGTTTTCACTCAAACACATAGAAGTCATTTTAAATTGATGATTCATTCATTGTATTGTGTATAACTACCATTTTATGAATAGGTTGTCATACTTAACATTTTAGATTGCCAACTTAATATCATTAAGCTGTGATGAGAAGAACATGACTACTGTATGCATTGAAATAACTTAGTTTTACTTTATGAAAAAACACAATCATAAGATATGTTTTGCTTTGTCTTGTTTTTTATTTAATTTTATTTGTATATTAACTTATTTAATTTTATTGTAATATATAGTTCATTTAATTATTTATTTGTATTCTGAAATAATTTAAATGAAAACACAATTTTTAAAGGACTGTTCCACACATAAATGATAAAGACTACATCTTTTGTATAAAATGTATTCTGAAGTTATGATTTATTTTTATAATATATTATTATTCGCTTTAATGTTTAATATAATTATAGCAATGATAAAATAAATATTTTTGTCATTCATTATATAATTACATTTCAATAGATAGTTATCTTGCTTGTAGTTTTATAAAATTAACATTCTATAAGAGATATTTTTTCTCTAAAGCTTACACAAGGACAAAGTATTTAAACCGAAGAAATTAAATACTAAACAATTGGAATCAATACGCGAATGGGGGTATGTCGCCCTGTATATATATATATATATAAATTATATGTTATATGTTTATTATTGTATCGCAAACATTGGCCCCAATGTGTGGTGTAAATGTCACTATTTGGTTTCAATGTTAACTGATGGTACGAGTAGCATGTGGAGTGGAGGCCCATTAGTGCTTTGATGTTTTCCATAAATTTAGTATATCATATTATATTTTATTTTCATTAGAATGTATTTATAATAGTATTAGCCTCATTTTTGTGTTTTAGATTGTATAAAACTCATATTAGATCACTCTGTAAAAATACATAAAGCATGAACATGTTTTCGTCCCTTCTCCTTTAACGTATGTTATGTATCGATCGGCGTTATTGCTAATGAAATTATTAAGTCTAAAATTGAATTGTAGCATGTGTAATTTACGCCTTTTCAGTATCAAACCCCTTCTCAGTCTTCAGCGACACCTCATAAGCAGTTTTTTGTACATCTTTGTAACGATTATTCAGTGTTAGAGTGTACATAATAAGAATGTCTCTTTTTAATGATAAAAGTCACATGGCAGAATAACAACCACTTAATTATAAGTGGTTACAAAGTTGAAGAGAGGTCGTCCTTCTTCACGCATCTGTTTACCAGACGAGAAAATAAATTAATAATAATAAATAAAGGACAACCTCTCTTCGGATCTTAGAACATTGTAAAC
The DNA here is from genome assembly GCA_945859745.1 of Synanthedon formicaeformis. Classification (NCBI taxonomy): domain Eukaryota; kingdom Metazoa; phylum Arthropoda; class Insecta; order Lepidoptera; family Sesiidae; genus Synanthedon; species Synanthedon formicaeformis. The sequence goes on from OX243964.1 coordinate 1,507,188, forward strand.
GCAATCAACATTAGATGAGATGCAGGGGATTTCGTTAGGGTAGGTCGGTCGGTTGGTTCTGTAATCCCTTATTCACACCAAAATAAACATGATGCTATTTATCGAAAGTCTTCAGTACATGGATGAACTCTAAGGGTCAGTTCACACCGAATCTCGACGCGAATCTGCTGGAAGAGTCAAGATGCTTGACGTGGCGATGGATATCGGTTAAAAGCCGACGTGATCGTGATATTTCTTAGCTATGACATATGAGCCCATGACAAAGGTATCTCACTAACTTCCACAAGACAATGTGCGATTGATGTGAAATTTGGTATACAGTTCTTCGATTCTATATCCATGACATGGTCACCTTGACCTGATGCTGCAGCATCAAATAGTCCGCGGGATACTTAAACTCTTTAGCAATTTAAAGCAGATAATAGCATGTTGGAGCTCAATAGACAGTCGGGGGTTAGTTTAAAATTTTTCATTGATTTGTTGTGTATGTAGTCAAAAAGATTTTTATTGTATTGCTCACATAAAATACGTGGTGTCGCGTTTCGGTGTCAGATTACTTTTTACTCTAAGACTAGTAAAGAGATAAAATTAGTCGCTTCGGGATAAAAAAAACTTTACCATTCCGTTCTACATGAAGAAGTTTATGTTTAACAGAGAATTCGAAGTGCCGTCCCGCCATTTTCCCGGACAAACCCACGTGTGGCGAGTAGCTGGGTGGTTACAGCGTGGCAGGGTTCGTGCGAGGGAGGAGTTGTACTGTCATGTGGCACAAGCGGTGGCGCTGGTCGTGGTTGTCGCCCGAGACAGGCTAATACGTGACGAGCCCTTCTCTGTCCTCAGAGGAGCCAAGTCTATGGTCATGGGTTTGCATAGGTAAGCCTCGCGCTGGTTTTTTATTTTATTTTCTCAGGTGTTATTATAGCTTTCGTGCTAATGAATCCTACTAATAAATGCGAAAAATTGTGAGGATGTTTGTTACTCTTTCAACTTACCTTATGATACAAGTTTCGACCGTTAATAAAACGAAAATAAACTGATGGCTGATTTCGATACAAAACTGATTGTTCTCCTTTCAGGTTGTTGGATCTGGCGTTCGGCATGCCATCGTTAGAGGCTCGAGACCTGGAGAAGAAGATCCGCGAGGAGAGGTCGAGGTACTTGGTGGCGGAGCTCATTTCCAAGGTGGGGGTCGCGGCGGTATGTAGTGTAGTGTGTGACAAGTTAAACTGCTTTGCTGACGTGAGTGGTGTGTGATGTTATAGCCGGAACAGCAAGATGACGTGAGCGCGGTGGCCGCGTGGGTGACTCGTGCGCTGCGACGCGCCAACTCCGATAAGCCTGATGCGTCTCGGCCTCCGCCGCGCGTGCCTTGTGTCTACACAACGCCACAGAGGACGCAGGTAACATATTATGTAACTTGTCTTGGTGACTTTTGTCACGGATCAATAATTTTTGTCACAACTCCAGTCACTTTTGTCACAGTTCCATTTGGTTGATGTTTATATGTTGATGTTTACAACTAAAGCCTAAAAAGTACTCTGTCCAATGGCAGGTGGACCTACGCTTATACAAACGCGAGGTGTTGCGGCGAGCGGCGTCCACGCTGCAAGCGATACTAGAGCGAGAGTCACGTGGCTGGTTCCTGCACTTCCGCGAGCGAAAGGCCGCCGAGCTCGCCAGCCAGAAGATGCCCATGGAGGACATCGAGGAGGTCAGTTTACGTGGACACGCAACCACATGTACATACACTACTACACTAGTAACACTTGATGGTTGGTTGTTATCGTCGCCTACAAGTTGCTGCAAGCGTCTTTCTTTTGCACATGTACAATTGCAAACAATACGGCGCAACTGCTTTCTCTCTCATACAAATTACGTGACTAACCTCCTGCATTGCAATTTGCAATCCCGCACAAACCATCCCAAAAATCCTTTATTTGACACGTGATATCGCCAGCAGAGCCCTAGATGATTTGATGTGATTATTCCGTATGATGTAGGAGGTGCGAGCTGCGTCAATGCGCGAGTACGTGTCGCGCGTGTGCAACGCGGTGTGCGCCAGCGAGCCGTTGCGGGCCGTGTGCGGCGAAGGAGTGCCGGAGCTGCTGGCCGCGCAGCTACGCGCCGCTGCGCTCGTTGCTCGCGCCGAGCGGGGCGTGGCACGACAGCTGGCGGCTGGCGTGCGCGGCGCCGAGGCTCGCTTACGCGCCGCCCACCCCGTGCTAAGCCGCGCGCCCGCCTGGCGCCGCGAGCGGATCGATCGTGCCGCGCGTCGATTAGCCGCAGATCTACGCTGGGCCCCCTACGAGGACGCCGCCGCTGCAATGCTGGCGCACAAACTCCACCAGCATCGTTACTTTCTGCTTCGTGACCTCGCGTTTCTGCGCGACCGCGAGCCACTACTTATTAAGGTAACTAAAGAACCACTCATTCTTGTGCAATCACAATAGACGACTGAATACCACCGTGAAATAGTAATGAGTGAGGGATGTCAGAACCCATTATCTATCTCCTCTTCATGCGCGAATGCCGTAACAGACGAATAACGACTATGCGGGTGATGCCGCGACGCGCGCGAACCAATGACGTCGCTCCATTCAAATTGCATGCCGCCCGCGCCTTACTCCGCACCTCAATGTACTATCGCGGTCAAGAGAGCAGTCCCACCGTAAGGAACAATTTCGTGTGCACATTTTGTATTTATCTTTGTTCCTACTTCAAATACCTACTCGTATTATAACATTTACGTTACTATGACAACCTCGTCTTATACATATTAGGTGATATTAGGCATGAAGCTAAGAATTCGTGCTGAACTCTGAACTACGTGCATATAATGTAGTCAGAAAGAGTAGGCAAATATAATTCAACGTTAGACAAATTTGTATGAAAAGTGGGTCTGCTCCATTGACCGCGATAGTACATCTAAAATTCGACTACTGCGCAGTGTTCATCTTTCATGAAGATCTTTCATGATCTTTCATGAATCTTTCATGATTTCTATAACTACTTACGTCAAGAAGACTGCCAGCCTGTCAGTTAACTTTATTATGCGTGTTGTTTAACAAGGACTTTAAACACAAGGAAATTGGTTATAGGAGCTCGGTGGGGCAGTGAGTCCAACGCGCTCGTTCCGATGGCGCACGCGCATATGGCGCGCTTCTCAGTGGACCGTGACGCGTCACTTCCGCGGACGCGCCGAACGCATCCCCACAGTGCTAAGTGGGCGCGCCACCTCGATAGTGACGCCGCGCTCGGACCCCTCGCAGCCGGTGTACTCGGTGCACAAAGAGACCATTCGAACCACCACCACGCGCTGGCCCGCCTGGCGCCTGCTCAATCTCGCCCACCGCGCTTGGTCCTGGACATGGAACGTTATGTTCCTCGTGGGAGTTCTGGTGCCCTGGTGCTCGCCTCTCTCGCTGCGCACCCTGCTCACAGTCAAGCCTTTCGTCCCGGACTATGAACTCTCGCAGGTATTTAATGTAGGAGCATTGCACTACAGTGCCAAAGTAAATATATAGCTAAAGCGTCTGCTACTGATGATAGATACTGATGAGCAAATGAGTACACATTGGCTCCAGCAACGCTCTGGGAATACGGGTGTTATCGACACTGTAATAGTTGAGGTGTTTTTTTTTACGATTCATAAGCATGTGATCATGATCATAAATGATGATTAAATTGTGACATGGTTGGTTAATGTAAGCAGAGAAGTTGAGAAATGATTCTTTACGGCATCCAATGCCATGCCATTTTGAAGCAAATTTGAAATTTCGTACAGGTGAATGGCACGTTGTTCCCGAAGCGAAGTAGCGAAACTCAGACGATGTGGTCGCGTCTATTGACTTTGTGGCGACATGTCTCCAAAGAGAGGACGAGGTTCGAGACCGAACCGGATACGGGTGAGTTTTTATACTTCTTTTACTGTGCACCAGCTTTTGCATAGGCAATCTGACAGCTTAGAGCGTTATACATTACACACTATCTACTGTATAGATTCAACATAGATTCAATTCCATTCTGCACGCCATAACAATAAAAGCAAATTGATTTATCAATTATGGCTGGCCAAGAGTCAGCCATCCCCTATTAATAAAAAAAATCAAATGTTGAAGTGTTTGTGTGTGGTCAGGTCTGCTCGGCAAAGGGCTGAGCCGTCAGGCGAACAGGGCGTGGAACTACGTGGCGGTGGGCGGCGCGGGTTCGCTGGCGCTGCTGCTAGTGTTCCCGCTGGTGGCGCTGTCGACTAGCGTTGGCGCGCTGTTGGTCGCGTTGTTGGCGCCGCTGTGGGTGCCGCCAACGGCGCTCGCCTTACATCTCTCCAACGCGCTCTTCTTCGATCTCGACTGCCCCAACCCGGACAAACTCAATAGGTATTTGTCTACCTTTGTAATGAGTATCTACTTCCACAGGTTCGATTGATTTGAAATTCGGTGTACTGCGAGTCCGCGCCAAACAACTATCGACCCCTTACTCTTAATCAGCGGGAACGCCCGTTTGACTGAACTGCCGAAACTAACTTTAGGAGTCGATAGTTGTTTGATTTGATTCTGCAGCATCGAGGTACTCATTAGAATTGTTCAATAGAATGTTATTCAAAAAAATCTGTTAGAAATATTGAACCGACAAAGTAAAATGCATCCACTTGGAAGCGAAATATGTATTTGATCTAAGTGGTGTGACTTCAGATGGTTGGTGCTAGTAGAGGTGTTGGTGTGGCGTATGTGCGTCCTTGGTGTTTTGCAGCCAATCGCTGCGTTTCTCGTGGCCGTCGTCCTGTGTCCTGTTTCCGCTTTGCTGCTATTAATCGGTGAGTTCATCTCTATTTCAGATTTATTTTATTTATCTACACTAATAAAAATGAAATTGAAAAGTCTGTAATGTCAAAATAACTGCTTGTTACTAAGCGATTCTCTCAGTAACGTTGTTCCGCACGTATAGGTTCAGTGACGTGGTGGGTAGTGCGCGGCGCGTGGGAGTGGGCTTCGTGGCGCGCCATCATCTGCCGATGGGGCCGAGTGCCGGCTCACGATTCGGCCTTCTGCCGTCGTCGCACCGGACCCGGTCTGCACACGCGCACCTACTACCAGATCACGTGAGCAATGATTGCATACGGACGCTTTCTAACCGGTGATTTGTGACGACAAAATTTTATCCTTTGATCCTGATCGATAGGTCGGCGCAAGCCGTGGCCGCAGTGAGCGCGCGCGGCGAGTTAGATGCACTGACTGCGTGGGCTGCCGACACGGAACTCGTCATAGACCGTCCACTGCGCGACTACGCTCACTTCGTGCACGCCTGCTTCGGGCCCTTCTCCGTGCAGATCGCCAAGGTGATCTAGCTAACGTTGATCTGATGTCTATAAGGCTCTTCGCACATTACGATCCGCGCTAGTGCCGGTATTCCCATCCATTTCAAGATGTACGCAGTTCAGTGCGCGTCGCGACATGCAATCGTGTACTCGTGTAAAATGTGTAAAATGTGCAAGGTGTCACGTGAGTGTGAACTGACGCTTAATCGCAAAGTCCGCTTGGAATCACTCCGGAACAATTTGCACTGCGTGATAACTTACTGCTACACTTTCAGACCGGCGCGTATCGGCAGCTGGAGAAGGAGTGCGCCGAACTGACGTCGTCCCTCCGCGAGAAGGTGTCGGCGCGACGACGCGACCTCGCCTTGGGGCTGAGCGACGCGGCGCGCACTCGCGTGCGGATGACAGCGCACGACCTCAGACGCGCAGTGCAGACGTCTGCCGTCGAGTTGTCGCGGGTGTGGGGTGGCGTGGGGGGGCCGGCGCGGCGGGACGAGTGGTGGGCGGCGCGCGGGCTGGAAGTTGGTGATTGGCACGCGTTGGCGGCCAACGCGTTGGTCGAAGTGTTCGACGCGGAAGTGGTGGCGGCACTGCAGCCCGACGAGGCCCGGTTGCCGCTGGAGGCTGGCGAGGCGGTGCGTGCGTGGGCCGCTCGATGCGGTCGAGACGAGGCACCGCCGGACGTGTTGGCGGAACGCGACGACTGGCGCCGCGACTCGGGCGTGTGGGGGGAATGGGGAGGTGCGGCGGCCCCCCGCGTGCCCGCCCCAACTCTGGAAGTGTCCGCGTTCAGCCCGCGGGGCGCAGCGCACCCCCCGGTACCGCATCCAGCGACGGTGGCGCTAGTGCTGCACAACAGGGAGTCAGACAACCCCGTGCCCCTCGACTCGGAGTTGTGCGCTCAGATACTGCGCGCGTTAGAAGACGTGCCGGATACCGACGACAGACGAGGTTAGCGTCATCATAATATTATTAATCTCGGTCGTAGGACGTCCACTGCTGGACATACTTAATGGACGAAATACACGATCAATCATTTGGCGTGACGACAAACTGACGTGACTCAACGGCGCAATTTGAAATACATTGTTTGACATCAAGCCACCAGTTTTTACCATTCACGATCAAATTTTGGCTTCACGTCAGTCAATTTGACCCGATGGAGTGATCGTGTATTTCGTCCATAAGTCTCAATATTTTCTAGGGCTTTTTTTTCTAAAAAAAAGTCGATGGCAATAAATGTTTTGCCCATACTGGTTTATAGATTAACTTGTATCGGCTATAATTGTTGTGTGATTTTTGGGGTCAGAGTGCGTGGAGAGGTATAGAGGCGGTGGCAGCGAGGAGGGCACCGGCAGTCGCACGAGCGACGGTAGCAGTGACGTCACCGAGGACGAAGACGCCCACACCAGGGACGAACCACACCCCGACACCAACACCAACACCAACACTGACCCCGAGGGGGGACTTTGCAGGTCATTATCTAAACAATAAATTATGCTTGCTTTCTTTCACTTATTTCTTTTCACAGAAAAAAGTCGAAGTACAAAATCTCACTCAGTCGATCTACGGAGTCGCGAGGGGCGCACCTACGGCTTGATGTAAAAGCTATTATTTTGAGCTTGACGGTTAACGTGTTAATCTTTATGGTGTAAAATAGACCATTCATTGTATTTTATGTGACTGTTTTTATCTAAATAATAATGCATAATAAATTTATTATTGTCTCATATTAATAAAATTTGTAATTAATTACAGGATATCGGGCAGTGGATCGCGCGCCGCGTGTCGTTGGACTCTGACGGGACGCGGAGTGCGGTTACGCGCCGACCTCGCCTCGCCAGAGGACGTCACGCTCGACGCGGACAGACACGTCGGCACTTCCGTTTGAAACACTCAGCGCTCAACACTCAACATGTGTCCGCAGTCGACTCACCGTGAGCTCATTTGCACAGTTTGCACAGCTTACAACTCAAATGGGTTTTAACCCATTTATAGTTTATTTTTTTTTTAACAAAACTATTTACTACATTTCTATTTTAGTCCACGTAATCAACATTAAAAAACTGTCAGTCGTACTGCACGTTAGAAGTGACAACTATGCAACGTTATCGCCATCTGTAAACGTCTTAACAAACTATTGACCAAGTTAAGCTTATTATGAACCAAAAAGTACGTGCAGATTAGGATAGATGGAGCTTATCTCATTCAATTTAATGTTGTGACATTAAATGTTGTGTAATTTAATGAATGTTGAGCGTGACGGCTTAAAAAAAATCTATAGCTGAATCAATTTTTTTTTTAAATCTAAAAATATGTCAAAGGAAAACAGAGAAAAGCCTAAATGCCTAAATTATAATCACTGCTTTTATAAATCACTTATAATATGAGAGAATATACAAATCCTAATAACAGAAACACAATTAAAAATTCGTCACAAAACACTTAGACATTAAGTTTTTTTTTAAGTCGAGTTATTTATGTATTGTTTATGTTATGAATACTCAATAAAAACTGCAAGTTTTTTTTATCTTAAGTAATACAAGACATACATTACATTTAGATGTTTTAAATGTCACAAATGTGAAAAATTGTAGGTCCACGAATAAAAGAAAATAATTATGTTATTCAACGAAAATATATAAGTAAATAAATAAAATGTTATGCGCTTAAAGCTACTTGTGAGTTTTGAGGTACACTTGAATGTGCTTTTAAAAAAAAAGCACATTTAAAAAAAAATTGTATCGCCTCGTCGCTTAAAGTGTACCTCTACAAATAGAAATGGAACTGTATTTTAATAAGATTTCTCTATCAATTAAAAGTGTACTTTAAGCTTTTAGTGAATAAGGTATAAAGTTAAGCGAAAAAAAGACGCGTGGAATTGATAAGACTCGTTGCAATACCTCGGAACAAGTGCACTTCGCTCGAACAACGATAAGCACTTTATTAGTAAGACGGTAAGGTTCAAATTAGACGACATTGTAATTGTTTAGGATTAAATTTACGCTTCGCCGTTTTATTAGTTGTTGCATTTATTTAGATCTCTTAAAGAATCTGCTTTCAAGTGGCTCTGTCTCTATTTTGTCAGTTGCATTTGATTTAAAAATTGGAAAAATGATCTGAAAACTTGTGTTTTTTATTATCGCTTATTATACACCTTTATCAAGCCCAAGGGGAATTAAAAAGAAGAGAATGAAAAAAGCAAAGGTAGTGGTGAAAAAATAAAAATTTTGAACTACCCTTAAAGCTTACTCGTCTTTATTTTCTTTCGCCAGATGATTAAATGATACTCAAATTTTATTTATTGAAATAATTATTTCATGCATTTACTTTTAAATATGCATTTATTATAAATAACGGACTAGTGATATTAATTTTTTTTTGTTAGCTTTTAAAGACAAATAAACCTCACTATGTCTCGATGTCAAATAGTATGTAAAGGATGAAAAAAAAGCGTCAAAATAATATTATTGAATTCTCTTTCAACACTGTTGGCCTAACTTTTGGCTTAAATTTTGTATTTGGATACGTTCGTTTTTATTAATACGTTTATACGTAATAAATTAACGTTTTTACGTAAGGTTCTATTTTGAGTTCTAGACGTAATTTCTTTTAAATTAGATTGCCTAAACTTTGAGTATTCATGTAAGATTTTTTTTTTTTAATATGATAACTTGATTTTTGTTTTGAGCTATTTAAACTTTATAAAATATGTATATGTAGGTATATATATACATAATAAAATGTACGCCAATTTTACGCTACATATTTAAGCTCGAGTCAAACCTTGCACCGTTTAAATAGCATTTCTGCTATTTATTATGTTTTTGGGCGTAAGGAGTGATGCCAGGACTATTTTTTTTTTTAATTTTTTTTTATAGTCAGTAAAAGACACAGAATCACCTATTGTGAGCGAGTTGTCTAGTGAAATAATAGGGAAAAAAACAAACATAATAACTCGCCAGTTCGAGCGAGTAGTCTAGTAACTCGCTTATAATATTATTAGGCGAACAGTAACTCGGTAAAAAAAAAAACTCGTAAGTCATCAAATATTGTTATTTGTAGTTAATATAGTCGATAGTCGTCCAGCACTGATGCAATTGCCTTGTTTGTGTTTAACTGTACGTAGTGTTTTAGCGCATAGTGTAGTGAGTGCACCAGCCACTAGCATATAATTCGTATATTAAAATGTTTGGAGTGAATTTGTGATACGCTTCAAAAAGCTAGTAATAAAATAAAAAGATTTGGAAAAATGTTTCAACTAAATATACTTTTGGCCAAGACTAGTAAAAAAAGATGAGATTTCCGCTCATTGACGTCTCTAAAATTTGTTTCGATCGAACGTATAAGAAGTACATTCGTACTTCTTATACGTTACTTGTGACTTTACAATATAAATATTGTATTCACAATATTTATATTGTAAAGTCACTTAGGGCCGGTATTTCAGTCATTACTTAAGTCTTACACTTAACTAAGCTTCACTTTACCATAAAGCTAAGCTTTTACTCAGGGACGAATTTGTGTCGAGTGAAAGTTGATATACGCGTATAGTTAAGCGTCACTTAAATTTTATTCCTAATGGACGAAATACACGATCAGTCCATCGCGTGAAGCCAAAATTTGATCGTGAATGGTAAAAACTAATGGCTTGATGTCAAACACTGTATTTCAAATCGCGCCGTTGCGTCACGTCAGTTTATTGTCGTCACGCCAAATGATTGATCTTGTATTTCGTCCATAAGAATAGTGACAGTTGAAATACCGGCCCTTAGATGAGCAAATATTTTTACACGTCAAAAAATTGCTCCATGAATGTTTTTGCTTCATTAATATCTGGACGATATATGTGTCGTTCATTGTAAAAGTGAACTATCTCCTTGTAACTGAATTTTAGAATAACGAGCTTTTTGCGAATTATAGTGTAGGAAAAAAAATATAAGCATTCATTCATTGTTTTCATCTATGGGATTTTAATGCAACTATTGAAGTTACTTCACTTTTATATTGAAAGTTATGACTAAATGTGATACCATTAGGCAAGAAAAGATGGTTTTAAAAATATGGAGTTACACCACTTTTACAATGAACGACACATATATGGGATCAGAAAATATCGTATCGCATTTCAATTATAGTATGTTTCCGCCTTAGTGTTGATGTGTTTTAGATGAAACGCACAAGATTTTGAGGCCAAAATGCCCAAAATATTTCAGTTTTAGAGGATCAGATACAACCGCATTCAATTCTACTCAATAAGGCCTAATTATCTACAAATGTCCGCCTATACTTAGATATGAAATTTGCTTATTTATTGATAGGGACGAGCGCGAACCTTACCACCAACTGTCAGAACTCTACCTAACGTCTATAGTTTATCTGACACCATTATAAAATATAAAAAAAGCGATTTTGCAAGAGTAATTATGGTGATAGACATAATAATATGAGTAATTGGTCCAAACCAAAGCAAATAATTTCGTGTGAATGTCGCTTAGTAAGACCATGACATTAAGCTTTAGTTAGTTTTAAAAATTTCCTTAGACTAGATATGTATATAGAATATAAGCGCTATTAGTTATATAATAAAGTTTGTTTTTAAAACGGATAAATAATATAATCGACCACAGAGCAAAGAATCGCCGCGCCGCCCGCTCTACTAGAGACGGCAAGATAAACACTTTCGTTACATTATTCATTCATTCAACACCAATTAACACGCACGGCTTACACATTGTTTAGGTTTTGTGTTTCAAGACAATCACGCGACTTGCATTTTTTTTTAAGGTTAAAAATTGCATTTAATTATGTACTTTATTGTGATATGATTCACTAAAATTTTGCTTATTCAGTGTTTTTACCTTGATTATTTTACGAATATTATTATAATTGACGTCTCTAGTAGCGCGTATCGTGACAATTTTTTGTTATGTGTAATCAACCAATCACAAATGATGGGAAAAAGTAAAAGGTTTCAAAAATGGAACAGTTTGAGTTTTAATGATTTAATTTTCATTAATAATTTTATAATTGTAAGCTCGCTATTGTATATTTCCAAGCCAAATATGAATTTAAAAGTGTAATTAATATATTGTTATAGTTATACAAAATGAAGTATTCAATAATTTACATATGGTTTGCGTATTTTTAACGTACCTATATTAATTGTAGTTTATTTATAATTTTTCTTTGTTTCAAACGCGCCATCTTATTTTGTACGATTAAACTCATTGATTAACTATACAAGTTAATCATTAAAATATCAGTATCATCTGTGAGAGATTTGTTAAAAAAATATAATGACAAAACTAACTTGCTTAAATATTAATTATGTGCGCGACTGTACAATTTTTGTTAATGAAGTACATACTAGATGGCGCTGTTCACAGTTTGCCGCGAAAATATTACACAATATTCGAGAATCTTATGCTTATTGATATAAAGTAAAACTGCCCGCACTATCATGCTGCCAGCTGATTGAGAGCTATTCTGATTGATTCGTTGTCTATACCATGTTATATTGAAATAACATTTCACATTTCCCTCTTATATAATAAAGGTTTGACGATACTTGCGCTAGTGGGGTAATTCCGGGAGAGGTGGCCATAGTTTTTCTAAAACGCCATTTAAAAAAAAACTCCCGCACATTAGTACAAAAATATTTATTCGTAATTAAACTTTGAACAATTAACTTTGAGCATATGAGACTAAATAGGAACAATTATAAAGAGATCACACTTAAAAACTTACATTTTTTAAAATAACAATTGGCCATCACTCCTGAAGTATCCGGGTGAGATGGCCATAATATTAAAAATAAGATGGCCATAGCTTATTCCTAGTTATTTTGGTAATTTTTTGGTCTTCTTTTCTTTTTGCCCGCATTTTGAACACGAATTATCGAACTCGGTGCAAAGCTCGTGCAACCAAAACTGACTAAACTTTTTGCTGGTAAAATCTCATAGTCTTCCATCGTCTTTCAAGAAGATCAAAATATGCGTTTACTTCAACAACGGCTGCTGCACACCTCGATTGATAAGTTTCGCGTTGAACTAAATTTGTCCTTTTTCCGGTCACGGATTTTGCAATTATACTATTGCATTGTTCAACAGCGTTAAGCCACAATCGTTAATTAAACTTCGTGAATGTGAGGCAACTATGCCTACAATGTACTGTGTTTTAGCCAAAAACGCTGAGCCTTAGTTTATTTCTTTGCAACCGTTTGAATTCAAATCGTTTCGTTTTTTTATTTAGGACTATTGCCTAAAAGCGATTTCTGCAAATTGTATAATGGCATTTTAGTGTTGAAGGATACAACGCTGCTGCACACCTCGATTGATAAGTTTCGCGTTGAACTAAATTTGTCCTTTTTCCGGTCACAGATTTTGCAATTATACTATTGCATTGTTCAACAGCGTTAAGCCACAATCGTTAATTAAACTTCGTGAATGTGAGGCAACTATGCCTACAATGTACTGTGTTTTAGCCAAAAACGCTGAGCCTTAGTTTATTTCTTTGCAACCGTTTGAATTCAAATCGTTTCGTTTTTTTATTTAGGACTATTGCCTAAAAGCGATTTCTGCAAATTGTATAATGGCATTTTAGTGTTGAAGGATACAGCGCTGCTGCACACCTCGATTGATAAGTTTCGCGTTGAACTAAATTTGTCCTTTTTCCGGTCACAGATTTTGCAATTATACTATTGCATTGTTCAACAGCGTTAAGTCACAATCGTTAATTAAACTTCGTGAATGTGAGGCAACTATGCCTACAATGTACTGTGTTATAGCCAAAAATGCTGAATCTTAGTTTATTTCTTTGCAACCGTTTGAATTCAAATTCGTTTCGTTTTTGATTTAGGATTATTGCCTAAAAGCGATTTCTGCAAATTGAATAAAATGGCATTTTAATATTGAAGGATACAACGCTGCTGCACACCTCGATTGATAAGTTTCGCGTTGAACTAAATTTGTCCTTTTTCCGGTCACAGATTTTGCAATTATATAATTTGCGTCACGTAAAAAGAGCGCTGGGAGAAAGTGGAGACTTTGCGCATGGGTACACTCGCACTCGAAAGTACTAGGCCTATTGTTTTATTTTTGAATGATCTTTTCGGTCACGGTTTTGTATATTGGTTAATGCTAGGTACATCGATAAATATATTATGTGGAATATAAATTGAATTAAAACCTGTTAGATTCAGTATGAAATGTTTAATCAAGAATCTTTAAAAAAAAATTAAAGTAAAGGTGAAACTCCTTCCATTAGATCGTCATGGGTGACGTGAAATCCAGATGTGGACGAGGTGTTGGTGCTAGAGGTGGCCATTTCATCATCGTCGCTGCCGTCACTTGAGCACTCATCGTCATTTGAGCTCTCATTGTCATTTGACTCAGAATCATCATCCCCCACGTGAATAACAAATGTTTCTGTCATCATATCGACCACATAATCGCTTTTACAGTAATCGCTCTCGATTTCGTTTACCTTGGTGCATAACTGCGCCCATTCTGTTGCTCCCATTAAATTCACTTTTTCATTAACCAATTCAGTTATTCGTGCAAGGTTCCAACTTACATTTTTGCTGGCGACATATCCCTTAATTTGGGACCAGGCCATTTCAATCGGATTTAAGTCCGGGTGATACGGAGGCAAACGAAGTACATCATGGCCTGCTTCGTTTAATATAGCATCGATATTAAATTTCTTAAATTGTTCTTTATATTTTTTTATTAAGTTGTACAACTCCGGCTTTAGCATGGATTCTTCAAATTGAATTTCTTTTTGTCGAAGCCAGGTTTGCATGTCTGCTTTCTTAGTGGTGGACGTTGGTGCAGCATCGAGTTGTTTGTTGTGGTACGACGCATTGTCGACTACCACGATTGAATGAGGCGGTAAATTAGGTATCAGTTTAGTACGGAGCCACCGCTCGTAATTCTCCGAATTCATATTGTCATGGTAGTCGCCGCTTTTTGTGCCGGCTTTGAACGTCAGCAAAGCGTTCGGCACAAAACCCGCTTCGCCACCCGCGTGCACTACGACCAACCGGCTACCTTTAGATATAGGTTTTTTAATGCCTTTGGTGGGGCCGTCTGTCCAAGAATGGTGAGATGCATGGGAACTATCGATATATGATTCATCAGTGTAAATGATTGGCCTGCCTTCCTCTCTATATTTTTTTATTTTTCTCAGATATTCAATCCTTTGAAATCGAATTTGTGACTGCTCAATTAAAATTTTTCTATTGTTTTCTGTTTTTTTCCACTTAAAACCCAATTTTTTTATTATTCGCCTGAGACTTGCTGCAGATCCTTGAAAACCTAGGTCTTTCTGTAACTTCGTTCGTAACTTACCTATGGTAGGTAATTCTTTTTCAGTCACGTGGAAATTGTGGATGATTCTTTTTATAACACCCTGGTCAAAACTGTCAATATCTGTTATTGGTTTTTGTTTATTTCTTTTATTTTTTCCGGGGGTTCGGAAGACCATCAAAAATTCCGAATCTTTTGAATTTTTAACAATTCGTCTCACTGTAGCCACGGAACATTTTGTTGCCGCTGCGGTTCGTTTCATGCATTGTTTTAAATTATCAACTGCATTATTATCAGCCTCTCTTTTCATAAAACAATATACATCATAAATCATTTTTCTCTCTTTTCTGTGTAAAACCATTTCGTATTTAAAAACTTTTGTACGCGGTAGTACTTTGAGAACGACGTAACGTGGACACAGCGCGGGAAGCAAAGGTCGACTGACGAACCAATAGCGCACCGGTAAGCTAGCGGCGCGTTACCCGCCCGCCCCGCGCCGCACCTCATGCCACCAAATAGATCGATAAATCATCTACTGCGCAGCTTGACCGCCAGCGCTCTTTTTACATGACGCTCCCTATACTATTGCATTGTTCAACAGCGTTAAGTCACAATCGTTTATTAAACTTCGTGAATGTGAGGCAGCTATGCCTACAATGTACTGTGTTTTAGCCAAAAACGCTGAGCCTTTTCATTTTAACAACAGATCTTCATTTTTATTTTTTTCCACTGCGACAGTAATGATCAAGGCATTCATTGTGATGCCCAAATGTATGATTGTATGAATTTGAGATATCAATATACAGATTATTTATTTTTATAGATTATTTATTACAATTTTCTATTGCAGAGGATATAACTTTTCTAATCGCGAGTATTCTTGGTGTGGTGAGCATTTTCCTCATTTGTAGCGAATATTTAGTGTCTTTACTAACAGAAACTAATTTATTGCACATATTTCGGAGTACATATGTGGTTTCGACACTATTTTTTCTACCGTGATATCTTTATATGGCGTTTCTTCCAAAATCTTTGAATATGTACTTGAATCGCCATCCGCAATAACTCGCCCATATATAATGTTGTACATCTCGATGGAATATTAAAATCTTTCCGCTATTATTTCTGCCTCCATGCCACACGACGAATCAGAGTAATTTTTAAAACATTTGTGTGTTTTTGGTATTACTTCTTAGTTCTCTGCACGGGAACAAATGCAGCAGTAGGTATTTATTTTTACGCCTAAAAAAAGGACTTCTCCGAACTTTCTACATACTATCGCAGCTGCTTCGGAAAGTGAAGTATAATTTTATTATTCTTATAGGAACGCTTAGAACAACAACCTTCAGCAATGACATCAATAACCGATATTCCATTTTTCACTCTTCCTTCTTGTATTTCTGCTTGTTTTTCGCGCTCTGTGAAGTGAGATTACTGATACACTTTTAGCTTTATAATGTGTGTCATTTGGAACCATCAACTTCGTTTTACGATACGATATTTGTTTTACGTTTCAATTTAGGTCGACACCTAAACCATTCACTCTTTTAAAGGTAAATTCGTACCAGCATTAGCGTCGCCATCTGAGCCTACTGGTCCACCTCTGATGAAATGTTCTTTATAATGAACCCGTGGAAAAACAAAGAATGGAGGAACCATGTTGCCAAGGGTTGAAATAGCAATCGCGACCGTCACCAGCGTACCTCGTTCAGCGGAAGTCATTTTTCCCAAGTTTTTGATTCCTCGACGAGCTATCACTCTATTAGGAACATGTACCGTTGTCAGCCCTGTTTCATCTACCTTCCAAATATCACCAGGACTTAGATTATGGCGTAGATAAACGGTTTTCAAGTTGTCAAAGAACAAATTAACGTTATTTTTATTGAAAGATGTGGCTCGAGATAAATTAGTGGTTTGAGAAGTTCGTACATAAAGTGCAGGATGACGTTTAAGAAAATGTCCCAATTAATCTTCATCAGCAATCAGTTTTTATTCCATGAGTCAGGTAAGGATTTGTTATTTTTTTTTTTGCAAATTCATATGCGAACTTTCGTGTTTCATAAGGTGTTAATCCATAATAAATATCTGCTGCTTTCTTCAAGTAACTCTCTAAAGCAAGCTCTTCCTCGTCACTAAATATTTGTCTATTTTTTCTGTAGCCAACGCTGTCCAAAGTTGATTCAGATTTCGATAATTTGGGATTTTTTTTCTAATTTTTTGGTCATATTCATGACGTGGCGTTGGAGTGTTTTATACGGTATAGCAAACTCCTACGCCGTAGAATTAATACTTTTTTTGTCAAAGATAACTTGTTGACATGCTCTATCTATTACATCTTTGGGTGTACTCCCTCTATTAGTCTTCCTTTTGTATGTTCGCATGGTCCTGAAACAACAATTTTTGGATAAAATTTCAAAAATACCGACTTCATTTTATGTGTGAAATATCTATAATATTATGGGTTATACATAAGTCTCATTAGTCTATTAGACCCCAACCACCTTTTAATTTTTAACCGCGTGCCATAACCTCAAAACTTCGACGAAATTAAATATAATAAAACATAAAAGAAAGAACATGAATCAAACATTTGTTATAAATGCTTTGACAAATCAATGACCATGCATAAATAGGCATTATTACAAATAACATTACGAAAAAAATAATTAGTTACGTGCTTTGTTTTTAAATATTAAGTTACTTTTCACAAACGACGTGCGTGCGCGACGGCGCGTTTCCGGTGATTAAGCGGGGGGAGGTGACGGACTCGAGCCTCACTGGTTGGCTCAAGGCTATTGCGTCGGACGAGTTTTTGATAGTTAGTCAACCTACCCCTACTATAGTCAACCAACCCCGGTCTCCTCCTACTTTTTAAATAAACTTAATTCAGGATTTTATAACTTAATGAATACAAAAAAATACATAAGTATTTAGTGCAACGGTTCATTATAAAGAAAAATTCAGGATAATTATAAAGAAAATAAAAATTAAATAAAAGTTTTCAATGTTTTAAGTTTTTTTAAATGACAAAATTATTTTTTATTAAAGACTAGCTGCTGCCCGCTACTTCGCCCGCGTAACTTTGTAAATTATATACTAAAACCTTTCTCGAAAACCACTCTAACCATTGGTGAAAACAGCACGAAAATCGGTGCAGTAGTTTTTGAAGTGACACACAGACAGACGCGGCGGAGGACTTTGTTTTATAATAATTGTAAGAATGAGCGAAAAGAAGGCCTATGATGAACTCATCCAGATGATGACTATTCATTCCAACTTTGAAAAAAAACCGTCAGCTTTGTATCTTACGACCTTAACATAAAAAAGCCCAATTTTTACTACAATTACCTTTAGTGAAAGTTCGAGCAGTTTTACTTTTTCTAGTAATTATTTAATTTGAAAGCATAATAATAATTTGCTCATTTTTATTTAAATTTAAGTATAGATGCAGTTGGACGGGTAAGAGGTTGTTATATTTTATGTTAATTACAAATTAATATATTTGTAGCATAATTACATACGATCGAGATTAATGCTAAGTTTAAAGCGATCTGGAAGCTAATATAAGTAATGAACAGGCCGCTGTAGAAAATGCCTTACCAGGGTTACGTTTTTATCGTATAAATCAAGTGTTTATTATCATTAACACACAATTACAAGCTAAATATTTTCAGCAATAATTGTAAGTAACTAGGTGAGCGGCTGCCATGACAACGGCTAACTGCCACTTTAAATGTGACGGCGGTCCTCGATGGCGAGTTAGTCGTTCTCGCTTTCGGCAAATAGCGCCTTAAAAAAAAGCAATTTTATCGCAAACGAAATTATATTATTACACAAAATATGGATATTATCATTAATCCTTGGTGCGGATTGCATATTGTGTAAAAGTTAATCCCTCGGCTAGTTTTCGAGTTTTTGCGTTATAGACAAACCAACACAACAAAATTATATAATTAATAGATAACTACTTACTTCATACAAATACAGATAACGCCAAAATAGCTAATTAAATTAAATATGTAAAATTTATGTGAATATTGACCCTTATTGCTTAGCTATTATACACCACCAAAGTAATTGAAACTAAGTATCAAAATAGTATATTAAATAAATTTTCACTGAACATGAAAATCTGAGTGAACTTGGAAATATTTAAGCAAAATTAAATACGTCCTGGGATAAATCCGAAGATTGATTATTTTGGTGCTTGAAATTAATCTCACAATTTCTTGATAATCGTGTCTATGGTTTTGTAATGCAATACTTATTGTTACGACCGAACGTTCTCGAAGCGTTTGTTTATCATAAACAAACAGCGTGTTGTTGTTTATCATGAGACCTGGGCGTATGGAAATTTCCATACGTAGAAGGAAGCCCTCCTGTCTCAGAGAAAACTGTTCCTTATGTTCGCGACATAAGGTTCACATTCCCTTAAGCCAGAGAGTTGTTTACGATGTTTGTTTTTTATGACTTGTTTACTTGTGTACGAGCTTGTTTACCTTAAAGTTTCTAGTGTTTTCCAAAAACATCGCGGCTGACTGCGCGTGTATAAATACGGGTGCCATCGCTCGAGTGGGACAGTTCTGCGACAACAAGCGATACGAAAACAACTCTTGGAAGCTTTTGCGAAGATATTTGCGACAGTGCATTATTGACACATAGAGTGAATTATTTACGACTTTAGGCAAGAAAAGCTCTCATATTTTGGAAGTCATCTTGGTCTGCGTAATAAATCGTGTTCTTACAACCCTAAACGGCATTTCAACTCACCCCGCACGTAACAACTGGTGTCAGAAGTGGGATGCCGTTAATGCCACGGGACGAAGGAACTCGTACTCCACGGACCAGGAGGCAAGTGGAGATGGATGCTGCGAGACAACGAGCACATGAGGAGCCGGAGGAAGGCACCGATGCTGATTTGCTTCCTACGGCAGTACCTACATCGAGCCCGTCGATGGACCTCGCTGCGCTGCTAGCTGCTGTACAGAGCATACAGGCTAGTCAAGAAGCCGCTCGCCGGGAACAGGAAGCCGCTCGCCGTGAACAGGAAGCTGCTGTGCAGAGCATACAAGCCAGTCAGGAAGCCGCTCGCCGTGAACAGGAAGCTGCTGTACAGAGCATACAGGCCAGTCAGGAAGCTGCTGTGCAGAGCATACAAGCCAGTCAGGAAGCCGCTCGCCGTGAACAGGAAGCCGCTCGCCGTGAACAGGAATCTGCTAGCCAAATGCTGCTTTCGAAATTGGACACAAGCCTTGAAGTCATCTGCGATAAAGTTAAAAAGGTAGAGTCCGAAGTTAAAGGGGTCTCAGTGAAAGTCGAAGGCCTGGAAGAGAGACTCGACCAAACCGACACTCGCCACCAGGCGCTCGCCGAGAAAGTGCAGAAGTTAGTGACGAGGGAGGCAGTCTTCACTGCGCCGGTACCTACACAAGGTAGGCTGGACTTGCCACGGTTTGATGGCACATCTTCCTGGACAGCCTATAAGTACCAGTTCGAAACCCTCTCTAACTGCAGCGGCTGGACTGAGGATCAAGCATTCATGGCGTTGACTCTAGCCTTAAGAGGAGACGCCCAACTGATTCTGGAGCGACTCCCTACAGAAGGAAGATCTCTGCAAGCCCTACTGGAAGCTCTAGAGACACGATATGGTGACAAGCACATGGAGCACACGTATAGGGCTCAACTACGCGATCGCACGCAGAAGCCCACGGAAACACTCCAGCAGTGGGCTGACGAAATCGAGAGATTAGTTCGTCGCGCCTATACATCAACACCGAATGCAGTAGAAATAACTCTACTCCAAGCTTTTGTGGACGGGATAAGGGACGGCGAAGTTCGCGCAGCGGTACGTTTGGGTCACCACCAGACCCTGAAGAGTGCACTGGCACATGCTCTGGAAGTGGAAGCTGTGCGGCGTGACACGAGGCCATTCAAGGTCAGGGAGCTGGTAGCCGAGGAGCGAAAGCCTCGCTATGGCCCGACCTGCTATGGCTGCGGTGAAAAAGGCCACATAAGGCTGGACTGCCCAAAGAAGAAGAGAAAAAGGGTCTCAGAGATGGAGACCCAAGTTGACGAGGGGCAGTTAAACTAAGCGTTGCCAGGGCCGCGGGGCAGGCGCTGGCTGGGAGAAGGAAAGCCCCTGCTATTACTATCAGACAAGCTTCTAACGGAAACAGTTTAAGCATCGAGGGTACGCTGAACGGTAAAAAGTGCAGGTTCACAATAGACACAGGAGCATCGCGCACCATTGTAAGACCTGAACTCTTAAAACGAACTATCTCATGGAAGCAACGATCTCCAACATGTCAGCTACGAACAGCAACGGGCCAGCCAGTACCTGTCCTCGGTGACTCAGACGTGGAAATTGGAATTGGTAGTCAGTTGTACTCAAACTCAGTGCTGATTGCCAATATTACTGACGACTGCATATTAGGACTGGATTTCTTAAAAAATCACCGTTGTATTTTGAACGTCGACCAAGGAGTACTCGAATTTCCTGATCAAGAAGTTTTCTTAGAAGGCTCGACCCCATGTACACTCTATTGTTTAAGGGACGTCAAACTAGCTCCCAGATCAGAAAATCTAGTAATGACGAAATTCTCATCCAACGTCAAGAACGGGTTATGTGTCATTGCGGAGGATGAAGGAACACATCCTAATTGGATAATGGCCAGAACACTACTAATGACAAGCAGGATAGGCAGAGTAAGAATTTTAAATCTCAGCAATGAAGAGGTACAGCTCAGAAGAAACAGCGTAGTTGGAAAGTGTCAGGAAGTGAAGTATTTAAGACGTATAAGCAGTACAACAAACGCAGTAAATAGCACAGACTACCAGGTATCGCAGTTATTGGATTCGCTGAAAGGAAATTTGTCGTCAGTTCAGTTGAGGCAAGCTCAGGATCTTTTAATGCGGTTCAAAGACATATTTGCCGTTGGAAATGATTGCGGTAGAACAGGACTTGTGAAGCACAGAATAGACACCGGCGATTCAAGACCTATACGACAAAGACCTCGTCGAATCCCGTGGGCAAAAGAAGCTGAAGTTGCGGATATGATAAGGGATATGGCGGCAAACAAAGTCATCGAACCATCTACAAGCCCTTGGTCGTCACCTGTGGTACTGGTGAAAAAGAAAGATGGCACAACCAGGTTTTGTGTAGACTACCGAAGGCTGAACGACGTTACCAAGAAAGACAGCTATCCTCTACCGCGTATTGATGACACTTTAGATATGCTCAGTGGAATGGAATGGTTTTCTACCGTTGATCTTAAAAGTGGGTACTGGCAGGTGGAAATAAGTCCAGAGGATAAGGAGAAAACAGCATTCTCTACGGGCATCGGAAATGGACTTTGGCAATTCAATGTCATGCCGTTTGGTTTGTGTAATGCTCCCGCAACGTTTGAGCGCCTTATGGACAGAGTTATGGTGGGTCTTCTGGGAGATGTTTGCCTGGTGTATCTGGACGACGTAATCATCATGGGTCGTGACTTCGAGGAACATCTCCAGAACCTTGAAAAGGTGTTCAACCGTCTACGCGAGGCAAACTTAAAACTAAGTCCTAAAAAGTGTACCTTCTTCAGCAACGCAGTTAGCTATCTGGGGCACATAATCACTAAGGAAGGAGTTCAAACAGATCCAGAAAAGATCAAAGCTGTAAAAGATTGGCCTACACCAAAGAATAAAACCGAAGTCAGATCCTTCCTTGGCTTATGCGCATATTACAGGCGCTTTGTCAAAAATTTCTCAACAATAGCCAAACCCCTCCATCGCCTGACTGAAGATAAACAGGTGTTTGCTTGGGACGCAAATTGTGACAACGCTTTCAAAGAACTGAAACAGCGTTTATGTGAGTCCCCGATATTGGGCTATCCAACACGGAATGGAAAATTCATTGTGGATACGGATGCCAGCAACACGGGTATTGGTGGAGTGTTGTCACAAGTGCAGGGAGACAAACAAGTTGTGATTGCGTACTACAGCAAAACGCTTTCCAGGCCAGAGAGAAACTACTGTGTTACACGTCGAGAGTTGTTAGCTGTAGTGAAGACCTTGCAGCACTTTCACAAGTATCTCATTGGACGTGAGTTCACCTTAAGGACGGACCATGCTGCACTTAAATGGCTTCTTCAGTTTAAAAGTCCTGAAGGACAGGTAGCACGATGGATTGAGCAATTGCAGGAATTCCATTTTGCAACAGAACATCGAAGTGGTAAAGGTCATGGTAATGCTGACGCTCTATCGAGAAGACCATGTCCTGAAATCTGTAAACACTGCAGGAAACAAGAGTCTCAGGAATCAGTAAAAATTATCCGTACCCAAGGATTAGACGATGACTGGTCTGGAGAAAATATGAGGAAGGCGCAAGAGGAAGATGACGACCTGCGATTGCTCTTAGATTGGATAAAAAAGGGAGTGAAACCTGAGTGGGCGGATGTATCAGCTTCCAGTCCTGTTACAAAAAGCTATTGGGCTCAATGGGATAGTTTGACCCTGGAAGGCGGAATCTTGTGCAGGAAATGGGAGTCTAATACCGGACATCAGGTGACTGTACAGGTTGTAGTCCCTCGAAGTAAGGTATCTCCTCTACTACGTCATATCCATGATGGGGTGTCTGGTGGTCATCTTGGAGTGAAGAAAACCCTTTTGAAAGTGCGACAGCGGTTCTACTGGGTCCATTGCCGGGAAGACGTAGAAGATTGGTGTCGTAAATGCAACGCATGCGCTTCAGTCAAGGGACCACAGACAAGAAGTAGGGGAAAACTGAAGCTCTACAATGTAGGAGCACCATGGGAACGTATCGCTATAGACGTGGCCGGACCATTTCCTGAAACTGAGGATGGGAACAAATACATCGTTGTAGTGCAAGACTATTTCAGCAAATGGCCGGAAGTGTTTGCGACCCCTAACCAAGAAGCTAAAACTGTTGCCAAGAAGCTAGTTCAGGATGTAATCTGTCGGTATGGCGTACCTCTGGAAATACACTCCGATCAGGGGAGAAATTTCGAATCAGCCCTATTTCAAGAAATGTGCAACCTTCTCGGTATACATAAGACCCGTACGACACCAGCTCATCCTCAGTCTGACGGAATGGTCGAAAGGTTTAACCAAACATTGGAAAATAATTTGGCTAAAGTAGTCGACTCACATCAGAGAGACTGGGACCAGTACATTCCTCTTTTCTTGCTGTCTTATCGCTCCGCTGTACATGATAGTACTAGTTTTACCCCTGCCAGAGTGAATTTTGGACGAGAAATAAGACTACCAGTCGATGCAATAACAGGGTCTCCGCCGAATAGCCCAAGACTTGTGACGGATTATGTCAGCGATCTTCGAGAACAGCTGGATGAAGTGCATAAGCTAGTTCGCGAGTGCAGTCTCAAGACCGGTGAAAAAATGAAAACCCGTTATGATAGGAGATCAAACATCAACGGTTTTGAAGAGGGAACTCTCGTATGGCTTCATAATCCCTTCAGGAAAAAGGGCAAAAGCCCAAAGTTGCAAGCACGATGGGAAGGACCTTACAATGTGGTTACAAAAATCAACGACGTCACCTATCGAATCAAAAAGGGGCAAAGAGGAAAACCGAAGGTCGTACACATTGACCGTTTGACAAAGTATCACGGCACGAATGATGATCGGGACGATCATAACTAAGAGGGGGGTAATGTTACGACCGAACGTTCTCGAAGCGTTTGTTTATCATAAACAAACAGCGTGTTGTTGTTTATCATGAGACCTGGGCGTATGGAAATTTCCATACGTAGAAGGAAGCCCTCCTGTCTCAGAGAAAACTGTTCCTTATGTTCGCGACATAAGGTTCACATTCCCTTAAGCCAGAGAGTTGTTTACGATGTTTGTTTTTTATGACTTGTTTACTTGTGTACGAGCTTGTTTACCTTAAAGTTTCTAGTGTTTTCCAAAAACATCGCGGCTGACTGC
Organism: Synanthedon formicaeformis; assembly: GCA_945859745.1. Lineage (NCBI taxonomy): Eukaryota > Metazoa > Arthropoda > Insecta > Lepidoptera > Sesiidae > Synanthedon > Synanthedon formicaeformis. The sequence goes on from OX243964.1 coordinate 1,531,755, forward strand.
GCGTGTATAAATACGGGTGCCATCGCTCGAGTGGGACAGTTCTGCGACAACAAGCGATACGAAAACAACTCTTGGAAGCTTTTGCGAAGATATTTGCGACAGTGCATTATTGACACATAGAGTGAATTATTTACGACTTTAGGCAAGAAAAGCTCTCATATTTTGGAAGTCATCTTGGTCTGCGTAATAAATCGTGTTCTTACAACCCTAAACGGCATTTCAACTCACCCCGCACGTAACATTATATTGTAACGTAACTAAAAAAAATCTTAAAGATACTGAATCAACAAGCTAGAAAATAATAGGTAGATAGTAATATACGTTTAATTTTCTTATGTAATGTATTGCAGCTAAATTAAAATTTTTAATCCACACGACATCCGTCCTCGATTCGGAAGCTTCTCATTGTGCATCATAATTAAACTTTATTTTAATTTTTAATGTATATTTTAATTAATCTTTTGTTTTGTATCGAGCATTGCAGCTATATTGTATTTTCTTTGTTGTACTTTGTTTACATTTTATGTTTTGAACCATATTGTGGGATTTTCTTTGAATAAAGAGTATTAAAATAATGGCAAGGCTTTTATTTTATCTTGAGTCTCCTGATTTATCAAGCTTTTTCGAGAGAATTAATTCGTTGTATTTGACCAATATCTACATTAGCAGCGCCATCTTCCGTGATTCGTTGGAAATACATAAGCCGAGCTTTTAAAAGTACTTAACTTTTGTCATAGATGTCACTAGGAGGATCATGTCAAAAATGTTACACAATTCATATTTTGCGCGCCTAAGGCTATTAAAAGTGCTCAACTTTTCTCATAGATGTCACTAGGAGGATCATGGCAAAAATGTTACACAATTCATATTATGCGCGCCATCTGCCGTGATTCTTTGAAATCACATATTTCATATATTGCCTTTCTTCAATCTTTGAATTCTTAAAAGTACTCAATTTTACTCATAGATGTCACTAGGACAATAGCTAAAATATTACACAAATTATCCAGGTAAGCTCTCGTGTCAAATTTCACCAAATTCTGTTCAGTAGTTTTAATAACATACATATAATAAATACATCCTTACAAAATTTCACATTTATTATTATAGGATCTACTGTTTCATAAATATTTTTGGGTTTTATGTGCTGTGGTAATGGTGAAGCAATCAAACAGCACTTTTCATATATTGCCTTTCTTCAATAAATAGCTACATTATTAGCTTTAATTTATTCAAAGGTAAATGTATTAGGAAAAATGAAACCACTTATTTATTGAATGGAATTGAAAATTTATTAAACCTACCTACCTATTAATATTATAATCTTCACAAATCTCTGTTACACGTTTGTATCACATGGATCTGAAAATTATTCCTTTACAAAACACTATGATATTGTTAAAAGCAATAACGCAAGATTTCTTTTCATGATAAACATTAATTAAATTAAGAAAATAAACTCAATTTGATCTTTCCGTGATAAGTCCAGGAAAATTAACAATCAAATCAAAATTTGAGCCCCTTAGGGGAATTTTTGATAAATTTCTTTCACCTATTGATATTACATAATTATATTCTAGAAACTTATATCAAAGATTTCCCCTGAGTTAATCAAATTTTGATTTGTTATTAAATTTTCCCAGACTATGATTGTAATTTGTTTTCTACTACATCTATTACTAAATTTTATAATTAATAATTTGAAAAAATTTGTTGGAGCTACCTACCTAATGATTAAATAATTAAAAAAAAACTTATAATTATAGGTATGTATATAAAAAATATTTTAAAAAAATCGAGTTTTAAATGATCGCAAAACATATTTAAAACTTAAAAAAAATTTAAACCTTTTATTAAAATAAAAAGTTTAAAATAAGCATTTTTGAACTTAATATGGGCAATGAACTTTGAAAGCGTGAATTAAAAAGAATTGGTCCTAATATAACAAAAATGCAATAGTGATTTACAATTATAATGTTTAAACAATTTATAATCATAATTACATATATAATCAACAACAAAAACCACACCGCTTTTGACAAAATAATGTTTAGGTATAATATCCGAACGTACAGAACTCGATACCTCACTAGAACTTTAATAAAATAAATAGGGAAGTTCCCGATGACCCCAAAAATCGTGCCTTGAATGAATAACGAATAAGTACAGTCGGGGTCATTTTATTGTATACGACCGAAACTGTCTTACAATACCATCTTTACATAGTATAATAAAACATTCTCTCTATGTACGCTTAGATCTTTTAAACTACGCAAAAGATGCGGTTTTCACTAATGGAAAGAGCGTTAAACGAACGTTTTTTTTTTTACAAAATTTGCAGAAAACAACCCACGCGAAGCTGGGGGCGGCCCGCTAGTATTTTATATTTCATGCTGTATTAGAATATCAAATTCTATTGTAAGATTATGCAACCTGGATTTATTATTTATGGGTTTTCTAAATTCCCCTTAACTTTAAGTCGATTTTTATCAGTCTCCAATCCAACGACCATCAAATATAAGTTTTTAGTCACCTACAGGTACTAAACTCGATGAAGCGCGAATCGTGAAAGTTGTTTAATACTAAGCATTTTATATAAAATAAATGTTTTTAGGGCTAGTTTGAAAGCTATTATGAAATATGACTGGGGTTGATTGGATTTGGGGCAACCAGGAACCACCCTGGTTCCTCGTACTTTTATATTTCATAAATTTTAAAAGACTTCCAAGTGTGTGGTCATAATATATCAGAGCACAGTTGCAGCGAGATTCCAAATTCTATACAAAATCAACTGAATTTGTGGAAAAATAAATAATATTACAATAATTTAAATAGCTGGAACCCTATTAATTTACGATTAAGATTCGTTAAATAAAAAAAAACTTTTCGGTTTTATTCCACGAAAGGGGTTTCTCGGCCTTGAAACATTAAATCCATTTAATGCGGCGATAACAATTACAATTTTGAATTATGTGCGGTGCCGTTTTCTTGCAGTGTCTCTAGTATGAGTTTATAATGCACTGGCTAGCATAAAATACTTGTCAATTGTCAATGTCAAATTGACATTTTCGCACAATTGTTAAGTATATTATAAAACAAAATATGTAAGTTTTATTTTTTCTTTACAATCTCATCTAAACATTTAGTTTTTTTTTTTCTTTTTCTCTTTTAAATTCTTGACTCCATCAGATCTACTCTGATGATTTTGTCAGTGTCATTTGTAAAAATAGCAATTTAAAATAGCCTTTCAAATTAAAATCAAAAGTAACAGATCCCGAGACTTAATGTAAGTTTTATTTTTTCTTTACAATCTCATCTAAACATTTAGTTTTTTTTTTTCTTTTTCTCTTTTAAATTCTTGACTCCATCAGATCTACTCTGATGATTTTGTCAGTGTCATTTGTAAAAATAGCAATTTAAAATAGCCTTTCAAATTAAAATCAAAAGTAACAGATCCCGAGACTTAGTCGGTCAAGTCGAGTGCACAATTTTTCTTTGAGTTTTCCAAAACAGGTCCGTCAGTCAAGTGTCCTAGATTATTTTTTTTATCTTAAATTAAAAATAGATTTTCAATGTCGCTAACGAGTTAAGGTCATTATAAACTCACACTAGAGCCACAGGGTGAAATTTAAATGCATTGGCAGCACTTAAAACACTTAGCCCAATAATTATTAAAAAGCGCGCAAATATTTATAAATCAAATCGGTTCCAACTTCCAACGCACATAAGGTTCCATGGGTACAATCACAGAACTATATAATTTAATATTATATATTAAAAAAATCCTTTGAAATTATCTCCATGTGATAAATCTATACAATATATAAAAATATGTGTGATTCTAACACACGTCTAAATGTTTAAATAATTTGAAATACTAGCAAGCTTCTACTTTATCCTATGGCCACACAGAACATTTTGTTTTTTTACTTTTAATTATTTCGCTTTTTATTAATGTAGTAATAAATAACATTCACATCACACACCACTATGTATTGTATCTTACAATAGCCGTAGACAATAAAGAGGTGACAATATTGCCACCTCTTTTGACGCTACGGCTAAACGTCACTGTCAATTGTGACAATGTCAGTCACGCGTCAATTTGAAATGTAATGAAAAAAATAATTAAAAAATGTGTTTCTTTTTATAATGTTACCAGCGTTTTCTCCATAGTGATGTACTAATATCGTTTTTGTTTGAATTGGTTTTTTGGTTTTTGGTTTTGATAAGGTGAAATCACTATTATTATGGAAATGTCAAATTACACACGGTTTTACATCACGCTAATAAAATTAAAGACTTAATAAATTTTTTAACGAGTTTTTGAAATCAAAAATTATGAAAGAAAAATCAATTTGGACGCGTGACCTTGTGTAGTAACATGAGCGATCATCAAACTCAATATAATTTCAAATATTATATTTTTTAAGATATCAATTCCGATTATAATGAATGAAAATCGCTCATGTCATAATAATACATATATTATTCCTTCTAGTTGATAAATAATCTTTCCTGATGTCCGCCTTTTCTCAATCGATAATTATAAAAAAATAATAATATTGAAATTGTGAAACTTCAATAACAACATTTGAGATTATTTTTTGCTTTATATAAATATATTTATTGCTCGTTTCAGTGGTCGCCAATTCTCACCTTTATTTTGGTATTATAATACATCAAGTATTGTTTATATTTTTTTAAGTTTATATGTAATCGTTTTATTTCTTTACAATATCAACTAAAAAAAAAATAGATTTTTTAATGTTAAATCTTAAATTAAAAATTAGATTTTACGTGTCATGGAAGTTACACAACCGTTTTGCTTATTGAAAAAAAAAATCGAATTAATGTAACTTAAAAGTAATACGAAATTTTATATAATATGCGCTCATCTATTTGTTTGATAAAATAAATTATTTCCATATAGAAAATATTCAAGTCTAATCAGAAAATGAGACTGTTGTATCTCTTGGTTAATTTTCTTATTAGTTTTGTTCAATAGGAAACCAAATATTTTCCACATACATTGTAGGTACTATTGATTGGACAAAATAGTATAAAAATTCTACAGTCACATTTATAGTACAACATATATTCAATTAGAGAAACTATATAAATATATAAAAAACTGCTAAATGTTGTTCAATCAATAGAATGATGTGAAAAAAATATTTTTTTCTATGGTTGAACAAAACGTAATAGATGTTAAATTTCAGCATTTTTATTTGAGTTCAAAACCTAAAGTTATCTGACAAATTTGTATATGGAAATATTTCTTTTTGTTTTGCAAGCGAACACAAAATGTGCCATGTTGACATGTCTTTTTCTCTATAGTGATTAATTTATATACAGGCTGTGGCCTGTAATAAGAGCAATAAATTAAAATATAGACTCTTAGATACTCTATAGATAACGAATCAGTATTTTCTATTGTTATTTTCTAACAAAATTAATCGAGCCAGCAATGTACTACTATAGACATAATGTCGGAGGTCGGAGTATAGGTATCGCAATATATTAAGGTCAGACCGCGAAACTTTTGGTGGCATCGGTGCATGTGTACAATTGCGCACAAAATTGCTAATGGAAATAATTTTCTTCTCTTCTGCAGTTGTATTTTTTACCTGCTTTAACTTATCCACGATTTCATTTGTTTCCTCTTTAACATAACAATTCACGTCGTAAACCCATTTTTCTGGCTTGCCGTGTTAAAACATTTTTTTCACAATGACGTATTACTAATACGATGAAACAATCAAACAACGCGAGACGTGCGGGGGGGGGGGGGGAGCGACCGAGTTTATCCAATAACGTGTGTCGGCACCGACGCGCACCCGCCCCTCACGCTCCTCTGCCCCCTCAAACACCTAAAAATATAGTTCTGTGCAAGTTTGCCGAGAAGTCTAAATCCGCCGCGCGAACTATACTTCATTCAGTACCCTGTACCAAGACATCTAACGACTGATAACCGACAATTTAGCGGATCATGAAATTCATTGATGATTATGTATTGTAACTTTGGATTGCTATATCTCTGAGTATGAGCATTATGATTGGGTTAAGGTAACTGCGTATACTCTATAGAATCGTCGTTTAAATTTATTGCTCTTATTACAGGCCACACCCTTTATAATATTATATATAGATAGATGAAAGGTTATCGTGAAAGGCGGCTGTGGTTGTATTGCTTCTGAATACGATACAAGAGGCTACTACACACTTAAAAACAATAATGTCCATTACAATTTGAAAACACTACTTAAGCCTATTTTTATTATAATAATATATTATCAATAATCTAAGTTAAATTTGTTATTACTATTACAATATATGGATACAAAAACTTTTTAGACTTCTCTTCAAAATATATAAGTATTTATAATTTTAAATATATTTTTAATGTAGTAAAACTTTAAAATAAACTGTATATAAAAATGCGTTTATATTATTATAGTTAGTACATTTACTTATTTTTTTGCATAATAATAGTCATTTGTATATTTTTGTGATGATAGATTACTAATTCATTACTTATGTTGACTTCATTTTTTTTTCTTCAATATAAATAAAAGTATAAATAACTAACTCTTATAAATAAAAAAAAAATTAAATTACCAATTTTTAGTTACTTTTAAGCATTTAAATTAGGAATGTAAATAAAAGAAAAATGCACTTAAATTAAAAGATGCGTTTGTTTTCAGAAAAAAAATCTACATTCGTTTGATATTATATAATCGATATATATATATAATATATATTTTATTACACGTTGGTCCGCAGTGACTCGATGCTGAGAGTGTGCTCAAATACTATCAGTTAACAATGGGAAACAAAGTATAAATGTTTTTCTTATAGCTTCCATATAAGATTATTTTTTTATAATGAAATGGAAAAATTAAAAAACTATAACAGCTATTAAACTCCAGCCTATTTTTGATCAAGATTCAAAAATCTTTAACCATCATAATTATGAATGTAAAAAAAATTTATGAAAAACCTACCAAATGATAACTTCTTTTTATTCTTAATATTCATATCATAGATTCCTAATTTTTCTGTTTGAAAATATGAAACAACGTCACAAAAGCTTGTATCATAAACAATCGCGTTATTTAGTTCAAAACTACCGTGAATGTGTAATTATGAGATTTTAATATATCGATATAAAAAACCGAGTTCTATTACCGGATAATTAGAAATGTAGACATGTGGCACTTGATTAAGACAGTATCAATTATTTAGATATTCATAGTGATCATATTAGTTGTTGAGAGTACAGTCAGCGACAGTGAGGCCACAGAGCAAATAGAAAACACATGTTTACGAACGAAAGCAACGCTAACACGAATCTAAAGAAAATTAGTCAACATCGAAAGCATAATTCATTTACCGTGTCAAATTGTTATTGTTAGACAACTACCTAAAAACCATGCAAACCATCTAAATTGTATATATTCATTTTACGAAAAATATTAACAATAGTCTCGTTATTATCGTTATAAAAAATGTAGTATGTTTCCCTTTTAGATTTTGATCGATTTTATATAGAAAATACAGTGTTTATCGATGAATATAGATGACTCATGTCGTGTGGCAGTTGAATATAAAATCACTCACTGATGGTGCATTATCGGAGTTTGGCAATACGGACACTCCTTGGACGTGGCAGCGCAGCCGTCACAGAGCACGTAATGGTTGCACGGCGCTAGTGTGACGCTGCGCGGTTTATCTTCGCAGCCCATGCACTTCTTCGCCGTCTCTTGATACAGGATCTTATCAATGTCTTCCAAGTCTGCGCGCGCTTGCGCTTGAAGCGCTTTAAGCGCTGGCAGCGGTAGGGCGCGTAGGTCGCGTCTAGCTGCAGCGCCGGCGCGTGCAGCGTCCAACTCGCGGCGAAGCGCCATCGCGTGCGCTAGCGCCTCGTCCCGCTGCCTCTCCGCGAGCGCAGCTTTACGCGCTGCATCCTCCGCTTCGCGCTGCCAAGCGTCGCAAGCGCCGCGAGCGGCCACCGCTCGCTCGTCACAGCGGACAGCCGCCGCCCGCAAAGCGGCCGCCTCCTCGCGCAATCTACTCACCTCGACCGGTTCGAATGCATTACCGCCCGACCCGAAACTGCCCGTCTTCATACTAGCGTGCGAATTGAACAACCTCTCGCTGTCGTTGGTAGCGTAGCGCAGAAACGGCGGCAATGGCGAACCGCTCGCGACCGGCGGACTGAACCCGCGCAAGGCTGAACGCTGCTGCGGTATGTTGACCGGGGCTGAACCACCCAATAGACCTTCGCCGTCTGATAGATCTCTATCCAATTGCGCCACTAGATTGAGCGGATCGTCCAAGTGCATATCGTCGAGCGCATTTCCAACGACCTCGTGAAGCACATTCGCGTCGAATGTCGAGGCGGAGGCGCGGTGCGACCACACTGAAGGTTGATGAGTGTGTAACTGGGCTTGCGGAGGTGGTTTTCTCTCCTCCGGTGGTGGTTGTAAAGCGCGCGGTTGGGAACCGGGGGCCCGGCCACCGCTGGAGCCCCCGCTCGATGTGGAAGCGCATTCGGAGGCCTCGCCGCTACCGTTGGTGTGCAGAGCGGCGCCGGCTGACACGTTGATAGAGGCGCCAGGAGACATCGGCCGCCCGCGCTCCATAGACAAAGCGCCGAGCATAGATACGTTATTTTCCACAGACTTCTTCTCGGGTGGTAAGGCCGAGGACAGAATATCGGCGAGGTTTGTCCCGCACTCGAGTGGCGCCACCAATTCGCGAGCCGCGCTCAAGTCTTCCGCTGTGAATTGATAACAAAGTACTTATAAATACAAAAATTCAATAATTTTATAGAGGAAATCAATTCCACATCGTGGCTGTCTATTGAATTGAGGCCATTTAATAATTTTACTATTCATACATGAAGTAAACCAGATTAATACAGGCAAAAGACGAAATTTTGTATGAAAAAGGTGGCGATCATCTAGCAAAGCATGTGTTTACCTACTCTCAATTACTTGTACTGTAGTATACTTAACTTAAAAGGATTTACATAGAGTATTAGCAAAACAAATTTTTATTTAATTTAAACACTACTTCTTCTATAAAGTATTTGTGTATTTCAATACTGTCAAAAGTTAAACAAATGTATGAGCCAGAATATACTCACATTCGACATGTGCGAAAGCGCAAAAGAGCCCCCTAGGACAGTAACCGGCTTGCTGTACATCATTGCATTTGGTCGACTTGTATATCTCTGGATGAAATTGTTGCTCAGTTCTAGTGTGACAGTAGCCACAAGCGTCACCAGTATCACAATTGCTAGGCTCCCCCCACTCCTCACCGTGTTTCACGTTTGGACAAGGCGTGCTTCGATATTTATATTTCCTTGGAGACCTACGTTTATCCTGTAAGAAATTTTCAAAAAGTTCATAACATTATCTTATAGTTTGAGCACAAGTAACATTATTTTATCGGCATAATACTCACTTTACTATTGTGATATTGGGGGCAGGCGTACCCCTGTCTACATAACCTAGGCGGTCTCTTGCATGGTTCAGTTTTATATGAAGATAATACATAATTCGTGTCTAAAAAAAATGAAAAAACACAGATAAAATTAAAGTTTATCAGCCACCAGCTATTAAAACTCTTAAACTTAAGACTATTTTGCTGAAAATGAGCACAATACAAACAAAAGTAGGTAGGTATTACTTTGTTTTTATTTTAAAAAAACAAATCCTCAAGGAGCAATAGATATGGCAGAAAATAGATAAAACAACAAGCATTCCAACTAAGCTACTTTTGCTCATTGATCCTGGACACAGCAAATGTCAAACATTACTTAATTAATAGGACATGAACTAACATTATTCAAGATCATATTTTTTTTTTATAGATACCTTGCCACTTTGGATCCTCATTCATCAAATTTCTCTCTCTATCTAATGCATTAGGTGCCGCTGAATCCCCATCTGTACCGTCAGGATTCTCTAAAGCTTGAAGTTCCCTTACATCGAGCACTGGGGGCCTCAAGTCGGGAGCTCCGTGTGCAAATGCACAGTGGGCTCCGTTCTTAGTGCACAGTCCCCGAGCGTCTGTGTCATGTACACACATACATGTCTTATAGTAACGGAGGTGATATCTTCTTTCCGTATCACCAGCGGTACGGTGAAGGTATGGACAACTGGAACAAATTATATCAATTTTAAAGCTGTCTTATATATAGGACATTATGGTCAACCACATGAGACTTCTCAATTGGTTTGTACTAGTGATAGGGCACTGTTGCAGCGACTACACTTTTTAGAGTTCACAGTGACCAAAAATTTTAAACATTCTAAATAACTTCTTTTTTTAATCTACAAGACTGTTCTACAATCTATTTAAACATAATATGCGCTTTGGGATTCCGCCTGTGACTCAAACATATTAATAATCCAGAGGTTACAGACATTACCCTCTATAATGCAACAGTGCTAATATGGAAAATATTACAGATTGGAAAGACACCCGAACCAAGTGGCTTGTCAATGTACAATAACTGACTGCATAAACTGATCAATGAAAATAAAATCCTACAATTAAATGGACTGTAGTGGACATCCTGCTACATAATGTGGTGTACCTGATGAGGCACATCACTATCTTTTTGGTCATGGTTGATTGCAAAATATGAAACTTGAAAAAAATATTGTACAAAGATTTGATAAAAATATAGGAAATGTCTCAGTGTTTAAATTTAATGTAACTAAATTAGATTTATTTAGATATAGGTCAATGGTATAATAGAGCTGATGTGTTACTTCAAATTAACTGCATAGGCATAATTTGCATACTTAAATAAGCAATATGAATCTGCAATTGACCCCAATTACCCAATGATTGACAACTCAGCAGTTAACGGAACAGTGACTGTGTCCAAGATAAACATAAAAAACTTAAGAAAGAGACTTGGCAGAGTCTACCATTGATTTGTCTCATTTTCAAGAAGTCTAATCTATACCAATATATAAAGCTGAAAAGTTTGTTTGTTTGGTTATACGCACTAATCTCAGGAACTACTGGTTCGAATTGAAAAATTCTTTTTGTGTTGGATAGTCCATTTATATAGGCTATAGAGAACGCGGGCGAAGTTGCGGGCACCAGCTAGTACTGCACAAGATGGGTTTAAATTATTATTTTTGAATAGCTGGTGCCCTATTAAAATATTTAGCCTGTCCTGAAATTCTATTCAAGTATTGGTGAAAGAATTCTTTAAATCAGAGAAGTAGTTTATAAGAGTACAGTAGAGCGTCGATTATCCGAACTAATTGGGAGACATAAGTGTTCGGAAAACTGGTTTATTCAGATAATCAATCTATATATGTCTTTACTTTTATGCATTTATGTACCAATAAAAACACAATTACAATATAAATTGTACAATATTATACCTAGTCCAGCCATAAGTTCTGTTACAAATGAAAATGCATTTACTTTTTTAAGAGGTAAGGTAATATTAATAAAACTATTATTATTTTGATATTTATTGATGTATCACCAAAAAAAAAATGATTCTATTCAAAATGGCCACCTTTAGCTTTGATACAGGCCTTTAATCTGTTTGGCCACGAATCTATAGATTTACTCACTGTTTCCATGGGAAGTTTAGCCACTGATAGCTCCAGAGATTTCTTAAGAGACTCAATGTCCAAGGGATGGGTGTGCGAGCGAGCGAGAGCAGCGGTTAAGTGGTCGTTCGGTTAATCGAAATTCAGAAAATCAACACTCTACTGTACAAACAAACTGTGCATTTTTCATACGCGATATTAATGGAGAAAGCCGGTATAAAAAGTATATTTAGAAATTTAGCTTATCAAGCAAATTTAAGACAATAGCCATATAGAATACCTATTAAAAAAGAAAATATTATAGGTAATAAAATTCGTGTTGGTGTGATGATAAGGAAATTAAGAACATAAATATTTTACCTCTTTACAATTTTAGTATAGATATTATACTATAAAATGTATTTGTTAACTTTCCTATTTATTAATCTACATTTTCCTTAAATGAGTAACTGCTGACGAATATTATACTACAATGATAAGTAAGTTTCCTAAGAGAGAAATTTTCCAAAGAATTCTTCTATTCTAATTTATAAATAAGAAATTATGCAATAAATTCTAAAAAATATTAATGGTAATGATAGAATTAGGCTTAAAAATTACTATTTTTCATTCAACAGCCAAGAACAATGGAAAGCATCTATATTATTTGACCAAAACGAGTGATGATCCAATCTCTACAAAGTGTTGATGGATAAGGACCTCTCACATTTCGACGGGTTATAGTCCAAGTATTAGTAAACAACTTTACCCAGTTTAAAAAAATTATGGAAATATTAAAGTAATTAACTAATGTAAATAAATTAAGAAGTAGAAATTAGTAAATTAGTTGAAAAGATATACATGTTAAACGATGCTAAACTAATTATAATGACAATACTTACTCATCGCCGTCTTCACATATACCCGATGTTTCATTATATTTTGTACAGTAATTATCGGCACTATAATTGAAAGAACCGTCTCTTTTTCTTATAGGTCTTCTTCTTCTTTGATTATTAAAATGCCAATGAAAACATGTAAACGGTCTATGTTGTGTACATTTATGTTGTATGAAAGAGGGACATTGCTGGACCCTGAATTCCTTTAGATATCTGTAACACGAAAATGTTAGTCAGTGAAAGGCTTACCGAATTAAACAACACCGCACAATCCATCACTCGATCAAGAAATACTCATATTATTGTAAAACTTACTGATAATGATTTGGTTTTTCTGTTTGAGCTGTCAACAAAGGCTTTGATTCCGACGGCATTTTGGAAAAATATTATTGCGCCTCTCGCGTCGCGCAGGGGACGCTCACCGACGGACCAATTAAAATTCAATAGACGATCACGTGATACGTTTAGATGGTGAAAAAGTGTAAATAAAATGCGAAAATAATGTAAAAACTATATCCACGAGACATTTCACATTTTAATGGCCTTGAACTTAAAATAATCTTATCTGACTTGGTTCACAAACTCAAATACAAAAATTTGTATAGCTGCTTGGATACACCTACGCACGCAACCATTGACAAAAATTCACCGAGCTGTCATACACGTCTGTTTTCTGGTTATCCCTTTTTCGCGTATTACTCACACTGTATGATAGAGTGAGACAAAAAATAGGACAATCTATGTTCTAATTTTTTTCTACTTATAACTATTTTTTTGTATAAATTTCTTTTTCAAATTTTAAAACGAATACATTTACATACATTTTAGTTTACAATTAATCCCATTTTTAAAACTCGCACAAGACTAAATTCCATTTTATTATCGTTAAATTATATAGGTAGGTAGGCGAAGTTCTCTAAATATATTATTAAAAGAAATTTTAAGAAATGTATAATCACAAATAAATAAATCATTCTATGATATTTCTTTTAATAATTATGAACACATAAGTAATGTATTCCGAAGAAAGGTTATTTATTTATTTAATAAATGAATCGGTTTCTTTATTCCCTTTATTCTTATTCTAACCATAAACTATTTCACTGTTTTCTTTTTGGTTTTTATTTTTTAATTTTTATTTATCGTTAGGCAACACTGTAACATCGATATCCAATAGAAACCTCTACTTTATGAAGGCTCAATTGAGGCGTCCAATAGAAACTCTTACTTTTTATCCAATGTGATCCTCGGATTTGATTCTTTGTAAACCAATGAGATTCGAGAATGAAGGCGTCAGTATTCGCCCGCCATTCTCTCTGACGCCATTTTGAGCATATGATCGTTGTTGTTCGTACAGCTTGTAAATAAATTGTTTAATCAATTATTTCACAACTTTAAACTTGTTTCAAAGGTGTGTAGAATGATTTAAGTTAACACAGAAATCGTTATTGTTACAAAGACTTGTAGTGATACTTGTGAATCGTGTGTAAATCATTGTTTCACAATAGAACTGCTGCACAATCGATAGTCCCAACTTCCGTGCGAGACTTTTGTTATTGCACGTTGTTGATAAATTTTCTATTTCCTTTCAGTGAAACATGGCACGTACTAAGCAGACTGCTCGTAAATCCACGGGAGGTAAAGCACCCCGTAAACAACTGGCCACAAAGGCAGCGCGTAAATCGGCGCCAAGTACTGGTGGAGTAAAAAAGCCCCATCGTTATCGCCCTGGTACCGTCGCTCTCCGAGAAATCCGTCGTTACCAGAAGTCCACGGAGTTGTTGATTCGTAAATTGCCCTTCCAGCGACTCGTGAGAGAAATTGCTCAAGACTTTAAGACTGATCTGCGTTTCCAGTCTGCAGCTATCGGCGCTTTGCAGGTTTGTAACTTTGTTATTTGTTTGTATAATATAAAACCCTTTTTATATTTTTTGTCTACACGTCTTGTTTTATTTTTTATGGTTAACACATGCAGTCATTACACAAAAACATGCTTTTATTTCACGGTGGTCTTCAAGGGGGGTCGTTAATTCGTTACTGTCTCCAAACGGCCTTTAAAATGGTCCGAATCTCTGTTCAATATTTTATTCTTAACATGTCATTATTTTTTTTAAAGAAAAATATTTATTCCTCAAATGTACATAAGCTTACGAGCATTTCATAAACAAGTGAAAACAATAACAAAAATTAAGTATAATAATATAAAACATGCTACTGTGCCTACATGAGTATTGAACTAAATTTTCTTTTTATTATTTTTTCCTCACTTTTCAAACGACATAGACCTCGTTAAGTTACAAACAATAATTACAAAGAAATTTTAGGTACCTAATTTATATTTTAGAAAGAGGTGCTTCTGTGGAAGTTGTCAATAATGTTGATTTGTTGATAATTGTTTTAGGAAGCCAGCGAAGCCTACTTGGTGGGTCTGTTTGAAGACACCAACTTGTGCGCCATCCACGCCAAACGCGTCACCATCATGCCTAAGGACATTCAGCTCGCTCGACGAATCCGCGGAGAACGTGCTTAAGGAATAGTTTTATCTAACTTTAAATTATTTCTATCTAAAATAGGATTAAATTTCATCATATTTGTTCAACATTACATTAACGTACTATACTTATTAGGTGTACAAATTAAAAATGTGCTATTTAAATGGAATTGTACCTTTTGCAACATGCAGCCGAGCATTATCATGTTGCAAAATCACTTGTCCACTGCCACTGCCAGTAAAAGGCCACTTTTGCTCTAATGCATCGCTCAAACGTAAGTTGCTGTTGATAAAGATCTGCAGTAACTGTTGTGCCAGGTTTCAGCAATTCATAATACACCATGCCTTTCATATCCCACCAGATACACAGCAACACTTTTTGTGAATGAATTTTGGGCTTTGGAGTAGATGTTGACGGTTCACCGGGACTGTAATGTAAAGAAAATCTTTTCTTTTAAATCTTAATATAACCTTTCTTTCTTCTTACAATCCAATCTTCAAAGTCCAATAGGTCAACCCACGACGCTCGAGTGACTTACACATTTAGCATCGTGGGCTCCCTAACCATAATAGGATACACTTAGAAATGGCTATGTAACTTCGAAATCAAATGACTAACATATGAAATAAAAGCACCTTATTAAATTGTATACCTTTGTATAATTATATAATTATTATTTTTTTTACTATAAGGAGGCAGAACTGAATTTTTTCTTTAAATTATGTTGTAAGTCATTTGCAAGGGATACTGATGTAAGTCTAGTACACACTGGCAGACCACGTTGCGCGATTTTTCCATAACCTTTTTATAGAGAGTTCATATAGACTGGGACTGGTCTCGCCTCTACATGCTGATAAAGTCCACCTGTCTAAACGTTTCAAGAAGTCTACCATTCTGATAGATACTTTTTTGGTCTCGCATCAAGCCCATAGACAATAAGAACCTGAAACGCATCTCTAAAGACCAAAACCGTGCAACATGTCTACTAGGTGTGAACTGGGCTCGAGAGATTTGGTCAAAGGTTATGTTGGCAGCAGTATCTTGTGCAAAACAATAACCTTATCTCATAGTTGTGGTGTACATCAAATTAAAATAGATAGCGTTTGACTGCCACATTAGTATGGTAATTGTGCTAGGAGTAAATTGTGTATGCACTCGGGTGTGTAATGAGTACATGTATTGGTGTTTTTATTAATAAATAGTATCTAAATTGATATATTCTTTAATTCATTACCCCCTTATGACACCTAAAGATAGTAGTAGTAACTATTTAACTATAGTTATAAAATATTGTTATACCCATAGATGGTTATTCCAAAAAATGCTTATTATAAGGTAACATGTTTATATGTGCAAACATCATAACCAGTTTTTATAATTTTGCTAAATAACATCCATAACTATTCTTTAAGGGATAATCATTTAACTGTAAAAATTTTATATATAGTACACACATTGAAAAAATACTTTATTTTTATTTATAGTGTATTGAAAATGCATACTTTCAGTTTTTTTTTTATTGAATTCACGAAATTGTGAACAGTAGGTAGGTTTTTAAACAAAGTTGACATTAGCAGTATCATCGATAAGATCAATAAAAAACAACGCGGTCGTCACGTGACCGCGCGTTGCCACATGACGACCGTGAAGCTTTTTGACTGCGAAAGTGCAATGTAAGTATGAGAATTTCGAATTCATTTACCAACTACTTACCCACATTTTGTATAGCAGCCAATATATTATTGGCCAGTTAGGCTTGTGGGTATATGACAGTACGTAGTATATGAATAAGTGAAAATAGAAACACTATTTTATTCAGATATTTTTATTATAATTTACTACTAACATATAAATAAAATATAATGGTTTTTTTTTTACTAAGAAACATTTTTTGCTTCTTCTAATTCCAACTCTTTTAATCTTTTCTCTATATCAGAAACACTCATTCCTTGTTCCTTGTTGTATTTATACGTTTGGAGTAGCTGTGTCTTTTCCAGGCCCGGCATTCTCTCGTAGAGAGTCTTTGTAAATTCAATGTCTACATCATTTTCTTCTCGTAGGACACAGAAATATAATAAAAAGGTGGTAACACTAATAGTTACTGAATAAGGCTGATACCACGGCATTGTGATTTGATTTTTTTTAGGTGAAGGGTTAACCGTTCTTCTTGCAGCAGGGCTAGTGGAAAATTTTATAGGTTCATTTTCATTTATTTCTTCTACTTTACGGCTGATGAATCTTCTTTTGTTGAAATTGTTGAAAAAAATTCTGAAAATAAAATTTTAATCAATGTCTCTCTGGGAGTTTAAAGGTCTATTGTAAAAACAAATTATGCTGTTTCAGTGGCCCTCATCCTTTAGCCCCCAGTCAGATTTATCCGACAATTATTTTTGTGTCCATTACGCTAGAGCGGAAGTACCACAAATTCCTATACTTACCTACACAATACTTGTGTAATGTTTATTTTTAAATCATTCTTGCGTTGATTGCTTCTCTTTCAAAACCAAGCGGTTAAAAGGATAATCCTACTATGGTCAGTAGCGAACTTGCAGCACCTGTGTCATTGCTTGTGTTATAGGCGACGGTAGCCACTTGCCATCAAGTTGACAAAATATTATTTAAATTTAACGAATTTAAAATATTTTATTAAGCCCTTAGTGATTCTATATATATATATATATACTATTATATAAAGCTGAACAGTTGGTTTGTTTGTTCGGTTGTACGCGCTAATTTCAGGAACTACTGGTTCGAATTGAAAAATTCTTTTTGTTTTTGATAGTTCATTTATCGAGGAAGGCTTTAGGCCATATTTTATAAAATTACGCGGGCGAAGTCGCGTGCGGCAGCTAGTGTATTATATTAGTGTACCCTACCTACCTTATTTGTATTACATTGCGATTCATTTTCCTAGGTAGTAAAACTAATAAAAAAAACCGTTTTAAAATTGCAGTATTAATTTATCATAAAATATCATTTACTTATATGTATGTATTTTAAATATGCTGTTTTTTTGCGACAATAATAAACATTAAACACAAATCAGAATTAGGTTATGTCAAGAACAAGACTATGAATGAAGTTTGTGACAAGAACTAGAGTAAGTAATGTCTTTGACATTTGTTTGTCACTGTTAAATGTCAAAGGCAAATACATTTTGCTAAGAACATGAGTAAGGAGTTTAGAGATAAGGGGCCCTAGATAAAGTGCCATAACGATAACCATAACGAAGTTCGATAGTTATAAATGTATGGGAAATATCACGTGATTTAGCGAAGGCATATGTCAATCCCATACATTTTATTTTTAGCGAATCGAATCGCTACGGAGCGAATGCAACTTGTCTAAGGCCCCAGGATTTTTGATGTAATTTAAATTATCATTTTAAACTTTAAAATCTTTATGTATTTAAATAAATTTTCAGAAATATATAACCATTGGGGATGCTTATTTCGTTGGATGCTAAAAATTTAGGCCCCCCTATTTAGTTTCTGGGCCATCTAACACAGAACTGCACAGAATATTGTAACTGTACCGAAGAGTATAGTAATATATATTATATACATATAGGAAATCACTGAACCTCTTTTACTATTTTCTGTGTCACTGAATGTGGCTTCCAACTAAAGTTTATTGTATTATGGCAACACAATTAATCTGTTGCCCGGGAAACAGTAAAACATTTAATTTAAATGAACATTACAAAACTTGATTGAACTATTTTTTTACGTAAAAACTATCATATTAGCAAGATAATCAAGCTTTAAACATGGAAAAACCGGATGCCGATGGTTTTATTAATGTTTCTTGGCCGAGTAGAAATATTCCGCACGGTGGAATTTTTCACACACCGATAGCTAATTCCTCAACTGAAAAGCAGCAGTTTCTAAAAGGTAAAGCTTTACATACTTACACGTCATTCAATTTTTTTTTGAAGACATTCTCTACGTTTAAGGCCTTCGTTAAACCGTAAAAAAATACAATACTCAGTCTACCAACATTCCTTTTTTCAGGAGAAAAGGATCATTAGAATTACTAAATCCTGAAAAACGTATCGTAGATATCTCTATATATACTAGCTGCTTCCCACGACTTCGCCTGCGTATAAAAAATAGATAAAAACCTATTCTCAGACCTACCAAGTGTACATATAAAATTTCATCAAAATCGGTTAAGCTGTTTCGGAGGAGTATGGCAACTAACACTGTGACACGAGAAATTTATATATTAGAATAGAAAATTGATGTATGAAGACAGAAACATACAAGTGAGTGTTGAGTTTAACATAATATACTTAATAATATTTAACAGTACTTCTTGAAGAATCGAAATTTTCTATTGAGCAACGACAGAAGACAAGTTGGGAGGGCGCATTGCGGAAGGAGCCAGAAAGAAAGGAAAGACCTCGAATTTATATACCCAGTGTAAGGCCGCACACCTCCCGTCGCCGCTCCCTTTCTGCTATTCGGGAATCCGGGATATATGAAATTGACAAGTAAGATTTCATATCAAAATTTCATTGTCGGTCCATTTTTTCGTGTTTATAAGTCCATTCATGTAAAAAACAAAATTAAGAATGCCACAAATATAATTCAAACAACATGGCCCCAGACAACGTGTATGCAAAATTTCATGGTGATCGGTTCAGTAGTTTTTGCATGAAAGAGTACAACCATCCATACAAACTTTCGCATTTATAATATTAGTACGGATTTAAGCTTCCGAACTTTATTAAAAACTAGTACCCTATGTCCTTTCTGGTGTCCCAGACAACGTGTATGCAAAATTTCACGATAATCGGTTCAGTAGTTTTTGCGTGAAAGCGTAACAAACAAACTCACATTTACATTATTAGTAAGGATAATAATTTGCGTTTATAGTTACAGACCAACTAAACGAGGGGAAAATCGTGAAGAACTAAAAGATAAATTAGCAAATAATATGGCGTATGGAGATACACCTCAACAAATTCTCCAACCAGTGAAGACTCCGTGCATTCTTAAAAAAGAAGCGAAGCTACCTACTGCCAAGGAAGTCAGAAACGACTGTGAGATAT
Organism: Synanthedon formicaeformis; assembly: GCA_945859745.1. Classification (NCBI taxonomy): domain Eukaryota; kingdom Metazoa; phylum Arthropoda; class Insecta; order Lepidoptera; family Sesiidae; genus Synanthedon; species Synanthedon formicaeformis. The sequence goes on from OX243964.1 coordinate 1,551,778, forward strand.
TGAAATTTTTATTTAGAACTAGCTACTTCATCCGCTTTAACAAAATAAAGTAACAACGCCTCACAAAATAATGTTATATATGAGCTTTTTTTGCTTTTATAGTTTTGTCAGGCGTTGGATTTTATACAATTCCTCGGGAACTGTAAGTACATATACCTTACAATGTCTATGCGAAATTTCATGATGATCGGTATTCAGTTGAGTAGTTAAATTAACAGAAAAGATATTGTAACACACGTTTTTTGTGGGCCAATTTGTACCCACAAAAAACGTGGGTAATAACAGCACATGTGTTACTCACTTCTCTAAAGTAGTAGCACATGTGCTGTTATAATTATTTCCTGCAAGTATAGGGCTGTAAGCAATTGAATCTTCACTAACCTTGCTTGTATACCTAGAAAACTGTGACAGCCTAAATACCATCTAGTTTTAGCTAGAGGATTATCATTGTTACCCATTATTATAATAATAACTTTTTTTCTATTTTAAAAAGGTATTATCATTCGATGATTTGTATGCTAATCCATTATATAACAAGATAAAATTAAAAAAATTAATACATTTTTCAGTATTGACGCAGATTAGAGAGAGAGCTGAATGGCTAGCAGAAATGGAGGATCTAGGACACGCTGGACCTCATAGGGACATCATTCATGATCAGATAGCGGAGAGGTTGAGGGATTTAGATGCCCTGGGAATTGAGAGTGAAATCTCTTCGGCAAGATCTAGCGCATCAGGTTTCAGCACATTAAGGAGTAGAGAGTATGTAGCCGCTCCTGACCAGAAGAGTGTTGGATCTGCAAAAGGATCTATAAAGTCTGGTATATAAAATTAAATATTTAAAATAGGCACTAAAATACTAAGTACTAGCCTGTGCCAGCGACATTGTTCGCGCCACCTTTTCTTAGGTGTTAAAAATTACTATAAAACTTTTATTTATATTCTTAGCTATTTTTATAGGTAAGAATATAAATAAAAGTATCTATCTAAAATTATCTAAAATAAAATAATTTTAGGATTTTATATGTTCTTTACAGGTTTACAAGAGAAAAGCAAGACTCCAAAGAAAAAATCCGCCAAAGATTCAACGAGAAGTTTTGCAGGAATCATGAAGGAAGAAAATGTTTCTGCATACAATAATTTCCCAATATTACAGAATTCTCCGAGGAGAAGAGTATGAGTTGTTTAGGATTCTTTTTTGAAACATTTTGTTATATAATATTAATATTAAACCAAGTTTATCGTTCAGTTATTTATAAATAACTTATGATATAAAAATTATTACTGTACTGGTACTGGGAACTTCTTTATAATTAATTGTTTACTTACAAGAAAATTATTATAAATTACAATAATTAGATCCCATGTATTTGTATTTCTTTTTTCAGTCTATATTGGTTGTTGGATGTAGATTAATCACTATCATCTGAAATGATCACTGCTTTTCTCTTCTTTGGCTTTGAAGAAAATTTTGCACTCGTTAGGTCATCATCATTGCTCGAGTCTTTATTTAAACTTAATTCATCACTTTGTTGCTTTCTTTTCTCAATTTTAATGTTATCTTTAATTTCAATTACATCCGGTTCATAATCATTTGGCGGTAATGATTCTAATTCGAAAGAAGTAAATTTTCTAACAGGCATTGTAAAACTAAATTCTGGATCCTTCAAAAATTCCATATTTGGTCCTTTATTTATGTAACTTATTGTACTGTAAGCTGTAAAATGGAAAGATTCCACAAGAAAGTTTTCCAGCAACAAATAAACCACAACATCTTCGGCCAAGGAGCGAGTTATGTTTGGTTCATTTCCTTTGTGTCTCAAATTACTTGGTCCTTTCAAAAACCATGCATCAAGCAACTTTTGGACAGTCAGCTTTGTATCTTGATTGTGTGCATTATCTAAAATCTGACCTAACACCTTACAATATGATTCAATTTTTATTTCTTTTGTCGATTGAGGATTGCTGCAAACATCACACATTCTATTGCAATCAGAAGTGCCCCAATTCTCATCAAAATGTTCAGCTATTACCTGTCTTCTACATAGCGAACCGTTGAGACAGTATTTTACCATACCATATAAATGATCTAGACGCTCTGTGGATGAAAACACCATAGTGCTGACTTTGAAAATGTCTTGCATCCTATACAAAGTTATACATTCAGCTCTTAACCCGTCTCGTCCAGCACGACCACTCTCTTGATAATAATTCTCCATAGATTTACTTATGGTGTGATGTATCACAAACCTCACATCTGATTTGTCTATGCCCATGCCGAAGGCCACAGTTGCAACAATAGCTTGATAGTATTTGTCATGCCATTTTGTATGAACTGTAGATCTAACATTGGCATCTAAATTTGCATGGTAGCATCCCACTTTTAAACCCCTTTTACGTAATCCCTGTGCTATATCTTCACAATCTTTGATACTATTTGAATAAATTATGCCACTCTCGCCCTTGTATCTGTATTTTAATAATTTCTCTAAAATTGTCAAGGAGGCGTCCAGTGAAGTGGGTTTTTCTAAAATTTTGTAATATAAATTAGGTCTATTGAATGTAGACTTTATTACTAAACATCCAGGGATGTTAAGTATTTTTTGGACATCATCCAATACTTGCGATGTTGCAGTAGCCGTCAATCCCAATATAGGGACATTTGGGAACATGTTTGAAAGTATTCCGAGATATTTGTAATCAGGTCGAAAATCGTGACCCCATTGTGAGCAACAATGCACTTCGTCAATAGCGAATCTTTGCAGTCTACCATCAGTGAAACATTTTTGCAAGTTAGACATAAAACGTTTGCTTTTTGCAAATCTCTCAGGAGTGACGTACAATAGTTTTACACTAGATCCTTTGTCTTTAAGTATATTTAGTAGTTCCGATGATTCTTGTTTAGAGCAAGTGCTGGAGATTAGTCTAGCGGCTATGTTCTTGTTTGACAGCGACCGTACTTGATCTTCCATTAAAGATATCAAAGGTGACACGACAATTGTTATACCTGGTTTCACTAAAGCAGGTAGTTGGTAACACAGGCTTTTGCCCGCTCCCGTAGGCATTACTACAATAGTATGTTGACCTGACAATGTAGAATTAATTGCAGCTAACTGCTTTGGCCTGAACGATTTGATCTTGAATGTACTATTTAGTAAAGTTTTGACATTGTCCGACCATTCGTAGTGTCGTCCGGCCCAATCGACACTGGCTAAGTTGTCTGCTTTTAATTTGTTCAAATCTTTTTTCAAAGAAGTCTTTTTCTCTTGTAGCTTTTGTTGAACTCTCTTCCATTTTAATATCTCCGCATCAACTTTAGACAATTCCTTGTCAACTTTTTCTATTTCTGTTTGGACTTCCCTAGCAGTCTTCATTTTTCATCATCATATAAATAAACAATTCAAATTAATACTAACCAAAGTGACCAACACCTGACGTCTGACTGTGACTGTTGACTTGACAACTTGACTTGACACTTGACATGCTGAGTTCACCACAGCACAAAGAATGACAGATGGTGTTTTGTAATTTGTAAGAGATTAATATATTATTAGTCTGTGTAGTTGAACCAAATGAATTTTTAACTATGTAAGTTCGTACCACTTGCATCCTTCAACAAATTCACTAAGTAATGGTGCGTTCACACACATCTCGAGATAGGTTAGTAAAATATCTAGAATGCGGGGCGGTTTTAAATCCTACAAATGAACGTGTATCGACATTATAGTGTGAAGTCTCGCTAGAGAGTATAAGCTAGCAGTATCGCTGCTTAAAAACTAAAGGGACACGAGTAAAACAAAAAAATCCAAAATTTTTTTTTGCAAAAATATCACAATCCTTCATATTGTATTTTGCAAAAAGACTTATGGTTGTTCTATTCAATATTTAGTATATTTTGATAATTTTTTTTTATATTCAAAAGTAACATATATGCTTATACCTTCTCTTAAAAAAAAGTACCTTTTATAAAAGTTATAAAAGTACTTAAAACATCTAACGATGTATAATATGCATATATTTGATATTAATATATCTAATAAGAAAAAATAGATAAAAAAATAATTGAAGACGTGAGCGGATGAAGGTGGTATGTCGCATAATTCCAATTTTGAATAAATCCATTTCCAATTTTGATAAGTCGCCACGGAACTGTATTTTCTATTAAATTATGATGAAAAGTTGTGTGAACAACCTAAAATATTAATGGTATGATAGCAATTAAACACTTCTATTATTCATTTTTAAAAAAAGTGAACATAGTTCCCTCTTCCATTAACAAAAGTAAAATTTTCTGCACTGCTTTTTAAAATTAACTGTAGGTACATAACACCTTTTTAACTTTTTATTTTCCAAAAATATTTTTAATCGACGATCTTAAGATCTGTAAACATTCATATGGACATATTACATTCATCAACGCAAAAAATAGAAAAAATACCCAAAAATGCGACATAACGCCTTCATCCACTCACGTCTTGAATTTTTTTTCGATTAGGTCTCCTGTAAAAAGTGCAATTTTGATTTGTGGCCCTTTAGTTTTTTAACCAGCGATATGTTCCTTGCTTTGAAGCAACCTTGAAGCAACTGCATTTAAAATTATATCTGATCGGATATTCTACACCCAGCAGTAAGCATACATTCGCTACTATAAATTAATATTGCCTTTTCTTAGGACATTTCTTAGAACCAGACATGTTTTTAGCGTTCATAACGTCGATCAAAGGTTCATAACCATGTTTTAATGTTTCGTTGGAACTTTTGGTTTTATTTATGTAATTTTATAAATTTCTTATATTATTACCTATCTATATCATAGCATGATATGGTATATCATACATCTTATAGTTTCTATAGAAGTACAGATGATTAAATTCTAAGATGATCAATTTCTATAGCTACATTAGTGTTGCTTAGTGTTTCTATTCTGAACAAGCCCTTAGATATTATATTGCAATCATCTTATTTAATGCCATCGAACGAAATAATAGCGTGCGTAGTTACTTTTTGTGGATATTTACTGCGAGCGGGCGCCTATCGCTTTTCTTAACAAAATATAAATAACAATATACAACTTTATTTATTTATTTATAATTAACTAACTATGTTGATTTTATTTATAGTCATACTGATGTAAGTATAACTTTTATAAGTTCATTAAGTACAGTTATTTTATTATTTATATCTATAATATTTTAATTGAAATCCTTGTAAGGATCTTAAACAGTCAACAAGTTTTTAGCGAACAACGTACTGCAGTATTGATTCTTGCTCGGGGTGGTTCAAAAGGAATACGGTTAAAAAATCTTCGAAAATTGGAAGGTACTAGTTTACTTACAAGAGCTATTCACACTGTGAAATTAGCTGGTCTAGACGATATAACAGTTTCGACGGACCATCATTTGATTGCATTAGAGAGTTTATTAAGTGGTTGGTAATTTTTTTTATTATTGAAAATTCGTTATATTTACGTAGGTGCTTTTAAACCTAATACCTAAGTATTTTTTAACAAAATCAGTAACATATTTTTCTTAGGCGGTGTTAAAATTTTTCATAGAAGCCAAGTAACGGCAACAGATTGGGCACCGTCAATATGGGGTGCAGCTGAATTTATTTCACACAGACCAGATGTCGAAATCCTTGTTTTAATACAAGTTACTTCACCCTTTTTGCATTCAAAAAGTCTTCGCGCAGGAGTGGAAGTTATCAACTATCCCAGTCCACGTGATTGTGCATTCTCTGTGAAAAGGTAGGTAAGTTTTATTGTTGTGATTAATTTGCAGACAAATATTTTGAATCGAAAATCCATCATTCTGGGATAAATAATTAATTTTTAATTTATTAACAATGGCCAGAAAAGACCATTAAGCTAGCTCAATTTTTCATTTCCAAAGTTTCAAAACAAAAACAACATTGTTGAGTAATTTACTTGAGCCTATAATTGGTGCCAATGACCTTTCAAGTAACTTTATCCATATACATGTTCAGATATACCTAACTACATATTTTTATCAGGAGCCATAATCTTCGTTGGATAAAATTGGGTGATAATATTCAGCCTAAAAACTTTAAATTGAATAATAGGCCACGTCGTCAAGATTGGGATGGAGAATTTATTGAGACTGGTGCTTTTTATATATCGAGGAGACACTTGATAGAGAATGGATATTTTCAAAACAACAAGTAAGGATATAAAATATTTAAGCACGTATCTACTTAATCTCGTTCACGGCGTGATGCCTTATTAAATTGATACCAAATCAAAACTGGGCCTATCCTAGGTGATATGTACCTAAGGAAATAATTTAAAACATCTGGAAGACATATTGCTTTTTTCAAATGGCAATAAAATTTATTTTCATTTTATTTGTAAGCAATCTCGTATACGCCTCGCCTCGGCCTAATTCGCGAGTAGTGTAGAGGCGCGGTAACAAATCAATTTAATTTTCTTTATAAAATTTGCCTGCTGACTACTTTATTCTATGGCTTTATTAAATTTTTCACGATTGTTGGCTTATAGGTCTAGTTACCAGGCCATAAAAAACAAAAAAAAGTAGTGTGACATGACACTTGACAGCAGATTGATAGACAATTAGACATGACATTAAGGAGCATGACATGATAATGACACGTTTTTAAAAATATAAACAAAATAAATGTCACCATTATATATTAATTTATTTTATTATTGTATTTTACATAATTCTTTAATTAAATAAAAATTCACATAATTCTTTTAGTTGCACTATTGTGGAAGTATCGCCTGAAGAAAGTTTGGAAGTGGATTCATACTATGACCTTCAAGTTGCGAAAGCTTTACTTAATAATAACTTAATTTAAATTTAGGCTTAAAATTAAAAGTAAGTATTTTTATATTTATAAATTATATAGGGATATATATTAGCAGCTGCTGCCCGCGACTTCGTCCGCGTATAAAAAATTGACAAAAAAATCTATTCTCAGCAGACCTACCAAGTGTACAAATAAAATTTTGATGTTTTTTTGATTTTGATGTTTGATTTTTTTTTTAATTTTGATGTTTGATGTTTTTGAGTTGGTATGGCAACTAAAACTGTGACGAGAATTTTATATATATGTTACGGCTAAAGGTAGGTGTGAACATAAACTTAAGTTTAGCTGGCTAATCTTAAGTTTATCTTCGAGCAGCTAAAGTTCGATATCATGTTAGTTTGCGTCGTGAATTTCGTTGCGTGCGTCGTTATGTGATCATTAACCGAAATCAAACGTCTAAAAATGTATTTGATGGTGGAGGGAGACGAATTCGAAATGCCATTCTAGTTTATCATGTTCCAACAAATAGCCCCTTATTATTTTATTATAATGAATACATATTGTTTTAAGTTATTAACACTGCAGAAGTTTTATTTTGTAATATTGAATACCTACATAAGTATGTGTACAAGGGCCTGCAGTTACACTTAAGTTTAGCTGGCTAATGATAGAAGAAACTAACATTAACATCTCCTCGAAGATAAAGCTAAGTTTAGCCACCTAAGTTCACACACTTTTAGCCATAACATATATTTATACTAATATTATAAAGAGGAAAGATTTGATTGTTTGTTTTTCTCATTGAATAGGCTCTGAAACTACTGGACCAACTTTAAAAATTCTTTCACTGTTGGGAAGCTTTATTATCAGTGAGTAACATAGGGCATCCTTACTAATATTATAAATGTGAATGTGAGTTTGTTTGTTTCTTACGCTTTCACACAAAAACTACTGAATCGATCACCATGAAATTTTGCATACACATTGTCTGGGACACTAGGACATAGGGTACCTTTCATTGATTGACTGACTTGACTTCAGTAATTGACTGACTAGGTACAATATTATTGATAATACCTGCAAGAACTGAACAAATGCTGCTAAATCATTAATTTTTGATTCTTTTGAGTATGTCAGTTTACTATAAAATTCATATTAAAATCCGTCATAGCATTTTTTAATTGGAAATATAACTAAACAAGACAGAATACAATAAGTGATTTTGCCTGCCCCTTTAACCACAAAGTTTTTCTTGTATCTTAATGTTGACAGATAGGCTAACAATTCTCTTGATAATAGGTGGCTACCGTCGCCTATAACACAAGAAACGCTTCACACAATAAGGGATACGAAAATGGACTCTCACATTTCTTACTTACTCAGTGAAACACAACAGCACACATGCCGTTACTGTAGCCAGATGGTCTGCAACTTGTTTTAACTGTGTTACCAACTTACAATGACAAGTTAAATTCTTTTTTCTTTCAGTACATAGCAATGTCAAACATAGATATAGTAACATACGAGGAGTTGGAATCAACCGATGTGATATCTGTGGAACTAGTTCCAGAGCGTAAAGGCCTTATACTGAAACATTGTGAGTATTATGTAAGCTCACGCAGGCATGGAACAACTGTCACAAGAAGATTCAATGAATTTGTGCAATTATATGATGTTCTTTATGCTAAATATCCATATCGGTAAGTATGTGCATAGAGGCACATGACCCCTGAACCATTACTCATTAATAACTCTACTGATGGATTAACTTTAAAAAAAGTTAACAGACTTGTTCTTCTCTCAAGTTAATCCAATGCCTACTATTTATCTAAAAAATACTCTAAGAACCTCGCCGCACTGCATAAAACACTTACTTACAAGTACATTATCTGACTGGTCAGCACTGTCAGCATGGCATTCCTGATTTGGACAGGAATAGATTAGAAATAAAACTAAATGAGATTTCCTTCCGATTGCTGCTCGTTTCCCCTTATGCCCCTCATCATTGCCCCACATAAGTACATCTGTCAGCCTACTGTTAGTGGGTATTGGGTAATAATACTGTGACATTCATAATGTATGGGTAATAAGACAATTCATTGGACTTTTGTTACTTTAAGCAACCATTTTATTAGAGGACATCCCCGAGGAATTATTTTATAGTCACTGTAAAATTGTATGAAAATTCGTTTCCATAAAAATTCATAATCCAAGATTATAACAAAACTAACCAATTTAATAAAATGATTATGTTTATGAATTATGTTACTGTAGTTAATGATTTTTTTCTAATGTCTAACTAAATCATATCATTCGACCCTGAAAATGCAGTGAACTCAATCTAAATTTATGTTATCTATCATACCTAAACGCTTGTGATATACAGCGGAAGTGTGGAATACCGTTAAAAGGTTAATAGACACATTAAATTGATGTTTCCGTTTGTTAGACTATTATTAATAAAATCCTATGGCATGTGGTTATTGAAGAAAATAATACTATTAAAAGTAAGCTTGGAATCGTAAAATGTTTTAACATTTTACAAAGTTTTATGCAAAGTTTTAACAGATATATGTATATGTGTATTATGATATGTTCCCCTTTACTTTTAATATATTATTATACACAACATAATAATGAGGGGAGAGCGAATTTTGTATGGTTGTTTATACAAATATATAAATTTAATAACCCCGATTCAAGCGCTGTATGTCGCTTGCCTCCAAAGCGGGTAGTGGTCGGAGGCGGTAGTCCGAACTTTTTACAAAGGCGTCGCGCAGCGCTCCAACGCTGGCTGACGTTGGCTGCGAGACACCCCGTAATGGCTCACGATGCAGACTTGAGAATGTTTCTATGCGAGTCCAACCTGAGGCTGGACAAACCAAAGCACGATGAGTTCACTCTGGCTGGGACTCAGGAGAGCAACTCGGTGATTATTTTTTAACAATATTTCTTCTAAATATGTATTTATTTCTTTATTTAGTTAAGTGCTTACTAGCAAAGGCCTAACTAAAGCGATAGAATAATTAAACTAACATTTTTTTTGTGTACAATCTTACATATAAATTAAATTTTATTGTATTTTTTTCCACGCTTACATTTCTCAGGATCAGTGAGTTAATATTTAGTTCCGTTTTATAAATGTTTGTAGATAAGAGCCAGTGCAGTGCTATCGAGACAGATACTCTGTCCGAGAAGTAATTGTGCACATTGTAATTAAAAAGACCAATACTGACCAGTCATCAACCTGCGCTTTTCTTTCATATTATTTTATATTAAATATTTATATTATTATTTTATATTGTAGCATTTTTTTCATCCACAAGAAAAACTTACGCCGCTATTATGTATTACTTTGAAGTGAATATTTGCTTCAATTAATTCGGCATCCATAGATGTTTTTAGAAAAAAAAATCTAGATTTGATTCAGGATATATGTTAAATTGCATACGATCTGTACTTTTTTAGAACGTAGTGTAACGTTGAACTAACTATAACTACTTAGTTGCTTATTTTCCGTCAACAAGTACCTGGGGCAAGGGCATTGTTTATTGATTAGCAGTGACGTCATGATTTAAGATGAATTTATTAATTTTCTGTTATTTGGATTACTAATATTCGAAGGGTTTCTTTATATCAAAATATCCTCAATGGTTCTGAAGTTAAAATTAGCTAACCTAAATATAATATGACATTTACAGAGAGACATGACAACAGACGAAATGCAAGCGGCCTTCGCATCGGAACAGGAGCAGTTGCGGTTAGTGCATCTCGGTCTAGGGCGGCTCTTCAAGATATTCGAGAGAGGTGAGTCCTTCGAGCCGGATTCTTACTATTTCTTTTTCTACTTTGTTATAAATTATGCTATTATCACTGTTAGACAGCTCCTCTTGCACTGAGTTTTAACTTTATTTGCCTATAATGTTGCTAATCTAATGGGAATAAAACACCCTCAATGATACGGGAGTGTTGATAGTTAAATCTAGTTGCTACTTCAAATGATATGATCATTTGAACTGTGTAAAAAGTGATAAATAGTGACGATGTTTTCCACACACTACAATAAAAAGTTTCCGCATTCACGTAGCTATTGCTTTTAGGTAGGGCCGTATCCAGTCGAGCATAGCGAGACCAATAATTTATCTATAGATATGATAAAATTTAATAACAACTCATGAACAATCATCGAGTAGGAAATTGTTTATCTGATTTGAGGAAACATCGTCCAAAAAGACTAGCCAATCCCCAATGTTAAATTCCAATTAAATGGACCCTATATGCAATTATAAATACATTTATATCCATGTTGTCATTTTATATTTTAACTCTACAAGTAGAGAGAACGCTAAAAGGTGATAACTGTTATCTATTTCTAGGAAAAAAATAATCCACTGAGATTAAACTGCGATAAAAAACAATCAATACTAATCTCTAATGAGAATAAATTATTAGGTACATACTAGCAACCCGCACTCGCCTTCGGACTGGTGCCATTTTTTCCTACAAATTATAAATATATAAAACCTTCTTTCCACGTGAAAACTGCATTAAAATTTAGTGTTAGTGATGTGAGTGATATGATGTATTGTGGGTTGTGCAGTGGAGGGTAGATGTGAATCGGAGCGAGCCGACATTCGCGAGCTGGGGGCCGCTCTGCACGCACTGTGCGCGCCCGCCGCCGCCGACACGCCGCGCTGGCGTCCAGTCAGAGAGAAGCTGCGCGCCGCCGCCGAGTGAGTATACCACTCGTTACCTTCACTCAACAAAGTGTTTATTATATTAAAAAATTCCCTTACAGAAGAGCACCGTAAAGCAACAGCATGGGTACTGTTGTGTTGTGTCCCTTTCTAAACCTTTATATAAATAATAAATAAATATCTTCACACATTCCACACAGCACCATCTAGTTCCAAAGTAAGCAAGTAATGCTTGTATTATGGATACCAGACAGTTGATATAATACATAGATTACTTTTTTTTTTGTAAATACATACATATTATAAATACAAAACATCCACGACTCAGGTACAAACGTAAAATGTTCACATAAAACATTTGCCCCTAGCGGGATTCGAACCCGCGACCGTTTGGTTAACAGCTAGGGTTACTAGCCACTAGACCAAACGTATCCTTCTATGGTTTGTGTTGAGACGTGATTGTGTGGCAGGCTGGCGGTGGAGGCGGGGTCGGCGGAGTGGGAGGAGTGCGCGGGGTGGGGCGGGGGCGGGGTGGCGGCGCTGGCGCTGGACGCGCTGAGCGCGCACCGCGACCTCTGCGGGCGGCTGACGCGCGGCCTGCACGCCGAGCGCGCCAAAGCCGCTGCGCAAGCGCCGCACTCGCCCGCCTCCCAGTCGCTGCGAGACCGTCATCACTACGCGCTGCGGTGCTCCCTGCAGGTAGGCACTCCTTTACGGCTCGGACACAGCTCCTTTACGATTTCATACTGACCAGTCGTGGGTTCGATCACCAGGAAGCGGCTACGGGGCGCGCGTACGCTCTTGCGGCTCTGGAGTCGCTGGACGGCGCACTGAGCTCGCACTGCGCTGCGCACGCGCGCGTCGCCTCACTCTGGGCGGATCTGCATGCCGCGCTACGCACAGACCACCAACAGCGGTAATATTTAGTATCACAAACATACACCAGAGGGCGCCTCAAACCCTGTAAAAATGTATCACACAATCATGGAAATAATACAAATATGTAATGAGAACAAAAAAGAAATGGAGCGTGGCCCTTTCTTGGACACAACCACGTAATTATTATTGTAACGAGTAATATTTATTTGTATATATATATATCCAACGAACGAATTTATTTGTATATGTTTGAATATACCATATTTATATACTCGTACTTGCCTTTGCCTACTTGCATGAATAATTAATAATACTTGTATGATCTTTTCGTGTACTTTCTTTTCTAAATGTTGATAAACAATTTTGACTGTAAAAGAATTACATAATCGAAAATTTCTTATACTTGGCCTCGAAATCGAAAATACTTGGCCTCTCGCGTTTTATATTATTAGGATTATAGGATATTATATTTATTATTATTATTATAGATGGGTTTGCTCTTGGCCAACGTCCATAGATTCTTATAGATTTGTATTCTCATAGATGTTTAACACTTTGCAGTTATACATATTATTATCTTCCAATGACATTGCTAGTATTTTATGATGTTTGCATAAATATATTTATACTTGTTGTAATTTTTGTTATTATATAAGTTAAGAATAATACTAATACTGTAAAGTGTAATATATATTAAAGACATTATCATATAATTAAGGAGAGCTGCAATATTTTAATATGTATGTTTAGAGCCTCTTTCACCAGCTACAAGTAAAGTGTTGATTAGTTACTTTTAGAAATAATTTTATGTTTTATTAAATTATTCACTCGGTTTAGTGCATCCTTCGATAGGCGATTTTTTTTATTATTTTCTATTTAATCTGGGACTTTTACCGTACAAACAAGTTAAATTATTCCCGGTGACAGGTGACTTTAAATGACGGTTAGCCTACTTGACAGATGGTGAAAGAGGCCCTTAATGTATTTAAAAAAAAAAAAAAAATAATAAGATCTGATATGTGCTGTAAATTATATAAACAAGAAAATCTCTAAAATATCGAATACTTTTACATTCCTCTAATTAATGTTAAAAAAGTTGCTCAGATGTTATGAAATATAATATTAAAATAATTTTAGAAAAATATTTTATTCAAAGAAATAATAATATACGTAGTTAGACATTAAGATGTGCCAAAAAAATATTATTGGCTGGCGAAGGAAAAAATGTAGCACCTCATAAATTTGAAAAAAAAATATATTCAAATTTTTGGCACATATTGATTTAATCTGTGAAAATTTAATTTATTTATACAGATTAAATGAATAGTATAATTTTAATTAGACATTACTTACCAAATTAGGAATTTTTTAGGAAAATGAGTTAATACATTAAAATAACAAGTGACAGCTGTCAAAATGACAGACTAACTTAATTTTCTCACTTCTCTAAAATAATTTTGATAATACCAATGGAAATTGTTTTATTTATGTATATCAATTATTTGAGTTTTAAGATAATATTTTATCAAGTAAATGTTAGTATCAGGTACAAAGTAATATAAAATATTTTAATTTTTTTTTTTTAAAAACTGTGATCTCGAAAAACTTCTTCGGCAACTAGATTAATTTTAAATTGTTATTTTATTGTCATAGCCATTAAACATTGTTGCCACAGACCTCTATCAAGTGTCAATAGCTTATAACAAGTTTACAGTTTAATTGAGAACCGAGTTTCTGTCGCTAGCTGTTGGAATAATATAATAAATATTTAAAAAAGCATATTTTTTTTATTTTATTTAATGAAATCCTTACTAATATTAAATAAAACAAGTTTTATACGCTTCCACGCCTTAACTACTCAACCGATAACAATGAAGTTTTGCATACACTCTGGACTGGAGTACAGAATGAACCACCTTCATCTTGAAAAAGAGTACCTACTGTTCCCGAGGGATCATTAAATTTTTTTTGGGGTTATGGTTAACAGACAGGCTGACGGTCCACTTGATAGTAGGTGGCTACCGTCGCCTGTAACGCAAGCAAAGCCATAGGTGCTGCAAGTGCGCTTCCGAACATAGAAGGATAAGAGATAAGGTGATGGGCTCTGGCATCCTTTATTCACTTACGGAAACAACAGCACATATGCTGTTATTTCACGGTAGGCTCCAGTAAGGGGTTTGCCGTCATACGGGCTGTCCAAATGAGTGCAAAACGCAGTGTGCCCTGTCACTACTTAAAACTTAAAAAAATAAAGAACAATTAAGTTTTAACACCTTAGAAAAAGGTAAGCCGGACGAAGTCGCGCTCAAATGCTAGTCAATCGTTATCATCAATACTAATAAATAAATCTGTAAATGTATATATGTATGTATATTCCTCCATAACTCTTAAACGAATTAACTGATTTTCATGAAACTTGGTTGATAAACATTTAGACGTAGGTAGGCTACTTTGTTCTTTTTCAACGCGGACGAAGTCGCAGGCACCAATATAAGTTTACACCAATACAATATAAGTTTGATATTTTTAAAATTCGGATGTATTGCCATCTTTAATATTCCTGTATGGGCCTATTATTATGGGCACATTAATTTGACCTGGCTGTGTAGTCTAGCCCAAGGTCTAGCCACTTAGTGGACAGCGCTTCCGGTTAAAGAGACGTCCGCTGGTCAGCCGTTCGGTGGAAGCCAAAATTATAGGTTTTAAAACAAGTTTGTACTGGTAGGTCTATATTGCAGTGCAAGAAGACAATTTTGCCACAAAAGTGGCCTATTGATAAAATATTAATACATTTTTACCTTACAAGCGCAATTGTACGAAACTATTCTATTAGGCAAATTAAGTTGCTTATTAAAATATATAGGTTAAACTAGTATCCCTTGTAAATAGATATAATTTACAAAGTTACTCGGGCGAAGTCGCGGGCAGCAGCTAGTCATCAATATGATCAATAATGATCAATTCATAACATTCAGATAATGAAATCAGAGTATTGCGTAACTATACTCGGTTGTGCATTGGAAATAAAGGATTACCTAATGTTATTTATTTATACCTACACTTATTAACAAATAAATCCATTGTTACCGCAACTCACCTAATACTGTCCGACGATTGATATTTTTAGTCGTTCGTTTTCAACCGGCCTCTTCGCAAATGAATATTTTAATTTACTTGGCATGGCTGAGCACAGCCACCGCCGAAAATCTAGTGAATCCAGACATAGATACGTTCGTTAAACAAAAACGAGCCTTGTATAAAAATAATTATTATGTTTGTTGGTGGGTTCTTGGAGAGTATAAATAATGCACTTATATTGATTACACTTGTATTTATTTATAAGACTTATTTGACAATTACAGGACGTGATTCGACTTATACTTTTACTCGAGACCAGACGACAACTCTCTCATAGACTACAGAACAAACTATAAATTATACCATAAACAATATCGTAGATAAGTAGAGATACACCACACTCTCCCCTTAGAGATTTAATTTATTAGGTGGGCGAGATGCCCTTGAAGATCTTCTCACGCCTTCAAGAACATTACTCTTAGTAACTACAGGTGGAGGCTGTAGTGACCTTGGACTTACTGAGATTAAGGGTGGTGCATCCACTGGACTATTATTAATTCCAGAAGAACTTGGAATTGACAAACTTAAATTTGGTACACAGTATGGAGTTACATTTGATACTACAGGACCTGAGGCAACATATTGTTTTCTCTCCTGCGGAAAATTAAAATTAAAATCTGAATTTATGTTACTAGTTAATGGAGCAAGGGTTATTTGATTCAAGTGAGCTTTTTTTAGAACCCCATTAACAGAAATTAAATAAATCGTAGGACTCAGGACTCTAACTATTTTACCTTTGACAGGTGGACTCTGTCCAAAGCGTACTAAAATACAATCATTTTCACGAAAGTGTGAATAAGTAGAACCGTTCTTTTTCTCATTATTATGTATAGGATTTAACATAGTTAACTTAGTTCTAGGTTTATACATCATAATCATTGAATTTGGTGACTTTTCATTTACGGTAGTTTCTGTGTTTCTGTATGATAATAAGAAATTATAAAGTTCTATATCAAAATTTTGAATACAATTGCTATTATCCAATAAAATTCTTTTAAGACCTTTTTTAATAATTTGTACATTTCTTTCAGCTAACCCATTGCTCTGTGGGTGATATGGTGGAGACTTTGTTACTTTAATATTAAATTTTGTACAAAATTCAATGAACTTAAACGAATCAAACGGTGGACCATTATCTGACACTAGTTCACAAGGCAGACCTACATATGAAAATATCAAACTTAATTCTTTAATTACTTCACTTGCTGTACAATTATGCATTTTCCTTACATCTATCCACTTAGAATAACTATCACAATAAATTAAAAAGTGTACTTTTTCAAATTCAAAGAAATCAATATGGACTCTTTCAAAAGGTTTATTTGTTTGTGGCCATGGCATTTTTGAATTATCTGGTTTAAAATTAACCATAGCACATGACTCACATGACTTACAATTAGTTTCAATGTCTTGAGACATATTTGGCCACCAGAATGAAGCTCTAGCTAATAATTTTGTTCTAACTATCCCAGGGTGCCCTTCATGTAACAACTTCAAAACCTTTTCTTGACATTTTAAAGGCACAACTACCCTGGATCCAAACATTAAACAATTTTCGACAATAGACATATAATAACGTAAACGAAAATACGGTATGATTGCCTGATCAGTCATTCGATTAGGCCAACCATTCTTGACATAATTTATTACTTTAATTAATACACTATCGTTTAGGGTTTCATTTGCAATGTCTCTATGTGACATTGGTAATTTAATATTATCCTCCCCATCTAAGACAATCTTATTAATTGGGAGTCTGGACAAGGCATCTGCATGACATAACAATTCACTTTTCCTATGTTGAATATCATAACTATAGTTTGACAATATTAGTGACCAATGTTGTAACCTATGTGCTGCTAAAGTAGGTACATTTTTCGTAGGGTGAAATATGTGACGTATTGGTGAGTTATCTGTGACTAGGGTGAAATGTCTTCCCCATAAGTATTTATGAAACTTGGTCACTGCATATATAATGCCTAACGCTTCTCGATCTAACTGAGAATAGTTCTGTTGTACTTTCGTTAAAGAACAGGAAGCGAAAGCTATAGGTTTTTCTACTGGTTTATTATTTTCATCTCTGATAACATGACATAATACTGCCCCTAATCCTACTGGACTCGCATCTGAAAAAACTACTAAAGGAAGTGACGGATCATAATGGATTAATAAATTACTGTTTAATAATTTTTCTTTAGATAACTCAAATGACTTTTGTTGAATGTCTGACCACTGCCACTTAACATTTTTTTCTATTAACTCTCTTAAGGGTTTTGTTAATGTACTCAAGTTTCCTATATATCTATTATAAAAATTTAACATACCTAAGTAAGATCTCAACTCTTTGACATTTTCGGGTTTTTTACAATTTAAAATAGCTTCTACTAATGATGGACTAGGTTTTCTACCTTCCTTACAAATTATATGACCTAAGTATTCTACAGATTCTGAAAACCATATACATTTCTCTTCTTTAATTCTGACATTATAGGTATTTAATCTCTCTAATACTTTTTTAACTGTAGCTAGACAATCATTAAAATCTCTTCCTTTTATTAAAATATCATCGATAAAACAACAAGTATTTGGAATACCAGAAAGAATTTGATCCATTACTTTTTGAAATATTGCTGGTGCTGAAGCTACACCATAGATAAGACGAGTAAATCTATAGAGACCTTTATGTGTATTGATTGTTAACAACGACTGACTATTATCACTAGCTGCCAATTGTTGGTAAGCATCTGATAAATCTAGTACTACAAATATTGCCCCTCCTGATAAGGTAGCAAAAACATCTTCGGCTTTTGGTAATGGATAAATATCAATATTTAAATTGGGATTTACAGATTTTTTGAAATCAATGCATAATCTATATGTGCCATCACTCTTTTTAATTGGTACAATGGGTGAAGCCCATTCTGAATGATTTACCTTGTATATTTTCCCATCTTGTTCCATTTTATCTAAAGTTTTAGACACTGTATCAATAATATTATATGGTAATTGATAAGGTTTTTGAAACACTGGTGTATAATTTTCTTTTAAATTTAACTGTGCATAGAATTCTTTAATAGAGGAATCTGATCCTTTTTGAAAAACATTTTTATACATATTTTTTAAATTTATAATAACCTGAGACACATTTGATACTAATGGACTGACATTTTTAAATTCTGACTTATTTTGACTGACATTTTTCAATACATTGGACTCATTGTTACTTTCAAAATTACTATACTGACTTATATTTTTATAGACAAAAGATTTATTCATATTACTTTTTGTTATATAGGACTGTTTTACATTATTTGACATCATAGACTGAGACTGACTTATATTATTTAATAAATTACTTCTCCAATTAGGTATAAGCTCATCTAGCCAATTTCGACCTAACAAGGGTGTAAATTCACTGTTTTTAGCACCAATTATTAATAACAAGTACTCACACTTATTTAGATATTTGACTTTGACTTTAATTTGACCTGTGATATCAATTTTTCCTGAAATTGAATTTAACTTTATATTGCATGACTGTACCTCATGTTTACTAAAATATTTCTTATATTGAGAATATGGTAATAAGGAGACCGCAGCCCCGGTATCTATTTCCATTTTTAACATAACATTCTCAATCTGTAAATGAGCATATTGGGACCCAGACTTGTTATTAGTTAACATATGTTGTGACTGATTATAATTAAGGTAAGTTGACAGATTAGAAGATTGACACTTTTTACACTTAACATCACAAGGAATATCGCATGATACACAGGTACATATATAATTTAAGAAAATAGTATTTAAATTTAACTTTTGCAATGTACAATCTATTTCTTCATTATTGATCTGTGACTGTTGTTGTGATTGAACATTTTCATAATAATTGACTTTAATATCATTGACATACTTGTTACGACATTTACTAGAAACGTGACCAAATTTTTTACACACATAACACTGCCAATTTTTGGCTGGACACATTTGTGGATTGTGAAACCTTCCACATCTATAACATGGAGGAAACTGTGACTGCTTATTATGATGACTCACTTCACTATTTAATTGACACTTGACTTGACCCGATGCAGAATTTCCATACCTATGTTGGCGTGGACTAGAATATACTTGATGATGACTCCGACTGGACTGCCCTGGATGGCTCAACTGACTGGACTGCACTGGACGATAACGACTTGGTTGACTAATAAAATTACTTGACTGGGGATGTATTCTAGACTGTACTTGTTCTATTGTCCTTCTATCGTGGTTGTGCTGCTTTCTGACTATTTTGTTAATAGCACCATTACTCTTTTCATGTAAATTTTTGACTTGATTTTGCACTGTCTCTTCTTGTAAAAATAACTCCTTGGCCATGTCATATGTTAAGGATTGTGTACTTAAAAGTTTTTTTCTTATATGTTCCGACTTCATTCCACAAATTAATTGATCCCTTAACGCAATAGAAATGTGTTCATCACTGAACTTACATTTGACCGCTATTTCTTGTAATGCACTTATATACTCTGACGCTGACTCGTTGTCTGACTGCATTCTTCTATGGAAGACGTATCTATTTGTGGACTCTAAACCCGGAGGTTCATACTTCATCTCTAATATTTGACACAGTTGTTCAATAGATTTTGTGTTTGGTTTATTTGGAAGACAGGCACTATGTAGTACGTGGTAGTTAGCACTTCCGATGTGAGTTAGAAAAAGTGATTTTTTTATTGTAACATCGACTATTTTATTTAGTGTACAATATTCTTCAAATATTTCTCTCCAACTTTGGAGATTGACTTTTCCATCAAATGGCGGCATTACCCCGATGTACGCCATTTTTTTTCTTTCTTTGTTCCTTGACTAACTTGACTTGACTTGACAAATTGGTATCACTTGCCAATTTATATTTTTTTCATTCTCGTCGCCACTATTATGTTTGTTGGTGGGTTCTTGGAGAGTATAAATAATGCACTTATATTGATTACACTTGTATTTATTTATAAGACTTATTTGACAATTACAGGACGTGATTCGACTTATACTTTTACTCGAGACCAGACGACAACTCTCTCATAGACTACAGAACAAACTATAAATTATACCATAAACAATATCGTAGATAAGTAGAGATACACCACAATAATAAGAGGAAATATAGACCGATTTACCACGTGTCGGCACCAGCGGGCTGGGTCACCGCACCCAGTGGCTTCACCCCCTTCCAAGGACAACACCATTTGTTTTACCAATGTTACCCCTACGAAGGTCACTCAGGATACACGCATTGGTGTCACGCCACAACGAATAATTTCATTGATTGGACAATTTATCCGGCTGCTTTATACCCCGACAAATATTATGACAGATATGGCTGTTTAGGCGGAAGTGCCTTGGTCCATAACAACTACCTCACTCTCTTTTACACTGGTCTGGCGTTAGTAGATAATAAAACAGTTCACACTCAAAACATTGCAGTCAGCGAGGATGGATTTATATTTTCGAAATATGCTTACAACCCTGTCATAAAAGCGCACAAACGTTTTGATCAGAGGAATCCCAAAGTCTGGGGATATCGCGACAGATGGTACATGCTGATTGGGGCTACAACCGGAGATGACGGGCGCCTGCTACTCTATACTTCGAGGAATTTATTCACTTGGAATATGATAGCAATCCTGCTGGTTTCCTTTGGAGATATGGGCTACCTCTGGGAGCACTTAGATATATTTCAACTGGGAGGAGAGTATATTCTCCTTCTATCAGTACAAGGGATCCAAACGGAGGGCTACAGATTTAGAAATCTCTACACATCTGCAGTGCCGTAAATAGGGCAGTGCCACCGGTGCCCAGGCACAGGGCGTAGACCCTGGGGGGCGCAAGAATGGACAGACCAGGCAGGACTAATATTTTGTCGGTTTGCTCCTGATAAGTTCCCACTGCGCCCCTATAGTGCTCGATTCCAACACATACGTACCTACATGCCAGTATCATCAAAAACGTCTATTAAATTAGACAAAACATCGAGCTAATTTTTTTGGCAGACACAGTAGGTGGTATAATAGGCGAAGTGTCCACTTAACATCAGATGGCTCGTCTGCTTGTTTGCCCACACCTACATCAGTTCTTTAAAAAAATAGATTTTTCTTCCAAAATATTAGATAATTGGTCCACCAACACCAAGTTCCTTTGTGCTTTATTTTATCACCCTGAATAAAATAAAGTAGGCCTATACATTGCTCCAGGTTACCTATAATATCTATAAAAAAAAAAAACAAGGGCGCAGTTATAGAAGCTCGCACAGGGCGCAAAAAAGGCTATTTACGGCACTGCACATCTGGTTATGTTGTGGGCCAATTTAATTATTTGACTATGCAATTTAATGATTTAGAAGTGTCCACTTCGACTTTTCACGAGCTTGATTATGGTCACGATTTTTATGCGGCGAAGACTGTGCAAGCGCTCGACGGCAGAACTCTTTTGATAGCGTGGCTCGGTATGTGGGAAAGTCATTATGAAGAATTACTATACGGTTGGGCGAGCATGTTGACTCTAGTGCGAGAGTTGAAGATCACACCTTACGGTCGTATTCTTATGCAACCCGTCAGAGAAGCCACCGAACTGCGTGTAGACATTTTGGAAAACGCTTGGTACGAACCTGGTGAAATTTTCTTTGCTGATTCGAAGAATTTCGAATTAATAGTAAATTCCAGTGAAGTTTATAACGACGCAGTCATTATTTTGGAGTGGGGCACATTACACAATCAATACTCCATAAGTTACTACAATAGTGGTGGTTACATGATGGTGGACCGGGGAGGAATAGACGGCGCGAGGCGAGCGGATTGGTCACCGGAATCACAGGGGTACATCCACTGGCGTATATTTGTGGACTCTAGCTCTGTTGAAGTATTTTGTGGTGAGGGCGACGTCGTATTTTCAAGTCGCATTTATCCAAGTAAACATATATACATACGGATCGAAGGCAAAACAAAACTTCATATCCTTCAATACAAGTTGAGGAGGAGTGTTGGTATTGATCATAAAATCAAAGTTGCTAAATAGTTGAATAGCTACTAAATACTTGTAACATTCATCGTCATTATAGTTCAAAAAGTAAATATGCTATACACACCCAAAAAAATTAGTTACCTAATTGGTATTTAGTTAAGTTTATGATTATATACATGGTCTAGCTAGTTACATATCTACATAGATTTAATCCTAAGAATTTTATCTAAACTATAACAACTAATTGACTAACATGTGTACTAGATAGGTAAACTAAAATAAAATAAATAAAATAAAACATTTATGAATATGTAGGTACATACATACTATAGTTTGTATGTGTTATCGTATCATTAAAGACGTTATAAAAAATGTCGGTTTCAAGAGTTATTATTAAGTATAATCCTATAATGTATAAATATAGTACAGGAGTGGTAAGTACAACTTTTATAATATGATGAAATATTGATACTTACCTATAGCTACTTAGGTACAGTCATACTAACAGGGTACCTAGATCGACGCTATACTGTCATACAAATATAAGTAGGTATAACTCATAAGATCGGATCAACAGAGAAATTTATAACGCTGATTTCTTTCGAAAATAAATCAGCGTCATTAAGTTCATAAGTTCATTCCTATTTAAAGAATGAACAAGGGCAATCGAACTTGCTTACCTAATAAAATTATCGTAAACTATTTTATATCTATGGAATTTCATTTTTCCTTTGCTTGAGTAAAATTCCTACATATTTGTTTGTGTTCACACCTACGTAGCAATAAAATACTCGTAATTTAGGTATCTGTACTACCTACCTACACTAGAAATAGTATCATTTTGTAAACAAAACGTGGGCGTCTGGGGTGGTGGGCTTCATTAATTTGTCTATAAATTTTCCACCTAGGAACTTTCACGCTTCGGTGCCAAGTTTTCTGAGACCCGAACATAAATCCTCGATCTAATGGAAATCAGACAAAAATATATTTCCACAAAGGTGTGTAGGAACAGGAGGTATATTTTATTAATTATCCTCTTGTAACTAAACAATTGTTTTTATTATACTACTGTATATGTCTGTATATACATATTATAAAATAGTCGCTATTCGCTGCGGTTTGTTACTCCGTTAACTTCTTCTAAGATTTGTGTAAGTATACCTACTATTTGCAGAAAATAAAACTGGGCTAAGCAGGGAGCGGGTCGCTAGTTACGAATAAAACAATGCCTATTTATGTTAGGTGTTAGGGTATAAAATAAAATCACTAAGGTAAATAAAGTAAGTAAATTTTCTCTTATAATGTAAAACCTACACGATTCTCGTGTCTCGCCCCTTGGGACCCTAAGGTTATAAACGCTTTTTGTTCAAGGGATGGTCGGGAATCACGCATTTTCGCCTACGCATAGAATGTCTACGTGGGCATAAACTTACGTGGGCATAAACTTCAACTTATAACTGAAATTATCTGTATATGTTGGATATAAATTAAGTACCTAATTTATATCCAATATACATAGTAGGTATATGTAGACATCCTAACAAATATTATGAATACGAAAGTGAAATTGTTTGTATGTAGGTATGTCTGTTTATTATCATAATGAAATTTTACATAGGTAAACGTTATCAGGGACCTTTTATCCAAAAAAGTGGGTAGGTTATAAAAGATTGTATTATGTTTTTGTGAGGCGTTGTTTTTTTATTTTTCAACGCTTAAGAAAAAGGGGCGCGGACGAAGTCGCGGGCAAAAGTGGGTTCTAATTGATCCTACTATAGATATTCTTTTGTTATACAATATTGTTCACTTCCGCAACGAATGGGCATCCAATTATTATTTTAAAATAACTGACTCGGGTAAGTATCTTCAGTTACAGTAGAGGTAAGAACCTACACCTAGCTGATGACGTAAGATACATGCTTTTTCTACGTCATTCAATTTCATGACGTCACACAAAATGTTACCATTACTTAAGTATTTCATTTCCCTGTCGTAGGGTAATCTGATAATTTCCTGCAATAATTTCATAATGCGTGTAGTATTTAAATAAATAAAAGAAGTACCCACAGAAATATAACTTAGTTTCATTTCTGTTTTCGATATGATATTTATATAAAAATAAAGTATTTTTATCACCATTAATGCATTATTTATCTCTAGTACCTATTTGCTTCAATATAAGGAATTATATTTTGATAGTTCTAATGAAATGATTAATAGTAGGCATTGATATTGATGTTACATTGAATGAATATTACTTGAATTTCATTCATTCATTACCTTTCTCGAGAACTACTCTATCCATTGGTAAAAACAGCATGAAAATCGGTGCACTAGTTTTTGGGTTTATCGCGAACAGACAGACGTGGCGGAGGACTTTGTTTTATAATGGTAGGGGAGCCCATAATGCTAAATGTGGAGTCACTCGAGCGTCGTGGGGACCTATTGGACTTTGAAGATTGTATGGTAAGAAGAAAAAAAGGTTATATGAAGTTTTTCATTTCAGCGGTGAGGTGAGCGTCCACGGGCGTTCAAAATTTTGTAGGTGATATATTTAAAAAAAAACCTCCATATAATCGTCAGATTAAGAATCAGCACGATCAGGAATTCAGGCTGAACCGTCTGTATGAAAATCTGACGCGCTCGAGTATTACAAAATGGCAATCGTCAAAAATCTTTTTTGCATTTTCAAAAAGCTGCCACGAGCTTGCGTTACATCCGAATCGTCTGAATTTAAAAGGGGAGCTTAGTTTAAGTTCACTTAAATCCCCTCTGAAAATCTGACGCGCTCGAGTTGTATTTAAAATTTTACCCCAACCTCCGCCAACACCACCAACCAAACCGGCAGATTAATACATATCCGTTATCGGAGACACGTGGGGAATATACATTGGCAATATCTGACGCGCTCGAGTAAATCAAAAAACCCCTCTTGGGCTCCAAAAACCATAATATGTAGTGAATCGCAAATAAACTGCTGTAATATTATCTAGATTTGGAGAATCGGTATATTAATTTGGCAACATTATTTAAGTGTCAATCTGACGTATATTATGGGGAGAAGAGAAGGCGACGATTCATGAATGAATTTTGTTAAGGATTTTTTTTGTTGATCGGTGGTGGCGACCGACTGAACAACTGTTTGTGTTGATTGGTGTTTTTTTAGAGTATAAAAGTATTTATTGTGATATTTGTCATCTTAGAGTATATTTTATTTATGTCTCAATAAGTTTCAAGGACTTATCTAGTGTAGTCTAATACGTAAAGTACGTGAAAAAGTGAAAAAGTTTGCGTCCGCTTATGTCGCAAAAATGGGTTGGCTATTCATACGGGGTCCAAGCTTTTTGGGCATTTATAGGCTTAATCAGTTAGGAATGGATGTTAGTTTTATAAAAATATAGTTTTTATGAAACGGAAATTCATTCACAATTAATTTTATAAAAAAATTAAAATATAACCTTAATTTGTTTACAATACAAATGAATATGTACATACCAGTAGTATAGAAGACTTATAAAGTGTTTGGCAGCGAGATTATTTAGCAATAGATGTTAGTTTTAAAAAATATAGTTTTTATGGTGCGGAAATTCATTCACAATTAATTTTATAAAAATTTTAAAACGATTCCTGAAATTGTTTATTATTATTTATAATATATCATACATAGAGTAAAAAATAGTGTTTATTCATTTAATATTAGTACTCCGTATAATCATTCAGTTCTGTTTCTTTGACATAGACTACTTTTAATATATTTATATAGTCTTTATTCACTTAATATTACTACATACTTTGTTGTAGTAAAACGATTGTGCGCTTATTACAAAATGTGTTACAAGACTTATTTGCACTGGAAACAAATAGGTTAGGTTAGGTTCCGGAATGTTATGAAAATGCGAGCGGAGCGCAGCGGAGCGAGCTCACCCGATTACAAAATGTGTTACAATACTTTGCATTGCAGAAAATAGGTTAGATTGGGTACTGGAATACTGGTTGTAGCAGAACAATTGTGCGTTTATTACAAAATGTGTTACAAGACTTATTTGCCTTTCCAGTATTTCCAGCCCGGAATACTGGTTATAGTAGAACGATTGATATAAATAGGTTAAGATTCGTAATGTTGACTTTGTGATTTGTTTCATTGGCTCTGTGGTTCGTTTCATTGGCTCTGTGGTTCATTTCATTGGTTGTGTGGTTGAAGATTAAACTGTAAACATGTACGTAAAAAGATTCGATAAAATTAAAAAACAGTTCTAAACAGTGAAAAATTATTGTGTTGTACTGAAAACGTGCGTTGTAGTGATGTTTTTAAGTAATACTGATGCTGATAGTTCAAACAAACCTGGTGTAAATACTTTATTTGTATTGTAAATAAATTAAGGTTATGTTTTAAAATCTTTATAAAATTAATTGTGAATGAATTTCCGTTTCATAAAAACTATATTTTTATAAAACTAACATTCATTCATAACTGATTAAGTCTATAAATACCCAAAAAGTTTGGACCTCGTATCAATAGTGCACCCGCAAAAATAATTAATTAATATTTTATTTTTCAATTGTTATAAAATAGAAACTATAATCAGTTAAGATGACCAAGACTCTGGCGTACATAGTTCTAACTTTACTGACATTAGTCAATTCTCATAACGAATTAAAGTTTTACGAGCAAAAGGTAAGCTTAACTTTCACTTTTATTTTGTCCTTTATATTGCAATACTTGTAAAATAATAGTACCGATATGTAAAAACTATAAAGCCATTAAAAAGAAGGCTATTTATGTATTATATATTCTATATAACTTGCGTCTATAAGTTTGTTTCACTTTATAACCTCCATACAAGATAACTAACAGTTAACATTTAATACTATTTCTTACGCGTGGTAGATATATTCGGAATAGCGCATAACTTTTTTATTTGTAAATCGATTGGAACAAAACAAAAACTAAATGTTACAAGAAGCTTGCTACAATACATAGGTGAAAACAACACTCAAATTTCTGAGATTAGAGTGTACAAACGCTCAACTATTTTATTTATTAAAATTATCAACTTAAAATTTTTATGTTATCAACTTAAGTAGTTATAATTTATCATATCAACATAAAAAACAAACAAACGATTGTGCATTTTCTTCCTACTAAAGTATTATTTGGTTGCATACGTTGCATAATAATAAAATGATATCTTTATATATATATATTTCTTCTGTGCGTGTGTATGTCACTGAACTCCTAAACGGCTGGACTGATTTTGATAAAATTTTTTGTGTGAGTTCAAGGGGATTTGAGAATGGTTTGTATTAAAAAAAAAAATTGGTCGCGGGCACAGCTAGTCATATATAAGTAATTAACTGTTGTCAAACTTTTTTGACAGTGTAACCCTTTTGAAATGAAATATTCATATGTATTCTTCATTAATAATCACTTGTTAGTCAGTGTTTTACTGTTGACTAAACTACTGGCTGAAATGCATTATTTTTTTAACTTTATGTCGGAACATTTTAGATAGATTTTGTTTTCTCCTGCAACCTTATAGTGTTTTTTTAATTAGTACTCATTATGAATATTTTTGTGGAGCACACTCGAGTATGGCTGGTCTAATTGTATGAACTTGTTAACAGGCATTCCACGAAGGAAAAGACTTGACCAACAAAGATATCAAAGACTTGGCAGGGCTTACAGACATGAAACATTTTAGGTCTGTATTAGATGAGATTCTCATCCCGAGAGTCGTAGGCACTCAGGGTCATGAGAAAGTCGGCAATTACATAGTGAAACAGATGCAGGACCTCGGCTGGGATGTCACAGAAGATGTATTCCCTGATAAGACTCCTGTGTTTGGTACTTTAAACTTTAGAAACATTATTGCAAAGTTGAATCCTAAAGCAGACAGATTTTTAGTGCTAGCGTGTCATTATGACAGTAAATATACAAGGGAACATGTTTTTGTTGGTAAGTTCTTTATTGATTTGTGTCTTTTTAGTTTTTTTTATAATTAGCTCAATGGACAGGCCGACTATCTTTAGCCTTAAGGTGATGGTTAAGGTTGATGTTTGTGTTTCTTTCTATATGTTTTCCGTGTATGTTTTTATATGTCCTTTACAAGATTGTAGGTGGCTAACATCACATATAACACAAGTAACGCCACATATGCTGCAAGTGTGCTGCTGACCATAGTAGGTTAAGGATAAGGTAAACGATAGAGAAATGGGCTCTATCATCTTTTACTCACTCACCGATACTGTCTAGTACCAAAATATCATTCAATTACTTAATTGTTAAGACTATATGATATCAAACAAAATTGTATGGCATGCAGTACTAAGGTCTGTACTGCACTTGCAGTACCTATTGCGTGGCCATTTTTAATTATCTAAACATCTACTTAATGAATTAGATTTTTCAATTAGGAAATCCTGGTTTATGTTGGTAGTCAGTCAGTGTTGAAATGTCATATTAAATACTAGCTGCTGCCTGCGATTTCGCCCTCGTAACTTTGTAAATTATATACTAAAACCTTCCTCGAGAACCACTCTATCCATTGGTGAAAACAACATGAAAATCGGTGCAGTAGTTTATGAGTTTATCGCGAACAGACAGACAGACGCAGCGGCGGACTTTGTTTTATAATATGAGGATTTATCCTATTTATTTATCCTAATTGATCAGGTGCGACAGACTCAGCGGTGCCATGCGCTATGATGATAAACCTAGCCAAAGTAATGTCCAAGCAGTTACAACCATTGAAGGAGGCGAACCTTAGTCTCATGCTTATATTCTTTGACGGAGAGGAGGCGTTCAGACAATGGGGGCCCAAAGACTCCATCTACGGGTCCAGACATTTAGCGAAACATTGGCACGGGCTGGACTACAAGGATGGTGCTAATCATTTGCAAAGAATTGTAAGTAATTAATTTTAAAATATGTATTCTTCCATAGTTTAAGGCAGGGCGTTTTTTAACGCCCGACGCAAAAAGGGGGTGTTATAAGTCTTTCTATGGAATTGTATCTTCCAAATGGATGGACCGATTTTGATCCGGTTTTTTTTATGTTTGAAAGCTAACGTGATCGAGATGGTTCTTAGCTATAGTTTGAACATCATTATTTGAAGTCCATTATTTCACTAACTACCACAAATTCGATTGATGAGAAATTTGGCATAGGTACATCGGTTACTTCGGTGATATTCCTTGTTTTGATGCTGCAACATCAAGTAGACTGCGGGACACCCAACTCTTCAGCAACATACAGAAGATATAGAGTGTTCGAGCTTAATATAAAGTAGGGGGTTTCTTTATAATTTTAATTATAGCCCGTTTAAATAGTGAAGTTGGTGCTAAATAAAACAATCAGGCAAATAAACTCTCCTTTTTTTAATGAGGAGAACCTAGCCCGTTTTAAAAATTGGATTATGTGAAATTTTTAGTCACTAAAACAAAACCCTCACGATTGTCACCAGCTCGACATAAGTTAGTCGTAATTATAACTTTCATTGACTAATAGCACTTTAGAGTTTAGAGTAGGTATGTGAGGATTCCTCATCCCTAGAAACCGCCTTATCTTGGAAGTTTTAATTGATTTTCTGTGTTATTCCATTATTAAGTAACAAGGAAAGTATAATTTTATGTAAAAAATTAATGTGAAAGTAACAGTAAAGACCTTAATATAAAAAAATCGTTTTGAAAAACAGCAAAAAAAACCACAGAATCTCGTAATGACGCAAATTTATTACGTTCTAATATTTTTAAACACCTTTTTTTAATAAGTGTTGTGATCAAGTTGTAATTAAAATAAGCATAAATTTTTTGGGCGCCTTTAATTTTTCTTTGTTCGTCATTTGTAGGCGGAAACTGGTTAATATTCACTCTTGCACACTACAATTGAACTTGGCTCCTTTATTGGAGCGACTGATCACGTTCTAATTTTGTCTGTAATGTTTTTTGTTTTTGTATTTACCTATTTTAATACCTATTTAACTATTTGTATAAATTTATTTAGCTAACAAACGTATTTACGCGAATACATCTCAAGGCGTTTATTTTGTCCTACTTACTTTTTGACGCCAATTTTTTTTAAGAGGTTAGCATTAACTAAAGTTTAATTCAAGGGTATAAATAAAGGTTAATAAAAAAACCCTTATACCTTTTAGCCTCCAAAAGGATTCCAATAATTTTCACCACTTCTAAGACTTTAGGCAACATAAAGCCACATTTTGGCTTTAGAACACAAAACTTATTAAATTAAACTTTATGTAGATAAATGTTAAATTTTTTTTAATATGTGACATAGCTTTGTTTACATAAAAAATTTTTGCTCAAATAAATGGAGTATATTTTTTGCACTACTTCTGGACACCACTGCACTGGTGGTTTTTAAGACAAAAAATAATAATTTCCTCGGTGGTGGCTAACTGGCTATAGGCTATAGATAGGGAATAAACTTTTGCATTACGTATAAACTTCTTTCTTCTTTCAAACAAAACTCCAATCCTACAGGGAACGCGTCGTTTTGACGTAATTGAAGAAAATTGCAGTTACGTAGGTGGGGCAATACTTTCTCTTTTAACTAAATATTTATTGAAAAAAAAAAAAACTTCAATTACCACAATGTCAACCGGTGTCAACTAATTTATTTCTCGTCACGAGCTATGCTCGAAATTGTGTATTGGAATGGTTAGCATTGAACATGGTTTGACCTTTAACTGCTTTATGTACCTACTGTCGGATGACTATTTGCTTTTTCGCTTTTTCTCTACCTCTTTTTTTCGCCTCTCTTTTTTGCGCTTTTTAGGATATAGGAGTATAGGAGGCGCTGGCTTTTTCGCTCTACCTCTCTCTTTTTTGATAAAATTTCATCAAAACCAAATCAAAACAAGTCTCGATTTGTCAAAAGCGTATTTATTACGGAGCATAAATTTAAAACTCGTAAATTTTCAAAAATATTCTGTTAACGGATGACTACGTTATAAAATAAAATGTACCAAATTTCAGCTTTCTTAGCCTTTTAGTTTTGGCTGTGCGTTGAAAGTCAGTCCAGAAAAAATATTTTTTAATTCTTTTTATTTACCGTCAACTGCTTTTGTCGAAAATGTAATTTAAAAAAAAAAAACATTTTTTTTTTCATCTTCACTTTAATTTCTATTTTCATGGCTTATATTTCTATCGATTTTATAATTCCACCTTATCAGTTACGTCACATAATATTATGATTAAATCGTATAGTGTTTTACGAGCAAGATAAAGTTTCGCAAGCTACATTATACAATGTAGATATTTTTTAATACGAGATATATAAATAGGTACTATGGTTGCCCACGAGTCTAGATCTAGATAAAGAAAGATACTCTGATTATTTTCTCTTTTTATTTCTGATTCACGTGATTTGTCAACAAAGTCAGCATTTTTTAATTTAAATCTTCGACGTGATATATTTTATTTTTAATACTAGCTGGTGCCTGCGACCTCGTCCGCGTTGAAAAAGAAAAATGTAGCCTATCCTGTGTCCCGTACGTCTTAATGTTTATCTACCAAGTTTCATGAAAATCAGAAAATCGTTTAAGAGTTATGGAGGAACATACATATATACATACATACACTTACAAATTTATTATTAGTATTGATTGATGATAAAGTAAGGGTCGCTCGGAATGTCTGCGATGCAATCTATCGAATCGGCAAATTTGCTGATTTAAAAGCTCTCAGGCATGTCTTGGTATCTTTTCTAGTAAATCAATGTAAAAACGTAGAATAGCATTAGCGATATAGTATATTTCTCAAGTATATTTGGGCAGCCTGTGGCGTTACTATTGTGTTATAGCCTACGGTAGCCACCTACCACCGAGTCTGTCGCGATTTTAACATAAAAAAATATTCTTTATTAAGATAAAATTTACAACCTAGAACTTTGGCTACACTGGTTATGAGACCTCATTTTATTTACCAAACAATTGTTGCACAGGACGTACTAGTCCTATTGGATCTACTCGGCGCTCCAGATCCAGTGTTCTACAGTTACTTCGAGGCCTCGGAGAAATGGTACGTCCGATTGGCCAGCATCGAACAGAGGTTGGCAGAGCTCAACCAATTGCAGGCGTACACAAAGGGCGCCGCCGAGCAGACTTACTTCAGACTGCGAAGTTCCGGTGCAGTCATTGAAGATGACCACATACCGTTCTTGAGGAGAGGTGAGTTGACTGGTTTTTTTTTACCCTCCTATACACAGGGCCACCATGAATCGTGAACATGGTAATGCTGTGTAGGAAGTAGAATCAGTGTCATAGTTAAAGAGAATACTATAATACTGATAGTATAAAGGAAAATTATATCAGTATCACACTATAAAGTACCTACTTTAATATATACTATGATACTCATAATACTGATATAAGCTAAGGCTCCTTAGAGAAGCTTTACATCTCTACAGAAACGGGAAAATGTTATATTATTTTTGATTTGATCATAATTTAGTATAATGTATTCATTTTGGGTTTTTTTCGTAAGATAATTTAACCTTCTGACTCACAGCGATAATACAGCGAAAATTTGAGCGATAATGAGCGATTACAAACTTGTTTTATAATAAATAAGGTTCTATCCATTAAAACACCATTATATAATTAAATAACGAATTAATTTTTTTCATAATATTCGATTTTTTTTATATATTAGGTGTTTGTTCGACACACATTTATAGGCGGACGATAAATTAATTGTTATTTTTATAAGTGTTTAATATTTTCTTGTTTTTAATATCAAAGTAGTACATTGATAACCCAAATCATATAAAATAACAAGTGTCTAGTTAATTATTAAATAAAATACAAGACGAATTATAATAGATATAAAACGTCATATATATAGAGAGAAACTTTACATCTCTCTACAGAAACAGGAAAATTTATATATTATTTTTGATTTGATCTTAATTTAGTATAATGTATTCATTTTGGGTTTTTTTCGTAAGATAATTTAACCTTCTGACTCACAGCGATAATGAGCGATTACAAACTTGTTTTATAATAAATAAGGTTCTATCCATTAAAACACCATTATATAATTAAATTACGAATTGATTTTTTTCATAATATTCGATTTTTTTTACATATTAGGTGTTTGTTTCGCACACATTTATAGGTGGACGATAAATTAATTGTTATTTTTATAAGTGTTTAATATTTTCTTGTTTTTAATATCAAAGTAGTACATTAGTAACCCAAATCATATCAAATAAACAAGTGTCTAGTTTTATTTTATTTAATAAAATACAAGACGAATTATAATAGATATAAAACGTCATAATATACATGTGTCATTTAAAACTTATGTATACTTTAATACCACTAATATATAAAGAAGTTGAAGTTTCTTTGTATGTTTGTTACGTTTTCATGCCTTAACAAATTAACCGAAAAGGGTTACAGAAAAAGTATATACTCTTCCCAACGGATCATCTAAAAATAAAACATTCAACAAACTTTCCCTTGTAACCTTGTATTCCGAAAGAAGGTGCTTCTATAATTTATTCGCGATCCCTTCCCTAGGCATGTATAATACGTTAATTTGCATTTGGTCAATTAAAGCGTTTCATATCACTATCTCTTTCTGTTAAATAGCTGTTTATCCTGTTACAAAACAACATAGTAGTAAAAACGTATAGGCCAAAGGGTATCTCCTATTGGATTTCTCGACTATTGGAATCGAACGACCTCATTAAAGTACTTATTGTATCAATTTATTAAATAAATTGTGTAATATCTAGAAGGGCCTACGCCACAAATTATACATGTAAACCGCAAACACTTTATTTCCATAAAAAAATCTTTGTGATTGTTGAAATAAAAGTTAAATGGAGTTGCTCTAAGAAAAAACTCAACATTTAGTATCTCTCGTTCTAAGCTTTAAATCTTAATTTAGATTAACTAAGATTTTTACCTAAAAAAAAGCAACATTAAAGACATTATTTTGCAATTGATTGACAACCAATAACGAGAGTATGTTTCAACTTTTTTGTTTGGGTAAAAAAAAATTTAGAGCCTGAAGAGAAAACTCAAAAAACCCGTATCAACGTTAAGTTAGATAAATCACGTTTGATTTGACAGAATTCTATAGATAGATAATAAGGAAAACGATGCGGTAGCTTTCTCGGAGTCGGGGAATTTTCAACTTGTTTTTTTTAGTTAGAACTTTATTCTAAACTAATATATTATAATAATAAAGATGAAGTTTGTATGTTTGGTTAAACTCTGAAAGTACCAATCTGATTTTAAAAATTCTTCTACCGTGAACAATGGTTAAATTGTAATATAATAAGTACAAAATCGATTATTTAAACATGAAAATATAAATGAGAAAACTATAATCAATTAGTGTCGGTTTTATTTATACACAGAAAAAAAATTTGAAATGGGTAATAATTATACTTTCACCCATTAACTTTTTTACGAGTGTTAAATAAATTAACGGGAAAATACCAATTTAGGTTTCACGCTTTTGACTCGTATTTTCAATTTAATTAACCACTGCTCAAATGCGGAGTCCAGACTAGTTATTTTTTATCTTAGCCTAAAGCTTTTCTTTATGAGGCCGTCAGTTAGGTTGACGGTTCATTGATTGTAGGTCCTTACCCTTACCAGTGCCGTAGCCTAGGTTTTTATGCGCCTCGTGCGAGCTTCTATTACTGCACCCTTGAAAAATGTCCTAACACTCGTATTACCCGGTTCTGACAATAAAATGTTTATATTTATCATCCAAAAACTACGTTTTTGTACACATAATAATTAAGAATACTTGGTAGCCATTGTATATCTAACCGTGGTAGCCGGTACCATATTTACTTAAAACTAGCTGCTGCCCGCGACTTTGCCGGGTAACTTTGTAAATTATATACTAAAACCTTCCTCGAGAACCACTCTATCCATTGGTGAAAACAGCATGAAAATCGGTGCAGTAGTTTTTGAGTTTATCGCGAACAGACAGACGCGGCGGAGGACTGTTTTATAATATGTAAGGGTATGGTATGCTAGGTACTTAGTTACTTTAATACATACTTAAATGGTATTACTTGTGGCCCTGGTCATTTCTGCGCCCTGTGCCCTAGGCATAGCTTTAGTTACGCTTACGGCACTGGGGCCCTAGACAAAGTGCATTCGATTCGATTCGCTAAATAAAAATGTATGGGATTGACATATGCCTTCGCTAAATCACGTGATACTTCCCATACATTTATTCTATCGAACTTCGTTATCGTTTTTAAAATGGCACTTTGTCTAGGGCCCCTGGGGCCCTAGCCAAGAGCAACCAGTGCAAACGGGAGCGTTGTGTATTTACGAAACGATAGAAAATAAAGCCCAGTGATTGGTCAAAATTTTATGTTTGCGTTACAACAACCAATCACCGCGCTTTATTTTCTATCGTTACGTAAATACACAACGCTCCCGTTTGCACTGGTTGCTCATGGCTAGGGGCCC
This sequence comes from Synanthedon formicaeformis, assembly GCA_945859745.1. Classification (NCBI taxonomy): domain Eukaryota; kingdom Metazoa; phylum Arthropoda; class Insecta; order Lepidoptera; family Sesiidae; genus Synanthedon; species Synanthedon formicaeformis. Next base: position 1,587,764 of record OX243964.1, read on the forward strand.
TGGTCCTTATAAACGAAATGAGTATGTGTGTGTGTGTGTGTGTAATGTATATGCTATGGGACAGAGAGTATTAAATACTTTGTTTCCCATAGCATTTCAAAGATGAGGTATATATAGTGATATTGATTATTTATTTTTCTTAATTTTCAGATGTGAACATCCTTCATATAATTCCTTCGCCATTCCCCGACGTGTGGCACACGGCGCGCGATGACGTCACGGCGCTAGACTTCAACACCATAGAGAATCTAAACAAAATGATGAGAGTTTTCGTAGCGGAGTACTTGCACGTGCAGCCCTAGCGATACGCGAACACACTGTGGCGGCTTTGGAGGGTTATGGTTACTTAAATGAAAACGAAGCCAGTACAATTTAAAAGTAATTCGCGCCATTAAAGAATAAATATGTAGTAGGTAAATATAATGTCTCTATGTATGTAAATCAAAAAAAAATAATCAAGTCAAATATAAATCTATAAAAAATAATAAGGGAATATTTATTATATTGAAAGTATAAAAAACAATCAATATTTATGTTGAAAATTATATAAGAATAAAAATCAACTTTTTTATGGTTATTATATTTACATTTTGTCTATACACTAATTTGTATAACTCTAATACAGCCTTTTTCGTTTTTAAAAACTCATGGTACTTAATAAGTATGTTGTAGCGATTATGATTTTCATAATATTTAATTTTAAATAAATTGTTCTTACAAAGAATTTATTACATCAAATTTTAAGAAATTAATTATTATTTTGGTTAATTTTAATTGAGATTTATCTGAAGAAATTGAAAAAAAAATAAAAACGACTCATGCAACTTGAGTGACATACAAACTTGTATTGATATTAAACTAGATGAGTTACTAATAATATATATGTATATTATTATTAACATACATTTCTACTTAGGCCTAGTGTTTGATATTCGCATTGATATTATATATAAATAAGTGGAAAAAAAAACTCAATTCAAGAGATTATGTAATGAAAGGAAAAATATACATTCCAAAAATAAGTATTTAATTTTGTGTATATATGTATATATATAGGCTATTAAATATGTAATTTTTATAAGATTTTAAACACGATATCAAATCATGAAGATTTGTATGTTACATAGACATAATATATGTATGAAAAAAAAATACAAAATATAATATTACTATAAGTTTTAGTTATGATATAAAATGTCTTCTATCTGTATATTGTGTAGTGATATATTTAAATGAATATGATAATAATAATGAAAAAAAAAATATTTATTTCAGATATAGATAATGATGAAAAATAATGATATTTGAATGTTTTGATAATATGTGGATTAATAAAATAACTATGTTCCTAAAGACAAGTTGTGTTGTAAATAAAACAAACAGAAACATATATTTATACTATAATTATTTATATTTTATAACATTTTATTGTTAGTATATAAAGGTACAAAACTTTAAAAAAAAGTACTTCATAAATTACAAAACGCCCCATCTTGTAAAAAAAAAATAGGCTAATATATACACATAATTTTATTTATTGTTATTATAGCAGACGAAAAAAAAAAACAAAATAAATAAAATACATATTTTTAAGCACAAAATGTTGTTTTTTTTTATATACAAAATTCTCAATCTCTCCTTCAGACTGACTTTTATTATACAACACATAATTTAACAATATTCTAAATATATTGTAGAAACAATAAAAAATTGTTTATTATCGGTAATAAAAAATTGCATTTTATTTAATTTTTTTGCGTTAGAATGATTCAGTTTAAATGTAAACTTATTATGTAACAAAAGTATTTTTTTGTAATAAAATTCATTGACCAACTAAGTACTTATGTACTGTTTTTATATTATTATTCTTTATAAACGAAATTAAGATAAGTATTTAATTAATACAACAGCTAAGTTACAGATATGGCTAATTATTATCTATATTTTACAATTAACTATGAAATTGTTCATATTTTGATTAAATTTAGAACTATAGTGGTTTCTTTCATTTATATTTTCATAAAAGAAATCACAACATGTATTCATTATTTAAATGAATAAAAAATACATTTTTTTAAAGTATTTCATTAGATACTTATTCTATGGTTTTAAAAGTTGACTCAGCAGTTATTGATTTTCTGATATTATCATAGTGAACATGATTAAAATGTCAATACAAAACATCCACGATTATTCAATACAATAATATGCACATTGATAATAAATGTATTGAAAATTTATTGATTAATATATGTATTTTCATTTTAAATATTGCAATTCCTAAAATTGTTTGATGGGTGGATTATTTGATAATCCAATCCATCCAATTGGATTAAAACATATAAAACTCCTAAAGTTTACTTAAACTTTAAAATAATATTTGCAACTTTGTATATTTTTTTACATTTAATTCATTTAAAATGGTAAATTACATTGCAAAAATGTATTATTAAATATTTGGCTTTTTGTGACCGTGTAATTATTATTAAATAATAATCGCCTTAAAGAGTCTTGGATAAAAATTGTCATTTTGTGAACTTTAGTTCAGAGAACAATCATTCCCTCTACTACTCGAACCATATAATTATATACAATACAATATCATAATAATAATACAAAATAGTAGGGAAAGTTGTTACAGCTAAATTTATTTAAAAAAAAACCTGATTAAAATTTCATTAGACCTATCTATCTAAAATTCATTTAATGGGATATCGCTGTGAATTATATTTACACAATTAAAATAATATTAACAATTATAAATAAATATCGTTTTCCCTAAAGAAATTTGGAGGGTTATTATATTATTACCCCAACACGATGGCATTTAATACCATGAAATGGAAGTTTACATAAGATAATATATTCAACCCGAGTGACTTAATCTGCATAGAAAATTCTGCTTTACGAATTACTTAAAAATAAAATGGGTCTCATAATAAACTCATAAGCAGAGGAAAATACCTTTACAAAAAAGATGTGGGACAGACAATTAGAAGACCTATTCTGCAGAGACGACTTCTTCAAACATATTTTTTCTGCTAGATGAAATAGTTTAAATAGAGGTTTTATTTATACTATATGAATTTATTCACTATTAAAGTTTTAAATTTTCAACTTCGAGTGAAGGTTTTGGCAGTAGCCGATTAATCGACTTCGGCCAGAAATCAACCTTCGGTGGGTCGAGTTTTTTTTTGTTTTACCAGAAAAAATTTTTTTTTGGTATAAAAAACAGTTTAAAATCCTATTCTCAGATCTACCGAATATATACAAAAAATTTCATAAAAATCGGTTAAACGGTTTCGGAGGAGTTTGTTTACAAATACTGTGAAATGAGAATTTTATATGCAATTCTAATTTCTATGCATTCGCAATTCGCGGGGATTACAATAAACAATGCTTAAAAATTCAAAAAATACTATCAAAAACTGATCCTTTGAATTTCTTTAATATCTTTTCCTCCAATTCTCTCATCTTTTTGTCTAAATCACCTTCGATCCTTTTTAAATCTGTTTCCGCTTTTTGCAATTGTTCATTTGGTACTTTCTCTTCAGTCACCACATCAACAGTCTCATTTCCATTTGACACTTGGTTAACACTTATCTCACTAACATTTGGTTCAGAAACATTCAAACCAACCATTTCACTATCTTCGCAATCTATTCTTAAGCACTGTTCATCACTATCACCAAATACAAGCTCGTTAAGATCACTCTTTTCACTTACAATAACATCATCTACAATTTTATTATCACCACTTAACTTTATACTTTCATCACTTTTATTGGAGATTACGTTTGAGACATTGCCGCTGGCTTGGTGAGGAACATAATTAGCGTCATCATCATCAATTTTCGCTTTGATTTTAACGTCTTCCGAATTCAAAATGGTTTTAGTATTATCACTTTCTATTCCGTTGATTTCATTTGAGACAAGATTCATAGGTGTTTTTGAATATTTCTCATCAGAAGGACTTTCAATATGTTTGCTATTTTCACGGAAATTAAATATTTCCTCACTTTGTGTGTCATTCGTATTATATTTTAAAGCTTTTGTATTTTTGCTAGCGGAACATTCATAACCGTCCGTTTGAGGATTGTCGTTAAGCTTTCGTTTGGATCGTTTTATTTTTGTTCCTGTACTATCTTTGTTTTTAGCTGTAGATATTTTTGGCGATATCTCTGGAGAGATTCGCTGAAAAAAAAAAAGAAATTAGTATCAAAGATAAAGAGATCATTTTCAGTCAGTCATCAAGTACAGTCGAAAGATTAAATGTATATTAATAGAAGATAAGATAAAAAATCCTGTTACTGAGAAACAATTGTACCATAAATTTAGTACTCCATAACAGATTTTCTTTATTTATTTTTTCTTTTTTAAAAACAAAATAAAACATATCGAGTAAATAAGACATATGAGTGTTTGGGGTAATGAGAAGATTTGGACTTACTTTGGAAATTTCCTTGGGTGTAAAGTTACTTCCTCGAATGAGAGAGTCGTGCAGGAAGTAGTCGAGACGTGTGGCCGCAGCTAATTTGTCCAAAACATTCCTTGATTGCGGTTTGAAATCATCAATGTTAAACTTTCTGTTTTTATATATCCAATTATATATGGATGACAGTGTATTTAGATCATTCTGTAAAAGCCAAATTTGGAAATATCTTGCATATTATTATTGTTTTTGAGATTTTTTTATTAAATGTATTAAAGTGAGGGTCTAATATTATTTTAGTTATGTTTTTAAATAATAATAGTAAATTTCTATGTGTACGACCCAACAATATATTTATGGTACCTTTAGGTGACAATAAGTAAATAAATAAATATCTTCACACACTCCACACAGCACCGTCTAGTTCCACAGTAGGCAACTAATGCTTGCTTGACTACATAGATTACCTACTTTTTTTTTGTAAATACATACATATCATAAATACAAAACATCCATGACTCAAGTACAAATGTAAAATGTTAACACATAAACATTTGGCCCCAGCGGGATTCGAACCCACGACTGTTTGGTTAACAGCTAGGGCTACTGGCCACTGGACCAAACGTGTCGTCAAAATTAAATAATAAAGTATAATATAATCACATCAATAAAGCGAATAACTATATCTGAGCTGTGTCCCTTACCCTCAAATCCTCTGATATGATCCAAATCTTATAGTCAACGTGGAAAGTGGCTCGATCTTTGCTGTTAGTTATTGACGACCAGACGACGGAGTCTGCATCTATCACCATCACACTCCACTCTTGACGTTTATATGTTGCCAAGTTAATTGTAGTACCAAATGTTATTTTAACTTTTGCACCACCTTAAAATATAAATTTATAATGACATTCAAGTCTAAAAAACGCTTTACTCTTACACGACACAGAAAAATATTTTTGCATGATGATTTTATAGTTTGATCAATATGGGTTTGCTCTTGGAAAATAAGGCCTATGATGGAATAATTAAATAAATAAATTTACATACATAGCAGAGACTATTTATTCTATTCATCATCCCAAAATCCAACAAACATCTTTCTCTCATTTTGGACCAAAACAAAACACCTTGGTATTTTGTAAGGGGTTGTGCCCTGCCAATTAATACAATGAAGTTCATACCTATGCTTAAAAAATCAGTCTTCTCATATAAGTACTGCTTCCATTTAACAGCTGCACTCTCATCGCAAACTATCAGTATTGGCTTTTGAATATCCGCCTTTATGGTATTCAAAAATAACACCACTGGCAATGTCTTCCCATAACCACCTGGGTCATTGATAATGACACCGGGATGTTTCTGTAATTAATGAGATTAATTTTTATTTTAATTATGTCTGGTTTTTTATAAAATATGATCAATAAATAAAATTATAATTACTTAATATTTTCATTCTTAGTTTTAAATTTTTTAGAATATGAAGGCCGAGGACAAGTGGGATCGTATCAGCTGGTGATTGATGCCACCCCCATTTCAGAGTGGGCACGATTTTCAGCAATGAAAAAGATGACTATAGTTTTTTTATATTCATATTGTAGATAGTTACAATATCAATAAAAAAAGCAATATATATTATAAAAACTTAAACCCAGAGTGCCACAAGTAGCAGGCAAGGCCCAAGGGCTTCAGAGTAAGGATCACGAGGCGTGGGCGGGGGTTTCATCCCTTCGTGGTTGATTTTCCTCGGTCACACACGAAGCGTTACAGTTCCACCTTCCTTGTCCAAACTGCTAAGGAGTGTCATTGTCTGCTTCTGTGTTTCCTTCTAGGATAAATGGGGACTTACTAGATAAGCGTGGTCCACCTTCAGCCACATCTGCACTTTACATCAAGTGAGATCACAGCCAAGCGGTGTCTTGATAAAAAAAAAAGAAAAACTGAACCTAAAACCGCACTTCCATATCTGTCTAGTGAGAGCATCTTGAGATTTTGGTCGAGGCTCTTCGGTATAAGATCATTCTCCAATATTATTATAATATTGTTATTAAAAATCTTTATAGACTCCTTTTGGGCTACACTACAGTCAGATAAAACGGCCTCTTATTAAAATTTGATATAGGGCCAATCTAAGGCACTTATGCATGTTATTTCAGTTGTCTTCTGTAAGGGGTGGTTACTGTCGTTAGAGACTGACTGTCCATTTGAATGTGGAATGCAGTCTTACCAGCTATAAAACAATTTTCATCATTATTAAGAAAATTAAAAAGATTGTTGATACCTTTTTATACTGATTGTATAAGAATCTTATGTCATTAATTTGATGTTGAGGCAATTTGTAACCATCAACACATGCGACCTGTGAGAGACACAGCTTCTCGTGTCTATGGTTTATCATTATAAACTGAAATAAAAGCAATTTATTATTTAACATTTAACTATTTGTGCAGAAGAACATAACACTTTTTATTTAACGCTAGTATTAATTTCCATACCGGGGGCCTTATATGAAAATCGATTCTTAAGTAGTAAACTGAAATAAACCTTGTTCCAAATTTCAGCTTTCTAGGCTTCAGGACACAACGATTTTATAAGTAGGTAGAGATTAATTCACATTGGCATAAACTCCCCCACGTACATAAAATTTACATAAAATTAATGATACATACCAAGATGGAAGAAATTTGAGAAAAGTTATTTACGAAGGCAAATTTTGATTCAATCTGTTTAGAATGGAGAGCGTCATAATCAAAATATAGAGCATTTCCAAATAGAACAGTAATACGAAAACCAATACACTCGTTTTATGCACTTCTATGTCCTCAAACTCTTGCATGATATGCCTGTTACGGTAAACATGATCCCAAAACATGGAAATAATTTTACGATTACTTCTCCGTTTAGGTCTAGCTAGATAGAAGCAATCAAATATTACGTGTTCATGTATTAATTAATATTCTCCGTGAACAAGTAAAATTTATTTTAAAATGGAAAAATACAATATACATGTCAATGTCAATATTTGTATGGATGTGTTTGCGTTGCGACTTGCGAGTGCGAGGTGTCAGGTGTTTGCTAAATTACTATTTCGCGTCACAGATTAAAATATATTGTTGGTTGACAATGACATTAAGTAAACATTGAAATGTCACTATTCCAATAATATCGACACAGATAAGTATTGAAGTTTACAGCCATATTTATGAAGAAAAGAATTAATCCACGGCTGGTAATCTTCAAGGAAAAATCACTATCACTAGACATAATAATTTTATAGCCTGTGGTTATAGCAAAATAGAACATGACATTTGACCTCCCCTCTCTCATCCCTTCCTTCTAATACACTGATCTCTAATATACCTCTGGATAGGTTGCTGTCAAATTTATTTTTATGTCTCTTTGAAAATCTCCATTTTGTCGCTGTAGGCTATGGAGTGTAAGTACATGGAACTAAAACTAGTGATGTCCGCATGATACGACGGCGCTTCAAAATGGTACACGAAAGTATCTGTAATTTGTATGGGATGGGATAACCCATACAGATGGATATTAGAGATCAGTGTTCTAATAAGAGAGAAGCCATTTTGTTTTGTAAGATAGTTGTTTATATTGTTGCGTATAAATAAGTAATAGATTAATTTACGTATTTTTGTACTCATTTATAAATCAAAATCTTTAGATATATAATATTAAGTATGTATTACAAGTGCTGTGTACCAGGATATATCCAATGTGCAAAAAAAGACTCGACAAATGGCTCAAATCTATTTTTGATAATTCTTTACGGAATAGAAAAAGTGAATTCACCCATCTGCCACGAACATTTTGAGGCTCATTTTGTGACTCCAAAGAAACCTTTAAAAGTAACAGCATATCCATCGCTGTTTGAAGAATCGGAGATTAAGAGTGGCATCCCGTTGAACTCTTGAGAGCGGTACTAATAATTTTTGTGTTATTTTTCTACATGCGTATAAATATGTTTATCAACAATACATATGTTTTATGGTGTATTTCAGTTCTAGTTTGTATTTAAGTGGTATGTTAAGTCCATGTTATGTTTGTCTATATCCTAAAACCAAAATAAATATGTACCCATTATTTACTGTGTTTTAATTGTGTGATGATATCCATAGTTAAAAATAAATTCAAGGATCCTTAAAGAAAGCCCGTAATAAAACAAAGAGGTGAGAGGGGCGGGGGAAGTCAAATGTCATGTTCTATCTTGCTATGACCAATCAGGTGAGGTTAAAATACTCTTGCCCATGTCCTGTCCAGCGCATTTGTACTGCAGAATTGCAGATGTCCGTCTAATACGTTAGTATCTACTATTTAGTTTGTGAATTAATCTAAATCTAGGAGTTCTTGGGCCCTAGACAAAGTGCCATTTTAAAAACGATAACGAAGTTCGATAGAATAAATGTATGGAAAGTATCACGTGATTTAGCGAAGGCGTTTGTCAATCCCATACATTTTTATTTAGCGATTCGAATCGAATGCACTTTGTCTAGGGCCCCTTCTTTCATAGGTACATGATGAGTGAAAGAGGTCGGTAGGTATAGTACTTATATTTATCGTACGAGCACATTAGTCCGATATTGCAACCATCGAAATACTACAATGGGATTTGCGTCGCAAATGCCAAAGCGGCACATAAAAAGAACGCCTTTGACAGAATCATGGCGTACTCTTGCCTTCACGCGTCAATGGTAAAAGGTAGTAACGATCAACTTCTACTATTTCATTTTAAACTCTAATGGGTTGACGTAAAGTCACATTTCTTTAAATTACGTACTTATTATTATGTTTGTTTTGTTTTAAATGACAGTTCATGCTCTACGCATGTCACTTTTAAATGTTCCATAAAATTCGTAGTGTTTTGTATGGCACGCGGGTTCCATGTTGTAGTAGTTTGATGATTGCAACCGCCAAATTTTTTAATAAGTGTATGTCAAAGAAAATAACTACTCTAGCCGTGTAGGTATTTCAGAACTATTCGATATTTTTATTTACTGCTAAAAAATTCCCTTCCTAATCCTACTATGGAGCGCACTTATGCAGCATCTGTGGTGTTGCTTTTGTTATATATAGACGACGGTAGCAATCTAAGTACCAAAGTACCATTAAGTAGACTGTTAGCCTGTCGACTAACAAAAAAAGAAAAAATATGTACAACTCCCAATATAATTATTAAATCTAGATCAAGATGAAGTCAGACAAATGAAATAATGTTTAGTGGTTTTATTTCAGGTAAAACAAAAAGTTTTAGAAAATAAACTGTATAATATAAATAACAGGATTGTTTTGTTGTATATAAAAATTACAAAACTGGATAATTGCACTTTCACTTAGTCTACACTTTAATAATATTTCATATAATTCAATTATTCTTGAAATTCGGTGCACGCTTCTCAACGAATGCACCCATACCTTCTTTCTGGTCACCCTGAAACATGTGAAAAATATTCTTACAACTTAGTACTTTAGAAGGCAAGTAACAAAATAAAAAAATATATACCTAAATAATTATAGGAGTAAAAACAGGAAAACTTAATAATTTTTTTATTTCTCTTTTAGCCTTCATCATCAATCATCGATTTCTTTCATAACAGTTAGGACTGAAAACCTTACAAATGATGAACTGCAGATGATCTTTTAGATTTTTAATTAAAGTTTTTAAATAATAAAAGTAAATAGAATACCGTTGCAAAAGTTCCATAGAACAGGGACTTCTCAAACTGCAAGCCAGATTGCAGAGTTGTTTCGTAGGCTTGATTGACAGCCTGTTTAGCCATTTTCACAATGAGAGGGGAGTGGGTTCCAATCCTCTCTGCCAATTTTATGGACTCTTCCAGAAGTTTCTCCACGGGGAACACACGGCTCACCAGACCTGTTTAACATTTTAAGAAATCTTTTCTTTTCTTTTTTTTTTTCCTGGCAAATCTGCAATCAGTCGTTGATTTTAAGCAGATGGTTGCAGCAGAGGAGGGAAAGTCTACCAGGAAGATTCCCTATATTCATAAATACCCTCAGTTTATATATTATAGGGTAAGGAAATGTCATCTTTTTAGACGTATTAAATAGTTTGGTGTTATTAGCCTTGTAGCCAGCTGGTTAGGATGGTTTTTAAGCCTGTCTCTATGAGAAGCGGCCAAAGCTGTGATTTCTTCTTTAACTGTGTTCATCTAAGGTTTTAACATCTAAGGTTAAAATAAAATGTTGATTTTTACTATGTAATTAGTCAGTCTATACTTATTATTTTATTTTTTAACCATACTATTTTAAGACAAATGTTTTGATGAATTAAATTTTTTCTAATAGATCATTATGTACTATGTACTAATAAACTCACCCATCCTCTCAGCTTCATTGGCATCGATAAAGTTGCCAGTCAACACGATTTCCATTGCCTTGGACTTGCCAACATATCTGGGCAAGCGCTGTGTGCCACCGGCTCCGGGGATTGTGCCAATATTGATTTCAGGCTGACCAAATTTGGCCTTTTCTCCCGCGTAAATTATATCACAGAGCATGGCTAATTCGCAGCCACCGCCAAGCTGTAACCAATGGTCACACATTTCCTTAAAACTATACACTATATGTGATTTACTATTAAATAGAAATGCCTCAAAGAAGTATGCCACTACCGGGAATAGAACAAGGATGGTGTTAAAATTCTTACAGCAAAGCCATTGACAGCAGCGATGATAGGTTTCCCACATGTGGACACACTTTCCCAGGATTTCAAAAAACCTTTTTTCTGATTTTCACTGTATGTGTTGTTTTGCATTTCTTTGATATCCGCTCCGGCCGCAAAGGCTTTCTCATTACCTAAAAAATGTTTATACATGTAGTAGTATGTTACATTACATTTGAATCAGGTATCCTTACATAGTATAAATTGAAGTCATTTTCTGCATGTCTGTATATCTACTTGAAGCTTAATTTATCTGTAATTCTGTATACTAACTTCTCCTAAACAATGCAACATATTTTATGCAGTTTTCACCATCAAGTAGTTACTTTTTATGGAAGGTTTATGTATACAATAAAACCTAATAAAGTTTTTATGTAAGTAGAAAAAAAAAACCAATATCTTTTCGAAATTCAAAATAGCATTAGTTGGTACTAACCAGTAATAATAATGGCAGCAACACTCTCATCTTTGTCAAATTCCTGAACAGCTTGTCCGAGCTCAACAAACAAAGCATTGCAGAGGGCATTCAGAGCCTTAGGTCTGTTCAGCTGAATAATGCCCACATTTTTCTTGGCACCTACCACTTCGACCTTAATGTTCTCATACGCTGGAGCTAGAAAAACAATATTCAAAACATTCAAAATCCCCTAAAAAGTATAGCTTTGAATGCTCGCTTCTTCGAATGCTGCCTTAAAAGATTGGGCGCGACATCCCCTTCACCGTCATTTAGCTACCATTTTACATATCTAAAAACTATATATAATATTTGAAACAGATGCTATATTGAAACTATATTTTATATTTGAACAGATGCTTTTTTAAGCATGCACTTCAGTGGTTTTAGGGTCAGCGCGCATCGACGAAGTGGCGGCGAAGAGACTAATGAGCTATAATTTGAAAATCGACTTTAGTTTCTTTAGCTGAAGCTTCACCGAGCGCCGCTCCACCCGACCGCGCTTGCCGACGCGAGAGTTTTTTATTATTATTATACCACTTTCAATCACATACTGAAGTAACTAAAGACGATTTTCAAATGATAGCTCATTAGTCTCTTCGCCCCCACCGGCCACTCCGTCGGTGCGCGCTGACCCTTAAGGACTAGGTACATCTAGTATTGAGTATTTCATATTTTCCAGTGAATATTCTCCAAATTTTTATTAATTTTTAATAAAATGACATGATATTACGGACCATTGCATACTTAGCGAAATATAACCGGTTCACTAGTGTTTCAAGGTCGTAAATAACTCAATTTGAAAACAACATTCAATGATAAGATAAAATGGTCTTGGTAACAGAGATATTGGTTAACAAGTACAGTACAGAGATTTTAATTACATAATTTTTAGATTAAATTTTTTTTTAACATTAATTAAGTTTCGAAATAAAATAAAACTAGTAAAATCTGATTAAAGTAGGTACTATAAAATCTAATATTTAGTATACTTAATTAATAAACAAAAAAGTACCTACCTACTTCATTTTGAACTAGCTTCTTATTAAATAAATAAAAATTGGATGATAAATAAACAGTAGTATAGGAAAATACCTGTGCTGTAAAAGTTGATGAAGCCGGTATTTGAAGCTAATACTGTTCGGCTAGCGCCAAGTGTGTTTTTCCCTAATAAAACACGAGTCAGTGCGCTGATTGAAGCCATTTCAATTTTCAGTAAATTCACTTGGTAATTGATAACTTAAATTAAGAAGTTATGGTTATTATAAAAAGGTACCGAAAATTAGTTTCGCAGTAGGAAGAAGAAGAAATGGGTGGGTGGACTTTGAAACTATTATAGGAACCAAAGAGAATATAATCACTACGTTTTAATAGGAACCATAGAATAGAATACTTTGAATTATCATATACCCACAGACTAGTTAGATTAACTACAGACACTACAGACTTATTAAACTTTATTGTAGGTCTTTGTTTTTAGAGCCTATTCGTTAAACACGAGTACCCTTTCTGCTAAACTAAAAGTGACTAAATAATATATAATTATTTATTCGCAACCAAATAACTCCTCTGAGGCAAACTTTACAGGGGGAGACTAAATACCTTATAATTTTTTTTGTATGATACGAGAAAAGACAAAAGACAATTTAACATTGGAAATTATGGCTCGTATTAAACGATAGCCCTTTTAAAAATTAAATTGTCATTAAGTTTCTCCCGTATCAAAAGTCATTTTCAACCAAAAGTTGATTCGTTTTGCGAATTAAGGTATTATCATTATTCATTGTTCTGTGGTTTTTATTTTGTTTGGTTTGTTTACATCAAAGAAGAGGTTTACATTCTCTGCTCTCTGCCATGCCAATAACTCCTGGTATTGCTTTGCTTGCTTGCATTGAATGAAAAGCAAAAGTATATTAATTAGTTTTATAATATTAACAAAAACGGCTCAACACTCGAGATAGTCTTTAGTTTAACAACAAATAAAACCAAGAGCTGCAAGTTCAAGATGAACGCGATAAATTATCCTACATTTTTCATTTTAACCGGCGATCCTGGTCAGCAGTCTTTTCATCGAAGTGGTTGTATGTTGAATCGAGACAAAGTATCCGTATTTTTTTAGGTGTGGGCAAGACAACGTTAGTTAAAAAACTAACATCGTTTATGACCGGCAAAGGTGTACGCACTATTGGATTTTACACTGAAGAGGTTAGAAAGAATAATGTCAGAGAAGGTTTCGATGTAGTTTCTTTACAAGATGGTGCGAGAGGTCGTTTAGCAAGAGATCAAGTGTTGTTAAATGGTCCTGTGAAGTTTAAAGTAGGGAAGTATGGAGTCTTGATACAAGAATTTGAAAGTGTTGCTCTGCCAACTTTAAATAAGGTACCTAATTATGTGTTATTGTTCTCATTTAATCTGACAGATTATTTATAACTAGCTGGTGCCCGCGTAACTGTAAATTATATACTAAAACCTTCCTCGAGAACCACTTTATCCATTGGTGAAAACAGCATGAAAATCGGTGCAGTAGTTTTTAAGTTTTCGCAAACATAAACTCAATACTTAAATAACATAAAAATAAATATTATAACATTGTTCAAATACTTAAATAAAATATTTTATTAATATATTTTTTAACCTTTAATTTTTAAGTAGTGACACCTAAAGTAGTATCCAAAAAAAGTTGTTTTGGGCCATATTTCGATGCTTTTGGCAGTCAAAAGTAAAACAATTGTATTAATTTTAGCCAGAAGGATCGCAGCCTCACCTATTGGTGATAGATGAAATAGGAAAAATGGAATTTTTCAGTGATACATTTAAAAATAAAATAAGGGACATATTCAACTCTACTTCATACATTGTCTTGGCGACAATACCAATACGAAAAAGTGATCCACTCATAGAATCTATTAGGAATAACAAACAAGCTAAGGTTTGGACAGTAAGTATGAAAAATTTGACAATTTGTTTCTAAGCTAAATTCATCATGCCTCATATTACTTACGATATTTCATATGAAATGTATAGCCTTTTTTAATATAGCTAGCTAAACAGTAAATGCTTTGTTAAATTCTGTGCTTAAAATGGGTTTACTAATACAGTATGAACGCTATTTCACAGTAATGGCATTTAAAAAAGAGTATTGGTACATAAAAGACTTCTCTTTGTTTGTAATTTTTTTAATAAAAGCCCAGTTCTTCGTCTTAATTTACAACTATCCAATGGATTTTAATCCATTGAAGCCAAGCTGGGTAAAAAGAAAAAGTCACACTTTAGGGAAATCTATTAATATTAACATAAACACTATTAATAGTGCCTATGTGTGGGGTCGGCTGATACAAGCATGACTGAGAAGAGTCGATAAATTTAAAATTTAAAAGACGTGCGAAACTGCGGGACACAGCTAGTAAGAAAAGTCAATGTTACATAATTAAAAGTTTACTTTCTGTTTCTTACATGGACAAACTTTAGCCGATTGAAATTTAATGTAGTTAACATGCAGTTAAAAAAAAATAATAATTTACAGATAACAAAAGAAAACAGAAACAGCATTCAAGAAGAAATTCTAACACAAATGAAGAAGATTGTTTAGTTTCACAAACAAATAGCCATCAAAAAAATGCAACAATGGACTTAAATCCTTTTTATTTTAAACCCTTTATTATTCGGTACTAATTAAAACCATTTCATTATGGTTTTAAAGGTTTTTATAAAAAAAACACATTTTCCTATTAATATACTTATTACCCTAATTTTATAATGAGTTTCAATAACTCCCCAAATGTCCTCATGTGATGATGATTACAAATAAATACAATTTATTATCTTAAATTAATTATTTAACCTCACTAATCTATGATATTTGAATTTTATTAACTACAGAACACTTTTGAAGCATTTGCACTTATGTATTAGTTCATAAAAGACTGACTAAACTCATATACAACTTTTAACAAACTCTTCTCTTAAGGATAGTTCGCACTAAGCTAGTAATTTAGTCGAGCAGCAAGCAATTTAAAATTAATTTAACCAAAAAATTGGTAAGTAGATTAAGTAAATAATTTAGTCAAGTTGATCAATTTTGTTTTATTTTCTCGGGCAAGTAGCACGAGCTGTTTACCGGCTAAACAAGTCTGACTGAATCTGCCGTTTCAGTTGAAAATTGTTTCTAAAATATAATTAAATTGTGTAAAACATTAATGCTTGTGAAATATGCTAAGGCAACATAACATAAAAACAAACAAATGAAGCAAATGGAATGGAAAACACCATTCACTTGTGCTGTACTCAAAACCTTAATGCGAACGATTTCTGGGCTGTAGCAAGTTGTTAAGTTACTAAATTACTCATTACTATACTAAAGTAGTGCGAAGGCTTTAGCCGTAAAGGCTAGCCTTCTCTACCTATATTTTGTTAAATTCAATTATTTCTGAAAAAGCTACATACTACAACATTTTATTATCCCTGCTTCGCAAATTAAGTACTACAATATTATTAATACCTATAATGTAACATCATATCACAGAGTAATTGTCGTTCTGGTCTGTATTATATAAGAACAGAATTATTGAGGTATTAGAACAACACTTAACCTGGCCGTAAATACTGTTACAATAATAATGATTATTTTAAATTTTTTCATAATATTTATTGTTTTTTATATATTGTAAAAAAAATTAGGATTAATAAAGAAAATAAATATGGGAATAATGATTAAAAAATAATAATTTCAACCTATAATTGTCTTTTATTTTACTTACATATAATTCTATAGAAGTGGCGGTGTTTATAAATTTTCCTTTTCACTGTTCAATTCGCTACACAGTATTAAAAAATGTAGTTATATTTTTATACGAATTAAAAAAATTATATTTAACTTGAATGTCAAAAATAAACATTTTTTCATTGTAACAGAACTTATGGCCATACTAGGTATTTAATTATATTGTGATGACATTATGACTATGTCATTAGAACTAGATATACAAGTCTCATATAAAATCAATAAGAAAAGAGACCGGACATGCTATACACGGTGTTCCAAGGCTATGCAACATGAAGGGAAAGTACTTTAAATATCGTAGATAGGATATTTTTCTGAAGGAAAACTTTTTTATTTTTTAAAAATTAGTAATTCTGCATTCAAAGATTTTCTAAAAATTAAGTCGTCGTCGGCAAGAAATAATATTCTTAAAATTTGATCAAACATTTTACGGTAAATATTACTTTCTTTTAAGATACTACGTTACTTAAGAAGAATTATTATTTTTGTCCATTCTTTCAATCGGCATCGTAAAAATATGGGTGATTTTTTTTCACATTTAAGTCGGTTCGATTCCCAGACGAAGCAAGTAATTTTTAGAAAATCTTTGAATGCAGTATTACTAACTTTTAAAAATAACATAAAGTCTTCTTTCAGCAAAATATCTTATCTACGATATTTAAGGTACTTTCCCTTCAAGTCGCATAGTCTTGGGATGCCCTGTATCCCACACCTGAAAATACAACTACAAAAAGAGGTAAATGTATGTAAAATACATGAAAATGTACTTATTACTTACTATTCAACTGAATACCGAATATATGTATACAGTAAAAATCGGTTATAGCGACTTACAAAAGCGTATTTTTGCCAATTTTTGTAGTCAAGGGAATGCATAAAAAGAACGATACAATCGCCATTATATGCATTCAACTCAAATTCAATTTAATTGTTAGAATAATTTGATTAGTATATTCAGTAAATGTATTGATTTTTTTTTTACATTTTATGGTTGACACAATTTTATTGTTTTTAAATTTAATTATAATTTTATCAATAAAAATCATTTATGAGTACAACAGTCTGTACTCATAAATAATTTTTTTCAATAAATTAATATTTGTTATTTTAACATAAATAAATTGATCTATAACAGACTAAATAGTAGGTAAATATTATGTCTTCTATGATATACATACAGTTTGTTAATAAAAGAATAATACATGCAAAACACATTACAAGTTTAAGTTTAAAGTATTTAAACAACTTAATAATAAAAAAATGTGATGTTTAAATTTCAGCTGCCCAAAAAAACAAGTATTATAGGGAAAAAGCATAACTTCTTGGCACAGCTAGAGCTATTTATACTTAGGTATAATGAGATAGACAATATAATCTATATACTAAAATTATAAAGTGGAAAGATTTGTTTGTTAGTTTGAATTGTATAGGATCCGAAACTACTGGACCAATTTGAAAAATTCTTTCACTGTTGGGAAGCTACTCATATTATCAGCGAGTAACATAGGCCACATTTTATAAAGTTACGCGGACAAAGTCGCGTGCATCAGCTAGTAATCATATAATGAGGTAGACACAGGTAAGCTTTCTCTATGGGATAACTAAAGAAAAGTCAACTCTCACCATCTTCCAAATCATCGAACTCGCCCTCTTCAGATTCATAAATGACGGGTGGATTGCACAATTTCTCATAGTCAACTTGATCACATATATTAACCACATGTATGTCGCACGGGCAGAAGTATCCTTCCTCTATTCTCTTCTTGACAAAAGAGATCCACGGGCTCGGTGAAGGCGTGTTCGGGTACGGTTCTAGAGATTCATTGGGGTCCCAATATGAATCGGAATCCCAATCTTCCTCTGACTCCACCTTATAATCTATTGTTTGTAACTCTGAAACAGAATAAATTTTGGATTAAAAAAAAATATAGTACTTGATACATTTGTTGACCAAAGTAAGACAACACGTTTGATCAAGTGGCTAGTAAAGTAACCCAAGCTGTTAACCAAACGGTCGCGGATTCGAGCGTTGCTAGGGGCAAATGTTTATGTGTTAACATTTTTACCTTTGCACCTGAGTCATGAATGTTTTGTATTTATAATATGTATGTATTTACAAAGAAAGTAATCTATGTAATATATCTACTGTCTGATATCTATAATACTCGTACAAGCATTAGTTGCTTAATGTGGAACTAGATGGTGCTGTGTGGAATGTAAAGATATTTGGCTGCAAAATATTGTTTTTGTTTCTAAGTACTTCTTTTTCTCTTTTAATGTCCTGGTTCCGTCAGGTCTTCGATGATTTTGCCAGTGTCATTTGTAAAAATAGCAATTTAAAATAGCCTCAAATTAAAATAAAAAAATCATGTTTAAAAACTTACCTTTGTCATCAGTAGAAAGATCACTATTACATAATGAATATTTGTCTTCTTGATCTGAATAAATTACATCAGCTTTTCTGTGAATAAGAATAGAATGTTTCTACTAGTGACTCGCTCATGGCTTCGCCCGTGGTGAAATTTTTATACACAAGTCCTCCTCGTTTATCCCTCTTTTTTTATAAGTAAAAAAAGAAGATTTCAGTTTCTCCTATCCCTTATCCTTAATATTGTTGGCACTTTTCCAGCATCTATGGTATTAGTTGTGTTACTGGCAACAGTAGCCAACTACCATCAATTGTTTCGTCAGCCTGTTTTGATGACCTTCATATAATAAAAAAAGTACTTTATATATAACTAGCTGCTGTCCGCGACATCGCCCGCGTAACTTTGTAAATTATATACTAAAACCTTCCTCGAGAAACACTCTATCCATTGGTGAAAACAGCATAAAAATCGGTACAGTAGTTTTTGAGTTTATCGCGAACAGACAGACAGACGCGACGGAAGACTTTGCTTTATAATATGTAGTGATAAAAAGTTCTGGTAAATTGTAAGTTTGTTTTATGTTAACAACTAGCTGGCCCTCGCGACTTCGTCCGCGTTGAAAAAGAAAAAAGAAGCCTATCCTATGTCCTGTACGTCTAAATGTTTATCTACCAAGTTTCATGAAAATCAGTTAATTCGTTTAAGAGTTATGGAGGAACATACATACAATACCTACACTTACAGATTTATTATTTGATATTATTATTGACAACCTACATATTATTTTTTGATAGTATTATATAGACAAATATAGTTACCTTCCATTAAACCTTTCATCACAATGATTTCTTAATCTTTCCCTTTTTTCAAAGTACCCTTCATCACACGGTTCATCTAAATAATTTTGAGCTACATCAATTTCTGTAAATTTCTTTATCTCAACTGTTATTTCGTAGAGTTTGTTGTCATAAAGATCTAAAGTTGTTAGGTCACTTAAATCAGTTATAGCTTCAGGAAGCATAAAAAGATCATTCGAGTCTAAAGCTAATTTCTTCAACCTTTTTAATTTTGCTATTTTCTCAGGCAAATATATAATTCTATTATGGGACAGCATGCATTCCTCTAAACTTTCCAAATCGCAAAACTCATCGGGCAATCCGCATATTTTGTTATGTGATAAATTCATAACTCTCAAATTCTTGTACATACCGATACTTGCTTTTATATTGTACACATTCGTGTGGCTAGCTTTTAATTCTTCTAGATCGTAGCATTTATCAAGGCCTACGAAGGGAATACCTTCGAAACAGTTTGAGAATCCACTCAACTCGGAGGCACCAATTTCTAAGACTTTTGTTGCCTTGAAGAAATGAAAAATAGTTTTGTACTTACTAATATTACAGTTAGAGATATTTAGATTAGTGACTAGACTTGTAAACTGTGATTCTAAACCAATAATGGACGATAGGTTCATGTGAAAATTGTTGTTAAGATTCAATTTTGATAAACGTTTTGGCATTTCTGACCATATCCAGTGTGGTGGTTCTCTAAGTTTATTGTTTGATAAATTCAATGTCTCTATTGTGTGACAAAATTCAGGAACATCATTAAAATAATCTATAAGATTAAAAGAAATGTCTAGCACTTTTAGTTTATTCAGTTTCAGTACCGCGTTAGGTACATTAGTAAGTTCATTATAGGACAGATTCAATTCCTTAATATTTGGCGGGAAAACGACATTTTCATTTAACGAGTTTAAATTTTGATTGTTTAAATTGATAACGGTAAAATTGTCTTCCCAATTTGGTAGACCATTTTGAAATTCTTCAGTAATGCCAATCACAATATTTGAAAATGTTTCAGTATGTCTAGATTTTGCGGTTGTTTCTTCCATTGTTTTTGAAAAATTTGTTTTGTTTTCTTTTTGTTTTGGGCAGTGAAATGAAATTACATGTAAATAGGTGCTGAATCAGTCGTAGATTCTGAGGCCACTAGCTTCATCAGATACACGTCAAGTTGGTTTCAGAGGCAGTTTGATAGGACAATGATTGTATTCTTCGATGAAGGAAGTTCACCATTTAATTTTCCCTCTTTTATAGTCACGTCGTGATACTTCTTATTTTCTAATTTTGGAAATCGTCGTGCATAGAATAGTCACAATCACTATTATTATGTAATGTAATGTACTTAAAATAAACTAAAAGCTAATCAGCTAAAAACTAAAATAAAATTCCTTCCTTTCTGCGGAAGCCGGAAGTGCGGAATAAGGCGGAATTTTGATTTGACTACAACACACTGACAGGAGCGACAGATGACAGCTGAGTGAGCGACTGACTTCATGACTTGGCATAGTATTCTGTGGTTGACTTTAGTATAGAACACTTTTGTGGACTGACCATGGATCTCACTGATATAAGCAGGATTTATTACTTGCAGCTAAAAAGCGAGCCGAGCAGGATATGTAGTAGAGAAGCCGTGTGTCCCATTCTAATTTTTGTTTTGTGGCTAGCTGGCTAGTAACCCTAGCTGTTAACCAAACGGTCGCGGGTTCGAATCCCGCTAGGCTAGGGGCAAATGTTTATGTGTAAACATAAATATAATAACCTAAACCTAAAAAATAATAATAACCTAATAAATATAATAAGTATTATAAATATAATGAGCATGTTTGTTTTTATAATATGTATTTACAAAAAAAAAGTAATTTATGTATTATATCAACTAAGGAGGGTAGAGATGAGCGCAATCCTACATGGGTGTTAAACTGAAAAAGTGGCAACTAAAAGCGATAAATTGAGATGGCGCTAGTGTGTACAGAGAGAGTTTGAGAGTATGGAGAGTATGGAATGAATGTAGCAGTTGTTGACGGAGTGAAGTGCGCCGAGTTGAATTTTGGTTGAATTGTTTACTGTCTCTAGCTTCACTAGCGCCATCAATTTATCGTCTTTCGACGGACACTTTTAATACTCAGAGATTGCCCTCCTTATCTCTATCCTCCTTGACATCAACTGTCTGGTATCCATAATACAAGCATTAGTTGCTTACTATGGAACTAGATGGTGCTGTGTGGAATGTGTGAAGATATTTATTTATTTAACTATTTATTTATTTATTTATGTTATTCAACCTAAATTATTATAGTGGTACCTACCATATAGTATTCAACCTCGTAAGAATAAAATTTAATTGATTAATAATAGTTCAAATTTATTTATACTAACTTTTTTTACTTTTAATTGTAAACTTTAGTTTAGAGCATAGAAATAATGCAAAGAAGATAGTTATTATTAAAATGTATTTGTAGAGGGTAGAATTCGTCTCTGTGACGTAGGTTCCTCTAAAACCCTACCCTATGTTATAAATGCGGAAGTGAGTTTGTTTGTTTGTGACTTTAACTAACTCAACCGATTATGATGAAATTTTGCATTCGTTATTAGGGGATACAGAAATGGAAAAAGGGTACGTTTTATCCAGAAAAAAGTACTACAGAAAAAGATTCATCTCCTGACAAAAACATTATAGATCCATTATAGATCCATTATAACAACTCTTAGTTGTTAACAAAAGCTTGTTAATCTATCTATAGCAATATAATATAAAGCTTAAGAGTTTGTTTCTTTCGTTGTACGCACTAATCTCAAGAACTACTGGTTCGAATAGAAAAAATCTTTTTGTGTAGGATAGTCATTTTATCAAGGAAGGCTATAGGCTATAGATAACCCGGACGAAGTCGCAGACACCAGCTAGTTCATATTATAATGTTATTGAGTAATAATAATCCTGGCATTGATAACAATTTACTTTTTCTAATAAAGGTCTAAATTAATAGTTAGGTACCTTCTTAATCAGGGGTAGGCAGTTATTTGTGAATTCTACTTGCAGTTTACAAATATTGCCACTTTTAATACAACTATAGGTTCGTAGACTGCAATGAAAAGCTGTTTTAACAATGCACAATGTTTTCTAAACTTTAAAAGTGATTGCATGACGCTGTTTAATCTTGTTACTCTGTAGGCTAAGTCCTCGATTAGGTTTCATACATTCATAGAACCTAAGTGCGCTTGTAGAGCCATGAATTTAAAAAAGCATTTTTTATTTAAATATGCTGTTATTTTAATGTTTGTTGCCATCAGTCAAAGTAAAAGCTCAGACGAAGAAATTAAAGAGACTAGAGTTGAAAAGAAAAAAACAACTAATATAGGTAAGTTATGTAGTGGGGTTATGTCATAAAATAAAACTGAGAGATATTAGAAGCTTGAGTTTTTTTTTCATAAATTGATTCGCTGTAGAAACTAGTGATTTTTAACTATATTAGCTTTTTTATAGCTGGCAAAGATTTTTGAGATAGGTTTTAGGTACCTATGTGGGATTCTAAAAGTTTTTTTTATATTATTCGTTGCAGGAAAAAAAACTGCTGTTGGAACTTTGGCGAGTGTTATAAAACAAGTACAGAATTTACCCAACATGGAGCTCGGTAGGAGGTTTAGGACTCCTTGCAAGACTGGCAATAAATGTGGAAAGGTTTATTAGTTAAATAAAATTAATCAATTTTACAAATACGATGTATAAAAAAATCGCTAATTTTATATTCACATACAATTTATATAGTTTAGGTATTTATTTAGGTAAGAAGACAATATAGAGTCGTAGAATTGAATATTTGAAGTAAAAGTTTCATAGGACGCCCTTCAATTTTATAAAACATAGCCAATGTTACTCGCTGATGCTCTTTGTTGAGGTTCTTCTTACCTCAACAAAGAGCTTTTAAAAAAAGCCTTTCTTTATCTTATTTTAATTAATATATTAAGAAACAATCATATATAATCATTTAAGATTAAATATAATTCAAGCTTTTTTGAACGTGAAAATCATTTGAAAATATTACTCTTACATTTGATGGCTCAATTCTCGAGATGCTGAGCTGCTCCTAATTTTATTACGTCTTGCATTTTATCAAACTGCACAACCTTTTACAGAAGTAATTATAATTCCATAGGTAATAAAGAGGCTGATGGTACCGAAGCTCGCACAGTTGGAGAATACAATAATGGGTATAATGAAGGATTTATCAAAAATGCCACCGGGATCTCGGTTGCCGGACAAATTCACTAAAACGGAACCAGTCAAATTGTTATTTGATCAAAATTACAAGTAAGACACTCATTATGTTAATCTTCGTCATCATCTCAACCGTAGGACGTATCTTCCACTTTCGGTGGGTGCGGTATCTTCCACTAAGCGCCTATTTCACAAACGTCATGTAGGCCAACCTGTCATTTAAAGTCACCGGTAACCGGGGATAATGGAGCTGATATACCTATGTTTGTACGGTAAACGTCCCAAACATTAAATAGAAAATAATAATAAAAAAACGCCTATCGAATGATGCAGTAAATCGAGTGAATAATTCAATAAAACAGAAAATGATTTCTAAAAGTAACTAATCAACACGTTACTTGTAGTTGGATAAAGAGGCCCTAAGTGTAATAGCAATAACGATGTCAGGCGATATATTGCTTTTTCAACGCGGACGAAGTCGCGGGCACCAGCTAGTAATTTATAGTTTAATTTAAACAGTTTCTTCTGGCTACAGATAGTACGATTTTGTTTTTTTAATATTCCATTAAAAAGCAGCGTGATAGTTTTAATTGTTATGAGAATATATTTGGGTTAGTATAAAGAGTTTCAGAGGATTTTTTTTAACTTTCAGGGAAGAGGTCTGTATGGATAAGCTGGAGTCGTGTCTGAAGGAAGATA
Source organism: Synanthedon formicaeformis (assembly GCA_945859745.1). Taxonomy (NCBI): domain Eukaryota; kingdom Metazoa; phylum Arthropoda; class Insecta; order Lepidoptera; family Sesiidae; genus Synanthedon; species Synanthedon formicaeformis. Next base: position 1,612,250 of record OX243964.1, read on the forward strand.
AACGTCGCAAGAGAATCTTAAAGAAGTTGTTCTTCAAGAAATACAATTCACTTCGTATGGATTTAATAGGCTACGGAGGTCGACGCCTTTGGGGTGGAGAGGGAAACTTGTTCTATAGAAAATGATATGGTTAACGATTACATTTTATTAAAGAATTTAGTTAAATATATTTGTTTTTTTTTTTTTAAATAAATTTAGTTGTTATAATAGCATTTGTAGCGTTAAAATCTGTATTTATTATTTATTAAGTAAAAAAAATCAATGAAACTATAACACTTTCAGCTTCCATAAATTGGCTAAAAATATTAAGTAAATGTTATCTACGCTTTCAGTAATCAACCGATCATTAAGAATTTATGCATACACCTTACATTCAGAAAAAGGTACCCTGTCCGAGGGATCATCTAAGATAAGAATAAAAAATTCAACGTACGACAAAAACATAATGAGTAAAAGAGAATTGAAGAAATATTTTAACATCTGATAAAAGGTGTACGTAAGGCGTGTAAAAAAGGCCGAAGTCGCTGGCAAAACCTAGTTTCTTAATAAAAATGTAAAATAGTAGATAATCACATGTGTTGTGGTATGTGCTTCGTATTTGTAGGGACGTCTATAACGACCTATACCTATCATCAAGTGGACCGTCAAACTGTCTATCATCATTTCTGTTAAAATGTTTGTTTCATTAATTAATTGAATTAATTAGTCAACACTAACAAAATGTCGCGCTTAGAAATTACTATAGGTACTTAAGGTGAAACAAGTCGGCGGCCCGAACTCATCGGTCTCATGGCTAAAATGCGTCCTGTCTTACAAAGCACAAAACGCGGGAAGAGCAGTCGAGTGAGATGCACAATGATTCATACCAAAAATAAAATCACAAACAGACACTTGGGTCAAGGCTCTTTTTGACAAAACTACTGCATATATATATTTCGTGTAAAGTTATTTGAACTCTTGAATAACTAATCAATGTTTGTATGCAAAGTATTTTGGAGTTTTTGTACACTAGAGTGACCTATTCACCCTCAAAGTTGCATTAAAACTTTTGTTAAAATATGGATTTTTCAAGGATCATATCTTTTAAATTAATACTTTTTTTAAAGTTTGTATGCATACAAACCTAGTTAACGACAAGATAAATCGGTATCATGCTTACTTTTGTAAATTAAACATAAAACAGCGGAGTAATTAACATTCTACGTTTGTATGGAGGAAAACTGACTAGTATTACCTTAAGGCTTTTTAATCATAAATTTAGGTTAGCGTGCATGCCAATTATAGCTTTGATAGTCCTGCCTGACTTAGTACTCCTGAGATAAATTAGCAATAATATAAAATATAATATTATATACAAATAATACAGATTAAATGAAATCTGAATAAACATAACTAATACAAGATTTAATATAGGTGTAAACCGTCATATTATTTATACTAGCTGATATTTACTAGCGTCCCTGTGGATAATTTTTTCCAGTTCCCATTAGAACTTCGGAATAAAAAGTATAAAGAAACACTCTTTTGTTATGTAAAAATTTCATGTCAATCCATCGACTAGTTTTCAAATATATGTAGTACCTATACATATTATATAGTTTTAAAATCTAAAGGGCCACAAATCAAAATTACACTTTTTACAGGAGAGCTAATCGAAAAAAATTAAATAATTTTTGTCAACTTTTTTCTTATTAGATATATATCAAATATCATATTATACATCGTTAGAAGCGTATTTTTAAGTGGCATTAAATGTTTTAAGTACTTTTAAAATAAACTGAATACTAGAGGAGATATAAGTGTATTATTGCAATAAATTTTTTTTTGATTTTTTTTGTTTCATGGCCCTTTAGTTTTTAAGCAGCGACTTGTTGGTGTCCACGAATCGACTTCACTCAAAAATATATTATATAAGCAATATAAATTTTTTTGCTATAAAACTTTGGCGAGACGTTAGATTTGATTTTAGGTGATCTCTTAAAAACAGAACTTTTTTTGTATCCCTGACAATGTGTCATGCAAAATTCCATGATAGGTAAATCGGTTGAGTAGTTAAGACTCAACCGTCTTAACTAGGTGTGAAAAGGTAACAGACAGACAGAGTTACAGAGTATAGTGTGATAGAATAATATAGTATGGAAGTATAGATTAAATACCTATTATAATAAATATTTTAAGTACCCACATAGAATGAAAAAACCCGCATTGGGTTACGTAGATAGAACTAAAAAAATTCAGCCAGTGTATACCTACTTCAATTCAATTCCTATATTTACTAAACTTCCTTCTGTTGTGAATGTAAAAATTGTTTTCACAACAACAATTTCCTTCAACAAACAACGCGATATTTAGTAAACACTGCAAAAAAGTAGGCTTTTTTATTGTGTTTCGAATGTACAGCGATTTGTTAATAATTCTGCATTGTTACTCAATTAGTCCATAAAAAGTGTACATTAAGCAATAATGGTTAAGTTTTCTTTAAAGTGGTAAAAATTTAAAGAGACTTCGAAGTTACAAGTGACGAAGAATTTTTCACCAATTAAAAAAAAACTTCCAAAAACACAACTCTTTATACCTTATCCATTTAAATATAGATTATGATAATGCTACAAACAAAGTCGGAAATAAGTGAAATTAAGTTAAAACTTTCTGTTATATTTATAGTTTTATTATATTTACGTGGAATCTGCTGTGTCGATGACAGTGAGTACTAAATTCTTATGCCGCTTCTTTATGAAGGTTTGCGACTATCGTGGGTAATTACAAAATAAAATTCTGTAAGAATAGGTATAATCGGTCAAGTCGTTTCTATAAAATTAATAAATAAACTTAAGTTTGTGCTTGTAATTTTGAAATAAAAGCATTTTCTTAACCCAATAAAGATGCTTGTGTAATTTTTTTAGCTCCTTCCACTTGGATCCACAGCTTGGCTCCACATGTACATCCGCGGATACCTTTATCCCCTCTTAAATTCACATGTGGATTCGCGGATACTTTTATCTCCTCATAAATTCACAGGTGGATTCATGGATACTTCTTTTGATCTTTATGCAGTGCAGAATAAACTGATGATTTTTCGAGTAGCTACAGTCAGCTAGCTCCCTTCAGAATTTTGTATGATCGGCTGTAAGGTCACAAGCCGCTTAACCGAACTGTTAACCGAACTGTCTAAGCGGCTGACCGCTAATATAAATCTAATTATTACAGGTCTATTATTCACCGTAACACGAGCACCGCGCTACTTTGGCATTCTTCAAGATCATCGTGGTCAACCTTTGTCAGTGGAAATATCTGAAGAGTATATGGATCAAGATTATATAGCCACAAATAGGTAAGGATTACGTATCACCGTCACAATCCGTCCCTAGGGAGGTAATGTCAAATAGGTGTTCACATAGAATTACCAAAAGAAACAAACTCGTATACAAATCGTTGTATAACATTTATGATATAACTAGCTGGTGCCCGCGACTTCGTCCGCGTTCTGGATGAAAGGTACCCCATGCCCTTTCTGGTGTTCCAGACAACGTGTATGCAAAATTTCTTGGTGATCGGTTCAGTAGTTTTTGCGTGAAAGCGTAACAAACGAACAAACAAGCTCACATTCACATTTATAATATTAGTAAGGTTGTTATTTTTTGAGAATATGTGATGTCCGACAGGCAGAGACCTCATAATTATATTTTAAGCCTTCAGATAGGCACACAGGAAAAGGCATATTTTCAATACTAACAATACAATGTTAGGAGGTAATAAAGATATTCTTATACTTTAGGAAAACTATGAGAAAATTTTTTTTTTAATTCTTTTTTCAATTTCAGGAAAAGACATAAACTTAATTGGAACAAGTGAGTATTTTTAAAAAATATAAATTATCTTATTATTGATGATTGAATCTGCTTTTTTTGTTAAGGTCTGCTGACAGGCCCTTATCTTTAATACTAGTTTTAAAGATAAGGGATTAGCAAGGATAGGGAAATGGGCCTTAACATTCACCGAAACACAACAGCAGATGTGCTGTTATTCCACGCTGTAAGGGGGTGGTTACTGCCGCCAATAGTTATACTTTTTGCTTTATGTTGACTGCTCAACTATCCATCCACACATATATGACTTGAAAACTTATTGATAAAGAGAAGCAATAATCTCAAAGAGTTTAATACTATTTTGATTTATTTTAGGAACCCTCTGGATATAGAAGACTTTGAAGACGACGATTCCGAAGATACATTCGACGATAAGGACAAAGATATCAAGTTACTTAATAAATTTAACTTACAAGCAGGACCCGTATGAAATTGTTTCAATTAGCTATTTAAGTTGAATGAATTAAATTATGTTGTAAAAAATATATTATGTGTGTTTATTTTAATTATAAAAAGGGTGACAGATTGACTGACAATCCACTTGATGGTATGTGGCTGCCGTGTCCTAATGAAACGAGCATTACCAGGAGGGAGGGATGTAGTGCAAGCCGAACAAGAACTTGTTTATCGCATTCGAAGTTTACTAACTTACTTTTACTAACTTAGTTTTGTTGACTTATGTATGCGTAACGTCCCTTTTTCTTAGGCGTGAAAACATTAATCTTTATTATGGACGAAATACACGATCAGTCCATCGCGTGAAATTGATCGTGAATGGTAAAAATTGATGGCTTGATGTCAAACACTGTATTTCAAATCGCGCCGTTGCGTTACGTCAGTTCGTCGTCACGCCAAATATTCGTCCATTACTCATACATTTTTGTCAGACGTTGTTTGTATTTTTATTTTTAAATGATCCCTCGCGATCAGAACTTTTTTTGGATTTTTCTATGCATGCAAAATTTCAAAATGATCGTTTGAGTAGTTAAATCGTGAAAAGGTAACACACAGACATGAGTTACTTTCACATTTATAATACTAGTATGAATGAATTATAATTAGCGCTAGCTGTTGTCGTAACTGTAGGTATACGGAATAGCTCGTAACTTTTTTGTTTGATACCGATTCGAATGAAACAAACACAAAATGTTACGTGAAGCTTGCATTCTTGCATACATATTGGAAAAACTCATTCAAATAGATAAAGCTGTTTCTGAGATTAGTATGCATAAACGCATATACAAACCAAGATTTTATTACATATATGTATGAGGATGTGTATACCTTATTACAATTTATTAGAAAGGATTAAATACGTGGGATATATTTAGTATCAAGGTATTACCTAACGTCATGTCATATGTCAGTTTTATTAGGAAGTTTTGTATACAAATATTTGACGATGTTTTTGAAGTAAAAAGTGTATAAAAAGAACAAGTAACAAGTCTATATAAGAAAGTCTAATATAAAATACTTTTGCTTCTTAAGTTTCTTAATAAAACTTCAAACTTAAATTGAATATTCAATAGTTTATTTCGATATAAAAATAACAAATTAAAAAAATGGCAATACTAAGTGGAAGCTTTATAAACTATTCTAAATCACTATAGAGATTTAGTTTCGATTCTCCCGATATTGAAGGTTCGTTAGAGATGATTGGCATTCTGGCCATCTCTATAGATTCTTCCGAGTAATCTAAGTCGTCACCAGAATCGACATCATCTAAATGATCCTGATATATTTTTTCGCATTCACTGGGGTTATTTGTAGTGGGATGATAACCGATTCCTTCTATTCTGCCGACGGTCATGTACGGCACTGAGGACGTGATTTCAAAATGTTTATCTGAAATATAAACAAATCAAATTTTTTATATTTTTTTAAGTTTGACGACACGTTTGGTCTAGTGGCTAGTAACCCTAGCTGTTAACCAAACGGTCGCGGGTTCGAATCCCGCTAGGGGCAAATGTTTATGTGTTAAATTTTACCTTTGTACCTGTCATGGATGTTTTGTATTTATAATATGTTGTATTTACAAAAAAAAGTAATCTATGTAGTATATCAACTGTCTGGTGTCCATAATACAAGCATTATTTGTTCACTTTGGAACTAGATGGTGCTGTGTGGAATGTGTGAAGATATTTATTTATACGGACACTTGACAATTTCCAATATGATCAACGACGAAATATGATTGAATCATTTTTATTGAAGTTTTTTATTTTTTAAAGCCTTGATTGTGGGTTTGTGCACCCTTGTACTAAGCGATTCTACATTCTCACTAATAAATATTTTAATAAGGCTCCTCGCCTTTATGTGCGATGCGTAGTTCAATTGCATTTATGTGCGTATAACCGTGTTCTCCACTCTTCCGTTAATAGGGTTCTATCTTTAGTTCTTATTTTATCTGAGGTGGACAGTCGGTCTGTCAGTTAGAAGTTATGATTTCTTGCTCCTCTTAATAAGAAGAGGCATTTCCCCAGCAGAAACAAAACATAGGCTGCTGATACAGATGGCAATTTAAAAAAAGTCCAGGGTACTTACGATCAATATGATCAGGAAAGATAACAGTAGCCACAGTCTTCGCTTCCTTCTCGTCATAATAATCTCCCTGAAGTTTTACTTTGGCTCCATCGTACACAACTTTGTGACCTTCAGTGACGCCACAATCTGGATTGAGATGTCGCCTACCGCCATGGTAATGTACAGAGCGAGTAGGGTGATACGGAGGTGGCAATTCAGTTAGTGGCAAAAAACTGTTAGCGATGTCCCTTCCAACTGGCTTCACTTTGAATAATCTAAAGAAACATATTTCAAAAATTAAATTTTATTTAATAATATTAATAAATAAAAACCTATATAAGCTAAGTATAATTGAAAACTATAAACTAACTCCTGACTTTCTATTAAGCTCAAATAAGCTATATCTGCTGGTACACCGAAGTAACAGTATATAAGGTTTCATAACAATCGAACCTGTCTACTAGGAAATGGACTGAAGACTGAAACGCTGACCAGATCTTCATAAAAATCATCTCGGTCACGTTAGTGGTATATAAAAAAAATAAGGATCAAAACACCTAGTTTTTGCCACAAGCGTCGGGGTTAACAAATGGTACGAATTAAGTGGGTGAAATCCTTGATTAGAATAAAGAAAAGACGGCACCTTGGTCGGTTCGGAAAACTGTTTGTGCGTACGAAGCTGCTTGCATGAGATAATCAACACCGAATAAATCTGTAAGGCTTGGTCATGGATTAAGTTACTTTGTTTTCAGAGATATCGTGTTTATAGGCTCTATACATGTCACTGAAACTAAATTGACGATTTTTAGAATTTTTTTCTGTATGTATGTATGTTCCTCCATAACTCTTAAACGAATTAACTGATTTTCATGAAAATTGGTAGATTAACATTTAGACATACAGGACACAGGATAGGCTACTATTTTCTTTTTCAACGCGGACGAAGCCGCGGGCACCAGCTAGTTTTAAAATAAAGTCGCTTTCCGCCCTTACCTTTTTCTCACCACCCAATGGATTTTGATACGGTTCTGACTGATGGAAAGAGATATAATAAGGAGGAACGTATTTGTATAAATTGAATAAGATTGGGTCTTTTGTAATGCTGTAATTACTGCAGCCAGACGTGTTGGCAATTTTATTATGACTGCGGAATATACTTTGCCCTATAAATATTAATTTTTTCTTACCACCTTTAACTGAGGTGTAGGAATGAATAAAGAGTAACCACCTAATTATATATTAAAAATAATGCAGCCGCGGGGTTCATTTGGACATAGGAAATTTATTGATACAATCGAATATCATGATTGTAAATATCATTAAATGAATAGGTAATAATTGTTATGCCTACAATTCGCATGAACAGGCTGAATGTTTTTATTGTAAGTTAATAGACGCACAGCTGCGTTTTGTAAAAGTCAGAACTGACATGATATTGGTATTTTATATTGCATGATTTACGTTGTTTTAATGGAATTTAGCATATGATATCAACTATAGGAGCTTTGTTTAGCTCTTTTTTAATACCGGCTAAAACCCAACTACTTTCTAGCGCGAGCGTTGATGGACGGAGTCGCGATGACCCCGGTGCCCCGCCACGTCTAACCAGCGCGGGGAGGACTACGCGTACCCCTATCAGAACCTCGGCGTACCCGAAAGTGGAGGTACGCAGGCCATCTCGAGGGTAGTATGATGCCTTACGGCTGAGATGATAATTACACTTCTTATACTATCAACTTACTTATTGAGCGTTGGACTTTTCTCTATCTCACCAAATACGTCACCAAATAAAAGAATCGTGCAAGCTATCAGTAACATGATTGCATTACCACATTCAACACAGTAAAGGCATTGCACTAGTAACAATTATCAGTTATATTGACCGGCCATCTTATATGAACGGGTACTTTAAAGGTTACCCGTGTGTTTGTTAGTATAATCTTGATAAAGGTAACAATACTCTTAAAGGGGCATTGTTGTAATACAATGAAACAGGTGGCCTGCTAAGTATTTTTCTTCGATTTGTGGATCTCTTACGAATGTTATTTACATACATGCGGTGGTCGATTTAGATGTCTTCCAACCCTTACATGGTGAGTTAAATTATTTTTTCATTTAGTAGAGAAAGACATCGATGCATCTGAGTACCACAGGCAAAATATATTACCCGTGGCACTACTAGTAGTGACACCGGTAGTTTCACGTGTAAGTAGGGCTGGTTATGGTATTTTGTAAGGTTGCTGGTTACGGCTGCCCAAATGACTGCGAAACGCATATGTGAGCATAAGTTTTCGAAAGTTGTTTTATTTCAAGTTTCAAGTTAAAGTTAATGTTTAGGCTTCAAGTTGTAGCGTATACGTAATGAGTTAGTATGTAATTGCATTTGGGTTTTAATGTAAAAAAATAAAACACTAATTACATTGATTTTGTGATACAAAATTATTATATTTTGCACAGATAAGTTTTATGTGAAGCGAGTGTGTTTTCTCTTGTAGACGATGGGGTCCAGATGCCATGTTTGATTACCACCGCAAGAGATTAGGGTGTAACAACCGCCGAGAACCAGTGGTGGGTCTGTATCGGGTACGCAGATGTCGTCTTGGCAGAATGTCGCCGTGCCTGAAAAAAAAAAAACCCTTATGCAAATTCTAGGAAAAGTTTCATTTTTACTTTCTAACACTTCAATTTATACTTATATTATGTAACTAGGTGTTGCACGCGACTTCGTCTGCGTAACTTTATAAAATATAATACATTCGTGTCTGTGAAACCATGGAAATACACATACAAAATTTCAACCCAATCGGTCAAGCCGTTTAGTAGTTGACATACCGACAGCAGCGCCACCTACCGAGTCCAATTGTATTTTTAAATCATCCAGGAAACCATCGAAATACCCATATTAAATTTCAACCCAATCGGTTCAGCCGTTTAGAAGTTATGTGAAAAAGATAAGTACGCAAAAATAATTATTACTACCCGTTTTCTTGTAGGAATGAAGCATTTTCCCGCGGTAAAAAGTAGCCTATGTTCATCAGGGATAATGTCGGCTTCTAATGGTAAAAGAATTTTTCAAACCGGTTCAGTAGTTTCGGAGCCTAATTAATACAAACAAACAATCAAATATTTCCTCTTTATAATATTAGTATAGATGTCATACAATACATCCAGTTTGCATGGGCAGCGCTCGGAAAGCTCCGAGACATCTTCTCGTTCGAAATTACTCAATGTCTCAAAAACAAAAGTTTTGAGTGTTACAAATGATGACATAAGGCGCTGAAGCGTGGTCTCTAACTGTGGGTTTCGTCGGAAACCTCGCTTATCGAGATATGGAGAGGGATATGCTCGGGGTAACACTGAGAGATCGAATCAGGAATAAGGAGATTCGTAGACGTACGAAAGTTACCGACATAAGCCGGCGGATCAGTAAATTGAAGTGGCAGTGAGTAGAACACGTAGTACGGAGAGCCGATAGCCGCTGGGGCCAGAAGGTTCTCGAGTGGAGGCCATGGACCGGCGAGCGGACCGCAGGACGTCCACCCACAAGGTGGACAGACGACTTGATAAGGCCTGGGGGCGGCGGTGGATCCAGGCTGCTTCTGATCGCTCTAATTGGAAAATTGTTGGGGGGGGCCTATATCCAGCAGTAGACGTCCTGCGGCTGAGAAATAATTGTAAAAGTTTTCCTTACCAACGTAACCAGTAGGTCGCGCCTGCCTTTTATTCTTCACATAATCCACCACAGCCTTGGACAGTGCGTAGAAATGTTTACTTGCTTTATATCGCATTTTAGCGAGAGCCGCATCGCAGTCGCTTTTATCGGCCCGACAATGGTACACCAAGTTCCTTGTGTTGCTCTTAATCATCTCTTCCCTCAACACTTGATATTTGTTGTCGGTTGGCAGAAATTGGGCAAAACGCACGTTGACTGTCAAAATTTTATAATCAAAATTAAGTTGTAATTATGTTGGTGAGTATGTAATCACTCTTTTTAAAAAGATCACCGTTGAATTCTCTATCCCTTTTCAATCCCATATCCTTAATCCTGCTATGCTCATTTGTAGCACGTGTGGCGTTTCTTGTTTCTTGGTGGTGGTAGACACCTACCATCAAGTGAACCTTAACATAAAAAACAAATACTTACGTCCAGCACCGACGAGGTATGCATTTAGCTGTCCAAAATAATTAAGGAAAACAAACACACAAGCGAACACCGTACGTTTCATGACTACCTCGTGGCGACACCCTGCTGGCTACACAGATTATTGCTATAATAATTGCAATATTCGTTAGTTCTGGCGCCCAATTAGTTTTAACGAGTTGTTAATGGTGAGAAAATTGTTGTGAATACAGCTCGTTAGCGAAGATTGGACGTATGCAAAAAATACATTGAAGTCATTCACGCATTTACCCCGGATTAAGTTGTATGGTGCGAATTAAAATTCCAATAGATTTACTTACTTCCTGTTACCTAAATATAAATTCTACTTGTGCACTATACTCGTTTTCAATATTCCACTCGCATTATAAGCACACAGAAAGAAACTAGGTGGTACTAAAATAAATACCTCACCTCTCTAACGACACTTCCATTAAGTGATCAAATCTATATATATCGACTTATATATATTTTCTATCTCTGTCCAACCGAATCCAAAATCCAAATTGAATTTTTTGCGACCCAAATGTCAGAATAACAATTAAAAATATTTCATAACACTTCAAAGCTCCGAAACAGCTCCTTGTTTAAATTTTGGTCAAAAGCGACTTGTACGAGTATATAGTGGAATATGTGTTAATAAAAAAAAATATTTAGATTGTTTAACAATAACAATTTGAATGTTATATAAATATTAAATTAACGGGAGTAAGTAGATTATAAATAAATCGAACACAGATGTAAAATATATAGCACCCAGTAAAATACCCGTCGGCAGTTGGCACAGAGCAATAAATAATTGTATTCGAAACCCAACCGAAGCGAACGCTGAAGATAATACAAATAGAAACAATTAACAATAGAAGCTATTTCGTAACGGTGACTCACAACAATCAGGCGTCCTGTCCAACACCAGATATCACCAAAATATAATCCAGTTTAACGGGACAAATCCTAATCTAGAACTCGTCTGGACATGCCTTTGTTCTCGACTGGCTGCTAAGGTAATACAGTGGAAATAGTATAGGCCAATTAGTCTTAAAAGGGCTATGTATATGTATGTAATACGCCTATGTACCCGACCTCAAGTTGCATTCTTAATTTGAATCACTGTCACACTTCATAAGTCTACCGCCCAGATTCGAAACTTTCTTGTCAACAACATCCAGTTTTGCAGCTCGGTTAGAGATAGATTTAGCGTTAGTAAAGTTACCTATCAATACTAATAATAAATCTGTAAGGGTTGGTCATGGAGTAAGTTACTTTGTTTTCAGAGATATCGTGTTTATAGGCTCTATACATGATACTGAAACTAAATTGACGATTTTTAAATTTTTTTTCTGTATGTATGTATGTAAGTATGTATGTTCCTCCATAACTCTTAAACGAATCACCTGATTTTCATGAAACTTTCTAGATAAACATTTAGACGTACGGGACACAGGATAGGCTACTTTTTTTCTTTTTCAACGCGGACGAAGTCGCGGGCGCCAGCTAGTTTTCTATAAGATTTGTATGGACCAATTTTTAATATTACTCGCTGATAGTGTATAGCTTTCTATGAGTATAAGAATTATTGCGAATTTTTAGTTTCAGTAGTTCAATTGCATTAATTCATTGAACTATTGAGATGAAAACGTTATACGCCAAGTAGCAATGGAAACTAATTGCGTACGATTCGAAATTGGAAGCACTAATTGTAGAACAAAATAATAGATCACCCGTTATCGGCTTCTCCGGAGATATTCCGAGCAGCTTGTAATTAAGCGATTGTTCTATTGTATATAGCTCGAACATGGTGTTAGATAAAATGTTTAGCTAATAAATAATACGTGCAGAAACACTGTTAGAGCATTTAACACGCGATCGTTTTGTTATGATATCGAATAATAAGGGTTTAAAATTGCAAAAGTCTAAACAGAATTTATAAAATAACTAGCTGTGTACCCGATTTAGTGCGCGCTGTGGGTTTCGTTTGAAAATCCCACAGGAACCTAAAGTTTTTTCAGGATTAAAAGTTTCCTATATGTTAATCTAGGCAATAAACTATTTGTGAGCCAAATTTCATCCAAATCCATTCAGCCTTTTTTATGTTTTATTTTATTGAAAGACAGTCACAAAGCACTCCGATCAAAACGTCAGAGAATTGAAATGAGTGGTTTTATGATTCGATGTTTTATATAAATGTATCCATTGACATGTTTGCGCCTCTTTTTAAGCAATCAAAAATAAAAATAAAATCATAGCCTGATAAAAATATATTACCCATAATTTATTCAATATATTATGCTCCGATATATTTTTTTAGAGGTTGAATTTAAATTTTAATATTTTGTAATCCCTGGTCATGAAAAGTATGTAACTACTTCTCTGTATTTCATACAACTTGTATGCAAAATTTTATGATGGTCAATTGAGTTGTTATTAAATCACTATTGAACTTATAATATTAGTTAGTATTAGTATAATTAGGATTTAGTAACATTTTTATGCGTGTAAACAAATTTTCACAAAGATACAAGTAGCATCTTCAGCATTTGTCTTAATTTTTCTCGGAGGAAAGACTGCGGACCTAGTTGCGAGATGACTCTTTTTTAACTCTCTTTTTTTCCGCAACGTTACCCCAAAGAAGAATACTAAATCAACAATATGGTATATCATTATTCGCAAGCCGGTACTGTTACTACGCACCTATAAGTTGGTGGGTCGCTTTTGAGTTATGACGGACGTACAATAGATGTTGCACTCCGATTTATTGGCCGAGTATGCGTTACATTTCGTTACATATGTTACCTACTTACAAAAGCAGTCTTGCGATTGCTACAATCAAAGTCGCGGTAAAAAATATCTTAATCACATAGTCTTAAGAGCTAGATGCGAATAGACAGATTGAAATGTGAATATGGTATGTTGATATTACAATTTCTGTGTTGGGTGGTCACGTCGATAAATCGATTTTATTGGCAAATTATTTCATAACAAGCAATTATGATCATTTAGATGCAACTGAGATATATAAGCCGATCAGGACAAACTAAATTCAATCTTAGTAATGTTGATTTTTTGCATCAATATTGTAATCCCTTCTAACATAATTATTTACTATAATAATATAAAAAAATGAAGATTTGTTTGTTTGTTTGTTTGTTACGCTTTTACGTCTTAACTACTCATCTGATTACCATGAAGTTTTGCATGCACGTAGTCAGTGATACAAAAAAAAGATATAGAGTATCTTTCATTCAGAAAACAGTAATATTTTCGAGGGATCAGAAATAAAAATTAATATAGAGCAATTAAAAAATTAAACAAACTTAATAAAGCAGCACCCTACATTATTGCATAATTATATACCATTGGTCCTTCGAGCCAGATATCAATAAATAAAAATTGGGGTTTCATAATTGCACTTATTACGTCTGAAATCTGAGTAAATTAAATGTTCTTTGACTTCACTGTTGAACCGGCTTACCCACTATCAGATGACTTATTAAACTTAACAATAATAAATTTATACCTACTATACTTATCTGAAAGCAATATTGTTCGCGTTTAAGTTCGTGCTTCAAATCCAATTTGTTAGGATTTAATCGTGAATTCGTAAATTCGTTTGGCGGGAACAATGCAGTTATAAAATGGTAGCCATCTGCTAATAGTAACAATGGTTTGATAACCGTCTACAGCCATTAGATAGAGCGGTGTGTTTTGCTCACTTTTGTAATGCCTGTGGCCTTTCCGTACACTCGACGATAAATAGTTTAATGTTAGAAAAGTTATTTGTGTTTATTATTTATTATTTTACTACGAAACACTTTTAATTGTCTGTTTATTCTTAGCAGGGTTTCGTGAAAAAATTGCCAAGATGATGACGATCCTAAAAATAAACCCCGCAGGAAATTCAGGCAATACCAACCTTTATGTCTTCTTCGAAAAAAATTAAACTATTTTTTGTAATTTTTTTTCTTATTAGATATATATCAAATATATGCATATTATACATCGTTAGAAGCGTATTTTTAATTAGCATTAAACGTTTAAGTAATTTTATAATAAACTGAATACTAGAAGTGATATAAGCATATAAGTTACTTTTGAATATAAAAAAAATTATCAAAATATACTAAATACTCGTAATTAATAAAACAATCCATAAGTCTTTTTGCAACATACAATATGAAAGATTTTTGCAATTAAAACATTTTCGGATTTTATGGCCCTTTAGTTTTTAAGCAGCGATGTATCTTTAATAGTAATTTTCAAAATTACTCCATTATACAGTTTCTTGCAACTTACTAATTCGAGACGGAAATTAACAGTTTCATTGGTATCAGTAAACAAAATTATTCGTAGCCAGGTCATTATTGAACAAAATATAAGCCTTCATTTGCGTTGATCAGATAGACAGTATGATAAATGGTCAAAATATTAATTTTGCAACGATTACAGCAACAGCTACCGAGGAAACAAATCATTCTCTTGGCGTAATATCACCGAAAGGGAGCTGAGAGATACGCTCATAAATTATGTGTAAAACACTCATTAATTTACTCAATTAAATCGTAGTCCTTTAATAAGACAAAAGTAATTTTAACTGTAAATCAATATACCTAGAATAGTATCCATGTTTTTCTACGATTCCTGAGCTGGAGGTCTAAATATTAATGTCAATCGACCTATGTTACCGCGGAATATTCAGTAATTTCATACTCTTAAAAAATATGATGAGAGAAAGAATAATATCCTGAGTATCTTTCGGGGTTTCTACTCAGGATCGCCATCATCCTGGCTTTTTCTTCCGAAACTCTGGTAAATTCAAATTTAAGTATAATGATCATAAGATTTTTTTGGAGAAATCTTGGAATTGATAAATAAATATTTTGATTTTGATTTTAATTTATCTTAGATAATGGTAGCGTTCATAGTTGTTGACCGCTATAACAGCTGCGGATCGAATTCGACACATTCAGCCAAGAGAGAATGACCCGAGAAATCTATTGTTTACTCGGTGAACGGTACACTTTGGTCTCTTTGCATAAGGTTTATTGTTAATAAATAGAGAACTTACGATAGTAATGCCGGAACAATATTAAGTAGAGTAATATCGCTTCCAATAAGCTTTGGCTTGTTGAAGAACCAGGTAAGTGACAACATAATATTTGATGGTAAAATATTTGTATTAAAAATGATTTGATTTACAACATGAAAAGTAATAGTTTATATAAAAATATTTACCGTTATATGTATAAGTTATTGATGCATTTCTTGTACAAAAATTTGCTAAGGATTTTCCCAAAAATATATATGGTATATCGTCTGCTGCTTTTTAAATGACTTTTATTTAATAAGATTGTGTTGCTATTGATGACTTATGACACAAAGTCTGACCTGTTGACCCGATGAGAAGGCACACGGTATCTAAGCTCTTTATTGAAGTTTATTGAGCTTTGAAATAATTAGGGAGTCCGTAAATAAAATGAAATAAAAATAGCCTTTATTGCTGAAGTAGAACAAGAAAAAAAAATCCGTAGGAGAACTAAAATACCAACATAGACTCATAAGCAATATATAGCAAGGCAGTTCTAAGTAGCGAAAAACCTTTCTGAGAAAAGTTTCTGGACAATTGCCTTTCAGCTACATACCACGCTGAAAGCCTTACGAGTTAGCCCGAAGACATTCAATTCATAAATTGGTTGATGCGACCTGCAGTCACCTGTGCGCTTTGTATAGGTTTTCATGGGAGAGGCTTCATGTTCACCAGTTATCTGCCGGCTGTTAATAATGACGAGTATGATGTTGTTACAAACAAAATCTATAATACAATAAAATAAAATAAATCATTACAATAAAAATCAAATAGTCATTTGTAATTTTACACTAATGAATTAATTTTTCAATTTGCCATTTGTCACTTACCTGGTTTTACTTGAACGAGCTCATCATAGCAGCGGTGCGCATTTAATGGAGCATTAAAAATTGTTTAGTAAGCTGCACGTGCTTTGTTTTTGCCAAAAGGAAGGAGTTAAATCAATATTAATGTTATTATCGTCATCAATTCATTCATTCTTTAGGCCCTTCCTTTGTTAATAGATACGTAATGATGGAAGGCAAAAACGATCACAATAATAATTATGAAAGGTTGGCATTAACATGATGTAATAAATATAGCATGAAATATGTGTGTTATCTAGTAGTATAAGGATAAATGGATGCCGCTTTGAAATATGGTTCAAAACCAGGTCATTTTTTATACCTAACACTTTGGAGAATTTGGCAATGAGTCTTAGCCTGAGAAAATAAGAAAAATCAGGGGAAATAAATCGTGTAGTTTTGAAAATTGGTAGAATTATACTTTACGGTATCCAGATCAACATACTAAAAGTCCTCAAGGGTGGGGGTTGTGCTAAGGGTGTAAGAGGGGGTTGAAGGTACCTTTTTTGAGGTTTTTGCTCATATCGCGAATATCTGTAGGAATAGCATTATGATTACTTCAGACAAAAGTTTCTACATGAAATTGTCTACAAATTTAGATATATTCATTTTTACTCTACGATCAATACTTTAGGGACTACAGGCTGTGTAAGTTTACAGATATATAAAAATAGACGATTTCAGCAAACGGTGTCGTTTTTTTTTTTCGGCGTTATTTATCGCCATTTTTAGTTTAGAATAAGCAAGCTTAGTCATCGGCCTACCCAACATAAAAAAACCCCATGAAGATCCATGGAGAATTCTAAACAAAAAAGATGATAATGTAAACAAGGTCCGAGGGTTCAAGATACCGTGTGCCCTTAAGCAACGAAGGGCGTCAGCGGGTCGTGGATGGTGAGGTTGAGGTCCATACATACCACTGAGGCTGAATCGACGTCTTTTCTACTGCATATACAAACAGGCCAAGATTTATAGCTCAAAAATGGGTTCGATCCGCAAAAAATCCTGCTATTTGATTTTTCGATTGGATTATGTCAGAGACTGTCTCCCAAGTATAAATCCAAGTTTGTGTCGCTTGAAACCGCGAGCGTTAGCCGCCATCTTGAGAAACGCCTTTTTGCAAATATCTCGGCAACGGTGAGTTTTACGTTAAAAATTGTAAGAATCTTTTTTGTAGAGAATAAAGCTTCCCATCGTTTTATTTGAAACGTTTTTCTCTACTGTTAGTATTTGCCGATATATGGTCGATTAAAAAAACCAAATTTTTGTTTTTGAAAAATATTTCGATAAATTTTAGAAATACGAAAAAAATGTGATAATCAAAGTTGTAGAGCATAAATTTTTCTATAATTTTTGTAGGAAACTTTTTTTTGTAAAATCAATAGTTGCTGAGCTCTACCGCAATTAATAGTAAAGCAAAATAAAAGAAAATCTTTTTTTTTTAAATTACCGAAAAAAAAAATACCAAAAAAAATTTTATGCCGCAATTTCAAATGGGAAACTTATATTTTATATTTCTGTCTTGTGTTGCTTTTCATAAAAGTTGCCATAGCTGTTTTTTTTTTACCTGACGGAAACTTTAATTGCAGTAGAGCTCAGCAACTATTGATTTTACAAAAAAAAGTTTCCTACAAAAATTATAGAAAAATTTATGTTCTACAACTTTGATTATCACATTTTTTTCGTATTTCTAAAATTTATCGAAATATTTTTCAAAAACAAAAATTTGGTTTTTTTAATCGACCATATATCGGCAAATATTAACAGTAGAGAAAAACGTTTCAAATAAAACGATGGGAAGCTTTATTCTCTACAAAAAAGATTCTTACAATTTTTAACGTAAAACTCACCGTTGCCGAGATATTTGCAAAAAGGCGTTTCTCAAGATGGCGGCTAACGCTCGCGGTTTCAAGCGACACAAACTTGGATTTATACTTGGGAGACAGTCTCTGACATAATCCAATCAAAAAATCAAATAGCAGGATTTTTTGCGGATCGAACCCATTTTTGAGCTATAAATCTTGGCCTGTTTGTATATGCAGTAGAAAAGACGTCGATTCAGCCTCAGTGGTATGTATGGACCTCAACCTCACCATCCACGACCCGCTGACGCCCTTCGTTGCTTAAGGGCACACGGTAACTTGAACCCTCGGACCTTGTTTACATTATCATCTTTTTTGTTTAGAATTCTCCATGGATCTTCAAGGGGTTTTTTTATGTTGGGTAGGCCGATGACTAAGCTTGCTTATTCTAAACTAAAAATGGCGATAAATAACGCCGAAAAAAAAAACGACACCGTTTGCTGAAATCGTCTATTTTTATATATCTGTAAACTTACACAGCCTGTAGTCCCTAAAGTATTGATCGTAGAGTAAAAATGAATATATCTAAATTTGTAGACAATTTCATGTAGAAACTTTTGTCAGAAGTAATCATAATGCTATTCCTACAGATATTCGCGATATGAGCAAAAACCCCAAAAAAGGTACCTTCAACCCCCCCTTACACCCTTAGCACAACCCCCACCCTTGAGGACTTTTAGTATGTTAATCTGGATACCGTAAAGTATAATTCTACCAATTTTCAAAACTACACGATTTATTTCCCCTGATTGCCGATATTTGGCTTAATTTGCCTTGGTTATCTTTAGATTTTAAAAAAAGGTATAATGTTCGAAAATCAAAAAGATATTTTTATACTATCAAATTTTTTAATACGTTTTAACTTAAATATCTATGAAACCCCATTACAAAATAACACGATATTTTCCCAGTAAAATCTATTTTTTCTTACCTAATAGAATGGTACAAGTTTTAATCGTTAAAACGAAAATAAAATAAAACAATTAATATCCTGATATCCATACAAAATTGAATGATTTCCTTTGCATGCTTACATAAAAGATACCACGAAAATTGCAAGAATGAACTCAAAATTTATTTTATAGCAGTTACTGAAATTGTTTACGGTACTTTTATTATCAAGCATTCGTAGTACATTACAAAGTAAGAAGAAAATATGTAGGTATATTGCGTGAATCACGAAACAATGCCTTTTGCCATTATCATTACACCAAACTATTTAGATATCCTTAATTACAAATTCTATTGCGATTGTGCATTAAAATAACTGCATATTTTATAATTTTTATGAGCATCCGCTATAACGACCACATTCCCAAGAAATAATGCTGAAAATGTCAATAATATTTTTTTAAGCAATTACATATTGTGTTCGTAAAATTTAATTATGTATATGAAACAAAAACTATTTGGAACATGTCGACTGATGAATATCAAAGAGCAGCAGAAAATATACTTTGTGATTGTAAACAGGTTTCTGGAATATCTTACTTAGGGCCTCTTTCACAAACTACATGTAAAGTTTTGATTAGTTACTTTGAGAAATCATTTTCTGTTATATTGAACTATGCACTCGGTTTACTGCAACATTCGATAGCCGATTTTTTTTATTATTTTTGATTTAATGTTTGGGACGTTTACCTTACAAACAAAGGTATATCAGCTAAATTATTTCCGGTGACAGGTGACTTTAAGTGACGGTTTAGCCTACTTGACGTTGGTGAAAGAGGCTGAATAGGGTGAAACTTATTGATAAAGAGAAGCAATAATCTCAAACAGTCTGAAAATTAACAAATGCTTATATAAATTTTAATACTATTTTGATTTATTTTAGGAACCCTCTGGATATAGAGGACTTTGAAGACGACGATTCCGAAGATACATTCGACGATAAGGACAAAGATATCAAGTTACTTAATAAATTTAACTTACAAGCAGGACCCGTATGAAATTGTTTCAGTTAGATATTTAAGTTGAATGAATTAAATTATGTTGTAAAAAATATATTATGTGTGTTCTCCATTATCCCCGGTTAACGGTGACTTTAAATGACAGTTTGGCCTACTTGACGTTTGTGAAAGAGGCGCTTAGACTGACTTTTAGTTTCTTTGTTTATTCTAGTCTAGATTCCAGTAGTATTAAAGTTTCTATTTTATTTACTTTTTGCGCAC
The DNA here is from genome assembly GCA_945859745.1 of Synanthedon formicaeformis. Classification (NCBI taxonomy): domain Eukaryota; kingdom Metazoa; phylum Arthropoda; class Insecta; order Lepidoptera; family Sesiidae; genus Synanthedon; species Synanthedon formicaeformis. The sequence continues at coordinate 1,632,759 of OX243964.1, forward strand.
ACAGTTCGGTAATCGGGTCGTAAAACCAATATCAAAACTAGTTCGTTCTTCGTCGTGTACAAATGTGGTGCACGCGCGTTAAATACCAGCAATATTTTAAGTTCGTGCTACTCAAATGATTGGTGCCAAGTCACAAGCGGTTAACCAAAATCTGATCAAAGTACAAAGTTTAATTTTCGTTATTAATATAATCTGCACTAGTTTTAAGTCGGTTATAACCAATAAACTATATAAAACTATATAAATTTAATTTGTATTTAGACTATCCGTTGTGTTGTATGGATGTCAGGCTTAAGGCAGTTAAAGAATAGTTTACAAGACGAATAGAGGCGTGAATATATCGCTGCTTAAAAACTAAAGGGCCACAAATCAAAATTACACTTTTTACATGAGAGCCAATCGAAAATAAATAAATTATTCTTTGTCTATTTTTTATTATTAGATATATATCAAATATATGCATATTATACATCGTTAGAAGCGTATTTTTAAGTAGCATTAAATGTTTTAAGTAACTTTATAATAAACTGAATACTAGAAGAGATATAAGCATATAAGTTACTTTTGAATATATAGAAAATGATCAAAATATACTAAATATGGAATAAAACAACTATAAATCTTTTTGCAACATACAATATGAAGGATTGTGATTGTATTTCTGCAATAAAAACATTTTTGGATTTTTTGTTTTATGGCCCTTTAGTTTTTAAGGAGCGATATAGGCGCATACTGTCCTCTGGACTCAGAAGGTGGTTAACATCAAAGTACTGCAACAGATAGGTTAAAAACGCAACCTATTGCTCGCATGTCTTCATATCTAGGTAGGAACGAACCAGTTAGTTTCCTACCTGGGTCATGTTCTTAGACATGAGGTATGTATAGAATGTGATCAAAATAAAATTTAATATAGTTTTCGGTATTATAATATGAAAGCCTAGAAATAATAATATAATATGACACATTGTTGCAAAGGCCTGTTACTTGTACCATGCAAATGGTTTTCGTAGGCAGCTCTACATCGGCTGTCTGGGTGTTCCGGAGCAGCCATCTTACTTTAATGCCTTTAATGAGTTTTAGTTCGGGAGGCTTTTGATGTAGTTGCTAATGTTCGTATCCCACAGATCTGATAATTTGTTCGAGCGAAGACGTTCAACGTTTTTAGCGTGTATATGATTCTATTATTCACAAAGGAGAAGAAAAACACAAACCCATAAAATAAGTAACTGTAACCGAGTAAAAAACATATTTTGTATTTTTTCTGTTTATGATAATAATAACAATAATTCAATTATTGCAAAAAAATTGTTCAAAAACTACAAAATTCTTAGTGCATACTTCAGTTTTCATGAGTTATAATTGATTACAAACTAATTTATTACAAAGTGGTTCTGTCGTTTTTGATTGATGTGTTGTACGTCAGTATTAGATTAAAATTATAATTGAAAGCTAGGAAGTTTGGACGAGAAAAAGAAAAATGGGATATTTACTATTTATTCCGCGCAATTTTTCCTATTTTTTTTCTTTAAAAGAACTTTCCTCGGACTTCAAAGCAAATATTTGAAAAGAAAAAAAAAGCCGAACTGGTCCAGCCAATTCTTTTCTATTATATGCTTAACATTAGAACATTAGTAACATTTATCACAAATCAGTTACAATTTCAGCTATTTAACAATTTAAATGAGAAATATAATTTAAATGCAAAAAAATAATAAACCTAAGTTCAGGATTTGAACTCTACTCTTTGAGGACTCTACTTACGTATTATGGATATGAAATAACGAAGTCATGGTACATTTTTTTTCAATACGCGATTTTAAACATGATGTAGAGTAAAAATAAATTACTTTAAAAACAATTGTATATATTAAGAATAAGAAATATTGGCTGGCACCCCATAATCTCTGTCTTCGAGCACGATTTATTCCTTTAAAATGGGAATCTCTCAATCCGTTAGTATCAGAATATCGTCGGCTGCTATCGAGCATCTGTTGAGGTCAACTCGCAGGTTGAGCGAGACAACATCGGTACATTTAAATATCCCAGGGGCTGAATGTAAACAGCTGATATCTGATTAAAGGCTCGTGGCTTGATATCGGTATCGCCCCAACTAACCACACATTCTCGATTCACTGTCGATATTATTAAATTATTTATTACTAGCTGGCGCCCGCGACTTCGTCCGCGTTGAAAATGAAAAAGTAGCCTATCCTGTGTCCCGTACGTCTAAATGTTTATCTACCAATTTTCATGAAAATCATTTAATTCGTTTAAGAGTTATGGGGGAACATACATACATACATACAGAAAAAAATTCTAAAAATCGTCAATTTAGTTTCAGTATCATTTATAGAACCTATAAACACGATATCTCTGAAAACAAAGTAACTTACTCCATGACCAACCCTTACAGATTTATTATTAGTGTTGATCATTGCTACTAGTATTTTTATTATTAGACGAATGTGTTATAGGCCAGCATAAGTTCTTAAAGTTGGTCTATAGATTATTGCCAAATTAAGCATACGATCATGACCAAAAAACGGTACCAATGATAAAAGTGAGCAAATTTGTGTTTTTATTATCTAAAAGATATAATAGATAGATGACGGTGGATCCAGGCTGCTTCGGACCGGGTCCTATTAGAAAATTGTGGGGGGACTATTGGGGGAAATTATTATGGTAATGGCAAGCGGTATTTTTTTACTGACTAGCTATGTTGCCCGCAACTTCGTCCGCGCACCTTTTCCTTTTTTTAAAAATCTTTATTGCTCATGTATTTTTGTCAGGCTTTATTTTTTTATATTAATTTTTCAAAGTTTTCTACTTTCTTTTTGTATGAAAAACTTGAATGCAAAATTTCATAATGATCGGATGATTAGTTAAGGCGTGAAAAGCGTAATAAACAAACTCACTTTAGGAATATTGATCCTTTTTTAAAAAGAAAGCTTCCAACATCTCAACTACATATTATGAAGTCTGGATTGAAGTGAAGTTGAAATGAGTACATTACAATGGTAGTGGCATGCAACCTGTGTTATCGTATCTGCTTACGGTTCGGGAACGTTGTGTCTGTTTGTTTAACTCGTTTTGTTCCTTGCTGCTTTCATGCTGTGAAAGTTTCACGAACGTCTGATAATCTGCACTATTGTAAATTATATTTGTCAGCATTTCATCACCAATATAACTCACTGATACCGGATGTAGGGAAGTTAGAATCTGTCCTGAAGTTTGGCGAAATATGATGAAATACTTGCGAAGAAGTATATATTATTCGTAAATATTTTATCACAGACTAGCTGAAGCCCGCGGTTTTACTCGACATTTAAATTTAAACTGACAAAGGCATGCACATGTCGGTTCTTCTCGGTTATGTGTTCTCTTTACTTCGGCCCCTTTTATCCAACGCAATGAGTTTCATCGCCCGGGCTGTTACTTCCTTTTCACTTGGCATTTTGTCTGACTTTTCATTTTGCTCGGCTTCTAAGGGTCATAGTCTATAACCTTAATCAAGAGTTAGCCTATCAAATGCAAAATTATTTTTTAATTTCGACTAGTAGTTCCCAGTGATATGTTAAGTACTACGTACTAGATGGAACACTCAAGACGCGATGAGTTCCAAGTGATTGGAGTTCCGACGTCCTACCCGTTTACAGTCTGTCATACGCGCTCGTAGAGATTAGACGAGTTATTATTTTCAAAACCAGTAAAAATGCCGTCTTGTGTGATGAGATATTGCAAAAATACAACAAAAAATATTGGTAAAACTGCTGGTGTGACGTTCCATAGGTAAGTTTTATTAATATGGAAACGTTTAATAGGTTAATATTTAATTTGTTAAAATCGACGTGCTTATCGGGTCGGCCATATTAATATTCAGTTGTCTACGACTTGACGTCTTGACCTTGACACTACTGCCGCGCCGTCCCCCGCCAACCCCCGCGCACCTTCCGCGTTGGAACATGAAATTAGCAAGACATCGTAGGGAGTGTTCAATCTATCACTTAACATATCACTGGTAGTTCCACAGTTTAACGCATTCAATAAAAAAAAACCCAAACAAGTATTTACAGATTTTATCATGTCAACCTTAGATCGTTACGCGGGCGAAGTCGTGTGCAACAGCTAAGCATTTATATTTTTATCAGGCGTTGAATTTTTTATTTTTAGGTGATCCTTCATCAACATTACTTTTAACTATTTTCTGGATTTTCCCCTTTACGATTATAAAGGGAAATTAAACAAAGACATCATATTTCCTTCTGAAACACAGTGAAAAGAACCATTTGTAAACGAACATGTTTAATCTTGCAAGAAATACGTTTTGATTTTACAAATGGAACGAAACGATCCAACTAAATTAAGAGCGGATAATGAAGTCATATTCTTGCAACCATTACCATCTGGGGTATCAACTTGAACTGAACATTTGAAGAGACAACTGAGTGCTGTTCGAAATGTAAATATAAGGCGGCGTGAATATCGCCGGGTAGTTTTACAAACTTTATTGTTATTTGCTCTTGATACCGGCCATTACACGAATCTGAATATCTGGACACATGCAGTCTCGTACATTGTTATGGATGAGTTGGAATATAAAGATATTGTAATGCGGTTGTACAGCCAATAGGACGTGTCTCGGTAGAAATTCACATCTAGAGCAACTTGTTTAATGTAGTGAATAATTTCCTGACAATATTACTAGATTAGAGATTCTTTAGGTAAGTTAAATATTTTGTATATAAATAGAATTTATTAAGAGCACCTGGAGGATGTTATCTTTTTTACATAGTATAAATAAAATAAAGTCGCTATCCGCAGTATGTCCCTCTGTATATACCTTTTTAATGTATTTTAATGCGGTTCTCACTAATGAAAAGAGTGGAAGCTTTTACATATAACTAGCTGGTGCCCGCGACTTCAACTGCTTTGAAAAATAAAAAAATATAAAAGCAATATAACGCTTGACCCCTTTTTGCTGCAACACTTTGGTCAGGCGTTAGTTTTTTATTTTATTTTAGATGATCCCCCAGGAACAGTACTTTTTTTCTGGATGAAAGGTATCCTATGACCTTTCCGGTATTCCTGACAAAGTGTATGCAAAATTTCATAAAGATCGGTTGAGTAGTTAAGGCGTGAAAAGGTAACAAAGTTACTTTCACGTTTATAAATCCATAGATGCACTCACCGAAACACACGATGGTCTTCTGTGACATTGATGACTGTGACTGTGGCTGGTTGATTTATGACTGCGATATACGCACTGTGGGTTGCGGCTACTAACCATAAGATCGAGCGTCAATTTCACAAATTCTTCTTAATATTAACATAATCTTAAGAATACTGTACAGAAAGTTCCTTTCGCCTATCATCATAATCCGTCCGTTATCACTTGTTTACATTCCGCGAACACAATAACGATTACACGGAGCCCGTTCACTTAAAATATTCCTCATAAAATTTAATCTCGATACAGAAGTCAGGTATTTTAATAAGTGCGACTTTCCAATATCGGCTGTCGATTTAGCACACAATATTGTGGTTGTAAATGGTTAAGTAAATGAAGACGTAAAGTTTGTTTTATTGGTGATTTGTTACATTACTAAGAGTAAACTTGAAATATACTTGAACCACGGTTGCCAATTAAATAAAGGCAAATGAAGCGAAAGCCAATCAAGGTAAAATGTAATTTACTCGTATTGAAAATAGTGGTTTATGAGAAATATTATAATTAAATTAAATTAACATATATTATTAATTATTATTTTTATTTTTTATTTGTTGTATTACTATTACATTTTTGCCTGTCGTTATTTTTTTTAAATTTCATATAATCTCTCAGGAACATTTTTGAATGGAAGGTACCTTATGTCTTTTCCTGTATCCCTGACAACTTTTCTGCCCAATTTTATTATGATCGTTTAAGTAATTAAAACTCGAAAAGGTAACAAACAGACAGAGTTACTTTCATATTTATAAATAAATATAACATGGAAGTATAAATAGAAATTAAATAATACAATAAAAAAAAGAAAACGAACATATTTTTATAGAATAAGTGCAACTAATAATTCCCAACAATACATGACTTTCAAAGATTGCTTCAATGCCATTTTAAAAATAACAAAGAAATGTTTCTTTGGTGGCATTTGCGACGCCCATTCTTATGAGATTACAAGCAAAACATTAGAGTTTAACAAGTGAAATGATCATTGTAACAGATTTAATGTTGTCGTCGCCCATTACGGGGGAAGGGTTTATCTAGTATCGACAATGACAACTGAAAGACCGTTTTCGAACGAACTGAGCGCCATTACTGAGCTCTTATCAAACGCCATCCGCCTGCGGGTGGTTTACTTGTAACAAACATTATACAAAATCTCATTATATTAGCATTATACAGAAGCAGTGGAATTGTGGGGCGGAGAATGCCAGGTGTACAATGAGTTTGTCAATAATATTACCCATTTGGGAGTAGACATGTCTGCCTGTGAAGTCTGTGATTTCGACAATAGTTAAGGCAAATATTTAAATAACAGATGCGCCCTGTGCTTCTGAAAACTGTCCACGGAATTATGTCTGTATGCAACACGTGAACCGCTCACTGCTTTCTACAAGCGACTAAGGCGGGAAGAGTGAGCTCACTCTTCCCAACAATGACACATTTTCGACCGCCTGAAGTATGGCAAGGGCGCATCTGTGATTTAAATCTTTTGATGTAAATGCGAAAGTAACTGTCTGTCTGTCTGCTACCTTTTCACGCCTTAACTACTTAACCGAACGTCATACACGTTGTCAGGGATACAGGAAAGGACATAGGGTATCTTTCATTCAGAAAAAAGTACTGTTCTCCAGCGATCGTTTAAAATTAAGAAAACGCCTAAAAAAATTGTAATACCAATAAAGATATCAGGCGTTACACATTGCCTTTGTTTTTTATTTTTTAACGCGGACGAAGTTGCTGGCACCAGCTAGTATTCTACAAAGATTTAAATCCAGAGATGCGGCATTACTAGCGAAAGTGTGTTACAAAATACAACATACATTATACTAAAGACAAAAGTATAAAATACATATACCTTTGTCTAAACACACTTTTAAACACAGACAACACAGTCCTTACTTCAAACGTGACTGTGACGATAGCGACGCTCTCAACAAGCGACAGTCACTCACTGTAGCTGGCGTGCAACTGTAGTTGGGTTGAGCGCCTGCGCCCAACCCATTGTTAAGAATTTTCGGTGTGTTTTTAGTATGGCGCGAGGAGATTACGCCGCATCTTTCGATTTAAATCTTTGGTATTCTATATATTATATTACCTGCGATATCTCGGGCATTACTACGCCACCTGACCTGATTTTACCTATCGATTTTCGTATCAAATAAGAGGGCTCCATGAAATGATTCCAAACAAAATAAACTACACATTACGAGTTGATATAAAACGTTTTCAAAACACGCTAAGTTTGGGCTCTTCCTGACAGGAAACGGCTGAATGAATTTTTCAAAAATAAATGCCAAATGACTCGATAATATTCTCATATTTTTATTTCATTTTTTATTATTTTCTTTTAACAGAAAACAGGATCAAAGTTAAAATTTATTGACGGCGAATTTTGAAACGAAATATCTGATCGAATTTGTATTTAGATCAAAAGGATGATGCAGTTATGTGACTCACTCAAAATTGCCTCAACATTAAACACCACTGCAACATTTACTTTAAACAGCCAATAGTGATTCATACGATATTGGATAGCAATGTTTGTTGGACGGGAGCGTTGAAGGACTCCAAAAGCAGTAAAGTCGCGATTCGTCTGGAGTAATTTCACGAGGACAGTGAAATTGATACGGCGACGGCGCAGGTCAGCCCATAGAGTATTGACCACTATTAACAAAATGGACTGGAGATATGTGGCTTACTAACGAAGCGGCGATACTAGTCTAACAGACGTGCTTCACGCCATTGATGACATCTGCAAACAATACCCAGAGTTGTAGGGAAAATTGATTTTAATTATACGAATTTCCTTGTTTAAGTTTACCATCAAGAACACTTGATGGTAGGTGATTATATCGTCGCCTATTAACATAGGTAATGCAACATCACAGGTGTCGCAAAATGAGCTGCCCGACCTTAGTAAGATTAAAGATAAGGGAAGGTTCTTATTGACGTTTTTTATGCTATAATCGGCAGACAGGCTTCGACCATTGACTTGATGGTAGGTAGCTACCGTTGCCTACCAAACTTCACAGGATTACCCGCTGGTGTCTTAAGATCTTAAGATTGTGTGAAAGTTTCATCAAAATAGGTTCAGCGGTTTTGGAGTCCATAGGGAACATACACACACACACACATCGCCTTGTATTATTAAGATAGCAGATAAACTAATATATCATGTGACAAATTTTAATCTACCACTTTATAGTCAGTTCCTTCAAGATATTTCTATAATATGACAAAATAAAACATAAGCTATAATTTGTAGACATACGCGAACAAAAGCCAATAGATTAAGGGCCTGTTTCACAAACTGTAAAGTGTTGATTAGTTACTTTTAGAAATTATTTTCTGTTATATTGAATTATGCACTCGGTTTACTGCAGCATTCGATAGCCGTTTTTTTTTCTTTTTCTATTTAATGTTTGGGACGTTTACTGTACAAAAAAAAGGTATATCAGCTCCATTATCCCCGGTTACCGGTGACTTTAAATGATAGTTTGGCCTACTTGACGTTTGACGTGAAACAGGCGCTTATGCTCGAATGAATTATTATCACCTATGTACAGGTGTAAGTGAAATACACATTTTTTTCAAACATCCTGCGTAAAGGTGTGGGCGAAATGATTTACGGTCACAAAATATGTAATTAGCAATTCCTTTTTAACATTTTCCGCATAATTTGCACATAAAATTTGTCAGGTTACATTGTCGTTATTAATACAAAACAAGTAATAATATGTTGAAGTACAAGTTGTATTGTGTTCTCACGCGTTATTTTAATGCATTCTGCCCGCGAATTAAGTTCTGTGGACAGTGTTTAGTTTAAAAGACAGTTTTTGAATAAAAAGTGTATGTAGTGTAGACCTTGTTGCTATTTGTTTATTTTATTTTTTGACTAGCTGGTGTCCGCGACTTCGTCCGCTTTGAAAAAGCCTATCCTGTGTCCTGCATACATACATACATAGATACAGAAAAAAATTCTAAAAATGGTCAATTTAATTTCAGTATCATGTATTGTTGTTAATGCTTATATTGTTTAAATATTTATTTGTCTGATGTGAAATACTATTGATCCCGTGTACCTTTATTTACCTTGACTCTGCTTAGAAATAAGAAAAATAGAAATAAGTATAAAAGTAAAGATAGAATACAACAGACAGGGTGGGGATAACCCGCAATGGTATAAATGAGTGATTGATAAAAGAAAGATAAAGTATGAAAAATGCAAGTGCGAGAGGAAAGGGAGCGAGAACTGGTATGAATGGGAAATTTGTAGACATAGGCTCCAGCGCATGATGCTGGAGGGGTTCTAGTATAAAACAAAAAAAAAAATAAAAAAATAGAGCCTATAAACACGATATCTCTAAAAAAAAGTAACTTACTCCAGATAAAATTTGACAAGCCCGATGGATGAGTGGTAAGGGTCAGGGGCCACGGGTTCGATTCTCGGCGGCGTCAAATTTGGAAATGAACTTTTCAAAGTTGTCTCTCGTCTGGATTTGTAAAGTAGTGGCAGAACAGAATATGTGCTGTTGTGTTTCCCTATATCCCATTACCTTATCCCTATCATTAATCCTTCTATGGTCAGTAGCGCACTTGCAGCACCAATGGCGTTGTTCTGAGGCGGTACGAAGTTCGCCGGATCAGCTAGTCTTCTTCTTCTATTCTTTATTTTATCACATAGTATAAAACAAAGTATCCCGTTGCGTCTCTCTGATCCTCGGCATGTACACTTAAGATCTTTTAAACTATCCAACGGACTTTTAAAGAGTGTTGTTCTACCCAAGTCCGATAGATGTCGTGCGACCCTCTCTAACGCTTCACCTAATTTTAATTGAAACTACAATAGATAGATGGCGTTATCAAGTGTATCCCGGGCGAAGCCTGGAGCGTTTCGCTAGTCTTCTTTCTTATACATACGAGTAAAAGGCAATGTGTGTATGTATGTATGTTCCCTATGGACTCCAAAACCGCTGAACTGATTTAAATGATATTTTCAGATAACCTTCAGATTAGTCCAGCGGGTAATCCTGTGAAGTTTGGTAGCGATCGTGCGTGGGCGAAGCCGGGAGCGGGTCGCTAGTTAGATATATAAACAAATTAGTCAAATGTAACAATTTCAGATAGAGAATAGGTAGTCGCCGTGTTGCGTGTCAGTTTAGCAGCAGGACATTTATTTGCAAACCGACACAATATGAATGACCGACATCAGCGTTTCATGTTTACGAGTTTGCAAACAATTTACGAGTTACACAGCCGCATTTATTCCGCGGCCGGTTAATCATTGTGCGGGCAATGAATTAAAATCAACTGATGTTCCCGTTGATCTACATCTATCATTATTATTCATTTGGTGCCTATAACTCTCGCGGCGCAAGTTCCTTGTGCGGTTTCGCGCAAACACTAACAATTCTATAACGGAACCGTAGTCATTGACGCCTTTGACCGCCCAACAATAAATATATATCGACAATGGAACCAATAACCAAAAATTTCGGCTTAAAAAATTCAGGCCAAGTTCAGATGTTCAGATAACATCTTAACTTAATCGCTCAAAAAAGAAAAGAGACACGAAAGTTAAAAAATCATAATACAATTGAGCCAATGATTAAAATATAACAGATTTGAATTGGTATTTGTATAGATTCTTCAATGAAAATTCAAAGAACGTTGAACATTTATCTTTAAAAAATAACCACCGAAGATAGGAGGAGTTTGCTAAAACGTATTATTTTAATCGTAGGTCACTACATTTAAGGAAGTGTGAAATAATTTGTATATTACATAATTTTATTACTAGCTGGTGCCCGCGACTTCGTCCGTGTTGAAAAAGAAAAAAGTAGCCTATCACGTTTCATGAAAATCAGTTAATTCGTTTAAGACTTATGGAGGAATATACATACATACACAGAAAAAAATCTAAAAATCGTCAATTTAGTTCCAGTATCATGTATAGAGCCTATAAACACGATATCTCTGAAAACAAAGTAACTACTCCATGAACGACCCTTACAGATTTATTATTAGTATTGATGATAGCAGAAGATGTATTACATGTAAATATATATTTCTAACTGGTGCCCGCGACACCGTCCGCGTTGAACGATGAAAGGTTCAACGTCCTTTCTGATGTCACAGACAACGTGTATGCAAAATTTTATGGTGATCGGTCCAGTAGTTTTTGCGTGAAAGCGTAACAAACAAACAAACTCACATTCATATTTATAATACTAGCTGGTGCCCGCGACTTCGTCCGCGTTGAAAAATAAAATAAAAATGTAAGCAATGTAACGCTTAACCTCTTGTTGCTATAACACTTTGGCCAGACGTTAGTTTTTTATTTTATTTTAGATGATCCCTTTGCGGACAGTAAGTACTTTTTTTCTGGATGAAAGGTACTTTCTTGTATCCCTGACAACTTGTATGACAAATTTCAGCAGACAGACAGACAGACAGCTTTAAAAATGACGATACTTCCATACAACTTTTTATCTCCCCTTTTCAACCCCTTACAACCCTTTTCTCGCATTAATATTTATTTATATCTAATCAACAATCTAAAAAATAAGTTTCAATCTTCTAGCTTTAAAAATGACGATACTTCCATACAACCTTTTATTTCCCCTTTCAACCCATTTTCGCATTAAAAAGTAGCCTATGTCCATTCTCAGTCTCTAGACTACCTGTGTACCAAGTTTCATTTTTTCTAAAAATTATTCACACAAACTTTTCCCGTTTAAGTTCCTCTTTCTGTCAGTGAGGAGTCTTTCTGTAGTTTATAAGAAGTTAGCGGAGAAAAAGACTAAGCGGCTCTTTCACAAACGTCAAGTAGGCCAAACTGTCATTTAAAGTCACCGGTAACCGGGGATAATGAAGCCGATATAGCTTTGTTTGTACGGTAAACGTCCCAAACATTAAATAGAAAATAATTTAAAAAAATCCCCTATCGAATGATGCAGTAAACCGAGTGCATAATTCAATATAACAGAAAATGATTTCTAAAAGTAACTAATCAACACTTTACATGTAGTTTGTGAAAGAGGCCCTAAATATGAAAGATAATATAATGAACTTTTAACCGCTTGAAGCTGCGTTATGGTGACTTAAAGCTCAGTTGATATGATACTCATACCAGACAACAACTGCTAATATATCTGTAAATAGTTTTGTAAATAATAATCTAATGTCGGTAACCTGAGGTGTTTGTAATAGAAATCCGTTCGTGATTAGTTGCTCACGCGACGCAACAAGTTGTGTAAGAGGAGCAGCGTTTAAATGGATTATATTACGTATTTCATTTTTATATTCGTAAAATCTCCACCAATATTTATTAATTTATTTATTTAAGGAGAAAAAAACTAAAAAAATATACAAATGATGTCTGAACATTTCTCTGATATCATCAATCAATACTAATAATAAATCTGTAAGGGTCGGTCATGGAGTAATTTACTTTGTTTTCAGATATCGTGTTTATTGGCTCTATACATGATACTGAAACTAAATTGACCATTTTTAGAATTTTTTTTCTATATGTATTATGTATGTGTGTGTATGTTCCTCCATAACCCTTAAACGAATTAACTGATTTTCATGAAACTTGGTAGATAATTAGACTTACGGGACACAGGATAGGCTCCTTTTTTCTTTTTCAACGCGGACGAAGCCGCGGGCACCAGCTAGTTTTAAAATAAAGTCGCTTTCCGCCCTTACCTTTTTCTCACCACCCAATGGATTTTGATACGGTTCTGACTGATGACTGATGGCGCCAGCTAGTATATTATATAAATGGTAGAAAGCTTGTAAATACATACGTGGAGCAAATTTCAGTCGAAACAAATATACTGCAACGACTTTAATATAGATCTTCTATCTTCAAGCGGGAAAGCTAAATCTTATAAAGAAGCTGTACATGAATCAGGATATGTAATACTTAACAAGATGGATAAATTATATTGTACCAGGGAAACTCCTACCTCACAGACTATTATAGATCATGTTTTCACTAACCTTAAATCTGATGGCTTCCACATGGCACTAGTCGAATCCTGTTTATCGGACCATAAACAAATTTATCTTGAATTAAAAAAATATAAGCGACCACCCAAGAAATGGGTAAAATATGAATGCATTGACTACACAAAACTTTATAACTCCTTCAGTAAAGCCATCTCAAATAACGAAAATGACGAGTTTGCTTCAATATCTAGCTCAATAGAAACACATATAAAAATGTGTAAGACTGCAAAATCAAAATTATTAAACTTACCCAAAAGCGAATGGATTAACAAAGATGTCCTACTTAAAATAGAACACAGGAACAATTTGTGGATTCAACTGAAAAGTGAACCCGATAACGAGATTTTGAAAGCTAATTATGAGTGTCAAAAAAAGATTACAACTGAGACTATAAAGAGAACAAAAAGTAGTTATTATCATAACGAGTTTTTAGCATGTGTTAGAAAACCCAAAAAAATGTGGACGTTAATAAATAATCTTTCAAATAATAAAATTAAAAACAGCTGTGTTCCCTCAAAACTCCTACACAACTCAATTAGTATTACCGACCCAGTACAAATATGTGACAAATTTAATGATTTTTTCTCCACTATCGGTTTAGTATTAGCTAATCAAATTCCGCCGAATTTTCATAACAATCTTGTATATACTTTACCCCGTATAAATACCAATAACGAATTATCTGTAATTGAGCCCTGCAGTGCGGAAGAAGTTAGTAAAATTATTAGCAGCCTTGACCCAAACTCTAGTTCTGGAATAGATGGTATAAGCACTAAAGTGATCAAATGTCTGAACAAGTTGGTCTCCGGTAATTTGGCGAATTGCTTCAATAAATTAATTCAATCGGGGCATTTTCCGGATTCGCTAAAGGTCGCTAAAGTAAGTCCTATCTATAAATCGGGTGCAAAAACTGACCCAGGAAATTATCGGCCTATTTCGGTTTTGCCAGTTATGTCCAAAATATTGGAAAAGATTTTGCATAATAGATTGTTGAATCATTTAAATTCTATTAACTTCCTTTTTGACAAGCAATACGGTTTTAGACCGAAATCCAATACGCTCTCTGCCACAGTTGATTTAATAACTAAAATTAGATATAATATTGATAATAAAAACTTGGCTTTAGGTATCTTCATTGATCTGAAAAAAGCTTTTGACACTGTAAGCCACACAATCCTTTTAAAAAAACTTAGAGCTTTAGGTGTCACTGGTAAGGCTTTTAGTATTTTCGAATCCTATTTGTCAAATCGTTCTCAAATTGTAAAAATTGATGGTTATCAAAGTAAACCTGCTTTGATATCTTTTGGAGTTCCGCAAGGATCTATCTTGGGACCGTTGCTGTTCTTAATATATATAAATAACATTAACCAGATAGGGCTACATGGCCAAATTAATTTGTACGCAGATGACACTTCGTTGTTTTATTATGGATCCTCTATCCACGAAATCATCTCGCGGGCTCAGGATGACCTTAGTACTCTCCATAGATCGTTTCAGTGTAACTTGCTAACGATTAACACAAACAAAACCTGTTATATTGTCTTTAAACCCAAAAACAAAAAGATTCCACCCCATAAACCTTTGGTATTAAATAATATTCCCATTCAAGAAAAACAAGAAGAGAAATATCTTGGCTTACGATTAGATTCTTTCCTAACATGGAACTCTCATATAGAACATGTTAAGTCCAAGCTAACACGATTGCTGGGCTCTCTTAGAGGGGTTGTACGGTCTCTTCCTCGTCAAGTACGCCAAACCATTTATAATTCATTGGTAAAACCACATTTATTATACCTTATTGAAATCTGGGGTAGTGCCTATAAATCAAATCTAGCTAAATTACAAATTACGCAAAACAAAATTATTAAAATGCTATATCATTACCCCTATTTAACACCTACTAACAAAATTTATAAAGAAACAAAATTAATGAATTTAACTCAATTATATAAATTTCATACATGTGTACTTGTTCGAAAGATATTAGATAAATCAGTTCATTCCGATATTATCTTGCTTAAACAAAAAGATATTTCCAACTGCATAACAAGGCGAGCAAGCCATCTTGTCTTACCAAAGGTACGAACAACATATGGTAAAAAAATGGTTACTTTTGAGGGAGCACAGCTTTTTAACAGATTACCTTTGAATATAAAACAAGCAAAATTTTTTAGAGAATACAGATCCAGGCTGTTTAAACACTTTATGTCAAATGTTTAAATGTTTTGTCGTGTTATTGTGATGAGGAACAAATATTGTTTAATTTTAGTTAGTTTTGTCTGCCTGTTTAATGTTTTCGTTTCTTAACTAAGTATTTTGTTATATTTCTCATGTAAGTAGCTTTAAGCTTTAATGAGAATAAAGAAATATAAACCTAACTAGTGTGATACTCGTAATATTTATGTAGAAAATATGTGTATTTGGGTGTTATTTTTTTGCTTTTGATATCTTCATAAATTGAAATTATACGAACAATCCTGGTGACGTCAGCTTTCAACAAAAATAAATAAATAATTAAAATCAGTCCATCCGTTTGAGAGCTACGATTCCACTGAGACACACATTTTTTTTTTTACTTACAATACCCCGTATTTGCGTCGGGCGTCGGAGGTTAAAAAATAACTTTTAAAACAATAACTCGTTCCCAACAACGTGGAATTTATTTTGCTATTCTCTTGAGGAATTTTGTACCTCAATTAGGTTGTTAACAGAATAGAAATCATTCTACTATACACCTACGTATTTATACATATTAACCATTCAAATTCAATTTAATGGTTCAAACAAACTAGATCGGTAAAGTGCCCTTGACAATTATTACCGATAGAATTAATTGCTTGTGACTATCGCTAATTTAATTAGATACTTACTCGGTAATTGAGTATACCTATTATCGGTAAATAGAGTTGGGTTACTTTCTAAGACAGATAAAATGGTAAGAATACATAGTTTGACTAAGTATATATAGAAAAATTGGCATACTCGGGAAAACATTACCAAGTGAAGTACCTAATTCATAAGATATTAATCATTTTCTAATTATAGTCATTAGGTACCTACATAAGTACTTAAGTACATACTTAATAAGTACATAAGTATAAAAATAAATATAACATCTGTAAATAATGCTCTTCTCAATATTAATCATATTAATAACATGCGAATACATTTCGGGTATGTAATTAAATAAAAAAATAAATTAAAAATATTAAAAAATATATTCAACAACGTAAATATCTTTTTACAACATGAAAATTATTAAATATAGCCTATGTTGTTCGCTGATACAGCTTTCTATAGATGAAGTCTTAAATATTTTCTACATTTTTACTTGTTCAACAGGTGGTGATCTGCGCCAATATCGCAACCAATACGGCGATGATTACGGCTCTGAATGGATTTATTTTCCTGATGGCGACGACATACCTCACTTCGTTAATTTAACTGAACCGTCTTTACTACCGCGTTCATTACCAGTGAATTCTTTAGTTTACATTTTTTACACCAAGTAAGAAATATGAATTTCTTTCAAAATCTAGCATATTTGTACAACCAACATTTCCTCATCATCTCAGCCGTAGGACGTCTACTGGTGGATATATAAGGCTCCCAACTGGAAAATTATGACTATGGAGGGTCTATGACTTTCGGTCATAGACCCTATGACCGAAAGTTGTTAAAAACAGATTGTTAAAAAGTAGGACTAGGCCCTGCCGCCGGACCGCCCTGTCATTTTCCATAGAAGTTCTAACAAGGATTTCATCTGAAGATCTCCATCTTATGATTTTTAAGACCTTTATATAAAAAAATTATTTTCTCTATTTTTAGGCAAGACGACATTATTTTAGATGATATGGCGAGACCAATAGAAGAAAAGTTTCAAGAATTAGTCGAAAAAAGTTTGTCCGAAAAACCTATTAAAATCGTCACTCACGGTTGGAGGTCATCAGCTAATAAAAGCGCTGTAATTGGGATAAAGGATGCCTATTTAAAAATGTACGATGACGTTGCTGTAATAGGAATCGATTGGAGTTCTATTGCAAAATCTATTGCTTATCCCGCTGTTGCTTTGCAAACAAAAACAATTGGAACAGAAGTTGCGGAATTTTTGAATGCTCTTAAAACTAATTACAATGTTTCTGGTGATAATATTCATCTGATTGGGCATAGTCTTGGAGCTCATGTTATGGGAATTGCTGCCTCTAAGTCGACCTTAAATGTAAGCCGTATTACAGGTAAGCATAATCATTGTGTGAGCTTTTGTATGTTTCGGTGTAAAATCAAAGAATTTGTCTTATAGTGTGCCTTATACTTTTATCCTTCTTCTTGTGTTTCTTGTGTTTATAAATTTCAAATGAGACAAATAACTCTGCAAATCACCAGCTACTTTGCTTACTAATAATGTATTAGATTCGCACTAATGTACTATTACTACTAATTACTACTAATGTACTAGATAATGTATATTAGATTCGCATTTATAGTATTAGAAGAAGCAATGTGGACCCGTGCAATGTTAGCTACCCTATTCTTCAGTTTTGTTACAACAAGGTTTTTGTATGAAACTTGAATTTCGCTATTTTCCTATTTATGGCTAAGTATTTTCGAGGCAGATCAAAGTGAACCTTAATCAAAGCTGGGCAGTCCTCATGAAGCGGTTAACACATTATTCAATTTGAAGGAAACCAATTTAGGAACCTAAGTAGTGAACTAGTTGATCACACTACATTAAATTGTTTTCTAAATCGAAGAAATAGAGTTGAAAATAGATAATAGAATCTAAAATCTAAATTGGATCCATCTGTACTAACTGCGATTACACCTTCCGATTTCCTAAATTGGTTTCCTTCAAATTGAATAGTGTGATAGCGGTTTAATCAGCAACTGGTAGTTATAACAAGGTTCTAGCGGCATAAACTATCTCTTACAGTACAATGTGGTCACATTGCGTGAGTAAAGGATGCCAGAACTGATTTAGGATATTTTATTGTATATTAATAATATTTTTAAGGTCTCGATCCAGCTCGACCACTCTTCGAATTCATAAAAGAATCTGACAAACTAGATTCGACTGATGCACATTTTGTCGATGTGATTCATACTTGCGGAGGCGTTTTAGGAGTAAAAAACTCTATTGGACATGCCGATTTTTATCCCAACAATGGATTTCCACCTCAACCTGGCTGTGGAGATATTCAACATCTCCTAGGTAATAAATTCTCTGTAAAACAAGTATTTTTTATGTCAATAATGGCATTTTTTTAAAAGGCCACTTGAAATAAGACTTTTTAAAATTTCAGAAGCCTGTAGTCATAGTAGATCTCATAAGTACTTCATGGAGTCTATAAGAAATCCAAATTCGTTTCCGGCTTGCAACACGTGGACAAGTTACATCCAAAGACAGTGTAGTGAATACGTGTTTATGGGCGAAAGTCTCAAGCAGAGTGAACGAGGCGATTTCTTTTTAAAGACCAATCAAGAATATCCTTATGGTCGAGGGGTTTGAATTCAAATGTACTTATTTATTTAAAATTAGAAATTATATACTATCAAATTCGGTTTTATTTCAAACTAGCTATTGCCTACTATTGCCACAGGTGTGGTGAATATTGTGAATATTAAAAAATTAATACTAATACATTTGCCATAAGAAATTTTCGGTAAATTCTGTTCAAAACCCTACACAAATAACTGTCTGTGACGCCAAAAGGGTTTGTTGAGAAAGTTTTAAGTCCTTTCAATGTGCCTTTTCATGACGGAAAAGCAAATTCCATTAAAGAGTGATTCATTAAAAGATACAGAGATTCTTTATCTATTTACACAAAGAGAATGACCGCAATACGATATTCATTTCAATCATATCAAGTCTTCTTGAAACATTCATCTCGAAGAAATAGATACATAGTTGCAGTTTCTATAATGTATTTGATATGTATATTTTTTTTATTTTATCCTCTTTTTGCTAGTCGGTTATTTTATCAATCCAGATCCAGAAATATATTGGAAGACCTATGTTCAGCAGTGGGAGTCCTACAGTTGCGATAATAACGATAGGTAGTCTCATATTTAGCGTTTTACATAGCTAATATACTTACAAGCATATTAAATATTATGAATATTTTGTTTAGAATGAATATTTTAGAAATTATTCAATTATTTCGAAGCTAATTACCCGATCACTGGTTGCAACTATCGCGTATAGTGCAATTCTAGCTTGAATTATTATTAAGAGTTCTTGATAATATTGTTAATTTGTACATTTGCCGGCGAAACGACTCATTAGGACGCATATGCCTTAACCGCTCGCTCTTTATCCCGCGAAAGACAAGAGAGATTGCCACAATTAGTTCACTATGGACATTAGTGTACTTCACTTATGGTTCAGATAACTATTGCACAGTACTACAATATTGCCAGAAACGTAACTCTCGGTTTTCAGGCCATTTTATTAGGGTTCGCAAGGATGAATTTTTTTCTTCAAATTATACACAAATTCTCTTCGTTAATGGTTATTTAAATTTGTGGAAACCGTATCAAAATGCATCGACTAGTTTAAAAGAAGTTAGCGGTGAAAAACACAGAGGCGGAGAGCGATTTTATTTTAAAACTGGTTGGCGCCCGCGACTTCATCCGCTTTGAAAAAGAAAAAAAGTAGCAATGAAACCCTGTATCCATTTCTGTACTCTTGATAGCATACGTGATAAAATACTTTCGGAGATTTGCGGTTTTTAACAAATAAACATGAAAATATAAAATTCATTAAGATACGAAAATTCAAAATAATTTATTATAATATTATAAGAAATAATTAAAATTTAAAAGCCTTATATTATTTTCTTCTGACTATTGACGAGATTTCCTACCGATATCCGATTACTATTCTTCAAAACACATTCCTGCTAGCTTAATGATAGCGTTTAAAACAGTCGTTTGCTGATAAAGTTCGCAAGCAAACGAAATAATTGGTCTAAATCTGTACCAGGAGAAAGATGATAGCACGTAGATTAGTTATTACTTACACAGGTTTGCAAATGGATACGACTTTGTATCCTCACCTTGTTTCAAATAAACTATATTATTAAATACTGAAATGAGATCACATCTTCAATTACTTAATTTTAAGAATTCAGAAAAATAAATAAATCAAACGGAGAGCTCAATCAATTATATATAACTAGCTGAACGAGACCACGCTTCGCTATGGCTCAGTCTTATATTAACTCGGCTGCCATAATAACGGCTAACTTCCACTTTAAATGTGACAGCTGTTCTCGTTGGCGAGTGAATTCTCCTCGCTTTCGACAGATGACGCCGTAAAAAAAGCGATTTTCTCGAGATCGAGATTATATTATTACGCAAAAAATAGATATGATCAATCCTTGAAGTCGATTGCATATTGTGTAAAAATTTCAAGTCAATTCGTCGGCTAGTTTTCGAGTTATAAACAAACATAACTCAAAAACATTTTTATTAGATATTTTATATACACATAGCGGGTCGTTAGAAAAGCGTTTCGCTGACATTTGATGGGGCACAAATGGCACAATACAAATATAGTTTTAACGGTTTTCTGTTGCTAGAATAATCTGCATTATTTAGCTGTTAATTGCGAAGGCAGACATATAAAAGATTCTCATTATGAAGGGACGCATCAGTAAACACCAGAGCGTGTTGGAATTGTTGCGTTTCAAATCCATTTGCGTCCATGTCAAGTCAATTTGTTGTATTTTAGTTTGACATTCTATTAGCATAGAAGCGATGTGTCTATGTCCCCATATGTCTCGTATAGACTCCAAAACTGCTGAACCAATTTTGATGAAACTTTCAGACAATTTTCAAATTAGTGTAGCGGGTGTTCCTGTGAAGACGAAGTCGCGGACAAATACTAGTATTCTATAAGCATATAAGTTAAATGCTAAAACTTTATAACAAATACTTTATTTCTCTGCTAACCGGCAATAATTCCTCGTTAATAAACCGTTGAAGTGTCGTTAATGAATTTTTCCAGCTGCAAAAGAAATTAAGTGAAAAAAACATACATAATAAAAAATGAACCATGGTCTTATATAAAAATGTGGACAGGTTATTTCCGTTCGGAATAACTTTGCGGCCGCGGTGTATTCTAATCAAGCGCAAAAGAGCCGCGCTTCACTTGACATTATTGTCGTTTACAATGCAGCGTACGTCCGTACTAGGTCACTGTCAACGGAAACCGCTTCGCACCTCCGCACTACGCCGCCACAACGTCACGTCGATATCGCCTGCCTCTTGTCAATTAGTTTCCGTAAAGCTATGAATACTCAATTACTGAATACCTTACAGGGTTATGCCATGATATGCCCAATTACAAGACCACAATGGCACCAATAATGGTTACTTCATTTTGAAAGCGGGCCCATAATAATCAAAATTATTCCTTTTGTGAAAGTCTTCCCTTGTGGGTTAAGTTTTCTAAGCGTAATGCGTTTAATTTTTATAATATTTTTTCTGCATAACAAACTATAAGTTTAGCACTGTTGGTGCCAGTTTGAATGGTTGATTCCTTTGGAAGGTTAAAAGAGGCTGACGATCAACTTGATGGTAGATGGCTACCGTCTCCTATAACACAAGCAACACCATAGGTGCAGTAGGACTAAAGATAAGGGGAGGATAGGGAAATGGGTTCTAGCATTTCTTACTCATTCGCCGAAACAACAGCACATTAAATGCATTTAATACAGTATTCAGTATTAAACGCATTTAATGCAAATATTACACATGGAATTGCAGTTTTTTTTCTATATATTATATGTAGAAAAATATTGGCCTTCTCCATTAGTGAAAATTGTATCAAAATCCGTTAGGTCGTTTAGAAGAAGTTAGCTGAGAAACAGACAGAGGCGAATTTATTATTGTTATTTTTTTTTAAATGGGACGGAAGCTTTAAAAGTAATAATAAGCTACAAATACTGAGTTGTAGAATTGTTTTATTGAAAGAGATAAAACAAAGTTAAGTACCGTACGGTACATTAGTGTAAATTCTATTGCTATAGATCGGAGATATAGTTTCTTTACAACCCGGGATACACAATTAAACAATACTATTACGAGGCATTACGAGGTTAGCGCGCGCGCCGACTATCAGCCACCCAAATACGGTGTATTCCATTTTACAAGCGCATCAAATTAATGGACGACCTCAAAAGAATATTGACCAATTTCCATTATATTGTTAAACGTTACAATGTTGAAAGTACTGTCAATTGTTACATAAAAATACAAGATCTGGTTACATTCATTATGATTTAATAGTTAATTTCACAATGCAATTACTTTAGCTACGAGAAATTTTATGATGATTGGTGAGTAGTTAAAGCGTGAAAGCGTAACAAACAAACAAACTTCGGAGTAATATTATGTTGCATTTTTAATAACTAATAAATAAATAACTAATGAAGTCGCATTTATAATGTTAGTTAAAATATTTACAAACGGATTGAGTGAGAGCAAGGACGTTTATTTATTATTATCTTTAAATATTTTTGAAAATAATACGACTTGCTGATAGGTATTTAAATTTTGGTTAGTTTTATTCATTATTTTGAGAAACTTTAATTTTATTAATAAAAAATACACAAATTGGAAGTTATGTAGCAACAACTTCAGTTGATCTATACATATAATAGAATCGTATACAAGCCTTGTTTGTACATTAAATATTAAAAAAAGTTACACGTTGTGCTCGCTAATCTTAGAATCGGCTTTGGGTTTAGCATACAAATAGTTTATTACCTGGGTTAACATATAGGATAGTTTTTAGCCTGGAAAAATGTTAAGATCTTGTGGGATTTTCAAAAAACGAACTAAGTTGCGGACACAGCTACTATTAAATAAATATGAATTAATATTTTCAAATACAACTAGGTATCATCTTTTTCCGTATCCCTTCCCTGACAACGTGTACGCAAAATTTCATGATGATCAGGTAAGTAGTTAAGGTGTGAAAGAGTACAAAACAAACAATCTCACTTTCGCATTTATAATATTACACCATTTTTCAAAATTTTCATTTTTAAGGTCCTATAATAGTCTTTCTCGAAGTCTCGTCCATTAATTTCATATTGTCCGAGGGTCTTGGCTTAAATGGTATGAGTAACAATATTAAATCTGAAATGGTGGTCATCTCGTTATGCTTTTACTTATCGGAGATTAGAAGTTTATATAGCAAAAAAACCGCATACACTTTTTGCTATTGAATTTTATGACCACATTTAATATAATATTTACTGCAATGCTGACTTATTTTATTGCAATGTGTTTATATAAAAGCGAGATTAAATCATGATTTTAAATCTGAGTCTAGCTGTTAACGTCCAAATGCATTCCGAAGATTTCCCATGGCAATATATTCAACTATGTAATATTTCCAATAGTAGATAACTGTAAAATAATTATTACATAGGATTGGTTAAAATTGCAAAAAAAAAAACATTTAAGCATACGAGGTGGACATTTTTGGTAACTTTCTAAAAATTAATTTATGTTCTGTTTATTTTTTTTGACCTTAAAACATTTATTCAATCTTCAATAGGCACTTTTGTACATTTTGAACATTAAAGGAACAATAAAATTGAATTACGAATTATTTTATATAGACACTAGTGTTTTTGACCGCGACTTCGTCCGCGCTTATATCTTAATCACATTAAAATATTTCTAAATAGTTTTTTTTCTATTGGCTTCCGCAATAGTTTTTTTCTATAGCAAATTAAAAATTTGATAATTATTTTAATTAAGATTTGATATACAAAATAATATTATAAGGAAAATAATATTAATAATGGCATTAAGCGAGCACTAGTCGAATACCTTTATTGTAAGCTTTGCACTTACTTAACTTAGTTTAACATTGGAGCTTGTGTTTACCCGACACTTTAATTAAGCGATTTAATTATAAGATAATTCACCGAGCAAGTATAGTTTACTTAAACTAATGTGCTTATTATTTGATGTCTCCAGATAAAGTCGACACGGGCAGGTGTGAAATTAGATATTTCACAAGATACTTGCGAATATAATTTGTGTTTCAATCTTGTTTAATCATAAATCCACTTTTAACACGATAAAGGAATGTTTTAAAACTATTTGTGAGTAGAAATCAAACTTCGCTGGTACATATTATACTGTTATATATCCATACTAATCCATACAACTACACTGTCTGTTTGTTAATTTTTCACGCCTTAACTACTCAACTAATCATCATGACATATTGAAACACTTTGATACAAGTAAGGACATAGGGAAAAAGTGCAGAAAAAAGTACTGTTCCCGAGGGATTATCTAAAATAAAATAGAAAACTAACGCCTGGTCAAAGTATAATAGCAACAAGAGGTCAAGCGTTATATTGCTTACTCTTACTAGATGGCGCCCGCGACTTTGTCCGTGTTGAAAAAGAAAAAAGTAGCCTATCCTGTGTCCTGTACGTGTAATGTTTATCTACCAAGTTTCATGAAAATCAGTTAATTCGTTTAAGAGTTATGGAGTAACATACATATATACATACATACACTTACAGATTTATTATTAGTGATTGATACGAGTATATATTTTTATTTTTCACCATATCTAATATATTAAATATATGAATAATATGCTAGATATTATGTCTACCCTGAGTGGAAAAGAGGCCAAAGAGCGGGCCCGCGAGGCGGACCCCCAAGCTGATCCACTCAGGCGTCGAAGAGCCGGCCAACGTGCCTGGGCGTATGCCTTGGCGCACGTCGCGTGACAACCTTAGGGCGTCAGAAGGGGACATGTCTGACGCCCTGAAACACCCGACAAGGATGCGTGGCGGCTCACGGCAATTCAGTGGGCCGCCATATGTAAAGTGAGGCGAAGCGATTGCCCTGAGCTGGGTTCGAAGAGAACGTAGCGGTGGGTCCGAGAATAGGGCCTCTGCTGATCGTCTCGGACCCATTCCCGGTCATAAGTCACTTCATCGGGCGATACCCCACACTCCTCGTCGACTGTCCCCTTCGACGAGGGACAGTATGCATAAATGTCATTTCCCCTCCTTAAAAAAAAAGATATTATGTCTAATATACAAATATACTGATAAGAGTGTAACTATATAAAGGTGTAGTTTTTTGCTAATTGATGTCTTGCTAATGATATGACGTCAAGTACATAATAAGTATTATTAACTTCTAGGGTTATTATTAAGTAATGTTGAAGTTTGTTTTTACTCTAAGGTTCCGTACACAATCGTTGGTTTTCTCTAATAAAGCGTTACCTACCTAATTATTTTACTGGTCGTTAGGCAGTCAATAGGTGTGTAGGTACCTACGTGGCCTACTTTTCAACTAACGCGAAAAATAGTGTAACTAACATAATTTAAGTTTTGTAATAACTATAAAAAAATATTGAATATTCAATATACTAAACAGTGTTTTGTGTACAAAGCTTTACTTTTTATTGTGTCGATCTCCGATATCAAAACGTCAGAATTATCATTTCTGGTTTTACGTCGTTATCATTGATGGACGAGGAATTTTATAGTTATTGACTTAATAAAGGACATAACGCCCCAAGGCTACATTAAAGATGATCCCTATATTTATAGCCGTTAAACGATAAAATATAATATTCATAGGCATTATTTTATATATTGTAATGCACAGTAGCTTCTAATAATAATAAAACGCGCGAAGAAAGTCTACTGTGCGTGCAGATATCTAAACATATTTATATCTTTCCATTACTATACACTTTATTATAAAATAAAACCGATGTCCGCCTCTGTCTATTTATCCGCTAACTTCTAATTTAACCCAATTGATTTTGACACATTTTGATTTGTTGAAATATTTTCTTAAATCAGATGAGTAGTTTCGAAGAATACTTCCTTCATGAAAACAACAAACAAACGTACAAACTGTATCTCTTTATAATATTATTATAGGCATATAAATGTAGAATTAATAAAAAGAATGTTTCTATTTTGTTGCTATAATTAAACAACAAAATAGAAACATTATTTTTCTTTTAAAGTAATCTCTCATTTAACTTAAAAAACCTGCTTCTAATAAATAAACTTGTCCACTTAACTGACATCATAGTGACATTATAATTTATCATTATTTCGAGACAGTTTTTACGATACGCCAGGAATTTGATGTCACGAACCATTTTAATTTTCTCTATACTGATACGTATCTTCATCAAGTTTGCAAATAATTTATTGCTCGTTTATATGTCAGGAATTTTCGATAAAAAAATAAAGTTTATAATAATAACCACATGAATAAGTGTATTGCTTTGGAGTAAAGGACATTGCTTTATCCTACTGATGTCCAACGATATCAGACGTATTATTTCTAACTATACCTGCGTCCAAAATATATGCAGTATAAAGAAAAAAAAATTATACTTGTTATTTTAATAAGGATTAATTCATTAGGTATATTATTGTTGATTTTCATTAATTTTTTTTAATACAAAAACTAGTTTCTAGACTAAGATGTCGCTGACTTTTTTGTAGGCATAAGCTCTAGAACTTCTCTATTGATATCAATCATAATATCTCTTACCGTTCGAAAAAAAACGTTTCGTTCGACCATTTTTTCATTCAATTTTCTTAACAAATTCGATTACCACGAAAAAGCCTTTCCTTTCTACGGGATAATATATCCATCATGAAATTGTATTCTAACTATTGGTGAAAAATTCTTTTAATCGGACGAGTAATTTCAGATTGAAGATAAGTGTTCAGATGTTAACATCTTCAATTTTCCATTTTCGACATCCAAATAGACCCATTGCTATCGAAAGATTGTAACTAAAGTTAGTCTTTAATATACTGTAAAAACATCGTAATTTTTATTTTGAACAGTTAATTATAGCCCGCGTACGCGTTTTCTTATTTATTGTGCATATTAACCCACAGAAGGGCGTAATGAATGCAACAATTTGCGGTCAAATTACAACCTTTTTTATATAGTAAAAATTATTACCATGTTACGGACGTAATTCGTGATCCAATTGGACTGTGCCGGTTGTTTATAAATAAACGACAGAGTAATATATTTAATTTAACCTTTAAAATAATAACGTTTTATTTATATGTGTAACTACTGCTGATGGACTGCGTACAAACTGTTTATCTTACAATCTTAACTAATATTATATATATATCGGTGCTTAAAAACTAAAGGGCCATAAAATAAAAAAATCCAAAAATGTTTTTATTGCAAAAATACAATTACAAACCTTCATATTGTATGTTGCAAAAAGACTTAAATGGTTGTTTTATTCAATATTTAGTATATTTTGATATTTTTTTATACTCAAAAGTAACTTATTCCTCTATCTTAAAACTTAAAACATTCTTACTTAAAACATTTAACGCTACTTAAAAACACCCTTCTAAAGATGTATAACATGTATATATTTGATATATATTTAATAAGAAAAAATAGACAATTTATTTTTTATTTTTTGTCGATTAGCTCTCCTGTAAAAAGTGTAATTTTGATTTGTGGCCCTTTAGTTTTTAAGCAGCGATATGTAGAGTACCACCGGTAGTACCACGGGTTAGCACTGGTAAAGTGTAGGCTTCTCCAAAGGCTCGCCACTACACACAGTCTTATGTCCTTCGCGTCCAGCCGCTTCTCGCGAAGCCTTTCACGTCTTTCCTCCTACCGCAGGTCGTCCCATAGGTTATCCTCTTCTACCGCCAAAGATTTAAATCGAAAGATGCGACGTAATCTCCTCGCGCCATACTAAAAACACACCGAAAATTCTTAACAATGGGTTGGGCGCAGGCGCTCAACCCAACTACAGTTGCACGCCAGCTACAGTGAGTGACAGTCGCTTGTTGAGAGCGTCGCTATCGTCACAGTTACGTTTGAAGTAAGGAATGTGTTGTCTGTGTTTAAAAGTGTGTTTAGACAAAGGTATATGTATTTTATACTTTTGTCTTTAGTATAATGTATGTTGTATTTTGTAACACACTTTCGCTAGTAATGCCGCATCTCTCGATTTAAATCTTTGTCTACCGCATAGGTTATCTGCTCTGCGACATATGTGACTGGCTCATTGCACAAATTGCTCTTGGCTACATCGACATCTAAGGCGAATTTCAGGAATGTTTGATCTTATCTACCAAAGAAACTCTTGAGTATAGTTCTCTTCATAGCTCGGAGATTGACTTAAAACTTGTGGATCAGTGCTGCCGTGAGAGTAACGTTTTGGCACCATATATTATCATATATACATCAATAAAATATATGTTTTAAAATATATAAAGTTTTCATATTTATGCTGTAATGCAATACAAGGCAAACAAGGAGATTAGTCAAATAGGTGCAACATATTTCAATCGTATCTCTCGAATAATATTGCGTACAAACTATGAAATGATGGAGTTATAGTGTTCTAACATCCTATTGAGATTCCTTTCAAATTGATCAGTTATCAACGAAGGTATATTATTTTGACGGCTTGCGAATCGCAGAGTATGTAATTTTGACAGCTGGTTTTCTTGCAATTATTATCAAAATTAAGCATAGACTAAATTAAAGGGTTTCATTTGAGAATGTTAATGGTCTCTGGTTTGCGCTTTTGCCTTTACTAACTGCATAATCAGGTGCGCATATAATCTATATAATGTGCAATAACTTGCAAGGCGCAGATTTCTAAAATTAAATTTTGTATTGGTAGGGCACACTGAGTTATCTATACTACTTAGCGCCTATTTCACCAACGTCAAGTAAGCCAAACTGCCATTTAAAGTCACCGGTAACCGGGGATAATGGAGCTGATATACCTTTTTTTGTACAGTAAAAGAAAATTAAAAAAAAATCGCCTATCGAATGATGCAGTAAACCGAGTGCATTAATTCAATAAAAAAGAAAATTATTTTTAAAAGTAACTAATCAACACATTACTTGTAGTTTGTGAAAGAGGCCCTTAATATAATAAAGCTGAAGAGTTTGTTTAACTGGTTGTACGGTCTAAAGTCTTATCTAATTTCTAAATGCTTAAATCTTAATTCCATTACTACATTAATTCATTGCAAAAGAATTTGTCATTTTTTCTGGTTCTTTGATCTCTTTGAAGGTTAGGCTTGGAAATGACTCCTTGTAGTAGGTATAGGTATAAATATAAGGTTAATGTAGCCCGCTCTCCCCCCCAGCAAGGTCTTTAGTTCTGTGTTAGGGTATTATAGAAGAGTTATAGGACAAGTTTTCAGCTTGCCTCAAATACCTACCCGGAAATGTCTACCATCTCTAGGAATATATGATGTGTTTTCTTATGGTCCACTTGATGGTAGGTGGCTACCGTCGTTTATTAACACAAGCAATCTTTTTAGGAGTTTTTTTTAAATAATGTTGTCTATATAATTAGCTTATTCATTATGAAAGACATGACATTATGAAGGTACTAATGCATAATAAATTTTCTTTCATGTATAACTTTATTGAAGGTGAAGGCTGTTCGAGCAATTTTTCAATTATGTATTAAGAAATTATTGATGTGAGCATGACAATATGAAGCTAATTTTATATACGAAATAACTTAATGTAAGTATTTCATTTTCATAATTTAAACATCACAAATTCATAATATTCTAGGATCTCGGCGCTTCAATTTGTATAATGGCCGACCAGCTAGACGTCGTTCTGTCAAAATATCTTGGACTATGGCAAATGATATGTAATTTAAGCAACCAATTAAATAAAAATTAATTATTTTTTGACATCGTGCATTCCACCTATTAATATAATATTTGATTGAAATAAATGTTTAACTTTGGATGGGAAAAAGAAAACGGTTTTTTACGATTTACCCCTTTTTCCCCTCAACCCAGGGCAACCCTTAAGTAGTTTTTTTTAATGTTAAGGTCGGCAGACAGGCTGACGGTTCACTTAATGGTAGGTGGCTACCGTCGCCTATAACACAAGCAACGAAATAACACAAGCAACACAACACAAGCAAGTTCAGGCGTGAAATCGAAACAAAAAAGCAAATTCATTTTCGCACTTTTTCGCATTTATAGGTAACTGGTGCCCGGGAATTCGTCAGCCTAAAAAATAATATATACTCGTACTCGTATATAAGCAATATAACGCCTGACATCTAAATTGCTATTACACTTTTGTCAGGCGTTATTTCGAGATGATCCCACGGGAATAGTAGGTACTTCTTTTCTAGGTGAAATGTACCCTAAATCCCTTCCTGTATCCGTGACAACGTGATAGGTTGAGTAGTTAAGGCGTGAAAAGGTAAAAGACTGACAGAGTTACTTTAACATTTATAAAACTAGCTGTGAAAGGTACCCTATGTCCTTTCTGGTGTCCCAGACAACGTGTATGCAAAATTTCATGGTGATCGGTTCAGTAGTTTTTGCGTGAAAGAGTAACAAACACCCATACAAACTTTCGCATTTATAATATTAGTACAGATTAAAGTATGGAGTACGGATATTAGTAAGTTATAAATAAAAGGAAATACTTTTATGAACTATTTAAAGGATATTAAGATCTATAAAATTATATGTAGTTTAATAAGCGTTAATAACCTACACCTGTTCAAAAGTAACGTTGCTGTCAATCCGTTTAAGATATCTACGATCGGTATATTCAGCGCGAATAAAACTGGTTACATTTTGAGATAAACGTTACATGCCTACAAGAAATATTAAAGTCACTGTTAATGTAACAATTAGCGCGCATATATTAATGACATTATCTTTTAATTAAAAAAGTACATTTTTGATAAGGCAAGAACGTTAAAGTTTGTATTGAGGCCTGCGTGTTGAGCTCACCTTGCAAGATATGGATAAGAATTGATGGAACATTCGTGCAAAAATTTTGTAATTTTTTTTTTTATTAGAGTTGGGTTTGCTCTTGGCCAACAACCAGCTGTGTAGCAAGGATGAGGCCTGTGGCCTTTGACGACACGTTTGGTCTAGTGGCTAGTAACCCTAGCTGTTAACCAAACGGTCGCGGGTTCGAATCACGCTAGGGGCAAATGTTTATGTGTTAACATTTTACCTTTGTACCTGAGTCATGGATGTTTTGTATTTATAATATGTATGCATTTACAAAAAAAATATATCTATATATATAGTATATATCAACTGTCTGGTATCCATAAAACAAACATTTAGTGGCTTACCGTGGAACTAGATGGTGCTGTGTAGAATGTGTGAAGATATTTATTTATTTATTTATTTAATTAATTTATTTATTTGTGATGGAGCGAGCTCACCCAGAAGGTGCCTCTTCGATTACGATTAAAAAAATACGTAGATAATCTGCTTCTTTTCATACACGAAGTCAATTACTCTAAACAGACAGAAGTCGTTCTTTCAAAAATTTCAATTTCAAAATGAACTGTGGCTGCAGCTGATGCGTAATTGTCAGCTAGTAACTTTTTAGATGGGAAAAAGAAAAATGGGCACTAAGTTTTTCCAGGCAAATTTTCTTTTCATAACCTTCATAATAACCTCATAATAACCTTCCTGGGACATCAATGAATATTAGAAAAAAAAAATTGAGGCAACACCATGGAGAGTATCAAAACTTCATACACTACTTATACTCGTATACGCAAAGCCTCAACTTCAAAGTCATTGGAGAAACGCTCTTCCATTAGTGAAAACCGCATCAAAAATTCGATGCGTAATTTAGGATGAGTTAGCGGATTTACACAGACGCGGAAAGCGACCTCAATTTACACTATACTAGCTGGTGCCCGCGACTTCGCCCGCGTATCTTTGTAAATTATATACTAAAACCTTCCTCGAGAATCACTCTATCCATTGGTGAAAACAGCAGGAAAATCGGTGCAGAACAGAGAGACAGATGTTTTGTTTTATAATATGTAGTGATAAAGGATGTAAAATTAAATTTAAATTTTCTTTGCAATATCTACAGTTAAATGTGTGCTAAATAGGTAGTAATCTCGGTCGCCTTACAATATTACATTGTTGTTTTTTTGTGTGGATTTTTTACATTTTTTTCCAATGATGTCAATAGCCTGTACGGTCAATGGAGTCTGGTTTTTTTTTTGTAATAGAGAGCCACCGCCGCGCGCCGGCCGGCACGAGGCGAACAGATTTTATCTTCGGAACGCGACGCGAGACTGACAGGCAACTGATGCACTTGTGCTAGGAAATATTTTGTTTTGACAGGCCATAAAGAAAATTAAAATTATTAGGGCAATTGTAGGGCAAAAATAAAAAAAATATATATTTTACAATAAATTTAGAAAAATATAAATTTTTAAAACTACCATATTTATTATATTTTAATAATTTTTGGGACATAAACAGAAATCAAAATAACAACATAGATAAAACCATATTAACAGTCATATGCCATAGGCGTGTCTACAGATAGATAAAGCATAAAATAATTCAAGCAGAAACAAAACACTAAGACAGAAATGAACAAAAATTATTAATAAGTAAGATATTAATTATTTTACAAACTAGGAAAAAAAATAAAGAAAAATAAATAAATACAACAAATAAATACATCAACCAGGTATGTGTGCTTCCTTCAGCTCAGATATAAGACCCCTCAATTGCACTTAAAATTTGTTCTATACACGTACCTACATATTGGTCATTGGCCTAAATTGCATCCGTGAAATTGTGCGAAACCGCTACTAAACCGAAAATCGAATCCGGGTTGGGTCGCTAATGCTAAATAAATATATTATAATATATATATCTAAAGCAACAAAATACTTTAACATTAACCGTTGGTTACCGTCAGCAAAAAATCAGCACTGTTATCTTGTTGTAGGACTACGGCACGTGTAAGCCAAAAATGTAGGTCGCGCGTATTTTTGCGATAAGTATCCCGAGACGGATAGCGTCTAGAGATTTATTTATTGACGGATACCATGTAGGTGAACATATTACTCATATTATACTGAAACCAAATCTTTTTAAAGTTTGAGTGAATTCATTTTCTGGGTTAGCTCGCTCCATCGTCGACTTCGTCTTTCCTACACGGCTAGCTGTTAGCTAAGAGCAAACTCATTATTAATAATAATAATCGTCGATCGACTATAATAATAAAAAAATCTCCTTCTCCTCGAAAGGAAACAGCACCACAACTTATTCCCTACACAGTATTACTAATGGTTAATAATTATACTATTTTTATAAAGTTTTATACTGTTCAAACAGTACTGTTTCAGCTAAGTAGGTTTAATAGTCTAATCTGACCTTCTTAATCCTTCTTAATAGCCTCGTTATAGTAACAATTTCGGTCGCTTTAAAGTACCAATTCATCGTACTTTATATGCAAATAAACCTATAATTTAACACATCTTTCACAAATTTTATAGTGATTGATCTCGTTTAGTGGAAGTAAGATACAAGATGAATTGTCAACAACCCTCTTTTTATGAATATTATTAGGAACATTCACTCACTCACTCAAACAAATTACCACTATTGATAATGGAGTAATTTCATAAACATCATGATGTTGTTAATAAGTAGTATATTTAACGTAATTAAATTAAAATATAGAACAAAACTTTTATAATAAATCATTGTATGTAAAATGTTTTAGAAATCCATCAATAAATGACTGAGAAATATATATTATTTAAACTAGCTTAATTTTCCATAGCGCGATTTTAAGCCTCCTCACAGGGTCCATAGAGACCTCGTTTCAGCGCATAACGTCATCGCAATGCACCATATTAAGCTATAGTAATCATTATTTTTATTGTTAACTAGCTGGCGCCCTCGACTTCGTCCGCGTTGAAAAAGAAAAAAGTAGCCTATCCTATGTCCTGTACGTCTAAATGTTTATCAAGTTTCATGAAAATCAGTTAATTCGTTTAAGAATTAACTGATACAATACCTACACTTACAGATTTATTATTAGTATTGATTTCCATTAGATACTCGTACGTAAAATATAAGCGCAATTAAATCAACTAACAAAAATGGCATTAACTGTAACGGTTTAACTAATCAAAGGTGAATACTACATTCCTACCAATAGATCACAAGTGAATGAACCACTGTGGGTTGATGCTGCAACAGAGAGTTACGGTTCAATAAATTGTATTAGCTTAATAACTAACATAAAATTAAAAACTAATTTAAAATTAATATTCTCTAATCAAAAGAGTGGATTTTTTGAAATACGTATTAAAAGTAAAAATTTTTGATTATTTATCTAATACTAATATTCTAAAGAGAAGATTTGTATGTTTGTAATGAATAAACTCAATAACTACTAGACCGATTTTGAAAATTCTTTCACATATAGAAAGCTACATTAGCAACGAGTAACATAGGCTATGTTTTATATTATAAAGTTACGCGGGCGAAGTCGCGTGCAACAGCTACTATACCATAAAGTAGTACCTAATTTCGAAATTGTCCCAAACTTAGCAGTCACTCATAGAAGACCATTAAAAAAATTAAATTGGATAAAAGCATGTGTAGGCTGTTTATTTTACAGTGCTGAATGTGATATGCTAAAGAAAATGTCTTTTGGTATTTACATAATAAAATAATATGCCTTTATAAAAGTAGAACCTAGTAGGTAGTAGGTAGTAATAGCTTAGTACTAAGTAGTTACTTTTCGAAATCACTATGTAGCTGATCCAGGTGCCATATTGATTTTTTGGATTTAAATCTTAATAATATGTTATAAGTGAAAATTTTCTATTCAAGCTTACAAAGTAAGATTGTAAATTACTTTAATAAAAATGAATAAATAACTTTACCTTCCAACGCAACCGTTGCGTTCCAGAATCACCCCAGGCTCTATTAGTTTGCCTAACTTAGCGCGGATTGTTAGAATTTCCCACAGAACAATGTTATATCGATCTATATACCGTTTTTAACGTGGCAAGCTCCTTTTGAAGCGAGCTAGAATTCCACTAGCGAGCACGAGAGCAATGAAAATCATACATCACGAAGACATACGAGCGAACGTGATCACATTTGTACGAAGTTTGTCAACTACGCCGATACGATTCGAGTAAAACCGAATGTTTCCGATACACATCTGCGTCGGCGCTATGCGAATGCTCATGCCGCATGACATAGATAATCTGCACCTCCCGCTGAGCTAGCACACGATATTATATAGCCAACTTAATAAATGCCTATTAAAATAAATTGTTTGGCATTGTTGGCTTCCGAGTCGCGTGCTCCCATAGCTTTGATTGCATACCTTATATTAGCGATCTACGATAAAATATGCCAGCTAATTTATGCCGCTGCCTATGAATATAAAGAGATTATCGCACAACCGTTTTATTGGGCCCGCAATTAGTCAATGAATTATGTGTATGAATAATATAGATCTTTGAAGATTTGATTTAATTCATTGTAAGTATTCGGTATATATTAACCGCAGATTCATGGCTGTTTGATAAGACACACAGGAAATCATTTGTCTATTACTTAGATAACATTGTTGATTTGAGGAACATACTTAGATTCTTTTGGTAAATAAGTTCCTACTTATAAATATCATTCCTGAGGTATCAACGTATCAATAATGCCATCATAATACAACCTTTGTGATTTGCTACCACAACTATTCTCATCTAGTACTATAAAAAACACATAGGTAGTTTTTAATCCTTTCATCATCTAGTCTTAGCACTGTCACTCCTACTGCGCTTGCCTGTGGCCACTCTAGTAAGTGGATTAACCCTGAATAAGAAAAAAAAAGCGGAATCGACATATAGGGCAACTAAATTGAAATCTGCGCTCCCAAATTTGTGATCTCAAATGAGCATTAATAATGATCATTCCTATTACACCTACAACTTTTAGGTGAACTTGATGTGTACTTGATTCAAGTGTACAGTACAGTCGCCAATGCTCTTAAATCATCAGCTAAAGAGGTCCTACCAGCCTCATAGTGAAAGATACTATCCACACAATTTTACAATTTTCGGGTTTTACATACGGCCTTGTATTTATTATAGCAAAATGATTGTAATAATGGTTCAAATATCATCATCATCATCTCAGCCGTAGGACGTTCACTGCTGGACATAGTATCTCATTGAAAGAATTGGTCTTTTTTAATGTTCGGTCTTCGGTAGATGGGCACCATAATGGGCCATAAGGCTATAATGGGACATGATGGGGATTGGGATAGGGAAATGGCTGTGGCATCCCTTACTCACTCACTAAAAGACAAAAGCATACATGCTGTTATTTCATATCGGTCTTCTGTAAGAGGGTGGTTACTGCCACTAGGTGGGCTGCCCAAATGACTGCGAAAAGCAGTGTGTGACCTGCTACTACTTATATATTTTTAATTTTTCAACACGGACGAAGTTGAAGGCACCAGCTAGTTGTAATTATAAATTTCTTATAGCCGCATAGTACCGAGTTGGCATGGCAGCAATTTCATAAAGGCAAACGATCCCGCCCAAGGCTCTCTCTAGTGGATCAATCAGATTAAAATATATTCCGACTAGCTCGACAAAGCCCTTAACATAATATCGTTACATTGAAGCTCTCCTCTTTAACAAGACACAAGCGAACACTGTGCTCCACCGTGCTAATAAACAAATCTAAATGCGAACTAGGAACTTAGTGGTGTTTTAGTTGGAAAACCACCTATGTTTAGCAATTATGTTAAAGCCATAAAGCGGCAATTTAAATGTGAGCTTTGATATCTATAGTGGCAACCGAAGTGGGAGGTCTCCGTTTAAATTGGTGTTTTAAGGAGTGGTGTTAGTGGCGAAATGGGATAGGGTTTCGTTCAGTAAAAGGTTTTCTGAATGAAAGGTAGGTAGTGTTTTCGAGGGATAATTTTAAATAAAAAATTCAAAGACTGACTTATGAGCAAAAAAGGTCAAATTCGTCAAAAATTTAATATGATTTCAAGATTTGCATCTTGAATACGGTCTAGCTAGATTGTATACCTACGTGTTTTGTACATTGAATGCGAATGTGGTCGCAATAAATACAGGGCGATGGTGCTTATTCACGCTTCCCAACAATGCGTACCGTAAACTTAGTAGGGGGCTTTGTGTTAGTTATATGTTTTGTTTTATGATCATCCTCTATGAGGAGTGCAGTGGGAGGTAAATGTGCCAAGTCATATCTCAGAATATATAATATATTCTGAGGTCATATTATTATTATTATTCGCTAGTGGCTATTCCTGTCTGCTAGAGAACCAGTATCACTACGTCCATTGCTGAAATATTGTGATCGCCACGTAAACTAAAGCTCTCTACCTATACCTACCACGTTGAGAAACTGTAGTACTTTTTTGATAGAGGCATTCTTCACATCTTCACAAGCCATTGTGTGGCTTCCTAGGATGTGACTGCGCTTGTGCATCAACGGGCCACACTCGCACAGGATATGCATTGGTGTTTCCTCTGCCTCATGGCAGAAGCGACACTCTCCTGTACTAGTGAGACCCATTAGTTTAAGGTGCCTATTGAGGCGGCAGTGCCCCGTTAGTGCCCTAGTTAGCATGCACAAATTGCTCCTACTAAGCGACATAGCCTGGTTTGTCACGTTTCGACTATAGGCTTTTATGAGCGCTTTGGAATGGTTCAAACCTGGCAAGTTAGTCCAGCGTTTGTAAGATTTAGTAAAGCACTGGTTCCATATGGTCCAGTGAGCTAGGCTGTTTGGTAGTCCACACATAGGTTCAGGACCTATTAGCCTACCTTTTGCGCCTGCTCGAGCCAGTTCGTCGGCAAGTTCATTGCCTTCGACCCCCATATGGCCAGGTACCCACACTTTATTCTTGCGCCCTAAAATATTTAAGTAGTCTACACAGTTTCGCACCAGCTTTGAGACAATAGAGTCCGAGTCCAGTGCTTGAAGTGCAGCCTGACTATCTGAGTGAATGTAAATTACACGGTTGACGTAGTTTCTTTGCAGGTTGATTTCCGCGCATTCTAGGATGGCGAAGACCTCTGCTTGGAAGATGCTGGCGTATTGTCCCAGGTTTACACTGGTCCTGTAATTCTGGTCCCCGCCATACACTCCACAACCTACGTCAGGTCCTGATTTGGACCCATCGGTATACCAAGAAAGGCTACCTTCCTCCCAAGAGATCTTGTTATTTGACCAGTTTTCTCTTGAGAGTAACTCCACAGTGTAAGATTTTTCTTCTATGTACTGTGGTAACAATGTGTCAGTAGGCATGCCTAGGATAGGATCCCTTAGTACTGAGTCTTCTAGAGCTCTCAGTACCTCGGACAGCCAATTGTGTTTACCCCGATTCATCATTCTGTGCATACTGGTTTTCGCCTCCTTCTCTAAAAATAGATGCAGAGGCGGTAGGCCCAGGATTGCCTATAGAGATGCTCCGGGGGAACTCGACATGGCTCCTGTTATCATCAGACATGCCAAACGCTGTAAGCCATTAAGCTTATCAATAATCGTCTTCTGGTTGGCTTTTCTGTACCATACTATAGAGGCGTATGCAATCATCGGCCTCACAATAGCAGTGTACAGCCAATGGGTGAGCTTGGGACACGGACCCCAGCTCTTCCCTACCATTCGACGACTGATACATAAGGCTGCCTTAGCCTTATTTATCACATTTCCAATGTGTGCGTTCCACGTTAGTCTCTGGTCGAATGTGACTCCCAGATATTTGACCTCTGAGGAAAATTCAACTCGTTTGCCATTTACTAGAGGTGGCTTTAATTTGTCTAGCAACCTCTTTCTGGTAAACGGTACTATAGCGGTTTTGTCACCGTTAACTGACAGTTCATTTGCTGTGCACCACTCGCAAATGACGTTTAGAGCTTTCTGTAGTATGGCCGAAATAGTGCTTTGGCAGAAGCCTCTTATGATCACCACTAGGTCATCAGCATAACCTAGGGTATCGATCTTGTGCTCTGCCAGCCTGTACAGAAGCTGATCAACTGCAAGAGTCCAAAGCAGTGGCGATAGAACTCCGCCCTGCGGGCACCCTCTTGTAGTTGCTACGGTAAACGAGGTATCATGTAGTTCGACCTTCGCTTTACGTTTGGATAGCATGGCCTTTACCCACCTAACTGTAGTCGGGTCCACATTTTTGTTTTGTAGTCCCCTCACTAAAGTGTTGGTGGGAGTATTGTCGAAAGCGCCTTCTATATCCAAAAATGCGCACAGAGCTATCTGCTTATCTTCCAGAGCCCTTTCCGCCCTGTCAGCTAGTTGTAACAGGGCCGTCTCAGTGGACCTTCCCTTCTGATAGGCGTGCTGGGTGCAATGAATGGGTTTCAAGGCCAGGGCTTTGTCCCTTATGTATCTGTCTAGAATCTTTTCTAGAGTTTTCAGCATAAAGGACGTTAGGCAAATTGGTCTGAAGGACTTGGGCAGAGCGTAATCCTTCCGACCTGCCTTTGGTATAAATAATACCTTAGCCCGGGTCCATTGTTCCGGTATATATCCCCAGGCATAACTTGCCCGGTAAATCTTTACCAGATGCGGCGTGAGTACGTCTATGCCTTTTTGTAATAAAATGGGCAGCAGTCCGTCTTCACCACTAGACTTCAGGGGTTTAAAGGATCTAATAGCCCATTTCACAACTTTGGGTCGGATGAGATCAGCCGCTCTGTTACGGTCCTCATTTCGAGGCCTTTGGTGTAAAGGCGTTCTGTCTGACCCGGTCGATAAATTGTGAGCCCCCGGAAAGTGAGTTTTTATCAGCAACTGAAGAGTTTCCTCCTCAGTGTTCGTGAAGGAGCCATCAGGTCTTTTAAGCAGCCCTAATTGACTAGGCTTGTCCTTCGCGAGCAGTCTATGGATTCTAGCCCCTTGAGGCATTTGTGTTAATTCCTCGCAGAGCTTCCTCCATGCAGCACGCTTGGACTTCCTTATCTCCTTATTGTATTCAGTCAAGGCTTTTTTGTAATTCTCCCACTCAAGGGTTCTTCTTGCCTTGTTGAAAAGACGCCTGGTTTTCTCCCGTAGCTTCTGGAGCCTCGAGTTCCACCAGGGTACATTCCTTTTGGAGTGCTTTGTTCTGAGTGGACAGCTTTCCTCAAAGGCACTCCTTATTGCCCTCGTGATAGCCTCCACTGCATGTTCTAGCTCCTCCGGTGTACATATACTTTTAGGGAAGTCCTCAAGATTTTGCCTTAGTTTGTTGTTATAAACATCCCAGGCTGTAGCTTTCGGGTCCCTGTAAGTTACAGTTTGATCTTTTGTAGATGTTGCTAGATCAAAACGAATTTGGCTGTGATCAGACATAGAGCTTTCTTCACTGACATGCCAGTTTGATATGAACTTGGCCATATTGTCAGTGGCGAAGGTTATGTCTAAAACTTCCTGCCTTACGGTTGTCACGAAGGTCGGCTTGCTCCCTCTGTTGAGTACCTGTAAACAGTTAACTAAGAGAAAGTCATGTAGTAACTCACCTCTATTATTTGAGTCGGTGCTGCCCCACGTTATGTGATGGGCATTGGCATCGGCTCCAACAAGTAGCTCGGCTTTGTGATGATGCGCGTACGCCACCACTCGCGCAAGCTCCACCGTGGGGTCCTGTCCTTCATAAGGAAGGTACGCAGAACAGACGATGATTCGTGTTCCCTCCCTGCCCTTAATGTTGACAAAAGCTGCCGCCATATCATCAGTGCATAACTCTGGCACTGGCAAACATTCAATATTTCTATTGAAGACTATGCTTGCTCTGGGCTTTGAGCCACAGGTATTATAGAGAATTTTACCTGCAGACTGGAGTCCCAGAACCGCACCATTTTGGGTCCAGGGCTCTTGTATAAGAGCGATATCAACCTCACCCCGCAGGAGAAGCCGCTCTAGCACTGCTGTGGCAGCCATCGCATGGTGAAGATTGATTTGAACCACCCTCATCTTCTTTTTTTTTTTTTTTTTTTTTTTTTTTTTTTTCCCCTAAGCGCCCTTTTTGGTAGAAGGGCCTTTGGAGCCGGCTGTCGTCTTCGGCGGACGTTTTGTTCCACCTGCAGACTTAGCCTGCCCTCTGATGGCCTTTCCACCGTGCGCCCTACGCCCTCCCGTGCCAACCCCCCTGCTAGCGACCTGAGAGCCATCGCCTGCCTTTGCAGACAGTTGATGTCCCTCGCGCCGGCTGGAGCCCTTCGTTGGCTCAGTGGACTCTGCTGCGTTGTCACTGCCGCTCTTGACGTTAAAAATTATCTTTTTAAAGCCAATAGCGGCCCTGTACTCCGCAGCTTTTAAGACCTCAGCAGAAGGGTCGTCTATGAAGAAGGTCGCTACAGTGCCGCCCTTCTCAGCCCTACTGCTGATGGTCTTCCAGTGCTCAGTATTGAGCCCCACATTTTGCGTCCTCAGCAGCAGCAGAGCTTCATCTAGGCTCTCCGCTTCGCTGCTGGGCACAAAAGTGGTACAAATTGTAGGCTTAGGCAGTTCCTTCTCAGGTATGTATGAGAGGTTTGCCTCAGGCCACGGTTTAAGGCTTGGGATTCTGCTCACAAGCCACTCCTGGCTGTACTGGTTCTCACACGTAATGAGAATCCAGCCAGGTTTTTTGGAGAATCCCAAGAACCTTGGACCAGTACCTTTTTCAGCCCTGGTGATTTCGAGGATGATGCTGCGATGCGTCAGCCTCATTTGTTCTTCGCTCATGGGTTCGCTGTTGCGAATGCCCACTCGCGAAGCTCCCGCTGCCTCTCTAAACGTAGGCTTAGCTCTCGACGGGCCAGCCTGCGCTTCCTCCGTTTTAGCCGCCTTTTTTGGCTGGTTCGGAGACTCCTCTTCCGAGCGTTGGCGTTTCGAGGCGATTGCTTTGGGTGGCACTGAAGGAGTTTTGTTGTCTCCCTCCTTGCTGCTCACCCTCGCCTTCGTCGGATTCGGAGGAGGCCTTGCAATATCGAGCTGATCCCAGGGCTTTTTAGCAATAGCCCTGGCCTCAGCTACTGAGTAGTTGGCTGCAATAAGCCTCTTCAGGCGTTTCCTTGCGGCGCCTGAAAGCTTACTAAGCGGCTTTCTACTTTCTTTGGTGCTGACATGAACCGAGTCTGTTGCCAAAGGCATTTCAGCGGCATTTGAGTCCACTGATTGCCCATGGTCTAGCCTCTCACCCATGTCAGCTGCTTTTATCGAGGCTGTGTTGGAGGCGTCAGAGCGTCCCCCAGGCGAGCCTGATTCAGATGGATCATCGAGATCCAAACCAGAGAACAGTGATGTAGGTATAAATTCATCCATGTTGTTCCCACGAGTAGATACGGGATATAAAACGTCCAGTCGGCCTTCCCGTTACCGACTAAGGGTATATACACTCCGAGGTCCCCAGGTATCGGAGGTTGACCGCTAGCGACTGAGAAACCCCTCAGCCACTCACCCTCTTGGCGCGCGTCATACCGTAGGGTTGGGGTAAATTTTTATAGAGGCTTTCTACCTCGCGGTCCGGGCAATTAAGCCAAGACCCCCGTTCCTGTGAGACATGACCACAGGCTTACGGTGTAAGAGAGGGCATTTCCTCACCTCCTTTAAGCCTGCTGGTTAGGCCGGCTACAGTGTCGGGTTATTTGCCGCCGCCCGAGGTTCGGCGTTGACAGCTTTACGGCGAGGTTCTGTCTCTTCTCGAGCCAACCCT
The DNA here is from genome assembly GCA_945859745.1 of Synanthedon formicaeformis. NCBI lineage: Eukaryota > Metazoa > Arthropoda > Insecta > Lepidoptera > Sesiidae > Synanthedon > Synanthedon formicaeformis. The sequence goes on from OX243964.1 coordinate 1,675,555, forward strand.
CCTCCTTTCTCATCCGGGCTTGGGACCGGCAAACGGCGGAGTTAAAATATACAGATGTTCTAAATTTTTAATTGCTTATGGACCGACTATATTCGTAGGCCTAAATATATGGATACAAATTTTAATTTTATAAATAATATTTCTTAACTATTATTATCTTATAAGATTTATAGTCATCTAATTTATACAAAGAAAATTATACTAAGCCAAAAAAAGATTTCAATCAATTGCTTTCTTAACATAATTGAAATGATTTATGATCTGTTTTTAAAAAAAAAAAAAAATAATTTAGGAAAAAAATGTCTTAGTAAGTCAATATTTGAGAGATTATTGTTATACAGTTATCTCTCTGCGCATATACTAATTGACCCTTACGGTAAAAGAAATTCATAATTATTGCTCACTTTTTTATTGCACATAATTATTGCTAGTCAGGTGTTGAATTTTATTTATTTCTATTTTCAAATGATCCCTCTTGAACAGTACTTTTTCCGGATGAAAGGTGTATGACAACGTGTATGGAAAACTTCATGATAGTTGAATTTCAAAGATCAATGAAATGGAAATCATGAATCATAATATATTGGTTGAGTAGTTATGACGTGAACCGTAACAAACAAACTGACAAATTCACAATCTTATTTGAGATACAACTTTCAGTCATGCCACTAAATACGGCGAATGTTTGCTTTGACTTAAAAATATTACCAAATATGCCCATTGAAACATTACTGCTGTATTTTATGGCGAAACATGACTGTGAATATCTGCTAAGTATGCGTGGAACTTGTTCAATATCCGATTATTTTCGAAAATATTCTCAGCGCGGTTTCCATAACTTTCACACAACGGATCGAGTGGGTGTGAATTTACTTACATATCCGTCACAAGCGGAGATAATGTGCTAAGAAACAATTGCGAATAAATTTTTATTGTTGTAGCTGGATTTAAGTGCTCTTGGTTAACATTATTCTGTCCAGCTGACAATTTCTTGGCTGACAATTTTTTTTGTAAAGTGCTGTTGTGCTGTGCTGTGTTCTTTTGAAGTGTCATAAAGAGGGTTTTCTCTCTTGGTAAAACTACTTAAAAAATTCTGAAGAGACGAAAACAAGTGAAAATCTAAAGGTGCAATATCAAGGCTATAATTATGGTGGATGCTTATACACTTCCAGGTCTTTCAATATTTGCTGAGTGGCTAAATATGGCGTAATAATGATCAACCACATCCTTTCTGTAGATCAATTCCGGCCCCTCTCTATTTCTTGCTTGAGTGTCATCAGCTGTTGATCAAGACAATCTATACATAAAAAGTTTTGCATTTAGATTAGTAGTAAATGGATTAATACATTTGAAATTTTTATTAAGCAAGACGAAATGCTATTAATTTCTATATGATTGAGTATTAAATTGAAAGATAATTAAGACAGAGCCAGTGAAAATTCTAAAAGGCAGTCGTCAATCAGACTAGCACTCATCACAAGCTCCTATAGAATTACCACAAGCCGTTGGTGTTATAGTATTTACGTAATATCTAGTATTAAAACCAGCTTACGCCTGACCGAGTGTAATAAAAATGTAATGGGTGCGCATAATATTTTAATGAATGGTTTAGTAAAGAGAAAATCATTCATGTCGCAATGTCTGCTTGCATTTATGCGTTTTTACGCCCATTAGGATGTTTATTACTGTATACGATTCAATGTAAGAATTAAGAAAATAATTCTATCTTAATTTTACAAGTATAGGGTGTTATGGAGCGAGCTATACTCGGACTTTCTTTGGTGGATACTATCCATTGGATAGTATCAAAGATTCTGAAATTCGCCAAAGAACTAAGGTTGTCGACATAGCCAAAATAATTAGCAAGTTGACTTGACAATGGACAAGTATTTAATTAGTAGAATATGTTGCAAAAGTAGAAGTCTAAAATTCATTCTGCAAACTGTATTATTATAAATGTAATATCGACGCTATTTAAACGAAGCGTAATAGCGGCTAAATGGGTTTATTTCCGCAACAGTATTTCCTAACAAGGAAGGCCATAGCGAACATCAAATGAAAGGGGCAGGTTATAACTCTGAGATTATAAGTTATGGCCATAGTCGATGCGGTTTGAATGTTTCGATGTAAACATGTAACAATTTGCGAGCATTTACCTCTTCGCTACCCGCACGCCTATGGTGCTTCCACTACTAGCCTGCGGGTGTGACCTTATAATTACGTAGAGAGCACAGTGTCAGATCGGCAGCGGTATGTTTGATATATTAGAGTGTAGTGCGAGTTTTACTCGATTAAATGTGTTAGGTTCGTTTATTTTTACCAACAATGTTTTAATTATATGGCCCTCAATTGATATATTCCAAGCCCAAAGTTGGTTATTTACTCTGTTATTTACTCTTTCGCGGCGGCGGGGTTCGCTCCCTTGCTCGCGGGACATGGCCGACGTCGGATCTAGTTTGAGAATATGAAGAGGAATATACAAATTGAGGGACAATAGTACTAAGCTTACAGTATTGTTATATATTTCGTTTAATGTATAAAGTGTGTGAAGTTAAAATAAACAGTTGTCTGAGGAGTTTACGACGGCATTTTTATTGAGAGTCCTATCCGTCAGGAGTACTCTCACAAATGCAAGTAAAACTCGCACTCTGAACATCTAAGTAATTTGAAGGTTAGAAAGTACATACATTTAGAAAGTAGTTATACAACAATATTCGAAACATAAAATAATATAAAATTCATAAATTCATAAATCGTGCAAGAGTAATTGTGTCCAGGTAAAAGGTGCATTAATTCATTCAATTGCAATGTTTAAGGTTCTATAGAAGCTTTTATGAATATATAAATAAGAATCTATTGAATATAGATGAATTGTAGTTTTGTTTTCAAATCCGCCACCGCTTCCACTTAGCTCCGCTTCCGCTAACTCCAGCTAAAAAAACCTCACCCGTAAATTTATTACTATGTGTGTACAGCATCCCCATTATACCGATGGTGGTGCAGCAAACACCTGACGATTTGTGACCATTTGTGTCGACCGATTCCGATTACACTTTTATAATGAACATGTTACCAATGCTGAGGCTTCTTAATAAAAGCACGTATGTTTATCTATATGAAGAAAAGCACACACGTATATAACTTAGGAATGAAGATTTTAAAATCAAAATCTCTATTTCTAAGTTAGCTAAGTCGTAGTTTAAGAGTTTATTATTTTTTATTATTCTTTTATATGATTCTTTTTAGTTTTTTCTTCTTATTCGTTATTATTCTTATAAGTTTATTCTTCTTTTTAATGTTTCAGTAAATAATTTTCGTGTAGCACGTTTTTTCCAAATTTTATTGGAGAAAGCTTTACAAAACTTCAAAGACTTTTTTGTGCTAAAGTTAGCAGGCAGGCTGACGGTCAACTTTAAGCTGGATGCTGGATGGATGGAAGCTGGATACTATTGCCTATTAATACAACCATCAACGTCATAGGTCCTGCAATTGCTTAGCGTACCTTAGTTTGATAAAGATAATGGATTAGGAGACAATGAGGAAATGGGCTTTGACATCCCTTACCGAAACACAACAGCACACATGTTGTTATTTTACGGTGGTCATCGTAAGGAGGTGGTTACTGCCCCCCTGCGCCCACTAAGTAATATCTTTAATTACAACTACGATTCATATTTTAAATGATTTCCTCTGTAGGCTATTTTCAGTAAGAATGTGTTTGCCTGCAGATTAGATTAGATGGGTTTTCACATTATTTTAAGTCTACAAAAAATATAATGAAATTAATTTACTGCTGTCGGAATAACTATTACTATTACCAGAAATTCTAAAAAACCTAGTTTAGAGATGCTATGTAACCTATCTTTAGCATATTATTCTAAATTCAATTGTCATTTTCCAAAATTAAATTATTAGTATTAAATAAATTAATAAGTATATTGCTTATACTTATGTACATGTAAATTCAAGTTTAAAAGGTTTGGCATTAGGTCGAAAATTCAATAAAGGTATTTTAAGTTCAATGATGCTACACTCTCATGACAATGTGGGGTCGTCCGTCCGATGGATAACGAACGATTTGACTAGGCGATATAGTATTCGTTTACTAGTATATTCGATTGTCGGAGGATCGAGATGTTCTCTTTGTGAGGCCGCGCATTACACGATACCGAACTAAGTCAATGTTTAGACAGAATTAGAAATGGCTTTAATATTATATTTATACTAATGTCATCTTTAATTTTTTATCTAATAAAAAAAATTCATAAAAAAAATATTAATATGGAAAAAAAATGTATATTAATATCTTAATTAAAAAATAGATTTTAATGTTAGAGTTGGTAGGCTGACGTCCACTCGAGATGAGGTGACTGCCGTCGCCAATTCACACAAGGAACACCAATTTATAAGAAGAATAAGAATTACAAATGAAATATCAACCTGGATGGCATAAGATAAGAGGGATAATGAGAGGGGATAGGGAATGGGTACTGGTGCCCCTTATTCAGATTAAAGTTGTGGCGGGGTGACACTGCACTGGGCAGTCATAGCTGGGGATGTCCTTATAGAAGAAGAAGACCACTGTGAAATAACAACTCATTCCCGGCTTTGCAACGGTGCATTTTTTCTGCAAATCTTTATATAAAAAAAATTAAAATTTAAAAATGGGCAGATGGATTTTAATTCGGTTTCACATAATATGGAAAGATGGATAAACGGGGAACATTTTTTATGAATAAAAATTGCACCCCGAGCGTAGCCGGGAGCAAGTATCTAGTTATATATAAAAAAATCTTCATTGTCTGACATCCTTTCAACTACTGAAAATCCGTTCATAATTTTTGAGATTATCGCCAACTAATACTCAAACGTGCATAATTAATAAATAATTTTTATGCAGATTTTTTAAATGTAACAAAATGTTTCATTAAAATTAGTTGCCAATGTTATTGTCATCTGAGTGTCTACGATCGTCGATACCCACAAGGCAAAGCTATAAATACGTTTGGTATTGCACGCACAACAATTAAATTATCATAGGGAAGTCACTGCACGCGACCGTTGAGTTAAGGGACGGATGAAATGCCGGCAATATAGCTAACTAGTGTAACTCTAATACTTGATATTTCCGAATCTTGATTTAGGTATCGTTTTCTGTTTTCAAATAAAATTTAGAACAAATTTCTCTATAGATTCAATTATGTAGTGTTACTTATATTGCTATTCCTAGCCACTTATTATCTTTCATGTATGGTAATGCAAAGTAAATATTAGTAGCATATATTTAACCTTGTCTCCTTTTTTTTAAGCTTAACATATATAGAAAACAGAAATCAGTGTGTTCAAATAGAAAAATAAACTTTTCAGTTTTATTATGTTGTTCAACTTCAATTCAATTCATAATTTGAGGAAATAACACCGCTTACAGAAGACAACCGTTCACACTTTTTGTAAGTAGGTAAGAGATTCCAATGCGCAATTTGGTTCCTAATCAAGAGATTAGATTAGCATAAGAATCCTAGTTAGGTCGGCAAAACGCTTACAGCAACTGTGGCGTTGCTTGTATTAAAAGGTGATGGTTGAATAATTGATAATATAAGTTACATAAGTTTCGCACGAGGCCTCCTCTCCGTGTGGTACACGTCAATTACTAGAGTTATTGCAGCGGTGGATCGTGAGCGGCGGCTGTGTCGCAGACATCGGCATGCATGTAAGGTGCACCGTACATTTGCCCCACCACTGACGAATTCTTGCCTTATTACCCACCAACCTTACCTTTATCCTCTTTAAAAGACAGTTTTATATTTATATATTTATAAAAAGTACCATTAAGAAATCTTAATTTTTTTTTTAAAAGACGAAGTGCCAAGTCTTGCTCCTGCTGGACATGGGCCTTCCCCGTAACTCTCCAATAGGACCGGTCAGCAGCCTGTTTCCACCGTGGATTCGTGGCCTTCATAAGGTCGTCCATACAAATTGTAGGTGGACGTTCTACGCTGAGCTTGCCGAGAATCCTCGGCCCCAGCGGCCATCAGCTCTCCGTACTGTTCTAACCCACTGCCAGTATATTATCACAAATTATTTCATATATTCAGGATAATTCTGGATAAATAATAGCTTTCTTTGGTAGGCTAGTAGAAATCTCAACATGTTGTTCAGCGAGTTGGATGCTGATATTGATATATTTAATTGTAAATCGACGGAAATTAAGCGTAAATTGACAGATATACTATTTAACTGAGTGTTTTTCTTTTCTTTTCATTTTGTTCTCTTTTTCTCATTATTTTATTTGATTTAAATTAAGTTTATGTTATATTAATTGTTATATGTTGTCATTCGTCACAATTTCTATTTTGTAATTTATCTGTGTATACCTTAAAATTGCCTTGTATTACCTATACCTATTATAAGTTTTTTGTTTGTCCTGTTGGTGTACATCTTGAAAAGTAAATAAATAAATTTACCATTATACTGACACGTTAAAGTTTCAATCTTTACTTTTTTGGAATTCTCAGAGAATCCTGTCCTGTCCTGTCTTAATTATTTATGTCACGAAGTAACTTCGGACAGGCTAATTTTCCCAATGAAGATAGCCTGTCACCGACAGCAGACTTTCCTGTGGTAGTACAGTAGCATGGAGCAGGTTACGTAGCAGAATCTATTATCACTATGAAAGCTTCACCGGCCCCTCAGAACTTGTATTAATTGCATACCACCTCCAAGTGTAGGCTATAGTGATATCAGTTCGGTGTGTACTCACACATAATATTATAACAGTTCGTCTGGCTTCGAATCTTTTGCCTGAGGCTTTCGCATCGTAACCTTAAAATTTTATTGTTATGTCTTAGCCTTGAAGGGCTACAGGGCTTGGGAATTTGTATGTATTGCGTGAACATAATTTTCAAGTGTCGTACGTGAACATGATTTCGATGGAAACAATTTCGAATTGAATTTTGGTATTTTGAACCGTTAGCGTGAAAGGAGGTCTTCCAACAGTTTCAACTTATGCTAGTATTCCTAGTAAGTGTGAGCATAGGCAATATGGAAAGAGATAATGTTTGCATTTTCAAGAATCTCTATAAATTAAAAAAATGCGTTCATTAATGTTCATTCGAACTGTTTTTAGATGCATTTTTTTTTTAATTCTTGTTTTCGATTCTAAATATATTGAAATTATATGTTATTTTCACAAATAGAGAATTTAATTACCTACCTAATGTTTTTAAAGCATAAAACCAAGTGCATTGATGATTACGATATTTTGATAATAAATTTTATAATTCTGACTTTATTAACAATTTGTATTCGAGTTTATGATATCCTTACTCGATATTAACATTTCAATTAGAAAATACATAACTAAGTTTTTACGATTTATATAAAACTATATTACACGAGATGCAAACACATTCAGTAGTAATGAAAAACACAGTAAAATATAACAGTTAATACAATTTCTCTATTGATTATAATATTATTATTAGTGAACAAATAAGAAAATTAAAAAAATAATAATTCATAATAACCCTTCCCAAAAACCTTCTTTTATAAAGTCGTAACAAAAATCAAGATTTATAAGTTATTAGCTATCCCACCCCGGCCTTGCATAGATGCAATTTTTCTGTAAATTGTATCCACAAACTATCCTCGCTTATCGCTCTTTTCATTAGTTAAAACCGTATCAAAATCTGTTAGCGAGAAACAGACAGAGGTGGACAGGGACTATAAATTATATTACAGGCACTAAAAATACAAAAAAAATATATAAATACTAATAAGAAAATTACTAGTGAATTTAGTATTATACATTCTGTCTTTGTTTCAGTGAATGAGCATTGCATTATAAAATGGTTTGGTATTTCTTCGAATATCAAAAGACTTATAAATGATAGTAACAGGTTCATCTTAAGTGTGCGTTGGATAGACAGACCATAAAATGGTATTTGCCGTTTCGACTTCAAGGAAGGTAGCAGTTCGGTAAAGCAAAAACGTGCACTGAAGAGTTAACTATACAATTAACTGTAGATACAGTGATATGTTAAGTAAGTACTAGATTGAGCACTCCCTACGATTTCTTGATAATTCATGCTCCAACGCGGAAGGTGCGCGGGGGTTGGTGGGGGACGGCGCGGCAGTAGTGTCAAGGTCAATACGTCAAGTCGTAGACAACTGAATATTAATATGGCCGACCCGATAAGCACATCGGTTTTAACAAATTAAATATTAACCTATTTAACGTTTCAATATTAATAAAACTTACCTATGGAAGGTCACACCAGCAGTTTTACCAATATTTTTTGTTGTATTTTTGCAATATCTCATCACACAAGACGGCATTTTTATTGGTTTTAAAAATAATAACGCGCCTGCCTAATCTCTACGAGCGCGTATGACAGACTATGAACGGGTAGGACGGCGGAACTCCAATCACTTGGAACACTCATCGCGCCTTGAGTGTTCCACCTAGTACGTAGTACTTAACATATCACTGTGTAGATACATACAAAACACAACTATCTAAGTAAACCTAGCGCATTCTAATTTCATTATACTAATATTAAAATTAATTTAGTGTGGTGATTAATGTACTAGCGACCAGCCCCTGGCTTTGCTCGGATGCGATTTTTTCCTACAATTTATTTACACAAATCTTTCTCGTATATCGCTCTTTCAATATTGAAAACTGTATCAAAGTCTGTTGAGTGGTATAAAAGAAGTTAACTTGTGACTATAACGCACCAAATAAATGTTATTTTACGGTAAGTGGGCTTTTAGGGAGTAACAACAGTCTTATTAAGTTCCAATCGCCTTTCGCTGGGTGATTTTGGTTACACTTATACAGTTATGCTTATATCTGTATATCTTATATCGTCTATGCTTCTATCGTCCAGAGCGCTATATAGGATACTAACTGGAAAAGCGTTGAAAAAGAAAAAAAGTAGCCTATCCTGTGTCCCGTACGTCTAAATGTTTATCTACCAAGTTTCATGAGAATCAGCTAATTCGTTTAAGAGTTATGGAGGAACATACATATATACATACATACATACATACATACATACATACATACATACATACATACATACATACATACATACATACATACATACATACATACATACATACATACATACATACATACATACATACATACATACATACATACATACATACATACATACATAAAAAAATTGTAAAAATGGTCAATTTAGTTTCAGTGTCATGTATAGAGCCTATAAACACGATCTCTGAAAACAAAGTAACTTACTCCATGACCAACCCTTACATTATTAGTATTGATATGTCTATGAACAAAAGCTGAATTTAGCTCAATAAATGTAGTCATGTCACCAGACGGAATTTCTGATTTAAGAGATCTACTAATTAAGAAATTATAAAAATGTATAATTTAATATGGAACAGAAAACGTTTTTCAACACCGTTCCATTGTTACCATTACTTTCCTAAATTCACTGATCGTTTCCTGAACAAATACCGATTTATGTTTGAAACGTATAATTCAGTTGAGTGTTCTTCAATAGCACGGCGTAATAACATCAATAAACTATATAAAAACAAACACCACATCAATATGGCGATCCGTTAGCTGGACATAATCTGACACGAGCACACAGCTCTATGGATTTATGTCGTGGTACAAGTTACAAGTGATCACGAAAGCTCTTTTCATTGTTGGTTTTGAGGCCAAAATCTTGATCCGTCAAGAGTAAAATGTGGGCAGTTAATTTTCAAATTTTTTCACATTTTTCAGTTCATAAGAAACTTCCTCAGATTTCCAAGAAAATTTAAAAAAAATGCCGAATTTGTCCAGCCGTTCCTAAGGTTTGCGCTTAGCAACACATATATAGCGTTCGTTTTTTATTTATATTCGCTCTAATTATAAAAGATGGTAATAAAAGTTCGTATAATAAAATATGCACACACTAGAAATTTGTATATTATATAATTTCTAAAAACACATTATAAATTGAGAATATGGTTATCAACTGTTGGAAATTTTGTTTTAATTAAGTTAAATTATATTTAAAATTCACACTTCATTTTAGACCAAAAACTAGTCGGTTACCTTTAAGCAATATTTAAGTATACATTGAGCCCAGTCTAATGAATTGCACCAAAGGTTTAATCTTAGATAATCGTTTGCGTTATCTAGCGATTGTGCGGCCGCCCCTCAATCCCGGAGCCCACAATTTGAGGCGATAAAACACAAGGCCGAATCCATCGGAACTGGGAAACTATGGAGACAAAGGGGAAACGAATAGCTTATATTTTACTCTCTAATAACTATTTTTAAATAAAATTAAAGACTGCGAACTCCACGGAGTAAAACTTTCAGCATTATTTATAACTAGCTGGCGCTCGCGACTTCGTCCGCGTTGAAAAAAAAAGTAGCCTATCCTGTGTCCCGTACGTCTAAATGTTTATCTACCAAGTTTTATGAAAATCGGTTAATTCGTTTAGGTGTTATTGAAGAACATACATACATACATACATACATACATACATACATACATACATACATACATACATACATACATACATACATACATACATACATACATACATACATACATACATACATACATACATACATACATACATACATACATACATACATACATACATACATACATACATACATACATACATACATACATACATACATACATACATACATACATACATACATACATACATACATACATACAATACCTACACTTACAGATTTATTATTAGTATTGATGATATTGATTGATTGATTGATGATGATAACATTTATCATGTGAACAAAAAAAGGTCACTCAAAAATGTCTGATTATAAAAGTTATTTAAAATTAAGGTGATTCACATTAATCTAGCAAAAAAGCGAACAAAAATCTTCTAAATTTATATAAAGTTCACATGAACTTTTTATAAAGTTTGACTACCATACCAATATGCATTATTTTCACAAAGGTTTAAACGGTTTATTGGATTAAGCGCCTTTTTCACGAACGTCAAGTAGGCTAAACCGTCATTAAAGTCACCTGTCACCGGGAATAAATAAGCTGATATATCTTTGTTTGTACGGTAAACGTCCCAAACATTTAATAGAAAATAATAAAAAAAAAACGGCTATCGAATGATACAGTAAACCGAGTGCATAATTCAATAAAACAGAAAATGATTTCTAAAAGTAACTAATCAACACTTTACTTGTAGTTGGTGAAAGAGACGCTAAGCAAATTATTTTGTTGGTGACGTATAAGACTAGTTTGTCCCTCGGGAACAGTACTTTTTTTCTGGACAAAAGGTACAGTCTATGTATTATACATAAGGTATGTACATAGCTTATGTACTATGTCTGCAAATTTCCATGATGATCGATTGGTAGGCGTGAAAGTGTAACAAACAAACTCGCTTTAGCATTTAAAATAAAAATTAAAATCACTGCAAAAAAGGATTTTTTTAAATTGACACCCTTTATGTATTAGTATTTAGATTACACTAAGGGCCTCTTTCACCAACTACAAGTAAAGTGTTAATTACTTACTTTTAGAAATAATTTTATGTTTTATTGAATTATGCACTCGGTTTACTGCATCATTCGATAGGGGATTTTTTATTATTATTTTCTTTTTAATATTTGGGACGTTTACCGTACAAACAAAGGTAGACGAGTATCAGCTCCATTATCCCCGGTTACCGATGATTTTAAATGACAGTTAGCCTACTTGACAGATGGTGAAAGAGGCCCTAAGTCTTCTCAAATTTAAATTTTAAGGGGAAAGTTTTAATTTAACTTCCACACAATTGGAAATAAATAAACACGTACGGAACTTATCCTTGCAAATGCCTTGCATGTGTCCTCACATTGTTGAACGCGGCCGAGCATGAATGGCGATACAGCCACAATGATCGTATAAATTAGCCAATCGCTTATTGCAACGTCCATTCCCTCGGCGTCGATGTCTCAATGAGAAATCCGTGCTATAAAAACGGTTCAGTGTGTGAAAATGGTATTTAACAAAACACTCGTTACTTAAAAGAGACAGTTCATGTAACTGCGGACACTCTAGCTGTTATAGACCACCGTGTAATACATATAAGGGATGCTAAAGTCCACTGTTATTTCCTTATCCCTTGTAGTACGGAAAGTTGTGTTTTATTGCAACGTCCATTCCCTCGGCGTCGATGTCTCAATGAGAAATCCGTGCTATAAAAACGGTTCAGTGTGTGAAAATTGTATTTAACAAGACACTTGTTACTTAAAAGAGACAGTTCATTTAACTGCGGACACTCTAGCTGTTATAGACCACCGTGTAATACATATAAGGAATGCTAAAATCCACTGTTATTTCCTTATCCCTTATAGTACGGAAAGTTGTGTTTTATTGCAACGTCCATTCCCTCGGCGTCGATGTCTCAATGAGAAATCCGTGCTATAAAAACGGTTCAGTGTGTTAAAATTGTATTTAACAAGACACTCGTTACTTATAAGAGACAGTTCATGTAACTGCGGACACTAGCTGTTATAGACCACCGTGTAATACATATAAGGGATGCTAAAGTCCACTGTTATTTCCTTATCCCTTATAGTACGGAAAGTTGTGTGTTAATTCAGAACATAGACTATCCGTTCTAAATTGTGCTAAATCCATTAATCTCTTTTTGAAGAGTTAAAATACTCGTATGTGAAGTAAATAAAGGAGAATAAGTGTCTCTTTCACAAACTTTATGTAAAGTGTTGATTAGTTACATTTAGAAATCATTTTCTGTTATATTGAATTATGCACTCGGTTTACTGCATCATTCGATAGCCGATTTTTTTATATTATTTTCTATTTAATGTTTGGGACGTTTACCGTACAAACAAAGGTATATCAGCTCCATTATCCCCGGTGACTTTAAATGACAGTTTGGCCTACTTGACGTTGTGACGTAGGTGAGCAGATTTAATAGCCTCGCATGTATTAATAGGCTATTATTTAATGAAATAGACATTTTAATGAAATTTTACTAGAGGATACAGATGTCGACCTGTTCCACAGTTTCATAGTTAAAACTAAAATATAAATTTTTCAATGGCCTACTATAACTATAATACTTGGTGGCGCCAAATCATTAGTTATCTGTGGTGCGTTTCCAATTCCGAATCCACACCAACAAACATGCATACACCGCAACGCAGTAGCGCCCTCTGGCGCACACATCGATACAAGATGAAGAAGTGAACGCAACGTTCGATATACGAAAACCGCGCCGCGAGGATTTATAATCAATAAATCCGATTATTCTCATATCGCACCGCTGAAGCATTGTGCTTTTGTAATCTACAAATGGTGTGGCTCCGCGAGTGCAATTGAGGTGAAAAAGGACAGTTTTGGAAACCAGAACGAGTGTGCGGCGGGCCAGCTTCCGCCTCCATCGTCCTGGAGGATTTGCATCATAACCGGCAGCGACGAGGTAGGTGTTGCATGTCCTATCCAACTCTTTTTCTAGCCCTTTGATTGCACGCACCACGAAACAATACAGTCCACTAATTATCTACATATTCGCCGCACCAATACTATTATAATATAAGTATAAATTGTAATCACATACTGTTACGAATTTATTATAGTAATTATTAGAATAGTTTGTAATCCTTAAGCTATAAGTGGAAATTTTTTATTAGGTGTAAGCTATCTATTATCATGTAACTGTTATCATGTAAGTTTCCCTAAAATAAAATAAATAAAATTGTAGCCACCTAACATCAAGACAAGTGGAACGTCAGCCTGCATGGCGATCTTTACTTCGTCCGCGCCCGCGACTTCGTCCGCGTTGAAAAAGAAAAAGTAGCCTATCTTGTGTCCCGTACGTCTAAATGTTTGTCTACCAAGTTTCATGAAAATCAGTTAATTAGTTTAAGAGTTATGGAGGAACATACATACATATATATATACATATAGAAAAAAAATCTAAAAATCGTCAATTTAGTTTCAGTATCATGTAAAGAGCCTATAAACACGATATCTCTGAAAACAAAGTAACTTACTCCATAGCCAACCCTTACAGATTTATTATTAGTATTGATATTGATATCTAATAACAACCTCTTTTATGATATTGTTCGTTCAGTAAACTAACAGTACATTTTAATAAAACATGTATTATGTATGTAGAAGTGAAAGGACGTAACCGCCTTTCATCTGTCAGCAGCGGAACGTACAATGAAGCATCATTGATTTACCGGCCGATTGAATACGTAACTACGGAATGAGTTCACAATATATGGCCCAGTGGGGAGATTTATGGAGTGGTATCCTATGATGTTTCGAAGTGTGCTCGTTTAGTATTTACTCTTCAGTGATTGTCATAAGGAACGTGAAATATGCAGGTTTAAAAACTTTCTTGATATCGAATTTATTGAAAGTCCTATACTAAAGGCGGTAACCAACCCGTTACATAAATGTTTTGGGGTGTGATTTAAAAATTGCCAAACCTTACCTGTCCCCTTACCTCATGGAAGTCAGCAGCGCACTAGCATTTAATTTCTTTATAGAAATTTCCAATATATTTATATTTTCTATGAAAATATATGAATCTTGTCTTTAACCTAATATATGAATAATAAAATATCTATGTAGTTAGTTACTTATGTTAAAAATATTTTTAAGCGCCATGTATCGAAAATAATCTGTTTAAACGTTTACAGCGTCTTTATGTTAAGTGTTTAAGGGCCTCTTTCACCATCTGTCATGATGGAGCTGATATATATACCATTGTTTGTACGGTAAAAGTCCCAAACATTAAAAATATCGCCTATCGAAGATTGCCTAAGAAGTAAACCGAGTGCATAATTTAATAAAACATAAAATTATTTCTAAAAGTAGCTAATCAACACTTTAATTGTAGTTGGTGAAAGAGGCCCTAAGATTTATAGGTCCTACAATTTTTTTTACTATACATAGTATTTCTCCAAATACTATAATAAACATAAAGTAATAATAATTTTTATTGTGACGATTGATTAATATATTTTTATCTGCAATCTTTTAGATTGCAGTAAGTTCATGGGATGCAAGCTACTAAATTAGCGATTGATTTATTGCTGTAGTTAGTTGAAATAAAATAAGTGGTCACAGTACATAATATAATAATTCTAAAAGTTTATAAAAAACACTGTTTAATAATTATCTAAATTAATTACATTAATTTGATGTCGTGAAAATATTTATCTAACAGAGTAACCCGTTGATATCTGATCGAGGTAGGTGGGTATTTTTGTGAAAATATTCGGCTTATAGAACTTACTCTTCTTTCTTTTTTGGTTTTCAGGCAGGAAATTCCAGATCATGAGGTCTTCACTAGCCGTTGCTGTTGCTGAAAATAAAGTTATTATTAATTATATTTTGATTTTTATGAACGATTTCTTCGATGGTGGAGATCCAAATTTCGTAGAACTACTACTACAAAACTGACATAAATTAAAAAGGATATCGATGCCTTAATTCGCAAAACGAATAACTCCACTATTGGTTGAAAATGACTTTTGATACGGGACAAACTTAATGACAATTAGAATTTAATTTTTAAAAGGTCTATCGGTTAATACGAGCCATAATTTCCAATGTAAAATTGTCTTTTTTCTTTTCTCGTATCATACAAAAGAAAATTATAACGTTTTTAGTCTCCCCTGTAAAGTTTGCCTCAGAGGAGTTATTTGGTTTGTGAATTAAAGTATCGATATGGACCTTTTTTGGTTGACTCTTGTACTAGTTTGAGTGTATTAAATTATTTAGATTATTTAGTTGGAAAATTTTAATTCAAAAAGTATAAAAATAAAATAGTTACCTAAGCTAAGTATGTATGAGCTTAAATTTCGTCTCTGGTACAAAATTGGCATAATATTATAAGTTCACAATTAAGATTTGAGTATTTTTAATGGTCGGTAGTTACAAGCCTTCATTTATTCAAGAGTATTTCAATACAATTATGGTAATCGAAAACACGTTGGCTCGCGTCTTGCGTTCAAATTGTTTCTCCGTTAATTTCCATGTAAAAATGGATGTATGGACTTGTATGGACAATTATTCAACCTATTTATAGAGGAAGGCAACACGCTTATCTTCATCATCGATTTTAAAAATCACATATCCATATTTAGCTATACTTTAACTCATTATATTAAAAAACGTGGTTTTCCTTTTATTATAATTTCATGTTTATAATAATAAAAGTCAGCCGGCTGACTGATGCTGGCTACAAACGCTTATTAAAATACAAGCAATACGAGCTTTCAAAGTGTATCTAAGCAATAACTTTCTTGGCACGGACATGGGCTCGTCCTCCTAATATTATAAATGAGAAAGGGAGTTTGTTTGTTACACTTTTTTATATTAACAATTCAACCGATTATAATGAAATTTTGCATACACTATTATCTCGAGGGATAATCGTTAAAAATAAAAATTCAAAGTCTGACAAAAAATACTCGTATATGAGCAATAAAGATTGAATAGATGTTAACAACTAAGAAAAATGGACGCGGAAGAAGTCTCGAGCATAAGTTTAATGATTTATTTAGAAGACTGGACATAGCCAAACATTTGTTTATTGCCTATGATGAAAAAATAATAATAATTTGACTACTTAAATATTTTAAAAGTTTTTTAAGTTCGTAACCGATCATGTAATCGATAAGAATGTATATAAAATAAAAATAAATCATTATTATCTGATTCTATAATCGGAGGAACAGGAAAAAAAGAGCAGTCTCAGGAAAATTGGCAATGAGTTTGAATTCGATAAACTTACCAAGTTTAGTGCCATCGGGGCTGAAGACCATTGTCCTAATTTGGTCAAGATCTGCAAAGCCATCATCACCCCAATGGTCTACTACTGTCTCCAAATCCCTTAGCACCAATAAAAGGGATCCGCCTCTTAAACTCACTCTATTTTCTACAACAATATGGATTATTTTAATTTTGTTTTTCTATTCAGATATGACATTGGAAAATGGGTGAAGCAAATTTACGTGTACACGTGAAATTCATTTGGTAACTAAGTTTGTTTTATTTTATCGAAGCATATATTACTGATTTTGGTTTATATGCAAATTTAGGTAAACAATCAAGGTATTTTTTCTAGATTAATTTAATTTCTACAAAGAACATTTCTTCAATTATTTCTAAGTTAGTTTGAATTAAAGAAATAGTTATATAGTGGTTATGGCATCTATACAAAAGACTTACAAAAGACTACCATGAAGCAGTATCAGCTTTGTGTTATGTGAGTAAGTGATGTCAGAGTCCATAGCACTATGGTAGATAAACATTTAGACGTATGGGACACAGGATAGGCTACTTTTTTATTTTTCAACGCGGACGAAGTCGCGGGCGCCAGCTAGTAACATCATAAAAATCTTCCCAAAAGAGTGAAGATTTGTTTGTATGTAAACCCAAAAACTACTCGACCGATTTTAAAAATTCCATCACCTATAGAAAGCTACGTTATCAGCTAGCAACATAGGCTATTTATAGGCTATAAAATTAAGTTATAAGTTACGCGGGCGAAGTCACGTGCAACAGCTAATATGAAATAAATTAGATGGAAATTTTTATAATGACCAGACAACATTGACGGTTCGGCTAAGTTCAACAATACCTGTATTCCATAAGCTTAAAACCAATTCTCCAGTTGCATTATTAAATAGCATAGTATCAAGTATGTGTTGTCGATGACATATTATTTCTGTAAGCTTTCCTGGCGGAGCGTCGTATAGCGCCAATTGGGTGCAGAGGTCGGAGGTGACTATACCGACACAGAGTAGGGCGCTTCTCCAAGGATGCCATGCTAATGACTGAAAGAGATAATTAAAAGATGTATTTAGGGCAAAGAATGCATGATTAATGAATGAAATTAATAATGTAATATGTATAGCTTGCTGTAGAATATAAAAGACAGTAGACAGGCTGTCAATACTTATGAGGGAAGACACAAGTAACACCAGTTGAATAAGAGTAGATACTGATATTGCAAGAACTTATTTACAGCTCTCTTTGAAGAGTTAATACTATATACCTACGAATAAAAGTATACCTCAGAAGGAAGTTGTTAAATAGTAAGCTATGTGTATTAAAAGATTCGCTAAAGTATCACTTACCTTAACATTACCATCACACGAAAAACTAGAGAACAACTTCAACTGGGGCCACGTGTAAATAAATACATTAGAAGAATTCACTCCAGCGACAGCCACATATCGACTGTTTGATGAAATTTTAACAGTGAGGATCGCGTTATATTCGAAATGTCCACAGGATATTAGTACACCGTTTTGATTGAAACATGTTATCATACCAGTAGAACATCCCCTGAAAGAATTTTATTTTGAATATAGGTCTTAGGTCTCATCAGGCGAGCCCTCAGCCTGTCTGCTAGACTGAATGATTAAGAAATTAAGTACATACGTAACAAATGATTTTCCAGTTGGACTCCAGTCCAAAGCGGTTATGGAACAGTTTCTATATGTGCAATTACATAAACAGTATTTTCTTTCCAGATATTTACCTAGTCGTAATTTATGTATTTCTACAATTTTTCTAGAAGTACCTAACTGAAATCAAAATTATACATTTAAAAACAAAATTAACACGGTTCATCTTCTGTCAGCCACTTTCTTGAGGTTATCAATCCAACTTGGATATTGTATTAAGGAAAGTACTTACAGCTATTAATTCACCAGTGGGATCAAATTTGCAGCAATTTATCCATTGGAGAGTTAAATTTTCACTAATGAGTGTTTGATCAGTAAAATCCCATTTGTAGTATTTGTTTCCTAGTGCAGCCACAATGACGTTGTTGTAACTCCAATCGAGCAGTTCTGGAACTAGAATACATCCTGTCGGTATATAGACATACTTTAACATTCCTAGGATACTTTAGCACCCTCTCATTACAATAAAATGTATTAATGTTAGATCTGATTAATTCCGTCAATAATAGCACTGTTAGAGTGCTTGATAAAAAGTTCGACAACTAAAATCTAACTACTGAAAAATCACGTTCTAAAAAGTATGCTGGCATTGGCTGGCATGCATGTTTTATTGTATTTGTATTTAAAAATATGTTTTATGTTTAAAATTACATACAAATATTATTTGATTGATTGATTATGTATATATTATACGAGCCCGCGACTTCGTCCGCGTTCTCTATAGCCTTCCTCGATAAATGGGCTATCCAACACAAAAAGAAATTTTCAATTCGAACCAGTAGTTCCTGAGATTAGCGCGTACAACCAAACAAACAAACAAAAAACTCTTCAGCTTTATATATTGGTATAGATGTGATGTTGGCGTCTCTAAAATAATATAAAGAAATTAGCGGAGCGGATAACTATACAATAAATCCATATATATATTATGTGTATAAAAGATTAATAAATGTAATTTATTTTTTATTTCCCAAGAAAACTTACATGGAGCATGACTGTAGGCCGGTAAGTCTAAAACGTTGTCTGCTGCAGCTAAACATTTCTTCTTCCGCGGCGCACATGGCCACGACTGTTGAGTGCATTCATCATTAGGTCTTATTATGTTACTCCAAGCCTTCAGCGGTTCCAAACCGAACGCCTCGTCTACGCGCATCATATATTTTTTTCTTTTATTCTGTTTAATGTTCTGTAACACATCGAGTTAAAATTAAATCGTCCGTTCTCAAAGATTCCCAGTATTCTGAAACACGTAGAACGACAGTTACTTTCAGTCGCCATTGTTTTTTTCCATGAATTCAATCTAAAATCACAACATGCCAATAAAAATACCTAATATTCAGCCTTAATCTGTAACGCGTTAGCTATAGAATATGTACATTATTTATCGGTAATATTATTATTAATACTCGTAGTTAGAACTCGCAAAATATTTTGGCCATATGCTATGCCACGATAGATTACAATTGTTGCAAACCATCATGATGGGAAAAGTATAGGGAAAGTGGGAGTCTGGTAGGAGGAAAATGTCATGGTTCAGAAACATCAGAGATCAAAAGAGAGTATCAAAACAGTTGAACAGATGGCAGTAGACACGGGAATGTTTAAGAATTTGAATACCAACCTTCAATAATGGGGAGGAATGCAAGAAGAAGACTCGTATAATATGTTAACTCACCCACGTGTCTGTACCATATTGTAAATACAATTTTTGTCGCGATCGTAATTCGTTCAAACTCGCAGAGTCTCGTGTCGGTATGAATCTGTCGAGACGCTGTATTTGATTGTTGGTCTGAAATTATTTTTAAAAATATAATATTATTTATTTGTTTTGTCTGTTTGGTCGTGTGTTGTGTGGGTTTTTAAGGAAACACAGGTTCCTTGGAATAGGTTCGTGAATTCAAGGATATGCACTTACAGAAAAAAATTCGCTAGTCTTTAATCTATAGTATTAAACGAAACAAATTAATTAACGGGATGTTAACGGCGACGTCAAAATGAAAGGTTATTGTATGACAAGTTGAACGGAATGTATGTCAGTTTAGTTGACAACTCAAGGCTTATTTGAACTGGTACGCTTTTTAAAAGATATGAAATTAATTAATACACTTTTTTTAATATTTTTTTAATTACATGAAAGTTGACAAGCAGATGTCTGTGTAATGTAAACAAGGATAATGTTTTAATTAAAATTCAGGTGACATCGAAAAAGAATACTGTTTTTTTTTTTAAATTATGTTGACAGGCACTTGTCAGACTACATTAAGAATTTATAAATAAGACCATTAGCTATTTGTCATATTATTATACTCAGGAAGAGGTGTATGAGAATGAGGGCCGCCACATCATGCGATTAGTGCAATTTTGAAAAGTGTCGTTTGATGATCCACATGTTCTTAATTCACGGTGGTCTTCTGTAAAGGGGTGACTACTGCGGGCAGTCGGGTCGCTTAATTTATGACATGTCATCGGCCTAACTCGTTAACCTGCTAAGTCACATTTTGCATAGTTTTCAGGAGGAAGAAAAAATTACATGACAAAATGTTGTGCTTCGCATAAGGCATGTGAAATGAGCGACATTATCAGTACTAAACTTTATTCATTTATGAAATTTCTCAGCTTTTTAGTTTGATAATAATCGTCGTTATTCCTTCACCAAACGGTAGATAATCGTCTAAACTTGTCGAAAAGTATAAAAAGTGAAATTGCTCAAGAATGGACTTAGCAGGTTAACGAATTAGGCCGACGATGTGTGCCCTGCAACTACGAACTGTAGTTAAGTCTTTGAAATAATTCCAGCTAGGCAAAGAATGTTTACTGAAATATATTATCTATCTATAAATTTTCCTTAATTTCCATATCCATTTCTATAAGTAATCATTGGAAAATAAAGCGAATGAAAAATTGCTCCAGTGCGAAGCCCCACCAGCGGGTTGCTAGTCACTACATATTATAAAACAAAGCCCTCCGCCGCGTCTGTCTGTCTGTTCGCGATAAACTCAAAAAACTAATACACCGATTTTCATGTTGTTTTCACCAATGGATAGAGTGGTTCCCGAGGAAGGTTTTAGTATATAATTTACAAAGTTACGCGGGCAAAGTCGCGGGCACCAGCTAATAAACAATAAAATAGTACAACAATTAACAGATAAACTAACTATTCCAACTTTTACATTTACACATATAAAAAAAAATATGGCATGCATTTTGAATGCTCAGAATATAGTTTGAATGTTAAATAATGTTAAATATTTGTAAATAATTTATATTTTAGACACTTTATCTAGATACTTATTGTTTTTGTCGGGAATCGAGACACTTAGTTTAAATAAAATATAGCTTATTTACTTTTGAAAAAATGTACATTTCAAAGATTTAGTGGTTATAATATATCCCACATACAAACAATTTTAGACAACCTCTGTCTTTATAAAATTATATTACATAAATATAAGTGTGCACTTACATTTTTTCTTCTCAATGCCATGAGTTAAAAGTACGTAAAAAACGAATATCACATAAGCAAACTTATTGAATACAAAATAATCATAATAATTGTTGATGTCAAGTTTCTTGTCACTGTTTATTTTGAATTACCCTCAGTTAAATTTATTTTTATTATTTCTACCTCTTAGAGGGTCTAATTAAAGGTCAACCGGTTATACGGCCGACTATTTATGTTTTTATTAATTACCATTTAAGTAATATTAATTGAAATGAAGAAATGTATCTTTTTAAAGGAAATAATTGTCTTGTTATAGTATATAATATAGGATGTCTTCATTTGTTGGGATAATTGTTCATTAGTTTTTGTGGTTGGTTCTACGAGTATATTTAAAATTAATATTTAAAAAACCAAAAGGTGGTTCCGTTTCAAGTTACCGGCTTATTTTTAAACTGAGAACCACAATAAACACCAAGTTCATTTTTTTGGAAGCTACAAAAACCTTAAGTAAATGTTTTGGTTATACCTAATATACGAGTGTTCAGCAAACTGTAAAATAATATAAATGAATATATTGTAAAACAATATAGTCATCTTATATATTGTGTATGTGCAACGCCTGACATACATTGAAGACATAATTATGTAGTACTTTTGCCAAGCGTTCTTTTCTATAGTGATTTTTTAATCGGATTAGTAGTTTCGAAGATAGCATACAAATAAACAAACATACAAGCTTTACCTTTTCATTTTATAGCTAATATTAGTATAGATAGGCATTATTTGATTTAAGACTTTTTCTTTCAGGGGGGGGACCTGGCATTTTATGTCCATTCTCACCTTTGGCTCTATGTATCGCTTATTCATGACAAGAATTAAATGTCCGACAAATATAGACGGTGGAAATTATAATTTCACATTTACCTATGTGTAACGGTAGCCAATAAAAGTCTATTTGAAATGTGATGCGATTAATGTGCGTGGACTCTAATGCTTGAGTAATAAAGATTATAATAGGTTGCACTGTCTCCCCACGCGCGCCACTGTCCCACCTCCGTTGAAACTGTTGAGTGGCACGAATGCATCATTTCGTTACCACCTCTGCGTCTCTAGTTCCACCTCCAAGCATGGACGGTTGACATTTGAGTTTTTGTAGAAGATAATAAACGCACGCTTTACTTATCTGCTTTAAATGTCAGTGCGAATGTTGCATTAGAAAACACTTAAAATTGATTTTTTTTTTTTGATATTCACATAAAAGATTATTGCAATTTTTAATAATTAACAAAATCAACTCTTTTTTTACTTAATTTAATAAAAATATTGAAAGGAACTATTACAATATAAATATACTAGTAACAGTTTTTTTTCTGTGAACACTCCCTATAGTTATAATATGTACTGTAACTACATTGGCAAAAACATTTTATCTCAATCAACAACATTTCTCTTGCAGAAAGTAAATGTTTTTCAGTCTATAAATTATTCAAAATCAATAATAAGGTTTTTTTTCTTTGAACGAAGCAAGCGTTTTACTAGTTCTAATTCAGATTGTTCAACGGGTAAACAAGATGTTTTACTTTTTGATTAGATAATTACTATACCTATCTATGACAACCGTGACTGACAAACTCGTAGCAAACAAAGCCCTCTCCAGACTGCAAACGATACTGTTCGACACATTGTCGGTGTTGTTCGCCAAGAGTATATTGAAATCTATATCCTCTGTATTTATAACTATATCTATTGCTAATATAAATAAATACAAATTAAAAAAAAATAAAATAAAAATAAAATAAAAATCTATATAAGTATACTTGTTTCATGATAACATTTGTATTTGAAACTTATACAAAAATCATTACAAAAAGTAATGACTAGAGAAAATTTTGACTATCATTGATTTGTTATTTTTCTCACACAATGTATGCATTCTCGGCGAAGCGCCCATTGATTTATCGCATGTCGTGTGGTGATACCTTTAGACACGAAACCGTTGAACAAGAAAATGTGTGTTATGCTATCGTATTTACCTTTTTATTGATACCGTTTCGAATATAATTAACAACAATTATATATCGTTATATAGGCAGTTGTAACCACCACATAACCATTAAACAAGTCTACCCTCCTTACCGAGTTAGTGCTGCAAATAAAGTTATTATTGCAAATTCATGTTATTCAGATATATATCTTTAAACATGATCTTGTTATGTCTTTTCCCCGCAGGCAAGATTATTGAGTTATAAAAACTTTTACTGGGGTGTTTTGAGTAGTGTAGCGTCAATAGTTAAAGTTGACCATGATAACAACTTTTTTTAAATTCTATTATACAAAGTATTTAAAAATGTGGTAACCTTTTGTGGTAGATTTTATTTAAAAATATTCAGTCTAATTAGACTTTACACAAAAAAACGACTTAAAAAAAAGAGGCGACAATCAGTAACCAATGTTTTACAGAAGACAACTTTGAAATAACACCAACGGATTTTGATTCGGTTTTCACTAATGCAAAGAGGGATAAACGAGGAAGGTTTGTGTATATATAAAAAGAAAAGTATACACAAACTTTCCTCATGCATATATTAGCTAGTTTTATATAAATGAAATCAGTATTAATATTTTTGGCATGTTTTTCATTCAAATTTGCTACTCTTATTGTGTTTAAGATTTAAAATTATCTTTATTCAAAAAGTTTACATCCTTACTAATAATATAAATGTGAATAGAGTTTGTATGTTTGTTAAGCTTTCACGCAAAAACTACGGGACATATCACCATGAAATTTTGCATACACGTTGTCTGGGACACCAGAAAGGACATGGGGTACCTTTCATTGTTCAACGCGGACGAAGTCGCGGGTACCAACTAGTGAATAATTTTTTAGTATAAATAAGTAGATTTTTTTTACAAATTATATATACAAACTACCTCGTTTATCGCTCTTTCCGTTAGTTAAAACCGTATCAATAGCCTTTGGGTTGTTTACAAAGAAATTAGTGTGTCTACCAAAAAAGGGTACAAAATAACGGCCACTTGTAATTATAGGCGCGCCAAGAAGTAAAGCGTTACTCGCTCGCCGTGATTGATTCTTTTGCGTTTTCTAAATATATCCAAACAGTCGTGAGTTGATTTTAATGGTTTTGTACAGTGTAGGGTGACCACAATCTTACTTATAATTTCATTGTAATTTAATTATACATTAACTAAACTAATTTCGGAATTATTTTTTATAGACCTTTACTAGCTGAACTTGGCCACACTTCAATGTAATATTAATTCGTAGTAATAACTTAAAATTACACATTTGTAAGAGTGTAAATTTATTGCAATTTTAAGTACAATGGTCAAATGGGGTAAAATTTATAAAATAAAACTTATTTATTTTATATATTTTTTAAGAACTCGAAAAAAAATATGGTATCCGATTGAAAGAAAATATTATGTAAAATTTTGTGTCAATATATTATTATACTAACTAACAACGCCATCTATTAGAAACTTGTGGAACTTTACAACTTTTGTTCTATAAGAAATCATGTAATTTGCAATGTAATCACAATAAAAACTATCTTTTAAGTTTTACCAAATTACAGATAGTTTCAGAGTTTATCCCGAACACACATCGTGACATCAGATTTGTATAAAATACTAGCTGGCGCCCGCAACTTCGTCCGCGTTGAAAAAAAAAGAATTAGCCTATCCTGTGTCCTGTACGTCTAAATGTTTATATACCAAGTTTCATGAAAATCAGTTAATTCGTTTAAGAGTTATGGAGGAACATACATACATACAATATCTACACTTACAGATTTATTATTAGTATTGATTGATATAAGATTTTTCATGTTAACGACGACAGAGGCCACTTCATGGTAGGTGGCTACCGTCGCCTATAACACAAGCAAAGCCACAGGTGCTGCAAGTGCGCTATCGACCATATTCAAAAAATCTTTATTAGAAGGTCCTTAAAATTTCGTGGTCACCCTACACAAAGGCCACATAGAGGTATACAAGGATTTATCGGTGATCTCTCATCTGAGATGGGATCGGGGGTATCCAGTAGGCTGTCTGATTTAGATACATTCGGCACGCGACTGCGCCCGCACCCCGTCTGACGGATGGGCTTGTACTGCCACTTTGACAACGAAATATTAACGACGACTGTACTTTATTGTAGGGTATATCGTAACATAATATTTTGTTACATTGTGAAATAAAATCCATACTTAATATTATATATGCGAAAGTAACTGTCTGTCTGTCTGTCTTACCTTTTCACGCCTTAACTACTCAACAGGTCATCATGAAATTTTTCATACACGTTGTTAGAGATACATAGGGTACCTTTCATCCAGAAAAAAGTACTGTTCCCGAGTGATCCGGAACCGCGTCACAGCGATAACGATGTCATGCGTTATTACTCACTCATGTATTTTTTTTTCAACGCGGACGAAGTCGCGGACACCAGCTAGTGTGAAATAAAATCTGTAATAAGGTTTCGGTTGTATTTCTATTAAAGCCAATCGCGTGACATACCTGTCCAAGTGCAAGAAACGATTTTTCACTTCTATAGGAATATGTACATTCATTCATAAAATAAAATAAAATATTACATGTACACACTTATAAGGAAATAATTCGCACGGATTCAATTTTTTTTACAAATTATATAAACAAATTTATTACATAACGCTCGCATTTTAAGCACTTCTTACAATAGGAGCTTCCTTAAATAATATATAAGATAAAATAAAGTTTATCTCCGACAAGTTACAGAATTGAATACCAAAATATGCTTCTATATAAATGAAAATAAGTATATATCTAAATTTGTTATTATTTTACTATATTTAGGTGTTTATCCATATATTGACACATATTCTGTGATCTTGGATAAAATTTAAATTAGACATATGCAACCTTATCAGGTTGTCCGAAGACCTTAACAGTTCATGCCACCTACTGCGGTCAACCGCCAGCTGTCTTCCATTTGAAGACAAAAATAATAATTATAATAGGTAACTCCAACATACTCGTATAAAAGTTACGTTATCCTTTTTGTGTTTGAAAAACTCTTATATTTTTTATTTTCCAAGGGGTCACGGGTTTGATTCCCTAAGGGACAAACCCCTGAGGAGGCAGGCAGTCAACTGGAAGCAGTAATCACCCCCTAACAGAAGACCACCGTAAAATAACACCATGTGTGCTGTTGTGTATAGGTGAGTGAGTGCCAGAGTCCATTTGCCTAGCCCTTTGTAACCCCCTATCCTTAATCCTACTGCTACGTCAGTCTTTTAGAATTAAGAAGAACGTCATCCTGTCTGACGACCTTTATCCAAAAAAAAAAAATTTATAAGACGCTCGCATTGTGAAGTGACTACCGTTGGAATCGAAATGTCATGTGTGCTCTTGTAATTTTTCATATTAACACCTTGATCAAGTCAAATAAAATTTATCGTTGGGCGGTTGCTACGAGTATTAAAGTTATTATGAGGCATTTACATTTTGCGAGGAAATAAATTTTGCCACTGCGCGCTTATACGCTTACGCGCGCGTACACCTGGTGTTGATGCGTTCATTTAACATTTCCTCTTTATTAACCTTAGACAAACAGACAGCGCGATATCAAATATAAAAAAAAATTAAAAACTCCAAATTTTAGTGGGCTGAAAAAGTATAGGAAATCTAGCTTTTAGCCGCGAATTTAGCTTTATCGCTCGTATATTTATGGCAGGGGATTTTTTTTATATTTTAAAATTATACGTCGGGATCTTTTTCTAGACGAAATGTTATAATATGTCCTTTTCTGTATTTAACCTAATGTAAAAAATCTTTAAAGGTTATTCCTGTCAAGATGCAAACACTTTTTGACATATCCAAGTTACAGTAAGTAATAGACTGAATTAGTATATAGAAATACAAAAACAAATACAATAAAAACAAGTAAAGAAAAAAAAAACCAAATCATTATGAAAAATATTACACCTATTAAATATAAATGGGATGCCTATAAAAGACTTCAACGCGCTTCCGTAAAGTTGGCGTCTAAAATAATTTTAAAAATATTGAAATGTTCTTTTGTTCTGATTTCTTGTGTGATGTGACACAAGAATGACACAGATACATATAGATTAATTGGTATGTACAACGCCCTCTATACTGTCGCCAAGAACGACAAACAACAGAAAATACTCTACTGACTCAGTAGTTATAATCTGAAGATATGTGTTGATTTTAGCATCTCTTTACTCTCATAACAAAGTACAATTACAGAAGGGTCTGGTCCATAAAGTCAGTTTCAAAATGTCAGAATTTCATAAGCTCAAAGATTGATTTGGTCAATGTACAATCAAACATGAATTATAATTCACATTTTATTAAAGTGAATTAATAAAAATAAATCAATTTTAAAATTAAAATAAAACTAATAACTACAACATTTCTCTAACATAAATCTACTCATGGCTAAAAAAAGAATTACAATTTTTATTTCTCATAAATTAATTAAATAATTAAGTATGCATTATTAAGTTATGTAGGTATTCAGTTTAAGGAAACATAACTACTACATTAATAATTTTAAACTAAAAATTTTGTTTAGAAATGTTATTTCGTCTTGATTAAATAAAGATAAAACAGAATAATTAAAAATTATTATTATTATTAGTATTGATGTCGTACAATATTAATGCATAAATACTAATAATAAATCTGTAAGGGTCGGTCATGGAGTAAGTTACTTTGTTTTCAGAGATATCGTGTTTATAGGCTCTATACATGATACTGAAACTAAATTGATGATTTTTAGAATTTTTTTTCTGTATCTATGTATGTAAGTATGTATGTTCCTCCATAACTCTTAAACGAATCAACTGATTTTCATGAGACTTGGTAGATAAACATTTAGACGTACGGGACACAGGATAGGCTACTTCTTTCTTTTTTAACGCGGACGAAGTCGCGGGCGCCAGCTAGTTTGCAATAAAAGTGTTGAAGGATAAGCATCTGTGAGAAAAAACAAATACATTTACAGTGTACAGTCGACTACAAAATAAAAATATTTTGAGTTAAGATATAATATTATGTTTATACCTACTACATATATTTAAATATTTAATAAATAAAAAGTTTAATTTTTATTTTGCCAACTGTACCTACTGTCCAATGTATCAATTATTCAATTAAAACCTACTTTATATCGAGATACCTATAATAGTTATGCTATAGTTATATGGTGAGTCGTTAACGGTTATGCATTTACAATACCAATTTATTATTGTATCTAGTAATTGTAATTAGGAATGTAAATATGTTCAATAAATACTAAGTTATGGAATATTATGTTATTTTTCAAATTATTTTATGTCTACTAGCGACCCGCCTCCTTTTTCGCATGTATGCAATATTTTTCTGCAAATTAAATACAAAATTTTACTTTGTTTATCTTTTTTTTACTATTAGTGAAAATCGTATCAAAACCCGTTGGATGGTTTAAAAGAAGTTAACAGAGAATTAGACAGAAGCGGACAGCGACTTATTTTGTAACTAGATGGCGCGCGCGACTTCGTCCGCGTTGAAATTAAAGACATACATTGACGCCTGACATTATGCTTTTGCCAAGCCTTAGATCTTTTGTCTTTTGCCAAGTGGATGGTGCTTTGAGTGTTCAGTTGTTTTGCACTTTTGAATGTGTTAATCGACTTTTGCGGCCGACTGTACCAGCAAGTAGGAAAAATATATTTTGTTATAGACACCCAATTTTAAAATTGCATAAACTCTATCATTGCAAAAATTACTACATGAAATATTTACCAAAAGCTTTACCCCGAGTGTTACCAGTTAAGAAATGATATTATTATATGAGTGTGTGGTATTGATTTAGCATTTATATCTCATGTTTAAAACGATAACCCCACTTCCGCTAAGCGCACACAGTCGTCGTTGCGAACATAGACGCACACAGGTGTATCCGCAGAAAAGGATTAGAGAAAAGATGTTTGAAATAGTTCTTGTAGCCTCCTCATTCGTTGCGGCGGCTGCGAGCTGAGCGCGCGCGTTCCTTATATGAAATAAAATAAAAACAAATTAAAACACTGGCAGTTCATTCACGGTCCGACAAACTGTAGCATTTTGGGTGCATTAACCTCCTGTTATGTAATGCGATCGCATATTAAAAAAAAAACCAAACGGCCTTGCGAGATGGCGCGAACAGCTGACCGGTGGCTGTTGAGAGGATGTTTCCTGTGATTGATTTTATTAAATAAAAAAATAATAGAAAACAAATAGAAAAGTTATACAGTGTTTTCAGTGTTCCAAATTTGAATTTGCAGTGTTGTGCTTCTAGTTAGTTGTTAGTGTTGTGCTTGTGTCAGTGAATTGTTTGGCGCCGGCATCCGAAGTATGTAAGTTAATTTTTTTTCAGTTATTTTTAAAGTTTTTTTTTTAAATTTTCCACGAGATTGATAAGTATAAATAAAGTTATGTGAGTTTTAAGTAAAAAAATATGATCAATTTTAAATAGGTTTGTTGAATATTAAGTAGATTTAAGTAGATACAATTTTTATGTTTTTTTTAGAGGAATTATAAGAATATAATATTTAATTCCTGAAGGTGTACATATTATGTACACTTACATGAACATGCTATGTCTCTATATTTATTTCCAATGATTAACTATTATAACTTAAAACCAAAATATATTCGTAATTAAATATGATATCAAAATAAAAAGGCGTTGAGTACTATGGTAATAATGCTATAATTGTAACGTTTAAACTGGATCTTACAAAATTTTATAAAAATTTTTTTTTAAATAAAATGTACAGGGTTTTGCTGATTTATTAATAAGATTTAATAAAAGTATTTAAAAATAATGGATGTGACTTTTGGACGTTTTTGAGGAGAAGTCTTGTCCAGAAACAGGCGTTAGTTAGCCGGTTGGTGATAATGCATGATAACTTAGGTGCGCCATAGGCCTAGCGAAGGATTGCATTTATTGCATTATTGTTTAGAAGTTTTATGTTATTAATATGAAATCTGGAATAAAAACTTGAATATCTATCAGTTATAACTAATTCTATTATATATAGTATCATATTTTGATTTTGATTTTATCATATTTGCTCTATTAAAATTCAATAATGTAATTACAACAGTTTACTTGTCAGGTTATTTAGTTTAATATTAATTGAGGCTATTATTCATTGAGGTTATTTTATTTAATATTAGCTGGTGCCTATGACTTCATCCGCATTGAACCATGAAAGGTACCCTATGTCCTTTCTGGTGTCTCAGACAACGTGTATGCAAAATTTCATGGTGATCGGTTCAGTAGTTTTTGTGTGAAAGCGTAACAAACAAACTCTCATTCACATTTATAATATTAATAAGGATTTATGTAAAATTGTTACATAAATATTTGCCATAGAAATTCTCGGAATTTCAGGTTTTGATTCATATTAAAATCGTTACAATTTCGAATGCGCTTTACGTCAGAGTAGTTTTATAATAACTCTTTTTATCAGGGAAGTAAAAAGGGGAAACTGTCGGACAAATTGTGAATCCTGATGATCCGCTATTATTTTTATTATTCAATCAATGAAACATTTATCAATCAATCAACAAGCAAATCAAAATACAAGCAAATTCAAAGACGTATATTCACGACAAAAAATAATGTGTGTTAGAGTTGTTGAAGTAAGTGTGCTTTTTTTTTAATTTTTTTTTGTTTATCGGGAACCTTATATTGATTGGTGTCCCTCGTAAGTCTAGGTATCTCTAGATAACCCTCTAGATAGCTCGTTGAATTAAATAGATATTTTTTTCAAAATAATTCATACTGTCAAAATTGTTTGTATAATTTGAAAAAAAAAAAAAAATCCGCCGATTCTACATGTTGGAATCGAAAATTTCTTTCACTCATCGATATTACATATTATTTTTATATTCCAGAAACTTACATCAAAAGTGCCATTGAGGGCCTCAAATTTTGATTTGTAAGTAAATTTCCTGGACTGTGTAGGTGGTACTGTCGTCAAAAAAAACAAGCAATGCCAGAGGAAGTATTCAAAGGATTTTATATTATACGATTTTTAACGGAAAGAGCGAGAAACGAGGAAAGTTTGTGTAAATACATAATTGACAAAAAAATGTAGCGAAGTATAAACAAAAGCATAAAGCATGGATACATTCATTGTTTCATAAAGTTTATGGCGTTATTATCACATCACTTTTATTGTTATTGCTCGTTTAAAGCGAATCATCGCTGTTTGTTTTACAATATTACATCTACTTTGTGAACCGAGTACAGATTAATTTTATGGGGTATCATTACTTGTATTGAAAAGCACTTTTCGAATTAATTATGTTATTAAAATGATTTACGGCTAATAAATAAAATATAATAATAAATAGATATGATTTTAGATGCTGTAAAGATTCAAAAGTATAAAGCGAACATTCCCCCTTTCTTTTAACCCCTGCGGGGTTATATCTTATTCATACCGGCTTAAACCCAACGACTAGCGCGGCCGTTATGACACGACATCGGTGCCCCTGGAAAATGGGAAATGGGATTGTTAAATACTGCGGCAAAGATTTACGGTCTAAAGTGCTGTTCCACGGGCATCATCATCTAAAAAGCTCAGACCAAATAATACCCTAAATATAGACATACGTGCGTAGGCCGTTTACTGTATTGAGATTTTGTATTTCAAATCCCAATTTTGTTTATTTGTATCAATACTAATAATAAATCTGTAAGTGTATTGCGTGTATGTATATTCCTCCATAACTCTTAAACGAATCAACTGATTTTCATGAAACTTGTTAGATAAACATTTAGACGTACAGGACACAGGATAGGCTACTTCTTTCTTTGTTAACGCGGACGAAGTCGCGGGCGCCAGCTAGTTGAACATATTGGTTTGCAGTTTACTTACCTACGTGTGAAATGTGATTCCAGCCTAATTTTTATTTTTTTCAAAACTGTTTTTTGCCCTTTCACTACGCCATTCGGCATTTTCACTAGTAAATATTTTAATAATGCGAGGAGTAGTTTGATTGCATTTGTACCGTACCGTGTTGAACATTGTAACACGACGAAAGCGTACTCTGCGGTCCACAGGGACTATGTCTTTAGTTCTTACTTCATCTGAGTTAAAAAGCAAATTATAAAAATCAACGTTTCACAAAAATA
The DNA here is from genome assembly GCA_945859745.1 of Synanthedon formicaeformis. Classification (NCBI taxonomy): domain Eukaryota; kingdom Metazoa; phylum Arthropoda; class Insecta; order Lepidoptera; family Sesiidae; genus Synanthedon; species Synanthedon formicaeformis. The sequence continues at coordinate 1,708,681 of OX243964.1, forward strand.
TATGAGCAATAAAGATGAAACGAATGCTTTAACACCTAAGGAAAAGGGGCGCGAATAGCAAATCAGTCGGGCAGTTGGAAAATTATCTGCGCCTTAATGCATTCTTTTATAACTTGCATAAACAAAAGACGTTTTGCAAACATGTCAACTTAACGTTACACGTATTCACCTGCTTGATTGAAACTCATCAATTTAATTAGAAAAGGACAAAAACACGCTTTATATAAGTTTATAAACGCATGACGGCATTGTTTACTCATTAACAGATATTAACTAGCGGTTCTATGATAATGCAAAAACGCATTTCATATTAATGAAATGCGTACTGAGATGACAAACATAATTATTCTTATAAAAGGGCAGAAATTATAGTGTAGCAAAAAGACAATTTTGAAATTGAGTATATGTAGTAAGAATTTGAATTTACATTTTACAAGCGACCCGATCCTGACTTCGCTCGAATGCAATTTTTTTTTGGAAATTATATACGCAAATCGTTGCTCGTTTATCACTCTTTTAGTTAGTGAAAACATTGTTAATATCTAATGAGTGGTTTAAAAGAAGTTAGCGAGGAAACAGAGAGAGATCCTGTGGTCTGCACCACAAATGTGGTCCTGTGGATCTTTCTCATTTTCACCGGCACCTCTGTGAATTTATCATTATAAAAAAAAACAATTAACAGATAATACATATTTCGTTACCAATATGGCACTAATAATTGATGACCACTTTTTATGGGGTATCACGGTTTAACTAGCGCTAGAGATGGCTGTAACACGTACGAGTTAAGATAGTACCTAGACCTACCGCAATCAATACAAACGTTAAGCTATTATAATTAGATGTGATTATTTTACAATTACGGCATAGTTTGAGACGTTATGACATGGGATAAAAATACCCGAGCCCATTTTTAGGTACATAGCATCCGTATAGAGACAAAGTAAAAAGTCGAGTTAGTACTCTTTTAGAAGTGGCGAGTAATCGGTCCATAAAAGATGTGTTACCTACAGGATTGCACTTTTTTAATTAAGTTTTGAAATCTGAACGACTTTTTGCAAATGTCCTAGGTAGTATTCGTTCGCCGTGTCACATTAGAATATTTTATAAAATTTTAATTTTATTATAAAATTATTATATTTCTTGGTAAGAACGTTACAAATATACTTTCGCATTTATAATATTGGTTAAGATTATCTATCTATAATATTATCATCTATGGATTGAGCAGGCGAAGATTAACACTAAAATTGGTTGTAAAATTAATCAAAGACATTAATCTAAAAGCTTTACCTGTGTTACATCAGACACCACAAACTATAATATTATGTATTATTTAGGTGCTGTATTGCAAAAGATTCTTAATTCTTACCTGATTCCCCAGTTAAAAATATATACGTATTATTGAAAATTCATCATCACCATTTCTCCCGTAGGACGTTCTTGCCTTCCTACATTTTTCCAATAGAACCTTTCAGAATCAACCTGTATGTGTTGACACTTATTATGCCATTATTATTATTGAAGATTATTTCCTTGTTAAGTTAGAGCTGATTAAGGTGGAAAATGAAGTGGAGATGAACAGGACACACATTCAGAGACAGGAGAGTGAAGTAAGCTAGAACAGAAACAGAGTGGACATCCCCCCATAAAAGAAAGAAAGGACGACAATATAGGAGATGGCTATAGATGACTTCATGAAAATAGTTGGCCCTCAGTGGCTCACAATGGTACGGGATAGACACTAGACAGGCTTGGAAAAAACTGGAGGATACTTTCGTGTCAAAAGGACAAGCTAAATAGAGGAGTGTTATGTACGAACGAATTTAGTCTTTTAGTTTTGTCATAAATATAATTTATACTCTTCAAAGTTCGAGTGAATAGGCATCGTCTGGGTGAGCTCGCTCCATCATAGGTCTCATCCTTGCTACACAGCTGGTTGTTGGCCAAGGGCAAACCCATCTCTAATAAAAAAAATTTGAAATGAAGTTGGATAAAATAAGCATACTCTATGTACAGAATTAATTTACATAGATATACGGCACGGGCGGTCAACAAAGAGTGAACATTCCACAAACTCATCACTCGCTAGTTTTGATCCCATAATATGTCCTTTCTGAGTGGAATTTGCCAATTAAGATTGTACATGTTATTCTCGATTTGTAATTGTCGAGTCTAATTTGCATGACGTATGTGGGTGGGAATGTTGTAATTTTTTCTCCGATCTTTTAAAAAACTTTTTAAATTAATTAATCTGTATAAATAAAAATATTACTATAAGCGCAATACCTACTCGAGAACGACTTGACCAATTCGGTTATTTTTTAAAAAATATTCCTTGAAGTCCGAGGCAAGTTCTACTCGTAAATAAGTGAAAAATTGGAAAAAATCTCGAAAAATGGCGCCTGGGGCGGATTTATATTTTAAGACTACTTATTATATTTAGGGCCTCTTTCACCAACTACAAGTAAAGTGTTGATTAACTACTTTTAGAAATGATTTTATGTTTTATTAAATTATGCGCTCGGTTTACTGCATCCTTTTGATAAGCGATTTTTTTTTATTATTTTCTTTTTAATGTTTGGGACTTTTACCGTACAAACAAAGGTATATCAGCTCCATTATCCCCGGTTACCGGTGACTTTAAATGACAGTTAGCCTACTTGACTGATGGTGAAAGAGGCCCTTACTATTTAAAATCTAAATTCCGAAATTAGGCGTTTAGGTTAGGCGGTATACAGTTGTTGATAATTGAGAAAAAAAAAATTGTACCAGACACAGAAAAAAAGAAAGCTAATGGGTTGTATAGGACGGTAGCCACCTACCATTAAGTAGACATAAGAAATAGTCCTTCGATCCTAACATAAAAAATAGTTTGTGGATATTTAAAAAATTTTTTTTTTAAATACCAGACAGAGAAAGAAAGAAAGCTAAGTTTGTATGATGACGCATGTTAAGCTCATACCCCCCACTGAGATCTCAATTGGTATTGTTCGGTGTTACCGGTTTTGTCAGCATTAATTGCATCAGAATCGCAAATAAGTACCTTAAATGAACGGCGACAAAAAGTGCGTATACTCTTTGACAAAGGAATAAATTATAAATGAGTGGAAAATTCAATTAAATGTCATTTTAATATTTATATATCGCCAGCTGATTGTTTGAAACTAATCGATGTTTAAAATATCGGCGTTCCTCTTGTATGGTAATCAAAGTGTTTTGCTATCTACTCGCAACTTGGTAAAACATACTTGTTGACACTATAATTACCTTGTAAGTACAGTATACCTATTTATACAAATCTATATCTACGAGTATACATATAATTTACATATATGTACTATACATACATATACTATACATATATCCCGTAATCTTATAATACTAAACGAGGAATTCTTGTATGTCACGACGATCTCGCAAACGGCTGTAACGATTTTGACGAAAATCTAGGGTTAGGGGTTTTTTAAGTCTAGAAATCGATCTGTCAGGGTGTTATCTTCGAGAAAATTCATTTTAGGTAGTTTTTTTAATGGAACGGTTAAAAAAATTACTAACCCTTGCTACAGCAACGCCATCTAGCGCCGAGTGAACGAAGTTAATACTTTTTTTTGCTACTAAATAATACTACTCGATAACAGATGGCGATCTGTGAGGGTCTTATTTTCGAGAAAATTCGTTTTAGGTACCGTAGTTTTTTTAATGGAACGGTTACAAAAGTGATATCGCTTGCTCGTTTTATATTTTGAATTATTAATTGACAATTCAAGTATGCTTGATTTTTTTTCTATAATATTTCATAGACTTTCTTTCTTACATGTAAAATACTTTAAACTTTTCATTGGCCCGAGAGAAGCTCGGTCGCCCAGTTTCGAATGACATTTGGCACACAGATTGTTTATTACCTTGATTAACATAGGATAGGACACTCTTTATTCTGACAAAATTTAGGTTCCTGTAGGATTTAAAAAAAAAAACGAACTTTATTTATTTAGTTTATTTATTGCAGAATTTGCAGAAAAAAATTGCGTCTGTGCGAAACTGGAGGTGAGTCGCTAGTTATAAAATAAAAAAAGTGCCGATTTCTTATAAATTCTCAAACGAATTTTGATATGTTTTTCACTAATCGAAAGGACGATAAATGAGAAATATTTGTGTAAAAAAAAAATTATATGCAAAAAAAAAAAATTGCTCCCATACGATGCCGTGGGAGAGTCGCTAGTGTTTTATTCAAGACAGTGGTTACGGTTCCATACTTATATAGCAAAATTTTTGCGTTCCTATCGCCCACCGGCGGCTTTAAAGGATTGTACTTAACAAACCAGTTTCATTTTCACCTGCTCTGATTAACAATAAAAACTCCCCCACACATTGTTGAAGTGTTAAAAATGTGGTTCGTTATGTATTGATCTTAAATGGCCACTGACCTGCGTTTTAATATAATTACGCAGGCGTTTGTAATTATTTTTCTTTTCAAAACATTTCAAACACGTGTCATTTTTTGTGTAAACGTGTGATGAACAAACAGACTGTTAATAAATGAGACGTCTCCTGTAGATATGTCTATGGTAAAGGGGTGACATGAGAAGGGTATTTAATTTAATAATAATTAGTTATTTATTAATATTAAATGTCTAGTAACACTTGTATATATTTTTATTTTTATATTTATTTATTTTTAATTTTGGGGACGTTTTCTTTACACAAACCCTGAACTAAATTAAAAGGGTTCGATCCCTTATAGCATATATTGGTTTTCTGTACGAAGGTGGTCAAGGTAGTGATCACTAGACGGCAGGAAGCAGCCAATGTAAATGCAAACAGCCACCATAAGTTATTCGCCACCACAGAATTATAACGCTTTTTATTTATGTTAAGGTTGGCAGACAGGCTGACGGTCGACTTGATGGTAGGTGGCTACCGTCTTCTATAACACAAGCAACGTCACAGGTGCTGCAAGTACGCCTAAGATCATAGTGGGATTGAGGACTGGAAATAAAAGAATAAAAGAAGAAATGAAATATTTATTGGAATTCCTAGTTATGTTTATTAGAAGCGGAAGTTGTGATTAATTCTACGCGAAGTAAACTTTTTGAAATTCCTTTTTGCATACACATAGACAGGCAGATGTGCTTTCTTACTATTAATTTATTAAACGTTGAAAGTTGTGATTAAGAAAAGGAAGTCAGAAAGAACTACTCTCGGGCGGGGCTTGGGTCGATGGCTGAGGACGCCCGCCTTACGAATACCTCAGCCCCTGACCCAACGACTTTTCCTTCCCTAAGAATTGGGCTGTCGAATGTCTTGATATCCTTTTAAATCCGTTTCAAATCTGGTAATTTCAGAGTATAGGGCGTTCAAACAAACAAACAAAAAATCTCTAAGTACAGCATTATTATATTAGTAGAGATATTGCTCTACTTATTAAGAAACAAGCTGGTGCCCGCGAATGAAAGGTACCCTATGTCCTTTCTGGTGTCCCAGACAACATGTATGCAAAATTTCATTGTGATCGGTTCAGTAGTTTTTGCGTGAAAGAGTAACAAACATCTATACATCCATATAAATTTCGTATTTATAATATTAGTACGGAAGTACGGATAAAAACAATCATAAGTGCAAGCCCGAACGAAAATTCGGAACTACGTAAGCCCTTAAGGCAGCAGAGTTCGTTCCAATTGTCACTGCTCATTACTACGATTTCTTATCCCATATTGCCTTGTAAAGTATTCGTCGGATTACCTCTTGGAATAGAGATGTATTCCAAGATACTGTTTTATAGTCTCATCTTGATACCTTACCTATAAAAACGCAAATCTAAATTGCTAGGCATTTTCGTTTGAACTATCTTTTTCTCACAAGATAAATAACAGGTTTTCCTATTAATTGAACTCGTAATGTTATTAACGTATTTATTTTCTGCTATACGTTTTATTCATGAATAAATGAATAGTAAAGTGTTAATTGCCGATGGCATCGGTGAGTTATAATGGGACGTCTAAGTGCAAATATTTGTTTAGGTACAATCGTGATGGGAGTGGCGTTGCGTGTAACACAAAAGATTAAGGCAAATTAATTCCGCTATGAACAAAGTACCTACCTAATGTATACAGGGGCCTACTTCACATACGAGTACATAATATAAGGCGATGATGTCTCCTATAGATTCCATAAACGTCATAAAATCCTGCGAAGTTCCTGTGAAGTTTGGTACAGCGATCGGACGCGGACGAAGTCGCGGACAAAAAACTAGTTTCAGATAAAAATACTGGCGTTATTTAGCATTACATCTAAATAACGCCAGACATCTTTGGCGCCGCCATAGCGACAGTGGTGCCCAATCTATATTTACTAATATTATAAAGAGAGAATATTTGTATGTTTGTAATGAATAAACTCAAAAACTACTGGACCGATTTTGAAAATTCTTTCACCTGTAGAAAGCTACATGGGCTGTATTTTATAAAGTTACGCGTTAGAGGTCGCGTGCAATAGCTAGTTTATTATATTTTTATGCAATCCTTCGCTAACCTAACATTTATCCATTATAAAAAATATCCCATATGTTAATCCTGATAATAAACCTATAATAATATATTCTTTTAGAATGCGATAGTGAATGTGCGTTTTTAAATACAGTCGCGTGTAGATACTAACAGTTCTCCAGATTACATTTACATTTTTAAATCAATTTCATCTTAAAACGAAAATAATAAAAAACTGATACCCTGATCTCGATACAACTTTTGGGTCAGGATAGAAAAAACATCTTGTCTGTTATACATAGTTACATAAACTGACGTCACGTGAGGTTGAGTTTGCGTACAATAAAAACCTACGAATGCTAGCACGTACCTAACAGATGCGTTTTGCATTTTTATAATTTTATTTATAGTACAAATGCATTTTTCACTATTACCACATGTCATGCCTTATGAGGTAGAATTCCTATTGTGTGTACTTCAATTATCAATAATATATCTAATACTGGCTGACATGGCAAACGTTGTTTTGAAAAAAAAAAAAAATGGGGTATAAGAAATGGGTTTACAACTTATTTTCAGATCTACCGGAATATACACAAAAAGTTTCGGGGAGTTTTGTTATAAACACAGTGACACTATAGATATTATAGCCGATGCCCTTAACTTCGTTTGAGTGAAATTCATCTTAAGATTGTGAATCTTTATATGTCGCACCTTTATTCCAATACCGTCACTATCATAAATAAGCAAATTATGCAAGAGAATTATTTTAGTGTCATTTTAGGACATTTTAGGATTTTCAAAATTAACTTCTTCTATACAATCAAACTTTGAATATGATATTATTATAAATAATAAACTCTACATTGAAATAATCATGTACAATCTATACCTTTATATATTTTTATAAATGCAACTTTATACCTTCTGTTTTATTTACCTTTTTGTGTAAATATTGTAAAATTATTTTTGTCTTCATTTTTGTTTTTGTTTGGATATGTCAAAATTTATAATTTTTAGTCTGTGTTATAATTAAAAAATCAATTAATTAATATGTAACCTTATATTAAAAATGTGTTTCAAAATATGTAAAATGTTTTATTACGTTTAAGTAATTATGAAAATTTCATAATTATACATCTGAACAAGGAAACAAGATATATCTTATACTCTACATCACATATCTGAAAAACGCCACGTAATTTTGTCAACGTGTATTCCTTATTAATAATATGAATAAAGTCAATGAGAAAATTAGCATAAAAAAGTGAGATATAACATGGCGGGTGACGCCTGAGGCGAAATATAATTATATTATAATTATATTATATGTATAGTTCGCATGACAGCACTTAATTGCTCACAAGCTATAATTTTTAAGTAATACCATTTTGACCCTACAATTTTTAAACGAAACCAACATGTTAACTTAAACTAAATTGTAATTATAAAGCGATAATAAAATGTTATTACAAAAAGTTAGATTTGGTTGTCGATAAGCAAAGTTTAAATTATTTTAACAATGAAAGCGAAATTTATATATTATTTATTAAATAAAGATCAACGTATCTATGACATTGATGACAAATTCCGCTTCTAAAACGTTGATGGGCGGGGTCGCGGGGACTTTTCTTTGTTTAATATTAATATTGCATATCAATCAATCAATCAATACTAATAATAAATCTGTAACTGTAGGTATTGTATGTATGTATGTTCCTCCATAACTCTTAAACGAATTAACTGATTTTCATGAAACTTAGTAGATATATATTTAGACGTACAGGACACAGGAGAGGCTACTTTTTCTTTTTCAACGCGGGCGCCAGATAGTCCTATCATAAATTGTAATACATTGTATTCACAAGTTCACAAATTGATATATCGTTTGATGTGACATGTAAAAAAGTTAGAATAATGGGTTTCACTCAATGTTATGACTTAAAGAGTTTGATATTAAGTCATAACTGCTGTAACTGTCATAAAGTTGTTTAAAAATGCTCGACCCAATTACATCGTTGTCTCATTATGTTAAAAACCATTAGTTTACTCGTATATTATGAGAATGATTTCAAACTTTTCTTTTAAGTCTAGGGACAAACCCCAGACTTTGTATGGATGAATTTATTTACAATGTGTAGTTGTGTGTGTGTAATTTATATACTACAAATCACACACACAAACTTTCCTCGTTTATCATATCGCAGATTTCATTTGTGAAAACCAAAGATTTAAATCGAGAGATGCGGCATTTCTAGCGAAAGTGTGTTACAAAATACAACATACATTATACTAAAGACAAAAGTATAAAATACAACCTTTGTCCAAACACACTTTTAAACACAGACAACACATTCCTTACTTCAAAGGTGACTGTGACGATAGCGACGCTCTCAACAAGCGACCGTCACTCACTGTAGCTGGCGTGCAACTGTGGTTGGGTTGAGCGCCTGCGCCCAACCCATTGTTGAGAATTTTCGGTGTGTTTTTAGTATGGCGCGATGAGATTTCGCCGCATCTTTCGATTTAAATCTTTGGTGAAAACTATATCCAAATCCTCTATACTATATCGATAGCGTAGAACTTTATGGATTTTAAAAAAGGGCAATGACTGTATACCCAAATATTCTTTTAGGTGGGCATGGAGGCTAAGGGTTCTTTGGGCGTTGCGGATCTCACTAGGATAAAGGATAAGAGATTAGAATAGGACAGGAAAATGGGCTCTGGCATTCCTTACTCACTCGCTAAAACATGCTGTTATTTCCACTCGTTCCACCTATACCTACTAAATCCACACTACAGTTCCGTCATTTTAATAGGTAACATTTGACGTCTGTCAGTTTTATCTTCATAGTGAGGTGACCTGCTTAAAAACATCGATTAAAGTGAATGAATCGATACGGACTTCAAACATGTGAATTGCATTCATTGCAAGTGTCATTGCATTCGATTCTACTTATCAGCTTTCGATTTTTAGAGTAACATCCCTAGTGCTTAAAAAGAAAAAGGGTTAACTGACGCAACATTGTAACGACGTTCAGTTCTTTAGATCAGAAATTGTTTATTATGTTTAGAATGGTTTATTAGTGAAAGCAAATCGTAAAATTACTCGTATCGGTCATTATTACAATAAATATGTAATCGTAAATGAAAAAAGTTAAGCAATTGTGCAGTTCTAACAAAACGAAAAAGTATATTATTTTATGCCCGCCGTTACAAGGTTACGTTGTTGAATTTTGATGAATTGTCAAATGTTACCTATTAAAATGACGGAACAGTAGTATGGATACTTTTCCACAGGTCCCCACTGTTTCAAAATTCAAAAAATATTAAACAGTCTTATTGACAATCCCAATACTCAAGGTGGTCTACTGCCGCTAATCGAGCTATCCAGTTTATGACTGCGAAACGCAGTGTGCCTTGCCCCTGCCAATACGAAAGTTCCTGTACAATGATTGTACTCGTATGTTTGTCTTATACTTTGTAAGACACTGTAAAAAATGAATTGTTTAATTTTTTTTTTTACAAAAAACTTAACTTTTCCTTTGTAGTTTGATATTTTCAACGTATCATTATGAAAGAAACGTACATGTTTTAGTTTCCATTAAAATAACTAACTGCAAATAATAATATGTACTTAGAGTAAGTTTAACCAAATAAAGATAACAACTGCTTAGTTAGGGTAAGGTCTGTTTGTCAGCTGTTTTAGTGATAATAAAAAGAAAGAATACATATATTTATTCGTCGCCACAAAACAAATGTAATAATATAACCTATAGACAAGGTAATTTATGTATTTATAATAAGGATAGCCAACGTAATAGTGTACAGATTATATGAAGTTTAAAACAAATTGTATAATTGGCTATTTGGCAAGATTTAAAATATACTATAAATTGTGGTTATCCTATCAGAAAATAGCGTAAAAAAACACATGTCACTATATTTTAAGCTAAAATATGTATATTTTTTGCAAATTATATGAAAAAAAATATAATAATTTTTGAAATTTTATCTTGGCGCCGAAACGCTCTGTGGCTGGTTGCAACTCTGATGACGTCATACGCTAGTAAACATACCAGACATGGAGTAATAAATAGTGTTTATTCACTTAATATTAGTTCTCTGTGTCATCATTCAATTCTGCTTGTTTACTAGCGTGTGACGTCAAAGACCAGCGCCATTACAGAAACAGCGTTTTTGGCGCTGTTTTGGAAAGTTAAACTTTAACATTGATTTTTATTAAAAATACAGTAGATCTCCCGGAAATATCAATGTAGTGTGCTTATTATGTAATATAGAATAATTTAAAACGATTTCCTAAAATAAGTCAAATAGCGAATTCAGTTTAGCTTGCACAAATTACATTTAAAGGCTACCATAGCATGCATACAAAACAGAAAAATAAATATATAAAACGAAAAAAATGTTCGTCTCTATTTTTTGGCTACAATTCATATTTGCAAAAAAATAATTAAAATACATACGTATACAGAGGCGGACAACGACTTTAGTTTGTAATAAGTATAGAAGAATAGATATTCAGTTGAACCATTAGGTATGCCTTATGTCATTAGATATAATCTTAAAGCAACTCGGTCATCAAAAAGCAACTATGACGACGCGTTGTCACGTGACGACCGCGTAGCTTTTTGGATATTATAATGCATTTATTTTTGTATTACATATATTACTTACACATTATGTTGTGTAAGTTATTATACTTTATGTACCTGCATATATATATTTTTAAAAGGATTAAGATATCAATTATTTTTCGAACAAAAATACTAATTGTGGCCACTGTGGCCATACATTTTCGTCTAGACGTTATTAAGTTAATCATTTCTGGAAATACGAATGTTGATGAATGAAACTAATTAGTACCTCAGCAAAGGTCATTCCTGGGGTTTGTTTTAATTGTTTCTAGCAATACGTTTATTTCAAGTAACGCGTGAAACTTCTGGTCACAGGACAGTACACTAATGATACACTTTGAAGTTAACTTCAAAGTAGACGCGATATTATTTTGTTTCAAAGAAACAATATGTAGGTGGACGTCAATTAAATGAATTCTTTTTTACCTTTCCCAGGCGCTCATTTCCAACTCGACAGATTTTCAAATCAATTCAAGAATCAAATCAAGAGATTTGCTACTGGTCACATTTTTAAGCTGTCGTAAAATGTACAATTAAAATCAGAATTGTTTGCAAATTATTTATTATTTATTTCATTTTGTAGTAGGACCTTTTTTCTAAACATCTTTGGTGGTAAGGATCGAGTGTTTTTCTACCAGGTTTTGGTAAAAAAATTCAATATCACCTTTCAAAGTAAATCGTATCAAAATACAATGAATCGCAATAAAATAAATACTTTAAAAGTAAATTTATTAGTGATTAATCCTCAATGGTTTCTTATTCAAAATCTTTACACCATGTGATTTTATATCACAACTAGTGGGTGCCCGCGACTTCGTCCGCGACCAATTTTTTTTTAATACAAACCATTCTCGAATCCCCTTGAACACACACAAAAAATTTCATCAAAATCGGTCCAGCCGTTTAGGAGGAGTTCAGTGACATACACACGCACAGAAGAAATATATATATAAAGATTAGAATTTTGAATACTTATCCTTTATTTTATTTTTTATCTCTAGGAGCACAACCATTCATAAAAAGGATCATAAAAAATCATAGACCAAGTGTCGTCGAGACCATGTAACAGTCTAAACTGCTCTTCTTAGTAGCGCAGTTAGATGAGAACGATTGGGTGAAGATTTTTGCGGATTTATAATAAAAATTAGACTTCAAACGACGTCATAGTCTCAGATGAATTTACAAAGTGCGATAACAATTATTATTATATGGGGTATTAGGGTGACATAGGTTATTAAATGATTATTTGGGGTAGACGACTTAGGCATTGCCTCAGTCCGTCAATAGATGCCGCTGTAAGTGTTAAAGACCTTTTATTTACAATTAATTGGTAATTACGCTTGCCACTAGAAAGATTATTGAAAGATTTCTAAACTCTTCTCTTTTTCGATTTAATTTTTTTCATTGCTAACGGCATATAATGTCGACATTGTTTCGCTAGCATGGACATTGGACTAGCGTGTATCTTCTTATAATGTTCATATAAGATGTAACCCGTTAAATCGCTATACCACAAACTGGACCAGTACTATTAAAATAACTATCTCCGCGACACGTTAATTGCTATTCTAGTTGCGTAGGCCGTTGAACAGTGTTTTATAATAATTTTTCACTTTTATATTACAAAAAAAAATGTCTGAGAAAGAGTGTTTTATCTCTGTAGAAAGAGTGAGTAGAGCATAAAAGCGAAAGATATCTTTGTGATTATATAAGAATTGGAATTAATTACAGATCACGAACAAATCTGTCTCTACGTTTAAAAATATGCCAAGAGTTAAATACTCTAAAAACATTATTATTATATTTGCTATTATTTAAACAAAATTGTTTAAATAGTTTAGTTAATTAATAGAAAATAATAAAATTGTTTAAATAAATAATAGAAATTTCAATATTCCAGTCTATACAGAAGCCTAGCAGTTTTGGTAACAGATTTGGTCGCTTCGTTCAGTCATTCACTTGATTCTTTGGTGGCTAACGTCGCCTATAAATAAAGGCACCGCCAGGGGTATCGATTGCGTTGCCTACTCTTATAGGAAGAAAAATAAGATGGCGATAATACCCGTTGTATTTGAAGTAGTTGAAATATATATAAAAAAATGAAGGTTCTTAGGGATTAGGGTTAGCTATCCCCTAATGTTAAGGGAGGGATCGTCTAATAATATAAAAATTGGTGCCAATACAGTCGTCATAGCAATAAAGATGTCAAGCGTTATTTAGGTCTCAATTTTTACCACCACATAAAACGATTCGTTTCATCCGTCCCGTTGAGATTTGAGACGAATATAACTCGAGCATGACATGACTGTTTTTAGCAATCAATTTTTTATTTACTGATCGATTCTCATGTAACTAACCGACACACATTGACGTAACCCACGTGATGGTTAAGAATATTTTTAAGGTGGTATGTGGAAGAACAATATCATATGTGGAAGGAACACCTTAACTTTAATATTATAAGTGCCAAAGTAAGTTTGTTTGTATGCTAGAAACAAACTTCGAATAAAATACAGGGAAATTCAGAAAATTAAGTTATCACTTTAAAGAGGCCAGAGAGTTGTATTGATCTCTCATCGGGGGTATTAACACTGCTTTTTGTGCTATGAACGCGCATTCAATTCAACGTAGCGAATGAGGATGTCACTTTTTTATGAAATGCGTTCTTCTGACAGTAGACTTGTAGAAGGCACGCCTTTTTAAAATAAGTTTCAGAAAAAGTTAAAGATTTTCGAAGCAAGACAGAACAATAGCGTATCATTGCGAATGAAATACTACGGTTAGCCTCCCTGCCAAATTTTACGTAAAAATAAATCATTTTTGCTATTTTCCAAGACATCCTTAGAATCTTTACTATTCTTAGCGCCTATTTCACGAACGTCAAGTAGGCTAAACCGTCACTTAAAGTCACCTGTCACCGGGAATATTTTAGCTGATATAGCTTTGTATGTACGGTAAACGTCCCAAACATTATATAGAAAATAATAATAAAAAATTAGCTATCGAATGATCCAGTAAACCGAGTGCATAATTCAATAAAACAGAAAATGATTTCTAAAAGTAACTAATCAACACTTCACTTTTACTTCGTGAAAGAGGCCCTTACTAATATTATAAATGTGAAAGTAACTATGTCTGTCTGTTACCTTTTCACGCCTTAACTACTCACTAATCAGCATGAAATTTTGCATACACGTTCTCAAGGTTACAGGTACAGAAAAGAACATCCAGAAAAAGTACTGTCGCGTGGGATCATCTAAAAAAAAAACTAACGCCTGGCAATAACGGCTGGTGTAATGCAGATGCCATTATATTTTTTTATTTTTCTAGGCGGAAGAATTAGCGGGCACTAGCTAGTGTTTACATAAAACATGTCTTGGAAAATTGCTACTTGTACTCGTATTGCATACTATGGTGTCCGTATGACTTACACCTTTTAACACCGTTTTTAAAATTATTTACAATACATTTAAAAAATTTAAAATTTTCTGGGATTCAAACTTGCGTCTGCCATTTGGCCAGTCAAAGATCTGGACGAGATCAATCTTTAGCCTATACTATATGAAAGTTTTTGCAAAAGCCTACAATGTATGTAACATTGAAGGGTCGATTCTTCACACCCACAGCGCGAGTTTCGTTCGAAGACTTTAACCATTTATGTTAAAGTTAATTAAACTCGTTTCAGATACATGTAAACATGTTTCTACATGTGTTAAAATCCCGTAGTGAATCCTAATACATCATAGCCATTTCTTGCAGTCCCATACAAGGTATATAGCGGCTAATTAACAATTATTACCATAAAACTTAAACTGGCTCTTCAAGCTTGCTCACTATTTGTACACAATTTTTTAACAAAAAACACTATCAGTTATATTTACATCAATTAACGGTAGATTACTTGTTTGAAGAAGTTTCGCACTAGAAATGGATAAAACTGACGTCTGAAGCTAAGTACAGCGGAATCTATGTGTGTTTATTCATGGAGAATTTTTATACGATGAAATATTTATTACATCCAATATAAATACAATAACTTTTTAAATCCATTTTTTTATTGTTTTTTATGTTAAGGTCGACAGACAGGCTGACGGTCCACTTGATGGTAGGTGGCTACCGTCGCCTATAACACAAGCAACGCCATAAGTGCTACAAGTGCGCTGCCGACCATTGAAGGATTAAGGATAAGGGATAAGGGAGGGAAGGGGGTAATGGGCTCTGGCATCCCTTACTCACTCACCGAAACATAACAGCACATAATGCTGTTATTTCACGGTGGTATTCTGTAAGGTGGTGGTTACTGCCGCCAGACGGGCTGCCCAAATGACTGCGAAACGCAGTGTGCCCTACCACTACTTTTCAAATCCAGACCAGAGTCAATTTTGAAAATTATATTAAAATTTCCAAAGTTGACCCCGCCGGGAATCGAACCCGGGGCCCCTGAGACGTTAGGCAAGCACCCTTGCCACTCATCCAACGGGCTCGTCAAAATCACATATTCCAACTTTTCTTAAAGTTTTTTGCCAGTGTGTTATATACCAAAGTTCCCAAAACATATAAAGACACTAATACTTTGCCCACAATAGGCATATGTAAAGGTCAAAATTATATAATACCTACTTTAAAACTACATAAGTGACCCAGGAGAAGGTGATTGTGGTAAAGAAATATTACATGCAACTATACCCCGCTAATGAATAATTAATTATTGTCATTAAGTTTCCACGCAATAAGTATAGAACGGATGTGCACTATACGGTCCTGATAATAAAGACGATAATTGTATGGCTCATAAGTTGGCACGCTGATGTGTAGGTATATATAGGTAGCCTATTGTGAATGGGGTAATTTGCTACAATGTAACAATGATTAAGTTGAGTACTTGGCATAATTTTACCAAGGTCTTTTAAGGGAAATTCCCCAACTTTAGATATGGAAATGTGAAATATATGGACATACCGTTAAACGGGGTTAATTTGACAGGGTTTGAGTAATAAGAATTATTTAATATATTCAGTTTTTATTTTGTAAGAAAAGTAATATAATAATAATAATATTTACCTATACTAATAAAACAGTTGACTGAATTTGTGATTTTACTAAGGTAAAATCACAAATTCAGGTACTAAATTATTTTGTAAAAAATAATTTACAAAATAATTTTAATCACAGGTATTAAATTATTTTGTAAAAAATAATTTAATAAAAACACTTCAAAAAATATTGTTGTCACTTCTTCACATTTCTATGCCTATGGTCATTTATGAAGAGAGATTTCTGACCAACCAGAACAGAGAAGCTTGAAATCATTGACCGATGAGCGTTTCATTTTCTAATCGTCCTAAACAAATTAGGATTTTCGCAAAGATCCTGAAAGTAGCTAGGAAGATTGCAAAATTCGTTGTTAGTTTCCTATTATCCGGTGCTTTGCAATATTTCTAGGATTTTTGCGAAATTCTGTTCTTTTCCATTATACTGCGACATATACGAGTACAACACAGTGGATGCATCGCATGTGATTTTCCGAGACTTCCCGCGCTTCTTAGTGGTTACAAAGACACCAACACACCTGTTTTAACTACTTTGTCAATTTAGCCCCAAAATGTGTCAATGTTCCCCTGGAAGTCATAACAGAGGAATTCCTCTGTTAGATATAAGCTTCTTCCACAAACGTTGAGCTAGAAGTCAATGTCGACCTGCGAACTTCCTTACTAATATTATAAATGCGAAAGTTTGTATGGATGTTTGTTACTCTCATGCAAAAACTACTGAACCGATCACCATGAAATTTTGAATACACGTTGTCTGGGACACCAGAAAGGACATAGGGTACATACCTTTCATCGTTCAACGCGGACAAAGTCGCGGGCACCAGCTAGTAATTTCATATAATTATCATAAAACGCTAAATTTATTACTAAGCGAAAAATGTCGGAAAAGCGAAGCTGAGGTCGCTAGTCCTAATCATCATCAATCAATATATGTATGTATGTATGTATGTTCCTCAATAATTCTTAAACGCATTAACTGATTTTCATGAAACTTGGTAAATAAGCATTTAGACGTATAGAACACAGGATAGGCTACTTTTTCTTTTTCAACGCAGACGAAGTCGCGGGCGTCGCCTAGTAAAGGCAAAGGCGCCACTCTCTTTACCGGTTCACAACGATAAAGATGAACCCGCGAAGCACCTCTACCAGAAGTATAAAACTGTGCGAATATTTGTCACTATTTACTGCTTTGTTTCCAATTCAATAAGTCCAAATAAGAAACACAAGTAGTGTGTCTGGACGGGTACATTTTTTTGTGCAAAAACAGAACGGAATCGTTTTCGCATCGATCGACATCTTTATCTCTTATCAACAATGATTAAAACGAGTATTCACACAGGATTGAAAAAATATAATAAAAAGGCAATACTAACCTGAATGAAAACGGTCCAGACATTGACCTCTTGGAACCAGTTACCACGTTTTAAAAAAGACAAGACGCGGTGTCCCGTTTTGTATTTTTAGAGCATGTTCACACGAATTCGCAATGATGAATTGGTTTATTTCATTGCAAATACTTGCATGCAAATAGTTTTATGTTGCTCATCTTCCTCTTTTTGCCGCTTCTGGATGGATAAAATGGATGTTTCTTAAGATTATAGATCAAAGTAATGTCTTAACTTTTGGAAAGTCTCTCTTAAATCTTCAACCAACGTTTTTTTAATTCAAAAAATGATAGGTAGTCTCTTGCCCCTTATTACTTTTCCGAAACATTGCAGATTTTATTTCTTTTATCCTTCATAGAACTTCTAGTTCCCTTTTCATTCGTATCAAAACACGAACATTTGTTAACATATTATGCTGCAATATATTATGGGTATATCTATAAATAGAATGGCTTTAAGTTGAACTTACATTAACAAAACCTTTTTATTTATTTATTTTTATATAATCTGATTGATTATTCAATGCTAACTGTAACTTTCAAATGTTAAATATTTTACATAAATTTAAACAAATGTTACATAAATACAATAAATGATAAAAACATCGAAAATTGAGGATGAGGACTCAGTTTTTACAGTCATGGATCTTAAACAGCAATACGCTGCTAGTAAAGTATCTGGTAAACCCACACTCGAGACAAGTGCGGTAATAAACAATGTATGTAAGGTCCTGTCACCACACCGTGGAAGTGTTAATCCCGCGGCTAGTTTCTCAGTTATCGGGTACGAAACCTACACAGCTGAATTAAGTTTGCGCCGAGAAGCGTGCGTCGATATTCGTATGCGAAAAGCAGATAAAAAACCAGTTTCATTATTCTATAGTAAATGTCTTAAGAAGATTTAGTTGGAAGCTGTTGTTTAAGGAACCATTCTTAAATTAAACTAATATGATTTATTATTTGACGAGCCCATTGGTCGAGTGGTTAAAAAAATGCTTGCCTTAAAGCCCTGACTTAAAAGTCCAAGGTTTGATTCTCAGCTGAGCGTCCAAGGTTGATTACTTTGGAAGTAAATATTTCAGTTGCTTCTGGTTTGGATCTAGCAAGTAGTGACAGGGCAACACTGCATTGCATTCTTCTTCATAATATTTCTTGCATTTGGGCATTCGTCGGGCAGCTCTGTTCTCAGTCTTCTAACAAATAAGCTCCTAATAACAATAAATACAAAATGCATGGGGTATGTCCTATAAAAATGACTATATTAAAATTACTTAAATTCGTAATGAACTTAAAGTCAGAGTGAATAAGAAAGAACTTGAAAGCGATCAGCTGATTCCAAAGAAATCGCACGAGTTCAGCCAAGTAAAACAACTCATTGGCGCGAAAATATTATTCGCTAGTTAACGAAACGTTTTCAAGGGTTGCTCGTTTACTCTGAGTGCAGACTGCGTATTTCCTGCAAAGAAAAAAATAAATAAAAAACCTCTTAAGAGAATAGTGTTAAGCTGCGCCCCGAGAGCTCACGGTGCTTGACTAAAGAGGCTACTTTTTAGTCAAGCACTTTTATGATATGTGTGAAGTATTATTGATTTTCCTAACTAAACCGTTTATCTACGGCTAGTACTGCTAGTAACCAGTATTTGGTTGTTTCGTGTAGGTATTGTAAATGCGTTTGTTTGTTAACCACTCGATTGATCACCTTAACTTGATTACAGAGATACAGTAAAGGACATGAGTTCCCTTCATACAGAAAAAAGTACTAGCGATCATCTAAAAATATAAATAAAATAGTTAATTTTATGTAATTTTTTTATCTTACCAATTTTCACACTCTTCCGCAATTTTTTTAAAAAGGGATCCAAAGTTTAAAAAATAAATAAAATATAAAATATTAAACTTAAAAAATAACTTTTTAATAACTTTAAAAAGTTTTAATCCAAGTTTTAGTAAAAGCACTAGCTGGTGCTCGCAACTTCGTCCGCGTTGAAAATAAAATATATAAGCAATATTATAATGCCTAACATCGCATTGCTATTACACTTTACTTTTTTTAAAATGAAATGTCCTTTCCTGTATCCCTGACAAGGCTGACAACATGTATGCAGAATTTCATGATGACCGCCGACCGGTTGAGTAATTAAGGCGTGAAAATATAACAGACAGTCAGAGTTACTTTCGCATTTATAATATTAGTTTATGGTTATGGAAGTATGGATTACTCAGTATTTCATATTTTTTCTTTACGTTTGAAGTTTAATGTGAAACAAAACAATAGCGGACTGATGCTCAGTGTGGGCGATGCAAATATATTACTTGTCGAGTGTTTATATCTAAAACATGCGACTGACAAATAGACAACACTCCTGATAGAAACAAGAAAAATAGATGGAATGTATTGAACCATGGCTGCATATTCTTCAGGTATTTTTGTACTCTATAATTTCAAGGAACGTTCCGTGTATAATTTGTTAGACTTCTAAAAAATGAATATTGTCAGTGTACATTGGGTTCTGCATAAAATGGACAGTTCATTTTAAAATCTGCATAATGGATATATGCACATCTGCATAATTTATAATCTCCCTAACGTAACTACATACCTCCTTACAGAAGACCACCGTGAAATAACAGAACCTATTTGCTTACCCCATCCTAAACCCTTTTCCTCTATACCAGTAAGGTCACCAGAACACCTGCAGCACCTATAGCGTTGCCTGTGTAATTGCTTGTGCCTGTCAAACTGTCTGCCAGCTATTACAACCACACAAAAAATACTATGCAAGACGCCTCGCAACTGGTAAATTCTTTCACGGATTCAAGTTTATACCGAGTTTCAAGTGTAATAAGTTTCAAAAAAATAATGTAGGAAATATTTAAATTAATTATATTTCTAATAGCTTTTAAGCCCTTAAGAGCACGCATTAACAAATTTCACCGAATTGCACTAGTTCGATCAACCGGACAAACAACCGAACTACTGTACTAGTCGGAAATTCCCAAATATCTCTAAGACCAAATACTGAATTTCACACTGGCGAAACTTCTAATAAAATTTTAACAGTTGGAAGTGAGTAGTTGATTTATTTATAGACATTTTCGTTTTCCATTTTCTTAGTAGAAATAGAGGAACGTCGCGTGCACCGGTCGACGTCAACACTCGCATACCAACCCTTGCTCCCATCAAGGGCCGGAGGTAATAAAACTAGATATTAGATACTAGCATTCGATTCAAACGACTTGTTTACAGCTGGTGGTTTTATATTAGGGAGTATTTACACTGGTTCGATCTTTTTGGCTAACTGTGATTTTTTAAAAATTTACCTATCAACTCTTTATCTTCAACCTCCCTTAATCTGTTATTAATTTGAGCAAAAAAGGTTATATAATTTATTTTTTATGTAAGACTAAATTGTTTTTGTTGTAACTATTTTTGTATAATTTGAGGATTTTATTATTATTATTTTTTTCCACCTCTTCTACAGGTTGGATTCGAAAATTTCTTTCACCCGTCGACATTATATGCATAATTATATCGATGGGTGAGTTCTAGAATATACATATATTCTAGAAACTAATATCAAAACAAAAACCCTAAGGGACTCAAAATTATTTTTTTGTTAGTAAATTTCTCTGTACTAATTTTTTTTTAATATTTAATAACTTTCATTATAATTCATGTTCTATGATATTCTTGTGTGTGAAACAAAAAGAGATTACTGTAGAAAAAGAGCTATTCGAGCAATGTTTTAATAATTAAGCTAAAGGTATTCCTTGAGGAAAAAATTTTAATGATAATTTCATTACATGACAGCCTATAAAAATATAAAAATTTCATATGTACACTTCAATGGTGATTGCCACGATCGTAATACAAGAAAAATGCTTTTCTTTAAAAGCATTTTTTTCTACTAATGTGTTGCTATAATTTCTCTAATTGCTCACATGTTTTCAAAGATTGCTATACTCTTTGACACACAGGTTTCCTCGCAGGTTTGACGGGCTTATTGGACGAGTTGTTAGGGTCCTTGCCTTAACAATCTGTTCTAGGGTTCCCGGGTTCGATTCCCGGCATGATCAACTTTGGAAAGTGAGCTCTGGTTATTCTTTATATTACTATCGTTATTTATATTACTGAAACATTTTAGTTTCAAACTTATTTGACACATAAAAGAAAGTGAGAAAACAATTAGTAAAATACTTATTAATTCTTCTTTTACAAGTGCACCTAATATGTTATTGACCTTATCCTACGAAACTTTGTAATGTAAATTGCAGTAAGATATATATCTATCTAGCATTTAAAAGTCACGTCAAAAATGATGGGTTAATTCCAGATCTAAGTCTGAAGTCGAAGATCTGAAGTCGTATTATTGTGAGAAGTGACCAATACTACTTGTTGTCAGACCATACTATTTACTCGTTTAGAAAATCGACAGGCGTACCCCAGTTCTGACAGTTTGTCAGTTTGATTATTATATGTCACTTCGGTCAAATGTAAAATGATGTTTACCTTTTTACACCTGAACAGGTAAATTGTTTGTGCAAGAGGTAATTAATACAGGCGAAGACCTGTCCGACATACTTTAGCAAAGAAACAAGAGCCTATTTTGTCGACGCTCGTCGCAAAAACAGGGTGTTATGAAGTTGGATATCAATGACAGATTAGAAAAAACGTTCGTACGAAGCTGGGGCCAGTCGTTAGTTAAATATATAACATAATTTAAGATATTTTCTACGTACTTTCAACAGAATACGATTGGATAATGAAAAACGCCTGTTTACCGCGAGCATTTGCATTTTGGAATAAACTACATAAAATTGAGACACATTTTGTAGCAAAATACCTACACGATTAAAGTCAACTCAACTGACTTATGATAATAGAGTTGATACAACGAAACGCCCTTATAATTATTATGATGTACTGCGCGTAAACTCACTCGTTGTTTTTACAATTTTTTTGTCTTTTGTTTTATGTTGTTTACTTAAACACACCCCCTTTTACATAGAGCATTCTTCTACTCATGTACTATCGCCAATATTAATTATTAGTACGAACTAGATTTTTTCATTTGATTTTGCTTTAAGTTTTATTATAGACTTAATCTTAAGTTAAATTAAGACTTTAAGTCAATAAAAATATCTTTAGTTCATTAAAGATATCAATACTAATAATAAATCTGTAAGGGTTGGTCATGGAGTAAGTTACTTTGTTTTCAGAGATATCGTATTTATAGGCTATATACATGATACTGAAACTAAATTGACGATTTTTAGAAATTTTTTCTGTATGTATGTATGTTCCTCTATAACTCTTAAACGAATTAACTGATTTTTATGAAACTTGGTAGATATATATTTAGACGTACAGGACACAGGATAGGCTACTTTTTTTCTTTTTCAACGCGGACGAAGTCGCGGGCGCCAGCTAGTAATAAATAAACACCACATAATAAATGAATAGTTATATTATTTGAAATAACTCGAGGCAGGTGGTGAGGTAATGCATTCGATTTTTTTTTATATAATGTCAGCGATAAAAAGTTGTTAATTAAGATAGAGTTGGTGTAATTTACCTTCTTCTTAATATATTTATTGTGACCTTTTTCACTATATAAATAATTAATGTTTTGCTATACTTATGTATACCTACTTTGTATTTGCACGCAAGCTGGGTAACGAGCATTCGTTGAAACAGATGGTCGCAACCCTTTTAAGTTGCTTTGAAAAATAATTGAAATGAATAATTCACTAATTTAAATTATACCTAATATAACTTTTAAGTCTTTTACAAAAGGACATAACCGTATAACATGCCACATTGACACGGTTGGAGATTCCTGAGCATGCTATTCATATAAGAAGCTTAATTTGCTATGGTATACTTACATAAAAAAGCCATAATTCTTTTGGTAATTGTTATAAGGTGTTCAAATCGTATTTTTTAAAATATTTAAATACAGACACAGCTTATTTACGATTTTATTTTATATGTATATAAATCAATACTAATAATAAATCTGTAAGGGTTGGTGATGGAGTAAGTTACTTTGTTTTCAGAGATATCGTGTTTATAGGCTCTATACATGATACTTGAACTAAATTGACTACTTTTAGAATATTTTTATTTATGTATATAGTTTTCTCCATAACTCTTAAACGAATTAACTGATTTTCATGAAACTTGGTAGATAAACATTTAGACGTACAGGACACAGGATAGGCTACTTTTTTCTTTTTCAACGCGGACAAAGTCGCGGGCGCCAGTTAGTTGATTAATAAATCCTTTTCTCATAATTCATATCGTTTTATTTAATTCATAATATTTTTTCCTAACGACTAAAATGCTAGTTAAACTGTACCTTTTATAACAGCGGGTCAAACGGGACAGATAAAAGACTAGCGGGTCATACGGGCACTTTTTCGTAGGTAGGGTCAAAACTTGTGGGTCCAAAGGGTCCGAAGCCATTTTTTTTATTATTCGAACATACTCTGTTATTTTTAAAAAAATAACAAATAAGAACATAGACTCTATCCATCGGAGAGGTGTTGACAGGCATCAATGATATCTACTTTTACAAAATATACACATATATTTTTAAAAAAATAGTTATAATATATGAAATACTAGGTGGAGTCCGCGACTTCGTCCGCGTTGCAGTATATATAGAAACTTTCCTTGTTTGACGCTCTTTCCATAATTAAAAACCGCATTTAGTTAAAAATAACTCCGTAGTTTAAAAGATCTAAGCGTACTTTATTTTATACTATGTAAAGAAGATGATAGATATAGCAAATAATGTGAAACGATGGAACAACCCTCACAAATAGGGTAGTAGCTGACGTGTTCATTGCAAACCTTCCAGGGGGATTGATTTACAGCTAGCAATTATATCTAGTGGCTTAATAACAAGTCTGTATACAGATTATAAGGGCGCATACACGTTTTCCTTACATACGATCCCATATAGTCCAGACATTTTGCTTCATTGTTTGTTTGTACCAAATTGTTTCTTATGATATAGGGTGACAGACAGGATGCAGTCCAATTGATGATAGGTTTGACTACTGGAATTAACTTATGGAAGCTTACCATAGTACCTACGGATAGCCTACCGTAGCTTGCAGCACTTGAAGGGATAGGGAAATGGGCTGAGTTACCGAACACCAAATGACTGCGAAACGCAGTGTACCTTGTGTTTAAGCTCTACTGTGTTTGGTACAGCACAGTGGTTTTTTTGTTTCTCTAACGCCGTACAAACGCAGGACTAAATTTAATTATTTAGGTATTTTTTTTAATTTTATTTTAATCTATATATATTTAAAAAAAAGTAGATACCGTATGTTAATGACCACTAAACTCAAAACTTGCCAATGGCTTAAAATTATTACACAATATTTCATTTAGTCTTTTATATGTACCTATACTTTTTATTTCAAAGTTACAACGGAAACAAAAAAAACGAGCCACAGCAAAGGGTGGCCAATATTAACCAGGCATCATGGGGGTGGAAAATTACTACACGGAGGTGGGGGTGGGTCATTATGACCCACAATTTCAAAGTCGGATATTTCTATATTAAAAAAAAATTAATTAATATTTTTATGAGGATAGCTTTATTATGTAAAGGTTTAGGAAATAAGAGAGGTTATTGTATTACAAAAACATCAGTTCTCAATCTCCAGCTACTGAGTGGCAACGTCGCATGTGTATTTACTTTTGTAAGTAAAACGTGTCGGGTAATTTTGACTCAACCCCCATGACGCTGGGTTAAATAAAATATGAACTTATTTTTCTACTTTCGTGATATCCGTACTAATATATAAATACGAGTTTGTATAGACGTATGGATGTTTCTTACTCTTTCACGCAAAAACTACAGTAACCGATCACCATTAAATTTTACATACACGTTGTCTGGGACACCACAAAGAACATAGGGTACCTTTTATCGTTCAATGCGGACGAAGTCGCGGGCACCAGCTAGTAAATATATAAAGAAGTTTTTGATTCCAGGAAATTGTGAACACCCCTTAACAATAATCCATAGATACAAAGGCACCGATCGAGGTAGTCATTTCGTCCACGCGATTTGCCGGCGTCTCTCACAGCAATTGAATTGTCACTCTTCTGAGCTTATCTCTGGACGACTCGTAATTTATTTCACTTCGAATCAGGGCAATTAAATTACTATGTTATTCAAATTTATTGGTATAAACATGTCCCTCGCAAAAGGTATTATATGTAAACTCTTATAGAAGCTGCATTGTGCTTCAAATATCTATGTTCTTGTGTCTTATATAAAATTTATGGTATTATTCTAGAAATGAAATAGTACACTATTTCTTATAAGCTATACAAATATATACATGTCGCGATACCTTAATTCGCAAAACGAATAACTCCACTTTTGGTTGAAAATGACTTTGATACGGGAGAAACTTAATGACAATTAGAATTTAATTTTTAAAAGGTCTATCCGTTAATACGAGCCATAATTTCCAATGTAAAATTGTCTTTTTTCTTTTCTCGTATCATAAAAAAAAAATTATAACGTTTTTAGTCTCCCCTGTAAAGTTTGGCTCAGAGGAGTTATTTAGTTTGCGAATTAAGGTATCGATGTACCTATAATTTCTTTTACGTTAACGTCGACAGACAGGCTGACAGTCCACTTGATGGTAGGTAGTTACCGTCGCCTATAAAGCAATGCCACAGGTGATGCAAGTCCGCTGCTGGCCATACTCGTGGTAGGATTGTGAAACTAAATGCCTTTTATTTCTCATCTACATTTTTTTATAACTTATTCACTTTTTCCTGTGCTAATGAAACTAAAATGCTTTTCTAGACATAATTCCGAATCCAATGACCTCTCGTACATATTGTCAACAATTTGAACTTGTGAACTAGACTTTGGAAATTAGAACTAGAGCTTTCGACCTGGCAAAAAGCAAAAATCACGTCCACGTTTTCGACAATTGTAAAAAAATTTAAGTTACTGTAAAGCTATAGTTGATGACTTGCAATAATTGGGTTTTTGAATTTTTTTTTGTGATAAATGGAAAGATCAAACTTATGTAAGTTTTATAACAAAAATTTTTTTTCGCAAAATTCAAAAGTTATATCACAATAAAAATTAATTTTTAAACCCGAGCGCGCGGGACGTCATAATGTTAGTTTTCTTTCATTCATTGCAGTTTACAGAGATGTACTGTTTTAAAATAGCTTTAACATGACGTCACAACTATGGTGATCAATCGTGGCGCGTTCATAGTCACGTGATTTTTCTTTAAATTTTATAAATTTTTAAATATTTATAATTAACTGAAATTTTTTTTAAAGTTTTTCGCATTAAATATCAATATTATTAATAACTAGCTGGTGCCCGCGACTTCGTCCGCGTTAAAAATGAAAAAAGTAGCCTATCCTGTGTCCTGTACGTCTAAATGTTTATCTACCAAGTTTCATAAAAATCAGTTAATTCGTTTAAGAGTTATTGAGGAACATACATACATACATACATACATACATACATACATACATACAGAAAAAAATTCTAAAAATGGCCAATTTAGTTTCAGTCTCATGTATAAAGCCTATAAACACGATATCTCTGAAAACAAAGTAACTTACTCCATGACCAACCCTTACAGATTTATTATTATATAGTATTGATGATAAAGTTTTAAAATACATTAAAAAAATCAATAATTATTTTTTTCAAAATCCCAATTGCTGGATTGTTTACAACTGAATTTTTAGAAAATTTGTAAATGTGATAAAACTTTAACTGTCCTCGAACTGAATTGAATTTGCTGCGGACTCAGGGAACCGAGGAAGGATCTACATATGTATAAAAAAAACATAAAAGCTTTATGCAGGTGGCGTCGTTAAAACTCCTGTAGGACACCATTAGCGTTTTAGTTAAACTCATTAGTGTTTTAGTTACAATTAACCTTTGGGCCTCCATAACAAACATTCCCACAATCATATAAAAAGGCAGCAGGCATAATAAAATTCGATATACTTAACCATATTTGTAATTGAGATAACAACTGGAGTTGCAAACGCTATTTGTGTTTTAGCAATATATATTTTAATTGTGTTTATTATATTTTTTATACTGGCTGAACACTTACTTGGCATAACATTTACTAAACATATAACGGTCTCCTGTTAGTGGCGGACTTCTCTTTTAACACAATGAAAATAAATGATTTTTTTAAGTAGACCCAAATTCTGAAATAAATGTAACGCTTACATAGATCTAAAAAAACCTATTATTTTTCAAGTAAAAGAAATGTGTTGTATCTTATTTCATAATCTTTTATTCAGTATTATTAATGTGTTAATTGTATCTACTTTTATAATATTTTTCCAATATTAGAAATGTGTTAATTGTATCTACATACTTTCATAATCTTTTCTAGTATTAGAAATGTGTGGTGTCTTCTTCCATAATCTTTTTTCAGTACATATTAGAAATGTTATGAAAAGTTAAATTCTACAACGAAAGACAGTCAACTCAAACGAAGAATAGAATGGGTGCCTTCTAGTTCTACTACCGACTTTAGAGAATCTTGTAATCCGTAACTTTGTAATCCGTATATATATATATTCAAATTTAAATTCAAATCATTTATTAGATGTAAGTTTTTACAAAACATTTATCTTCGTCAAAGTTACAAACTACCACCGGTTCGGAAAGCTGTTTCTAGGGGGAAGAACTCGGCAAGAAACCCCCTAGTTGCTCTTTTCATAAATCAATTTACAACATGTAACACGTAATAATACATATATATCAATCTAATAACACAATATTCAACTATATTCAACTCCAAGGACGTTCATCATTTATATAATCTAATATCCTATAATAACCCTTTTTGCACAGGGTTTTCTTAATATAAACTTTAAATTTATTCAGAGATAATTGTTGTACATTAGCAGGAAGTCTGTTGTAGAAGCGTACACATTGTCCCATAAAAGAGTTGCTAACCCTGTGGAGACGAGTTTTATTCAGTTGAAGCCTATGCTTGTTTCTAGTATTCAAACTATGAACATCACTATTTCTACTGAAAGTGCTAATATGTGTGCAACAAATTTTGTGAGCAAACAAAAGATTTTCAAAAATGTATTGTGAGGCTACAGTAAGTACATTTATTTCCTTAAACTTATCTTTTAGCGAGACCCTGGGACCGAGCTTGTAGATGGCACGAATAGCCCTTTTCTGTAAAATTGATATTGTTTAATATAGCTCATTAATAAATAAAATTCATTCAACTTATAATAGACCATTAGATGATTGGTTAGGGTTCCGTTCAAGGGTTCCCGTGTTCGATTCCAGACAGGGTCAAAATGAACTTTTCTTTTAATTTTTTTTTAAGTATTAATTTTAAAAAATAAAGAATAAAATAATAATAAAATTATACCCATTTATGAATTTTAAAATATCACTTAAGAACGATTAAAACGTATTTTTTTACACCCTGAATGATTCTTGTAACGGAGATGTAATGGAAATCTTAACGACTTTTTACAGTGGCATTACGTGATCATGTCCAATCGGAGAGGACCAGCAAATCGCTCTGTTAATTATCTCTTAAGGGACACACTCTCATCAATTCCATTACAAGTGCTCGACTAGTTGTTGAGGAGTGTTATTTTTCAACGTATGTGGATAAAAACTTCTCGGCTCGCGGTATAATATCGGGATTCCTTCCAGTTTAAATTATTGGCGCCTGTCCGTTAGGAGTCACATACGGTTTTATAGTTACTTACTATTTTTATTGAATTTTATATTTAATTTCATAAAGTTTAAAATTATATTAATAGGCAGTTAATTATATTATAAAGCACACTTGTTCCATTCTCACCAGATTTGCTTGTGTTGAGACGACTAAAACAATGTCATATCAAAAAGTGCAATATAATCATAATTTAGAAGATTTTTTTATGGAAAAAATGTACTTATTTTAAACAAATTATATATAAATGAAATATACAACATACAATGCGAAATCATACAAAGCGTAAAGGTGTAAATACCTAAAAGAAGTCTTCCATGCCGATTATGGAAGGAATTTAATCGAAAAGAAAATGTGTTTTCACTTGAACAAAAACTAAAATATAAAGACGCAAATACACAATGCGAATTCAAAACGCGCACAGAAGGATTGACTATGACGTCATTTCGTTAGGTGAACGTTGGACGCGGAATGGTGTAATCGGCAAACTTACGCGCGGGTTATAAAATTAGTTATCACATTTAACTAATTTTATTTTTGACCTGTGTCAGTATTTTTGACCTGTGTACCTGTCTATGGCATCGTAGCGCCCAAACGAATGGTGGTTCGATTTTATCCGGTTTTTTTGTTTAAAGGCTGACATGTCAATATGATTTCTAGCTATAATTTATGAAGATATGTTCAGTTCACACGTCTGAAAACCATCAGCCCATTTCCAGAGGTTCGATTGATGTGAAATTTCGTGTACTGTTACTTCGGTGGTATTTCCATGACATGGTAATCTTAACTTTATGCTGTAGCATCAATTAATCTGCGGGATACCAAACTCCTTAGAAACTTACAGCAAATATACCGTGTTTAGGCTCAACTCAACAGAAGTAGTTTGTAATTTTTAATTTGAGCTTATTACACTCATGATTTAGGCAAAATAATAATAAATAAAAAACTAAATTTGGGCAAACACAAACTGCCTATTTTGGTATACTTTTTTGGTAGGCAAATCTCATCACTTCACATCACAGGCAAAATTTTCTCACCATAAAAATGTACTGTTTCATTATAGTGTCGTTTTTAACTATAAATTGTTAATTGTTAATTATAAATAGCTTATTTTGGCTCAGCAAAGTTACGAGATGTCCCATCTTGTTGACCAACCCGAGAAGCCGTGTGTCACTATTGTAAGTGTATCACAGACAGCAATGTGCGAGAACGGTGTCGTTTAAAATGTGCAGGCGCCATTTATTATGTTACTGTGTAGGCCCTATCATATATTGAATGCTACGTGTATCACATATACCTACACATGACAAGACTACAGTCCAATACTACTTTAACTTTAAATTTAAAAAATATGTATTTCAAGTTGAAAAATCTTTATAATGTTGTATTTTTGTCAAAATTGAAGATACAGTCGGCCGCAAAAGTCGATTAACACATTCAAAAGTGCTAAACAATTAAACACTCAACGTGCCATAAGTCGTTGTCACTACTAGAGGACAAAATAAACTTCATGTACAAACTTCAGTAAGCTTCAAAAAGCTTCAGTAAGTGAGTAAGTTAAGTGTTCAGTTGTTTTGCACTTTTGAATGTGTTAATCGACTAATGCGGCCGAATGTATACCTACCTATTCATTCTAATAAATGTAAACAATTTTCAATTTTTTTTTCATATAACAATCCTTAGAGCGCAGAGAAAGAAACTGTTGTATGAAATGAATAATTTTATTATTATATTAAATTCCGAAAGACTCTTTATGTTAAGTAATTAGTACTTAACATAAAGAGTCTTTCGGAATTTTAGAAAAAAGTCATTCAGCCGTTTCCTGACAGAAGAGCCCAACTGAGTATGTTTTGAAAATGTTTTTCATTTTTACTAAACAACTGGTTCAAATGTAATTGTAAACACCACTTGATAGGATTCTGAATATTTTTTTCATACAAATTCATACAATTTTTTTCATTCTGAAAATTCAATTCTGGAAAATGTACCAGCTAGCGGATATCCACAAATCTAAAACAGTTACCAGGATTCGTACTAAACATTCCTGAAAAAAATCTCCATACGCGAACTTTCTCATAGGACTACAGCCTGGTTCAGAACTAGAGGTTAAATAAAGTCATAAATGAGTACATATTTCTGAAATTTGCTATTTTGTCAATACAATATATATATCCAAAATAGGCTTCGTAGTGTAGTTGCCAATTGACGTGCTCAATTGAAAATGTGAACTGAAAGACCAAGTCGATTAAAATTATTAATTTTCATTTCAAATTTTCATTTTTAAAAAACTTAAATTGTAGAAAAAGTATAAGAACAATTTCGCTCCACTTTAAATGCAAATAAACTTTATCTAGACCATCTGAAAGTTACAACAAAGTAACAAAGGTTGCACAAAACACAATTCTTGCGTTTGAAGACAGACTTGTAAGTTTTATTTAATAAATATTTAAGTACCGTTTATAATTAGTTAATTGATATGATTGCCTCACCAACTTAATTATGTCAGCAACCACCAAGGTATTGCGTGCCGGTAAATTACCATTATTATAATATATTTTAATGAAAGTTAATAAACAACTTGTGGGTTAATAATCAATAATTTAATAAATCTAAAGGTTAATAATCTTTAGATTATCGGAAAAACACCGTTTTATGAGCGCAAGTAAGAAGCTGTGCCGCCACAACTCCAACAAGATACTGGACTGGTGATAATATAATTATACAACTCGCTCTAATAACTCAAGATGATAATTGTCTTAAGTGAAAGATTCATTTCATTTATGGATGTTACTTATTGACAAGTGATCGTTTCGAAGAAGATTCCGTATGTGGGTACCGTTATTTTTTTGAATTTGTATTTACTCTCACAGCCGTACTAGCGACCCGCCCCCGGCTTTGCACGGATGCATTTGTTTTCTAAAAATTAATCGAATATTTCTCGTTTGTCGCTCTTTTTATAAGTCTAAACCGTAACACAATCCGTTAGGTGGTTTAGTAGGAGTTAGCGGAGAAACAGAAAGAAGCGGAGAGCGACTTTATTTTATAACTAGCTGAAAAAAGTTCTCATTTTAAGATTACAAAGTTCACACGCTATTTCATCTATAAAAAATTACACAAAATTTCTTATTCTATACTTATGTCATTATAAAAACCATTTTTTTGTCCGTCTCTCTGTCTGTTTGTTTATACTGACTAATTTCCGAAACGGCTGGAAGCTAGCTGTAGTAGTAAGAACTAACTTATAAAAATTATATACCTTTTGTTTTGAATAAAAATTATATACAGAGTAACCCATAAATTAAGGTCGATATTATCAACGTGCATAGAAAATCTATAAGTCGCTTTTGAATTTATAATATTTTATTAAGATTTGTAAGAAAGAATTTAAAGAGCTTATTATACTACTGGAAAGTAATATTTAGAGTATCCACAAAACCACCATACCACCTATGAAAAAAAAAAAGAATATATTCTTAGGAATTTCAATACATCGCTGGAATGATTACAGCGCACGCTTCCTCCCAGCAACAATTTCTAGTGAAAAAATTATGATATTAAAAGTTTATACGAGCCTTTCTTCTTGAGAATTACAACGCCACCATACATATGGATACATCCTCAATTAATGTTCAATGGCGTTTATCCTGATAGGACGCGCGGTATAGTGGAGGCAAACATGTTATTACAACAAGTCTTAGCTGCCATAGCTGGCCCATAATAGCTAAAGAAGTGAAATAATAGCGGCGAAAGAGCCAACGTAATTGAAACGTCTATACGATCACGTACAGCTTCCTTGCCGCGTATTATGTCATTATGGACTTCTATATACTTTGTTCGTGTGTATTTTTTATATTCTTTCATAACATTATTATTTATGTTTTATAATAAATCTCAGTTCGCAGACAGCCTTTAACTGTCTCTATTTTATATGCGGTCGCCTCGTTTCAATAGTGCCTCTCAAATGTTTGCTGAAGCAAGGAACGGACGGTTTTCAGGCAAGTTGTTAAAATGACAAGGGTCAACTTCAAAAGCATATTTAAAACACTGTCTGAGAGATATAACTCTGCTATTTTTTAAATTGACGAATCCATTGGATAAGTCCATTCTATAACCGTATCCTGGGTTCAGTGCGCGGCAAGGACAAACTTATCAAAATTGTCCCTGTACCTTTACCATGAGTTTACAATGACCGCACTTGCTAGCGAGAGCGTAAAAATTTTGTATAGGAAATTATGAATTTGACATTGACAATTGTTAATTTTCCATATAAATGTTTTAAGTTCTCGCTAGCGAGTGCTTAAAATTTTTGTATAGGAAATTGTGAATTTGACATTGACAATTGTTAATTTTCCATATAAATGTTTTGCGTTCTCGCTAGCGAGTGCTTAAAATTTTTGTATAGGAAATTGTGAATTTGACATTGACAATTGTTAATTTTCCATATAAATGTTTTAAGTTCTCGCTAGCGAGTGCTTAAAATTTTTGTATAGGAAATTGTGAATTTGACATTGACAATTGTTAATTTTCCATATAAATGTTTTGCGTTCTCGCTAGCGAGTGCTTAAAATTTTTGTATAGGAAATTGTGAATTTGACATTGACAATTGTTAATTTTCTATATAAATGTTTTAAGTTCTCGCTAGCGAGTGCTTAAAATTTTTGTATAGGAAATTGTGAATTTGACATTGACAATTGTTAATTTTCCATATAAATGTTTTGCGTTCTCGCTAGCGAGTGCTTAAAATTTTTGTATAGGAAATTGTGAATTTGACATTGAAAATTGTTAATTTTCCATTTAAATGTTTTACGCTCTCGCTAGCAAGTGCGGTCATTATAAGACCATGATAGAGGTAGGTACTGGTCTAGATTCAAAAATGCGCAGA
Organism: Synanthedon formicaeformis; assembly: GCA_945859745.1. Classification (NCBI taxonomy): domain Eukaryota; kingdom Metazoa; phylum Arthropoda; class Insecta; order Lepidoptera; family Sesiidae; genus Synanthedon; species Synanthedon formicaeformis. Next base: position 1,742,886 of record OX243964.1, read on the forward strand.
AATTCGAAACTTGAAGCACTCCTCCACATGAGGTCCATACGTCCAAACTGGCTTTGAAGAAACATTTATATAGAAACAGTTTTAATTTAATAACACGGATAAGATTAAGGATTTCCTGATAAGGATAGGATAAGTTATGCACTCTGATATAACCTACTAACTCACCATACTGTTAACACGGATAAAGTTACGGATTTCTTGATAAGGATAGGATAAGTTATAAACTCTGATATAACCTACTGACTCATTATACTGTTAACATGGATACGATTAAGGGTTTCTTGATAAGAATGACATAATTTATATACTGACTCACCACATCACAATGTGCTGTTACGGTGGTATCCTGTTTTTTTTATGTTAAGGTCGACAGACAGGCTGACGGTCCACTTGATGGTAGGTGGCTACCGTCGCCTATGACACAAGCAACGCCATAAGTGCTACAAGTGCACTGTAGACCATAGGATTAAGGATAAGGGATAAGGAAGGGATGGGGTAATGGGATGGGGTATTGTTTATGAGTAGTTACTGCGAAGTTCGAACCGAAAGCCGGAAGCGGGTCACTTGTTTACTATATGAAGGAATCTCGGCAAAAGATATAATTCTAAAAGTTCCCCTCAACAATAATAACCAGTAAACTAAGAAAAAATTATGAACGCAGAGAAATTTTCTACACAGACTTAACTCAGACGCCATTTTAGATATTACATTGCAACGTGATACACCTATCACCAACAATTTCTTTTTAATACACTTTTTTAATGCGAATAATACATATTTAGCAATTAAAACGCATCGCGCTTGTTGAGCAGCGCAAGCGCCATAAATTAGTCTAAAAACGTTCATATCGACCAATCGCCGCGACCATAAGAGAATTCATTATTTATTTTGCGCGAGTTCATTGGATATAAATATGGAGCAATTTACAAAGTATAATTTTATAGAACGCATGCAATTGAGTGCATTGTTATTCATCATACGCTCAAAGAGAAACATTGTATCGAAATGTCGGCTTCCCCTAACTGTTTCAACATTGCGCCCTGTCATCCAGTGGTAAATAAAGTATGCGGTTGATAATAATTGATGATTTCTCAGCAATTTATACGCTATTGTAGCACAATATTTTGTTATTTAATCATCGCCCTGGGTGTTGCAAGGCAAATAATGGTGGGTGGTATAAGTCAACTGTGTTGCGGTTTACCCGCTTTACATGGTGTCGCGGTTTCGTATGAAAAATAAAATGGCTGTTTCTTGCCAGACGTTTAACTTCATATTATATCTACATATTTATAAATATCTTTACATATTATAAAACAAAGTTCCTTGCCGCGTCTGCCTGTGTGTATAAGTATGTATGCCTCTCCGCAGTAGATCTGAAAATTGAATGAGATTTAAACGAGGAAGGTTTTATATAATCATAAATAATCTATACTAATATTATAAAGAGAAAAGATTTGCATGTCCGTAATGAATAAACTCAAGTTACGCGGGCGAAGTTGTGTGCAAAAGCTAATAAAATAAAGACGCTGTCCCTCTGTCTGTTTCTCTGATATATTCTTTTAAACTAACTATAAACTAACGAAGGTTTATAATTTGCGGATAGAATTATAAACCTTCAGTTTGATTATGTAGTTTTTGAGTTTATTCATTACAATCATACAAAAAATGTATAGGTTCTTTCCTCTTATATTAGATAATAATTTTGTTGCTTATCAAAATGTTTCTGCTTACATCGTAACTTTCTGATCTAAACTGAGAAATTTCCTAAACGATGGAAAACGAATAACACCTGAGCTATTCTAAAATATTTTTTCTTTAATCATCTACCAACTCTTATAGTTTTATGGATTGTGGTATTTCAAGGCATTTATAGCGCTTCTAAGTTGATCGAACACTCAGATAGTCACATAGTTTATGCATCTTGATCCACTAAATTATATCCGAAAAGAATATAATATAAATATCCAACGAATTCGAATATAGATACTTGTGCGCTCGGCATTGTGCTGAGATGTAGACAAGAACCTGCATCGCTGATTTTCAGCCACCACTGTTTGGGACTCACTACACAACATCGACGCTAGACATATTATTGCCGCTCCACACTTACCCCGCGAATCACGCGAGAAGGCGCGGCGAGAAAGTCGCTCAAACGCAGCGTGACGTGGACAAGGCTCCACATTTACAATATTCGCGTAGTTTTCTCAGAAACGTTCGCGTGCTCGAATGTGATGGACGTCGAAAAAGAAGAAGTGTGTATCGCTGCGTTTCTCGTTTTGTGCGCACTAGCGTACTACAATTACGAATATATTAAAAGTAAAAATAAATAAATAAAAGGACCTGGAGAAAACGAAGATGGTGTAAGTCGCGGAAGAAAAAGGCGCAAGTGTGGAGTCTAGACGTGTTCACGCAAAGTTCGCGTGCGCTGGCCCTTTGTCGCGGGTTAAAAAACCGACAAAAATCGGAGAAAAAGGCGCGAAGCCGCGAAAAACATGCGACACGGTTCCACATTACGTGTTCTCGCACCTTTCTCGCCTTCTCGCGTGATTCGCCGGGTAAGTGTGGAGCGGGCATTACAACATATTCTATACACTATACAAAAAAAATTATACAAGATACAAACATATTTTTGCTTAAACAAATTTTAGCCACGCTATTGAAGTAAGCAAATGAATGACTACTTAAAGACGAAATGAGTTGCAGAATGTCCATATAAACTCCGTGACAAAGTACGTTGGCACGGGACACAGTCATGATAGCATCGCTATTGTCCGGTGTCGAATATAACTCATCTTGCGCGATTTATAGCAGCATTATCACGTCCGCGTCGCGATGCAAGAATACCAGTACACTGCGGTTGAGTATGAACCAATCATGATGGGATTTTTTTCTGAGTGCCATTGATCATACAATTTAGAGTGAGGTACAAATACAATTCAGCTCATCCTGATTTATTTTTTATTAAAAAAGTATCTCGTCCTATAAAATTGTATGGATGTTTCTGCCAGATAGATAAACAATAAGTCATTATACTCGTTTGTAAGTACATATAAGTAGGCATTATACAAAATATACAAAAATAGACAAAAATGTCGTACAATGTTAGTAGAAAATTATTTCATTATGGTTTTTCTGTTTACGTAAACTTTATACATGCTAAAATACTTACACATGCAGGTATAATGTGTACTAGCGTACTCATATTACATTAAAATAACACACTAAATGTACATTCATAGGTAATAATAGTCTTTCGAATTCCTTATCCAGGCCAAAGCACGTCCGACTTTATGTGAAAATTGTGTACCTGTTGGAATGTCCACCAAACAACGCCGATGTTGTTATTTGATAGAGAAACAAGCGAATGGTAGTATCACGAGAAGTCAATAGAGGGTTCAAGCTGATAATGTAAACATTTCGGCTATTTCGAGCCATTGTAAAGGTAGATAAGATTTTATGTCTTACGTTGATATGTCTAGTTCTTTATCTAAAATGAAACATTTTATTCCTTTGGAATCAATTTTTGTGAAGTTATTTTTTATATACCGGATGTCCCAAGACTATGCGACATGAAGGGAAAGTACCTTAAATATCGTAGATGGATATTTTGCTGAAAGAAGACTTTATGTTATTTTTAAAAGTTAGTAATACTGCACACAAAGATTTTCTAAAAATTACTTGCTTCGGGGCTATCGGATTACTTGCTTCGTCCAGGAATCGAACCGACTTAAAGTGAAGAAAAAATCACCCGTATTTTTATGATGCCAATCGAAAGAATGGACAAAAAATAAGAAAGGAAAGGAATAACGTAAAATGTTTCATTCAAATTTTAAGAATATTTATTTATTTCCGACGACGACGTAATTTTTAGAAAATCTTTGAATACAGTATTACTGCATAGTTTTGGGATGCCCTGGAATAGCGTACGGAGTTGAAATTTTAAAAATTCTTAAAATTTATTAGCTTATGTTTAAAATAAATCTATGTTCAAAGATTTAACTTTCTAGATTTAGTAATTTTGGTTGTATGTTGACAGTCAGTCAAGACAAACAATTTTATAAGAACAGATGTAATTTTTAATTTTTGAAATTTTGTGAATATGTATACCTATACTTAGTTGATTCCACTTTGAAATATTAATGAATATTTATGAAGTTATTTAAGAATCTAAAGCGCAAGCAAAAGCTAGTGACTAATTTTTTTGAAATAAATTTAACAGTAAATATAATATTAGGTAGTTGACGCATCAGTAGCTTAATACCCATTTTGGTCGTCCTATAAGTTCGTTACACATTTGTGGTAACTTCGCAACCGTTGTATACCACGATAACAATCTCTATTGTACACTGTCGGTATAACTCATCTTAGCTCATATTTATAGCCATATTACCGCGTCCAACGATCGTAAATATACTTGCAAATGTCTACGTAAATGTAATCGTTGAATGGATTCAATAACACGCGTGTAGAGCACACATTTATTCATAAATATTACAATATAAATGTATATACAATTTATATGATTGCGCGTAATCTACACAAATAATAATGTTACAAAGAGGAAAGTATAATTTTTGTATGTTTATTTGTAATGGATAAACTCAAAAATTTACTTAACCTATTTTAAAAATTATTTTATCTTTATAAACTTGAAATAACTAGAAAAACTACACCATGTAGTCTAAATACTTCGAAAAATTTAATAATATTTCAAAAAAAGTCTATGCGAGTAATAGTGGTGCACTGTTCCGTTATCGACAATCTAGTATTGTATCACGTCGCCATAAATCATAGAAAGTTATTTATCGTACCATTATCGTTCAGAAACTGAGACGAAACGGTAGCTCCGGGCACTTCGACGGGTTTTACGAATTGACGCGAAAATTACACGGAAAAATGCGAAAACATAACTTGCAATTTCTGACTCACTCGCTACCACTGCACTTTGGAAGTAAATTAGTATCATTCGAGATTTAATTTATGCTCAGACTTAAGTATCATTTTCACAAACGCCACAGACCACCACCGATAAGTTAAATTAATTTCAATTTTAATGTTATTCTTTTTTTAATGTATTGGAATAATATCATATACCAATAATAGAAACTCTAAACTTGACTACTAAGAAATGTTAGGTATATAATTTGCATTGTCGAATATAAACATCGTCTTTTTATCGAAAATTACATTACAACCCTTAACGTCGCAAATAGTGAAGACAATTTTGAAATGAATACACCGTCTAGTCCCGCATTAAATTATTGTAAACCCGCTTAACATATCCTAATGACTAAACTAGAGCGGTTTGTGTCTACTGCTACATGTTTAATGAGTTATTGCCTCATAAAACTTGCCATGTGTTTATGACGCATCGCTAGTGATGTGACATATTGTATGATACTTTTGTGTCGACAACTTCAATCAATTGAAACAATATATTAATTATATTTATCTTTAAACGCCATATACTGAAGAAATAATTTTAAATTTTCAGTCAAATATTTTGAAAGTTAGCTCTGGTCTGGGTATTTTAGACAAAATGTATGAGGTTGTGTTTTAGTTATTTTTTCTTATACCTTCCTAATCCTTAAAAAGAAATGATGTAGCCATCCACTAGCAAGTGGGCAATCAACGTGTCTGTTACATTTACATTAAAAAAAATCCTTCAAATGGACTCCAAAACATTACGTAAAAATATCTAGGCTACCTTTTTATTTAACTCCAGACAGGCTGGCCACTTGATAGGCGGCTATTAACAAAAGCAAATTCCTCAAATGCTTTTTATATTTGTACTTTTTTATCCTCATTAATATTAGGTTGTTTTTAGCTTCGATATTAGTATAATGTTTCAATTGTTTATTTTATTAAAACGACCTATGGGATCAATGTGTAAAGTATAATGTACATTTTCACTGACCACTAACGATCAAAAGTACAAAATTCTAGACTACATATCGATGTAACAATATAAATCTATCGACACTCACTCAACGCACGGATCGACATCACTATTCAATCCTACACCGTCGGCTATTGTCGCGTATTATCACTTCATTTAACAAACATTATTTATTAATACAAAACACAGATTTAAGGGTGCGCAACAATGAAATATATTTCACGATAAATTTATAATGAAAGTGAGTGATTGAGAGCGAGTTGGATCGAGATAAATTGTACTAACCATACAATCAATTTAAGTAGGTGTTACTTTCAGTACGTGTATCAGTCTATCAAGTGAATGAAATGGTAGAATTTATTGAAGCATTCTTTGGATTGTGTAAAGTTAGCCGACTGTTGCTCAAAGTACAATCGCTATCAGATATTTTATCAATGACAAAGATTGACTCAAAGTTGAAGTTATTATTGCGTATCAAATGCTCCCTAATAAACTTTAATACTAGTTTTCCACCTATTGATGAAACTTTTTATTAATTAATAGTTGTGTCGTTCATTGTAAAAGTGAACTATCTCCTTGTAACTGAATTTTAGAATAACGAGCTTTTTGCGAATTATAGTGTAGGAAAAAAAATATAAGCATTCATTCATTGTTTTCATCTATGGGATTTTAATGCAACTATTGGAGTTACTTCACTTTTATATTGAAAGTTATGACTAAATGTGATACCATTAGGCAAGAAAATATGGTTTTAAAAATAGGGAGTTACACCACTTTTACAATGAACGACACAGTTAACCTAAAATTAATTAATTAATTTACATTAATTAATAGTGCGTTAATAGAAAATTATTATATTATTTCCCACGATACAAGCAGAGCTCAGTATACGTATACATCAAATATGAAAATAAATAAAAATATAATAAAATTACATTTAAATTACTTTTATGTAATTTAATTGTTAATTAATTAATAATGAAATTAATTTATTTAATCCACTTTTTGTTTAAATTATTATGAAGATTTATTTAGATAATCGGTGTTCTTAGCTAACAGAGAAATTTCAGAATATTTTATTGTTGCTGACTGTACAATAGCTTGTAACAAGCTATTCTTTGAACGTCAACTAAAACCTATTTACGAAAGGCACGTCCAATCGATAATGACTTGCGGTTTGGGTTCAATAGTTATTTAATTCATAATAAATGCAAAACAGTATAACAAAATCACATTACCTACATTGAAAATGTTATAAGTATAATGACGCGGAAGTTGCTAAGGATTTTTTTCTTGTAATCAATACTAATAATAAATCTGTAAGGGTTGGTCATGGAGTAAGTTACTTTGTTTTCAGAGATATCGTGTTTATAGACTCTATACATGATACTGAAACTAAATTGACCATTTTTAGAATTTTTTCTGTATGTATGTATGTTCCTCCATAACTCTTAAACGAATCAACTGATTTTCATGAAACTTGGTAGATAAACATTTAGACGTACAGGACACAGGATAGGCTACTTTTGTTTTTTTTTCAACGCGGACGAAGTCGCGGGCGTCACCTAGTTCATAATAAAAAAAAAAGGACGTCCACTGCTTACCCATAATCTTCTTATACTTGATACTTGATTCTTTGACACCTGTCTACCAACATGTAGACATAAAAATGCGAATAAGTATATCTACAAAAAAAAAACCAACACAATAGCAAAATATATGTTAGCGTTAAAGTACTCCATACGTGTGTTACATTATAGCAAAATATGTATCAATAACTACAGCATCTACAGACGTTATATCCTTTTTACGTTTGAAATGCACATATAAAGTGGAAAGTGATAAACGAGATGACCGCCGCCGCTTCGGTAAGTTAAATCTAATTTCATTTGTAACAAACACTTCCATAAGGTAAGTGCATCGCATCGGAAATTACATCTCAAGCATAAATGGCGTCGCTTAGTTCCACTCATGTACTCATTACTGTCGTATGGTACAAGTATTAGACGAGAAGAGATAAATATAAATCAAAATATTTAACTTAGCTATTCATTCTTTTCCGATGGCATTTTTCGCAATTAGACTTTTATATAATTATGCATAACTTTTGGTTTGTTGTTTCTTAATCTACTAGCGACACATTTAGCGTTTCATGTTTTTTTTTAAAATGTAGATTTACCTGCGGCCATTGCCAATTATCAGAAATTTGCGATATCTTCTGAGATAATTGTTTCTATATTATTTCATGTGTTAAATCGAGGAGAGTCAGAACTTCAACTTATACCAAGATGTCTGAACTGAAGCGTCAGCAACTACAAATAAAGATTTTTCATAATATATCTAACAGATTTATATATAGATTTTTATATCACACTTATTATATTAAAAGGCAGCAGACAGACATTGACGGTCCATAATATGATGTTTAAATATTTGAAAGAGCGCTTGTCCCTTGGACCACAGAACAAAATCGCCTGCGCCCGCGCTCCCCACCTATATTGCGACACCTCCCACTTATTAACTAGCCGCGGATCCCCCATTCTCCCCCATTTTCTAAGCATGTGGGGGGGAAGAGGTGTAACTAAATGGCTAATATAATCAACTTTATAATTGTGTGCGTACTGTTAGCAATCTAAATATCGGTTATATTTTATAATGTGTAGCAGGTGCGTGTAATTAAAATGCCTTTTAGAAAATGTGTTGTGTACTAAATTCTCGATGACGGTAAAGTACTAAATTTTCATAAGCAGTTTCCGCCTCCGATAATTCAATTAGTTCATTTAATTTACCGCACGTAGTTAAAGCAAGAAGTTATAGTACCCAAGATCTAAACATCTAAGTACCTATTTCGTGGCATTTCTCCACGTAAACAATCTACATAAATATTTTATTTGGATTCCAACTCAATCGGGTGAGAATTTCCCCTTTACGAGTATTAGAACTTTTGAAAATGTAATTTACAGGATGTAATAAGTTTCTTAAAAGATGTTTTTAAAGTTTAAAGTTTATATTGTGTTAATATAAATTTTAATTTAAATATTCACACACAAAAATATCTTTACAAAGTATAAAACAAAGTATGTATGTCTGTATGTACGTTTAGATCTTTTAAACTACGCAAAGGAATTTAATTCGGTTTTCACTAATGAAAAGAGCATTAAAGGCATGCTAGTTTATATATTAAAAACTAGCTGCTGCCCGCGACTTCGCATGCGTAAGGTCCCAAACAGACACAAAGCGGGCGCGGGCGCGAGCGGCGGGCGCGTCTAGTTTTAATATATTTGTCCGCGCTTTAATAAGTGTGTCCATTAAGCGCAACCCAGTATATTAAAACTAGACGTGCATGCCGCTCGCACCCGCGCTCGCTTTGTGTCTGTTTGGGTACTCAGGCTGATTTTACAGTGACGCTCCCGTCCGCGCGGGTGGTAAGCGCGGCCCGTAAGCGCGCGGATGAACCGCTCGACGAGTTTAGAGTCGCGCGGTTTGCTGCCTCGTCATCCAGCGCCATCCGTCATCCAAGAGACGCAAAGCTCGTGGCTCGCGACGCTTACGAACCGCGCTGGCGAAAGCGTCAGTGTAAAACCACCCTGACTTTGTAAATTATATACTAAAACCTTCGTCGAGAACAACTCTATCCATTGGTGAAAACAGCATGAAATCGGTGCAGTAGATTTTGAGTTTATCGTGAACTTTGTTTTATAATATGTATAACGATAAGGATTTAGTCCCGTGGGCCGGTCTTATCGGCGACATTGGGAAGCCATTTGATGTTGCTGTGTACTTAGGTAATGGTGATCTCAGAGATGGACTTTATCTCGCTCTGGAATTAAACGGATGTAATGATTCCACTGCTGCTGGTTACTTTGCCACCTGAACGCATAAAGATAATGAGAAGTGGGCTTAGCAATAAAATATAAAACATATTTATTTTCTATAACCTTTTCTAGCTGGTGCCCGTGACTTCGTCCGCGAAGTAGTTATTAATTTTGTCTTTAATAACAGCTAAGTAGTTATTAAATACAGAATTCAATGAAATATATTAGCTTAAAAAAAAGCAGACGTTGATACCAGCGGTATAAAGCCTCAAGAGTAGAAAGCTGAGTGTCTTGGAATTTATAAATACTATTATCTTGGACTGGTAGCCTCAGGGTTTAAGAGATAGCCATAATAGTAAGCTCAAGCTCAATTGATAATAGAGGTTCGCTGATTTTAATAAAAACTAATTTGTATTCATTACTCACAGCAGGACAGCGTTTAGTTAGACGGTTGGGTTCACAATTGAAATTTATTAACGCCATGTTAATTACAAGAGGATTCGCGGGGACCACATAGTATCACGGAATTTGCTCATGAATATCCAATGTGGTAGACCGGTCTTAAGAAGGTATTTAGTTTCTACGGAACGACGCGACTACGTCACTTAATATGAACTACAGAAATATTTCGATTGTTACCGAGTGTTTTAAACCTATTGTCTGGATCTGCTGGATATATAGGCCTCTTTCATAAATTTCAAGTAGGGCCGAGCAGAAGCAGCCCATATCCTGGTCTTTATTAGGACTCGCGTCATAGGTCATAGGTCGTCTGCCTATGAAAGTGCACAATTCTATAAATTTTATTCAATAGCTTGCCCCACCCATTGCCACTTCAACTTACTTAGTTGTTACCGGAATAGTTGTTCATTAAGTTAATTATTAATTAATTGTTGATTAAAGGAAATTTGTTATGTTTTTATTGTAAAAGAAAAAAATATTCCATTTAAATGTTAATATAATAATTATTAAACGCCTCTCGTTACTACGTAAATGTACTATTAAGATGAAAACCTTTCTCTATATTATTTCGGTAGAACACAAAATTAAGGCACCCAAATAAGTGTATTTGACAATGCATCAAACAAACACTCGTATTAAAACTAGCAAGAGAACGCCGATCTCAATGACACAGAACAACAACGTAAACTTGAGGTTATTAATAACTGTAACAGTCCAGTGAAATTGTCAGTAAACATCGAACAAAATTCTATATTCCCACACAATTCTTCCGCTAACAAATCCTAGTTTAACTACATAATTAAATGGCAAATTTCTTCTCAGCATAGACATTATACAAATCACAGTTAAATTCCCTATAAATCGTCCCCGTCCCGCATCCGTCCCGGACGTTGTAATGGGACGTACAAAATTGAGATGTCGGTATATCGGGCTAGGTAATGCTAGGCCAACGGTAATTGCTATCTTAATTAATATGGGCCCATTGAGATCGCTCCATGAATACTAAGGTATCCGCTTGTTAAGGTAAGATCGTTTAGATTTTGAAATAGTTTCATTGCCAGCACTGTACAGTTGTTTTAGTGAAATTCAATTTTATCAATATCTCTAATCGAAGTGGCGCCAGCAGAGATATATTATTTCGATGAGTGGCGCCCGTCTCTTTTGTACATATCATTCTTATAATAATTACCGTATATATCTTTATTATCTTTTCAAGTTGCACACTCCAGATTTGAATGGACCACTCCAATGGAATTCTACAGGTAATTTTTCAACGTTTATTAAATATTTATAGGTACATAATTCTAGCATAGCCTTGAATTTTGTTTTAATTTATTTATTACTATAATAATAAACAATATTATAAGAAAATTGATACAGTAACTCGAAGGAATTATCAAAATCCAAAAATATAAAAATACAGAGAATTTTGTTTCTCAATTTAACAATTGTTTAGTATTAACATTGTAAGCTAAGAACTCGTAACTCGTAACCTAAACGTATTCACGTAAAACACAGCCGAGTCCGTGACACAGCCATAAAATATATATTTTTATTTTTTTATACAGTAGATATTATGTGTAAAATAATAATAATAATTAAAACCAAAAGTTCTAGATAAAACAAAACAAAAGTTCATACCAAAATCATGCGAAAATGTATATTCAGTCATACCAAAATCAATAACTTTAGCTGCTGTGCTGTGCTTCGGCAAGTATGGGATGGATGCCCTTCCTTTATCTCCAGTGTTAATAGACGACAGTAGCACCAACTTTACAAAAAAAAATGTTACCCATATGGACCAAATGGTCTATGTTCCCACTGGCACCTCCGATTATATAATACGCCTATCTGAGTTTAATTATAAGATTTAATGCGGCGCGTATCAGAAATCTCGAGCGTACAAAAACTGGCGAACCGTTGAACAGCGGGAGGTATGCAGTTGACTTTAGTCATACGTTAATTTGCGACCGTGACTTTGTCACGACTTTTTTCAGTATACTGTTATAATGGACAATATAGTTTTTGTTACCAATTCAGCTAAAAAATATATGTAAGAATACAATTTATTTTAGATAGACTTTAGACTGATCGTTTTCTATTTCAAATTTTGAGCCGATAACTAATTTTAATTACATATTATATAAAAAAAAACCGTTATTTTAAAATAAATATTAAATGGATCTCTTTATACTTTCGAAACATATCTGATTGAAATTATGATATGAACTGTGTTTTATATGGATTTCTACGAAAGCTTTGTAATTTTTTTTTAGTTCGTTTATTAGTAAATTATCACCTCAGCCTTAGTTATAAGTTCACTGGACATTTTTATATGTTAAGGTCGACAGACAGGTTGACATTGCACTTGGTGGTAGGTAATAGCTACCGTCGGCTATAATACCTACCATTGCTAAAATAAATATGCCTCCCTTATAATTTTAGAATAGAGACGATGAAAAGCAGCCTGGATCAACTGTCGTCCCGCAGTCATAATTAGATAGATATTAAATAGTATTAAGCAGATTAGTGATTAGGTTTTTCAAATTTGGCCACCAAGTCATCAATTTGCGTATAAAAAAAAGTTTATAATTTTTTATCTCACAATAAAAATAAATTAAAATTCATATTATTAATGGTTGACACAGCTCCATGTATGCCAGTGTTCCGAAATTTTATTATCTTTTTCGTTGCAGTCCCTACAAAAAGATTCGCAGCACGAAAGTGTCCGATCATCGTGTGATTGAAATTTCTTAGGTTCACAGCTTTTCACGGAACTCAAGATCGTTGACATCATCGTCTAGACTGTTGATCTCGGCATGCGTATTTTTTTCTAACTGAATCACTATTTCAAACTAGATCGATAATGCGTAAAAAATCTTTAGTAGATTAAACTTAGTCCCAAGCTTGAGAAATATGCGTAAGTTTAATTGGCGATTCTTATTTTAAATTATATATTTTTTATAGATTTTGAAAACGGACAGGCAAATGGCCTTTTATACTTTATGTCAAAGAAATGTTTAAAGTATCTTATATTGATCTTAGTACGAACTATAGCTTTTCTTGACTTTGGCCGGTAAAAAAAAAACTTTCTAATATATACAAATTAAAGGTGTCAAAAATAATAAATCTTAGATCCTTGTAATGTAATTATACATTTACATTACATTTTATCGATATCGACAAGACACAGACGTCATAACAACACTATTTTAACTGGATCACCTGATCTAACAGTGATATACCTACTTATCCGACACAATTAACGAAGGAAACAAGATAGACCAGCAACAAAATTGACTGACAAAAAATGTAGGTATTACTTTAAGTAATAAATAAACAAATGTAATATTGATTAGCTCCTGAATTCGTTCGGGTGTATTTAGTATGTAATATTTATTGGATATCATATACACCAGCGCGGTTGTAAATTTAATGCCAATTTGCTATGGCGCGTCACAAGATTGAAGGCATGTCATATTAAACGTTTGCTATAGCAATTATGCTAATGTGGAGTCCGTTGCTCATGCTAATCCTTTAGATTGAACTCGCCCCCATAATGTAGCGTAGTGCTTGGGTGGTAATAGAACTTTTTTAGATACAAGACACTTTTTTCGTGTTCAGTAAAAAAATGATTAATAGGCAGGATCTTTCCGTCTTTTGTTTGTATGAAATCGTAATAAAATCTCTCTTTGTATCTGACAAATGAAAAATATAACACCTGAGAAAATAAGTTATATTAGTTAGTTTATATGAGTGAATATTATACTGCCCGAAATCTTTATCGCTAGTGTGTTAAATTTTTTTAACAATTTTTTTTTACAATTTTTTTATTTATTTTGGATGATAATGATCGTTCAAAATATATAAAAAATTATAATTAGATTGACAATAATTAATTAGGTATAATATATATTTGTTTTTTACATGACTTAATGCTTTGAACACATTCTAGTCATTGGGTCTAATTTCGCCATTTTTCATTGAGTTTATATGAGAAGTAAATCAGATTAGAGCTGAGTCGTTAGCTGTTCCAAGTTTAGTATCCGCGCCGAGGCATTACAAGCTGTGATTATAAGTGCGAGGTCGTCTAAAGGGGCGTCTACACTCACGGAGCGCCCGGTAGTCTGCGCTCGGCGTCCGTCGACCGATTCGCAATTGTAAAGCTCATTTCACAATGTGCATTTATTTATTTTCATTTATTCATATTCATATATTTAAAAGAATATAAAATACTATAAATTTTTAAATAAGTCTTCATACAAACTGATGCACTAGCTAGATAAGAGGAGGAAGCCGTCGCTTATGACACAAGCAATGCCACAGTGCTTCGATATTATACTTCATAAAATTGTCATAAAATGTCTTCATAAATTAAAATATGAATAAAAATAGTTAGAAAAAAATAGTTTTTAATTTTCGTTTTAAATGCATTTTTTCTTTGGATTGATAATATAGTCTACAATTTGTTCTATTTTTTATGTATCCTAATCTATATAAAATATCATACACGTAGTACATAAACTCTTCATGCACAAATTTTGTAAAATATTAAAAATCCACTGACATTTTAATTAAATTTTAAAATAACTTAAATGAAGTACTTAAGTAATACTAAATAATAACAAAGTTTTTATTGAGGTGCACAGTGCACTAAGCTTAAAGGTCAAACCGATTCATTAAGGTAAGACACGACGCACTACCGCAGCGTTCCTGCCGCCGCCACCACATACTATATTAAATCGCTGTCATTTACATTATTGATAGGTTATTTTGTACGCAAATATATTGCAATAAATATGGGTTTTGTTGCCCACTAACTCGGATTTATAACTGTTTTGAATATGCGCCATTTGTATTCTAGAAATAAACCCTTCCATCTATATCTATACTACAGATATAGTCGATAGATCTATACTAATAATATAAAGAGGAAAGATTTGATTGTTTGTTTGTTTGATTGCATTAAATAGGCTCTGAAACTTCGGGACCATTTTGAAAAATTCTGTCCCTGTTTGAAAGTTGTATTATCAGGGAGTTACATCCTATCCTATCCTATACTATTATAAATGTGAATGTGAGTTTGTCTGTTTGTTACGCTTTCACACAAAAACTACTGAACCGATCACCATGAAATTTTGCATACACGTTGTCTGGGATACCAGAAAGGACATAGGGTACCTTTCATCGTTCAACGCGGGCGAAGTCGCGGGCACCAGCTAGTAGGTTATATTTTATAAAATTACACGGACGAAGTTTTCACCAATGGATAAGAGTGGTTCTCGAGGAAGGTTTTAGTATATAATTTACAAAGTTACGCGGGCGAAGTCGCGGGCAGTAGCTACTTAGTAAATATATATTTTACAGTTTAATAATATCAACCTTCGTTTAAATGTAATTAGAGTATGAGTCAGCGTTTTACAGACCTTAAAAAATAATTTCAATTGTTTTTTTATTTTATTTTTTAGTATTGTTCGATTCTAATTAAATTTGGACTGTATTTTGAAAATGATTTATATCATTTTTTTATTCAATATTAGCATTAATTTTTTAACATGTAAATAATGTGTAAATAATAATGCATTAATGTTAAAAAAATGCAATATTATATGTTTTTTAAAAGGTTGCCTTGAGCATCTGTCAGACTGTAGGCTTTTTATTATTTCTTTTATTTATATAGGCTCAGAGTCAGATGAACGTAACTTGAAGCATGTACAAGTTTAACTCTTTCGGTTATCGTTTTATTTCACCTATATACTTAATAATAACTTAATAATGTGTGTCGACGGTGGACAGGCTGCTTCTGTGCGGTCCCTTTGGAAAATTATGGGGGAAGGCCTAGTCTAGGCAGTTGAAGTCCTGCGGCTGAAATGATGATTACTTAATAATTAAGTTATGTTAGTCGAAGGAATCTTCAAAATTTTGAGAATCTTCAACGTTCACAGCGTCAAAAATCTTTGGTGCATTTGAGAAAACAATGAATGCATAATATATCTTCTTTTTCTCTTAGTGCCATCTCCTATCAGAGATCTGCTACTTTGGTCATACCTTTCGCGGAGATTCTTAAGCCAAGAAGTACTTCGTCTGCTCGGGCGTCTACCTTCTATTTCCCCCTTAATGATCAGCTACAATAGATTATACTTCCAGTTTCCAATCCAAAGTACTCTAGTTTTCTGATCAATAAGACAGCAAATAAAATGTTGTGTCCATATAATATACTAGTTGGTGCCCGCGAGTTCGTCCGCGTTCTCTATAGCCTATAGCCTTCCTCGATAAATGAACTATCCAACACAAAAAGAATTTTTCAATTCTAACCAGTAGTTCCTGAGATGCGAGATTAGCGCGTTCCACCAAAGAATCAAACTTTTCAGCTTTATATAATAGTAAATATAGAATATAATGTGCGTGTACATTTATTAAAAAAAATACACAAATGATCAAAATTACCCTACCAATGCATCTGTCTTTTGCCTGCCGACTTTTACACATAAGACTATCAAAGCACGAATAAAATATTTAATAAAATATTCAGTTTTGTTACTGAAAAGCCATCACATAACCTAGATATCAAGTAAACAAACTCATTTCGCATGTTATTAAATAAGATTAAAAGACAATACGTCGTTCAGCGAGCTATTCGGTAATCTATCCGAAAATCTTCCCAATTTGAACGAAACTCGTGCTAACATGATCGTGAGGTGCTATAACTGCGATAGTGCAAATTAACGGCTCCGTCGGTAAACGAAATTATTTCACGTCCGACCAACGATCGCTGCAGGGTTGCCAGACAAACTACTTTCATATTTCTAGTTTCAGAAACATATTTGAAATATTCATTTTTCTATGGCTCAGTCTTAAATTTGCTTTCAATAGTGGCAGGCAATTCAGAAAACGGATAAAAAAATTGGAGCATAAAATTTGATGCTGTCTATTATATCTTCATCTAAAATTACACCATACAGCTAAAGAATCATTTTTTTTTTAAATATGGTATGTTTTTTTATGTTAAGTTCAACAGACAGGCTGACGGTCCACTTGATGGTTGGTGGCTACTGTAGCCTATAACACAAGTAACGCCATAGGTGCTGCAAGTGCGCTGCTGACCATAAAAGGTTTAAGGTTGAGGGATAAGGCAAGGAAGGGGTAATGGGCTCTGGCATTCCTTACTCACTCACCGAAACACAACAGCACGTATGCTGTTCACGGTGGTCTTCTGTAAGGGGGTGTGATCACTGCCACCAGACGGCCTGCCCAAATGACTGCGAAACGCAGTGTGCCCTGCCACTATTAAATACAATACGCTAAAGAAAATATTCACGTGAAAAACACAGCCACACGCCATTTTTTTTAGAGTGAAGAATCCAAAATTACATTTCGAACTACAATTCATATTTAGAATAGAATAGAATAGAATGGCAGCAGAAATACAAAATATACCCTTCTGCAAGAGCCAGATGAACTGTCCAAATTTTACTGTCAAACTCAATAAATATTACTTATATAAATATAAATAGGTAATTTTTACATTTCTATAATACGTAAAAAGGTACGTTTTGTATGTATCCAATAAATACTATCTTTCTTTTATGTGTTGTAAATAAATAAAGTAATGGGCAATGATTCTATTTTCTTAAGTAATTTGATATCTCACTTCTCAATGGCAGTATACGGTACCAGTTTTTAATTACCAATTAATTCTCACAGAGAAATCAGGTAGTTGATAAAACCGTGAGACGTCTCTTAAACAATATGACAATAAATAGCCGATAACAAATTGTTGAGGAACAGATTAGACTAAATTATGTCCAAGAATCGTTTATTCAATACAATACTAACAAAATACAGCCCACGCTGCATACTAAAAATGTCAGCAGCCACAGTGGAACTTTACTGGGAAACTGCCGAGAAAATTACGTTAGGCATTTAAAGATAATATTTAATTTTATTTAATAGCGTTAGCGTTGGCAGAAGAGGTAGCAGTTTAATATTTCTTGTCACTAGCTTTTATTCTTGACAGCAATAATATATAAAAACCCTTATCTCTTGCAGTATCAATGTAAAACAAGATTGATAAACAAAGGTAGTAAAATTTTTATCTGCAAGAACCTCTCTGCTTTCTCAAAGATAACCAGTCCAGTCTGATTGAGCTGTTTGAATGAAATGTTGTCTTCAGATATATTTTTATTTTCGTATTTCCATTATGCGTAAGACCTCCCATTCTTTCAACCTTATCGACCTTTCCAAGATGTTACGCGGATCTTGAAGATGTGTGACGTGATAAGAATGCAATACATGATATTGTTCAGTAGTGGTTAAAGTAATCGATATTTTTATGATAACTAGAGTTAGATCACTTTTCCAGAGACACCACACTCCTCCGTCCGTGCCTTAAAAATGGATCCAAAGTTTTTGTTTCACGTATTAATATAGATAAACGGCACATAATGCTGATATTTCAGACTGCACGTGGCTCATTCAAATGTTAAAAAAGGCCAATGAAGCCTACAGACTTCAGTGTTGTGGCGGCTACTGTTCTCAGAAGGGTTGATGGATGATAATAATATATTTATTTGAGATTGAATGACGCATTTATTTCACACTAGCTGTTACACGCGACTTCATCCGCGTACTTTTATAATATTTATAGCCTATGTCAGTCACGGATAATGTAGCTTTTAAAAAAAGAATGGTGAATATTTGTGAAGCCCTGCCTATACTAACAATTTGTTGTCCGATCGTATTAAGATCTCACAATATCTTGGCCAGTTCGTTTCTTCACTCCGTTAAATTGAACTAACTGTTAACCGCATCGACTATTTGCTACTTACATATTACATTGTAAGTATATAATACACTAGCGACCCGCTCCCGGCTGCGCCCCCATTTTTTCAAAAAATCTTTATAAATAAACCTATATTCCTAATTTCTGCTTTCTAGACTAAGTATTCAGTAAATTTCGCATTGATAGTCAGGAAAATTTTATTAGTATACTTTACTTGTGTGTGTATAATATAGATTTTTATAGATTTCAGTTGTACTTTTTCATGTAGACTAGTCTCAAGATACAAAGCAATACCTAGTGTCGGACCTTATTTCTTCTTCTTTTGTATTTTTTTGTGTTTTTCATATAAATAAATTAAATCGTATTAAACCTTGTACTGTGGAATAGCTTCCCTATAACAACGTCACAGGTGCTACAAGTACGCTACCGTCCACAGTCCATTACCCAAAGAGGATTACCCAAAGTTTAAAAAAAAGGATCAATACCCGTTCGTCGAAACCAACATCACACGTGATTTTATTATAAAAAATGTTATATGCACAATTTTTGAAACCTATAATAAAATTATGTATATTAGCTAAGCAAATGTCATTATTAAGTAATACACATGCATTTCTAATGATAGATTTATTTACAGCGTATGGAATGGAATATATACTTAAATTCCGTTGATTTTGATATGTATATATTCGCTGTTGTAGCTCTAACTAAACCGTTAAAACGTACTTAAACAGACCAACAAATATAGTTAGCCCTTTTATTACAAAATAAGACGATTGTCAATTCCAGTTAAATACAGTTATACAAAAAAAATTCTGCTATCTTGATTTTTTTTTCAACTCGAATATACTCGAGAAATGCATAATACAGCACTGCACAAATGAGTTGAAAAATAATGTAGTTATTTTTTATAATACACGTCGTAATGGACAGTGGACACGTCGATAATATCTGGAATTGAAATGATAAAAGCATAAATGATAAAGGTTTTAATTTTACAGGTGCACTCGCCAAATTGGTTTGATAGCACAATAAAATGCTTTTATGAGTAACGCGATATCTTATAGTCCGGGAGGTGGCAACGTCGGGAAAAAAAGCATTTTAGGTCAACTGATTTTTTGATATGTCGTCTCTCTTGCCCTTTCGGTTAGGATCTGGGCAGTCTGGCTAGCGGTAGCAGTTGCGTTTACCTGTGCGCATCCTATTTGTGCAGGTAATATACTGACTTTTAAAATCATTTTATGAAGGTTCAATTTGCATATTTTAGCTTAAGATAAGTTTAACAAACATCAATCTCTTATTGCCAGACATTTTTATCGTTGCTAATAATGAGCCAGACGCGAATTTTGATGTCATTTTTATTAAAAAATTAAGTTATTTCAGAATGTCTGTCATTTTAATATTATGTTGTTTAAGTATGAACAGACCTAAAAAAAATTTGCCAGACATTAATTCAGTTGCTAAACCATGAATCAGAACGATTAAAGTCCTGAAAACTCTTACAGTATGATTCTACTCTTACAGTATGAATTGGACTTATGTAAACTGTATATCTATATATATGTAAATGAAGTTGGTTTCACTTCATTTAATTCGAATTTCCCGCGTTGTAAACTTCTTAGTAGGTATGTGGGTAGTTGTTTATAATTTTAAAAGCAGCTACCTACAACGCGGGAATAATACGGTGGTATAATATTATCTGATTGTAATACGAGTCGTGTGATTAAATAATAAATAATTTAAAGCATTTAAAGAATTCACAAGTAGATATAAATAATAGCTTTAAATGTTGTTTCTCTTTCAGGTAAGATTAATATTTAGTACGGTGAAATTATATAAAACTGAAAATGTAAAATTATTTTATTTAATAAAAAAATATAATATCTCTTTCAGAGCAACGCATTTCGGTTATTTTATTTCTACAGCCTATGATACAAGATAATACTTATTACAAAACAACATTTCTGCAGCTATTTTTTAACAATGGAAAAATTAAGATTTGAATTTATGGTGAAACCGAGTGAAGACCCAAAAACAAATGTAATTTGCATAACTTCAATAACGGATAGTAGTAATCACACCTTTTTGATACCAGAAAATCTCCAACCGGTGAGGCTACATGAAACAATTATAACAACGCAAACTTTTGAAAACGTAAAAATTACACTTAAAAAGAGACACGAAAAAAGAAAAGTATGGATTTCTATGAATTCAGATATAAAGAATACTTACATTGATGCAGATGGGAATATGAAATTTAAGGGATATTTTCTAGAGGAGATTATACCAGAAACTCATCAACAAAGTACTTCTAGTGGAATTTCAGAAGAGGTCCTTACAAGAATTTTGGAGAATTTTACTGAAACGAAGAAAGAACCAAAATTTCCTATCGTTAGCAATTTGGCAGAAAGAATGGTATTACAAAAATTCACTCGAACCACCTCAAATGTATCACAATGGATGGCTATTTTTGAAGCAGAATGTAATCGTGTGGGCATTGAAGAAGACAGTAATAAAATTGAAATTCTCAAGGTTTTTTTGGAAGACTCTTGTCTTGATTGGTATAGTTCAATGCTCATAAAACATACAGTAAACTCAGGATGGTCAACATGGAAAGAAAGCTTTTGTGTAACCTATGCAGACAAAGGGTGGTCATCAATAAGATATGCAATTTTATTCAAATATAGACAGGGTTCATTAATAGAATATGCTTTAAAAAAAGAAAAACTTTTATTAGAAATAAATAAATTAATGGATAAACCTACTTTAATAAATTTAATCGCAACAGGCTTGCCAAATTTTGTAGCAGATAAAATTAATAGAAATGATTTAAAAGAAACAGAAGATTTATTTAACCATATCAGAGGCTTAGAATACTTAGTAAATAAAAATAAATTTGTCAGAATTGAAAATTGTGAAAATAAATTTAATAGAAAAGATGTAAGATACAAACCTTGCAAAATTTGTGAAAAAGAAAACAAAGGACAACGGTATCATCCTGAACATTTGTGTTGGTTCAATAACAATAGTAAGGGTATATCCAAAACTGATAATAATATAAGGTATGTTAACAATTCAAAATTAGAAACCGATTTAAATGAAATAGATTCAAAAAACTAGTAATTCCGCCATTAATCAAAATTCCATTATTGCTAAATGATACTTTTGAAACAATAGGAATCTATGATTCAGGATCAAATGTTTCTTTAATAAATTCAAAATTATTATCATTGAAGAAACACCCAATTAATGATACTAATAAAAATGCAAATTTAAAAACGATTAATGGCGTGAAAAAATCTATCGGAATGGTAAACTTAAAGATAAAGATTTATGATATGGAAAATTATGTAAATGTTTTCGTGATCGAAGAAGAAAATTTTGATTACGATTTCCTAATTGGATTGGATTGTATAGAAAAATTTCAACTTACTCAAAATGAAAAACTAAAAATTACGCAAAATACCCACAACCAAAAAAACGAAAACATGAAAAAGAAAGATGTCTTAGATGAAATGGAAAAAGAATATAAAGTAAACTTTAATGAACACATAGAAGTTGGAAACTTTAATATATCGATAAATAAACAAGACCCTTATAATAAATCAGAAATAGATAAATTGATATACAAATACAGATCCCTTTTTGCTAAAGATAAATATGATGTTGGGACGGTGAAAGGTTATGAAGCTCATATTGATTTATTAGTAGACAAATATTGTAGTAAAAGACCCTATAGGTGCACTATTGAAGACAAACAGGAAATAGAAAAACAAATATCGAAATTATTGCAAAAAAACCTAATCGAAGAATCCTACAGTCCTTTTGCCGCCCCAGTAACATTGGCTTATAAAAAAGAAGAAGGAAGAAAATCAAGATTATGCATAGATTTTCGCGATTTAAATAAAATTGTAGTTCCTCAATCACAACCCTTCCCATTAATTGAAGATTTAATGGTTAAAACGAGGAACTGCAATTATTTTTCAACGCTTGATATAAATTCTGCTTTCTGGTCTATACCTCTTAAAATTGAAGATAAACCAAAGACGGCCTTTGTTACTCAAGAAGGACACTTTCAATGGACTTGTTTGCCATTTGGTTTGAAGACGTCTCCGGCAATTTTTCAAAGAATTTTAAGTAACATTATAAGGAAACATAAGCTGTCAAATTTTACTGTAAATTACATAGATGATATTTTGATCTTCTCTAAAACATTTGAAGAACATATGAAGCACTTATCTTTGTTATTAGAAGCAATTTTAGAAGAAGGCTTTAGGTTGAAGTTTTCAAAATGTAATTTTGCACAAAATTCGGTGACTTATTTAGGCCATGTAATAAAAAATGGTACAATTACACCACTGAAGGATAATTTAATTGCCATAAAAGACTTTCCAGTACCAAGAACACAAAAAAATGTGCGACAATTTTTAGGAAAAATAAATTTTTACGGAAAATATGTACCAAATTTATCAATTATATTAGATCCCTTACATAATTTATTAAGAAAAGGACAAACTTTTATTTGGTCGGAAAAGTGTCAAGAATCCTTTGAAATAGTAAAAAAACTACTTTGTTCAAAACCTATTTTAGCAATATTTGATCCAGATCTACCAATACATATTTATACAGACGCTAGTATACAAGGAATAGGTGCTATTTTGAAACAACCACAGCGTAATGGCGAAGAGAAACCTTGTGCTTATTTTTCGAGAAAATTAAACTGTACACAACAAAAGAAGAAAGCTATATATCTAGAGTGCTTAGCAATAAAAGAAGCAGTAAAATATTGGCAACATTGGCTAATGGGAAAAAAATTTACGGTTTTCTCTGATCATAAGCCTCTAGAAAAAATGAATATAAAAGCTAGAACAGATGAAGAACTCGGAGACCTTACTTACTACCTATCTCAGTTTAATTTCGAAGTGATATATTCCCCAGGTAAATACAACATAGAAGCAGACAGTTTGAGCAGAAACCCTGTATTAGAACCATATCAAAATCAGGAAAAAGATTTAAAAATAATAAATATGATAAAAATAGAAGATATTCAAAATGATCAAAAAATAAATAAAGATATAGAACGAAGTAAAAATAAACTACAGTTAAAAAATAAAGTATATTATAAGAAGATAGGAAGAAATGAAAAGATTATTTTGACACTTATTAAGAACATACACAATAGTTACTGTCATATAGGAATACAACAAATGAAAAACAAAATTACACCATTTTACGTAGCGAAAAATCTAGCATATAATATAAAAAAAATATGTGACAATTGTGAAATCTGTATAAAAAACAAATCTAGAGGAAAATTTAAATTTGGAGTAATGTCCCACCTTGGACCTGCTACATGTCCATATGAAATAATGTCCATTGATACTATCGGCGGATTTGGTGGCTCACGTTCTACAAAAACATATCTACACCTTCTGGTAGATCACTTCACGAGATATGCCTATATTACAACTTCAAAAACTCAAAATTGTGATGATTTTATAAAACTGGTTCAAAAGGTGACAAAAGAAAACAAAATTGGCATGATTCTATCCGATCAATATCCAGGTATAAACTCAAAAGATTTTAAAAATTTTTTGGAAAAGGAAAATATTCCCATTATTTTTACCGCGGTCAATGCACCATTTTCGAATGGCTTGATTGAACGATTAAACCAAACTTTAGTAAATAAAATTAGATGTACAATAAATGAAAAAAAAAGAAAAATTAGCCTGGACCACTATTGCCCACAAATGCACTCAAATGTATAATGAGACGGTACATTCAGTCACGGGATATTCCCCAAAATATTTATTGGAAGGAACAAATGTTGATATTTTACAGGATGAATTAAAAAAAGAAAAAAATATATAATGATCTATTACAAGATAGAAAAATTGCTTTGGAAAACACTTTAAAATCACACAATTATAATAAACAACAATTTGACAAAAATAGAAAACAATGCGTATTCAAGGAAGGTGATTTTGTATATGTGGAAAACGGAAATCGATTGAACAGAAGAAAATTAGACGAATTGAAAATTGGCCCATATAAAATTTTAGAAAAAGTTTCAAACTCAATTTACAGATTAAATACAGGACATAAGACATGTGAATCCAATCTTTTCCACATAACAAAACTTGTTCCAGTTCCGGGAATATCGTGACTCCAGGGGGGAGATGTAAATGAAGTTGGTTTCACTTCATTTAATTCGAATTTCCCGCGTTGTAAACTTCTTAGTAGGTATGTGGGTAGTTGTTTATAATTTTAAAAGCAGCTACCTACAACGCGGGAATAATACGGTGGTATAATATTATCTGATTGTAATACGAGTCGTGTGATTAAATAATAAATAATTTAAAGCATTTAAAGAATTCACAAGTAGATATAAATAATAGCTTTAAATGTTGTTTCTCTTTCAGGTAAGATTAATATTTAGTACGGTGAAATTATATAAAACTGAAAATGTAAAATTATTTTATTTAATAAAAAAATATAATATCTCTTTCAGAGCAACGCATTTCGGTTATTTTATTTCTACAGCCTATGATACAAGATAATACTTATTACATATATACATACAATAGATATACAATTGCGTAAGTTCAATATTTTTTAAATTGGGGATATTATTTTTTATTAGCATTTAGCAAATTTTAACATAAAAAAAATTTAAATGAGATAGAATTAGATAGCAGGAAATCAAACAACATTATTGAAAATTTAAAAGTTTTTTTTTTTTTTATTTGAAATACTCTTGTCGCTATGATACACTGAGAAAATTTTACTTTAACAAAGTACCTTTTTGGCTCGTTTAAAGGCAGATTATTTAAAATTAACTAAAACTCGTTTAAAAATATATAAGCGCAGTTGGTTATAATCTAACACGTCAACATTGTTATGGATACTTGGTTATTTTTAACATTGCACTTAATAATTTTTAAACAAAATTGTTAGCATTCTGAACCAATTCAGACTTGTTTAAATTTTAATACTTAATATTGTTAAATCTAACCAAGTTATGTATGTAATTTTAAATATGTTTAAAAAGGGTTAACCCTTTTTTTTGGTTAAAATTAACCAATATATAAAATTAATGGCTATCGTTCATTACCATTAAATGAACGATAGCCATAGCTGAATAGATTTTATATATAACTCTAGTTGGCTATGGCTATCGTTCATTACCACTAAATGAACGATAGCCATAGCCGACTAGATTCATTATATATATATATATATATATATATATATATATATATATATATATATATATATATATATATATATATATATATATATATATATATATATATATAACTTAACTTTAACTTTGACTCAGTTTTTAATACCTTACCCATCGCTAGTATATCATGTCACGCACGATACTCACTTTACAAGTCAGAGCACAAAAACAAATACCAGTGATTGCTTAGGTTCTTAAAATAATTAAAACTGAAGTGTTTTCAGTTTTCAGTGACAAGATAGCGTCAATTCCAATACTGACTGATTAACGTTATTTAGTCCTCCCTTCCTACTTACTTTTTGCATTGTTTTATTGATTTTAAATTGTAATAATAATAATAATAAAATTCTTTATTCGGGTAACTTGGACCCAAAGTGTTCTCCTATAAATCATTAAGTTATAGCTCATTAAGTTTTCGTAGTAATACTGAGTATAAAGTAAAAAAAAAAGTACTTAAATAGTTTTTACTGAGTATTTACTCTGGCTTGAGTAATACTACAGTGCTTACCCATCTATAGCTGAGAGCACTCAACTGTCTCTCTCTGACCAGTAGAATCACACTGTAAGAGTTTTCAGGACTTTAATCGTTCTGATTCATAGTTTAGCAACTGAATTAATGTCTGGCAAATTATTTTTAGGTCTGTTCATACTTAAACAACATAATATTAAAATGACAGACATTCTGAAATAACTTAATTTTTTAATAAAAATGAAATCAAAATTCGCGTCTGGCTTATTATTAGCAACGATAAAAATGTCTGGCAATAAGAGATTGATGTTTGTTAAACTTATCTTAAGCTAAAATATGCAAATTGAACCTTCATAAAATGATTTTAAAAGTCAGTATATTACCTGCACAAATAGGATGCGCACAGGTAAACGCAACTGCTACCGCTAGCCAGACTGCCCAGATCCTAACCGAAAGGGCAAGAGAGACGACATATCAAAAAACCAGCTGACCTGAAATTCTCTTTCGAAAACGTTGCCACCTCTTATACTATTATCTTAACTCATACTTGTAACTGTGTTTCTATAAAGTCTATAAAGAATATTTGATCTTTTACACACTTTAAAAGAAGAATTCCACCTTTAATTGTAACGTAATTTATATGGCAAAACAACGTTAGCCGGATCAATTAGTATAATAATTATTTTTTATTTTTACATTCCATTAACAATTTTATTAAGCTAGCTAAAACCCGTTCCATACAAAATGTATAAAAAATGTACTTTACTCGTAACTAGCTGGTGCCCATGACTTCGTCTGCGTTGAAAAATTAAAAAAACATAAGTAATATAACGCCTGACATCTTTATTGCTATGACACTTTTGCCAGGCGTTAATTTTCTGAATTTGAGATGATTCCTTGAGAACAGACTATTCCGGATGAAAAGTACCCTATGTCCTTTCTTGGATCCCTTACAACGTGTTTGCAAGGAGTAGTTAAGGCGTAAAAAGGTAACAGACAGACAGATTTACTTTCAATAATGTAGCTCCTAGTAAGTCAAATTATAGGAAAAATACATTCATGTCGCGTTCATGTAGACTCTTTAATGAAGTGTTATTAGAGGATACAGATGTTGACCTGTTCCGCAGTTCTATAGTTAAAACAAAAAACATTATAGCAGATAAATTTTTCAGTGGCCTACTATGACTTTTATTTTCATTTTGATTTTATTCTTGTTATCTTTGTTATTAGACTATAGTTTGTTATTTATAAGTGGAAATTTTTTATTAGGTTTAAGTTATTTACTCACCCATGTTAATATGAAATTATACCTGTAAATTTCCCGACAATAAAATAAATAAATAAATAAATAAAATACATTAATCGCAAAAATTAAGGGATATAAAAAAAATCCAAATTAGGTGATTTTCAACAGGCTGTAACTTCGAAGGAAATGGTCGTACAGAGCTCATTAAAAAAGGAAATTTAAAGTGGCTTAAATTGAAGTGGCATTTTTTGGACTACTACATTAGAATGGAGTATTAATTTTTGGTACCTATTTCAGAAGTTTTAATAGTTTTCTGCTATTCAGTATGCAAGTCAGCGATGCCACAGTCCATTCCCCTATCCCCATCTAATCTAATATTACTTTTTCAATAAGCGACTGCAATCACATACCATCAAATAGACCTACAGTCTACCTGAAAAAAGTTGCAGAAAGACAATACAATCAATAACGGTGAAGCTACTCGTACTGCTATCATTCCTACTCCTAAATTTGATATTAAGGATTTAATTCAAATACAACATATACTCGTAGTTCAATATCTTAAAAACCATTAAGAGATAACAGTAAGTTCAGTAGAGAACACTACAAGTGGCTCATTCTCGTGCGCCAAGCGCTGTTGCAGAGAGAATGGGGTTTTGTCACGAAAATGGTGTTTAAATTATTGCACCCTACGTAGGTACTAGATAGTGGCGATTGTTCGCCATGTCTAATTGCAGTGCCCTCGTCTGTATGAGATGTTAATCCCAAGATCCGAGCGTTTTCAATACAAATTCAAATTATTTATTTCCAAATAACATGGAAAATTCTTATTGGTGTGACGTCTACTCAATTTTTGAATTTTATTTTTTTAAATCTAAGTTTTCATTATTGTTTTTAAATGCTGTCAAGCCTTTAATATGGATCACATAAGCAGAATCTTTCCCCTGTCTTCCGACTTCTGATATCCCCAGAATAGTCCAAGCGGGTTCGCTGAAATCATTAAAATGTTATTTAATGATTTATGATTAGAATAATTATTATTAAAAAACTATAATTGTAACTAAAAATTATAATTAAAAAACTATAATCTTGGACAAAATTTGATGTGACTTAACACATATATAAAAATTACACATATATGTACATATATAAAAATTTGTTTTTCTGCAATTTATATACACAAACCTTCCTCGTATATGGTTTTTTCCATTAGTGAAAGCGATATCAAAAACCCTGGATATACTTTAATTTTGTTAAAATTAAGTGTAAATGTTGCAATTTTATATTTTAAAGATGAAAAAGAATAGTATCCTGAGTTTCTTTCGGGGTTTCTTCTCAGGATCGTCATCTTGGCTTTTTTCCGAAACCCTAGTAAATTTAAATTTATAATGACGATCATAAGAGTCTTGTAGAAACCTAATTGATAAATAAATATTTTGATTTTGATTTTTATATTAATTTGACAAAACAGATTTTTTATTATTATTTTAAATAAACTAAATTCAATTGTTTAAAGACTTGCAAATATTTGTAGAAAATATACTACGGTTTAGATAATATTTAGTAACCTAATAAACACCTGAAATTATAACTAACAATACAACAGCAATCCAGTTAAAATACTGAATATATTTCGATAATATATGTAAAACAATGTTTACAGTCGAGAACTCGTAGTATGTATAATTGAATGATTTATTTTAGTTGTCAAATTTGCAATAATCTGTCATTTGTTTGCAGATGCGCTGGCGCAAGCGATCGAGCAGATACGGACGATGGTAAGCCACAGTATTGTTGTACCATACAAATCTGGAATGATCTTCAACCTAACAAATGACTCTAGGATGTAAGAAACTAAAGCAATTCTATGTAAAACATTGAAATGGATCAGATATGATACTCGTACAATAAACGTTAAATATGAAACTTATAGTAAATTTATTATAAGTTCTGGCGACAATAATAACTATATAATGACTAAAAAAATAAGTAGATTATGCACAAAAATTCGTTTGTATTTTCTTTTACACTTGGTAATTAATTAAAAAAAAATGTATAAATTAATTTTAATAGAATACATTTTAGTTTCATGGAACACTACTTTGATTTTACCTCTAGAAATAAAGTCTGAAAGAAAATTTGTATTATTTAAATATTGTCACTAAAACTGTCAAAAGAAAACTAAAACGGGTTTGTGTCGGTGAAGTCCCAAGTAACTTCCTATTTGAAATGACTATAATAAGTTTCTCAAAATGAAATCGAATCATTTACCTGCAAGCATTTACTTTCAAAGAAATAAAATAACAAGTATTATTTTCCCATAACTTAGTGACTACGGACAGTTCGTAATAAGTACACTTTTTATCTTTGACGTAGACAAATGCTGCCCGGTCATAAATTAATTTTGTACGTCTTGAATCCAGTAGTATGGCAAAACAATTAGCAGTATGTAATCTTCGACAAAATTTGATGTGACAACACACATAATATATAAAAATTACACATATATGTACATATATAAAAATTTGTTTTTCTGCAATTTATATACACAAACTTTCCTCGTATATGGTTCTTTCCATTAGTGAAAGCGATATCAAGAACCCTTGATAGAAAAATTGCTGAAAAAAAATTTTGGATAAAAAATAATAATTAATTTTATTAATAAAATTAATGGATTATTAAAAATCAATAAATCTTTTATTTTTAATAAATAAAATTAAAACTCGTAAATAGTTACTAAACAAAAAAGACAAAATCAGTTAACATTCAAGTTTTAAAATGATCTGAACTGTTTTGTCTTTACGTACATACAAATATACCTAAATAATCCGATCGATCCGCTCCCGCCTTGACTTCACATATGCAACTTTGATTTGCAAAGATATGCATTTTCTTTGTAAATTATATACTTACACAAATTTTCTTCGTTTATCCCTCTTTCCAGTAGTAAAAACCGTATCTAAATCCATTGACTAGATTTAAAGAAGTTGGCGGAAACACAGACAGAGATGGACAGCAACTTTCTTTAATAATATGGTTAGATATCTCATTCTGTAATTAAAAATATTGTGCCAGTAGCTTCACAAAGGATTATATCGCGTTCACTTTCGATCGGTTAAAGGTCGTTTATATCTGCTCTATTGTTGGTCGGTTTGGCATTTCGACTGCTTTGTGTAATATTACAAAGCTATTATTGGCATTTAAAGTTTAAGGGAAATTAACTAAACCTGGCGGCTTACCAATAATTTTCAATAACTACAATATACAATATGTTAATGCTTTCAACATAGAATTTGCATTTTTTTAAATATCCTTGTTTTTTTTTTAAATCTATAATATAAGTATTGTAGTTATATGGAAATGGAAGTCCAGAGACAAAAATCATTAGGTACAAAAGATCAATCAAGAGCTGCTTAAATCATCGATCTAAAATATTAACCAACGGGCACGTAATATCTTTTAACCCCTGACGCCCGACGCAAAAACGGGGTGTTATTAATTTTGAAGTGTATGTAGCTATCTGTGTATATCTGCCTGTGGCATCGTAGCTTCTGAATGGATGGATATATTTTGATCGCTTTTTTTTTGTTTTTTTGTTTGTTTTCAGGCATTTGAAGGCCATCAGCATATTTCCTAGTTATCGAAGGGATTTTACTAATTGTCACAAATGTGCGATTGATGTGAAATTTGGTATACTGTTACTTCAGATGGAATAGGTGTCGTATGATATAAGATAACAATACGGCTAATAGAAGCGGAACTGTATAGATGTAACCAAAATCGTCCAACGAAACCCGAATTGAGCTGTATAAGTATGGTTACTCCCTAATACCCCGAATATAGGCCAACATTTAGGATTTATTGTTTTTCGAAATATTATATTACGATACTAAGGCAATATCAAAGCTGAATTAGGCAAGGCATCGGTAAACTTCGACGACCGCGGGCAAATTCCTTCGAACTATAGCCGTAGGAAGCCACTTTGCATTATGACCATAGAAATAGGAAAACAATTAGAAGTCAGACTTCATTACCATTTTCCTCATCTTGTTCAATATTTTATTGGCTCTCATCTCTGTATAAGTGCTATTATAACCATAATAAACATAATGTTACTACTTGTAGCTATGTTTTATTTCGGGCCTTATGTACTTTTACAGGAAACAATTTGTTTTTTTTTTTATGTTAAGGTGGACAGATTTTGTCAGATTAGGAATGTATTTTCATTTTTCTGACCTTACTGGCAAGACTGCTGCTGATTGCTTTCTGCTTTCTAGACTTGCTGTTCTTGCAAGACACAATCTTATGATAATCTTACGTTTCAAATTTCAGCTTTCTAGGCTTAATAGTTTTGGCTTTTCTTTGATGGTCAGGACAAATATTTATTATGACATTAACACGTGAAACTCACATTTTGAAACACTTATTGTTTGAGAAACAATTTTTTTTTATTTAGAATTTGACGATCTTTTTAAGAAAAAAGAAAAAAGAATTTTGGAATACTATTTTTTTTTTTTTCACAAAACAGTAATATATACTATCATTCGTCTATATTAATAACATTCAAAATTAATATTAGCCAAACAATTGAACAATTTGTTCACACTAGTGCCGGCAATTTCGTGCCATTACCATTGCCAGGCAAAATGGCTTTTTAATAACTCGTCTAGGGGAGGTGGTCAACCAGCAACCTACAACGTTTATGCCACTTTCAGTAAATAACAGACCGACAAAATATAATAGTATAATAACAGTTTCCTTTATTAGATTGTTACACTTGTATTATTATTGCAACTCTACTGTACATTAACTCTTAGCTCTCTGGAGTAAGAACATAAACTAGCCTCTATTAGTGATATAATGGGTCCTAGATAAGGTCTAAACGCACAGTTTAAGGGGAAAGCTTTATAATGCCCTACAGAAGGCGTAAATGACAGATTTAATGCCTACTAATTAAGTGATTCCAGATAGAGCTTCGCCTTAATGTCGGTTATCTGATTTTTAGAGTTATTTACGGTAACAAGTTATCGCTTAAACGGCCCTTGCTCCAGGAACGGACGCTGAATTTCAGATTGCGCGCAGCAAGAAACAGCTTGACGTTATCTCTTCAGTTTTAACTCCAGCTAAATTGAATCAGTGGCTAATCTAAAGCTAAATTGTGTGTAACTTCTAAAATTTATATTACGAATAGATAATAATTGATAAAATGGGGACCTTAAAATAAGATACACATTTTAATTGGCGGATAATTAAAAATGTATCTTAATATAGTCAACTTGAAAATATTTTATTTATAAAACTACCTTATTCCAGATATATTTTACGAACGTTGCCTTTTTTTTGAGTCTTTTGATAGATTGAGGTAATTAAAAATGTATTTTAAAGGCTTCTGCTTGCAGCTATTCTCGAAGGACATGTTGAAACCAAAAAAGGAAAAAACGAGTCTATTTATGTATAAATTTGTATTTATGTTTGTATAAATTACAGAACACGGTAGTCAAATAATTACATAGTCTCTTTGACACAAGCTAATGACAAATGTTCATTTTCAAAACAATTGAAAGGCACCTGTAATACTACAATTAAAATTGAAATTATTTATTCCTATGACTTGCCTATGACATAGAAAAATGAAAATTGCCTTCGAGCAACATTGTTACAAAACAAAACGAATCGATTAACTTTAACACTAGTATTAATAAGACAATGTGTGCAGTAAATTGTAGATATGTATAAGACATTGGAGAAAGAAAAATTGACCTGTCAATAGTTATAAGGCATAAGCGATTAGCGTTTTCAACACGACTTACGAGACAAAACAAACGAGAAAGTAGACTTTCAAGAAAATAGACGTTACATACAAAGTTATATACTGAAGTTCATCTTCTTTTTTGGGATATCACCTCCAAAAAAAAAAAAGTGATATTTTAACTATGTATGTGGATATTTTTTTTAGTTCAAAACAAACTATTTTTCAAGATTCATCTGCCAATATATACATAGTTTGCCCACTTTTCGGTGTTCTTAAATTTAAATATCGACTTTACCAAATATGTATTTACTATGACTATACAGTAACCGCACGCTTCCGCTCATGACTTATGCCATAACCTGAAGCGTGTCAACCATGAGTTACAGTCGCTACCGGTACATTAGTGCTAATATCGCCCTGTGGCTGACACTTGCGTTTACGACTGCACAAATTGGCACCACTATATACACACTACTATATTTTATTGTTATGTTAGTTTAGCTTGGTTAATATATATTTATGTATGTAAGAACATTGATGGTTTTATGTTAATTCACTGGTTCATTGCGGCCAATGTATGTCGGATAATCGATTACTTTATGTTACTGTGTTCACCAATATTAAACTAAGGGCCTCTTTCACAAACTACATGTAAAATGTTGATCAGTTACTTTTAGAAATCATTTTCTATTATATTGAATTATGCACTCGGTTTACTACATCATTCGATAGCCGATTTTTTTTATTATTTTCTATTTAATGTTTAGGACGTTTACCGTACAAACAAAGGTATATCAGCTCCATTATTCCCGGTTACCGGTGACTTTAAATGACAGTATGGCCTACTTGACGTTTGTGAAAGAGGCGCTAAGCATAGTTAACCGTCTCCTAACATATACCTACTCATAATGTAATAGCAGTGTTGCTGTATATCGATGCGTGAGTAAGAATTACCAGAATCCACTCTCTCTGCTTCTCTTTCTCTCTTACCCTGTACGATCTTTCGTACATTTTATTGACAAGAAAAGCCAAGATGAGATGTATGTCAAGGAAATCAGTTTATTAACTGATTTCCATGACATTATTTTTTACTCAGTAGACTACTTGTGTACTCCAAGTTTCTCATCTTTATAGGCATCTATTATAGGTGCCTATCATCAATTACGTGTATCTCTTTCACATTAATAAAATAAATAAGATTATTAATAAAAAAATAATAATTTAAAAATGGTAGATCGTGTTAAAATATTTAGATAATGATCCTTCGAGCCAGATAACTTTAAGCGTGTCGGTTATGCCGTTGGGTTAGGTTAAAGTATAAACTACATTATTAGAAATTGTTCTTTATTTAACCTACAAAAATGTTATATAGTTTGTCCAACAACATTTTTAAAAAACAGGTGGAAATTTTTTTTCGACAGTAATATAGGCAGAGACATTTTTCTTAAGACATAACAATTTAAAAAAATTACTTTAATTGTAAAGCATATGCGGTTCAATTACAAGCGTGTCATCAAATTTTATGACACATAAAATTACTGGTTTTAAGGTTACGTTGTCTTGGTAATTAAAGTTGCGTTCATTTGTAACTTATTTCGTAAATGTTGTCATTTTTTATCGTTTTTATCGTCTATTACATTGTCGTATTAATGTTTCCCAATCCACGGCTGCACGGCAGATGTATTCTGTCCATTTCAGCTTTAGCTCACCTTCTGTTCCTTATTTGAATTGACATCCCTAAGAAAAACAAACCAAGCCTTCCTGTCTCCATAGTTCCTCCTAATCGACTTGAAGACGTGAGTGGGTGAAGGCGGTATGTCGCATAATTCCAATTTTGAATAAATCGAGGTTAAAGTTTTACTTTTAATTTTTGAGATAAGTCGCCACGGGACTGATTTTTGTACTAAATTATGATGCAAATTTGTGTAAACAACCTAAAATATCAATGGTATGATAGCAAGTAAACACTTATTATTTAATTTAAAAAAAATCATACATAGCGCCCTCTTCCATTAACAAAAGTAAACTTTTCTGTACTTTTTTGCTTTTTAAAATTAACTGTACATAACACCTTTTTCAACTTTTTAATTTCCAAAAATGTCTTAAATTGACGATCTTAAGATCTGTAATCATTCATGTGGACATATTACCTTCATCAATGCAAAAAAACGAAAATAACCCAAAAATGAGACATACCACCTTCATCCACTCACGTCTTCACTTGTATTTCTTGGACAAGACTAGGTACCTATACTATCTATACGACTATCCGTCGACAAACATTGGTTATAGTCAATTATGATTGACTATAAACATAATCATGTTAACATAAGTCATGTTTATAGTTATTGATTATAAACATTGGTTAGACTTCTTCGTCTTAAGGTATTTGGGGTGTTTTTTTTTATTATTATTAGAGATGGGTTTGCTCTTGGCCAGACAACCAACTGTTGGAACCAATAAAGAATAAAAACATTCATTGTTTTAAAATTGCTACACATATATATATATACATATAAAATATAACATTTAAGTATCTATGCACTAATTCAAAAAATGTTTTCCATTTGTTTTATGTGTGTATTCAACTATTTCAAATCGTTTGCCGTCTAATCAAAATTGTTCCATTTTAATAGCGCTCAATTCTCAGGAAGATGTTTGTCTTGAGAATTCCTCCAACATGCCCAGTAAATGAATTGCCGACTTGACCAACCTCAGTGGTTGTTACCAGTTGATTGTGAATATATTATAACGAGTTATTCTTTCATTACTCGACCATGTTGAGTACGATGTGCCCATTTCGCGTAATTATCCAACGTTCCTGGAGCATCTCTTTATGTAATTATTGGCATAATAGCTTCATTATAAATTCAATGTCACATTTTATAGATATTGTTTGAGAGTGTACTAGGCGACAGGTTTTTTATGGGGAAATTAATTCTATCTGATGGTGACATGGGTATTTCAACCATTGATATTTACTTTGAAACGTCACTTAGTCAATTATAATTATGTTTATATCAACAACATATAAAAGGCCTTAAAAAAATTCTGGAAAATAATTTTAGGATTTTTTTAGACCACATTTTCTTTAAAAAATAATACATATATACTTACATACAAATATTTTAAAGAGTTAAAGATTGTGTGTTTGTTTGTTGTAAGCATCGAAATAATATATCTGCAGTTGTAGGAGATAATCTTCGAAGCTACTCATCCGATTTAAAAAAAAAGTCTTCCAATAGAGTTCCAATAGAGATCACTTGAACGAAAAAATTTGACTCGTTATGGGCATTTTTTTACTGTTACTAATAACTTAAATTTCAACTTATATGTCCCTAAGTTAGGGTACCCCTAACCGATTTAGTCATTAACTATATTACTTTAAAAAAAGGTTAATAAGTAGACGAATTAAAATACATATAAACTCAGTAAGTTGTAAAGAAAATTTTTAAATTATGCACAAGGCAACGCTATTTAATTACATTTTAAAATGGTACTGTAATCTTTGTAGTGCATAAAAACATAATTTTCGCATAAAATGTATGAGGCTTACAATTATTACCTATATAAAGTGAACTATCAAGAATTACAAAATTCCTGCTTTATCTTTGTTTACTTTATAAATGCTATATTCCTATAAATACTAATATAATAATATAATACTCCTATAAAAAGGAAGGTATGTTTATACAATTCATGCGAAGCTGGGTCGAGACAAGTTCAGTTTAATAAATAAATACATACTTATGTGAATCAATTTCCTTGGGTTCTTGTAAATGAAAAAATCCAAAAAAATATGAAAGATAATTCTGACCCATCTACTGATACTGACACAAGTCTAGACTTTATATGCTTGATATTTATCTCTAGAATTATTTTCAAAACGTGTCTGTTATTATACTCGTACTCGTACATTAGCAACAAAGTTGCTGATAACGTGCAAACTTCTAGAATTTGGTGATTATTAATACATTTACTTGATTAAAAACACACTACGGATCCATTTTGTAAAACTTTATTGATACAACTGAATTAATTTTTATTAAGCACTAACGACCCGCTCCAGGCTTCGCGTGGTTACATCCTTTTTTATATAAATAATGGGTTTTCTCTTGGCCAGCATCACAAAGACTAGGCTGACGATGGAGCGAGCTCACCCACAAGCCTAGTGCGAGTTTTAGCGCCTCTTTCACCAACTACAAGTAAAGTGTTGATTAGTTACTTTTAGAAATAATTTTCTG
Organism: Synanthedon formicaeformis; assembly: GCA_945859745.1. NCBI lineage: Eukaryota > Metazoa > Arthropoda > Insecta > Lepidoptera > Sesiidae > Synanthedon > Synanthedon formicaeformis. Next base: position 1,780,798 of record OX243964.1, read on the forward strand.
TTTTATTGAATTACTTAATAAAACTAATCACTAATTAATCACTAATTTTATTTAATCACTTGGTTTACTGCATCATTCGATATGCGATTTTTTTAAATTATTTTCTAATGTTTTAGACGTTTACCGTACAAACAAAGGTATATCATCTAAAATATTCCCGGTGACAGGTGACTTTAAGTGACGGTTTAGCCTACTTGACGTTGGTGAAAGAGGCGCTTACACTATCAAACGCTTCGAACGCATAAATGTCAATTTGTATGGGAATGAAGCAGCGCCACCTAGTGGCTAACGTGTAGCGCTGCTAACCGCTTGGTTAACAGCTAGGGTTACTTGCCACTAGACCAAACGTGTCGACAAAACTAGGCTATTCCTGCTTAAAACATATCCCGGCTTCTTAAAGATATGCTTATACATATATTATGTATGTATAACAGCGTAACAGTTGAAATTATTTCTATGTAGACGATTTATTTTTCTTCCATAGGTGCCTATATAAGGCTTCTACGCATTCCGATATAGATTTAATAGACCAATATTGCTGCTAAGAATCCAGATTCGCACTCGCTTTAGTGACTAATTGTATTAATATCTCTTGCGTTTCAACTAAATTTATGGTCACAGCCGTGACTCAGGGTGACTTTTGATAACATTAGTCAAATCTAAATTTAAACCTGACTTACGCGACGTAAACTGTTGCTTGTTTTGTTAATTGGCGCCGATATTATCACCGTTGTTGCCACTTTAGTGATTTTATTACTTGCTTGTTCAATTGGCTCGTTTATTGTGTACAAAATATTAGATATTAGACTATGAATAAAATATTAAAATCTCAACAACTTGTCTTAGTAATTAGTTAATTTTTATCACAGATTAGAATAGTCTTATAGGTTCTTTTCATGCATGTGGACCGAATATGATAACTCACGTTGATATTTTTTTTAAGTAAACACTTTTAACAAACTTTAAAATTATGTAATTTCCAGAAGATGCTTTAAAAAAAGATTAATAAAAATACAGGAGATCAGAGTGAAATAATATCATTTATACTGTAGTTTTAGTGTCTCTATCCCCTCCCTCCCTAATTCATTAACCTTCATCCTACGGAGGTCGACAGACAGGCTACCTTCTACTGAGTACCATTTGATGGTAGGTTGGCTACCTTTGTCAAATAATACAAGCACAGCATTTGTGCTGTCGACCTTAGTGAGAGAAAACGGATTTTGGCTCCCTTACTCACTCACAGCGAAACATATTGTCATATCTATCATGTCTTGGCTTTTTTTTTTTCTTGTAAATAACTTTTATCATTTAAAATATTCAACGTAATTAGAGCATCCTGCATGCTTTCAGGGCTGGTCACGAGCTAACAGCACTGTAATAGAAAATCTTGTTATTTACATAAGAAGCGCATTATGTATCTTTAGCACGTTATAAAGTTGGCAGCTTCGTACCCCCAGTGGCCTTTGCCTCCTGCTGGGATGGACTTGTAGGGTGACCATGGCTTAGTACATATGACGCAGTAATTAGCAGCTATATTTTTTTATTAAAAAATATGTATGCATTATAGTTTTATTCCTATTGTTGTATAACAAATAATTGATATATATTTCTTATTAGTATATAACGGTTTCGAATGTGAAAAAAAGCTGTATGTAAGTTTTTTTCAATGATAAAATTGAAGAGCTACCAAACAAAAAATGTCGGTTAACATTTTTGGCATATTTTTATACAGTTTCATATAGGTAAAACAACTTTTTTCATATGTTTCACTACCTATATCACAAAACTTCCTCATATTACCTGATTGATCGCAGCTATTTACCATTACTCCTGTGAATATTACCATATCACAATTTAAACAAAATTTAATGCAAAATTTCACAAAATTGTTCAAATTTAACCACGGTGTGCTATTATACTATCATATAATAGGATTCATGGTCACATTACTCGCGTGCCTGTCGTCCGAAGCGCCGGCGCAGTTTGAATTAATTCTCCCTTAATCTGTAACACAAACGCAGATAAATTCAGCGAGTTGCAGTAATTTCAATTCCACGGACAGTGCCTTGTTAGCATGGCGTGAAGATATATAGGAAATTCCTTCTGCTAAACTCGGGTCTCGAGTCTGTCCTTCAACTTGTACGTACAAGACTTGATTTAGTTCAACACTTGATGCAAATTGATGTACTTTTTCTAGAAGAATCAAAGGTGGCTACGGAAACCGGTTAATAGCACTTTGATTTTAAATAGCATATGAGTAACTAGTAACATTGTTCATTTTAAAATAGTAGCGATACACTCCAGTGCTTCGCCGATTTTTTAGATTTTTGCTCTTGGTCAGCATCTAGCCGTGTAGCAAGATGAGGCTCATCCGAAAAATGCTTATTAACTAGAACTTTGAAAAAATTTGGGTTATATAGAGCTCGAAAACACAGACTTCGGCAGGGAGCCCTTCGACTCTTTGGCAGAGTTCTTAGGCAGAGAGATAGAGAAGGAATTGTGTATTTAATTTGCACAAAAAAATTGCATCCGTGTGAAACCCGGGGTCTTAATTAAACAAGAAACTCTTAAATAAGTGCTCAAAGACACAAAGTGAGATGCCTTTTAAAACTAATCAAATGCGAAAATTTAAATTTACAAATTGCTGGATCATTAATAATGCATGCAATTATATACAGTTAATTCAATCTACAAGGCACTCAGTCAAGGTCCAGATATTTACAATTTTATCATCAGTCAGAGCGATATCATCGGGGTTTCGATCGAATCACTAACTGGAATAAGATATTTTATCACCGCTTAAGAAAAAAAAATACAAGTCAGTGTTAGTATTGACTATTCATGTTGTTAGTTTTGATTGTGGAGATGGACTTATGAGCAAAATGGCTTACCGCAAAAAACTTACAAACTGATTAAATTTACTAGCTTGTGCCCGCGACTTCATCCGCGTTCAAAATTAAAAAATAAATCAGTAATATAACGCCTGACATCTTTATTACTATTACACTTTTCCAGGCGTTAGTTTTCCTAATTTTTTACATGATTTCTCGGGAACGGTACTTTTTTTCTGGATGAAAGGTACCCTATGTCCTTTTCTGTATCGCTGACAACGTGTATGTAAAATTTCATTATGATCCGTTGAACAGTTAAGGTGTGAAAATGTAACAGAACAATAAAAAGTCAGAAAGAGAAGAAGTAAGTAGACGGGGGCGTTGCAATGCGGTGGGCCGGTGACCGAGTTCGGCCGCCCGAAGAAAACTGAGTATTATAGGGAGAGAAAGAGAGATGATAGAGATAAACCTAATTTCTTTTTACTTTTGAACGGCGAGTGTAACCGGCGGACTCAGCTAGTAATTCAATAAGCTGAACACCAGTCATAATGCCTCCTCTCCATAAATATTACAGTCCGTTGTGGGTACGCTATGTAAACAAGCGATGTGCAATCTCCATAACTCTTCACAGATACAATTTAATAAACTATAATTTAATTAAAATGCAAGTGAAACCCATCACGGCTGCGGGCGGACAACAATTATTATGAAAACAAGAACGGCGCACTGTTTCTCTCGCTTTATTAAGCCGCTCTATTTTGTTTAATAATTACAAGAAATGGGCGTGGAAATGTTGTTAAAATGGAACGGGAAGCGTTCAAGATCATGTCCGATGGTCGGTCACGATTTAAAGTATTCGCGTATTTGAGGAAGCTGTTTTTAATGTTAATTTTGAGACCGACAGTAAGCCCACGTTCGCACGAGAGCTTTTTCGACGCTTTAACGCGGTTATTTCTGACGTTTCGAATAGACCATATGACTTCTAGGCTATGTGTTCAAGCGCGGGCGCTTTTTTACGTCGGATCCGTCTATGCTCCATTTTAAACTCCGAGCTCCGAACGCTTTATAAAGCTCCCGTGCGAACATGGCCTAACACGGCTAATACTGTGTACCACACGTCCAATAGACACATTGTTTCGTGGTTGGCGATTCCTGTAGAAAATCTTTTAACAATTCTACTTGAAGTAGGTAGTTTTTCTTTCCAATTTTGAATATTTGTTTTTATATTAAAAACGACAGGAGATTTTACGTTTACTACGTCGTCTTACAAAAACAAAAAAATGCAAGTGCGTTAAGAATATAATTTTAAACAAGCCTAGGTATAATTAAATTCCGTTTAGCCTGTAATTAAAGAAAGTGAAATAAATTTACAATAACCGTTAATTACTCTGCCAAAGCTTGAAATGTATTTCTCATTTAAGTATAAGACACTCATAATAACAACTTATATTGTATCAGTTAACAACTAGATATCGTTTATCAAACAAATATTGACAAACGTAGGTACTTTAAATGCTATATTAATTATATAAACAGTCATTACTTACATTTTACTGTAAGTAAAAATTTACTAACAAATCTAAATTGTCCATTAGGGGATATTTTGATATAAGTTTCGAGAGTACATATTATACTCATATGTAATATCGATGGATGAAAGAAATTTTCGATTCCAACCTGTATAAGGGGTAAAAAAAAAATTCTCAAATTACACCGAAATGGTAAGAGTTAACAGAAATAGTTTCAGACAAATCAATATTTAATATACTAATAATAAATCTGTAAGGGTTGGTCGTGGAGTAAGTTACTTTGTTTTCAGAGATATCGTGTTTATAGGCTCTTTACATGATACTGAAACTAAATTATTCATTTTTAGAATTTTTTTTCTTTATGTATGTATGTATGTATGTATGTATGTATGTATGTATGTATGTATGTATGTATGTATGTATGTATGTATGTATGTATGTATGTATGTATGTATGTATGTATGTATGTATGTATGTATGTATGTATGTATGTATGTATGTATGTATGTATGTATGTATGTATGTATGTATGTATGTATGTTCCTCAATTAACTGATTTCCATGAAACTTGGTAGATAAACATTTAAACGTACAGGACACAGGATAGGCTACTTTTTCTTTTTCAACGAGGACGAAGTCGCGGGCGCCAGCTAGTTGTATCATAAATCCATTTGCCTCACGTATTCTACAGATTTATTACCTTATAAATAAATAAATAATGTATATTATTGTTAGTTTTAATATATATTTACTCTAATTACCATTTAATAGATCTATGCAAAGTATAATTTCGTAAATACCAGAGCCGATTGAATCTATATAATCATTTTGTTCATACCTCCTCATTAGGTTGCCAGACGAGGACGGACGGCGATTATTAGCGAAATTCAAACAGTCGTATGTCATCTGTTTTTCGTAGGGTGACCATAAGTTGGGAAATTCTGAAAAGGAGGAGATTTTTAACAGAATATATAATACATATATACCTGTAAATATTATTATATAATTTCAAGTTAAAGAGTAAAGCTTCAAAAAATTAGTACCCTTTTAGTTTTTTAGCAAGTTGTCATCGTATAGCTTAGTCATCATTTTTAGTCGTATTTTGGTATATGAATACATCCGCAGCACTTTTCAAAATGGTATAATTGTTTTAAATCAAGTAGGTACGAGTACGTACTTGTGATTTTCAACTATATATTTTTTTTATAGAATTGTTATGTGAAATATATTATTATGTGGAATTGGCATCAAACTACTACAACCTGGAACACGCGTGCCATACAAAACACAACGAATTTTATGGAACATTTAAAATTGACATATGCGTAGAGCATGAACTGTCATTTATAACAAAACAAACATAATAATAAGTACGTAATTTAAAGAAAATGTGACTTTACGTCAACCCATTAGAGTTTAAAATGAAATAGTAGAAGTTGATCATTACTACCTTTTACCATTGACGCGTGAAGGCAAGAGTCTGTCATGATTCTGTCAAAGGCGTTCTTTTTATGTTCCCCTTTGGCACTTGTGGCGCTAATTCCATTGAAGTATTTCGATGGGAATTGGTGACTCTACATTGTTACGCATTGCGTAAAGAATCCACAGACATTCAATTAGCCGATATGAACATAAATTTAACAGATAAATAGGCTAGATGCGCGCGCACAATTTATTTTATAATTGTTCGTGTTCCAGTTATAATTAATAGATGATTATCTAAAATCTAATCAGAAGTCTAGCATTTGTAAATTATACATATTTAAATTGATGTACTAGCTAGAGACTTCATTGACCAATGGTTCATATAGTTTTCCGCAATGTGTGAATCACAAATTTCGTTATTAATATTTATTAATAATGCCAAAGTAAATAATACCAAAGTCTTTAATGATAAGCACATACTTAAATAAAATTTTATAAAAAATCTGGGTTTAGCTCAGACAAGTAAATTAGATAATCGCTTTTTATTTCTTTTGTAATGTTCTACGTCTGAGCCCGTTTCTCGTACTTACTTCGTTTGGGGCAATACAATAATTATACTTTGCAATAATATCGATAAAGATCATGCAATCAAGAAACCAACTAATTTTAATAGTAATTTAACATTATCTGAATTAAACATCTTTCGTTAAACTTCTATCATTAAGTTGATAATTTCCAATGATACAAATCTTCGTACAGTCAATTTACTATTATTTTTCTAATAGATGTTCGCGTTGAATTTATAACTGTTGATCACGTTTAACTGAGATTATGATGTAATTTAATTAAAATTTCAACATTATTAACATTTTTCGTAGCATAGGAGCATTTTGCACGAATTTAATTAAAATTTCAAATTATGTTTGTAGCATAGCATGGACAGCATTTCGCACCATTTAATCAATTATGGATGAACTTAAAATTGAGGACATTCTTTCGTCAGTTTTGCTATTGCGAAAACTAAGGTTTGTTGGCTATATCTCTATGTGGAAGGCAGGCGATCGCCCAAAAGCCAAATCGCTTACACGCTGGGCAGACTTGATTAGATCTACAACTCAATCTACTGTGGTACAGTATGCTTCTGACGCTGGCAACCATCAAACTCCAATCCAGGTCCAGGGGTGGAAAACCACCCCTGGTTCTGGGAACGAAAACGACCATGGTCCGTTTACATCATCATTCGCAATACCACGACCAATCTGAAAAGAGTTTGCAACCCCAAACAGAGCTTATTAATCGAATATCAGGTTCAACAATGTAACTCACGTTTTTATAGTTACATTTGCCCTAAAAACATTAACCGCTCGTGAAAATATATCGTTCAATTAATTGCTCCTGTATTAAGTGGGTACTAAAATGGAATTCTTTCATGAACCTTAACGTGTCTTCAACTATACGTATTGACATTTTTTATGGTAATTCCAGTCAAGTGGAGAATTTAACAGTATTTAGTACGTTTAACATTATAAACATTGGTATTTGTTAATAGGTAAGCATTAAGGCTCTTGCGACGTACGAGTAATTTAAAAGCGGGTTCACTAGGTTAAAACAATGAATATATCAATTGTTTTAAAGGACAAAACTGAGTCGTTTCATTACAATGATAGCATCTACCTAATGTGTATATATTGCATGTTCGTTATACTCAAAGAAAATTTCAACTATTGTAAATGTAATTTTTTATTCTAAGATTAATAAAAGCGAAATACTGTACAATATTAATCTCAGAAAGTTTTAGAGTTAGGTCTTCCAAATACCACATATTTTGATTGAGGTTTTAATTCTTTTTTATTTTATTTTTATTTAGTCAACCTGACAAATTGTTAATGGAAATATATATTTCATAAGTAAATTTTAAGACAAATACCCATCGAAATACTACAATGGAATTTGCGTCACAAATGCCAAAGCGGCACATAAAAAGAACGCCTTTGACAGAATCATGGCGGACTTTTGCCTTCACGCGTCAATGGTAAAAGGTAGTACCGATCGACTTCTACTATTTCATTTTAAACTCTAATGGGTTGACGTAAAGTCACATATTCTTTAAATTACGTACTTATTATTACGTTTGTTTTGTTTTAAATGACAGTTCATGCTCTACGCATATGTCACTTTTAAATGTTCCATAAAATTCGTAGTGTTTTGTATGGCACGCGGGTTCCATGTTATAGTAGTTAGATGCAAATACCTACTATTATTTCTTTTTTTTTTGAGCATTTTAATGAAATATCGAAAGTATATTGGAATTTTAAAGCTCAATTTAGCTCTTTAGATATCTAGCGAGTAATTTAGGTATCTAGCAATTTTACCAATCTATTACTATAATAATGCTCAATATATAAACTGCTTCAATGACACTTTAGTTAAAATAACATGCATAAATGGAGAAATTATACCAATACACAGAAATATACATATATCTTACGGTAGAGCATATCTATAAATAAAATAAAATAAGCCTTCATTATTGTTAGGTTAACAATATATCTACAGAGCATGTATTTAGAGCATATCTAGTTTATTTGTGTAGAGTTTTACACAAATAAACTTTTAAACTGCTATAGCGTTACATTCATGTGAGTATCAATACAGCAGTGTTTGAAACGAGTATTTCAACAAAAAATTGTTGTCAATAAAAGTCACTTTGACAGCCTCACCTCAAATTGTTGATATAAGGGGTAACCGTGGAAATGCCACAATCAAATGTTGTGTTTAAGAGCCACTCAACCATCTCATTAATATGAATAAGTAACGTTAAAGATAATTAGTTCATTACGCTATAATGAAACACACATCGAATGCAATCTTTATTAGACATTATTTTCGTTTAAGAATTCTATAGTTCTGGAATGTTAGCTTATATTTGCACGCCAACACGTGCAAATTCGAAGAAAACAACTGTAAATGACAATGAAATTTTTTTCAAATGTGCGAGACATTCAGGGAAATACTTAGTTTTTCGCGACGCATTATAGATTACAGAAACACTTATGAGTTACACTGTTGGAGAAAGGAAGCGTTATTTCGTTATTGGAGTTTACTCCTTAAGGTGACACAAGTCAGCTTTACCTCCATACAAACGTAGAAAGATTATTACTCCATTTTTTTATGTTATATTTACAAAAGTAAGCATGATTCCGATTTATCTAGTCGTTAACTAGGTTCTAGTATTAATTTAAAAGATATGATCCTTGAAAAATCCACATTTCAACACAAGTTTTAGTGCAACTTTTAGAGTGAATATACACTCTAGTGTACAAAAACTCCAAAATATATTGAATCAATTTTCATATAATATGTATAAGCTAAGCCCGTATGAAAATTTATGGGAGCAAAATCAAAATTATCACATTGTATGCGTTACGTTCTATTTTCGAATATTTTAGAATATCTGAAGTTTCAGAATTTATTTATTCGTTCGTTCGTATTTATTAAATTATTTATTTATCATTCGTAAGGAGTAAACTCCAGTCGTGCGTCGGAGCTGACAAAGATTCAAGAAAAATTATAGCGCCGAGGAACAGTGATATGTTAAGTACTACGTACTAGATGGAACACTCAAGACGCGATGAGTTCCAAGTAATTGGAGTTCCGACGTCCTACCCGTTCACAGTCTGTCATACGCGCTCGAAACCAATAAAAATGCCGTCTTGTGTGATGAGATATTGCAAAAATACAACAAAAAATATTGATAAAACTGCTGGTGTGACGTTCCATAGGTAAGTTTTATTAATATTGAAACGTTTAATAGGTTAATATTTAATTTGTTAAAACCGACGTGCTTATCGGGTCGGCCATATTAATATTCAGTTGTCTACGACTTGACGTATTGACCTTGACACTACTGCCGCGCCGTCCCCCGCCTTCCGCGTTGGAACATGAATTTAGCAAGAAGTCGTAGGGATTGTTCAATCTAGTACTTACTTAACATATCACTGCCGAGGAAGAATATTGTTACAGGGACCGCGGGGTTAAACAGTTGGACGGGGTTAACAGTTAACCGTGGTCTCCGACTGTACGTATCTTGCAACTATCGGGAGTAGATTTTAGTTAGGTAGTAAAAATCTCATAATGATGAAGGGCGCAAATAGATGTCAACGCCCAGAGCAGTGCTGTCCAACATGTGTAGGCTACCTGTATCAAGATTTATATACTTAATAGCTGGCGCCCGCGACTTCGTCCGCGTTGAAAAAGAAAAAGTAGCCTATCCTGTGTCCTATACGTCTAAATGTTTATATACCAAGTTTCATGAAAATCAGTTAATTCGTTTAAGAGTTATGGAGGAAAATACATACATACAATACCTACATTTACAGATTTATTATTAGTATTGATTTGATGTCGACTTCCTATCGGCGACACTTTCATCTATATCTTCCCCGTCATGTATCGACCCAAATGTTGATAAATACACGATTTCACCACATTAGGTAAGATACACGAGCCTTTACGAACACATCATAACTTTTTTGAAATATATCTTGCTTTAATAGTTAAAACAAAAATCATTTCCATAGTTAAAACAAAAAATTATAGCTGATAAATTTTTCAGTGGCCTACCTTGACTTTTATTTTATTTTTACTTTTATTCTTATTATCGTTGTTTAGACTATAGTTTGCTATCTATGTGGAAATTTTTTATTAAGTTTAAGCTATTTACTCACTACTGTTACTATGTAATTATACCTGTAAATTTCCCTACAATAAAATAAATAAATAAATAATATGCAAAATGTGTAAAAAAAGCTGATTCCATAATCACTTTTGCACTTACTTATACATACGATAAATTAAAATTCTCGCTTGGGGTTGCAATAACAAGACTATTGGTTGCTTGGTTGGTTACGCAACACACGAACAAAGAGCGATTCGTTCGTAACTATTCCATCAGATTGATTTATTGTTAAAATATTATAATTAGGAATCATTAGCGTCACGCTATAGATACGCTTCAATTGTTCATGTTTACTTTCTACGAAATTCGCAGTCTCTGAACACATTTACATTGCAATTTGAACAGTATCAATTATAAAGGAAAGTTTTCATTTGATTAAAAATATCTTTATGACTTAGGAGGCCTACGTCATAAAGATGCCTCTATACTAGCCCCTCAGCTTCTGCAAATTATATAGTGCCAGGATCCACTCAGGATGCATTTTTTTGTATAAACAACCTTCCTCGTTTATACCTCTTGTGTTCAATTGGATGGCGAAGAGCTTACCTCAGAAACAAACATACTTTAATTTATATTATGTATAGATATGGATAAAATATAAAATATATATTCAGAAATGACAGTTCATGCTCTACACATATGTCACTTTTAAATGTTCCATAAAATTCGTTGTGTTTTGTATGGCACGCGTGTTCCATGTTGTAGTAGTTTAATGATTGGAAATCTTTCGCAAATGATTAAACCTCCATTTCTTAGTTACGAGCCTCTCAAACGCTGGAATTCGTTCCAGATTTTGATTTAATTAAAGCCAATCTTACGTTGACGGCTAAATTGTAACGCTTCATAATTGTTGCCCAAGTAAATAAACATCTGTTCTGATGCTTTTATAATTGCACGGTCTCGGCGAAAACACATAATTGCACATAAGGAAATATTGTACTATAATAACTATATAAATTCATGCACTATTCACATTTTACAACAGTCGGCGAAGCAATTTTCCATCACTTTAAGTGCTATTTCTCCACTTCTGTTATTAACTTAGTTGATATCTTAGTTAAGTTAATTACAATTGGAATTAACGTAACAAATGCATTAAGTCATTAGACAGAATATTAATTTGCAACAGAAAGTATAATTTAGAAGTTTTTTGGTCTCTAACGACCGACATGATTAAAGAGTTTCCATTTTTAATGGAAATTTTCAGAGTAAGCGTGGTTTTTGCGAATTTTGAAATGCATTTATAAATTGCTTAACCATAAAGTAATACAAGGTAATTTTTTTTTCATGTCGACAAATTAATACAATTTTTTTAAAATAACTATAATATTATAAAATCTAAATAAGTTTTTTTCTGTAAGTAGAAAGAAAAACAATATTTTGCAATCAAATCGCCGAAAATGCTTACTTATGTCAGGTTCTCCGCTAACTACTTCTAAACCACCCAACGGATTTTAATTCAGTTTTTTTTTATTATGAAAAAAGGGATAAACGAGGAAGTGTACTATGTGTATATAAAAAATTGCATCCAGGCCTGACATAAATATAAAAGCAACTAGCGACCCGCTCCCGATTTCGCACGGGATGCAATTTTTATCAATCATCATCAATACTAATAATTAATCTGTAAGTGTAGGTATTGTATGTATTACTCCATAACTCTTAAACGAATTAACTGATTTTCATGAAACTTGGACACATGAAACACATGCAAATGTCAAGTTTGTATATAATGATACCATGTAATGTATATAATGCATGTCATTTTTGTCTGAGATTAAAAAACAAACTTTAGATAACATATTATTCTTTAATATTCTTCTTAATACATCTGAGTATATTTCATAATTCAGGGGTATACAATCAAAGTTGGTAAAGTCCACAAAATTTTAAAAGTGAGATTTAAATTACAACACATTTATTTCCGTATCTATATTTACCCCGTAGAATAATTTTATACAAATTCTAGAAATCTCGACTGTTATTTCAAATTGAAAATTGACTTTAGAAACAAACCTAGCAAAGTCCAAGTGAGTTGAGTTTCAATTCAATATTAAAATAATCATTTTTATCGTTTACTGAACATTTTTGCAATGTGTACTTTACCAACTTTGATTGTATACCCCTCAATTAATAGTGTGAACAATATTCATAATTCCCTGGAGCTTGGAGCAAATCAACTTCACATTTTAAAAAGATATAAAATGATTAACACCTAAGAATTACTGATGCGGACAACGTCGCGGGCAAAAGCTAGTTTACTATGAAATAAAACTATTAGGAGAGTAGTGATTTAAATTTATATGGGGTGTGAACAAAATGGAGGCAATGAGGCAATTAGGTATCAGAAGCGCCGCGGTTGTGCGGCTGTCATTGTTAACCGACTTTTAATCATTGTATCAGATTTATGCTTGTGCGCTAAATACGATGAGTTAGTGCAACGCCATCGGCACTTGTCGTCTGTGATAAAGTGTGCTAGTTCCACTCTTAAAGAAAGACTTTTTTTAACACCATTAAGGTCCATTCTCCAGCTAATTTTGTTTCTAGAAATAGTAGAGTCAGAATCAAAATATCTATGCTGAAATATGTTTATTTGAGGGGATTTTTCACAATAAACTATTATATATTAAATTGTCAGCCACTGGCTACACGCATAATTTTATTAGATAGTCCGTCTAATATACAAAGTTTAGGGTACAATCTGAAAATAGATCGTAATTTTAGCCAGCAATTCCAATATTTAGAAAACCTTTTATAGAAGGGTAGCTATTAACAACCAATTTTTAAATGTATGTACATTATAGCTAGGATGTATTCATGGAAAAATATTATTGTCACAAATTCTGCATTATAGAAATTTCATATTATGTCTCAGAAATGTCATGATTTTTATAAATCTGAGCTACGACCAAAAACTAATGCCTAATCATGGAATTATGTTTTATGCGTCGAAATAATATATCTCTGCTTCGCTGGTTTTACGGAATTGATAAGCGTCTCGCGTTGGAAAGTGAGCGTTTAATCCACTTCCCTTACCACTTGTCAACTCTTTAGACACGACATTAAAACTAAGTTAAATTTCATGCCATAATTAAAAGTAAGATATGTAAATCGCAAAATAAAATCAGTACATACAGGTCCGCGAATATGTGTAAGTCATTAAAACGGACCGTAACCAAGTCGGAATTCAGTAGCCTCGAGCAAATATTATTACGGACTAATTGGAATGAGTAATGTTCAGTTACGTTGCACACTTTTCATTTAAGATGTAGTTAAATATTTTAACTACATCTAATCTTGTATATATGTATATACTTGAAATCATGGTCAAATATCAAATAGGTATCACGGTAAATTATGAAAGTCATAATTTACCGTGATACCTATTTGATTTTTGACTTAAAAATTAACCCTTCCTGTTAGACCACTGTCACGGTTTATACCGTCACGCCGAATACCGCGCTTATGAAGTCGCGGGCACAGGTAGTATAAATAAATATTCGCGTTCCAAATTCAAATTTCTATCTTTCAAACGGATTGCACGCGAATATTGTGCTCGGGTTATTGCTCTACATTTTCATCGGATAGATCAATGTTTAATTCATGACAATACATCAAGAGCGTATCGGGGAAACCCGCGAAATGGCGGCGCGTGAACAATGGTTCCTCTGTGGCGGGTGTGAAACAAGAAAAGGGGGGAGGAAGCGTTATTTATTCAATGTAAATCTGCGCCCGCCCACGCGACGCACGCGCGGCCTTGCATATACAGGTTGATCATATTCGTTCCAACTGTTCACACAATCGTTACTATATGAAAATACTAGTTGGTGCCCGCGACTTCGTCCGCGTTGAACGATTAAATGTACCCTATGTCCTTTCTGGTGTCCCAAACAACGTGTATGAAAAATTTCATGGTGATCGGTTTAGTAGTTTTTGCGTGAAACTCCGTCCGCATTCAAAAATAAAAGATATAATATAACGCCTGACAAAATAATTATGTAGGTAAAGCAATATAACGCCTGACATTATACTTTTGCCAGTAATCTTTATTTTAAATAGCTGGTGCCCTATTGGAATATTTAGCCTATGTCTATCCTGAAATTATATTCTAACTGTTGGTGAAAGTAGTTCATAAATTACGTACCTAACTACTACTTAACAAACAAACTTTACCTGTTTACAAAATTAGTACCTAAAAATGAAACATTTCAAATGTTCTTACATTTAATTGCAGGACGTTTAATTTCATATATATCTATAGATATAAATACAAAAGATTTAATTTTTTTTATGGTAAATTCGTCATATAGAAAAAAATGGATCACTTGATCCATCAACAACACCACACGATTAAAATAAGGAAATTTGACTTTTCCATTCCTTTACTCACTCACCAAAACAGATATGTAGATATTTAACGGTAGTTTTCTATAAGAAAGTGGTACCCAAATGACTGCGAAACTACATAAACATTTAGATTACTTAAATGATTTGCATTTTACAAAAAAAACATCAAATTATTTTGTAATTTTAATATTATAAATTCGCTTTATCTCAAATTCAGGGCATTTAACAATCACGCCCAGAACAAAAGCATGTTGCACAAATCATTCTGACACAAAGTCCGTGTTCTAGATTAGATTTCAATAGGAAGACTGCATCTGTTAAATGAATAATGTTTTAACAGTCCTGTATGTTCGACCCACGCGCATGGTTAATATTTGTGATAGAATATTGTTATATATTTTACATTTTTTATTGTTGTTTGTCATGAGCATCGATTGCCCAGCGGTCGATGCTCGGCTGCTGAAACGGCAAGGTTCAAATCCCAGTTGGATTTTCACCTCCGAAGATGAAAAAAAAGAATATTTTATTTAGAAAAAAAGACAATCGTTTTTTAATTGTATTTATAAAAAAAAAACGAGGTCATGTCGTAAAATAAAATAATATTAATAATTTATTAGATATGTTTAATTTATTAAATCTTTCCCATACTTACTTTACTTTACTTTTTCAATATCATTCATATTTTCAATTTTAAAATATCTTTACTTTGTTAGGAATAGTTTCTTCAATCTTTAGAGTTTAACTTTATATATTCTTTAATGTTAATAACTAACAGAAATTAAGTTATGAACTATTTTAATTGCATATTTAAAATTTTCAAAACAGTCAAAGTAAAGTCGCTTTAATAAGATTTATGTCAATTGTGTCGTTCATTGTAAAAGTAAACTATCTCCTTGTAACTGAATTTGAGAATAACGAGCTTTTTGCAAATTATAGTGTAGGAAAAAAAATATAAGCATTCATTCATTGTGTTCTATGGGATTTTAATGCAACTATTGGAGTTACTTCACTTTTATATTGAAAGTTATGACTAAATGTGAAACCATTAGGCAAGAAAAGATGGTTTTAAAAATAGGGAGTTACACCACTTTTACAATGAACGACACAATTAATGAATAACTATTGAACAATATGTCAAAGATATTGTTCAATTTTATATTTTAAAATACTTGGACAATAAGGCTTTTGTACAAGCGATGCATAATATTAACGAGCAACCAGCGTGAAGCAACTGTCTGTCCGTCTATTCTTTAAGGCACGGAGGTACAACTCCCTCGTAATTCAGTCCTGAGCGGACTGAAGCGCTCTAACTCGGGCGTTTGTGATTTACACCTCGTAGACCCTTAACTGTGGTACGGTCAGAAAAAAAATCCTTTTTATATTATTGTTATAACTCGCAACATGATATCTTATTATTTAATTATCTATAAGCTTAAAAAGATTGTAAGTGGCGATTGGATTAGGATAGCCCAAGACAGGGAAATGTGGAGAGGGAAAATGTGGAGGAGGCCTTTACTCGTCGAGAGGTCCTTAATAACTAGATTTAAAAAAAAATATGTACAATATTGTAGTGATTAAGAAAATTAAAGGATTTTTATTTTTTATTTTTATTATTTTATTTATAGGTAACATATATAATTATTAAATGGGTCAGGGAGTCAAAGACTTTTTCTATCTGTTTTTGAATATTGTACATTATTCATAAATTTCTGTCAAGATTTATTATTTCCAATTGACATCCATGCTATTTTAGTACAGTAAGTATTTTATGAATTTTTCTTTTCTTTAATAATATTGTCTGTCATAATAGTTTAATAACATTTTTATTTATTGTAAGGTTCCTGATACAGTCAGGGTAAGAAAAGGTAGGTCACTTTAAAGTAGACATTTGCTTGCACTAAGGCAATTATCATTAATGTCAAAATTTCATTTCAAACATCTCTCAGTTGTCTGCTTTCAAAAGCTCAAGTCTACGACTTGAAAAAGGAATGAATTTGAAAACTGACTAATTAGGTTTTCTTACCCCGACTATACATATATACATATTACCGAAGCAACTTATTATACGTCTCAATTGTCACTACATAAATACATACTTAAATTCCTTATACCTACAATTTAAAAGGTTTCCCAATGAATAATGGATCGAGTTAATAATAACATTTCACTTTGTGTACGTACGCCCTATCGCGTGTGGCTTACACATTACATACTTACCACCCCTCTTATTTTCCACTCTGATCGAGAGGCCAATTAGTGCACTGGAGTGGATTAGAATGGAATAAAAAGCGAAAAGTAATCCTTTGATGGATTTGACTAATGGACCCGAGGGGAATAGTGTTGTCTGCGCAGACACTTTATGTTAAAAATGCACATACGTGTAATATAAATGCAGTAATAAAGAAGTTAACAGAGCAAGATACTTTATTTGTCCCACATCATTGATCATGATACATTGCCAATTAATTAATGATTGCTAATCCAATTTCTATGCTGCCTCTATGTTTGATAAACATTAAGAAAGTGCATTCAAGCAACAAATGAATGAAGGAGAGCCTAACAAAAAAAGAGAGTTGGTTTCCTTTTTACATGTACATAGTTATTTTTATACATTGTTCACGTATATTCTTTTCTGTGATTTCACTAAATACATATAAATAAATTAGATTGAAGTGACTCTATATTTTTAATGCAAAAATAATGCACAAAACAGATATAATATAATATCTGTTGCACGCTACTTCGCCCGAGTAACTTTTTGTAAAATATACCCTATGTTACTCGCTGATAAATTAGCTTTCTATAGGTGAAAGAATTTTCTTACTTGCACTAGTAGTTTTTGAATTTATTCATTCCAAACATGCAAATCTTCTCTGTTTCTAATATTAGTATAGATTAGATTGAAGGGTCTGTCTGTAATTCAGTAATAATAAAAGCATTTTCTTGAGACAGTGTATTTTAATGCAAAAACACATAAAGAAGCATGCCAATAATGGGAAGTCCATTTAACGAGAAAGGCTATATAACATTTTGAACGCGGTCGAAGTCGCATGCAACAGCTAGTAATCTATAAACTTCAGCCTAGGGATTTCTTTGTCTAAAATTACACTTTTCATTTCAAAATCCGACGAGCAACGAAGAGAGTGTTCCTTTTTTAAACAGTAAACGCAACGCCACAGTCGCTTTCACACGATTGTTAACTACACTACAAATGACGTTACACTACAATGAACAAACACACCGCCAATAATACATAGAACAGTTTTTCCTAGGCGTGTCTTGACAGTGACGTCACTGGTATCACGTGACTAAAGATGGCGTTTCAATTAGGTACATAACAGTCGCTATAATTAATATCTGCTTGTCTATTTAGTTCTTTTAAGACTGATTTTTCTTTTCAAATTTTCCATCATTTATCGACAGGGGATCACGAAAGGATAGGATAATAGGCTCTGGCATCTTTTACTCACTCAACGATACACAACCTATTGTTTTTCACTGTGATAAAAGGTTTCCGCTAGAGGCTGTCCAAATGACAGCGAAACGCAATGTGCCCTGTCAGTACTTGAAAGTGACACCTAATATTTGGTTAGTTGAAAAGCCACTTGCTTTTCATGTTTTCTTGTTTGAAATATTAACAATCCCAAAAAATAAGACATTAATTGTATTCGATCTGTACCTACCTACTAATCTATACTAACAATAAATAATAAATTTAAAGAGTTTTAATTTAAATGCGCCAATTTCTAGAACTACATTTGATAGCTCAATTCTTGAGGAACGCTTATCTTTTTAAAATACATATTAAAATGGGTATAATATAATATATTAAAAAAAATTAAATACATAATTTAAATTTAAAAAGCTAAAAATATAATCTTTAAAAATTATGTAAAATAATTTAAATAAAATATTTTTTTAATATTTTTTTTATGGATAATAATATGATCATTGATTTTGCGATCTAACGCTACCTCCATTCTTGCAACGACAATGCGTTCCATCCCACTTATAATACATTTCAATTTAAGTGGAAATCGGCGCATTACCTCGAGTTATAACAGCTTAGGCTTTATTTAGTGGCGGACCACCACGACCCCGACTGCCACTAAATACGGGCCTCCTTTATGCTTTTACATCGGATTTAGAGCTGTTCTAAATTTAGGTTAAGTTGTTGCTGGCCGGCTGCTACAACTGGATAAATGAGCTCATAAAACTCACCTTAATTGAATTCAAAGCTGACTTTTGGTGTAATGTGTTTACTTCACTACTTAAACTTATACTTACTTAAATATCTCATTAATAAGTAAGTAAATATTCTAAAAAATTGTCTGGTAAGGGTGCTCTTGCTTTAACACTTTGTCTCAGCTGTCCCGGATTCGATTTCCGGTAGGACTTTTTTGGGAAATGAACTTTTCATAGATGGCTTAGTGTGGATATGGCTGTAGTTTGTTCGCTGAAACGAACTAATATAGCGCTTTCTCTTTCACTCAATTCCATCCAAAAGACAAGGACAACAAATCATGAGTAGGCGTATACAATAATAGATGAACGTTCATTCTACGCTACTTTTAGCTTTGTAAACTATAATAAAATATTATAGTAATACCAACCCTACACTTTTTATTTTGTATAAACTATTGTAGCTATTAAATTGTGAATTATTTATTAATTAAGATAATAAACATTTTGGTTCCTGATATAATCATAAAATGAAAATATACGTTAGTTAATATACGTTAAACGTTAGTTAAACGAAATTCAAACTTTAAAATAACAATAATTCGAATTAAAATTAAAAAACGGAGTATAATAACAGTGAGAGTTCTACGAACAGACTAAAAAGTACATGTACTGTGTACACTCACATTGTCTGTTATCTCCACCAATCATAGCACAACGCTTTATCTCCCTATAAGTTCGTTTCAGTGAACAAGGATTAGTGTCAGGGTATAATGGGTTTCGCCATCACTGGGACAGCATGTCTGGCAACAGTAAGAACCAACTAAGAGGGAGAGTACCGTGAAATAACTGGGAGTGCTGTTGTGTTTCGGTGAGTGATTAACGGATACCATTCTTTCATTATCCCTAATCCTTAATCCTACTATGGTCGGCAGAGTACTTGCAGCATCCGTGGCATTGCTTGTGTCATAGGCGACGGTAGCCACATACCAATGACGACGTTCGTCACCGAAACACAAGGGCACACATGTTGTTACTTATTTCACTGTGGTCTTCTGCGACCACGCTGCGAAAAGCAATGTCTCCCTAAGTTATCATTAACTAGCGGCCTGTTCCCGGCTTCGCACGGATGCAAATTATATACCAAAACCTTCCTCGAGAACCACCCTATCCATTGGTGAAAACAGCATGAAAATCGGTGCAGTAGTTTTTGAGTTTATCCCGAACAGACAGACAGACAGGCATGGCGGAGGACTTTGTTTTACATATTATGTAGTGATTATTATTAATTCATTTTTTATCAACTCCTGTATTATCAAAACCTGTATTATAAAATAAAATAACTTTTTATATAAGTATGACGTTACTAAGAATAAAAACAAGTAGATATCAATTATGATTAAGTATTTAGAACTGTGTCTCATTAATTCATTGAAAATCTCTTTCCATTTTCAAATTTTCTCATTTCTCAATAATTACAAATTTATCCATTGCTTTCGAGCATTTGGAGTATTTGTATCCACTTTGACATTAAGTCAATTTAAGTTCTTCTTGGTAGACCATTATTGTCGCCATATAAGAGTCTGGTCACAGAAAGAAATGTCTAAAAGATTAATACTACGAAGAGATCAACAATAAAATTTTATACTTAGAAAAAAATTTCACCTTTTTCTTTTCCGATTCATTTAGCTAAGGCTCGTTTCCGTTTTACATTTAATTTTATTCCGCCTAATCAAAATTGTTCACACAATGGCCGACATCGAAACTCGATCGCGGCGTCAACAATTTCAAACGATTAATTAGCTATAATTGGCTTTTATTATTGCTAATTGAGTTCGTTAGGTGGCATCATCGGCAATTTCGAATTTCTTCCACTAACATTGGACCACTTTTTCTAAACAGGTCCCATTATGGCCTCCCACAGAATGGCGGTCAAAGAATTTACACCACAAGCTCATATTTTATAACACAAGGAAATTGTTAAAGTGCCACTCGTAGTTGTAGATAAAAAATTGCGAATCTCTAGAGCTTATTACTTGAATAATTACCCGATTGCTATAGGGTTGTCAGACTAGACCTTTTAAGGTGTATCCGCAAACCAGTATCGGCACGTGACCGACAGCTCCGTAACGCACAGTGTCTGAAAATTAATATGGTTCATACTTTTCTCCTTGTTTTTTATCCTCCTCCGTGCGTTATGAACCACTACATTTTAGTCACATAAGGTTCTTCGTCTTCTGCAGTAAGTACTCCAATTATACTAAATATCACTGAACGTGTCAGACATAGGCAGGCACTGAAGTGTGAGAACGTCACGGGACTGAACTGATACGGAACTATCAGTCACATGCAGGCACTGGTGTGTGCGGATAGACCTTAATAGAAATGGTTCGTTTACATACACTTTTCTTTTCATAAATTGGGCAGTCGTAAATTAGGTAGACATTCGTGAAACGCCCTGAAAAACATTCGCTTTCCCGCTACCGGACCCGGACCGCTCACTGACCAGTGTACTCTGCAAAACCCCAAAAACTGTGTAGACTTGACAGTCCGGCTAATGCCGAACGTGTGGCAACCCTAGCTGGTCGCCATGTTGAATCCGACACGTTTTTATGACGATCGGTACGGAGCTACGGAATCCTATAATTGCGTGGGCAACGTGTTCGGATTGTGTATTCAGCGATTATAACAATGTCGGTGACAGTTGACGCCTTCTTTATCCCGCTTGACTAGTGGCCCGCGAGAAACTCGTACGCACCGAGACTGAACAAACCAATATAGATTATAAAAAAAATATATTTATTAGCACTACTGTTAGATAAAAGGCAGCAACGGAGGTCTAATCCTAGGTATGTTGTCGTAAAAAAGTTTCCTAACGAGCTTTTATATTACCGATACAGTCATTCTAAATTGACATTAAGGAATGTAAAAATGCAATCGTTGTATGAGTGCAAATGTAACAGAATCACTGATTCGAAGTACTTAGTAAATTGCACTGTATTTTATATTTAGCAAATTAAGTAAGTATACTCAAATATATCCTATTTTAATAAAAATAAATGTTTTTACATTTCTCAAAATTTTGAATTATTTTTTTAAATAAAACATTATATAAAAACTGTTTTAATGATAGTTAATCATGAAAATTTACATACACGTGGTAAAGGGATACAAATTTGTAATAAAATAAATTTTAACCTTTGGGGGTAGTTTAACCCCTTTTCATTTCAGATTTTGCCAAGGGATCATTAAGCTCACTATCTTAATGTGTGCGAATATAGCCACTTTTGGACTGAAAACTCAGTATAAGTAATTCTTGAAGAGATTACCTGTATGTGTAGTAGTGATGAGGTAGTGATGTGCCGGATAGCCGTATCCGTATCCGTATCCGTTCTCTTTGGCGGATCTTTTACCTTATTACTTTTTTAATTCATAGCTGAAATTCTATATTATAGGTGATTACGAGTAGGTAGCAATGAAAAACTATTAAATTCCATTCAGATTTTTTTTTCTAGTGAAAACTTCTATAGCCGCGTTATATGACTTTGGGTAGGGAAAAAAATGTATGGGCTCGCGTCAGTAACATGCTAATGATCACAGTTAATGCGCGTGCAGCTGCCTACGTACACGATCACGCCAACACATTGCATATATATACCCGATTGTATGTGTGTGCATTGGACGCTCAGTTTAAAGTTTTCACTTCTGTAGGCAGTTACATGACTGCCTCCGATTTTTATTTCTTAAAAATCAAACATTTGACGCATTTATAATGCAAGCGTCAAGTGGCGGGCGTCAACTATCGTTCAAGGTCACACGCACCGACTCCGATTGAGTAAGAAAGTTAAGATCCGCATCCGTATCCCCGGATCTACCTTTTTAATGATCCGTCACATCACTAGTATATGTATAGTGGGACCCCCGTTAGGACCTGTACAAGTTGGACACCCCGAACTGTATCTCTGGTGAAGTTAGAGCCCTCAAGCGACAAGCCATAAAGTGCACGCCGAGTTTATGCAGAATTAATTGATATTACGCCTCGTATGCAATGGCCATAACCACACGTTCTCACTGGTTATGCGCAGCGAACGTTCAATTTATATCCTGTGAAATTTTATTGATGTTCAATGTAACATTCCCGTATATGTAACGCTATGTCGACACATATTGCGATATGAAACAACCTACTAAAATTTTGATACTTTTCATTGCGATCATGCATTTCCGTGAGTTAATAGTGTTTTAATTCTGGTGAAGTTTTTCTGAATTATAATTGTGTATTCATAACGTGATCATTCCATATATAATATTTCAATTTAATGATTTTTTTCATAAGGTGTTTTATTTTCAATTTTTTATTTAAAAATAAATAATTACGCAAAGATTACATATAGATATTTTTAATATCAATATTTATTCATACATTTACTTTTATATATATTTTTTATTTTTAAAAAACTTATTTATTACCTTACCTAAAACTTACCTAAATCAGATTACAAACTTTTTGAAATACTTTCTCACTTATGTTTTTTTTTTTAAATCGCGTGTAGGCAATAGAGGCTATTGACACGGAAAGAATACAAAGAAACTATGCAATAGCCATTAAAATGATTTAATTTAAATAGTGTGACAAATATTTAGTCGCAAATCCGTGAATGTGGTGATAAATCAAGCGGACATATTTTATTCATTTATAATCAACGCCGTGAGCGAAATCGCCCACTCATGTCGGCACAGGCTACCTCCTTGACGTGTAAGCATTATAAATTACCACTTTAAATTTTTCAAAACGCATGTTATTATTATAGGTAATACTTTGAATAAATTCTAATGCTTTTATTTTATTATACAAGGCTTCCAATGAAGCAGGCATCATCGCAATGTTCAGAATAATTGGCACTTGGCGGATGTCGCCGCAATTATAGGAAGCACAAGTAAAAGCTCCAAGCAACATGTACTAAACTTAAATCTAATCCAATCTAATATAATCTAATCTACTAACTGAGAATTTAAAAAAAATGATATTATGAATTAAAGTTGATGTCCTCTTCTGTCTCTTTATATGGTTTTCACAAATGGAAAGAGCGTTAATCTAGGAAGGTTTGTGTATATAAGTATAAGGTGTAGCGAAAAAATTGTATCCGTGAGAAACCAGGTAGAGGTAGCTAGTTATATATTAATAAGAATATTATTTAATTAATCAATACAAAATACCTATAGTCACTTATTAATAAAATAAAATAAAATAGCCTAAGGTACTCCTCATAACATAACAGTTATCTGTCAGTGAAAGTCTTAACTTAGTCTTAGTGCCTAACTTTATAACTAATCTAGTTCCTACATAGTTCATAATTGTCGTTATAAAAACCTAATATTAATGATTTTCTTTACCTACAATAATATATTGAATTTTTAGGTTATGTGATTGATATTTTTTCTAAAAGCTGTGGCGAAAACTCTTTATAATAACGTAAATAGAACATTTACTTGTAAGCGCCCAAGGCAGCCGTAATAGCGATCTAGCAGATCACTAAACCAATATCAAAGGTCTCCTGTCATTTTACTGATTATCGTCATTTGTCGGGGAGTGACTGCATCTAACAATCTTAAGAAACACCACAAAAATATTGTCAAGCAAATTTGAATCTTATTATCAAAGTTACAGAATACACAAAATTAGAGTGAGTGTAAAATAAGATCACTTAGTTTGTGTAATAATTTTGTTGCGCAAAGAATCGATAAACGCTAAACTGTTATTTTGTGGACCACACAAGTTAGATTTATTTCTAAGCTATAGAGTATATAAATAAACTATAGTAGTACAGGTAAAATGAGAACTTTGTTCTACAATTTTGAAATAATTATATTAAATAGTACTTATTACTTTCAAAATTGCAATTTAAGATATGTACTTGTTTTAGTGGTGTAAACATCGAAATACTACAATGGATTTTGCGTCACAAAGCCAAAGCGGCACATAAAAAGAACGCCTATGACAGAATCATGGCGGACTCTTGCCTTCACGCGTCAATGGTAAAAGATAGTAACGATCAACTTCTACTATTTCATTTTAAACTCTAATGGATTGACGTAAAGTCACATTTGCTTTAAATTACGTACTTATTATTATGTTTGTTTTGTTTTAAATGAAAGTTCATGCTCTACGCATATGTCACTTTTAAATGTTCCATAAAATTCGTAGTGTTTTGTATGGCACGCGGGTTCCATGTTGTAGTAGTTTGATGGGTGTAAAATAAAATTCCCTAAGTAATCTTTATGGCCTACTGCTCTCGCCTCTCGGTTGGATTATTTCAACACCTTGCAACGTTGAATTGTTTAAATTTTTGGCGACCCTTGCTCATTTAGCAACTGTAAATTTAACCTCATAATTAATTTAATCTATAGTTATAAAATCGCTTGTCCTGACTATCAACGCACAGCCAAATCTTATAAGTATAAAAATTTGAAATTTGAAGCATAGGTTTACCTATTTCAAAAGTTAGCATCCGCTAAGTGAGAAGCTGGAGACGGGTTGCTAGCAAGACATATAGCCTCTCTGTGTATCTATATGCTATTTATTATTATAAAATAAAGGTTTTTTTGTTTCTCCGCTTAACTTCTTCTAAACCATTCGATTTTGATACGGCTTTCACTAATTGAAAGTGCGATAACCGATTTGCAGAATAAAATAGCACCAGTGCGAAGCCGGGGGCGAGTCGCTAGTAAATATTATTCTAGTTGATCTGAACTCAATAGACCTATCAAAAACGGTATCAGTATTTTTTCTCATGTATTAAAACACAGGATTATATTAAGTGAATAACACAAACATAACAGTTGTTTTGAAGATTATAACGCATAATAAGGGCCGACGTACATTAGAGGACGACACGGCAAAGATTTTAAATTTTTTCATAGCATTTTGTTCTATAAGTGGTTTTAATATAATTCTTATTTCATTTGCATTATACTACGGTAGAATTTGAAATTATATTAAAAGCGCTTAAAGTACCAAATACTATGAAAATATTGAAACACTTTGCCATGCCGTACTCCAATGTGCGCCAGCCCTAATACAGATTACTTTTGTCGCTTTGATAGAAGCTGTAAACAACAATAACTACTCGATCACGAACTGTCAAAACTAGATGTCACTGACACGTATAAAAATTTAAGTGCTATAAAAAAATAAATGAACCGATCATTGATATTGTGATGACGAATTATTATGAAGGATGTTGGAATTTCTTACTCACTTCTGAGTACGAGTGATTGAGGTTATCTACCAAAAACATTTGCGTCTAAGATTTACTTTGTCTTGGACTGAATAAAATTCGTTTCATGAAAGAAATCCCACGGCAAATATCAGAACTTTTAGCTATTTCGCGCTTCAACTGTTTTACTATAATAAATAAGTTACTTCAGTTAAGCAAAATAGTACGAACACAACATTAATTAATTAATTAATTAATTAATTAATTAACGATGTGCGCATTAAAAAAAACATATTATTAAGAACGTTTACACAACAATAGTCTCATCATTTAGGAACTCAATGAGACAATAAAAAACTTCTTCCATCAGAAAATTACGTAAGAAAATTTCCTATAGTTTATTTCAATGCCATTAAATAAATGTTAGAAATACACAAACTATACTTCAGTAGTTCAAAACTTTCTTTCCATCATAGGCGCGAAATCAGATAGGCCGTTTTGGTTGCTATGACAACAGAAGTGCGAATGCGGCTCTTTTGATTTAACACGCACCGGTTTTGTACCGTGAATAATGGCAGACAATGTACCAGAAATTGGCGGAGCCATGTACGGGTATGGTGCCTTAGGGCGGTCGAACACTTGCGACGCGTGCGATTATAATGCGCTCCACACCAGTGGAGTCGCAATACCTAGCGTTTGCTGTTATGAAAACCTGTAGACACTTAAATTAATGAGAAGCACGATGTTTTGTGATGGAATAGTTACTACTGCCAGACGAGAAAGCATTTATTGACTGACACAATGGATATTTAGCTTAATTTAGATGTAACACTCGAAATATTTAAAATCAACTTGGTTCTAAGAAACTTCAATCAGTTCATAAACAATTATATTATGTATGTTCATTAGGAAAACGTCTACCTCAAAAATTCGCTTAAAAGGCCCAAGGAAGATTTTAATAAACCCTCTCTTTTACAGGTATTAAAACTTATGGCGTCAATGATGAGGCAGTTATTGATTTCTGGTGAGTTCTTGTTTATTAATTTGTAGGTATGTATACAGAATATAAAATGTATTAAATTGTTATTAGTTTATTTTGTAGGTAATTAAAATTTATCAATAAATTTGGATTTTATAAAACTTATTACAAAATTATAACCAGTACATTGAGCTCGTCTTAAGTAAGTTTTAACACATTAACATACACAACTATTAGTTTAAACACAATCATATGTTATAATTTACAGCGTATGTAAATAAATAAATATTTCTTTAAAATTCACAACAGTACGTTTATTCGTTACAAGCGACCCATCCCCAATTACACTCTTATGTGATATTTTCTGAAAATTATATAAAAAAGCCCTGCTTGTTTATCTTCTGCTCTTGCCAGTTTAAAAGGTTTAAAAAAATTAGAAGATAAACCTGCAGAAGCGTTCATCGGTTTTAGTTATGCAGTTTATAGGTGTAGATATATTAGATATAGACAGACAGTAAGCTATTCCTGCAATCGCGAGTTTGTAAACAGCCTAATGATCTACAATTGGAAGACAAATGTTCGAGATAGTAAAATGATATCGCCCGGAGTGCGATTTAAAGCACAATGAGGTTATGAAAATTTACATTGTGGGGGTGTTTTCGATACAATGTTGTTAATTTGCAATTTTAGACAAATAATACAGAGACAAGCAGGAGGTACTTAATGAAACCTTTACAGTTTTTTTTTAAAGTAAAACTAACGACCGTCTCCCGGCTTTGCATGTATGCAGTTTTTCTGAAATTATATGTAATACACAAACCTTCCTCGTTTATCAAAATCCGTTAGAATCCAATAGTAAAATCCCCTCGTCGTCCCTCTTCATCCCTGACAAGAATTGTTTTTCTTGCTACGAAACCAGTTACGTACAGTTACGTACCAGTTTTGTAGAAAGAAAAAACCAGAATTTTTTTCTTTCTACAAAATAGCCAATAACAGTGCTTGTGTTAACGAAATACAAAAATGTGTTTTGTCCCTTTCCCACAAATGCAAAGATGTGTCAGAAACTGGTTTCGTAGCATTGGTTTCGTAGGCGGTCGTACGTAACTAGTTTCGTAGGAAGAAAAAACCTCTTTGTACATAACTAGTTTCGTAGCAAGAAAAATAATCCTTCACACGTAACCGGTTACGTAGCATTGGTTTCGTCGGCGGCCGACGTCAACTAGGAAATGGGCTGATGGTGTTTAAACGCCTGAACAGAGCTTCATAAATTGTAGCCAATGACGATCTCCGTTACGTCACTTTTCAAACAAAAAAAACAGGATCAAAATCGACGACGACAGACTACGCAAAAACGGGGTATTGTAAGTTTAACGTGTGTCTGTGTATCTGTCCATTTGTGTAAATTTTCATAACCTCTGTTCGGGACAGCCAATAGTTTAAATTGTAAAATAGTGAATCGTGTTAGCATTAAGAAATAAAATTAATAGTGAGAAATAGAAAGAGATAGACATATTATTTAGGGCGGTCGTGTCATGCTTGCGCGCTATCGGCGCAAGCTCTTTTCGCTCATGGCACGGCCGCCACTAGTTGTATAAGCAACTTTTTAATGATAAATAGGCGATTTTCTGCGTAAAATCAGTCTTCTTCGTGCTAACGCATAATAAAGACCAGTAATAGTACAAAGCTTTCGTTTTGGAATTTACACCCCTCTCCTCCTCGACCAATCGTCGACAACAGCCAGGCCTCAAATGATACAGGGCTCCTGTCCAGTACATTTTATGGTCCGAACGAGCCGGATATAGCCGTTTGTCAGTTTGCTGTGGTCGAGGAGTGAGGGAATAGTGTCTGGACGATGCCGGTCACACGAAGTAGCTCAGCTCGGGGTGTCGGGAGGTCCATAGCTCCCACACCCACTGTTCGGGACGACGGGAGGGCAATCGCAATAGCTCCCGCGTCCACCCTTGAGGACACCGTCGCGTCCTTAGTTCGGGATGACGGGAGGTCAATTGCTCCCGCGTCCACCACCCCCGTTGGGTGCACCACGGCATCCACCACGACGTCAACAGACACGTGGTCAGCGGGGACTTCGATGACGTCACCAGCAACGACGACAACAACGTCGACGACTGCGACGCTCACTTCGGCACCGGCGGGAGCGGGGCACGTATCGGTCCCCCCGCACGGTGCACACGGCACGGACACCGTGCAAAATAGAAACGACGCACGCTCAAGCAAGAGAGCCACGTCACATCGATCGAAAAGGAAGGCCCAAATAGAAAAGGCCAAAATAGAAATCATGGAACTACAATTGAAAATTGCTGCCGCTAAACTGAAACAAATAGAAGAAGATTCAGACGCCGACACAATGGACGACGACACTGTCGAAGACCTTGAAGTCACGAAGGAAAGAGTCGACAACTGGGTCAATAGCCAAGCGCTTTTAGCGCCGGGTGCGCCCCCTATAGAAGAGACCCGCAACACAGAGCAGGCCCAAGCGCTACCCGTCACGATCCAGTCGGCTCCGCCCCCCGTGCATATAGAAGATCGGCCACCAAGCGGAAGCAAGCCAGTAATAGAAACAGTTCCCGCTGCAGCGCCCCCTAGCCAGACTATAGGGCTATCGGAGTTGGCCGCAGCGATCACATTGGCCGCCAAGTCGGGCCACCATCAAGCTCGTTACTATTCGGAGCTGCCATCGTATAGCGGGTCGCATGAAGAATGGCTATCCTTCAAAGCGGCCTATGAAGAATCGTATCGAAATTATAGCAATAGTGACAACGTATCAAGACTGCGAAAAAGTTTACAAGGAAGGGCCAAAGAAACGGTCGAAGGCCTACTCAAGCATAACGTGAATATAGTGGAAGTTATGCAAACATTGGAAAATCGGTTCGGGCAGCCAGATGACATCGCCTTAGCCGAACTTGAACGGCTGAGGACTCTTCCGCGGCTGACCAACTCACCACGTGACATCTGCAACTTCGCCATCAGAGTCACCAACACCGTGAAGACCCTACAAGCGCTGGAGAAACCACACTTTCTATACAATCCAGCCGTCTTACGGGAAACAATAGACAAACTTCCCTTCGCAGTCAAGATTCACTGGGTGACCTTCAGCAAAGCACAGCCGAAGGAACAGCCAGACCTACTAAAGTTATCACGATTCTTCGAAACACAGGCGGAACTCTTCAGTTCGATGCCGGAGTCCGCGACGCCTAAAGAGGCGAGCCACGCACCCCGACGGACACAGAAGACTTACGCCGCAACAGAGATAGAAGTGTCTGCCTGTCCGGTATGTCAAAGTGTCGAACACAAAATAGAAAAGTGTTCGAAATTTATAGAAGCAGACACGAAAACGCGTTGGAATATAGCAAAGGACAAACAATTGTGCTTCCGGTGTTTGAAAAATAGATCGAGGACACACAAGTGCCACACATCGGAGTGCAAAGTGAATAAGTGCCCGCGTTTTCACCATAGACTACTCCACTTCGTGCCAATAAATAGTGAAGATAGTGCAAATAGTGATCGTACAGAAGTGGTCACCTCCACTTGGCAACCGTCGGAAACGCAGTCATTTTTGAAGTTCGTTCCCGTGCGCGTCTCCGGCCCCCGAGGGAGTGTCCACACCTACGCCTTACTCGATGACGGCTCGACGGTGACCTTAATAGATAGTGATTTGGCGCAAAAAATAGGCGCAAAGGGGCCCGTCGACCCTCTACACATAGAGGCGATAGCTAACACCGAAGTGGATGTCAACAGATCGCGCCGTGTGAAAGTGACTTTACACGGCGACAGAAACAACTGCACCATTCGAGCGAGAACGATCGACAACCTACAGCTCTCCGCTCAATCTGTATCGGAGCGAGACCTGGCCAACTGCAAGCATCTCAACAACATCAGAGAACGACTCAAGTATCCACGAGTACAACCGAAACTTCTCATCGGGCAGGACAACTGGGACTTGCTGCTTGCCAAACATGTCAAAAAGGGGCAGCAACATCAGCCGGTCGCATCTCTCACCAAGCTCGGATGGGTGTTACATGGGTCACACGCGCGCATGCTCGGCCGCCGTGTAGACACCATAAATAACATCGTCCTTAAAACAGAAGATAGCATGGACGAACAA
Organism: Synanthedon formicaeformis; assembly: GCA_945859745.1. Lineage (NCBI taxonomy): Eukaryota > Metazoa > Arthropoda > Insecta > Lepidoptera > Sesiidae > Synanthedon > Synanthedon formicaeformis. The sequence continues at coordinate 1,812,169 of OX243964.1, forward strand.
TTGAAACAATATTTCTCTCTGGAGTCGTTGATGATCACCCCGAAAAGACCATCAAACGATATAGAGGAGAGAGCCATCAAGACGCTTGTCGACAGTACTCGACAAAATAGCGACGGACATTATGAAACATCGTTGCTTTGGAAATCGGACGAATTTCAGATGCCCGCCAACTACGACAACGCGCTTCGACGGCTCCACACGACAGAGAAGAAAATAGATAGAGATCCACATCTTCGAGATCGCTATGAGCAGCAAATGGACGCACTCATAGAAAAGGGATACGCAGAGAAGGCGCCTCCCCATAGAACGCCGGGAAGAACATGGTATCTGCCACACTTTCCCGTGCTCAACCCCACCAAACCAGGAAAGGTCCGCATAGTGCATGATGCAGCAGCTAAGACGATGGGACGTTCGCTCAACGATTACCTGCTAACCGGACCTGACCTCATACAGTCGTTGCCAGGGGTTCTAATGAGGTTACGACAACATAGATTCGCCGTGTCGGCCGATATAGCCGAAATGTTCATGCAGGTGAAAGTACGACAGCAAGATAGAGATGCGCTTCGATATTTGTGGAGGGGACAACAGCGAGGCAATGAGCCTCCAATAGAGTATAGGATGACCTCTCTCATATTCGGAGCCACGTCGTCGCCTGCATCGGCTATATTTGTAAAAAATAGAAACGCCGAAAGATACAAAGATAGGTATCCAGAGGCGTACACAGCGATTGTTCGAAATCACTACGTAGATGACTATCTACAGAGCTTCGATAGTGAAGAAGAAGCAATAGAAACAGCCCTTCGAGTACGCCAAATTAATAGGGAAGCCCACTACGAGCTGCGCCAGTGGACTTCAAATTCGAAGAAAATACTCGAAGCGCTCACCGAAGACTCCACCATAATAGAAGAAAGGAGTATAGACCTCGACAATAGCATGAAGATAGAACGTCTCCTGGGCGTCATATGGAGACCTGCTACTGACGAGCTCACCTTTGATCTCAACATGGCTCGACTGCCACCTGGCGCCATAGACAACACTCAACCGACGAAGCGGGAAACTTTGAAAATTATAATGTCCCTCTTCGATCCGCTTGGACTCGCATCGCCTGTCACCACACGAGCCAAGCAAATATTCCAGGAGTTATGGCGCAGAGGAATAGACTGGGATCAAAAAATAGATAGTGACATAGCTAGCCAATGGACAGAGTGGCTAGGCCATTTGAAGAGATTACGCGACGTAAACATACCTCGCTGTTACCACAACTATAGCGACGCCACTACAATAGAACTACACGTGTTCGTGGATGCGAGCGAGAACGCATACGCCGCAGCCCTATACTGGCGCATCACTAAGCCAGACGGACAAGTGTCGTTGGCGTTTGTGACAGCGAAGGCGCGAGTCTCACCCCTCAAACTGATGTCAATCCCGCGACTTGAACTGATGGCCGCAGTCATGGGAAGCAGGATGGCAACTACAGTAATAGAAGAGCACGACAGGAAACCTGACAAGAAGGTTTTCTGGACAGATAGCAAAACAGTGCTCACATGGCTGCAAACAGGCGCTAGGTCCTACAAACCTTTCGTTGCACATCGCATTGCAGCAATAGAAGAACATAGCAACATAGGCGAGTGGCGCTGGGTGCCTACCAAATTGAACGTTGCAGACGACGCAACCAGGGACGTGCCCACCGACTTCGACTCGCAACATAGGTGGTTCAACGGGCCGAGCTTCCTGCTGGAAGCACCTGATAGATGGCCACTAGAAAAGGTTGTCACCACCAAGCAGACCGGAGAAGAAAAAGTGCATCTCACCATAGTGAAACAGACATCGAAGTTAGAACAGTGCATTCCCGATAGCAACAGGTTCTCCAAGTGGGAGAAACTTGTACGAAGCACTGCACGTGTGTTGCACTTCATCCGACTCTGCAAGCTGAAAAAGGAACATGTAAATTACAAGAGGACAACAAAACGACCTGAAACCGATCCTGTATGGCGGGAGCATAAAATGTCACGGCAGCCACACAACAAACTTCCGAAGGCTCCTAAACAACAACAACAGTCATACACACCGATACCTACGGACCTTCTACACGAGGCGGAGAAGATCCTCGTTAGAAGGAGTCAGGAAAAGGCGTTCTCCGAAGATTTACACAACCTCAACAGTGATAGAAAAATAGCTACAAATAGTCGTCTACGCCATCTAGCGGTGAAAATAGAAAACGATGTCATCACACTGAAGACACGTATCGGCGCCACGCAAGACGTCACTGATAGACAGAAGAGCCCTGCAGTCCTCGATGGCAATGACCAAGTCTGCAAGCTCTACATAGAGTACGTCCATAGGCAATTGCATCACGCTGGCGTCGAATCAACAATAAATGAGTGTAGACAACATTTTTGGATACTTCGGCTACGCCCGGTCACGCGCATGATAGTGAATAGATGTCTCCCATGTAGGATTCGTAGATCGCAGCCACCAGTGCCACCTACAGGAGACTTACCACCGTGCCGGCTAGCACATCATAGACGTGCGTTCACCTTCACCGGGCTCGACTACTTCGGTCCACTCTCAGTCGCGGTGGGACGCACAACACAGAAGAGGTACGTCGCGCTGTTTACTTGCTTGACAACGCGCGCCGTACACCTGGAGATCGCCGCCTCATTGACAACGGATTCTGCCGTTATGGCACTGCGACGCATGATAGCGCGCCGCGGCTGCCCAACAGAAATTTGGTCGGACAACGGCACGAATCTTCACGGCGCAGAACGTGAACTACGGCGAGCTTCAGACCAACTGCTTCAAGAGGAAGCAAATAGGAAGAGGATCAATTGGCGCTTCATACCTCCCGGTGCCCCCTTCATGGGTGGGGCCTGGGAACGCCTCGTTCGCAGCGTCAAGACATCACTCAATAGTGTATTAGAGGAGCGGCGCCCTACCGAAGAAGTACTCGGCACCTTAATAGCGGAGGTCGAGTACACCGTCAATAGTCGGCCGCTCACACACGTCTCGGTTGATCCTGACGATCCCGAGGCGCTCACACCGAACCATTTCTTATTGATGGGGTCGGGCCGAGATCCGCCAATAGGAGCCTTCGACGAGAAGGACACCATCGGACGCACGCACTGGCGTGCCTCACAACGTCTCGCCGACTTGTTCTGGCGGCGCTGGCTTCGGGAGTACCTCCCTGAGCTTCAGCACCGGCGGGAGCCCCAAGGAAGAGGGCGGCAAGTCGTTATCGGAGACGTCGTGCTCATCGCGGACAACACCCTGCCTCGCAACACATGGCCGCGAGGGAGGGTCATAGCGGCCTACCCCGGACCCGACGGAGCTGTGAGGACGGTCGACGTCAGCACCAAGGCTGGCACTCTGCGGAGGCCCACCAAAAAGTTGGTGGTCCTATCGACGGAGCCGGCTGCCCTCCAGCACACAGAAGCTGCGTCGCCCTGAGGACGACGCACGGCGGGAGAATGTTCGGGACAGCCAATAGTTTAAATTGTAAAATAGTGAATCGTGTTAGCATTAAGAAATAAAATTAATAGTGAGAAATAGAAAGAGATAGACATATTATTTAGGGCGGTCGTGTCATGCTTGCGCGCTATCGGCGCAAGCTCTTTTCGCTCATGGCACGGCCGCCACTAGTTGTATAAGCAACTTTTTAATGATAAATAGGCGATTTTCTGCGTAAAATCAGTCTTCTTCGTGCTAACGCATAATAAAGACCAGTAATAGTACAAAGCTTTCGTTTTGGAATTTACACCCCTCTCCTCCTCGACCAATCGTCGACAACAGCCAGGCCTCAAATGATACAGGGCTCCTGTCCAGTACAACCTCATTGTGCTTATTGTCCTCATTTAGCTTCCAAACTGATGGACCGATTTTAAACTTTTTTTTTGTTTGAAAGCTGACGTGATGTTGTATTTACATTACATGGTAACCTTGACCTGAACTCAACTGTTCAACAACTTACAGCAGATATAGGGCGTTTGTGCTCAATAGAAAGTCGGGGTTTAGTGTATAATTTTTAATTATAGCTTGCTACTATTTCAATCAGTCTCAGCATAAATCTGTAAGTAAAACATTAAGAATTTTTAATGCGAATTAATTAGTAATCTGATTAACTTGTCACATCCACTTGACAAGTAGCATAATAGCTAAATTAATGATGATGCCAACCATAATTAAGGCATTTCCATCAAGAAATTTAAATAATTTCATATTCATATCACAAATAGTCTTGAGACGGTGAGTTGTGAGCGTTTGCAACTGCGGAGAGTTGTATGTGAATAGCATTACTATAAAACATATATTTTTGTCCGTGTGTTTGTCTGTTTCTTTAATACAAAATTCCGAAAAAAACCTTTTTGCGGAATCCAGGAGTCGAGTGTAGTTAGTAGCTATTTATTTATTTATTTTAGGGAAACATACAATAACTCGATGCACATTATACACGTACATACATGAAAAACATAAATCAGCAAAGTTTCCACTAAATTACTAAAACATATTACAAGACTACAGTATACATAACAATGAAGCTGAGAGAAAACACACACAAAGGCAAACAAAAAAGAAAAAGAAAGAGAAAAAGAAACAAATACACCAGTTAACAAATAACATATAACATACCATATAAATACCCAGATAAACTGGCCGCTACAAAAGAAGACCACTACAAAACAATATTTTCGAGGGCTTGTTTAAGGCTTCGTTTATAGGCTCCTATAGGACAATTAAAAATATCAATATCTAGCAAATGTTCATTATAAAATTTACAGGAGCGATGCAAAAAGGTATTGCTAGTATATTTCTTTTTACATAACGAAACATGTAACGAAAACTTACGACGTGAATTTATTCAGGATTTATCTATTGATCTATTGATTTATATTAATCAAAAATTTGCAGACAAGAGGTAGGTACTGGACTAAATTGTTTTAAGACAATACCATAGTCAGATTTTTATAGTTATCAAGACAAGACGTTATTATTTTTATGAAAATTAAAATAAATGCCAAACTGGTATAAAAAATTAGCGCAAATTCTATTCCTATTTTAAGGTCATTGCTAGTGAAAACTCTCTTAAGATTAAATGCGAGCCGTCCGATACGTCTGATACATACCAAAAACCCCCCAAGATTCTTCAATGTAAAATTATTATTTTTGAAATAATCACACAACCAGAGCAACGCCGCAGAATGTAATTGTATTGTGTGATTATGTAAAGGACGTTGCAAATGTAATGCATAATGTATACGATACTTTACGCCTACTTGAAACAATAAAATGATGTTATTATGAATCGCTACAAAGTTGCATAAATTTGAAAAAGTGGGAGCTCACAACTAGTTTCTTGAAGTAATTTAATGTTTTTTTTTTTCATATTCATAAAATACGGGTTTATAGTAGTAGAGACTACTTAGATAAATTTGGATTAGAATTCTAATTAAGGGATTCACATAGGCCAATGACATTGACGATTTGACCTTCACCGATTTGACCTTTAAAATGTCTATATATTATATCAAACGAAAAACACAAACGTAGTCCACACCTCAACGCAGTCACTGAGACACTGAAGATATATATATTTAGAGCTCCCAGGCGGCGGAAACAATTCAACAGGCCTGACAATTGTGGTTTTTTGTATTTACCATTAAAACAATATAAAAAAAATACATTTTTACTGACATTGACTTATTATGGACGAATACACGATCAATCATTTGGCGTGACGACAAACTGACGTGATGCAACGGCGCGATTTGAAATACAGTGTTTGACATCAAGCCGTCAGTTTTTACCATTCACGATCAAATTTTGGCTTCACGTCAGTCAATTTGACGCGATGGACTGATCGTATATTTCGTCCATTAGTCGGTGCAGGAATCATTTGCGCAATAAGCCGTTTTCGAAACAATTTTCAATATAAGTCAAATTCTTCTTATGTTCTAACTTTTATTGTGGGGTTTCTATTACTTCGATGGAAATTTAAACAATACGATTTGTTCTTCATATGTTTGTCATTTTTTTTTCCAACCAATTGCGTTGACACTTTCTTGTAACATTTTTTTAAACAATGCAAATTTTTAGGATTGGCCTTTGTACACCTTTATATTAAAATGCAAAAATTAGGTTTTTTTTTTCGTTATGTTTTCACTCTTTACTAATTATCACTCCGATTATAATACAATAAAAGACAACAATCTATAGTTAAAAAATTAAAAATGACTTCTGACCTACTATTGAGTCCAAACATGCTATTTGTAATTGTGTCGTTCATTGTAAAAGTGAACTAGCTCCTTGTAACTGAATTTTAGAATAACAAGCTTTTTGCGAATTATAGTGTAGGAAAAAATATATAAGCATTCATTCATTGTTTTCATCTATGGGATTTTAATGCAACTATTGGAGTTACTTCACTTTTAAATTGAAAGTTATGTCTAAATGTGATACCATTAGGCAAGAAAAGATGGTTTTAAAAATAGGGAGTTACACCACTTTTACAATGAACGACACAATTATTCTGTCAGTTGCTGACCAAGTTGATCACTTGATCACCAAGATAACTACTTGATGCTGCAGCATCAGATAAAGCTTATCATGTCATGGAAGTACCACCGAAGTAACAGTATACCAAATTGCACATCAATGGAACCTGTGGAAGTTAGTGAACTAAGAAATGGTCTGATGATCTTTAAATGGATGAACAGATCTTCATAAATTATAGCTAAGAACAATCTCGATTACGACAGATTTCAAACAAAATAAAACCCGTTCAAAGTCGCTCCAACTGTTTGGAAGCTACTATGCCACAAACAGACACAACGATACAAACACAAAAAATAACACAAGTCAAACTTATAACACCCCTCTTTTGCGTCGGGCGTCGGGGTTTAAAATGGAATTCACTGAATATACTTATTGTTGTTTATTGTTAACTTTTGTCACAGACTATTTTCAAAATTTGATTTGAATAAAATAGTAGTTTTTTTTACCTTAATCGGAACCTTGTAAACGTGTAGGTCCGATTCGTATGTGCAGCCAATAAATATTTTTATTTTTATTATTAAAATCATTAATTTGACAATCTCCAAGTAGTTGGAAGAAATATCTCAGCATTATTGTTATATTGGAAAGTCGTTTACGTATTATACTTATAACTGAGTGATTCGCTTACCACAATAATATAATGTTCTCTCTGCCATAATATTTATAGCTAGTTGAGTTAAATATTTACGCATTCTGCTTTCATAGCGACACCTTTTATAGGCGGATCCTTTGCCAAGTATGTGTTAAGTAAAGATGCTTCGACACCTATTCATAGTCAAGATTTAGTTTAAAATATATCTTATCTAGGTATATGCCTTTTGTGGAGTTATCCTCTTACTAGTAATAAAAGGTCTTGTCTGAATCCCCTTTTAAGTTCGCGAAAATCCGTCTGAAAATGTGGTTTTTTTTTATTGAAAAATTCACACTCACTAAAAGTATTGACTTTTATTAAAAACTTCACAAAACAAAGAAAACAATAGCATTATACAGTTATTTTTAATGACACATTTTAGTCTCCGAGAATGGATGGCATCCATCTCCAGGATAAAAGCAACCTCCTGAACAAGATCAATTTGAAATAGAGGGTGAGAAGAACCGAAATTCAAATTTTTGTACAATTCGATGCTGTTTGGCAAAATTATATGGGAAAACGCTCATTGACTGGACAATTAGTAAGAACTGCCAATGTCGTTCTTGATGAAGAGAATAGAACATTATGTATGTTAGAGTAACGAATCCTTGTTTGTTTGTCTGCCTAAAATCCTCTTCAGACTTCAGATGCTATAAATGTAAAAAGCATAATTGACTAAGAATTGTCATAGGTACTTAACTATGAATAAGGGCCTGAAGCATGTCCCTAATCCGCGCTGTAGGCTATCTTCATTTAAATAAGAAGTTGGCTCCAATTGAGCCGTTTACGGCAAGTTTGCAAGTTATTGTCGTAAATTCAACGCTCGTTTGTCGCTACACATTTTGAACTAAGCTCGCTTTCCGTTTGAATACAAGTCCTCTTTAATAAATCGACACTTCGAGCTAGAAACGCCGTTACGACAAAATAGTTTTATGCTCATAGATGTATTTATTTTTTATTTTTACACAATTATTAAATAAAATAAAAGTTTGACTGAAAATAGTTTTAAAAAAATAAGCGCCTATTTCTCAAACGTCAATTAGGCCAAACTGTCATTTAAAGTCACCGGTAGCCGCGAATAATTTAGCTGATATACCTTTGTTTGTACGGTAAACGTCCCAAATATTAAATAGAAAATAATTTAAAAAAATCCTCTATCGAATGATGCAGTAAACCGAGTGCATAATTCAATGTAACAGAAAATGATTTCTAAAAGTAAGTAATCAACACTTTACTTGTAGTTCGTGAAAAACGCCCTAAGAATATTATTATTTAACCATGTCCGTTACTTTTTTCTTATCGATTTTTTTTTATGATAAAGTTGGGCAGACAAGTACTTAATACAGACCATCGCCTACATATTGGACACTGAAACAAAACAACAAAAGTTCAACTAAGTCACGCCATATACGTCTTCTAGTACTACATACCTACGTACGTACCTGAGCATGGTAGTAAAAATAATAAATAATAAAAAAGTAATAAATTTGAAAATATAAATTTTAAATAGATTAAACGCCTGTCAACGTAAAAAATAATAAAATTATACAAATACAAATATGTTTGTAAGTGAACATACAAATAAAAAAAAATATTGACAAAAAATAAATAATGCCACAAGTTACGTCTCGTTGCGCTGTAAATATAATTATTGTGTTACTTTAATTTTTTTTTTCTAAAAGTAGCCACAGTACCTACTTTGCTATGAAATTATCCCCTTTTTTGAACACGGTAATTAATTATAGGTACCAAGCTTATGTATTAATAGAAATTATTTATAAATTACATAGTACGGAGAGCCGACGGCCGCTGGGGCCGGAAGGTTGCTGAGTGGAGACCACGTAGGGACTGGCAAACGCAGCGACGGACGTCCACCCACAAGGTGAACAGCCGACCTGATAAGGGACAAGCAAGGGTCCTTTTATAGGGGAGAGGAATCATGGATACCCACCGGGCTTGGGACAGGTCCGTTATGTCGGACTACCGCCCCGAGATGGTACTGACTAAACTTCTTGGCGTCCTCCGTGTCCGCTAGTTGCGAGGTCGAACGAACACTCTTCCGCAACTACGCCGCTAGCAGTGGACGTCCTGCGGCTGAGATGATCATGATCTAATTATCATCTCTAGTTATAGGACCGCCTAAGGTTTTAGAGTCTTAAAACCTTAGGCGAGGTTCAAAGATTGCTGGCTGAATTACCTCTTTGTATTCTAACATATATTTAACTCGTTGTATGCCATAACGACATAATATGCAATATAATAGTTGGCACATTGGAAACAATAAATCTTCGTATGTCACCTGCAATAAAGTTATTAAACCGATCATAAGAAACACATAATCGTGTTCGCTACAACCTACATTTAACTTCTTATTAGCCTTGAGAATTAAAAACACATGCGCATTAATCAGCGGTTACGGCGGCGCGGGCGCATAACGAAATTGCTTCACGTAAATTCGCAATTCTACACAACAAACAGACCGTCCAATCAATAGAAATATAGATATCAATTCCGAAGAAACCTTTAGGGTTGGAAAAACGTATAATGAGGCCCTTAATAGGAGACTATAATCGTTGGATATAGTCTTATACGTTTGCTTATCGCGTATTAAATGGAAGTAAGAAAGTTAACAAACGTACATAGAGTGTAAATGATCTCTTTAATTTCTCCTCGGCATATGTTTAGTTAGGGGCAATGTGATGAATTGAAATTGCAAATGTCCATTTCCAATGTTAATGTGCCGGATTACTTGCTCCTTAAATAACCTTTAGAATTTAAAATGAGGTGGAAAAAATACAGTTTAAACCCTTTTATACCTAATTAGAAATACGTAGGTCGTATATTTTTTAGGCTTCTAATTGGGACCTAAAAATTAAACCTAAATCCTTTGTGATTTGGTCTTAAGGGAGACCAATGCAGAAGTACTGTGTTACAAATAGACCGTCAGCCTATTTGTTGACTTTGACATGAAAAAATCTTCTAAATTCCTCCAAAGATTCCTCAAACAGACAAAAAGGATTATTCGGACCGATTTTAAGTGGAGCCTAGAAAATTATAAAACTTTTTGCCCCATTAACAGATTACATACAACAGGTTTCAAGGCGAGAGGAAATAAGTGCTTATCGCAAACAACATCTTTTGCAATCGACAATCACACAAATAAATTTAAGCTTAAGTTTAAATTTCTAGTACCAGTTTAATTAATCGCTTGTATATATGCATTAGCATCAGCCGTAAACAAGAATAATTACGCAGTCTTCATTTTTAAACATCAATGCGGTTGCACAAGTGCATATCTGCTTCGAGTTAACGTCAATTAAAGAGGGCTGCCACAAGTCAATTTCACCACCTGTCGCAGATATTCGTGCGCTTCCTTTTCCGAGTGAATAAGAAGAACTCTTTGTCCTAAGTCTCACCTGGTCCAATAATTAGACCCTTTAATTGAAGATGAAGAGGTGGGATCAAATCCTGATCATGTTTAAATTGATCAGATCATGTATGTATGACGTAAGATGAAATATAAGGATTGTTGAGGATAGAAGGACGGATTATTGTCGTGGTCAGCCACACGTGGTATTATTGTAGGTAAATGAACTCTAGAACTCTAAATGAACTCTATTGTAACTTACACTTATATATAGAAAGCATTATTGACTGCCACTCCTACTTTATGTTTGCAACGATAAATTGCATTTTCGAACTATACAGTAGTTCACACATGCGCTAATACTTTCTTTTAACTAATAGGTATGCTCGACTCCATAGGATCGTAGAGTGACTACCGCCCATCGCAAGGTTCCCCAGGAAGGCCGGCGTACCTCCACTTCCGGGTACGCCGAGGTTCAGGCAGTCGTGGTGGGTATTCACCATTCACGGCCGCTCTAGAAAGTCGTTGGGTTTTAGCCAGTAGGAGACCGGCATAAACCCGCAACGTCCCCTACGCTGCCGGGTATCCTTTAGGATATCCCAACGTTAAAAAAAGGAATGCTGTCCCCAGTAGCAGGAATTAAATGATAAAAATTCACAAAATGATCCACTGAAACATCCACCATAGAGTTATAAAAAGCTTATAGGGAGCCAAATAATTTTGGTCAGCCCTATGTAATTTGCAATCTGCTGTATCTAACTAGCGGCGGTGCATCAAATATGCAAATACTGCCTGATTCTGGTTCAGATACGCCCATTTGGCTACCGATCGAGATAACATCGCTTATGAATCGCGATTAATGCGATGTAACGCCACTGATTATTGCTTTATTAACATTTTGACCCCGTTTCGTAACATTAAAGTAGCATTTGTGTCTACTTCTATATCTAACCACATTTATTCAAAAATGTCAGATCCAAGTGTTTCTTTAATTGAAATGATTTTTAGTCCCATTGCAACAATACTTACACTAAATAATATTATTAACTAAGTTGTCTCTTGTGTTTGAAACCTTAAATTTTTATTGTTGTTCTGTTTGGTTTAGGCCTCTTCTCTGCATGAAGATATTACATCCTACTATAACATTAGAAATGCCAAAGTGTGTGAGGATGGAATGATCTTAACGCAAAAACGGATTTGATTTGGAAAAAATTTGGCACACAGCTCTTTTAATATAAAAAAATTGGGCGCCACTGTCGCCTTGGATGCGCCAATTATTTAATTTTAATTTTATTTCTACGCCAACCTGTAACACATCTCAAGAGATTTTTCTTTGTGTTTTTAGTGTTTTTTTTAATTGTTTTACTGAAATCACCAACTGAAAAACATACATTCCTTCGGGATTGTAATGTAGTTAACTCTATTATAAATAAAAATTAATTATGCCTGAAATAAATTTATTTTATATTATTTATTTGTTTCATAAACAGTAGTCTCTTTGGGGATATTGAGCATTAATCTCGTTTTTAAAAATTAATAGTATTAAATATTATATTATTAATGGGGAAAACCACCCGTACCCGGGAAGAGTCGCAATATTTGCAGGCATGTGAACGTACTCACGAACTCAGTTACTTAGAAAAAGAAAGTTGAAAAGGTAAAATTTTTACGAATAATTGTAATTCGGTTTTGGTAACACCCTTATTATTGAATAGGCGATCGGCCCATTAAAAATTTTCCACCTCTGACAGCTTGCAACTTATGTCCACACAATGAACATTTCCCATGAAGATCAACTAACCCCGACGCACGGCGGCGCGTTTGACAAGAGATGTTATCGCATGATGAATTCTAGTCAACGATCGTTGTGTGTAATGGGTCCCTTACAACCTGTCTCCAAGCAATTGATTTTCATTGCTACGGTCGAGAAAAATGGTAACATTTAACATTCCTGTGGGAAGTAAATAGTGGTATAAGAATTAAAAGGTAAAAGCTTGTATTTTTATGTGATATTAGTGACCCACGGATTCGCACGAATGCCATTTCTTCTGCAAATTATATACAAAAACATAAATAATTAATAAAAAAATATATACAATCACAGTGAGGTAAAGCACGAGGAGAACATACGTCGGTCAGTGCAACGCGTGGGACTGATACATATCGTCTAATGATTGATGCAAACACCCATTTACCAGACTAGAGTTGTATCTAGTTCTAGGGCCGCAAAATTAGCGTTGGTTGCCATATGATTATAATATTCCAACGAATGAGTTTATAGGAATAATAATCTTTCTAAATTACTATACAATGGTATACACAATGGTGTTCTAAACATAAGTTTTTGCAGATCTCGACCATTGCAATCTACTGTGGCTAGGGGATTCGTGCAGCACACTTCTATATCCTTTTGCAGCAAAAAAACTGCAGTTAGCCAGTAGTTTCTCAGCCATGCTTTTCTTCACCTCATATGGGCTTATTTCCGAGAATTCTTCGAAGGATTTTACAGATTTTACAGACGAAGTCGCTCGCGCCAGCTAGTCACATATAAATGCAATAAATAACATTTAAGGATGCATCTTATCTATATAACTCAGACTAATTGCTATCCGATATAGATCTACATCTTAATTAAATTAAGGCCCATTAAACTTAATGTACGTTTAAATTAAATTAACAGCCGTTGAGTTAAAACGGCCTTTAATTAGTAGGCATATCGTACATCGGACACTTGCCAACTAATTAAATGAAACGGGCAACGAATATTAATTTAAATTAAAACGTTCTGTTCTTGTGAACAATCTATATCTATATCTATATCTATATCTATATCTATATCTATATCTATATCTATATCTATATCTATATCTATATCTATATCTATATCTATATCTATATCTATATCTATATCTATATCTATATCTATATCTATATCTATATCTATATCTATATCTATATCTATATCTATATCTATATCTATATCTATATCTATATCTATATCTTTATACCATATCTATATTCACTATTGGATAAAAACAGATAAAAAAGGAAGGTTCCTGTATATAATTTGCAGAAATAAATGCGTGCTTATAAAGTCGAGTCCGCTAATTTCTTTTAAACCACTCAACGGATTTTAATATGGCTTTCACTAATTGGAAAGAATAGAATTTGCAAAAAAATTTGAAATTATATGTGTAAATTTTTCGTAATATAAAATTATATTTTCAAAGAAGCTCTGTTTTTCGCGATTTTATGGCCTGCAGATAAAGTGTACCGATGCGCATTGGCAACCAGTTTGGTTGAACTTAAATCGTGATTAATGTGACAACTCCTTGATCTTAACTACGCCTTCAGTATAAGTACACAGTCGTCCCATGTGTCCACTGAACGATTACTCTTCTAGAATTAGATACGTTATCAAGATCTTATGTTTCTAAGAGCACGGCGCAACTCATTTTCAAAACTATTTTTCAAGACACCGCAAAGATCAAGTTGGAAGGGCCAATTTCCTACTTAGCCATATTACTCATAGAAAACCAATACTTGTTTTACGCGGTCGTCTTGATTGTCCTAAATACTAAATACGCGAATACAAGTACAATTTGCCAGTTTGATCGCGAATCATAGTCCATGATGGAGATAAGCTGCACCTCTTTTAATAACGCTCACTCACTCATATAAACACATAGCAAAACACACACACAATTGGTATATAAACTCTCTTTATATACCATATGTCTCTATTTTAGCTATACCAATATTAAAAACAGAGAAGATTTGTATGTTTGTAATGAGTAAACTCAAAAACTACTGGACCGATTTTGAAAAGTCTTTCACCTGTGGAAAGCTACATTATCAGCGAGCAACATAGGCTATATTTTATTAAGTTACGCGGGCGAAGTCGTGTGCAATAGCTAGTTATAAAATAAAATCACTGTCAGCCTCTTGCTCTTTCTCAGTTGCGCGCTGTAGGGGTTTCAGTGTTGATGCCATTGATTAAAATCTAATGAATAACATAATTATATTCTTTCATAAAACATTACATTTACAACCACACTGTGTGATGAGTCATTTAGAGAACTCAAAACAGTCTGGAACATAGTTTATACTTAACTATATTAAATAAAATAGGACCCAAAAGCGAGCCCTGAGGGACTCCGGAATAAGTTACGAAAAATTCGCCTGTTAACCAATAAGGTTGCAGCACTTGTAGCTCCGTCAACTTTAAATACTATATATACTAAGTTTTGATATGCTAAGTGCACTGCTTTGTACAGGCGACATGGTAACTGCTTAGAAATTGCGCTGCAAACACATTCCATTATAGAAAATCGTATAATTAATTACATGATTCAAAATATAGCACCGCTGAATGCAACATTGTAGAAGATCTCTACCACGACTTATACGGTAGGTATAAAATGGTATAGTCATCATATACGTATATACTTGTAATTTGGATTGACTATATGACTGTATGATAATGTTTCTCTATGTGTGTATATAATATGTAATTATGTTATTAAAACGTGAAATCATAAAGTTATTTTAATTGTAAAGTTATTTTAATACGGGTAGCTGTTTATTTAAAACTATAGATATTCGATACTAGATTTGAAGTCATTGAATTTTTTTTTGCGACACTCATCGATAGGTAGGTTTAGTTTTCTTGCGAAATGTCAAAAAAATCAATACTATTTTTTACCTGGGCGACGAAGTAACGTCTATCTGAGGAAAAACCTCGAATACGGATTTAAAAAAATCACGTCACATTTTTGTAACTAATTTTGTTTTCTTTGAAAAATATACATACCTCACAACACAATATATCAAGTCAAATCAAACATAATATATCAAAAAAGCTATCTTGCAAAATGGACGACATTTAGATAAAAACTTTTGATTCGATACCATTAACACGAGTAAAAGATTAAACTCAATATGATCCACAACACAAACCAGTCCGCGACAATTCCAAATCGAGATGAGCACACGATCTTCACCTGAGGGAATTTATCAGAGATAGGAGAGGGATCAATTCATTAAAAACGTCGGCGAACACAGCAAACTGCAGTTGCATCGGTAAAACTGCACGGGACCCGATCTGTAGATGCCTATCTCTTGGCTAATCTCGGTAAGAACGCGACAGACCAAATTAATAAATTAACGATCACCTAGTACGTGGACCGGTGACGTCTTTTACTATTACGAGTTTTTCTCGGGTCGCTTCCACCGTCCTCTTGCTCTGTTTCCATTAGATATTTGAATCTTGAAATTTTTGAATGCCTAGATACATTTTTAAATGTATAAATTTTAAGTACATAATTTTAATGAACAAATAAATATCATTTATTAAAACATTTTAAAAAACACTCCAATGAGATGTAACTTTTTGATTTCTATAAATAAATTAGGAGTTATTGATGAATAAAATTTAGTTTCTTAAAATAGTTAATTTTATCTTTGATTTAAAAATTTTGGCGGTGTATGTACCTTCCTTTTAGGATTGTAAATAAGTGCTATATTCTTATATTCTATTGCTATTTTAAAAAGTGCGCGCCGCGTCACGCTTAGGTGTAAACTGACCTTTAAGGCGCTTAGAGTCGACAATGACAGCCGCCTGGGCGGGGTGTAGCCCGCTGCACACGTGCCGCATACTAGAATTATTATATCTCAATGTTTTGAATGAAAATGTTGATTGATTTACATCTGCTATGTTGTGATTAAGGTACAATAAATTCTTAATTTTTTAGCATATAAACATTTCAAATATCTGTGCCTGCTTAGGAGCAGTAGGGAGAGAATACACGCTAATAAAATACTGTAAGGGATGCCAGAGCCCATTTCCCTAACCTTTCCAATCCTTATCCTTAATTTTACTGTAGTCGGTAGCGCAGTTTTAGAACCTATGGGACCTATGGTGTTTCTTGTTTGTCTCACTGCCTGCCAACCTTTACACAGTTTTAGAACCTATGGACCCTATGATGTTGCTTGTTTGTCTCACTGCCTGCCAACCTTTACACAGTTTTAGAACCTATGGGCCCTATGGTGTTGCTTGTTTGTCTCACTGCCTGCCAACTTTTACACAGTTTTAGAACCTATGGGCCCTATGGTGTTGCTTGTTTGTCTCACTGCCTGCCAACCTTTACACAGTTTTAGAACCTATGGGCCCTATGGTGTTGCTTGTTTGTCTCACTGCCTGCCAACTTTTACACAGTTTTAGAACCTATGGGCCCTATGATGTTGCTTGTTTGTCTCACTGCCTGACAACCTTTAATTTTTTTACACAAAAAAAATTACACAGTAAAATACGCCTACGATGAAATTCAATTAATTAAATTGCACATAGCCAGTGCCGTAAATAGGGCAGTGCCACCGGTGCCCAGGCACAGGGCGTAGACCCTGGGGGGCGCAAGAATGGACAGACCAGGCAGGACTATTTTTTCGGTTTGCTCCTGATAAGTTCCCACTACGCCCCTATAGTGCTCGATTCCAACACATACGTACCTACATGCCAGTATCATCAAAAACGTCTATTAAATTAGACAAAACATCGAGCTAATTTTTTTGGCAGACACAGTAGGTGGTATAATAGGCGAAGTGCACTTAACATCAGATGGCTCGTCTGCTTGTTTGCCCACACCTACATCAGTCCTTTAAAAAAATAGATTTTTCTTCCAAAATATTAGATAATTGGTCCACCAACACCAAGTTCCTTTGTGCTTTATTTTATCATCCTGAATAAAATAAAGTAGGCCTATACATTGCTCCAGGTTACCTATAATATCTAAAAAAAAAAAAAAAAACAAGTGCGCAGTTATAGAAGCTCGCACAGGGCGCAAAAAAGGCTATTTACGGCACTGCACATAGCTATTAAACCGTTGACCCTTGACAGAAAATTGTGACTTTATAAGACGAGCCAAATGCCACATTAAACTTTTCAATGTCACTTGAAAATAGTGAACAACTATTTGAATTAATGTCGCTGTCAAATATTAACGAAGATCCATAAATCGTTAAAGTAAAGGGGTTGACAGTATACGTGCGTGACACATGATGATAATAATTGCGCAAACACATGACTTTTGCGGTGCAATTAACCCAACTTTGTATGATTGATCGTTGATTAAAAAATGTTGAAAATAACAAATGTCTTACGTAATTACGCTTGATTACGAAAAATTGTAACATAGATAAATTGAATTGCCTTTCGTTATTTGTGATGGGGGTAAAATTATAATTATATCAATTTAAAGAAACGGCAAATGGCTTACAGTGTAACGATATTGCATCAACTATTATCACTAATTAGTGCCGGCGACTTCGTTTGTGTTGTATTGACATATATTGACGCCTGACATTATACTTTTGCCAAGAGTTGAATATTTATTTTTAGATAGCTCTATTATAACTATTGTTGAAAGTTTTTTTTTAAATAAAATAAACTTTTTATATTATGTAATTATATTTAACTAACCAATTATGGTGCTTGCCTTTAGCAATCTAACTTAGGGATACCGAGTTCGATTTCAGTCAGGACCAACTTTGGAAATGCCTTTTTTAAGTTGGTCTGGTGTTGTGTGTTTAAGTAACTATAGTTATTAGGCACTGCATTTCGACAAAGAAAATAGTACCAACAAGTAGTTCCGAGTTATGAACTGTACTATCGCGGTCAAGGGAGCAGTCCCACCGTAAGGAACAATTTCGTGTGCACATTTTGTATTTATCTTTGTTCCTACTTCAAATACCTACTCGTATTATAACATTTACGTTACTATGACAACCTCGTCTTATACATATTAGGTGATTATACATATTGACGACAATATTTGTCTCTTTTATTTATAATGTAGTCAGAAAGAGTAGGCAAATATAATTCAACGTTAGACAAATTTGTATGAAAAGTGGGTCTGCTCCATTGACCGCGATAGTACATCTGGCCTGGGGGCGTATGTTCGATGCCAGAATAAGTTTCCTTGTCCCTTCACTAACTTCAACAGGTTAGATTGTTTGCGCTCAACTGAAAGTCCGGGGGTTAGTTTATAATTGAAGACGTGAGTGGATGAAGGTGATATGTCGCATAATACCAATTTTGAATAAATCAAGGTTAAAGTTTTAGTTTTAATTTTTAAAATAAGTCGCCACGGAACTGATTTTTGTACTAAATTATGATACAAATTTGTGTAAACAAACTAAAATATTAATGGTATGATAGCAAGTACACACTTCTATTATTTAATTTAAAAAAAAGTGAACATAGCTCCCTCTTCCATTAACAAAAGTAAACTTTTCTGCACTTTTTGCTTTTTAAAATTTACTGTACATAATAACTTTTACATATTTTTATTTTCCAAAAAGGTCTTAAATCGCCGATCTTAAGGGCTGTAATCATTTTTGCATTTATATGGACATATTACCTTCATCAACGCAAAAAAACGAAAAAACCCAAAAATGCGACATATCACCTTCATCCACTCACGTCTTCAATTTTTAGTTATAGCTCATTTTACTTTCTTTACTTCCTTCCTCACAATGAAGAGAAATATTAACCCTCCACCTGGTTACGATTCAGCATATACCAAATTGTAAGCAGAATGTAGAACCCATTATACTATCACTGCTGTAACCTAGGGCTTAAAAATTAGATTTTTTAAATAATAATTAGTTTTGTTATTTTTTATATTGAAAACCACATTTGACGTCATTTCTACCTTTAAATCTAAGAGGCAATGGAGACGCACGCTTACATAATTAACTAATTCTATGTTAACGAACAGATAGCTCGTGGAATAGATCTGTTTACGCGATAAGACACTGTTTCCAATTTCAGATACGACACGTTTAATTAAAGTTTTTTTATTACTTAGACACGTGTGAAGAGTACACTCGTTAAGTCGTTACAAAGTAACGAACATAGTGGAGCAGAAATTGATATTTGCTTGGTTATTGATTGGTTAGTATTTAGAAAATACAGTATAATTTTAAATGGAGAATATGCATCCTTCTTAATTATGATCTTAATTTTCATGATTCAGGGCGCAGGTAGTCCAATTTAAGTATGTTTTTTTATCCACCCTATTTTATCAATATAATAATAAATAATATAATATACAGTATATATAGTAATATAGTATATAGTTTAGATATATTGTTGTTGTAAGATCAAGTACTAAGCAGATCTCAACTCTTTTAATTACCTAACAATCGCTCAATTGGTGAACGATCTAAACGTTTTACATTGAGAACCAAATTTTTAAGGCAGCCGAAGCCGCGTTTGAACTTCTAGTATTGTTCCATCGTCCAGTGGAAACCGGCAAGCTCATAAACACCTAATTCAGAGCAAATAGTTCGCGAGAATCCGAAACCCCGCTGGGAGAACTTATTATCGAAGCAAATGGATCCCCAAAATGGTTAGGAACAAATAAAATACAAGCACAATGTAAATACTCGCGTTGTCGACTCACCAGCGCCAGATTAATGAGAGCCTTTACAGCGAAGTGGACAATTAAATCCATATATAGAAGTATTGTACAATTTATAGTGGTAAAATTCATAAAAAAAATTTTTACTTAATGTTTAAGTAAAGCGGTACAATGTTTAAGTAAAGTGGAACTCGTTTAGAAATTCGTATTACCTAATTTTTTGCTCAAAAGAAAAAAAATTAAACTAACATTGCCCTTTTTATTGACGATATTAGAGATGCTAATATATAATAAGTATGTGAAACATTTTTAGAGTGTTTATTGTAATAAAAAGTAAAATACACAACCTTTTATTGCTTGTTTTAGAATATGCATAAATGTTCTTTATAAATTTAGTAGCGATGTAATTTTTGTTTGTTCTTAGTAAAACCGTCGGTTTTTTTTAGTGATAAGACAGGCTGCAGCTCACTGGTCTGGTGGTGGCTACCGTCGCCTGTAAAACAAACAATGCCACAATTTGTGCTGCAAGTGCACTGCAGACCATATGATAGTAGGATTAAGGATAATATATTAAAAAGATATTATCTATGAATTAACAAAATTCATATCACTATCACTACATAGTATAAAACTAAGTCGTTTCCCGTCTGTCTGTCCCAATGTATGCTTAAATCTTTAAAACTACGCAACGGATTTTTTAATAGATAGATTCAAGAGGAAGGTTTTAGTATATATTTTCAACGCGGGCGAAGTCGCGGGAACCAGCTAGTCATCAATACTAATAATAAAACTGTTAGGGTCGGTCATGGAGTAATTTAATTTGTTTTCAGAGATATCGTGTTTATAGGCTCTATACATGATACTGAAACTTGACCATTTTTAGAATTTTTTTCTGTATGTATGTATGTATGTATGTATGTATCCATGTATGTATGTATGTATGTATGTATGTATGTATGTATGTATGTATGTATGTATGTATGTATGTATGTATGTATGTATGTATGTATGTATGTATGTATGTATGTATGTATGTATGTATGTATGTATGTATGTATGTATGTATGTATGTATGTATGTATGTATGTATGTATGTATGTATGTATGTATGTATGTATGTATGTATGTATGTATGTATGTATGTATGTATGTATGTATGTATGTATGTATGTATGTATGTATGTATGTATGTATGTATGTATGTATGTATGTATGTATGTATGTATGTATGTATGTATGTATGTATGTATGTATGTATGTATGTATGTATGTATGTATGTATGTATGTATGTATGTATGTATGTATGTATGTATGTATGTATGTATGTATGTATGTATGTATGTATGTATGTATGTATGTATGTATGTATGTATGTATGTATGTATGTATGTATGTATGTATGTATGTATGTATGTATGTATGTATGTATGTATGTATGTATGTATGTATGTATGTATGTATGTATGTATGTATGTATGTATGTATGTATGTATGTATGTATACAGGACACAGGATAGGCTACTTTTTCTTTTTCAACGCGGACGAAGTCGCGGGCGCCAGCTAGTAAAAAACAAATTGCTGACACTTTCAATGTGGAAGCTTCTTTGTTCAGCTTTGCGTTTAACTTGTAATTATAAATGCAGTCACAATTTTGTTAATCATACCCTTGAGAAATAATTGTCCTTTAGAATATTGTATCGTAAATTTCCATAATATTAATTATGCCGCATGTTGAAGGCATCCTGATCCGATGTCGGTTAGTGACTCCTGAGAAAAATAATACTTAATTATAAAGACGACACGTGCGAATTTTAATTGCGTTTGTCTCTTTACAAATGCCAATTTACATAATTTATTATTAATATTGAAAAAGATGCTGGTAACGTGTTGTACGAGTAAAATGAAGAACGTGCTTGGCATTTTTGATTGCAATTAGATAACATTTAAATATTAAAAAAATACCTAAGTAACAACTGCCGATAAACATCTCCAAGTGGCTACAAGTTATAAATATTACTTACTAAAGCTGGTGCCTGCGTTGAACGATGAAAGGTACCCTATGTCCTTTCTGGTGTCCCAGACAACGTGTATGCAAAATTTCATGGTGATTTATTCAGTAGTTTTTGCGTGAAACAACCAAACAAACTCACATTCACATTTATAATATTAGTAAGGAAGGAAGGATAAAGGGATGTCCATAAATTACGTCCTACATGATACTGATATTTTGTTTTATTAAGGAACCCTGAACACATCCTACTATTGAATACTAGTGACCCCCTGCATCATAAAAATGCAATTTTTTTCTGTACTAATATCCACAAACCAATATATCCAATATGGAGAACTGTATTAAAACCAAGAGTGGCGGACAGCAACTTTATTTTATAATACACTAGCGACCCGCTCCCGGCTTCGCAAGGGTGCAACTTTTTTTTGCAATTTATATATATAACCCTGCTCGTTTAACGCTCTTTCCATTAGTGAAAACCGCATTAAAAGATCTAAGCGTACATACGTTTCTATTGATCAAAAACGTAAACAAATATAGCGTCGCCATGGTCACTGGGCTGTTTTAAAGATGGGGTATTAGACATTAGACATTATCAAAGAGAGTTGACTCAGTGATTAACTCATTTAGAATTCGTTCGTATTGTTTATTTAGTTCTATATCGTGAATTGTTTGTTTACCTTTTTGATCAATGAAAAAAGAATACATGTTACATACATACAGCGTAGAGACCGGCGTACATAAAGATATAATAGATATGAACACGTGGCCGTCTATTCTAGATGAAGGTATGTCTATGTAATTATTGAAATGAATTTACTTGTTGACTGTACAATGTCCCGGCATCACGCTGAGAGTCAAGGCATTGATTAAAGTGACCCATTCGCTGCAAATTGTTAACTATTCGCTGTATAAACTTCAGATTTATTATTGTTTAACATTATACAAATACGACATTGGTTTGAATAAAAGACTAGGTTTTGCTACGGTGTTGAAGCATTGAAGCACCTGTTGTAAAGATATAATATATATAAATAAATAAAATTGATGTGTATATTTGTAATAATGACAAGTATGTAACAGCTTTTTGTACAGTAAATTAGTAAAAAAAATTTTTTTTAATTTTTTGTCTGTGTTTGTTCCGACTAATCTCTAAAACGTAAAGTTTTGATTGTAAGAACAAACTACTGTAAACAACAACTGTAAAATTATTACAAGCAAAACTGTAATTTACCGAATTTGATTCAGAAATATGATGTTATTTTGAATACTAAAGTCTAGTTTCATTAGAAACCCGTGATACATTTTCACCCCTCAGCAAATACGAGAAATAGGGGTTAAAATATTTAATTACTACATATTCTAATGAAATAACTCTACAGTAGGTGTGTTTAAGTTGTATTTAAAAAAATCATTGATTTTTTATTGAAGGTTTTGGATACACAATTCGTTACAATTTTTTTTAAGGAATTTATAATCTTAAAAATCTTAGACTAAAAGATAGACCCTTTGATCGAGTTATTAAATTGCTTACTCAAGGGCCTCGGCTGAAATTCTCAGTCAAATTTGGAAAGTAACTTTTCAAAGTCAGGTTATGCTGGGTTTCGCCCTCAGTCCGTTGTTATTCATATCACAAGCCACATCACATATCACTATAGGTAAAAGTGCTAATTTTGGGTCCATACAATGAATTACAAGCTAAAGTTATTCCAAAAACAAAACTTTATTAATTATAAATCTCAATATGAACGCATTTCAAGCCAATTATATCAATATATCATCAATCAATCAATCAATACTAATAATAAATCTGTAAGTGTAGGTATTGTATGTATCTATGTTCCTCCATAACTTAAACGAATTAACGAATTTTCATGAAACTTGGTAGATAAACATTTAGACATATAGGACACAGGATAGGCTACTTTTTTTTTTTCAACGCGGACGAAGTCGCGGGCGCCAGCTAGTACTAATAATAATCACCCATAAATCAAAGAATTGTACACACATTACAAATGAAGGTAACAAAAAACCGAGTACGCAGAATATGTTGTGATTTTGAATTATTGCATAACTTAATGGGTTGTTAATTTTAATGATATCATAAACCATAAAAATTAATGAAGCATCAATGATTATGTATCATTTACAGTGGAGGCATTCGCGGATGCATTCCAACATCTTGCACGCTAAGTGACGGTGAGCTTCAATGTAACTCTATATGGTAGCGATTTGGTTGAAAAAATGTTAGCTTAATAAGGATTCATTGCAATAATAATTAATGTGCGGGCATCCGCATGCAATTTCTATCAAACAATAAATCAAATTGCAACAAGAGTTTTATTGGTTGATTGGTCAACAATAACGTAACAAAAAGTGTACTTACATATATCACAGTTTAGTAGTAATAAAGTAATGTCTATACCATCAATATTGGACCATAAATACTAAGATTATAAAGAGAGAAGATTTTTTTATGTTTGTAACGAATAAACTCAAAAACTACTGGACCGATTTTGAAAATTCTTTCACCTATAGAAAGATACATTATCAACGATTAACATAGGCTTTGTTTAATAAAGTTATGCGGGCGAAGTAGCGTGCAACAGCTAGGTCAGCTAGTATAAAATGAAGTCGCTGTCTGTCTATCTGTTTATTTTCTACATCACCCAAAGGATTTTGATACGGTTGTCGCTAATTAAAAGAGTGATTAACGAGTAATGTTTGCGTAAATAATTTAAAAAAATGCATCCATGCGAAGCCAGAGGCGGGTTGCTAGTAAAATATAATATGTTCCAATTTAA
The DNA here is from genome assembly GCA_945859745.1 of Synanthedon formicaeformis. Taxonomy (NCBI): domain Eukaryota; kingdom Metazoa; phylum Arthropoda; class Insecta; order Lepidoptera; family Sesiidae; genus Synanthedon; species Synanthedon formicaeformis. The sequence continues at coordinate 1,836,954 of OX243964.1, forward strand.
AAATGTCATAATACACCGATCAAAAAAGAAAATTAGCATTTCTATGGATTTTTGTATTTTTGTATTTTCGAATATTTCACTACACACTATAAAACAAACTGCGCCGCATCTGTCTGTCTGTCTGTCTGTCTGTTTGCGATAAACTCAAAAACTACTACACCGATTTCATGCTGTTTTCACCAATGGATAGAGTGGTTCTCGAGGAAGGTTTTAGAATATAATTTACAAAGTTACGTGGGCGAAGTATACCGTGTGATAATTTTGATTTTACTCCCATAAATTATTTTCATACCCCGGGCTTTTATATATGAAAAAATCGATTCTTAAATAGTAAACTCCAAAAAATGGAATGAACAGTAGCTACGAGTATTTTGTCTTTTAATTGAAAACATTTTTGTGTTTTCAAATTTCAGAGCGAACGTAACCGCGAATCACAGTTATGTACTTTAGATATGTCCATTTTAGCATAGCAAACAAAAATTGAACTTAAAATATGTACCTTAATGTAAAAAACGATTAAAATATTATCTATATATGTAGGCTCGTACAAAATGAATTGAATGTTTAGTGGCTATCATAAATTGTATTGAATTGAATAGCGTGTGACTTGGACGCCATGTTTTTTTAGTTACGCTTCACCTGCATGGATGCTGTCCAGTAGCCAGCCATAAGTAAAACTTATCATAAGATGATAAATGTTCCGGACTGTCAACGGACGTTCCGTTATTACTTTTTATTTAACCCTGCGGATGTCGAGTCTGAAACAACCCACATTGAAACTGCATTATTCTTGTTATATATATATTTTTTTTTTATTTAAATTATAAATTAATGCCTAAACTACTTTCATATGAAAGTGAGAAAAGGGTTATGAACTATTTTGTCTCTTCTATAACCAGTTGTGTCACGAAGCTTTTGAAATTCGTCAACATAAAAACATAAAAAAAATAGTTTTATGGTTTTAGATTTACCTTTTACACAAGTAAAAGGTATTCAACTCTTTTATCTATTAATATATGTAATATAATAAATAGTGTGTGTGTGTGTTTCCTGTTTCTGATAAAAAAAAATCAAGTAAAGCAACCTGACTTCATAAGTAGGTCCATTTTTAAATTTGGAGTTTTCAATCTATAAATAATAATAAAAGATATTACCTATCATGCAATAATATCGTTCATCGTAAAAACTTTTAATTATATTTATTATTAACTGAATAAATTAATAAACATTAATTCTGTTTTATATAACAACAGAATTAATGTGATCAATTATTAAGATGTAATAAAAAAAGTTAATGACTTATGTTCAATTTAAAATCATTTACATCTTTAATTCAAATAAATGACATCATAAAATATTAAAATTAATTGTTGTTTAGTAGTTTATTAATTACTCAAATTATATCATCTCAGCCACAGGACGTTCACAACTGGACATAGGCCTCGACCATAATTTTCCAGTAGGAGCGGTCAGAAGCAGCCTAGAACACTCTGTCTGTCTGCCTGTGGGTGGACGTCGAGAACCTTCTGGCCCAAGCGGCCATCAGCTCTCCATATTATCTTCCCTGCCTATTGTCATTTTATCTTATTAATCCACCGGGCTATGTCGGTTCGTCTACGGATCTCCTCATTCCTGATTCGATCTCACAGAGTAACCCCGAGCACAGCTCTCTCCATAGCTCGGAGAGCGACCTTGAGCTTTCTTACGCGGCCAGCGTTTCTTATGTTTCAGCGCTGTATGTCACCACAGGCAACACACATTGGTCTCAGATTCATATAAACCTACATGTTTTTATTTATTTATTATGTTTAGATCGTCAGACCGGCTGAGGGTCCACTTGTTGGTTGCTACCGTCGCCTTTAATACAAGCAACGCCACAGATGCCGCAAGTGCGCTGCCTTCCGTAGGTTTAAGTATAAGAATTAAAAATAGATAGAGAAATAGGTTCTGACGTCCCTTACTGACTTAACGAAACACAACAGCATAAATGCTGTATACTGCGACCAGACGGACTGCCCAAAATACAGTGAAAGGCCTTACCAGATCCAGACATTTCACATAAGACATAAATACATTTATTTGACCACTCGGCATTCACAGGGTTGATATTTTTCTTGTAAGGATGTGTTATGATTTTAACAGCACGTATCGGTGAATGACTCAGTTTTTCTTTTACTCCATACTCAGCAATGAACACGAGCCCTTTTTAGGCGTGTGTCACTTTTTGCCGAGCAATGAAGTGAGAAAATATAATTTGTTCTGTAAACCAAACATGTAAGTATATATTATATGTTTTTTGTGACAGTAATGTGAACAGGGTTGTTCGTGTATGCAAGAAATATTGTATATTATTGAATAATTTCAATAAAATATTATACGTAACTAGTTGACATACATATTGAACGTATTATTTACAATGAATATACCAAACTAGCTTTTGTCCGCGACTTAATCCGCGTGCCCTGGTCGCCAGGGTTATGGGTGGTTATGGTCGCCAGCCCTCGTTGAAAATTTGCACCATAAGAAGAAGATTGAATAATTAAATAAACTAAGGTCTACTGTAGAAAAGTGGTTACTGCAGCCATTTAGTAGTTATGGCTACAGACCACAATATGCCCAACCACAATTAATTGCATTATTGTTTTTTCTTTAATAATAATATACAAGACTCAATTTATTACATCAATAACCTACATACACGATACGCAACTCGTTAATTTATAGATATCTCAATGTTTTGTGATTTCAGCTTTACCTGCTTTAATTTTAAAACGGTATTGAGTAAATAAGATTACATTTCAATTTCCCTATAAATATAAGGTTTCTTATTGGACAGGTGTTTCTGTCGCGCGATTCATTTCTTGCTCTTGTTGTCTTAAGAACAACTTTATAACTAATAACAAACCTGCACCGATGTTTGTTTGATTTCTTTTATAGAATAAATATTTCTTTATCTTTATTTTTATTTCAGATCCGTTGAGTTGAATACTGGTCGTGCTTATTGGAGCTCGCAGTATATTTGGATTCATGTAAGCGTTACTTAACTGTCTTATTATTGTTTTATTTTTTTGATATTTTTATATTATTCATTTATTTAACTGGGCGGGACATACCAGTCGTGCATCGGATGGGCGTTGGGCTAGACAAGACTTGGAGTGAAGGACACGGACCTAACAAGGATGTCCATGAATTTCATCCCTCATCCTTGATAGGATAAAAGATCACCGAAATGCAACAGCCTACGTGTAGTTATTTCATGGCGGTCATTTTTAAGCGGCCTCTAATTTTAGATGGTTCAGACTTTTTAGAGAAACAGGATATCTTTAGATGTTTTTCTTTATAATTAAATCTACTGTCATGTCGACCTGCGGCTCTTCCACCTTGTGAATAGAAGTCATGCTGCGATTGCCGGTCCGTTGCCCGCACTCGAGGACCTTCCGGCCTTAGGCCTTGAACTTACAGATTCGCCGGATAAGGTCTCTTTTTATCATTTCTGATCAGAGAAACCCAGAGAATAGCTCTCTCCATAGCTCATTGAGCGGCTTTGAACTTTCTTACAAGGTCAACCAAGTTTCAGCGCCATATATGTCATCACTGGCAACACACAGTGGCAGATTAAATTAAGATTAGTTATTATAATATTTACTATAATTCGTCACTTCTTAGAGACTAAAGTGAATGTATAGAGAATACGTCACTATGACGTAATCCTGCATTCAGAGTACACCATTGATAATAAAAGCGATCATTTATGTGTTGAACCTGCATACATTACCTGTCTCATTTAATCTCAGATCGTTATCGTGACAACTCCGAGATCGTATCGCTTGAATACATCAAACTGTGACTCAGGGAATCCGCGTAAACTAGGGACTACTGTCTCCAATTCATATATTAATTAATTTCGTATTAAAATAGATAACTTATTTAGAATTAATACAGTTTACACTTGGCTAAATTTAGTGTACTTATTAAAATTATTAGATTGAATTTAGACTGAATTTAGACAAGTGTAAGGAGACTTATTTAGTGTGTAGTAATTTATTGTGTGCAATGACCAGTTTAGTGTGTAATATTTTTTTATAGTCTGTGGACTTTTTTACAACAACTTTTGTTTAGTAAAAACATTCTTTTGTTAAGTAAAAAACAGTCTTTTGTTAAGTGGTAAACAAGCATTTACAGACAGGCTGATGGGTCTCTAGCCATAGCAAGAAGGTTCTTATTTACTTAATTACCGAAACACACAACAGCACACATGCGGTTATTTCACTATGGTCTTTTACTATATTAATCTTCTATGAGGGGATAGATAGTTATTGCCACCCGACGGGCTGACCATTTTACGGGTGGGTCTCAAACGGTCTAACGACTGCGAACGGCCAGCGTGTTCTGCAACTGATTCATATCCCTCATCTTACTAAAATTACACAAATTTTAAGTTCATAGTTTATGCAGTTACTTTATATTGTAGCGTCCATGTTAAGGAGTACTCGTACAGAATATATTGTGTGATAATAATATTCAGATGTTTGTTAACGCGTCCGAGTCTGAATAATTGTAGCCGCCTGCGACTTCCGCACACTGAATCACAATTACTTACTCTTCTTAAACTAATTACTTAATTAATAGTAAAAATAAGTAATAATGTCAATTAGTATTGGTAGAAATACCCATACTGTCTGGGTGAAAACTAGCGTGATATAACATGTTATATCACTGTTTTTTCTATATCGTCATGTTTGTCATTTTCTATATCGTCAGCATTGCGTAATCTTGCGTCATCGTTGACCTCAATTATTTTATTTGCATTGCTAAGGTAAAAGTGCAACGTCAGCACTTAACTTCAACTTAACTGTAACTAGTAGTTAAGACATAAAATCGTAAAAAAACAAACAAATTTTCGTATTTCTAATATTAATTGGGATAGTGAATTATCCATAGAATTAGAAACTGTTACTACTGAACTATTGAATTATCTAACCCACCTAAAGGCAATAAAATAGAATAAAAGACAATAGCCACCCCTCATCAATTAATCAATACTAATAATAAATCCGTAAGGGTCGGTCATGGAGTAATTTACTTTGTTTTCAGAGATATCGTGTTTATAGGCTCTATACATGATACTGAAACTAAATTGACCATTTTTAGAATTTTTTTCTGTATGTATGTATGTATGTATGTATGTATGTATGTATGTATGTATGTATGTATGTATGTATGTATGTATGTATGTATGTATGTATGTATGTATGTATGTATGTATGTATGTATGTATGTATGTATGTATGTATGTATGTATGTATGTATGTATGTATGTATGTATGTATGTATGTATGTATGTATGTATGTATGTATGTATGTATGTATGTATGTATGTATGTATGTATGTATGTATGTATGTATGTATGTATGTATGTATGTATGTATGTATGTATGTATGTATGTATGTATGTATGTATGTATGTATGTATGTATGTATGTATCTTCATGTATTTTCATGTAACCTGTCGCGGGCGCCAGCTAGTATACCAATACATGTATTGTTGTGTCTCGTTGCATACAAGGATATCGAGTGCGGGGTAAGAGAGCCATCTTGGTCGCTTTGTCATGTTGCTTATGAAGTTAAGTTTTGCCCTTTATCCTACCAAACTGCAACCCAATTACATCTCTTCCTCCTAATTACCATGGCCTGTGTAGCCATGGCCTATGTAGCCAGACAAGTGGACTGTCAGCCTATCTCATAATTAAGTCGATGCTTACGTCTAACAGTCTTATGCTTAGTCGAGTTAAAATGAAGCTTATTTATTTATTTATTTAGCTATTTTTTAGTCTTAAAAAAGACACACAGATACGCATAGGTCAAATTTATTACACCTCTGTTTTGAGTCGAGCGTCGTTAAAACAGGCATCGATCAATGCATTGAATGCCACTTTTAAAACAATTATAAAAGACATGTAAAACACGCACTTTTAGCAGCCAATTAATTATTCCGTAGTTCCCCTTCTTTTCAATGAAATTGTGTTTTATTCGAATCGCATTAGGTTCAATATTCAATGTGAAAATTGACCGCTTGAACGCTTGACAAATATGAAATGCAGTTGATATAAATTAATATTACACTTACAAGTAAAAGTTATTTCTATTTTCTCGCCTGCTGAGAGACAAAACCCTGTTGCCAACTAATTATTGCCTTTTACGATCCCATACAACTTTTGTATAAAGAAGCAGCATCTGTTATCCAGCAGTGATAATGTTGTTATAGACTTATCTGGCCATAACATACATTCTTTTCTTTAAGTAAATGGTTTAATTCACAACACTAATTATAGTGGACTTTGTAGTTTTTCTACATAAATGTAAATTATGTTTTTTACCTTCTCAAATGTCTTTATTGTCGATTTACTTGATTTTTATCACCCATTCAAGACATATCATTCTGCCTTTGAATTGGTGATTCTCAATGACTTCTTTGTCTATAGATACCTATGTAAAACGAAAGGAGAAGCAGCTTTAAAATACCCACTTAAGTAGCCTACGTGCTCTATATAGTTATGTTTTTAGAATAAAATAGTTTTTGCAGTGGGTACCTACTTAGTTACCATTGAAATATGTTTAAAGTATTTTAAAATGATATTAGGTAGTACTACTGTTATTATACCTATCATTATTAATAAAAAATACATAATAAGTACATAAGTTTTTGTAAAGTAAAATCTTTATATATACTTTTCCTAAAACTGAACTAATTTGGATGAATTTTTTAGGCGTGGTTTAGTGATTCCAGTTTTATTTTCGAGTTTGGGCAGGACTAGGTACATTTTTAGGTACACGCTAGTATGTTTTTGGTATTATAAGTATCTTAGTATATTTTGATACCAAATAATTTTCTCATTTTAATTTTCAAAACTCCGTATTCTAGAAAAAAGGAAAATCACTGTGAATAGTGGTGTAAATATAAACACACAACTATTATTTTATTTTAGCTGCATTCTATCCAATATATAGGTAATATTTCTACTTATAAGCACTAAATATAAGTATATTTAATATAAATATTAACTTTTATTTTTATATATAATGTTTGTCACGAACCGTCCGGTGTTTATATTGTAATAAATCACAAGGCCGCAAACCAAGACAGTTGATTGTGAAGCGTTCATAAATTGAGTCGCGCTAACGAGAGGCAACGCATCCACTCGACGCGTCACCGCAATCTCTTCACCAGCCCACCTGTTTACCACTAACTTGACGTATACTATTAAAATATAATACTAGCGGTTTCACCAAAGGAAAACTTATTATGTTATAAACAGACTTTTACCTGCGGTTTCGCCCGCGTGCAATGTAGGTGACATATTGGGAATGTCACTATAGATAAAATAGCCTATATCCATCAGGAATAATAGATCTTGCAAATAGTGAGAAAAATTTTGAAGACGCGTAGTTAAGGTCAAGAGATTGGTCGACATAATGATAAGTACTTAAGAGCGGGTATAAAGAGAAATAGCCAATCCTAGATTTGAATTTTATCTAAGTAAAGAAAGTCTAATTTAATGAATTTTTTTAAATAGATAAATACATTATAAATGAAAGTGACGACTGTAACAGAAAACATAATATAATGAAATTTTCTCGATAGAAATAAAATCACCAAGTGAGCTCTCATTTCCATCGATTTTAGTTTTATTTTCAAAATGACATTAAAAAGCTAAAAGTGTATCAGTAATTTCACTTCACATATTATCTAAGGCTGTATGTAACAATTTTTCATTTGACATTGTAGTTTACGAATAATTAATATTTAATACTTTTGGCACTTATAACATTTTTATTGAGCGAGATGCGCTATCTTCCGTCGCATGTTGTGCGTAGTTCTACGTATTTTGTGTCACTGTCATGTCCAAGGGGCTACACGGGTGAAATTACAAATTTTGTTTGCTTTATACCCACTCTTAAGTGACTACTGACGCCTATAGCACAAGCCACGCCACAGGTGCTACATGTGCATTACCGATCATACCGATCATACAGACCAAGAATAATAAACTCTTCTTGTAAAGTACACATTAGGATTAAAGTACACCCTAGAATTAAGCTATTGAAATCATTGAATACCTACAATTTCTTTCAATAAACAGTAGCCAATCGGAATATTTGGTGTTATAAAACTAATCATAATTAGCCTTCTGCTAACCTTTCGTAAAGGTTTTTAAAATGCCAACAAGAGTGAACTTGTAATTGTTCCAAGCACATAACACTTATATGAGCAATAAAAATGGCTTAAAACAATAGTGTTACTAAGTGTAAGGCATGCATTACACATACTTGATCATATATAATATGTCACTGTTTCCACTTATACTGTACCTTCAGGCACAATAAAGCGAGTTAATAGTGGCTTCTTTATAAATGTTAAATTAGACATGAAGTCTTCATTGCCATAGCAGTTCAATAAAGTCATCAGTGCTATGTTATTAGTGGGAGGTTGCGTCTTAAATTTTATTACCAAGTTAATTTGTTAGTACTCGTATTTATGTTTTATATCTTACTAGCGAACCGCACCCAATTTCAACCTGTATACTTCAGAGAAACAACCCGAAAAATCCAGTATTATTTTGGTTAGAATACTGAACATTGTAGGTATAAGTTTGTGGGAAGATTTTTTAACAAAATCTTATAACAAGTTTCCCCGTAAGATCCCGTAATGAAGCATTTGAAACGTAAAGTATAAATCCAAAAATAAGGTAGGACAGGGGTTCTATAATCCAAACAAATGCCCTTATGGCGTGTTTCGTAGATGGCTAAGACAGTTTTAGTAAAAAAAAGGCTGGTACCATAACATTTTCTTTAGGATCTATGCGTGTACTGTACGCTTATTATGAAGTCTGGGATATTTTTAAGCAAGTATCTCTTTTTTATGTAACTTGATGGTATGCAGGTGACTACTGTCGCTTGTAACACAAGCAACGCCACAGGTGGTGTAAACGCTCTGCTGACCAGAGTAGATTTAATGATAAGGGCTAAACCCTAATCATAAGGGATAAGGAAATGTGACTTCTTTGGAATCCCTAACTTTGAAAAGCTTTGGATTATATGAGCCCGGAAACACTGACGGCAGGTAGTTCCAATCCTTGGCAGTGCGAATTATGAAGGATGTTTTAAAGCTTGGTCCGAAAAAAGAAGGATTTAGACAAGATGAGGATGGTAACCAGCCGTAGGTCTAAATGTCCGATGGAAGAAAGAAGAAGGCGGTATAAGCTTATGCAGCTGAGCACAATCTTCAAAGTAAAACTTGTAAAATATCTTCTTATAAGTTTACTAAAAGCAAAGATTTTATAAATTAATCAAATTTGCACCTCTACCACACACTAACTCCTCCCATTGGCCCATTCTATCCAATCGCAGTGATCTGTTTAAAATGCGATTTCACACACTAAGTAAAATCTGTTTGATTGATGATTATGACTTCAGAAGTGGTAGGGTAAACTGCTTTTTGCAGACACAAATAATTGAGTGTCCATGTGGCAACAGTAACCAATCCTGCACAGAAAACCACTGCCACCTTTATTTTGACCTCACCTACTCATTTTATGATTAAACTTAAACTACAAACATTAAGAAACAATTAAAACTTAACAGTTAAGAACGTCTAGTGGCAGTTGCCACCCCCTTACAGAGGACCACCGAGAAATTGCCACCTACCATCAAGTGGGCCGTCAGCCCGTCTGACAAGCTTCACATAAAAAAAATACCATAATTGTATGCACTGGACATGAAAGTACTGCAACTATATTCAACTACATTCAACTTCTTACTGGATAAATGAGATCATAGCTAAAACTAATATGATACTTTAAATTTCAACCATTGGTCTCGCATCTGGCAGTTTCGTCACTCAAAATCGTTCGGACTGGTCGGCAACCCGTTATGGAGTTAATTAATGGTTCCCAGTTTGCGGAGGCAGCCATAGCATGATGTAAACGATGGCTCGCTTGTCACATATTCGAGTATGTTGCGGGCAAAATTTGTACCACTCGCAAAGGCATCATTGCCCGGGTACGCGCGCTTGTTATATTTTAAAGCCATCAATTTTATTTATCATACAATTAAGTTAATATAAAATTTACAAATAAAATAATACTTTTTCTAATAAGTTTCTCATTTTATTGACGACATTTCATAATAAAAATTGAACCTAAAATAAAATTAGGTATTATACATAAATTCAAGTAGGTAACCGATGATTAGGGAGAGCTCTTGAAAAATAACTATTATTATCTATTCTTCGATCAATCAATAATATTAGAAAATAAGATATTAAAAATTGTTCACGACATAGTACCGCCATGTGTGATGTCGATACGACAGCCATTGTCTCGATGATTATTTAGCAAACGGTTTTATACCGAAGATACTCGACCAATATGTCCAAGAAACTCTCGGTGACAGAATCAAAATACAGATTCATAAAGGGATACTTCATAAGGGTTTATTTTCTTGAGATTCCTTGTTCTGCAGCCCTTACCACCGGTAGGGCAAATAAGGAAATTGGCGAATTCAGAAACGGTATAATGAGTATACTGGTGAATTAGTGAAATTGACGAGTAAGGAAACTGACCAGTGGTACGCTAACTCCTTAATTTACTATTTTTTTCTCTCTATGTGCCTCTTTAGTCCTGAAGGTTATCCGTCAACTTCCTGAAACGGTTCCTGTCAAGAGCCAACATGAACTGGAACCAACTGGAACCAACTGGAGCTCGACCGAGGCAATCCCAGTCCACTCTCGGATATTTCTTAGCCACGACTTTCTTCTTCTTCTTCGCCAAGCGCGTCTCTTCCCTATTTTTATAAGAGAATAATTTGAAAAAATAATAATAATAAAAATAATACTTTTATGAAACTGTATGTTCTTCGATAGGTGGCTTGACAAGAACTAGAGTTCTGAACAACAATAAATGGAAAGTAAGTCTGTAATAATTGAAACAATAATGGAATAAAACAATAAAGTTTGCGTGCAACATCGCGTAAGAAAAACACTGAAGCGCGTGTCCCCTTCGTGACTACATCAGTCAAATCTGAGCTTGATATTCCTTGGATAGCATTCGTTACAACGGCACTTATTTATTTGCCGCATACATTATTGTCATGAGTCTAGTTTTAGGGCCGGATTGCCGTTGTCGGCTCATTTATTTATATGTCAGACTCCTTTGCATATGAATAGAGGGAAAGATGAATTAAGTTATCTATATTAGGGTTTGAAAGTGATTCCGCCTAGTTACATATCAACAACAGAATTCTTAAACAGCAAACCGAAATCGATGGAGCAGAAAAACTTAAAATATTGGATCCACTTTCACGCACTACTCAAATAATTATGGTGAAATTTTTCTATATGAACAGGAAAAGGCATAGGTAAGGTATCTTTTGTTCATAAAAAAGTACTGTTCCCGAGGGAATTCATAATAGAAACACCACATAATATTATAAGTATTATAATATGTAATAATACTTAGGGCCTCTTTCACCATCTGTCAAGTAGGCTAACTGCCATTTAAAGTCACCGGTAATCGGGGATAATGGAGCTGATATACCTTTGTTTGTACGGTAAAAGTCCCAAACATTAAATAGAAAATATATTGAAGGATGCAGTAAACCGAGTGCATAATTTAATAAAACATAAAAATATTTCTAAAAGTAACTAATCAACACTTTACTTGTAGTTGGTGAAAGAGACCCTTATAATAATGAGATCAAAAATATTTTTAGTCCAGCCTTGTTTTATAGTTCATCATCTCCATATTTAATTCTTCATTTCATATTACTATTGTATTTATTCGTGATATCTAGCTTGGGTTCCTTAAGCAGAGTGTCAAAAATACTGGCTGCATTAACAAACGTTTTGAAAAAAAAAAAAATTAAAATTTGGGTGCGTTGGGACATCAGTAATATAATAAATCTTACTTACTTTATATTTTTTTTTACATATAGACCCTCGGCTTACATAGGCATCGACCTATGATCGATTGGTTGTATAATCGTAATAAATCAGCTTTTATAACGGCCTAATTGACTTGAATTAATTCTATAATTGAAATTCAATTATGTAGGTGCAGTGGGTACGTTTGATATATTGGATTCCCATTTCTGACTAGTTATTGATTAATAACTAAATGTTAATTAATTAATTATATAAATTACAGATTATACATAAGAAGAAACTTATGAATTCTTGAGGGTTTTTTCTACAGACTCGTACATTTTTATAATTTATCTATATCTTCATCTATAAGTATATATAAAAAAAAATCAGAAACATCTTATACTCGTAGCATAGTCAAATTAATAAAATCAGGGGAAGTAATTCGTGTAGTTTTGAAAACTGGTAATTATACCTTTGGATATCCTTTGGATACCTTTGGATTGGAGGGTGTAATGGGGGTTGAAAGTACCTTTTTTCAACACAAAAATTGGACATAAAATTTTGTATGGATATATTCATTTTTACTCTCATTTTTTATCTGGATTAAACTATAGGACAGTTTTTAACCAAAGAAAATGTTTGGTATTCACTAATTAAACCTAATTATATCTACGCGTTAACATTTGCTTACACAAAGTATGCGTGATACACACAATAGAGACGATTGCAGTCAACATACGTGATCGATCAGGCTGCGCACTCAGCGCTTTACTTAATCTTAATTTTAGCAAAAAAAAATGTTATATGAATATTTTCATGTAAAACTAAATTCTCTACAATATTTGTTTGAAACTGTTTTTGTAACACTAAATTACAATTTTTGTATAATTTGAAGAATTTTCTTTTGAAGATTTTTTTTTTTAGAAGTTTGATTCGAAAATTTCTTTCACTCGTCGATATTACATTATATAACCAAAGAGTCCAAAATTTTGAATTTGTAGTAAATTTTCCTGGATTATAAAGAAAAATATGAGAAAAAATTATAAAATTATCCTTACATATTATAAAACAAAATCCTCCGCCGCGTCTGTCTGTTTGTTCGCGATAAACTCAAAAACTACTGCACCGATTTTCATGTTATTTTCACCAATGCATAGAGTGGTTCTCGAGGAAGGTTTTAGTATATAACTAGCTGCTGCCCGCGACTTCGCCCGCGTTAAGGATTTACAAAGCTACGCGGGCAGCAGCTAGTCATAGATAAATTATAAAACAAAGTACTCCTTCGCGTCTGTTCGCGATAAACTAAAAACTACTGCACCAATTTTCATGTTGTTTTCACCAATGGATAGAGTGGTTCTCGAGGAAGATTTTCGTATATAATTTACAAAGTTACGCTAGTCATAGATAAAGTCTTTTTACTTTGCTGTTAATGGTATGTACCTTAAACATGTCCTTACGTCCGACAGGTAGGTAAATACGCATAAGTTACGCGCTATTCCGAATACCACGCGTACGAAGTCGCGGGCACGAGCTAGTTGAATATAAAACAAGTTAGTTTTTATTAAACTAAATTATAATTAATTTTTTAATTTATTTCCACAAAAAAAAATGTAGGTACTCAAATAAATAAAGCAATTAATATTCAAAGACAGATTTATTTATGCCATATTCCATTATAAAAAAACCCACTTAACTAAAAACTAAAACTATAATAATTGATAAGTAATATTGAATTGATATAATTAATATATAGAGTATAATAATTGATACGTGCAATGCGTAAGATTTGTATTTAAACTGCTTAAGATAGGCTTAAGAGGATTCTTGTTCCTGAATAGACTTGATAAGTCTTTGATAGACTACTTCAGGAGCTTGCTTGGAGAACTGGAAGTCCATGCTGCTGAAGTGATTTTCTTCTGGAACCTTGTAGGCGTCCTTCACGTTGGGCAATTCGTCTTGCAAGCGCTTAACGTCCTTCGGGTGCGAAAGCCAGTCGTCTTCACTGTAGTAGAGCGAAACCGGAGTGCTCACTTTTTCCATTCTGTATTTCGGCGGTTGAGGTGTGCCATATACCGCTTGGTTTATCTCAGAACCGTAATCGTACTTCACGAACTCCTGAGAGTCCACCGCCTGTGCATACTGCTTCATCTGTCTGGTCGATGCTCCGGCCGGTAAGTGACCCATGATGACAGGTATCAAATTTGTGTCCAAATTGTCGACATTCACACCCGACATAACGAAGTAGATGTTGGAGCATACTTCCTTATTGCCGACTTCCTTTTCACACATTTCGCCACCAACAGCGCGGATCAATTGCTTACTAGGCTGGAACTCCCCACGACCCATCTGTTGAACCAAGCTATCGTGGTATTGGCTGCTAGGGGCGATCATGCGGAACAGCGGGCTGCGTACCTCGGACATGTACGCCATCGGTGACAGAGCATACATCATGATGATTTTCTCGTTGTAAGTAGGTCGTGTTGCCGCTAAAGCGAAGAAGGCGGTCGTACCCTGCGAGTGAGCGACGTAGTACAATTTCTGCTGTTTAGATGTTTTCAGTGCATAATCGATCATAGCGGGAAGATCTTGCAGTGCGATTTCATCAGTGGTGAAGCTCCAGAAGTCATGCTGCGATGGGTGTTTGCTTGCGTGATGACGAGCATACTTGTTGCCGCGTGCGTTGCCGAGCCAAACATCGTAACCTGCGTCGGCAAGAAGATAGGCGAGTGATTTGCGTGGTCCCATGAGTAGCCAATCGTCCGCACTGCCTAGAAGTCCATGCATAAGAAAGACGACTGGCCTGTTTTGAATACTGCGTCTCTTATGTTGTGGTGCGATGCGGAATAAAGTCAAGTAGTAACCATCCTCTGTTTTCACAGTGTATTCTTCCGAAAGATATTGATTCTTGTGAAGTAATTGTGTAGCGTTCAAATGAGCGTCTTCGTTGTCGGTATGCGCCGCATGTTCGAATTCCTTTTTAAACTGCTCCTTGCGCTCATTACTAACGGGTTTCATAGTTTCGTAAGCCTTCATGTAGATTTCTGCGATGTCTCTTTTGCTTTTGACTGGGACGACCGCAGCCTTTTGTTCGCGGCTCCAAATTACTTTATTGCTTGAACGGGGCGAGTTCCATTTGCGAGAATCTGAGTATAAAGAGTTGCTACTTTTCTGCGTGTTAACATTGTTTTCGATTGATTCTCCGCTAATTTTTTCCTTTGTTTCTTGCGAGTTGCTTTGCTTGGAGTTGTATTCATTTAGTGAACTCGAAGAATGTTCGCGCTGACGTAATTTGTTAACAAGAGATTCAAGTGTTTCTCTTGATTCGTCGCTACGACTGTAACAGCAGATATTTTCTTTTATTTTCTGGCTTTGCCTGGAATATCTGGTGACCAGATATTGAGCTGGTATTATATAAACGTGATGGCGGTTTGGATAAATCTGTTCTCTGGTTTCCTGTGAACAGCTTTCGTTGAAGCGGGCCGGTTTTCGTTGCACCGGTTGGTACTTTTTCTGACGGTAATGTTGTTTTTCATACTGCTGCTGTTGGTTTTGTTGCAGGTACTGTTGTTGTACGTGTTTTTGTGATCTCTGGTCCTCTTGTTGTATTGAGTATCTCCTTTGCTGCCCCTCTTGAGCTTGTCGTGAATTGTCTGCCGATTCCTGCGACGATTGTAGCGATGACTGCTGGACCGATTGCTGTGATGATTTCTCTGCTGATTGTTGTGCTGATTCCCGAGAAGCTTGCTGCAATTCTTGTCCCTGATGCTGATAGTTCTTGAGTTGTTGGACCGAATTTGTAGTGTCCAAGTAATATCCTGGCTTGGATATAATGCTGCCCGTTGAAAAGATGGGCAGTGCCAACGATACGAGCAAAAATAACGACTTCATTTTGCCGCTGATTGTGAAATGTGTGATTGGAAATACGACAAACGCACCTTTTAAATGTTATTTTTGTGAACTCAGCAATCTTAGGAATAAAGAAAATTACACACTATCAAGTGTACTCAAGTATCAAGTGTATCAAGTGTAACTCGATCACGAGTTTGTGCCGAAATCATGTATACATTAGTGCATATGCTCGACATGGAATGTAACTATATGCTTCACTTAATGTATTATTGTGTGACCTGGTGCGTATGATTCATCAGTAAAGTTACATAATTTCACTCTATTTTTGGAAACAAAGACAAGATGTGAAAATTGACTTGGAATTAAAAATTTCGAATAAAAGTTAAAATAGAATAAAATGCGTAGACGTTTGGGTACCTAACAAGGTAAAAACAAGTAATTAGATTTTAAACACTAAAAAAAATCTGAAATAACCAACTCAAACTTTACACATAAAAAAATAATACAAAATTGATACAGGAGGACTTCAGTGACATATGTATGTAGGTAGGTACACAGCGTATAATATAATTTTAAAATAATAATTTAAGATTCGTAATATTATGGATATTATTTTTTAAGTAGGCAGCATCTTATTTTAAAATAGGTACCTAACTTAAACTAATTAGTTATTTTAGTTTTAAACTATTTTAACCTCTAAAATTTTTGATATAATTTGCTAAATATTACTTTTCCGTTAAATACATTTTTAAATATAATTTCATTTAAGAATTCACAAAGGATTTGCATGCTGGTGACATTTTTAAATTTATTTCTCAATTAAGTATTTTTATTTGGCGCAGTCTACTTACAAATTTAAATCAATTGTTAATTTAAATAACAAAGTAGTGTCTATTTTATTTTAAAAATTGTATAATTTGTTAAATAAAACTTTTTTAAATTTATCTTCCTGTAATTTTGCAATATAAATGTGAAACAGAAATTGGTATTGGAACTAATTCAAAATCGGTTGCAACTATTAGGATTCTCTAAAGTAGTGCATATTTTATTTGCCTACTTAGTACATAAAGCTAGGTAACTTCATGAGGTCCCCCGAGATAGCTGGCGTACCTCAACTTTCGGGTACGCTGAGGTTCCTAAAGCTGTCCCCGCGCTGGATAACCGTGGCAGGACACCGATGTCGTGTCATAACGTCCCCGTCATCTACGGCCGCGTTAGAAAGTCGTTGGATTTAGCGACTGTGGATTTCTCAATATTAAAAAAAGGTTACTATGAACTAACCAATTAACTTAACGAACTAAACTACGAACAAGTTTGTAGACGCCCTAAAAATGCAAAGAAATGGTGTCAGTACAAAGTCTAATGCTGTGTGGGCTGAAAATAAATTATTAAGCAATATCACTCGATGTTGTTTTGTAATGTTTTTACAATAACCTAATTATTTTTGTCAATACAGACAATAAATATTATAATTATGTAGTTAAATTTATGGAAAATTTTAAGATTTTGACTAAAGATTTTAATATTCAACTTAAATAGTTTAGACTTTTCATATGTTTTTCGTGTAAAGGTCTGCAAGCAGGCTGACAGTTCTCTTTATGGTAGGTGGCTACAGTGGTCGTTTATAAGCATAACCATAGAAGGAAATTGCACTGCCACCCTTGATAGGATAAGTAATAGGGATAAGGGGGAGATCGGGAAATAAATACTAGGATATTTTACAATAATAACTATAAAAAAATATTCTTAACTGATTTTCCGATGTATCTAAATACATAAATAAACAAGTAATAAAATAAAATACATAAATAAGTAATAAAAATTATGCCTATTTTTGATAGTAGCACCTTGAACATACAAATTAGAAAAATTATTAGGGGGTAAGGTACAACGTGAGGATAAAATCAAAGGCCAAAGCGATTGATTCTGGAATACCTTAACCTTAATCTTAACCATCCATCTAAACAAGTCACATAAGTACCATAGTACCAAGTATAATATGGTGTTACTCAATGGTTATCTTATATTATAAGGGTTGGTTACATCCGCTAACAGGGAGCTCAGTTTATGTTCGAGGATCACAGTATTCTCATTCATACTCCCGGAAGGGCACTGACAAATATAGGATACTTTTTATCGGAGAAAATGTTAGGTTCCCGAGAGATCTACAAAAATTTTAAAAAATTGGATGCCACTTTTTAAAGTTTACATTTTAGTTATAGGTATACATATTTTTCAACGAGGAAAAGTCGCTGAGCTCTATGCAAAATAAACGCTCATTTCTGTAACCAGTAAACATTTGTAAATTAGACCAAAAAGCAGTGACAATCACACTCATTGTCCGATAAAACTTAACATGACAGGAAGGGAAGGCTTTCCCACGCACAAAACGTTTGCCGCCGACAAATTTAGCCTAGGTCCTGCCTCTTCCCTGCGTGCAAGAGTAATGTTTGTGGCTAAAATTTCACAAAACGCAAACACAATTTTGCCGCATCCGTACTAAGATGCTACGTAAAAGGCGTTGAGATCACGCTATGACCGTTGTATCACAATAATAATTCCAAAACCCAGTAGTTACTGCAGCGAGAAATATATTTAAAGGTTCAGGACATAAAGCGACCGCACTAATTAGTGCAACACGCACAGCAACACGCAATTAGTAATAATTTTTATGACCGTATCATTATGATTTATTGGGAGTTGTTTTTTGGGATGGATGGGTATACTAACCAGCTGATTTTTTGTCTGCAGCTTAGTAAACATTTGTATAATAAAATGGCCGCATAGTCCTACAAATTGAGTGGTACGTTTTCCCAGTCCCACGCTTGGAAGTTTTTTACGGCTGCTAACTCCTTTAGCTACCTCTATCGAGAATTTTCGCACAGGAAAAAGTTGTTCGTCTCGGCAAACTGAAGCTACTCACGAATATTCAGCCTGTTAGTAATCAGAAAAAAATTCCTTTGAGGGATCTTGGACTGTAACAAAAATTCCAAATCTTTCCAAAGTTCGAATAAATAGGCCTCATCCTTGCTACACTGCTGATTGTTGGCCAAAAGCAAACCCATCTCAAATAAAAATTTTTTTATTAAATTTACTATGAATTTCCCAATTTTTCGGCCTTATTCGAGAGAATATATACTCTGTTTTGTTAACACTGTGATCGCATTTAGCCGAACAAACGTAGATACAATGCTAATAAGACAAGCGCCGTCGCGAAACGCAACGTGTAGATGACAGTGTACAAGAAGTTACAGGATAAAACCTGTGTAGGCGAATAAACCATTAATACTTTATCTTACAACCAATTCTTGTTGCGCGTCATTTTGTGAATAGTAAATTTTATGAGTTATCTTAAAGGGGAGGAAAACATATCAACATTTTGTAAAGTTACTAAGAAAAATGTATTATTTTTTTAATAAAACCAATAATCAGTCGTAGAGGTAAACAAAATCCTATAACTAATATTATCAATATGAAAGTGTATTTTTCTTTCACGCCTTAACTACTAAATTGAATTAAATTTTGCAGTATCGTTGTCAGGAGGCGCATTACCGTTTCCTAGTCCAATAGGAGGAACCAGAAACTTGAAATCAGCAAGAGTTTGTATGCACATTTTTATAAACAAACCCTTGTTGGTTTCAAGCCAGTGAGACCCTAATTAAACATAGAAATGTAGTGATCGTTCGCCCTACAATAGGTATATGTTACAAATATATTACAATACAAAATATATATTGTTTTTTGAGTCGGACTGACCAGACAACGTGTAGTTTTGGCATGAAAAAGCCAGACAGACAGACGGAGTTACTTTCAAATTTATAATCTAATATATAAAATTCTCGTGTCACGGTGTTAGTTGCCATACTCCTCCGAAATGGCTTAACCGATTTTGATGAAATTTTATATGTACACTTGGTAGGTCTGAGAATGGGTTTTTATAAATTTTTCAACACGGTCGAAGTTGAGGGCACCAGCAAGAAAATCCGTTACATGGTTTAGGAGAAGTTAGCGGATATACAGACAGACGTGAAAACCGACTTCAAATTATACCTATATGTAAGAACTGTTTAACGCTAATAATTTTCTAAACATTACTGGAAACACTTTACAATCACCGGCCCACGTATTACCAAAATCTTATTTCCCGTCATCTTAATATTGGACTTTATCGCTTTGCGTTAAGGTGTTAAGTTGTCACGGAGTCAACGTGCCATGTTTATAGGCACTAAAAGACGAACAAACATGATGGAAGGGTCTGTCAAAGGGCGTGTAACAACACGAGTTTGCGCACAGACTATAAACAATATTGTGACACTTCGAATATTGTACCCCGAGGTACAATACGCGGTACGCGCCCGCCGTCTACCTATATACAGAGATATTTACTGCAATCTACGACATCAAACAAGTCGCAGAAACATTGCGGTGAAACCAAAATAGTAGAATTTAAAAAAAACTTTTCTCGCCTCGTCTTAATTAGGGGAAGACGGTATTAATTCTGGGCGTAGGAATTCAGGACTATCTAATGTAACAGGAAAATTATGAACGATTATGAATATGGGTAGATTTATTTTATGGTTGCATCTTCAAGAAAAAGCGGATGTAAGAGGCTTCATGGTTGAGAAAAAACCTTGGAAATGGTCAGTTTTGGTAAGTATTCGAAGGGTGACATCTCCGACCCTGAAAAGTTACGTCTGTTGGCTCTTAACGGTTGCATCTTCGAGAAAACGCCCATGAAAGAGGCTTCATTGTTGAGAAGAAAAAGGGGTAAGGGAAATTGTCAGGTCTTGACACTAAATCTCTGACACTGAAAAAATTAGGTCTGCTTTAGGGGGAATTTTTGATATATATAAGTTTCTAGATTATACCTATGTAATAGTGATGGAAAGGTTGCAAAAGGAAATATTAGAAAATCCTCAAATTAAACAAAAATGGTAAAAGTTAAGACAAACAAGTAATAAAAATTCAGATAAACATTTTAGAGAATTTAGTTTTACATAAAAATGTATATCTGTTTTTCTAAAGTTAAAATTAACAGAGTTAGCGAGGTTAGAAGATAAAGGTTGATTCATTCAACTCTTCACCTTTCTTTCGCCCATCGACATTTACATATTGTAGAAACTTATATTAAAACTAAAGGACACAAATTTTGATTTGTTTGTAAATTTTCCTGGATTATACTGGATTAAAAACCATTCCAAGCTCATACTAGTTTAATATTTTATATAGGTACTATGATTTGTGAATAATTTTTGTAAGAAATACAATTAAATTGTATCCTGAGTTTCTTTCTGATTTTCATCTCAGGATCGTCATAATCTTGGCTATTTTTTTCCGAAACCCTAATAAAATAGACATAAGTACGATTAAAAGTGTTTCTTTGAAACCTATTTAATTTTTACTGTTTCACGATATATGACTGGCTTAATGTATGACTGGTTCTTAAGAGCGGGCATAAAGAGAAATAGCCAATCCTAGATTTGAATTTTATCTAAGTAAACAAAGTCTAATTTAATTATTTTTTTAAAATAGATAAATACATTATAAATGAAAGTGACGTCTGTAACAGAAAACATAATATAATGAAATTTTCTCGATAGAAAAAAATCACCAAGTGAGCTCTCATTTCCATCGATTTTAGTTTTATTTTTAAAATGACACACATTACAAAGCTAAAAGTGTATCAGTAATTTCACTTCACATATTATCTAAGGCTGTGTGTAACAATATTTCATTTGACATTGTAGTTTACGAATAATTAATATTTAATACTTTTGGCACTTATAACATTTTTATTGAGCGAGATGCGCTATCTTCCGTCGCATGTTGTGCGTAGTTCTACGTATTTTGTGTCACTGTCATGTCCAAGGGGCCACGCGGGTGAAATTACAAATTTTGTTTGCTTTATACCCATTCTTAATAGTGTGCACTATGCGTTAGGGCAAAGTGGCATTTACCTTATGAAACAGTGAGTTAGGTGGATTAGAGAATTCCTGTTCTCCTTCAACGAATGCACGGGTGGTGTACCGCGTGTTTGCTATTGTGAATACGTGGCCGTCGCACAATAGGCGACATCAATGCTTAAATGGTAAACGGTAATAGACTTTATTGTGGCTTAATTAAAAGGCGGCAGCGGTAAACCACCTGGGATTTAAGTGAAATGGGCCCACTTAGTGGCATGGTGGAATGCATTTGTATATCCATTTCATTACAAAACTTATAGTTATGAAACTCTTATTTACAAATTTTATGTATATATAAATAAATAAAGACAAAACAGTTCATTACATTTTCTTTATTTGCTTGTAAACAGTTTTGTTTTTATGGATTTTTTAACAGCTGTTTACGAGCTTTAGTGGACAAGCTTTAAAAAAATTTCAAACGTGTATGTTTATTTCATCTTCGAAATTATTTTGGTAGAATTTCGACTAATGGTTGAAAACACTACATAAATGTGAAGATGGAAGATGTAGAAGCTAAAAAAATAGAAACATCATAGACTAAACTTTGAACTTATTAATTGAAATTAAAAGTAGAATTAGGCAGGCCATGTTCGAAGGCATAACAATGGTCTCAAGCAATTTCCTTAAATTAGAATCAAGTATGAGAACAAAAAAGTAAAAAAAACTAGACCTTAAAAGAATCATGAGACTACATTGTGGAAATGAACACGTGCTCAAGACCAGCCCAAAATTGTTAGCTCAATAAATTGAGCCTCAATAAAAAATACAAATTCGTAATGAATTTGACTATTTTCGGTTTTCACGCTATTCGCTTGTGACTGATACCACAAACCAACACCTAGTGATAGTTCACCATTATCGCTCCACGATCGGCGCATTGTCGCCAAATTGTTTCATTACCAGCTTATTGTTGCACGACAACGCGACACCTTGTTCGCTTCTCTCCTAGAATATTCCGGATAGTTTTGTTTCTATGGGCGGAGCAGCCCATATACGGGCCGACCCCACCCTGCAAATGCAAGAGGAAATTAATTAAATGCGTGAACAATAGACTGGGTCTACTTTTAGTGAGAGAACACGGTACTCTTTTCTTGTATTTTTTTTTATGGGTTGATTTTTTTTTGTAAAGATGTACAGACAGGCTTACGGTCCACTGCATGGTAGGTGGCTATTATTAACAAAAACACGTCATATTTTGATAAAGGATAAGATATTTAATTAATTAATAATTATAATAATAAAAAATATTTATAGTCTTTTAATATTGTAAAAAAATTCTTATGTAAATTATAGCTCATGTTTTTTTTTATTAAGGGGGATACTTAATTAATTTTAAAATAAATATAAATTTAAAATACATCCTATTGGGGGTACTCCTAGTATTATGTGTGTATAGATAGGTATAATTATGTTGAAGAAAATACTTGAATAAAAAATTTAAAAATAAATTAAAATTGAAATTTATTCATGACTAGCTGGTGCTCGTGACTTCGTCCGCATTCTCTATAGCCTATACCCTTCCTCGATAAATGGACTATTCAACACAATATTTTTTTTTTAATTCCAACCAGTAGTTCCTGAGATTAGTGCGTACAACCAAACAAACTCTTCAGCTTTATATATTGGTATAGATTTAATACTTTCAAATAAATAAAGATAAAAATGCCACTAAATTTTTTGTTTTTAATTTTCGCGTTTTTGTTCGATCGCGTTGTTTGAAATGTACTTTAAATTGCGCTGGCAGTCTTCACGTCGATTTCAAAATGTATGCGAGTTTTATTTAAATGCATTATGATGTATGTCGTCCAACTGAATCTTGTACGAACCCTGCGTACTTGCTAATCGTATCCACAAATCAAGTGGCGTTTTAATGCACTAAGTGTTGATGTTGTACCTGCAATGAATTTCAAATTTGTTCAATCTCCAGTATGAATGTAAATGCGGTGCGCACGCGTCGCTATCGCGGGCAAATTTATTCATTGGAAAAGCTCGTTCGGTCATTATTCCAATGTTCACAATATTGGGAGTGATGTAAAGGGAAATTATTATAATATAACCATTTATACGTTTTTGTTTACTGAAGATAAATTCATATCTTAAAATAAATAGTTAAATGTTATTGAACTCATGTATGAATGAATGAACGCATGTATGAAGATTTCTTATAGAGAACTAGCTGGCGCCCGCGACTTCGTCCGCGTTGAAAAAGAAAAAGTAGCCTATCCTGTGTCCTGTACGTCTAAATGTTTATCTACCGAGTTTCATAAAAATCAGTTAATTCGTTTAAGAGTTATGAAGGAACATACATACATACATACAGAAAAAAATTCTAAAAACGGTCAATTTAGTTTCAGTATCATGTATAGAGCCTATAAACACGATATCTCTGAAAACAAAGTAACTTACTCCATGACCAACCTTTACAGATTTATTATTAGTATTGATGACATAGGCTACTCTTAAAAAATACTCTCCCAATTGTACAATTACCATATTATTCTAAGAATTGAATTTAGTTTTCCTCCTTTGTTTCGAATAGAATGAAGATAATGAATAATTTAGTTCTGGCATCTGTTCTGTTTGTAACAACAATGGGTGGCCCGCGGGTATTTTCATTACCGACCTGTGCCCATAAGCCATAATGATATAGTTCATGACCCGACCTGAATTAACTTTACATACAGATCTCTTGGAATTGATCGCTTATATAGTAAACTACACCCTATTGTAAACAAATTTATGAAATCCGTAGGTATCTATACTATAAGATTATAAAGAGGAAAGGAATATTATAATATCCTGTTTTAAGTTCACAGTTTTAACCTGTACCTAACGCGCGCTGATTACAACAAAAAATGTATATGGTTAGGTACATTTAGTAGAAATAGGGGATGCTTTCTCACTTGTGGCACGAAAGACTTGTGGCCAGTTAACCGGAATAAGCACTTGTGGCCCGCATGTTACATGATACCGAATCAATCTTAGACGTCAAGCTAATCGATCCAGGAACTATTATAGGCACGTTACCAAATGTCCCAAATGAGTTATAACCGAGTAATTATAATTTATTATAACATTAAACTGTCCATTTTACAGATTTGACAACTATATTAGACAGGGTTGTGTAGTGTAAAATATACATATATTAACACTAGCTATTGCAAGCCTTTTCGAAAATAATTCGAGATATTATAATATGTTCTATTTATGTGCAAAAAATCATTTTAGTTGCTTTAAAAGTTTATATGTGATTTAATAATAAAATCCTAAAAGAAAACCTTTTTTAAAAACTAATGTAATTTTAAAATTTATCAAAATAATAATTATTATAATCATTATGTGTTATTGATTATTTAAATTAATCATTAAATTTTAATTAGTCATTAGTCATTAAATTAATTAATTGTTTTTGAAAAGTAAGTTATGTCAAATAATATTCACCGAAATACAACAGCACACGTGCTGTGATTTCACGGTGGTTTTCTGTATGAAGGTGGATAACTCTCTTCTGTAAGTTTATGACTATGAAACACAGTGTGCATACGTTTACCATTAAAAACTATCCAAAAAAAAAAAAAAAAAAAACGTAGGTACAGACACACAAACCCACAACTCATATTACGTGTTATTTTAACGTGTCGTTAACAACATGTTAACCTACCTCGCGTAAGCCTTAGTTTTATTCGTTTAAGATTTTTTGTAAACCTGCTGATAATTATGAAGTCACTTCGTTAGTGACTTGAAATGCTTGCTAGAAAATTTTCATTTCATACGAGTATCACATAAATTATATAAATTTTTGCACAACCCTGATTATATACACTCGGACAAATCTAAAAGTCTCCGATACAACTGTATTGGAGGTCCCCGATTGACAGCCAGCCTTAGAGCAAACTAACTGGGATGTCGACAGCGGAATGTTGGATCAACGTTGAGTTATTAATTACTTACTGCTCGATACGGATGGTGTACGCGTTGAGAACATATTTTATAAGGATATTTCTCTGCAAAGACATGAAGAAATTTTCTAGTAATATATTAAAAATTAACTTAAAAATCATTTAAGAAGATATTTAGAAAAAAAAATAGAACATTATCGTCATCTGGGAGCTGTCCGCCATAAAACAAATGTCTTCATCGTCATCATGATTATTACTATCAATCGGCCTATGTCATCTAATTAATGATTCGAGTATATTATGATTGAATATTAGATAAAAATTACATAGACAATTTATGTTCAATGTTCACTGTAATTTTTCATTCTATTTCAATTATTGTTGTTGATTTTTTATTTTAATTTATTGTTATTACTCAAATTTCTCAAATATTATTTGTATTGTTTTTCCTATTAATATTAAAATATTTATTTAAATTAAATTAATTTTTTTTTTTTTCTTATTTCTTTAATCATAATTATAACTATTTGTGAGCTGATGATTCTGTGATAATAATAAATAACATAGTTTTTTCTAGAAAGAATAACAAACATCTACTTGTCCTCGCAATGTTTCGTATTCACAATATTTGTAGAAGCCAAAATCAAAGTACTCCTTCTCAAGAGACGCTAGATGTAAACTAAATATATAAAAACATTGTAACTGCACGTGATCATAGAAACGATGTAGGATACACCAAAATTACACCTTTCACCTATACCCAGCCATGATAAACATACTGAGGTAGGTAATCTCTTACATTACATACCGTTATTTACAAGGTAATTCCAGTTGTATTTGCATAATACTCCCTATGCCCTTATTATACCTTCTTTATAGCTTGTCTTAATCTTATGTTCGAGCGTTCCCGGTATATGTCCGGAGGTTTCATGCCACGAGCTCCGTAGACTACTTATTAAATGCTTTTTAAATGAGCAAAAAGTTGATTGAATACGGCACCGATTAGTGCCGATTATATGTGGCTACGCGTTTGTGAGAGTTACACAGATAAATAAATCAACATCAATTTCTATCGTTTAGTTTGAATTTATTTTGATATTTCATTTTTGCTTTTGAGCATGGGCGTACCCAGGAAGGATACCCATAGGGTATCCTCCATAGGATAGCCTAGGGGGTCGGATGGCCGGGGATTATATTATTATAATTTAATTTAATTTCTCAATATGTTATTCCGAAGAGCATTCTATATTCTGACACCTTTCGTTATTCTAAATAAGTATGTTACTGTTGGTCTCCAAGCTCCCAGATTGCTCCCGCCTCTTTCTCTAAATAGAAACAATTTCATTTGCATGCTACCAAGTAATACAAACACGTACTATTTGTTTATTACGAACAAACGACTCGCGATAAAATATTACAATTACAACGTTGAGAAGTTCTTATGTGACACACGGACGTAGCGGACACCATGCAACCTATGACACCATAGAAATACAATTTAGAAACAATAACAAAAATCCTTTGCAATCCATACTAGCCCATATCCATATACATACTAGTTCATATCCATACTATAGTCCATAATAATATTACAAATGTGAAAGTAGCTCTCTGTGTCTGTTATTTTTTCACGCCTTAACTACCGAATGATATAGGGTACCTTTCATCCAGAAAAAAAGTACTGTTCCCAAAGGATCGTATACAATAAAATTAAAAAATAACACCTGGCCAACAAAAAGAGGTCAAGCGTTATATTGATTTATAATATATTTTTTAATTTTTCAACACGGACGAAGTCGCGGGCATCAGCTAGTATTTTATATAAAAAGGTTTGAAAAAAATTGTCCAGGTATTCGGACACTTCATGTTAGACATAAAATGTCTTTGAAACCCTGTGTCTGATATAAAATTTATAACTGCGAAACGCAGTTTCGCCACTACTAAAATCGAAACTAGATATTTGTGAATTACACCAACTTTAAAATAATATACTAATTCATCAAAACTCTACCTGTTATTTTAATATACATGTATTTCTCGATAACAATGATCATAAAACAGATGGTCACACGTAATAACTGTGTGTCAGGTTAGAAAAGTTGTTAATGTTAATGTTTGAGCATTGCACTCGATACGTTTCAATTCGGTGCAGTTGTTTATCGATATTAAAACATTCGTGGCTACAGATTCCATTACTTTTTGGGATTGATATTCATTTTAAAATAAGTTTAACTGCAAGAAACCTCTAATTGTTTTACAATAATTAAACATTTATCTTCCACAGTTTTTTTAAACTAGCTGACAAAAATAAGTACAGTTGTTTTAAATATTTCTCTCCTTACTTTCCATAGGTTATAGGTAGCAGCAGAAGCAATATCTGATTTATTTAAGTGACAAAGAAGCCTGAATTTAAGCGATTGTATTTTGATTTTGTTTATAATTAAGTATAATTGTTGAATTTTATATTTTAAAGATGACAAAAAGAATGATATCCTGAATTTCTCTAGGGGTTTCTTCTCAGGATAGTCATTTTGGCTTTTTTTCGGAAAACGTGGTAAATTCATATTTATAATGATTTTTGATTTTGATTTTTGATCAGTGTCCACCTAAGGTCTATAAAGGTTCTATGGAATGGATCTATAAGATCTTCCATGAGATGCGCTGCCTTGTTTACGATTGAGGAATAATAAGAAAACTCTTATTTTAATGATTAAAACCAATATTTACATAAACCAATTTAATCATTAAACCGTTGTTGGTTTAATATGAATTTAATATATTTAGTTAAATTAATCAAAATAGTTTCCTCACAAACTCACCACGTGTAACTGATTTCAGTTAAATTAACGTAGTTAATGAAAACACTAATTGAATTTGTAATTGTAATGACGCGAATGTTTTCCAGGGGAATTATAACCTTTGGTCGTACGCAAGCATTACATATTTTGTAATTAAAATAAATGAAAGACATCGCGTAAAGCTGAATTTAATATCGTACGTGAAAACTTTGAAAGCCAAATACAAACACATACAAACAAAACTCTCGTATGATTTTACAAAATCCAGATCAAAATGTTTAACAGATCACAGAGTAAAAACTAAAAGTTGATATTTTGACGGCAGTTTTGTTATTTAGTGTTTGTTAGTCAAATTAATTTAATTTGGTGCAGTTTAGTAGGTATTTTTGTTATTTAGTGAACATTAGCGCCCACTATTCGTTCTCTTTGCCAGGAGATGATGGTGACCATGGACAGGGGCCGATGGAGGCGTAATGCAACGTAACCGGTTACGTGTGAAGGATTATTTTTCTTGCTACGGTACTAGTTACGTACAAAGAGGTTTTTTCTTTCTCCGAAACATACGTTACGTACGAAACATAGCCTACGAAACCAATGCTACGAAACCAGTTTCTGACACATCTTTGCATTTGTGGGAAAGGGACAAAACACATTTTTGTATTTCGTTAACCCAGGCTATTTCGTATTGGCTATTTCGTAGAAAGAAAAAATTCTTTGTACGTAACTCGTTTCGTAACAAGAAAAACAATTCTTGTCACGTAACTGGTTACGTAGCGTTGGTTTCGTAGGCCGCCGAAGAGGGTCGAACCTGGGACTTTGTTAACACGATCCTAACAGTAATGAGGATAAAAACTAAATAGTCCTTAGTAAATAGTGCTGATCTATCAGAATTTATTACGATATCATTTACTTAAGACCATAGAGAAATAACAACAGGACTGCTGTTGTGTTTCGAGTTTCGTGAAGCCACATCGTCTGTCTGCTGCTCATTATTTATGTATACTCTTTCTATACATACATATATATCAATATAATCATCAATACTAATAATAAATCTGTAAGGGTTGTTCATGGAGTAATTTTCTTGTTTTCAGAGATATCGTGTTTATAGGCTCTATACATGATACTGAAACTAAATTGACCATTTTTAGAATTTTTTTCTGTATGTATGTATGTATGTTCCTCCATAACTCTTAAACGAATTAACTGATTTTCATGAAACTTGGTATATAAACATTTAGACGTACCTACAGGACACATAAGTTACTTTTCCTTTTTCAACGCGGACGAAGTCGCGGGCGCCAGCTAGTACTATTAATAAAGAGAGAAGATTCGTATGTTTGTAATGAATAATCTCAAAAACTATACTGGGCCGATTTTAAAAATTCTTTGACCTACAGAAAGCGTGTAACATAGGCCATATTTTATAAAGTTTCTAAGGGCGAAGTCGCGTGCATCTTTTTATAAATACACTAAAGATCTTTAAAAACATTTCGTTTCTTTTTCTTAGCGCGACCTGGAACAGCTGTGAACGCATAAGCTAAGGCATGTGGCGGATGTGTCAACATTAAACAAGAAGGCAGCGATCGAGTTGCGATAACCGCGCGATCTCCACGCGATAACGTGCTCTTATCTGCGTACACGTGCCTGGCTTTACATCGAATTAATTAAACTATCCTATTGGTTTACTATGAGAAAATGTCAACGGAAATGCTTTCGCAATCGCATAATGTATCAAGTTGGAGTCGTGTTAACAACTCGGCTTCATTGACAACTGATAAGAATTCAATTGGCAAATATTATGTCACTAGCTTTTAACCGCTACTTCGTCCGCGTATCTTTTTCTTATGTGTTAAAACACTCACCTTTATTGCTCATATAATTTTTCAGGTGCGAATTTTTTTATTTTAAATGTAGCCTTAGTAACAGGTACTTTTAATTTAGATGAAAGGCAGCCTATTATCTTTTCTGTGTACAACGTGTGGAGAAACAGGTAGTTACATGCAACGACTTTAGTTTATAACGTATGTATAGATATATGTATATATACAATTTACACTAATAGATAGAGTGATTAAAAAGAAAGCTTTGTATGTATAATACATAAAATTTGTATAACAAAATTACATACATGAGTACCCCCGGGTATTATCGGGTCGCTATTGTGCTTTTAAAATTTATTTTGTAATATATTTAAACAATTGTAGCTAAAATTATACTAAACAAACAAAAAAAATCGCCAATTGTATTGCTCCTATAGTGCTAAGCATTATTATGAGCTTTTATTATTGATACTAACGATCTAGGGGCGAAGCACCTAGACCATTTCCAAATTTTTATAAGACGAACCGAGACTATGAACTTTCCAAATTCAAGATCTAAAATGCACTTTGAAAAGTTCACTTCAAAAATTTTCTCTGCCGGAAATCGAGCCCCTGCTTTAAAACAGAGTGCAAAGACTAAAAAATTTCAATATAACAGGTATATAAGCTTCTTTGTACTTCGATACGACAATAACTTCTGTTTGCCATAATGAGAATATAGGCCTTTCCTACAATAAAGAGACCGTTCAACACAAATTCCTTAACTCCGAATCTGATGCCAAAGATTCAATTTAATCGCGTGCGTTCCGCACTAACATTAATTTCTACCAAACGACAGTCGACTATAACTCACTCTCACTCGAGATATTTAACACGATCAGACTATTCGATTTAGTATATATGACATATCGAGTTGGGTGACCAATAAATACCTAAATCCGTCGATGTAAAGCAATACGATTAATTACTTTCGTATATTATATTAACCGGAAAACATTGCGCGACACACGTTTCGTTGCGAATTGCGACATCAGCTTACAGCCAACTCTAACTCTGTTATAATAATCATATTGAGAATTTAACACCACATTTTTATATGTGTAGTAGTGAAACGCTTGCAACTTCGCACGCGGCTATACTCTCCTTTATACTACCAAGATCGGCAGCACTTATGGCGTTGCTTGTGTTAATAGCCATCAAGTAGACTGTTAGCTTCCCTGCCAACCTATTCAAACACCATCATCATCTCAACCGCAGGAAGTTCACCGCTAAACTAGACATAGGCATCTTCCATAATTTTCGGGATTTTCAGACAGAAGCAGCCTGGAACCACCGTCGACCCGCGGCCCTTATCAGATCATCCCCTGTGTGAGAATTACAGATTCACTACAGATTTTGCCTATGTATGTTTCTCCTCCAAATTCTTATAAAAAACCCAACAGATTTTGATACAGCTTTTACTAATAGAAAGAGAGATAAACGAAGAACGTTTGTGTATATAATTTGCAAAAAAATGCTTCATGCGAATCCGGGGGCGGATCGCTAGAATATTATAAATTGAATCGTATCAATCAAATTAATTAGAATATGGAAAAATAGCGTACCGAACACACACTTATTCATAGCGGCGGTTGACAACTCGCCTATAAATAAACGTATTAGGATTTATTGTGGGTATGCAACAAGTTGAATAAATCGCAAATCGATTCCATTGCAATATATGCTATCTATTGTCGAGATTCGATTGTAGATAAGACTCGATGTCGATGCGATAACGTCTCTCAGAGCATATGTTTTGCGCTGACAATATAAAATGCCTTACGGAACGCGTGGCCCAACTTTACGATATGTGTACAAAATGTGTTCTAGACTCTCGAAGGGGTGAAATAAATTTTTATACTTAGGTAAGAAAATTTTTTTTTTTTCTTCAATCAAAGTCAATAATCAACGTTTCAAAGCCTAATCGTATTCCTAACTACTCAACCGATTATCATAAAATTTTGCAAACATTGTCAATACAGTAAAGCAAAGATTTAAATCTTTATAGAAAAGGACATAGGGTGCCTACATTCAGATCCAGATTCTGATACACCTTTAGAAAAGAAAAACCTAAGAAAAAAAAAAGCTAGTAAAACATGAATATCACTATTATAAATGTGACATTAAGTGTGTCTGTCTGTCTGTTACGTTTTCTGATACCTTTCCCGAAGTATCATCTAATATAAAAATAAAAATAAAAAATTCAACGCCTGACAAAAATATATGAGCAATAAAGATTGAATTAGTATTTTAGGTGTCGCAGGCAAAAGATTGTATATAATAAAATAATACCGAGTCTTGTATACCAAGAAAGGTGCAATATAAATTTGTGATCATTTAAAAAAAATCGCATACGAAAATATGTGAATAGACTAAATAAAAGTAGTTTCTGCTTCCTCTGTTTTCTCTGCTTCTGAGCTGCATTTAATTCGTATTTAACAATAATATATGTTGTAACAATACTATAGAGCTGCTTTTTAAATATAATCTTTAGTTGAGAACTTCGTGTAAAATCTACCTACAAATTGCACAAGTAGGTACGATTTAATTCTAGTTTTCTTGTGGATTTAAGTTGGAATATACGTAGTTTATTGATAGGAAATATTTATTTACACTAATTTAGCTTACCAGCAACCGAGATGAGAGATGATTGAGAAAAGCCCGCGGCCCTTGTTATAGTTCAGTCCATGTCATGACATTAGAGCGATTTAAAAATGGAAACGACTTTGAAATTTGGAATGAATGTCGAACTTGAACGTATTTTTTTAAAAAAAATAGCCAAATTAGTCTATATTCTCGAGTATTGCACTTCTTGCATTTAGCGAATTCATTTTTATTTATTAAGAAGATACAATTTTACTATACTAAATTCCGTTTCTGTTAAATAATCTAATTGTCAATTCTGGTGTAAAATTCAATTCACTGCCTCTAAAATATAAAATTTAAATTTAATGTAAATTTTTCTGTGTGATAATAAATATTATATCTACATTTTTCAGGGTACTGGTATAAGGTAAGATAAAATAATGTGTGTAGACAGCATTGAGAAAATATTCCCGCTATCGCTCGTGAATTGCGCTATAATATTAGTTGTGGTAGTTATGTTAGGCAATCACGCAAAAACAAGCTTAAGGACATGTAGATAGCGGGTGTAATCAAGGCTTATTATACCTAAACGCGTACCGACATGATCTGCACTAACATTGAATTAATTATATCATATATATAGTATGTAAGAACTAAATGGTTGCACATTAACACAAAAAACGTGTTTTAAAAAGCTCAACTTCCCTAACAGCCTCTTTCTGTCCGTGTAAAATCTGTCTTATACTGCCAAAAAAGGTATATTCATTATAAAAGTTTGAAACATTTTTCAAATTAACTCGACTCGACTCGACATTATTTTGGAGTTATCAAACAAAAATAATTTCACAAAATGAGACAGAGCTATCCTTTTCATTATAAAAAATAGTCTTAATCAATTAATGAATAATACATAACTAAAATATCTACATGTTAATAAAACCATAATAATCTTAGCAATTAGGTACGTCTTGATTGTTATCCTAAAATCCCAGGTACCTACACTTTTAAGATATGTAAATAACAAAATTAAATTCATTGTCCGCTCTTTATTTTTACATATTAAACATAATATATAAAACATAACATATTGAACTTTTCGCATGTAATACATATATTACATAATATGATCTGTTTTCAGGTTATTGCTACTTCTCAAAGATATGCATTTTCACACTTCTATATCGAAGTATAAAATAAACACGGCGCCGGCCTGTGACTGTTCTTCCGCTAACTTCTTCCAAACCACCCAATGGATTTTGATATGGTACTTTACACTAATGGAATGGTTTGTATAAGCTTTGTATAAGTATATGACTTGCAGAAAAAAATTGCATCTACACGAAGCCGGGGGCGGTTCTCTAGTAATAAATAAACGGGTTCTCTTTTAAGTAGTTTCGCTATAATATTCGAAAAACACAACCAAGTTTCCAAGAGCAGAAGGAAAATGAAGCGAGTGGGTGTCCCCAGTCAATCGACAGGCGGTCTGCCATTAACACAAAGTCACACGGAAATTGTTGTAATAGACCTTTTGAACAACCGCCACCGAGCAACGAAACAAATAGAGATATCAGTCAGATACTTTGTATTTATTCTAAACTAGCTGTTGCACGCGACTCCGTCCGCGTAAGTTTATAAAATATAGCCTATGTTAATCGCTAATAATAATACCTTCCCAACAGTGAAATAATTTTTCAAATCGGTCCAGACAAACAAACAAACAAACACACAAATCTTTCCTCTTTATAATATTACTATAGATAAAACCATTAATAATAATGCCATTATTATTATTAAGTTTAAATCAGCAAACTGAAGTGGTAATGGGCGGGTCACATCTGTGGCATAGCGTACAACCATTGGAAAACGCAACTTGGGACTTATAACACCCCTATTTTGCGTCGGATGTCGCTGTTTGAAAAAAAAAATGTAATATATGTGAGTAAAATTAAAAAACGGTCCCATTAATCGAAGTGTACATTATTTAAATTAAATTAACTAAACATTTTATTGTTCAAACTCTTAAATATTGCAACGTGATCAATTAATTGAAAACAGTGTTACGTGGATAGTGGAATTTATTACCGTGATTCTACATAACATCCGAGTCACGGCAGCCGCGAGAAGTGAAGTAGTGACATTGCAACTTACAGGGGGCTTACTACTAACACTAAACACGAATATTGGGAATAAAAACAAAAAATATTATAGGTATGAAAATATGAAATATAGGTATATACATAGTTATTTGTAGCAATATGGAGAGCAATTATGTGTAATGAAAATCTATTAATTGTACATCATGTGGATTTAAAGTAATAGTAATAAGGCAGTCAAAATATGTTAGAAGTATATTATTAACGAAGGTATACTTCTAACATATTTTCTAATATGTACATTGTACATCGAAATACTACAATCGAATTTGCGTCACAAATGCCAAAGCGGCACATAAAAAGAACGCCTTTGACAGAATCATGGCGGACTCTTGCCTTCACGCGTCAATGGTAAAATGGTAAAGTAACGATCAACTTCTACTATTTCATTTTAAACTCTAATGGGTTGACGTAAAGTCACATTTACTTTAAATTACGCACTTATTATTATGTTTGTTTTGTTTTAAATGACAGTTCATGCTCTACGCATATGTCACTTTTAAATGTTCCATAAAAATCGTAGTGTTTTGTATGGCACGCGGGTTCCATGTTGTAGTAGTTTGATGAATATGTACTAAAACCATGTTAAAACTGTACTCCTTTATAAAGTAAATAATTAAAAGCAAAAGGATTCAACAAAAAAAAATGATAATGTATGAGGAAACAACACAATATAATGACCATATGATTGGGTGTTGTTTTGATGTATGTCCAAAAAAACGTTTCACATATTCGAGTCAAAGTTTCTTCGTAACTCCGCTGATAATCGTTGCTCTTACTAGTTCAGCCATTAATGTGCAGATAACACTTTAGACTAGCTGCTAAATAAATAAATAGGCCGCTTGTCACGACCGTTTTACCTACCACTTAACTCGATTAGATATACGGATAGATTTATTCAGAACTTATTATGAGCAGATTTCATTACACCTGTTCTATTAATGTATACACGAGTATACATACAATCACCTCAGTAATTAGAGTGTTCAGGTTACGCTTTAATCCACAGACATAAACAGGACCACAGAATCCAGGTAGTCTATGAACTGGACAGTCCAACTGGCAGCAGTACCTAACCATCTTCTTAAAGAAGATCACCTTGAAATAACCAGCACATGTGCTTCAGTGTTTAACGTAACTTACGCCCTTATCACATTCATACTAAGGAGTCACCTCCACGAGCGACATAACATAACATAAAACATAACATAACATCGGGACTCATCAATTCTATAATACCTACCAATCCATTCCTAACTTCTTTTTTCCAGGGTCATATTACACATACAAAATCGTCATACTACATATTTTCAAGGTCAGATAATTATAAACTAATTGCTTACATTTTTTAGCTTCAGAAACAAACAGTGTTCATTTCGAGTAAAGGATTAATTTGTGTGTCGGTATTCTAATTGTTCTAATTTGTCTAGAAACCAGTTCAGTGAACATAATAAAAAGAGATATTTAATTTAATATTACCGCAAAACAGCGGAACTCCAACTGTCTGCCTTTAATAAGATAAACGCATCATAACCCGAAACGACATCTTGAAAAACTTGTTCCTAGCAGATAATTCGCTATTTAATCAAAGCAATTTTCCGCTGCGTCTGCGCTTGGAAGTTCGGTCGCCTTACATCTCATTCCATTGTTTTCTATCGCACACGTCATCGATGCCCACCTGTCAATGTCATAGCAATGATATTCGATGACATATGTCAATCCACTTTAATGAGACATCTTGAACTCATACTCATAGTCATAGTTGTAAGATTTTTTTAATTTTTTAGTACCTTTACCATACCTTTACTGGAAAGATGTAAAGATCTAGAACAATTAATGGAACAAACATTCAGCTCAGATTATTTTATTTATATATTGACACAAACACTAAGCGAGTTGTTAAATTAATTGTAATTAGATCACGCGTCTACATGGCTGTAGAGTGACTAACCACACACTGATATATTCGATTTGCATAACTTTGTAGGCCATTAATATTCGGATTCAAATATATTCCAAGTTACTGTTCTTTGTTCTTAACATCGATCGATGTGCAAAAAATATCTAGGGAATACATATCACCAATAAGTATGGCGTTGGAACTGTACATTATAAAATATATTAAAATATATAATAATAAATCTGTAAGTGTAGGTATTGTATGCATGTATGTTCCTCCATAACTGTTAAACGAATTAATTGATTTTGATGAAACTTGGTAGATAAACATTTAGACGTACAGGATAGGCTACTTTTTTTTTCAACTCGGACGAAGTCACGGGCGCCAGCTAGTTATAAAATATTATTATTTAGCGTGATGTTACAAATTCCATTAAGTATGTGTAATCATATAAAGTCTACTTAAGAGTAGGGTATAAAGCAAACAAAATTTGTAATTTCACCCGTGTGGCCCCTTGGACATGACAGTGACACAAAATACGTAGAACTACGCACAACATGCGACGGAAGATAGCGCATCTCGCTAAATAAAAATGTTATAAGTGCCAAAAGTATTAAATATTAATTATTCGTAAACTACAATGTCAAATGAAAAATTGTTACATACAGCCTTAGATAATATGTGAAGTGAAATTACTGATGCACTTTTAGCTTTGTAATATGTGTCATTTTGAAAATAAAACTAAAATCGATGAAAATGAGAGCTCACTTGGTGATTTTTTTTCTATCGAGAAAATTTCATCATATTATGTTTTCTGTTACAGTCGTCACTTTCATTTATAATGTATTTATCTATTTAAAAAAATTTATTAAATTAGAATTTGTTTACTTAGATAAAATTCAAATCTAGGATTGGCTATTTCTCTTTATACCCGCTCTTAAACATTGGTAACCTATAAACCACTGGTCTTGATTGAAACCTTCCGGCCGCGTGGTTCGATCTCAACCACTGATAGAACGTGCTCAACTAAGACTCGGTAAATTTATTTTTGCTAAAAATCAAATGGGAACGTCAGTTTATCTGCATATAAACAGTCTGCAGAGCATACAGACAGAGACACTTTCATAAGACAATAATAACAAGCCACACCGATTTCCGAGGCAACGGCGCGCGAGTCGTGTCGGTAGACACCGTGTCGCGTGCGCTCGCGCAGGTGGGCGTGGCTAACAATCCATCACCCTCCGCCGCCTGCCCCCTTCCTCGCTCACTGATTACGATATGTGGCTCTTATAAACGTTTATTGGACCACTTGTCCGCTGCACTTCCTAGAAAGTGGCGATTATTAAAATTATCTTTACAAACTTGTAGCGATAATTTTTATTAAGCTATTTAACACCTCGATTATTTAATGTAATCGTCGTGTGATACAATGTCAACGTAACACCAAGTTAAACCACAAATCTCATGCCATACAAACAGAAATATAGGCTACTCGTGAAAATAATAATTTTCCTTAAATTGTATTTAAAAAAGTGTTCACGGATATAAATGCGCTGCCGACATTGGTCACTGCCATCATTGTGGCGATTTTTAGCGATTGATGTTTATTTATTAAAAAAATCATAAATAACTTTATTTGTTAAGCAGATATTTTTTAGTAGTTTTTCATTTAGATTCTATTTGAAGATATGTAGCCACCATCTCTTACATATTATAGACAAGCAAGACCAGGAGGGTGCTCTTCTGACTCAGATTTCTAACATAGGTATAGGAGACTAGGAGAGGAAAGGAGAATCAGCTCTGGCCTCACAGCGAAATATGCTGGTGGTCTTCTACTAGGGTGCCTTCTGTGAACAAACAAACACACAATTAAATCCGAAAGTACTTCTGCTAGGATGCCTTCTGTGAACAAACAAACACACAATTAAATCCGAAAGTACAATGCACAAGACAATTATGCATGGAATCGTGTCGGGCGGTTAATTGAGGCAGGCGGTTAATTAGAGACGTGTCGCGTGGGCCCCAAGCGGACGCCCCCGCGACTACCATTGTCCAACTGATTGTACTGTCCACACAAACATACCTTACATATTCATTAACTAAATTAGATGCTTTTCTTTCTAACGCTGACTTATCTTTTTTAGGAACGTTAACCATAATAGTCTACTTTCTGAAGCATATATATGTGTCGTTCATTGTAAAAGTGAACTATCTCCTTGTAACTGAATTTTAGAATAACGAGCTTTTTGCGAATTATAGTGTAGAAAAAAAAATATAAGCATGCCTTCATTGTTTTCATCTATGGGATTTTAATGCAACTATTGGAGTTACTTCACTTTTATATTGAAAGTTATGACTAAAAATGATGCCATTAGCAAGAAAAGATGATTTTAAAAATAGGGAGTTAGGTACACCACTTTTACAATGAACGACACATACGAGTATGTGATATTTACACGTTGTCCGTTATTACGAGTTCTTTCAATGAATACATTTATTTTTATTTATCTTCAAATACACCTATAATTAGATAAATTAATATGTTTGTCTTGTGAGAACCACATAATGATAGGTACATTATGTTCGACTTATTTTGATAACAGATTGATTGATTGAGACAGATTGAGCACTTGAGCAATAAATAGAACATAAAGAAGAAAAAAAAATTTTTTTTAATTGTTTTATTATTATTATTATTATTATTATTATTAGTAGCGACCTGCTAAGCTTCGCACGGATATATATTTTTAATAATATATATACAAACCTTACTCGTTTATCACTCATTTAATTAGTGAAAATTGTTTTAACACTCGGTACAATTATATAACAATTTTATGTCCAAACTAAATAAAAACTTGTATAGAAGGTTTTGTATAGTAAATCGCAATTTTGCTAACAGTACATTAGACTCGTAGGAAATTAAGGTAAATTTCAGTGCTATGTCGGCGCGTGGTCCGCTTACGTTTATGAAATACTCTCCTCGAGTGCACAATGTACGGACAGAGTTCTGTTGCGTTAAGGACGTGTCCACAATGTCCATTTAACTATTTAATGCGCTCTAACTCAGATACTACGAAATATCACTTTAAAATTAACGCCTCTGACTCGAAGGAATCTCTGGAATTTCTTGAAAGTATCTGAAGACCCTAAATAATGTATGTGTCTGTGTTTTCTCAAAACTACAACCTTGGGGGTCTTCAAAACTAGGGTTACTGGGCATTTACGAAGCATGGTCCCACTTTCGGCCTCATCTGCACCTCACATCAGGTGATATTGTGGTCAAGCGCTGTCTTGATTTAATAAAAAAAACAGTGGCACTCCGGGTGTGCCGGAGTCATCTCAAAAATTTCTCTTTTTTAAATTAATATCAGCGCCATCTGTGTTCGCATTAATGTATTATTTCAATTCAATTAGTTTTCGCAAGGATGTATTATTACGTAACATATTCTAGTTTCAGTGGTATTGTGTAGATGGTGCAATATTTGAAAATATACAGAGGGATATGTGCAAGTTCAATGCCTCGCCTAAAGAAGTTTTAACTTCAAAAAGACCCCATAACGATTAGATTGCTAGTACTTGATCTGACTTGTGAAAAATATAAATAGTGGTTTCAATTTCGCATTGTATGGAATTGAACGCATTATGCATCGGCCCTTAGGGAACAATGCACAGTAGAAATGTAACTAATTCAATAGTTCGGTATTCTGCGGACGTCGAGTGCAGGATTTATTGGTTCGCTCCAATACGAGGCTTTTGTTTAACGAATTAAAATATTGACGACAGTCACGACCCGAATGGCCAGCCGCCACAAATGTTACATTGCAAAAATAAACTAATTTATCATAATATTAAACACGCATTTGTGACACAACTATTGCGAGCAGTATTTGCAGTCCTCTTATTAAGTAATTAATAAGAGAGATTCATGTCTTATTTGTACTAATATAATAAAGCTGAAGAGTTTGTTTTTACGCTTTCACGTCTTAACTACTCAACCAAACATCATTAAATTTTGCATACACACTGTCAAGAGTACCTATAGGAAAGGACATAGGGTCCCTTTCATGCAGAAAATACTATTCCCGAGGGTTCATCTAAAAATAAAATAATAAATTCAAAAGCTTTGAAAATAAATAAATTAATAATAAAAATTCAACTTACTTTTTAGTTGTGCACCTAACCTAAATTATAATAATGTCCGCTTGGGTCTGCTTCTCCGCTAACTTCTTCTAAACAACCGAACGGATTTTGATAAAGTTTTCACTAACGAAAGAGCTATAGTAGGCAGAAGAAAATTATCTGTGCGAAGCAGGGGGCAGATCGCTAGTAGTATTTGATATAATGATTAGGATCTTACTATTTTTCGCTTTAATATTTTTTGTTAATTTACTTCTAACCATTTGTATTATTTTACTTATACATTTCAATACGGAACTGTCTAGACATAATAATTTATCTATAACTAGCTGGCGCCCGCGACTTAGTCCGCGTTGAAAAAGAAAAAAGTAGCCTATCCTGTGTCCCGTACGTCTAAATATTTATCTACCAAGTTTCATGAAAATCAGTTGATTCGTTTAAGAGTTATGGAGGAACATACATACTTACATACATACAGAAAAAATTTCTAAAAATGGTCAATTTAGTTTCAGTATCATGACATAGAGCCTATAAACACGATATCTGAAAACAAAGTAACTTACTCCATGATCAACCCTTACAGATTTATTATTAGTATTGATAATGTCGATGTAGAATTCGGTCGATTTAAAATTCAGTCTATTTGGGATTCAGGTGTATTCACATTTCAGGCAATTCGGGATTAGGTTGTAATGCACAGGAGGCGGTCGTTACTTGTAATGAATGAATTTTAATTATAATTTGAATAAATATATTGATAATTGGTACATATAGATATTGAGATAGGTTGTACCGTTAAAGGATCAGAACCAGCTGTAGGTAAAACCAGATATTTCTCCGGAAAATTCAGTAATGCAAATGCAGTTGAATAGCTCAAAGCGGTTATCATTATTGTCGGGCGTTTCGCATCTCCAGCCCGCGGCCAACAGGTGTACAACAAGTTGCATATGCCTCTTACAATGTTTAATATACGAACGAAGCACAATGATTCCCAATACGAGTACTTATATTGATGTGTAAACATGTGATCACACTCAATTCGCGATTCGCTGGACTATTTTAGTTACCTTACATATTATAAAACAAAGTCCTTCGAGCCTCTATGTGTCTGTATGTTCGCAATAATCTCAAAAACTACTAAACAAATTTTCATGCGGTTTTCACTACCTAATAGAAAGAGCGTGAAGGAAATAGGCCCTGGTATCTTATTAGTCACTTACCGAAACACAACAGTACACTTGGTGTTTTTACGTTGATCTTCTGTAAGATGGTAGTTACTTACGCTAGACGGACTGTCAAGTTTTAAAAATTATTATGTATGACCATCGAAATACTATAATGGAATTTGCGTCACAAATGCCAAAGCGGCACATAAAAAGAACGCCTTTGACAGAATCATGGCGGACTCTTGCCTTCACGCGTCAATGGTAAAAGGTAGTAACGATCAACTTCTACTATTTCATTTTAAACTCTAATGGGTAGACGTAAAGTCACATTTTCTTTAAATTACGTACTTATTATTATGTTTGTTTTGTTTTAAATGACAGTTCATGCTCTACGCATATGTCACTTTTAAATGTTCCATAAAATTCGTTGTTTTGTATGGCACGCGTGTTCCATGTTGTAGTAGTTTGATGTGTATGACGCATAGGCAAACAATCTGTTAGGTGAAGTGTCATGTTGTTAATTAACGAAGACCTTCTGAAAAAAGTGGTCACTGTCACGAGATTGGCTACCTATAGTGTATAACTGCGGAGGACAATTCAATTAAATTAAAAAAAACATTGCTTACAAAAAACAAAGTTTGTGAAAGAATTTTAGAGCCTTAAAATCTTTTACCGTTCGTATGGGAGGCATAAATAATGCATCAGATGTGTTCAGAGGTGCCATATTATAGTGTTGTTACAGTAGTTTAACTTCTGTGCTATTATTTTCTTTTATTTTTTTGTTACATCTCAATTTCATGTATGACATTCTTGTCCCAGCTTAGCACGGACGCATTTTTTTTGCAAATTATATACACAAGCTCTTTCCATTGGTGAAATTATTTGGGTGGTTTAGAAGAATTTTGCGGAGAAAAAGACATAGGCGGACTACTTAAGTAACGCGTAACTCGATGAGTGATTAACTACATTCTATTAATTACAATTTTCGGGTCATATTTATAGTCAATTTAACTAACTTTTATTTAGTTTTTAGTATAAAAATTGTTATTCCTTTGAGAGAAATTAATTTTTTCATTCCAACAACAAAGTTCTATAAGTTGCAGAAATAAATTTCCAGGTAGTGTCTTCTAGACATAAAAGTGCACATTTTACATTACGATTTAAGATTTTCTACTGTATTTCATTATACTATGACCGATATAATGATAACAAGCCACCGGCATCGAACCGCTTTTGTTGTGCGATATTTAAAATATATGCTTAACTATTGTTTAA
This sequence comes from Synanthedon formicaeformis, assembly GCA_945859745.1. NCBI lineage: Eukaryota > Metazoa > Arthropoda > Insecta > Lepidoptera > Sesiidae > Synanthedon > Synanthedon formicaeformis. Next base: position 1,880,469 of record OX243964.1, read on the forward strand.
CTAACTAATGGTGTGCTCTTTGAAATTTATAATGATACAGATTTTATCGGTCGCTCCTCCCGTTTATGGTATTTTTGTACATAACTCTTAACGGAATTTATCTTTCTTTACAGTGACTAAAACTGTATATCTAGATGTCTGTTATATTTAGCCACTTCCCTATCATTATATTATATCGTATCCTATCGATATCCTATATATTATCGTAATCCTTTGATTTAATCTTTAAGTAATCCTCTATGGTCGGCAACGCACTTAGCACCTGCGGCACTTATAGGCGAAATTACTGTACTGTACTGCATCAAATGTCAGCATGTCTGACAACCCAAACATAAAAAAAAACCTTTTTTGAAAAATTTGTTAGATTAACGAGTTTTAAAGAAAAGAAACTTGTGTTATGAGAAAATATCTGAAGCTATTCGCTGCCATCAAAATCTTTTCCGTCATCAGTTCATTTTCTCGACCTGAAGTTAGTCACTTCCTTGTGCTCCCACGGTGCTATCAGAGTTGTGATACACAGAATGTTGCCAGTACTAGTACCAAACAAAGTTAAATTTAAATTAAATATAAGATTAACATTGGCTTGTTGCGCATTAGTAAAATGTTTAATAAATAAAATAATAAAGATGCGTCGAGGAATTCTCTAGGCCATAACAGAGTTCGATTATACATCAATGTGATTTATCCCAATGTCCACACCCACGGCTGTGTGTAGGAAGCAGCCACAGAGCAATCAAGCGCAACACAGACTTCAGCACAACCGACAGCCTGTCACAAACGGCAACTAAGTTAATCGAAGGATAAATATGGGGGAATTATGTAAAACGAGCATATAGGCACCCACGGATTTTCTAATAGAATAGAAATAAGATCTGTTGCTAGGGCCAATAAGTACCTAACATCTAAAGTTCCTATCGACTTATTGGGATGCTTTTTGCTTACTGGAGATACTCTATTAATACTCTAGTAAGCCAAACAATGGATAGATAGTTTATTGGGAATGGCCGTTAGCGACTACTTCTTGCGTTGCTTATTTTCCAAATATATTTTTAGAAATAGGATAGATTATATGCATTTGTGATTTATCAGAATCTTACATCCAGAACTATTTAACGATAAATTAATAATTAATCTGATTTAGTACCACAAATTTCGAAATACAAAACAGTAGGTAATTCTTTTATCAAACGATATTTTAAGTGTCGGATGAATTTTAAGTAACTTAGGTATTGAAAAGTTTTATTTTGCAACCAAAGTCCTTCAAGAGTCCAAGAGGGTTTAAACCTTAAGAGTATGTTCATAAAAATGATGTACTATATGTAGATAATTGTAGTTATTTTAAAATTCTAAAGAAAACTCCTCGATGGCATAATATTTATATCGGTTATGTTATAACTTACAGTAGATATTTCTTTTTTCTTCATAGAAACTTTTATCTCTGCATGTCTGTTTCTCCGATAAGTACTTCAGAACCACCGAACGGATTTTAATTTGGTTTTCACTTATGAAAAAAGGGATAAGCAGGTAATGTTTTTTTGTATAAAAAATTGCATCCCGAGTGAAGCTGGGAGCGGGTCGCTAGTAAGTTGTGTTCAAGCTTGTAACCCCGTTGTGTTTTAAGCTCCTACTTTTAAAGATAGGTTTGATTATATACTCTATTAAACCGTTCAGACAAAAGATTTGCCAACACGTCCGCGATCCGCAAATAACACTGACACCTCACTGTAATTTACGGTACAGATATTCTATTAAACAATCAGAATCATAAAATATTACAATATTCCCACTTATCACCACCAACTTCTATTTACGTTCGCCCCGAGCATTACATTACGAGCGAATAATCGATTCAACACTCAATACACCGTCAGCACTCGATGTATAACACCATGAATCATGTTACCATACCTTACATCCATCTACAGGATGTGTGAGTTTACGACTTGATCTCGTACATATAATTACTTGGCTTTAATTAACTTTTTTCGGCTGGCAGGTTGACATTTAACTTAGGTCTCAAGATAGACTGATATGTTATTTGTAAATATTTTTAAAGTGAAACAAACTTCTTTGCGCGCGATTAGAGTAAAATTTCAGTCGAATTTTGAGTGATGCTTAAATGTACCTAAACTATCACGTGACGCTTCTAATAATGTTTCTGTATTATATCTACCACTTACTACGAGTATATAATTTGATAGCCAAAGAAGTTTTACTTCTGAGACGCGTAACTGTACACACGCATGTTTATTTTAATCACTACATATTATAAAACAAAGACCTCTGTCTGTCTGTTCGCGACAAACTCAAAAATCAATTGGTGCAGTAGACCGATTTTCATGCTGTTTTCACCAATGGATAGAGTGGTTCTCTAGCAAGGTTTTTACTATTTAATTTACAAAGTTACGCGGGCGAAGTCTTACTTAATAAATTAATAATAAACAAAATTCCGGCTTGTGTGTCACTAATATAATACAATATGAAATATAATGCAGTAGATAGTAGGCGAATGAACGTGGTCATATGAATTTTAAGAAATACACATAATGCTTAATATTCCTGGTACAACTTTGTTGCTGACTGGTCTATCTCATCAAACAGACCATCAATCTACCTGCCGTTCTTTGTCATATCTCATAAATTTTAAACAGCCTGTATATGCAACTGAATCACAAGAGACGTCCGGCGATTTCTATTATTCGAAAGCATCGCCGGCGGCGCTGAGATGCGACAATCTCGGAACCTATGCTGCTCTGGCACGGATCGGACGCTGACAAATCTATGCACGTCACCGCATTTATTCGTTGCGTTTAACATGTCGGTCGCCACAGATTACTATTGGAGGTTTGGTGTGTAATGTGAAGTAACAATTGATTGAAGGGGAAACATATATACTTTAGATTTTAGAGTCAGATCGGCCGATAGTTGAATCGGCTTTTGAATTAGTATGAAGATGTGAATCACTAAATGTGCGTACTTGCATCTGTCTTTGTGATACGGTGCAGTCATGTATAAAAATGTAGTTGTCATTGCCAGGGAAACATTTATTGATTACATCAATATGTGCACTGTCCCTAATAATTTGGCCACCGATGGTAGTAATTATAAAACAAAGTCGCTTCCCGTCTGTCCCTATGTATGCTTAGATCTTTAAAACTATGCAACGGATTTTTAATAGATAGGGTGATTCAAGAGGAAGGTTTTAATATATAATTTTCAACGCGAGCGAAGTAGCGGGCACCAGCTATCTACTAAAAATAAAGATACAACCCCTGAAAATACAAAGATGTCAGGCGTTATATTGTTTCACACATTTAGTCAGACGCTACACATCCCTTATTTTTAACGCGGACGTAGTCGCGGGCACCAGCTAGTTAATAATAATTGGATGTTCAAAACAACCGTATAAGTAGTCACCACAAATACTCTTAAAAAACAATCATTAGTTTTCTATTAGTAGTTGAGGTTTGTAAGTTGAAAGCTGAGTTGGCTTTTTATCTTCGTTAAGTGACTGAGTTTTCTTACGAGACAAGACCGCATATAGATTATGTCGGACACTTGTCCGCCGTCCATCTGGACGCTGCACGGTGCACATGTGTAGTCGCGTGTATTTATTTTGTAAATACGTAACAATAAAGCTGACAATCGCCTCGCTCGTCGTAAATCGGATCCGGTGAAGATCGATTTTATTACCGACAGTGTTAGGTTACATTTTACATTACCACGGTAACTCGAAACACTTACTTTAATATGCTCAAAGGACAATTAGAGAAAAATACTGTGTAATGTGTCTCATGTTTGTTAGCACTCTTTACTTCGGGTACTTTAATGAAACCATTTTATGTTTAATTCTAATATTTTTATCGTTCGACCGATATATTAGAACTACAATTCCAACTATAAGGACCTCTCCTCGCGAATGCTCTCGTTCAACTATCAGATACTTTTTTTAATATCATGTCACCGAATGAATCTGAATGAATGAGCACCTCTTTTTGCAACGTCACAGAGCGCTTTTTACTATACTATCTGTCTGAATCAATCAACTTCAGTCGACATAAATGGCAGACTGTAGCAGACGCTTACATGTTGTCATTTTAATTAACAGGAACTAAAATTTGTCAGTTCGGATTTGGACGGACGTCAAAATTGCAATTGCATCTACCTATTAAAATGGTTAATTATAACCTAAATTTTAAAACAAATGTACTTTCCGTCTTATCCATAAGTGTCCGAGTTTGCTTTAGATTAAAAAAAAACATAAATGCTAATCTAATCTAAAAGCTCTAGAGTTTAAGAAATATTTTATACTGTATATTAACTTAGACTTCTTATTAGATTAAGTATATATTTAATTTGTGAATTATGTGTGTTTGTAACTAAGTTTTAATTTAAGTTCTCACGTAAGTGAATTTGTACCTAATTCTTTGTGAGAATAAATATATTTCTAAACCTAAACCTAAGTATATATTTATTAAGTACATATATCTAGAACAATTAGTAGTGGTACATCGTGTCTCACGTATCGATTCGTTTTAATAGTTGCCCTCCTTGTTTATTGTGCCGATGCGCGAACGCAGGGAACGTCCGTAGTGATATATACAGCCACATGTTACAATAAATAAGTTTAATGATAAAACTAATTTATTAAATGGCAACCCCGGAGATCGCCGACGCTCGATTAATGTTGCCGTACTAATGTTGAACTTTGCTATCTCTGTCACGTTCAGAACTAAATGTAAGTTGTGTTTCAGAAGAGATTCGCAACTAAGTCTTTTAAAGTTGTGGCGGATGGAGCTTTTGAAGAGCACCGTCTAAGTCGACATCGCATTTATTCAAATATTTTTAATCAAATATGCAAGTTATATCATGATTTGAACGCCCATCAACTTTTTCATTAGGTACCCAATATTTTATTGGTTCTCTTAGATTGTGTGGTTTTAGAACGAGGAGTTGTGTCCTGCGGTTTCAATTGCAGTTTAATTTAAATTTCCGCTGCACACAACTCTTCTGAGACAGAAAGAAAGACAGTTAATTGTAAAGAAAAATATATATGAAAAAATAGGTTTTTTTTTTTAGTGTTATTTCAGTCTTTTGAAATCTGTGGAAAATGTGTCATAATTTTTTAAAATTTTTATTTCTAAAAAATACACTTACTTACATCAAATTTTAGCACCATTTTGAGAAAATTCAGGCAGCAGTTGTAATTAAAATTTTAAAAAGAATGTACTTTTTAATAATGTACTTACTCGTAACTTAGATTTCATGTGTAAATATAATAATTACAAATTTCTAAATTACAACCTAAAATGGACTTTCGTGCATTGTATTAGTGATGGGAGTGGTACGAGATCAGCCAATCAGAGCATCAGTGTCAACTTACGCCCACATGGATGTGTACAAAGTTATGTTTGCCCACCTAACCATTTCCCTAAGAGGAGTTATTTCGCTCACAGCTCGTATATACGTCTACTTATGTTGATCAACCTCTTCACACGTCGATCCGGTGTACCTAAGTGACCGTTGAAAGTTATCTAATATACGACGTGACTACTAGTTTTTATGACTTCTAAGAATAGGTACTTCGTTTATTAAACTAACAACAATTTTATTTCTTTCGGAAGTTTTTCATACTATAATATCTTTATGTTGCTTATTTAGAAAATAACATTCTACTGTTGGACATAGAGTAGGGGTGGGTCGCTAGTATAATAATAAAGCAGGATAAACTATAAATAAATGTAATTGTATTGATTGTAGGTACACTGCGTCGCCTTAGGACGAGCGAGCACGTGCGGTTGACAAACGGTGCAACTGTAAACGCGCTGCGGGCGCTATTCTATCCGACAATGGCGTTATTCCAATTGTACAACGCAACGCATAAATCTCTAAATTCTATTAAAGCGACACTTTAATAATTGTATAAATAACTTTCAACAACCTGTACGATTTCGTATCGTGTGACAGAGTGCCCAAAATGCCGTTACAATCTTCTTGGGACTTATTCTCGGCAATGCATTGTTCTGATACCTTCATTGTTTTAATATATCTATTACATTTCTGTATTTCCAAGCTCATATAATCCAAATTTTTTCAAGGTTCGAGTGAATAAGCATCATCTGGGTGAGCTCGCTCCATCATAGGCAGTCACAGGCTGCTTGGGTCCAACATGTGTAGGTACCCGGGGCCTTTATTGTTTCGTTGGTGGACGTGCTAAGTTGCGCGCCTGGCCCTTCAGCGTCGACTTCATATAATTTATTTCCGGGTTATTACTATCTGCTAAAGATTTGTATATTTACTGTTCTTGTTAAACATTGGTAAAACAAATATACATTCATAGGAATAGGTATTATGAAAATACTCTAATGGCAATCATGTTTCATCAATAAAGTTTTTGGTAGGTAACGTATAAACATATTCTAAAAAATCTCGTGCTTTATTAGATCCAAAAATGTAGTGGAAGGGCACACGTTACTACATACATATTGTCATAAGACATATTAGATATACTCGTAACCATTATCAGTTATAATGGTTTAATAAATGTGCTCTTATTTTAAAGTGATTTTCTTTAAGAAGGGACCGGTCCCCAGTTACTACACTACAAGAATTTATGCCTAGTTTACGAATCCTGTCCATTACGTAGTGTATCCTCTACTACTAAAACCTTTATGGAGGTCATAAGACACGAGTAGCCTTAAATAACATTAAACATTTGTAATGTTTACTAGTCACAATAAATGCAATGCCATGCTTGTTATTTGTGCAACAGTAAAAATATGCTACCTAAGCTAATTGGAACGAGCTACCTATCTTCTGTAGTTGAGGTGGGTAGATTGGGAGGTTAATATGAGTGTTGTACAATAAAACAGGGCCCGAGGAGAGCACGCGGTCCATTCCTCACTCGCCGACGATTGGTGTTGATTAATCATTCAGCCTCCGGCGCTAGAACCTCGGACGCGATTCGATTTACACCGGAACTCTTGTACGCGGAGATAGCGCGGATTAAATAATAGACATACCTCTCGGCTTTCCCGTTATATATTTGCGGTCTATTTATAAAACTACCTGCAAAACTTTTTGAAATTTCAAAGCGTTTTAAAATTTCTAGCGTCATGTTTTCAGAATTGGGTACTAAAGTTATCGAAATGTGATTTTTTTTAAATGTGAATTCGGCAGGCTGGATGACGGTTCTCTTGAAGCAACGCCAAAGGTTTCCCAAGTGCGATGCTGACCTTAGTAAGATATTACTGTGCATCCCTTACTTAGGTAGTACTCGAAACACAACAGCATATAAGGAGTTATTTCACGATGGCAAGTAGCCAATTTATGGCTACGAAATACAGTGTGTCCTACGCTGCCACTATTATTCCTAATCCTAATAATATTATAATTGCGAAAGTTTGAATGCTTTCTATTCAATAACGCAAAAACGGCTGAACGGATTTAGATGAAATTTAGCACCTAGTTCATTACTGGGATTAACAAATAGGATAAATCTTTAGGTTAGGTTACTGTGTGATTTAAAAAAACAACTACAGCTCGAACGAAGTCGCGGGCACAGCTAGTAATTTATAAAAGCAAGGGTTTGTAAGTTTGAACGTAATCGCAACAAAAACAGCTGATCTGATTTGGATAAAATTTGGCACACATACCTAAAGTTTATTACATGTGGGATTATATGTAGGATACTTTTTGACTTGGAAAAATGTCCTAACATTTTCAACCAAAGATTTAATCGAGAGATGCGGCATTACTAGCGAAAGTGTGTTACAAAATACAACATACATTATACTAAAGACAAAAGTATAAAATACATATACCTTTGTCTAAACACACTTTTAAACACAGACAACACATTCCTTACTTCAATCGTGACTGTGACGATAGCGACCCTCTCAACAAGCGACCGTCACTCACTGTAGCTGGCGTGCAACTGTAGTTGGGTTTAGCGCCTGCGCCCAACCCATTGTTAAGAATTTTCGGTGTGTTTTTAGTATGGCGCGAGGAGATTACGCCGCATCTTTCGATTTAAATCTTTGTTTTCAACTAGTGTTTATAAAAATCTTTGCGCTGCTAAGATCCCTTTGAGCGTCTGTGTGTATCATACACGGTTACGATCGGGAAGAAATACAATATTTACTTTATATATTTTCCACTGATAAATTTAATATTTTGTCGTCTCATTTGTTACAGATCTCCGTCCGATGGGATTAATGAAGACCGGAGGGCAAACAAGAACAAACTTGATCGCGCTTGGCTGACACTAATGAATCCTACTTCAGAACAAAATTGCAGAAAATTTGTGCACTATAATTATAGCTGTTAATATTAGCTTATAGAAATTGCTTAACCTATTTCAAAGTAGTTTACCTATACAAATTTTTAACTAACTTTATTTCGGATAGACTCGCATTATTAAATGCGATATATAATATTATTATACTTATTTTGATTATCATGTATATGCTCATACTTTGACCTAAACTTCTTAGAAGCTTCATGGATTCCAGGCTCTGCCGCTCGATGAGTTATTGGCTGACTACGAGTATCAGTGCTAAAACCATATATAATACGTTTAGGACAAATCCTTCGCTGTGCCGTTTCGTGCCATACCGTCAGTCAACACCGGCCCTTATGGAACCTAAGTAAAGCCATTTGGCATACTTAGCGCCTCTCACTAACTACAAATAAAGTGTTGATTAGTTACTTTTTGAAATCATTTTCTGTTTTATTGAATTATGCACTCCATTTACTGGATCATTCGATAGGCGATTTTTTTTTATTATTTTCTATTTAATGTTTGGGACGTTTACCATACAAACAAAGTTATATCATCTAAATTATTCCCGGTGACAGATGACTATAAGTGACGGTTTAGCCTACTTGACGTTGGTGAAAGAGGCGCTTACTGCAAAGTCTATTAAACAGTAAATAAAAATTAATAAATTAATGAAGAAGTCGACATTACAATGACTATTAAGTACTACGAATTAAAGTAACGGGTAAATATAGGTGAAAATGAGAGATAGATAACTATCAGTGCTCTGACTCATCATAAATTAAAGCATAGTAACTAAAAAATTGGCAAATATGCTGATGAAATATTAATTTAATAAATAACTATGCATGTATTTCTCATTCCAGGTAAAACTTGTGGGTTTGGTGATACGTATTTGCTGTAGCCACGGCCAGGGTCTTGGCGGTCTGGTTGGGTTACCATTCCCTACTGGCCTGCTAAGTCCCAAGCCGTGGTGGCACATACAACGAGGGAGACGAATATCATTGCCGTATATTTATTTTTTAAGATTTTATAATTATTCGACTAATTAAGATTTTACATTGAATGAAGTGTTACCGATGACGTTTATATTTTTTGTATTTTGTTGTAAAAATAATGTGCTCTAACGTGGATTCTTAAGAAAGTTTAACATCGCTCAACAACCTATGAAGAGGGATATGATATGCTCAGGGTTATTCTGACAGATCAAATTAATCTCAGGGTTATTATGAGGGGATCTGTAGACAAAACGAAGGTCACCGAGACTAAGTGTCATCCAAAGCCACCCAAAGACGGACCGACGATTTAATAAAGGCCGGTAGATCAAAGCTGCTTCTGACCGTTCCCATTAGAAAATTATAGGGAAGCCTATGTTCAGCAATGGCCGTTGCTTAATTAGACTTTTCCAGATAAAGAGTAGAGAAGTTACAAAATGTAAGTACCTATAAAGTATTATAAAAATCTAACGAATGGATGTGTATTTTTTTATATTTTTTCAAGTTTCTTTTGAAGCAAATAATTAGACGTTATGCTTGATGTTAATTAAAAATGTTAGGTAAAAAAGCAACACAATAATTATTCAAAATTGTTTATATATTTTTTATTTATGGAACAGAAATTATAACCACACACTGTATAATGCAGTACAAATATTGCCTAAAAAATCAATAGTCCTTTAAGCCTTTTATATGTAGGAAAAGAGCCATTCATTGTCTATAGGTATATAAAATTGTTACGACCCGTTGATGTCTTTTGTATGTAAGAAACTCCAACTGCAAATAAATTGATAAGACAGGAAATGTTGAAGGTATTGTTTATGAAAAGGTTAAATGCCTTATTACCCTCACAGATATGTTGATGAGCATTAGACTATTGTTTTAATATAAATTATTGCGTTAAAAAATAATGGTGAACAAAGGTGACCTTAGAATGTTTTTCCCCACTAATTGACCCATTGAATGTCGTTGTGAGCTTTAATTAAATAGCTGTTTGCGTATTCTGTGACGCATGTTACTTTGATGTTGACAGCGATGAGGTGACATGTGCGTGCACATCGCGTCCATTGTTAAGTACTCTGCGTAATTGCATAAACAACTTTCTTTGTTAAGATCTATAGTGCGCGTCGGTACTTAGTATTCATTGGCGTCGCTTATAACATAAGGGCCGGTATGACCTTACGAATTATTATACATAGTTGTTTAATTAGCGGATCGACAAGCATGGGCAAAATTATCAGTGTTCACGCACTTACGACAACTTTAATAATAAATTAAATATGTCTGTAATAATAAATTAGTAAATTAATAGTGCCTAATAAATATAAAAAATAAGTAATGTACATATATTTTTTTATCGATCTGTTGTTTTAGTATGTTGTACTTAAGTATTATTACTTCCTTCATTTTATACTTTATGGCCCGCATGTTTGGAGTAATTGTCCATGTTTAGCGAAATTCTTAGTGTCTGTCGCCGTACAGGTGGGGTTTCAAAGTGGCATGTGCCTCCATTCACGCAATGCCCTTGGAAATCCCAAACGTTGGGCGACGACTACCAACGACAGTGAATTTCAGGAGCAAATGGGACCGAAGTTGTTTCCTACACCATGTCGACTTGATTGGCTCAGCGGTAGTACCTCTGCCTGCCGTGCCAGAAGTCGCGGGTTCGATCCCCGCTCTAGACATATATCTGTATGTATAGTACATGTAGGTTTGTGTTTTGCATGGGTGTTTTGTATGTACTTACTCAATGTGTATATTTTGTCAGTTGTCTAGAGCACCCATATTACAAGCTCTACTTAGTTTGGGACTAGAAGGCGCTGTGTCACATTTCTTAACAAAAATAAATAAAAAATACATCAATAATATATATTCCTCATTTAAGCATTGTCAATTGTGATTCTTATATGTATATTGTACTCTTTATCAGATCTTATGTTTGCCAAACAGTACGAGTACTTAACTCTAAAAAGTTGTTCTTAAAAAGATTATTTACCAGGATTGTTGCCTATTAATGATTTTCAGGAATAAGTCTTTACAATAACTAATCCTCAGCTGAATTTTACATTTTACGAATAAGGCTAATTTAATCTAAGCCATTTTGTGAATTTTATATCTCAATGTTGTTTTATTCCTAATGACCACGAACTGTTATGGGACATATTATTTAAATTTATATCGATGCCAATGTTGTGAACTCTGTGGAGAAATATTTTAAACTTAAGTAACCTTGTATGTGAGTAAAACACGAAAATAGTAATCAAAATTCATTTATTATATTAGTATCTACAACTAATTTAATTTATTCCCAACTGTCACTTTCCTTAAACGCAGACACGAATTCAGTTTTCGTACCACCGTTATTACTGTCAAATTTAATTTCTGTGTTCGCTTCTGCTTCGTTCTTATTTTCATGCTCGTTTTCCATTTGCACCCTTTTTTCATCACCAGCCAATTTCCTTTTCGCTTTCAATTCCGACCGCTTCTGAGTGTCGTCTGAAAGTGATCTTTGGTGCTCGAGTTTTTTCTGTGGTGGTTCGTCATCGATCTGTTTACAAACATTTTTTAAATTAGTCATAATGTAAGTCACATACTTATTTAAGTTCACAAGAACGGGTCCTATTTGTACTAATATTATAAAGAGATAAAGTTTGTATGTATGGTCTTCGAAACTACTCATCGGATTCTTTCTTTAAAAATCGTCAATAATTAGAACAGAATTTCAGGCCAAATATTCAGGCCACGCGAGAAAAGCCACGGACACTGGCTATCTAAAACAAGATCCAAAGCTTGGCAAAAGTACCTATAATATCAGGAGTCTATTACATCAGGAGTTAAGTCGCGGGCATCGGCTAGTAATTTATAATAGCCCACAGGTTTGCTAATATTATTTCTTCTAATTTTATTTTAATTGTAATTAATGTAGTTTCAAAGATATTTAATTATTTTTCCCTTTCATTGATTGCTATAGTTAGATAGACATTGATATAAAATAGTTTAGTTAATCAACAGTATTGGTATTACCTTATATTATTGATCCTTGAAAAATGATGCAATCATGATAATAAAGGTTTTACAAAAATTATTCATTAATATACGAATAATATATAGTAACACATCTTGCTTGGCCAATATTACAAATATTACAAATACTCAGGCTTCACCATCGGCGAGGTCAAATAAGAGCAAAGCATAGCCGCTAGTATCGTTTAGGTGACGGTAACCACCTGCCACCAATTGACACTTACTTGAAATGCGCCCGAAGAAGTCCTCTTTCTTTGCGTGATGGGTGGTGACGAGTCGATAGACGCTGAACGGGCCACTTTGTTTTGTGGTTGTTGCTGGATCGTTTTGGTGAACCAATGACGCGCGGGACTCCCTGTTCAAATAGACATATGAATGTTTAATACTGGCTTCTGTCAGCAACTTCGAATGAGTGTGATAAAAAATAGCCCATGTCCTTTCATAGGTTTCAAGCTATCTAAATACCAAGTTCAAAAATTTTGTCTCACTAAGGGCGGCTTAACAATATAAAAAGTCGAATCTCAATTGGTAATTATGTTGTTTTTTTTCTACTCAATGGGTATTACAGTGAGGATTTTCTCAGATCTGAAGTTTCTGAAATCGTCAGACACTTCACCTGCCCTAAGAAAATTTTACCTATTTTCTAAATAATACATTAAAGAAATATTACCTTGGCCGAATCTCGAAATTGACGAGGACCTGCGAACAAAAAAAGAATTTATATTAAACAGTGTAGACAATGGACAGGTTGAGCATGTTTTTTGCCACTTGCGGATCAATTATTTATCCGTTAAAATAATGGAGAAAACGTGTGTTTAAAAACTAGTCTCAACATTTCACTAAATTAGATAGGATAGTGACAAGACAACACGCAGGTGAATTCTATCAAAGTTTTATTGTTTTTATTCGCTGTTTTGTTTTTAAAATGCTCAATGAATTTTTAAATAATTGTATGTTTGCTACATAAAAAAAACTTAAAACATTTTTTATGTCTGAGGAAAAACAGACACGCTGACGGTTCTCTATTTTTTAGGTTACCGACGCGCCCCTTTATACATTATTAACACCAAGTGGAATGGATTAATAAATGCAAGTGATAAATGTAAAAATTTAATACGACATGGCATCCCTTAATCACCGAAACAAGCATGATATTATTTCAGGGTTGCTACTGTAATGGACTGCTTCAGGGTTGCTACTGGCGCCACACGGTTCCCCCAGTTTAGGACTGAGGAACACAGTGTGCTCAGTCACTACTACTACCTATAGGTACTATTACATAAAATAAAACTAATTATTTTGTTTGTATTTGTTTTTTTCTTTTTTAACCCTTTTTGAAAAATACCTTTAAACACACCATGAAAAAAGTTATGAGCTATATAAAATCATACTACTCTACCCTTGGGAGCGAAAAAAGAAAAAGAAGAAAGAACGGTACAAGAACTTAGTAATAGTGCAGGGCCCGTAAGCCAAGATGCAAACGCTTGGTTGCGTACTTCGGAAACGAAGAGAGAACGCTAAGAGAAAGCTTGGTGATTAGTTGTTGTAACGCCCAAATAGAATTTTGACCAATCACAAAGCTTTCTCTTAGCGTTCTCTTCTTTCTTCGTATTCGAAGTACGCAACGAAGCGTTTGCATCTTGGATTGGGCCCATGCCATGATCTTGGATCTGGTGGATTTATCCTTTGCCGATTTTTACGTCATTCAACGGGTAGAGAACGGTAGGATACATTTCTAATGTAAGCCATAATTCATACGAAATATTATAGGGTAGGCCTCTATCAAGCATTAATTGGGAAAGATGATTTTTAACTATTTTATTTTTAAAAAATTTCTTTGTTTTTTGAGCTTTTACTTGTGTATTTATTTATTATGTTTTTTTTTTATTGTTGTGCAGGTTTTTACAACCAGCATTTATTCTGAGTTGGAGCCGGTTTGTGGCGGGGGACTTTTGTGTTTGTCTTTCTATATGTTACCTATGTAATATATGTTTTCAAATGTCCTTTGCTACAAATCAAATCTCATTCTATTCTATTATAATATATTCTTATATAATATAATAGAATAGAATGAGATTTGATTTATTAAATAAATCAAATCTCATTTGTCAAATAGATTTGTCAGATAAAGGTCCACGAGTATTTATTTCAAATAATGGACTGCACGTCGACGGGGAATCCGGCTTCTTCTGAGCGGTACTTTTGGAAAAAAATATGGGGGAGGCCTATGTCCACAAGTGGACGTCCTACGGCTAAAATAAGGGGCTATGTTGATGATAAGTATAAGATTTATTTTTACAATTCCTCCCTTCAAAGTTTGTGCTGCGTATAGCAATAAACCAACCACGAATCCTTATTGTCGAACTGACAACGCTCAATATCAACGTCCGTGCAAACAAGAAACAAGTCTTGACGCAAAAACACGAATTGATCAGTGATAATTATTGGAGAATTCCCTAATTGATAGCAATTATTGAATACAGCGGGCACACCGTTCTAATTGGGAGCTAATGTAAACGAGCTGTTTAATTAGTTGTCCATACGTCTGGTGTCGTGATCATGTATTAATTACTACTAATGCCATCTGACTTGAGTACGTAATAACCTGGCGTGTACAGTTCGCGTCGCATTAGCAATGGAAGACTCGAAGCCCGCCCAGCAATCCAGAGCTCGAAAAAAACCCCTTTCATTACCACACAATATGAGACAAGTAAGGGGGAAATTGTTGGATTTGAAAAAAGACGCAGACACTGTGTAAATGTAATTTCCAAGTTGTAAGGATGGGCACAACGGCAGCTTTATTTGACAACTTTCACCGAAGGCGATTGGAGAGGACAAGTGTGTTTTGTTTTAATATCCCTAAAGAACTAAACTGCGACTAACTCATGTTCCTGTTGATATATATTTATTTTATTTTACTTTATTAAGGAAAACAAACAACTACGCCATGTATAGTAAATTAGAAAGAAAAGAGAAGCATACATAAATGTAGATAATAGTGCATCAACAACATTTTCTACGAATTATTCCACGAAGTATTTTCATTGAAGGGAAAAAGTGACTCTAATAGCTTGTGGCGAATTTACACAAATGACGCCAGTAGTTTTTACAATTTTCTTTTTTCCTTTTTCCTCGATCAAAATCATATTAAAAACATTTTTTTTGTCAATGAAATTGTAATTTTGTTACTTATGCACTATCGTCCTAATGACCTTTGTTAACCAAGTGTCCTAGATTTCTTTTATTTTCATATTTTTTCCAAAACTACCTAGCCTATCGCCTGAACACCATACACATCAATATATAAAAGCGGTAAAGTTCAGCCTAAAGAAGTTTTCATTTTAAAATCGTAAAATAGCAGATTTCATTCGTTCATTACAATTTCTTTTGTTACAAATTATAAACAATAGAAACTATAATAAATTTTATAAGCTCAAAAGCCCTAAAAACGCGGTCTCATTATCTTATCATGTTAAAAGGTTATCATGTTATATAAAAATGTACTTATCGTTAAACTCGGCGATAAGTCAATTGATTGCATGTAGTGAGTTTAACAATGTCATTAATTAACTTTTAACTCAACAAACATGCACGACGCGAGGAACAACACCTGTTTCCTTAATGTTATCAGATGAAAATTGAAATAAAGTTCATTAAAGTGACAACTTTGTTGATAGACTTAGGGCCTCTTTCACAAACTACATGTAAAGTGTTGATTAGTTACTTTTAGAAATAATTTTCTGTTATATTGAATTATGCCCTCGGTTTACTGCATCATTCGATGGGCGATTTTTTTTTATTATTTTCTATTTAATGTTTGGGACGTTTACCGTACAAACAAAGGTATATCAGCTCCATTATCCCCGGTTACCGGTGACTTTAAATGACAGTTTGGCCTACTTGACGTTTGAGAAATAGGCGCTTATAGAAATAAATAAGTTTATATGCATCGATGTTTACATGGTATGGTTTATTTATGTTTTATTAAATTATATCGATTTCTTTAATTTCAAATAATATAATAATATCTATAACTAACTACATTTGTTATAAATTGAAATCGCTGTCCTCGTCTGTCTGTTTCTCTGCTAACTTCTTCTAAACCAACCGGTTTTCACTACATAGGCTATCACTACATAGTACAAAACAGTCGCTTCCCGTCTGTCTGTACCTATGTATGCTTAGATCTTTAAAACAACGCAACAGAATTTGATGCGGTTTTTTTAATAGATAGAGTGATTCAAGAGGAAGGTTTTAGTATATAATTTTCAACGCGGGCGAAGTCGCGGGCACCAGCTAGTATTTTATAAAGTTACGCGGACGAAGACGCGTGTAACAGCTAGTAATGAATAAAATCAAAAACTACTAGACCGATTTTAAAAGCTCTCATCTATAGAACGTGGGCGAATTCGTGTGCACAGCAATTTGATCTTAAGATAGGTTAGTTCTTATTTTGAACCCGGACGAAGCCGGGAGCGTGTAGCTGGTCTTTTATAATTCAAAACGAACGAAGTCTCAGACAGCAGCCAGAAATGTGTAATTTGTTAGACATTAAACCAATTATTTTGCTTCATAGACGTAAATGTAAAACGAACTCTCTCAGTGCACGTTGCGATTCACCATGACCTAGGGCTAGGGTTTACATGAACAAATCTATGCAACATAAAACACATTTTAGTGACGAAGATCTCGAAGCTTAAATAGCTTAAATAGCGTTTGGCGTGTGGACGTTTTATTTTTAATTCTTGCGCCGTGTCGCCGAAGCAGTTTAATTGGTAACGAAACGTTTGTGGCTAATTGCTGGTGTCGCTGTGACACCGGAGGGTCGCATTCACCTGTCCGCAACTTGAACATGCCTCCGGTGAGCCAAATTACCCGAGAGCGGTCACGAACGCTCAGACTTTTTCGACGCGTTTTAAGGCAGTAACTACACTGATTCAGCTCCATTTGCGTTTATCTGTACGATTTTGGTTTGCACATGTACATTTCCGCTACTTTTAGCCTCGTCTTTTTATTATATTATATAGGTGATTATAGTGAATATATCTGTACTAGTCTATACTAATGTTATAAAGAGGAAATATTTGTATTTTTGTATGTTTGTAATGAATAAACTCAAAAACTACTGGACCGATTAAAAAAATTATATCATCTATACGAAGCTACATTATAAGAGAGTAACATAGGCCACATTTTATAGAGGCCATTTATTTTATAGGTACCTACATAAGGAATGTAGACTTGGTTTAAATGATTCTCAGCTGATACTTTATTTCGTATTAAACCTACTTGTACTATGATTTGTTTTTAAAAAATATTTAGACAAATCATAGTAGGTATACATAATTGGTTCGAAAAAATATATAGAAAAAAATTAAAAATATTAATAATTTAAAAATGTAATAAATAACTCACACACAATACGGATTAAAAATAATATAATAAAAGGACTGCAAATCGACGCTGTAAACAGATTACTTCTGACCGGTCCCATTGGAAAATTATATGGGAGGCCTTTTACAGGCAATGGACATCCTACGACCGAGATGATATTTTCATGATTATATTAAAAATTTAATAATATCAAATAAAATTATTTCATATATTACACTTTTCTAAAATCTAACTAGTGTTAGTAAAATTCAATATAATCTAAAGCAAAATTTATCTAAAGGTATTTCCTTTGGTACGTTTACGTTTACCGTTAGTGAAGACTGAGCTTAATTTCAAGGCAACAGACATCACGACACCGACACTGAGTAATAGCCAACCTCTCAAACGCTAAACAGTTTTAAGGTCCAGGGTTATTTTATGAGACAAGGAAGCAAAGAAAATGTGAAGAAGTTACGTATCCAATTTCCTTTTTAAAAGCGCCGTTAACTTATTGAGCTGCAGATTTCCTCATTATTTTATATACTTACTAATAACTAGCAATTATTTACTATTATTATCATCTTAAAAAATTCTACTGTTTTAATCCAAAGTGAATTAGGAAGCGTTAATTATTTCATTTTTGGATGAAATCAATTGGATACATAATTGGATGAATCAATTGAAGGCGTGAGTGGATGAAGGTGATCTGGTAATATGTCGCATAATTCCAATTTTGAATAAATCGAGGTTAAAGTTTTAGTTTTAATTTTTGAGATAAGTCGCCACGGAACTGATTTTTGTACTAAATTATGATGCAAAGTTGTGTAAACAACCTAAAATATTAATGGTATGATAGCAGTTAAACACTTGTATTATTTAATTAAAAAAAAAATGAACCTAAGCTCTCTCTTTTATTAACAAAGGTAAACTTTTCTGCACTTTTTGCTTTTTAAAATTAACTGTACATAACACCTTTTTCAACTTTTTATTTCCCAAAATTGTCTTATATCGACGATCTTAAGGTCTGTAATCATTTATATGGATATATTACATTCATCGACGCAAAAAAAACGAAAAAACCCAAAAATGCAACATATAACCTTCATCCACTCACGTCTTCAATTATGTACATACTCAATGATGATCATAATTAGGAATTTATTTATGTAATCAAATGAAATAGACTTTTTCTTAGAACTAGGTCTTATAAATCATTTGCTTAATGATATTAAAATAAAATAAAATTGGTTAATTGTTTTTTTTTAGATTTGTAATTTTTTATTCTCTGATAAAATAAAAAGTTTATCATTCTTTGATAAATCTTGAATAAAATAAGAATTAATTAATTGACTTAGGATTCTAAGTTCTATTCCTACTAAGAATAAAATGGTTAAAGAAAGTTTTAAAAGTTGGCCTTAGTCCGGATCTGGAACCTAGATGCCAAATGAACCCTTCTTGGCATGAGGTTGAGCTCTAATCTCAACTTCGGCACATCTATTGAGTCCAAAGCCCAAACAGCAGCCAAAAAGCTGGGCATCATAACATACTTCACACCTGGACAGCTCATATCTTTGTATAAGGCGCAAGTCCGATCTTGCATGGAGTATTGCTCCCACCTCTGCCAGCTACCAACTTGCTGCACTCGACTCGTTGGAACGCAGAGCTAGGAGACTCAAGGCGACAGTACTCTTTTAAAATGCAGGATGCAGAGCCTGGCACGTAGACGCAAAATTGCCTTTCTATGTGTATTTTATAAGTGTGCTCAGGAGCTCATACAGCCTTCCCCTTTCTTCCATCGGACATACAGACGTACGGCTGGTTACCATGCTCATCTTTTCGAAATCCCTCCTTTTCGGACTAACCGCTATAAAACATCCTTTATAATGCGCACTGCCAAGGTTTGGAACTCCCTGATCTTTTCAAAGTTCGAGTGAAAAGGCATTTTCTGGGTGAGCTCGCTCCATCATAGGCCTCATCCTTGCTACTCAGCTGGTTGTTCAAGAGCAAACCCATCTCTAATAAAAAAAAAAGATGGTCTTGCCAACTAGGTTTCATTTGGAATGTATGCATGGTTTTTATACAACTTTCATTGTAATTACTTTAGGTCATACGACTAATGCGATTATGAGACCTTATTCTTGAGATGTAGGATAAGGAATTAGGAGGTTATAAGGAGAAGGGGCCCATACATGCTTTATTTACATGGTGGACTTCTGTCTGTAAAGGTGTAGTTAACTGTCGCTAGACGTGCTTTCCTATTTATCACTTACGAATAAACCTGCCCCTATTAACTTAGAAACAGTATTAAGTTTAAGTATCACTTCTAAAGTAATTACTATGCTTAAATCCTAAGATAAGTAAAGCCAGAGTAATAAAATAACTTTACAAACACTTGTTTTTTGTATTTGTAAAAATCATAGGCTTACCACACTTCTTATTGCAAAATAAAGTTAATAATTTATATAAAAACCTGGAACAATAAATTAAGAAACTATGTTTAAACAAAAGAAGTAATAATTTTACTTTTTCCGATAACGTCAGTAAAAATATATTTAACTTAGCATTATTTATTTTTAATAATTCAAATTAAGTAATGTCTATTTTAATTAAAAAAAAGGGTACCTTAGCTTGGTATCAGCGAATCTAGTCACCAGTATTCATTATTATCTGTATTCATCATCGAAATACTACAATGGAATTTGCGTCACAAATGCCAAAGCGGCACATAAAAAGAACGCCTTTGACAGAATCATGGCGGACTCTTGCCTTCACGCGTCAATGGTAAAAGGTAGTAACGATCAATTTCTACTATTTCATTTTAAACTCTAATGGGTTGACGTAAATTAATATTTTCTTTAAATTACGTACTTATTATTATGTTTGTTTTGTTTTAAATGACAGTTCATGCTCTACGCATATGTCACTTTTAAATGTTCCATAAAATTCGTAGTGTTTTGTATGGCACGCGGGTACCATGTTGTAGTAGTTTGATGGTATTCGTGGATATAATTTTTTGAACATATTCGTAACATCTCGCACCAATCGAAACAAAACAGAGTTCTCTTGTTCGAATTCCTTGTCAATTTTGGAATCAATTTTTAAAAAGTTGTTTCTGTTCTGAGTGTGCAGCGTTTCGTCCCCTATCTGTTGTAAAAATATTTATAACACAAGCCTATTACTTACTTTGGGATCTAAAAAATGTATGTGTTTAGTCTTGGCGATTTATTATTTTATTATTATTATTTATCTTATAACATCTCAAATGCCTCATACCTAGGTAATGCCAGCGTCAACTGAGCGAAACCAGAACGAATGCTCGACCGACTAAATATTCGTATATCACGTTTAATAAGATCGATATTAAACGACCATAACTTATAACAACTATCGATAAAGATGTCTCGGGAATGCTTCTTTGAAATCCGTCCCCTTTACAAACGAACCTCTGCATACAAACACACCTACTTGTTACATATAAATCAAACATAATGAGAGCTGCACATCTATTATAGGCCATTACGTGGACCTTACACTAAACTCGAAACATAAAGGCACATCCAGACACGACGCGCGTAACAATCATGGCATAGAACGAGACGAACTTCCTGACATCCATTTAGTCGACAAATACAAAAAAAATATTTACGACTATTTTTTTTAAAGTTAGTTTTTATTTTTAGTTTTTTAAAGTGGAGTAATAATAATTATAATTAATTTGTTTAAGATCTAGTTTCTCTTTTTTTATTTTTTTACGAACATTTTTTTTTATTTCAGATAGAAATTATTGTGAAATTGTATATCATTTTCTCTAATAAATAAATATGATTTTATTGACATATTATTCTTGCAAATATCTGGCAATTTTTTAACATTGAGATTTGCAATGACCTTGTCTAGTTATTTGGATTCTATTTAGTTGTTTTTGACTAACAGATATATATATCGTTTTACACTCGCATCGTCAAGTGTACGCTGCATACTCGCAACGCTAGTGTACATAAGGCTTAATGTCAAGTTTATAACAATGCTCAACTTAATCAAACAACTCAAACGTTTCACCAAATAAGGGCCGCGACGCGCCTTCGCGATTGACACGCGGCGCAGTCATTTGATTGACTTGTTACTCTGTGTGTGTTTTTGTACACACGTTCACTAATAAGCTGTATTCCCGCCATTAATAAAGTCGTGGTCGAATACCGAAGCTCTGTCTATTGAACGCGCTCTGTGACAAACTGTCTTATTTATCACCTCCAACTTCAACTGGTGCCGTTAAACTCGGCAGATATTGTGGTCACTGGATGCACAATCGTTTTAAATATCTCTTTGGAATGATTCGCAACAGCAGGGAAATTTGTATTGCACTAATAACAGTAATCACATGATATAAATTATCGACGGACTTGAGGTCCGCACAATAATTGCATTGTTACTATTGAATGTGAGCTGAACATATTCGTATTCATATAGCGCCATGTCACGAAATTTTGAAGTAACGGTTGATTTTATTATTCATCGGAACAATACAAGATCACATTTACCACAATAGTTATAAAAAACTTTTTCAGTGTAAAAGTTTTTTTCACAAGAAATACAAATACATAGTACTTAGACTTAAAAAGCAAAACCTTATCTACATACAAAATTTTAACCAAATCGTTAGCCGATATTGACTCACGCGAAATTATATAAGTATATGTATACAAGAACTGCTCGTTTAAAGTTCATTATTAAAAAGTTGACGTAAAATTTTACAGTGCCCCTTTATTTAAAAGAAAATTAGTCGTTAAAAAATGTGATGTGATCTAATGTGTATAAATAAACAAACATAAAAAATTACAATAAAATCTAATACGTTCTTATACTTACAATAATAAACCTCCTCCAATAGTGATTAAGACACAGGAAAGAACACCGTAGAATGTGAAGAAGGCTTATTAAAAGTAGAATCTCGCAAGTAGTTATCATAAAATCGCGAAGACTGCATCTGTTTTTCATTCCAATTGTTTGTACTAACAGTACGTTATAAAGCCGCTCTATTATGCGTCTACTGGGCATGTAGTTAAACTAGCAATAATGCGAACTAGCTAAGACGTAAATTTTTTAACGGTGGGTAGGAGAAATATTATCTAAAGAAAAAGTACTTAACTGCGCCACAGAATAATTTAAAAAGAAATTTAAAGAATTTGTTAAGAATGTCTCATTTAATGTGGAAATTTCAACCTTATTTCTCTTTCCTACCAATCTACCTAACTTATCTTGGTTTACATATTATAAATTCAATTTTTCAACTTTACAGTACTTATATTATTACGAATACATATATACGTATTTATATTTTTACTTGAGCAAATTATGCGACTGTTTTCAGTTATACATATCAAAACTTAACAAAAAATATTGTAAACTAAGCAAAGGTCTCGTAAACCACGCTTGTCATTCATTTGTAAAATCTTTATATATATATATATATATTTCTTCTGTGCGTGTGTATGTCACTGAACTCCTCCTAAACGGCTAGACCGATTTTAATTCTGTCTTCACTTATGGATAGAGAGATAATCAGGAATGGTTTCAGGCACCCACTAGTAATCCAGTAAAATAAGAAGTTCACCTCGGAATTCGAGATACCCAGCTATAAACTCGTATAAACTTGTATTTTGACATCCTAAAAGTTCTCTCAAAACCTACATATGGTAGGGTGTCCGCGTCTAGAACTTTTAGGATGTCAAAATACAAATTTATACGAGTTTATAGCTGGGTATCTCGAATTCCAAGATTCTTATCTAATTTTAACTTATTTGACTGGATGAAAAATGAGATACGTAGGTAGGAGAAGACCTGCTATCAAATTAATTTTTCAGTTTGCTTGACATTTGACAACAAAGAATCTATGAGCACTCCCTCTCTTTCGTACAGAAGCTTCCAATGTTAAGATAGCCATGACGGTCGCAACCTTCGTAGAGAAGATGCAAAGGCGACTATTATCGTATGTATTGTATGTATACTTAATACTTAATCTTTACTTAATATATATTTTTTGTATTTTTTATTATAATTATCTATTCATTCGTGACCAATACGTACGATTTCATGGACTCGTTTTAATAAATTAAAATCAATCTTATTAAAAAAAAAATATTTTAATAGAATACCCTTTTTTTCTCTATCTGCAATTATCACACTACACGTCAGTGTCTTGTTTAAGTGGTAGTCGCGTGAAATTCTTTACGTTCCGATACATCGTCGAAAGAACGATCGCGTAAATAGCACAAAAGAAAATTGTAGGAGCGCACGATTGCGCACTAAACGCATTTTCCGCAGCACTAATGCGTTTAGCCATTCGGAATGCGATTTACTGGGGGCTACGCGTTATAAATACTCGAACAACTATCTTAGTAACTCGAGATTTTTAAAAAAAACTAACGTTCAATGTCTAGTAAATAAGTGAGGAAGTGCACCAAGTGCATACTTTGGCATGTTTTTTATTGCTTTACGTGTTAGACGTAAAAGTATTCTTCTAACTTATTCTTGTAAAAGAGAAGAAATGGTATAATAAAGTTGATGCATTGCATACAGGATGAATATATTATACACATTTTAGGCATTAATTGTATAAAAAAGCAGGTTCATTAAAATAGGCACTTATATTTAACAATAACTATCTAATTATGAAAATCGTGTCATTTTGTCAGCTTCTAAGACAGGCCATATTTTTTTTTTTAATAAAATTATATTTTTTCGTCCGTTGTATTATTTTTTATATCAAATTTATCCGTTTCTTTAACTAAAATCCAACAGTAGGTACTAAATGTTATTTAAATTTAAATATATCTATACCAATATATAAAACTGAAGAGTTTTTTGTTTGTTTGGTTGTACGTGGTAATCTCAGGAACTACTGGTTCGAATTAAAAAAATCTTTTTTTATTGGATAGTCTATTTATCGAGGAAGGCTTATAAGGCTATAGATAGAACGCGGACGAAGTCGCAGGCACCAGCTAGTTATAACATAAAGTCGCTGCCCGCCTGTCTGTTACTCCGCTGACTTCTAAACCACACGATGAATTTTGATGGGTATTTCACTAATAGAAGGAAAACCCGGGGGGACGAGTCGCTAGTTTTCAATAAGACTGAAAACATCTTCGGATTTTATTGTTTTACCGACTCTCTCGGAATATATTCTGTCACTGTAATCGATTCAGAGAATGCCTCCTGTTAATAAATCCCAAGGTCCATGAAGGCCGCGAATATTTCCGCGTTGTTCTCGGTAACATAAAACCTCGGCGCTTCGCGAACACACAAACGTGTCGAATGGAGAGTGCGGGCATCGTTTACTATGCTTCTCTAAATAGCTACCAGTATTTATTATTCGTCCCGCCAGAGGACATGGGACAGGGCGAGGGTAAATCACTTGTAACTGCCGGTTAAGGTGCGCTTACACGAAGTCAGATTTGTAGTCAACGAACCTTAAAAGGTGTTCGGTGTTCCCACGGTTTTTTTTTCTCAGTATGACGGCGCCTTTATCCATATTTGGTGTTGAAAGCAGAGTAATACACTCTTAAAGATAACCTTAGTCTTATTTCGTGATAATAGTACTTTTAACACAGAAAAAATCCTAATATGTAGATGGCTATCATCATTAAGAGATCCCTAGTCGTCATGCTAAGAATCGAAAGAGTACCTACTTCGTGTTGAGATGTTTCCATTTTTCTAAAAAAATTGGGCTCTTGTGACCTTGAGTCTCCCCTGCTAGTGTATAACATCGACGTTCAACTTCCGTAATATATCTACTCATATACACACACTCATCTTTTACCTTAACGCACTAAAATAACTATAACTTCATTTGTATAGAAAATTTTAATCCTAATTCAAAACTAACCGTAGCGAGCCATGAGAAGCATATATCTTGAAAAAGTGTCCAAATTTCGTCAGAAACATTCACGAATCACTAATATATCAGTTGCGCGAACGTTGAATCGGCGTTATGACCAAATAAGTTGAACGCACTGTCTCTGAAGGACAATTTGCCCCGGACACGTCACTCAGTGTAATTGGCCGGCCGCCATTAACTAATGAGACGCTACAGAGTTACGATACGATCTGGTCGGCGTGTACGCAAAGCGTATATCTGGTGGGATCGAACGCGCCCCGTTAGGTCAAAGTGGCGATGACAGCAGCCAGGCGACAACAGACACACGACCGACGACGCCGCGTCAAGATCCGAAGACTCGATAACGTGGGGTCGAAGCAGAAATTGCCAGGCCGATACTAAACGTGACACGTTTGTGGTTTTAAGAACACGAGTTTTGTCTTCGATGATGGTCGAAGCCAGATGATGTTAGCACCCAAATATATATTTTAATTTATATATAGTTTTAAATAGCACTAAAACAGTCTGTACCTATGTGTGGATGGATATGCAAATCTTTCGGTTTGGTATATGAGTGAAATTTAAAAAAAATAAACAAGAACAGATAGTCTGTGTCGAGACCATTATAACATTCCTAAAGACACATGCAACATCTGAGGTGATCATGCAGGAATTTGTTTACTACTCCCTTAAGCAGACCATATTGTAACTAGATGGGAATATCTCAGAAAGGAGATGGGAATATCTCAGAAAGGAGATGGGAATATCTCAGAAAGGAGATGGGAATATCTCAGAAGGACACATCAGGACTAATTATAAAACATTTACTTCTAGCTAAAATATTTAAAAAAAAACTGAAAAACGCGTTTATTTATAATACATACGCACTAAAACAATTTCTTATGTGCATAACACATAAGAATCTGAGAAGAGAGAGAAAAGAGAAAGAAACTTTTAAGAACCCATATAAAGAACCCAATTTTCTACATCCAAGTTCTTTATCACAATCTATGTGGAATTTTTTTACTAGCTTTAAGCTATTTACTCAAACTGTTATCATGTATTTATACCTGTAATTTTCCCTAAAATAAAATAAACAGACACTTAAAAGAAGAAAACTAAAATCCTCTTTTGTTTTTAAACAATATTCTCTACTTTAGTTCTCCATTAATGTATTTAGGTCTAATAACGTTTGATAACAATCTTAATGTGTTCATAATGTCTTTCGGCATTTGTCCAAGTATTTGACAGAAACTATTAATTGCACGGGCCGTGATCGTAATGCGTCTTCCTTATGAAAGTTTATTGAGCTAATCACTTTCTAGATCAGGAATTAATCAAGTGCAAGCGGAATATGTTGTGTTATTAGAACAGTAATTATCAGATGCATATTATATTATTGAGGTTGAATTTTGTGGTCGATCTTTGTGACAAATTTCGCGATAATTAAATAGCAGAGATTTATCTTTAATTAAAACAAAGAGTTTGTGTTTGTATGTTTGTTCGTTTGTATATGTAGGAGGTAATCTTCGAAAATATTCATTCAATTTAAAAAAAAACAGTAAGAACAGAATAGATTTTCAGGGTGAACATATGCAAAATAGTGGAATATTTAGACACCTATCTAATAATTAAGATTCAACGCTTGGCAAAAATATAATGTCATGCGTTATATTTGCTTTACATATTTTGATAGGCGTTATTTATTCAACACACCAGCTAGTTTTATATGTATAGAGGAAGGAACCTTAAATTTTAACTTTGAGTTTAAAGTTTTATAAAGTGCGTAGTAATAAAGAATG
The DNA here is from genome assembly GCA_945859745.1 of Synanthedon formicaeformis. NCBI lineage: Eukaryota > Metazoa > Arthropoda > Insecta > Lepidoptera > Sesiidae > Synanthedon > Synanthedon formicaeformis. The sequence goes on from OX243964.1 coordinate 1,907,817, forward strand.
TAGTTAGATTTTCTTTTAAAGAAAAACAGACATGTGAATGTTTAAGTGCGTTTCTTAACTTCAAGGAACTTAGTTGCAGAACTCTTAGCAACTGTAACTAAATCAAACTTGCAGTTCACCACCCCTATCACATATATCAAATGCAATACACGACCAACACGGCCCGAGTTCATACAAAGACGTCGCGCGACTTGAAAGCCCGACAAAATGGATGCCGGGCTCGTTAACCAGTTGTGTTTTACAATAAATCGCGGGCGTCGTCGGGCGGCACCATTAGTATCACGTCACGGCCTTTACAAAGGCTCGGCCACAATGCTGTGTGTACAACGTTAAATTTTAAAAAATAAATTCACGAGAAACTACAGAAACAACAGGATCAACGCGAAATTTAATCGCTAATTAAGAAATTTTTGTAACCCACAAATTTTGAATAGCTTGCAACTTGCAATGAAAATGTAAGAAACCAAGACATTAATGGATAACTGTCTGTTTCGCCGCTAATTTCTTCTAAACCATTCAATGGATTTTGATACGGTTTTCACTAATGGAAAGAGCAATAAACAAGTATTATAATTTTCACAAAAAATTGCAACCGTGAGGAGCGGAGCGGGTCAATAGTCCATAATAATTACAAATGATGTGCTGACAGCCAATAATAAATATGTATGATATATAAAGTAGAATGTCTTCCTAAAGGTGGACTGACTACTCTGACGAGTTATAAGGGCCGCAGGTCATTGCTGGAGCTACTTAAGCCAGGCTGATTAAAACCGAAAAATGGGAGACGTAAAGATTCCGCGTCATGGGACAAAATTAAATATCACGTTTTGTTGGTTGGTCGGAATAACAGTTGTTTAATAATTATAATATTTATTGCGTTACATTAGTCCAATAGCGGTGCGTACTTATCTTCGTAATCTGGGATCTAGATCCTTAAGATGTTTAACAAATGTCAAATTCAAAATAAGTTAAATTTTAATGAGGATGAATGTATAGATGTTAATTATTCTTTCACGTAAAAACTACTAAATGGATTGCTCAGAAATTTTGAGTTGGCTTCAGTCTGGATCTGGTAAGTAGTGGACCGATTTGAAAAAATCTTTCACTGTTGGGAAGCTATATTATCTATCAGAGCTATATATAGGCCATATTTTATAAAGTTACGCGGACAAAGTCGCGTGCAACAGCAAGTAATGCATAAACTCAAAACTACTGGACCGATTTTGAAAATTCTTTCACCTACAGAAAACTACATTATTAGAGAGTAACATAGGCTACATTTTATCAAGTTAAGCAGGCGAAGTCGCGTGCAACAGCTAGTAATTTATAAAGTTTTGCCAGCAAAAACTACTCCTTTATAATTATGTGTCCTAGCGTGAAATTATTACAAAGAGCACATACATGTTTTTAAAGAGTATAAATGATCATCTCAATTCCTACGGTCAAACGGCTCGAGACTGGACGTTTGTGGTCCGTTTTAAAGCCCTTGAATGTTATCTATAAGGTGAGTGTTAATCTGACGGGACAGTTTGCTCAGCGCGAAATGACCGTACGTTTATCATATGCCTCGCCTTAACCGCACCGAGACTAACATTATCTGAATATTATGCTCTTTCAGAAAACTGAGCGGGAAATTAGTTTTGAAATCTTGATCGCTTCCGCGTCTTAGGGTGGGTATTCATCATAGTGAGAATGTACATAAATCTATGTTTGAAAATAATGGAGCTATATTTTTTTTTATGTAAAAGTCGGCAGGCAGGGTGACGGTCCAACCATTGTATATTAACACGAGTAACGCCATAGGTGTTGCCTATTTATAAGAATAGGGATAAGGAATGCCACCAGACAGGCTGCCTAATATACATAATATATGACTGCGAAACGTAGTGTTCTGTGCCATTGATTTTTTTTATTTGATTTTTTAAAGCTAATCTTTAATATTACGAATAACTATTTAATTTTATATTTACATTATCAGATCCAAATAATGAACAGCTTTGAAATAACATAAATTGTTAAATACTGCTATTATCTACTGTAACCTTTATAATTATGTTTGTTCTTATATAAAGTTAGTCCTTTACAATTATGCGCCCTAGGGACATCTAAATCTAAATTTGGTTCTGCTTGATAAAACAACTACCTATTTTATTCTAAATATTCATATACATCTTCATAATTTTATTACTCTTCCAAAAAGATTTTTATAATAATTCGTAAACAGTAATACTTTTCCTTATTTAATACAAATAAATATTTTTTTCTTAATTAAAAAAAAATCTTAATGAAGATTCTTAATGCAAAATCTTAATGAAGATTAAAATAAAGATTTTTCTTATTTAATGCAAATAGTGGAGACCGTAATATAGTCACGGGCCTAGTGCTGCTGACAAATGCTTGATGGCGTGAGCATCACAGCCATTTAAATCAGCGACAATGTGCAACTACCGTCAAGCGCTATCTTGTGGAGGCGCGAATGGCGACCTAGTTCGAGGCGCGTGCGCGGCCTAGCCATAGACTAAACATAAATTAGATAGAAGTGCATATGAATGATTGATCGATATAATCGTTTTTATTATTATCGATAGTTTTTTTTATTATTATTTATTCAAATTATTATTTAATGCGGATTCCCGCATTAAATAATCTGGACTAGCAGAAAAAAATATTTTTCATTTTGTAAATTACTGGTCGTTCACGCGATGCAGTACGCGGTGCACTCTACACAAACTCGTGGAACCTTCTACACCTAGAAGACTAACATTAGATAAAACCAATTAGTTTTAAAAATTTTGTGATTCACATTAACGTTAATGCAGACGAGACTTTTGTTCACAGAAAACAAAAATTGACAATGTGTGGAAAATGGCCAACTTTTACGAGAGACTTTTGGCCACGGAAGACAAAAATCGTCGAAATGTGGAAAAATGGCTAACTCTTAAGAGAGACTTGCTCGCGGAAGACAAGAATTCCCGAAGTATGGAAAACTGTTTATAAAAATCATACTGTCGGTTTCAAACGTCATTGACGTGGTCATCGTGCGTCTTGACACGTTAGTTCTATTTTTCTTAGCCTTTTTTTTTCGAGGTCTCCTACGTACTTTTGTGCTGGCCGATATCCCGATGTCCTTGGTTATTTGTGGGACTTTTAGCTTTATCCCCTCGAGTGTATTATACGGTGCAGTTTTAAGCAATCAATTTTTTCCACACATCAGCGATTTTTGTCTTTCGCAAAGAATATCCCTCGTCTGCGTAGGCCCTAAGTCAAAATCCCTCGAAAGCTTTCAATGACATTTCACATCTAAATGTATTTAGGTCTGTGAAACACACAACGTAACTCAAGCAAAGCGCGATACGATCGGCACGAGGAGCGATGAAACGCGACTGTTTACGAGTTAGTCGAGGCAGATTGCGGACGCAATTGTTTTTGACTGAGATTATTTATTTATTAGATTAGTGTGTGTACCGTTCCAACAAAGACATTTTTAAAGCACAGTTACTTACTTTATTATGAAGATATTAACATTACGCGAAACATAATACAATTGTATATTATCTTATTGAAAAGAGACTTACGGCTAGTCATGCGAAGATTAGCAATCTACAAGAGAAGCCAGCAATGAGCATTTGTTGGTTAATCATGATAATTAGTTAATTAATACAATATAATGTACTAGTTGGTGCCCGCGCTTCGTCCGCATTGAAAAATGAAAGATATAACGCCTGAAAATATATGTGAAGCAATATAACGCCTTACATACTTTTGCCAAGCGTTGGTTCTTCATTTTTAGATAGCTGGTAGCCCTATTGAAATATTAAGCCTAGGTATGTCCATCCTGACTATTGGTGAAAGATTTATTAAATCGGATGAATAGCTAGTTTAAAATTAAATCATTCTAAAATACTTATCAATCTAGTACTATCACTAGCCACAATAAAGTTAAATTTCTTAAGGTATTGTTTCTATAAGCGAATTCAAACGCGAATGGCTTTGCATCTCTAGAATTGGATGTTGCAATTCCCATTGAATAGCAACAATGTAAAGTGTCGCTTTATGTGAAACGTTTACTTGTAGAGATAAAGTAAACATGACGTAGGCGTTAATATTTTGAATGGAGCGCGCGTCCGCACTCCTTCGTGGTTGGCATGTAAATGACCGAAACCGCAGGTGCGTGGGTTTGATGCGCAAGCGACGCGTTTACACGAATAGGGCAAATCGATGTTCTAAAGAGAAAGGCAAACTTGTATGGAGTTTTGAATCTCTATATTAGACGTATAGATAGTATAGATTTTAATATAAAAAAGATTTTTTCGAGAAATTTAATCTCAAGTATAAAGTACATAAAAGCACTGCGTTATTTATAAAATAACAGCAGTAGCAATGTACAACAATGCCAGTATTAAAAGGACATCCCATAACGAAAGCCTAAAGTCATTATTTAAGGGGCTATACAACTGATGTGTTCAGTCTTGGCGATTTACTTAGGTATTAATTAATTATTCTGCCATTTCTCAACTTTTGGTTAAACTAAAACAGAGATGGTCCTGAACACATCACTTATCCGATACGAATAAGTTTCTTGTCTGGCATAAAATACATAGTTTATGTGAGTTTGTAGAACTTTTGAGTCAACAATAAAGGGTCGATAATAAATTATAAATGTGAATGGAGCTGCGAACAGGCTTCATGGGAAACCCTACGGTACAATGGTATTCGAGTTAACATTGAACTTAATCCGCGCTTTAGTAAAGTAAATGAGAATAAAATATCATCGCACGTGTCTGCGGTATGCAAATGCGGCGGCCGCTGCGCGAGCGCATTAAAATGCAAGATGGCGGAAGCGCGCACGCGAGGTCGCGGGGTCACCGGTATCGCCACGCGCCATTGTCCGAGCTACCGAGTAGGGCGACCACATATTCAGTACAAATAAAATCCGTTTAATTTTCTAAGAAAAATTTATCAGTACTATAAATATTCGTAAATCCCTTCTCGCATTGGCAGCGTTCGAGAAGCTCCGAGACAGGAGCTTTTGAAATTGTGATTTTGGAAAATAACTACAGGTTCTATATATATTTGAGAAATACAATATTTTACATAGACATGTACTTGAAGTGTTAAAACAATAAATGGATCAGTAATGTGAATAATTTACGATACTACTTTCAACAGAAACATATCCTTAATAGGGAGTGCACAAAGTCGGGATTTTACACAAAATATTTAATTAAAATCGGTACAGCTGTTTTGGAGCAATTCAGTGACGATATAAGATTAGGCTTTACAAAACGCTAAACATCTTTTTGAAAGCCAAATTTAATCGAAAAATGAAGTATATGCAAGGATTTTTATTTCTGCAAATCATAAATTAACAGAAGCAGATATTTTATCAGCTCATTGCGTGGTCACCTCACCGCTATCCTTTCACGATCCGCTAAATCGCCGTGTACAATAGCGACTGAGCTCTCTTAAACCTAGAATTCCAACTTAAATACAATGTGCCGCGTAACTTAAACAATTATTTAGGTAATGAAATCTTTTGAATCTCTCTGCATACTTCCATAGACGAAACATTTAATTGAACCCAATTTATGAAAACACTAAAATATCGGCAAGGCTCATTACGGGAGAAACTTTACAATGACATCGACCTTGTTTAATTTATAATTATAAATTCTCTTGTGAAAAAATATACCTACCAAAAAATAGTTAAGACGGAATAACACCTAAAGTGCGTTGACATCCTTAGTTCTTTATATACCCTAAAGTCTGACTCAACTACCTAATAAAACTTTAATGCTTAGCAATAATCACTGTAGTTTCAAAATAAAAACCTTTTAACCATTTTTTTAAAACAGATTTTAACTTAACATAACAAAAAAAGAAACAAACAACAACAATATTTAAAAATTTTAAGTTTTCAAGCATTCGTTAGGAAAAAATAACTATCAAAAGTCGGAGTTAAAAGAATGTTACATGCTGCATACAACTCGAAGCAAAATGCATAATTTATTCACTTTCAAACTATGATAACGAAAAAATGTCATATTTCTTAGTTTTAAAAAGACATCAATAAATTAACCATTCGACTTAAAAAAGCTACTGTATTTAAGAATCAGATTTTATCATAAAAAACCATAAATAACTTAACTTGTGTAATTGGCCACCTTTTTAAACTTTAAAAATTAATTTAATTATAATTATAATTATATATTATTAATCTTATTATACTATACCGAAAATATTTTTCTTAGTGTCACATCACAGTATTTATGAAAGTGAATAATTCGTATTTTATTACAAACCTGAACAATATGACTCCAACGTTTTGATATAAAATAAAACAAAGTATTTTATGACTTTTTTTATATTTTTATTATTTAAAAAATGTATATATATATACAAAAGTAAGTTTAATACGATGAACTTACAAAACTAATTAGAAGTTTAGAGTCACATTGTTAAATATACTTTCAAAGTAACATTAGAACCAAGAAACAGACAGGCCATATTTTTTTAATTAAGCATATTCAATGGTAAACTTAAGGTGAGGCGTTTTCCATAAAATTATACCAAACATTTAACGAAATGGAACCGTAACGAACAAGAGGATAACACTTTGAGAACCTCAGGTTTAAATTTTAAAACCATCAAAGAAATTAAACATTCTATACAATTAAATTTTATCGAAAAAAGTATGTTTGAATATTCAAATAAACGTATACTTAGCTTAAGTAACAGTCCAAAAAAGAGCTATGAAATTATTTTTTTATTATTCAGTATTGTTCCATTTCGTCTCTATGCGTAATGACTTTAAAAAAAAACAGGTTATATAAAGCAAATGACCGATGAAGATATCTTAAAACAATGTAAAGAGATGGAAAAAGCCATGAACTAATGATGAGTTTCATAAGAAGAAATAAAAACGATCACAAAAAACACAAATTTAAGCTCGTCTAAGGGAACTAGCATTTGACTAACATAAAAAAATTAGGAAATTAGTACGGTTAAGCTTAGTATAAAATCTGCATATTAAATGCGACTGAACTCAAAAACACCAATCGAAAATTTGTAATACTAATCACTGATGCATTTTCTAAGATGAACACGAAATTTAATATTTTATTTTGTAGCTTAAAAGTATCGACTTTTCATAAATGATTAGTATCTTACATTCGTTTTTAAAAAATTTAAAAAACTTCTTTAATTAGCTCTAAAACTAATAACCATTTAAAACCAACGTTAAACAACGTTTAAACAATTTTAAATCAACGTAAAATTTGTATTTATTATTTTCAAATATTTTATATAATATAGCATACGTCTTTATACATTGAAAAAACGTATTAGAGAGAAATTTTAAAACCATTTCAAAATTATTTAAAATTTATTCCCACAAATCAGCTTCAAGATTTTAAACGTATTTTAAAATCATGAAAATCTTAAATAATTTAAAAATCGTGTTATATTTATACTATTTTGAAATTATCTTACAACTCAGGAGGAAAATTATAACTACCGCATTTATTACTGCATTTAAACCGCATTTGGTTTTTGATGAATTTTGCAATCAAAGTTATAGGATCTTTTCTATAAAGTTTTTTTTTATAAAGTTTAGACGCGCAGTGATACTTAACTTGAGAATAATGTATATAAAAAGATTGTAAAGCTAACATTTTAAAAATAAAAATCTAAACGAAACAATTGTGAATTCATAGTTTCGTAAGTTTCATACAATTCGAAATGTACGGAATTAAATTTATTTATTTTTTATTTTTGAAGTAAATAAACTCTTGATTATTTAGTAATACACAAATAGGTTTAATGATGAATATTATCTCAATGAATATAACAACTTAATTATAATTTAGCTTAAATATCATTTATAGCTCTCTGTTTAACATAATCACTCATAGATCAATCTTATCGTTGTTATTTTATTTTTTTCAATATAAAAATAAAATAATAGGAATCTTTTTTTTAAGATAATTTTTACTTATTACTAGTTACTAAACATCAATCGCCCTACACATCAATACAACAAAAATGTATTTTATTAAAATAACACTTCAGATATACTTAATTTACAGTATAATAATTTTACTGTTTAATGTTTTGGATATTTTCAATAATATTAAAGAGAAACAATCTTTTTTTTTTTATACTATAATCACTAATCCATTAGTGATTAGTGACTGATCATTATTATTTTTTTAACATCTATTACTTAGGGTGGGTTGCACCGTAGGCTTGGTTATTGTTACGGTCAAAGTTAACTTTAGCGGTAACTTTAACGGTGACAGTCGAAATTAACAATCGCATGTTGCAACATGATATTGTTCGTCACTGTCAAAGTTAAAGGGGGTTGGTTGCCATTATAAAATAATGTAATTTTCCTAGGTTGACGTAGTAATATTTTTTTTTTAATATGGCAACATTCAAAGTCACCTGTCTCAAAACTGTCACGGTTGACTTAACCGAAACAATAACTTTGACCGGCCAATATAGAGCTGTCAAGGTTGTCGTTAAGTTATGACGTCATTTTAACCGTTGTAAAAATGGTGCAACGCATATTATATGCTTAAGCGAAGATTTAACGGCTGGATTCGATATGGTCACCGTTAAAGTTAGATGGTGCAACCCACCCTTAATCGAAATTTAAACGGTTAAAATATCGTACTGTGGAATATGCCATGATAACGGTGAAAAGAAATTGCAAAACAATATATACGTACTTGAGTGGTGAGTCTTCGTCTTGTCGCCGCCACGTTTTGCCATCTTGTGTATTCTGAGAAAATGACAAATAAAATATCATCCACACCGATTTTATAAATAAACTAGCTTCTGCCCGCGACTTCGCCTCCGCGAATAATCCGTGCGAAGCCGGGGGAGCGGACCGCTAGTATCTTATTATAATTTGACCTGTAAAAGGAGGATAGCATGTAAAAGAAAAGTTAGTTACCTTTGCCAAGTTGCTCTTGTATTCGTTGAAAGGTATGAGCCTGACCATTTTGTTTTTGCCGAGCCTCCTCACCATTTCTTTGATGTGTTCGCGTTGCGTCAACGCCACTATCGCGGATGTGTCATCAAGGAATTGAACTGTCACGAGCCCTAACAAACAAAAAACAAAAAAACAACAAATTATAAACGACTCTTACTTAGACAAAAAAAATGTAAGAATCAAATTCAATATAAATATTAAATATGAACAATTAATGATTTTATTCAATGGCGACGTACGCTCGAACAGCACTATTTAAGTATAATAAAAACTTTAAAAAAAATTAAAAAGAAATATTCTCACCAAACGGGCTGAACAAATTGTTGATGTCATTTCTTAGCCATTCCTTGGGGAACGTTAAGAAGAAGACGTGATCACGAGACGGCGTCGCTGTAAGCAAAAGTATATAATGTAATTATCACAACGGCGATTAAGTTATGTGGCCTCTACACCATGGCCCGTGATGGACAATCACAGAATGCGTCATGATTGCCACTATCATTTTTAAATTGACACCATATTAAGCCATGGACGTTGAAACAGTAGCAGCTGTCGAACAGTACATTTATTTATTTAATGTATATGTATAACCAACCAAAACAAAATAGCACGCGTCGGCACCGTACCGTAAACAAATACGAACTGAATGATCGGCGAGGCGATCGTGTGGACACCCTTACAATCATGGCCGCAAACTTCCTTTGATGTTTGTTGGAAAAACCGACAAGACGGCGATTGCGCGCAATCGTCGTCGATCATGGGCAATTGCAGACGTAGAGGCCCTTTAATGGCTCCTCTTCACAATGGGCCATGATGGCCCATCAAATGATCGTCTATAATCGCCGCCATGATCGGGCAGCTCTCCACACAATCGTGTCTATTCATTTATTGACTGTCTACTGTTATGATAAGACGTCTATCGAAGATGTACACTGTAGCCGAGACAACTACGTACTGAGTAATCGGCGATTGTGTGGACGCGCACACAATCATGGGCCAGCATTCCTTTGATGTACCGACAACTTACCGATTGCTCACGATAACCGGCGATGATGGCCGATCACATACATATCACGCCCTCTACACAATCGTGCTTGTCTGTAATCGCCCATCATGGGCCATTGTGAAGAGGCGCCATAAAAGAACTGTTTTGGAGGAAGCGACAGGTGGGTAGTTACGTTCGTCGCCGGCGAGGTTGATGTACGGCGAGTTCTGGTGCGCGGTGCGCGCGAGGTACAGCTTGTTGAGGAAGGGCTTGAGCGCGACGGTGGAGGCGAGTGCGCGCGCGCGTGCGCCGTCCGCCTCGCCGCGCATGCGCGCCACGTGCGCGTGCATCGCCACGAAGCACAGCCCCGTCACGAACGCGTCGAAGCCCGCCTCGTGCGCCTTGTCGTGCGCCAGCGTGTACCCGCGCCCCTCCACGCACTCTGCAGCAAATTCACAATAATAACCAAGTTACTAGCTGTCAAAGTGAGCGCGCAGGGTAGCTGACGGGCGCCTCTAGTGACGACTGCGTGAAAGCCATTATTAACTTCAGCAATATAAAAAATGCTATACTCAAAATGTTGAAATGAAAATGAAAAAATCGTTTCGCTGGAGACTTGCTCATTCGAACCAATATTATTATTATTTGAAGAGTTGGTAAAAATCCAGCACATGTTAGTTTTAAATTATTAAATGTAGGTAAATGCACAAAGTGTACGTAGCAACGAGAAACAAAAAAAAACCCAATTAACATCATGTGTGTAACACATGATGTTAATTGGATTTTTTTTGTTACACATTGATATATACAGTGTATATCAATGCTTAATATAATATTTGTTGAGAATGAACCCAACGAACCCAAGATGAAGCCAGAGCCCATTTCATCAGCACCTGTGACGTTGCCAGTGTTATAGGCGACGGTTGCCACCAACGATCAAGTGGACCGTCAGCCTGTCCGACGACCTTACCATAAAAAAAAAAGTTTAAAGAAGATGAAACATACATACCGACTTTGGGCAAATGAAACGGTTCCACTGAGAGTGTGTCCAGCAGATGCGACAAGACGCTAGAGTTCACCTTGTCCTTGAAAGGCGGCAGACTCGACATGTACTTCGTGTCCAACAGCCTGTAACCAACACAAAGAGCGCTAGGCACAAATCTTCGGAAATGCGTGCGGCCGGACGCCCCGCTAGAGATATGGTATATTAGAACAAACAACCGTGTCACTAAAATGACGCACACTCACGTACAAATAGCACACAATGACAACCGAACCGGCGTACCCACTTACACGCACACAACTGCCGGACCAATAGAATTTGTTCGCTCGCTTGTTGTTCCGTGACGAAACACGTGATTGAATTCCGTCGAGGTAGATAATTCCGAGGCACGCCCTTTTCTTTAGCTGTGCCATATCTCTAGCGGGGCCGCGCGCACTTCCGAAAATCTGTGGTGCTAGGCATAGGGTGTAGATAGGTCACTTGAGTGTCGCTTAAGTGCTTAAGACCTATTGTTTCCTATTTCCTATATTGTACTTTCAAGTCATAAATGGGTTGATGACCTTCAAACACCTGAACAGATTTTCATAAACTTGTAATTATATAGCTATGAATGAACTATCCTGACCACGAAAAAAAAACCAATCAAAACCGGTACATCTATTTGATTCCACAAACAGTTACACAGCCATAACACGATAAACTTATAACACCCCGTTTTCGCATCGGACGTCCGGGTTGAAACTGTTCAAAAGGTAAGTTCAAGGATCATGTCGTTTGAAACGTATTAGTGCCGGTGTAGTATTGCCGCCAACATTTCAGCCGATTTTTTTTTTCGAATATGTACTATGAAATTAGAAAACTTACGCTGGGAACATGCAGTGTGCAAACTCCTTAAACGCAGCGAAATCCGGAGTGAGCGGTTGAAAGAAATGATTCATAGTGTGAAGTATGTCCAATAGCATATTGTGACCAACTACCAATTTCTCCTGGAAATATTAATAACAATAGGTACAAAAGATAGTCAAAGTGTTTAAACATAATTGGGCATAGCACCATAGCATTAATTTAGCTATGGTATAACACACGCTAGGGGCCGTCCATTAATCATGTGATGTTTTTTTAGCACTTTTAACCCTTGGTGATACGTGGTGAGGTTTAAAACTACCCCGCCCTTCCCCATCCATAATCACGTGTATTTTTAGTACCTACAAAGAATTTTAAAATTTTTAGAATATTATCTTTAAATACATGTATAAAAGTATAATCTAATTATATTCTAGAAAATTAAGGACCATGATAAAAATGTCTATACAGAAAGGAATGGTGTAATTTGACGAATAAATAAATACACGTGATATCTTACTACACTCCCCCGCCCCTCTTGTGTTATTTCATGATTTTTGCCGAACCCCTCCCCCCCTTTCGGAGCCTCATGTGATTAATGGACGGCCCCCTACCGGTAAAATGCATTTTATAGGAAAAAAATCAATACTAATAATAAATCTGTAAGGATTGGTGATGGAGTAAGTTACTTTGTTTTCAAAGATATCTTGTTTATAGGCTCTATACATGATACTGAAACTAATTTGACTATTTTTAGAATATTTTTATGTATGTATGTATGTATGTTCCTCCATAACTCTTGAACGAATCAACCGATTTGTATGAAACTTGGTAGACAAACATTTAGACGTACAGGACACGGGATAGTCTACTTTTTTCTTTTTCAACGCGGACGAAGTCGCGGACGCCAGCTAGTAAAGATATAAGAGGCCACGCTGGTTCGTTGAATAGAACGTTCAATAGAAGTTTTAAAAAGAAATAGAATAACTCACCGATTGACTAATCATCCTGGCTACCTTCGAGAAGCCGACTGCCTCATCGAAGTCCTCCCATTCCTTATCTTTCTTTAACTGTTCACGGTGTTCAGCTTCTTTCGCGGATGCCAACCTGGTTACTTTCAATACCCTGATAAATTTCAATATGTACATTTAATTAATTAACTTGGTCCAGCGGCTAGTAACCCTAGCTGTTAACAAAACTGTCACGGGTTCGAATCCCTTCAGGGGCAAATGTTTATGTGTTAACATTTTACCTTTGTACCTGAGTCATGGATGTTTTGTATTTAAAATATGTAATCTATGTAGTAATCAACTGTCTGGTATCAATAGTAATAATAAATCTGTAAGAGTTGGTCACGGAGTAAGTTCCTTTGTTTTCAAAGATATCGTGTTTATAGGCTCTATACATGATAATGAAACTGAATTGACGATTTTTAGAATTTTTTTCTGTATGTATATGTATGTATGTATGTTCCTCCATAACTCTTGAACGAATTAACTGATTTTCATGAAACTTGGTAGATAAACATTTAGACGTACAGGACACAGGATAGGCTAATTTTTCTTTTTCAACGCGGCCGAAGTCGCGGGCGCCAGCTAGTTCATAATACAAGCATTAGCTGCATACTGTGGAACTAGATGGTGCTGTGTGGAATGTGTATTTATTTATATATTTGTTTGTCAAACTTTTAATAATATAATATTTATATAATATGCGTCGGGCGTCGGTGATTAAAAATAAGATAAAAATATTGCAAAAAAGTGTATCAACCTTTTTTTATTTTCCAAGAGTTTGCTCTCAATGTGCGCTTCGTCTTTGAACCGTTTTCCCAACTCTTGAAATAATAGTCGCCTCACAAACGCATTGCACTTGTCTATCTCCATTTCATCATTTTGTTTCTCTTTAAGGAAATCTTGCACTTGCTGACTGTAACATAAAAGACAAAATAAATTGCTTGTATATTTTCATTTAAATGTCTGCAAGCAAGCTGATGACGGTGCATTTGGTGGTAGATGGCCACCCACCGTCACCTTGTTAACTAAAAAATATGATGATGCTGCTGTACTAAAAAATAAATCCTAATAATAATTACCATACATCCTCAATTTGTTTCTTGTTCTCTTCGGGTATAACAATATTACTTTTGTCCTGAGAATAATGTTTCTGTCTCTCTGTCAAAGTTTCTCGCAGTCGTGTCTCTGTTGTTTCTGTCATATATGATATACCTGAAAAAAATACAAATACAAAACCACATTATTTATTTATTTATTATCACAAGGCTTCCAATGAGGCAGTCATCAAACAAAATCGTCATCATCTAAGTCAGCAATCACAGGAGGCACAGCCTGCACCAATGAAGGTTCTAAGTAAAATTAAATACATTATACCCACAGCTAAATGAGAGAAAAAAATAGAAAATAAATTGATATTAACATTAGGAGACAACAGACACAAACTTTCATGGGTTCATAACTTTATTTAATTTAAAAAAAAATGTTAAAACTTATTTTTACCAGTAATCGTATTTTATCTAGTACCGCAACCATTCATAAATGAGGATCATAAAAATCACAAAAATTAGACCGAATGTTGTCAAGATCGCTTTCCTGTACCATGATACATACAGTGCTGGATATTCTGAGATATTTAAGTGTGAGACAAAAGGACAGAAATACTCAATCATCAATGTTCTAAAGCTCAGTACGAGTTGGGTTTGTTTACATCATTTTGCTTTAGACATAGTTCCACGGAATCGCATCAATATACAAATGTATTCTGACAGAGCAGGACAAAAATCAAATCAAAATCAATACAATTATGAAACTACAATATTTGTTAGCATTTGCTATTTATGTCGACTGAAGTTGATTGAAAAGTGCTCTGTGTTCATTCATTCACATTTATTCGGTGGTATGAGATTGAAAGGGTATCACTCAATTGAATGAACCCGTTCGGGAAGAGAGGTCGTTGTCATTTATGTCCGCACATCTTATAGTTGGAATTGTAGTTCTAATATATCGGTTGGACGATAAAAGTAATTGGACTAAACATAAAGTGGTTTAATTAATATACCCGAAGTAGAGGATGCTAACTATTGTAAATGCAAAAGTTTGTCAATGTCATTTTTGAATATAATATAAAAAATTAGCTCCCATTATATGAAAGCTTGCTCTTTTAGCTGAAAAAAGACTGTAAAATAAAATAATTCTTTGTTAGTTTCTTCCCTGTAGAAACAGCTTTCCAAACCAGTATGGTATATTATTTATTTACTATTTATGTATAATAGACTACATATACATTGATATATTTACATATAGTATTCAGTTGTAAAAACTTATACAGATAAGTAAATATAATTAAACTAAAATTATAGATGCTACACAGATTGTAGGTAGTTTCAGGTTTTTTGTTAACACATTCATTGCCATATAAAAAATTTCAAATCTCATATGAATGGCCAGTGGTATAATATGTTGAACTCGTGTGGTGAGTTGTCGGCTGTATGAATGAGAATAGACTCGCGATGCAGCTTTTGAATTGCGTATCTCCACATTTCAAGGCGGTTTTTGAATGAATAAGTTATGTTTTACATTAAATCCTAGTATTTTTGAAGAAAAACCGATAAATAGTTTGGACTCGCATAGCAAGTTCTAAGCCCCCAGTATATTATGTCAGTGAACTCGCCTGGCGAGTTCTTGGCAATGAATGAGTTAAATACATTTGTTCTTTCATTGTAATCCAATAAGATTCCTACTGTTGGGCTTTTCAGAAATGAGACATTTTTTTTTAGTTATTGTATGTAATTTCTCCATATTTTCTTTTCAGTACAGGTCGCAAATACAGGTAAATATATTTGTAAATATATTAAAAAAAAACTTACCTTCCTTAATAAGCTTGTTAAAGTCAAAACCCTGTGAGGCCAAGAAGTTTAAACTGGAACTCTGACACAGAAACATTTTCTCGGGACCTGGCCGCCCACGTGGAAACAGATAGAAATTATACGCATCATTCATGTAATGTCCTTTGCTATCGTCCCAATAAAATGCACACAATCCGTACTGTATCAATAAAAAATCACTAGCCCCGTTTAGTAATCGCAAATAATATTCTTGCGGTGTATCAAACATGGATACTTCCTTTCCATTTAATAGGCCCGTGAACTCTGTATCGATGACTAGGAAATCTGCTTTTTGTATTGAAGCACGTATTAGGGGCAAAGACTCTTTGAAATCTGAAAAAAATAATATTAAGTTTTTATTATGAACTTGGTGTGAAATAAATGAAAAGGTGTTTTCGTGGATACTTACTGTTTCTTGTTACCTCCATGGATATTTTTTTTCTAACAACAGTTTCTAACAATTAAAATTCTTATAATACAAGCAATATCAGATAGCGGCACTCGCACTCGGTACATACATACAATACAATAATTGCATAAAATAAACAGTAAATTCAGCAGTTCCGCGCGCGACCAGTGTTGCCAGATCCATTTTTATAAAATCAGAGGATGTGACTAGAAAAATCAGGAGATGTATGGGGAAATTTTTCAAAAAATCAGAAGATGCAATTTACTAGGATAAATGTGTAATTAAGGTGAAAACTGGAAAATTCTATGTCGTGAATTGTTTGTTTACCTTTCAGATCAATACTTTATGTATTCCCTATATCATAGAGTAAATAGTTACTTTACTGGTAACTACTTACTCTATGCCTATATATATAGTATATAGTATTCTGTTTTAGTTCGGTGGTTCATTTTGGTAATTTGGTTTGGTTGTAACTTGGACTTGGTTGGACTGTGGTAACTGGTAAGGCCCATGGAAACTCATATTTGCTTAAATTTGGGTTTTCGCAAAAATTAATAAATAATTGAGAAGCCACAAAATGGCAATCGGTGATTATCCTAAAGAGTATAATCCAGCAGTACATGGACCTTACGACCCGGCTCGTTATTATGGAAAAGGTAAGTAAGCTTCTCGTAATCTTCCTTGCTCTTGTAATGGGTTATGTAATTTTCATTTTCACGTTTACAGCTGATACTCCATTCGGCCAACTGAAAATTAGTGAGATTGGTTCATGGTTCGCACGTAGGAACAAGACTCCGCAGGCTTTTATGGGCGCCTGCAGCCGTGGTATGTAAAATTTTATTATCGACAAAAGAAAATTGAAAAATATCAAATTCATGTACCTTCTCATTATTACAAATTTTAATTAAACAGTTGCAGATTTTCTTAATAGTTGTAATATACAGTACGCTAATACGTTATTAGTCCGTTCGTCAGCTAATACCCATTTTTATATTTATTCAAGTCAATAATTTTTCTTATACTTTTTCTAGGTTGGTCAAACTTTTTCATTGAGTAGGTACCTACATAATTAAAATATTAGCTTTTGACTTGGATCTTTGTTTTTTCTGGGTCATATAACATCCTTTGACTTTGAAACATCAAACTCAATGACAATCTTTGAAATCCAATTTCAAAGTTAACCTTGGGTTTTTTTATACTAAGGTCCACAGACAGGCACACGGTCCACTTAATGGTAGGTGGCTACCGTCGCTTATGACACAAGCAACGTCATAGGAGCTGTAACCATAGGATTAGCAATGGGCTCTGGCATGCAGCAATGCTGTAATTTCACAGTAAGCCACCCGAACCACTCATCCAATGAGTTTAGACACCGAGTGAAGGACCATAGAATAGGTGTATATGTCTGGTAATTTTTTCCAGCCTGGTGGAGATGGCAACACAAATACATGCAGCCTAAACGAGTGGGAATTGCTCCATTCTTCCAGCTGATTGTTGCTAACATGACTTTCTTCTATATTATTAATTATGGAAAGATCAGTAAGTATATTGAAGTTATTATTGGTACAAACCTTTACATAACTTGGTACACTTGGCCTTTACATTTAGACGTACAGGACACAAGATAATTGATAACATAATTGATAATAAATTATACATACATAAATTGTACGCAATCCGTGTCTCAGCACTACGGTGGTATCATAGGGAAAAATAATTACCCACCATACCACTGGGGGTATGCTCGGTGGTACGGTGGGTTAGAGGGGGTTTCAACCACATCTCTTTACAAAATAATTTGATAACAATCTGGATAACTTTCTTTTTTGAGAAATGATAACTCCACTATAATTATACTAGCTGATGCCCGCGACTTCGTCCGCGTTTTATGTTCATTCTGGTGCCCCGGACAATGTGTATGCAAAATTTCATGGTGATCGGTTCAGTAGTTTTTGCATGAAAGCATAACAAACAAAAAACTAACTTACATTTATAATATTAGTAAGGATAATTATATTTTATGCAGAAGCAAAATAAATATATACAATTATTGTATTGTATTTCTCTTATGAATCTGTTTATTTTTCAGTGAGTAACATTGGTTGTTTTCTTTTTACAGAGCACCACAGGAACTACAAGTACCACTAAAAGTTACTTCAAATATTCAATTGCTGTTCTGTTGTTTGAGGGAGCTAAATTGAATAAAACTTTAAAATTGTGGAAAAAAATGTCATAGTATATACTTTAATTCTGCATCTGTAATAAACAATAGATGGATTATACCCTGTATTTTATTTTAATTTAACCAAAATTAATTTCATATGGGATATGGGCCTTCTCAGTTTGAGGATGACCTCACTACACTTTAGGTAGTTAATATTTCGCAACAATGTTCAACCAAGCGTGTTATAAATATTGGTTTTGTCTAAATAAACTAATAAGAATATAAAGAGGTAAAGTTTGTACCTATGTTTTGTTCGAAACTACTTATCAGATTTAAAAATTCTTTCACTAATAGTTAAAATAATTCAGAATAGTTCTGAATGCAACCGTTCAAAATTTCTAATCTTTTTTTGTTTTAAGCATGAAAATCCAATCTATCCACTTTCCAAAAAACAACCTCCGTAAAATCCACTTATTTTTTAAGTCCAAAGTATTTTTTACTGTCCCATGACTGGATTGAAAATGGAAATTGTCATTCATGAGCAATAAATTGATTATAAAAATGTGTATATCCAAATCTCTTAAATACACTAATAAATTTCCATTTTCGGCAATTAGGTATAAAACAGGAATAAAGAAAAATTATGTGGAAAGTTGAAAAAAAACCGTTTATTCAAATTATAAATAATTTAACCGTGTACACTCTTCATATTAAACTCACAAACAGTCAAATGCTTTTCATAACGTTTCACTAGGATTTTCACTGTGAATGTTTTACTTGATGATGTCTATGTATATCACAATGTACTAAGTATTAAATTTATCTGAAACAGAAAAAAGATTCTCATTGTACACATGAGCATAAGGGTCAGTTCACACCAAAGTGTAACATGATGCAGCAGGCCCATTTTAAGGTGTAGAAACTATAGAAATATTTTTTCTATTTAGTGCTTGGTCTCAGAAATTTAAGTGTGTCACAAGTAATTTTAGCTTTTAAAAAAGGGGTTGAGATTGTCCTGGATCACAAAACCTAAAAAGTTTATAAGCTGTGTGTATACTAGTTTTGAATGAAAGGTAACAGCCCCCATACACTGACCATGCCGTATCTAGTAGGAGTGGCAGTTCTTTACTCTGTGGTCGTAGTGTTGGTTTCATCTGGTTTCTTGTAACATATGGTTGAGTTCTGCCAACATATGCTTCCCACATTAAAAGCCTATAGTATCTCTACGCTCCTTAGCATAGAGCTTAAATTAACAGACACACAATAAGTAAGTATGTGTCAATAATTAAGCACTTATCTTCCTAATCCTATTATAGTAAATCCTTACCTATTACTTGGGGCTTTTTCTTACAAATCAGATCTGCCCATATATTTAGGTTTCAGTTCTTCTATTCTCTTAATGAAGTCTGTCTTTTCAATGCACCCATCACAAACTTCGTCCCAATCATTCAAAATCTTTTTGAGATCTCGTACCTTCAGTTTCTTTAAATCTACATTATTCAGGTCAATCTGTTTGTCAAACCGCAAGTCGCAAATTTGTGCGTCTTTCTTTTTCAATTTCTCACAAATTTTGTCCGAAGGCATGGACCAACTTAAAGGCTTCGAGAGCTCACCAAGAATTCCAGTAGCCGATTCTTCAAGACCTCCTAAATAGTAGCAAAATCTATTTTCTTTATTCTTTGAGCCTTTACAGAACTTCTTGAACTCTGTCTCAATTAGTTTTGGGTCTTTCTTAACACTGTCTGTTAACGTGGCCGCAAATTTGTCTATAGTTTTAATACACACTTCGCATTCGCCTTCTTTAAGAGCAAATACTATTTGCAGGCTTTGCAGCAGTCCAGCCAGAAGTAATATATGACTTACAGTAACTTTGAACATCTTAATGCTTTGTCGAAATTGTACTATATAACTCAAAATGTACCGTTACGTACGTTAGCGAATGAAACTTAACGTATAGAAATAAAGAAATACAATGAGAAATGTGAAGCTGGCTGTAATGTTAAATGTACAAAAATCATATCCCAACCATAGTGACGTTGACAGCTTTACTTGGCGAATTACGATTGGTGCACGTTTCGGTGGAATTTTATGGCCGAAAAAACCAAGGAGGATAGAGATAAGGAGGGCAATCACTGTATCAAATGTGTCCGTCGAAAGTCGATAAATTGATGGCGCTAGTGAGGCTAGTGACAGTAAACAATTCAACTCGGCGCACTTCACTCCGTCAACTACTGCTACGTTCATTCCATACTCTCAAACTCTCTCTGTACATACTAGCGCCATCTCAATTTATCGCTTTTAGTTGCCACTTTTTCAGTTTAACGATGTAATACCCTCCTTAGCTGCTTGCTTGTCTACATATTACTAAGGAGGGTAGAGACAAGGAGGACAATCTGAATATTAAAAGTGTCCATCGAAAGACGATAAATTGATGGCGCTAGTGAGGCTAGTGACAGTAAACAATTAAACCAAAATTCAACTCGGCGCACTTCACTCCATCAACTACTGCTACGTTCATTCCATACTCTCGAACTGTCTCTGTGCACACCAGCGCCATCTCTATTTATCGCTTTTTGTTGCCACTTTTTCAGTTTAACTCCCATGTAAGATGGCGCTCCTTATCTCTACGCTCCTTCCCTCAGAGAGATGTGAGAGATGCTAGCGCATCTCCTTCCTTACATATTACTTCTGTGGTTGGTTATTGGTTGTTATGGAAACAGTAGTTGTTTATTCAATATGAAGTTTTTTGAAAATTTGCCATTATTCCTATTGTTACTGGGGTCCCAGTATTATAATTTGATTAATCAGATTTGTTAAAAAATATACTCTAGTTTCTATTGACACTGTAGTTGTTGCAATTGGTATATTATGATGACTGAAGATAAGCCGACGATACAAAAAAATCTTAGGAGCACCTTGGAACAATATATTACTATCTTGCAAAGCGATTCGAAAATGGCTCGAAAACAGGCTTTGATCAAAATAAATGAAGAAACCTTTGATAATCCGAAGGTCTCAAACAGTGATTTTCCTACAATTTTTTCGGAGATCTATGCTTACATTTTGAAGTGTATGTCTGACTCCTCAGAAGCATGTAGAACGAATGCAGCTTTAATAATATCTCATTTTCTCGATCGTTTGCCCTTGAACGACTATTATTTAACATATATATTACCAGTGTTGGTACGACGTATTGGTTGTGCAGAGATTGTCGAAGAGTCTGAAGAACTTCGACTAGTTTTGGTTGGAATTGTTTATCAAATTATAGACAAATATAGAGGAACCCAATTCTTGAGTGCTTTTATCAATGATTTCACTAGTATCCTCACCAAGACGGTCACAGACCCATATCCTAAAGTGAAAGTGGAGGCTTGTAAATGCATAAAACTGTTAACAATTACAATCCCAAGAGATTTTCATTTTCAGTCGGAAAGTTATGTGAAGCCAATTTTGTCGAATTATGCTCATCAACATTTTAGAGTTAGAGTTGCATCTATTGAAGCTATTGGTAAGTTCAGTATAAACTGAAATTAGAGTGGATCTGTAGAAAATATGTTTGCTTTATTTCAAATTATTTGTCGTCAGATAATTGATGATTTTTCTTATGTTAAAGTTGATAGACAGGATGACTGTTCACTTATAGTACGGCGTAATTCTGTGTTTTCAGACAAACCAATTAATAAAGTTTTGAAACTTATGTTGGTTATACCTTTGGGTCTGCTGATCAAGATCCACAACTCTCCCCCCCTTTCCACTTCATCCCCCCACATCACAGTTTGTCGCCGTCAATGTTTTTTTAAGTATTTTGTGAAAACTTTAATAGATACAAAAAAAGTGTCAAAGGCAAAAATTACCCCCATTAAATTTTTAACAAAATATGTTCCATACACTTTTCGATTATCTTGACGGTTTTCAAGCTACAGCCAGTTTTCAAACAAAATTTCATAGTTGGAAAACTAGCTATAACTTGAAAACCGTCAAGTTAATCAAAATAATATATAGAATATATTTTGTTAAGAATTTGATGAGGATAATTTTTGCCTCATCAAATTCTTAATAAATGTTAAAAGTTGGTTCAAAAACTTGCTATAGCTTGAAAACCATGAAGCTTATCAAAATAATGTATAGAACATATTTTGTTTAGAATTTTGTTTTAATGTGTTTTTAAGTTATAGCTTGACATTGGCGGTTTTCAAGCTATAGAATTTTTTTAAACCAACCTCCAAAGCTTAATAAGTCAGTTTCATAGATACAAAAAAGTTTCAAAAGCGAAAATTATCCTCATTAAATTCTAAACAAAACATGTTCTATACATCATTTTGATTAGCTTAAAACCTATACTCTGAAAAACTTCTATATGTACTTTGAAAACTAGCTATAGCTTGAAAACCGTGAATGTCAAGCTAAGCTATGCTATGTCACAGTAGGATTAAGGTTAAGAGAACTAACTACAAAATCATAATAGTATAGATACAAGAAACTGTTTTCCTAATATTTCAGGTGCAGTGGTTATGGCGGGAAATGCTAAATGTTTTGAATTATCCATCACACCGATGGCAGAGAAACTCTTTGACGAGAACACCCAAGTCCGACTTCAAGTCACCATGGAAGTTGGCAATTGGATGCTAACATATAGAGACAGATATTCCTTTTGGCATCGCATGATTCCATTGCTTCTCACAAGGTATATCTTCTATATATATAAAATTCTCATGTCACAGTGTTTTTAATCAAACTCCTCCGAAACAGCTTGACCGATTTTTATTAATTTTTTTGTATATATCCGGTAGGTCTGAGAATTGGTCGTAAACTATTTTTTATACCCATAAGTGATAAGGGTAAATTTTTTTTGTGAAAAAACAAAATTTGGCAGGTCAGCTGGTTTGTCTTATCTAGATCACTATAGTTTCTAGAATATTGCACTGAGGACTGTCTCTGGTGCACACAAGTTTTGCGAGAAACGCAGAGATCTATGAGTGACTGGAGATCTCTATTGTCATATTATAGTCAGTACGCGCCGGCCTTAAATCGCCTCAAGAGATAGCATATATTTAAATTTTTATTAATAAATACGTGTGGCAATGCAAAAAATTGTCCCGAAAAAGTTAAAAGTACCACCATATTTTTACGTTTACTTGATGGTAGGTGTTCAAACAAATAACAAGTAATCATGGGTCAAAATGGGAGCCTATTTTTTTTTGATGAGATTGCCGTTTGAAACGTTTTTAATGTTGATATTTTCAGTATGAGTGATGCAATGGCTACTGTCAGTGAAACAGCTATGAGTTTGTGGAACAAGATTGGCTTACAATACATGGAAGAGAATGAAGAAGACTTAAAGAAAAGGATGGATTTTTTAAAAGATGCGCCTGCTCACTACCCGAGGGATGCTAAACGTCCTAATCTTGGTTGTCGTCAGCTGGTTCAAACTAACATTGGAAAAATTGTACCCGCTATAGGGCGAGGTGAGAATTAACATTTTAAGTTTATACTGTTTCATTGTCTTCCAAATAGAGATATGAAATGAATACAACATGAATGCTAATACTTATTTCAATACAAAATGCATAATATGTATTTTCAAAATAACTTTTTCAAATGAAATACATTATTTCACTTGTTTTAAAACTAATATTATATTTGTTCAACATCAAACATGATAGAGTTTATCATGTTTGATGTCGATATCTATTGAACGAAGATCCTTTCGCTTGTGGCCAGGTTCTTTTGGGTTTCATAATATTGGCTCATCCTCGTAATAATTGGTTATAAACTTTAAACTTCTGTCATTACTCCAATCCATCTTCAACAGCAGATTAACTCGCAAATGCCGCAGAAGTACCGAAGTATTCGCGAATATTTGGCTACTGGTGAGGACAAAGATGGGGAAAGACAGACTCACCTATAGTTTTAACTGAGATTCGCCTGCTCGTTCTGCGCTGGTTCGATTCCACCACAATACACCAGAGTTTTTTTATTGATTTAAGATTTAGTTAGCTTTGATTTAGAGTTGTCACACACCACGCACAAACTTGGAGAGTCTAAATTCTGCGGAGCGAAATGCGCGCGCGGCGGCAACTTTTAAGCGTCTGTCTTTTTTGAAGGGTAGGAAAAGGGAAATAAAAAATAGATAAATATGTAGGTAGATAAGCGTGTGATGCGTTTGTTTGTATGTTTGCGATGTGTGTGTATATGTAGGTAAAACGGCGTCAACAGCTACACACATCGCGATTGATGAAAAATATTGGGTTTCTGTTGGCTAATGGTGACGAGGACGACGACGATGATGATGATAATGATGATTACAGAAATGGAAGGATGGCAAGCGGACGCTCGTTTGCGTTCCGCACAGTTGCTCTGCTGGTTACTGTTCTGTGCGGAAGAGGGCTCAACGCAGCATGCGCATAGTATTGTGCGCACTCTTCACAGAGGAGCCTCCGATGACGATTCGAGGGTCGTGCTTGAGGTTAATATCATCTGTGTTCTTACTTGGTGGTTTTGTGTTGAATACAAAAAAGCTGTTCATATCATATTACGTTTTGTCTAATGGTTAGTAACCGTAGCTGTTAACCAAAAAACGATCGCGGATTTGAATCTCGCTAGGGGCAAATGATTGTGTTAACATTTACCTTTGCACCTGAGTCATGGATGTTTGTATCTATAATTATATAATATGTATTTCCAAAAACAAGTAGTCTATGTAGTATATCAACTATCTGGTATCCACTAGATGGTGGAATGTGTGAAGATATTTATTTATTTATTATTAGTAATATTCATTCGCAAATAGAAAAAAAAAACAGCGCCTAGTGTTGCTTGACCTTCAGCCCTCCTGGGGGCGCGGAGAAACCCCTGTAAAGGGGCAGGATTGCGACAGAATCACGCCATGAATCCCTATGAGCGATTTAGTGGACTGTCTAAAGGACAGGATAGGTAGCAGAAGGATAAATGCACGTACCTTATTATACCGGTGCTCTGGTTCGCTCTCCTGCAGGAACCACTAAATGTCCAAACTAGTAGACACCACTGTTCACACGTATGTGGACTCGTTCTTTGATAAGGCGCGGATCTATTCCTTCACTTCCGAGAACTTAATTAAAGCGCGGATAGCTCACAAAAGGCGCGGAAAACTTCATATATCCTCGAAAACACCTCTCATGAAGCGCGGGCGCGTATTTCTTGCTTCTTCTCGAGACGCGGTCATCGGTGACAGTGCATTATTTTAGGTAAGCGGGTAAAGGGAAAAATGTGTAGGGCCATAATTATTAGGAAAGTGGGTACACGTGAAAGAAAAAAAAGGGAATTGACAGCCAACTGTTCGATCACGGCGCAACCACACCTCCTGTCGTTTTCATAATATCTAATATATTATATACGTGTGTATGTATGTTCCCTATGGACTCAAAAACAGCTGAACCGATTTCGATGAAATTTTCAGAGAATCTTCAGATTAGTCCTTTGGGTAGTCCTGTGAAGTTTGGTAGCGATCGGACGCGGACGAAGTCGCGGCCAAAACCTAGTGAATTATAAAAAAAAAATGTTTACAGATCAAACGCGCCTCTGAATGGTTAGGATATTTCATAACGCCGGACACATGGTGGCCACTTTTGGAGGCGGAGGTGGATTCGTGGGGAGCTTTGCTCGTAATCGCTAACATATTGAAGGGATCCCAGCCAGAGCTCGTCAAAGTGAAGGTTCTCAAAGAGTTGTGCAGGGAATTGGTTGATCCTGACCGATGTCGGGTTAGAAAGGTAAGTGCCAATAATATGTTTGCACAGCTGAATATGACATACTCATATGTAGGGTAATCATTTTGCTTCTATATTTATTTACTTTCTAAAAAAAATAATTACATTTTAATCTATAATATTATTAATACGTAAAGCGAAAATTTTGGATTTCTTTTAAAGAAAATTTTGCATACAGAGAGATTAATGTGAAATTTAGTACACTTATAAATTTAATATGGAAAATGACTAAGATATTCATATAAATAAACATTACACAAATTATCGCAGTAACGACGGTGCACAGTAGGAGAAAAGCCCAAAAACCTGGCCAAAACCCCAAAAAATAAATTTTCGAAATAGGGTCAGTTGAGTAGTCATTCAGGTAGAGGACTAGTAACTGCATTCTATTGTGGAAGGGAAAGCCCTTTAAGTGTATACTTGCGCCGCAGCGTCAGTTGGCAGTTAGTGTTCGTGAAAAGTGTACGTGTCACGCGCTGAACAGACGAAAATAACGCTGACTTCAAAAACCCATAACTTTAAAGTGACGGGTTTAATTTCAATTCTGCAACATGGATACGACTTCTGGAGGTATGTAGAACATATTTTTACATCGGTTGAATCTAAACTTTATGTATAAATGATTGAAATGTAGTATAGCCTTCGGCATAAATAAAATTGAATAATTTTGAAAACTTATATTTTCAACGGTCCGAAAAGTTATATATTTTGTCACATTTTGCAAAGCTCGTAGTCTCGGCCTTTAGTTTAATGTATAAGCTTTCGAAATTTACAAGAGTTACCTGCGGAAAATGTGCGTCTTGTCCGTTATGATTTTTTTCGCATCGTGCGGTAGCCGAGCGTGCACGCGGCACTATTGAGCAGCCTCTGCGCCTCTACTTGAGAATGGGTGAAGTAGCATCATAACGGACAAGACGGCTGTTATACGCTTGAAATAAATTATTTTAATATATATATATATCATTTTCTGATATATATCAATATATATATATATATATATATATATATATATATATATATATATATATACACATATTAAAATCAACCACATAAAAATTTCTTAAATATGAATGAAATGTTATAACATTCAAATAAAATATTTGAATATATATATATATATATATATATATATATATATATATATATATATATATATATATATATATATATATATATATATATATATATATATATATATATATATATATATATATATATATATATATATATATATATATATATATATTATATAGTAAGCAAAGCTTTCTTTTAACCAAATCCATGTCAATATTTTCTGTCTAATTTTTTTAAAATTATTTTAATTATTGCGGTTATTTATTTGGTAAAATAATGTACATTGTTCAAGTTATTGTATTAATTGAAAATTTTATCTTTTCCTTTAACACCAATTTTCTACAATTTTATGTCTTTATTACAGGATCCGGTTACAAAGAATTGGTGCTGACAAGGAAAGAAGTATTTATGATAATCAGCGAGCATTTATCCGATAAATTCGCTTCCTTGATCGAATTTATGGTAGAAAAAATTTCCAAGGACACCGGACGTACAGTTGTAGTGCCTGAGGACTCGAAACAGACTTTTTCGATACTCTTCAATCAAATGAGAACGAGGTGGCAACAAGCTCACAGAAAATCCTGTGTATTCTTCAAGAATAACGGTGAATGGCTTAGCAAGCAGGTATGTTTTGCCGCACCTACAGACACTGTAGTAACAAGCCCAGGTAATACGGGCGGCCGCCCGTCCCTTGAGTTTACAATGTCCAGTGAAAGATCTAAACGAAGGAAGACCCAAGATATTCGTACATCGTTCAACTCGGTCGAGTTAGCATACGCTACTCAGATGAGCCTTCGCTCTTCAGGACAATCCGACGCCGCAAAAGTTATTAGGGAGGTAACAATGACGAGTCCTTTAATAGCTTCCAAGTATCGTAAAGCTAACTCAGCAACGGATGAAATTACTTTATCCGAAGAGGCTGCACTTTCCGCTATGATTGAATATAAATTCTCCAAGAGTACTTACCAGGGAATGAGAAGATTAGGGAAGGAAAATAACTGTAAGCTATATCCGTCTTACGAAAAAGTGATGAAAGCAAAAAAGCGTTGTTATCCACCACGTGATGCAATCAGGATTACAGAGAGTAGTGCAGAAGTCCAACTACAGGCACTATTAGATCATACAATTGAACGTATTTTACTCGTCCAAAATGTACTCATTCAAAGATTGACTCCAGATAATGTTCGTAAAATGGACTTGAATTGCAAGTGGGGTTGCGATGGAAGTTCTGGGCAAAGTGAATATAAGCAGACGTTCAGTGATGACAGCAAATCTGATGCGCATGTATTCTTTACTTCAGTCGTGCCATTACAACTCGTGTGTTATGATCAACAATCGAAGGAAGAAATAGTTGTTTGGAAGAACCCCAGACCCTCGTCTCCACGATTTTGTAGACCGCTTAGACTACTGTTTCTACGCGAAGACACAGAGTCAACACTTAATGAAGTCCAAATTGTTGAAGAACAAATAAAGTCACTTCGTCCATTCGAAAGTGAAATAGATGGAAAAGAAATCTCCGTAATGTACAAGTTGTTGTTCACCATGATAGATGGTAAAGTTTGCAACGCTGTATCATTGACGAAATCTGCTCAACGGTGCTATTTGTGTGGAGCAACCAGCAAAGATTTTAATGCCATCGACACTGTATTGCAAAGGGAAATCAATGAAACAAATTTGAAGTTCGGATTGTCGACGCTGCATTTGTGGATACGGTGCTTCGAGTATTGCTTACACGTGTCTTACAAACTCGGCATTAAAAAATGGCAAGCTCGAAGAGCCGAAGAAAAAAAAATTACCCAGGAACGCAAGAGGGCCATTCAAGAAGGATTCAAGAAGCAATTGGGTCTAAATATCGATCGCCCAAAGCCTGGATACGGCAGCAGCAATGATGGCAACACAGCTCGGCGATTCTTTGAAAATTCGACGGTTTCCGCTGCGATAACGGGGGTCAACGAAGAAGTAATTAAACGCTTGTACGTAATCCTACAAGTTATATCGTGTGGCCACGAGATAAACTGTGAAAGATTTGAACAGTATGCTATTGAAACGGCAAGAAAGACCGTTGCATTATACCCTTGGTACTCCATGCCTACTTCGGTGCACAAACTATTAATTCATGGTCCAGTGATAATAACTCATGCTCTATTACCAATCGGCCAATTATCCGAAGATGCTCAGGAAGCTCGAAACAAAGACATCAAACGATATCGAGAAGATTTTGCGCGAAAAAGTTCCAGGGTTAAAACTATGGAAGATGTTTTTCATCGGCTCTTAGTTACTTCTGATCCGTACATTTCAAGTGTCAGAAGACTACCACAGAAGAAGCTGAAGAGTTTGTCGCCGGAAGCTGTAGCGATGTTGATCGCTCCTAAAGTGACAGCTGCAGCAGACGAATTTTGCGCCGAGATTGAAGCCGTGCCGGGAGTTGTAATAGATACAAACTCGGATAATGACTCTGACTCCGACTCCGACTCCGATTACGATTTTGATTAAGAATAAAATTTTCTATTTTTGAAACGTTCCGTATGTATTTTGGAAATAAAAATAATAATTGCGTAGAATACACTGTTCACGTTTATTTTATTATGATGATTTTTTTTTATATATTAATTTATCTATTTAGCAGGATACTCGGCCATTTTGTTTATAACAATTTGCTGTAAGCTCTTTGTTGCAAGTTATAAACAATAGATATCGGATTGGTAATCAGCGACCTTGAAAACCCGTATATACCAATTTTTGTCAACATCTGGTAACTTTTTAACGTTCATGTCGGCCATATTGGATCGGCCATTTTTTTTACGATAATTTGGCTTGCGGATTCGTAATCAGCGACCTTGAAAACCCGTAAATACCAATTTTTGTCGACATCTGGCAACTTTTTAACATTCATGTCAGCCATATTGGATCGGCCATTTTGTTTACGATAATTTGGCTTTCAGATTCGTAATCAGCGACCTTGAAAACCCCTGTAAGCCAATTTTCATTCCCGTCAAAGGTCATTTGAGGTTTTGGCCAGGTTTTTGGGCTTTTCTCCTACTGTGCGGTGGCGCCCATCGGGAAACTAAAAGTTTCAATCCCTTGGGAAACTAAAAATTTCAATCCCTCGGGAAACTAAAAATTTCAATCCCTCGGGAAACTAAAAATTTCAATCCCTCAGGAAACTAAAAGTTTCAATCCCTCGGGTAACTAAAAATTTCAATCCCTCGGGAAACTAAAAATTTCAATACCTCTGGAAACTAAAAATTTCAATTCCTTTGGGAAACTAAAAATTTTCCAGTATGAAAGTATCCTATACGTTAATTCAGGTAATAAACTCTATGCCTTTCACCCAAACCCATTGAGCCGTTTTTGCGTGAAAGATTAGCAAACATCTTTTCTCACAAACTTCGCATTTATTGTATTACTAAGATTTGTTGCTTATACCTTTTTGTTTTTCTTTTGAGGAATAAATGTTTTGTTTCTTTCTTTCAGCCCAAATATCAGACGAATCTCGTCCACGTGACCGAAGCCCTGATGAAGCTCTGTCGCGAAGATTGTCTCCAAGTCGGCCAACAATTGTTCACAATCAACTTCACTGTTTACGCGATGCCGGTTGACGATCAAATACAAATCATGGCTTTGTGTGAGTTTCGTTCGTCATTTTAGTTTAAAAACTATAATTACATTCATTTTTTCCTCTTGCGCTGCCTCTACAACTAGGTGAAGATTCAACTGCCTTTGCTATTTCTGACCTAATCTCTTAGCCAGAGCCCATTTCATAATCCTTAATCCTACTAATATGACTGTATTTGTACTGACTTTTGTGAATTGACGATTGACAACGTATAATTTATTTGTACACGTAATATAATAGAAAATTTATTCACTTCAATCAACGAATACGATCCGTACTAATCATATCATATCATATCCTTACTAATATTATAAATGCGAAAGCTTATATGGACGTTTGTCACTATTTTGCACCAGCTAGTATGTAATAAAAGTGTAAATTTTTCAGCCAATTTAGATCTACTCCGCACCATAGAGAGATGTGGCGTCTCCCTGATTAGTTTATATGACAAATATATCGGTGAAGTCCTGGCGGCGATCACAAGCGAGGCCATCACGTGGACTCCACTCACGCCTGACCGTTGTCTGTTGGAGTGTACACTGACGCATGCTGGTAAGAAATAAAAACAAATGTCGTAAATGACAAAACAGCAAGCTTACTTTAGCAGTATGTTTAATTCATTTCACGATGGTCTTAAATAAAAAAGGACAGCAATATCAATCATGATTGATATTGCTGTCCTTTCGACTTGTCTGAAACTATCCAGTGACCAGATAATTTTTCAAATGGCTCATCATCAATACTAATAATAAATCTGTAAGGGTTGGTCATGGAGTAAGTTACTTTGTTTTCAGATATATCGTGTTTATATTAGGCTCTAAACATGATACTGAAACTAAATTGACCATTTTTAGATTTTTTTTCTGTATGTATGTATGTTGCTCCACTTCAGCTTAAGAAATGGAAGATTATGGGGGAGGTCTATGTCCAGCAGTGGACATCCTGCGGCTGAGATGATGATGATGACGATGATTGTTCAAATTACAATAGAGTTTAAAAAACGTTTCAGGTTGGGCGATTGGTGGTCAGTTGCATCTGATAGCGCCCTTGCTGAAGGAATGCCTCTCGAATCCAAAGGTGGACCCCGAAGTGAGGCTCAAAATGTTCACGGCTCTCTCAAACGTGCTCATTCAGCGTCAGGAGAATTTCAACAAATGTGAAAAGGACAAACTCGAAGCCTTTTTGAAGGTAGTCATCGAAGGTCGGTACATATTGTTTGTTGTCCATTTTAGTTGTTTTGGGGTTTAGTGAAGAAAATTCTAGACTTTATCATCGAGAGCACATAACTTGTTGGTTCGAATAACGGTCAGCTCACTCGCACCTAGAAATTCAATATAGAACTATTTTTTTAAATGTTAAGATCGTCAGAGAGGCTGACGGTCCACTTGACGGTATGTGGCTACTGTCGCCTGTAACACCAGCAACGCCACAGGTGCTACAAGTGCGCTGCCGACTACAGTAGGATTACAGTAGGATCCCTTATCCTTAGATGAGGGATTAGGATGGGATAAGGCAATGGGCTCTGGTATCCCTTATTACTCACTCATCGAAACACAATTAGCAAACGTGCTGTTATTTCACGGTGCTGCAAGGTCACTGATGCCACCAAATGACTGCAAAACGCAGTGTTACCTGCCACTGGTAACTTACAACACAAATAGTAGGTATACTATACAGTACAGTTCAGTTAATAGTCATGCGATGCATCCTGGCGACGACGTATCACTTTCGCGTATCACTGAATTATGTACCTTTTTGTGTAGTAAATAAGTTACATATTGTATTGCTACCTTAAAAACGAGCGCGTGTGAACTGACGCTAAGGCTGGTTATACAGTGACGCTTTCGCCAGCGCGGTTGGTAAGCGTCGCGGGCCGCGAGCTTAGCGTCTCTTGGATCGTTACATAGTTTAACCAACGTTGGGCCGCGCGACTCTAAACTCGTCGAGCGGACGGTAAGCGTCACTGTAAAACCACACTAAAGGTGGAAACAAACTATCGCACGTGGCTGACGCGACCGCGGCTGACGGTCGCGGCTGACTGGTATCTGGATAGTACAAATACAAGTTCTTGAGCGTTCGGGCGGAACGACAGTGCACATCAGCCGCCTTTAGGATTGCAATGACGACACAGCATTAATTTCAGACGTGATAATACCAAATCTGGTGTGGACGGCGGGACGGACAGCGGAGGCGATTCGCACAGCGGCCGTCGCCTGTCTTTGCTCCGCGTTGCAGGAACACCCCTCGAGGCACGGACGCGGCGATGGGGATAAAAAGGAACACGTAATGTTTCTTTATTCCAAATTATCCTACACTAGCTGTTGCAGGCGACTTTATCTGTGTAACTTAATTAATAAAATATGTTACTCGCTCATAATGTAACTGTATAGGAGAAAGAACTTTTAAATTAAAATTGGTCTATAAAAATAGTTGAAGACGTGAGTGGATGAAGGTAATATGTCGCATAATTCCAATTTTGAATAAATCAAGGTTAAAGTTTTACTTTTAGTTTTTGTACTAAATTATGATGCAAAGTTGTGTAAACAACCTAAAATATAATGATAGCAATGTAACACTTGTATTATTTAAAAAAAAGGTGAACCCCTCTTCCATTAACAAAAGTAAACTTTTCTGCACTTTTTGCTTTTTAAAATTAACCGTACATAACACCTTTTTCAACTTCTTATTTTCCAAAAATGTCTTAAATTGACGATCTTAAGGTCTGTAATCATTCATAAGGACATATTACCTTCAACACAAAAAAAACGAAAAAACCCAAAAATGCGACATATCACCTTCATCCACTCACGTTTTCAATTGTTTTTGAGTTTATTCATTGCAATAATAATAAAGTTTGAAACGTTTACACAGGTAGTAAATTTGTTCCCCACTAAGGAGTCCCTGGAGCCGTTCCTGGAAGAAATAGTGCCTTTGCTGGTGGGACTGGGTGACGACAACTCTACGCTGACGAGACTGCAAACCCTGCGGGCGGTGTGTGCACTGGCGACGCTTGCCAAACAACGGAATTGTTTCACAGCGGAATTGCTACATAAAATTTACTTCGGTGAGTTGTATAAATGACCGAGTTTTTGAGTCCAGTCGGTTTGATTTTGGATAAGAGTCTGGCATAATGCTACGCTGCCGGGTATCTATGAGGATTTCCCAACGTTAAGAAAAAAAATCATTTATTAGTCTTTTGTAAATGTTGCTCTGCTGCTACTATTGTTCTTACCGTTTTTAATTAATAAGACTCGTATCACGTATTCACTTCGCCGATAGTTAGTGCAAGAAGAATTATTTTAAGAACTTGTAGGCGGAAGTTACAACAATTTTTTTTTTTTTACAGTGATTTTAAAACGTCTAGATGACAGCAGCGACAAAGTCCGTTCGTCCGCAGTGCAGACACTTTGTACGCTGTTTGAAAATCGACCGAAAGATTACGACACTGTGGTGTTTGGAGCGCACATAGACGCTTTGTACAGCGCCATGCTCATACACCTCGACGACAACGATGAGCAATTCCGCAAGGAAATGTTGGGTAAACACAATGTCATATTCACAGAGGGCGCCCCGCTAGAGATATGGTATATTAGAACCATCAAACTACTACAACATGGAACCCGCGTGCCATACAAAACACTACGAATTTTATGTAACATTTAAAAGTGACATATGTCATTTAAAACAAAACAAACATAATAATAAGTACGTAATTTAAAGAAAATGTGAGTTTACGTCAACCCATTAGTGTTTAAAATGAAATAGTAGAAGTTGATCGTTACTACCTTTTACCATTGACGCGTGAAGGCAAGAGTCCGCCATGATTCTGTCAAAGGCGTTCTTTTTATGTGCCGCTTTGGCATTTGTGACGCAAATTCCATTGTAGTATTTCGATGATTAGAACAAACAACCGTGTCACTAAAATTACGCACACTCACGTACAAATAGCACACAATGACAACCGAACCGGCGTACCCACTTACACGCACACAACTGCCGGACCAATAGCATTTGTTCGCTCGCTTGTTGTTCCGTGACGAAACACGTGATTGAATTCCGTCGAGGTAGATAATTCCGTGACACGCTCTATTCTTTAGCGGTGCCATGTCTCTAGCGGGGCCGCGCGCACTTCCGAAGATCTGTGGTCATATTATTTTGTGGTCCACGATTCACCAGAACTTCTAAGCCAGTTATTATGGTATTCTGAATCTTTATTTTAATATTAGCTGGTGCCCCTACCCGCGACTTCGTCCGCGTTCTCTATAGCCTTCCTCGATAAATGGACTATCCAACACAAAAATAATTTTTCAAATCGAACCCAGTAGAATTCCTGAGATTAGCGCACACAACCAAACAAACAAACTCTTCAGCTTTATATATATTGGTATATAGATTTCAAAAAGATACCACCGCCTGTCGACCATAGTAGAATTAAAGCACACGTGTTGTTATTTAACTGTGGTCTTCTGTGAGGGGGCGGTTACTGCAGCCACACTGCTGCCTAAATGACTGCGAAATGCAGTTTTTTTTTTTTAATTTATAATTATTTTTTTATAAAATTTTAATTTAGTATTATTCAAATTACTAAGGCCCTTTTTTACCATCTCTGAATAAAGTGTCAAGTAGGTTAACCGCCAGTTAAAGTCACCGGTAAGAAAGCGTATACGAGTTTTAGCATCTTCGAGTAGCATTACTCAAGGGTAATTTCTATGAAATTTACACAAGATACTCGTAACTTTACTTGAAAAGTAACTAATCAACCTGTCTATATTATTACATGTAATATAAAATACTATTCATATTATATACTTTCAGACTCACTCGTGACACTCAGCGATGTAGACCCAAAGTTATTATTGAAGAAAGTGAAGGCGAATATACATATTTATAGAAATAAATCGGCATACGAAAAATTGTCCAAACATATTGAAAAAATTATGGCATGAGAGGCTTGTTTAGTTGATGTTTTTACTCATTTCATTTCCCATGTTGTAATAACAATATTATAATTTATTTGCCTTAGCGCCTCTTTCACAGACGTCAAGTAGGCCAAACTGTCATTTAAAGTCACCTGTCACCGGGAATAATTTAGCTTGTTTGTACGGTAAACGTCCCAAATATTAAATAGAAAATAATAAAAAAAAACGGCTATCGAATGATGCAGTAAACCGAGTGCATAATTCAATAAAACAGAAAATGATTTCTAAAATTAACTATGTACGTGCCACTCTCTTCATACTTCCTATCCCATTCCTCGTCATACGTGTGCAACCGTCCAGCGAGAGTGAAGCAGATGGGAGATGGATTCGATGCGCTTGCGCTCCGACGCGATCGCGATCCAACGGATTGTGTGTTGCAAAATTGATGTGATAACCGCTCCGCTTTCAAACTGCATATACTAAATTTTTATATTATGAACTCATTTGAATAACTATAGATTGTGTACACAAGGTGAAGTGTTTTGTGTGTTCGGATCCAATTACCCAGTCATTAACGAGATACGAGAGCAGTCGCCACCAGATCCTCACCAGACAACCAAATCACAAGGTACGTGTTGTGCATAATCCCTACGCCCCGCTACCGCTGTCCTATTTCTCCCCAATCAAACCTATGGAGCATACACCCATCTGCACATGAAGATTTTTCATCTGATCTTCAACCCGCATCAGCATCATTGTGTTGTGGTCCTTCAGCCGCATCAACAAACTAATCAACGCTTTACTTGTAGAGTGAAAGAGGTGCTTAAAATGAAAATGACGATTCGGTTTTAACAAGTTTAGATTGTAATTATGCATTCTGCCGCAATTATGCTGTGGTGGCGCTGA
Organism: Synanthedon formicaeformis; assembly: GCA_945859745.1. Taxonomy (NCBI): domain Eukaryota; kingdom Metazoa; phylum Arthropoda; class Insecta; order Lepidoptera; family Sesiidae; genus Synanthedon; species Synanthedon formicaeformis. Next base: position 1,944,380 of record OX243964.1, read on the forward strand.
CCAAAAACCTGTACTTAATGAGTGGATTTCAGAAATAAATTAACTTGAATTGTCTAGATATTATAAGATCACGGTTTGACCAGGAATTTTGTCAGTCTATCTAAGTGAAGCGAGTCGAAGTTTATGTTTCATTTTAAATGAAGTGGAATTATTTATGTTAATTTATTTCTTTATTTTATGAAGTAGTTATAAAAAATAGTTTTAAATATAATGTCGCAATCGCAATTTTGAGTTACTCCAAAGTATTAGGTGTATAATTTAATTTTATTGTAATTAGCGTCGAAGTCACTATTAAAGCAACTGATTTACGTTACAGTTGGTTTTCACATTACCACGAGTGAAATAAATTTTTACAATTTTCTTTTTTCTTTTATTGGTCGCCCTGCAATTTTACAGCATGTAGAAATTCATACCTAATACCTATATTATTCTCAATTCGCAAAGTATTGATCAGAAAGGTAAACAAACAATTCACGACATAGAATTTTGCAGTTTTCACCTTAATTACACATTTATATATACACGTATTCATTTACACTCACTACACATAATATTCTGTACGATATGTACCCAAAATTATTGCATAATGCATGCATATTTTCAGAGGAAAATGAAAAAAACTTTAAAATCGCCACATAACCTGCACAATTACTAGATGTCACAGAGCGAGCAATCCAGAGCAATCACACAGATTTTGTCTATGGTTTTAGAGATGGGACATGAACACGACTTAAGTCATTAGGAGTCACATGAGGTTTTGATTCGTGCTTAAATTATCAAATTCACAATTCTACATACATTTTAAAAGTTTTAGTTTATCGTAATTCATAATCGTAGACGAAATCATTGTATGAAATTATTTTTGCTTAAAATTACTACTAATAATTTGTATTTTATTTACTAATCTTAATAATATAATATTTTATTCGGTTTAGGTTTTTACGGAGGTACAAAATGCACCACAGCAAAATTCAGTATTACCATGGTAAATGATTGTACTTTCTTATTTTAAAAATTCTATACAATCTCATCCCTAGCTTTGACTAAAAACATTATTTTACTGTTAAGACATTAAAATTTGTTAATGTTGTTTTATTGTGTCAAGTAAAAAGACAAAAATTCCACATTACTTAAACAATACGAACAAATTCTAAATGAGTTACTCACTGAGTCAACTTTCTTCGATATGCCTAATGTACAGGTCACATCTCTAAAACTACCTTTCTGATCAATGAAAAAAAATACTGACTATAGAGTACATTTTTTTGATGTTGTTAATAATCAAAAGTAGTGCAAAAACTAAGATATTTGTACATACGTTAGTATCTACTGTTTAGTTTGTGATTTATACTAAACATGTAAAAATGTAATTTAAGGAACCATATATATAAAAATATTTGTAAATTATGACCATAAATTTGTAAAATATAGCATGTAGCGAGGAATCTTGTTGGTCTTTTTTATTGTCTGTAATTGGTTCTTGTCTGTTGTAAGGATGGTAGAGACAAGGCACTTCACTCCGTCAACTACTGCTGCATTCATTCCATACTCTCAAACTCTCTCTGTGCACACTAGCGCCATCTCTATTTAGCCACCTTTTCAGTTTAACACCCATGTAAGATTGCGCTCCTTATCTCTACCCTCCTTAGTCTGTTGTCAATTGTCATCATTGTTCGTTCATCAAATCAAACATTGTCTATGATTGATTATACAGCAAATTCCATTTCATTTCATTTCGTCTTTGTAATAAAACAATATTCTCATAAGGCATCAAAGGAAAAATTATCAAGATGGTCTTAGAAAGCACTATGATTTGTGTGGACAACAGTGACTTTATGAGAAATGGAGATTTTCTTCCCACCAGGCTTCAGGCCCAACAAGATGCAGTCAACCTGGTATGTCATTCCAAAACACGATCTAATCCCGAGAATAATGTTGGATTACTAACTTTAGCGAATGTGGAAGTATTGGCTACTTTGACGAGCGATGTCGGTCGTATACTTTCCAAGCTTCATCGGGTACAGCCAAACGGCGACATCAATTTATTAACTGGCATCCGTATCGCCCATCTAGCGTTAAAACATCGTCAAGGTAAAAACCATAAGATGCGCATTGTAGTCTTCGTGGGGTCACCCATAAACACGGACGAAAAAGAATTAGTGAAACTGGCTAAAAGACTGAAGAAAGAGAAAGTAAATTGTGATGTAGTATCGTTTGGCGAGGATGGCGAGAACAATCCTTTGCTCACTGCATTTGTCAATACCTTGAATGGGAAGGATGCAGCAACCGGAGGCAGCCACCTAGTTTCTGTACCGGCGGGTGGATGTGTTGTACTTTCCGAGGCTTTACTCACAAGCCCGCTCATCGGTGGTGATGGTGCTGGCCCATCGGGATCTGGCTTGTCGCCGTTTGAATTTGGGGTGGATCCGAATGAAGATCCAGAACTTGCACTCGCTTTGCGTGTATCGATGGAGGAGCAAAGACAGCGTCAAGAGGAGGAGACTCGTCGCCAACAAGCAGCTTCCACTGAAGGAGAGGCAGCAAAGCCTGGAGAGATGCAAGACAGTGGAATGGAGCGTGCTCTTGCTATGTCACTTGGCAGAGAAGCAATGGAACTATCAGAGGAGGAACAAATAGCCTTAGCTATGCAAATGAGCATGCAACAGGAAACTCCTGCTGCTGAAGAGAGTATGGATGTTCCCGAAGAATATGCAGAAGTTATGAACGATCCTGCATTTCTACAAAGTGTTCTCGAGAACCTGCCAGGAGTAGATCCTCAAAGTGAGGCTATTCGAAATGCTATGTTTACCATTAAAAAGGATAAGGATGATAAAGATGAAAAGGACAGTAAGGACAAGGATAAGGACAAAGATGGCAAAGGATCGAGTTCAAAGGAAAAGTGAAAAAAAATATAATTTTTTTAGTTGCACTACATATACTCTTAAACTTTAAATACATGTCTGAAAAGTGTTGTTGCTAATAAATATATAAATAAAGAGTACATATCTTTCTGTTTCGTATATTTCATCTCTGTAAACCTTTAATTTTTGTTGTTTTTGCAAAAACCTATTACAAAAACATTTTCTATGACGAAAATTATGTTGTTACCTTTCTCTTTAAAATAATAGAATGGTACTAGTTCAACTTAAGATGCTATGTTGAGGTAGACACCAGGTTATAATTCTGGTTGAACTAGCACTTCTAAGGTGTTTTTGAAACCTGAATGAGACTAACAATCTGTAATAAAGATATCCGAAACCCTGAGACAGTGGTAGTGCATTAAAAACAGTTTTAAGAGTTAAGGGTCCAATTTATTTTCTCCATTATATTTCGCAATACAGTCAGTCACGCAGACAGCAGGCGAAGTCGCGTGCAATAGCTGGTAACATTATAGAGAGAGTAGATTTCCATTTTTGTTTGTAATGATTAAACTTGAAAACTACTAGACCCATTTTAAAAATTCTTTCACCTATAGAAAGCTACGTTATCAACGAGGAACACAAGCCATACTTTATAAAATGATTCTTGAGCGCGACTTACTACAAAGATTTCCTCAATGCTTTCTGAAGTTATCGGGTTCGAAGTAGGTATCTTGTGGGTTTATAATATTTTTGCAATACTGTAGTGTTTTCTCTTTCTTATCAACTATGGTTAGAACAGGACACTACAGTATTTCCACTTTTTAATTTCAACTATTTTCTGACAGACTACATCTGTACCGTGGTCCTCCTAGCGACATCTAGTGCAAGAGTTGAGCACTTTTTAGACGGCTGAAGACTAGATAGTTTCAGTTATGACAGGTAGTTTATTAAAAAACCGTATACAATGACGGTGACTTGCTGGCCCTGGCACAAGACAGACTCCCCATTTTAAACTAGCATTACCATTTCTACCAAAACCTTTACAGGTTTTTTAAAATAAAATTGAACAATGATCTGAAAATTTTATTCACATATATTTTTACATACTAATATATATACAGCCATGCTTATGTAAAGATTAGACTAATAGGTGCCTATTAATATTAAATACAACTGTCAAATATATAAAATTAGTGTAATAAAAGCACTTTAATTAGTACCTAAAAGGAATATTCTAACTAAAATATCTACAGTATTTGCATAACAAACCCAAGGATATTTAAATGAAAATCTGGCATAAGTTAATCATCTCAGTGCCAACACTAATTTTATATATTGAAATCAATAGTCAACAGCGACTTATTTCCTCATTTCCTGAAAGAGGTATAAATATTAACATTTTTAGGCTGCACCATAATACACATTCCCTATGAAATGTTCGAATTTTATTCATAAATCCAAAAATACGATAACATTTTTACTTGTTTCAGTCAAAAGGAAAGATTCTTTTTTCTTGTAAAACTTTTATATTATACATTTATGAACAAAGCACATAATTTAATGTTTGGTGGATCTTTTATAATTTTTCCCAGGAAACAAGCTAATTCAACAAAAAACTTGATTTTATATATATTATATATAAGTATACAAAGCTGTTGAAAACTTTAATCTTACTTTTTTAATGAATTAACGAGCATCAAGGCCATCATTGTTATACATCTTTAAGTTTAAATTTTTCTTTGAAGAAATTTCATAATAAAATAGCAAATCAATTTACAGTAAATATTAAAAAAAAAATAACTTTAATTAATTAGGTATTTTGAAAATATTATTTCTTAGACTGTAATTTCGGAGAGGGTCAAATGTTACCAGGCGACGAAGACCGTGAACTTGAACTTTGTCTCTCCCGAATTAGCTTTTTTCTGTCTCGAGCTTCAGCCTTCTGCTCCAGTTCGAGGCAATGTTCGGAGAACATTAACTGCAACGGAGCGTACATGTGGGGCAGAAGCCGAAGGTCCGATAGGCTAATCTGAAAACAATCAACACTTATTACGTAACCTTTATGACGTCACTTGTAAACTGTCAAGTTATCAGGTAATCTTTCACAAGGGACTAAGGATTCCTTAATCTCTCGTCTGTTATTGACAAGATCTGCGTCAAGTGACAGTCTGCCGTTACACTCGATTTTTAATATTATGTGTATATAAATAGGGTTTAAAATTGAACAAACATAATGCCAAATAAATACGCAATCTAGAAACGCAACAAATAAGGAGTTAAGTCTTAAGTCTTACACTTAACTAAGCTTCACTTTACCATAAAGCTAAGCTTACTCAGGAACGAATTTGTGTTGAGTGAAAGTTGAAATACGCTATAGTAAAGTTAAGCCTCACTTAAATTTTATTCCTAAGAATAGTGACAGTTGAAATACCGACCCTTAATCACCCTCTCCACCTATTCCTACTTGTTGATAGAAGGATAAGGACGGGATGAGGTAATGGCCTCTGGCTTCCCTATATAACGCCAGACTGGCTGCTCGAATGACTGCGCAATGCAGTGTGCTCTTCCACTACTAATGAATTTCTTAAAAATATTTTTTTTTTTTAAGTATGTTCCATTAATGAAATCACTATTTCGCGGACAAAATTACATATTTTTTTTTTAACATTACGAATGGGGAGTTCCGCTCACCTGCATATTGTCGAAGGCGATGCCGACTTGATGGTTGTCGTTGAGCAGGTGATCCATGAGACGCGGCAATCGCGCGTAGCGTTGACTGAAGTGCGTCAGCAGTGTGTGACGCGCGTCCATCCGCCGGGCGACGTCCAACGCTTGGGACGTGGTCGAGTGCATCTTGAGGCGTGCCTCTTCTTCGAGCGAGTCCTCGAGAGTCGCCTCGTGCACTAGCACAGTGGAGCCACGCCCCAACTCGACGAGCTCGTCGCACGGTATCGTGTCGCCCGAGTACGTGATCTTGTTGGCGGCGTCCAAGTGTACGGCGACGCCGAAAGCGTTCGGACAGTGCGTCACGTAGCAAGTCGATATGCGCTCGACGCCGATGTTAGCGAGAACCGCTGACGTCATTTCGCTCGACAGATTCTCTTTGTTGTACAACTGTGACGGACACATAATAATGTTTGTGAGACAAACTGGCGCCCGCGACTTTGTCCGCGTTTAAAAAAAAAAGCAATATAACACTTGACCTCTTTAGTAACGAAATTTTGTTACGAAATAGTCCTTAGATTTAACTAAATAGTAAACATAAGGCACAATTGTTTACTATTTATTTACATCTAAGGACTATTTTGTAACAATATTTCGTTACGTACATTTATTTTGAGAAATACTCTTATTTCATTTTAGATGATCCCTTGGCAACAGTATTTTTTTCTATATGAAAGGTACCCTGCGTCCTGTCTTGTATCCCCGAGAACGTGTATGCAAAATTTCATAATGATCGATTGAGTAGTTAAGGCGTGAAAAGGTAACATGCAGACATACAGACATAGTTAAAATGAACTTCAAAATAAAAAATATGATACCACAGTCTTAACATTAATTTGTCTCCGAGATATAAATGGTGCACAGCGTTTCAGTGGTCACCGACCCGAGCGTTACGGTTCACTTACTCCTCAGCAATAAATCTCGATAACAACTAAATGTGGTTGTAAAAAAAGAACTAACCAGGTCCTGGTTGGGTATGAGCGTGAAGTCGCCCATAATTTTCTCGAACTGCTGATCGTAGACCGAGAGCCAGGACATGATCTGGCCCGGAGCCAGCAAGTAGACCGGTTCAGGAGGAGTCTCGGCGCTCGGAGTATCAGAGTCTCGGAAGGCCTGACGTCGGGCCTGGAGTATGCCAATAAGACCTGAAAGTGAAGACCAGTGATAAATAAGCACAATGGTAGCACTATTGTAGACTTTAAATAGATGGTATCTTTTTTTTTAAATTTTCTTCTTTAAATTTAATATTTTTCCTTCTCATTCAGGAGTCTTGTGATACGTGAAAACAAAACTTTTGATTTCGAGATGAAATCAAGGCATTACTTTTTTTTTTTTTTCAAAATGAAAATGCTACTACCGTATCAAACAGGGCAGCCAATTTTGTAAAAAGCACATTTTAAACAAATTAATTTTCTAGCTAGAATCTCATTAGGCTTCCGTGCTTACCTATATGATGATCTGCGTGAAGGTGTGACACGTAAATAGCCTTTGTACACTTTAGAATAGAGTTCACTTTCTTAGGTCCGTAGAATCGAACCATTTGATTCAATGTCCCTTCACCACAGTCCAATAACATCGATCGCTGCTCACTAATAATAATAAAAATACAAAATTATTGTCATCAATCTACTACAGTCTGTTGACGTAAAGTCACATTTTCTTTAAATGACAGATGACTGAGTTTATGCTCTATAATATGTCATTTTTAAATATTCTATAAAGTTGGTAGTGTTTTGTATGGCATGCGAAATCCATAGTTGTTGTAGATTGATAGTTATTACATACCATACTGGTGACCGTTTATATTCTATTATTAATACAAGTAGACCAAGTCTGTTCAAGTTATCTTAGCAATATTTTTCTTTTCGTCGATCCTCTCTTACTAGTATGTTAAAATTCCACAGGGTCCTTTGTTAAAAGACCAAGCTTAGGGTCTTTTCAAATGGGCCCCGTCTTTTCTTTTCGTGGCTGAATGCAGAGATTTACAGTACATTGATGTATTTTATATGTCTAAATTAATTGCCATTTCAATTCAACTTTTATGGGGGATATTATTCTTTCTATTGAACTACTAAAGACTACATTTATTATACATATAGAATCAAACTTACTCGATATTCAAAACAATTCCACTGGTATTCCTCGTCTTATTGGGTATGCAGGAACCGGTGCCCAAAAACAGAATGTTGGGGTACTCGAGTGTGTGGTGAACTCGGTCCGCGATTTGTCTAAACTTGTCAAGACTTTCCGTGAACCCGTCCGTACTCATTGCCTCTTCCACATATTGTTTAATATTAAGTTTAGGCTCTGCTGACCTGAAAATATGCATTTATTTTGTTATTTTGAAAACACTTTTGAGATACCAAGTTGATATGCCGATGCCGTGGAAACAAAAATATATGAAAATAGAGATATTATAAATATTTACAATACATAATACGTTTTTTTATTGTTCATTGTTTTTCTAAGAAATATAATCAGTAAAAATAATTCTTTCTCACGAATTATATATAATATTTTCTGTTATAAATAGGTACTATCGCGGTCAAGGGAGCAGTCCCACCGTTAGGAACAATTTCGTGTGCACATTTTGTATTTATCTTTGTTCCTACTTCAAATACCTACTCGTATTTCGTATTATAACATTTACGTTACTATGACAACCTTAATTCAACGTTAGACAAATTTGTATGAAAAGTGGGTCTGCTCCATTGACCGCGATAGTACATAACTCAAATATTCATACATAATCGAAACAGACTAAACTAGGACCCTCCTAAAAACTAAATCTTCACCGTTATTTTCACATAATATATATATACACCTGTTAAATGTTGCTCACTGACAATGTTAGCTTTCTTCAGTTACAGTTATTCAGTCATAGTTTTTAAGTTTATTCATTACAAACAAAAATACAAATCTCCTTCTCTTTATAATATTATTATAGATTACTACTGTTATTGTTAAAAAGAAAAAAATATTTCACCTGTCAATTCTGTCGGGTTTACACGGCCTCAAATGATACTTTGTAAGACTTTTGACTCCAAACAACTGAAGCTGTTGTTCTGAGTCGGCTAAAAGAGTCCCGTCGCCCTTACACGAGCCCTCCATGTGAGTTATGGCCTGGAACTGCGCGAGCGCAATATTTAAGGCATTTCGTCAATCAATTATAAACAAGCCATAAAATTAAAAATTATAAACTAATTTTTCTGTAACTTGTAAATAGCTGAGGAGTTAGGTTATCCCGCAGACTACTTGATGCTGCAACATCAGGTCAAGGTCATAGAAATAGCGCCAAAATAACAATATCATCAATACTAATAATAAATCTTTAAGTGTATGTATTGTATGTATGTATGTTCCTTCATAACTCTTAAACGAATTAACTGATTTTCATGAAACTTGGTAGATAAACATTTAGACGTACAGTACACAGGATAGCCTACTTTTTCTTTTTCAACGCGGACGAAGTCGCGGGCGCCAGCTAGTCCAAATATGAAATTATAGATCTCCTAGTATAAGTCTCTTAGTCCAGGCCATTACACACATTTCAATATGATAAAAAAAAAAACAAAAAAAATTGTAAATTGCTCATTTTTGGATATAGTGTAATGTTGCTTAGAAAAGCTAAACTTCAAATTATCAACCAAGATTTCTGAAAAGGGGTAAAAAAAAATTTTTGATTACTTTGGCTCTTACGAAAATTGTGATTATATACTTTTTTGTTGTTACAATTTAGGTTATATGCATTTTTCCCTTATCATTGACCGTTGTTGAGATTTTGAATTATTGAAATTTTAACAGACGCTGCGGTGAAAACTGACTATTTTATTTTGTAAATATTACTCTACCTTATTTTTCAATTCTTCCACGGCTTTCAGCATGGCTGGACTGTCATCCTTCTGGTCAGATGGGCTCTCATTCCAAACAGCAGGTATGCTGACATCCTTCAGCATGGGAAATATATAAGGATCGAGAAGGTGTAACTTGTGTTGAGTTCTGTGTACTGCCTCGGAGCCCAGACACGAGTTATTGGAGTTGAGTAGCAAATGTTGCGTGGACTGCCCGAACATTTTCATGAACTTTTGGTATCTGAAAATACAATTTTTTGTTAAAAAACGGATGGCTTACTTTTCAAATTATAAGCATTTCTCATTATTAATTTTCCTATTTAAAAATATTTAAGATTACAATTAGGCTCGAGTGAAAAGTGAAAAAATCACTTGAAAATTGAGAACTTTTCAACAGCACAAATTAGGGCCCAATCTTCAGTCATCGGTTTTGAAAAGTAAGTTTACATTTTTGTCTATATTATCTATCAAAAAAATGTGCTGTCAAGAATCACAGTCGTAAAATCGCGAATGATTTGTGGCGTTTTATTTTTATAAACATAACTTACAGATGGCAGCACTTGTCAAACAATTTTGATGTAAGTACAATTTGACCGAATTTACAGATAAACGAAAGGCCAGTGCGAAAATACATAATAAGGATACATTCAGTCCGAGGTCTACCTATCATGTTTTAGTGTTTTTATATTTTATATGTATATTCATACTTCTTTTATTATATGTACTAATAAAATTATTATATTTGCCCGCCACTTTATTATATTTACTTTAGTGCTGTTAATTTAAAATAAAATAAATAACAGATGGCGATAGAAAAAATACGTCCTCTCCTCAAGTACGAGTTTATAAAGTTTAGTTCAACAAAATGAAATAGTGTTAAATTTTTTATTTATTTATAAATTGGCAAAAATAATCACATACTTACATAGGATTGCGTACGACATCTGGTGGAGAATAATGAACTACGACTACGGGTATTTCTTCTGTTGGATTTTCACCATTATCAAAATGCGAAGTGAACTCTGATTCCTTTAAATACGAGATTTCTGGTACGTCAAGTACTGTAAATGGAAACGAGTGATATAAGTTCACAATACTGTATTATAATGGGTGCATTTGTTTAGCGATAATTGTTTTTATAGAGGACTAGCTGGTGCCCGCGACTTCGTCCGCGTTGAATGATGAAAGGTACCCTATGTCCTTTCTGGTGTCCCAGACAACGTGTATGCAAAATTTAATGGTGATCGGTTCAGTAGTTTTTGCGTGAAAGCGTAACAAACAAACTCACATTCACAATTATAATATTAGTAAAGATGTTCAAAAAAGGGTCAGGCGTTAGTCTAGCTAGCTAGAGGGAGATCCCCAATCAAAATAACAATCGATATTATATCTTTTCTATATTATATACTGTCAATATTATATCTTTTCGGTATAAATGTGGTGACCAACCAGTAAATATCCATTTGACAGTTTTTTTGGAACATTTAATATATAAAAAAAACTAGCTGACCCGGCAAACGTTGTTTTGCAATATAAAAAAATTTATGGGTGGGCCACCCTAAAATTTCATTCACTTAGGGGTATAAATAATAGTTTACGACGTATTCTCAGATTTACCAAATATACACAAAAAAAAAATTCATAAAAATCGGTCAAGCCTTTTCGAAGGAGTTTGGTTACAAACACTATTACACGAGAATTTCATATATTTTACTCTTATATAAGCTTAAAGTTACCAATAAAAACAGGTCCCGGTTCGTCAGGTGTTTTCACGTCCTTCGACAACACAATTTTACCATCTGGCATCACAACATCTTCCCCATTCTTCAGTTTCCCCAACAATGGACCAGGTTTCACTCCGAACTCTACACATTTTTCAAGATCCAATGTTCCCATCCGTTTCTATTAAAAAAAAATATACAAGAATATATACAAGTCTACTTTATTGAGATGATAATGGGTAATAAATGCTTGTGATTCCAACATTGCTCAAATATGTTTTTATTTTATATGATTTTATGTTCTTTTATATACGAGTACCATTGTTTTAATTTTGAATAGGGCAAAATTTATACATAGGTGTTCTTTCTATTATTGGACATCCCTTCGTATGTCATTTTATGATATTAAAGATTATTTTGACATTTAATTAAATTTTAAAATTGACTACGACATATTTTATATTATTAATATTATTATTTTATATGTAAATTACGATTTTACACGCCAGACGTGGCAGTGCATGAGGTGGCATATTAAAGCCAATAAGAACTGGTTCACATTAACCCATGTCACTTGTAAATAAATGATTTGAATTTGAATTTAATTTTCTAACTTATGATATAACATGATGGTGTACAAAACTTTGTATTTACCTTTAAAGTGCAAATATAGGAAACAGTTTTCCTGTGCAATTCATGAGGCACAGGAATTTCCTTAGCTGTATCTGAAAAAAAAAAAGAATGTTTGAAATATTGGCTCATTAAAAAGTTAAAAAGCTGGTCTGAATTATAATACCATTTACTTAAAAGACTAATTCAAAAACTATAATCGATTTTTATACTCATATTTTTATATATAATATATTGTGATGAGTATGTTTGTATTTTGTTCAAGCACTCTTTGTTGATATCACCGGAAAAAAAAACCATTAAAAAAAATAATTTAGCATTTGATAGAACTACTCCTGAGGATCATCATTTTATATTTCATGTAAATTTTCAAAATATTGTAAACAAATTAAAATAATTTATGTATTGCTGATAGCACACTATGAATATAGATGAATGCCTCTTTCTTTTATAAAGATATAACAAAGAATATGTACCATTTCCTAAAGTTGGTGATTTTGGTTTATCTCCAATGTTGTTCATCTTGTTAGAAGAATTATTGCTATTTTCATTTCTTTTCTTATTATGAATATAGTAATCTGTTTCATCAAGAAGAAATTCCTCGTGATCTTGAACATTTGTATCATTCAGTTTTGGTTTTTTTGCTGAAGGGCCTACAATCGGATCTTTGACATTATGTTCTTGTGGACCTCTGAAAATATAAATCAAACTAGCTATCAACTAGCAATAATAATTGAAGTACGAACATCCATACATCCTCACAACACAAACCTTGGCATTTGTAATATTAGTAGGATTAATGTTGATCTAGTATGAAAATAGGAAAATTATATTAAATCATTAGTAATTGGTGAAGATTATTTGGCAGTGTGTCGTAAAATATACTAAGGAAATTAAAGTATATGCATTTAAATTTGATGCTTACGTACAAGTGAACATATTTGACAGACATTACATTGTCTTCATAGTAATCACTCGGTGTACAATTCGCCATTTTCACATTCATCTCCTTCATTATGACAAATCTTTTTGTTGCCGAATACAGGTCATCCTGTAAATAAATTTCTAACTTGAGAATACTTCAGTACCAACCTGGATAAACATGTTTCATATAGTAATAACACTTTATTTCTTAACTTTTTACAACAGAGATAGGAAATAAACAAAAAGAAATAGGAAAAGGCTTTGAAATACATTGTTTACATGCATTATCATCCATCCAATGGATGGTCATCCATCCATTGTTATATCTAATAGGGTATCTCAAATGTTTTCGTTACTTCTAATATGTTACAAATTAACCTATAATAACTATTGTATAACAATAATAAGAAGAAATTAAACAACTTATATGTATAAAAGTGGAAACATACCAATCCTTCTGGTCCATGCAATGTAAGGCTAGGTATACCGTAGTCCTGTAATGTCAATGACAATCCTGGTAAACCTCCAATATGTTTCCAGGTTTTGCTAGTTATAAAGATATGTTCCAGCTTTGATAGTTTAATTTTGTGTTCATGAGCCAAACGTTGTGTTCCTTCTCCACAGTTAAATAAGTACCTGGGTAGAAAACACCAAGATTAAAATAAAAAAATTGTATATCAACTTATTAGTTACTAGCTGTGCAAGTGAATTCATACGCTCTGTAGTTAGTTCGTTTTTTGAAAATTCCACAGGAACTTAACAATTTCTCATCTTAAAAAGTATTTTTATGTTAATGCAGGTAATAAACTATCTGTGTGCTAAACTTCATCGAAATCCATTCAGACAGTGAAAAACTGTGTTGTAGTCGCATTTTAAATAACAATGAATTTAGTACTGCCTCAGAATAAAAACCCATTCCATAGGGCAATATTGAAAGTAATCAAAATAAAGACAATTATTTTTATGTTAAAGTCAACATACAGACTAACAGTCCAGTTGATGGTATGTGGCTAACATCATCTATAACACAAGCAACACCACAGGTGCTGCAGCCCATAGTAGGATTAAAGATAAGGGAATATGAAGGGGTAAGGAAAATGTACATCCCTTACTCATTTACTGAGACAACATCACACATCCCGTTATACAAGAAAAAAAGTTTTTTTTTTTAATAGAATGAATGTCTACTGACTGCAAAACTTAGTGTCCTGCCACTACAAATAGGTTTACAATTGTTTCAGATTTATCAACACTTTTGACCATTTATACAATTTAAAAGATAAAATTTTATTCCTCATAGTGCATAAGATTTATTGTTGCATTATGATACTAAATTATCCAGATTTTCTTTTTTAATGTCAGACCTTTTATAAGGATTTCACAATAACTACGTAATAAATAACCCTACTAAGCATTTTTAAATCAGTTTAATTAGAAATAAAATACTTAGTTTTTTAAATATTTTTTTAAAAAACTTACCGATTATGTTCTGTGAAGAGGTACAAAGAGTCATTAGTTCCGAATGCTCCGGACCCTAATACTTGAAGGTATACGCTAAAGGGAGAAGGATAAGCATTTTTTTTTGAAAATGCTTTTCGCTGACGCTGCAGGTCTATAATTCTATCGTTAGGCATTGTGGCTAAAACATCTAACAGATTTTTTGTGCTATAACTCCTTATAGTACAAATACAATGGTTAGCACGATAAAAGTGCAAAAATCTTTTACCATACATAAGTTTTAAGGTTACTTTTTTGTTTACAAAATTTCATGCGAAAATTTCGTAATGTTAATGATATTTTATTTATTAAATATTTCACTTGGAACTGCATGTGTTAACAACTTTAGTTTGAAACATATTTATTTCATTATTCACAATATAATATTAATTCTATCCTATTACATCAGTCAGTCAAAATAAAATGAATAGTACTTGGATTGGATTGGAAATTGGAATAGTATATCAGACAGACGTCAGACCACAGATCAGGTCATATAATTATACTCTCCCACACATGAACAACAGCAGCAAAGTCACAGAATACTATTATATACTCATGAGAATAAAAACAATAAATTTATACTTCTTCCAATCGTTTATTTTTGGTAAGGAGTTTAGAGATAAGGAGTGCCATCTTACATGGGCGTTAAACTGAAAAAGTGGCAACAAAATCCGATAAATATAGATGGCGCTAGTGTGAACTTTTCTATGAGTGGGAGTGATTGTATGGAGAGTATGGAATGAATGTAACAGTAGTTGACGGAGTGAAGTGCGCCGAGTTGAATTTTGGTTGAACACTAGCCCCTCCAGCGCCACCAATTTATTGTCTTTCGACGGACACTTTTAATAAGAGATTGTCCTCCTTGTCTCTACCCTCCTTAATTTTTGGTTTATTTAACTTTTGACAGATCACGCACATGAAGTTTTATAATAATTTTCGGTACTATGTACTACAGAGAATACCGTACTTCATGAATACCGTACTTCGCGAACACCTCTTCTGTTACCCCATATCCACAGAGTCATTTATTTTCACCGACCCACAGAAGCAATTATTCGCCATCGCCATTCCGTTATCGTTAGAAAAATTACTTCCAATTCAAACAAATTGTTATAATAATTTCTTATTAAACATACTTATTTAACACTTTAAAGTTCTTAATTTTTGTAATTAATAACAAGAATAATTCTTCTAATTTTTGTTTTTGGAAGAAATATTATTTTTTATACATAAAATAAAATAATAACAGTAGAATTTCTGAAACAAGAAGCAACATCGATTTAAGAAAAATGGCGTTCTGTACATCTGTGGGTTAGTGGGTTGCGCAATTTTTATGTAAATGTAAAGAAATTCCGGGATCATTTTATAGTTATATGTGCTTAAAAAGATTTATACCATAAAAATGTATGTTGTGTGTAATTTATAGTGTAGATATTCCTCGACATAATAGTATTTTTCGTGACGTGAAAATCTGTCATGGACCGTGTATTTTTTGTGTTGTTCTGATGGTGTTCAAATACGATTAATAATGAAACGGAAAATGTGGCGGCTGTGTAAATAATGCAGTAATAATGGGTGTATTATGGATGGTGTTATTTGTGGCCTTAACTGGCTCACACTTTGTATATGGTTTACCATTGAATCCAACGCCGCAAGTCTACCCGCACGGTGAGTCATTTTATTTACAATATGCACTTGGTATTTATTATTTTTACTTATACATAATATACAAACAATAGTGTAGTACTGTATTAACTCTTCATTGTTGTTAAATAGTTACAACTTCACAATTTATAGGCGTTGTATACAGGCTATACTCAGCCCCTTATTTTGTGTTTATGCAATGTTTTTCGATTTAATTTATAAATAAATGAAGTATATATTTTTATATTACATACTGTATACTTACATTTTTTTGCATTTAATATTTTTTAAGTTAAAAAAAAAAGCATTGTAAAATCTTAAAATTATTTCAATGTTTCTATTACAATATTTTATCTTGGAGAAATGTTTCATGTAGTATGGTTGTGAATCTTTTCATTTGTATTTTCCAATTTAATAGTTTTTTACTTATTTAAAATCATTATTTTAAACACTATTACGACTTGATGTATTATTTCCAAGTCATTATAAAAATAAAAATGAAATCAAATTATTTAAATAAAGATTTATTTTTATTTTGACTAGAAAACGGGTGATCTCATGAACACTAGAGGTAAAGCTACACCTAGACAAAATTAAATATCATTCAAAGGAAATCTAACAATCTAAATACTATGAAAACAAAATTTAATGGAAATGTTCTAATAACACCTGCCATGTGTGTATTGAGAATGTGAGAATGTGAATAATGGTACTGCAATAAAAAAAGCACTTTTTTAATGTTTATTTATTTATTTTAAGGATAATTGTGTACAGATTATATAAGTTATAAATAAAAATAAATTGCATATTACAGTTCAGCTTGTACAAATTACATTTAAAGGCTACCAAGGCATGCATATACATTGATTTATACATATTTAATTCAATCACAAATACACAATATTTATTGTCATTTGCTCAGTTTCCAAAAAATAAAACATTAAGATTCTCACTTATAAGTCATATAACTATAATATTCCTTTATGTGTTAATTTATGAAGAAGTCTTTTATTTAGTTCTAATATGGCCCCGTCCCCTGATAAGTTCCCGTCAGATGGACTGCTCAGTTTATACGAATTCAATGTGCCTTGCCACTACTAAGACTTTGCATTTTAAATGAACTTGTGTTAAAACATGGCAAACAAGCTATCCACAAGAGACTTACAAGACCCCTCATAAGACTCCTTTACAAAGACCCATTTTAAAAACTTGTGACCAGGAGAAAATATTTTAATTTTAATATGTTGTACAATACATTAATTAGTACCAAGTGTTTAAATTTATTGAATCTAAACGCCACAGGCTGCTGCAAGATTAAGGATAAGGGATTGAAAGGGATAAGGAAATGGGCTTTGACATCTGTTATTCACTTACTGAAACACAACAGTTCATAGTTATGCTGTTATTTCACAGTTGTCTTCTGGAAAAGGGTTGTTACTGCCTTCAGAGGAGCTGTGTGAAACAGAGTTATATGTTTAATTATGTTAAAGGAAACCCAAGTAGTTATGCTGGATATACAATAATTTATGTTGTCTCGTTTCAGATATTGGACAAGCACATACTGAAGAATGGGGAACAGAAATGGGAATGTATGCAGTGGTGCCAGCTGTAATGGTCTTGCTAACTGTTGTTGTGTTACTATTTGGATGTACCTGGTGCTATTGGCGTGAAGACTGCAAGGTAGGCCCTTATTGTCATACTATGATGCCTAACTATATTATGTGACACTTTTCATTGAAACTTTTTTAGTCTGTTTACTCAATCCCACACAAACAATTAAATTTGTTGAAAATTAAAATTCCTTGTTTTTAATATATGTTTCCATAAACATGGGATACAAAATGAAATAACATATTTAGTTGTGATAGTTAAAGTTCAAGAGGTATTCAAACAGTTTACTTTTAACATACAATATTAAAAAATAATAATACAGAAAGTATATTCACTTAGTTCAACTTTTGTACCCACAAACATTGTGTGATTTAGCCGAAGTGGAGGGTACTTGGCAAATAAGTGAAAGCTACTTGAGTTTGTATTAAATAAGATAAAAAAGGTAACAAAATTTCTGCAGTTAAATGTCAATCTAAAAAAAATATGAAGTTGAGATTTGATTTGTTATTCAAACAACTGTTTTTTTTTTATTCTCTGTATGTTCTGCATGGTGTTATGTATTTGTATATAAAAAAATAAATATAAATATAAAATAATGGATTGTTAATATGTAACACATTATTTTATTATTATTCCATAATTCTGTAGGAGATTTTTTTCATTCATTGTCAGAATAGTGCAAAAAATAACACTGTTTCTGTATTATTTAATAAAAGAAAACTGACAAGTTTAAATTACAGCTACTAAATTGCATTATATTTTATGTTTAACCTTATTTTTCTTAAAAAAAATTTTTTCTGATTTATTCAATGTTTTTTTTCTCAAAGAATCTACATGAAACCTTCGAGAGAAATCTACTATTTTTACTCCATTTATTTATTTTATTTTATAATTTTAATTAAGCAATAAATCAGCTTCATATTGACTTTCAGTCACAACTTTTTTACTTTAAGCTATTATAAAGTTATAATGTTGTTATAAGAGCTATTATAATGTTGCTATTATAAATTTCATAATATTGCTTGTAGGGACCCCTAAAGTCCGTATCCAAATTGAATACAATGCAGGCCGCGTAGAGTGCAACAACCCCGCCACTGATTAGATCCACAACAAGTGCAAGTTTTATTAACTTGATGACGTATTATGACGACGACGCTCTGCCACTATCGACAGTGTACACTGAACATCCTCTTTATAACTAACCACATACCTTATAGATACATACTCATCGTGATATATTATTTTATCAGTGCCCCAATCAAATCAAAATAGTTTCATAAATTTCCTTAAGATTTGTAGATAATTCTGACTGTGCTTTAGTTAAACAATTTTTTTTTTGCTGCGTTTTTATTTGCAATCAGTCAGTTCCAAACTATAAGCCAATTGTTGTGTGTTTTTCTCTCTTTTTGAGGCACTCCTAAGCAGGAGATGCCACTTAGTTTTCACCACCTAGCATCCAAATCTTGGATATCGTGGCGTTTTAGACTCAACCAAATATGTTTTAACATTATTAATTTCAATAATATCATTGACTGCAAAGAAATAACCGAATAGCATCAAGGTCAATGTGGGTCATGTTTCCGAGGAGCATTACTGTACAAAGTGCATTGGTTATCGAACTACACACATCATCTCGTATGGTGACTCATAAGCAGATGGGAGACACCACAATTACTCATTAGCTTCCTAACACTTGGCACAGCTCTTGATGTTCTATTATCCGCAATGAACGCAATGTGTAGGCGAAGCACGCATCTTTGTATTCGATTTAAAAGTACTAATCTCGCTTTTCATCGATTCCAAAAAACTTGGTCATATCCTGCCCGGGTCCATGTACACACCATTAAAGTGCGACAGTAACCACCTACCATTAAAGTGGACCGCCTGTCTACTGGCTACTAGTTTAGTAGTAGTAGTAGAGTTTGTTTGAATCAGGGTGGCTGCCCAAGGAAGAGTGGCAATAAATGTTTTCAAAACTGGTTTATTCATATGAAAAAGTGCATCTACGCTAATGGAGAATATTTTGAGAAACAATAAATTCATTTTTAACCATTCATCTTAACTTTTTCTTATTCATTCCGGAAACTTTCATTGCACCCCACGAATTCAGTGTATCTCATGATAATTAGGTACATGGCGGTGAACTAGTTAGGTAACAAAGTTAAAAAAAAACGCATTTCTTTAAATATATATTTTTAATGTAAGCTCGTCACAGTCTGACAGTCTACGCGGCAACCGTCGCCAATTAACACTAAACGACGTTAGTAGGATTCCTAATTCCTTATTCTCAATAGGATTACGAATAAGGAATTAAAAAGGGATAAGGAAATGCGCTTAAGCACTTACCTACTCGCTCATTGACCGCAACACAGTGTGCCTTGTTTACTACTAAAACTAGTTAAAATTAAACTTTGAAAAGTTCACTTAGAAAGAAGAAAGAATTTTATTCATGCAACACAATGACACAAACATAATAAAAAAAAACCACAATACAGAAATTAATAAACAGGTAAAAGCACACACATCTGTGTGTCCTCGCGGCAATGAATTGGATACCGCCTACTGGTGGCTCAGCATTGTGCTGAGATGCTGGACAAGCAGCTACAGCGCTGATTTTCAGCCAGCCATCATTTTTAATATATAATGTATCGATTTAGTTTCTTAGTACATTCTCGCAATTCTAACTTTATAGCCGCAGATGTATGTATTCACTTAAGTACCTACATATATGTATGTATTATAGAGTAGGTATAGTTAGTTAACTCGATTTACCGTTTTGGATATTTACGACTCCCATTTTACGCCATGCCTTGTGTTAGTGTGTGTTAGTGTTTTTGCGTAATTTATGACTTCAGTTATGTAGATACTTTTTTTTCGTCGTGCGTCTGGGGGGGGTTAATAGTGAATATTGTATATGTATTGAAACATTATCTTATATTAAACTAGCTGCTGCCTGCGACTTCGCCCGCGTAACTTTGTATATTATATACTAAAAACCTTCCTCGAGAACTACTATCCATTGGTGAAAACAGCACGAAAATCGGTGCAATAGTTTTTGAGTTTATCGCGAACAGACAGACAGACGCGGCAGGAGGACTTTGTTTTATAATATGTAAGGATAACTACTTACTGTAAACAATTTCATTTATTAATGGTACTATCGACCCGCTCCCAGCTTCGCACGGGTGCAATTTATTTTCTGCAAATTATTATAAAAAAACCTTCCTCGTTTAACGCTCTTTGCATTAGTTAGTGAAAACCGCATTAAAATCCGTTGCGTAATTTAAAAGAACTAAAGCGTACGTGCAAAGGGACAGACGGCGGGAAGCCACTTTATTTTATACTTATTTAAAGAAGAAGTCTTAACAACGACATATCTTTGCTCAAACACACTTGACTTGGCTCCTATCTAAATCATTTTTTTTTTAAACTGCAGTGCGTTATTGAAAATTTTAAATTTCGATTAGCTTTTCGTCATCGGACGAGTATTGATTAAAAACTTCGCAAAGTGAGAGGTTAACTTGTTTCACGGGTCAACTATTTGGCAACTTAGATATTTCTAGTGCAGATGTTCCGAAACAGACTTTTAAAGCGACTATTCATTGCCCCGGGGCGATATCTGAACTGGCTCGGTTCCATTTAGCTCTCTAGTATATCAAACCACCTTTTTATCTTAACTTCAACGATTTATATGTTATTTTGATGTATTAACTAAATTAATGCAAAGAGGTTTTTGCGGGAAAGAGTAACAAACATCACAAATTATCGCATTTATAATATTTACATGATATTCATTACTGAAACCGGTACATCACTTTGAGAACTACGATTCCACAAACAGATACATTGATGCACACGTTAAACTTATAAATTTTGTATATTTATTTCCGAAATTAGTTAAACATCTCAATGAATGAGCCAATGATGTATAGTTATTATTTTACTTCAAGGCTAAATGATTACCAATGATACCAATTACACCTCACGAAATACAACAATAAAATGAACATATAAACTACTTATCATGCACGACCCGATTGCCTTTCCGGACATTTTACAAACAGAATATCCCGCATGCCTAACGTTACATACTTACTTGAATGAGAATAAATAATTTTATTCTAAAAGTAATCAAGTTGAATACCCTCAAAGTGAATATTGTGAGTTTGTATCATTATTAAAATTAGTCGAAATCTAGCTAATGTACTCTTAATAGTAGATTAAAATTAAGGTCACTAAACAGAGATGATAGTAGCACAATGGTTGGGCGTGGTTTGATTGTTAATAAAAGTACAATTAAATATCGTTTAAAGACCTCGTGACCTAGAACAAACCTTGAATTATGTTATGACACCATTTCTGCACTATTGATTCTACATCCTGCAATGTAAGTGTTATCCGCAGTGACGCTTCGAATCGCACGCATAGGTAACACGATTTAACAATTTACACATGGAAATGACTCAGATTCATGGAATACTGTTTTTAAATAATATGAAACTAAGAAAAAAAAACACCACGAAATTACTATGGAAGTGATTTCTGCAATATCTAAACATCTAAATTAATGCAAGAATTTATAAATTCTGAAGAGACTTTATTCGCGCATAATCAAGAAACTTCATTTGAAAAAGAAAAAGAAAGAAACTTGTTAGTCTACTGCAAAACTTCTGGTATAAAGGATTTTTTTAGTTCAAGATAGAATCAATAGATTCAAAGCTACATAAACTTGAAAAATCTTCCACCAACTTTTCTTGTCTGTGTATTAAACTGAAAATTATTTTCTTCTTAAATATATCTTAAGACAAAAATGACTTCATTTCTAGATTTTCTGAAAAAGACGAAAATATAAGAGATTATATTTATTTAGGTAAAAACAGTCCCATGGAAATTTTAATATACAAAAAAAAATACCTAGTTATGTTACCTAAAATTAAAAAATATATATGTTACACTTTATCGAAAGCAAGTAACTAAGATTATTGATATTACGAGTAAGTACACCTGCTGGGAGAGAGTACCTACTTTTTTTTAATATATTAAAAACTTGTAGTAATTTTTTCAAGTACATGTTTGAAATATTATATTACACGGTCTTATTAATATGTGACAAAAATCTATTGTTAACTATCTATTTTTGTAGTATCTAGACGCCACCACCAGAAATTAAAATTGTTATAATCTTTGTTGGTACAGTTTAAAGGACTCAGAAGGATGTATGTTTTAGTTACTTAATATTAATATCGATTACTAACGAGGCTGCTCTCAAATAGGCATGATTCATTCAATAAGAGAATAGACTGTAAGGGTAAAGACAATAACCATATCTTATTATATTTAACGTAATCATATGTAAGGCATTTCTTTATTCATTCTTCCAACGCTGTTCGATATTCATGAGACACGTGTAAGGATGCAACGCTGCGACCATTTCTATGGCTTTATATCGCTTCTTTTAAGGTATTATATGATATGTAAAGTAGGGTACGAAAACCTTCGCCAGATTTTAAATTCATTCGTTTGTCAAGTCGTTTTCTCATAGCACCTTTTGAAACTAAATCACTAAGCAGACAGCTGACATGTTTGAAGTGAAATTGTGATAAAATGGCCTGGTGCAAGCAAATGTCGACTTTAAGGTGACGAATCTTTTCTTAGGGTTGCATACATATGGTCGGGCCGGCATAGCCGGATGGTAGAATCGAATATATGTAGGAATCGAATGTGCTGACCCCACCATGTGTATAGCAACCCTTACACTGATTTCCTTCCTATAGTTACTAGTATTTCAATAGTTAGGCGAGTTTAAACCTACCAAATAAACTCATAAATTCTTTGTAAAAAATACTGCAATAATGGAAAACTTCATTATAATTGAAAATTACTCCACTAAAAGGCAATTAGCTAATTTATTGCTGAGTACTCGTAAGTTGGTTTCTGTTTTATTTTGCCCATAGCCCAGTCTGTCATTCTGATAAATTGTTTTAGCAAAGTAACTGAATTAATACCGCTCCCTTGTTGAATATTACATAGAAACCTATAACTACTATAATTTTTTATCGACCTATCGTTCACCGACTAAAGAACCAAGTTAGTTACAAATATTATGGTGTTGCCAATAACATTAATCCATAAAACTTTATAATTTCAAAAGTAATGATTGTCAGTAATAAACAAACAGTAACTATTGTAAACTTTATGAAACTGCACTAACTTTCTTGTGTTGGTGTCGAACAAAGTTTAAACAAGCAGCATCATATTATCCCCAATTTCTTCATCATCATCTCGGTAGTTAGTAGGAAGTCCACTGCCGGGTCTATACTTTATACCCAATGCCTATGCCTCCCTCCGTAAATTTTCCATTAGGACCGGTTGGAAGAAGCCTGGATTCAGCGTCGACATGCGACCCTTATTAGATCATCAATCCATTTTGTGGGTGCAAAGCCACTTCAATTTACTGATCCATTGGACATGTCACAGTAACTTTAGTTTGTCTACGAATCTCCTTATTCTTCATTATCCCGCAATTTAAGAGTATTATTTTGTTTTCACCGTCGATCGACTGTTTTCACGTTGGTATCTCCCGTGTTAGTGGGATGCAGGCCAATTTAAGGGTAATTTAGCTTTTATAGGTCATGAAGTTGTTGTCCCTCGAACTAGTGTTACCACCCGTGCGGATATATTTGGACAGCCCAGAGGATCTTACATATAATTTTTTTTTTCGGGTTAAAAACTCGATTTAAAAAAAAATGCTCAACGTTCTCTCTCGTCGAGTAATTGATTAAGAAAATTTAAAATTTTCAAACAATAAATGCTATAATGATTTCTTTTGTGATTTAATATCTGTTATTTTATATTTCCATATATGTGCTCTGTGCGATTTATTGTTGTTTTGTAGGACTAAAAAGATTTTAATTTTATTTACGAAATGGTAACCCTAACCCCGACGTTCTTTTCATCTTTGTAGCGTACTACTTTGAACGTCGACAAAGAAATGCATTTTTCTCTATGTACTGTATCTATAGATACACAACTCGGCCGCTCTATACGTATGCAGTTGTATGTATGAAATAAAATGCATTGTTCATGTTTTATGTTTATTACCTGGGTTTTCCTATTTATTTGTACATACAAAAGGCGAATATTCAAAATTTTAATAAAGTTCTCTTCAAACACACAAGTCTCAGTGCTACTAATAAGTTTTGAAAGCTCTTTTTAAGAAGCTTTATAACATGGTAAATTTAAAGTTGTCTAATGTAATACTAATAGGTATATATAGGTAATATATTAATTATATGTAGAACGAAAATTATTATTTTTTTGTAAAATTACGCGTCATGTGATAGTCTTAGCGCCTCTTTCACCAACGTCAAGTATGTAGGCCCAACTGTCATTTAAAGTCACCGGTAACCGGGGATAATGGAGCTGATATATCCCCGTTATGATATGATTGTTTGTACTGTAAACGTCCCAAACATAAATAGGAAATAATTAAAAAAACACTAACACTAAACCGAGTGAATAATTTAATAAAACATAGAATTATTTCTAAAAGTAACTAATCAACACTACTTGTAGTTGGTGAAAGAGGCGCTTAAACATTTTCGGTTATTCAGAATTTTCCAATTTTTTGAGCATTAGATTTTGGTGTATCCAAATAAATTGCTCGGACTATGAAGAACACGAAAAAGTGACCAAATCTGTCCATATTCATCACTTTAAAAATGCCAAGGAAGAGCATTTTTTTGTGTATAGACAAGATAACAGTAATAACTGTTCTTATTGAACTATAATTATGTTAATGTAAACACGACAGCCTGTGCGGTGCGGGTGTAGATGACTGTATTAGGGAGCAACGAGATTTTATGCGGGTTCTAATATTAACAGCATCTGTAAACATATTTAAACATTAAACCAGTGACGATAATAATAATAATAATGTTATCTACTGTATCTTGCTTTATTGAACGCGTGATTCATGTCGCCTACCTGCCAATGAGACACACACTGTTCACGTAAACATTACATTGCAAATAATATACTTACATGTAAGCGTTGCCAATCTGATATGTGAAACTGATTCAATTTCGTCCCACGCTATGTACATACATACGTTTCGAGATTATTCATCCATGTATTTTCATTAATACTAACTTTTGCCCACGTACCTACATGTACGCATCTTCATACATAACCGTTTTTTTTTTTTTTTTCTATGTAAATGTTAATGTATGTAACGTCTGTATATTCGAGCTCATATAAGTAAATAAAATAAATAAATAAATATAAATATCTTCACACATTCCACACAGCACCATCTAGTTCCAAAGTAAGCAAGTAATGCTTGTATTATGGATACCAGACAGTTGATATAATACATACAATACTTTTTTTTTGTAAATACATACATATTATAAATACAAAACATCCATGACTCAGGTACAAAGGTATTCACATAAAACATTTGCCCCTAGCGGGATTCGAACCCGCGACCGTTTGGTTAACAGCTAGGGTTACTAGCCACTAGACCAAACGTGTCGTCAAATAATAACCAAATATTTTCAAATATAACCCAAATAATAAATAATAAATAACCAATAAATAAATAGTAACCCAAATATTTTCAAAGTTCCAGTGAATAGGCATCTTCTGGGTGAGCTCCCTCCACCATAGGCCTCATCCTTGGTACACAGCTGGTTGTTAGCCGAGAGCAGACCCATCTCTAATAAAAAAAAAATGTAATTGTATGCAAACAATCGCTAAGCCCTCTATACGCTAAGGAAAGATTGGTGATTGGTTGTTGTAACGTCCATATAAAATGTTGTCCAATCACAAAGTTTTCTCTTAGCGTAGTAGAAAGCACACTGCGTTTGCATCTTGGCTAGGGGGCCAGGGCCGGCGCAACCCGTGTCCACTGCACTATTTTCCCTTGATTTTTGATGTGTCAAAGCTTAGCGTCTACCGGTACACTTTCGCAGTTGCCAAAAAATGGCGCTTAAGAAAATATAAATGGAACAAAAAGTGTGAATAACCTGAATGTTTTTCACAATGACGAAACGATTGTTTTAGCCAAAAGGAAACAACAGTAACAAACAATGTGATAACTATTAATAAACCGTTTCCCACGACTCGAAAAACATACCCGCGCGAATTCCTTGCATTGGTTGGCATTCAAAGCCTGCGGCACACGTCTGACTGTAAGGGGAGATTCGACCGCCATTGATCACGGTAGTTTTTACTGGGTTACTCAGAATCCGGCTGCGTAGCAACGCGTTTCCACCCAGTCGGATATGTGCCGAAGCCTTAAGATTAAAAACCCTAGACTACTCGCGAGACATTCACACTACGTTGCAACAAAATTAAATCTGCTAACAGTGTACAAGAGATTGAACCGTAACGTGATACAAATAAGATTGCGAGCCATTTTCGTAGATTAAAAGTGTGCTTGTGATCGCTCCGGTGCAGTGGCGCTTCAACTTGGCACGGAGCCCGCAGCAAGCAAACTCTCCCACCTAGGGCGCACCCACGTTCGCATCGCTCCACACCTCCTCCATTGCGACTTTGACTCACAATCCACTCCCTCTAATTAGCTAATCAACCTAATCACACAGCAATGTACGTGTACGACTCGAGTACGCGAAACGTGTCCGCGTATCGTAATCTGTATGAACGCTGCATTTGTTTCGTAGTCGTGTCACACCAATTGATTGTGCAGTAAAACCGTCTACTAAATAATTTATTGCACGATCTATTAATAAATTAATGACTTCCGTCTTGTTTATCTCAAGTTTTTATAACGTTACTCATCCTAATTAAATATACAAGCGTACTCGTATGTATAGTACAAAGGGGTTGAGTATAAAATCTAGATTCTAAAAATGTCTGTGGATAAAAACGTCCAGATTTAATGCGTCAAAATATGCAAGACGTATGACGTATCGTATGATGAGCACAAAACTAGGGTGGATAATGAGTGCGTTGCCCACACTAATAGGATGAGGGCTGAGGAACTCTTATCCCCATAAAGAGAAAGAACCGCGGCATTGATTGCTAAACTCATTTCGTTTAATCTATGTAAAATACTATAAAATAAAAACACTTTCTGCCTCTAATCTGTTTCTCCGCTAACGTTTAAACCACCCAACAGATTTAGATACGATTTTTCACTAATGTAAAGAGCGATAAACAAATAAGGTTTGTGTTTTTGCAGAAAAAAATTGCATCCGTGCGCAGGCCGGGGCGGGGGTCTCTAGTGCTTAATATTTAAACTTTTTCTACTTGAAGAACTGATCGATTTTATTTTAACCAATTTGTGACTGTATCGAATTATTTTTGGATCCATTCCAATATTCATAGATCTTCGTTTTTATCCAACCTCGCAAAATAACATCGACAGCTAGTAATGAATGACTCAGTCAAAGCTTTCCTGTATTCTCACGGAAACTTCTGTATTAGTTTATTTCTATATTTTTCCTCCCAAAGAAACAATGGCGACGAACGGTGGTTTATTTTAAAACCCACTATGCTATATTGTAATGAAACGCATGAATAGTAATGTTGGAATAATCTAGTCGTTGCACCGATCGGTCTCACATGCATTATATAATTCAATGCCAGACAGAATAATAGAGGTGATTAAGACTAATAATTCGCTTCTCCCAACCTAAAGGGGTCTTAAGCTTTGGCCGTGCACTATTGGACAAAGGCCTCCTATATACTTTTCCAATAGGACCGGTCAGAAGCAGCCTGGATCTTAGCACCTCCAGCCCCACCTTGGCATCTGCCGTAGTCTGGCGAGAAAAAGGAACAGCCGCAGCCGGAGAGGAAACCCTGAGTCAGAGTGCTAAGGACATCTTAAAAGCGGGCATAAAGAGAAATAGCCAATCCTAGATTTGAATTTTATCTAAGTAAAAAAAGTCTAATTTAATTAATTTTTTTAAATAGATAAATAATTTATAAATGAAAGTGACGTCTGTAACAGAAAACATAATATAATGAAATTTTCTCGATAGAAAAAAATCACTAAGTGAGCTCTCATTTCCATCGATTTTAGTTTTATTTTCAAAATGACACACATTACAAAGCTAAAAGTGTATCAGTAATTTCACTTCACATATTATCTAAGGCTGTGTGTAACAATTTTTCATTTGACATTGTATTTTACGAATAATTAATATTTAATACTTTTGGCATTTTTATTGAGCGAGATGCGCTATCTTCCGTCGCATGTTGTGCGTAGTTCTACGTATTTTGTGTCACTGTCATGTCCAAGGGGCCACGCGGGTGAAATTACTAATTTTGTTTGCTTTATACCCATTCTTAACCACTAGACCAATTAGAATTAATGAAAATTTAAGCGTTTCTTTTTATTTTATCCTTAGTGAATTGTTTTGAAATACTTTTAGAACTTCGATGTTGAAGTAACAAGCGTAATTATTTGTGTTTTTTATTTTAATAGGCCTATTACAGAAACTGTATGAGAACTTTTTTTTTAAATTAAACTCGCTCAGAAATGACAGATATTTATATTGCGTCGTTAAATGTGTATGTACCTAAAGTTCTTTTTATTTAACTTTTTAATTCATTATTAATAAAATTATGTAATTACTAGTTAAAAAAAAATTGACTCTTATTACACGCTAGCGCTAATGAACCGTTTCAAAGTCGCCAACGTCGCTGACTCACGCGCATGTTAATTGCATTCTACAATTAGTTTGAGCATTCAAGAATCATTTTATTAGATTTTTATTAGAGGTCATTAATGCATGTGTTTTTATCTTTAGATTATTTAAATATACTTGTAAAGTCATATATTATGTTATCTATGTAACAAAATTACCAAGTTACCCTTATCTTCGTAAAGTATGGTGAACTTCGCATTTGCTAACGATTTTACATTATTTTTTAGTACATATAATTTTAGAAGAGAAACAGGCAGAAGCGCCGTCTTCTTTTTATTATATGTAGATAGGTATTATATATATATATATATAATTCACTGTTCGAATTTTCGAAATGTAATTCACTGTACGGAACGCCACGATACAGGCATGCCTAGTGTGGGGACCGGGGTTTTGTTCTTAAATTGTAAAGTTGTGAAAAATAATAAATTTTTTTGAATTTTTGAATTTTAAATGTAGAAGATAGATACATATCTATCTTCTATATTTATCTATACATTAGGCCAGAGATTGTAAGATGAGAACCTTTGCAGGCATTTGAAACAGCCTTCAGAAGTCTTTTTTCTTATAAAGTAACGTATTTCTTTTCTTATATTTTTTCTTATAAGTAAGTAATAAAGCAATGGTTTAACGTACTATTATTAATTATAGACCTAAAATCGTCTCCAAATTACGAAAACCATGTAAACACAAAATAATTTGAAAGTTGCCTATCTAATCATAGCAATAAATGTCAGTAATTTGTCAGTAACAGTACTTAAACTGTTCAGTCAGTCAGTCAGTCAGTCAGTAACAGGCATAAAACTACATACTAAGGGATATTTTGTAATAGTAGCAAGAGGGACGTTGCTTTTCGCAGTCATAAATTGTGCAGCCTGTCTCGCGGCAGTGACCAAACCGCTTACAGAAAGAAAACCACCGTGTAAGTAAGGGATGTCAGAGCCCATTTCCTTCCTACTCCGATGTCCTTTATCATACTATGATTGGCAACGCACTTTTTGCTTTTATTAATAGGCGACAGTAGCCACCTACCATCAAGGTGTACCGTCAGCCTAAACGTTTACGAAAATTTTAAAAAATGGTTGAGTTGACTTTTGGAGTGTAGGTCTTTTATTCTCTTGTATTTGAAGAATGTCAATGTCCACACCGCTATTCAAATTATTTTGGCAGCAAGACGCTACCATTCATTCTAAATCTATTTGTGTTTGGAATCCACATCATGTGTAGTATGTATGTACATCAGATTAAAATTGCATGCGAATTTTTTTTTGTTCAATAATTTTTCGCCATTCTCCAAATTCATACTTAAATATACTCGTACTTACTTCTGAAGCGATATTCCTTCCATACGATACGAAAACTGATTATTGTTAGGGATTAGTTGGTGCTTCCGACTCCGTCCACGTCACAGATAGATTAGCAATTAACATTTATTTATTCAATGTATCCCTGATTTAGGACCAGTAATTTTTCTGTGGTACCTTATTACCCCTGACAAAATTTAATGGTAATTATTGAGAAGTTAAAGTATATAAGCGTCGCATTTAAATGATATTTTAATAGGTCCGTCAGACAGGCTGACGGTCTATTGGCTACCGTAGTTGGTAGGTTGGCTACCGTCGCCTATTGACATAAGCAACACTATTACAGATTCTGCAAATGCAGGAGCTAGAGTAGGGATTATGAAATGAAAGTGGAAAGTGCTTTCAAACACTCGTGCTATTATTTCGAGATGATCTTTTGTAAGGCGGGGTGTGCTCTGATACTACTAAAACACCCAGACCAGTGTTAGCTTCGTAACGTTAATTTCCAAAAATTCAACCAATGACCTCGTCGAACAAATCAGGTTAAGTTGTATGATATGAAGAGATGACCTTGTACCGGAAAATGATTTGACTGGATGACAATTAGACTATAATGAACCGGAAACAAAATTATAAAGTCTCTCAAAAATTTGGTGATCATTATATAATAATATTTGTTCATATGAAATTGTTCATATAAGTGTTACGCATCTTGAATATTAATAATATTAAAAATTGTTCTGTTATGAATTATAATTAAAACTATGTTATCATATTCACAATTCAAATTCATACACACGTCACTGCTCAAGCAAACATTTAATTATCACTAGTATGAAACTACGCAGAACGGTTAACAAAGTATTTACGAACGGAAAGTATTTTCAAAGATTTCAGATAAATGGGTGAGTATCAGCCTAGTTTATAATTTTGTCAAGTTGAATGGCCCTAAACGCTCTAATAGAGCATCGATGTATATAGAGCCATTCTAATTTAAATCTATAAATTTGAATTTACTATATTGTCTATATATACTATAAGGTTGTTTTAAAGGTGTGTAAAAATGAAGTTGCGGTTTATTATAATAGTAGTACCAATAGAGTATAGATACAAAGATGGTTCGATCGTTCAGAATTGTATTGAATTAGAGGACATGGTTTTTTTTTTATAAAGGTATAATATGAATGGTTCCATTGATGTTGGCTTAAACGAAGTCAATTAGTCACAAAGTCACAAACACACCCACCTTGTTAACAATCAACCGTAAAACTTTTTTCACGTGCTCCTTACGTCATGTGTGTTTGTG
The DNA here is from genome assembly GCA_945859745.1 of Synanthedon formicaeformis. Lineage (NCBI taxonomy): Eukaryota > Metazoa > Arthropoda > Insecta > Lepidoptera > Sesiidae > Synanthedon > Synanthedon formicaeformis. The sequence goes on from OX243964.1 coordinate 1,976,134, forward strand.
TATAAAGTGGGATAGACGAGGTTAAAAAATATAACCGGTTACGAACGACTATAATAGTACGCGTCTGCCTGCCTGCCCCGGTTCGCACGATACTCTTATATTACGTGTGCGAATGTGCCTAAGAAGAGTATTGGCAAAGATTTAAATCGAGAGATGCGGCATTACTAGCGAAAGTGTGTTACAAAATACATTATACTAAAGACCAAAGTATAAAATACATATACTTTTGTCTAAACACACTTTTAAACACAGAACACATTCCTTACTTCAAACGTGACTGTGACGATAGCGACGCTCTCAACAAGCTACCGTCACTCACTGTAGCTGGCGTGCAACTGTATTTGGGTTGAGCGCCTGCGCCCAACCCATTGTTAACAATTTTCGGTGTGTTTTTAGTATGGCGCGAGGAGATTACGCCGCATCTTTCGATTTAAATCTTTGAGTATTGGAGTAAAAGTCCTAGGGATGTGTGAAAATTAGATACGTGATATACAATTAGTTACAAATTTTCTTACACTATCCATTCAACCATTAAAATATTTTCCAAAAAAGATAAGATTTTAATATTATGTAATTTAGTCATTTGAAGAAAAGGAGTGCATCTTGAAGAGTGCATCTTTGTCCGATGTATTTTCGATACTGATGTCTCCTTTTCTGAATCTCTTGTTACCTATTTATAGTAATAGTATTATATCTTCATATTTATGATATTGATGCTATATATTTTTTTGTCTTGTCTCCAGCCAAACGAAGGAGCAGAAAATCAGGTAGATACTCGTTGGTGTGTAGTTGTGTATCGTTTTTGTTTTGCGTCTCCATAATTTTCGTTGTAACATTTGTTTTGTTCAAACTAACCATGTTTTTTTTTTATTAGATCTCATTATCATTATTACTTATCACCGCTGAGAGATCATCTTTAATATTTTTCATTATAATTAAATTATCATTTCGCAGTATTGGCGGGAAGAATGTCCATTCATCCGTTGTACTACAGCTATCAGTTCTCGGTAGTAGTTATGCGTCAATATTCAACATCGACATGGCTGATATTTTCCAAAGCAAGCTGTGTTTTAAAGCTTAATAAAAATCTTATCTCGTATGTTCCACTAATTTGAAAAGTTTTTGGTCAGTAACTTTAGAAATGTAAATTTAAATTAGTTGCTTTAGAAAAGCTTTTACCAGCGATTTTAATTCCTGTTTAAAGTTCGCCCCAAATGGTATAATTATTAAGCTATTTTTTTAATGATACTTTTCAAAATATGTTATTTTTTAACCAACAGAATAAATTAATTCTTTAAACTGTATGATTAAAAAACTGCAATATAGGTTATCCAGAAAATATATCAACTTGCTTTTATCTACGAATCCCGTCTGCGTTTCTCCTTAACTTATTGTCTCATGTGTTTATTCTGATGTATAAACTTTATTACAGTAAAGTTTCATCAAAATTTAATAGATTTTGACATCATCTCAAGGAGTAAACAATATCCTCTCAAACCTTGGCGTTTGTAATATACTCGTAGCTATCGAAGAATTCGATGACGCACTAAGCATCTTTGTGCGTGTTCCACTGAGCGCAATTGACCGTTTCCGAGTGCATCGATTAATCAACAAAATTATGAATTATGCATTAAGTTAAAATAGTCATACTTATTGCTCATATGTGCAATGTGCATACGCGCAAGCTTGGCTTATATTTGCCATTGTGTCTAACGTGAGTTCCGACTGTGGTTTTTTTTTTTTTATATAATAAGCCCCGACATTAATGTTTTTACAGCAGTTGTTTGCATGAAAATATGTATCTACACTTGTACAGCGCATTTAGCGAATACTAAACTATTCTCAGTGTACCCATTTATTTTACTTTTGACATTGGTACGCCTATCAAGTTACTAATTTCTTGATAGTAAAGATCACATGAAAAAAACGTCACATTGTTGCGGGCGACGTAATAGTGACGTTCCTGTGAATCATTTAACGCCCAGATTATTTAATTCGGCTATGCATTATAATGTAACTAACTACAACTATCTAAAATAAAATAAATGATTGGACTAAGTATAATAAGTAGGTACTTAATATAGTTTCACAGAGATCGTCACATTTCCTCCTAAACTCAAATGAAACCAAAGCCAATACTCACGCTAGGTGCATACAATGACAAATACTCCATTATTCCTCATAATCATATAAGTAGTGTACTAAATGTATCTCATTTTGCTTAAAATATAATTGAGGTTTTGTTTCTACAGTTGTTCACGGCGAGCGCAGCACACCTACACGACGCAAGACGCAATCATCCGCCAGATTCTGGTTTCTCTGAGCCAATCAACAACAATATCAGCGAGGATAACAACAATGGGCCGATATCGCTCCGGGAGATGCAAAATATCGCCAACAACAACGCCGCAGCTTACATCGTCAGTGACAATGAACAGCGGAACAGGATTAGCAGGGAGTCGGTTGTGGAGTTCGAACCGCTACCCAATGGAATACGGGTTGCTGATCCGTTGGAGCACTGTGCCGATTGGTTTGGTTAGTTTTTTTTATTGAATTTATGGTAGCTTTCAGTTTTAGAGCAACTAAAACAAGAGAACTAGAGCGAGTATCCGCGTTCAGTGTCTAAGAGCAAAATTATACAGGTTATGACATCAATAATCTCAGTAGGTACACAGTATAAAGTAAAATCCTTCCCTTTTCTCAGTCTGTCTGTACTCTGTATGTAAGCTCTAATTTCAGAAAGTTTTGAATGATTTTGTTCCCGATTGTATCGATGGAGAAAGGAACTTATGTGGTTGATTTATGTGTATAATTCACGAATCTTCAAATGCTTAGGCTATACAATGACGTATGTATAAAATTCATAGCATGGAATTATTTATTTCAGACCTTTACATAAGGTATACTCGTAAATCGACACTTGTCCTTTTTAACCATCTTGAAGTCACCATTCCTTTTTATTATCAAAAAATTTTTCCATGTAAATCTCATTTTTATGCCCTTAATAAACACCTTATTCATAAAGTCTAAAATTAGAATTTAGATCATCATAACAAAGCGTATCTAACAGTCTTTATTCCCCCGCCAAGACTCTTTTAGGTGGCAGGTCGTAAATTAAAATCTGAATTCATAAAACTGTAGTAAATCGATTTTCAATTTTATTGACAGAAGTTACAGCTCATAAACGTCCAATCTCCCTTATGAGGTGTTATATAGTTATTGTATGTATAGTTGTATACAGTATACTTAGTTGTTTGATAGGGACTCTAATCTGCTCCTTTATCATAAAAAAAAATATTTTATATAAAAAATGGTTAAATCATTATCAAATGTATTACTGTTAGGTATTTTAAAAATTAACATCGCGTGCATCAATTCTTACAGGAAACGCTATATTGGAATAAGATACACGTTCGCAATCGGAAATGAACGGCTTTATATTCTGGTGGTATGGTAGTTATAAGTGATTTTATTTTATTTTTTTACAGATGATGACCATTTCCCGAGAAATAGGTTGCAGTATCTTCGAGAAATACACCGAGGATGGTTCGGAAGAGTAAGTACTCTCCTTTATGTAAGTCAATAATGTGAGAAATTTTTAATAAATATATATATATTATTATTAGTTTTTACGCCGCGACTTGGTCCTTATAAATAAAGCATATATGCGTTATGTTAAAAATCTTAACTCATACGTTGTCCATCTTAACCTTAATCCATAATCTTAATCCATTGATTATATGTAATTGGATTCCGAGGTATAAACCTAATGCACTGTGGACTATTAAGACTGAAACTAACTATCGACACACGTTTGGTCTAGTGGTTAACCCTAGCTGTTAACCAAACGGTCGCAGGTTCGATTCCCGCTAGGGGCAAAAGTTTATGTTACCTTTGTACCTGAGTCATGGATGTTTGTATCTATAATATGTATGTATTTAAAAAATAAAATAAAATAAAAACTATTTAGTTATACAATACAAGTCTATAGTTGCTTAATTTGGAACTAGACGGTGTGTGGAATATTATTTTATTTATTTAATATAATAATATTATTATATTATTCATATACTATACAATATAATAATATTATTATAAACCTATAGCTCGTACTTAATCAGTTTCCGTTTAAATTTCAGGTGGTGGAAGGTGAAATCGAAGACAGCGGTAGTACATCAACGGTTGCGGTGAAAATTCTAAATCAAAACGTTAGCTTGGAAGACAAAGCGCGGTTCTTAGATGAGGCCAAGATGTACCGCGACTCGCAACACGAGAACGTCTTGAGATACATCTCCAAATGTCTGCAGGAGGATCCATGGATTATGATATTCGAACTGTGCTCTATGGTAAGTTGTACTGTATCAATTTTTTTAGACATTCATTTGTGTATCTCAATTGTTTTCTTTTTATGTACAAAATTCGTACTGTAGTAATTTTTATAATAGTAACTTATTACTCCTTATAACATCAGATTTTTATCACTTACAGAATCTTCAACAGTATCTGGTAATGAATCGGCCCAAGATGGCGATACTCAATGAGAGCGGAGTGCCACTGCAACTCATGTGTGACGTCACATCCGCACTAGCTCACCTACACTCGAGAGGATATATATATCGGTAAACTTTATATATAAATCGTTATTATTTAAAGTTGTTATTTCCAACACCTTTGGTCTCTGGTGTCCGTGACTTCGTCAGCCTTGAAAAATGAAAAATATAACACATGAGAATAGCCTGACATCTCCATAGCAATGACGACGATTTTTTTGTAGTTTTAGATCCCATAAAAGGCTTAAAAAAGCTTTTCCAGCATAAAAATACATGTCATAAATTATTATCTGTGCGTGATTTCATACAAATCCGTTGAGCCATTTTTGCATGATTGAGTAATAAACTTTCGCATTTATAATATTAGTAGGTATGTACGGAGGGTAGAGATTAGGGGTACCCTACTCAACTGAAAAAATGGTCCTCTCAAACAATAAAATAAGGGTTCTAAAAGTGGCCAGAATGGCGCTGGTGTAGCATATCTTCTATCTACCTATCTGTCTTTGTCTAATTTACTCATCAATGCTACACTAGCGCCATCTTAATTTACTGGTATTCTTGGACCACTTTTTAAATACTTACGAGGCGGTCCTTTTACCTCTACCCTCCATTATACAAACAGGGGTGGGTTGCACCATCTAACTTTAACGGTAACCATATTCAATCCAGCCGTTAAATCTTCGCTTAAGCATAATATGCGTTGCACCATTTTTACAACGGATAAAATGACGTCATAACAACGATAACCTTAACCGCTCGATATTGGCCGGTCAATGTTATTGTTTCGGTTAAGTCAACTGTGACAGTTTTGAGACAGGTGACTTTGAATGTTGCCATATTAAAAAAAATTATTACTGTCAACAACCTAGGAAAATTACATTATTTTATAATGGCAACCCCTTTAACTTTGACAGTGACGAACAATATCATGGTGCAACATGCGATTGTTAATTTCGACTTTCACTGTTAAAGTTACCACTAAAGTTAACTTTGACCGTAACAATAACCAAGCCTACGGTGCAACCCACCCTTACTGCTGAACATAGACTCCCACATTTCCTGTCGATCGTTGCTCTTCATTGGATTACATAATTTTATTGGGATCTGTCTAGAGTGGGTCTGTTGCTTGGATGCCATTCAAGGACCGTTTCTCCCAGCAGTTGTTGGTTTTTCAAGCTAAGTGGCCTGAGTAAAGAGAGTGTTATTTTAATGTGCAGTGATCTGTGGAGCGGTGCGGTGTTGGTGCGAGGTGCGGCAGAAAATGTTCGGGCCGTTCTCGGTCAATACTCGACAGCCGACTCACCGCCGGAATATAGCGCGCCCGAAACTCAACGAGAACATCCCGCACACACGGTAACTACATATATGGTCCAGTAAACTTGTCGCTTGAAAGGGGAGGTACAGTCGGTCGCATAAGTCGATTAACACATTCAAAAGTGCAAAACAACTGAACACTCAACTTACTTACTTACTGAAGCTTTTTACTATCGTTTGTACGTGAAGTTTATTTTGTTCTCTAGTCGTGACAACGACTTATGGTGCGTTGAGTGTTCAGTTGTTTTGCACTTTTGAATGTGTTAATCGACTTTTACGGCCGACTGTACCTTGCGTTTAAGAGTATAGTTTATTTATTTTACCAAATTTAACCTAAAGTATTCATTGGACCAATATCATAAACAAATCAGCAAAAATCAGAACTGCCGAATTTAACGCAAGGTCTGCATTATAAATTATAATGTGTAACAGGACTAATAAAATCTGAGATTTAAGATTGCCGCCTTAAAAGGATGTCGGAAATAATAATAATTATTTATTGTATATTTGTAGACACAAAGCGACGTGTGGTCGCTGGGGGGCGTAGTGTGGGAAGTGTGCGCATGGGGTGCTGCGCCTCCGCATCGCCCTCCGCCCCCGCCTGATCTGCCTTGCCTATACAGAAATCATCTGTAAGTGTACATTTCTTTTTCTTATGTTAATCTCGACAGATAAGATTGACGTCACTGGTTCTGAAAGTGCGCTGTCGAGCATAAAAGGATTAAGGATAGGGATAGAGAAATTTCCTCTAGCATTCCTTACTCACTGTACGGTTGTCCCTGCTACTACTTTCCAAATCCAGACAAGAGAAAACTTTGAGTAGTTCATTTCCAAGGTTTGCTGGGAATCGAACCCGAGACAGAAAGTTATAGCAAGCACCCTAACCACTCATCAAACGGGCTCGTCAAACATACTAAATATTGAGTTTTTTCCTCTAATTTCCATTTCATGAATGTGAATACAGTCGATTATTTTGTGAACAGTTACCAAGTGATGCAGCTGTGCTGGAACCCAGAGCCCGCGAGCCGTCCGTCCGCCGCGCAGGTGCTCGCGCTACTGAGGCATTTGCACGCGGCGCACGTGCGACCCCCCTCCGACGACAACTCCACCGCGCACTTTGAGGAGCGCTGGCAACGACTCAAACCGAACTCGATTCCTATAGTAGACGAACACACGCCGAAACTAGCCGAACATGTCGCCATAGTGCACGCGCCTTCTACCTCCACCCGATCTCACTTCACGGGCTCCGATCACGACTTCGACAACGCCCATTCAATGCAGGACACCCTCAGCGTGGACATGGACACGGCCGTGTCACGATCGAGCAGCATAATGTCCGACAGAGACCCACTCTCAATACAAATAAAATCGGAGAGTCTAACGAATTTGCACGGATCCTTGGAGGACGTAAGGAATATCTACCTCACACACAACGAGATGGCAGTCCTCGAGTGCCATCAGGCCAATGTAATAGAGGACAGGGAACACGACCGGTCGGATAGTTCGGTCGATCCGTGGCTGAAGGATATAATGGCGGGAAGCCAAGACGACGTCAGCTACTATAGAGACGTCAGCGATGTGATCAAGAATCTCGATAATATATTGAATTCCGAAAAAACTTCGAGCTCCGAGTCCAGTCATCAAGCGAGTCCTTCGAGAGACAATCTGAGTCTCGATTGTAAAAAGGACTATCCGATGCAGTCCAGTATGGTGAAATCGCCTGGGATTAGTAATTTCCAAAATATTTTAGAAGTAGGTTATGCAAAACGGGAGGATAGCGATGCATTTGAAGAAGATGATCGCGATACGATAGGAACATTAAGTCACTCGTTCGAACGACACAGCGATACGATCAGTCAACATACCCTCGAGAATTTGACTCCCGATACGCCCGTTAAGGAAGAAATAAGTCATATAATAGAAAGCCCAACTCACACGGAGCCCATTAATGAAATCGAAACCGTTGTAGTTGATAAGTCATTGCAAGCTGCGAAGTTGCCAAAAGAAGATGTAGAAGACAGTAGTTTAAGTAAATTACTCATGTTAAAAGAATTATGTTTAGCATCATTATCTAGCGTAAGTGAAGTGAAGATTGAAAAATCGCATGATAACAAAGACTGTGTAATTTCATGTGATAATTTGAAAATTGATTCTAAGTCAATAAATAATACTAATACAAAACCTGTAAGCTATTCTGGTACAGAAAAAGAAATTGAAGTAAATGCGACTGAATTACAAAATCAAGAAATCTTCAAAGAGGAAGATCAAAATACAAATCTGCCTCTATTGGTTCAAGAAACCTTAGAGAAAAGGGAAATCCCTGTAGAGAGTGTGCCCCCAGAACATTTAGACTGTCTGCCCGTATCTGGCAAATCAGTTGAAACTACCGATCAGACTGTTGAGTTTTCACAACCTAATGATCTCATTCCATCAGAAGATATTATAAATGAGCATTCTAAATACATAGATAATGCATCAGCTAAAGAAGAAAAGGCTGTCTGTGATTTGTTACCAACTGAAAAAACTGATATTTCTGAATGTGAACAAGCACCTGAACAAGTACAAATTGCCATGGAAGAAAAAATAGTAAAAACGAATACAGTAAAAGATATGACATCTGCAATGCCAATTTTGCCACCTGATTTAGTACAAAGTCATAATATCGATTATTGTGATAAAATTGAATGCAACGATGTTACAGACAGTGATGTAGTAGAAGTAACTAATGAAACACTTAAAGAACAGTCAATGGACAGCACTGTGTACATGGATCTCATAAACGATACACATAATGAAAATATCACTAACAACATTCAACAAGATAATGCGTCACACGATAGAACAAATTATTCCATTAGCGTAGATCCTTCTAACGCTGGTGTAAATGAATCTACAGTATACTTAGATCTGCCTACAGTGATAAAGGATGTTGATAAATTCTTGTTCTTTGAAAGAGCTTTTATAAGTAAGGATAATTTTCAAAATGTAACTGCTAGCACTCCTAAAGGTAGTTTGGGCTCTGAAAATGAAGCGTTAAATTTTTCTGAAGATAAACTAGAATGTGAAGTAGAAAAGACTTTAGAAATGTCCGCTGAAGTTCAAGATTTCAATCATGGGATAACGTTGACTAGGCTTGAGCAAAAGTGTGTACCTGAAAATTTAAGTCCATACGAATCGCCTACTAAAAGTCATCATACCGACACTTACGACGAAAACAGTTCAGTAGTGTTGGGCCCTTTTGAGAATTGCACTTTGAAACTTTTCACGGGAGTCAAATCCACGGAATTGGGGGACTTCCCTAAGGAAGAGTTGTTGGTTTTCTCGTCAAATTTTAGCGAAATGAATCTTGAAACGCCATCGCCTTTGCGCGACGGAAATTTTCTGAACGAAGTCCCAGATCTAGTCAATGATGAACCACAGCCGGATGATTTTACGACGAAAAGTAAAGCGACGCCAGTGACCGTACAGTTTGAAGACATTCTCACCGTTGATGAAAGAAAACCAGAATCGGAGCCCCAAAGCCATGTTGAAGATTTGGAGAATTCTTCAACAGAAAAACATATTTCACCCTCCACGCCACCGAACTCGCCTGGTGTTTTTCTAGCTTCAACTTCTCAACAGAAGTATCTGGTGGACATTGATTTGAATCCGCCAAACGAAATTATCATCAACGAAACCGATTCAGATTTGAACTCGCTCCAAAAAGAGATAGATCTAAATCAGATAGAACTGCAGATAACATCAAAACTAGCAATGGCGGAGAATGAGAACAATATGAATTTGGAATATTCTGGTCCATTGACTGTCGAAGGTTTGGTGTCGGAAGATAGTGAAACTATTCCTGAATCTTATCTAGCGGGAAACGGAGGGAGTATTGAGGAGTTTCGGGATGTATTCACACTCGATGAGGAAAATGTGAAAGCATTGAGGAATGAGTTGGAGTTAAAATTGCCATTAGCTCAGGTGAGTCAATACGAGTTTGATTTTCAGTATTATCATTTTATTAGTACAATTGAAGTAGTTACAATGCTAAAAAAAGCTGCCAATTCTCAATGCTCAATTGAAACATTTCTCGTTGCAAAAACTTATTAAGTAGTAGGTGTAGCACGCGACTTCGTCCATATAACTTGACTGTCTGAGACAAACCCTTTACTTACACCGTAATTACGTGACGGAGACTAGTGACATATCAATACAGTAATAATTTTTAGTACGATGCAGAATGGAATCGTATTAAAAATGAATACTAAATTACTTTTACTTACGGTTCATTTAAATGAACTAGGCTATTATCTAGTCGAGGAGCTATAAACTGGGCATGTCGTGAGTGGTCCTTTCTCACTTGTTTCCTATTGACGAATACAGGTGGCATCAATAGAGCCTCAGTGCGAGGGGGAAGGAGGATGGTGTGGTGAACTACCTCCTCCGCCACAGCTCATCGTCAACTATCCAGGGGCGTTGAGCCCTATCGTCGAGGAGACCGGTCACCAACTTTCAGCATATGAAAACGACACACACTGTAAGAAATTTTGGTTTCTCATTACACAGAAACTGTTAGAACTTTTATTAAAGTAAGAAAAACATATTAAGCATAATGTACATTTTTGCATCGATTGCATAGTTAGTTTAACTTGGCTCAATACACTTTATGCACCAGCTTAGGAATTAGCGTTTTTTGCTAAAATGCGCGTTATCCTTACTAATATTATAAATGTGAATGTGAGTTTGTTTGTTTGTTTGTTACTCTTTCACGCAAAAACTACTGAACCGATCACCATGAAATTTTGCATACACGTTCTCTGGAACACCAGAAAGGACATAGGGTACCTTTCATTCAGAACGCGGACGAAGTGGCGGGCACCAGCTAGTATTCTATAATTTTTAATGATTATTTATTATTCACTTCTTAATTTCTTTTTTCTTTTTGCGGCGCAGAAATATTCATTAGAATATAATAAACATAATAAATCATCCTCAAACTCGCTATCTGAATGAGAAAAAAATATTAAAGATTCACTAATGCACCTTTTGAGAAATAATAACAGAGTGTGATGCCAATTTACGTTGCATACCGCACCACAGGTGTGCTCATATACCCTCCTAGTGTCATTTAAGAAATAATAAAGGATTACTGTCTTTTACATAGTGTTTGATTTATATGGAAAGTAACTTTTTATAGGGAGTGCTTCCGCACGCACAGACTCGTCGGAGAGTTATCCCGAGCCATACTCGGCGGAGGAGGCGACGGAACTGGCCACAGCCACAGCGCTGCCCGACCTCAACCTCACCTACACCTACCAAACGCCCTCCTTTGTCGGACGAACTTACACTCTGCCACCTGATTACACTACTAGCAAGGAGTAAGTTATCTGTTTATGATCCTCATTACCAAGTTTTTATAATTCCCGTAAATTATCTTGTGCTCTGCTGATATAACGTTTCACTAACCGATTTTTGGGAATCACGCTATTTATTTATTCGTCGTCACATACAAAACAAAACCCAATAAGTGGCATTATGCAACTATTAGATATATCATGCATTATAAGACAAAGTCTTAAAATTTACATACGGATTTTACAAAATGAAACTTGTACACTGAGGTAATATTGTAAAACGCAAACGCATCTAAAGGAGCATTGTAGCATGTTTGAGGTTGAATGGATCGAATTACACTAATACAAAAGTGCACCCAAATGTTCAAGTGGGTGCTCATTTGCTGAGGACGTTTTTTGTAGCTGATTTTGTATCAAGTATTATAGGCGATCGACGTCTCTATCGTACAGTTTATTAGAAAATGTTTCAAAAGTTCGCTCCGTCCACTTGTATCCATTGTATACATGCACTTTTTCTTCGCCTAATCCATCATACCGGGTATGGTCGTAGTCCACCTGGGTGGACCACAGGCAATTTTTTTATAGGTGCACCTCTAACAGTTCAGTTCACTATGTTATTATTAAATATTCTCTTCCGTTTGACTACAGAATCACAATGAGCGCCGACAGTTTGAACGCCAGCTCGAACGAGAAATCAAATGAAACATCGCCAATCAACGACCGAACCTACACCATAGAAGACAAATGCGAAAGAATATCACAGGTGTCACCGTTCATACTGAGCCCGACCACGGACACCTCCTTGCCGAATAATTCTGACGTCACCGGGGTATCCACGCTGTCCAAAACAACCCTTCCCACGGACGCAAAACATTCAAAACCCTCGGAGACTCAGTGTCTGTCTAAGGCTACTAGCATTGATTCGTGGTGTTCAAACGACACACTGTACAATGTCGAAGAGAACTTCGACGATCTAGCGTTGGACCCTGATCTACCCCAATTCGAGACGGTTGACATTGAAAAAGAAGAAAATAGTGAAAGTAGTCAAACACTCACACACAATGAAGATGTCAAGGAAGCGAGTCGTTGCTCGACATACTTCATCCACGATACTCCGTCGGAACCTTGCGACAGTTTCTCTCCAGATTCAATCACGGCGCACGATAACGAAAACACATATACAAAACAAAAAACGGATGTTGTAGAAAACACACCGTCTATAAACAAAACTGAAGGGAACGACACAACAAAAAATACGCAAACGAAAGATTTGGCCTACGAAACTTTGCTGTCCGGTCTCCCGTCCTATTCAAATTGCACAACGGAAGCGTTGACTGGCGCCGACGAAGCGTGGAATTTGCGCCAGCCAGAAATGGTCCGAAAATCTTTGGTCGAAGAAGTCAATATTAGCCCGCCGAAACTTCCAGAATTGCAAGACAGCATAGTTGATAGTCCTGAAAATAAATTGGAACCTCAAATTGATGATAAATATGACGTGGATGTAATTTGTCTCAAAGATAACGTACACGAATGCATAAAATTTGAAGACATCGAAACTAACGTCCCACAAGTGGAAATAAATAATTTCATAGAAACACTTCCCACGTGTCCAAGTACTAGTACGCCACTAACGGACAAAATAATTGAAACCGAGGAGAATGTGGATGTCAGTGTATATAATACAAATCTTCCAGTAGAGCCCCATTACGACTGTGAAAAAAATTCACTAAATTTACAAGACATAGATTTGAAACCACTTGCTGCATCAACTGAAAACAACGAAGTTACAGATAAGATACCGCATAAAGAAAATAGTAAGAAGATATCATCCAGCAACCAAAAAGATGTTTCAGCTATCGATGCTTCTACTCTATCCTGTGGGATGTCAACCCCCAACAAAGTTGACGAATTAGAACACGCAGAAGAACGAAATCAAATTTATGAGCAGAGCCTGGAGAATCATGAGGTAATAGTGCAAGGGGAGGTCAAAGAATCCAGTGATGTAAATTTAAAAGAACAATCTAGTCAAAATTTGGGAAACAATGAAATGAATAGTGAAGTGCTATTAGGTGAACACAGCAAAGGTTCTAGTAGCCAAAAAGGCGCTTCCATGGTCGAAATGTTGACTTCGAACAAACCCCAAAAAATACATACAATCGAACAGAGTTTTAGTAATAAATTAGAAAATGAACCATTAAATGACGCAAAGAGTGAGGGGCAGGTTAGTAGTCAAAAAGGAACTACAGCGGTTGACGAACGTACGCTATCCTATACAAACTTAAGTAAACCTCGAGATGAGAGTGAAAAGTTCATTCAAAGTTCGGAGAGCAAAGAGGTTAAAAACGAATTTTTACAAGACGACAATACACTTTCTTTTACAAACTTTGAAAAGTCGTTAGTGAAAAAGCCGCAAGATATACTTTCAATACAACCCACCGAAACTTCAGAGTGCAAAAAAGTTGAAAATGAAAGTTTACTACAAGGAGAAGCTAAGGATTTTGGCCCTTCGAAAAATATTTCAAAAGTCGACGACAGTACACTTTCTTATGCGAATTTTCAAATGTCGATAGTAAACAAACCGCAAGATATACTTTTAAGAGAGCAATCGAGCCAAAGTTCAGAGTGCAAAGAAGTTAAAAATGAAAGTTCACTGCTAAGAGAAGGCCCAGATTTTGACTCTCCGGAAGATAATGTTAAAGTGGAAGACAGTACACTTTCGTATACAAACTTTCAAATGTCCATAGCGAAGAAACCGCAAGATATACATTTGAGAGAACAGTCCTGTGAAAGTGAGAATGTCGAGAAAAACAATTCAACGCTTGAAAACCACAAACCTTCTTGTCCAAACTGTGAAGAATCACTAGCGAATAAGCCTCAAGATGAGAGAGAAAAGTCCATTCAAAGTTCGGAGAGCAAAGAGGTGAAGAGCGAATTTTTACAAAACAACAGCACACTTTCTTTTACGAACTTTGAAAAGTCGTTAGTGAACAAACCACAAGATATACTGTCAATACAATCCATCCAAAATTCAGAATGTAAACAAGTTGAAAATGAAAGTTTTCCACAAGAAGAAGCCATAGATTTTGGCCCATCGGGAAACATTTCAAAAGTCGACGACAGTACACTTTCTTATGCGAACTTTCAAATGTCTATAGTAAACAAACCGCAAGATATACATTTAAGAGATCAGTCCTGTGAAGAGAATATTGATAAAATCAAATCGATGCCTGAAGACCACACTCCTTCCTACACAAACTGTGAAGCATCACTAGTGAACAAGCCTCAAGAAATACATTCGAGATATGGACCCAATATTTCTGAAAGCGAAGAAGTTAAAAATATACTAAAAGGAGAGACAAATGACTCTTTCAATCAGCAATGTACTTCGACGGTCGACAATCACAAGCATTCCTATACAACCTTAGAATCGTCAGTAGCAAGCAAGCCCGCAGATATACTTTCGAAAGAAAGCTTTACACAAAATGTGGACAAAAATAAAATAAAAAATGATATTTCACTAATGGGAAAAGGCGAACTATCCATTGTCCAGAAAGACTCTTCGGAGATCGACGATAACATCAGAAATGAAGTATTGTTCCAAGGAGAAGAGACCAAAAATTGTTTGGATCGGAAAGAGACTTCAATGGTGGAGGACCACACGCCTTCTCAGATGAATGCAGAAGAATCGATAACGAACAAGGTACAGAAATCTGAGGTGATTGTCGAATTTGGAAATTCTTTGAAAAGTTCCATAGACAATCAGTCGTCAGTTGTGGACGCTAGTGCGAATTTTTTGAACAGCGAAAGAAAAGCGAGCGAATTCGATATGTTTGAAACTGCAAATGATCTGACAATAACTAGTCAGTTGGATACACAAACAGAACCGATGCAAATTTTAGATATAAGTCCGCCTAATGTTACGAATTTAAACGAATCTCAAAAGCCCGACGTTGTTGAAACAAATGTTTACTTAAACGATTTTTACGAAAAGGAGATAGATCAACCTCTATCTTTAATTATAACTGAAAATCAAATAAATAGAGCTGAAAGGAGTCCTATTGAAGCAGACGATCATGAAACGAATGACATAGATATGAATAAAACGTATACTTGCCAAGAAACGAATGAACTGCTAAAAGTAGTTTCACCTGATATCGCCACAAACGCCATGAACGGTGTATGTGTAGATGTTGATAAAATTATAGAAGATATACCCTCTAAAGAAATTTCGGACGGAAGAGAAACTGAAGGAGAACCAATGAATATCGTAAACTCTGAAACGAATCAAACACAAAACTCAGACAACAGAAATCAGAGTCCAAATGACAATGAAATAAAATGCAATGGAGATTTAGAAAACTACGCTACAGTAAACTTTTTGAACGAAACATTTGAGGAATTAATAGAAAGCAATGTTGATGAGAGCGATATTAAAGATCCAACTGCTTCAGACAATTTAGAAGCAAATTGTTCACGTATAGAAAATGTAGAAAAAGTAACAAATACCGCTAATCAGTCGCCACAGCAAACTAAATCTTCAGTAGATGATGGAAAGATGACATTGCTAATGGAGGATTTCTTAGAGAATGAGAAGAAATTCTGTGAACTAGATTCCTATTTACCCCTTTTGAGCGATATAAGATTTACTGGTGAGTCGTTTTATTTCATTTATTGTACGTTATTATTATTATTTTTTATGTTAAGGTCGACAGACAGGCTCTCGATCCACTTGATGGTAGGTGGCTACCGTCGCCTATTACACATGCAACGGCGTAGACAGTGCGTCACCGGTAACCGGGGATAATGGAGCTGATATACCTTTGTTTGTACGGTAAACGTCCCAAACATTAAATAGAAAATAATTTAAAAAAAATCGGCTATCGAATGATGCAGTAAACCGAGTGCATAATTCAATATAACAGAAGATGATTTCTAAAAGTAACTAATCAACACTTTACATATAGTTTGTGAAAGAGGCCCTTAATTTAATTAATTATTTAATTTTTAATTAACTAATAACATGGCGCGTACTAAACAAACTGCCCGCAAGTAGACCGGTGGTATGGCTCCGAGGAAACAATTGGCAACGCAACGCCGCTCTATCTGTCATATCTATATAAATATATCATATCTAATCTGATCAAATTATTCTCTAAGTATCTATACTAATATTATAAAGAGAGAAGATTTGTATTTTTTGGTATGTTTGTAAGGAATAAACCCAAAAACTACTACACCGATTTTGAAAATTCATTCACCTATAGAAAGCTACGTTATCAGCGAGTAGTAATATATAGGCTTTATATTTTTTACAAAGTTACGCGGGCGAAGTCGCGTGCAACGGCTAGTGTTAAATGATTTCTGTTTGTAGGTCCAGCAACAGAAATAATGAGTACGTCTTTCTCACTTGAATCTCCGGCTGAAGAGTCCGCCGACCGACCTGTCCATCCGGACGCAGCTCACATCCTCAAGGAGTGGGACAGCGACACCGATTCCCACACGAGCAACTCCAGCGGAGAGTTCATATGGAAGGTGAGTCACCATTTCGATTGACTCTATACACAAGGGCTATCCTTCGGATTGTCCTGGGGAGTCTATGACCCTTGGAGAGTCAAATTTGAGCCGGCCCATAGTTGTTAGCTGAGGGGTAAAGAACCGTAAGTAAATTTTTGAAATATTAGCACCCTCTACTTCGGGTACATTAATTAAACCACTTTGTGTTGAGTCCCAATACTTTAATTTTATTGACCGACTGATATATCAGAACTACAATTCTAAAATATAAGGTGCGGACATACGAGACATCGACCTCTCTTCGCGAACGCACTTTCAATATAATACAACCGAATGAATATGAATGAATGAACACCTTCAATGAATGAATGAATGATCACTTTTCAATCAACTTTAGTCGACATAAGTAGCAGACGCCAACAGAAAGTTTTTTTTTAATAAAATACAATGAATATAGTTAGTATGTATTGAATAACAAAGTAATAAAATTTAAATTTTCAAATTCAATTACGAATTTGTACACATTGACCTTTATAATTAGCTCTACTGTAAACTTTGGGGATTTGTCTTTAAGGTCCTTTACCTCTCAGTTACAGATTTAATATCGTTATATTGCTATAAATAAAACATTATTTGAAAACTATATCAAAGTTTTGATTGGGTACATGGCGATATCAAATCACTGGTTTTTATCAATGGTATATTTTGTATACCTATATTATAGGTAAAACATAGGTAACTACAACTTATAGGTCCTATAACTTGTAGTTACCTACGTTTTATTTAATTTTTTAAATTGGTTGTTGGTATGTCTTTAATGGTGTGGTTTTTTTTATGATTTCTCCTGCATTTATGTACCCCATTGACCCCATATGTGTCTAGTTTTTTGTAAATTATTGCAACTCGAATATTAATAGTATTAAATAAATATAATACGTTCAAGTTCCTTTCAAAGTTAAATATGCTTAGAATATTCTAACGTAAGAAAGCTTCGGACAATATAATTCGAGTTGGAGTGATTCTAATTAATTAAATAAAAGCCTTGCTTTATACAATTCCATATTATTTAAACAATATTTACAAAACATATTTGTAGATTTCCGTCTCTCATCTCAAAAAAGCACTCAAAAAATGTGCTGAATAACCTATAAATCTACAATAACATTAAAAACATTTAAATTGTAATTCTTGCAACAAATTACTCGTATTTTCGGCAATTCAAAAATTTAATATCCCACTATTCAATGTATATGTATTATATTTTACCGGTTTTTCATGAGTTTATATTTCCCACTAGCGACTTGCTCTCGGTTTTTCATATTCACAAACTTTCCTCGCTTATTCCTATTTCCATAAGTGAAAAACCGTATCAAAATCCGTTGGGCGGTTTCGTTAGCGGATAAACAGACAGACGTGGACAGATTCGGTGACTTGGTTGCAAAATATTGTTTATATTCCTACTTAACTTAAAAGTTAATTAGGTTTTATTGTAAATTATAATATAAACTTTACGTGAACTAACTGATGCTGAAAACCACATCAAATTGCGTTGCACGGTTTAGGAGGAGTTGGCGTATATACAGACAGACATAAGCGATTTCAAATTATACTATGTAAGGATTTGAAAGCTCTATTTTTCTCAGACTTAAATATATTTTTAAAAAAAATAGAACACAAACACATAGAGCAAATTAATTGTTAACAAGCTTCTTCCTTTGATAAACCTGACATCAATTATAAAGCAGAGCCCATGCGCAATGAATTGTCGACTCCCCAACAAAGAGTATTTCCCCTTGTGTGGCATGGTGTGTGTGTGTTTGTAAATAACTGTCATGTTGTTGTTGTGTGTGTGACGCGTAGGACGGCGACGGACACGAGACCGCCCTCGTGCCCTCCACACACTTCGACCACGTAAGTGTCGTACATCAAAACTATAATTATATTCTATGTACTGTGTATTTATTATGCATATATAATATTACCTATATTTGTACGATTGTATGCCATTTCAAAGTGATGTCCAGTCGCGTTCATCCGATTGTAGAACTACGACCACTCATAGTCCAGACTCATAGGAATTTATTGCCAGACAATACAGCCGCGCGATGCGCATATATTGCCTAATTTCTACTACGTATAGAAATAGCTGAGCTTCGTGTGTTTGCTTATTCACTCGATCTTTGTGTGTAGACTCGGTTGAAATATTGAAAATATTCGGTTGAAAATGTTTCATCAACTATAGCCGAAATCGCATACCCGAAATGGAACATTCGAAGTTCCGAGGTCGCTCTGGCCAAATTATTTTACACTAAAGTACAGGTACTTTAAATTCAAGGTACTCAACTGTTACGTCGTTATAACCAAAAAGTCGTTACGACCGAGGTCGTTATAAATAAAACCACGGTGCTTTCATCTTCTTGGAGTGCTCGATCCGAATGTATTTTTGTCTGCTCACTCATGTAATTGTATCAATGGTCAAAAGTTCATGAATTATAAAACTGGACATCATTTGCCTTATATATAATATTATTATCCTGCGTGGTCTATTGTAAGAGTTGTTAACGCAATTTTTGCTTAATTTGTACTTGTGTCTTGCTTAAACGCATGCTTGCATGAATTTTTATCTGAAAATGTACTAAAGGTGCTTATTTTTAAAACAGCACGGCAACGGGTCGCAAGGCGGAGACACTGGGGGTCCCACAGAGGGCGACGGGCAGGGGTCAGACGGCTCACAAGCGTCAGGAGGTTCGGGAGACTCGGGATCGGAAGGTTCCGAAGGAGACGACACAGAATTCGTTCCGTCCTCTTGGGATTGCCTCGCTGAACCTGCCAAGTCATCGCTCAGGAGTCTAGAGCAAGCAACGCCCGTAAGTATTTGTAAAGCATTTAAATTACTATACAAAATATAATAATATAACAATCATAGGGTTGTGGATAATTATGAGCAAGGCCTACCCTACGACTGAGACGATAATGGGGCTGTAAGAGCCAATACAAATGAAAGTCTTTGTACTGAATAACTAACTGTTCTTTTTTTATATTTGTGTTGTTTTTTTTATTGAAGCCTGGTTTTTAATGTAACTGAGCAATTAATCTGATGCAGGACAACAAGAAGCGGGTGGTATTCAAAAGGCAGAAGTACCACTGCGTGTACGAATACCCTCGCGAGGTAGTCGACGCGGAATCGGAAGCGCACTCGCCGCCCGCCTACGTGCCGGACCTCTCCACTTACGCAGGTAACTACACTAATTGCTCGCTTTGTTGTAAAGTAAACTTTGTTTGTTTGTAGGAGGTAACCTTTGAAACTAATCATCCGATATAAAAAGATAGTTGGAATAGAATTTCAGGATGGACATAGGCTAAATATTGCAATATTTAAAAAGAGATCCATCACTTGGCAATATTATATAAAGTCAGACGTTATAATATCTTTTATTTTTCAACACAGATTCCGTTACACTACTTGGAGTTGCCAAAACATGGCATCCATTAGTAACTTTGCCCCTTCAGGTTTCATTTATAAGGTTATTTGTTTCAGATTGGGATCCTACGAGTGCCGAAGAAGCGGAACTGGGCTACGGGCAAATATTCTGCTCTCCAAACCCACTGGACTTGTATCACTTACGAGCCGGCATAGCATTTGGTGCAGGTATTTAATGTGCATTTTTTCAATGTAGTTAAGTTACGTAATAATAATAATTTATTGGTACATATCAGAATTTTAGTTATCCATACATGGAGGTACAGTACAGACGATGAGGGTTCCTTAAACTACTGATAGACACAATTCCACATGCTGTTTCCAATTTAGATTAGAATTAAGTATTTCTAAAAAATTAATACATTTTTTTCCTCTATTATTTTATTGTCACTATACTGGATGTTCTTCATAGACATAGTTTTATTTATATTAAGCTAGTCTATTACTGTACATGCAGTCTGTTAGGTCTCATTTAGCTTTGCAAATAATTAAAAAAAAAAAACTTTATTTCAATACAATACCTTAATGGACTCGTAAATAAACATTGACAGATTACGACGAGGACTTCTTCATATCGTCGTCGGCCAGACCGTTCGAGAGTCTCGGCATCATGTCCACCACCAGCCAATTCTTCCCGGGGATGCACGTGAAGCCTTCCCTCCTCGACCAGGACATGGGCGATCACCTCTCCGACTTCCCACCGCCACCTTCGCCTCTCCACACGACACTGGTGCAGCACAATAGAACACCCTCACTGGACTTCACCACTCCGGACTCTGGTGTTGAAGACATGACGCCAGGCTCCACAACGTCGGCCGATGAAAAGCTCGTCACAGACACAGAACTGTCTCACTGCTGGAAAACGATGGACAGCGCCAGTTCCAGTGAATCCGTCAGCCCGAGCTCCCCCGGGGGCGAAGCGCTGGGTGGTCTCAGACACACGAGGGATAAACTGAAACTAGACTTGCCACCGAGTCCGCACGTCGCCTCGCCGAGGCACAATAGAGTTTTCAACTTTGTACTCGAGAAGCCTAAGAGGCAAAGACAGGCAGAGGATAAAACTGAGTCGGGCAGCACTCCATTGGTGATGACAGACGAAACTCCGATAATAACGACGTCTCTCCTGCTCGACAAGGAGACGGAGGACGTGACCGTGCCGGAGCCTACTTTCTCGACGTTCGGCAAGTGTACGCAGAAAATGGAGCCAGAACAGAAGATAATACTCACGGACGAAACGCAAGACGAGCAGAACGAGCTCAAAGAGGACTCGAGTCACGTGAAAGAGGCGGTAAAGGGTGAGGGAACAGTGTTGGACAGCGGCGATGAGGATTCGGGCATTGAGAGCAGCGCGAAGGCGACTCTCGAAAGGAAAAAACCGAACGTTTCGTAATTAGAGAACAAATATTTGTGGGATCCATATTTGTTGTAAATTGTATATTTCGATAGGTGCAAAAAAAAAACTTTTTTTTTTTCAACTCAGTTACTATACTCCGTCCAATCATTTATTTTGCTTGTGACATTTGCACGCCTATTAAGTTTCAAATTTCTTAAAGATATGAAAGAATGTAGCGTGTGACATGTTATAGTGACGTTCTATGCAACAGACTGGAAGCTATCGACACCACATTGGTATATTGAATATGGAATATATAAAGAAAAAAATTGTATACATGTGGCAAAAAAAAACAACTAAAATACTTTATTAATATTAACAATACAAAATGGTGAGCCTAAATGGTCAAAAAGTAAAATAAACACTCGGAAGGAGTATAGCATTGTAATGTGATTCAGATTCACACTGTTTCTTTTCAGTTTCATACTACTTTCTCCTCTTTAAAGACTCTTTTAAGACTTGTTTGTATCTATCGAAATAGTTTTTAAGCAGGACACAGAAGGAAGAAGTTCTCTCGTGTGTAACCCGCTTAACGGTTGCCCATTTATCTACTGTGTCCTCATCATAAATGCCATTACTGTAGCTAAGTTTGTAGTGTATTATCGGTTAAGGTTCTTAATAAATGATATATCCGAACTCTCCCTAATTATGCTGTTTGTATAGAACAGTTTAATTAAGGCGTTAATCTGTTTTATGCAAACTGTTGCACACGAGATACATATCTCCATTTTACAATTGAAAATTTTAATAATTATTTAAATCGCTAGACTCTGTGAATAAAATACAGCAAACGTCTCATAGTAATCGGTGATTTTACAAAATAAAAACATTATTATTGAAATATTACTTTATAATTTATTATTTTTTATATTAATTACATATTACAAAACAATAAATATAAAATTTCGGTTACTTTGTTATTGTAATTAATGTAAAAGTGTTAGTAATATTTCAATAATGTATACAAATATTATACACACCGAATAACCATTCTCATTTAATTTATACAGAACTAAGGTACAAACAACCGCGAGGTATATGAATAAATAAATAAATATAAAATATAGTCGATAACGCTTTCATTGCAAATATATTTAAGCTTTTTACAGTCCAACTTAGACGCCTAACTGAATGGCCTATCCACTTTTATACCACTTTGACACATACATGTACAGTCTGCATCAAAATAATTACACAAAAAAAATTAAATATCAATTCGGTATGAAACAATTTAATGAGTGCTTATATTTTGTTTCTTAAAATTATTTTTTTTACCTACCTCTTATACGCCATTTCGTATGTTACAGAATGACATACAAAATGGAGGATAAATGTTATTTTGTGATTTCATAACTGAACAATTATAATTTTTTAAGATTTTTTTTATCATTAGCCGTTTCCAAGTCTATTTTGTGCGTAGTTATCTGATGGAGGCTGCACTTGCTAGATTTTTCATGAACTTTTTACTTGTTATTTTACGATGTAGTTGTCCGAGTATACTCTATGAATAAGATGTTTGGATATTGTAGAGGGTTCTAGAATGTATACCGTTTAATGTTAATGTCGAGGCTTATTAAGAGCCATTGAAAAAAAAAATCAAAGAATAGAGATTAAGAGTAGATGGTCTGTCTGTTATAGCCAAAGTCTAAAGTGGCGGAACAAAATAGAGACTTTGTTAATAATAGTTAGAGCTTTTTTTAGTATAACATTTATTTAAAAAAATAAACTTATCAGTTACACTATCCCGTTTCAATTTTTTAAAGAATTGAGACAGTATTAATGAAATTTGCCCAATAACAATGTACAGACCGCATTTCGGACTTTGACTGAAGCACACTCGAAACATAATGTGTAAATTATTTCTATGTATATTTGTAGACATTTACATCTACGCACAAGTGAATATGCATCTTCCATCTAAAAAAAAAAGCCTCATGAAATTGTCTAAATTTTAAAAGATTCGGCTGTAAACATGTTTGAGGTCTAAAAAGCCAATTTTTATTAAGTATAAAGTTATTTATTAAGACTAGGTTTAGATGTAAAGAGTTTTGGTGTCCGGTCGTAAGTGCGAATGTTTACAGGGTACGGTCAACAAAAACAATGTGAAATTGTATATGCTTAGAAATTATTTTCGTATTACAGTCTGCATCGTGCAAAAATTAGCAGTCTGTGTACAAAAATATTCCAAGTAAGTCCAGGTAGTCTTGAAGACTTACTTCACTATTTGTTAGTTAGATAATGACATTTGTATTGTATCCCAATCATTGTTTTGAATTGTTTGCAATTATTATTTTATTTTATTGAGAGGAATTTGCGATTTTTTTATGCAAATTGTACACAAATCTTCTTGATATAATTTTATTTGTACATCAATATTTGCTGTACAAAATGCTGGTCCATTTTTGATTAAAAAATGAACTTTGATATTTTGAAAGGTAAAGTATAGAAGTGTTGTTAACCACCATCTTCTGTTAGGTTTACATTAAGATTGATTTCGATAATATTTTTGCTGACCGTCCCCGGTGTGAGTGCGTCAAGAAAACGTCTTAAACATCCGTAAAAATAATATGTAATACGTCCAAACGTTAGACCCGATGTGCAATTGTTCTCATTTCTATATAAATTTAATAAAATAATCATCGCGTTTCAGTTGTTTAGTTAAAGCTGTAAATATTTAGTTTTTAATGTTATCACACAATTGAAGCGTGGATCTATCATTTTTTTTTTTAATTATTATTAAATTGTATGATTGAAACATGTACGTCGTATACGTTAACTGTTCTGAATAGTTTTCTTTTTTAAATGAATTTTCGTTAATGTACAGGTGTAAATACACTTTAGCTGTCCATTTTGTTGTTAGGGATTTATTGTATTTTTCGGTTATCGGTGAAGAAAGTTTTTGGGCTTTATATATAGTGTGTCAAACGATCAGTGATATTCTATATATTGAGTTAGCCGTAGTGAGAACTAGCTCAATCAAATGATGCAGGAGGTTATAAGTTTGTTCTAAAATAAGTTACAAATGATTATTTTAAATGTGTATGTATTAATAATAAAATATACGTAGATCTGTCCGTCTCCTGCATTGCCATTGTGAGCGTAACGAAAGCGCGTTATTCAAAATTTATTTACAATATTTTTTTTTCATATTTTATAGTGATGATATAATTTGAATATGGTCAATATTAACGATATTTATTGTTTGTAAGTTGTTAATAATTTCGTATGGAGCGCAGTATTTAGTGAATGTAATTATTTTTTTTCATATTGTGACTGTCTCGTCTTTTAAAAAGTATTTCTATGAAAAAAATAATAATAATAATGAATAAAAATTGTGACTAAATGCAGACGTTTCATTTGAATTTTAGATAATATTCAAAGACTGGGCGACTTATATTCAAAGAGCGACAGCGAACAATGTTCTGCTCCAGTATAATATTGCTTTCAAGGCTGCCACGCTATTTGTAGTGCATCAGAAATGTTTGCCCAAAATCACAGATGATTTTTACGAAAAAGGAGGATGGCACTAACACCAACTGGGACCAAGCCTCAAATATGGAAATTTGAAAACAATTATGGAAAATGTCGATCTGGTCTACTCCGGACTTAAAGAAATAAATTAGAGATAGAAATTTAACAATACATTTTATTTAGTTCGAAAAATAAACTTTTGAATTAAACAAGTTTTCTGGCATTAAATAATTTATCTGTTGTTGATTGTTCAACCGCGGCGCCATATAATCACCAGCCCCGAGACGTCGCTGGTTGCGAGCAAGCTCTCGTCGTAGCTGAAGCTCACTCCTAGCACTGCGTGGGCGTGGCCTTGCAACTTATTGAGCACCGGTCGTTGCGCTTCAATGTCTAGGAAGTATACGCAGGCGTCTTCCGCGCCGCTTACGACGCAAACGCCTCTTCGGAACGACATTATGGGGCAGAAAGTCGAGCGTACGCTGAGACGCGCGTCCCTATGGGGGACCGCAAAACGACGTTGGCTCACCAACGCCCCCTCGCGGTCTCCCACCCGAAACAGTTGCAGCGAGTCGTCCGCCAAGCTCACGAGAAGCGCCGGATGTCGCGCAAGCCACGGACTCCAGCTCACGCAGGTCACGGCCCCGCCCACGCAGCAACGACGCAGCTTGCTAAGCGCGCCAGCACCCTCCAAGCGGTAGCTCACGATCGCTCCTTTATCGTTCGCCGCCCAGAACATCCGTCCGCTCGACTCGCAAGCGATTGCCGTCACTCGCCCGCCGAGAATGCTGCTGCCACCTGCAACCGAACATAGTTGACGACACATTTGGTCTAGTGGCTAGTAACCCTAGCTGATAACCAAACGGTCGCGGGTTCGAACCTCGCTAAGGGAAAATGTTTGTGTCAACATTTTACCTATGTTATGTATTTATAATATGTATTTTATAATAACGACGGTCCATTTGATGGTAGGTGACTACCGTTGCATATAACACAAGCAACACATATAACAACTGCAAGTTACAGTACCAGTAGTGCTGACTACAGTACCAGTAGGGTTAATAAGGATAGAGTTAAATGATAGGGAATCTCTTAGCCACTCGCCGAAGCACAACAGCACACGTGCTATTATTTCAGACGGTCGTTTCAGTGCTCAATGCTTACTTACAACAATATGTGTAATATATATAGAGATGGGGATATTATCCGTATATCAATACACTTCCCTTAATTTATTGTATTGTATACCGTCTTTATTAAAGAAATCTTACCTCTTGGATAAATTCCAGTAGAAACATTGAGTACGGCCACCATTCCCCTGGCATTGCCGGCCTTCGAGTGATTATGTCAGGAAAGTTTGTATTTGTGATTTTTAATGTTATAGACTGGGCGACCGAGCTTCACTCGGGCCAATGACAGTTTTAAAGTTTTTTACATGTAAGAAAGGAAGTCATTATAGAAAAAAAAGTCAAGAATACTTGAATTAATAATTGAAAATATTATAAAACGAGCAAAAGCGGTATTACTTTTGTAACCGTTCCATTAAAAAACTACTTAAAATGGGACGATTTAAGCATGGAGGTAAGGAGGTCCCATAGAATAATATAAGAACTAAAGCATAGAAGTAAGGAAAAAATAGAAGTTACATTAGTTCATGCTTTATTCGCTTATGGCATTGAAAAGGTGTTAGAAAGATATGCATATGCAGTATTACATTCGTAATTTAGAAGGTCCTGTTGTTTTAGGTATATCGATAAAAACTCACGCATAAAAGGTGAGCTTTATTTGATCAACATCAATTATCCATTTGACCTAGTGACAGCCGGTCTAAATTACGAATATACAACTGCATGCATATGCATATCTTTCTAACACCTTTTCAATGCTATAAGTGAATAGAGTATGAACTTTGTTGCTATTTTTTTCCTTACTTCTATGCTTTAGTTATTACTCTATGGGAGGCCCAACTCTATACCTCCATACATGAGAAAGTGTTCGTCGAATACGCTCAAGAAAGCGGCGCTGTAGTAGCATTGGTGTGTGACACAAACACCAATGCATTCTGATCAATTTATGAATCACTATTTAATGCTTTTAGTTTGCCACTTTTTCAGTTTAACACCCATGTAAGTTGGTCCTCTTTACCTCTATACACGAAGTTAAGGTTGACAGACAGGCTGACAGTCCACTGTAACACAAGCAACGCCACATGGGCTGCAAGCGCTCTTAAAAAGGATACAATGACCATATTGTTGTTGGCCGGCTGGAAAACGCAACAGAGCAACGGCGAAGCGAGCTGGTCGCGCGCCACCCGCAGCACGTTACCACTCACCGTCTCCCAGAGGCACAGCGCGCCGTCCAGGCCACAAGTGACCACCAGCTCATTGGAGGCGGACCAATCGCAGCCCGTGACCGCCTCCGAGTGTCCCCTCAACACGAGGCTCACCTTGGGCGGGGTCGCGGTCACGTCGCAGATGGAAACTGTGCCGTCGTGTGACGCGCAACACAATTTGCTGCGATCGTTGTTCGCAAACTTCACCATGCATACTTGATCCGTGTGCTGAACAGACAATGACAGAAACAGTTATTGACGAAATACACGATCAGTCCACCGCGTCAAATGGACTGACGTGAATCCAAAATTTGATCGTGAATGTTAAAATCCGTTGGTTTGATGTCAAACAAGGCTTGATGTTTTAACATTCACGATCAAATTTTGGCTTCACGGCAGTCCATTTGACGCGATGGACTGATCGTGTATTTCGTCCTTTATGGCTAAACAGGGTTGGCATTTTTAAATCAAGTTATTTTTTCAATGACAATCATTGACACATTTTCCTATGTGAAAATTTTTTGTAAAATTCTTAATTTTAAATAATGGATAGATACATTAATAATCACTTTGTGTTAGAATTAAGCCTTTTCCGTTCTTATCTGTTCCTGATTTTAAAATGTACAAATCCAAAGGTAATCCAAACGCAAACCGAACTCAAGTGTGAAACTAAACAAAGTGAGAGAAATACCCCAGCCTCAAACAAAAGCCCATTTCATTTCACGAACTATTTTAAGTGGATTTTAAAGGCTCAAGTAAACAATCGAAAAAAATCACGATCCTTCTGATTTTTTCCAACCTTATGGAGAAACACAAACTTTATCTCTTCATAATGTTAGCATAGACTCCTGCACATTACAGTATTTTTAATTTATTCCCATCATAATTTTTCCAAAGTTAGCGATGATTTTTTTTCATAACCGTTAGTTAAAATGGGATGGAACAACATACTTGATCAAATATATGATGAACTCCGGAGAAAGCATAATTTTCTGATATTGTCATGTCATTCTTTTTCTTCGATGCAGTGTTCAACGGTGGATCATCAAGTGCAAGACTCGCCTGAAAACGTCAATTGTATAGATTTAATTAAAATGAATAAGAAAAACTTTCATTTAAATTGAATAACAAAAAATGGCATTATTTTCATACCATTTTTTTTATACTTTTTGATGATTCCTTGGGACCCTAACACTTTTCCAGGATAAAAAAGTATCCTATATGTTAATGCAGGTAATAAACTATCTGTGCGACAAATTCCATCCAAATCCATTAAGCCACTTTTGCGTGAACGAGTAACAAACATCCATCCATCCTCACACTTTCCCATTATATTAGTATTGGTAGGATACATACAAGGTGGAATTTTTTTTCACCTGGGGAAAATACTCTAAATATTGAAGATATTTTTTTGACTCAGTTCTCATCGCAATCTGTCACAATTATGAAAATGCAGTTATATATGTGGATAATTCAGTTGGCATGCCAGGGTGAACTCCATCGTACTACCTTCTACTTCTAAGTAATATAGATAAGTTGCTAGTTATAACAAGTAATCTATAAATACAAGTATAGTCATCAGGGGCCCTATCATCAACTCTTAATACGATTTAATTTAGGACCTAAACTGGATTGCATTTGCTATTTCTTACCATCCACTTCGTTTTTGTATGAAAACGATTTTGTTTAGGAACCCAAATTAAACTGCTCTGAATTTGAATCGTCTTTTAAAAGTTGATAGTAATGATAGTAAGTAAGGGCCCCTGACATATTTTCGCTTTGACATTTCTGCCTTTTGCCTATATAGAAAGAAAGAATAGACTCACATCCAAACCAAAAAGTTTAGCTCAAGATTTAATCATTACATATTATAAAACTGTCCTCCGCTGCATCTGTCTGTCTGTCTGTTCGCGATAAACTCAAAAACTACTGCACCGATTTTCATGTTGTTTTCACCAATGGATAGAGTGGTTCTCAAGGAAGGCTTTAGTATATAATTTACAAAGTGTCGCGAGCAACTGCTAGTATTAAAATAATTTCATTGTTTACCTATCAAAATTTATAGTTAATAACAATGTTGATATCATTCTCAACCAAACTTACTTTGCTACTAGATCTTTGTCGAGATGACGCTGAGCTGATTGATATATTGTCCTGAACTCCATATCGACGTTGGAGCAACTGGCTGCGGACGTTCAAGTATTTTTTTATCGTTTCTATATCCTTAAAACATACGAATTTTGATAAATATTTGTAGCAAAAGTTATGTATATATAAAACTACAAGTAAGTTACTACCTTGAATTTTGAATTCTCTCTAAGAAGCTGACTACGTCGACGAATATACAGTGTTTCTGCCAAAATAAAAGTATCAAAATAAGAAGGTATAGTAGTTAGCAACACAAGTATAGTAGTTATAGTTTGTAACAATTTAATACTAAAAAAAAAAAACACTAATCGTTACTCTAAACAAACAATAGTAAAATCGGTTATAAGAACCTTTCAAGGGACCACAAAAATCGGTCATAATATGGTTGTTAACTATAAGCAATATTAATTTATTATAGCGAAAATATTAAAAGGGTATCGAGATCACCTAGATTATTGTTGTTTAAAATTTTCACTTCATAGACTTCAATGTTATATTTGAAGTAGTCTCAAGTATTTAAATGTTATACAATCTAAATTCTCAGTACTTACTAAAATTGGGATTGTTTGGGGCCCTGTAAGCATTGAATCGAGCATCAAGCGCGAATATCTGCTGTTGAAATGCTGCAGCCATACTGTTAGAACAAACGACCACCTACACCATTTTGAGATCTAATTATTTCTTTCATACTTATCACAAATTAAGTTGCTTAAAACATTAATTATCTTCCGTTTCGATTAACATTTAATTCACTGTTTATTATAAGAATTATTAAACTAATTTAAAAAAATTTACGACAAACAAGTTGTTTGTTTACATGTCCCTTAATTTGATTATAAAGAAAAATGTCAATCAATGTCATTGTCATGTCATTTATTATTTGTATTTGTTTTTGATAGATTTGTCAAAATGACACAGACTACTAAATGAGCACTTACCTGTAACATATATCACTGGACAGGCTGCTGTCAAATTATTTTTATGCCTATTTGAAAAACGCCATTTTGGCGCTGTAGGCTATAGTGGCTAAGGAGCGACAATAATTGGAACTAAAATTTCGAGTATTATGCGTATATGGAATAAAAAAACACAAACGTCAAAATGAGTTCAGGGGCCCCAGACAAAGTGCCATAACGATAACGATAACGAAGTTCGATAGTTATAAATGTATGGGAAGTATCACGTGATTTAGGGAAGGCATATGTCAATCCCATACATTTTATTTTTAGCGAATCGAATCGCTACGGAGCGAATGAGGGGCCCTAGACAATTGTCTAGGGCCCCTGATTACTTCCGAGGGCGGCGTTTCAAAATGGTACACGAAATTATTTATTTGTATGAGACAGCCGGGAAAGCCTGTCCAGTGGTATATATATTACAGGTCAGTGTCAGTGGCAAAAATGAACGGAAAAACCAAAGAACAACGGACGGATTCATTTGGGGTTTGGCACCTCTTTACCGGATCTTGTCTCTTGTTCTTCTGGCTTCTGCTGTTTATTATTCGAATTAATGAAAGCAAATGCCATGTTTGTTTTATTTCAATTCACTCTTTCAAGTCCTTAAAAAGGACCTGTACCTACCTACCTATTTCTTTTTACTTAACAATAATGATATTTATTCAATGATTAATAATTTAATTTTGTCTGTTATATACCTAATACACAACACAAATATCATTTTGAAATAGCGTTAACATAAGAAATGAGAAGAGCCTCTTACATAAGATCGTTAGCGAGAATTCCCGGATTATGAAGCAAGCGCGTGGGTGCGTAAAATGCTGGAATTTTGTAATAATTTGATAAGGGATTTCGTTTTTGTGAGTGTTCCGTTGTCTTAAAAACTTGGGAACCACTGGCCTAGCAAACCATCGTGCTAAATGTTTATTTTTATTATTTAGGAACATATTTATAGCATATAATTAAGAACATTCAGAAGCATAAATAATGTTTAAACTTCTAAATTAATGAAAATAATTAACAATAAAGTACCAACTTAACAATAAAAAAGTTCGTAAAGCGAGCGCGCGCCCCACTCCAAGCAAGTTGTGTGACGCGTCCTTCTACATCCACTACGAGCGGCTAAGGCCAGAGATTTCCCGGAATTCTTATTTCCGATTCCGAAATACCCGGGCGCTGTGATACCGAGAAACCCAACGGGCATTATTCCGGGGCAATGCCGTGTAAAACACGAAACACGTAGCTTTCTAGCGAGCCTCTGCCGTTATAAATAATCAGAATGCGTAAAGACGAGTCGGTGACCCTCGATTACGACTCAATTTCTTTTTACTCGGAACCCACTCGCTCTCTTACACAACAACACCTAACGCACAAATAAAACGCATTAATTCCTATTAAAAAAAAACATTTAATCAAATGGCATAACTGTAGTGGTACAACCGAATGTACGCTCTGAACAGACACAATACGGGCGAAAATACAATAAAACTGATCGTATGAATATTATCATTTAGCTGCGTGTTTATTACAAAAGCGCTAATCCCTTGTAACACAATGCATATACATACATGACTATTATTTTTTTAACTTAATATAGGCATAAAATTGATATAAAAGATCGGATGACTGAAAAATCTATACACATTTAAAAATAAATCAGTCAAAAACTTAATAAGTATGAGAAAAACTACGGGCAAGGTGTTTTATTTCTATTCTACTTACAACAAACATCATAATAAACACGCAATACTTTTTACAATTATTTTTAAACTAATTCTATATACATTTCATTAAAAACTCATCAACTTAATATCATAAAAATATTTAATAAAGCCATATTATAATTTTAAATCTCATAATAGACATTGAATCGATAAACTTACAAAATAATACTACATTATTTGTAAATATTAATTTATAACAATGGCATTGCGTAAATAATTGCCAATATCTCGAACATGATTTAAGCTAGCATAAATTGCTATGATTTAATTTAAAAAAAAATCCAAGGCAAGAGTGGGCTTGTGGACACGAATCTCTCAACAAAAAATATTTGCCTTTTTTATATAAAAAAACATGTAAACAAAACTGTTTATAATATTATTTCATTTACTATACAGTATCAAAATAATGTCAAACAAACAAGTAATTATTTGAGTTTATTTTACATTAATTAGTCGTATTTACAAGTGGCCTACATTACAATTGATTTCCTCTTCTCTATATGTGCACACTTTTTCCTTGTGATATAAAATATCAGTTTATTATTTATATCAATGAAAAATCGGGTGAGAATTGCGATAAAATAATTTTTTATCGTTAAAAAATACTATAATTTGAAAAACAATTAGGGCCCGTGAGCCTACATAAGTTATTTGG
Source organism: Synanthedon formicaeformis (assembly GCA_945859745.1). Lineage (NCBI taxonomy): Eukaryota > Metazoa > Arthropoda > Insecta > Lepidoptera > Sesiidae > Synanthedon > Synanthedon formicaeformis. Next base: position 2,009,005 of record OX243964.1, read on the forward strand.
CCCTAATCCATGTCCGAACTGAATCCTGTACACGACTAGTTACAAGAATTTAACTGTAGGCTGTTGGCTCTTGAATACAAATGATGCGAACCGAATTAAAGTAATCTGTGCCTGTGGTAGGGTTGTCGATATAAATTTTCAATAAGATTGCTTACTCATTTATATCTTAATGTCAAAATTAAACAAAAATACTTTTATTTTTAATGCAAAACTAATTAGTGTTGTATTAGACCATGTAATTACTTTTTCCTCATTCATCTTATTAATCTTCCTACAAGAATGCAAACATGTAAATTGTAATGAGTACTTCAATTGCAACCCTAGCCCATATATAATAGTAATAGCCCATACGCAATGATTACTGTATAAATTAAGAATATTTAATGAATGAGGCCAAATTTATTCCGGGATCGATGGAATAATAAAAACACTGAATTGAACGACACAGTTACCACCAACATAATATGAGCTGATTTGGAGACGTGGACCTTTAGTAAAAATATGAAGAAAAAATATAAATATTTGATTTTATAAGAACAATTGCAAGATTGTCTTGGCCTTGCGTCATTAGGTGGACTTGTGTTTTGATTTATATTCACTTAATTGTGGATTTTCTTGACCCTTGTGGCTCAGTTTTTATATAATATTTTCTAGTAACCACAGTTAAGACACGAACGTCCAAACTGTTAGGTTTACATAACAACTTCATTTAAAACCACTTTTGACGTACATATTAACGTTTAAGATACTATAATACATTATATTCCTTCATTTGACATAGCAAATAAAGTATTTTGCGAAAACAAAGTATACAAACAAAACATCATGCAATTATTATTATTATTATATATTTATATGTATAAAATTATAATAAAATTACGTTAAATAAACGAACTGATTTTATTACTATATTCTGCGCGAAATAAATTATCGTTATTCATTCAATAAAAATTGATTACATTAAATAGCCAAATTGATTTTTTTACAATATAAAACTTAATTGTATATATATATAATTAGTTAATAATTAGAAAATTGACATAACAACTTCTCATAAATGGGTAGCACCTCATAATTAGGCACATGCATACTTGAGTCATCACATTCTGTTTCAATCTAGATAATTTTACCTTTCAATAACACTAACCAACATAAACACTAATTTTTTTTATATGATTTCATTATAAACAAATAAATATAATATATAATATTGAATAATTATAATCTTACTAAATACATACACCATACAAAGGAAAGTAATCAGATATGGAATAGTACATTATTCTAATTTGAAATACAGGCATTTCTCGTAAACAATCACTTCTAGATGCACTTCTTGTCTTATTTATGCCTAAAAATCAAAACGGTATTCCTTTACTTACTTTCCTCTACTACGCGTTGATCAGATCTTATAAGAAGATTAAAACCTTCTGCCGACTGTTGAAAACATCTCAATGAAATGAACGGTATATTATAAAATGTCTTTTAAAGCACAAGCAATAAAGACAATATACTTTGCGAGTCACAATTATCCATAGACAAATGTATAGAAATTTCGTTGTCTCGGTAGGACAAATGTGTATATATATACGAGTTTCTAAACGAATAGAGAATAATACTTTACTACTAGTGATGTGCCGGATATCACATCCGCGGATATCCGCTGGAGAAGAAAGATCCGAATCCGTTATTTTTTGGCGGATCTTTTACCTTATTAATTATTAATTCATAGTTGAAATTCTACATATTTAGGTGATAAGGTAGCAATGGAAAACTATTAATTTCCATTCAGATGATTTTTTATTACTTAAAATCAAACATTTGACGCATTTATAATGCAAGCGTCAAGTGGCGGCTGTCAACTATAGTTCAAGGTCACACGCACCGACTCCGATTGAGTAAGAAAGTTAAGATCCGTATCCGTATCCGCGGATATACATTTTTAATGATCCGGCACATCACTATTTACTACCCTATTCACTTAGATTATATACACACACGTAGGTAATTTATGTATATACAATTTTCTTACCATAGACACACACACAAGTAATATATCCATAGAGTAATGATTCATCGTAATGGCTGTATCACACGGCCATTGCGTATGGTTTTTTTTTTCAAGAGACAATTCTGGAAAAGCTAATCGACCGAACCAGTTGATAGTTTGCGGGGAAGGCTGTAAATGTGGCCTCGCCGCACGCGCACCTTCCCAGAAACGAAAGCGAGACAGCGGCTAGTGAGAAATGTGATTATCGTAATAACTCCCGGAACGAACGAACCGATCGGAAAGGGCTTTTTTCCGATTGCCACATCAAAAATAGAAAATCAAATTAGAATGTACGGTACAGTTCATCAATACGTTATTAAGGTGCATAATTTTTTTGAATTTTACATTTAACTGATATAATTTCATTACTATCTTTTAAAATTTAAATTTTAAAAAATGTAATTTAACGATAACGATATATAGAAATTAGACTTTCGTTTAAACTTTTTTTTTACTAAATGACATTAAAAAATAATCATATTTAATTTCAATAGACAATTACCTAATTTTCGGGGCTCAAGAGCAACTGTGATAGCAGTTTTAGGTCGAATGAAAGTTATAGAAAAAAACGAATCGACTGTCTTATGTAAGTGTACATGAGTGTGACGTCATTTGCGCTTAAGTTCTAATGCGATGAATTCTGAGCTAGAATTGAAAGTATTTATATAAGAAAATTAATAAGTTAATACAATTTTTAAAATGTCACATTAATAAACAGCTAGACTGTACCGTACAAACATAATTATACAACATTGAATGTAGAGCCTCTAATCGTTATTTATTAAAAATTTTGAACTGCGGTCACTGATGTGGTTATTATTTTAACATTACGTCAGAAATCGAGTGCTAATCGCATTTTGGCTCAACAGACAACTACATTAATTTAAAATTCCGAGAACACACAAAGAATCATTAGAATAGGAGAAACGGATAATGAACAGCTATAACTTATGGAACAATAATTATCAGTGCGTGTTCTAGGAACACGTTGGAATGGTTAAGCAAGATAGAGTTAGCTGTAAATTCGATTATCTGATGAATCTTGGAAATTCAATTACCCGGTGAGTATTTGAAAAGAATTACGACGTTTAACGAGGGTCGATGGGGGTCACCTTACTCCCAGTCGTCATCGCTGGACGAGTGTTGGGGCGAAGATTGCTCCCCGGGCTCCGGAATAACACCGGCCAGAGTGTGCAGCACTGTGCCGCTAGCTCTCTCGGCACCTGATATGCCGCGGCGACGCATAGACAATTTCGCGTGCAAATCTGCCATTAGATCACCGCCGGCCGGCTTCGTCTCCTGTTGAAGAACGAAAACATATTCAGTTAAGACAGGGACTAAGATCAGAACGAACACAACTTTTACGCACAAACTAACAAAATTGGGCGGGAACCTAACGATTCATGCTTATAGGCGCACAGCCAATTTTTACAGTTTCTCGAAGATGACCGAACGGATTAAAAATTGGAAAGATCTCTTAAATATGTCCTCGCCTTAAAACAGTCAGCGGTCCTTCAAACTTGCTGTAGTTTCGTAGAGATTAAGCAAACACACAATGCATCGCAGTGTCGAGAAAGGCCTTTGTTATTGTTAGTTTGTTTTGTGTTGCATTCGCATACCAACATTCCTTACAAGTTGATTCGGTTATTTCCTTAAAATTATGTATAATTTGCCTCAATCACCTCTTCTTTCAATCAAAAGCATAACTCGCTCTTGTCATTCTTTAAATTAAAAAGCACGTAGTTTAATATAGAAAGTCATTGACACGTACGTAGAACATGTTTTGGACGTAGAACATATATTAGATAAATTGGTTTTTATTGAATAATCAAATGTGACCCTTTGAAGAGGTCAAGATTAACGAAAGAATGAGACAAAGCGATCCGCGATCGTATAGTTTCGTCTCTGTCCGAGTGGGCCAGCGTTACAACGAATTGGATAATAAAACATTTGGGTGGCTGGAAGTGCTCATCCTCCTTTTACGCAATCGTTTACCAAGAAGCAACCGTTGGGGAAAAAATACGAGTCGGGAGGCATTCGACGTAATGCAAAAAAGCAATACTTCCATCAGCTCGATTCGGAGTTGCGTGCGTACAAATAAAAACAAAATCAACCGGGGCGAGTCTGACAATTTCAAATTCAATCTGTTTACTTAACTTCAAGCGTTTGTTCCTCCATACTTTTGGGAGGGTTTTAGAAGTAGGTGTATACCGTAACCGAAATTAAAACGTACACAGTACTTGCCGATTGACAGGACTTTCTATTTGAGCCCAAACATCCCATATATCTGCTGCTATAAGTTAGCCCCTATAAGTTGCTGAGGAGTTTGGTATCCCGCAGACTATTTCATGCTAAAGTATAATGTCCAGCTCACCACGTCATGGATATGTCACCGAAAAATTTTACGAACCGTTAGTTTGTACTTTATCTAGTAAGATTATAAACTGTTCTGTTAGTGAGTGAGATTTAATATATAATCTGAATAATCTTTATAAAAGTACCCCGCTCCCGGCTTTGCCCGGGGTGTAATTTATATCCCTATCTTTTAAGTTGAACCAAATTACATATAGTTATGAAGTTTTATCAAAATCGCTTCAGTAGTTTGTTTTGTTTCTTAAGTTCATGGAAGAATAAATATTTTTTTTACTTACTTAATTGAAATTTTGATTAGGCAGTAGACCTACTTATTATTTTTACAGAATTGTTTTGTTTCTTAAGTTTTTTATACTTATTACGTACGCGAGTACTTGTAAGCAAATTACATTATGTTACTTATAAGCAGCATAATTTTTAGTTTCACGTTAATTTTATTGTGATTTTACTGTAGTAACAGAAAGGTAGTACTTACTACTTTTAGGTAAGTAGGAAAACATGTTTCATTTGCCCGTCATTTTATAGGTAGGCCGGTTAACATTGATAAATATAGACCAAGATCTATTTATTTTACACATTGCCAGTGGAACAGCAGGTACTCTATAAAATCCCCAGGAATTGTATACATTACCCAGGTAAAGTATGTAATGGACAATAATATTCATAATATTTCATACATTGCCTGGACGCCCCAGGTATTCCATACATTGCCTAGGTATTGTATAGAATATCTGAATTATACAGATTGCCGGTAACATATATAAATAAAAGGCAATGTGTGTGTATGTATGTCGCCGTATGTCTCCTATAGACTCCAAAACCGCTGAACCGCTTTGATGAAACTTTCAGACAATCTTCAGATTAGTTTAGCGGGTGTTCCAGTGAAGTTTGGTAGCGATCGGACGCGGGCGAAGTCGCGGGAAAATACTAGTATTATATAAAGATAGTGTGTTTACAAAATTCTAGACAATCAGAACGTCATTAATGTACACAACATTTTACGTATCAAACCTACCAAAGTCTGTAACTGCCATAGATTTACTTCCGCCAGCGTTTGCTATTAATTTTACTAATTAAACATTATTTTAAACTAAACCTATGACCAATTGCTTTCGACTATAGACTGTCATTTGGTATGCTTAGCGACGAACTTCAAGCAGGAACCGAACATGAATTACATAATCCTTACATATTATAAAACAAAGTCCTCCGCCGCGCCTATCTGTCTATTCGCGATAAACTCAAAAACTACTGCACCGATTTTCATGCTTTTTTCAGCAATGGATAGAGTGGTTCTCGAGGAAGGTTTTAGTAAATAATATTTATTTGGGTAACCCATAAAATATCCATACTGTTTACAATATAACCATCTAACTAAAGAAAGAATGTTTCGGCCTAATCGATTGTGCGTTCGATCTCAATTCATTTTCTTCCAATGGAGCGCGCTAGGACTGCGTGCAAGCAAGGACTTCGAGGAAAGGATGCATTTATTTCATCGGACAATGCGCAGATTCGACACGGCTCGGCATCGCCTCTAGCGGTGGCGACCCAGTACAAACGAGCACGTAGCAGCCCAGCTATTCTAAAGAATTCAAACTCTTTCAACGATTTTATTCTACAGACATCGCTACAAATACCTTTGTATTGTACGGTCTTTGTAACTTGGAAACGGGGAAGGAAATTTATCCTATTTTATGTCCTCTCACGCATAACTAAACGAACATATGGACGCACTATTGTATTGTGCTGTGCATATTAATTGGTGGATACATTTCAGTTTCCCAATAAAGAGTTCTCGTTAAAATATTCAAGTGTATAATTTTCCCGGTGCATATATTTTATAATTAGTGGAGTCCCTTTGAATTAACGTCGCTTCTGAGAATATGTCAGTTCAGTATTCAGGATAAGGATGCGAAGGGTTATTTTTCGAGAGAACAGCAGAATTAAAACTGAGGGTAGTTTTAGGACATTTTACGGGTAAACCGTAAAATTTAGTACCTTTTTGTCATAAAATAGAAAATTCATTTAATAGGGCATTCAACGAAACACAACGGCACTCATGCTATTATTTCACGGTGGTCTTAAAGAGGGTGGATTGGATACTGCCATTTTAATGTTTTCAAGGTTGGCCATTCCAAAAGACCAAGAACGTTTCCAAAGTTGGTCCTACCGGCAATCAAACCCAGCATATCTCTGAGACATAGCGCCTAAGGCTAGATAACACCTTAGCCATTCGACTAACGGATCTCGTCTTTATTAATTAAAAAAGAGTATGCTTTGAATAATAAAGCAAGTTATCAGATTCCTAATAATTATGCAAAATGGTAATGGAACGCAAGCAAAAGGCAGCAATAAAAATGTGAACATACGAGTAATGTTACGCAGATTATGCATTTGTGCGTTACTCAAAACCGGCCGATCGCGTCCTGGGAAACGTCCAACAAAGGCAGAATTGTTAGAAATGTGTTCAACTAAAACAATTAACCTTATTTTTTTGAAAACGATACGCTAACTTCAATTTATTGTTAAGTAGAACAATTTGAGGATGAATTTGTAGGCAACTGAAATAAAAGGTGCATTGTGCTGTTTTGTTTCTGTTAGTATGATGCCAGAGCCCATTTCCCTATTTCTTATCCATAATCCTACTATGGTCGACAGTACTACTATAGCCTACTATGGCGACAGTAGCCACCTACCATCAAGTGGGCCAGCCATAAACCATCAAATAAGCCGACATAAGAATAGCGAGTATCCCCGCAGGCCACACTTCCTCGCCAATCGACTCGTACGCAGTAAACATGTCTATAATTACTAGAGTCCAACACAATAAAACTCTGATAGCATTTATCTGTTACGTTATCACGAACTATTATTTGCTTTTCTCGGAAACCGTGTTAAGCCACTACAATTATCCTTGCTTCCTTGAATCCTCCGAAGGCAATTATACGAGTCGGTACTTATTGAATATTATTATTTCGGTTGAGTGTTGGATGGAAGCCAAAAGCGTATACGAAGAGGGTTAAAACTTTTTTTATAATGAACATAACCTATTTAGAGGGTACAGTCGCAGTCAAATAATTGTCTTATCAATAAGACATTATCAAGTCAAATACGTAACAAACGTTACATTACCTACCTGTGTTTGTACCTGTATTATCATTAATAACAAGCCGTTTAGGGGACAGAAGCGTTCGAGTCGCGAATACGAGTATCACCCAATCTCACCCAATATTACGTGGGAGAGATAGGAAGCCTCAGCAAACTGTATTTTCTACAACGAAAGTACAGAATTCTGGGTCTATGTGAAAGGACTTGCGTTCTTAGTAGTCTTAAATAATAAAAAAACCTGTCAGTCGTTGGACTCACGTAAAAAGTGAAAACGTAGCTTCCCAAAAAATATAATTGTATGATAAGTATTTAAATTCCTTGGCATTATCGAATTAGGTAAATTGTCTCAATTATTGATACATTTCCATAGTGTGGCGTTGTGATGATGACGAGCCAATGAAGAGATCAACAAACAGTGTGTTCGTAATAAAAATAGATATTGTAAGCGGTTGTTCTATTTCCGCTTCGGTTAGCTTTCCAACCAGTTTCTTTATGGCTGCATGAAACTCGACCGAACCGAAACCCGCTTATCGCTCGTGATACGACCACTGAGTGCATCCTACCTAAGCGTTTGGGGCTCTAGAGTTATTTTGTTATAGGAAAAATGTTATCGAACTAAGTACGAGTATTTAACGACGTGGTTACGGTTATTGCCTTAGCGCTCTGACTTAGGGATCACGGGTTATATTCCGAAAATAAACTCTGGTCTGGGTGTGCAGTGTATCGCCCCTAGTGCGTTGTATGGTTATCCCACAACATAAGTGCTTACTTTGTCTTTGCCATTTATTTATTTCTATTTTCATTCATAACATTTTTTACTTTGACATCGATTGAGGTAGGTACATAGTAAAAAGAAAATCAATATACAAGTAAGGAGAGACAAAACAGCTAACAACTTTTTCCTTCATTTATAAGCCCATTTTTTTAGTAACTATCAGGAGCTTTGGTATTATCAATAAAAAAAATCCCCACTTTTAACACTGTTCCAAACTTAATCAACTGTTGTTTCCAGTGGTAACAGTTTTTTTTTATTTTTCAATTTCAAAATATAACACACTAGTATTTTCTAATTAGGAAACCATTCTTTCTTTGTTTAAATCCTTCCTAAAGTTTCTCAACAGCGTTAAGGCTTAATTTTACAAATTAAATGTACCACAAATAATAACTCTCTCGGCTGCACTATCATTTTTTTTCCATGAACTCTATAAATGAGAATCATTAATCTCCGGCAACACCGCTGAACAGTTAGCTGCTAATTTGCGAGCTCATTTAGCGAGGCAATAAAACTTTAATTAGCAATCTATACGGCTGCTATTCATCCGTTCTGTGAATCGTTCAAGTTCACAAGTCTACCTTCGGTTTACAATTTCAATGTCTCCACTTGACATTGTTACATTTTATGGCCACAATTCTTTTTTCATCAAAAAATATCAATGGCTATTGTGGCGATTTTTTTTTCCCTTTTATTTCTTTACAAACGTTACTTACTGGCTTAATAAAGAAGATAAAACAATAATGGGTTTCGTGCAGTTTTTAATTAATACTATTAACATCTAATACATATATATACGTCTATACCGATATAATTGGTGCTTGCTCTCACTCCGATTTGGAAATGAACATTTCCAAGTTGGCTTTAAGTAGCAGCAAGACACATTTCGCAGTCATAAATTCAGTCACCACAGTGACTATGTTTAACGTCATCAACTTAGGCTATTTATCATCAACTTAGGCGCCGGGCAAAAGGTGCAAAATAAAAAAAAAACGCCAATCGAATACGGCTTCGGACCCTTTGGACCCACAAGTTTTGACCCTATACCTACGATAAAGTGCCCGTATGACCCGCTAGTGTTTTATTACGCACGACGAAAATAGAGTACATATTACCGAAAAGAGAGAAGAGTGAAATAATCTAATTCCTTTTAAAATAAACTGCAAGAGAAACCGTGGATTACAGCCAGTGTAAGGATAAAGAAAAATGGCGGACAGTGTAGCTAAGAAACACGAAAACTATTTACGACACATTCTCGTCATTCACACTTGACTTAATCCTTCATTTGATATTACATGTCAAGTTTAATTATTGCTCTCCCCTGAATAATCGTTTTGAACTGTGACGTCGTAACGAATAAGGTTCACTTTTGCGGAGCACACCCGTGACGTTCAATGTTCACTTGTCTTGTTTATTGCGATAATTACTATGACGGCCTTTGACGAAAAGTAATGTAGGTATTTGCGTGGTTAAATTTATGTTATGATGTTATACTATACCTACTGTGATTACTTTAACCTTGTTTGTTTAATACAAATAACAATTATTATTCTACTATGGATTTTTTCATATTAAAAAAAAATGCAATAAAAATTTAATTTTTTTTAACAGCAATGACGCAATTTGCGCATCTTTCGGCATCTACAAAGTAAGTCCGTGCCATATTGGTTACAATTTTTTCACACAATTGTTTTTTTTTAATACTCCTTCGCCCAACTTCAAAACACAAAATACCTTTTACTTAAATTTACCTACTCGAAAGCCATTCTTGGAAATGTTTAGGCAAAAATGTTGATGCGGACGCTTCGTTTTCATAATTCCGTACCGCCGTCGAATGAAGGTTTACTATTAATAATACGTATTGCAGGCGATTACAAATAATAATCTTAAGTAGTAAACCGTATCATCATATCTATGATACAAAATGCATCTATAGGAAGTCAGGGACGAGTCGCAAGATGGTCGCAAGGTGTAAAAGATTTTGTCTCCTCAATTAAAAAAAAAAGACCTATTAAAAAATCGTTAATTAGAGTTAGAACGAGCTATGACGATTGCATCGTTCGTTTAACTTAAGATTCGGTTTTGGCCTCACTTAAATAAAAAAAAAAAATCACAAATGAAGGTTATATAGGTAGCTTAATATGTTTTGAATATGATTTGTTGCAATCTAGCGCGCCGCCTTGTTTTTTTTTTTTTTTGTTGGTGTGTTCCATAGTTTTTGTGCTTTTGATAATCAGTCAATTAATTAAGTAAATCGTACCTTAGAAGACGGTGTCGTAGTCGCCGATTTAAGCTTAGCCCTTCCAGCCCCGCCCGCTTTACGAATCGCCGCCATCAGATCAGAATGAGCATCGCCAGTGGAAGCAGGCATCGGAGCTTTCGGTTTCTCCTCACTGCACAATATAATAATAATAATAATAATAATAATAATTTATTTGCTGAATATAGGTAATTTACAATGTTTTTATTTATAATGTATAAGGCTCGCTACATTCTACCCTTTGGGGTGTGCAAATATTTTGAGAACACTACATAACAAAATAAGCTATTAATCACCACTATCCACAAAATTATCACACATATAGTCTTTTAAGTCGTAGTAACATTTATCAACTAATAACTCTTTAATTTTCTTCTTAAATATATTAATGTTGAGCTGCTTGATATTGTTCGGAATCTTATTATAAATGACTGGTGCTTGGCAAAAAACACTTTTGTGCATATAAAACATAATGCTTGACATAGATAGGTTATGTTTGACAATATGTAGATAACAATATTATAGTTGTATATTATGTATATATCTAATTTATATTAATATTATATACAGAAAAGGTTTGTATTTTTGTTTATAATATCAGTTTGTAATGAATAAACTCAAAACTACTTGACCAATTTTAAATATTGTCTCACCTCTAGAATGCTACATTATCAACTAGTTTTTTTTAGCAACCTGTCTCTCAGTTGGCGAAATATTCCAAATTATGCATCTTTTTCTAAGTTACATACTTAATTAAGAATAATTAATTAATAATAAGTTGATGTAATAACAAAAGTTGGCAAAACACAACATGTATGAGTTACTACAAAAGTACCTACTGAAAACAAGAAAGTTGGCGAATACGTAACGCTCAGCTATCCACCACCAAGTAGACCGTCAGTCTGTCTAACGATCTTTACAATTAAAAGATGTTATCTATATCCAATTTTTTTTTGTTAAAATTAACTTTGAGTAGAGCAGAGTAAATGAAGATTCAAACTTTATCTCACAGAAAAAAATATCATGCACAATGAATGAATAATATAATACACAATAATATACGAGTACAATATAAAGTGAGTACTACTAGTGTAAACAAAACTTCATTAACTAACCCTGAAAGATATATTAATTATCTTTTATGTTTATTTATACACACTTATTTGCAGGAAGCGTTATAATTGACATAAAGATTACTTATATTTATTTCAAAATTGGGTTATACAAACTATTTTTCAAGGTCTCATACATCTTTACACATGTAATTAGAAGTCGCTTTCCGCGACAGTCTCGCAACTCCTCCTAAAAACGCAACGGATTTTGATGCGGTTTACACCATCAGTTAGATAATTTTTTTACGAAATTTTTATATAGATGTATAATAAAACCAATTAAGTTTTTTCCTGGGCGAAGCCGGGAGCAAGTCGCTAGTATTTTTTTATGTCAATGTTTCCAAAATATACTGCTCAAAACAATTAGCGGAACAAGACTATAACTGCTTATAAATATAAATCTATTGGTTCCATCGATTTATTGGTTCATTTTTAGCTACATATGTTAACTGAATAAGAGTACAAAATCTTCATTATTTAGCATCTTCTAAACGCTAATTAACATTAATAATGTTGCCTTTTTTGCAAGCTTATTTGTATGTACCTATGAACCTATAATATAATTTTTCGCTGTCAGGCCTAACTCAATTTTTTTTATTGTTATGTGTGACGTAAAGGGCCACACCCATTAGATGGGATGTCGCCTGTGTAGACACGTGCAACACAAATGGCATATACCTACGTTCGAAAAAATAATGGTGTATTGAAAAATGGGATAACGAAGTATAATTATTTATTTTTCCTATGTTTTCTTAATGAAATGGTATAAATCTAATATATAAAATTCTCGTGTCACAGTGTTAGTTGCCATACTCCTCCGAAATGGCTTAACCGATTTTGATGAAATTTTATATGTACACTTGGTAGGTCTGAGAATAGGTTTTTATCTACTTTTTATACGCGGGCGAAGTCGCGGGCAGCAAGCTAGTTGTGTAAATAATTTCCAGGAAAAAATTGCCTTCCTACGAAGAAGGGGAGGGTCGTCGTTTCGTTACACTTCTCTTTATTAGGACGTTTCTATTCTATAAAGGCTCAATAAAGGTAACAAACCTTCCATGATTTCCTAAAAATAATATTTCTTAGTACGCACTGTTTTCTGAATCCAAACTTGGCCAAGTAAGGCAAAAGGTCCCTTTGTTCCATTAAAAAAATAAACACTGTTTTATTATTAAATTTCTAAGTTCTTTTGCTAAAGCGTATTGTTTGAGAAAGTACAGGTACTTTAGATCACTGAGCGACTTTTAGCTTTTCTCGTAAATTATAATGTTTACATTTTTTTCCTACCTATTGTTATTTTATCAACCCGTTATTCAAATTTAACCTTTTGAATAAAAACACCCACTTTATTCATTATTCACGCAAAAAGATATTACAATTCTATTTTAGCAGCGAGCGAGCTAATTTCGTAGGCGACCTTTGTGGCCAATCGATTTATCGATGCCGTCTGCCACACTGTGTGCCTTATAAACTCTGTATGTTAATTTAACAACTTATACCATTCAAGACTCAAATTACACTTTGTAAGGAAAAACGTACAGAAAAGGACACTATATAGGGTACCTTTCATCTAGAAAAAAAGTATATTCCTGAGGGACGAGAACAAATTTGCGGCCAAAAGCTTTATATTTACACCAATGTTATGAATGAATAGAGAAGAATTTTAGTATTTTTGTATGTTTGTAATTGTAATGAAATAAACTGAAAAACTAAGTACTGGACCGATTTTCGAATTACCAGCGAGTGACATAGGGTTTTGTTTTAGAAAAGACTTGATGAGCGTCAATTGTAAGCTGAATGCACGAATTTGGCAAATGGAATCCACATTCAAGGCGGACGTAGTCACGGGGCAACTGCTAAGCCAAAAGCCTCAATAAAATAAGACATTAGTTGAGACAGTGCAAAGGCCAGTGACGCATCGAGCAAATAATTCGTATAGGTGAACTAAGGCCTACGCAACATTATTACACAACAGTAAGTAAGTATGTAGATGTAGTGTACTGTGGTGTGTGTGTGTTGATTTTTCACAGTTCAAAACATCTGGTACACAAAACGACGACCACGTAGTTTTCCTAGAACATGTGCCGATTGTGTGACGTCGCGTTCTAAGCAGAAATAGAGTTTTATAGCAATGAGAACGAATGTCGAATAGGCATCTACAACTCCTTTATATATTCTTTATAAGCGCGTTCGGTTATTATATTTTATTGCTGCCGTCGAACGTTGACGGTTAGACTTAGACACGGTTTAAAAAAAATCAAACCTTCAATGGATATTTTTTTTCCTGGTTTATCGCTCTTTTGATTAGAGAAACTTGTATAAAAATCCGTTGCTTGTTGTAACAACGGACAGAAGTGGACAGCCACTTTATTATATTATATAATACTATTACTATTTACCTATCATCGATATTTTATATATTACATTATACTAGCTGTTGCACGCGACTTAATCCGAATAACTTTTAAAATATAGGCTATGTTACTCGCTGATAATATAGGTTCCCAACAGTGAAAGAATTTTTCAAATCGATCCAGTAGTTTCGGAGCCTCAATGCAAACAAACAAACAAATCTTCATATTAGTACCACCGGTAATACCACGGGTAAGCACTGAGATTTTCAAGACAATAATAAAATGTTGCCAATCCCTAATTTTAATAAACGGATTTTTGAGTTTTTTAACCATATTATTCACATGTAGATTTTTCAAGATTAAATTTAATAACATCGAACATCAGTTGGTCATTAAGGAAAAAAAAAGGGAATTGACATCGGTGGCAAATACTAGTTACCCATGGTCATAGCAAATAAAGATTATTTTATTATTATTAAAATTCTTGGTTCGTATGAACAATTAACCGCTTTCGCAGAACTACAAATATAAAACATATTTTTTTAAGATACGTAAAATTAACTTGTATGAGATAGGTTATTATAAATTAACATAATTTATGTAATCAATATTCTCGTGTAACACGATATATTCGATCGTGATGTTATTAAAGGGAACAACACAAAATAATAACACGCAAAACCTACGATAAATAGTTAAATTAAATTCATACAGCAATAACTGAGATTCATAACCAAATGCAATGTTGTAATTGATGGGCAACATTGATCTGAAATATTACTTATATAGTCTTTGATGGGCAATTTCTAGAGGTGACAAATTACACCAGTCAGAATAACATGTTGTTTACTAACACCATATCGTCCATGTCCTAAAAGCTACCTGTAATTGTCTGGGTTATACCGATGAAAAAAATATCTGGATTCAAAAAGTTTACCGATGGCAAAGCTCTGCAACTGATTGAACAAATTTGCTTCGGCCGGTGATGACGGGCAAAGTCGCTGGAAAAATAAAAGTTGGACGAAGAAAGAAATCGTGGCTAAATAAATCAGAGAGTGGAAAGAGAGAGAACTGCTCCAGGCTGAACGCTACACAAGTTGGAAGAAGATTCTCTGGTTACTGATTGGTCGAAGAACTCGTGAACCGGATCTTAATACCTTAAGGTAAGAGACAACCCTAGAGAGATAACTAGCTCCGATAGTAGCTCAGTTATAATTTTAATTAATACCGATACTAAAAGGGCCTAAGGGCAGGGTCAATTTGCTCAACACAACAGTTGATAAGTTTCAACAAACAAGCCCTGTTTTCGTGGAATATACTTCGTAACGTTTTTGTAAATATGTAAACTATAACTATAATAAAAAACCAGTTATTATGTACACGTAAACTATAACCAATTAGGTGAATATATAAAAATAACACAAATTGCCAATAGTAATAAAATCTAGACAACATTTCAATACGTAAAAAAAATAGAAAATAAGTCGCGGGCGATAGTTAGAGTTTAATTACGAGTAATGTAACATTTTGAACTGATATTTGTAAATAAAAAAAAATAACCACCATGAAGTCATCATTCTCAATTGACGATAACTAGTACTCGAGGATTCCCAGAAAACTCAAACAACCTTCGTTCTTCTTAAGAAGGATTCCGAAAACATTAAGCAATTTCTTTTTCCGATAAAAAGTAATCGATACAGAGAGATAGATAATTGGGTATCGGAAATACAATTATATTTCACTTTACTTATAGTACGAGATCCAACCGCAAGAATGCGTACCTATCGAAATCATTGTTTTGTACAATTATAAAAGGGGCAATATGTTTTGGACAGGGTGCCTATTAAAATGTGCCCGGTAATATTTTTAATTAAATTATTTATTATTGACTTTGAGGGAAAAAACTCTTTACTAGTTATCAAAATAAACTTCACACCACAGCCACATATGTAGAGCTTGAAAAGTTATGGGTGCCATTGCTCACCTGGCCGGAACCTCTTCGCAGCCAGGTATAAAGAGGTAATATTTTGTTACGCAAATGACCTACTACTTAGATGAATAAGTTATATTATCAAATTAAAGCTATTTTTTTTGTGTATATGATAAACTAAGTCTGCCTATGTAAAAGTGCCCGGAAATAGGGGTGCCAAGCTGTTGAAGATTACTAGAGTGAAAGAGAGTTACCGCGCTACATCATTAGTTAGACAAGGATGGCAAATGATTTTTTTCCCTCAAAGTCAATAATAATTAATTTAATTAAAAATATTACCGGGCACATTTTAATAGGCACCCTGTCCAAAGCATAGAGCCCCTTTTATAATTGTACATAAAAAATGATTTTTATTGACTACTCGATCGCATTCTTGCGGCTGGATCTTAGACCATTATTATTTTATAGAAGTACAATAATAATCAAGGAATAACCCACAAGAGGACAAATTAGGAATAAATAATCCTATTTTAATACACTATATTAATATTATAAAACGTCTGAATTGATTTGGGTGAAACAATGGTCTTCGAGCCAACTATTAAGAATGTATGGCAACCGCTTCTTTATAGTTCTGTCACCATACCAACTACTAATTAACCGAACACCTTGCTTAGTAGGTACTAGGTGCTAGTAATAAATATCCTTCGAAATAGTAACGAGGCAAAAATTCAAAGTCAGACATTTGATACAGACATTTGAAGCGAAATGATAAACGAAAGGAGAAAATAAATAAGTCTTTCAACATGAAATGATTGAACCAGGAAACACTTAAAGGAACTACGCGAGCTCTAATAAAATTGTTTCTTGGTAGCGAAGTGGTGAGCGAGTTAATAAATCATTTTGCACTGAGACAATAACAACATTAGTTTACAGGAGGATGATAATTAAAATTCCGTCTTAACTCGTGTGTTTATTATAAAATTTATGTATTCATTTGGACAGCGTATTCGTGTGCTCATCGCAAATATTAGATTAGACAATGTTAAAACCTCTAGGTATTTTTAAACGACGCAATTGATTTTCACTATCAGATTTTCACATTTTCTTTGTCATTTCAGGATGTAAGTCATCCTGAAATGACTGCATTTGGTGGAGTGGCTTAATATATATTATGAAAAAAAAAACAATTCAAGTTATTCAAGGATTGCAGGCATTGGATGGTACGTCTTGGATGTAGATATAAACAGATGTCCTGTCCTGGACATAAGAACAAAAAACAAGTCCTCGATAACTATTCCATTTGCATACGATTTCCTTACTGGGAAAGTACTTAGCATTGAAATGATAATATCTGAATGTCTTAACCAAACATTATGATGACTAAGACGCCATCTAAAAACTCGTTTATATCTTGTAAAAAAAAAGTTAATTTTAAAATTTAAGTCGAATATACTCGTATGTAATACAAAAAAAATAAGCTCACTCTTCAGAGTATTCATTTTCGGAAATATTTTATGAAACCGCCCGCATAAATTATGCAGTTCCAACTTATCCTACTAGTACCTACCTAATGTAAATCAATACTAATAATAAATCTGTAAGAGTTGGTCACGGAGTAAGTTCCTTTGTTTTCAGAGATATCGTGTTTATAGGCTCTATACATGATACTGAAACTAAATTGACCATTTTTACAATTTTTTTTCTGTATGTATGTATGTATGTATGTAAGTATGTATGTTCCTCTATAACTCTTAAACGAATCAACTGATTTTCATGAAACTTGGTAGATAAACATTTAGACGTACGGGACACAGGATAGGCTACTTTTTTTTTCAACGCGGGCGAAGTCGCGGGCGCCAACTAGTTAATAATACAATTTGTAAAGATGTTTAATGTTTACTCTTTCACGCAAAAACTACTGAATGTACTCGTACACACATCAGAACTACAACAACAGTATAACAAGACTGTAATTTATAAAGATACGCTAACTGTCGCGGGGAAAACCTAGTATATATTTGGTTGACTGACTCCAATATATACTATAGAACTCAATACAATATTATACTAAGGACCTCTTTCACAAACTACATGTAAAGTGTTGATTAGTTACTTTTAGAATCATTTTCTGTTATATTGAATTATGCACTCGGTTTATTGCATCATTCGATAGCCGATTTTTTTTTATTATTTCCTATTTAATGTTTGGGATGTTTACCGTACAAACAAAGGTATATCAGCTCCATTATCCCCGGTTACCGGTGACTTTAAATGACAGTTTAGCCTACTTAACGTTTGTGAAAGAGGCGTTAAATATAGAATATGGCGTGTTAAGTTAGTTTTGGACGTAAGAAGAAATCTTGTTTTTTTTTTTTAAATATTATAGAACGTACCATTTCATTAGTCTCGGCCGATTTCCATTAAATGGAGTTACAATAATAGACCAAGAACTTAAATATGTAGGTACGCGTACAAGTATAAATACGTAAATCAGAAGTATATACATATACTTCTTTCCGGTTGAAAAAGATACCCTAAGTATGTCCTTTTCTCATCAAACTACTACAACATGGAACCCGCGTGCCATACAAAACACTACGAATTTTATGGAACATTTAAAAGTGACATATGCGTAGAGCATGAACTGTCATTTAAAACAAAACAAACATAATAATAAATACGTAATTTAAAGAAAATGTGACTTTACGTCAACCCATTAGAGTTTAAAATGAAATAGTAGAAGTTGATCGTTACTACCTTTTACCATTGACGCGTGAAGGCAAGAGTCCGCCATGATTCTGTCAAAGGCGTTCTTTTTATGTGCCGCTTTGGCATTTGTGACGCAAATTCCATGTAGTATTTCGATGCAGTTTTCTGTATACCTTACAGGTGTATGCAAAATTTCATGAAGACCGTTTGAGAATGGCATAGCGCATCAAACAAATAAAAAACTCTCTTTTGCATTTATTGAAATCCGCATTTCGAATTTCGTCCTAGAGAAGTTTGTCAATAAAGTTTTGACTAGTTTTGGGCATACGACATCGAACAACCAGATATAAATGCGGGCGCTAAATGCATCTATTTGTAACAAAATGCAGTTTTATCTTGGGTGCTGTTTATTTCGAACAGTGAAAACAAAATAGCTCGAGTGCACTTTATCTGTCAACAAACTAAACATAACAAAAGCGTCATAGCGCCTATCTGTCCGTGCACAGATAACGATATCGAAACAAATTTCAATACTTAATCACTTTCCGGCTAAAAATAAAGAGCTACTTGAAATTGTCATTCAAAATTCCCTTGAAACGTCATTAAAAAAATCACATATAGTGCATGGCGAAATACATGCATTTCGCAGAGATAAAGTTCGAAAGTCGTCAACAACTACTAAACAAAAAAAAACTATTCATAAACTAATTATATAAAGGTATAGGTCTTGATTTTTTTGCCTATTTATATTATAGAATAAACCTACTGTTTTAAAAATCAAATCTCAAAAACCTCTTAATCTTAGGGTCTGTATCTACGACGTCTTATAACCCTTTAAATAACCGCTCGGTTTTGTAGTTGTTATCGTGCCCCTATAGCGCCTAACTCGTATTTTTTTTAAGAGAAAACCACTCAATGATTTAAAAATAAACATTATACAAGTAGAGGAATATGTCGTATATATCCGACTCTGGAGAAATGGACACGAAAATAATTAGTCGGATTGGCGGCTAAAGGGTTAATCAGCAAACGCAAGGCAGTCGCCAAGTTATGACCTATGCGCGTTTGTAGCGAAAGAAAAGCGCATTAATAAAACAATAAGCCACCATTAAAAAAATTGAAACTACAGCATTACGTTGTCGTCTCTCGAGATGCGGTCTCTGCTTACGCTAGCCTTGGTTCTGTTACAAAAATTTGGGTGGGTGAGGAAAACATTGGGTACTTGTATTCGCATATTCGCGTTATTGTATCGAATTATACGCGCGCGAATGTATCCGCGATACAAATGCGCGGATGAAGGGCGTTTCATTTGCGATTGTAGATACAAAATCATACATATCTGGTAAATCGCGCCGACGACTAAAAAAAAGCTTAAAAAAGCTCGTTTAAAAAAACGTCGTGTGCATATATGCCCCTAATAAACAAGATAAAAATGTAGGTACTCGATTATGCAATCGATTTCTGTTGCGCATCAATAAATCTCTTACGTAACTCGTAGTTTACGCATGCGTTACGTCACAAGTACGTGATGATAGTATTGAAATAACGCAACACGATTCGACTAGGTAGTTTCATTGATAAAAGGTCTAACACTATCAGAATCTAATTACGACAGGTATTTACTAAATCAGTTCCACCTTGGAATATACCGCAGACCCTTCCTCACATAATTACTCACCTAGAGCGTAGGTGTCAGAAAGAAGTCGTAAAATCACTTTTCACATAGGATATTTTTATAATATACTAGCTGGTGCCCGCGACTTCGTCCGCGTTTCCGGAATTGGAAAAATAAAGGTTGTCTACTTTCTCCTATGTACAAGTATGAAGTTGCCAGGTATAAACAGGTCCGAGCGGGATCGTGAGAGGGCCGATCCTGCTCGGAGAAGGCGGCGCCGGGGTGCCGGCAATCGAAGCCGATAACTTCAGCGCTGTCTACGGTTCGCGGGCGGCGTATCATGGGGAAATGCGCCGTCAAATCACGCGGCCCGGGACTGGACAACACCCTGAGCGGTCGGGGTGTTACCGAGTGTTAAGGGACGCGATTAGCATCCCTGGGAGATGCCCTTCCATAAAGCGGAGGGCATAGCGGGGGAGGGCCCTGGTGCGCTAATGCGAGCCCAGGATCCTCCTGCTGCTGTGGAAGGCCGCCGCTTGGTTTTAGTGGGTATAACTCCCTCATTAGGGGGAGGGGAGTCCCACATAACCACACCGTCCCCCAGACGGTGTGTGTATGCGTAACGCATTTCCTAGCGTCAAAAAAAAAAAAAAGTATAAACAGGTGAGTCAGCGTTACTAATGAAAATTTAACATCTAAAATGTAACTATCGCTTAACTTTATAACATTAGTATATATTATTAATTTCAATAACAACAACACATTAAGGAATAATTTTTCCAAGAAATATAAATTCCGTGGAAATTCGCTATCAAAATCTGAGTCAAACGTAACCTACATCAGATTAATTAGAAATAAATAATTTTGTATCAATATAAACGCAAAATTAATACTACGCTTGCTTATTTTGATAATTCTCGTAATTTTTATTACTGTAATGTGCGTAAAGTCAATTCCCGGTATGCTTAAATTGAAAATTTACATGGTTCTTAAATATTGCATAAAATATGTTAAAAAGTATTTAGAAAAGCGATTGTATTATAAATATGCCTTTTCATTGAAATAATTAGAGCCCAGATAGATTTTCATGGGCATAATTTTTAAAAGATGTAGCCTTCTTAGGTTTAATAAAACATAATTATACACATAAAATAGAGTAGAGTTTTTTTTGTAAATTTACATTTTAAGAATCCCTCTCCCCCTTTCTCTTTAAACTTCATATGAAACGTTTATATACTTAAGAAATTTAAAGCAGATGAAGCCATAAGGATCAGATAGTTAATAAACATTTAGGCACAACATAATGCATAAGAATAACAACAATTATTAGTTAGTTATCAATATTATAATTTTGTTACACATTGTCACGAATACAGAAAAGGACATAGGGTATTTTTCATCCTGTGAGATTTTGTTCCTGTGGGATTCGATCGAAGTCGCTGGCAGATGCTACAAAGTCAAAATAATAAGAGAAAATTCGTTTCATCCATTCCATGGGCGATATTATTTCTGAATTGCACTCGTGACGTAAAATCCTAAAGTTAATTGTGTGTTTTCTTCCCAATATTTTGAGTAAGAGTGATGAGTACTTTTGAAATGTTTATACTAGGTATTGTTCCCGAGGCGAAATGTTTAGGGAATTTCCGCTTAGAGGTCATGTTTTGTTTGAAATCAATAATAGTTATTACAATGTTTAATCAAACAGTGTTATTTACACAAAACTGCGTTCCGCCGAATATGTGCACGCGTTGTTTTCGAAGCGGCCGGTTTCTACTTAACACACGAGTACCGAGAATTCAGCGGTTTGTAAATAAACCCCTATTCAGCGTGTCGGTAATCGACAACGATTGCGACGCCTAATGTTCTTATAATTGAACACTGAGGTTACCATTTTTAATGGGGGAATTCTCATGTGAATTATGAATGAGTTGAATATTGATAAATAATAATAATTATCTTTTTTTTAAAGTGAAAACTTCTTTGTGCGCGTTGGGAATTTTTGAGATGGGAAAAAAATCATTGAACTCGCGACACTGTCATGTAATGTAACGTATTTTGTGAAGCTTAATTTTCACTTCTGACGTGCAGTCCAACGACTGACATGTTTTTGTTAATATAGAGATGATGCAAGCAATTATCTCTATATTAACGCAATCGACATCAAAGTGCTGCATGTGCTCTGCAGACCTTAGTACGGCAAAGAATAAGGAATTAGAAGGAGATAGTAAATTGGGCTATGGTATTACTTACTTACTTACTTACTTACCGAAACACAAAAGCACTCGTGCTGTTATTTCTAGGTGCTCTTCTAATACTATAGACGGGCTGCCCAATTAATAAAAGCGCAACGTCGTGTGCCTGACCTAATTTCAGTCTCTCTTAAATATACCAAAAAAGTAAATATGCAAAAAAAGAAAATTTTGTGTATTTACTTTCTATGAGGAAGAATTGGCAAAAGATCTATATATTTAGTCTGTTAATAATCTGTTATATGTAGTTTCTCGATTCAACATAAATTTGCTATAGATATAAAATAAACAAAAAAAATTAACCATCAGTCAGTGCGAAATAAACCATCCAGTCAAAAATCATTAAGCGAATAATAAATAGCCCTTTGTAGAAAATAACTCTTTCTTCGTATAATAATAGATAATGCTCCACTTGAGACTTATATTATAGAGAAACGACATGACATAGTTTTATTGATTTTATTTATATATATCTATCAATATTGTCTATGTCTAAAATTATACTCCTGAGGCAGGTGGTCGCTAATTATGCAATAATAATAAGTTTGTAACTATAAGTAGTGAAATTTATAATTAAACATACATGATATATTTTTTAAATTTTTGTATGCAAAAAGGGTATATAAACGTTTGAATTTGAATTCCGACAAGGCAAAAGGTATTATTCACCTTGCACACGTAGGCGGGTAAAAATCGTGGTCTTTTTGTGACCCTCCATTTATGGGAGGGAGTCACATTTGTAACCTGTACATTACATATTAAAGCTCTCTTAGCTCGTTTATTCGACGTTTAAAACCTATTTAATATTCCATTGGAGGAGTAAACAGGGGTCAAATGACCCATAACTAACATCCGAGTCGCTAAGCCGAGCTTGGATTATGCAGCAATTTACAATTTTCCACGAAACCGTTTCTATTACGAAACATTTCGTTTGTACCGGACTCCGCCGCCCGCCACTTACAATTCAGCTGACGATTGACGAATACGAATAGAAAGCAGTGGAAACAAACAAACTACCAGATGGATTTCTGGATACTAATATGTTCAAGTACCGAATATATCAAAGGATAAAGATTTCAAAGGGTAAACCATCAATAATTGCCCTTTTGCCACCCTTAAAATGTAAATTTCCAAAAACTCTCACCGAGCGATATCACAATGATATACATATGATGTAGGTATTTGTTATACTCGTATATATACAATATATACATACATCATATATACAATTATAAAATAAAGTC
Source organism: Synanthedon formicaeformis (assembly GCA_945859745.1). Taxonomy (NCBI): domain Eukaryota; kingdom Metazoa; phylum Arthropoda; class Insecta; order Lepidoptera; family Sesiidae; genus Synanthedon; species Synanthedon formicaeformis. The sequence continues at coordinate 2,032,781 of OX243964.1, forward strand.
GCTGTATTTTCTATCTGTTTATCCACAAACTTCTGCCTTCCTTCTGCCTGCCTTACCTTCTGTAAGGTCTTCACCATCGTGAAATAACATCATGACGTGTACTGTTGTTTTCAGTGAGTGAGTGATACCAGAGTCCATTCCGTATACCTTCCTGACCCACAACTTCGACAGCGCACTTGCAGCACCTAAGGCGCGGCTTATATAATAGTGACCATCAAATGGGACGCAGCTCGTTAGTAATAAAATAAGTGTATGTCTTATTATTATTTTTTAGTTATATGTATAGCAAACCGAGCAAACATTTATTGTGAATTAAGGAGTAACTAACAAAACATTTGTAAAAAATCCATGAATATATTTCGATTATGGTTAAGGAAATGCATCGAGCATTCAATGCGGTTATAACACAAATAACCCTTAACGAAGACTGCATTACTGTGACACTTTGAATTGAGATATACGACATCCTAACAGGAATGGATGAGGGTCTCGCGAGTCGAAGAATCGCAAGCACGCCTCCGCCTCAGATTATTAAAACAGATCTGATTTAATAATCTGAGGCCTCCGCATAAAAGCATTATTATCTGTACTAAATTAAGCAATATAATATTTGTTTGCAGCATACAAATTAAATGTTAAATTATCTTAGTAACAAATTGTGGTCAATCAAAAATGTTGGCCCACTCTCGTCATCGAAGCATCGTCAAAAAACTTACTCATTTATATAATACTGATGATTGGTAAAACTTAGCTTTGATGGAGTAAAACTCGCACTAGGCCCTCTGATAAAAAAACCACATTAGTGGCTATCTAAAAGAGCATATTAAAAAAATAGATTTTTTTTGGAAGTAAAAGATCATTTTTAGTTTTGACTTTAGCAATATATTTTTTATACTTCGGCCGCGAGGGTGGTTATTAAGGGAGGGTTTTAAAAGCCACTCTACACATCTGTGCATACACGTTGGGATACACAAAAAATCAGGTAGAAAAATACGAGAGCTAATGTGAATACCTTAATTGTAAAAAAAATGTACACACATGGTGTTTAGTGACCCTAATGTTTCGACACACCAGTCTGTTGTTATCGGTTTTATTTTTTCACATATTCTTTGTGTGAGAGATAAACTTTACCCTGGTTAAATAAACAAAAATGAAAAAGATTATTTTACACACCTATTAAGAAATAGATGAACATTGTTTTTTTAACGTAATTCTATGTCTATACTAACTAATATTATAACGAGAGAAGATTTGTATGTTTGTATGTTTGCAATGAACATACTCAAAAACTACTGGACCGATTTTAAAAATTCTTTTACCCATTGAAAGCTAACGTAGCTTCTATAGGTAAAAGTAACATTGGCTATCTTTTTATAAAGTTACTGTTGAAGTTGAATAAATGTTTTAATCGCATTGCCATTTGGTAAGTATAGTTCAATTACAATTAACATTTAAGAGAAAGAGGATCGGACGAAGTCGCGAGAAAAATCTCGTTACATAACTAACTTAACTCTACTTATAAACCTAATTAAAGAGATAAACTAAACATTTTATTAATAGACCAAGTACAGCATTAGGCACATTGTCAATATGTATACAATCTGACTACCGAGCAACTTAATTAAACTTTCGAGATTAAAATCCGCAATATTCTTTGGAAGGTTTCAAAGCGTTCTAAACTAAGCTCTTTTCCCTACAATCAATACAAAGAATCAAAGGAAGTAAGTAAGCCAAAGAAGTTGCACTTAATTAAGCCGGTGAATGACATTTTAATCACAATGTTCAATCGTTGTGTGGCGTTTCTAAGAAAATTATAAATTGTTCAAAGAAAGTCGCTCTACTTTACAGTTTAAAAACAATATTTTATCACTTCTCGCGAGTTAGGGGAATCGACTCAAATCGAGTATATGTGTATGTGTGTCAAATTTAATATTTCTGCGAAATGCTTAGTTGGTCGTTTTGTAATGGTATTTATTGTCTTAACTTTGAAATGATGAACTTTTTATTTGTATAGATAAGATACGAAAGGTCAAAGTTTATGTATGTTATCTATACAAATAAACTACGTAAGTTGTCATAGACACGATAGTATAACATAAAATAATATACAATAACGCGTATTAATACTAAAGTACCTTATTTGCTGTGTAAATATATTTAAAATATATTTTAAAATTATTTCAAAATAATCTTATCACAACATACACCATTAATAACAACTTTATCATTACAATCTGCCGCCAATAGAAACATAGCAACTAGGGTTGCCACTCATATTAATTTCATAATAAAATATTGCAACATTATTTTTCTATAATTTGTACAATATATAAAAAAAAATTACCCGCTGAATCAATCTGAATATTTCCTGAAAATTTCATCAAAATCAGTTGAGCGGTTTTTGGAGTCCATAGGTGACTTTTCACATCGAATTTTATAATATACGTTACCTACTTAGCTGATCCGTAATTTTCATAAAAAAAACAATATTCTAATTTCCAATATGTACCAATTAATCTTAATTAACCTATGTTGCAAATTTCAGCTTTCCAAACTTAATAGTTTTGGCTGTGCGTTGAGCCATTGATAGTCCGACAGGACAAACGGTTTTATAGATAGATTTGCACGAACAAGAGTGGCAAGTGGCAACCCTAAAATAGCAACAAAGCTCACTGACCTGTTACTTATAGAAGGCGACGGCTTCTCCATTGGCGGTGGTGGCGGGGGCGGGGGCGGTGGAGGGGGTGGTGGAGGCGGGGCGGCCGCCTCCGAAGGTGGTCCTGATGGTGGAGCGTCTGGCACATCTGGCAGAGGCTTGGCCACCTCTGGCAACTCCTTCAGATCTGGCAACTCGGCTTCCAGTTCCGCTTCGAGCACGGGAGGAGCGACCGGCGTGGTGACCACTGAGGGTGCTATGGACCCATCGGTCGTCACAGAGAATTGTACATCGCCCGCGATGCCCGGCAAGTGGGGCAAGTCTAGGGGCATTTCCAGTTCGGGAACCTATTAAAATTGGTTTGTTTCAATATGTTGTTATAGAATAAAATGGGATTCTAATGTATTTTTTTAACAAGCTGACCAAACACCTCACTTGTACACACAATAAAATAAAAATATCATATATTTTTTGAATATTTAGAATAGGTTCATTAGTTTTAGAGACCAGCCTTAGCAAAAAAAAATTCCCTGAAAATTGCATCCATGCAAAGACGGGGACGGGTCGTTAAGTACAAATGATAAATAACTTACCATTCCCATACCAGGAGCATACAAATATTCATCCATCTCTCGTTTCATAACATCTCTATTAGTGATTGAAGACGGCGCTGCTTCCAGCAAGCTTTTATTTTCCACAAGAGTTTCCGTCTTTGGAACATACGTTGACGCCTTACTCTCCGCGCCAAAGTACGGACTTTCATCAGTGTTATAGACCAGGAGTTCACCGATCGTTGTTATGCTGTCTTTGACGGCGTCAAACTCAAAGGCTTGTTTAGATTTGGAACTTTTAGGACGTCCCAGTCTCACGTGAAAGAAGTGGAGTTTCTCCTAAAAAAAGATTGCCATCAATCGTATTTAGACTAAGCCTTTTAAAGTACTTTTCTAACACTTGCGAAGAATGAATTGTCATGTATTCTACATAATGTTGAAAATATTGCTAAAATTAGAATAAAATAAAACCTACATTATGTATAAAAAAATAGTTTGATGGTAATTGATTTTTAAATCATGAAGCCCAAGCGAGAGAGGAAAAATAACATAATTTAACTTATATTCAAGAATTCAACCATTGTGTACCTGTATTTCCTTATCTCGAGCAATCCCCTGCTGTTTTCCACTCAGGGTAGTTATTTGAGGCTCGTGTTTGTAACAATCAAGGCCAAACACGGACTCATAATGTTTATGCTTTATGGAGGGTGGATATTTAGCACTGGAAAACACCCTTATCGCTTTCTGTAAACCTGTCAATTTCTCAACCTTGCTTCTAGAAATTTCAATCCTCTTGTTCAACTTTTCGGTTCTATCGACATTATGTTTTATCCGGTTTGTAATGCGCATGAACACATCATTTATTATTCCATTGAGATTATCAAGAGTATCAGCTATCTGGAGAATAGTTTCTTCGGTGCTGAGATCGCTGGGTATCAAATTGATTTTATAAATACCCTCCATTGTGTTCCAATTACACTTTTGCAAGTAATTATCTAGAACAAGATGAATTATTTAAAATATCTTGTTACTTCGCGAATTGGTTTAAACTGTTTTACAATAATAGTAAATGGTAAGACACTACTTTGCATAATTTCTTTAACAACTGTAATTATTTAGGAGTTATTTAGTGTAACTATTTACTTGGGGATTTTATAAATGTTAATGAAATTAATTATGTATATTATATACTTTACCTAATAATCTTCTTTGTATCACCTAAAATAAATTAATAAGGCACAATATTTATCACCAGACAGCACTTTCACATTCTTCCAATTAAAAAATGTAACTTTTATGATTAAAAACTATATAGCACATCATAACAACACTGCATAATATTTACATATATCAGTCACTATTAAGTCTATTTTTACATCAGTACTGTGTCACTAAACTACTCTATAGGATTGACTCAATCTGTAGGCGTTGTTAACGAAGTGGGCTCTGCTAATAATGAGTGTAGATTGTCATTCATTGGGTCAACGCTCCACGAGAAACGGCAATAGGCATCTGGGGACATCTTGGGATCCAGAATAGCCGATTCTTCCACAAGTTGTCCTGCAGTCATTATATTTTTTAAATGCTTATTTATAACTGCATCCCCAGGATTGATGTAACCGCTTGATGGCGGTTGATCCAAAGGTGCACGGTTAATTTGTTTGAGACTAGGTGCGTTGAGGGTTTGCAGTTGAATATAGCTGTTGTCGCGTTCAAGTTTAGCTGGCGTGGGCAAGGAGGGCATAGTGGGCAAGCTTTCAGGCCCAGATACTTTAGAAGGAGATGGACCCAATTTGGGGAAGTTCAACATAGACTTTGCTTCAATATCTTGCGGTTGTACATAGCCAAGGGAGTAATTTGGGATCTCAGGTTGATTTACACCTGTCGTAAATACAGAAGGTGGCACGCCGGCCACAACATAACTAGAAGTTTGCGGACCTAATTGTGTTAGTGTGTGCTCTTGAACTCCTTGTGAAAATGGTGCTGTCATATATCCTGAAGATGGAATCCCAATTTGCTCTGCTTGTGCAAAATTATTTGTTGGACTTCTTCTGTTAGAAATATCATCTAAATATGGTGATGATTCTATAGAACTTCCTGGCTCCGAACATGAAGCACCACATTCGTCACTCTCTTCTTCATTTATAATAGAACCTTTAGTGGGTTCCATTTCTAAATGTAAAGAAGAACTGGACCCATCATCAGATGTAGAAGCTTGCCTGTCGAGAGGTCCTTGTGATGTTACAGACAGTTCAGTGCTGTTTGTGTGGTCACTGCTCACACGGTTGTCGTCTTTTGTCTTAATTCCTGTTGTTGACACAGTCTTACTGCTTGGCAATAATAAAAGTTCATCTTGTGATGACTTATCGTCTTTGGTTGTGGTGTTCCATGGACCAAAAGCGTACTTGGTAATATCTTTTTCCGGTAGATGCAAGCCAGTGGGTAAATCGGGCTTTATGTCCTTCAACTTCCTGAATTTTCTATACATTTTAACCGATAAACATATCGACACTAACAATACACATGGTATGATGAGCCATGTAAAAATCACCATAAAACCACCATTACCTCTACAGGCCACATTGCTTGGTTCACTCCATTCACCTTCATATACTTCATCTATTTGAGATTCTGTGCTGTCTGGGATTATTACATTGGGTTTAAATGCTAATACCCCATGGTTTGGATCCCTGTCAAAATTGAGTGCTCTGACTTGATATGTTTCACTCTCTACTGCATCTTCACATTGTGTTAGAACGAGTCTTAATTCTCGAGTCTCATATATTTCAGGTTCTCTATCATCTCTCACTCTCTTTATTTGAAATTTGATTTGATCAGGGGTACCTGCAGAAAATTCTGGATATTCCCATGTGAGGAGATCTACACTACTGTTGACTATGGGAGGTTTGAGCTTACTCGGAGGCCCAACTCTTGTCCTCACAAAAATAGCATCATTAGACCAACGCTTTGAACATAACCCCACGCCACTATTGCAAGCTTGTACACTAAATGAATAGTTTGTATATCCTTGCAAACCAGTCAGTGTTATTTGTCTACTAGATGAATTGTACTCAACTTTATCAACATATATTTCATTGTCATAATTGTAAATAACATATTTGCCTATATTACCATTTCTATGTAGGGGAGGGTCCCATGATATAACTAACGAGTCATTTTTAATATTAGATATAGTCACATTCCTAGGACTTGTTGGTGTATCTTCTGCAGTCAGCACTTCTGTAGATGCATTTTCTATAGTCTTCAAGCCGTAAGTTGTGTTCAAGGCAATTTTAAATTGATAAATTCTAAATGGTAATAGGCCAGTAATATTTATTTCTGTCTTTGTAGGATCATTAATGTAATAAGATTTATTACCTACTGTGCTATCACAGGGACTGTTAATACCGTTTATAGGACAATATGCAACATTGTAACCGGTTATGATACCATCCTGAAGATTGCATTCCATTGACCATTTAATTTTAACAAATGACTTTCCTGGTGCGTCATGCTCTAAATGTACAGGGAAACCATACATGGCTATGCCATCTTTTGATATATCGCAGTTGGCCCAAACCATTCCACTAGTTGTATCACCCTTGTTGACTGATATAGCAAACTGATATCTATAGTCTCTCGGCAAATCAATTACATGGTTATTTTTCTTAGAATCTAATACAGTGAAATTAAGCCGTCCAGTACAAATTTTTGTAGTGTTATGCTGGCACCAAAATAGAGTGTAGTTATCTATGTTATCGATGCCATCCCATGACAATTTGTATGTTCCGTTCTCATATGCAAGCTTTGTAAATGAATTTAGACTCAAGTCAAGGGTTTCGCTATCGGGTGGTATATAGAGATGACTACTGTTTACTGAAGAGCCCATGACATTCGAGGACCAAATTGACACCTCCATTGCATCTAGAGAAGGATCTTCCAGTACCACATAACTCAAACTTTTATTTTTGTTTGGAAATAAAGTTGTAGTGCCATGATTAGAAGACACAACCACTTTGTATGTGAAGTTTTGACCGGCCTCCTCATACTCCTCCAATTGCTGCCAATACAGATAAATCAATCTTTTATTCTTATATTTTGACTGATGAAATGCACCTGCGATTGTATTTGGTGGTCTCTTGGGCCTCTCACTGGCAGTGTAGAAAAACATGTAACTGAATTCCGACCACAACTCATCTTTTTTAGCTTTAACCGATTTAATGTATATCCGTACCTCATACTGCATGTGTGCATATGGTAAATTGCTTAACTGGAATCTATAAGTTTTGTTTTGGGATGGCAACATTGACGTATTGACTCTTCTAAACTGTGTGGTGTTATCTATTTTAGCTATTTGATACTCTAATTTATGCTCTACACCGCATTGTAAGAGATCTGCCATGTTGTTTGGGATGCTCCATTGCAGTGTAACACTGTGCGTTCCATTGCTGAGCACTCTCAGATCTGATGGTGGGTCAGGCCTAACTATGGAATAATGGTCTATAGTAAAATTTTGTTCGTTGCAACCAAATACATTGCATGAAACCAGATTGAAGTAGTAGGTCTCCTCCAACTGCCTGTACCTGGGCTGCGAACTGGCGTTCCATGTGCAGTATCTGGTGCTATCTATTCTCTTCACATGACATGGTTTCACCGAATTGCCATTGACTAAAAATGTGAGAGTATAATTAATGTTGCTTCTCGTTTCGGATGAAGTCCACGAACAATTCAATATGTCAAGATTTTTTGAAATACAACTGAAGTCACTTACGTTGGTCGGTGGGGAATCAACGAGAACTCTGGACGAGCACGTTTTTTTTGTTTTATTATTTTTACAATAGTAGGTATTCACTTGTTTCTCTGGTTTGTCAATATACAGCCTCCTTGTAGTGCTGTTGATAATTTCCGACTGTATAGTAATGCCGCCGGAAGAGAATTCGATGTCTGCGGATGTATAATTTTCCGCTATGCAATATATCTCCAAAGGCTTGCCGTATGGTATACTAATATCACCTTGTGGGTACGCAGCGACAGTTATGTTGAATTTAAGACAACTTCCATGCGCACTAGGTAAACAAAACAAATAAAACGCACACCAAGTCCATAACACCAAGCGAGAGCTTATCCTCGACCGTCTGCATCCTGTTTTTTTACTACCCGTATCTAAATATTTATTAGCCATCACTACTGAAAATGTTTTATTTTTGTCACACCATTGCGTTAATTGCCACGAAAGTCCTCAAGTCAAGGGAACAATACGATTAGAATACATCTCCAGTTTTTTTTATCACATTGAATGGCGCACTGTACTCAACGACACGATGACACAGACTGACTGAACTATAGGCAAGGCGAACCCTTTTAAAACACTATTTCAACTATGGCACTTTATACTATTAACTAAAGCACGTTACTTCCGAGAGACTTGAACTTTGTAGAATAATAATATATAATTACATTACAACCATTGAAAAATATACGCCAATAGCGTAAGTACTTACAATAAATTAGAAAGAAACAAGCAAAGCAAGAAAAGAAACACTTGCTCGATTCCCAGTAGCGGCAAACTTCACTTCAGTCAATATGCAAACAATACAGTTGCAATCAGTTTCACGCTACGAAAAATATAGGTAGATTACGGTCGTAAATTTTTACGTTTTTCTATTTAAATATCTTAACGTATTATGTCATTATATAAATAAAATATTATTTTCAAAACAATATGAAGCTTGTAACTCGAACTTAAAATAATTTCAAGATAAAATTTTAGAGTTTAGTCAATACAGTAACAAATGTAACCATACAGGGGCCCTAGACAAAGTGCATTCGATTCGCATTCGATTCGATTCGCTAAATAAAAATGTATGGGATTGACATATGCCTTCGCGTGATTTAGCGAAGGCATACATTTTTATTTAGCGAATCGAATCGAATGCGAATCGAATGCACTTTGTCTAGGGCCCCAGGTTAGCTTACTATGAACACAGAATAATAATTAAAGGTTCTGTAATAAACAGGTTAAAAGTGACGTCTTGTCAAGGATCTTGAATCATGAACAATTAATATAATAAATATATAATTAATTATATATTTAAATATGTATGAAGTAAGAAGTATAATTATGAGTTTACCACCTACCGTAAAAAATCTTTTAAGCAACTGATGTAATATGCTCAACCTGCCTATGCTGTGGTAAGTAACAAAGACCTAATTTACTCAAGTAGCGTTGTTATAGCTTAATATCGCTTTTAAGAATGAATGCCATTGGCGTGTATCGGAACGCTCAGGCATATGAAGGCTGTGTTTTGATTGACATTTGGCGATGACATTTGGGTATTATTGATAGTGACAGTGACATAATGTGACAGCCTGACAGTAGTCAGTAGCTGATTAGTCGGAAGTCAGGCACGAAAGGACTTATAAATTATATTGACTGAATTTGACTGTTTCTGTTTTTTATTTAATTTATTTTTAGCACATTTTGTAGATTCATATATTATATCTAAATAAAACATGAATTATATTTTGCTTATGTGAACATGGATGGACAATATCAACACACACAAGGCTTTACTACTAAAGAAGCTCTGATAAAACTGCGTGATGATATACGTACCGTATTAGAAGAACATAAACAGAACAATTTAGCTCGGTATTTTTCAAATAACACCTTACTTACCTATGTGTTTTTCAAATATTGCAGTAACTTCAATGTGAATGTCTTTTAGTTTAAGTGAAATTGACAGCAATTTAAGTGTTTAGTATTTTTTGTACGGCAAGGTGGACAGACAGGCTTCTTTTTTAATGTTAAGGTCATCAGACAGGCTGACAGGCAATTTGATGGTAGGTGGTTACTGTCGACTAAAACACAAGCAACGCCACAGGTGCTGCAAGTGCACTGCCAATCATAGTAGGATTAAGGGCCTCTTTCACCAACTACAAGTGTTTTTATTTTTATTTATTTATTTATTTTGGATACACCAACATATATGATAACAGTGTTGATTAGTTACTTTTAGAAAGAATTTTATATTTTATTAAATGCACTCGGTTTAGTGCATCCTTCGATAGGCGATTTTTTTTTCATTATTTTCTTTTTAATGTTTGGGACTTTTACCGTACAAACAAAGGTATATCAGCTCCATTATCCCAGGTGACCAGTGACTTTAAATGACGGTTAGCCTACTTGACAGATGGTTAAAGAGCCCCTAAGGATAAGGGATAGGGTAATGGGCTCTGGCATCTCTCACTCACTTATTTATCACTATCACTAAAATGCAGTATGCCTTGCCACTACTTAAATATATTGTATGTACATTTTCTATATTAAAGTAAAAATGTTCTTTACTTTCAGGTACAGTTATTTTCGGAACATTATATCATTTTCATCAGAGAAAGTCCTCCTTTCTGGTGTAGCTTATACTGTGACACTAATATATATAATATGTTTGATATTGACTTATTTACTGGGTGAATCTGTCCAAGTGGATGGATACTTACTATTAGAAGCTCTCTTCCTATTCATTATATTAGTTATAAACTTCTTGGTGGCTTTAAACGAAGAGTACTTACATAAAAACGAGATACCTCATAGAGTAGAAAAAGTTTTGGGTGAGTAAATTTTTTTTAATCATAAATATTTTTAGCATTAATTAAACTTGCAAGTCATAAAAACTTATAAGAATACCCATCAGCTTATTAGAAATAGAGACAAAGAAATTAACAGTGTAAAAGATTTATTTATTTCAGAAGAAACAATAATCTACCTTCTATGTAATAGAATAGATGATTAGATGAACTTATAAATATTCAATTATTTTAAATGTGTTTTAAACTATTAAACTGAAACACCCCAGGATTAAGGGAATAAGTAAGCATGATTAAGCACAATATACAAAAAAAAAAGTTATAATACAAATACTTTTATTGTAGAAAGCCTTGAAGAATCCATAAGAAAAGCAGTATGGAAAGAAAACCACTACCCACACTTATGTGCCCCATTTTCACCTTGTGTGATATTGCAATGGACATACAGAGATTGTAAGTAAATTTGTTAATATACAAATAAGTTGAAGAGTTTGTATGGATGCACTCTATTCTGGAAATACCAGATGCATTTAAAAATTTGCTTTAGATAGCCTAATACTTGAGGAATCATCAATACTAATATTAAATCTGTAACTAAGTGTAGGTATTGTATGTATGTATGTATGTTCCTCCATAACTCTTAAACGAATTAACTGGTTTTCATTAAAACTTGATAGATAAACATTTACACGTACAGGACACAGGATAAGCTACTTTTTTGTTTTTCAACGCGGACGAAGTCACGGGCGCCAGCTAGTGTTAACACATTCTGTAATCCTTAAGGTGCACTTCGGATCTTAACGACCACGACGTGTGACTAGGCTACCAAAGTCGTCTGTCGTGTGGCGACACCTAATTTACGAATTGTAATATATATTTTTCATCCTTACATATTATAAAACAAAGTCCTCCGCCGCGTCTGTCTGTCTGTCTGTCTGTTCGCGATAAACTCAAAAACTACTGCACCGATTTTCATGCTGTTTTCACCAATGGATGGAGTGAGTGGTTCTTGAGGAAGGTTTTAGGCCCACCTAACTTTATTATTATTATGTTTGTTTTGTTTTAAATGACAGTTCATGCTCTACGCATATGTCACTTTTAAATGTTCCATAAAATTCGTAGTGTTTTGTATGGCATGCGGGTTCCATGTTGTAGTAGTTTGATGATAAAAATATTTATATTTTATATATTTACAGCGACTATAGTAAATCTACCGTGGGCTCTGCTTGTGGAAGGTGATATTATTGTATTAAGACCAGGGCAAGAAGTGCCTGGACATTGCCAAGGAGTTCAAAAAGATGATCCGGAACTCTTCTTCGGACAAACCTTCCAACCAAGTTCACAGGTATAAATAAACTATTATTAATTGGGTTATTGCAAATTGTTGTTCGTTGTTCGTTTAAATCTACACTGCTGTATAGATTTTGATGAAATGAAAATTTGAGGTGATATAGGCAATAATATTAATATTAAGTACTCCTTAACTTTTCAAGCAGTTTAAGCCACAGATGAAGAATTATATTACATGCTTATACAACCTACTCCGCTTATGTTGCCTAAACTGTTTCCAAGACATGGTATTTTAATATATTTTATGTTTTAGCAAAAAGAAACAGAGACATTTAGTGTTCCACGTGTACGTACACCTCATCAAAACAAAGTGTACAAAATGTGTGAGACGCCATATTTGAAGAATTTGAAGCTAGCTCTAGAACAAGCTACCACAAGACCCGTAACTGTATTTGAAAAACAAAGATATGTGGTAAGTATATGTGTTAATGAAAATTTAATAATGATTTATAAGTTTTTTATAATCCCAGCAAATTACTAATGAGCAGGTTATTTTTGAAAGAATTAAAGTTACACATACGCTAATATGTACCAGGGAGTGTTGACAATATATATGTGCTTTCCAAGAACAATCTAATTCTATAATTTTCCAATAAGACCGGTCAGAATCAGCCTGGATTTACCATCGACCTGATAAAGCCTTATCAGGCAAAGTAGTGGCAGGGCACACTGCGTTTTGCAGTCTGCTCAAATAAGAGTAACCACTCCTTATTGAAGACCACCGTGAAATAACAGTACGTGTGCTTGTGTGTTTCGGTGAGTGAGTAAGGGATACCAGAGCCCATTTTCATATCCCTTCCCATGCGCTTATCTTAAATTTTACTATAGTTGACAGTGCACTTGCAGCACCTGTTGCTTCGCACATATTAAATGTGTACCCGAAACGCTCATACCCATCTTATACCAAAGAGTTTTTGTTATATTGTGTGTTAGACTCTATGGAACCTCTATATAATTCAATGTGTTTTCAATGTTTTTTAAACATTCTTCCTTGATTTATTTTCAGTGTACAGTGAAAATAATGGAAGGTATAGCTCTGCCTCTAGTGATTGCTATTGTGGTAGTAGCCAGTTTTACCTGCCACATGTACGACCTACCCGGTAGCACACATTGGACAGAAATATATATCCTGCAGACGATCGCTGCCACGTTACCTTTGTTGCAGATCATTTTTCCCATAGCCTGGGTAACGCTCAACTGTTACGGACTTGCTAGGTAAGGAATTCCCAAATAAATTTACACCCCGCCATCCCCCTACACTCCCGACGCCTGACTCAAAAACGGGGTGTTAATAAGTTTGACGTGTGTTTCTGTGTGTCTGTCTATGGAATCGTTGTTTTTTTTTTCGTTCGAAAGCTGACGTGATCGAGATGGTTCGACAATAATTATGTACTATAATTATGTATAGTACATAATTAATTATGGTTTACTATAATTATGTACACTTGAGTGTTTATTTAAGTGATGAATGTTGGAGCAAATAAATAAATATGTAATGGTAATAGTATTGGTATCTACAGTAAATAAATAAATTAATAAATAGTTACTTTATTATGAAATAATATTGACCTGATAAATAAATAATAGCGCCCTCATGAGTGTTGTCAATTATTGACTGATATAAAATATACAAACACATAAATTGTATGAGAATATAAAATTTTAATAATGCGTTTTGCCAGAAGCCTGCTTCTGTATAACTCATCTTGCACCCTTATTCCATGACTAAACGGTCAACAATAGTCCACTTGATGGTAGGTGGCTATAGTCGCCTACTTCTGTAATGGAGTGGTTACTGTTGCCAAACGGGCTGCCCAAATTACTGCGAAACGCAGTGTGCCCTGCCACTGCTCTCCGAATCCTAATCAACTTTGAAAATTTCATTTCCACGGAACCCAGGACCCCTGTAAGCAAGCATCCTAACTACTCATCCAATGGGTTTATAAGTGACGATAACTCTTGCAGGGTAGGCAGCGCACTAGCACTTCCCTTGGTGTTGCTCGTGTCCTTAGGCGGCGGTAACCACCTACCATCAAGTGAGCCGTCTGCCACCTCTTTATTATAAAAAAAAAAAAACTACCTACCAACAAGTGGCCAGATAGCTTGTCTCATAAATTAATTGTGCTGCCTTTTCTCATAAATTAAAAATGATTTTCCCTTTTCTTCAGACAAAGTGTCAGGTTTAAGTCTAAAAAATATCGAACCTTTTTTAAAATTTAAAAAAATAAAAAGTATTTAATGTATTATTTAAGGTTCAAACTACTGTCGGAAGTGCGTCAGAAGTATGTACGCTCAAAGTCGTGTTCCATATCAGAGGATGCCAGCGATCCCCTCATACAGGCGTTGAGTGAGTCCAACCTTAAACCGGAGAGCCTCAGGTCCTTGGGGAGAACCTTCTTCAACATTATGCTCGGAAAAGAGGACATGGTCACTAGAACCGCCAACATTGTGCATGTGCTTGGATCTTTGTCGGTGAGTGATCTATCTACCTACACATTATCGTGAGTTTTTTTAGGTTTGTTTAATGTGAAGAACGACAGACAGGCAGACAGTCCATTAGATGGGATGACGCTTAAAGCCCAGGCAGTATGAATCGATAGGATGATACAGGAATTGGCCTCTCTTCATAATAAAATGTGATCTTTGTTCAGACAAATAATTTTATATTTGAATTTTATGTACATTATCCATATCTAATTAAAACATAATGAAATATTATACTCACAAAGACATTTCTTATCAATAATGAGAATGATACTTATCAATAGAAGTAACAACAGCGAGCTCAATAACTAAAAGATAAATTTATATTATTTATCTATAAGATAACAGATTTACATGGAAAACTTAATGGTTAGCCGTTATAACTGGAATTAGATAACTATAATAAGTATATTGTACGCGGAAAAAGTATTAAGAAAATAAATAATTACTTGTTTGTATAGATACATAATCTAGTGTTTGTCTAGACTGACTCGTATCAATGCACAGCCAAAATTACTGAGTCTATAAAGCTGAAATTTAGAACATAGGTTTATTTTTATAACGTAAGCATACCCTAAGAAACGATTTTTGAAAATTTCAACTCCACGCTATACTATGGGCAATCGCTAGCATAAAATAAAATTGGTGTACGAGGAGGACATCGGACTTTTTCTAAACCACCCGATGGTATTTAATCACTAATAGAACAAGCAAATTAAACGAGGAAGGTTTGTGTATATAATATGCATAAATACGGAGCCGGGTGCGGGTCGCTAGTAATTTAAATGTTTTCGTAAATGGTTAT
Organism: Synanthedon formicaeformis; assembly: GCA_945859745.1. Taxonomy (NCBI): domain Eukaryota; kingdom Metazoa; phylum Arthropoda; class Insecta; order Lepidoptera; family Sesiidae; genus Synanthedon; species Synanthedon formicaeformis. The sequence continues at coordinate 2,048,214 of OX243964.1, forward strand.
TATATTGTATTAGATAGAGCCAATAAAACCTAACCTAGTTTTTTTTTTTTTTTCAAATTTGGAATTTTTATACCTACCAGATTTCACTGTATTAAAAATATAAGAACATTATATGTGTCGTTCATTGTAAAAGTGGTGTAACTCCCTATTTTTAAAACCATATTTTCTTGCCTAATGGTATCACATTTAGTCATAACTTTCAATATAAAAGTGAAGTAACTCCAATAGTTGCATTAAAATCCCATAGATGAATACAATGAATGAATTCTTATATTTTTTTTCCTACACTATAATTCGCAAAAAGCTCGTTATTCTAAAATTCAGTTACAAGGAGATAGTTCACTTTTACAATGAACGACACATATAACATTACACCATAATTTAACTTAGCGCCTCTTTCACAAACTGTCAAGTAGGCTAACTGTCATTTAAAGTCACCGGTAACCGGGGATAATGGAGCTGATATACCTTTGGTTGTACGGTAAAAGTCCGAAACATTAAAAAGAAAATAATAATAAAAAATCGCCTATCGAAGGATGCAGTAAATCGAGTGCATAATTTAATAAAACATAAAATTATTTCTAAAAGTAACTAATCACTTTAATTGTAGTTGGTGAAAGAGGCACTTATTGACATATTTTTCGATATTTAACATAAAATAATATTAATTATAATGTTACAGGCTCTATGCTGCGTCGACAAGAAAGGTATCTTGTCATGGCCAAACCCTACAGCGGAGAAGGTGTTTTTTCTTCGAAACTCTAGTCCAACATCAAACAGCTCTAGCAAGACAAGTCTCGTGGGCTCAATGGGACATCACAGTCAGACCAATTTGGAACACCCTGACGATAGCAAACAGAATGAACCTTCAACTATTGCAGAAGTGAGTCGACTGCTTAAATTCTGGTTCTGAAAAATCAGTACTAATATTATAAATGCGAAAGTTTGTATGGATGAATGGATGTTTGTTACTCTTTCACGCAAAAACTACTGAACCGATCATTATGAAATTTTGCATACACGTTGTTAGGGATACTGGGGATCATCCAAAAAAAAGTACTGCTCCCGAGGGATCATCTAAAATTAAGGAAACTAACTCCTGACTAAGTGTAATACACTAATGGACCAAATGCACGGTCAAGCGTTTGACGCTTTGGCTCCATTTGGCTCCATTTGATTTAAATCGTTTGGAGCCATCCAAACGATTTAAATCAAATGGAGCCACGCCAAAAAATTTGCCCACACACGGTCAGTTCAATTTTCTGTCATTTATGCGTTTGACTGGGTCGAGTGACATTGACATGAGCTCTGATTCGGAAGCGCGACAAGATGCCACGGCGTAGTGTTTCTACCAAGGAGGATAGAAAATGTATTCTATCCTCCTTGGTTTCTACACTCACGATCAGTTGGCGCGATTAACTGACGTGACGCAATGGCGCGATTTGAAATCCAGTGTTTGACATCAAGCCATCAGTTTTTACCATTCACGGTCAAATTTTGGCTTCACGCCAGTTAATTTGACGCGATGAACTGACCGTGTATTTGGTCCATTAAGTCGAAGACAATAGTGTTTTGATCTACTGCATTGCTCTCTCGACGCAGGTACTTGATCTAACACACGACCAAAACGCGCCTTTCTGCGTGGAGTTCGACGACCAACGGTGGCGGCAGCACTTGCCTCGACTCAAGCCTCTGGGATTGGCCGCCTTACTCAACACCTGTGCGCCCGCGCCGCGTCATTCCTACGCTCACTTCTGCGCGCATCTCACATGCGAAGCTTCGCATAGGTGCTTTTTTTACGTCTCTTATTACTGTTACTACACCATCATTCTACTATTTTTTTATTGTTTTTTTTTTTTTTTACTTAACTTCTATCTTTGGAATTTATTCCTTAAGAATTTATTTTAATACTACCTGGTACCCGAGACTTCGTCCGCGTTCATAATGTTATATAGCCTAAAGCCCTCTCGCGGTGAGCAGCCGACTTGTTGACTAAAAGCTGTCTGTCTTAATAGTTCTGCCACTGAACGATAGATGGCGTTAATTTAAATAGTCTTTCAGGTCACACTAATCAGCCTAAAGCCTTCCTCGATAAATGGACTATCCAACACAAAAATAATTTTTCAATTCGAACCAGTAGTAGTTCCTCTGAGATAAACGCGTACAGTTGTTTACATTAGGTAGTAAATTCTTCGTAAGTAACTTACGTGATTAAAAGTTACAAGTGTAATTCTATCCTTATAATTTGAGATACAATTAATCTGATTTCAGCGAAGACTTGGTGCCGGTGACGAATCGTCGCTGTCTCTGCGAATTGGCGAAACAGATCGGCTTCACGGACTCCGTAACGGAAGCTTACACAGTACAAGATTGTTTATCAATTTTCAGACATTTGGTAAGTAAAAGCGGAACACTTAAAATACGGCACTAGTTTCGTACATGTACGAGGGATTATTCGAAACATTACATTCAAAACAGACAATATTGAACTGATTTTAAACTATAAACTGATTTATCTCTCTCTCTATTAATAATAGTATTGAAATAAAGGGTATATGATTTAAATCTAAAATTGCACATACTATATGTTTTTTGTTACATATTTCCATCACATGTATTTTGTGTGTAACTTTTGTATTAACACTGACAATTTATTCTGACAGTCGTATTGGCCAGTATTGTATTACACCGATTTTCATGCTGTTTTCACCAATGGATTGGTTCTCGAGGAAGAAGGGTTTTTTTAGTATATAATTTACAATATTACGCGGGCGAAGTCGCGGGCAGCAGCTAGTTATGTATAAAAATCAATCGCTTTGCATTAATCGCGCAAAAAATAAAGTCGGTTTTCACTACTTTTATAACAATTTGCTTTTATTACCAGCAAGCGGATACGATCCGTCGCGAGACTCGTTTCGTGCGATCGTTGCATCTGAGCACTCGAGTGAAGGTGCCATTGCCTCATATGTTGGCCGTGCTCGTACGCGACCACGCCAATCAACTGCAGATGCTCACACAGGTACTGCTATCCGGCTCGAAGGACCAACACAATATCAAATAATAAAAAATAAAAATAAAAAAAACAAATTAATGAAGGTCAAGCAATATTCATTTAGCTTTACCAAATTTAAATAAATGATGCATATATTATGGGAAACAGTGTGATGACTAACAGTAAGTCTGCAGACTGACGTGTGACTGTGATGATTCTGTGTTGTCATTGTATAGTAAAAACATCATAGTTAGAATTCTCAACAAGTGGTATTGTAATTGTTATGGTGCTAATATAATTTAAAATATGACTCTTGCATGTGACCTATATTTGGTATTTTTATTTAACGAACGACATTTTGATCTAAGATCCGAAGAGAGGTCGTTCTTCACCCATCTGTTTACCCGACGAAAAGTATATTTCATCAGTTGTTATTAATAAAAAAAAATGCTCATAAATAAACTGCATTAAAAAAAACTAACTACTATTCTGTGTTCTTCTTTGTTACACCGCACAAGTACGCTTATTGCCTCTCTATTGCACATTAGCCACTCTTTGCTTGCTCCGATTTTCGAATTTGCAAAACATAAGAATGCCTATTTTTACATATATACATCGAAATACTACAATGGAATTTGCGTCACAAATGCCAAAGCGGCACATAAAAAGAACGCCTTTGACAGAATCATGGCGGACTCTTGCCTTCACGCGTCAATGGTAAAAGGTAGTAACGATCAACTTCTATTATTTCATTTTAAACTCTAAAGGGTTGGAGTAAAGTCACATTTTCTTTAAATTAAGTACTTATTATTATGTTTGTTTTGTTTTAAATTACAGTTCATGCTCTACGCATATGTCACTTTTAAATGTTCCATAAAATTCGTAGTGTTTCGTATGGCACGCGGGTTCCATGTTGTAGTAGTTTGATGCATATATAGCACACATTTTTGAGAATGGTAAACGAAATTCCAGGGAACAGCCGACATAATACTGGACTCGTGCGTGGACTATTGGAACGGACGAGACCTCACGCACATCACGCCTTCCGATCGCAAGAAGATCATCGACTTCTATCAGCGGAACTCTCTCACCGCTTACTGCACCGCCTTCGCTTACAAGTATGTAATGCTTATTTTTAAATTAAGATTCTAAAATTTAGAAAAGTCTTAACTCCTGAAATAGTGTAAGCTTTCTTTATCGGATTTCTCTAAGCATAAACTTAATGGAAATAAATGTGCTCGAACCCAAACCAAAAATACCGCATTGTTCACACAAATTCATTCAAATCATCAAACTAAGGATTAAATAAGAAACAATTTCAAAAGTTGGCCAAAAATTTTTATAATTCTTTGACTTTTAATGTATACTCATTTAATGTATATATTTTACAAAGGTAAAATATTAACACATAATTTGCCCCTAGCAGGTTTCGAACCCGCGACCGTTTGGTTAACAGCTAGGATTACTAGACACTAGACCAAACGTGACGTCAAATTACGCATTAATGTGAATATTTTAATCAGTAACGAGAACATGCCAGTGTATAATGTCTTCCCATTATCTAAAAGGAAATTTTATGGGACTAGTTGAGGTGTTTTAAACCTTATTACTACTTGATAAGATATCTTTCGGTTTGCGTAGACCTTTGACACGCGGCATATCGCCGTCCTTGTCGCACGTGTACCTCGAACTGCCGGCTGACAGTGGGCGGTTGTACGCTCCGCTGTCCCAGCGGTGGGCCGATGCACCAGCACTGCATTTCCACTCTACAGGTCTGTAAAACCTCATTGGACATTGTTTGATATTCAACCTCATTAATCAAATCCATACTAATCCGTACTTCCGTACTTAATTTAATATTATAAACGCGAAAGTTTTTATGGATGGATGTTTGTTACTCTTTTACACAAAAACTACTAAACCGATCACCATAAAATTTTGCATACACGTTGTCTGAGACACCAGAAAGGACATAGGGTACCTTTCATCCAGAACGCGGACGAAGTCGCGGGCACCTACAATACTAGTTGTATTGTAAATGCGAAGGTAACTCTATCTATCTGTCTGCTACATTTTCTTTCACGCCTTAACTAGTCAACGGATCATCATGAAATTTTGCATACACGTCATCAGGGATACGAGAAAGGACATAGGGTATCTTTTATCCAAAAAAAAAGTACTGTTCCCGAGGTGTTGTTTAAAAATATAAAGAATTGGGCGTCATCGTCGTCACAGCGATAACGATGTCAGGCGTTGTTACTCATATTTATCTTCTTTTTCAACACGGACGAAGTCGCGGACACCAGCTAGTATTGGCTATAAATTTGTGCCAATATTTGTATTTTGTTTTATTTTCATTGTATTTTTAATATTTTCAGATTCGTTGTTATTTAACGAAGTCACAGACGACGATGTAAATGACGCCGAGGGATACTTTGACTTACAATGCAATCAGGTACTTATTATTCTATTTTAATTGTATTGTACTCATGAAAAAGTCAGATTTTTGTATGAGTTTTATTGTTAAAATAAATAATAATAAAATTAAAACTGTACTATCACAACTTTTAAATGTACTTTTACCTTTCATCGAAATAATAGGTACTTCAAATTAACTTTCAAAGAATGCTCTGGTCTGCATGTCGCCTCCTGTCCGTTGTATGGTTATCCCATAACACAAGCCTTGTAGTGCTTACTACAATTGGTGTGTTTAGTCTTGGGATTTTTTTTATGAACCGTATTGTGTATGGCGATAGAGTTCATTTTCCAACTGCACATCTTTTCAGGTGTTCGTTGGAATGGTGACTATGCAATATCAAGCTCAAAGCGATATGGTGGAGCTTATAGAGCGTCTGGAACGCGCTTGCATACGTTTTGTACACTTCAGCAAGGAAAACGAACTTCGTTCGAGGGTGTTCAGTGAAAAAATGGGATTAGAATCGGGCTGGAACTGTCACATATCACTGGCCAGCAAAGACGAGAACAGGTATTTCAAGATTAAATCGCTCGTAACCAGTTTGATTTTTATGAGAAAAAATATTAGTTGTTTTCAAGACGTGTGTTGAGAGCCAGTTCACAGTTCACGGTCGTACGTAACTAGTTTCGTAGGAAGAAAAAACCTCTTTGTACGTAACTAGTTTCGTAGCAAGAAAGATAATCCTTCACACGTAACCGGTTACGTAGCATCGGTTTCGTCGGCGGCCGAAGCGGAAACAAAGAACAATGATCGAATAATGGCGCAAACAAAAATAATGACTGAATTGTAAATGGCGGCTTAAAAAGATTTTTGCAACGTTGGTATATTTGTAAGAATTTATAAATTTATTTATACTTTTTTTTATGACTTCTAAATGTATGCAGCGAGAAAAGAATCAATGAAATAAGATTTTGTTACACTTCTTTTGGGTTAAATAAATATAATGAAAACCTTTCTCATTTATTCCTCAAGAGAAATAAATATTAATAAATAATAAACACTGCTATTATAAGTGAAATAAACAATTTTTCTACCCTAAATGTTGCCCATGCACTATGAAACGGATGATTTGATGAACTGGCTTTAAAGACGTTTTAAAATTTTATCAAAACAAAACGAAACTGCGTTTTTTTTGTTGTTTAGACGTAAAAATCGGCATGGTGTTATAGCTAAACCATAATTTAAGGGCTTCTGAACTGTTACAATTTATTTTGAATGTTGAAATAATCCAAAAAAGCATGTTTTAAATAATGACAAGTCATTATTTAAAAGAGCCTATTCGATTTTATGTTTATATTAAATGATTAATGTTTATTATGAGAAATCGGTTGGCCTTGAAATGAACATATATTATATATGTATATTAACGTTGTGTAACTATGTCAACATTTCATTTAATAAATATCAATTTTAATTTGAACGTTCAATCAAAGTTACGAAGTTACTTTATATTGCGTAACTGTTAGCTGTCAAAAGAGGTATTTTCATGCAGGTTGACAATTACACATGACATTACATACAACACACCACAATTAGACATTTTGACTCCTAATTTTAATTTTGAAAATTATAAAGTCTCAGTGTATTTATATGTGTACATTTAATTTTAAAAGTATTCTATGTGTAAATAGTTTCTTTGTGGTACAACACTTAATAGCCTCTCTCTTGTCTGGATTATTTTTCTAATTACCTAAACTTTGTTTATTTTGTATATCGATGTGGCAACTCCCTGTAATTACTTGAATTTCTCAAACAGATACATACTCTTAGCAAAGAAATTAAACTGGGTAGAAATAATTATACTTATAATTATTTAAGAAACACATTCTTTATGAATCACAATAATTCAAAATTCGTTAGCAATATTTTTTTTAATTAAAACATTAATACATCATGGGTGTATTAATTTCATTGGCATTCTAACAAAATTCTAATATAAATAAGGCCCACATCCACCTTAGTGAACTGAAATGAAATTAGTGTTTCATGACTAGTTACGAAATAAGATTTTTATGTAATTCTAGTTGTTAAATAAGAATATTTTTTCGAAAAAATTGTCTAAATAAAAAAACTTAAGGGGTTCACACAAACGCTTCTGTAATATTTATTTAAGGTTAAAAATATATGTATTTATTTAGTCGTTTGTTACAATCTACGAACGCGCAAAAAATATTCTTCTTTTGTAACTAGTTACTAAGGAATGAAAAAATCTTTTTTCGTAGCTGGTTATAAAACAGTTACCAAGGTGAATGGAACCTTAAAAAGAGGGACTCTCGGATGGCTGTCAATGCAGCTTTATTTACAAACCAAGTTACGATTTAATTTAGAAACGTCAAAAAAAAAAAATTAAAATATGATAATATTTTTGCAGCTTCATATCAATTCAGAATAAGATCTATAAATTAAAACGCAACTCTTGTATGGGGACAAGAAAGTTCGGGAGACCCTTAATTGGCGTTAATGACAAACTATACATAATTATGTTGCTCCATTTTGTAAATGTAAAATGCATACAAATTAGGTCCATCGATGTTCATTGATTAAAATTGTTTTAGTTCGTAAGACATTTCAAGCCAATTTAGGAAAAAATTACATTCAACACAAAAGTATTAAGGTGCAATCGTTCTAACAATAATAGACAATAATATACAATATATACATTTGTTTATTGTTCATTAAAGTTAAGTCATTAACTTAGTAGACAAATCTTTAACTCATCGAATCACAAGTATTCTAGTAAATTTAAACGGACATACTGTGTATTTTTTACTATTTTTTTTTAATATTAATTGTCGGGTGGTGGTCCAAGTGCGCTGCCGACCTTAGTTGGATAAAGAATAAGCATTTAATAGGAAATAGGGAAATGGGCTTTGGAATCCCTAACGCATTTATTGAACATTTATGTTAGGTAGGGTGGTATTCTGTAAAGGCTTTCACTGCCGTCAGACTGGGTTGTCCAAATTTATTAATTAAACTACTGAACTGATTTTGATAAAGCGCGTAGCTAGTATTATATACATATACATATTGATTGACAAAATGTTTCATAAGAGTGGCGTGGTCGCTATCAGCACAGTATATCTGTTAGAAAAATTAATGTAACTATTTTAAATTTCACGTAACTAATATAATTTTAACTGATGGAAAAATAGCAACGAATGCAAAGATTTATATCACAGATGCGCCCTTGCCATATTTCAGGCGGCCATCGTCATCGTTGGGAAGAGTGAGCTCACTCTTCCCGCCTTAGTCGCTTTTAGAAAGCAGTGAGCGGTTCACGTTGCGCACACAGACATAATTTACGTAAACAGTTTTCAGAAGCACAGGGCGCATCTGTGATTTAAATCTTTGAACGAATGCACCTTAAAATGCACCTTAGTTGAAATCGGCTTGAGATGTGTTTATCGGTCGGTACTTGCAGCAAGGGCGCGTCGCCTGTCTCTTCGCAGACCCTGCATCGGGCCGTCGATACGTATGCCGCGCTCGGCTTGCACTATAGGTTTGTCTCTCTGCTGATTACTCGCGCTCCGCGGCCACTGTAGCCTCTCACGATCCTCAAAATTATACTCTCTTGACTCGTGACTCGATTAGCGTTTATCTCAGGTACATAAAACCTTGTCCCTTGACTTGTTACTGGCGTACTTATATTCCCAAGGCTATCTTCCCTAGCCAAGATGGCAACGCCTTCGTAAACGAAGAGAGTACGCCTTGGTGATTGGTCAAAATAAACTTTGGACGTTACAACAACCAATCAACAAGCTTTCTCTTAGCGTTCTCTTCGTTTCCGAAGCACGCAACGAAGCGTTTGCATCTTGGCTACGGGCCCAGGCCACACTTAGCCACCATACATATTTGTCTGACATTTAGTATAGTGACAATGGTGAGATTTATATTGATGTCTTGATGTGTTGTGATGGCGTCTTTTGAGTTGGAAATTAGGGGAGTTGCATTTGAAATTAAGTTGATGGGAATTATCAAAATGTGACATGTGACAAGACCCTCTATCGAGTGGTTGCCTTAACGCTTGACTTTAAAGGTCAACTTTGGAAATTAATTTTCAAAGTTGGTTTGGTCTTGTGCACGGTTTCACCTTCAATTCGTTAGTAATCCAGTCAATGACCGTTTTCCGGATGATTTTGTCAAACAGCACCGATTTGCACAAAAATTTGAATTTAGGTTCTACTTACTACTTCAAAGTTGACCGTGTTAACCAAGTGTTAACTTTTCTTGAAGTGCTTGAACAAAACCTTTATTATTGTTTTGTATAGAAACTAAGTGATTTATGACGAAAATAAAGGTGGTCCCTTTATTTTCGATAAAGGGAGATATTAACCTTTTTTTTGTCGGAAAAAAAAGGTTAATATCTCCCCAAATTGAAAATGATCGATAGTATTTACTTAATTTATGTACTTGTAATATGCCACGACATGTCAGACAAATATAAATCTGCCTTAGCAGTTTGTTTCGTCTAAAAGTAGTGAGTTTCACACTCAAAATTTTAGACAAATTTTAAATTTCAATAAGTACCGTTTTACGGCAGTACTCATGCAGTCCCTTACAGAAAACCACCGTGAAATAACGGTTTTTCGGTGAATGAGTAAGGGCTGCGTTATAGCTTGTGTTATAGGCGACGGTAGCCACCTACCATCAAGTGGAACCGTCACCTTGTCTGTCAACCTAAACAAAAAAAATAGTATTAATAATTAATTGAATTCGAAACTGTCATTTCAATACTTCGAATCGCTATCGATCTCGGGTGAGTCAATTTGTATATATACTTATACATACTTACTTGTTCATAACTTAAACATATATCCGAAATATATTTGATAACTTAATATCGTGAGACGCAACAGGAGCATTTCTTATTAATTTTAATTTTTTTAACCTAAAAAATTAAATTTTGGTCACATCACTTTATTTAACTTGGTATTTTATCGCTGTTCCTCTACTACTCTATCCTAAAATATAAGTAATAATATTTATATGCTTGACATTATTGTATTTTTTGATAAATTTTCCGCATGTGAAATGTCCTGGTACAGTCAGGGGTGCTTAGACTTGAACTGCTGGCGATCTTTCTAAAATCTAACAATAATTACAAACGATCGACTTCATAGATGTCGCAAGTATGTGTTATGCATACTTAAATAGTGTAAGTAGGTAGGGTGTATCAAGAAGTTTCAAGAAGAATCGGCGGAAATCGAAATCTGTTATTCCGATAAAAAAATAGTTGATTCTCGCTTAATTGTGAATGAAATTACAATCAAACACCAAACTAAAATTGCGACTAACTGGATATAGGTCAATATTTGCCGAGATCGACTCAAAAAAGCTCTCGCGATCGATCTTCTAAGCACCCCTGATGTACAGCATATGGCAAAAGTACAAATACTGTAAATAAATTGTATGTGACCAAAATCAAAAAAAATCGTATTAGAAAAAGACGATTTGTTTAATTCTACTGTATCTATAATTTTGTAACTTGTAGCAAAATTAAGTTTTGGCTTTAACAAGAAAAATCAATAGCTTAATAATAAGTACAAACATACAGCTCTTTATGCACCAAGAAACTTCTCACTAAATTTCTGGTTAAAAACTGGTTAATTCTTGGTTATGGTTTCTATTTGGTGGTTTAAAGGAAGTAGGGTTGTGGTTTTTATTAATCAATGATACACAAAAATAAATCGTCTTTGTCTCAAACGTTATTTTTCTGCTTATCGTAGCTGACTTAATTTTCTCTCATCTACTCATCCCCGATGCCCGCATGAGTTATTAGTGCCTTGGTTTAACACTATAACAATCACGAGCGACACTTGTACAAGCACAAAGTTGACAACTTTCTTTGGATGAAATGGAATACACATTCAGTTTTTATCACCTACATTTAAATCATTTATTTATATTCGTGTGTTCCTAATTTAAAAGTAAGTTTTAATACCCCGAAAAGTTATACGTTCTAAATCTCTGCCTGATTCAGACATGTTTCCAGTTAAAATTGAAACATGTGGCAAATGAAATGTCAAGGCTTTGAATAAGTAAATAACGTATTAAAAAAGGAAAATTCTTTTGTTATAATGTATTACGTATAATATTTATATAAATAAATATATTATAACAATATAGAAACAATTTTATTGTTAAATTGATGAACAATTTGTCTGTATTTTTGTATGTTTTGAATTTTGACGAGGCTTTCGTGGCTTTCAAATTACCAGAATTATTAATTTTCTTATATAAACGTTTAATATGATAGTAATAAATTAGAAAAGTAATAATATACTAATTGTTTTTTTACTGGAAACTGGCACGTTGGAAATTATGTAAGAGCTTACAATAATCTCCCTATTAATTGAAAAAAAGTATTATTTATTTAAATTCTCATTTATCCAAACAGAGTTGGTGACCGTATGCACAACACTCATATTAAGAATATCATAATGAATGGCACAGTCACTAATAATAATAAAATAACGTACTAACCAATTGCGTTTCAGAATATGCCAGCTCTTTTTAACTATAGTCTCAATATCAACGTTTCATAAATAAATGAAGTTAAAAAAGAAAAATATTTGTTATTATTATATATTGCCCACAAATACTCTGAATTCCTACGGATTTGGTCATGCATAGTTGAAAGTCTACTTGTGCACACAAGAGACATTTCATATTACAAACAATAATAAAATTTACATGTGAACTGTGTATTTTTTAATGATACAGTATATATACACAGTTTATATTTGGATGTAAAGTTTGGACTCAAATTTGTGGGCATGTCATATTATCTCTACTAATTTTAGTGCACTATATAAATATTTACTTCATTCGATTCACAAGGGTTTATGTAGAGATCAATAGTATGTGTAATATAATTTATTGTATAGAATTGATTGCTAACGGACATATGTGACGAAGTAGTTTCAATATGGATCTAAAAATGCAGCGCAAATATTGCGTCGTCGAGGGCGATCTCATCGTCGGCGCCTGGAGCAATCAACTTGGACCATACTACTGTCAAATTTGACAACGAAATAAAGAAGGCGAGGCATTCTATTACGACCCACAACGGCGCGTTTAAGGTAAACTTTCTAAATAAATTGTCTCTCCCATGAAGTACATTTTATCTACTAATATTATAAAGAGAGAAAATTTGTATTTTTGTTTGTAACTTAAAAATAGACCGATTTTAAAAATAATTTCACCTATAGAAAGCTAAATTATCACTGAGTAATATACACTGGCTATATTGTTAATAAATCGAGTTAAATCGGGGATTCCTACGAAAACTTCAATAAAAAAAATTGTTTTGACAAAGTGAGTGTCTAAAGAAATGTACGAAACCTAAGTGGCAAACTATTTCAAAAAATGCACAGTTAATACAATTTATAAAATGACTTTTGAGCGCCTGATTGCTATATTATTAGGCTTCTATTAGGCGCTTTAGGTTTATGGGACTTTCTGTGACACTCTGTATACAATGGTGACCTTATTATACCTAGTGAACGGTCAACGTGGCTGCCGCCCTTTAATATAAAATATTGTTTCTTTTTTTTTTTTTTTCAGTTACAGCGTAGCAGTATAGCAACGACTCATCCGTCTGCGGACATTGACTCATTACTCGATGACGCCGAGGGAGTCGACTCGCCGATTGACGCGTGCCGTTCTCTCTCTTGCCTCACTGACTCAACGGACCACTCTGCACCTGTCAACTTTGACATGAGCAATCGTGTAAGCATGCACGTTTGAAGATTAAGGATCTTATGACCTTTTTACTCTTATACAGCAGCTACAATAGAATCGAAAGCGGGGAGGGTGTCTCGGTATATCAAAATAAGGCGCGATTTCACCATACTCTGTTAGTATTTGACATCGCTGTTAAGTCATTTAACAGGCGTTTACAGTATGCGAGTGACAGCGCTAAATGACTTACCAGTGATGTCAAATACTAACAGAGTATGGTGAATTCGCACCTTAGTCTTTAAAACATACATAAAAATAAAATAAAATAAATAAATCTTTAAAATAAGCGCTTTAAAACATCCTTTATAATGCGCACTGCAAAGGTTTGGAACTCCCTGCCGGCGTCTGTGTTTCCGAGCTCATATAACCCAAATATTTTCAAAGTTCCAGATAATGGGCATCTTCTGGATGAGCTCGCTCCATCATAGGCCTCATCCTTGCTACACAACTTAATGTTGGCCAAGAGCAAACCCATCTCTAATAAAAAAAAAGTCTAATGCTAACGAATAACTGAGTAATCACACGCATATATTTACATTTTGTACGAGCGTATATGTGTGCAAAGTGATACCAAGTAAACCTGTTTGCAGGCAAAGTTGCCCCGAGGCATTGAAAATATCCGTCCGCATATCGAGCAAGTGGACAATGTGCCGCTTCTCGTGTCACTGTTCACTGACTGCAGTGCGAGATCAGTGCAAATTATGATGCAAATCATGCAAGTAAGTACTGGTCTAGTTCAAATTTATGTTATCAATCATCAATCAATACTAATAATAAATCTGTAAGGGTTGGTCATGGAGTAAGTTATTTTGTTTTCAGAGATATCGTGTTTATAGGCTCTATACATGATACTGAAACTAAATTGAGCATTTTTAAATTATTTTTGGTAATGTATGTATGTATGTATGTATGCTCCTCCATAACTCTTAAACGATTTAATTGATTTTCATGAAACTTGATAGATAAACATTTGGACGTACAGGACACAGGATAGGCTACTTTTTTTCTTTTTCAACGCGGATAGTTTCTTGATAAAAATCCTCAACAATATGTGCGATAGCACATTGGATTCGGAATGATGTCTAGAATGTTTTATAGTATATGTAATATGTAATAAAAATGTTTTATAACCACATCACCATCACGCTATGGCCATTGGAAGTCGAGGCGAGCGAAACCGCAGAACACACCTAGTTAAATATGAATTTCGTTTTCGATTACAGGAATATGGTGAGGTAGTCTGCGTTATGGGGTCCGCTGCAAACTGCCTCAACATGGAGATATTCATGCAAGCTGACGCAAGGTATCTTTAATTCTTATATTTTTTTTATTTTTTTTTATTTATTATCAATGACAGCCAACGTAACAGATTATATCCGTACTAATATTATAAATGCGAAAGTTTGTATGGGTGGATGGATGTTTGTTACTCTTTCACGCAAAAACTACTTAACCGATCACCATGAAATTTTGCATACACGTTGTCTGTTATACCAGAAGAAAGGACATAGGGTAGCTTTCATCGTTCAACGCGGACAAAGTCGCGAGCACCAGCTAGTGTTATGAATGCGAAAGTTTGTATGGATGTTTGTTACTCTTTTACGCAAAAAGTACTGAATGGATTTCAATGAAACTTTACAATAATATAGCTATACAACAGAATAAGACATAAGCTATATAAGACATAAAACGCGGACGAAGTCGCGGGCACCAGCTAGTAAGTTATAAAAACAAATTGCATATTACAGTTTAAATTGTACATTTAAAGGCCCTCTATAGGTAGGACCAATTATGTTCAACAGTGAGCGTCCATCGGCTGTTAATGTTGATTGTATTTCTACAAATGAATGCATTAAATTTTCAGCATAGCTGTTGAGCCTTTGTATCCGGTGCTGTGTCAGAAAATGCCTCCGTACAAAGTGCCAGAGAAATGCATCGGACCCATAGATCTCGCTAGGTCTCTCAACTCAGTACCTTGCTCATTGTCGGTAAGGTCTTTTCATTTAGATTAATGTCAAGGCTTAACAATTAGCGTGTAGAATGTAGACTCGTGGAGAATAGAGGTAAGGAGGACCAAGTCTATACATGAGAAAGTGTACGACGGCCACCATTAAAGTAGGTGGCGCTGTAGTAGCATTTTATTTACGGTGGTTTCGTGAACTACGAAACCAACCAATAATCTTAATTCACCAATGCTACACAAGCACCATTGTGACCAATTTGTGAACATTATTTAAAGGTTGTAGCTTGACAGTTCTAACAACCATTTAACCAATTCATTGCCAAGGACTCGCCTGGCGAGTTCACTAAAATCGCATATTGGGGGCATAGAACTCGCTACGTGAGTCCAACCTACTTATCGGTTTTTCTTCAAAAATACTAGGAATTAATGTAAAACACAGCGCAATTAAAAAGTCGCGTCGCGAGTTATTCTCCTCATTCGTACGGCCGACGACTCACCACACGAGTTCAACATATTATACCGCTGGTCATTCATATGAGATTTGAAATGTTTGGTGCGGCAATGAATGTGTTAAGTTAGTCCTCCTTACCTCTATTCTCCATGTGTAGAGTCTTTCGCAAAAGTCAACCGACGCGCCCTAAAAGTAAAATAACCCTTTTCAAGTCGTCAATTATTTCATTAAATTCAGTTCTTAAGCATGTCAATAAAAATTGAAAACATTGTCTAGTGCAACCAGATGCAAACTTTTATTTATTGTGATACTGTTTGCTTTATTTGAGAAGCAATACAGCGCCCTCGCACTTTCCGTCGGTTGAATTTTGCGACAAACTATCCTGTCTGTTTTTTGGATTACTTTCGTAAGCCCCGCAAATTAAAGCGATATTAGACGGTTCATAAAAAGTTATTCATTTTTGCAATGAATGGTGAATGATGAATAGTGAACTGCGTTGTTTTTATAAACGCATCACTTTTGATGAAAGCTATTATTCCATTCCTTGTGGAATTCCCGCGTGAACGTTTCGAGTGATTTAAAGATAAAAGTCGCTAAGTCGCTGTTTAGACGTTTCACTAATCGTTCATTGCCGATGAATGATGACCGATGTTAGTGAAAACAATCAGGAGCCGCAAGCTTTCATCGCGAAGGCACACTCCGATGAACGTCAATTTAGACATTTCATTTTAGGTCTTTCATCGATGAAACATCGAAAATGAAAGCAAAAATGAACCGTCTAATATGGGCTTTACTATCGCGCCAGCGCCGTTAGCAACACTGAGGCAAATCGACAACACGTTTGGTCTAGTGGCTAGTAACCCCTAGAAATAGCTGTTAACCAAACGGTTGGGGGGTTCGAATCCCGCTAGGGGCAGATGTTTATGTGTTAACATTTTACCTTTTTACGTGAGTCGTGGATGTTTTGTATTTGTAATTAATATGTATGTACTGTCTGGTATCCATAATACAAACAATTGGTTAGTAAATTTAAGTACTAAATGTCTAACATTTCGTGATGTTTTACATGCTGCATGTGTCAAAGATTCAAAATAAATGGCAAAATCAACCGTTCACCAATTACTGCAATAAAAAGGTAAAATCACATATTATAATATATAACAATCGCTGCACATTCCTAAAATACACATGCAAACTTTTTGTATATGTAACATTAATGGAAACCAACTTTTAAAAAAAAACTTAAGACCCATTTAGACAATGTCCTTTACTTTACTTGCACATCTCAGAGAAATAATTTAATTCAATGATTGCTTTATTGGATCATTATCAGTATTAGTATCTACAATTATTGCCTTTCAAAACTTGTAATCAAATGTGATCATGAATAAGTTATTGTCTAGTCTAGCTGTTGCCCGCGACTTCGCCCGCGTAACTGTAAATTATATACTAAAATCTTCCTCGAGAACCACTCTATTGATTTTTTAAAACAGCATGAAAATCGGTGCAGTAGTTTTTGAGTTTATCGTGAACAGACAGACAGACGCGGCGGAGGACTTTGTTATAATATGTAAGGATGTAAGGATTGTATATGTATGCATTTATTGAATGCAAATGTGAATAATTGCAACCCTACACAAGGCTGGTTACACTAAAAGCAATCATTGATATATGCAAGAATTGCATTAAAAGTTTTGACTCGACCAAATACGAATTTGTACCACTTTTTGACGTGTTGCTTCAAGAATTGTATTTGCGACAAGAAATATTATTATTTTGAATTTATTTTAACCACTGCGCAAGTATTATAATTATGTTACGTGTAGTTTAGATGTTACAAGTAGTTTATTGCTTCAATTTCATAAAATGCAACCGACAAGAAAATGGCATCGTCTAAATAAGGACGACTTCAGACAATCTAAGGTCGCTTTCTTATAAAAGTTTTTATTTTTATCTTTATAGATTAAATAAAAATAAATATTATTATGCTTGTAGGCTGGTTGTTGACGTAAAGAAAAAGGAATATAAATATTTGTTTATCATTATAGTTTTAAACCTAAAACTTTATACTGACCATTTTTATAATCACTAAATTCAATGCGTAAATTTTCTTCAAGATCTAAAGTAGTTTTTTTATATATTCATGATTTTCAACTAAATTAAATTTTATACTTACATTCTTTTTTTTTTAAATATTTTATGTGCCTTTCTAAATAATAATTCTTGTGCATATTTTTAAACCCATTTCTCATCATCTCAGCTGCAGGACTTCCACTGCTGGACATTGGCCTCCACTATAATTTTTGAAAAACTGTATAAATTTTTGATCTTCTGTTTGTGGTGTTTCTTGTGATAAATTAAATAAAAGCGAAAATGATTTTTCTAGATGACTCGCGACGCCGACGTGTCGCTGTTCACTCTGATCACAATGTCGCGACACTACACAATGTGTCTATGGAATTGCACACAGTTTTGGATCTGCAGCGTTTGTTTTATATCGCTTCTACAGGTAATTTCTCATTTATATTCTGCACTAGCGGTTGCACGCGACTTCGTCCGCGTTGAAAAAGAAAAAAGTAGCCTATCCTGTGTCCTGTACGTCTAAATGTTTATCTACCAAGTTTCAAGAAAATCAATTTATTCATAATCAAAATCAAATTTAATCAAAATCAATAATGTAATTAATGAATTAATGTGATTACTACAAAAACTATTATGCTATCATTATATATAAAAATGTTAAGTTGGTTTGTTCATGCTTCAAAATTTCTAGAATGGGTTGACCGATTTTGGTTCGGTTTTTCACATTGGGAAAGAGGTATAAACGGGGAAGGTTTATCTGTATAAAAAAAAATTGCACCCCGCTCTTGACCTTGACTTCGATCAGCCAAGAGCGGATCGCTAGAACGTACTTAAAATTATAAATGCGAAAGTTTGTATGTATGTTTGTTACTCTTTCAATGGATTTCAATGAAACTTTACAATAATATAGCTTATACATCAGAATAATATATTCTTATATGAGACGTAAAAAAGATTTAAAAAAAAGATTGTGTGGATTAGTACGGATTGGGCGCCACCTTCGTCAACGATAACGATGTCCGGCGTTACCACTCACATATTTTTCCTGTCAACGCGGACGAAGTCGCGGGCACCAGCTAGTTTACTGTATTTAAAAGAAACACGATTCGTTTCTGCGTTAGTGAGCGGTGGAATGACGGTTTGATGGTTTAGGTGTGCTGCGTGTGCGCAGCGCTGCCGGCGAGCGTGTCGGTGGGCGGGTGTGCGTGGGAGTGCGCGTGCGCAGGCGCGTTGGCGGCCGCTCTTTGCTTCGCGCCCGTGCGCGCCGCCGTCATGCAACGCGCCGCCACGCGACCACACCTCAACCTGCACTCCACCAAGGTTACCACTTGCCATCACTATTCGTTCACTTTCTAGACAAGTTCTAAATTTTTATGAAGCATCCGTTATGCCTTTAGTCTCGTTCACGGAGGGTAGAGGTATAAGTAGCGGCACGTAAGTTTAGCGCTGAGCGAAATGTGGACAGTCGGGCACATAATGCAATTTTAACTTTAATTAATATAACCAAATAATTTTAAGAACATATTTAAATAAATAGTAAAAAAAATAGTAAATAAAAACACAACAACACAACACACACACACAACACAACACAACAACATTTAAACACATTTTTCTATGCTACCCATTCTTAATCTGAATCAGATAATGGCGTCACGCCTTCCATTAAATCATCGTATGTTGCAATGGAGCTGTCTCGACAGGGTCTTTTGCTCGTTGAGGGACCGGGCTCAGGGCTGCTTCGGTCATCGTCACTAGCAGCGTCATCATCATCTGAATCTCCAAGGTCATCCTCTGAGCTATCTGCATCAACGCGAATAATAAACTCTTCTGTTACCATATCCACGACATGGTCACTCTTTGCATATTCCTCTTCTATATCTTTCACCTTTTTGCATAACTTTTGCCAATCCCATGCACCCCATCAGTAAAACTTTCTCTTGAATTAGGTCTATACATTTCGTAACATTCCATTTCACATTTTTGCTGGCTACATATTGTTTTATATCAGACCATGCCATCTCGATTGGATTGAGATCCGGGTGGTATGGTGGTAATCTCAGCACTTCATGGCCTTTTTCAGCTAGGATTCGATCAATCGAAAATGTTTTGAATCTTTCCTTGTTTGCCTTGATCAAATTATATAACTGAGGTTTCAGTAGCGTTTCGTCGTAACGTATGCCTTTTTCGGTGAGCCAAGCCTGCATGTCAGCTTTCTTTGAATTTGAGCTTGGTGCGATATCCCACTGTTTATTGTGGTAGGACGCGTTGTCGACTACCACGACGGAATTAGGTGGTAAATTGGGCATCAATTGAGTTCTGAGCCATTTTTCGTAGTTCTCAAAATTCATGTTATCGTGGTAGTCACCTGATTTGGTACCCGCTTTAAAAGTTAGTAACGCATTCGGTACAAACCCAGTCTCAGACCCCGCGTGAACAATTACAACTCGCTGTTCTTTTGAAATGGTTTTTTTAGGCCCTTTGTACTACCGTCGGTCCAGGCTTTTGGCGTAGAGTGCGATGAATCTACGTACGATTCATCCGTATAGATAATAGGGCGTCCCTCTTGGCGATATTTCTTAATTTTTCGTAAATATTCAATACGTTGCAACCGAATATTTGAAGTCTCAATCAGCACTTTTCGATTGTTTTCAGTTTTTTTCCATCGAAACCCCAAACTCTTGATTATTCGTCGAAGACTTCGTTCTGAGCCTTTGAAGTTTATGTCTTCTTCTAGCTTCTGTTTTAGCTTGCCGACGATGGGAAGGTCATTATTTAATGTGTGATAGTTGTGTATGCATCTCTTAATCACGCCTTGGTCAAAGTTATCAATTTCTGTGACCGTTTTTGCTCTGGATCGTTTTTTGCCAGGTGTTCTGAAAACTGTTATCAAATCGGAGCTTTTGGCTTGAGTGGTGATGTTTCTTACCGTTGCAACAGACGTATGTGTGGCCTCTGCTGTCCTTTTTTGGATTTTACCCAAACAACTGATTATATCCTTTATTTTCATGTTGCCCGTCTTTATAATGTCTGCAGTTTCTCTTATCGTGCTGCTTCTCGAATGGCTGAGCAAAATACACGTTGCTTCATCAATCTCACTTTTTATTTGCTTTAAAGAATCAATCAATTCATTGGTTTCTCTTTTAAGAAAACAATGCATGTCATACACCATTTTTCGTGCCTGTCTTTTCAAAACAGTATTTCTTCTAGACATATTCACTATCTACTAAAATAAAACTAATAAAAAACCCAACAATAACAAACAAACTCAAACTTAACAAAAAACAATAATAATGAACGGCAATAACAATACACTTTAGAACACGACTGTATAGTCAGAAGTCCGCGGAGCGTCGTATCGGGGCGGGGGACGGAATAGCCAACCGCCGCTACGCACGCACCCTTCGTCCCTATAGCCCCCCTGTGATACCTAATTTTTGACTTCTGCGCAATAACGGTCAGCGCTAGAGTTTCGTGCCGTTACTTATAAAGGAGGACCGACGTACTGTTAAACTATTCTGTTGTGTTAACTGAAAAAGTGGCAAGCTAAAAGCATTAAATAGTGGTTCATAAATTGACCAGAATGGCGCTCTAGTAGCATTTCATATGCATTTCATTTACGGTGGTTTCATGAACTACGAAACCAACCAATAATATTAATCCACCAATGCCACATAAGCGCCGCCTAATTGAGCGTATTCGACGGACACTTTTTCATGTACAGATTCGGTCCTCCTTTACCCTCCATGGTCTCGTTAATGTGAAATATTTTATTATCGAATAATTATCGACTTCTTTTCTTCGTAATTAGCTACCAGATACGTATGTTAGTTCTCGAAATGAACAACATCGTCCTGCCTGACAAAGACATATTCATCTTACTAAGCAATTACTTGTTACCAGCGAGCACCTAACCTCTAGTTACAATATATTATTATTTCATTCACTATATGGGATAGTCAAAGTTAGAAAATAAGACTAGAATTTTTAAATTAAAATTTCCTCGCGATATTTTCTTACCGTTAAAAGTAAGTGAGTTTCGAAAATAAGTAAAGTTCACTCAATCCGCAGTCTAGCGCGTTTGACTATAGCCGTTATCTAATAATCATTCAGATAATATACAAACTAATACACCCCTAAATATTGGATTTTATTGCCTCTAAACCTGTGCAACACCGAAGTTTCTCGACAGTCCCGTTGATCAGGAATGAGATACGTATTTTTATTTTAAAACTAATAATATGCAGTTATTGTGTTAAATAGATGGCGCTGTTTGTGTTTTGGTGTTACGCATGCAAGTTCCTGCCCTCGGTGGCGTCCATATTGACGCTGTACGGTTTCACGCTGAGGAGCTTCTGTGAACAAATATCTGTCGCGACCGAGAACTCGACGGGCTGCTGGTTCGTTTACCCCGTAGATGTGGGGCCAAGTGGGGCAATGGGGACGACGGTCCAGCCCGGGGGCAACAGCTCGTGGGGCCACAACTTGGGCCAGAGAAGCTGGCACGGCTGGGGCGATGACTTTTACGACGGATATTACTTGGCCCAGCATATAGCTCTCGCACTTATCACATTGCATTTAAGTGAGTATTGTAGTTTTTTATTAAAACGTTAAACGTCCACTCCCCCATAACTTGTAACTTTGTGAAAATAATGCTTATTCTATATCAGTCAAACTTTATGATAAGTTAACTAAAGATTTTAAGCATTAACTTTACATAAATTTAGGAGGTTTTTGTTCGCTTTTTGCTTGATAAATGTTTTCATAGTGTGAATTTTACATAACTTTTGTATTCATTTTAGTCACTTTTTTTGTTTATAATAATTATTAATTTTGACTGTAAATTGGTTTATTTTTATGATCAACTTCTGATATATCTATTTTGCACACAAAAATAAATGCGGTAGTACATGCTGGAACGCTAATATGTTGTTTGTAAGGTTTGGTTTTACACCCAAACGTTTGATTTGATTTAGGACCTGTCAGAACAGAAGAAGTCTAGATCCAGCGACGACCTGCGACCCTGATTAGGGCGTCTGTTCATTTTTCATGTTTTTCATTATGAAGGAACTAATACAAATTCAGATAATTCATAAAGTAAAATATAAAACAATTGGCTCTTACTCTGGTATATCTTATTGTAATAGTTTTAAATGCCTAATTACGAATTTGTACTTACGATCTGAATGTTATAAGATTTTAAGATTATTTTATTTTACAAGAATTTTTTATTAATTTTATACTCTTATATTATTGTTTTCAGTCGTCATCTCTCTTTCATTCGTTCACCGAGAATCTTCTATTTGGCAACGGAGCTTTTGGGCCAACAAAGTTTGGTCTATCACCGTTATTGTCCTGTAAGTAAACACGATTTTTCACAGACAGGCTGACGATCCACTCGATGGTGGGTGGCTACTGTCGCCAATAAATCAAGCAACGCCGCAAGTGCTGCCTACCACAACTCTGTCTGGCCTGGATCCACCAGTAACGACCCCCTTGCAGAAGACCACCGTGAAATAACAGCATGTGTGCTGTTGCCCATTTCCGTATCAGTTCCTTAAGCTACTGACAGACATGCTCATAACTAGCATACTCATTAGCATGCTTAAAACTAGCATGCTCATGCAACTGTTCACATTTTCCACCAATAAGGCTGTGTCCCCAACAGTAGGCAAACTGTTAGCGGCCGACTGAGTGAGCCGCAAATTTGTGGGCGAACTGAAATTTGAGTTAGCTGCAAACTCAGCTCAATTTTCGTGCGTCGCAAGCAAACTGTTATGAGTTAGCCGCTTATTTAAAAACATGTCCGAACACGTCGATAGCTTCTTTCCAACTGTCCGCATGAACAGTTTGCGGCAAACGGACTCACTACGCCCGGCGAACAACCATATCGCCGCCGCCGACTGGAACCGGTTTTTCTGTGAGTCGGTCACTTTGCGCACGTAACGCTGCAAACTGCGTAAAGTGAGCGCAAAACTAGCAAACTGTGGACACTCCATTTCAAATATATGGAAGCGCGTACTAAACCGATACGCCGCAAACTCAGTCGGCCGCTAACAGTTTGCCTACTGGGGACACGGCCTAAGCATGCTAAAAACCAGCATACTCATGCAACTGTTCACATTTTCCACTTTTAAGCATGCTTAAAACTAGCATACTCATGCAACTGTTAACATTTTCCACTTTTAAGCATGCTCCTAAATGAACGTATTAGCCATACTAGCATTCTTATAAGCAAACCTGTTCAGGCATGCTCGGAGCACGCCCCCTTCCACCCGCGGCCCGCGCCTCGGGTAGCATGCTCGAAAATCAAACAACGGTTGAGAGCATGCTAAAAATAATCATGCTAATTACTAGCAACGTTGCTCATCACTAGCACGAAAGCATGCAATGAGCATGTCTGTCAGTATCTTAAAGCGCACTTGCAGCAATTGTGGCGTTGCTCGTCAAGTGGAGCCGTCAGCGTGTCTGAAATGTCGTATACAGGATTTTGGTGCAGAGCGTGTGGAGCGTGAGTATGGTGAGTTCTGTGCGCGGGCGGGTCGAGCGGGTCCAGTGGGTCGAGCGGGTCGAGCGGGTCGAGTGGGCGGTGGAGGGGCGACTGGCGATCGGCTACGTGGCCTCGCCCGCGCTGGTCTTCCTCCTCAACGAGCTCATCAAGTGGCAGGAGATCAAGTAACTATTTGCACTCTATAATAATAATTCCACACAGCACCATCTAGTTCCACAGTAAGTAGTTCTAATGCTTGTATTATGAATACCAGACAGTTGATATACTATATAGATTACTTTTTTTTTTGTAAATACATACATAATTATTATAAATACAAAACATCCATGACTCAGGTGCAAAGGTAACATAAACATTTGCCCCTAGCGGGATTCGAACCCGCGACCGTTTGGTTAACAGTTAGGTTTACTAACCACTAGACCAGCAGCACTTGATGGTCACAAAGAACAACCAGTAGGTAGGTGTATATGAGATTTACATTGATTTTGTTTAATTGGTGTTCCTTATTTTTAACTAAATAGTTTTTTTTTATATATTTTCAGAGCAGATAAACGAAATCAACGCAGAGCCCGTCTCGACTTCGGAACGAAACTAGGAATGAACTCACCGTTTTGATTTTATATGAGAAAATCTAGTCAATTACCATTAAGTAAAGTCTTTAATTAAATGTTGATGTGCTCATTGATTTATTTATATTTAATTATAAGTGACAAGGTACTTAGACAAAGATTACATTATTTTGTACTTATTGTATTTTGACCGTTTATTGAGATTTTAAATAAATTATATTTGCCAACTCTGTTCTTTTATTTTAAAATAAAATATAAAAAATCTAAATTGTTATCTACATAAATATTATATATACGAAAGTTTGTGAGGGTGTGTGTTTGTGACTTAATCACGAAAAAACGCCTGAATGAATTTGCTTTTAATCCTGGAAAAATGTTAGGTTCCTGTGGGATTTTCAAAGAATGAACTACAACACGTACGAAGTCGGGGGCATAGCTATAAGATAAAGCTACTATCGGGCCCTGTCTGTTTCCCCACTATTAATCACTATTAAGGATAAAATAACAGATAACCTCTTTCTCATAACATTTATTAATCCTTAATTCATTGAACCTTATTATGTAACTGGTATTATTTTAAAATAAACTTATTGACGTACAAATTGTGATGATTAACTTAAGAGCATTCATCCATTAGAATCACGCTCGAGTTAAAATTTATGATTTTTAGTAGTTTCAGATGTTTTGTTTGCAGATAAGATTTTAACGTCATATTATTTGTAGTTTTTTTAATCTAGTACATGACTGAAAAATATTTTAAAATTAATTCTTATTAGAACAGTTTTTAAACAGCCCTTTTTTTAAAATAGCGGTCGACGGCCTACGCAGATAAAAATGCAAGTTATTATAAAAATGTTTTAGAACATAAATACTTCACATTATTATTAGGTAGAAGAAAAAACAGAAATATCTCAAATTTGATCCTGAAGACGTTTAATATCACGAAAAATTACTAAAAGTGACCGCTAGTTTAAAAATTGTTCTAATGAGAAAACTGTCCCAATATTTATCCACACTGCACTAGATTATAAAACTACAAATAATATGACGTTAATATCTTATCTGCAAACTAAACACATCGTGGGTTTATTTTCCGACGGAAATCATAAATTTTGACTCCAGCGTGATTCTGACGGATGTATGCTCTTAACCATATCGATTCTTAGGTTCAGAATCTCTATGGACACATTATTATTCAAATCGCCTCTACGAGATTTACTGTTTTAAGTATTGTAGCACAAAATAAAATGCATCTAATATGGCAACAAACATGTTTTTGTACAATTTTTACCTGTCAAAATAAAGGAATAAGCGTCAGTTCACACCGAAACGCGAAGGTGCTCAACTGTGCGTATCGTGACTTCGCGCGGACGCAGTGTGAAGAATAAGGCTTATATAAATAAGGCTTGTTTTACATGTGTCGGACCCTTTGGACCCACAAGTTTTGACCCACTCTACGAAAAAGTGTCCGTTTGATCCGCTAGTCTTTTGTATGTCCCGTTTGACCCGATTTTATAAAAGGTATAATCGGCGCAAATCATAATGGGCTCTGGCGTTATCACGTTAAGATTTGCGTTGTTTATACAGTCTAACTAGCATTTAGTTGATAACAGTCGTTACATGTTCACACGTGCCACAACTACAACACGTGGGCGCATATTTTGTATTTGAAAATCAATAATGGAGTTTAAACGGACAACATTTTGCCGTCATTATCGACCACGTGGGTGATACCGACCACATCGCGACCACCTGCGACACTGCGCACTTGTCCACATTTTATTAGATAAAAATCCACATTTTGTCACTGCTCGCTCACTTTTTGTCGATCTTGTGTGGTTGCGGTACATGTGTCCACAAGCACTAAAAGTAGCATTCGTTGCGCGACACCACTTTTGCCTACTCACTGAACTGCGTACCTTAAAACGTCGGTGTGAGCTGACCCTTAAGCGTTGAGTTGATCTACAATCTCATAGAGGTCTCGAAACTCAATGGCAACATTTACAACTAACATGACAAAACATTAATTTCAAATCAACAGTACTATAAATATAAATTGTTAACACCTTTTTTTTTTACAATGAGGATGAAAACAGTCTTATTATTCATAATATTTATATTGGCATTTAATTCATTGTTCCTTTAAAAATGGAACCTTTTTATTTCAACTTTGATATTTAAAAAAATCACACGGCAATTTTAATACAATATATATACAAATAAAAATTGACACTAGCATATATTATTATGTTTAAAAAGATATTAAATACAACAAATTCAACCGAATAATAAAAATTAATTAATTTGTTTACACCCTCATTGGCTCGTTTACAATCTAAAATTTCAGTTAATATGACATCTGTTAAAACCCAATCACTAGGAGTCCTCGGGGAGATTAATAATTTCCACTACAAAGGACGCTACGTCTGTCGCCTTCTGGCTATGCTCTTGACAAAACTGGTGAGATAATAGCGCATCGTAATAGGGTCTCTTATGATAGTCTTTCTGCAGACATTGCGTTGTGAAATCTTCAAATTCTGCCGAGAACTGTCCGGTGGGAAGACGAGGTGGATCATCTTTCACCACTTGCTTCAGTTGTTCGAACGGAGTTCCCCATGTGTTATATGGAAACTTACCGGTGGCGAGCTCTATCATGGAAATGCCCAGGGACCAGACGTCACTTCTGATGTCGTACTGTCCAGGATTACCGCTGGGATCTATCCTTTCAGGCGCCATATAAGGCTTGCAGCCGGCGTCTATGGTCTTCGCAACCGAGTCCACTAGATGCCCCGATATTCCAAAATCGCATATCTTCACCTCACCTTTCTTGTTAATTAGTATATTGGAAGGTTTCACGTCCCTGTGTATAACTTTCAATTGTGAATGCAGATAATGTAACGCACTAACAACTGAGAAGGCTATCTTGCCGAGAATATTTTCCGGTATGGTTCTGTTATTTTTGTATACCTTCGCGTAGAATTTGTCCAAGCTCATGTCCATGACCTCCATACAGATCCAAACGTCGCCCTCTCGGAACATGGCGCCGTAGAAATGAACAGTGTATGGACAATCGCTCGTTCTCATTGAAACGTCTAAATCCATTAAGATACGTTTTAACTCTTGGTTGTTGAAGGATGCTGGGATTCTCTGCAAGATATTACAAAGTTAATTAGCATTTCAAGTATTATTACTGTGACTTGAGTGAATAGGCATACCCAGATGTACCACTTTGCCATTAAAAAGGATCATAAAAAATCATAAAAAGGTGATCAAGTGTTGTCAAGATCGCTTTTCTGTACCATGAATCTGATGCAGTCGCTTCTGACATTTCTACTTATGAGGGAAAAAGACATGAACACTTAATGTTGTTAAACTTAGTATAGGTTTCTTTACATTGTTTGTGTCGTCTTCATCTCCATACCATGGCTTTAGTCCTACTAATATATAAATACGAAGTATATAATTTTAGACGAAAATCAACCTAGAGAACAAGCAGGCTTCCAGAAAAATCTCACAAGTAATAATACACACATACAAAATCATAATATTACCTTTACTGCCATGATGGTGTCACTAGGCTTGTGGTGCATTTTCTCGACAATACCATAAGCTCCCCTGCCCAGGTCACAGATCTTGACCAAGTCGTCTGCGTGTACAGTAAATGTCTTGTCATCGACAGTAATTGTTGTGTGTTTATCCAAATTACGTGGTGCCACACTGAAAACAGAGTAAAGAATTTATAACATACTAATCTAGGCCCGTGACTTCGTTCTCATGGATTTCATCTATTATACATATTATGTATAATAGATATTATGTATATTATGTATATGAATTTATACATATTATGTATAAATGTATGAATTTACACAGACACACACACACATTCAAAAAGGGGCACATTAGGTACACAATATATATATATATATATATATATATATATATATATATATATATATATATATATATATATATATATATATATATATATATATATATGTTGAATTGAGTGCTGTGTGACTTTGTTTTAATAAAATAAAAACAAACAACTAAATTACCATAGTAAACAAAACATAAATATGTATAAGTAACTGAGCTTCAGATAGTTAACTCAACACTGCAGCATTTTTAACTTTTAGCATGTTTCTACCTAATAATTTAAAGAGGAATTTACATGTACACCATCGGCCTTGATTATAAAACTATTCAATTGGATAAGGATTTAATCACATGATACAAAATGTCATCATCTTTCAATTCTACCCATGTTTTGATTGACTAATTTGAACATGTATTTTATTTATCAATAGTTTTCGCAATGAGCAGAAAATAACTAATTACTTTTATAAGCGAATTTTTCATACACAATTGCAATTATTGTGGGGATATCTAAATTTTTTGAAAATAGAATACAACTCATGTTACTGATAACTTTCTGAGGGTGGTTTTTTTTTTTTAAATCAGTTTAATTTTTGAGTTTCAATCTTTCCTCTTTATAATATCATACTAGTCAGCATACTATATTTTGTCAAATTCAAATTCAAATTCAAATTCAAATCATTTATTAGATGTAAGTTTTTACAAAACATTTATCTTCGTCAAAATTACAAACTACCACCGGTTCGGAAAGCTGTTTCTAGGGGGAAGAACTCGGCAAGAAACCCCCTAGTTGCTCTTTTCATAAATCAATTTACAACATGTAACACGTAACAATACATATATATCAATCTAATAACACAATATTCAACTATATTCAACTCCAAGGACGTTCATCATTTATATAATCTAATATCCTATAATAACCCTTTTTGCACAGGGTTTTCTTAATATAAACTTTAAATTTATTCAGAGATAATTGTTGTATATTAGCAGGAAGTCTGTTGTAGAAGCGTACACATTGTCCCATAAAAGAGTTGCTAACCCTGTGGAGACGAGTTTTATTCAGTTGAAGCCTATGCTTGTTTCTAGTATTCAAACTATGAACATCACTATTTCTACTGAAAGTGCTAATATTTTTGTGAGCAAACAAAAGATTTTCAAAAATGTATTGTGAGGCTACAGTAAGTATATTTATTTCCTTAAACTTATCTTTTAGCGAGACCCTGGGACCGAGCTTGTAGATGGCACGAATAGCCCTTTTCTGTAACACAAATATGGTGTTTATATCCGCAGCATTACCCCAAAGTAAAATACCGTACGTCATTACACTATGGAAATAGCTAAAATATACTATCCTCGCGGTATTTACGTCAGTAAGCTCGCGAATTCTTTTAACAGC
Organism: Synanthedon formicaeformis; assembly: GCA_945859745.1. Lineage (NCBI taxonomy): Eukaryota > Metazoa > Arthropoda > Insecta > Lepidoptera > Sesiidae > Synanthedon > Synanthedon formicaeformis. The sequence continues at coordinate 2,078,279 of OX243964.1, forward strand.
GTAAGCAGCCGAACTTAATTTAATGGCTAGTTTATTAATGTGAAGTCCCCATTGTAGTTTAGAATCTATATTTATACCTAAAAATACAGTCGACTTAACCAGCTCAATGTCTTCACCATTTACGTGAACATTATGATCAATTTGTTTGACATTAGGTAAAGTGAATTTAATACATTTTGTCTTTTTATTATTCAACAATAGATTATTAACATTAAACCAATCAATAACCTTAGACATCGCCGAGTTAACATGATCATGATTCTTTCTACGGTTAACTTTAAAAAGCAATGACGTATCATCTGCGAATAAAACAATATCATGATCATTAATATGGTAAGGAAGGTCATTTATATAAACAAGGAAGAGAAACGGACCCAGAATAGAGCCTTGCGGGACACCCATAGTCACTAATGATCCCTGTGATCTAATCCCACCCACATCAACACTCTGAATTCTATCACTCAAATATGATTTCAAGAGATCCAAAGCTACACCTCTAATACCGTAGTGGGAAAGTTTCCCGAATAAATTATCATATTTAACACAGTCAAAAGCCTTGGAAAGGTCGCAAAAAATACCCAGAGCATCCTGTCTATCCTCCCAAGCTTCATGAATAAACCTAAGCAATTTTACTCCAGCATCAATAGTGGAGCGACCCCTTGTGAAACCAAATTGCTTATTACACATAAGGTTATTCACTGAAAAGTGAGAGTACATTTGATTAAATAAGATTTTTTCGAATATTTTACTAAGAACTGGTAGGACTGAAATCGGGCGAAAGTTTGAGGGGTCCGTAGTACTACCGGACTTAAATAGAGGTATCACTCTGCTCAATTTCATCTGATCAGGGAATATGCCCATGGAAATACAACAATTAAACACAGCTGCCAAATGAGGAGCTATAATGTTAATTACTGATTTTATTGTTTTAACAGACAGTCCCCATAGATCTGTCGTATTTTTCTGCTTTAAAGATTTAAATGCATTTACTATATCATTAGGCCCTATAGTTTTAAATTTAAAATCAGTGGTACATTCCGGTACACTCGCTTTTAAGAATGCTAATGCGACACCAGGGGATGAGTTAAGGTGCCTTGTAGTAACCAACGGGACAGAAGTAAAGTAATTTTCAAATGCCGTGGCTACCTCCACCTCAGTTTGTAACCTACACCCATTCACAATTAGCTCCAAATCCTGTTTGCTTTTTACTGACTTTCCTGTTTCACTATTGATTATACTCCAAATAGTTTTAATCTTGTTTGAGGACATTATTATTTTATGTTTCAAGTAGATCGATTTTGCATCGATACATACACGTCTAAATAATTTTGAATATTTTTTAACATATTCATGAAAGTCTGCACTTTTATTATAATTTCTTTCTTCGTAGAGTTCAAATAAGCGTTGTCTACTTTTATTTATACCTGTAGTAGCCCAATCACTGAAACTCATACGACCGTTTAAAACTACTTTTTTGGGTGTGAAAATTTTCTTAAATTCTGCAATCAGTATGTCAAAAACTTGGGTAAACATATTATTCGCTTCCTCATTTAGACTAGCCATGGAAAGTTTATCATATAAACTGTTTTTAAAAGTATTTAGTCTTTTTTTAGTAATCGGTACCAATGTTAATTTATTTTTACTATGGGTCATCATGTACCTTTCAAAAGTTACTAATTGACCAGAGTGATCCGAATCTAAATGATTAATTATTGATTTATTAACTGGAATTATGTTAGAAAAGATGTTATCAATACAAGTAGCACTTGATGCAGCAATCCTAGTTGGCTCACAAAATATATTATTCAAATTATATGATTTAAATAAAGCAAGCAACCTAGTGGATTGACTAGTGCTTTCCAGGATATTTATATTAAAATCTCCACAAAAAATAACAGTTTTGTTCATTCATACTTTGCTTAGCACAACATCTACAACTCCTTCAAAGCAATCATATATAGCACAGGGCGGTTTGTATACACTTATAACAACAAAACCTTCCAGCTCCACACAGGCCAGCTCAGCAATCCGCTCAACAGAGAGACTCACAATGTCATTTCGTTCCTTATATTTTAAGTGTTTACTAACTAAAATTAAAGAGCCACCACGAATACCGTTAACTCTGCTGAAAGAACTGCCTACTAGGTGGTTATTGAAATTAAACATAATCTGGTGATTTTGCAACCAATGTTCTGTAACACAAAAAATGTCAATATTATTATGGTTCATGAACAATTCAATCTCCAACTCTTTGTGTGACATACCCTGAATATTTTGGTGTACCACTTGAAGTAAATTAGTTTCACTGTGATATTTATTTGTACTGATACAATTTTTGTTACACGTTGGATTAAGATCAACAATATTTTTTTCTATTAAATTTTTATTATTTTTATTTTCAGAATATAAATTGCCAGAGGCGTACTCTTTTTTATTTAAATTGCCCCTATTACCAACAAAAATTATAATAGTCATATTAGGATTTAATTTGGAACTATTTATTTTTGTCATCACATCGAAATATGAAGCATTAGGCATACAATGATTTATAACTGGTTGTCCCAACTGAGTATTTAATAGCGGACCCATGTCCTTTCCTATCTCGTCACAAAACATTATTACACTCTCCCCATCAGCAGTTTTACAATTTGCGTTTATACAATGATTTTGGGAACCATTAATTTGAACCGTCTTAGCAGCTTCCGATGGTGACTGACATTGAACATATGCGTTCAATGAGGTCTGCGAAGGCTCACTTTCCGGCTGATACCTTGAGTATTCCTCCACAAGTTTTTGGGAATCCTCATACATTCGAGTCATCATCTGAAGCTGTGATTCCAAATGTGAAATATTACTATTTAATAAGTAAATATCACTTTCATATTTTAATTTAATATTTTCCAATTCTATATTATATTTTTTTAATTGGTCTATTATATGTAGCTTTTTATTATTATTATTAGTATTTTTTATCATACGTTTTTGTTTTGTTAATAATTTTTGTTTCTTTTGAATATACTTATTAATTCTAACAAATTTTTTAAGCTGATTTCTGCTATATCCAGGTAATCTTTGTGAAGTTTTATGTGGCTTATTATCAACTGTGAGATCTACATGAGATGTATTACATTTACAGGAAACAGCAGAAACAGCCTTAGCCTCAACTAAATCACTGTATAAACACTGTGTTTTGTGATTGTCAGATTGAGTAAACTGTGTTTCTAACTGGGTTATGTAGTCCTGAGCCTCATGCAGTTGTTTTTCTAATAAAGTTATAGACTTCAGGGCTACCTCATACTCTTCACAACATTTATCAAATTGTTGTATAGCATTTTTACAACTGTCACACTCATCCCTTAATGTTACATTTTGTAAGTGCAATTGTGATAGCTCTTGTTTTAATAATTTATTTTTTTCAAGAACTTCCAATAATTCCTTTTCATTTTCGTCCCTTTCGCGTAATAGACTATCACACTTTTCCTCTGCAATCCTAAGTTCCCGTAATGTTAATTGAAGTTTAGACTCCTGGAGAGCATGTGCTTTGCGTGTCAGCATTTTTTTTTTTTTTTTTTATTTAAATAATTTATAAGAATTTTAGCAAGAATTACAGTGAACCTCAGAATGCAGTAGACAAGCGGAGTCACGGCCTAAATAATAATATCAAAATTTATTTCAGAAGATAGAAATTCAAATAGTTTTTACTTTCCTTACAAAGGACTTGATTCAAAGTACCTTTCTTCTAATATCGCGCACAAGTTCGTATCTTGGCAATTTAATAACTAGTTTTGTAGGGTACATTTAATAATCATATTAAATAAGACTTTATATTATTCATTATTTATTATCATTTGAATTTCTATTAACTGCTTTACTGTTATAAATTTACTGTCATTTATTTATTTATTTCTCACAACTTCACTATTGTATATTTTTGCACAATAGGTACATAATTGTTTCCGTTGTTATTGTTTTATTCACTTACGTGCACAGTGCGACAAAATTCGTAATTCGATAAGAGTAACTAATTATATATAGATTCTTATTTAGTATTTCACTTTTGTATTGTAAATACACAGTATTTTTTATTTTTCAGACTATATTATACACTATAACTAATTAATAACTAATTAAAAACACAGCAATAAATTATTATCAACTTATCTGTCGACTACCGTCGACTATACTCCGCCAACATACAACAAGAGGAATAAGTAAATATATTACACAAATGCTCAAAATAAGCAATAGGTATAACTACATATTTTTGAATCGAAGTAGTAAACATGTCAATATAATTGATCGAATATTTAATTTTAAGCATTATACAATTTAAAAAATTTATGTAATAAATTTGGGAAGTAACATTTTTATTACATAACTTGGAATATATTTTTAATGATATTGTAGTTTTACAATTCAACATGTCAGACATAGGCTTTCTTGGCGGGAGCTATAATATCGCCTTCATTGCTTCCTTCATATTAAACTTTAGCCATCTAAGAAGTACCAACTCAAGATTTGGTTTTAACTTATACATAAAGAAATAATGATATACGTACACCTCGACTGGTTCCGGCGCTGCTTGGAACTTAAAACCCGGCGGCTTCTTTTTACCAGACATTTTGACAAAATTTACTCAAGAAGAGAGTATGAAACAGAACCAATTCTGAACGTCTATACTCTATACGGAAGGACAAACAGTTTTTTCATAACCAATTTAGATGTGTAAGTAAATAAGTCACATATCACATAAAACAATCCAACTTAATATTAATTGATAAAAAATATTAGGCAACTGAAAAATAAGTTTTAAACGCCTTTTGCTTTTTACTAATAACATTAATATTCAATCAATTCATTACTGTAGGTCGGAATTCGATTGGGATATTTTTGACATTTTGATTTCAATCAAGCAAGACAAGAAGAGTATTGTTGTATCAAATAAGGAGGGTAGAGATAAGGAGCGCAATCTTACATGGGTGTTAAACTGAAAAAGTGGCAAAAAAGCGATACATTGAGATGGCGCTAGTGTGTACAGAGAGAGTTTGAGAGTATGGAGAGTATGGAATGAATGTAGCAGTAGTAGACGGAGTGAAGTGCGCCGAGATGAATTTTGCTTGAATTGTTTACTGTAACTTGCCTCACTAGCGCCATCAATTTATCGTCTTTAGACCGGAAACTTTAAATACTCTGAGATTGCCCTCCTTATCTCTATCCTCTTTGGTATCAAATCAAATCAAGACAAGCCAAGACAGGAGACAGGTGATGACAGTGAAGTGACAGCTAGGGAAGAAATTTTTTTTTTTAAGTTTTTGCATGATTACTTGGCTAATGAATAGTCAATTATAAAGAAATAGAAATCTACGTTGTAGTACCACCACCATCCCTATATATATTACTATACTCTTTGTACCAAACATTGAGTTACATTACATTGAGCCTTCTAACATAAACAAAATGTTTAAATAGGAAAAAACACCCACACATAAAAACGTAGAAATAATCTTGTTTCATCAAGATACGCGAAAGGCCGAAAATTATTGTTTTTCATAATTTCAATATTTTCACATCTTGATGGGCAGCGCGTTTGCTTTTGTATTTCGAAAGGTGAGTAAGGAATGCTAGAGCCCATTCCCCTATTCCTTAACTATAGTGTAGTCGGCAGTGCACTGGCGACGGTAGCCACCTACCATCAAGTGGACCGTCAGCCTGTCTGCCGACCTTAATGCAAAAAAGAGATGCTTAAAAAACCTTAAAACCAATATTCAATAAAGCTGAAAAAAAAAAACGATGTACCAATTATTATTTATTAATAATTTTCTTATAAATTACAGTAATAGTATCATTTTGCTGATAATTTTATAGCTTTAATTGCATCCTTAGCCTTTTTGGCTGCTTCTATTTTCATTTTATGTTTCTTTTCTTTTTCAGCAAGTCCAACAACAGCATCATGTTGCAGAACATTCTTCACACCAGCTTTTGCGAAAAGTTTATTTAATACGTAATCATCATCATTGCCTGATTTTTTGTCGAGTACACTGTCTTTAATTTTTACTTTTTTTATCGAAATTAGTTTATCTATTCTGAAATCTTTTTCAGTGGAATGTTTTCTCTTTTTGGAATGTTTTTTTAATTCAATCTTATTTTTAGAACTCGATTCACATGAATCATATTCCTTAACAGTGTCTTCTAATTGTGATTTTTTTTCAACACTTTTCTGTTCTACCTCATTTTTATCAGCAATGTTTTTATCTTCAATTTCTTTATTCTTATTTTTTATTGCTTCTTTAATGAATTTTTCCTCATAGTTTTTCTTTACATGCATATTTACAATATCAATTTCAGACAACACATTTTCAAATGGAACATTTGTTTCTTTATCATCTACCAAATTAATTTCTGGTTCATCCATTTTAGGCGGATTATTAAGTAGCAGATTCCTTTTTCTTTTATATTTTTCTCTGGGATCCTCTTCATTTTTTCTTGTTTTAACATCAGCAGATATTTTTTGACTAATATCTTTTGCCAATTTTCGCATCGCTTCTAATTTCTTTCGGGAAAATGAAACACTTCCACTTAAATGAATTGATTCTTTTTTCTTTGATTTGTTTAAATCTATTTTAGAATGTTTAAAAAGTGCTGCTGTCTCTGTATCACCATCACAATTTGGTTCTTCCAAAGTAAAAAGACTTTGTAATGTACTAGTTGAAAATACGTTTTTTTGATTGGGATCTACTAAAATTTTGTTACTGATGAAATGTTTAAAAATTTGTCTCTGATATATTTTTTCTTCAATGGTTCCCACTGAAATTAATCTGTAAACTGTCACATTTCTTTGTTGTCCTATTCTCCAAGCTCTTTCTTTTGCTTGGCTATCGGTAGCGGGATTCCAGTCTGGATCAAATATTATTACTCTGTCGGCACCAGTTAAGTTAACTCCTAGACCACCTACCCTAGTAGTAGCCAAAAAAACTAAATAGTCACTATTCTCATTGAAAGTTTTAATTATATTTTGTCTTTGACTAACATTTATAGTGCCATCCATTTTTAAATACTTGTATTGTTCCTTTTGCAAATATTGCTCCAAAATACATAACATTACTCTAGACTGAGAAAATATTAGTGCCCTATGACCTTGCTTTTGCCATATTTTAAGAAGAGAATGGACTACAGTTAGTTTTCCAGATCTTTTCCAATGACCAAATGTTTCTTCATCAACATCCTCCTGACCATCATGTGCTTCATACAGATATAAATCTGGATGGTTACATATCTTCCTCAAAGTGCTCAAGGCCATAAATACCCTACAACGAAAAGGTCTCTCATATTTAACATCCTTATCTATTATACTTCTAACTGCTGTTGTCATTAAGTAACCTAAATATAAATCTCTTTGTTCTTGTGTTAAAGCACAAAATAATACTTGTTCATTTTTCTTTGGTAGTTTGATGTAGTCCTGTACTTCGGCTTTTGTCCGTCTCAACATGTAAGGAGTTATAATATTTTTTAAGGCTTTAGCAATTTCCAGTGCAGTCGCTTCTTGGAATTCAGTTGCATTTACATATCCTCCTTGAGTAATAGGTACAGCAAAATATTCCATAAAAGCATTGTATGTTCCAAGCAGTCCAGGACTCATAAAATCGAAAAGAGACCATAGTTCCTGAAGGCTATTTTGCAAAGGGGACCCTGTTATGAGTAGTCGGTGGGGAGTCTCAAATTTCTTAATGAATTTGCTAACTTGAGTGTCTGGATTTCTGATTTTATGACCTTCGTCGAGAATTATATAATGCCATTTGCGAGACAAAAGATTTTTACTATACTTCACAATGCCTGCATATGTAACAAGTAAGACCCCATGAGAAGTATGTATATTACTTATAAGATTACTGTGTTTGCCACCGTGTGACCCCGAATGATGGAGAACAGCAACCCTCAAAGGAGGATACCAGTAGTGAAAGTGGGAAACCCACTGATATATTACAGTCGCCGGTGCAACAATTATAGATGGGCCGAGACCACTCCAAGTTCCAATGTTAGTTTTGGACAAACTGGCTAGAAATGCAATTATTTGAACAGTTTTACCGAGGCCCATTTCATCACCTAATAATCCTCCAGATTTTATCTGGTGCAGTTCCCACAGCCACTTCACACCAGACCTCTGGTATTTGAACAATTGCTTCCATAGGTATAGTGGAACAAGTAAACCATTTTGTAATTCATGGTTCTCCTCTGGACTTTTATTCTCCTGTATAACATATTGTATGTCTGCAGAATAAGGCTCCCCTTTATAATTTCCCGATACAGCCTGTGCTAAGGAGTTTCTCCAGTCTGATATTCTTTCATTATAATATTTTGAATCACCATCGTCGATAATTTTTTTCATATTATGTTTCGACCGTAAATTTAGAACTCTTAACTTGCCAGTATTATCTTCTTCTTCGTAATCTGATGGCAAATAATCGCTTTCATCGCTACAAAGTTTATCTGCAGAAGTACTTTGTTTGTTGGATTTCAGTTGAATTTTTTCATCATCCGAATCATTCAATTGTTTTTTATTTACTTGATCTTGTTGTTTTTTAGCAATAATTTCACCAGCTATTTTACTTTTCTGTGAAACTGTAAGTATGTTGCTTTTCAATTCACATCTCTGTTTAGCTAAGGCCAATTGACTTTCAAGATATTTATTTATGTCCACCATTTTTCATTTTTATTTTAAAGAACATGTATCCAGGGTAAAATTAACAAAATTGTAAACAATTAATTCTTATATATTCATAATTCATTATTATGGATTATTATTATTATTAGAATAACCACAGAGGAATTAACTTTACTAAGTAAAATTGAGTAATTTTACTCTATGTTAGTAAACCCAAGCTCATAGCTCCTAACGTGTAGATACTTGGCGGTATGTTGGCTTAATTGGTCTAGTTAAGCCAACAATACAATAAATAATACTAAGTACGTAATTTAAAGAAAATGTGACTATGTCAACCCCATTAGAGTTTAAAATGAAATAGTAGAAGTTGATCGATACTATCTTTTACCATTGACGCGTGAAGGCAAGGCGTTCTTTTTATGTGCCGCTTTTCCATTGTAGTATTTCAATGATTCTACCGAATTATAATGTAATAAATTTATTTAATCTGTGGTGAGCTGTCATATTTTAATGTCGGTGAATTGTCAGTGTCACTCACTGCTCACTGTCATCACTGTGTCCATCACTGTCAGTGTCACTGCATGCACGCACGAATTGTTGCTGCTTGCTGCACGTGCTGCTGATTTATTGGGAGGAAGGTGAAGGTGAAGACCGAACTTATTATTTTAATTTGTGTTTTAATTGCATTTTGGTTTTAGATTATTTTATAAAATATATAAGCACTAGACACTAGAGCATAATATTGAAGTATTGATAAGTATTCACGGTAAGTTAAATTGAAATTTTTTACGAATACTTCAGTATTCGTGTCAGTATTCAGTATTCGTGAAAAATCGGTGAAAAATCTGTTAAACATTTTAAACAGATATTTTTCAAACGTTTGTTTTGCCTATTTATTAAATAGTTACGGATCAGAAATTAGAATTGACAGTCGACTTGTGACAATACAAGGAAACAGCAAGTTATAGTTATTAAGAAGTAACGATATACATAAATGGTGCTTATTGCTTTTACTGAATATAGTTTTTTTGTAGAATAATCACAGCTATGCAGAAAATGAAGAGAAAAGGCGATGACGCAGAGATTACAACGCCGAAGAAGAAAAAAGTGCAATTTTCAAACAATATTGATAAGAATGATACTTCTACAATAAAAAAGAAAGGTGACAACAAAAAGGTACTTGGAAAACCTAAAGAAAATATTAAAAATAAAAAATCCATCGGTAAACCTATGAAGAATGGATTTAATAATAATAAAAAGATAGGAAAACCTGGTGCTAAGAAAACTTTTGATAAGGATAAGAATTTTTCCAAAGATCAAACCAATGGGGAGAAACCAAAGTGGTCTGAAATGAAAAAGGAAAAAAAACAATTAAGAATTGTTAGACGAAAAGCCAAAACTAGCGCTGAAGTATTTGAAATTTCACACAAGGCTAAATTACTTGCTGCCCAAATACAACGGTATGTAAATAATTATTATGCTTTCTTTTGATTTATTTATTTTAATAAGCCATAGACTTTTTATATATTCAATTGTCTATGATTTGCCAGATTGACAAAGAAGTTTAAATTCTGATTTTTTTTATATCCAAAACTACAGACTGGCTGACGGTCAACTTAATGGTAGGCGGCTATCATCACCTATATCAAAAATAAATAAATAGTGCAAGCAATGCTACAGTTGCTGCATTTGTACTGTCGACCATGGTAGGATTAAGATTATAGAATTAGGGTTAGTTAAAATGGGTGCTGGCAACCCTTCTGTGGTATTTCCGTGACATGGTAACCTTTACCTGATGCTGCAGTCTCAAGTAATCTGCAGAACACCCTACTCCTTAGCAACAAACAGCAGATACCTTATAGGGTGTTTGGGCTTAATATAAAATTGGTAGTTAATTATAGCTTGTGATACAAAATTTCATAAAAATTGGTTCAACTTTAGCTGTAAATACATAACAAACATACACAATTGCTTTTAGTTTTATAAATATTACTAGCTTTTATTCGCGACTTTGTCTATGTCCCTTTTTTATTAGGTATTTTTATTTTTAGACAATCCCTTGGGAACAGTATTTTTTCTCCATGACCTTTTTACACTTTATATGATGTGTATGCAAAATTTCATGGTGATCAATTGAATAGTTAAGACATAAAATTGTAACAGACAAACTTACTTTCACAATTAATAGTTACAATAACTTTTTTTAATCTTATAAATATCTCTTACAACAGAAAAGTGGTGAAAGAAGATTTCAAAATGAACTCTTGTAAGGAACTCCACGGTTTACTCAAAGGCCAATACAAGTCCATAGCCTTAACTCACGATCTCAGTAGAGTTATCCAAGTTCTACTAAAGCATGCTCCCGAGGACATTATAAATGACATTACTGAGGAGCTGTTGGACATAATGGTGCAGATGGTTCAGTCCAAATATGCCCAACATGCGGTGAAAAGAATACTAAAGTACGGAACGGACTTTGTTCGTAATGAAGTGCTAAAAAGATTTTATGGACACATTGTGACGCTTGCGGCCCACAGCATAAGCGCTCCTGTCCTGGATTATGCTTACGGGGAGTTTGCCACAAAATTACAAAAGATACACATGCAACAGGAGTTTTATGGAGATATCTATAAAAAAGTAAGATGGATTTTAAAACAGAGTTCCAATACACTATGATTACTTCATGGTTTATTATACATTAAGGGCTAATTTGTTTACAGACTAAAGACAATAAGTTGAAATCCCTGAGAGACGCCTACAAAGATAGTCCCGAAATGAAGGCCGCCATATTGCAATCTTGTAAAGCGAACATTCAACGCATTTTAGACAAAAACCTTCATGATAGCGAGTAAGTATAATAAGTATTTCATCTCTTCTCAACATTATTATAAATTGAAGTCTCTATTCTTACTATTTTATCTTTCAATTTGTATATATCTTGACTTAGATATAACATACCAGCTGTTGCACGTGACTTCGCCCGCCTAACTTTATAATATATGGCCTATATTACTCGCTGATAATGTAGCTTTCTATAGGTGAACGAATTTTTAAAATCGGTCCCGTAATTTTTGAGTTTATTCATTACAAACATCAGATCTTCTCTCTTTATTATATTAGTATAGATTTCTAAAAGTAGACTTACGATAATATGTTATATGTAATAATACATATACCCTGTATTAATATATAATTGTGTACTAAGTGTTACTTTGAAAGTACTAAACCTAACTAACAATTTTAATTGCTTAATTATTTAAAAAAAAAAACTCCCTGCCACTACTATCGTTGAAAACTACAAAAATACTTCAGAAGTACAACCTCGCCCTAAATATACAGTGAAGGCCAGTATTACAATAGCTCCATATTTCTTGCAGGTTGTTTCAAACCGTTCTGTATTCATACATACAGGAATGTTCTTCAGAGGACAGAGTGGAGTTGATATCTACCCTCAGTCCGTTGATTGTGCCGCTCAGTAACTCGTTGCCAGGTGCCAATGCGGCCAGCATTTGTGTTTGGCAAGGAACTAATAAGGATAAAAAGGTGCATTTACTGAAAAGTACAGAATTTAGAGTTTGCTATAGTCTGTTTTTTTTTTAACAAACGAGTACCATAAATTGCCCCTAACAATGCCCCATCTTACTATTGTCAGTATTGGAAATATGCTCAGTACTCGTTTGTTAAAAAACAGAGTATATATATTATGTGTGTGTTATCAATATTTTTCAGAGTATTCTCAAAGTGGTGAAGGAGCATGCAGTGTCTCTTAGTAAACATAAGACCGGGTACAGACTGTTGATTGCAATATTTGATTCGGTCGATGATACAGTCTTAGTGAAGAAGGCTATTGTCTCTACGCTGGCTAACAATTTGAAGGACATCGCTAAGGATCACTGGGGCAGCATGGTAAGAACTTTTCCTTCTTCCTTAATTGTTTAAATAGGTTAATATTTAAATAATCATCACATGTGATATCATATTAAATTGCTTATAAACCAAGTGAGTGATTTAAAAAATACCAAATATATTTTGTAGCACAAGCCAAAGATAGGGTTCTAATAGTACGAGAGTGTAAATGATCAAAGGGTCTATTGAAAGGGTAATTTCCTATTTTAAAAAAAGTGTTTAAAACTTGGTTCTTGATTAATTTGAAGCTTTACTTTTTTTTTGTTTTTCTTAGATTCTCGAATAATCATGATAAAACTTAAAAAAGGCGGCAAAATTTAAATAAACACCCATTATGACCACGTGACGACTTTTTTTATTTATTTTTTTCTCAACTATAGTTTATGAAGTTCTGTTAAATTTCGTATATTGTTACTTCGGTGATATTTCCATGAAAATGATAACCTTGATCTGATGCTGCAGCATCAATAGTCAATCAACTTCTTGGCAACTTATAGCGTGTTTTAGTTCAATAGAACTGGGAATTCGGAAGTTAGTTAATAATTTTAAAGCTTAATTTTTGGTTAATTTTTTTTTAGACTTTACATTGGCTGGTAAAACCAAAAGATTCGGTTACCTTCCACCCAAGCCTTATCAAGTTTATAGAGGAGGGCGCAAAGAGTGGAACCTCTAAGAAAGATTCAGAGATCAGAGTGACCGAGCTAAGAGAAGCAATATTGCCAGTTCTAAAGAAAGATATGGAGACCAGTCCAGAGTTTTGGCTTAGTGATAAAATTACTATGCTATTGACGGTTGCGGTGCTGTCTATAGGTAACGTATTTTTTAGATTTAAAGACACTCGAAGTCATAGCTATAATCTCGTTTATTTAAAAATATCGTTAGAAATACAAAAATATTTATTTGAGTTCCACTAAGAACTCAATAATTAAATCTTTTGTGGAGCCGTATAATTTTATATTTTCTTCTAAAATGTTTGAACTCCTCTTAAAGTAAAGTTTATCTAATATTTTCATTAAATAATAAAAATGTTCATTGTTTTTAGCACGTGATTTGACATCTCTCTTGTAAATTCCATTTACCGTAAAACATGATATAGAAATAATTTTTAATAGACAACAAAGAAACCACTTTCCGAAACATGTAAACTGTTTCTATTACAGATTCGTCCAAAGAAGTGTTGAGCGCTTTGGCGAAAGAGATATGTCGTGCCGATTGGCGAATCACGAAGGACGAGAAGGAAACGCTGGCCATAGAGGATGCAGCCGTGCACATGTGTCTCAAGAAAATGGCGGCTCTCGACAAGGATAAAAATGAAAACACACTCGGCGAAGCCATTGCGGAACATTTGAGTGATGATACTGTAAGTCTTAACGATTTACTAGCATATGGTCCACGTAGCTCTTGCAGTACAAACTAGCTGTGGGTCTAGCATGAGTTTATAATGACGCTCTCGCTAGAGTGCGGTCATTATAAACTCATACTAGACCGACTGTGGCTCTAGTGTGTTTATAATGCCCGCACTAGCTCGAGAGAGTGACATTTTTATATGGAAAATTGTAAATTTCACATGGCGGCACTGGACACTAATTGTAACGAGATAGAATAATAACTAAAGCATTGGAAGGAAAAATAGCAACAAAGTTACATTAGTTCATATTTACATTTTTACATTCCCTTATGGCATTGAAAAGGTGTTAGAAAGAGATGCATATCGAGTATTGCATTCGTAATTGAGAAGCTTGTCACTAGGTCAAATGGATAATTGATGTCTTTTTTTGAATAAAAAAAGCTCACTTTTCATGGGTGAGTTTTTATCGACATACCTAAAACTAGTGACAACCTTCTAAATTACGAATGTACTACTGAATATGCAACTAATGTAACTTTGTTGCTATTTCTTCCTTACTTCTATGCTTTAGTTATTATTCTATGGATTGTATACAGTGTGTCCGGTCGTGTGTTAATTGTTTGACATTTAAAAGACTTCTATTTTTAAAAGTCATGAAGAATAGAGATAAGGAGGTCCAACTCTATACATGAGAAAGTGTCCCTCGAATACGCTTCGAAGAATTAGGCGGCGCTATAGTAGTAGCATTGGTAAAAGTAATGGCGTTCTAGTGTAGATTAATTTATATTAATGCCTCGTGTTGTTTGACAGGTGAAAGCGTGGCTTTCAACAAACAGAGGTTGTTTCTTCCTTTTGATACTGATTGAAAGCAACAGCGACGCCATCGCCGCTAAATTGGTGAAGAAAATTAAACTCCACAAGAATATTCTGAAAGGGAAGCAAACTTCGGGAGCTAACTTTTTGTTAAAACATATAGATTAATAATAAAAAAAAAACTGGATTTCAAAATTAAAAATCTTTTATTTCAAGTGTGCTAACTTTACAACCTTACCACATCTTATTACAACTATTTAACTTTTTAAGTTAAAAAAGCCTTAAAATAAATTCACTTAAAATTAAAAAAGGCCTCAAAATATCTTAAAATATCTTTAAATAAAATAAAGCCTTCAAATTCAAAAGAAATGATGGGGAATTCGAAATATACATATAGTTACTATTTGAGAGATAAATATTAAAATAAATAATATTCGCAGCACTTACTCAAGAACAGCTGATTATATTTTTGTTCCCTCTTTGATATGGTACGAAATTACGGACAGATTTCAATCCGGTATTATTAAGTGGGCAAACTTTTCAAAATGTTACAAGTCCATACTAATATTATAAATGTTAATTCATCTTATAAAGCTAACAACCGGCTTGTGTCTGTCATTGTGAACATTAAATAATACAAATCTACAAATTTTTGAATTGTTTAAACTTCACAAAAAATGCATTAGTCAAAGCCACATGCCTAATTGACCTAAATACAAAAAAAAATGCTGTTACGGCTCCTATGCTTTGTATAAACAATCTAACCATAACTTCTCTATTGGTTTCGAACCGACACTGTCCACTACTTTTGATGATTTTTCTATTAGTTCTTCTAGAATTGAGTCGATCGGCCTGAAATAAAACAGAGAATTTTTAAAGACCAAAATTTACAATTTGAACCAGTAGTTCCTGAGATTAGGGCGTACAACCAAACAAACAAACTCTTCGGCTTTATATATTGGTATAGATACATATAATAATAGCTGCTGTGTTTCGGTTACTATGAGATGGCAATCCCCACCTCATCTCATCTTGATTTTTATAGACGACGGTGACCATCACGTGAACGTAACCGTCAGTCTGCTGACTTTTATATAAAGAAAATAATCTTTGCTTATTCGTGCAGAATCTTGGATACATAATTTTTTTTTTTCAAAAATGCTATTTTTAAAACATTATTCGAATGAAATGAATGGTACTGTATTTCGCTTCGAGAAGGCAAAAAAGCCAAAGCACCTCACAAGTCTTGCTTGTGTTTACAGACATCAGTCACCACTTACCATCAGAGCCTGCCTAAAGAAATAACTTGTAATTTAATTCAGTCAAAACTAGAAATTATCTCTTCATTTGTATATAGTAAATAAAAATGAGTGCACTGCCGACCATAGAAGGATAAGGAAGGGATGGGGGCTGGCATCCCTTACCGAAACACAACAGCACATATGCTGCTAACATAAAAAAAATATACAAAACTGGTGTTTTGCATGGACAAAAGCTTAATTGATAAATGTAGTTACTCAAGGTAAGGGTAAGGACTTACCTTCTTGCATCTAACTCTTCCCAGTCGTCGTCGTACAATTGTTTATAAACTCCGACTACCTTCTTTTGAAAATCCATAACTTCATACCTAAATGACAGACACGTGTCAATTACTTTGTTTATGTGAGTACTCATCAGAAATGGATAAATTTTATCACTATTAGCGCCTCTTTCTTAAACATCAAGTAGGCCAAACTGTCATTTAAAGTCACCGGTAACCGGGGATAATGGAGTTGATATAGTTACCTTTGTTTGTACGGTAAACGTCCCAAACATTAAATAGAAAATAATAAAAAAAAATTGGCTATCGAATGATGCAGTAAACTGAGTGCATAATTCAATATAACAGAAAAGAAGAGAAAGAGGCTCTTAAAATAATAATCTTTAAAAAAAAGCAGATTGACCCCTTGGTCAAGTGGTTGCTTTAACGCTCTATATCAGGTCCCGGGATCGATTTCCGGCAGGGCTAGCTTTGGAAATGAAGTTTTCATTATTTTCCAATCTTTTAAACCTTACAGAAAACCACCGTGAAATAACAGCATGTGTGCTGTTGTGTTTCAGTGATTGAATGAGGGATACCAAAGACCATTTCCCTATCTTTTGCCAATCACTTATCTTTACTCCTACTACTAACTGGTGCCCGTGACTTCGTACGCGTTGAAAAGGGAATAACGCGTTATCGCTGTGACGACGCGACGGTGGCGCCGCCACGCGACAGTGGCGCCCAATTCTTTATATTTTTAGACGATCACTCAGTAACAGTACTTTTTTTCTGGATGAAAGGTACCCTACGTCCTGTCTTGTATCCCTGACCACGTGTATGCAAAATTTCATGACGATCAGTTGAGTAGTTAAAACGTGAAAGGATAACAGACAAACATCATTCGAGAAATTCCACGTTTTAGCTAGGGTTATTGTATAGTCACTACTTTCTAAGAAAATTCTATGGAGATAGTTGACTTAACTGACCTTTCGTCACCAAAACCTTTTCTCTGTTCAACAATATCCAGAGGCAAATTTAGGAAAAACACTTTATCAGGCTTTGGCAATCCTACATCGGATAATTTGCACCAATTTATGTCTAAACCTGGAAAATAAAATTTTACTTGTTTATACATTTTCAACAATACTGATGATCGTCTAGTGGTTAATGTGTTTCATTCCCGGGGAAGTCTATCTATGCGAGAGATCTTAATATAAACCCTTGAACTGCCAGTCGGATTTATCCAACAATTATTTTTAAAGCTGTGTATATATACGACAAATTCCTCTACTTATATAATGTTTTTATTTTTAAATCATTGCCTTTGTTTCTCTTGAAAAAAATTGACACAACAACTACAAAACCAAGCGGTTAAAGTGTTAGGTTAGGTTAGGTTAGGCCTGGTTATATGAAGTTTTCTCTTGTTTACATCTATTATATTTTATTCAAATTCAATTATTACAGTAGTACCCAAATGATATGGCTTATCGACGATCTGCACAGAAGACAAATTTTGAAAGTGTGAGAAATGCTATGGACCAATCTACACACTAACAGCACTGCATTGTATTATGAACCTTACAGATATTGTATCTAAAGTTAATTGTAAGTTTTAAGCTTTCTTTGTTAATCGTCGGAGCAGTTCTTACATTTCTGTGTGAACAAAGATTCACAACGCGCCTTATCAAGTGTGTACTACTGTACATTATTATTAAAAAAAAAATAGGAAACCTTTAGCTGCTGAAAAAGCAACTCCAGAATAACAATATCTGTCTACCACTAAGCTTGTGCCTTCTTGCAATGATTTTATCATTTGTTTTGATTTTTCCCAGCGGTTCGCTGAAAATAGCAGGTGGATCACTTCATCTGGAAGCTCCTTCTGTATATTAAAAACAATTTTAATGAAACCTTATTCATATGGTAACCTTATAAATGAGGTATATTAAATTATTATGTATAATCATTTTTATAGTGACCTAAGTTTACCATAAATATTAGCCAAGTGACGAGGTGCTCGGGGATGTATTTAAAAATACAATCATTTTACAATATGAATTTGCACAATGAACTAGCATAAAATTAATATTCACTGTGGCTGTTAATGATTATTAACCAAGTGTGAGTATGTATAGGAAAAAATGATTACCTTTGACCTAAGATAAGTATTAATCAATTTTCCAACTTCTGTTGTCCTGACTGGAAAGTTGGAATACTCAACATTAACATATCGCGCTTTTAGGGCATCAACTGAAATAAAAAAATATATTAAAAGGTATGAAAGCAAGTACCTACTTATTATTACATTAGATGCTATGGAATTTTTTGTCTTATAATGCAATCAGTACCAGATATGTTTTGTGTATGGTTGTGGTGCTGCTCCATTTTCTTATAGGTTCAACTTAAGGTCTTAAGTAAGTCAAATGGCTCAATTCTTGGATAGAAAATTTAGAAATTACTAGTACAATCAAATGGTACTAGAGCAACTATGTCGTACTTTTAATACCAAAATATCACTAGAACCATTAGTGGTATTAGCGACACCAACTATATCATTAAAACCAACATTAAACACATTATATCTCTTTAGACGTTGTCCCATTCTATGCACAGACAGTTCTACTGTCAGTTCGTTTGGATGGCTCAATATAGCTGAGCTCACTATAGAGATGTTATAGCTGTGGGTAATTATACTCCTGGTCAAGAAAAGCCAAAGATAGAACTAAGTGGAAGCAGCTGGAAGAGGCCTATGTGTCACAAGACACACTGATTAACTAAATCCATCCAAAAAATTACTAAATATATCTCTTGTACCTGCTTGTGTCAGCCCTCTATGTTTGCATATGTAAACAAACCGTTGTGGCTTTACGTTAGTACATTTGTTGCACAACTGTATGCATTGTAAAGCTGTGACTTTTAATTCAAGGGACTTAAATTTTACGTCACTATTACCAAAAAAATGTTACAACTGAGCTTGTTATAAATTAAATCCATTGTATTACTATGGGTAGCAACAGGCTGATCAGGATCACCTACCACTTGATGGTAAGTGGCTACCGTCGCCTAAGGATACAAGCAACACCAGGGAGAATCAAGTGTATTGCCGACCCTGCAGGAATTTGTTTATATTGTGGAAACATCAGAAAGGGAGGGAGATTGTGCCAAAGTAAGAACGTTTATAAGTATCTAAGTATGGTATATAATAGAAATTGAATAACAGATGGGGACAGATGTATAGAATTCGTATAGCAAAATCATCAAAGGTAGTTTTATTAATGCTAACCTAAAGCCTTGCATTGTGTTGATTTTCCGGATCTATCGACCCCTTCAATAACGATAAGTGCACCGCGATGCCTCATTTCTTTAACCTCTACTTTTCAATATTTTTACACGAACGAGGTAGAACAGTTTCTTTAGTCTTTAACTTTACTATAGTAAAAACTATATAAAAATAAAGATTTCCAAATAATTGTACTTATATGATAATGGCTTGTCAACTTTACTTCTTGCTTCTTGTAATTTGTATATCTATATTGTAATATTTATTTGTAATGTAAAACATTGATCTGTTATAAATAAAGCACTGGATAGGCTGCTGTCAAATTATTTTTATGTCTATTTTAAAAAGTCCATTTTGGCGCTGTAGGCTATGGAGTGTAAGTACATGGAACTAAAACTAGTGATGTCCGCATGATAAGGACATTAATTACAGAATACACATTTCTTCATGTTTCAAAACTCAAGCGGAAACAAATAAACTTAAACAAACAGTCCCTAAGACATCAACAAATAGAATAAAACGTGAATAAAACAGACACTATACTTATCTATGGATTTAGATCTGGAAGGTATCTAATTTGTATGGGATAACCTGTCCAGGTTTATTGAAGTCAATGAATGTAAAAGGACGACTCACACAGAGCACAAACCGTTAGACGTACTGGACTGTGGCACGGAGGGTCACTGACCTGTAATAATATCACTGGACAAGCTGCTGCCAAATTATTTATAGGCCTCTTTGAAAAACGCCATTTTGACGTTATAGGGTTGCTGTAGGGCGCAGGCTATAGAGCGAAAGTATATGGAACTAAATTAGTCATTCAATAATTAAAATTGTCCATGGTACATCCATGGAAACATGAAGAAATGTGTATTCTGCAAATGTCCCTATCATGCGGACATCACTAGTTTTAGTTCCATGTACTTACACTCCATAGCCTACAGCGCCAAAATGGCTTTTTTCAAATATAACAATTATTCGACAGCAGCCTATCCAGTGCTTTATTACAGATCAGTGAGGAATACTAATCTCACAGCTAACTCACAGCTCCTTCTGTGTGTCGCTGTCATCTCATCTTGACTTATGAGTGAATAATGAGAATTCTTCTGTGGTCTGTGGTCAGTGCTATCAAATATCAGAGCCCAGAGCTGTATCTGTATCAGTTTTCGGTTTTTACATTGTTTATATTGTTTTGCATGCAGTGATTATTTTAATTTTAATAATCTGATTTTTAAAAAAATATTGAAAATAGTTGTTAAAATGAAAAAAGGGTATAAAGTTTCAGATGTTCATAGACATAAAAAAATTGGCGTTGCTGCCGAGAATCTGGAAGAGTTAATAGTGAAATCGTGTAAAAAACTTGGAGTAAGTGTTTTTTTCAAATTAAACTTTACTATTTATGTGTATAAATTGGTTTGTTAATTATTTTGCAACGATTTTACTTGACTTATTTTGAAATTTCTTTTATTTGTTTAACCCTGAACGACTTTTTCCCTTGACCTATATTTGAGGGACCTTGGCCTATATTGACTGGCGGTTTTCAGTTCAATGTCAGTTGGGCAGACTGTCGCCTTTTCGTAGCTGAGGATGGCACGCAGGTAGATGACGACGACTATTTGGGAACATTGCCACCGCAAACACTCTTTATATTGTTAATGAAAAATGAAAAAATGGTTACTGGTAGGTGTTTTGCCTGTAATTACTTCTTTTGTGTAGTCTTACTTCTTCGGTAGTTGAAATGAAACTTAAAACACTGTTGAAAAAGTAGTAAAATTAATAAATAACATAAGCTGTTTTCATAGTTCAAATAGCGAAAGAACGTTAATAATTAACAAGTATTCTTAATTCAATTTTCTGCTTGCCTGAAACACTATATTATACATACACTAGTGGCCTGCCCTAGGCTTGGCACAGATGCAACTTTTTCTGCAAATTATTTATACAAACCTTACTCATTCATCACTCAGTGGTTTTCCATCAGTGAAAACCATGTTAAAAATCTGATCTGATCTGGTGATTTAGAAGAAAATTGATGAGAAATATATAGAAGAGGACAGCTTTTTTATTTCATAGATAGATAGATCGTGGATACATTAAAGTTACACATGGACTGCCAGTCCAGTATGGACAGATGTATCATGTTTATATCAAAATTTGTTCTTATCAATAGGTTGATATAATTTAAACACATGAGTATTGATTTACAGGTTGCTATAATATGTGTAGTATCCAAACAAATAGGTTTCAAATTCTGCAGTGACTCTGTCAAGTTGCAAATGGATAATATAAGAAAAAATAATACAATTTTCATAAAAGTAACAAAATTGTACTAGATACTGGCTTGTGGAGTTTCAAATTGACAGAAATAAATTTAGTTTTTTTTTAAATCTTAAAGTCTACAAACAGCCTGACAATCTACTTGATGGTAGGTGGCTACCATTGCCTAAACACAAGCTTTATAATTAGTTGATAAGGTTGGTTTATAAATAGGATATTCTTTAGTTTAATCATCAAATATTTTTTCTTGGTCAATTGCAGACTTTGACCACTATTATGATCTGATTCGGTCCCACAAAAAAGACTACATTGACACGGGAATAGCTGCTCAAGAGTTTCTTAACACGAACATGAAAGAAAAATTTGAGGTTTTTCAGAAGTATATTGCAGCAGCCGACGATGCTCGGACAATGCTCAGTGAGAGAACTCAAGACCCCGATTGGTTTGTAGGTGAGCCTCTATTCAAATTTTTTATAAATAAAATTATTGCAGTTTTAAAATATTATTAGTATGTATATTAAAATTACAAGTCTAGAATTAAGTTGAAGTTAACTTTGGTATAGAGCATTTTTATCATGTAACTACCATAAATGTTATCAATGGAAATGCTGTAGCAGGCACATGCATAATATGAAATTTCAAACGAGAACCATTTGTTCTTAGAACCTAATAATCTTCTAAATTTCTAAGGATAAATTGTCTTATCTCTTATGGTTTTAGATTCGGCCTTATTGACCCGTTCGAATTGATCATCCTGTATGATGCACTGTCTGAAAAAAATATTTTCTTGTAGGTTTGGACAAATCCGAGAAGACCAAGGAGCAGTCGATGTCCAAACGTGTCAAAGAGCGTATGAAGGGCTACTACTACAAGACAAAGACCGCACTCCTGACATCGGAGCTGTACGTTCTCTCGAAAAACGGACGCGGTAAGAATCTAATTGATCAGTTCCTATTGGATCTTCGCGCATTGCTCGAGGGCAACAAGTACAACGATGGTTATTTCAATAGGAAATCTGAGATACGTATGTGCAAAGACAGCGGACTGTTTGAATGCGGGGGACTCTGGGACAGCAACAAATGCACATATGACGGTCACATTATTAATCCTTACAGGAGTCGCGAGGAGCGCATACTCTTTCAGACCTGGAACCTAGACCATAGGATTGAGCTTTCCAGGTCAATTATACCGAAAATACTAGAAGCTGTACAGGGGTTGTGTATAGGTGATGTAGCGTGCGTGACTTGTAAAAAGGGTGTAGCCAAGGGTGCGATAGAAACGGACAGGTACTATTTGCAAATATTCACGCGAGATAATTTAAAATTGGTACATATTGTTTGCCACCATAAGGGGAAACACAGTGCTGTGTCCGAAATGTACACAATATGTCTAAAATGTTTAGTAAATAAAAAAGTGGATAAAGTACTTTAAAATGTCACAAATGTGATTATAATTGACCCAGAAATCTCAATAAATATTGTAGCTTGATGTGCCAAATTTATATTATTTATATTGATGGCATAGAACCAGATGTAGTATGTCCATAAAAAAAAGAGTTATGAACTAGTTATTATAGTTTTATGAACTAACTAATAACTAAATCAAGGATGGTAAAATCACCAAAATATACATAGGTATCTAGATTTTTCATTTTAAAGTTTCTATAATTTTAATGTTCATACAAACATTAAAATTTTCTGTAAAGTAAATTATAATTTTTTGCACATACAACGTCTGTGCTCTAATGTCATTTGATATTTTAATAGTTATGTTTATTTATTTAGTATTAACATAATTTAAAATCAATTGACTGAGAGGTTTTTTTTTTTAATGCCAAAAAGTAGTATATATTTTTTTTGTTTTAAGCCGTAATTATAATGTAAAAATTTTATAAATATTTATCTTAATATTTTTATTGAAAGACATAATTTTATGACACAGAATGTTTTATGGTATCTTTTATAATTACCTAATATGTAATTGTCTTACTTCAACTGCAAGATTACTTTCAAATAAGTCTATCCGACAAAATAAAGTAAACTTATTGGCTTTGTAGCAAGGACGAGCGCGATCTCAAGGCCGTTCCCTTGACCTAAATATCAGGTCTACCGGGAAAGCTCTATCAGAATATAAATTCGTTAGCCGACTATTTTTTTTTTCGTAAAACTTTATTTTCTTTTCTAGCCTTAAATTTGATATTAAAACATTTTATTTCACTTTGACTCACTCTATCTATACTTAGGTATCGTTTGGCCATCAATAAACAGCCAAAACTAGTGTAGGGAGCTATAATTTGGAACATAGCTTTATTTTATAAACATACTAACTGGTGCCCGCGACTTCGTCCGCGTTCTGGATGAAATTTTCATGGTGATCGGTCCAGTAGTTTTTGCGTGAAAGCGTAACGAACAAACAAACTCACATTCACAAGGATTAGTATAGATGAAATCAAATAGGCCTTATTTAGAAGCGTCGACATTCCCTATAATTATATGTATGTTCGCAACCTTGACGATAGATAACAGAGAAAGGCAAACAAAGACAACAAAATACATAAAGACACGATTAAATAAGTTACCTAAATAAAATTTGTGTTTAAGATCAAATTCCAAGTTAGAAAAGTAAATATTATTAGTTTAGCAGTTTATGAAAAGTAATTAGTTGGCGAATCATGTTAACCACTAATTAACAAAATCAATATGGGATATGGGATTTTTTTTTTATTATTCATTTTGAATATTCTTTCAGGGCTTTAAAGAATGAAAATTAGTGTAGGTAGTTAAAAATAGCTTAAATTTAAATGTAGCTAATATTTACACGTATTTTATTGTTGATGTTTTCAAATATAACGTTTCTATTCCATAATTGATCTCCTTCCCTTCTAGACGTAAGATTTAGGCTAAATGTTGAATTCCAAGTTATTTTTGTATTTACGATATTAATGAAGAAACCATGACGTATATCTTTTTATACCATTATTTGTTTGAGCGAAGTTGTAATAGAATATATTGCTACATTATTTAAATTTACACTTCGGCCTAACAAGAGCAATCAAATGTTTATTAACAAAAATACTATGTTATTATAGTATATCACACGCACAATATTTTTTACTTTACCTTTGAAAATAGTCCAGTATTGGATAGTATTTTTTTCGTGTCTTTATCACAATTTTTTTTTATTAATAATTTAATATATAAAAAAAAATATTCATTGAAAATTTTAAGTGATTTTTTTATCTTAAAAAATTGGTTATACTTAAGCTAGGTACACACGTTGGCGACTTTGTTCGATGGCGATTTAAGCTAACCATTCATGACGAAGGTAAAATTTCGGTGTCATTCAATAAATTCCATCACAAATGAACTGAATAAATTAGGTAGGTTTGCCATTTTAAAAATTGCAGCGATGTCGCTGGCGACTAACGACTTTGTAGCGATAAGATCGATAAATAAAGTCGCTGACGTGTGTACCTCACTTTAGAAAAATGTGTATAGACTGTACTTCATCTCTTATCGAACGGTGTATAGAGAAAACAAACGCATGAGTTTGTTTTGATGCTATGATCAAAGAAACTAGGCTAGGTATATCAAGGTTTAACAAGTCATTGTTGTAGTTGATATTTCTTTAACTACACACACTATTATCAGAAGATCAGTCAATTTTCCCCATTATATTTTACAAATGGCAACCCCACACGGTTAAATTTGGTTTAGAAATTAGGTCTTCAATCGAATTGCCCTGTGTGGGGCAAACCTCATTGTATGAACAGGGTTTTAGCTAGACGTAAACAAATATTTATTTTATATTTTAATTATAAAACGCGTGGAAAGTATTGGTGGGAACTGAACGAATTTACGGAATGTTGAAGTACTGATTAGTCTCCTAAACAAATTGACTTTTTTTACTCTAAATATTAATCCAGAGAATTAGGTTCGGCGCATACTAGCGCTGGCTCGAACCGCATCGAAGCGTCAATCTAAAAATTTACATGGAATATCAACTCTTATCTGTTTAGAACAATTTAGGAAGAAAAATAAAACTGTTTCGTTGCGCTAGTGTGCGCCATCCCTTAGTTTCGTTATCAGTAAAAACACTTACCGGAAGGCTGAGCCGGAAGGTAACGACTTGGACCATACTGTAGTTTATTTTCTATGTGTTTAATTTTAACGCCAATAAGCAAAATTTTGTTACTTAAACTTGCTTCAAATAGTTGGGGTTCACAGTGAAATAATTCTCAACATATCTCGCTATATAAATATCCAAAGTTAACTAATACATAGAATAGAAAATTATACATTTTTAATAATAGGAAATACATTAAAACTGAAATATTTATATTGAAAAATACATACATTGATGCTATTTACGCTTTGTGTTGGCTGCAATATATATACACATTTAAAAAAAACATATTAATATATATTTTGGCAATGGTTTTTATTGTAGTTTTTAGTATAATATGTACTGTATATGGCATATTTGCGTGCTTATACAATGTGTTAATTGTAAATTTAATTATTAAAAACTTGTTAAAAAATCTAGTACCTAATCTCACGTTAATATTTTTTAAATTTTATTTTATGTCATATTAATTTAGGTACAAGGTACCTAAGTACAATATATTTCGATTTTTTGCATAAGTTCTTACTATAAGTAGGCATTAGGTATAAAATATTCTTGATAATTATGTTTAGACATTAAGAATAAATATATCGTTATATAGATATTATTACTATAAATTATGTAATACAATTTGAATACAATAATAAATGAGATGTCCTATTTTGTGACAATTTATAAAGGTAGGTTACTAAACTTGTTTGTAGTGTTTAGATGCAATAGCAATATTATCGCGTAAGTATTTTAATTGGCTCACATTATTCTGACGTCAATCAGGGAAATGCTAATTTGTACTGTTCTAGAAGATAATTTTCAAATACATAATTCTAATATCAATCGCATCATAACGGGATATAGAAATGGACTATCGCACTTAGTATTAAAAGTGACGAAGTTTACGTCTTTAAGGTCAGTTCACACTGACTGACCTAGTGAGACTTTTTTTCCCAGTAGTCCAGTCGTACAAATCAACCGGAATAGTGAAACCATTTTTCTGGTCCATTCGCAGTAGTCCAGTTGACTGAACTAGTAAGACTTTTTTTCCAGTAGTCCGATCGTACAAATCAACCGGAATAGTGAAACATTTTTCTTTCATTCCGGTTGTAAATCCAATTATGCAGCCAGCATGCTTGGGACTCTGCCTAGGGGACCGCTTGGACTATAAGACACAGTAAAATAGCTAAAATGAAGTTTATGGTTGTATTATAACGTTTCGGCACTTATCCGACAGACTGATGCGATTTTTTCTGCTACGCGTACGGAACTACTTGCAAACAACGTTGCGTCCAGTCGCTTAGAAAATGTATAGAAGCATTTAAAATGTTTTTATTTTAAGCAAAAATGTTCATAATTTAGTATAATATATTCTGTAATCAATGGCCATTGACTACATGGGCGTCTACTAGCTAGAAAGTTATCCCCATAATACGAAAAAAAGTTAAAGTTATGCACATTTGATTAAAAAAAATGTATTTCTCTAATAGTTTAACGTCAGAATAATATGAAAAAGCAATAATTAATAAAATGTAGTTGCTTCCAAACAGCTTTATAGGTGTAGCGTGTGTTTAGTATTAGATGTTAATTGTTAGTCCTTCCATATATTTCACTATTGTATTGTATTAACTTACTATAAGAATGACCTCATACTCATAAGAAAATTATCGTTCTGACTACATATATACAAACATGTTACTGTTTAGCAAAATCTTGATCATGGTGTTATGTCTAGTCGTAATAATGTGCATAAATGTATTTGTTGAAATACTTATATATTTACAATAAATACTTTGAATGGAAAAAGTGTTTTCTTTGACAAAAAATCACAAGAGTTTAAAAATAATATGATTACGAGACGTTTTAGATCTGGTGATGATAGTTAACAACAATAGGTGTGTAATAAAACACGTATCACTACATATTATAAAACAAAGTCCTACACCGCGTCTGTCTGATCGCGATAAACTCAAAAACTACTGCACCGATTTTCATGCTGTTTTCACCAATGGATAGAGTGGTTCTCGAGGAAGGTTTTAGTATATAATTTACAAAGTTACGCGGGCGAAGTCGCGGACAGCAGCTATTTAATATTATAACAATGAGCCTTTTTTCCTCTCAAGATTCAAAAAAAGATCCACCAGAGACAGCACTAGTGGGGGTATATAGTGAGTCTTCTTTATAGATATCAGAAATGTAGATAATTAAGCAAAAAAAAACAACATTTGAACGACACAATGATGGTTTATTTTATAAAATAACAGGTGTTTCATCTCCTCTTTCTGCCACCTCCCTTTTTACTCGGGTTCCTTTGGCCTTTACCGGCTTTAGGCTTCTTGGCAGAAAAATTCGTGGCGTTTCCACCACCTCTACGTGGGCCTGAAGATTTTTTAGTTTGCTTCTTTTCCTCAGATCTCCTAGAAAGTAATAAATACGATATTTTTCCATTTATATTCTAATTTATGTAGAAGCTCTGCTCTTGTTACCCTTAATTTTTTATTTATATACCAACCATTTTTCTTCTCTAAAGGACACAATTTGGAAAAATATCGGCATTGATTTAAAGTAAAATAGTTGATCAGTCAACGCAAATAAAACAGAACCTATGCAAGTTACAATTTGTTGGCGAGGAGTTGAGAACGAAATAACAGCACGTGTGCCGATGTGTTTTAGTTTTAGTGCGGTTGGCAGCGCACTTGCAGCACCTGTGACGTTCCTTGTGTCATAGGCGACGGTAGCCACCTCCCATCAAGTGGACCAAAAATTAAGGTTGATAGTCAGCCTGTCTATCAACCCTAACATAAAAATTCTTGAAAGTTGACTACTTACTGCACTTGTTCCTGGTTTATGTGTTTGGTGACGGCCTTCTCCAAATCGATTTTGGGTTTCTTATTGAGAATGTTGTTCAGAAGATTAAGGTTGCTCTCCTTCTCCGCCTGCGGCGTGGGAATAGGCGCTTTGCGTTTTCGCACTTTGCCCGGAATGAGTTCGTGAATCCCCTTTCCCCTCGCTTCCTTCTCTTTGGGCAACTTGCTTTGGAACTTGCCCAAGGAGGCTGTCGATCCTTTCGCTATCGATGCAGCTGTTCCTAGCTGTCAAATTTAAATCACACATTAGTGAGGGGTAGCGGTACGCTAGTATATTAAATAAATATAAAAAGTACTTTATGTTTACCGTGTATAAATATAAACCTGGGAAAATACTTCTTTAAAGATTACAATCTAACCAGAGAAATAATGACCAATTTTAATTTAACCTACACAACTAAATAGATTTTTAAACTAAGAACAATGTCAATTAAGACAATTAATTGACAAAATAGACCTGGATAAAAACAATTCTATCCCTAATCCTACTATATATGGTCGGCAGTGCACTTGTCTACCATCTTCTATAACCACCTACCATCACATGAACCGTTAATCTCTGTAGATCTTAACATAAAAAAATCTATAACTCACATGAAATAAAAGTCTTCTTTAATATAGGTATTAAAAAATCTGCATTTATGTTTAAAAAAATTAGAAAAATTACCTGTGTAGCCGATGCTTTCTCCGATGTGACCGGCAAGCCAACCCGTGGGATTTTCACTTTCTTTGATCTAGCTATATTCTTCAGCCTTTGCAGTTCATTTTTAGCCACTTTCTCCGATTTTTCTCCTGACTTCTTTTCATACATATCAGTCATCGGATCCAGATTCTGTGGGACTTCTATCAGCCAGTTCTTCTCCTTCTCAGCTTCTGCCCTCTTAAAACTGTAAGTATATTTATAATTTCAGATGACACGGTTGTAATAAATTTTAATTTAATATTTACAGATGAGCACCGTAGAATAACACATAAAGTATAAGTTGGCTTGCCATCAATTAGGCATCAGCCTGCCTGCCACTTTTTAACACAAAAGAAAATGAAAAATAATCATACTCATTCTTGCATATTAAACTAATAACTGGTACAGTAATAATGTGATGTTTACACATTGACTGTTTTTATTTCCCTCATGAGTATGGTGTAACCTTACATCAATTTGTGCTTTTAGCCAGAGAAAAAAAACATTTGTGCACTGTCAGACAAAACATATGTCAGAAGTGATCAATATACTTAGGCGATCAAATATATAATAGTGGTACATGTCAGAGACATAGAGAGAGAAGTAAAATAAATATTTTAAATGATTAATTATTAGTATTTAATTTTGTAGAAATGTTAAAAAAAAACATTACAAGAAGTGTCACATGATTGTTATACTGAAGCGTCACACAATATTTGACCCTGAAATTTTACTCTCACTAATAGCACACAAAGAAGTTTTATTTAAAAAAATATATACAAAGACAATACAAACCCAAATAGTGGCACCCATTTCTGCAACTGTTCATCCCATTTCAATTTGTCCTTCTTTTTTTTAGTGATGCCCTTTGATTTAGCAAATTCCTGCCATTTTGTTAGTGGTTTAGGTTTAGGAACAGGCTTTGAGCGTGGCAATATTGTCATTGCGGCCGGTAATTTTACCACAATAGCTTCGTCTATCCTCTCTGTAGGAAGTTCCCACACTTTATTCAGCAGGAGTTGTACATTATCTCTTGTCAATGACTGCAAATAGTTGTTTCTTTCAGCTTCTGATCTATAATAACAATCACCAAAGTATAATCAACAAAATCACCAAAAATTTGTTGCATATCAATTCTCATTCATGTTGCAATGAAATATGAATAATAAAAAATTTGCCTCTTATTTATACTATAAATGTTGTGGATTAAAATTTTTCATCTAAAATTAAACACAGACATCACCTGCTACTATAATGAAAATGAGCAATTAACATTTTTTTTTAAATGGTCATCAGACAAGTTGATAGTACTTGATGCTAGTTGGCTATCATAGCTTTTTAATATAGGCAATGTCACAGGTGCTGCAAAGGCACTGCAAAAGGTGTTAAATTCGTTTATGACTGAGTTTATAGAGAAAATTTACTTTTTAAATCACTACATATTAAAAAACAAAAGTCCTCCGCCGCTCCTGCTTTTCTGTCTGTTTGTTCGCGATAAACTCAAAAACTACTGCACCGATTTTCATGCTGTTTTCACCAATGGATAGAGTGGTCCTCCAGAAAGGTTTTTAATATATAATTTATAAAGTTACGCGGGCGTTGTCGCGGGCAGCAGTATCATATAAGTTAAGGCATTTATCCTGACTAAAGACCTATTAAATAAACCTATAATAGGACCAAAACAGTGAATAACACATGTAACCACTTCCAAGTATTTAGTAGATAAGTATTTATACCTACTTTAAGAGCTTATTATCCAAATCGTTCGTGTCCGATACAAGGAGAGATCCAATATCATATTGCAACTCCAAATGTTTTTCTACAGCAATGTTTTTATATTTTTCAGATTTCTTCTGTTCCTTGTCTAATATCTGGTTGACGATTTCCATTTCAATTCAACATTCACTTAACCACGAAATAAAAAATAATGGTGTAAGATTGTGACAAAAATAAATATAATCTTTTAATAATAACCCTTGGTAATTAATATTATTTCAGGTATTGTATATATAGCTTGCAAAACCACGTCGTACAAAATCCAGTAAACGCTGGAAACGCACGTGCTCCTATATAGTTTTTAATTTTCTATAATAATGACATGACAGTCGTGACATAACATTACATGTCTCAGTATATAAAAAGTTACTCTATGTTTACATGATAAATTGATAACAAGACAAATTGACAATTGATAAATTTGACACTGACAACTCGCACGCCACTGATCTTAATAAAGCACTGGATGGGTTATGCCTACAAATACTTTCGTGTACCATTTTGAAGCGCCCCCGTACGCAATTATGGTAACTAATTTTTACGTTTGCCTAGATACGTTGCCATAGATAAGTATAAAAGTGCCTGTTTTATTCCGTTAATATTGTCCATGTATATATTCGGACGCAGCCGCCAGTCACCAATTAAACTCACAATAGTTGGATATGCTATATTACATCGTTTAGTATTTACATAATATACATTTCGGTTAGTAAGAATATTTGTAGCTATATATTTACAATTTTTCACAACACCACTTTTTTGATACTGACATGACAGATCCTATTCAAAAATCTTCTCTAGCCTTCTATGTCGATGACGCTTGGAAAGGTTGTATATTAGTGGTGTATCGCCACAATTCTATTTGTTGATGTCTTAGGGACTGTTTAAGTGTATTCTGTAAATGTTCCTATCATGCGGACATCACTAGTTTTAGTTCCATGTACTTACACTCCATAGCCTACAGCGCCCAAATGGCGAATTAAATATTTTGAAAACAGCCTATCCAGTGGTTTATTACAGATCAGTGTCGATTTTTTTTTTGCATTTTCAGAAAGCTGCCCCGAGCTTGCGTCACATTCAAATCGTCAGTTTTTCAAATGGGAGCTTAATTTGGATTCACTTAACATCCCTTCTGAATATCTGACGCGCTCGAGTAACTACATTTTATTTTTATTTTTAAAGCCTTTGTACGGGAGAACCCACCACCCAAATCGTCAGATTAACATATATCCGTCATCAGGGACATGTGGGCCGTATACATTATGAATATCTGACGCGCTCGAGTATGTCCATGTGACAGATTTTTTTTACATTTTTGAAAGCCTGTAGACGCTCAACCCACCATTGAAATGAAAAACTTCATATAACCTTTTCGTCTTCCTACAATCTAATCTTCAAAATCCAATAGGTCCCAACGACGCTCGAGTGACTACACATTTAGCATCGTCGGCTCCCCAACCATTATGAATTTGGCACTTTATTGCCACCCTACCATCAACCTGTCTGCCGACTTTTACATAAGAGAAAGTGAAATCGAAATTCTAATTTAATCATTGTAATACCACAATACAATCACTGAATAAAATATTGAATTTAACTAGCAAATAGCAATTTGTAATTTTTTGCCACTCAATAATCTTTATCTTTTAAAGCTTACACAGTTCAATGAAATTGGTACAATAACACTAACTAAAAACATTATTTTACTGTTAAGCAATTAAAATTTCTTAATGTTGTTTTATTGTGTCAAATAAAAAGTAAAAAGACAAAAATTCATCACATTAAACAATTCTAAATGAGTTACTCACTGAGTCAACTCTGTTCGATATGCCTAATGTACAAGTCCCATCTCTAAAACTGGCAGTGACCCTGCGGCGACGTTTGTTTACCTTTTTGATCAAAACTTATTCATGTTTATTTATATTTTGTCAATTTGATTTGCCATTAAATGAACTAAATAATTATTTAATGTACCTTTTTTTTTATCTCCGCATGTGATAATTATTCCGATTTATTTTTTCTTTGCACAATCTTCACATAGTAAAAAGAACAGTTAAAAAACTTATCACGTTAAATAATGTCAGAACCAGATAAAGTGCATGTTTTTAAACGAGAGAACAAATTTTTAGTGAAGAGTGGATGTAAAAAGCGTATGTGGAGATCCTTAAAACAGATTTTGACTGCAGAGAGAGCATTACCTTGGCCTAATGACGCCGTTTTGTGTAAGCACCATGGATGATACTACAGAGAAGAAGTGAAATTTATAAATATCAATTTAAGTAACTAATCTATATATATTTTTCAGATTATTCAATCAATGCACCACCAACTTTTAAACCAATAAAAAAATACTCTGACATATCTGGTTTACCAGCACCATACATAGATCGGCATTCCAAATTGTATTACAGTAATGCAGAAGAATTTGCCACAGTTCGGAGTTTACCAATGGATATAACAGCAGGATATCTTCAGTTAAGGGGTGCAAATATTATTGTAGGATAAGAGTTTTCTAAACTTTGCTTATTTATAAAAAGGGGACTGGTATAAAATAGGTAGGTCTATAAAAAAATTAAGTATTTGCAATCTTTAAATGTCTCTAGTTGAAAAGTATGTCACTTTAGTAGTGGCTTACTAGCAGATACCTGTCACTCCGTTTGTGTGTACTTCACCAAATTTTATTCACAAAAACTTGTTTTACTTACTAATTTCAACAAAAAACTGTTGGTTGGATCCATACAAGTATGTAATGGTGGTAGAGAGATTGGAAGAACTTATGCACCATGAATATTAAAAGCATAGCCACACATCGTTTAAACCGAGATCCATTGGAAAACTGCTTTGGTTGCATTAGATATTACTGTGGTTCAATTGATAATCCTACAATAAGTCAGTTTATTTCTATAATGAAAACTGCTGCCATTATACTGTTTATACCTTAAAATTGTCTTGTATTACCTATACCTATTATAAGTTTTTTGTTTGTGCTGTTGGTGTACCTTTTGAAAAATAAATAAAATAAATTAGCAACTTGTGAAACACCAGAACAAATTGTGAAGTAGACACAGCCAAAGATTTAAATCGAAAGATGCGGCGTAATCTCCTCGCGCCATACTAAAAACACACCGAAAATTCTTAACAATGGGTTGGGCGCAGGCGCTCAACCCAACTACAGTTGCACGCCAGCTACAGTGAGTGACGGTCGCTTGTTGAGAGCGTCGCTATCGTCACAGTCACGTTTGAAGTAAGGAATGTGTTGTCTGTGTTTAAAAGTGTGTTTAGACAAAGGTATATGTATTTTATACTTTTGTCTTTAGTATAATGTATGTTGTATTTTGTAACACACTTTCGCTAGTAATGCCGCATCTCTCGATTTAAATCTTTGGACACAGCCATATTAAATGATAATTTTATCACTTTTTTGTCATCTAGCCCTTGTGATATTTCTCGAATCTGAAAGTGCTGAAATTTTCCCAAACATTGGTATGGATCAAGTTTTATCTAATGCAACTGAAGCAATAGAGCAGGCAACTCCAGAAGCTCAAGCTTGTGCATATGTGTGTGATGATGTCTTAAGTGATGACACCTATGCACAGAAACTTATGTTTTCAAATTTTAGGGAGTACACAATCTAAGTATAATTATGTTCAAAAGGACTTTGTGAATTGTGTTTCCACACAAAGACTATATAAGTCAATGGCGTCACACTCTTAAATAACTTTTCTCCGAGAATCTTGGACTGAAAATATTAAACAAAACGTTATGCACATGTTCAATCTAGTAAATTATACTTTTGTCAGTTCATTTTTTACATTAAATGTTTATTGATTTTTTAAATATGTTTATCTGCTACAGTACAATACCATTCCTGGAAAGCAAAAAAAAAAAAAACATAAAAGCATTAAATAGTGGTCAAGGAATTGACCAGCCAGAATGGAGCATGGAGCTAGTGTAGCATTGATGTTTGATATGATAATGACCACCAGATATTATATGATTGGTTGGTTGCATAGTCTAAAAATAACCGTAAATAAAATTCTACTAGTGCGTCACACACCAATGCTACTACAGCGCCGTCTAATTGATCGTATTCGATGGATACTTCTCCAATGGGTTCTCCAATGAGAACCCACGACCATGGAGAATAGAGGCTCCATGGTCGTGGGTAAGAAGGGGCCCTAGACAAAGTGCCATAACGATAACGATAACGAAGTTCGATAGTTATAAATGTATGTGAAGTATCACGTGATTTAGCGAAGGCATATGTCAATCCCATACATTTTATTTTTAGCGAATCGAATCGCTACGGAGCGAATGCAACTTGTCTAGGGCCCCAGGTTAAAGATAGTTTTATTTGCCATTAACTGTGAAAATGTTTTTTATATGAAAAAAAGATCAAAAAAATTAATAACAGTAATAAATTTTTATAATTAGGTAGTTTTATCCTAAAGCTAAATTTTCTTTGAAACATGCAGAAACTTACGAAATTAAAAAGAATAATGAAAGTAATAGTGTATCGTTCTAACTAAAGCGGCCTTTACATTTAACTAAATTTAGTGCACTAAATTCAGACAGCGAAAAAAAGCTTGCACTTTACATTTTATCTAATTAGCCAGCTGACACAGAACTTTCTGTATATATAAGTTACTCTATGCAGTTATGCACGTATAACGGTGAATTCCGAGCGTGAACTCGTTGCCCCTCATTTCGGTAATCTTTATTTTTATATTTACTGTGGCCTTTGTCCCATAGATAGGGCATTTCTTGATATAATTCAATTAAAGAAGAATTACTTCTTTTTCTCTAGCGGCCATCGCTGCTGGAAAGCAAAGAGAATAAAAAATAAAATAATCACGATACTCCCACTATGTTTTAACCTGCTTGAAAGCAAAGAGAATAAAAAATAAAATAATCACGATACTCCCACTACGTTTTAACCTATATAATGCGCTGCGTTCGGCGAGATTTCATAGAGTAGGTAGGTATCAGTAGGTATATATTGGAGAACAGACAACTAAAAGCATTTCTTGTTTAAATCGCTTTACACGTGGCTAAATTCAGCATGCTAACTGATTTAGATCGGCAGACACAAGGAGCATTGAGATAAGGAGGACAATCTTACATAGGTGTTAAATTGAAAAAGTGGCAACTAAATCCGATAAATGTGTCGTTCATTGTAAAAGTGGTGTAACTCCATATTGTTAAAAACATCTTTTCTTGCCTAATGGTATCACATTTAGTCATATCTTTCAATATAAAAGTGAAGTAACTCCAATAGTTGCATTAAAATTCCATAGATGAAAACAATGAATGAATGCTTATATTTTTTTTCCTACACTATAATTCGCAAAAAGCTCGTTATTCTAAAATTCAGTTACAGGGAGATAATTCACTTTTACAATGAACGACACAAATATCGATGGCGATAGCAGAGAGAATATGGAATGAATGTAGCAGTAGTTGACGGAGTGGAATGCGCCGTTGAATTTTGGTTAATTTGTTTACTATCCCTAGCCTCACCAGCGCCACCAATTTATCGGTTACGACGGACACTTTTAATACTTAGAGATTGTCCTCCTTATCTCAATTCTCCTTGGGCAGACACCAGTCTGATTGTCTAATTAGTGTGTCTAAATGTCTTTACACTTGTCTAAATCCCGTGTCTAATTCATTTAGTGCACTAAATTTAGCCAAATGTAAAGCCCGCTTAAGGTATTGCCACTTTTTAATTTCTTAACTTTTAT
Organism: Synanthedon formicaeformis; assembly: GCA_945859745.1. NCBI lineage: Eukaryota > Metazoa > Arthropoda > Insecta > Lepidoptera > Sesiidae > Synanthedon > Synanthedon formicaeformis. The sequence goes on from OX243964.1 coordinate 2,115,266, forward strand.
GCCAAGCTATATATCTTAGTCTACAGCTGTTCTTGTGCTGTGGTATTATAAAGTCTATGTTATACATTTCTATTTCACTATTATTTGTGCTGTGGGTGGACTCAGACTGTGAATGGATTGGATTGGATATAAAATAATAAATATTTTTGATCGAGAACGGGAAATAATGAATGAATGTGGTCTTGGAATTTGGAACGAGTTGACAACTTAAAACGTGTGAATAAAGTTTGTAATTTATAAAATTTCTAACTAAAATATCCAGAGATGTCTTCTTCGCTGTTTCTGAAAGGGAAATCCAGACAAATACACAAAAGGAAAGGTGACAAAATTAAAAAGAAGCCTAAAAAACACGTCGGACCTAACCTACAAAATGGTAAAGATTCATCTGAGAGCGATTTGGACATAAAGAAGTTTTCTGACGCCGAAGAGTCAGAGAGCGACCACGAGACCGCCGAAGAAAAGAAATTAAGATTAGCAAAAAAATACTTAGAGGAAATTGAAAGAGAAGAAACGAAGAGGACCGAGCTAAAAGAATCTGATGAAGATGTAGTGGGCAAACGTTTACAGAGAGACTATTTGGAACAAAAAGGCAAATTGCGTGTACAAGTCGCCGACAACTATATTGTACCAGTTGAGAGCGATGTCAGATTGATACGTGCTAAAGAGCATCGCTTGACCCTCACCTGTGTTATAATAAATAACGACGGCGAATACATATTAACCGGGAGCAAATGTGGTACAATTATTAAATGGAGTTTGAGAGAAAAGAGAAAACTAGGTACCTTAACTTACAAGACACATTCTCATCTAATTAAAGGTGCCATAACGGGGTTAGCGATAAGTACAGATTCAAAATTCTTGGCCACTTCCGATTCATCAACAAATATTCAAATATGGAACCCTAGTACTTTGAAACATCTACACACGTTCAAGGGTCACAAGGATCAAGTTACTGGTCTTGTATTTAGGAAGAATACACATGATTTATTTTCAGCCAGTAAAGATAGGTCTATAAAAGTTTGGTCTTTAGATGAAATGGCATACGTGGAGAGTTTGTTCGGTCATCAGTGCCCGATAACTTCAATAGATGCTTTAACGAGAGATAGAGTGGTCACGTCTGGGGGCAGAGACACAACTATAAGGGTATGGAAGATAGTGGAAGAATCACAGTTAATATTTAACGGGCCAGAGGGAAGCTTGGATGAGGTGAAGCTGTTAGATGAGGAACATTTTGTGTCAGGAAGTGACAATGGTTTGTTATGTATTTGGAGTGTTTTGAAGAAAAAGCCTTTATGCGTTGTTCCCGAAGCTCACGGTGTCGAAAATAATGTGCCTCGTTGGATCACGAGTATTGCAACACTCCTCAATTCGGATGTATTCGCATCTGGATCTTACGATCAGCATATTAGATTATGGAAAGTTTGTGATATGTATAGAAAAGTGTTGCCTTTATTTACCATTCAAATTAATGGTTTTGTAAATTCCATACAATTTAAGTCTGACGGTAAACAATTGTATGCAGCAATTGGGCAAGAACATAAATCTGGAAGATGGTTTAAACAAACAGATTCCAAAAACGGTTTACTGATTGTAAATTTAAATGTTAAGTCTTAATTGTTTTTTAAAAATATAATAGTTATGTTCATTTACTATCATGACTTTGATTTTAGTGACATTATGCAGCAGCAAATTAAATTCCTAATTTACCTCTATTAACAATGTAGCCTATTCATTGATAATGTAGCTGGTGAAAGATTTTTTAAAATTTGTTGCTGTGTTTGAGTTTATGCATTACAAGCAAAAATAAAAGCCTTTCTTTATAATACTAATATAGACTAGCGACCCACTCACTGCTTAGCCTGGGGTGCAATTTTTATATATATAAAAATCTTCTCTGTCCATATAATAATATAAAAAACTGAATCAAAATCGGTCTACCAGTTTTTATATTTTATAAAAATCATGAAGTTAATGGCACCTTTGAAAGCCATATTATTTACTAGCTGGCCCGCTCCCGGTTTAGCCTGGGGTGCAATTTTTATAATAAACTAGCTGCTGCCTGCGACACTGTAAATTATATACTAAAACCTTCCTTCAGAACCACTCCATCCATTTGTGAAAACAGCATGACAATCGGTGCAGTAGTTTGAGCTTATCGCGAACAGACAGACAGACGCGGCGGAGGACCTTGTTTTATAATATGTTAGGATATTTACTCAATCCAACCAATAAATCACCTTACACCGCCATCTGTGAGAATCTTATGGAACTCACAGTTAACTAAGTTCTCACATATGGCGGTGTAAAGTAAATTATAAATAAGATTCAAGTATTACCACAGTTTTACAACTAATATTACGTTCCGTTGTATATATCGAGGGTATTCTGGCAGAACCAAATAAGTGCAAAATTTAACGAAAATTAGATACATAGGCATACTTATTTTTATCTAGCAAAACAGTATAGGTAACTGAATTAGCTTTTATGGTTTATTATTTCACCGTCAAACTTTTAAATGCTCTTTGTGTACTATCCGTTTCTGCCAGAATACCCTCGATATGTTAAAGAACAAACATACTTACATATTTATAGTCCCTCAACTTCGTATTGCTGTGTATGACACAAACACGAGAGAGCTTTATCAGGGTGCGACTTTTCAATAGTTACCGTGCCATTCAGTTGTTAAATTGAAAGAAAACTAGTATTGGCTGTTTTAGAAATGGTCTCCTTATTCGTATTGTAGTGCAACACCTTTCTTGTTGCTTGTGTTAATCGATGACGACCATTCCCGCTTGTTTTAGTTAGGTTAAATTGCTTAAGTCAATTCCATATCACATAGCCCAGTGAAGATTGTCAGATTTTAAATGAAAAATTTCATCAACAAGCATTTAGTTAGGTTTAAAATAAAAGAAGAGAAATTTTACTCAGAATTTTATTTACGACGATAATCGCACAGTGTGGGACGAGTATCCATCAATGAATCCATAGTCTTCTTTCTCGACGAATTAAACCTATCGACTTATGAATAATACTTTTAAACCTATGGGTAAATACAACTGAAAAAATGAGCCAAGGGCAGGTCGATACGGGATAAACCTAGACGCTCTATCTGCAATCAGCACAGCAAACTGCCACAGCAAACACAGGCCAGCAAGCAGCACCGGCCTGCCAAACAAACCATTATGTTAATCTCATCTGCACTTTACTGCTCATACTGATACCTATTATTTATAACGAGCACGGCTGTCCAACATATTAATTTTAGACAGATATATTTCAAATGAAAAATTACTACAAAAATAACGTTAATTTAAAAAAGTAAGTGATTCGCAGGCCACATCTCCATCGCATCTCACGTGGTACGGGGAGATTAATAAAAATCAATGAGAGAATTATTAATAATATAAAAAAAGAAGTACCGCAATATTGTGTCTCGGTTTGTCAATATTATATAAAAGATTTTACTCATAACTTATGTAACTGCATAAACAGCAATTCGTCAGTTGTCAGCAAACAGCGACACCGCATTACCAACCCCCTCCCCGCATACCGCGTCACGCCCCGCGGACTCCGCGCCCTGAGCCCTGAGCATACCAACACCACAATTACCAACATCGCTCGTTCAAACAATCACTGGCAGCCCTTAACACGTTAATTGCCATTAACTGCTAAACGCGACTGCGACGTCGCGTTGTGTGGCAATTAACGTGTTAAGCCTGCTGCACACAACTACATAGTCAATAAATTTAAGATTTTTAAACTAAAGATATGAGCCCTACTACTTGAGTTTTTATTCTCCCCGAGGCGGTACGAAGTTCGCCGGGTCAGCTAGAATTACATAAATAAGTGTATAAAATACACGATATTATTTGTCTTTGATATGGCACATTGTTTTTAGCTTGAAAATCTCTACATATTTTTAAGAGCGTCTGAACGTCATGTGCAACAGGCATTATACAAAAGGGCTTTTGTATGCCAAAATAATGGTAATATTGTTACAGATGTTATCATAACCTGATTGTTGGGAGACTTGGGAGTCGCTATTGATAAATCATTTTACTTTTTTTGACGTCGTCAACTTATATTATTAAGTTATCTTGTGGCATGTAGTTATTTTTACAACAAAGACTAACTTAATATTAGTCATAATACACAATGGAACGAAATATAGATCCCCATGTCGAATTCATTACATTTCTGGGGATTCACATCATAATTTTGTTCTATAATTCATATTTACCAACCATTGAAATAGAAATATTATTATCTTAATATTAATAATAATAGAAGTCCCTATAAAATAAAATAAAAACATAAAACCATTATCAGTTTGCTATTTAGTTAAAATTACCACACATTAGGAAGATGTCCCATATTAATTGCCAAATTTAGCCCAATTATCCCCTGGTAAGAGAACAACATCTGGAAATTAGTAAATTCAAACCACAAACATTTTAACATTGATTCAACACATGTAAGGAAAGTTCAAGTTCAATTTATATACAGTCCTTATATAGAAAAAAAAAATCGTACTAATATTACACACATTGTGAAAAAAAAAAAAAAGAATTACGAAAAGAAAGGACTCCAATTAATGTTTACATTTAAAAAATAAAGTTGAAATGAAAATCATAAAAACTTAAAACAAACTCTTCACGACAATAATTCAATGTTTTAAGTTAAATATACGAATAGAAGTTAATCTTAATTATTAGGTTAATATAAAAATAAAAATTACACTACATACATTTTTGTTTACACCCTTGGCTGTTTTAATTTTTTATGAGAATTAAAAAAAAATACACAAAAGAAAGTATATTTGTTACAATATTTAATGTAGATTAAGGAAAACTTAGAGTAAATGTAATAAATGTCACTATGTTGTTCATAGTTAGGTGGATGCCTGTAATGAAGGTTTAGTACCTGGCTTAAAGGCTGCACAGGGACTTGAGGAGCAGCCCTTCAGCACATCATTGTGAAAACTCAACCTGGAAATCAAAATAATCACATTATAGACTAATTAGCTAGTGCCCGCATTTAGTAATCACAAATCTTTTAAACTAGCTGATGCCCGCGACTGCGTCCGCGTTCTCTATAGTCTTCCTCGATAAATGGACTATCCAACACAAAAATAATTTTTCAATTCAAACAAAAAAAAAAAAAACTCTTCAGCTTTTATATATTAAAAAAAAAATGAACAAATTTATAATTCATTCTAGGGAAATCTGATTTTATACTGCTACATAAAAAATTATAAATTTAAACTGCTTATTTGTTAGAAATACTTTGGGTATATCATTTATAATAACAAGTTGAATTTCTCTCTTGCTCAAATGAATACGAGTATAGATAGATTTATTACCATTGAAGTAAGTACTACAAGTATGGAATTTGCATTACAAATGCCATAAGCGCCACATAAAAAGTACACCTAAAAACGTAATCATGGCGGAGTCAATGGTAAAAGGTAGTAACGACCAAGTTTTCCTATTAATTTTAAACTCCTATGTGTTGATGTAGTCACATTTTCTTTAAATGAGTTCATGCTCTATGAAATCCATAGTTGTAATACATTGATGGTTATTGCTGTTATTGACACAATTCAAAACAAGTTTACTTACCGGGCACTTCAATGCCTGGACCGCGAACGGCTGTGACTGCGGCTGCGAGAGCGTCCCCGAGAGCTCTTCGAGTCGGAGCGAGACCTGCTGCGAGAGCGAGACTTGCTGCGCGAGTACGAGCGACGGCGGGACTTGGACCGGGACCTGGATCGACGACGTGAACGAGACCGTGAACGGCTAAAAAAACATCATCACAACACTCTCATTATCAAGACTATTTCTACTTTCACAGCCAGTTCTAACGTTGTTCCGCTGCGTTTCAAGCTTTAGCAATGCAGTTCACAGCGGCACCTTAACATGCCTCTATCTCCATGATCTAAACAAATCAACATTTTATTACTTACAACTATTAAAACACTTAAGGTGCTACGGCCGCCGCTGTCTCCATACAAACTCCAAGAGAAAAGTATACGCAAAGGGCGCTTGCTAGTGATCTATCTACCTCAAAATTTTACAAATAAGCCAGAAGTGTGAAATTTTTCTAAGTCTTTTTCGCCTCAATGTCCCGTAAAGTACACCCCGACCCTCATTTATGGTAGAATTGCGAGCATTTAAAATATGAGAGAGACAGCTCTAATGTTTGTATTCAAAATTATTAATGTGTAGAATTGCAGAAGTAAAAGAAGCACCTAATAAACTAGGTGAATTTAAATTTGGCCTAAGTTTGTATAGAAATCATCGTACCAGATTGACTCAGTGTGTATATATTTATAAGTGATTAAATGCTCCGATTTTAATTGATATGCTAAAAGAATTGGCGTTACCTGCGGCGTCGATCGTATCGGCTTCTGTATGGTGATGACGGGCGTCCATAGCGAGCCATTTGGACGCGAAGCTCCCTTCCATCCAACATGCGTCCATCTAAAGAATCCAAAGCCTCTTCAGCATCACGACGATCGAAGAATCTAGTGAGAGATTAGATTTAATTAAGTATAAGCTGAATACAATCTTACCTTAGGAAATACCGGTAATTACGATGACGTCACTAAAGTAACAAATAGTAAGCACCTGACAAAAGCAAAACCTCTGCTCTCTCTCGTGTAACGATCTCTGGGTATATAAATATCGCCGACTTCACCGCATCTCTCGAAAACACGGCGTAAATCGTCAGCCGATGTACGATAGGTCAAGTTATCGACTTTCAAAGACACCATGCCGTCGATGCGCGGCGGTGGTCTTCCGTAACTCATTTTGGCTTATTCTATCAAAATTCGTTAAAAACACTGATAATTCACTATAACAGAATGCAATTAAACAATAAATGTAAGGTTATTTTGTTGTGAAACTCACGAATAAACCACATTCACTTGCAACAAGAAATGGAATAAAATATGGCGGAAGGCGGTCGAATGGATGAATGGATGATGGCGCCGCCGCCCGCCAGTGCCGGACAGTGTTGCCGCCTCCCAATATTAAAAAGTTACTCTATGGTATTTAAAAACACCAGATCTTATATTGACAGTTTTATTTCACACACTTATTATTGAGTAGCATAGCAACCACATCTTACTTCTTTAATAATGTCAGTAATGCTATACAACCTATTTTTTAACACTTTCCCTCATTATTTAAAAGAAAAAGAAAGCACTCACTCCTAGCTCAGCTCGAATCTTACTAAGAGTTGGCTTTGGTGTTGGTTTAGTTAGGATGTCTGCCAGCTGATCCGCTGAACTAATCTTCTGGACATCCACCAGGCCTTCTTGCACGGTTTCACGAACAAAGAAATGTCTTATACGAATATGCTTTGTTCGTTTATGAAATTCGGGATTATGAGCGAGGCGAATGGCTGCTTCGTTGTCCACTTGCAGTGTGGGTATTCCGTCCAACTTTACTAGTTGGTTAAATATTCTTTGAAGCCACACTAGCTCTCGTGCACCTTCGCTTGCAGCAACTATCTCTGCTTCGGTGGTTGAGATGGCAACCGACGCTTGTCGTTGGCTTAGCCATGAAACAACACCTCCAGCAAATAAACACACGACTCCAGTTGTAGAGCGTCCAGTATGTTCATCTCCTCCATGGTCTGCATCACTGTAGCCTTTTATGATTGCTTGGGTACAATCAGAGCTATAGCGTATACCATAGGATGCCGTTCCTTTGAGGTATCTAAATATCCTCTTAACTTTTGCCCAATCTCCTTCAGTTGGATTTTCTAAAGACCTTGATACCACTCCCACAGCATAGGCTATATCGGGTCGCGTGCCCGTCATTAAATAGGCTAGAACACCTACTGCCTCACGATATGGAAACCTTTTTGCATCTATTTCTTCCGGAACTTTGCCTGATTCGGAAGTCCTTTCAATAGGTGTGGAAACTGGATCGCATTGATCCATTCCAAAACGTTTCAGAATTCTGTGGGCGTAGGACTCTTGTGAGATGAATATCGAGCCATCCTTAGTCTTTGAGATTTCCAGACCTAAATAGTATGAGGCTGGCTTGGTAGTAATCTTAAGCGTTTTTCCTAAATCGCTTATATACTCATTTGCCAAGTCCTCATCCGTTGTAGCAACAAGCCCATCGTCCACATAAAGGGCTACTAGAATTTTCTTGTTGTCAAAGTTTTTTGAAAACAGACAGCAGTCAGCTGCGTTCTGTATGAATCCTTTTTTAAGCAAGATTTCTTCAAAGCACGAGTTCCAGCATCGTGGCGCTTGCTTGAGGCCATACAGACTTCTCTGTAGACGACACACTTTTGATGTTCCATCGCTGAAGCCATCTGGCTGTTTCATAAAAATGACTTCCTTCAGTTTGCCATTGAGAAAGGCTGTGGAGACATCAAACTGCGTCAGATGCAGCTTTTCCTTGGCACTAACACTCAGCATGGCTCTGATAGTGGCCATTCTGGCTACAGGGCTGAATGTTTGATCATAATCAATACCCTTTCTTTGTTTAAAGCCTTTAACTACAAGTCTTGCTTTATATTTATCTACAGTACCGTCTGGATTCCGCTTTATCCTAAAAACCCACTTGCACGGTAGTGCCTTCCTGTCTCCAGGTAACTCACACAGTGACCAAACGTTGTTTTCTGCAAGAGATTTGATTTCGTTCGCCATGGCTTTCTGCCATTCGACACTATCTTTTCGTTCGAGAGCCTCTGCATACGTTTCGGGGAAACTTTCTATTCCTGTTCCCACGTGGCATACAAAATCATCGAGTTTCTTCGGACGAGCAAGTGTTGCCCTATCTCTCAAATTGTATCTAGGCTCCAGGTCAGGTTCGACTAAAACTAGACCGTCACATGCATCGACAAAGTCCTCATTTTCAGTACTCTCCGGTTCAACGTCTTCAATATTCTCGGTGGCAGAATTTTGCGGTTCAGGAATTTGGACTTCTGTTCTATCTCCCTCTAGAACAATATCCTGATCTCCGTCAACAATCTCAGGATGTTGCTCTTGCATATGAGTGCGTCCACTATCGCCTTCCTCGATTTCCTTTAACTGAATCGGTATACTGGTGGAAACTTTAAATTCAACATCAGTCTCGAACGTTATGTCCCTGGACCTTATCGTTTGTTTTCCGTTCCAAATGCGGTAGCCATCGTCATTCTCATAGCCTATCAGCAAACCCTTAATTGCCTTTTTACTCATTTTCTTACGATTTTGTTTCGGGATATGAGCGTAACATTCACTTCCGATTATTTTCAATTGGCTGATTTTTGGTTTCTTCCCGTGCCTCAGTTCAAAAGGAACCTTCGACTCAACTCTTGTAGGTCCTGTCCTGTTGAGCACGTAAGCAGCTGTGTTTATCAGCTCAGCCCAAAGCACTTGTGGCATGTTACCACGCATATGTAGCATCGATCTTGCAGCCTCAACGAGTGTGCGATTTTCACGCTCACTACAACCGTTTTGCTCCGGCGTATAAGGCATTGTCAGCCGCTGTTGAATGCCTTCTCTCTGCAGTATTTTTCGTACGTCCCGATTATCAAACTCTCCGCCATTGTCACTAAGCAGTGTCTTAATAGTATGGCCTACGTTCTTTGCTTCTTGCAGCATTTGAACCAGCTTATCTTTTACTTCTGACTTTTGCCTAATGAAGTAGACGAAACGATAGCTCGAGTAGTCGTCTTTGAACAGTACAAAATACTTGAATTTTGAGATGCTATCCGCGAATGGTCCACAAACATCGGTGTGCATTAGCTCTCCGCAAGCTGTAGCTCTTTCCCTTGTTCCGAACGGTTTTCTCTTTGACTTTCCATATATACAACCTTCACATTTTACTTTATCAGGACACAACTTTATGCCTAACTCACGCTTGGCTACACGAATGACATGGTTTTTGTCTTGATGTGCAAAACGCTCATGATACAGTTGTAGCAAATTGGAACCAGTTATAGCGTTAACCTCAATTGTTATCTGCTTTTGTGGCATAACTGTTTTTAAGTTCAATTTATAAAGTCCACCGTAGGGAATTCTCTTGCCAACAACTCTAGTCGTGCCTTCAATATCTAGTTTGCACTCTCTAGCGGTTGACGTGAAAATACTTCTCTGCATTTTGTCCTGCGCTGCCAAAGGCGAGAAAAGATTTTTTGTTAATGATGGTACTAGCCAGACATCATTGAGTGTTATTTGCTCCCTCTTGTCATTGACATTTGATTCTACCTTTACGATTCCTTTCCCCAGTGCAGGAATGGTAGTCCCGTCTGCAGTTGTCACTGTGTGGTTTGAATCAAATTCATGAAACTCATTGAAGAAGTCTCTTCTCACCGCAATGTGTGTTGTTGCTCCATTATCCACATACCAGTTCTCACGGTCTTGGATCTGTTTGTCTGAGCATGCATTTACCATCAGCGAAATATGTTGCACTTGCTTGGATTTTGAGCTTGAAGCTGATGTGCTTGGAGTGGGCTTAGGTGGCCTCCCATCCTTAATCCACTTTCTACACTTGCGTACTCTATGTCCTTTGCCAGAACAATAGTTGCAAATCAGATGCTCATCCTTACTTTGCTTAGATTGTCGCTCAACTTGTGTAGTCACTAGTGCCTCTTGTCTTGAATTTGCTTGACTACTTAAATCTCTCTCAAAAGCGCAAAGGTGACTTGTCAAACTGTCAATATTCCTCTCAGTCTGCTTTAGCATAAGCCAGCTTGACTTAAAATTGAAGAACCTGTCGTCCAGAGTGTTTAAGACTTTGCAAATGAGGAACATTTCAGGAAGTTTAGCCGTTGCGTCAACCTTATTGACTTCAACTTTTAATTCATTCCAGAGATTCTTCAACTTGGACATGTGAGTAGGAATGTCATCCTCCATCTGATGTTTGAAACTGAAAAACTCTAAACATAAATTATAGGCTCTATCCTCCGTCTGTCCATCAAATAGTCTATGTAACTCCTGCCAGACATCTCGTGCTGTTCGATATCGCATAACTTTCTTCAGCGTGTCTTCTGACATGTTAGTCGTTAATGTGAGCAGAGCACAAGTTTCGGCTTTCCTATATTTAGCCATTGCGATATTAAAATTGCTAACTTCTACGTCACTTGCTCCTACAGCTAAAGCGGGTCGTATGAGCCTGCCTTCTACAACATCTATGGCATTATCTATACCTTCTAGCATAATTGAAATTTTATATTTCCAGGTGGCCCAATTCTCTTTACCCATCAGTTTTCCTATATCTATTTTAGTGCTGTAATCCATTGTGGAGCTCTTTCGATATTCTTCTGATGTACAGGCCCAAAACCTATTTAAAAACACCAGATCTTATATTGACAGTTTTATTTTACACACTTATTATTGAGTAGCATAGCAACCACATCTTACTTCTTTAATAATGTCAGTAATGCTATACAACCTATTTTTTAACATATGGTAGCTACTGACCATGATATTGTGGCTGCCACAGGACAAAAACACCGGCTTTCAAATACACAAAAAATATGACAAGATTGTCTATTTTTGCAATTATATAATTTTATTGCTGTTGATCAAAATTTGTATAGAATTGTGTCGAACAGGAACGAATATATTAATTTTATTAATGGTAGACAATTTTCATAAAGATAGTTTATACCAGTTTGTACCATACCCTTTAAATTTTCTTATACTCATTTTTTTTAAAAAGGTGTCATTGTTAGTTAGCTTACTCAGATTTAGGGACCATATTAATATTTTATTTTGTGAATACTACGTGAAATAAATAATTAAGTTCAAACCATAGATAATAATTTGCGTGTGGCTGGCTTGTATCTATTATTGCCACTAATAAAATCAACATGGATATAAGTGAAAAATAAAATAAATAAATATTATGTTCTCATACTCATCAAAACTATTAACTATTCCACTTATTCTGAATGTGTAATAATAATGACTATTTATCCCATGTATTTTTATTCACTTTCAAAGAAAATCTAGACCCTTGCTTTGCTTTGTATAATATAGATCACAACCTTAGCATTTTGGCGGGAAAATCAAATTTCTTTGGCGGTTTTTAGGTGATATTCTTAACAATAATAACAATCATTTCTTGTTCTAACAAATGTGATTGTAGAAATTAGTAATTCTAAGATTAAAAAAATTGTGTATTTCTTTATTGTAAGCGTAAAGTGTGTACATAATAGAATATGCTTTTCACGTATATAGTGATTATATTCTTTCTGATGTTTTAACTGATGCATTGAAGTGACCTATTATTGAAAAACATAATGAATCCAAGCTAAAATTATATCGACTGATAATACAAATATAAGCAAGTATAAGCAATTATACAAATAGTTGTTGAAAAAACACAATAAATAAATAGGTATTGTATTTGCGCCACAATGTGGAGGATGGACTGGTTGCTACGTAACTGTCATTAATATTTTTAAAACCATTAATTATATTACAACGAAATAAGACTTTTGGCAGACGTCAGATATTAAATTCGCGTATCATAATACTCGCCTACTATAAGAAAAATATAAATAGTACCTCCATAACTTTCATTTAAAAATATGAATACAGTAAAACAAGTAAGAAACAAGAAACTTTTGCCCGATTTAAGAAAAGAAGGGGAGCTTTCTAAGGAAATATTTCTTTCTACCAAAGAGAAGCACGGAGTGCCAGTCGGTTCTCGGTTGTTTTCACATCACACTTTAGCAAGTGTGAGAAAAATGTATTTTTTCCACCCGAAATTGTAAGTATTCTTATCAATAGAAGGGCTGATTTAGCCGTATTACAAAAAATATATGTTGTTATATGTATTTTTTCCAGTTTACCAGATGACAGCTTAGACTTGTGTCTTTCATCAACGTACAATCATTCAAACGAACCGTTCGCTGACAGAGAAGATACTCACTTGCAGCCGGAGACACGCGGATGCGATACCTGGCGAAGGCTGAGGAACACATTGGACAAGCATCCACCACTCGTTGTGCCTTTGGTGAATTTATTTACAATACCTGATGACGTGTGGTGCTGAAACGTGGTCTATAACTATGGGCCTATAAAGCTCAAAGTCACTCAACGAGCTATTCTCGGGGTTACACTGCGACATAAAATCAGGAATGAGATCTGTAGACGAACGAAAGTTACCAACATAAGCCGGGAATCCACAAGGTGGACAGACGCTCTTATAAGCGCCGAGGATCGAAGGTGGTGGCCTATGTCCAGCAGTGGGCGTTCTATGGCTGAGATGATGATAACCTACCTACTTATTGGCAATAGCCAAAGCTGATATTAACATGAATATTTTGGAACTTTTTTTACATGAATATTGGCATGTTTCTATGCAAACAGGCGGGCATAATGCAAAGGTCTATGATTTTAGTTAAGCTAAGTCTTGTTATCAACAATAAAATACACATATTTTTAAGATATATTACAGTTTACACGGAGAGATCAGAGACAGTCCTGTCCCCAGTGTAGTCAAAACGTTTGCGGAGTAGACGTACTTATAACTATAGATATTTTATCTTCTTTTATAAATAAAAATGGATCACTAAATGTGTTGCTAAGCGCAAAACTCGAGAAGGGCTGGACCGATTTTAATTCTGTCTTCACTCAGAGGGATAATCAGGAAGGGTTTTTACGTAAAAAACTGCACCCCGGGCGAAGCCGGGAGCGGGTCGCTAGTTAGAAATAAAAAAAAGTCACTTCCCGCCATCTGTATGCTTATCTTTTAAACTATGCAACGGATTTTAATCCGGTTTTTACTACTGGAAAGCGTTAAAGGAGAAAGGTTTTAAGTAATGTCGGAAACGACCCGCTTGTTATCAATAAAATCACAGCGGTTCATGGTATAATTGGAGTTGTGTATATTTTAAGGGTCATCCTATGAAGCGAGGCGGTATAAAGGAGCGCAAATCGCCCTTCAGTGTGAAGCTCATGAACTCCGGCGTTCACTCATCACAGACAAACCCAGGATACAGCAGGCAGCCAGCTGGAGGCGCTATTTTCTTTTATTAAAATACTTATCTATTACAAATTATTTTTCAGTCTATTATCATGTTAAAAATCAATATCTTCCAACAGCACTGGCTTATTATTTTCTTTTTTTTAGTATATGTCGTCTACATACTTTATTTTAGCGTTTACACCCATAGAGCAAATGGTACAATCGGCATAGATGTCCATATTGCTCTATTTTTCTCTTTATAATTTTTTTTTTTATAAAATAAAGGGGGGGGGGGGTTAACCCCGACTTTATTTTGAGTCCAAATAGGCTATATCTGCCCTAATTTGTTGAGGAGTTGCAGACTACAGGTACTGGACTACCTACTTGCTCACGTACCATGTAATTTTAATGTCACTGAGGTAACAGTATACCAACACATCAATCGAACCCGTCGACTAGGAATGAGCTGATTATCTTCAAACGCCTGAACATATCTTCATAAATTATAGCGAATTTTGGTCCTGGAATAACCATTAATGAGACTACGGCAAAAATATTGGCTTCAGTTCCATCAATGAAACCATATGTAATGGTACCACGGTTAAAAAAGAGAAAAATGTTAGGTTCACCAGGGATCGTCTAAATATATGAAAAATTGGGTGTCACGTCAACAGTGACGGCGCCACCGTCGCCACAGCGATAAAAATGTCGGCTTTATATTTTTCGCTTCCCAACGCGGAAGAAGTCGCGGGCACCAGTTAGTTGAGAAATAAATGTATTTAACTAGTTCACTAAAAAAAGTTTATTTGTTGCCAACCTAAAATATAGACACGGACGTAGCAATAAGTTTTGGTTAAATAAGAAAAAATAAATTACTGGCAGATATATTTCTGACCAAATTACCGAATTCAAAAAAGACAAATTTGTAATCAGATTGAAAGCTTATGGCCACATTATAACATATACTACCCAGAAGGATTTTCTTTTATATTCTTCAGGAGAAATTAAAATTTAAATCGTACAACAAACGATGTAAATAATTAAATTTTTTTTGGCACTTAAGTACCTAAAGCTTATATAAATTTACATTTTGTGAAAACACTTTGGATGGAGTTTTTGGATACTTTTGGTAAGACTATTAACTTGTTTTTATTAGCATTTTTATTTATTAATTATTCTTCTAAATGTATCACGTAGATATAACGAAATGATAATAATAAGACAATTAGTTCATCACTAATCATTAGCATTCTAAAAATTTATAAATGCCTTAATACTTTCCATAAAAAATAATTTAAAATAAACAGATATGGTAACAACTCAAAAATCGAAACGGATGCGTTCATGGTATCTATATGAACAATATAAATCTCTTGAAAGGAACCAGTTGGATGCCGCTCAAAAACTCAAAGAACGATCCTGTCAAGACAGGATCTTAAATCAGGAATTATCCGAGAGAAAGTTACGACGAAAGCTTTTTGATCAAGTTGAGGGCTGCAAGAGCGAGTGTGCTACGGAAAAAGATTACACTATAGATAGCGATAAGCCAGATATGAATATGAGCGATAACTTTTTTGAAACGTTCTGTGAGTATCAGCAGGATATACACATAATGGAAGAAGATAAACACGAGGCCGTTAGAACAGAAGATCTGCTCAGTCAAGATGGCTCTCATTTGGGAAATCACTATATTGAGGACTTCAAGAGTATCGAAGGCATAAATGAGGAAGACAGCAAAGCGGACAGCGTCATGAGCATCCACGAAGACCTCTTATCTTATGAAAATTTTGTCGATGATGAACTTAAAGAAGAACTGGAACTGGCGAAAAAGAATATTGCTGAAAATATCAATCTTCAGCTAGAGACGGTAAAAGATAATATAGAATGCTTAGAGAAATACACGAAGCTGTATGAAGAAGGTGATGTAACGGTCGATGAAAATGAAAAGGCGGATAAAGATTGTATGTGCCAAGAAAAGGCTAAAAAAGATTCTATTGAAAGAAATGCGACGAAGCAGAATAGTTTGTTAGCATTCTGGTCAATGTTGGTCTCCTTCGCTTATCAGGTTATTCAAACAAACAATGGTAAGATTAAATTATTTCTTATTAGCAGTATGTACCTCTGTAATTGTATATAGGTGTACATTGTTGGATATACACAATAACGAATATATATGAACACTAGCTGGTGCCCGCGACTTCGTCCGCGTCTCTATAGCCATCCTCGATGAATGGTCTATCCAACACAAAAAGAATTTTTCAATTCGAACCAGTAGTTCCCGAGATTAGCGCGTACAACCAAACAAACAGACAAACTCTTCAGCTTTATAAATTAGTATATAGATATAGTAATTTTTTGTTACCGTAGGTTTAACCTTTTTTTTTTTTTTTTAGGAAATTGTTACTACGATTACAGCGCTCAACTCTCTG
This sequence comes from Synanthedon formicaeformis, assembly GCA_945859745.1. NCBI lineage: Eukaryota > Metazoa > Arthropoda > Insecta > Lepidoptera > Sesiidae > Synanthedon > Synanthedon formicaeformis. The sequence goes on from OX243964.1 coordinate 2,131,623, forward strand.
CTGTGGTTTTAGCCTGTGACATCTTGCGCAAGGGAGTCCTTAAAATGTGTGAGTACGATGAACCTTAGGTTTTCATAAAGCCTCGCTACATTTTCAATAACGCAATGCGCTCATATCACTATATAGACATTTCTTTAATGACTTAACTCATTATTTGTTTCAAAAATCTGCCCAAAATGTTAGTTTAAGTCCTTAATGTGTATTAACTTTTAGGTCTAATTTTGCAGCCTTACGTCAACCCAATAAAGTGTATGTCTGATGACGAAGATGACGAAGCATATACTTGTACCAAAAAAAAATTACATAAAATGAAATGTTCCAAAAATATTGATAGTAAGGTAAATATGTTAAAATAATAAGCAATATTAAATTATGTAACTTAGGTAAGTATGGCCCCGCAACACCCTTATGTTTGTTATAGACGACGGTTGTCAACTTTCCTGTGAGGACCTTAACATTAGCAAAAATCAGGTGGTTTAATTAGCATAGTGAGAACGACACTTTGAGGTCAGGTCACGTCTTGCTATTTTTACTTGCCTTTAATTTTATTTTAATTCGTTTCAGCCGATCCAAATAAAAGAAATAAACAGAATAAATCGGTTTTACAATTTAGATCGGCTGCATACCATGCAAAGGTCTAATAAATTGTCATTTGAAACCAACGGAAAGAAGAAACGTGCAGCAAGTGAGCCTTTGAGAAGTTTAATCAGGCTGACCAATGATAATAATCTTTCCACGAATTATATACGAACAAGTTCCGCACAAACTAACTGCAGTGGAACAATGTGGCCCGAAGAATACTCTTATTCGTTCTGCAAATGCCACTGTCAAAGAAATCTTAGAGATCCCATTGAAAAACTTATTAAATATTTAGAAATGATGTTGTCTTCAAATTCAAGCAGTGAACCAAAATTATTTTGTCAATAAATTTACTTAACACATATGTGCTATCATTTTTAACACACACATAATAATTATGTTATTGTATGCAACCGATCCAACCAGTCTTGAAATTTTATTCTACTGGTGAGATTTTTTTTAAATCGGATGAGTAGTTTCCAAGATTACCTTCTACATACAAACAAACGTCTTATTTGAGAATGTTATTGCAAATTTTCTAAAAGTTTATTGAAAACGCTTAAGAAAAGCGTGAAAAGGATATTCCATTGCCTGTCTAGGTACCATAGACAGTATAAAAAAACAACGAAATTTCCTCAGAAAAAACATTTTTAATGAATACCCATGAATTAGTGTCATTATTCGTATTTTTACAACTTACAATTCGCCCATGTAACGACAAAAGCTTGCGTTATAAACATTTTTAATTAACATAAAATTAAGTAAGAAATCCAATAATTTTTAAACTAACAGACAACAATGTGTAGCGAAGGCTTTATTTTTTAAAAGTGCTTATATTTTATTATATAATAACCTTTACATTACGTAAACTCAGTTCCACTTTGACTTTATTGGTGCCAGTGGTAAAGTCAAAGTGGTACTAAGTAAATTGTTTGACTGAAACTGCTGACTGCATCCTCCAGGGATCCTGGTGAAATCCTCGGTTCATCAGAATTCCCTCAGGGGATCCTGGTGAAATCCTTGAAGAGCTAGAGCTCAGCTAACTAATGTGCAGGAGTTTTCACCCCTGGGTCTAGACGACCCTATTTGAATGAGACAAATAATACACACACCAGAGTATCACAGTCAAGTATTACTATGACAGTAATAGCAGAAGATACTGTAGACATTTTCAAAATATGAGAAAATTAAATATTTGCATATCTTCGTTACATTTGTCCCCAATACATCGGAGTATGAAAACCTTCGTCAGTTTTCAAATTTATTCCCTTTTCAAGTCGTAAACTCTTCCCACCCTTTGAAACTAAATCACTTAAGCAGACAACTGATAGATATGAAATTTTTGCATAATTGCATAACGAAGCTTTTCTTACCCCGACTGTACAAAATCATCATCAAAATATTCCTGAGAGTGTACATGAAGAATTTAAAAAAAAAAAATCACAAGTAAACATTAAAATACTTGAAATAAACAACAACCATATTATTGAATGGCAGTTCATTCATTGTATTTACAGTAATTCATTGTAACAATAATATAAATACACCCTATATATACACGTTATTTAAAAAAAAAAAAAAATTGACACTAACCATCAGAAATTCAGTGATTAAGCTGCTAATTTTCAAACTCTCGTTTGATCTCGAATCAATTCGAGATCAAACGAGAGTTTGATCTCGAATTGATCTTCGAAAATTGATTCAGTGTATTCGAAAATATATTTTATTTTAAAATTCTAATTTTTTTTTTCAAAATAAACTAATATACAGTCACATGTGACTGTGGACTGACCGCCCCATGATGAATTCTTATTACACCAAACAAACTTGCAAAAATAACAAGTACTACAATTTTTATATGACTGATGGCAGCTGGCATATATTATTTTTTAACCCCATCTTCAGCTAATCCGTACTATGTAAAAGTAATATTTTGACGATTAATAATTTAAACAGTTCATTTTAACTTGATCATGGCATTGATAAGAACTACTAAATAATATGTTTCAAAAAATATTTATGTACTGAATTGTTAAACAAAAAAAGTGTTAACTCTATCTTCGATATCAGTGAATTTTAAAATTCCATGCATTGTAGATACTGTTTATATACTATCAGTCCTGCTGGTTGATAAATTATGATTTCTTAACTGTCATACTCAGATATCATTATGATGATTAAATAAGTTTGTATAAAGATATTGTACTGCTAATAGGAGCTAATAGTTATAACAAAAAACGCCTCTGTGGGATGTTTTTTAATATTATCGCCAATCACTGAGTTTGAGGACAATGGGGCTTACTTAATATTGAGCTAGTTGTCGGGCGGGTTATCGAAGTAGTCTATCTTGGGCGCGTCTGGCATGGGCGTGGGCGTGGGAGTGGGCGTGGGAGTGGGCGTGGGCGTAGGAGTGGGCTTCGGCTGACTTCTGGCCGCCCACGCATTGGTCGACGTCAACGTCGCCCAACCACTTGAACACCTGAAACGTGGGCAAATTTTTAGATAGATAGGAATTTAAATTAAGCCTATGTCCATCCTGAGATTCTATTCTAACTATTGGTGAAATATTTTTTTAAATAACATATGATGAGTAGTTTCGAAGATTTACCTCCTACATGAAAATCCTCCTCTTTATAAAATTATTTTACAACTAGCTGGTGCCCGCGATTTCGTACGCGATGATAAACTAAAGGGCAGGTGTTAGTTACAGTTTTATATTTTAGATAATCTCTCGGGAACAGTACTTTTGTCCTGGATGAAAGGTCCTTCCTGGTGTCGCAGACAACGTGTATGCAAAATTTCATGGTGATCGGTTCAGTCGTTTTTGCATGAAAGCGTAACAAACAAACAAACTCACATTCACATTTATAATATAAGTATGGATATCGAAACATTGTCGAATCGTGGTGGTAATCCGGCCTCTATCTAATGTGGTACCATTTGTAATTCAAAATGTAAGTCCATGTCATGAGGGGTTTTCCAATGAGACATGTCCTTCTGGGGAAAGTCTCTAAATAGAGATTTTCAGTCATAAAATAATGTATGTCAGAAATTATGACAAAACATCGATCCGTCGATTTTTAAGCAATCGATATAGTAGTCGGATGAAGCATTAGAGCAAATGATATAGTAGTCGGATGAAGCATTAGAGCAAATGATATAGTAGTCGGATGAAGCGTTAGAGCAATTGATACAGTGATCGGATGAAGCATTAGAGCAAATGATATAGTAGTCGGATGAAGCGTTAGAGCAATTGATACAGTGGTCGGATGAAGCATTAGAGCAAATGATATAGTAGTCGGATGAAGCGTTAGAGCAATTGATACAGTGGTCGGATGAAGCACTAGAGCAAATGATATAGTAGTCGGATGAAGCATTACTTGGGTGGTGCGGCAGTGGCAGGCCTGACGACGGGCCCCGGCACGCGTCGCTTCCCCGCCTCGCGGGCTAACACCTCTAGCACCGACATCGCTGGCAACCATGACTGACAAACAGACAGACACATCTACATTAATACACTTGCAATAGTCCTCATCACAGTCTAAGATTCGAAGAGAGATCGTCCTTCGCCCCTCCGTTTACTGGACGAAAAGTATATTTTCTCACTTGTCATCTATGAGACAATAAATCTCAGTTATGCTGCCTATAAAAAAATACTATGTGCTTTGCTGTGCAGTAATTCGCCATTATCGCAGTACCATAAAATCTATAGTGAATGAACTCTACTTTTACCCCTCTATATGGAGTTTCCTAATTTCCTGTATAGGTTGGTGTAAGGCTTTACCTTCTCTTTGTCGGCTGTGGCAACGACGTTTCTATTGGGTTCTGCGTCGTAGGCCACACTCTCACAGCCAAAGTGCTCGCACAGTTCATGTATAAACTGTCTTTTCTGGCGGTTCATCGATGGGAAAGAATGCGAACGGGTCTTCTGTTTAGACTGTAAAAGCAAACAAAAACAATACACACCAATTAAAACTAAAATAGATCATAAAATGTTTAAAAAATCAGAACAAAAAAAGGATAGACAAGCATTTTTAAAACACACCAAGAATGGGCTCTTCTTAACAGGAAACGGCTGAATGATTTTTTCTAAATGGAATGACTAGTTACATCCTCATATTCATATCTAACGTAGTGAAAGAAATTCGTAAAATATATATGCTTACTATTTTTTATGCTTATTTTTTAAAATGTGTGGCATATGGTTAGACAAGTTTCAAAGTGGTTCACAACCTTCTTGGCTAGCTGCACGAGATCGGTCAGGCGTTCGTGGACCGTTTGTGCGAACGCGGGTTCACGTCCCGCCAGGGCGCGCACGTGGTCGCTGTACCGCGGCGCCAACTTGGACGACACGTCCGGATTCCGGATCTGTAGCGCCAGGGCCAGCGCACGCGAGCGAGCCTCAGCTCGGCATTCGTCGTCGCATTCCAACCTGAGTCAACATAATACCTTATTATATTACCAAACTATCGACCTGTGAAATACAGTCAGGTGTCAGCGCGCGTTCCAGCTGACACCTGTTTTTGCGGACTCTACCTACTGTCTCACTGCTACAAACTGTCAGATGCTGTATTATAAGCTCAATTAAGATTTCATAATTAAATATTAAACTGTAACAGACTGGTGTAACAATTAAAACATGGTTCTTCTCACAAAAGTATAATCTGTGCCTATGTGTTCTTATGTAAAAGTCGCCATCAGACAGGCTGATGGTTAACTTGATTGTAGGTGGCTGCTGTTGCTTAACAGCAAGTAAATGCATGCAAGCACACTGCCAACCTTAGTTATTAAGAATGATTGGTGCAGAATAATAACAGATCAAAAGCTACTGGCCTTCTTTTGGTCTGTTTAGGTAGATTATTACGGTTTTTGCAAATAATTACTAATTCGTTCACAATTGCTACGAACTAAGTAACTAGTTATCATACTAAGTAAATTGTACACACTCTACTTACGTTTTAAGCATTGCACTTGGACGCTGCACCTCCGACAAGTCCACAGAGCCACCTTCCTGAATCTTCGTAGCAGCCAGAGCACTCATCATTCTGCCAACACAAAATACAATGTAAGCTATTTTAATACCTTTTAAGTTTTAATAATTCCATTTCCATATGCTGAATTTATTATTTAGTTTATAGACTTAAAAGAAAGTTAAAACTTTATGAAGTAAATCGAGTTTGATCGTCTAGTGTGATGGAGAAATAAAGACTAAAGTGTTTGTTTACATTGTCGACTTGTTCTAAAAAAATAGATTCATTTCTTTCGTTTTCAATTCGATTTAGTTTTTTTTTTCAAACAAGCTAATTGTGTCTTCTTTACATAGTATAAAACAAAGACGCTTCCCGCCGTCTGTCCCTCTTTATGTGCGCTTAGATCTTTTAAACTACGAAACTGATTTTAATGCGGTTTTTAATAATGGAAAGAGCGATCAATGCGGAAGGTTTTTTATATATAATTTACAGAAAAAAATCCGCGCGAAGCCGCTAGTCTATTACAGATCCCATTGAGAAGCAATCAGGTTTCTTACTTGGAATAGTCCCTCGAGTTCTCGAAGCACGGTCTCTCGGCATGCCGCCGACCGCACTGACACGTGGCCCGCACCAGGCGGCGACACGGCGCGCTGCTGGGACAGTTGCTGCGACTGCTGGGGCCCGCGTCGGACGCGGTACTGCTTTCCCCCGCTTCGCTACTGTGACAGGGCGCGGCGCACGGATGCCCGCAACTCGGACGTTTCTCGTTGCACGGCTGAGTACATCTGAAATCACACGTGTCCACTGAAGAAAATTAAGAATGACTAATGCGACTAAAGCCACGACTGGTAAGGTCGTCAGTATCAGTATTATGACCAGCCGCTCGGCTAGCCGCATAAGGGTCAAATTAGACGAAGCATTTCTGATTTATCCAATCCCGTAGGTCTATCCCGGAGAACGTAAAACATTTATACAGAAAATTGACAATTATGAACTCATGCAAGACAAAACGTCAATCCGACACTGGTCACAGTGTATTATCTCAAATCCATAAAAATACATCGACCAGCATTTCTATACGAAATTTAAGTTTTTGTGAGCCGCATCAGTGGGCGTTCGCAAGACGCCCCAAGAATGCGGGCTACGGCTAGAAAGGTTTTGATGACATATACTCACTTGGCGGTATCGCAGGGTCCTTTATGACAGATTTTGATACAAGTGTGCTTCCCGCAAGGCAACGGCTTGCCGCAAGGGAGACCGCATGAGAACTCCTTTTGAGAACACGGAATCGTCTTGCGCTCCTGTTGAAATAATAAAATAGATGAGCGCTTCAATTCAATATTATGACCTATCAAAAAATCTAATCCATAAATATTTATTAGGCCGACGACTTCGATAATAAAAAGAGCAGCGCGACAGGTGATTGTCATGGCGGACGGCAGCGCGGCAGCCGCGTATGCGGCTTTGAGCCAGTGTGAACACAACGCGCAGCTATAGTTGTAATAAGAAGGCAACCGCTGCTGCCGCTCTGCTTGCGACCTGATGTGAAGCCGCCCTAAAAGGTGTTTGGACTCGCCTCGTGGCCCCCGTAGCAGCGCTTGGTGGTGAGCACGACGCAGGGCGGGCAGTCACCGGCGTGGCAGTTGTGATGCGGGCTGTGTGCACACGCACGGGTGCGACGACATGGGGCGCTGCAGGCGGGCGCGCGAGCGCCGCACCGCACCGGGGGCAACAACGCTTGAGCACCGCACGCGCAACGCACCTCCTCGAAGCCTGGACATCGCACATTACGATACTCATTAGATACGATACTCCAGTAGAATACCAAATGCCTAGAACCCAGAAGGTTGCCAGAGACTGACTTAGCGTGGAGCAGGGCGCGCAGTGTCCCGTGTGGCAGAACTCCTGGCAGCGATGGAGTTGGCAGGACAGCATGCGGCCGCAAACCACAGCGCAGCGGTGGGAGGTCGCCACGCAACACGTCGCGCGGCAACGGTGTCGACCGCACGACAGTTTCTGCCCATATAAATATTTTCGTAATGACACAAAACAAAAATAGTAAACTTTGAAGAATCCATTGTTCAATTCTAAACGTACGTGAAACACAAGTCTGACATAACACACCTTATTACATTTCTTTTGACACTCCACATTGTTCAAAAGCTCCGGTAGGTCAACACAGGGCACTTCGCGGCTCGAGTGACCGCAGCGACACGGCAGGACCGTTTTTTCAGGACACGGCGGACACGGCCCTGAAATAACAATAGCAAGTAAGACAAGACGCTCTCGTTAACGTTCAATATTCAAATGTGCAAAAAAACTTACCGCTATGACAATCTTTTTTACAAAAGTGACCGTCGCCGTCGGGTCCACATTTTAGAGGTTTCGCGCAGATGCTTTCGCACAAGGGAATAGAGTCGGTGCAAGATTTGCGCTCTCCCTTAGCTAAACTAAAAACAAAAATTACAACATGTAAAAACAACTTGTTTTACAAACTCAAACTTCTTAGAATAGAATAATATTTTATTTGTAGTAAAGGACATTTAAGAACATACATAAATAAAACTACTTCTTCTTGTACATACTTCTTGTGTTCTATTAAAAAATAAAAATCAATCAATATTATGTTTAATGCAAACATTAAAATATTAGACGAATTTACCATCTAATGAGTTTATTAACACAAACATGACATGAATCTGTTGGATATCTCCAAGTGCGGTACTGCATTCTTTCGTGGTACCAAGAAATTTCCGACCAATTATAATTGTAATACCAAACCAATATGTTTTTAAGCTCACCGAGTCTTCCCACAGGGACATGTAAGTACTGCTTCGGGCAACATCGCGCAGCGATCGCATGGCGGCGCATGGCAGGCCCGTGCGCATACATGCGCGCCGCACTCCAGCACGCGCGAGCACTCCGCACCGCATGACCATGAGGCGCATTTGCTCGTCACCTTAGTGCACTCCACGGATCTACTCTTGCCCAGCGGACAGTGGCACACTGGAAGGTCAACACGTTTGCACACATTATTTAGGTACATATACTAATGCTACCTTTTGCGGACCGTGGAAGAAGGCTTCACGGGAAGCGGCTGGATGCGCAGATAAGAAGACCGTGCGTGGTGGTGAGCCTTGGGAGATGTCTACATCCAGCAGTGGAAGACACAGTACTGATGATGATGATGATAGCTTGTGCCCGCGACTTCGACCGCGCCCATTTTTCTTAAGGGGTTGAAATTAAATATTTCAACAAGTTCCGCCAGTGTTGACGTCCAAAAGATGTTTCACATAAAAAAAACTATAAAATGAAACTTAATGGGAAATACCTTGAGTGACTGTTTCCGTGCAATCTTCACATGGACCTTCGTGACACTCTTTAGTGCATTTATGAACACCGCATTCAAGAGTTCGCTCACATATTTGTCCGCACACTTGAGCTAGCTTACTGCTACACAGAACGGAACGTTTCTCCTTTCCGCAACCACATTCCCTGAAAAAAATAACTTTCAGAGTTCATTTTCGTACTTTTCTTTCTTGACACTAAATATCAACACCTAAATAATAACCAAACCGCTTCTTGTAAAAAAAATAACAATCAATATAGTCCAATTCAAATTTAATGGCGGCTCGGAAGTTAGCTGCAAGCGCTGTTGTACCCCCTATACACCCCCGCAGATAATAATTAATATTGTGTTCTGCGCACCACCTTGACTAATGTTCAGAGCCGCCATTAAGTTTGATTCGGACTAGACCTATCTATACTAATATTATAAAGATTTGTATGTTTGTAATAAATAAACTCAAAAACTACATGATGCATTATCACCGTGTAACATTATTTCACCTGTAGAAAGCTACATAGCGAGTAACAAACATAGGCTATTATTTTATAAAGTTACGCGGGCGAAGTCTCGTGCAACAGCTAGTAAATATATAAAACGAAATACATACTTAACAACTGTCGCTTGACATGGAGGGCAAGGTCCTGGATGACACAGGAGCGTGCAGGGATGGGGACAACTTCTGGGCCTCTTACAAGACTTGCCACAAGTGTGAGCGATCACATATCCTCGGTGATATTCGGGCGAACGCACAGCACCACACAAGCACCTGTATTCGTTTGGCACCTCATCACTTGTGTTCTGGCAAGCTGGGCAGCGCCATTTGTTTTCTAAAAAAAAAAAACGAGGCATTAGTTATTTTCATTATATTGGAAACATCAATGTTTCTCCACATTTAGTCATGAAACTTTTGTGCAAAGAAATTGTATGCCCAGCTATGTATTTTATTATGAAAAATTATTAATTAACTAATTTAACTAAATAATTATATTCAATATCTATTCAATGTAAATACATATATCTAAAACTAAGTTATATATATTTATAAATTGTATCAGTCACAAAAGGAACACCTTTTGTGTCTGATACAATCACAACTCTACAGAGTCGGATTGGAAAGCTGCAGAAATTGTAATTTGATCAAATTAGATAGATAAATATAAATAATATAATATATCATTAGATAAATATGCAGGGTGATCAAATCAAATGGCAATCTGAAACTGCAAGATATACGAAAATTTGCTTTTAGGAACTAAGCCTTCGATTTTTGCATTAAGAAAAACTGTATTCGTACTTTATTAAATTACGCTCACACGCAACCAGGAATGGAACCCGAAGCCGTACAAATGTCTTAAAAAAAAATCGCAATTAATTTTATTACTCTGAGTCACAAAAGGAATAAATATTGCTATGGAACTTTGTATCATTAAAAGGTGCCCTTTAAAAGAATTATTAAAAAAACTGGGTTTCCTTAAGTTGCATAATATGAGATAATAAAAAAATGTGCATACTATTAAAAAGATACTTCTACATATTATTATATGTTCTACATCTTCTACATATACATAATTGTGTTTTCTATACTACTTCTTTTTGTGGTTATGTAGTAATAAATAACATTATTTTGAAAAATGTTGTCTAATAAAAAGGAAATATAAAATGTTTAACTCACCAACCAAGCTAGTCATAGCCCATTTCCTTATACATCGCAGGTGCAACACATGGTAGCAGTTACCGCAGGACCAAACAGAATCAATCTGTTTAACTCGCTCACAGCAAACTAGACACTCCAAAGAACCCTTGTCTAATTGCTCACTGAGCCGATCTCTTTGAGTCAGATCAGTGTTTGATACTGTAAACAAAGTATCTGTGTTAACATATAGCTTCTGCTTGCGAATTTGTCTGCATAATTTATAAATTGCACGCGACTTCATCCGAGTGTCGCCTAAATTACTCGTTGATAATAATGTAGCTTTAAGTTAAAGAATATTTAAAATCGCTCTAGTAGATTTTGAGTTTATTCAAAAATAGAAATCTTTTCTCTTTATAGCGACCCACTCCTGGCTTCGAATGGGTGGAATTTTTTCTTGCAAATTATATATAAAAAACCTTCCCCATTAAATGCTATTTCCGTTAGTGAAAACTTCACTAAAATCCGTTGTGTAGTTTAAAAGGTAGACCTTTTAAACTACACATTACAGATGTGTAGTGTATTACAGATGGGGTGGGTAGTAACTTTATTTTATATATGTAAAGATGTGGTTATTCTGATATAAAAGATAAAGATAGCCTTTAATTGCGAGGAATCCTAATACAGAAAAAATAACATGCTACATTATATTACTTAAATAAAAAAAAAACTCTTTTATTATTCATCCTTGCCTGTCAGACGACATAGGCCTCCTCTAAGTCCTTCCACCGTTTCCTGTCCTGTGCCTTTCTCATCCATGTTGTACCTGCTACCTTCCTTATACCATCCTGATATAATATTACCTATATCTATTACTGTAGTAATAGATATAGTCATACATGTAGTTTCATCTAAATCCTTTTAGTAGTTTTAATTTAACCCTTTAATCACTTGGTTTTGTAGTTGTCGTGCCCCTAGTGCCTGACTCGTAATTTTACTCAATGATTTAAAAATAAACATTATAGTACAAGTAGAGAAATTTGTTGCATATATCCGGCTCTGACGAAATGGACATAAAAAAAAATGTCAGATAAATCTGACTGGCTAATAAAGGGTTAACTCTGTTGTTGATCAACAAACATCAGTAAATGCATCCTCGCGAATTTTAGCAATTATTATATTAGTATGATAAGATTAGTTTGGTCGGCAGCACACTTGCAGCACCTGTGGCATTGTTTGTTTTATAGATGATGGTAGCCACCTACCATCAAGTGGACTAGTCACACTCTGTTTCTTATAATTATTAAGACATAAAATATTGAAATTTATACAAACCCTCTTTGTCTGGTTTCGGTTTGACTTGACTTTTTGGTCTATTAGGTGTGTACTCCGCTTTAGTTTTATCATCTCTATAAGTTTGATAATTCTTAGCATATTGCTCCTCCTCAGTAATATTTCTTTCAACTCCACGAAACCGAGAGCTTCCTGACCAATTTCTACGACCAGATTGATCTCCTTTCCCATTTCTTGCATCATGACTTTTATTAATAGAACTATTGTAGAAAGTTCTTTCTGCATCTTTGTTCTTTGCTTTTGAATTGGATTTTGTTGGAATCTTTTCATGGTTAAATAATTGGCTACCGTTAGACTCCAAGCCCTCAGCATCCCAGTGGCTAGAATCCCTATTACGTTGTTGATTATTATTTTTATGCCTATCTTTTGATTTATTTTCATTGCTATTATGGAACTGACTACTGCCACTCTTGTTATAACTATTGTTGGAATCCTGGTTGTAACTCTTAAATTCTTGTTGGCTAGAAGTTGATGCATCTTCCTTATAGTTATTAGAATCCCATTGAGAACTTTGAGAGTTTGAACCGTGATTATTTTCCTCCCAATTTCTAGAATCTTGATAGTAACTGTTGCGGTTTTGAGATTCCCTTTCACTTCTGTGTCTAAATTTATTCTTTCCATCTAACTGTTGTGTTTGTGGTCTTTCTCTCCAATTCCTTTCCGACGATTTGCTTTTTATACTTCCATAACTAGTAGACGGTTCAGCCAATCCACTGTCGGCAGCAGAATTCTCCGGAAAACTCATGTTTTGTGCACTTACCGTTTGGTTTGGAATGGAATGTTTTGGGACAAATTCTGTTGCAGTCGGTGTGAGATTAGATCTTCTAACTATTTCACTTCTATAGAAACTATCTTCAGTCGATGTCTGCGCTGAATGTGGCTCTCCTTCCACAGTGGCATTGGATATATAATGTGGTTGGTTTTGTGGAGCAGATGGCATGCCCTGGTAAGCCTGTTGGTTTCCGGGGTAATTTTGATATTGAATGTTGCCATAGTTCGAAACGTTACGCTGAATTTGCCCATTATTATGCATTTGTGTCAGAAATTCATTAAAAGTAACATATTGAGTGTTAGGGTCTCTGTTTGAATAATAAGATTGATTCATGAATTGAGAATTCATATCGCCGTTCCAACCGCTAGACTGATGCTGGTTATTGTAGCCGAAAGTATTGTTCCACTGCGACATTGTTAAATATTTTAAGGATAAAATAAAAAAAAAATATTATGAAATTTAACTAGGTGGTAGACGAGAATTTCACAAGAGATTTTGAGTAAAAAATATCTATGCGTGCGTCAATAGTGTATAGTTCACGGTAACCGCAGGCCGAAGCCCGGGGCCTTCAATTAAAAGAGCTACCACGTCTGAAATGAAGAATAGACTATTATTAATTTTTTTAAAAACTTTCACAATAATCATCCTATAAAAAGAGGAGCATTAACTTCGAAATTCTTTCTTACCAATTCGCGGTCTATTGTGCACTTAGGATTTTATAGATGTTAAATAAAACAATAAAAAGAAATTAAAATAAAATGCAACCTATAAAAATGTAATAATAAGTTGAGTGGTTGAGTAAGGGAGGAGAGGACAAACGAAATATTCTCAATCAGAGACAACTGCTCGTCACGTCATGTCATAATTGTCATATACAATGTTGGCCTTTAACCACAGAATATAAAATTTACCCACTGGGGTCACACTGTGTCGTAGAGAGAGTATAGTCTAGAGAAACGGTGAGCGTACACCCGATGAGGCGCCCTAGACAAAGTGCCATTTTAAAAACGATAACGAAGTTCGATAGAATAAATGTATGGGAAGTATCACGTGATTTAGCGAAGGCATATGTCAATCCCATACATTTTTATTTAGCGAATTGAATCGAATGCACTTTGTCTAGGGCCCCTGGACGGAACATAGTACCACATTAGTACATACCGTAGAGAAAAATCATAAAAATATCATCTAAAACAGTTGTTAAATTTATAACAAGACATAAATTAGATGTTTACTGAAGCACTTACATATGAAAGGTTATGTTTTCAACATTTCGCTTATCACACTTTCAGCAACACGTACCACACCTAAAACAATACCCAGGAACTTTTAAAAATGCTTGAAATAAGAAAATCGGCAAAAAACAAAGTGCTCGTAGTATTATCTACCAAAAGATTTGTGTGCCACACTTTCAAGTGTGGCAAACAACAAAAACGCATACGCAGAGAGACAAAAAATCAATAATGTGTCTCGCTACCTCTAAGGTAATAAAGCATAAATGCATCTCGTTTTCACGACTATTATTATTTTAATAACTACTCTAGTCTATACTCTCTCTACGCACTGTGTAAACAAAAACACAGATCCTTAACGAAGAGCAGATTTGGAGCAGATCTCTTTGGAGCAGATCAGAGTATAGTAATATATATAGGGAGAGCAGATTTATAGGTAATTAGACTACACCTGCGTAACCCTGGCCGGATGAAGTTACAAATAATGCAAAGGTAAAAGCACAAATCGATGTAAAATTAATTGCTCTATCTAATTATGAATTTGCAAAAATTGCTCCAGCTTGTGAATAATAATATTCGCAAAAAACAAACTGGACCATTGCAACGCACATTTATATTATTCCTTTATTAACACATTATTCCTTTATGAATACAGTATTACATCCTTGTCAAGGTTGCGCGAAAAAACTGCTCCAGAGCTGGAAAAAATTGCTCCACCATTATCATTTAAAAATAATCAATTAAATGAAACTAATCGACCCAGGGGCCCTAGACAAAGTGCATTCGATTCGCATTCGATTCGATTCGCTAAATAAAAATGTATGGGATTGACATATGCCTTCGCTACATCACGTGATACTTCCCATACATTTATTCTATCGAACTTCGTTATCAAAGTGCCATAGTGACAAAGTGCCATAACGATAACGAAGTTCGATAGTTATAAATGTATGGGAAGTATCACGTGATTTAGCGAAGGCATATGTCAATCCCATACATTTTATTTTTAGCGAATCGAATCGCTACGGAACGAATGCAACTTGTCTAGGGCCCCAGGTACGGACGGATATTACTTCGTATAAGGTTGGCAACACTGGCAGATGCTGCTGTGGCCCTAGACAAAGTGCCATTTTAAAAACGATAACGAAGTTCGATAGAATAAATGTATGGGAATTATCACGTGATTTAGCGACGGCATATGTCAATTCCATACATTTTATTTTTAGCGAATCGAATGCCATTAGGGCCCTAGACAAGTTGCATTCGCTCCGTAGCGATTCGATTCGCTAAAAATAAAATGTATGGGATTGACATATGCCTTCGCTAAATCACGTGATACTTCCCATACATTTATAACTATCGAACTTCGTTATCGTTAACGTTATGGCACTTTGTCTAGGGCCCCAGCTCTCGTCGATTTAATTTGATCTAGCAAGTGCGGGCATTATAAACTCATACTAGAGCCACAGTAACATATTCGTCTGTAATTCATAGTCACAGATTATATGTTCTGTGCTGTGATTGTTTTACTTTATAACAAGGATGATAGAGATAAGGAGGACAATCTCTGAGTATTAAAAGTGTCCATCGGAAGACTTTAAATTGATGGGGCTAGTGAAAGTAAACAATTCAACCAAAATTCAACTCGGCGCACTTCACTGTCAACTACTGCTACATTCATTCCACACTCTCTCTGTACACACTAGCGCCATCTCAATTTATCGCTTTTAGTTGCCGTTGCCACTTTTTTAGTACACCCATGTAAGATTGCGCTCCTTATCTCTACCCTCCTTACTTTATTATCTAATATCTACATGTATGTACAGATGACTCAGATAAGTGAATTGCAAAATTTGCAAATTTGTACAAAACAAACATTTACTTTTTTGTCGTCCAGTTCAATTCAAACTTCAAAGATAACATTCAATGGAATTAAGTAGCTGAGAACTATAATTGTGTAATTTATTCTCTGCATTTTTAAATTGAAAACAAACACTAAACTTAGTGGCAATTAATTTTTAATAATGTCTATTGGTACAATTTATGAGACCGCTTATAAAGGCGATTTCAATCAAGTTAAAGTTAAGGTTGACGAAGACAACACCATAGTTAAAACACCTGACTCCGTATGTATTACCTTTAATAATGTTTTAAGTAGTATTTCCTACATATCGCCCCTTCGCATTAAAAGTGTATAATCTCAAAACCTACTAATTTTACAGGAGAGCGTTTTAAAGGTTCAACGTGTAATAGTTTTAATAATAATGAGCTCTTCAATGTTTATTTTTAATTTTTGGCTAGGTACGTTATCTATCTTACAAAGTAATTTAAAACTATTATATTTTTTGCTACATAGTAGTCAAAACAAGGCTTAGAAAAATAATCGTTTTGAGTTTAAATACTTCTTTTGATAAAATGTTGCCAAACATGGTTTTGATGAAAAACATAAGGCAGTATTCATTATTCTATCACAAAAACTGTACAATTACCTAATTATACAATTTTGAACGGAAAATTGATTCAAATTTTGCAAAATATTTAAAGCAATAAGAGTGTATTATTTTGAGATTGTATAATATTAATGAAAAAGAATGCTTACTCTTGCCTAAAATTTTCGTTTTTAAATACTTTTAAAGAGACACAGCGCGTGAACTGCTTGGTCGCTTGATCGTAACTAAAAATTAGTAATTACATACTATTCATGCGACAATATACATGAAAATTACATACTTCGGCGAATTTAAAACTATACATAGCGCTCTCTAGTGAATGTTGGTTGAACTACGCTCTTTAATCAATATTTAAGAGTTTCTACTGCTGATACCGAATTTTTCCGCACATTAACTCAACTTTGAAAGTTTTTGGGAATTGTACAGTTTTATTGCGAAGGGGCGATATGTACTTGTAAGCAATAACTTCAATTTTTTTTTTAGAATGATCGCCTTCTGATTCATTGGGCAGCTTTAGGTGGCAATGAAAATTTAGTGCAATTTTTGTATGACTCTGGAAGTCCCGTTGACCCTGTTGATGATTCTGGTTCGACTCCATTAATTTTAGCTGCTTCTGCTGGAAGACTTGAAGTGGTGCGATTTCTTGTTGGTAAAAAGGCTAATGTTAATCACAAGACAAGCCGTGGCCAATCATCACTTCATTATGCTTGTTCAAAAGGCCACTTGGAGGTAAGCAATTACTTGTTTGCTTTATTAAGACAAGGACCTAACACTGATTACCAAAATGACCTAATCTAATTTTTACTAAAATGAGCCAAAATGAGTGCAACCTAATATAATCTATGAATTAAGGTGCAATATTGAACAACTTGAGATTTTCAAGTTGTGTAATAGAAACATGAGAATTTCATTGGTTATTTGATCTATCCCAGGAGATATTCCATTCTTTTATATTTTTATGGCAGTCCACTTCACTTGGGAGTATAGCTGCAATAGATACATTATTATAAATCTTTTTTTTTAAATAAAGTGAACAGATAAACAATAATAGGTATAAAAAGTATGGACAAACTTGTCATTTTTATAGTAAGTTTGGCACTGCCATTGTATATAGGCCACTTTTTGTATGCAATTTGTCTAAAATGAGTAATAAATACTTTATTTATACCAACAATGGTGTTTGGACTATCTTTGGCCACCTACTAAAAAAGTAGAACTAGGCACCCCCTTAGTCGGAGCCCGGAGGTACTGCACATACAGCAGACCCCACTTATACAGGTATTTATGTGAATATTAACATATTACTTTGTTTTAGGTAGCCAAGTTTCTGATAAATTGTGATGCAGATGTCAATTGTGCTGACGTATTGGGTGCAACACCACTCCACAGAGCAGCTGCACAAGGCAGAATGAATATATTGGAATTGCTTTTGGCTCACCCTCAAATCAAAGTAGACCATTATGATTCAACAGGCTCTACTGCCTTGTATGTATATCATCTCAACTGGTTTTTCTCTTTTAACAATCACCAATTTAATTTTTCTTAGGGATTTCACATTCTAAAGGATTCAAAATTCAAATGTTTTAGTATAACTAGTATTTTTTATGTATAGGTTGTTAGACAGGATGTCGGTTCACTTAATGGAAGACCGTTGCCTGGGATAGCCACATACCATTAAGTGACCCCAAAGACCCGGTAGTCTCTAGGGAGAGTAGGCAAAACTCAATGTGCCTTGTCATTTCATGCCAGATCCAATTATCCCTGCCGATATTCAAATCCAGGATCCTTGAGACAGAGTATTAAGGCAAGCACCTTAGCCGCTTGACCAATGGCTTTGTCAAGTAATAAATAAGTCAATCTTTATAGTTCATAATGTAAGTTATTCTTTTACAGACATCTTGCTTGTGAAGAGGATAGAGAAGCTGTGGCTCATGCATTAGCAAAGGCTGGAGCTGATATACATTTCCAAAACAAAAACAAGAAAACACCTTTGGATCTCTGCAGTGCAAAACTGAAAAGGGATTTAAGCAATACTATGTAAAAATACATTTTTTTTGTTGATGTATAAATTTGAAAATAATTTCTGCATTTTAAATGTACTTATAAGTAATAAAGACAAGCATTAAATATAATTATTTTATGTTGATTATTTTCTAATTTGTAGACATGTTTCTGCAAACTTTTTTCCTTTTTATTTTGTGACAGGAAATGAGAATTACATGAATAGAAATGTATTTCATCCAGAGTTTTCATATTATGTAGTTAGAGTAATAATTTTCCATATATAACAATTTTTTTGTGTGAAAGAAAAGAAAATAATTCTCTTAATAGGATTTTTCTTTATTTATTGGCTTTTTGAATTTCTGCTGTCACAATTCATTACAAATTGATGATAACTATGATAGTACAATTGGATGATAACTAACATTTTCGGACGAAAATCCATTATAAATTATAGAAAATAAAAAAACAAGAATAGTAACTAGTAATTATTTATTTTTATATGAAAATGAAATATATCATGAATTAAATATGTGCTTAAAATACCGTGAAAATCTTTGATATTACAAAAAAAAAGTTACATCGGCGAAAATCATCGAAATCGACAGTTAATTCGACGGTAATAAAAGCATATCTAGGTTATTGATTATCTTTGGTTCGTAGTACGCACACTTAGTTAAAAACTAGAAAAATATTCCAAATTACTTGTTTTAATTGCTTATAAATTAACTTACATAATATAATAATTAAAATATGGTTACAATAATACAATAAAAATATTTCATTATAAATTGCATCTGAATATAAAATTGTTTACATAAATTTAATTGTAACTTATAAATATTAGTTAAAACAACTAAAACTTTAGTTCAGTTAAAAAAAATGATCTTTAAAATGTATGAAAATTTTAATTGAGCGTTGAATTGTCTTATTAATAGTTATTAGGTATCTCTCTTCGTATTGTGCTGTCTCTTTGTTAAATTTAATTATAATAAATAAATTGGTTTGACCAATAAATAAACAAACTCTTGAAACTGTAATGTATGTTATGTAAACTTAACTGAGGATAGAAATATACATAAGTATATTATAGCCATCTGAAGTGGGCCTTTCGGTCCAACTTGATTGTTGTTGCTTATTTTTAATTACTGGACAATGCGCAAGTAAGAATAAAACACGAAATATAATATTTAGGTACTCTCATCCGTCATCCCTGTATAAATATAAAAATATTTTTAATGACACAATTGTGTCTCTTGCTACTCTAAGAATTTTTGAACTATTGTCATACCATCTGATTTCATATGTATTTTATAAAATAATATGGTTATTATTATATTGGTTATATAAGGGTTTAATTATGAAATTGTCGTTTTAACGTATTGCCAACATGAAATAGTTGAATTTATTTATGAATCTCTTTTTACACGAGATATTATGAGGATACGATTATACGAGACCTATAGGCCTTGTGTCGAAAATGCTATGCTATCGATAAGAACAGATTTATAAAAGTTATAAATTTTATAAATTATTTATCTAACTACAAATTCTCTCATCTGATTAAAATTGATTTCTTTTAATTTCACTGCATTTTTTAATTTTTTTTATTAGAGATGGGTTTGATCTTGTTTGATTTCACTTAAAAATGTCAAAACATTATTGTTGTTTGACAATAACACCAACAGATTTAATGTTGATTGCAAAAAAAAAGCTTCCATGTTGTTGAGTATTGAAATTACGCTGGCTGGAACTTACCATATATTATTATGTGACTTGTGGCCGCAATAAATAATTTATGACCATACTAGCAGCGACATTTTGTCTTTCGTTTAATAGAAACGCCGTGCGTTTTTTTTGGTTTCATTATTAAGTAGTGGAAAACTTTAACAAGTTTAAAGTAAGACTGTATCTCGATGAAGACCTATTTCTATTGTTAATTTTTCTGAAATTTTTACAATTTTCTGTGTGGTGCTTTAACGCAGTTTGTAGATTCCAGGAGTTTATGGGTAATGAAGGCACCTGCCCTGCCCAAGTACCTCGAGATTAAATAAATACATTTTAGGTTGTCCTTTTTTATTTTTTAGTAAAAAAAATGACAATTTCATTAGTCACGCCTAAATATTAATTCACATTAAAATTTAATGGAAACCGAGTAAGTACAACAATCAAAATTAGTACAAATTATTGTCATGAATTATGCTTTTCAAACATGTGTACGGACACTAATATTACGCACATGACTGACCACAATAAAACAAAGCAAGCCCACGCAATATGCGAAAAAGGACTTTTGTGTTTATTCGCCACTCCTAGTCCTAACAAATTTGTACATCTTCTTCTAGCTGATACTACTAAGATAGTCGGTATCACATACTGTATACCAGTGCCAGCATACGACCCAGTAAACTTAATCAAAACACTAATATCTTCGAGAAAATAGGTCAACAGCAACGGAGGCATTACAGTGACTACAGGAAACAATAGCTTCCTTTGAACAAAACTGTACGACTCCAGGTTTGTCGTGTCTAGAAATAAACTTTGCAAGTTATTCCTCAACGTTATAGCTATAATTGGGAAGCTAGTGGACAGTGTGAAAACTGGGAACAAAGCGAGAAAATATTCAACGATTTTTAGGAATACATTTTCATTGTCACTCGGCACGAAGTTTAATGTGTACAGATCGCTCAAATGAGCGAAGGCAAACGCTCCAGTGAACGCTAGAAGGAGATAGAAAACGCTTATGAGCACATAGTCGAGTGAGAGATGAAGACCCAAGTGGTCCTTTCGCCTGATCGGGGCGATGAGAGCTGGCAACGAGTGATGACACATGAACGAGTAAACGCAAGCTCCGAATAAAGTCGGTATTCCCGTGTAATCAAAGGCGGGCGGTTTTCCTTGGGGACCGTTCGCGATCAACAAGTGTATCGCCAATGATATCATGATCGCGAATGCTGCAAAGAAGTTTATTCTAGTTAATAACAATGCATTCTGAATAGTAGCAGTATTTGCCCCGAACATTACATTCATATAAAATAGATCTTAGTATTTTATAAATACACCCGCATAACATTATATACTCACCTAGCCATCGCATCCCCGATGTGAAGACTTGGAGATATTTGGTCTTCTGCACATTGAAGAATACGAAGGGCCCCATCGCTCCGACGAATGTTAGCAGAGCGACGTGATAAAAGTCCAATCGTGTGTACGTGCTTTCTGAATTGTGTGTGGAACTGTTGAAGCAGGGCAGTTTCCACTCCTCGGGATTTGTCATATTTGAGGGTACCGTTGTACTGTAAATTGGAAAAAAAAAATAGCAAAGTATTTTTTTGAAAGACACCTATCCTAAAGAATACACTCAATGTTTTCGCTCTTTTGTACATGAAGACATAGAAGTCATCCACACTCGCATCCGCAAACATTTCAGATCATTCTAAGCCCTCTGAGTATAACTAGTAAACAGTGCACATTGTATAAGAAATCTGACAGTATGCTGCCTCCATAATTATATAAATTACTAGCAACTTTTGCAACCTTCCTCGTTTATTACTCTTTCCAATAGTGAAAACCGTATCAAAATTCTTTGGATGGTTTTTAGAAGAAGTTTATAATATAAAGTACCTACCTATATACACATATAGTGCGCATTTTTTACAAAAAATATCTACATGGATGACCATTTATATCCGCATTTAATATATTTATCAAAAATAAAATTAAAAATGAATCTTTGTAACAATGGAGGTTGCACACTTGGTTAAATATTCGAGCGTGACTTGCGTCATCGCCATAATATAACGCAAATAATAACTATCAAAATATCAAGCAATCAAAATTGTTTTGAAGCCATATTACCGATATGGATAAATTGAAGCAATAAAAAACGTTTTTAATAATTATAACAGTGTAGTCTAATAATATTATAGCGTATTTAGTAAAATACAACAGTTTTTTTTTTGGGAATATTTTCAAAGGATAGACATAGACACAACATAAACTTATAACACCCCGTTTTTGCGTCGAGTGTTAATGAAGTATTATAGAAAAATAAATATACCACACAACATCCATGATAGAATTCGCCACAGCTGCTGCATATATGGACAAATCCCCGTACAAGTAAACGCATAGTGTCAAATAGAACATTATGCGCCCTGTCTTGTTCAAGAACATATTCGCCATCTCGCCGAGTTCTATACGACGATCTAGACTGTAGTAGCGCGACGGTATCGAAGCACCACACACCAGAGGTTCTTCTAGACGTTCGCCACCATGGGACGCAGACGCCTCCTCTTCTGAATCATGATCTTGAATCTGTAATGTAGTATAAGTCGATTGACCACTTGTACAGTCACTAGCTTTTGCCTACAAATGCGACTGTCCTTTTTCCTTAGTTAAATTTTATATAAAAGTATATGAGATATAAAATTTATATCTCACACTGAGAAGTTTTTATTTTTATTCTTTAAAAATTTTAAAAAAATCTGGATGTAACCCTATGTTCTTTTCTGTATCCCTGACAATGTGTATGCAAAATTTCATAAACTTTGGTTCATGGTTGAATTGTTGATACCTGAACTCATTTTGGCATTTCAACGGTCTTAAGTAGCGAAACTTGAAAAGTTCGATTTTTCAGTGGAGGCGTTTGAAGTTACTTTCCATAAAAACTTACATGGCAAGGGACCAGTTATATATTAAAAAAAAAAAGTTACGAAATTACCAAAAGTAGGCATTAATAAATAGACGGTTTTTATACAATAAAATTAGGACCGTTTAAGCAAAAAAGTGAAATATGCATATTTCTCATTTTCGATAGTGTACATAGGTACCGTCAATTTATAATATAATATTAGGTAATAATCAAGTTGCATATTATTTATAAAAATAGTTGTTACGATATTAATGTGAAAATACAATCTGTATACTGAAGGTATACCAATACATTTTAAGTCAATTTAAAAAAAAAAACACTATTATGGCATTGGAAGAAGTATTCTATATACTGGTATACTCAAACTCTAAGTCCTATCAAAGAAAACAAAAAAAGTTGCGTTTTTGATTATATATGTTACAAGTCTAACTCATTACATGCTTACACTCAGAAGTTCATCATGCATTCTGAATAATTTGCTAAATGTTACTTAGAATAGTTTTCTTCCAATATACAGAAAAGAAAATGCAGATTTGACTGTCTTACACTTACACTGTCTCTTTTGATAGATTGCAATCTCTTCCACTTCAAGACAGCATTGGCACATGCCATAGTTTCCACTACATATGTGGCATTCATAAAACTCATAAATGCCAAAAAAACTAATGCTATGGTACTCAGACCCCATCCTGCTCTTGTGAAGGCTGCTGGTAAAGTGAGGGCTCCGGTGCCCACAATTAAATTAAAAATATATATCAACCCCACCTGGAAAAGAAATAGGCAAACCTAATTATATGTAAATAGCTTATACAATATAAAAGATTATTATAAGATCTCATCTATACTAATCAATACTAATATTATAAAGAGAGAAGATTTGTATTTTTGTATGTTTGTTATGAATAAACTCAAAAACTACTGGGCCGATTTTAAAAATACTTTTAACTATAGAAAGCTACATTACCAACGAGTAACATTATAGGCTAAATTTTATAAAGTTATACGGACAAAGCGAAGTCGCGTGCAACATGCTAGTATTAGTTTATAAAAAACTATATTCATTACACAAATGAAAAATTTCACTAAAAGCATTTACAACTTCTTTATCTACATAGTATAAAATAAAGTCGCTTTCCGCTACCATCTCTCCCTTTGTATCTACGCCTAGATGTTTACTAATGAAAACAAAGTTAAAGTTAAAGTACTTTTATATTATAATTACTAGCTGCTGCCCGCGACTTCGCCCGCATAACTTTGTAAATTATATACTAAAACCTTCCTCGAGAACCACTCTATCCATTGGTAAAAACAGCATGAAAATCGGTGCAGTAGCTTTTGAGTTTATTCGCGTACAGACAAACGCGGCGGAGGAATTTGTTTTATAATATGTAAGGATTATTATTATTTGCAGAAAAATCCAACTTCCCATGTATGTCTGTATGGCCGCTAATTCCTAAATCATGCAACATATTTTGACTACCCTAAACCACCCAACGAATTTTGATGTGATTTTCGCCAATAATAGAGTGACAAACAAGGAATATTTGTACATATAATTTATTGAAAAAATTGCATCCGTGCGAACTCAGAAGCGGGTCGCTAGTATACAAACATTAGTATGTATATTAAAACCATGTTTTTACTTACCCAAACTGAATATTGTTCCCCAGCCTCCGTTATAGGCATTCTTATATTTCAAAAGCCAAAAACGAAATGTTTTACATACTTAGTTTAAATATTGTCAATTACTTTCATTGCTATTAAAATTAATTTTAATTAATTATAGCTTCTCAGTGTTTGTGGCTTTGTATTCGATGTGAAAATAATGGTAAACAAATGCACCGTTCCTTGTAGAATTTGGTTAAGGCAATTAAAATTGAAGAATTTAATAAAAAACAAAAGAAATGACCATTCATATCTCACTTATTGTGTATTTGTATAATTTTAAATATTTACATTTTATTACAAATAGTTTCCTTTCATTGCTTTTGTTGGCATTGGCAGTTGGCAATGTTGGCATTACTGAGTCGAGTCGAGTAGTCGACCGGACTCAGTGAATCAGTGATCGACTGATTCGAATCAGTGGATAAGTGAATCAGTCGATCAGTGAATTATTTGCATCTCGATCTCCAGATAACCGAGAGCGTCCGATATCCTAATGTAACAATTTAACCCCTTACCGCATACGAAGCCATTCATGGCTTCGAGAGTTTATTATTTTTTTATGGCTCAACTAAACATTACATTAAAATAAAACAAATTATATCATATTAAGTGTTTAAATGTAAACTGAAATGTATTTTTTTTGCTTATGGTAACATCTGTGTAAAAAATATTTGAGATTATATACGACGCGGCCCGCTAAAGAATTGCAACTTGCTAAAGGGAGTTTACAACAGTGAAAAACAATAGTATTAAAACGAGTGATCTTCCAAAAAAAAATATTATTTACTCTTTGAATAATCAACTAAAATAATAGTCTTAACTTTCTATTTTATTTTGCTTTTCTTTGATTTTTGATTAGTTTTTTGCAAACGCCATATATGGCTTGATATGCGTTCCCGTCAATTTTTTTTCACTCATATTTTTTCAAGTTTTTATTCTCAGATGATATAATTGTTTCCACAATTGAGCAATCATGTCTAAAATCTGTCCAAGTCGACATCAGCAAGCCGCAGGTATTTTAAATGAAAAAAAAACGGAGATTTTTTTTCGGAATTATAATATTTATGTCATGTGTGAAGTTGCCTGCAACTATGTTGTATTGGTCTAAATCCCTCGGTCAAATCCAGGTGTATGAAGTTATGACATACAATAGATTTGAAGCTATAAAAAGTATTCTACACTTCAATAATAATGATAATTTCAAGCAAATTTCAAGCCAATTTTCAAAATTAGGCCTTTTCTAAATTACGATCACGCAAATGGTACAAAAATCAACGTCAACTATGTCAACGCTGCTCCAAGCTACGTAGCTACACAAAAAATGCGGTCTTCTCATGTTATAATGATAAGCGCAATTTCAAAGATTTCCACAAAATGTAATAGCAATGCATACGAAGCCATATATGTCCTCACAGGATTTTACCCGAATACATACGAGGCCATATATGGCTCTGCCACATAATTTCACAAATAATAATAATAATATTTTTCTTTTCTTTTATTTTGATTTAATAAAGATAAATAAACACATTTTTAATAAAAAATAAAAATTGTCAATTTTATTCATAATTCATGCAGTAAGGGGTTAAGACAACCGTTGAGCCACACCTGAGCATGAAGAATTTAATATAATAAGTAGGTAATAAAATATCTGTTGATTTGCTTCCTGGGAACAATAGTTGGAGGCGAAGATTTAACGGTTCCTTGTAAATATTTGCCGACCCCACTTTGTTAGTACGATGACACAATGAAGACTGAAAGAAAGCAGAATTAGACACACCACCGTGACCACAAAGAACATTCCGAGCGGCACCGAAAAAAAATTTGAGCCCGAAGTCACCCCCACCCAGCACGGTCAGTTATATAAAAGGACGTTCATTTCGTTTTATTTATTTATATATATATTATTTAGTTAGTTTATAAACTAAGTATAGTGTTGTAAGGTTGTATTGTAAAGTAGAGTTAAAGAAAGTGTAAAGTGCAAATATTTTAAAAGTTTCTAATTATAAGGCATTTAATTTATTCGCGGAAGCAAAGAATTCGTCGATGTGAGATAGAGAATCACTTACACAATTATTGACCTGAGATCCACCGATTCACTGATCGAAATGAAGCGATTCACTGAGTCGATTCTTTGCACTGATTCAGTTACACTGATTCGAATCTCAATGGTGATGCGTTTTTGCCACCACTAATTGGCAATGAGTGGCAGTTGGCGAATTGAATTGAAGTTTGATTGAACGAAATCAAAGAAAAGAAATGTCAAAGTCAGACCACATGCAAATTTTTCACTGCATATCCTTGGATTAGTGTTCTGCGCTCAGTCAGTGGGTCTAGTATGAGTTTATAAATGACCGTTCTCGCTTGCGAGTGCGTACGAACAGACGGCATTTGCGGCCGTAATGGGATCACCGGTATAAAGTATATGAGTGGGGGCAATATGCGCGAAGATAGTGCTGGCATAAGTCATTATAGGCCTAAAACGGACCTTGTATAATGTCAGCTTATAACCTTGCTTATAACGGAACTAAGTGGTACGATCAGAGAGTATATATGTTCTTTGGGCACGATAGATGACCCAGGATAAACGATGCCCCATCAAGGACGCGTTTAATGTGGGTATGGAAGGTGAGTTTTGTGTCGACGGTGACACCAAGGTATTTGGTCCCGTTTACCATATGACCGAGAGAGTCGGTCAGCAGTTGCTCGATGGCAAAGGGTGTCGTGGAGAGGTCAGCTCCCAGGAAAAGACCATTGCTGCGTTTTTCTCGGGATTAACCTCGATCCTCCACTTAAGGAACTAGTCACATAGAGCAGTTAAAGCGGTTCGGAGTGAAACACTCGATGTTGAGCGGAGAAGTAGAGCGTTATCAGTGAAAGGGGTGCCATTAGGATTCTCTCGTAGAGCTTACCCCCGTAGGACTTCTTCAGTCTTTTCCAGTGTGGTATTGGTTTGCGGGAAATATTCGATCTGCCGTCCTAACTTTAGTAAAACCAGACGATGTGGATATAAACTCTTATCCACATAGTAAAGAAAGAATGAAAGAGAGAAGAAAGAAGAAGGACATTAACATGACAAGTAACCTCTTATCCACATATAGTAAAAAGTAAACCTCTATATGGATATGAGGCGTCGTTTCGATTGGTATGAAGGGAGTGCCGCCACCACAGCCAGAAAAACAAATAAAATAAAGTGGTACAATATACTTATATATAGGCAATTTAACACCTGAAATCTTCATTGCTATTATACGTCTGCCAGGCGTTGGATTCTTACTTTTTAGTAGATGATCACTTGGAAACGATGCTTTTTTCTGGATGTAAGGTACCCTAAGTCTTTTCATGTATCCCTGACAGCGTGTAGGCAAAATAGGTGTTGCAAAATGTCATTTCTATGAGTTGAGTAGTTAAGGCGTGAAAAGGCATTTCTAATTACGTTTCTAATATTAGTATGGATGAAAGAACTTCAAAGAACTATGCTGTGTGTTGGCATACTGTATCTGCCTGCTGCGACGGCGTGGCGCCACTATATTTAAAACTTAAACCACACCACATTCACATGTTATTCTAGCCTTTTACAATACAAGCTTTTTTTCTAATTTTGCTATTGTTAATTTTATAACCAACATTAGTACCCAAAGACTTTAAAATCTTTGTTAGTACCTAACTGGTGTAACGCGTGCCTTTTCTCAGAGTGACTACTAGTTAGTAACATAATAAGTAAACTAGTAAGTATGTAGTTTGATTACATTGAAGTGATTGAATCAAAGACATAAATAAAAAAAATCTTTGGAAATAGTAATCATCAATACTAATAATAAATCTGTAAGTGTAGGTATTTTATGTACATGCATGTTCCTCCATAACTCAAACGAATTAACTGATTTTAATGAAACTTCGTCTATAAACATTTAAACGTACGGGACACAGGATAAGCTACTTTTTCTTTTTCCACGCGGACGAAGTCGCAGGCACCAGGTAGTAGGTACTTAATAATTAATGTCCCAGTTTAATGTGCGTTATCTCGTTTTGATTTTTAGGACCGAGTTATCCTAAAAACCTTGAGATTTTGTTGCCAAGTATATTCCTCTATACCTCTTGATCATACCATATAAGAAAGGTATTATGTACTATTGTTTTATGACCTATACCTACTTCCGAGCGTTAGCTTGCTTCCGAGCACTTCCGAGCTTCCGACGCAAACAATCCCGGTGCAAATCCCGGTGCGACTCGTATTATCTTTTCTCGAGTTCATATTCGGGAGGACATGGACAGGGATCAGTAAAATAAATTTTGGTATAATGTAATAGTGAAGTAGGTACTTAACCAGATTTGTCTATTGCATTTTACGAAAATACTACCACTTAGCTAGCTGTAAAAATACTTAGAGCTGGTAAAATAAGTAGGTAGCTACCTACATACTAGGTACCTAGGTAATTGGGACGAAATGAAACCTATAGGTAAGGTAAGTAAATGTAGCTAAAGTAATAGGACTATAAAATTTATTATTGTGCATACGTAAATAGTTATAGATAGATAAAGAGATATATACTTAGTTACAGTTATGATATAAATAACTATAGCGCGGGCTTACATTAGTGCAGTTCTTACTATACAAACTTGCTATCGATAAGGCGTCTTGCTATCGATAACATGATAGTTATACTGGTTATTATGTTTATGTTCATCAAGGATAAACAAATTTTTTAACATATTCAGATATATCACAATAATTAATTTTCGAGATAGCAGATATACCTTCTCATAAATATTCTTCTGTACATATATGTATTGAATACATGTGCTCATAACTTTTTTATATAGCAAAGTAGCTAGTCTGAAATAAGTTAAACAAATTAAAGTACATAAATAAAACTTCGGTTCAACGATAACGGAAAGCTATTGGACGATAACGGAGTGTCGGTAATCAAAACACAAGCAAGTAAATAATAGGTAATAAATTTCAATTTAGTTTTAAAACAAATCCCACAAACCTACACGATGTTTCTAGTAACCAAAATGTAGATGTTAATAAGTGTTGAGTTCTTTGTGTATAATTAATTACAGTAACCTACCTACCTGCCGGAAGCGGAACTGTGGCTTTTGGCTGGGAATGAGCTAGTATATATATAAGTAGTAATAGTATCAGACGAACTAAATCCTAAATCAATTTTCATGCATTCATGTTGATTTTCTAAAATGTCGATAGATAGATTATTACACCACTAGGCATACAGTGTAGGTATAGCAAATTATTATTATGCGACCACGATAAAAAGTCGTAATCTGTTATACACAACTATTGATTTGAGCAACCATCCGAAATTGCCAAGCTAATGTCATTCTTCGTGCGAACCCCGACGACGAAATCATTCCATCCAGCCGTCGAAGCTGTGTTCTCGGGGGGTTTGAGATTTGATTTTGTGTAATCCCTAAAGTAAATGTGCCAACAACTATACAAAATTAAGGTAATTAAATTAAATATACTTTTTAGATATGTAATAGCACGTATTTTGTAAATGTCATCCATCACCCATTCCTTCAAAAAACATTTATGGCATCGCTTTCTCAGGCGTACCTTCCGTCTCTTTTTCGCAAACATTCGAAACGACATGTTGAATTTTCCTTCTCACTCTAGTAATATAACACCGTTGTGCTCGGCTCGGTCGTGTCACGTAAGGATTTTTTATTTTCTTCATAATATTAGATATTTTTGTGAAAATTATTGTGATCGTGGTTAATTATGTTGTTCAGACGATAAGTTTATTGTTAACGTTAAGATTGTGCAGCCAAATAGTGTGATATAGGTCGTGGTAACTTTCACCTAGATATAGATAGGTACCGAAGTGATATACATACATTGTACGTACACGAAATAGACGAATACTCTATGTAAGTCGCAGTCTCAAGGCCGAAATACATAAATATCTTTAACACAGTGCTTGATAGGAGAGAAATAATGATTTTTTATGTATTTGTTAGCCATGTAGAGTGTAAATTTGGTTTGTACAATTGCAAATCCGTGCTGTGCTATCTTGGTACCTACTTGCGCTGTTGTACCTACCTATACCTACCGTAGTTCGCTCGTTTGGTGGAATGGCGTAACGAACGGCGCAGTGTCGACTATATCTACTTGTTATTTATAATTTGGTTTTGTTTTTGTTGTAAACCGCTCTCGATATCGACAATTCAATAAAAAAGTAAAATCCATTACGAATTCTTCAATATTTGGTATTGTGAATGGTAAATAACCTAAAAAAATGTATGTACGTACTTGAGGTATGTCATTAGTACCTAAAGTACCTATTAGCAACTAAGTACCAAATATGTAATTGAAATAGAATGTAATTTTACAGAGAAAATCTGTCACATTTCGAGCTGACTACATAGCTGCAAAGGATCTGCCGAGCCCTCATTATCTGTGATACAGCTCAGCCTCTTGTCCGTCCTAAAAGGTGAGTTACTGTTTATTGAATTTGTGTGAAAAGTGAAATCTGTTGGATGTTTGTGGTTTATGTAAGGCGGTTTGTTCGTAGGGCTGGGCCACTCAGGGCTACGAGGCGAGTCCGCAGCAGCTAGCACGGTGATCTCACCTGCCCTCTGCCACAGAGGCACTAAACACTGCTACCTGCTTAATTGACTGCATCACTACGAACCATTGTTACTTAGTCTATAATGGAAACAATATGCATCTGTGAAAATAAGTATAACTATAGGTGGTTATTGTAGTAAATTATTCTATTAAGGGTATTTATAATTGTCTGATGTTGTCTAATGTTTCTGTAATATTATGTGTTCCACATCTAATTAATAATAATAATTGTTACTCCAATATTGATACTGTTACCGAACCAATGCAATGTAATTACTCACTAATTGTAGTGAAGACAAAAAAATTTGGTGCTTATAAGCGAGTCGATGAGAATGAAAGTCAGCAAGATAGTGTAAAAATGATAGATAATAATATTTATAATGTAGAATTTGTTGATAGTATCCAACAAAACCAAATGATTGGCGATACGCCTAACTACTGCATTCCTTTAACGATTAAAGCCATAACAGTCCAGGGTATCTCATACAGTGACCCATATTTCATTAGCTTTAACTTAAAGTATAAGATGGGGTCTGGAGCTCCAGAGCACATGGACAAGTCTGATTACGCTTTTAAATCCTCAGTTTGTATTATAAACGATGAGCCTTTCACGGATAAGACACAACTAATAAACGAAAAGTCTGCTCATAATAAGATATGCGAAAATGAACTTCGAATGTTTACCGATAAAGATGAGTCTATAAGAATATACCATGACAATAATGGACGGGATGTTGGCAACGATGTAACGTCTAATGGGGGTCTAACATACGAAGAGATGTTGGAACTCACTCGCAACGAGAAGCGAATTGTCAAGGAAATGACAAAATATGCCAAAGTTGACAGTTGGGGAGTTCCGCGATGCTTGCGGCTTCGTGGCGGCGGCGAGAGTTCCCTTAACGCTGCATCGGGATGGGGAAGTCCTCCTGCTGCAAACAACAATGGTAAGTAATCAATTTATACAATCTCTTCCAGCGGAATGCCGTCTTCAACAGTCATCAAATGAGCAGACCATGGAAGTAATCGGTTATTGCAGCCTTATAGCCATTAACTAATGCCAGAGTATATTTGCTATCTTTTATTTATTTATTTATTTTTCAAAAGGTACACCAACAGCACAAACAAAAAACTTATAATAGGTATAGGTAATACAAGGCAATTTTAAGGTATACACAGATAAATCTTTATAACTATATCCACTTATTGCACTTTATCCTGAGGCAGCTGCAAACTTGAATTTTCCAAATTATAATTGGTTTGTTAAAATTTATGTCAAATTGACTCAAAAACTTGTATTCTCAAGGGGTTGTGTTCAAGTGAAATATTTTTAAACCTAACTAGCAAAACATCACCATTTTTCTTTCATATTAAGCAGTGTTCTGATAGACTTAGTGCTTGACTTGGACACAAAATGCTTGAATCTTTGATACAAACACATACACCTAAACTTCTATATTAAGCAGTATTCTGCCTAATAGACCTATTCAAAATCAATTGGCAAAATGCTTGAATCTTTGGTACTAACCTCCTATACTCTACTATATTAAGTAGTATTTTGTCCCGAGACCCATTTTTAGAGTTAGACCCGTCTTAAATCAATTGGCAATGCTTGAATCTTTGCTACAAACCCAAACGTCTAAACTTCCATATGAAGCAGTATCTTGGGCCAGTTGTGATTCAATTGGCAAAATGCTTGAATCTCTGGTACAAATCCAAACATCTCAGTCCTTTGAGGCCCCGCAGTGGTATTTTTAGTTTTATATGTATCGGCATTTAAAATGAAACAATTACCAACATATATGTACCTACAAACATTTAGAGATGTAAACAAAAAAAATTGGCACTGATACATAACTTCATCATCATCGTCACATTCGTCACCTGTATGATGACGTAATAATTGACGAACCCACGTTTTTTTCTCATTATATGAGCCTTGCAATTTTTTTTATCCAACCATAGTCTCCATCTATGACATCTTGTTTAGGAGTTATTCTTCTCTTGTGTATTGTCGTTCTCGAGTGACAAATTAACATAAAACAATGTGTATTATATTGATTTTTAATGGAATCATTACAGTATTTAAAGAATATTTTTCCTCTATCAGCTGGGAATTGGGGCGGCAACCCAAATGGTCAACCAAATAATGGGAGTAACAATGCTCAACAATGGAATAGCACGGCTCAGCGCCCGCCTACTTCCCAAGCAGACAGTAAGTTGTTTTTAAAACTACACAATGACGTGGTCGCGACGTTTGTATTCTAAATACTTGTAATGATATGAGTTTGAATGAATGCTAAAATTAATTGTTTAGCAGTTGGATTTTCATAAAGGTGGCGGTACCTTTGGTTAATGTATTCAATCTTACTTGTTATAATATTATCATGATAGTAAGTATAAAATAAAAACACATCTGACTTCATTTTTAAGAAGATGACACTTTTTAGCCCAATCATGTACAGTCGGCCGCATAAGTCGATTAACACATTCAAAAGTGCAAAACAACGTAACACTCAACGCGCCATAAGTCGTTGTCACGACTAGAGAACAAAATAAACTTCACATACAAACGATCGTAAAAAGCTTCAGTAAGTAAGTAAGTTGAGTGTTCAGTTGTTTTGCACTTTCGAATGTGTTAATCGATTTATGCGGCCGACTGTACTCAAAATTATTACAAGGCCCAACTTCAACTGACTGTCCTGGAAAAAAAATGTAGATACTGTGTATCGGCAAGTTACTCTAATGGCGCAAAATCGCAAATAAACCACACTTATTATCTATTTATCTTAATATTTATCCAAAATGCTATAAACAACACTTGCTAAAATAATCCACAAATACTTTGTAAAGTAACCCGATTTTTAATTATCTCTTTTTACATATTTAAAATAAACACGCTAGACATTAATTTTTTTTACAAAAATGTGAAAAGAATACTAACGCTATTTTGTTAAGTGCGAGCGAGACAGATAGTGACGTTACTTTATGAGTGAGATGATAGAGAGGCCATTTTGATATGAGTAAGTGAAACGAATAGTGACGCCATTTTGTTAAGTGCGAGCGTGACGTTACTTTTACTAACATGAGTAAGATGATAGAGAGGTCATTTTGATATGAGAAACGAATAGTGACGTCATTTTCTTAAGTGTGAGCGTGACGTTACTTTTACCAACATGAGTAAGATGATAGAGAGGTCATTTTGATATGAGAGAGAAACGAATAGTGACGCCATTTTGTTAAGTGCGAGCGTGACGTTACTTTTACCAACATGAGTAAGATGATAGAGAGGTCATTTTGATATGAGAGAGAAACGAATAGTGACGCCATTTTGTTAAGTGCGAGCGTGATGTTACTTTTACCAACATGAGTAAGATGATAGAGAGGTCATTTTGATATGAGAATGAAACGAATAGAGACGCCATTTTGTTAAGTGCGAGCGAGACTGATAGTGACGTGCGAGATGATGAGAGGTCATTTTGATATGAATTATGAAGAGTGAAACGAATACGGAAGGTCGGAAGAGCGACGCCACGTCGCCACCACTTTAGTCAAAACTGCTTGTGTGCATGCATTATTATTTTTTAATTAAAAAAGTATATTTATATTTCTGATAACTGGCATTACCTGTTTATGGTTTGACTTTGACTTTTCGGAAACCTTGTATAGTAGTAATATAAATATTGAATCATTTTTTTTTTTTACAGTGAACAGCAACAAAGGAAACGGCAACCCAATACCGCCTACCAGTGCAGCTTCTGCTCAGAATTGGCAAAACAATCCAGGAAACATGCCTAATTCACAAGCCAATAACAATGGTGCACCTCAAAGTAATGGTAATGTGAAAATTTCTAGTTTCACTGAGTTTTTTCTTCATGAATAAGGGTAACATATGAATGTCTTTATTACTTTAGGTACAAATAATCCTGGCAATGGGAACAACGGAGGAAATAATTCTCCTAACACAGGATCTACTGCCAACGGCCCCACCGCTGCTAACGGAACCAACGGCAATAGTATGAACAACACATCTTCAGCTAAGATAGAACAGCTGAGTTCAATGCGGGAAGCTCTTTACAGCCAGGATGGTTGGGGTGGTGTAAGTGTTAAACTCATAAAATGACGTGTGTATCTGTGTGTATGTGTGTCTGTCTGTGGAATGGACCCAAATGGATGGACCAATTTCGATCTGTTTTTCTTTGTTTGAAAGCTGACTTGAACGAGATGGTTCTTAGCAATAATGTATAGGATCTGTTTGAAGATCATCAACCCATTTTCTAGGATTTCACTACCATCCACATGTTCGATTGATTTGAAATATGGTATATTTTTACTTTGGTGGTATTTCCATGACATGGTAACCTTGACCTGATTTGCAGCATCAAGTAGTCTGCGGGATACACAACTTCTTAACAACTTAAACAGACTTGTTTGGGCTCAATAAAAACTCGGGGGCGTAAGTTTACAATTTTTAATTATAGCGTGTTTTGTATTAATTTATAGCAACACGTCAACCAAGATACCAACTGGGATGTGCCCGGTTCTCCCGAGCCTGGATCAAAAGTGGAGCCCACTTCGGGGGGTGGTCCGCCTGCATGGAAACCGAGCGTGAACAATGGTGCTTTCCTCGGAACTGATCTGTGGGAGGCTAATTTGAGAAATGGTGGGCAACCACCGCAGCAGCCCGCCGCTAAGACTCCATGGGGCCATACACCGACTACCAACATTGGAGGGACTTGGGGTGAAGACGACGATGCCGCTGAATCTACTAATATGTGGACCGGACCACCGCCACCACAGCAGTGGCAGGCGGGCCCACCACAACACGCACAACAATGGGGCGTGCCTAAGAAGGACAATTGGGACACTTGGGGCGAACAGCAGCACAGGCCCAACGATCCAAGACTCGACATACATCGGAATCCCGATCCCCGTCAACTTCCCACCGAACCTCGACACGATTTGCGCGGAGGAATATCTGGAAGGCTCAACGGCGATATGTGGAGTCAGCACCATCAGCATGCGGCAGTACCAAACAAAATGTTGCCAACTGGTGCTACCAATCAGTGGGGAGGAGTTCAGGTGGGTACTACTGATAGGTGATTGCGTTTTGCAGTTAAGAATCAATGATTTTTATAAACTAGACTCTATAAAAATCAGAGCTAAGTAAGGAGGCGAAGGATGCATAAACGCCGTATTTTCCATGACACTTTTGAACTTATCATTTCAAGTTTTTTTTTTTTAATGAAAAACTATAAGAAATAAAAGTTAATGTTCAAAAATAATAACAATAATAGAAATGTCTGGTGTCCCAGACAACGTGTATGCAAAATTTCATGGTGATCGATTCAGTAGTTTTTGCGTGAAAGCGTAAAAAACAAACTAACATTCACATTTATAATATACTTTATACATTTATCACACTATTGATGCTTTATTTTCCCTTCTTAAAATTGGAAACGAAATAATGTAGCAGTTTTTTTTTTTAAATTCCTCATAATATACAAAAATGGTAGGTAAATTACAAAAAAAGTGTCAGACAAATAATGTAGAGAAACTTTTTTGCTAAAATTAAAATTAACAGTCAAGGAACTTTTTTTGTAACTTACCGTTTGTATAATTTGAGGAAATTCTTTAAGAGTTATGGAGGAACATACATACATACAGAAAAAAAAAATCGTCAATTTAGTTTCAGTATCTTGTATAGACCCTATAATCTGAAAACAAAGTAACTTATTCCCCGACAAACCCTTACAGATTTATTATTAGTATTGATGATTATAAATATTTGTCCAATAGGGTCCCAAGGATGCAATGAAGGGGTCCGCATGGGAAGAGTCTCCGCCAGCGGCTCGTCGCGCCGGAGGTTTCGACGACGGCACATCTCTTTGGGCGCAACGCGGTGGAATGGGCGGAATGGGTGGACGCGGCGGACCGTCCGGTCCACCCGCGCAACAGAGAATTCCACCCACGCCCACCAAACAGGACGTCGTTTGGGGCGCTCACGGCGGACAAAGGAACGGCTCCTGGGAGGAGCCGCACACGCCCGGTTGGCCGGACCGCGACATGCACGGTTGGGACTCCGGACCGGGACTGTGGCCTGCTCACAAACCTAAACCCTCCGGACCTGGTGGATGGCCCGATGATATAGGAGAGTGGAGCGGCTCGAAACCGCCACAAACTGGCCAATTTGGGAAACAGCAGATACCCAAGGAGATTATATGGAACAGCAAGCAGTTCAGATTCCTCGTCGAGCTGGGATTCAAGAAGGAGGATGTGGAGATGGCACTGCGAGCTCGGGATATGAATGCAGAGGATGCGTTGGAATTTTTGAACTCCCGCGGAGACGGATGGCGCAGGGATGATAATTTCGCTGGACACCACGGTGGGCCATTCCAGCAGCCGCCGAGTGTCCCAGCGGTCACTCCGGCCGTGGTTCAGAAACTTTTGAACCAACCACCACCGCAAGCCGTTCCGCACCACCAGTCCTACAATCCTAACAGGTAAATAGTAATATTTAGTTGCAAACTAAAAAATAATCTTAAATCGTGTTTAAGAATGTAAAATTTTGATAAAAACCTAAATGAACATGTTATAGTGAGAGTACAATTATTATTAGACTAGTCCATTTATTGCATATTATATTACTATTGTTAATAACACACCCACCTTGACAATTATTATCGGTTCTAGTGTCAATTGTTGTGGTTTTAGTGTACTTAAATAAACGTTTGTCCTAAATCAGTGGTACTAGTAACAACGGGCAGCCGAGCACAGCGCAGCTTCGTATGCTGGTTCAACAAATACAAATGGCCGTGTCTGCCGGATATCTCAACCACCAGATCCTCAATCAGCCATTGGCTCCACAAACGCTGGTCTTACTGAACCAATTGCTCCAACAGGTATATATTTACACATGACTATATTATATTTAACCTGCTCTTCGTGTGTCCAAACGTGATGGTAAATATTGACTTTTTAAACCAATCATTTTTTTTTTAAATTTTAAATTTTTAAACCAATCATCTTTTTATGTAAAAATTTAGTTTTGGTATGTTTGTGTCCACAAACTCGCAAATTAGCCGATCGATTGACATAAAATTTCATCACCCCATTGCATATTAATTGAGTGATTTATTTGTACATGATTTAAGTAAGTCTTATTTTGTCGTAAATGAACCTAAATTATTAGATTTCATTTAAATATAATATGTGATATTTATTGATTTTTGGCAAAAACAACAAAGGGGCATTCGATATGAAAACGTCTTTTACATTGGAATCATTTTTAAAAGCTTTGGTTTTTTAATTTCAGATTAAAGTAATGCAACAGTTCGTTCAACAGCATAGTTACGCCGTAAAAACTAACTCTCCGCTTGTTGTGCAATATTCTATGAGCATCACTAAAACGAAGCAGCAGATTGCCAGTTTACAGGTGAGTGTTGCTCAATTATAAAAATTTTAATAAAAATACATTAAAGTAATCACTCTTTTATGAGTATTAGATTATTCTTTTATTGTTTAGTTATAAATTAAGGAAGTAAGTAAAGTTTGGTTTTCAATCAACATTGCTTTTTTTTTATAGAATCAAATAACTACACAGCAAGCCTTGTACATGAAGCACCACCCAGGTGGCGACTTGTTCAAGCAAAGCCAGGACCCTCTCACACACCTGCAGAACAATTTCAGCGACATGGGCATCACAAAGGAGTCTCAAGTGAGTGGAATTAAGCTTTTATAGAGGTCTAAAGTGGCCTTCGTATTGGAAAGATGTTGATAGTAAAACACCCTATGAGCGAAACGGCCTATAAAGCAGTATATAGTAGGAAATGGTCCCAATATCTAAGGGGCACATTAGCAAAATGCATTTACAATAAAGTTGAATACATAATGTTCAAATGTTGTTGGTAAAAATTTACCAGTAATTATTTTATTCTGTAATATCAACAGGCTTACGGAGCAAGCGGCAACCAACAGTCACGTCTCACTCAGTGGAAGCCTTCATTACTGGACAAGGACGGAGATGGTTCAGAGTTCAGCCGTGCTCCGGGAACAGCAAAGTCTACCACCAGTCCACAGCTGAATCAACTTGGACTGCAGGCTGACTCGTATGTATTGACAACTATCTAAAGTAGAAGATGAGATTAGTTGTGGGATTTTTTAGCTCATATAATATTTTGTGCAATTGTAGCATAGCACGCTATTTAAGATTAACATCTGATTTGGAAATAATCTCAATAAAATAGTATCCCATTTCTAGAATGTATTATGCAATAAAACAATGCAAAAATATTGACAAAAAAGTGTAGATTTCTAAGCATTACCATTTCACAATTATTAATCTCTTTCTTTGAAACTTCGAGTAAAATATAATTGACTATTATTGTAAATATGAAATGAACTCTGTCTCTCTGTCTGTTATCTTTTCACGCCTTAACTACTCAACCGATCATAATGGTACAGAAAAGAACATACTAGTATATTTTTATAGTTTAAGTAAACAGCTGTTTTTGGGGTGTATGACTATTTGATAACAAACCGAATAGCGAATGGCACCCTAAAATCTCATAAGTTTTTTTTCTGGTCGAAGTCTGTTTGGAAATATTCGGAAATTAAATTTGAAAAGAAATATGTATGTATCCTAAAATGCACACATTACATATATTTTTCCGAAAAAATATGATGCGAGGAGGTAACTTGTTAGAGAGTGGTATTAAAAATGCTTGCATTGATTACAGTACGTGGGGTGTGGGACGCGGTGCCGAGGGTTGGGGTGACAGCGGAGCAGATGTAGCTGATGGGAAAGACGCTTGGCCAGCTCATCCATCACACCAGCCTGTCTATGATCTAGTGCCAGAATTTGAACCGGGCAAACCCTGGAAGGTGAGAGGAATACACACACAAACACTAGTTTGAATGATGAGTATGTAGTTTCTACACAAACTATGAAAATTTCTCTTATATTAATCATTATTTTGACATTTTGTCTTTATGTTAAGGTTGACAGACATTTGATGGTCCAAATGGTAAGTGGCTACAACACAAACAACGCCACGGATGTTGCAGCTGCGCTGGCGACTTTGAAAAAAAAGGGATGGGAAAATGGGCTCTGGCATTCCTTACTGAAACACAACAGCACAAGTGTAAGGGGCTCGTTAATGCCACTGGTAGGGCTGCCCAAATGGCTGTAAAACACAGTGTGCCTGACACTACTTTCCAGAGTAGTGCTCTGCCGGGAATCAAGCCTAGGAATCCTGAGACTGAGCGTTAAGTGATTCAAGTGGACTGTCGTAATTTCACTTGACTTTCACCAAATACTTAAAAATGAAATGGTAATATTAACAATTGAAATTTTGCAGGGAAATCAAATGAAGAATGTCGAGGACGATCCGGCCATGACGCCCGGCTCTGTGGTCCGGTCGCCGCTGTCTCTCGCCGCGATCAAAGACAGCGACATGCTAGGCGGCAAATCTTCCCCGCCCGGTGGGGAGAGGTCCCTTTCTTCGTCGACATGGAGCTACGCCCCTCCCTCGGGCGGCGCCGGGGCCGGCAACGCCGGCATCCTCAAGCCCCCGGCAGACGCGTGGGCGGCGAAGCCCCGCGCCGCCCCGCCCCCGAGTCTGAACAAGGCGTGGCCTCAGCACCACGGCAACTCGCAGCAGCGCAGTCTTTCCTCCTGGCAGGGCACCACTTGGTTGCTGCTCAAGAATCTGACGACCCAGGTATGTGTGTTTTTTTGTTTTGGCGGTGGTTTAGTATAAAAAACACAGTGTTTAAAGGGGAGAAATAGGAATCTTGAATGAAAAGTGTAGTTCGTGTTGAGGAACGAAACTATAGCGCTTAATTAATCTGCCGGCGAAGATCTGTCGTCAAAAATAATTATTCCTTTTACATTTTTTTTGTGAAGCCAAGTTTTCACTTCAGACATGTTTTTATTTTTTATTGAAGTGAAAACTTCTTTAGGCGCTCTATTACCTTTATTGTCGAATAGTGAACGCAAGTGAACCGTCAAGCTGTGGTCGTTTTACTTGGTTCGACTCAACATTAAGCCCGTCCAGTTTGTTAGACTCATTGAATCGTGTGTACTTTAAAATCACTTTAATTATATGTGCTTTATAATGATATGTACTTTAAAATCACTGGCTAAAATGGAAGTTAATTTCAGATCGATGGGTCAACTTTGAAGACGCTGTGTTTGCAGCATGGCCCCCTACAGAATTTCCACCTGTACTTGAACCAGGGTGTTGCACTCGCTCGATACTCTTCACGCGATGAAGCCGCTAAGGTAAGTTAAAACGTGTATCTAAAACTCTAAAATTGGCGAATAACGAAACAAATATTACACTAGGTGCAAACCGAAATAACTTTATTGCCAATCCAATAGTTACTCCCTATGTGTGGCTCTGGATTTGTATATTTAAAGAGTGTGTGTGTGTTCAGGCACAAATGGCTCTCAACAATTGCGTGCTCGGCAACACGACCATATTCGCCGAATCTCCCGCCGAGTCCGAGGTGCAGATCATCCTCGAGATGAACCTGCGATCGACCGGCGGCGGCGGCGGCTGGCGCGGAGGCAAGGACTGGTCGGGCTTCCCGGGTCTTTGGCCGGATCAGCACGATCAGCGATCCACTCCATCTTCGCTCAACCTTCTGCCACCGGATCTGCTCGGCGGCGAGTCCATTTAAACACCGTTTGTACATTTAAGCGGGATGTAAACTGAAAGCTAAGAAGCTGACTCACGCCCGTTTTCACCAACGGTCACCTAGAGTTTGGGAACACCTAACTAATATTTAAGCCGGCCGTTCACGCCAATCCTCCTTGCAGTGAATGTGACTGCCGCGAATGGTTGGCGTTGTGCTCCTTCACTCTAGATTTGTTGAAAATGGGCATTAGTT
Source organism: Synanthedon formicaeformis (assembly GCA_945859745.1). Lineage (NCBI taxonomy): Eukaryota > Metazoa > Arthropoda > Insecta > Lepidoptera > Sesiidae > Synanthedon > Synanthedon formicaeformis. The sequence continues at coordinate 2,173,763 of OX243964.1, forward strand.
TAGCTCACTTAGCAGACTCAGTTTTTCTTACTTGTGTGCAGCAGATTGCAAAATATGCAAACTTGTATGCAGATTGAAAACCAGGGTTGTTGTATTAGCATCCGCAGCCGCAAATGCGGAACTTCCGCATCGATTTAGTCATTCGCAACCGTAACCGCAATAATCAATGCGTATGGAAGTTAGTCCTAAGACTGGCAGGTTTCACCGGGATCCGCCATGTGTTGCTCTAAATCCGCAACTGCAGATATTGGAAATTCAGCGCCCGCAACAATCCTGCTGCAAAATATGCAAAGTTATGTGTACAAGTACGAAAAACTGCATTCAGCTATGCGAGCTAAGATAACTAAGTTAGCTTTCGGCCTGCATTCAGTATCATGGTCACATCGCCTACCGGACTAAACTTCCACCTTGTCAAGTGTCTTTTGGAGAAAGCATTTTGTGCATTATCTCAGATTCTGTCATCCAGTTCTATACAATGTACAGAAAAAGCTTTGTGTGGTAGATGGACATTTCTTAATAGGGAGTACCTTAGATATTTGCATGTTGGTAGTTTTGATTTGTAGGCGAGGTGATGGTGTGAATGCCCTCGAAGGCTTCATGTAAAATTACGCTTGCCGCCCTCGGAGCGGCGTAAGTTTATTCGCCTACTAGTCACATCGTGTCGGGCGCGTCGCGCCGCCATCGCGTATGCGTACTGCGTGCGGCGTGACGCGGTCGCGTAGCCAACTGTCCACAAACTTATCTACTGTGTTTTTAAGTGTTCATGTAGAATTTAGTGTAAATAAGAATTATACATATACAATGGCAGACATATAATGTATCGAAGGTTATATCTTACGAAGTATATTATATTAGTGTTAGCCGCCCCCTCCCAAAATCTCACACCCCCTAGTGCGTATTTATTTTGTTACGCTCGCGGGCTGTTGCCGTTTCGCCCAGCGGGCGTTTCGTTTCGCGTTGCGTTTTATTATTTTTATTGTTTTTGCATAATATCGTAAATATTTTAATTATTTATATGATTCGTTTTATAAAATCATCAAACACTGAAGAGCCTTCGTTTTCCATTAGTGATATTTTTTTAAATTATTGAGCAATAACTGATGTAAGTGCATTTCGTCGTCATAATAAAAAGTTGTGTTTTATTTACGGTTAGTTTGTAATGTAACAAAATTGGTGTAACGAAGTGGAAGTGCATTGGTGGCGTCCGTTGCAATCCAGTGACCCTGTGATTTTAAACTATCTTGCCTAATGTAAGAATATCTATTTTGTTGAGAGGTAGATAAGTTCGACAATTGCGTCGATGCTCTACTGTTCCCCAAATTTTTTCCAGTATTTGTGATTCAAGTGCCACTCTTATGTTTAATAATATATGAAACGATTATCTAGATTATACGATAAAATAATGTAAGGGTAACCTATAATATATTACATAAATTGAAAAGAATAAAAAAATTGTTTTATCATTTTATAATTACATACATTTGTGAGAAGTGTTAAATAATAGAGTATGAACTATGAATCGACACTAATTTAATTATTACACTTTTGTGTATAGGTAAGGATAAAGTTCTAACTTAAATTTAGCCATATCAATATCTATTTAATAAAAAAAGATTTGTGGTATTTTCTATAGGCTCAATTTGAACGTTATTCAAAGTGACATATGCTTTAGATATTCTGTTAATAATATACTTGTAGAGGTGACGTATAGAGGTCAGGTATTACTACGTTCTAGGATTAAGCTCGTAACTCTTAAGGCTCCCCCCTATTATATTAGTTTACGGTAGCACTACTGAATAGTTTTTAGGGCAACGATGGCACCTGTAAATGTACGTTACGGATTAAAAGTTTATTTACATTTTTTTTATTTACTATTTTTAATTTATGAATGGTGTGCCACACGAGATACTCTGCCAAAATATATATCATTACCAAGTATATTGCGGCGAATGGCCCGGACGTCCCGGGCGCGACGCTCCCAATACGGACATCTTATAGTACAAGATCCGAAGAGAGCTCGTCCTTCATCCATCTGTTTGCCAGATGAAAAGTATATTTCATCAATTGATCTCTTTGGATCTTAGACTATTGCAATTAATTTATTAATTGAATAAAATATAATGAAAACTACGTTTAATCTGTATATTTCGAGCATCTTCCAGTGATCTTACGATTTAAAAGGTACTTTGTAATATTAAGTTAGTATTGTAAGCGAATCACTGTACCTATCGGGCCGAGAGCCGAGGACTCTTCACAAATTATATGTTAGATAATAAGTTAGATGGACGCGATGTTGACACTGTCTGTCTGTTCTCGTGGTTGAATCGTATGTGGGCCTCTATGGACCCTCAGTAGTTTAGTGTTAAATGTTTCTATATGTGTGATGTGTTCATTCGGTAACAAATCGTAGCATTTCTCATTAAATAACTTGAACTATTCGTCTCGCTTTAAGGGGACCGTTTGGTCGACGTTGAGTGTCTCTTGAATAAGATAATGTTGCATACTCTTCTTTGCCTTTTTTGCGATAGAGTTTAGTTGTTCGGAGGTATATTTTTTTACTGACAGTACAAGTAAATGTAACACCAATAATCGTATTTTACTCGGAGCCCCTTCATGAAAAGACACAAAAAGTCTAAGTAGTCACAACCGGGAAACAAGTTTAGCCTATGAAGGGGCCAAGCGATGAGGTTCTTATAGTTAGGTGCCAAAGAGTGAGTATCAAAGATAAGTAGTGGTGACTGGAACAGAGTTGATTACATGCATCGCTTCGTTTAGTAACAAATCTTCCAAAACAATAAAAAATATTATATAATCTTGTGTTACGGGTTATTGATCTGATGTTCCTAATATCGTTCGCGGTTTTAATATTGAGATTAAAGCAACAATAGTTCGCGCGCGATCATTAATAAACTGGACAATGTCAATTCTATTGTTGAAAAGCTCAATTTTTTACATGAGAATATCTTATTATTACTATTATGTATTATTTTATTGCCGATTAAATGTAACTGATTCAATTTATTTAAATTTTTAAATCTGATATTGTTCTGTCCACGTTCTACACCAATATTTAATGCCTCAAAATCTAATATTTAAAATGCAGCAATAAACTTCAGAGTTAATTTTTATATGAATTTTTAAATTTTAAAGTCTTATACAAGCCGAATAACGGAAAGTATAGTGTTCCAGTGCCCCGTAGAATACGTTGTCCATAGAGTAAAGACGAAAGAAGTTATGCCTTGAAATTTTTAGTCATTTAAAGTGAAACCGTACTTAATATTGTAAAAGAGACATATTGTAAGTGAAGTTTGTAGTACTGAGGCGCGTTTAAAAGTGCGCAAGCGTCGGTCGGATGTCGCTTGGTGAGATTCTTAACACATATCTTATTTTCGCTATAAAATTTTACTTAAAACTGTAAAAAAACACCAGTAATATTATGTCCACATAGAATCTACATTTCTTGCGACACAAACTACTGAATTTGTGAACTATGATTATGAGATTATGATTGCCACCTACATAACTGTTGTGTTGGTGACAATACAGATATTTGTACCATCAACGGTGCCCTGTCACCTACATTGTTGGACGTTTGTGTCACCTACATAAGTGTCGTACATTTGTGACGCAATAAGTGTCGTAACCTATGCGGACTTAAAGATGCATTTAAACTACGACACTCTTGTGTTTTACCTTATTTGTACATAATGTGTAGGTTTCTAGCTTACGATATTTTTTGCGACCTCATAAATTACTGGTCCGGCTGTTTGTGTATGTCTGACACTCGTCACAATGTCAGACGTTTATGTTACAAGAAGTGAGTAGTATAAACGCATCTTAAGTTTTGTTTTTTGAGCGCAATCCCGTCGGCCGCGTGCGTAGCTTTAATGAATCTCTTCTCGGTCCAACGACTGCAACATGACTTTCCTTGCACACAGTTGCGTCACGTGCAATAGTCTTGTGTTATTTACTGTGTTGTTGTATATTTATATCGTACATCTATTAATGTAATATGTGTATATTGTGGTAATATATTCTTAAAAAATAAAAATTAAATACGCTTCATGCTTCACATTTAACATTATTTTGTGACTTGTTTCTGTTATTTAGAATAAATTTACGTACCTAAAAGTAATTATAATAATTATTCTAGATGTAATTTAAGACAAAAAATTAAAAAAAACAAAAAAAAAATAAAAAAATATATAAAAGCAATTAAAAGAAACCAATGATTGTGCCTCAATGAACTGTGGTACGTTACCTTATGGCAGGTGTAATAATTTCCTTTGTAATGAATTTTGGGTGAGCCACGCGTCGTTGTGGACACCGCCTTGTAAATCATTGATGAGCTTAGCTATGTTTTACTTTACTGTAAGTGTTATGTCATTTATTAATCTACATTTTATATGTATACATATATGTGTAAATATGTTTATATTTTATCAGTTTATTTATTTATTTATTTTCTTTATTTTACATAAACTTTTTATCGAGTTAATTATCTATTGTGGACATGCTTTTTTTTCCCATTCTATTTTCATTTTTATATAATTATGGTACGATACTCGCTATATTTATTTTTTTCTTATTTCATAACACTTAAAATGCCAAAGTCGATGTCTAAATGCCATTTGAAACCTGAACCTAACGAACCCCGAAGTTATTGTTTTAATATAATATGTAAAAAATAATAATCGTGGATCTCTGACATCACAACAAATCATAATAATATCGTACAAATGGTAGCCATTAAAAAAAAAAACAGCCGCCACCTAGGTTGTTATATTGCTATCCAAGCTGCTCTGGTAGTTTTTAGCTCAAGTATTCAATTAGTTTGCTCATATATTGTTGTTAATTTTAATCTTTTTATATAATTATTATATTATTTTAATTAACGCTTTTTTCTCTAGTGCGGAGTGAAATTCTTAATGTTGATGATAATAATAATCGCCAATGTTTTTTAGCTTTTAATCGAACGGACCACAATCGTTTTGTTGCTTAGTTCTTGGAATGCCGCCTTTGAATAATAATTTTTTTTTGTGAAAATAAAATGTCGAAGGGTTCAGTGACTCGTTGTACTGGCTGGTTAAGGATCATCGCGGACCGACGGAGTGGCGGCGAAGAGACTAATGAGCCATCATTTGAAAATCGACTTGAAGTTTCTTTAGCTGAATCTTCACCGAGCGCCGATCGACCGCGCTCGCTGACGCGAGAGTATTTTTTTTATTATACGAGTACTTTTATCAATCACATACTGAAGTAACTAAAGTCGATTTTCAAATGATAGCTCATTAGTCTCTTCGCCGCCACTCCGTCGATCCTCGCTGACCCTAAAACGTAGTCTCGCAGAAATCACATTTTAGGGACCAAAAATGTATAGAAATTCGCATTAGTTTCCCAACACTGAAAACAAACCGCTCTGTCGACGCATAAAAAGACATTGAAAAGTAATCTCCATCGAACGCATAACTCCTTAATAACTTGTCTTATGATAAATAATATTGTGGTAGTGATAGTGGTACAATACGGAAGGGCCTTTTAATTTAAGGTTTTTAAAAGTTTCGCTTGTTATCTTTGTTTTTTATATATATTTTTGTAAAGTTACGACGAATTTCGACGACGTCCTAATACAATAGTAACGCATTAGGTGTTATTATATTGTCTTACAAAGAAACTAGTCTTCCTTTGAACGAGGGATCGTGTTTAGTGTTTGGCGGCACAAGAGGCAATCATTCCTCTAGTCTTGTTACGTGGTGCGAATATGTCGATACCAAATATATGATAAAAATAATAACGAAGGCTTTGATGTAGTGTGTACTGTGTAGGAATAAGGTCGCGGCCCGAGCAGCTTGGAACCTGTCGAATGTTACAAGGGAATGTGGTTGGGTAGTATTATATTAATGCATTTATTTCTCACTTTTTTGTCATAGTCACTCGAACATATTATAAAATAATATTTTTAATTAATTGAGCTAATGCCTAAAAAAAATTGGAATATCAGAGTTTATTTAGGATGTTTCATATTTTACATTTGTAGCGTTTAAATATCTAAAATTTACCTTAATTAATAATTATAGTAAATGGATTTTTGTATTATTGGTATATTGTAGCTGTAAGATAAAAAACGGTGTTCTCGATTTAAAAAAAAAAGAAATCACAAACAACTGATTTAATACAAAACAAAAATGTACTGAGTGACTTTACGTGTAAACAGAGGGCCATTGAATAAATAAAAAAAATGTCTTAAATGTGGTAATTTACTAAATGTGATTGCTGAGAATATTTTTAACTGCTATATATATGTATAGTTATGATAGAACTAAGTCGTCGTTTATCCGTTAGTCGAAGCGGAGTCGGTCAGTCGGTTTGGAGGGGATCGTGGTCCGGTGACGTCACACGAGCGCACAAGTTTGTTTAGTGAAGTGACAGAAATGTCCGTACGCACCGGTCCCCTCGACACGTGCCGATGTCATCCCAGGGTTGTTGCGGATGCGGATTTATATAGGATCACATCCGCTAATGCGGTTGCGGATTTCCACTTTTCTTTTAATAGATAATTTTTGATACAGAAATAAATAATTGTAATTGTTAATTTTAATAAATTTTTATCAAGTAATTAAGGTTTTAGTAGAAAATTAAAACATAAATTGTTTCAAGATTAATTTTTAATGCAGAAATAAATTATTATAATTTTATTGTTATATTTTAATAAAATATTTTTTTATTAAATGATTAAGGTTTTTGTAGAAAATTTAAAGGCTTCAAATAAAATAAAAAACTAACTATTTCGTATAATTCATCCTGGGGAAATTTGCCAGATTTAGGACTACATATATATCCGCTTCCGCAACAACCCTGGAACTCGCCAACGGAGTGTTCTTGTTGAGTGTTGCATTTCGTTGATTCGTTTCGTACTTTCGAAATGTTTAGCTGTGGTATTAAGGTATGTGTATCGATGCCAACCCTCCCCCGTCTCCCCACCAGTTAATTGATGCAGTAGACTCTTGTTGCTGCTCGCTGACTTCACAAGACACTGCTTCTCTAGTCTCTCTCGCATTCAAACATCGCTTTAAAAAGTAAGCATAATTTAAAAGAATCCATATCCTATATAAAAAACTAGTTTATTTTGTATTAATTCTTTCATTAGATCTCTGTTGTACCTGTGTCAAGTTGTTTGTAATCGATGTTTTTCATGTACTTTTAATAGGTGTCGACGTCTCCCTAGTGGGATATACGTAACATATGTATGTAGCTTAGTTTCTCGATCGATCGAGCCGTTCGAATGTTCCATTCTGAATTTATAATCGACCACACCAAATTGTCGTATTTGTCAAATTGGCATTTGTTAACAATACTCTATGGTCTTATAAATAGTCATTTTTGTACCTTGAATTGTACTTTGTACTTGATTAAAATATTAAACGTGTATGTGTGAAGGAACGACTAATCCAATTCTGAAAAATATACTTAATTTAAATTTTGACAGACTGATAGCTGTGATTAAGAAAATATTTTTAATATTATCCAGTGAGTCGGATGAGAATATTTATTTTGTTAGATGTTTCCTGCCGATGCTGCCAGCGATGCGTAAAACGACGAGACATAACGGCTTCGTATATTTTTTTACTTTAGTAATATATTCGAAAAGACCGTCAGAAACAATGGGAACCCACCACGTCGAAAGCGTTGGCAGTCCCAAGCCTCGCGCGGATTGTTGGACATGCGATCCAACAGAGACTGAATATTAAAAAGAGTGTTGTGTTTGTGTCAATACCACCGATGTCAACTGTCTAACCTTTGAACGTTGCATATCGACTACATTTCTAATTCGAATTATTTCCCCGTTATCATATCCGCGATTACTTGATCGACGTATGACCTAAGTTTGATATTAAAGTGTTTATTTATCCAGAACGACTGCCCGTAGTGTTGTAGTGAGTGACATCTCTCTAAAATAAATGTACGACGATCATCGGCGTTGTTTTTTATGAAATTATAATATATTTTGGTACCACCTTTGAGTTAAAGTACAATGTAGTTGTAAACGGTGTGTTTTCAGTCAAGTTTAAAATTAAACAAATATCACAATATATAAATAACTATTTGATAGTTTAGTGTTAGACATGTAAACTGTCCTCTCACAATTAATATAATAATATTACAATAACATTATAATGATTCTCCTCAATATTTGTATTGGAACATTTAATAGTCATATTAACTAAATTTATGTAATAATAATAATCTATCAATAGGCTAAATTTAAAAGATTTTTCTGTGCAAATCTCTGTGATGGGAAAATTAATTCTAAAGATATAGTATTAACTGAAAACAGATTCATTGTAACTTTAAAAGTTTAAAAATATTGTCGTCGGTCTTTTCGCGCAAAAGGTTGTGTATTATTTTTTTATGTAGTACAAATGTGTTCGCAATTTGATTGCTTCTCTAGTTGTTCCTTAAGTTCTTTAATGGATTTGTTGGTATTTATTTGAAACTTGTATTCTCATTAGACTTATTTGTACTACTACGAGGCATGCGTAAAGGAAATTTTCTATTAAATTAAATGTACGAGCGTGTCTGCCTTAATAGTAATATATTATGTACTTTGTATCTGTAGAGCATCCATCCAAGTGTGTATCGCGAACGGTTCGTACCAAATAAATGGTGGCGGTGCCGGGCGACCGGTACCGATGACGGCGGTTGGCGAGTTGGCGACCGAGTCAGTCGTCACTCCTTCGTCATCGCGTGCGGACGCGTCTCTAGTTCTCTATCTGTATTACCTCATTTGTAAACCTCACATAGTGTCCTATAATATCAGACTATTTATCGACTATCCGTACTTATCAACGCACTGCACTGTTATTTGGTACACGAACAGGTTTTTTAAAAAGTTTCTCTTTTAAGTTATTTTAAGGTGTTTTATCGTGAATTTTTATTATCAGCGTAATAAATAGTTGATATATTTTACCGTTATTTTTCTGAGACTACCTAAAAGCAATGTATACAAACAAAGCAGAAGAACAATAATTATTATATAAGTGTAACAGTTAGTGAATTTAAGTGTGCTATTTTCCATTCCAGAACTCAACGATATCAATGTTCTTGTAATACTTATGTTCGGGTTTTAAAAAGATGTTATTATTCTATAATTAATTAAAACTAAACCTTATGTGATGGAAATGCAATGTTTAGAAGTATTTTATTCTTTATTTTTTACCATTAATAATAGTTAGTAGAGATCTATTTGAGAGTCTAATGTATCAATTATTTGTAAAGTTGGCTGTACCGTAATTAGAAATTACAATAAGTAGGAGATATTTTAATATAAACATTTGGAGCAAATTTTATGTAGATGACAAACTAGTTGTGTTGAACTAAGTGGGAAGTATTGTATCATTAGCGCAATGTGTACGTACGCACACCGGTCGCGAGATACGTTCGCCGGACATCCGGAGTCCGGACGTCGGACTGCGATCCGGACGCCGGACGTCTTGCGCTCGCCTCACCCGACTTGTCACTGCACAGCACTGCTAGACTAATTCAGTTATCGAGTAAGGATATTTTTCTTACATTTCATAAGAGTAATGTTTTATAGTATAGGCAATAACGTTTAACAAAAAGTCCCTATGTAATCGAACTGATAACAGAAACGCATGTTATATTTGTGGCCTCTTATTAAATAAGATCTAAGTTACATGTTGAAGAAAATTAATTTTGCTATGCACAGAAATGATACTCAATTAATTGCCAAAAAGTTATATACTTATGTAATATTCATAGTTCAACAATATTTCTTTTGGGCATATTTACTTTGAATTTATGCAAAAACTTAGATTATAAATAAGTAGGTTGTAGATTATATGTAGAGTGAATGCATATATAATATATCTATATATTTAATATAAGTGAATTTGAGATGTATCAATTTCTTGTATTGTTCGTAAGTTTAGATAATAAAGGGGTTTAGCCATACTCCGGCTGGTTTGATATGTATGTTAAATTAATTGTAAAAAATAATAAAAATCAATAAAAAACGTGTTGTTTTATTTAACTACCCCAGATCCTTTCACAGCACTTCCATATTGGCGACCCAAAAAGCAACGCGTTGATTTATGTGACAACTAACATGAATCAACGCGTTGCCACGTGACGACCGCGTAGCTTTTCTGTGCCTTCTGTCGAGGTTGTTCACACAATCTTTAAAAGTAACCTTAACGTAAAAAGTAATTAAAAAGTAATTAAAATTAATTAAATTAAGTAATTAAAAGTAAGTAAAAGTAATTAAGTAATTTTAAAGTAAAAGTTTTTAACCCTTATTAATTATTATTATATAAACCCTTATACCGCTTGGTTTGTAGGAGTTAACTCGTAAACCGATATTTTTTTAAAGAGAAAGCCGTATCAGTAACGCTACTGATAAGGTGCCGCTGCGCACACTGAATGAGTAGAAACTATTCCTTCCCTTCTGAGATGTTTCCACATTGCTACAATATGGTCTTTTTCAAGTGGGCCGTGAAATAATTCCTGTAGGGTTGGTACGCACCTGCAACTGTTGCTAGTGTCCTTAATGGTAAATGGGCGACGCTTACCATTTACCACCAAGTAGATCATCCACCTGCTGCCAACATTATATAGTAAAAAAATGTCGTTTTCGCACTGTTGCAATATGTTATTTTTCCTGATAAACACGCCAGACTTAATTCTTAATTTTTTATAAAAATTCAGCGAGAACCTAGTAACAAGAGGCAAGTATTACTTCATGTGAGAGGCGTTGACGAGAGATGTTAAATATGCAGGCCCTTGAATAATGCAAGCACTTTCAAGCCCGCTATGTGAAAAGTCACGCCTCACAGGCTGATTTTATTGCTTTAAGGAATTGATAATGGGATCCAGTTTATTTAGGGCAATTTTAGTACCTGTCTGACAATTTATATTTTTGGGTTGTTTATACGTAACCTAAAGAAATAAATTGTGCTCGTGAAGGTTATTCGATAATTCAAAAAATTAACAGATTAGATAATAATCTTAGAAAATTCAGATAGGTACCCCTGAATTTAGTACACCCTTCACCAACACGGTGGAGTGGACGTGGCAATATTATATCGCGATATCTTTTTTGCTATATGCGGTGGTTTACCAACGCTTCAATACTCTTCATCGAATCTAAAAACACAGTATAACTGCCTTGTTGGTCCCAAAAGTTTGATCACTTTACCAGATTTACAAAGAGTTTTCCTCTTATGAATACATTCTCTGGTTCTTGTTTCTTCAACTGCACTGATGTAAAAATTCGTTCAACTGGATTGAGATTAAACAGGGCAACATAACTTTGAAACTATTATGCGATTTCGTTATCTTACAAGAAGCCTTTTCATGGCAAGAATGTCGTGAAAAATATGGAAGTTTATTCACTCGAAGATCTCCAAAACAATAACTTCTTATCAAGTATTTTGGAAGCGGGAAGTTCATGAGGACATTTGAGAAGTAGCAGATTCTCCACTAAGTATATTTTTCGGTGAGTCCACCAGGATTCCTTGGGGGATCCAATCAGGGGATCCTGGTGGACTTACCCCTCCACTCCACCTGTTTACCTAATTGCCTAAACAACAAATATTTGTTTAAAATAAGCGTTTCATTAACAATTTTAAAAATGAAACTGAATCAGTTCAATAATATAGATCCTATAACTGAATAAAAAAAAAGAAAATTATGAAAGTTTAAAATCAGCCTTGACTCAGCAGTCCCGGATGCAATACAGGCAAACTTTTCAAAGTTAAGTAGCTCTCATCTGAATCTGGCAAATAGCGTAGCAGGGCACAGTCATTTGGGCAGCTCGTTTGGCGGTAGTAAAAGTAGTAACCTCAGCCTGACAGAATGCCACCGTAAAATACTAGATGTATTTCACGTATGCTGTAGTGAGTATGAGTTGCCTGAGTGCATTCCCTAGCCTTCTCTTTATTTCATTGCTCGATTAAGGAACCTACCATGGTCAGCAGTGCAACTTGTAGCACTGTAGCGTTGCTTGTGTAGTAGACGACGGTAGCCACTTACCGTCAAGTGAACCGTCAACCTGTCTGACGACTTTACAGCAACATATCATCTCCAATAGAAGTAGGTAACAATTAAAAAAAAAAAACAAGGACAGTTTCAAATACAAAATTTATTAAGTTTTTGGACATCCACATTATTTACAAAGGTAAATATGTAATTGTTATTTATTTAATTTATTATTATTTACATATAGTTTCATAAATAAACATGTAAGCAGATATTTATTACATTTTTAACAAGTAGGTAACATATAGTTAATTACTTACGTGTTTATTTATACGTGTAGATACCAGGTAAATTACCTAAAATAATATAATTATTAAAACTTTCCCATTTGATATCGAGAACAGCTATTTCTAAAAGATGTTTAAATATAATGTACCTAATTTGGACTATGTGCAAGGTACTTTACAGACATAAGAAACATACGAGACAACAAATGTTTTTATTTATTTACTAGCTGCTGCCCGCGACTTCGCCCGCGTAAGTATAAAAAATAGATAAAAACTTATTCTCAGACCTACCAAGTGTACAATCGGCGGAGTATGGCAACTAACACGAGAATTTTATATATTAGATATAAGTATAGGTACAGTTTAACACAGGATAACGTAAAAAAACGCAGACAATATTTTTTAAAGATGTTCCATATGTGATTTCGTTGATATAAAAAAAAACAATAAAATACATGATCTCTGCTCTCTGCTCCATCGATCCTTAATTAATTTGTACGATGCATTAAAAATGTGTTCATTCGTGTTTTTGAGAGATTCATTTAGATGGCGTGGGAGACGGCTTTAAAGAATAAAAGGATTCTTCATCCTTATCCTTACTAATATCCGTACTAATATTATAAATGCGAAAGTTTGTATGGATGTATGGATGTTTGTTACTCTTTCACCCAAAAACTACTGAATGGATTTCAATGAAACTTTACAATAATATAGCTTATACATAAAACGCGGACGAAGTCGCGGGCACCAGCTAATTAGAAATAAATTTATTGCTGCACAAGCAGCTGAATATGATAAAAAATGTGACGTTTGCGTACAAAATATTTATGACAGATCACTTTTCACATTCTTCTTGAAGTGAAAGGGCAAATTGCTTATTATTTTATTACCTTTATGAATAAGGCCCTACAAATTAATCAAAACCTACAATCTAAACTACAAAACTTAGTTGAACTACAAGAAATTATGGTTGCTTTTATAAACTGTAACGTAATTTTGTAAATATTTAGAAAGTATTCCTATATGAGGAATGTCCTATATGAAATGAAAGAAAAGATAAAATTCTAGTATTAATAAAATATATTCAAATCATAATATGTACAACTCACTGACACGGCATCTCTTTACATTTTTACAACAACTGACACATTCATATTTTTTGTGTCTATTTACAAATTTATACGTTTTATAATGTTTTGTGGCCACTAACCAGTCAACATTAGTGACATCTATCTATGCAAGTAAAAATTAACCTTTGAATGTGTTGCTTTCATCGAAATAATATATCTCTGCGAGGCTTTGCGTTAAACTCGAGAACGGCAGGTCTCGAGTCCGAGGAGGGTTTTTACGAAAAGAAAAATATAAAAATTCAATTTAAATTAAACGGCGAATGAAACCGCGGGACGCAGATAGTTATAAAATAAAGTAGTTGTCTGCCTCTGTTTTTCCGATAAACTTTTTCTAAATGACCCAACTGATTTTAATACGATTTTCACTTCACGGAAAAAGTGATAAACGAGGAAGGTTATGGTTATTGTAACAATTTTCAGAAGAAAAATGCGTCCAAGAAGAGCCTATGGAGCGGTTCGCTAGTTGATTTGATTTTGATGTTAACATCAAAACAATATTTTGATGTTTAGCTTCAAGACTACGTTTTATTTATATCAGCTATTCTATATTAAATAATCTTCTCTAATGTTTTAAATTGAAGAAATCCTACAGGTCTTCTGCAAGTATCAGAGCCGGCGTTGATCGACGGCATGTCACGGCACGGCACGGCTTGGCAAAGGATTTTTTTGAGAACATGTTATTTAGCACTAACGCTGTAATTTTATGCCTAAGCATGCCTTGCTATGCCATACCGTCAGTCAGCGTCGACCCTTAGTATATCTTATAGTTTGAGGGTGTTTGAGGTCAGTACCTACAAGTGGTATGAGGAATTTAAGTATAGGTAGGTATACTCGTTCATACCTAATTGAAAAAGTTTAACTCGGGTTATCAGTAAGTAGGCAATGAAAGTTATCGCTTTATTTGTCAATTTACTGACATTACTTCTTTGAACATAATATATATTTAGTTTTAATGAGCTGCGCACTTATCTAAATTACCTCCTGGATGGATAGGGACTTTTTGCTGAATCCAATCAATATAAAAATTTCACATCTTAAATAATAAATCTATGTTTATTATGTTTCACATAGTCACTAAAGTCTGTTTTTTAATCTCAGAGACAAAAATGACACATGCAAATGTCAAGTTTGCATATAATGATACCATGTAATGTATGTAATGCATGTCACAAGTAATGTCATTTTTATCTCTGAGATTAAAAAACAAACTTTATGTAACGAAACATTAGTAAAAAAGTTATTAGCATGTAGGATGCATGTAGGTAATTAATTAAAATAAATCCTCTATCCTCTGCAACCAACTATGTTGTCACTTGTCATGCACACAGTGCTATTTGCTTTTAAATGCCAAGTTTGTACGCGCTGTTTTGTTCAAAGCCGTGAAATCTAGAGCGTAGTACATTGATATAGGTGTGAATTAGGGATTAAGGATGGAGGTGTAAAATCATTTTACATATTTAATGAACACCACACAATACACGATAAGTTAAAAAATAGCAACAACTTCAGACAATAAAATTCATCCATAAACAACTAGAGCTTGTATAATCCATTTAATTTTTAATTAAATTAATTAGGTATTTCGTCAAGGTTATAAAATGTTCCCAAGCTAGAAGTCATATAAGATTGAAAAAATATTCAAATATACATATAAGTACATTTTATGTAATGTCATATTATATAACACAACAAATATAACTAGGTACACAATACCTAAATATTTTAATAATTATTTTAAATATTACTTTGTAAATGTTTAAAAATGAACACTCGTTACTACATCTCGTTGTTATCTCGTTTCGGAGCTTGTCAACGAGACAAATATGTGTTTGTACCAGAAATCAACAGTTTTCCCCCAAGATCCGAGAGTCTTTTCATCCAAATTCAGCACTTCTATAAACATCTTCACTATAACACCTTTCAGATTCTGCAATAAAAGGAAATATTAGCGCAATAAACTGCGTTCTGCGTCACTTGGGAAGCTCGTCTAGAATGACAGCATGTGTGTACAGCAGGTACAGGTTTCGCCCAGACGGATGTTAGAGCCCATTTCCCATTGGTGCATTGCTTGCATTTCTTGGTGGTATTGGCATGGGTAAATAGAAGTACATTACAAATTTCAGCTTTATAGACTTTTTATTTAGTTTTTTTTTGTGTGATGATCGTCAGTCAGGACAAATGATTTTCTAAGTAGGTATAGATAAAAATATATATAATATTAATCATCTTACTTGAAAATCCTGTTGCTTGATATTTCGTTTTGCGTGTGATTCTCCAAGTTTATTCATCATGGCTATGACCACCTCTGGCTGGTGCAAATTGGCTATCGCCATGTTCAATGAGGACATCAAATTGATGACGTGAGCTTTGAACTGTGCATTCGCTGCGTAATCTTCTTCAGACAATTTTCTGACCATCCTGAAGTACTCCTTCGTATCTGGGTGAGCGTGGAAAAGTCTGTAATCATACGTTATGTATTATGTACAATCGTCTTGGCCAGATATTCGAGCATTTCGTACTCTCATACACAAAACGTATATTGTCAATTGACGTACAGAGTAGACCCCCTTTTTTAACGTTGGGGATACCTGGCAGCGTACTGGCCTAGTATTTTTTCCTGGTTTTAAAAATACTGCAATGTGTCTTTCTTTCTTCCACCAACTGTAACAACTTAACAACTTTATAACAAAGTATTGGTTCAAATATGGCTCGGCTATAGTTCCCAGTAAGACTTTGTGCAGCATGCTATTTTTGTAGCCCTACTACGTTTATAGCTCCAAGAAGCACTAGATTGAATATCTCGGCCACGTTCTTGGACACAACAGATATCGTCGTTGTTATACCAAAATCTGCTGTATTTAATTTGTGTATAATTAATTGATATAATTGTATCTTAAAGATGACAAAAAGGTTACTTCTCAGGATGGTCATCATCTTGGCTTTTTCTTTCATAGTAAAATTTAAATTTATAATGAAAATTCGGAAATCATTCAAATGACAGTCCTCACTGTGTACAATACAAAATTTTCATTTAGATTATAAACTCAATCGAGCATCTTTGTACGCAAGAAAATAACATTATCGGCATCCGACGACATCTGTTTTCGATCTCTTGGTCGTAAACTGAGACAGTTATATGAGTGAGCGGTTAAATTAAAGGACTATTAAATTTAACTATTTGTTTCGTGAAGTACCTAACTACGCAGCGAGATTTGGTGGTATTCTACTGCAGGTGCCAAATAAGACCGGCGATTTGAAAATTATAATAACATTTTATACTATCCTAAAATCTGAATTACTTAAACCCAAATAAATGACATCTTTCTCCAGTTCCTGCTAAACCACAATACATATATTTAATGGATTCTACAGAAATGTCAGAAAGTTCAGCAGAAGCTAAATTTTAATGGACAGTATCAGTGCTTAGAATTTGGCAGTTGAAAATGATAAAAATATTCGGTGCGGTACCTAATATTGCTGAAAATCGAGTCCGTTCAGAAAAATCGAGTGAGTTGCTATGACTATTATGGCAAACGTATTGAAATAATTTTGAATTGCTGAGTGATTTTTTTAAGGTTTATAGTCACCGACGATTACTAAGACCTATAAATAATATATCTATATAAATAAAAATGAATCCCTTAATGTGTTGCTAAGCGCAAAACTCGAGATCGGCTGGACCGATTTTAATTCTGTCTTCACTCATGGATAGTGGGATAATCAGGGAAGGTTTCTACGTAAAAAAATGTACCTCGGGTGAAGCCGGGCGCGGGTCGCTACTAATACATAAATTTCTTATATTATTTGCCAGCTTGTAGCTGCGATATTGTCCACGTTCGTCTAAACTCAAAAACTATTGGACCGATTTAAAAATATATATCAATAGATAGCTAAGTATATCGGCGAGTAATATATTTTATGTTACGCGGACGAAGTCTCATGCAATAGCTAGTGTTGGTATAAAAAATTCTGTATTCATATACAAATGATACTGTGGATAATAAGGCCATCATCTCTTTAAATTCTGCCCAAAACTTAAAAGGAAATTGCTCCGTACATTTCGTTGTGTACATAACAGTGTTCATTTCGCTTCAGAGAAGGAATGAGACCAAATTGAATCACACGTCGGCATTGGCGGTCTCCAACTTCCATTCAATTGAATATTGTACTCACTGATTGTCATTTCTATTCAAATTGACGGAGAGATGTCAATTTGTGTTGAGTCTCAAGGTCTTAGGGTCCTCATTTTATACAAGACGAATGGATGTTTCGCTATACGATGTTCTTATAAGATCTATCTTACACGTTGTCTAGAATATACAGAGGACACAGGGTACCTTTCATCTAGAAAAAAGTAATTTTTCCGAGAGACATTAGACAAAGTTGCGGGCAAAAAGTAAGCTATAATTTATAAGGATACGTGGAAAAACTATCACCTAAGCCCAACTTGGGTCCTTATTATATAGACTGTCAGCGAAGCAAATTAACTTCTTACTATTTGTGAATTCAGTACCTAGGACCAATAAACCTTGGTAAAGCAGTATAATATTAATGAGGACCGTTTCAATTGATCGCTTCTGATTTATAGTCACTGTTTCCAAGTTTAGCTCCACTAATATTGTACTCATATTGCCACATGGTAATTTACATGACGCCTAAATGAAATTAATGTTTATGTGTACCTATATACTACGGCAAAATTATTCAAAATTTCCCATCGCCTTATAACAAAGGTTTTCGTGAGCATATGGCGCTCAAATGATAACTATGGGCCTCGTAAGAATTGCTCGGCGTGGCTCAACGAGCTATGGAGAGGGCTATGCTTGATAGGGTTACACTGCGTGATATCAGGAATGGAGGAGATCCGTAGATGAACGAAAGTTACCGACATGACCCGGCGGATTAGTAAAATAGTCGACGGCCACCGGGGCCGACATGTTCTCGAGTGGAGGCCACGGATGGGCAAGCGCAGCGTAGGACGTCCACTCACAAGGTGGACATAAACTGACAAGGGCCGCGGGTCGACGGTGGATCTAAAGTCACTTCTGATCGCTCTTATTGGAAAATTATGTGCGAGGCCCTATTCCCCTAGCAGTGGACATTCTACGGCTGAAATGAAAATGAGATGAAATTTCACAAAACTTCAACATAAACACGTTTATTTAAATTTGTTCCCTCAAAGTTGTCAAATTTTTCAAACAGAATATTTTGCTGCAGTTGATTGTTAGCACATTATTTCACTTCAAACCCACCTTTTTAACAATTCAGTTCCATTAGCAACAGAGTTGGCGTAGACCGGTGCCCAGGATTTCTGCACAGCGTATATATCGCGTCTAGACAGACCAGATAGGCTGTTAACGGCGTCAGGATCTCCGCCCCACCACATATAGCTCAACCAACCGCCCATTTTTACCTGTAACATAAATATTCATAAATTTTTAATTTATTTATTATGGACGAAGCGCCTCTAGCTTTGGATGGATACATTTTTTTCTGCAAATTACATATCTATACTATTATATAAAGCTGAAGAGCTTGTTTGTTTGATTGTACGCGCTAATATCAGGAACTACTGGTTTGATTTGAAATATTATTTTTGTGTTGGATAGTCTATTTATCGAGGAAGGCAATAGGCTATAGAGAACGCGGGCAACAGCTAACACTAGCTAACAGCTAACAGCTAACATAATGAAAAAGGTATAAAAAATACTTAATGAGGAAACAGACAGAGGCGGACAGCGGCTTTATTTTATAAGATGTACTCGTACAGTAGCGATCCGCCATTTAACGTTGGGATATCCTCATGTATAACCCTGCTCTTGGATATGGATCGTATCGGCTAAAACCCAACGACTTTCTAGGGCGGCCGTTGATGGGCGGGGTCGTGGGGACGGTATAGACGGTATACGGTATACTTCAGTGTCCCGCCACCTAACGATCCGCCCTGGCTTTTGATGAATTCGAATTTGTTGGATATACACATACATATACGCTAATAGAAAATGTTACTCGACGTACATGACTGTATTCACATAAAACACACAGCCGTGTCCACGACACAGCCACATCCCATTTTTTATTAATTTAGATGCATTTTTGTCATTCTCTTTGTATGTGTCTCATGCTATAGCTAAACACTGAAACAATCTAAAAGCATCTAAAAGCTCGATTCTTCGCTTTCGTATAGGTGCGCTACAATAAAACCACGGGTTTCACCATGCAATTTAGGAGAGTGCTACGCCTGTAACAATACTGGCTACCTTTATTCATGATACTTGTAGGATAGAACTTAACAAAGAGATTATAATTATGCCTTAAAACAATAAAATATTTTTCAGTTAAAGTAATAATACTGAATACTAAATTTTGCAAATTTAAGGGTGACCAAGTCATTGGGGGAACACAAAAATGAAAAATTTAAAACTAGCGAAATAAAATAAATTATAAATAAAATAAAAAGCGTTATGTTCTTCTGCGCAACGTACCTTGCGCGAGTTTCACTTTGAAAAAAAAAAAAATCACAGTTCAAAATTCAAGTTTAAATTTGAAATTCAAGTTAATAATTCAAATTCAAAATTATGTGTATTGAAACTATTCTTTTAAAAATTCATCACAAGATTTGATGTCATATAGAATACCTTTCGTCCGTTCTTTCTACGTTTCATAACAGTGTATGCAGTTAAAAGAAGAAATATCGATGAAAGATAGAAAAGTAACATTTTCCTGGTTTATTTATATAATATTAAAAATTAAAGTCAACGAACCTCTCTCAACGAATCACCGGAGCGAAATGATAAGTTAGTTAATTTATTAAGATGTTTTGTCATCATTTATTTTCGCATTGAGTCTTGTGTGTAATGTAAATTTGCTCTTGTAAATAAAACAAACCCAGTTTATCTTTGTATGACACGCTGGTCACACGACTCCAGTATTTTTTTACAGTTATATAAAACTTTATAATCACTGGCGACTTCCTATATAAAGCGATGAAGTTAGAAATATAAAACCTAATTAAGTTTTCATGTATAAAAACTATGTATAAAGTTTTCTATAAAAAATGCATCTCGGGTTGCTGTCCGCCTCTGTCTGTTTCTTCACTAACCTCTCTTAAACCACAGAACAGTTTTTGATATGGATTTTACCATTGGAAAGAGCGATAAACGAGACAGGTTTGTGTAGATAATTTACATATAAAACATCTGTGCGTAGCCGGGAACAGGTCGCTAGTAATATTAAAATCTCTAGCAGTAAAGGAGATCATTGGACAATGGATAGGTTTTTTTTGTCAAAGGTCAAGTGGGTGGTTATTTAGAACCGCATATTCTTGTTTGAATTCGAAAATTGCCCAACACGTCCAAATATTCATATCTTTGCACACGTCCTATATAAAATACACGTCATAGATAAATATAAGTAGGTACACTCCCTCATACATAAAATAGGTAAAAAATTACAATAAATTTGATTAAAAATAGTTTAATACCCAATAATTATCTCTGTAGTGTTAAGTGACTTCTGCCTATGCAGGATACGTGTCAAATGACCGATCGGAACTAGTGGCGTTTGCCTTTTACGTAAAGCTATTACCTAAAAACCAACCTAAAACCTGCTATTACGTACGACGCACTGATTGCGTATGTAAGACCGGTCTTAGTTTGACGCGTACTGATAAGTTTGACTAGAAAAGACAATAATGTCCGGTAAATAGTTGCGTCTAGAACGTTTTATTATTCACTAGCGCGACTTCGTCTGTAATTTTTATTGTTCATACTAGCTGGCGCCTGCGACTTCGCCCGCGTGAAAAAAGTAGCCTATCCTGTGTCCCGGACGTCTAAATGTTTATCTACCAAGTTTCATGAAAATCGGTTAATTCGTTTAAGAGTTATGGAGGAACATACATACATACATACATACATACATACATACATACATACATACATACATACATACATACATACATACATACATACATACATACATACATACATACATACATACATACATACATACATACATACATACATACATACATACATACATACATACATACATACATACATACATACATACATACATACATACATACATACATACATACATACATACATACATACATACATACATACATACATACATACATACATACATACATACATACATACATACATACATACATACATACATACATACATACATACATACATACATACATTCATTCAATTTTTAATGCTCATATGTTACTGTCAGGCGTTGATTTTTTTGTCTTCTTGGATGGATCTCTCGTAATTTTTTCTGTGTGAAAAGTAACCATGTCTTTTTCTGCATCCCTGACAACCTTGTATTCAAAATTTCTGGTTTCAACTACTGGTTGAGAAGTTAAGGTGTGAAATTGTAACAAACAGACTAACTAACTAAATAACTTCTGCATTTATAATATTAGTTAAATTTACTGATAATAAAACGGAATTTCTATATTTCACTTAAGGTGAGTTTACACTGGAATCCAGCGCCTTGGACTATAGATAAATAGATTAACTATAGATCGTCAATTATTTGACCAATGTTAACAAATAAATATAATAAGCAACTGCAGAAGAATCGTGGATTTTCTGCACTGTTACGAGTAAGCTCGAACTATGACTTCTACTTGGCGCTACCTACAATACGATTCTCGCTATTCTTGTAGGTACACAACAGGCAGTTATTCAAATGTTCGTAGAACTAAACAAATACACTTAGAACTTAATGTCAACTTGATTCATGTGACTCTTATCTCTATCACGTGTCTGGCCAACGAACAGATCTCTGTAAATTTGTTTAAATACTAGCAGTGCGATTCGTATGTCCTTGGTATAAAATAATCACCTGAATTTTAATGAAAAAAACTGTAACATGAGTTAATTAGAACGACATAGATGATGTAGGCTCATTACGAGTAAATTTTTACTTTTCCTTAATGTTGTTACTTAAAATTTTTTCATAGTATTAAATTATCGCTCTTTCCATTAGTGAAAACTTTATTTTTCGTTGGGCGGTAAAGAAGTCAGTGGAGAAACAGTCAAAAGAGCAACTTGACTACTTTATAACTTCGTCCGCGTTGAAAAATGAAATACATATATCAATACTAATAATAAATCTGTAAGGGTTGGTCATGGAGTAAGTTACTTTGTTTTTAGAGATATCGTGTTTATACACGATACTGAAACTAAATTGACGATTTTTAGAATTTTTTTCTGTATGTATGTATGTTCCTTCATAACTCAAACGAATTAACTGATTTTCATGAAATTTGGTATATAAATATTTAGACGTACGGGACACAAGATAGGCTACTTTTTTTCTTTTTCAACGCGGACGAAGTCGCGGGCGCCAGCTAGTATGAGGATTATAGCGCATGTGCCATCATTATCGCTGTGACGACTGTGGCGCTGCCATGATGACAGTGGCGCCTAATTTTCTAATATTTTCAGACGATGCCTCGGGAACCTGACACTTTACCAAGATAAAAAGTATCCTGTATGTTAATCCAGCTAAGAAATTATCTGTGTGTCAAATTTTACCCGAATCCGTTGAGACGTTTTTGCGTGAGAGTAACTGCAAACACCCTCCATCCATCCTCTCGAACTTTGCAATCTTCATATTATCTAGTATTTAACGAAATAAGATTTTGTTAAAGCATTACTGCGTTCGCATGTCATAAAATGAGAAAACATTCAAATATAAAGAAACACGCATTTCTAGAAGCATTTCTAGATTTATATTTATAGAATTATCTGCGTTTGTGTTTCCTTATCACTTAAATTGCACACACATAGTGTTTATTTTGTGTTAACAGGCTACTACGGTATTGTAGCCAACTACCTTAAAAAGGATTATAAGCCTTCGTGCTAACAATTCATTTAGCATTTAGCAGTTTAACAATAAACTGCTAAGTCGCTGTGCGCTTCTGTCTGTTTTTACGCAAAGGATTTTGTTACGGTTTTAACTAATGAGAGCGATACGCGAGGACTCTTGGTGTATATATAATTTGCAGAAAATATTGCAGCCGTGCGAAATTTGCAGCAAAAATTCAGCATCATTAAATAAAATATGTACATAATAATAAATACCTCACGATATATTAAAAGAGATTATAGATGAACAAAAATAAAATACACTGCAGGCCTAACGTTCATATTTTCCAGTTAAAATAAAAACATTAAATGGTTTGAAAATTTTCTCAACTTACACTGTGTAATTATACTCGTCAAAAGCGCTATTCGCAATTGTTTAAAGGATGAATTAAGTATTTAAATTAAAAGCTTCGGTGAGTAATGGCCTCCGTTAATATTAAGGGGCACTTGGCCATTAATTAATTGGTGGCTACCGTTGATGGAATAAATACGTAGATACGGTATGTTCTTACATTACGTAATCGAAATTGGGCCTTTTAGATTAAAATGACAGCTCAAAAGCCTACCGAAAGAGTTGACATCGGAATAGGGGGACTAGGGGGAAATTTTAGTCCGGAGGTCACTGGACAGACACATTTTCAGACCTATCTATAATGATTTTAACCTCCTACGAAAAAAAAAATCGAAAAATGGGCCAATATCGAACACAACTAAAATTCCAATACCAAACATTTGTAACAACTTTCGTCAAATCGACAAATGTATTGAAACCGTAGCGAGAATGTGATGACCAACATTGGTACGCAGTACGCAATCCACAACCAAACGCAAGCGATTGATTCCCCTGTTCTGTTGATACAAATGTTTTGTATAATTTGATAAGAAATTATTACATTTTAACGAATGATAAGTAGTTTCTCGTCTTGAGTGTGTGGGGTGAAAGATAATAAAGTCATATTATATAGGTTGCCACAAGTGATTTTTGCATAAAGTAAAGCCACAGGGAGGCATTCAAGAACTTTTTTCTACAAAATATGCAATGTCCGTATTTTAAAGTGTAACATGTAAGACAAGTGTCTTTTGAGCGATAGAATGATACTGTGTTCATTGGACTCAGTATGTAAGGTCCATGCGCGAATAGTGATTTACTAATCTTACATTTTTTGCTTCTATCTACGGTGGCTACTTATTTGATGGACGACCTCGCGCAAAACTGATTGAACTTCAATAATTGCATTAACCTAGAATCGGATGAATAACACTTGGTGCCAATTGAAACACATACGACTAAGTGGGTGTTCTATTATTGGTTGTGTAATATTAATAACTAGCGACCCGCCCCAGGGTTCGCACGTATGCATATTTATTTAAAAAAATCTTCATCGTTTATTGTTTTTTTGATTAGTGAAAATCGTATCAAAATATATTGGCTGGTTAAGGAGTTAGCGGAGAAACAGATCGAGGCTGAAAGCTATTATATTATATTGCTAAGCGCAAAACTCGAGAACGGCTGAATCAATTCGGCATTTTTTTTTCAAATATTCGTATATGTCTGAGGAACTTGCTGACGATTTTTCTAGCTGTAATTTAAATATTTCATTCAAATTTTGACGTCAAACACATCAATAGTTCAACTCTTAAGAAAAAGGGGCGCAGACGAAGCCGCGGTAAAAGCTAGTACTTGCATAAAAAATATTTGATTAAAGCGGCTTGATCCTGCAAATTCAATAGAAAACTTAGACATAATGTAAAGAGGGCATAACATAAACAAATTAATTCTAGTAATTTATTACACTATCGTATTATTGGGTGCGATAGTAATTAACTTATATTGTGGGATAGTGTACAAAGAGGGAATTCGCGATGGCCTAATGGCAAGTTATCATGCAAGAGGAATATTATAACACAAGTAAGTATAGAAAACACCCAAGAGGTTATAACTGATAACAATAATGCATTAGTACTCTACTACCTATATGTCGTGATGTCATTTATAGACAATGAACTAATAAATGGAGAATGAACAAAAAATATATATTTGAAAACTAGTTGTTGCACGCGGATTGTACGCGTAACTTTACAATTAAATAACTTTATAAATTTTAATTTAAGCAATAAAAGTTTCAAAAACATTCCTATGCAAAACTAAAATCTCTGCAAGATTTTTCTGAAACTTTTTAGTAACTCTTATTTGTGTAATTGGACAACATTTTTATTTTTATTTTTAATTTTCTAGCCCTTCTACTGTTGGAAATCAAAACCCCTTTGACATTATACTAATACTAGAAACTTATATGAAAAAAAGGATTCAAAATTTTGATTTGCTCGTAATTTTTTCTGTACATTAGTATTTTTTTATACTTATCAACATTACAGTTGTTTTTATGTAGGTAGAAAAAAAAACAATATTTTACAACTGTCCGCGTCTGCCTGTTTCCCCGCTAACTACTTACTTCTAAACCATTCAACGGATTTTAATTAGTTTTCACTTTTGAAAAGAGGAATAAACGAGGAAGGTTTGTGTGTATAAACGGGAGGAACGGGAGGAGCTGTACTATTAGAAAGGAAGGCGAACTAAATTTTTGAACACAGTTATGGTATGCTAGCTATTTCTTTACATAGTTCCTTACCTACTTATGAATATTATAAAATTATATTAACTTTCCCCCTCTGTGTGATTCTCCCACTGCTTCTCAATTACCCAAAGGATTTTGAAAAGGTTTTCACTATTGGAAAGAGCGATAAACGAGGTAGGTTTCTATATATAATCTGCAGAAAAATATTCATCCGTGCAAAGTCGCGGGCGGGTCCCTAGTTAGTAATGGTCTAAATAGTACCAGAATGTCTTCGCTAAATACACGCCTATTCCATTTAGCATTCCAATGTTAATAATTGACACTGCATTTTGTGCACGGTGTCGAATGTTATTTCATTGTTATTTTGTTTTAAATTTACACCAATTTTCATAATTATCGCATCGTTTACTTAGTCGTATTGTAGAAAATTGATGATTTCTGGCGACCTGGCACTAATCCAAACTTCGCAGCTGGGCATTTATTGTTTTGTAGCATGTGTATTGAAAATTATAAATTTTAATTACAAATTTTGACAATAAAGATTGCGTACAAGGTAAAGAATAAAAAAATGGGGTGTGGCTGTGTGTTTTACGCGAATACGTATACGTTGCGAGTAATATCCAAAGATATAATTATCCAAAGATTTCGATTCGTTGAACTGTCAAAATAATCCAATCAATAGGGAATGGCCCAATGTTAAATTTAGCCTCCCAATGTTAATCTAATTAATCGATTGAAAATCACAAATAGTAAATCGATAGATCTTTTTAAAACCTACAACTTTTTAATTTGACTTATTGCTCTACTACCTTAAATTTTTCTTGTATGCGCGAAAAACCGTTTTTTTCAACTTTACGAATTTTTTAGGTTATGAAGGACATCGAGAATCCACGGGAAAAAAAGACAATGTTTCTTAGAATTTTTTATACTATACGATCATATTTTTTTTGTTGTTAGGATTTTTGGTACTCTCACGTACCTATTGATTGTACTACGAGTACAACGTTCAATTCGTGTCGCAGCAACAGTCAGCTCTAGAAACACATTGGTCACACACATGGGATAGTGCGACATAACGACATAACATCTATCCTCACGTATGGGATGTAAGTAAAGCGTTTTGTGTAATAACTATGTTTTGAATTTGTATGAAACGTTTGTTTTCATACAAATTCAGAAGTACAGATGTCATGATGCGTGCCATACGTAGCGTACAGTGTGACGAAAACCTTAGTCAGTTTTCAAATGCATTCCTTTATCAAGTCGTAGACTCTTAGTACATTTTGAAATTTGTATTTTTGTATGTTAGAAATTAATAAACTCAAAAACTATTGGCCCGCTTTTGAAAATTCTTTTACCTATAGATGAAAGCTACATTATCAGCGAGTAACATAGACTATAAATACTCATAATAAATCTGTAAAGGTTGGTCATGGAGTAAGTTACTTTGTTTTCAGAGATATGGTGTTTATAGGCTCTATACATGATGCTGAAACTAAATTGACCATTTTTAGAATATTTTTCTGTATGTATCTATGTTCCTCCATAACTCTTAAACGAATTAACTAAATAAACATTTAACGTACAGGACACAGGATAGGCTACTTTTTCCTTTTTCAACGCGGACGAAGTCACGGGCGGAGTCGCGTGCAACAGCTAGTAATCAAATAAAATATCATGACAGTTATGAAATCACATATCGCTACTTAAAAACTGAAGGGCCATAAAACGAAAAAATCCAAAAATGTTTTTATTGCAAAAATACAATCACAATCTTTCATATTGTATGTTGCAAAAAGACTTATGGTTATTTTATTCCATAGTTAGTACATTTTGATCATTTTTTATATATTCAAAAGTAACTTATATGCTTACATCTCTTCTAGTATTCAGTTTATTATAAAAGTGCTTAAAACATTTAATGCTACTTAAAAATACGCTTCTCGATGTATTATATGCATATATTAGATATGTATCTAATAAGAAAAAAAAATAGACATTAATAATTTAATTTTTTTCAATTAGCTCTCCTGTAAAAAGTGTAATTTTGATTTGTGGCCCTTTAGTTTTTAAGCAGCGATATGTAATTACAATTAGGTAGGTACAAAATTAATATAAGTAGGCACTGAATTACTTTGAGCAACGATGTACTTACTTTTAGTAGAGAGTAGGTAATACTCGTAATGAATTCAAAGATAAGATTGTCGTTGAACAATGGTATTTTTAAACGTTCGATAACACTGTTGTGTAAAAAAAGGTTATCTGTTTCTTTAAACACTGATTAAAAAACATCGTATAAAATGTAAATAATGTAAAATGACGTATTTTATCATTTGTTTTCATAAGTAATTTTAATGATATTCTACACTAGCTACAAGCCCCCAGCTTTGCACGGATATATTTTTTCTGCGAATTATGTATAAATATTTAAACAAGTAAGTTATATCGTACTTCTGAGGTTTTATTTCATAACGGATTATACTTTCTTTAACAACAGTAGATCTGCATTGAATTGTATTGTATAATAGCGACCCGCTAGGCTTCGCCCGGGGTGCATTTTTTTACGTGAAAACCTTCCCTGATTATCCCTCTATCCACGAGTGAAGACAGAATTAAAATAGGTCCAGCCGTTCTCGAGTTTTGCGCTTAGCAACACACATTTAGGTATTCATTTTTATTTATAAAGATTTTGTAAATAATGTAAAAAATGTCAACATTTTAATAACAAACAATGGTTTATTAAAATTACATTCATTAAAATATTTTTAGGCTGACCGTACTCACAAGTATTGGAATATTTTGATAAATTTTCATTTGGGCTTAGTGAGTCAGGGGATGAAATAAGAATTTAAATTCAAATAATTGCTATGGGCTGAGTAAGTAACAGAAATGGGCCGAGTTGGAAAAAAAATACTTAGTTGAACGAGTTGTCGTAGGATGAGAACGGAACAACCCTCATTATTGTGAATCTATCTCCGTTTGACGCTCTTTTCATTAGTTAAAACTGTCCAAGTTGACCCAGGACCGGCGTCAATCGAACCCAGGACCCTAGAGACAGAGCGTCGAGGCAAGCAGTCTGACTACTTATCCATCGGGCTCGTCAACGGATGTGATTTATGTGATTTTTACATTATTATCCATTAACTTGGTTGGTAACCGGAAAATGAATTAAAAAAAATGATACCGACAATAAATTTCTTAATGATATTAATGATACAACGCAATTTTCGTTAGGTTACGTAATCCTTGGACGAAATGCGACTTTAATTTACAATGTTATTGAGGTTAATTGTTATTATTACATAGTTGATTAAAAAATAAGACATCGTCGGCATAGTACAGAAGTGTATTATATTTTGGCTACATTTTATGAATGATTCATATAGCATATAGCATATAGAATGCATATATGAAATGGTCAAAGGAAAAACTCTTTTGAAACGTTTTAACTGTGGATTAAAATGTTGAAATGCAGCTTTTACTCGTATGCACTTAAAAAGAAGTTTCTTTTAAGCAGTAGAAATTTAGCGGCATGGAATAGCTTATCAAAAACCTGATTAAACATTTTTTTTTGAGAGATTTCCTCAGTAGCGAGCGAGGAGAACACTTAGGTTACTTTATAACCTTGAGAAACATCTAAGGATAAATCAACGAACCAAACAGTATTCTAATAGGGTGCAAACAGGGTTCTAGGGCCAATGAAAAATTTCTAAAGGCCCTCTTTGTCAGAAATTGTACTAGGTACTCGATTGATTGGTTCGTCAATAATTTTATTTTAGTACTAGCTGACGCCCGCGACTTCATCCGCGTTGAAAAAGAAAAAAGTAGCCTATCCTATGTCCCGTACGTCTAAATGTTTATCTACCAAGTTTCATGAAAATCAGTTGATTCGTTTAAGAGTTATTAAGGAACATACATACATACAGAAAAAAAATCTAAAAATGGTCAATTTAGTTTCAGTATCATGTATAGAGCCTATAAACACGATAGCTTTGTAAACAAAGTAACTTACTCCATGACCAACCCTTACAGATTTATTATTAGTATTGATTGATTGACGTGATCCTAACTGTTGCTATGATAAGGAAGGAGGCTCCAGGGTAGCTAGCGTGCAAAGGAGATAATGGCGTAACGTGCTCTAGATACTTCCTGCATGTCATTTTGTCAATGGGCCTGCTAAATGACTGGGCGAAACCCAAATGGAGGGTAAAATGTATGGGTCTATCTGTCTGTGGCATCATTATCATACATAGTTCCCAAAAGGATGGAGCGATTTTGATCGGTTTTGATATTTCTTTGTGAAAGCTGACGTGATTCAGATGATTATTAGCTAAAATTTATGAAGATCCTTTGAAGACCATCAGTTCATTAACTAGTTGACGAAGGGATATCTCATTGACAAAGTGTATATATACTTACGCAAAAAAAATAAATTGTTCTGTTGTTATATTAGTTATTGCATGTTTATTATACTGTTCCCTTTGTTACGTGAAATGACAAAGTAGCCATATGATTGGCATAGCAAATTTAATCTGCATTTTACCTAAGTCTTGTCCTTGCAAAGTACTACAAAATTGAGTACAAAGTATGTATCTACAGTATCTTTTTATTCGAGAAATAAATAACATATTACTTAATTTAGAGATATGAAAGCTTTTCCAAAATCTAGAAAGCAGATAAAATTTTCAGCTTTGCGTACCTAGAAATAAATGAAAACTTATCTATTTACTAATATATAATTAAGTGTCGATTTATTATCATGAATATTAATAAAGACTAGTTGCACGCGACTATGACCTTTATGAAGGAATTTTTAAAATCAGTCCAGTAGTTTTTGAATCTATTCATTAATACTAATGAAAGGTCATGGAGTAAGTTACTTTGTTTTCAGAGCTATCGTGTTTATAGGCTCTATACATGATACTGAAACTAAATTGACAATTTTTTGAATTTTTTTCTGTATGTATGTAAGTATGTATGTTCCTCCATAACTCTTAAACGAATTAACTGATTTTCATGAAACTTATTAGATAAACATTTAGACGTACGGGACACAGGATTGGCTACTTTTTTCTTTTTCAACGCGGATGAAGTCGCGGGCGCCAGCTAGTTACAAATAAAAATACAAATCTTTTCTCTTTATAATATTTGTAGAGATATTCTCTTCTGCTCCATCTTACATAGAGTACTCGTACCTACTAATCAAAATTCGTTGTGGGGATTAGCACAGATAGTAAGAATATCAAGAGATTCGTATTAGGATTTTTTGTCGATACCCTAGTTATAAGATTCGAAAGTCTATATCTAGATTAAATAGGTATCTATATCATCGGATGATCTCATATAGATGATATGATCTGGAAGCCGGAAGCAAAAAGGCTATTACCTGGAGGTCTACCAGAAATTCACGGCAAATGGGTAAATAAAAATTTGTAGATTGCATCTAGGAAATTGGACTCAATTATCTTGTTCTTAAAAAATGTTTTTGATAATTTTTTAATTGTTTTTAATAGGAGTCGATATATTAAGTAGGTACTAGCTGGTGCCCGCGACTTCGTCCGCGTTCAAAATTTTATATAGCCTAAAGCCTTCCTCGATATCCAACCCAAAAATAATTTTTCAATTCGAACCAGTAGTTCCTGAGGTTACATTAGCCTATATAATGAGAAAAGGTAGAGACAACAGTCCATAACACCAGTTAATTGCGGATTCGCAGGACGCAAAGTCTGCGTAGACTGCTGATTTCCTAAGACTAGGACAGGTCTAGGAACTCCCAATTTAAGATACCAAGTAGAATCTTGTAGGAAGCAGGATCACTCACTCTATTTCGCATAACCTTTACAGCAAGTGAAATCAGTTCTAATCTTCATATGAAGTCGAAAACTCAGGGCGCAGGCTAGATCGAGAATAGAACCTATGTCTCTCTTATGACGCTGAATGGCTGGATTGAGCCGTATGCTGACTCCAGTCATCATTACTTTTGAAACGTAAAAGTTACCACCGATCCTATCAAATATCAAACGTCTAATGGAAAAGTCAATAACTGAAATTTCTGTGTGACCTACAAATCGTTTTAAACGATTTAAAAGTCCCGCCCATAATAGTTTCTTCAATCGCGAGCAATTTCCCTACGTAAAGATAACACAATTTCGCTCTGAAGTCCGTAAGACAATTAATTAGAGAACGCTGGTTACGGTTTAAATACTTACGCGACACGGTTGTAAACTGGCGACGTGTTGAATGAAACTTGTGCGTTTACGTGAAAAGTTACGTTTGTTTCCCGGTTTTGTGTGAATTGTCGTAGCGATGTCGTTGGTTGCAAGGGCACGCGCGATTCGGTCCAAACGCAAACCGACACTAAACGAATATTTACTACGAAACGCCCGCCGCCCGCCCTACTATGGAACCCTTGCCTTGCTCCGATATCGCTACAACCACGTTCTGTTAGCAAAGTAATCAAATTAATTCGGATAGTGTCATCTAGTGACAATTTTCAGACTAATTTGTATAATATCTTCGTTAATTAGTAATTACTTTTGGTAATGGTCTGTGTGGATGTAGGGCTTGTATAAAACCCAATGTAAATAAATGTAATAAACCCAATGTAATTTGAATTTGACTAGGTCAAAAGCCCATTTCTAGCCGCTGTTGCTTGTGTATTCAGAGTATC
This sequence comes from Synanthedon formicaeformis, assembly GCA_945859745.1. Taxonomy (NCBI): domain Eukaryota; kingdom Metazoa; phylum Arthropoda; class Insecta; order Lepidoptera; family Sesiidae; genus Synanthedon; species Synanthedon formicaeformis. The sequence continues at coordinate 2,206,316 of OX243964.1, forward strand.
CACCTTCCATCAAGTAAATCATCAGCCTGTCCTTAACCTTAAAGAAGTTGGAACAAATTATTGAAGACTGCCAGGCCGCTTGCACAGCGAGATTGAATCCGGAATAAGGATATCCGTGACCTACGAAAGTTACTGATGACATATCCCTGCGGATCAGTAAGTTGAAGAAGGCAGTGGGCAGAACACATAGTGTCAGGGCTGTTTGGATCGAAAGGTTCTCGAGTGAGCTACGGACCGGTAAGCGCTGCGTAGGACGTCCACCCACAAAGTGGACATGGACAGACGATCTGATTAATGCCGCGGGTCGACGGTGGATCCAGGCTGCTTCTGACCGGTCCTCTTGGAAAATTATAGGCCCATGTCCAGCAGTTGACGTCCTGCGGCTGAAATAATGATGAGTTTCAAGAAACTTTAAAGACCAAATTGCATTTTATTTGCAAAAGTATTGCAATGTTTTTTTTTGTTCCTCTCTTATCTGCCATCAGTCCTTGACTATAATCAGATGTGTTATCCGGTCATTACACAGTGTGAGTGCCCCCTCCATCAAGAAGACTACCCGTTTGTTTTACACCAGCTAATCTCTTTTGTGCAGCTCCATTATGTCAAATCTTTTACGGCGTTTGTGATAGCCTTGATCAACAAGTTGCGCCGCCAGTTCGTTTGGGTGTCTGGACAGTCGCTTCCTGTACTCCACTGCTGTCATTCGGATCTCCTCCTTGACAGTGTTCATGTTGAGGTGTTGGTGTATTTCAGAGTTTGTGATGTACCAATGAGCACCACTTATGGCTCTAAGTATAGAATTTTGTATTCGCTGGAGCATGGAGATGTTTGTGTTTGCTGGCAGTACCCCACAGCTGTATGCCATACGTCCACACTGGTTTTAGGACTGATTTATATACATATTAGCAACTTGTTATCAGTAGACAGCTAGTATTGCAACGTAGGCGTTGCTTATGTTAATAGACAAGTACTCCACCTACCACCAAGTTACAGAAGTGTGTTCCATCTTCTATAGCATTATTTACAACTAGCGTGCTACCATTGTGCATGCAAATCACCCAGTTAATAGGATATCACATGTGTTAGAATGTCGCTTATGGTATTATTGGAATCATAGTATATTCCTTTCACAGGTAGAGCAAGTGATAGAGAAGTATTCGTATTCGTCCATCACTGCTTACTATTGACTACTTTACGTAGCGTTGCTTTTTGACGACATTTTCCAATTTATTCCATTGACATAGAGTTTTTTCTGGCTGACTTTTCGCCCAACAGTGTGGGAGACACTTTAGCGCCAGTAATATCTTTGTGACCTTCCTATATACCTTATTAAGATGTTTGGTGGTTAATTAAATAAGAAAGACATAAATATGAATCAATGTCGCATTACTGTTTAAAATATTCACAAAGCGTTCCTTTACTTATAAATAATTGATATTATTATACAGCGACGTGAATTCTATACTAAAAATTCAAGTAGCGATACCAAAGACTGACTATTGGGATTGTCACGAAGGATAAGTCGACGATAACTATCTAAGTACTAATGGCCCATTGTTTTAAAACCTATTTAGTCTACTTTAGAACATTAGTAGTCATGATTATTAATACTAATATTATAAATTGTGAGGAGGGATGGATGTTTGTTATAAAAACGGCTTAGCACAGATATTTTGGCATATAGATAGTTTATGACCTAACATATTGTATACTTTTTTTCCTATCCTTTGCTTTTATACCTACCTAATATCAATGCATGAGCCAGGAATGCCATATCTCATCGCTTACCCTTTTAAAATATTTGTATTTAGTGGTGACAGTAGCCACCACTAAGTACAAAAGCATAATAAATACATTGTGAATTCGACTGAATTTTGATTATTGACTTATTCTTAAAAATTGTCCAATAATTTTTATTCAAGAAACAACTGCAATAATTAATATATATAAACTTAAAAACTATTTAATAAATAATAAAAAAATATACAAGAAAATAAAACTTACTATTTATAAATTATTACCTTAACATGCGGGCTGCATTACTTCTCTGGAATACTATTCTTACATATCTTTTCGATCAGCGTTTGGAGATTAACCTTTATGTATATAAATAGTTAAATGTTTTTGACTTCATTGAACTTTAGGGAATGAAGTTTGCAAGTTAAAATATATGACTAAGCGCCTCTTTCACCAACGCCAATTAGGCTAAACTGTCATTTAAAGTCACCGGTAACCAGGGATAATGGAGCTGATATACCTTTGTTTGTGCGGTAAAAGTGCCAAACATTGAAAAGAAAATAATAATAAAAAATCGCCTATCGAATGATGCAGTAAACCGAGTGCATAATTCAATATAACAGAAAATGATTTCTAAAAGTAACTAACTAACACTTTATTTGTAGTTGGTGAAAGAGGCCCTAAAAGTTATCAATACTAATAATAAATCTGTCAGGGTCGGTCATGGAGTAATTTACTTTGTTTTCAGAGATATAGTGTTTATAGGCTCTATACATCCTACTGAAACTAAATTGACGATTTTTAGATTTTTTTTCTGTATGTATGTATGTATGTTCCTCCATAACTCTTATACGAATTAACTGATTTTCATGAAACTTGGTAGATAAACATTTAGACGTACGGAACACAGGAGAGGCTACTTTTTTCTTTTTCAACGCGGACGAAGTCGCGGGCGCCAGCCGTGGGCGTAGCGAGGTATGAGGTACAATATGTTTTTTTTCACAAATATGAAACTAAGCTATTAAAAAAAATCTTACCCTATATAGCTTTAAAAAATCTTACCCACAATACTATTAAAAACAACGATGAAAACAATATAAGTAATCTAGGATTTTCTTTGTCTCCCCCCCCCCCATGTACACTTATGGAAAATTTGACAGAGTTCGCCAACCAAATCGTGGCCTGACTGAAATGTGGGCTCGTGGCTTTGTTTCGGATTGTACCTGTCGTATTTGTCTCTTTAGTATTCAGGTGGCGGTTGGCTAACACGCTCATTCTGATTATGCAAGCTCGCGCCCCTAACGAATACTAACTATACGCAGCCAAAACTGGCGAAACAACATACAAGCAAATAGAAATTTTCAGTGTTGAGTTTTTTTTATGATAAAAAGTACAGTCACGCTGACTCTCTAATTAATGGTAGTTAGGAACTTGGACGGTAGTTGTGAATGTTCCCCGAGATGGCTGCGTACCTCCACTTTCGGGTACGCCGAGGTTCCCGAAATGTCACGCTGACTCTCTAATTAATGGTAGTTAGGAACTTGGACGGTAGTTGTGAATGTCCCCCGAGATGGCTGCGTACCTCCACTTTCGGGTACGCCGAGGTTCCCGAAATGTCACGCTGACTCTCTAATTAATGGTAGTTAGGAACTTGGACGGTAGTTGTGAATGTCCCCCGAGATGGCTGCGTACCTCCACTTTCGGGTACGCCGAGGTTCCCGAAATGTCACGCTGACTCTCTAATTAATGGTAGTTAGGAACTTGGACGGTAGTTGTGAATGTTCCCCGAGATGGCTGCGTACCTCCACTTTCGGGTACGCCGCGGTTCCCGAAAAGTCGTGTCATAGCGTTCCCGCGACCTTGCCCATCTACAGCCATGCTAGAAAGTTGAGTTTTAATAACCCCGCAGCTCCCCCTTCGGTGCCGGGCATCCATGAGGATTTCCCAAAATTAAATCCCAAAGTTCGTTTTTTGAAAATCCAATAGAAACTCAATATTTTTCTAGGACAAAAAGTATACTATAGTTTAATCCAGGTAATCATCAATACATAAGTGTAATCCGCTTTTAAATCGGTTGAGCCGTTTCTAGGATTAGCTCGGAACAAACGCATTAGACAAAAAGACGAAAAATTCTAAAAAATATTTTTTGATCTCGGTTACCCGCGTGATTTTATTATATGTACGTACTTAGCTGCTGCCCGCGACTTCGCCCGCGTAACTTTGTAAATTATATACTAAAAACCTTCCTCGAGAACCACTCTATCCATTGGTGAAAACAGCATGAAAAATCGGTGCAGACTTTGTTTTATAATATGTAAGGATAGATAGTCCCTCGGGAACAGTAGTTTGTCAGGATGAAAGATAGATAGGTACTCTATTTCCTTTTTTGTATTTCTGATAACGTGCAAAATTTCATGATGACCGATTGAGAACAAAAAAACAAACTTATTAGGTACTTTCTCATATATAATAAACTCAAGATTGTTGTTGTTTGGGGAAAAATATAGTTAAAATAAAAATAAAATAAAATAATGTCACTTTATTTCATATATTTAGATTATAATAACAACTGGTTGTATAAAATATAATGTTAATAATTTATCGTAATTATAAAACATCCGAAACTTAGTCACGTGACGTGACGTCGTGTCGCTTATCCGGAAAACATTCCGGATATATTCAAACAAGAAATTATTTCAAATAAGAAAATATTTGAAAATACTTTTTACATGGAATGTTCATAGAATGATTATACACTTAAAACCTTGCACTAAATTGCTTCGTCTTGAGTTGCAGAAAAATGTGTTTGTAAATGAAAGTTACGAACTTCTGCCACGATTCTAAAGTTGATTTATCTAATTTCAAATCACTATTGAGAAAGTCTACTAGCACCTCCTTCACTTCCTGCAAAATTAAAATAAAACCTTCATTATATTATCCAATCCAAGAGGAAACCTTACTATCCAAGAAGACTCATAGAAGACACGCAATTCGAAATACTATGAAGTCATTCCAAATCGCATTAGATCACTTTTCCAACAGTCCAATGTCCAGATTGCAGAATATACTTATATAATACTAGTGGGTGCCCGCGACTTCGTCCGCGACCAATTTTTTTTTACATACAAACCATCCCTGATTATCCCTCTATCCATAAGTGAAGACAGAATTAAAATCGGTCCAGCCGTTTAGGAGGAGTTCAGTGACATACACATGCACAGAAGAAATATATATGTCGTCCGAATGGCCGGCGTGAGAGTCTGTACTTATTTGTTTACACATAATTAGGACGACATCGGGAGTATCACTGACATCTAATCTTATTGTAATCGACAGTCTATCACTACTACGATTCAAATAACAGTAGTTAACTAAAAGCCGAAGGAATGAAGTGCCACGATCCCTCTAGGCCATGCGATTCCCATTGGAGCGTGCTCCAGACTGTTGAGTGCCACCGCCCGCGCAGCACTCCCCACACACCCCCGAACCGATGCCAGACGTTTCGTTACACGCACAATCCTCAAATGCACGTGTTGCACCTCAAATAAAACACAATCATACCGACACGGCCTTCCTGACATACGCACGCCCTCGTGCGTTAATCTAAAAGAAAACATTACGTTACTCCACGCTCAATACACCCCATATTACTCATCACCAACGTGTAAGAGCCTACATAGAGCAAAGTTCACTTTTCCAGAGCTTCAGAAATCCACAAACTCAATATGTATCTCGTAATGTCATAATCTACTATCTCTCAATGTCACACCGCCCCTTAACCCAGCATCTATTTCTCAATTTCGTATCGCCCCTTAAGTCTCTCAACTCAACATCACCCCGTAAATCTCTCAACTCTCAATGTCGCCCCTTACTGCACCCACCACAGCTCCGCACCACCACCTGGGGACCAACACCCATATAGAGTGCGGCAGGCCAGGGGCTTGCGGCCAGTGACGGGAGTACAGCATTCGGCGTCACAACACCAACACAGCTCTCAAAACTCAACGCGTAACGCATGCCGCCTGGCTAACTCCGCGAGTTACCAGCGCGCACCGCTACCGTTTCCTCACAAGTTGCTCACCGCACGGCTAGCCCCGAGGGCTACCATGGCACACCTTCCTTCTCCCTCTCTGATTCTCTGATGACCAATCCCCTCTTTTGTCCGACACTTCACCCCCGACTAAATTCTTAAACTCTTGACTAGTAACCTTGCTCTATGTAATCTCTCGCTAATAAAGTCTCATTAATGCATGCTTCCTGCCACTTCCTTTAACAAAGCCCGATCCTTAGAAGCTATTAACATTTTGAAGTTCATAACGGTCTATTTCTAATACCTACTTTAAATAAGTTTACAATCTAAATGTTTTGATTGCGTTCACTAAAATCTCAAAAACAATATCACCAAACATAGAATTACATGGCTGTATTCCTACTGAATCGTACTATGTCCATAAATCAAGTTGATATTGAAAGCTAAATGATTTAAATTTGAATTTGAGGTAAATCTTAAATTTTGGAGTAGGCTCTCGGTCCGATGCATTTTGCTTGCATTTTATTTCATAAAGATTCCTGAACCCTTTTATCTCTAGTACGAACAAGTCTTATATTTTGTAATTTGTATTACAATTACTGTTTTATTTTACTAAAGCCTATCACAATAGAAACCGGTCTTGAATCACAATAACTCGAGTAAAGTAATTATTATCAAACCAACACAAACGCTTATTTTTAGTTTCTACGTACGGGTTCACTATTGTCTATACCACATTACATAGCGCTCTCTGTGACTACCACTTAAACACACTGTGACTGCCACCTTCACCAGCGACATCACAATTGCTACAGCATCCAGCTTCACAACAGTCACTCTCCTAGCGACAAAAACATAATGTGATAAAGTCAATAGGTATCATACAAGACAATCACATCATACATTGTCCACGGGCTCTTGTTTTAATAGCTTCGAGTTATCGGAATCAGACGGCATCCAAGTCCTATTTCGATTAATAAGTCCGTAGATTATTAATGTTTTTCTAACAAAAATGCTCTGAATTGTTACACACACCTGTTAATCCACTAAAATTGTTTATCTCAAATTCTCAACCACTTATCTAGCCCAAAACTGTAAATTTTAATGTTATTTAACATAGAAATTCGTTATTATTGTTATATTTTCACTACTGACATACTGACAATAAAAACATAAACAACATAATTGAATTGAAATATGGCTCAGACAGATGACAGTGACACCTCACTCAATTACAGTCCAAAATTATAAAAAGTTGATCTACGTCAATCTATTTGATCCGTCAGTCAACCAGCCCACGGCGAACGCCACAGTACAATACTCTGCCTTGGTTGAAATTGAATGTTGGTACACTACATTATAATAAAATCTTTGAATATTACTAACTGCCCCAGTGAAAGAAAGCAAATGTTAACTATCAATTAACCTTGTTATACCGCGACTTTACCTCAATGATTTTTTTCTTTTTAATATTACCATCATCTAATAAAATCATTTTACCATCACCAATAACGATTCACTACTACAATTCAACTAGGTACTACTACACTACAACCATAGAGTTACGTTACTGACTACAACTCACTATTCATTCACTGATTAAACTCTCTTCTCTTATTAATAGACAAACGCTTCGTCTTACACGAAATATTGCAACCCCAAGTAGAAATAATAAAAAGACCTTACTTGCGTAACTGTGCGCTTTGCACAGTTTTTTACCTCCTTTATGTTACAATACATATACAGGGCCACTGCCCAGTGCCGCTATAAAAGCAGCAGGGCAGCGAGGCTTCCACATTGCCCGCTCTCCACAGTGGCAGCGAACAATCTTCTTTGATGCCTTTGTCTCTCTTAGATGCATTTAACTTTACTTGAAACTTGTCACGTTTTTGTTTCACTCGTATCGTATAACAACACTCTAACATAGCTACCGTGAAGCGTAATATTGTCTTTTTGAAATTATTAAAACGAATATCGGTCAACCCGAATATCACTTCCACAACAACTTCACTTATTGTCGAATTGCGTCGAACGTTAGCTAGCACGGTACACATTTTTTTTGTCACTTCGCCCGGACTTCGCCACTTTTTTGTTATGACGACGCGGCACGGCAGCCATCTTGTCTTGCCATACGCATTGTATGTGTTGAGTCGACATGCGTAGTTTATTTTCAGTGCAATGTTTGTGCTATAGTTCCGGTTGCCGTCCCGGTTGCGGATCTTGTTTTCCATCTTTTCATCCATCATGGTGGGCTGTATCCCACTTCTGATGTCGTCCGAATGGCCGGCGTGAGAGTCTGTACTTATTTGTTTACACATAATTAGGACGACATCGGGAGTATCACTGACATCTAATCTTATTGTAATCGACAGTCTATCACTACTACGATTCAAATAACAGTAGTTAACTAAAAGCCGAAGGAATGAAGTGCCACGATCCCTCTAGGCCATGCGATTCCCATTGGAGCGTGCTCCAGACTGTTGAGTGCCACCGCCCGCGCAGCACTCCCCACACACCCCCGAACCGATGCCAGACGTTTCGTTACACGCACAATCCTCAAATGCACGTGTTGCACCTCAAATAAAACACAATCATACCGACATATATATAAAGATATGACGATTATTTTGATTTTTTACATTATTTTAAAAGACATATACAGGCGATTGATATTTAGAACAATACGTAAGGTATAATAATTATGAAACGCATCCTATAAATATTTGTCAAGCATCGGAAATTCTCTGAGATGATTTACTACTATGAAATACGATGTTACTTTACGAATATATTTTAGCACATGTGGCTTTAAATGTGTTTGCGCCCCTTATATAAGTGCATTTCTCTTGGGTGGACATCGTACGCTGCCCTTACTGGTCAAGGGATTCCCACTCAAGAACTTCCCGGCCCCAGCAGCTGTGAATGTAGAGATAGCCATATTATCGGCTACTACGTGGAAAACTTACATCGAAATGTCTTCTGTCTACGTGTAGTCGAGTATGAGATTTTCCCAACTTCTCCATCATTGCAATGACGACAGTCGGGTGGTTCAAGCTGTTTACCGCCATGTTTATAGACGACATGAAATTTATCACGTGCGCCTTAAAATGATTGCTTACAATATACTGTCCCTCGTCCGCATCAGGTCGGATTATTTTGAAGAAAGTTTTCGTAGAAGGATCCATTCGGAATAATCTAAAATTAAGCATTTGATTAGTAAGTTTATATTGGAATATTTCTGTCAGAGCGTGTGTTGTGTTTCCTTCATCCATGTTCGTAACTGAAATTACCTTTTCGGTAATATATTTACAGTAGGATGTCAATTATCTTATTTCTTCTTTTATTTTTTATATAATATATATTTTTAATGTTGCATAATCGACAGTCCGTCTTGATCATCAAATTCCAAAAAGCAACGTGGTCGTCACGTGATGTGACTGATGTCGCGTTGTAACGTGACAGTCAAATTCACTTGAAAAAAAAAATACAATTTCCATTTACTTCCAGCAATTTTTCTACAAATAATAACGTATTAAAATAAATATGTAAATTGGTTGAGTAGTTAAGCCGTGAAAAGGTAACAGAGAGCAGTTACTTTCATATTTATAACTAGCTGGCGCCCGCGACTTCGTCCGCGTTGAAAAAGAAAAAGTAGCCTATCTTGTGTCCCGTACATCTAAATGTTTATCTACCAAGTTTCATGAAAATCAGTTAATTCGTTTAAGAGTTATGGAGGAACATACATACATACATACAGAAAAAAAAATCTAAAAATCGTCAATTTAGTTTCAGTATCATGTATAGAGCCTATAAACACGATATCTCTGAAAACAAAGTAAATTACTCCATGACCGACCCTTAGAGATTTATTATTAGTATCGATGTTAGTATAGATTAAACAATAAATTAACAGGTCAATAAGAGGGAATGTATTTCATAATAGACTGTATTTGGAACGGAAATATGTCATTTTTTCATATGCAATTAATGCATCGCAAATGCATTCTATATGAATACGAGTATGAATTACAAAGTAATCTGTTCCATAAAATACACTGCAGGATTTGGATGGACTTTGAGTATTAAACGTTGCTATACACTTAGCAAAATCAGGAGATATTAAAGGCCAGCTGATAGATTAATATTTATTTCATTAATCATTTCATTGTTATTAATATTATTCATTAATAAAATACTTTATTTTATAATATTAATACATACATGTTTTTTAAGTATTACACCTAAACCAATAATATTTAATGCAATTTGTCATAATTACTATCTCCTTTTTGTGGATTTTAAATTTATAACTGCGACCTTAAAGTATAGAGAGCCTAATAACAAGGTCGCATACCCGGGCAGGCCTGCACACCTGTGAGTGCTTTCTGATTTTATATATGGATCAGAAATAATGAGTAATGAACATTCATCATCATCACCAGCCGTAGGACGAACACTGCTGGACATAAGCATTCTCCATAAGTTTCCAAAAGAAGCAGCCTGGATTCAGCGTTGACTCAGTTGAATGACTGTTATATTTGCTTTTAAACAAACCTTCAACAAACAACAAAGTCAGTTGAGGTTTCAAAAATCTACACGGACATTATGTGCTTGTGATATTTTTTCCCTAAAGAAAAACGATTGGAAAATTCAATTTCAATAAGTAATTATTATGCTAAAATTATTTACCTTATGAAAAGTTCCATTCCATATTTCTCAGGTTCTGCATACAACGGCCTCCATGTCTTTTGTACGGCATAAATATCTCTCAGTGTCAATCCAGATAAGGGGTTTTCTTCGTCAGGGTCGCCGCCCCACCACCACTTGGTCAAAATACTTCCCATTCTACTGTTCTTGCGTTTCTAAAAAATACAATACGTCTTTGATTAGCAGACCTGTATTGACATTGAAGAAATAACCCAAATCCTTGAAGCGGAAGTTCAGCATGCCATAAAGACACAGGAAGCACCAGAAAGCTCCTGGACCAGATTACGAAACCAACGAGATGTTGAAAACAACATTGCCAGAATCCATTTCAAAGCTGACAAACCTATTTAACATTATTTTAACATCTGAAAAAATACCGGCACAATGGAAAACTAGCCTCATAACTCTTATTTACAGGAAAGGAGACAGACACGAAATAGGCAACTATCGCCCAATAAGCCTAATGTCTAACTGTCTAACATATACAAGGTCTCTTCTAAAGTAATATTCAATCTCATCATTAATCAATACTAATAATAAATCTGTAAGTGTAGGTATTGTATGAATGTATGTGAGTATGTATGTTCCGCCATAACTCTTAAACGAATTAACCGATTGTCATGAAACTTGGTAGATAAAGATTTAGACGTACGGGACACAGGATAGGCTACTTTTTCTTTTTCAAAGCGGACGAAGTCGCGGGCGCCAGCTAGTACTAATAATAAGTCTGTAAGTGTAGGTATTGTATGAATGTATGTATGTATGTTCCTCCATAACTCTTAAACGAATTAACCAATTTTCATGAAACTTGGTAGATAAAATTTATACGTACAGGACACAGGATAGGCTACTTTTTTCTTTTTCAACACGGACGAAGTCGCGGGCGCTAGCTAGTAACAAATAATATAAAAAATATTGACAGTGAAGGAAATCTGGAGACCAAGGTCTATAATGAGTGCATCCTGTGACCTATAATGACAAATGCTTCTCACGGTAGGACTGGTCCTACCGTCATTGGTCCTAGTTCAATGTGGAACGCGATCTATGGAGCGCGCCAAACATGACGAAACACCGCTGAAAATGGCTTCCTAGGAACCGGAAACCTATATAAAGTGACCACTCACCCGGTAATAATAAATATAATAATAAATAAATATCTTCACACATTCCACACAGCACCATCTAGTTCCAAAGTAAGCAAGTAATGCTTGTATTATGGATACCAGATAGTTGATTATACTATATAAATAACTTTTTTTTTTGTAAATATATACATATTATAAATACAAAACATCCATGACTCAGGTACAAAGGTAAAATGTTCATATAAAACATTTGCCCCTAGCGGGATTCGAACCCGCGACCGTTTGGTTAACAGCTAGGGTTACTAGCCACTAGACCAAACGTGTCGTCATAACGTGTCGTCATAACGGTAATAGAAATAATAATATTATATAAATGTACCTAAATGGAAAAAACTTTTAGGGTGGAGCAAAAAAAAAATATTTTTTTAAACTGCGCATTAAATATCAAGGTGAAGATGTGTGCGCCGAATAGAGACGTGTTATTATAATGAAATCAAAATGTAGTTTTACAAGTTTTAAATAATTTGCATCATCGATTTTATTGTTACCTGAATACATTAAAAATATAAACTAACTCGCCCGATTTTAATAACTTAGACGTCGTCTTTTGAATCAGCTTTATAATTTTCTAGTTTACCGACCCCGGCTTCACACGGATGCATTTTTTTTGCAAATTATATACAAGATCCTTTATCGTTTAACACTTTTGCCATTAGTGTAAATTGTACCTAAATCGGTTGAGTGGTTCAGAAGAAGTTTGCAGAGAAACTAGCTGACCCGACAACATCTTGTCATCGGGTCATTTGGTACTATGGGCCAAATAAGGGTACGTTATCGCTTATATGTAACCACTTATTTATTTTTAAAGCCTTATAAGCGATATTAACGCCTTATAGAGATAACAATAGTGCTTCCAAATTGTGACAATTAAAACCTGTATGCAACTTTAAGTAACAAAATATATTTTATGCAACCAAAGAAATATAATAGAGACAATAAAAATACTGCTACTCGTACGAGTGATGTGTACTCATAATATACAAATTGAAGTTTTGTTTGAAGTGATTGAAGTCAAATGAGTGATTTAACACATAACATTTATGATATAACAATATAACATATTTTATGCTGATTTGATGAGTATATAACATATACTCAAAGATTTAAATCTTTGCATATACTCATTTGAAGCTTAAAGCTTTAGAATAAGTTGCAAAATTTACTAATGTGCTGCTTTGAAAGCTGGACTGTGTCAGCTGAAGTGTAATTTAAACAAAAAAAAAACGGGAAATTTTTCAATTTCACTCTTTATGAACCTTATGAACTTTCTTTGGACATTAATGAATATTTTTTCGTTCACTGCTGGCCTTCCTATTGTTGGCCTTATTTTTTTTTACAAAAAGTAATTAATTTTTCTCTCCTGTTTGAAGTTTAAACAAAAATTAGTCCTATTTAAACTAATTTTTTTATAAAAAAAAATGTTCCTTATCAATCATCATCAATCAATACTAATAATAAATCTGTAAGTGTATGTATGTATGTTCCTCCATAACTCTTAAACGAATTAACTGATTTTCGTGAAACTTGGTAGATATACATTTAGACGTACAGGACACAGGATCTTTTTCTTTTTTCTTTTTCAACGCGGACGAAGTAGCAGTCATCAGCTAGTCCTTACATATTATAAAACAGTCCTCCGCCGCGTCTGTCTGTCTGTTCGCGATAAACTCAAAAACTACTGCACCGATTTTCATGCTGTTTTCACCAATGGGTAGAGTGGTTCTCGAGGAAGGTTTTAGTATATGATTTACAAAGTTACGCGAGCGAAGTCGCGGGCAGCAGCTAGTATAAATATAAAAATCAATCACCGTTCGTTAGTCTCGCAAAAACCAAGCATGAATAAACCGATTTTAATTCGGTTTTCACTTATGAAAAGAAGTATGAAGGATAAACAGGGAACAAAAAAGTTTCAGGAGGAGCGGATCACTAGTATTTAATAAATTCTAATTTATAATGTGATTTTAGGCTTAGTGAATATGTAATTATTTTCTTAAGTATTTTTGGAAAAGTAATAGTAATTTTGAAACATGTAGTTGTAATAATAGTACCTAATAGTAATGGGGCAATATAATATACCTTATAATTTACTTTATCGGTAATGAAATTTAATTATCAGTCACAACTTGTAATTATCTTCTTTCTGAGGTAACACGCCCATCGATTGCCATGTCTAATATTGTCTGTCTTTGTTATAACGCAAGTATATTATTTCACTCAATAAATAAACAGTAAAAGAGTATTAGGACAAGACAAAAGTAAATTTTATCAGCATTACATACCTCCTTATAAAACCAATCTTGCGTAGAGACGTTATATTATAATAGACATATTTAGAAGTTGTTTTTAGTACAAAAAAGTCAATAAAGTCGAAACTGGTTTAAAGTATAATATTAAGTATACAAAAAATCGGATAATAAATATACATCACAAACGACGCATGAGTGTCGAACGAATCATCGCGAGTAACTGATGTGTAGTTTGGGTGGACAGTGGTTCAGTTTTGGGTAAAAATATTTCAGCTTCAGACTTTGATGTGCCGGTCAAGGCGCTCAGCGTTTCATTGCCAATATAAACAATGGGATATTACTGATTAAATTAAAGGTAGATATTTAAGTCGAAAATTTGGTCCTAACTTGGCCTTGACACTCATACAACACAAGTAAATTGTACGAGTATGGAAAGGCTAAGGTCATCTGCAGCTTCTTAGGTTAATGTTTTTATTTCGCGAAAACATCTTGATAACAACTGCTATAGTTGTAGCTAATTGGGTTAAGTGTCTCGCCATCACAAGTCATCGAGAGTTCATGTTGTTAATAATATAAGTAAAGTGCGTCAATGAAAAAAGTGAAGTATTAAAGAAAATTTACCGTAACTACCTTGGTGCCAACCATAATTAAGTAGCGCCTGGGGATTATAATATTTTATTTATTTTATTTTATATATTTTAATTACTTACTAAAAAAATATAAGTACTAGCTATTCCCGCGGATTCGTCCGCGCCCTATTTTTTTAGGTGTTAAAACATTTTTTCGATACTATCTGGTGCCCGCGAATTCGTCCGCGTTGAAGAATGAAAAATATGACGCTGATGTAATGCTTGATAATTTTTATAACCGATGATAACAGTGGTGAGAAATCCAGGATAAAATTTATATTAACACAAAATTGCGTTAAAGAGTAGGCCAGCAAACTACTTGCAGCAAACGCATCAGGGCCCGCAGCGGGGTTATTAAACACTTCTGAATTTCTTCTGAAGTAGATACCAACAGCCATCCGGTTATCTGTTGAGGGTTGCATTTACGCGTCATTGTTTTAGCACATGAAATATCTCAGTTTATCTGGTTATTGCTACATGTCAAAGTAATAAATAACCCGTTTTAATTCATAAAATGTTCATAAACTTGTCATAAACATAAAATATTGAAACAACTAGCGCCATCTGTTGTCGATTTCTGGTAAAACGGTCGAAAGATATTATTTTGTTTTATCCAGTAGTTTTTGGGGTTGATATTTTTAATTAAGTTTATCAATAGTTTTCATGGTTTTCCATAGATGGCACTGCCGTTGAATGGTGGCAGTATTTTGTCCCATCCATGGAGAATAAAAGTAAGGCATGAATAACTAATATAGGTGTTAATATACATTAGTATCTACTATTTAGTTTGTGGTGTTAATGACAGTGATAATCACATTCTGTTATACCGTAGAGTAAATAGTACTAAACAAGACTTAACCTAAGGAGGGTAGAGATAAGGAGCGCAATCTTACATGGGTGTTAAACTGAAAAAGTGGCAACTAAAAGCGATAAATTGAGATGGCGCTAGTGTGTACAGAGAGAGTTTGAGAGTATGGAGAATATGGAGAATATGGTCAACAGTAGTTGACGGAGTGAAGTGCGCCGAGTTGAATTTTGGTTGAATTGTTTACTGTCACTAGCCTCACTAGCGCCATCACTTTATCGTCTTTCGACGGACACTTTTAATACTCAGAGATTGCCCTCCTTGTCTCTATTCTCCCTGACTTAACCAGTACTATTTACTCTATCTATGGTTATAACTGGCACAACAAGCGACAGTTGACATTGACAATGACAACATGACAGACAAATAAGTGAAAATCAATTATCAAAATCAAATAAGGTTGTAAATCGTACGCATGCACTGATTCTTTTTACCGATTTTATTTTAGGTATTATTTTTGTTTACTTTTTCGTTATCACGTTAAAAAAACTATGGTGAACATTAACGAAACCGCGGTGAGGAATATCGGAAAAGTTTTAAACGATCCGGCAAGACCTATGAAAGAAAGGTTTCGGGCTTTATTCACACTGCGAAATCTAGGAGGCGAAACGTCGATACAATGCATCAGCGACTGTTTTGTAGATGAATCTGTTCTATTGAAACACGAACTAGCTTATTGTTTAGGTCAGATGCAAGACAAGAGAGCCATTCCAGTATTAAAAAGTGTACTAGAAGACAAGAAACAAGATCCAATAGTTCGTCACGAAGCAGGTTAGTTTAAACATTGTTATCAGAAATTTATCCACACGTACGCGATTATTAACGATATGCAAGGATATATAAAAAAGTGTTCCAATTGAACTCCAAATGTTTCATTTTTAAATAAATTTTTTAACACATTTACAAAAAAAAATTCAGGCATAAAATATTTTTTTTTTTTCAATTTGGACATAGTCATCAGAACTTAGATAGATAATCTAATCAAGTTATCATAGATGTTTTTGTTTGAATAAATTATTAATACAGTGGTCACATTAACATTTAGTCTATCCAGGATGTAATGAAGAAGAATTTTGAAATTTCAGGTGAAGCCCTCGGTGCTATAGGAGATCCTCATCTTCGTGAATTACTCGAACAATATCAAAATGATCCTGCAATAGAAGTAGCTGAAACATGTCAAATTGGTGGGTTCATTTCATAGTTAATAAATATTTCAAAATTCAAGTTGTCTATGTTGACCTTATTTATCTAGTAAGCTTATTTTTCCAAATAAGTCAAATGTTATTGTGATATAAGTAGGTTATAAATTGAAAAAAAGGATGGTTTATATGCAAAAAGTATGGTCTTATAAATTGTCACCATATTCATATATTTATTTATTTCTTAAATGGATAGATATCAAATTGCAGTTCCTTTTTACTTGTGGGTTAAAAAACATTTGCTCATCTTCTTGAAAAGAGTTTAGATCCATTTACAAGAGCTGTAAGAAGAATACATACAACAATTTTACATTTGAAACTGAATGATTGTGTCAAATATCCACTTTAAAATGTTTGTACCAAAATTAGACATATTACTGGCATTTTAAAATGGGATATACTCCCCCATATATCCCATTTAAACTCGCTAATAATTCAAGTCTTATACTTATTTTTGTTTTCAGCTTTACAAAGACTCAACTGGGTGGTCAGCGAGAGTTTGGGAAGGGAAGTTCTAACAAAGAGTCCATACGCCTCCGTAGATCCCGCACCACCGAGCGCCGAGGAAAATATAGAGACATTAACGAAAACATTAATGGATGAAAGTAAACCGCTATTCGATAGATACAGAGCTATGTTTACTTTGAGAAATCTGGCAACCGATGAAAGTATTAAGGCTTTAGGTGAAGGTATGTAATTTTTTTTTAATTTAGATGTATTTTTTGGCATTCTCTTTGTATATGTGTCATGTTTATGCAAATAAATGTTTCTATCTATCTATCTATCTATTTGTGTATACTTTTTTTGTATTCAAAAAATATTATAAATTTAATATGGTTTGATTCCTCAGAAGTTAACTAGTTCAAGTATAACACAGTTTTCATCATGATGTTTTCTTTCACTATTAAGTAAGCAATCTTACCTGCGACTTCTGTGTCGGCAACATTTTCTTCCAGATTAGTGGCTTGGTTTTGTGCATTAAGAGATAAGTTTTGCTCAATGTTTGCTTGATTTAACTTATCACTTCATCATCCTCATAATAATAGGACGTCACCGCCGTAAATAGGTCATCCCTATGACTTTCCAACTGGTTCAAAAGCAACTAGATCTGCAGTCACATCAATAATGTAATAGAATTTCCTATTCTTTATATTCCAGGTTTCAAAGCCGGCAGTGCCCTATTCCGGCATGAAGTGGCATTTGTGTTTGGTCAGATGCAGGACGAACGCAGCGTACCGTTCCTCAAGAAAGCTCTAGAAGACACAGAAGAACACGAGATGGTCCGACACGAGGCCGCTGAAGCTTTAGGCTCCATTGCGACCGATGAATGCACTGAAGTATTGAAAAGGTATTAAAAAAACGTTAAAAAGAAATAAACTGATCGCCCAATCTCCATACAAAACTGATTTGATCTCCTTTAATGGAGTTCCCCTAGAATTCGCCACATGGCGTGTTCTAGGGGAGACCTTTGCCAAAAGGCAAGCTGACACTGAAAAAGAAAACCAAATATAGACTAAGTAGAAAAATGAATAATAATAAAATAAAATAAAAAAAATTAAAGAAAAATGTAACTAACAAAAAAACTAGAAATATTGTAAAAAAACATGTCAGAAATAAAGGCTTTATTTATTTATTTATTTATAATGGAGTTCCCTAGACGGTCAAAGTTGCTTGACAAAGGCACGCTTAAAGAGGCTTGCAGCATCCACATTCATTTTAATCTTAGTCCCAGTGTAACTAAATGTGTTGTTTGACAAGCATGCATCTAAAGAATCAATCATGCAAAAATATAATTTTTCATCAAGCATCATCAATCACGTAGTTTGCTTGTCAAGTTCCGTTCTAAACAATCAAAATTGCTTGACAAGCGCGCGAATGTTATGTACTTGTCAAGCATTTTTGACCGTCTACGGACTCCATAAAGACATTATCTTTACATAGTATAAAACAAAGTCGCTTACGTAAGTATGTACGAGATCTTTTCAACTAAGCAAAGGATTTTAATGATAAAAATGATTGTTACGAGTATTATTATATGTTTTAGGTACCTGAAGGATCCTCGGCCAGTGGTGCGCGAGAGCTGCGAGATTGCTCTCGACATGTGCGAATACGAGAACAGTCCCGAATTCCAATACGCCAACACATTGCTCACAGTTCACAGTTAAACATTTTTAAATATAGTATCACTGTATTTTTTTGTACAAGTTTTAATTTTACTCTAAAAATTCTAATTAGGGGAACAAAATAAAGCATTTCTGCCCAAGTCCTCGCCTAAAATTAATTTTTATGTTAACTAATGTTCTTTCTTATTGTGACTTATTGTGATTTCAATGTGAGATAAAATGAAATATATTTTCTGTTATAGACAATAGTTTGTTTGACCTCATGTAGGTATTCTAAATAAATCGTGTGTGTTTCGTTTAAATTGCTTTATTTTTATGACGGCAATTTTTATTGCCATAAAAGTGTGCATTTTTATGGAATGTGCATTTGTTATGTATTTCACTGTTGACATGGCTCAGAGAATATGTTAGTACGTAGGTATTTATGATTGGTTTAAATAAAATAAAATCGTTATGATAAGTTTTTTGAATACCTTCGTGTTTATTGCACTGTGTACTATTCAATTACAACCATTTTCGTCGGTGAGTATTCTTACAAAAAGTTTTATTTTGCTTTTAAAAAAACGACATCTTTATAAATAAAAATGCGTTGCTAAGCGCAAAACTCGAGAACGGCTGGACCCATTTTAATTCTGTCTTCACTCATGGATAGAGGGATAATCAGGGACGGTTCTTACGTAAAAAAAAAATGCACCCGGGCGAAGTCGAGAGCGGGTCGCTACTGTAAAATAAAGTATAAAAATCTTGAACTTTGTTCAGGATCTTAACATCTTTCCTGTCGCTTTTCTGTAATCTGTTAAAGTAATTTCGTGCAAAAGGGTAGGAGGTGTGTAGTCATAGATGATAACAAACGGAAAATAATATTCTAAATCTATGTGGTAACATCATTTTATCGAGGGTACAGCCGGGGAAAGGTGAAACCGAAACGAGCGCTATCTTATCTTAACAGTGTCATCTGCCGGGATTCCTTGAAACCATCGATAAAAGTGCTCAACTTTTCTCATAGATGTCACTAGGAGTATCACGGCACAGATGTAAGGCTCACTCGTTTTTTAAAAATAAACATGCAACATATTCAAGTTTAGCTAAAGCAAAACGAGCAGTAAAGGAAATAAATGATTTTATCGATACCGGGGAAAGGTGAAACGAGCGCTATCTTATCTCAACAGTCTGCCGTCTCTCATCAAATCTGCCGTTATTCGATGAAACTATCTAGTTATCAGCCATCTAAAAAGTGCTCAACTATTCTCATAGATGTCACTAGGAGGATCTTGAAACAGATGTAAGGCTCGCTCGTTTTTTTAAATAAATACTAATGAAATATATTCAAAAGTTTAGCTAAAACAAAACGAGCAGTCATAGAGATAAATGATTTTATCGAGCAACGCAAGCAACGCCACAGGTGCTGTAAGTGCGCTGCCGACCACACTAGGAATAAGATAAGGGATTAAGAAGAGACAGGGCAATGGGTTCTGATAACCCTCATGGCAGTCGACGTAACGATATAAGTACTATGTATTTACAAAAAAAGTCATCTATGTAGTATAGTATATCAACTATCTGGTATCCATAATACAAGCATTAGTGCTTAGTGTGGAACTAGATGGTGTTGTATGTGTGAAGATATTTATCTATTTATTTATTATTACGGCATCCAACACACAATATGGTAAAGAACACGGCCCCCAGAACACACAGAATGTTGCCAGTTCCAGTTAAATATAAATATTTTTAGCTTATGATTATGTTACTAGTATTTTTGTAGAAAGCTCAAGAATTGGAAGGTGAACGTGCATCGTTTTTCGGTTCGATTCATGTGACGAGTTTCAGCAGCATAACATGGAATCTGATTCAGGAGTTACAAGAAGCTGTCTTCGAGAAGCCAGCAGAACGACGAATCCGACGATATTACGAAGCTTATGATACACCTTTTGTAAGAAATTAATTAGATTCGTAATTACGCACTTGTCTTTCGAATGAGCATGAGATCTAAGCATGTACTTACCTACATTTAAAATATAGTGTATGAGACACACCAAATAAGAACGAGTTTTACGGACTAAGTAGTGAAGGTGTTTTTATATTCATTTATTTATTTATTTATAAACCTTAATAATTATATAATATAATTATGATCGCTTAATGCTATCATCGTGAACATGCATACAGACAGACAGACAAATGCGGCGGGAGAGTTTTTTTATAATGTTTAAGGAAATAAGCTGTAATTTTTTTAGATTCCAGGCGTTTAGGTCATTAAAACCTATTTTAGTTAGGTAGACAAAACATTCGAGTGAATGCAGCGCAATGCTTGACGAATTTGTGTGAAACAGTATAATATCAACGTCAAAGCACTGAAAATTTTGCTCTAACGTTGACTATATAGGTAGGTACGTATACGTGTCACTGCGGTTTTCCGCCTGATTGAGGCTTAGCTTGGCTGGCAAATGTAACGTAACTTTAGCCACAGAAATACCATTTCAATATTCCTAAAAGCATATTTAATTAAGACTAAAATTGTTAGTTTTGGAAAGTACTTTATTTGGGTTACTTAAAATAACCTTAACCACAATCCTATGGTTAAGAAAAACCTTAGTTAAAAAAAATATAGCAAAACTTAAAAGATATTTTGCTAGTTAATTGAATAGCAAGCTGCATCCTAACTAATATTATAAATGCGAAGATGAGTTTATTCGTTACTCTATTTGTACGGATTAACTATACTAATCCGATCATTATGAAATTTTGCTTACACGTTGTCAGGGATGTAGGAAAACTGAAAAGATGTTGTCAGGGATACGTTGTTAGGGATACCTTTCATCTTTTCAAAGTATTTGTCACTGTTGCAGGAAACCGCAAACGTAATATAAGACTACTTTACCTACTGAAAATGAAATATAACACTTCTATATTCAAAGTTCATATAGGTAGGTTAAAATAAAATAGTCCGAAGTCCATATAGGTAGGCTAAAATAAAATAGTCCGAAGTTCATATAGGTAGGCTAAAATAAAATAGTCCGAAGTTCATATAGGTAGGCTAAAATAAAATAGTCCGAAGTTCATATAGGTAGGCTAAAATAAAATAGTCCGAAATTTATATAGGTAGGCTAAAATAAAATAGTCCGAAGTTCATATAGGTAGGTTAAAATAAAATAGTCCGAAGTTCATATAGGTAGGTTAAAATAAAATAGTCCGAAGTTCATATAGGTAGGCTAAAATATAGTTTCTCCTGACTAACGCACAGCACTACAACGTCTATAAAAAGCTGATTTTTGAAATTTCAACTCCGTGCGAAATCGGAGATGGGTCGCTAGTTTATTATATATCTACGAAATGGTTACTAAAACGTTTTATTATGATTATGACAAATGAATTTCTCGATAAAACATTATAAATAAAAAAACAGAAAAAGGCGACCTATTTTTGGTAAAATGAAGATTATTTATTTTTTACCTTCTTGGGTAAACATAAATATCATATTGTACTGAAACTGAGATTTTCTTGTTCCATACAAAAAAATCTATTTATTACTTACTATGTCTAAACTAAAAGTCACTTCCATTCCTCTTGTTTCCGAGTATACCTAAGTAAGAAGTAAATATATCCAGAGGCAAAATGTCTACGCTCCTGTTAACATATTACAGACATTTTTACTCACTGATTCGGAAGGAATGGGTCCCACTCAATAACCTCTCACTATAGCAGCGGGATTCAATTGATTGACAATAAATTGCAGATCAATACACACGCAATGTCGGCTTGGAGGATTTTGTATTTTGTTATACCTAAGCATAAGGCGTTAATACCTACGTATGTAGGTATTGATCGACACTTTCCAAGTGTCCTTTGGATATACAATTTCACAAGTTACCTATTATATACATGTAAGTACCTGTGTGGGTATTGTAAATAAAACGGTGATGTTATATGATCAAGATCATCAAGACCACCTACATGCTGAGCAGAGACCACTTAGGTACACTTTTTATAAATTATAAGTACCAATACTTTACAATGTACCAATAAACGTTTTTTTCTTTTTTCTTTCATAGATAATTCCTTTTATTCATGCACTAATCCTTCACGCAAATTTATTAGTGTGAAATAATATTTAATGTTTTTGCTTTTCCCATGTAATTATTCGTTTGTATTCAACCTTATCGTTATATTATTTTAAAGTGTCAGTGTAATGTTAAAAGAAAGGTTATGGAAGATTCTTAAAAATATTAAATTGTAGGTATTAGTATAGAGGTATACTAAAAATATCTTCATATCTTTAGTTGTCCATTAATGGTATTAATCTTCGTTGAATTGAAAGCCTTCTTTTCGTTTAATAACATTTCTTAAAATGATGCCAAAACCAAAAGTTCAAACCTTTTATATTTTTTACTAAGAATTAATAAAAAGTAAAAGTGCTGTTTCCATATTTTATAAAATGGAATCAAGTCAGATAAACTAATATAAGTATCTAAATGCAGACTGAGAGGGGCTGCTGGAAATTATGTGTTTAAATGATGGGTCATAGTATACCACTCATAAATAGGTAGTATTTTACCACTCAGTCATCGAAATACTACAATGGAATTTGCGTCACAAGTGCCAAAGGGGCACATAAAAAGAACGCCTTTGACATAATCATGGCGGACTCTTGCCTTCACGCGTCAATGGTAAAAGGTAGTAACGATCAACTTCTACTATTTCATTTTAAACTCTAATGTGTTGACGTAAAGTCACATTTTCTTTAAATTACGTACTTATTATTATGTTTGTTTTGTTATAAATGACAGTTCATGCTCTACGCATATGTCACTTTTAAATGTTCAATAAAATTCGTTGTGTTTTGTATGGCACGCGTGTTCCATGTTGTAGTAGTTTGATGCACTCAGTGAAAAATAGTTTTTTTTTGTTAGGACATGTCACACAGCGCCATCTAGCCTCAAACTGGAGCCATCACACATCTCCTTTGTAAGGAAAGTGAATTTACAAATAAAACTCAACAATTATGTTGTTTTAGAAAGTCCCGAATAATAAATATAGTACCCAAGCAATCTTAATGTGCATAACCAGCATCACATTAGCGTAAACGCGACCTAATTATAACATTATTTACATCAAGACAACAATAAATCTTAGCAAGGGCACAATAAATTTTGTGAGCGAGTGTCAATGGAAGCGCGAGGGTGCCACAAAGGAAATTGTTAGCGGAAATTCCCGCGGTATCATCTTTCAAATTACTTCAATTTGTATGAACCATGAAACTTGCGGCGATCCCCTGGGCAATTTAATTCGTATTTCGTGTCGTCATACGTTTATTACTATAAAAAAATGTAATAGTATAAGGGCCTCTTTCACCAACTACAAGTAAAGTGTTGATTAGTTACTTTTAGAAATCATTTTCTGTTTTATTGAATTACTAGTTGGCGCCCGCGACTTCGTCCGCGTTGAAAAAAAAAGTAGCCTATCCTGTGTCCCGTACGTCTAAATGTTTATCTAACAAGTTTTATGAAAATCAGTTGATTCGTTTAAGAGTTATAGAGGAACATACATATATACATACATACAGAAAAAAATTCTAAAAATCGTCAATTTAGTTTCAGTATCATGTATAGAGCCTATATACACGATATTTCTGAAAACGAAGTAAATTACAGATTTATTATTAGTATTGATGATTTAAATTATGCACTCGGTTTACTGCATCATTCGATAGGCGAATTTTTATTATTATTTTCTATTTAATTTTTAGGACGTTTACTGTACAAACAAATGTATATCAGCTAAATTATTCCCGGTGACAGGTGACTTTAAGTGACGGTTTAGCCTACTTGACGCTCGTGAAATAGGCGCTTAGATGAATATTCATAAGTCGGACTACATCTATATCAATCGGTTAAAATAAATTAGAAAGGTACAAGTCTCGCTACTCAAAACTATCACAATTTGACTGAATAATTGGAATGATTCCAAACAACTAAACTTCTACTGTGGGGGAAATTGTAAAATGTTTGAAAGATGATCGATAAAGTTTGAAATTCAACAAAACTTAGTTCATTGTGTACAAACAATAAAGTCCTTATTATATACTAACTGTGCCTGTGACTTCGTACGTGCTGTAATTTTTTTTTTTAAATCAAACAAGATCCGAACGTTTTTCTGGATAAAAATATGCCACATGTTAATCCAGGTAATAAACTACCTGTGGGCCAAATTTCATGAAAATCCGTAATAAACATACACACTTTTGCATTTATAATATTTATTGGGTTTAGGATTATTATCTTTCGCCATCTATCGAGTAAGTTGAGAACTAAACTATTCACGAGAAAATCCGCATAGAACTAAAATCAAAGATTTAAATCGACTAAAATCATTGACAGTAGAGAAGCCTATGTGGATTGCTGAAGCTAACTTTTTGGGAAGATATATAAACTCCACGATTCTACAATAACAAAAGACCATGTTATTGTGAGACGCAGGTTTATGAGGCGCGCCTATATCGGCTGTTAATATTAATATTTTCACATATATTATTTTTCATATTATAATACACATTAGTAGCAGAGATAAAAGACACGTGTAGCAAACTAAATTACAAAATATTTCCTCTTTTCCTCATAGTCTCGGAGTCGTAGCATATCTGGCACCAAGTACCTCGTAATTACGATGTAATCCCATAATAAAGACGCCGGGAAATTCGCTGACTGTGCCACACTGATAACCGAAACACAATGTAATGCGACAGATAGTTCGTCTCTTTCACGTTCATAGGATCGTGTATATGTTTATCTCTTTCTACATAATACGCCAGTAATTTGTAGTAGAAAAGGTCGTGTGGTACGGAAATTACTCGATCTTTAATAAAGCAGTAAAAATACTGTCCTATTTATCGGAACAGCGACACGAGATAATTTCAGGAAATTTATCAACTGGTACGAAACTTTCTTTGTCAAGGTCTTCCTTAAGTAAAAACAATTTTATTAGGTATTGAAAGTACATAGATAATTATCATTATTGAAAGTGGCACAGAATAATCAAATTATACAATATTTTTCAGTTTCAGACAAATATTGTGGAAAATTTAGTTTCATAAAAATGTTTATATAACTTTTTTGTAAAATTAAAATTGTCTAAAAGTTTATAAAAGTTCGGCTGGTGGCGGCGCCACCGTCGTTAAAGTTGTTTTTATATTACCTACTTATATATTTTCTTATTTTTCAACGCGGCCAACCCGCGGGCATCAGCACAGTTATGAATAAAATTGCTAATGAAATCCTTTAATCTGATTTTATTAATACGTGCTCAAAGTTCAAAGTTCAAAAAGTATTATTTAAAATGCTTTTTAAATAATACTTTTTGCCTAAGCGCCTCTTTCACCAACGTCAAGTAGGCTAAACCGTCACTTAAAGTCACCTGTCACCGGGAATAATTTAGGTGATATACCTTTTAGTTTGTACGGTAAACGTACCAAACATTAAATAGAAAATAATAAAAAAAAATCGCCTATCGAATGATGCAGTAAACCGAGTGCATAATTCAATAAAACAGAAAATGATTTCTAAAAGTAACTAATCAACACTTGTAGATTGTAGTTGGTGAAAGAGGCGCTAAGAATAATAAGAATTATATATGAAACTACATGTTTTGAATTAAAAAACAGTCAATAACTTGGTATAAAGATAAATTGCTTGTCGTGTATCCTAGGACAGAGTCTGTGCGGTTGGTAATACGCCAAGTCTGTTCGATAACCGGTACAAAACTGTTCATGGAAGCGTAAGTAATGTGCGAGCTTGTGATTGCTTCCCGCAAGGTAAGTAACATCGGACAGTTACTAAGTGGATGTCAGGGAATAGGGAATACAAAGATTTTATCTGGAAACATATTTTATCTAAACATTTATTCCATATTTATGTATCAGTCTGTTGTTTGTATTTACATGGTTCTTGTATTTAATTCGAAATGAGAGACATAAATTAGTGTATATCTATAATAAAATCGTAAACGAGCTGTGTCTACATTAAATATAAAAAATATATTGTACAAGCTCTACCGAGATAAAAAAATGTTTGTAAGATTTTTGTCTGTTTGCCTCTGCGTTTGTGCATTTGTGCACGCTAACGCTTAGTTTCTGGCTTAACGGATTTGACACAGATAGTTTATTACCTAGATTAACATTAAGAACTTTGTATACCGGAAAAATGTTAGTTTTCTGTGGGATTTTTACAAAATGGACTACAACGCGTACGAAATTGAGGCCTTGTGGCCACTTTGTGCATAACCAACTATATCTATACTAAAATAAACAGGAAAGATTTGTTTGTTAGCTTGTTTGCATTTAATGCTACTGGCTCCGAAACTATTGGACCGATTTGAAAAATTCTTTCACTGTTGGAAGCTATATTATCAGCGAGTAACATAGGCTCTATATTTTATAAAGTTACGCGGGCGTAGCCGCGTGAAACAGCTATAGAAAATAAAAAGGCAGATGAAATGTGGGCTATCTGATGGTCCAATTAATTCTAAGTCGCTTATAGACATATAACAAACACAGTGGGAGTGGACGCTCTAGACCCTGATAGGATATAAAAGGGCAAGGGAAAAATTAATTAAAAAGTTAAAAGCCACAAGACCAGAATAATTTGAAAACAGTATATACTCAGCCTTAATTGAATCGCCTTTATTAAAGCGCTATTAATTATATGTAATGGCCCATTCGGATATTTGGTTATAAGCAAAATAAAGCCTTGGGGGGTATTAAAGTAGCGGATTCTAAAATATTAATGTTCCCGTTCAATATCAAGTAGATAGTCGTACCAAGGGATCGTAATAATTTCGGTAATTAAGTACACTGTTTAAGTATCTCTGTTAAAGGACATCATACGATAATATTGGCTTTCAAATATTTGGTGTTACACTTGCCTTGCCAAGGTATAAGAAATTATTTTGTTCGTTACCTAAGAATTCGTAACAGAGTAAGAATTTCGTTTACTCTGTGGATCAATTTAATATAGCTAGTCTGTGGTCGTTTTTCTTTATTTAATTTTCCGCATACATATGCACATAAAATTGAACGATAAATGCAGAATTAGGGCCGGCGCACATTGGCGGACGGCACGGCGACAATCGGCATGCTGTGGCATTCGCCGTGGTATCCTTACATATAAAACAAAGTCCTCCGCCGCATCTGTCTGTCTGTTCGCGATAAACTCAAAAACTACGTCACCGATTTTCATGCTGTTTTCACCAAATGACAGAGTGGTTCTCGAGGAAGGTTTTAGTATATTTTACAAAGTTACGCGGGCGAAGTCGCGGGTAGCAGCTAGTAATATCATACAATTAAATATGAATTATATTAAATATTCGTGATAGAATTAATGAAAATGAATCTCATAAATATATAAGTTCCTTTATTTGCTTTCATGTTAATGTGAAAATAAAAAACCAACATAAATTTCAATAAAATGGCGTGTTTTCTAAAACGGAATGTAGCGGCACTGTAGATACTTTTTACACATAGCAGATTTTTGTTTGACAACGACGATATTGTAATATGTAATAAATGTAATCATTAAATTCAAGTATGAACATATTTTTTATTAAAAAAATTTTTAATAATAAAAGTGTACACTACTCTTCTGTACTTCTATATTACATACTCGTATGTATTTTGCAGTAGCAATATCCTCTCACAGGCACATTGTATCAATTGTAAGAATAAATTCCGTACCCTCGACGTGTAATTAAGAAGGTCGGACCCTTTAACATAGCGCGTTATCTCTTTATTAAATGACTCGTAAACGATGTCATACAGTCGAATAATTGTTTCAGTTTTAGACGTATCTACGCAAATTGGTAGCAAGAAACTGTGTGTAAGGAACTCACTCAATTCAGCAATTATATATGTTGGTAGCAGTAACCACTTCCTTACTGAAGAACTGCATGAAATACCTCGCATGATAATTTCAATTTAATAGCATTTTATATTATAAAATAGTATTTTATTTTATATTTATAAATATCCTTAATTTTACTGTTATATGGAAATACAACTTACTGGACTACGATATTACTTGGATTAACACAATATTGGAACTTTTTAATCCTGGAAAAATGTTGGCTTCCTGTAGGATTTTCAAAAAAGCAACTACAGCGCGTACGAAGTCGCGGGCACCAAGCTAGTTTATATTATAATATTAATATAGAATAGTATGAATTCTATATAAACAAATTCTAATATTCTGTTCAAATTCTGACTCACATACTCGAGCAATTCTAATAAAATATAATATAAGTAGAGTAGCCGTTAGATTCAATTTGTTATTGGTTTTACGAGCAGAAAACGGTGGGGAATTTTCTAAACAGTCCTTACGACGGGTGAGCAGGAATTCGGAAAGCGCTATGTTGCATTTTACATCAACTGCCAATTGGCAGCGCCAATGTTCTCTCAAATACGCGACTGTATTTACACCGTAACGTAATTCTGTTATGTTGAAGAGTAATAGTAAACTTTTTTAAAGGAATAAGTGTAGCCTATGGTCAGGGGAAGATGCTTCAATATATGTATACCAAAATATAATAATAAAATAAAATAAGTGTCGGTTTGTAATGTCAAAATATATTGCTTTCTATAAAATGTATCAAGAACTAATTTTTAACATTTTTGTTTGTCTGTCTTTTTGTTCCGTGTAATCTCTGAAACGGCTGGACCGTTTTGTAGATTAATTTAATTTCCATTTATTTATTATAGTTTTTCGAATTTAAATTTTGAGTTTTACACTTTTTATTCCATTTCTCATAAAGAAATTTTTATATTTTTAATTTTACCCATTTTTTAAAATTTATTTTCTTTTTTCCAATAAAGCCTCGCTTCAAAAATTCAATTCAACGTGTTTCCTTTTGATGTAACGAACCTATTCAGTTTAGTGTGCGATAAAATTCCTGCTTTTGTATTTGGACCAGCACTGAGAGCTGTCTGATGCTTCAAGTAGGGTCCACATAAATAAAAGATTGGATTACTTTAAGACTTGCAGCTAAGAAATCTCGTATTTGGAGATTGTTAATAAAATACAAATTTTCATTCGATCGCTTCGCTAAGTAAGTTCATTTTAGGATTTTAGTAAGTACTAGCTGGAAATTGCTATTTTTCTTATGCTAATTAATGTTATTTGTTAATTTTGATATCATGTTGAAAAAATAAAATATTGTAGAATTGCAGAAATACTCTTTCAAACACACTGTAGGTTAATTTTGCTGTAGCAATAAAGTTTCCGCAAATGCAAGCAATATTGATAATATTTTATGGCAATCGGATGAATGATAGACGAAACAAACAATAATTGAATATTACACATTAAATATTTCCTGGTGAATTTTTAAAAACGAGTTTAAAACAAATTTTAGAAGAAAAAAAAACAACTGACAGGTGGTAGTTTTTAGGCATTCACTTATTATTTTGTTCTCTTAACTTTTATCTTTTATCTTGTGTCTTATTTCACTTGTTTGTTTTAATTCGGAACTGTCTAGATAGAATAACTAATATTAAAAATCAATACTAATAATAAATCTGTAAGGGTTGGTCATGGAGTAAGTTACTTTGTTTTCAGAGATATCGTGTTTATAGGCTCTATACATGATACTTAAACTAAATTAACGATTTTTAGAATTTTTTTCTGTATGTATGTATGTTCCTCTATAACTCTTAAACGAATTAACTGATTTTCATGAAACTTGGTAGATAAACATTGAGACGTACAGGACACAGGATAGGCTACTTTTTCTTTTTCAACGCGGACGAAGTCGCGGGCGCCAGCTAGTGTAACATAATTCTGGGTCCAGTTGCCTCAAAATAAATAATTTTAATTTTACTCACTTTTATAAATAAATACTGTTAGTTTATCTACATATATATACATAATATAGCGGTATTTTATCTAATATTTTTATAACAAACTTAAGTATATTTTGAACACTATTCGTCAACAATAAATATATATTACAAAGTATACGTAAGACTGTGATGTGACAGAGACTTTCAATAGCTTCAGACTAGAAAATGCAATCGGACTAATGCATTTTAGGGGTTCTTGCTGAGTTTGGATTCCAAATACTGATTAACAATACTTACTGGAATACTCAGAGAGTACTACTCAAGTTTGAGTTTCAATGTAGGTACCTAATACGTTAATACCTACCTAAAATGTTAAAAACTAAAGGGCCACAAATCAAAATTACACATTTTACAAGAGAGCTAATCGAAAAAAAATGAAATTCTTTTTTGTCTATTTTTTTCTTATTAAATATATATCAAATATATGCATATTATACATAGTTAGTAGCGTATTTTTAAGTAGCATTAAATGATTTAAGTACTTTTATAATAAACTGAATACTAGAAGAAGATATAAGCATATAATTTAAGTTACTTTTGAATATATAAAAAATGATCAAAATATACAAAATATGGAATAAAACAACCATAAGTCTTTTTGCAACATACAATATGAAGCATTGTGATTGTATTTTTGCAATAAATTTTTTTTTGGATTTTTTTTTGTTTTTTGTTTTAAGCAACGATATAATACGTAATATAATATTTAAATCGTAAATTAAAGTAACTTTTAAATCATTCAAAGCGTATATTATTTTTTGTGGATAATATCGTTCTATTAGATGAAGCACCTGAGTTTTAATCTTATATTTATTTATGGTTTATACTTTGATGTTGATTTAGTACGAATAACGTGTCTTGTTTTTTTATAATTCTTTAGAGTGAATTACGATTCGAAATATACTATTTTATAATGTTTATTTCGAAAAACAAATAAACATTATAAAACCTTAAGAATAAAGGTGCAATTTTATCAACAGGAATCTCATAAAGTATCTGTGTGACAAAGTTACCTACAATCTTTGCTTTCGCATTAATAATGTTTCTACCAGCCCGTGACTTCGTCTGCGTTACAAAATAAAAGATATAACCGCCTGACAAACACTGATATTATTATTATTTTTCCAAGATTGCCTTTTTTTAAAGAAAGATTGCGTCTGCTCGCTTTTCCTGCTATTAAATTTAAATTTAGCCTGAAATAAAATTCTATTCTACTTTTTGGTTCGAAGATTACCTATTACATACAAATACAACCTTTAACTGTTTATACCATCTCTTTTTACAACATAAGAATGAGAAGGAAGTGAATTTTCCAAATGTTATTTTTTTCTTTTATGACGACGTGTAATATTAATTATGTAATTATACAAATATTTCAGATTTGCATCGTTTCGTCACTTGCTGGTAAACTTCTCTCGGCGAAGGAAGTCGAGAGAGGCATTACGGTTTTTTTATGTTGACAGGATGTAAATGAGGTTTAACCTTAGCTGAGCCGCGGAAAGACTCCCAAATGAGAGTTTTGTATTATTTTATAAAACGATGACACTTGACGTTGTTTGTTTGTAACGAGATTTACAAACATCAACATCATTATGTTATCAATCTTACCTCGGCGTTAAAATTTTATTTTTATGTATTCCTTCTTCGATTTCTTATAAAGATGCCGCTAAAAACTGCTCTAACAATCAATCCAATTAGCCTTTAAAAATTTGCCTACTTAAGTATTTGGACTCTGTTGGGAATGCGATTTATAAAAGTAATTTTTTTTTTATTAAAATATATTCAAAGATACACATAATAACTAAACTAAGTTGAACTGAAGATCAGTACTGCTGCCTATACAAGCAAATAGCTAGTAGGCACCTGTTTGTAACATTAATTCTTGCTGATATTATTATGTTTTTATTTGTATATTTTTAAAGTTCTAAAGAAAAATGTATTTTACATGTACACATATACACATATCAATACTAATAATAAACCTGTAAGGGTTGGTCATGGAGTAAGTTACTTTGTTTTCAGAGATATCGTGTTTATAGGCTCTATACATGATACTGAAACTAAATTGACCATTTTTAGAATTTTTTTCTGTATGTATGTATGTATGTATGTAAGTATGTTCACCCGTAACTCTTAAACGAATTAACTGATTTTCATGAAACTTGGTAGATAAACATTTCGACGTACAGGACACAGGATAGGCTAATTTTTTCTTTTCCAACGCGGACGAAGTCGGGGGCACCAGCTAGTTATAAAATAAAGTCGCTGTCCGCGTCTGTCTCTTTTTCCGATAACTTCTAAATCAGTTATTGGATTTTGTATTTAATACCGTTTTCACTAAATGAAATAGCGATAAACGAGGAATGTTTGTGTATACAATTTTACAAAAAAAAATGCGTCTGTATAAATCAGGGGCAGTTGGCTAGTGAGATAGTAAGAAAGGGTGGCAGACAGGCTGACGGTCCACTTGATGGTAAGTGCCTATAATGTCTACTACTATACAATAATGTCATTAAAAGTGTATTCGTTATAAAACACCTTGCATTTTGAATATTCGTCCAGATTTATTTAAACTTCACTTCAAGCAGATGAAGCCGAGCTCATTCCATTCCGAGCGTATTATTAAATTGTAAATATTCTTAACAAGTCGAGCGCCAAGCCAACTTCCATCCGCGTCTAGTTATAAATTTAAAGAAGTTAAAAATTCAGTGTTAAGTGTTGCAACTTTTAACAATTTCGGTGGGCCTTTATTAAACCTGGAAATGCTTGACAATTTTGACTTGTTCAAAAAGAGTTTTCTCTCAAGAAACCGCCACGACGTTGTACCTAATACTTTAATTGGGTAAGTTTTACCTTGCTTTAAGCATTTTGAGCAGAAAAAATAGTTTACTGCTCACAAGGATATAGAGAAAGTTATGCAATAAAAAAATTAACATAATTATGGAATTATATATTTAGTTTTTATTAAAAAAATAAAATTTATTTCTATATTCTACATATCGCTGCTTAAAAACTAAAGGGGCACAAATCAAAATTACACTTTTTACAGGAGAGCTAATCGAAAAAAATAAATTATTTTTGTCCATTTTTTTTCTTATTAGATGTATATCAAATATATGATAAATACTTTTATAATAAACTTAATACTAGAAGAGATATAAGCATATAAGTTACTTTTGAATATATATAAAAATGATCAAAATATACTAAATATGGAATAAAACAACCATAAATCTTTTTGCAACATACAATATGAAGGATTGTGGTTGTATTTTTGCAATAAATTTTTGGATTTTTTTGTTTTATGGCCCTTTAGTTTTTAAGCAGCGATATATATGTCTTAGGTAATATTTTCTTTTTCAGTTATTGTAGAAAGGACACCGTTCAAAACCAGGGATATTGTTTTCATTTTAACTTTAAGTTTGGAGAATTTGGTAATAAAAGCTTTTTTAATTTCAGTAATTTGATGTGAATATTACAGATCTTGTAAATATTCAAAATTACTTTCAAAAATTAAAAAAACCATACTTAATAGACTTTTAAACTTAAATATCTATAAAACGTATCAAACTACATGATATTTTCTCAGTAAATCTACAATTTGTTTAAAATCTTGCGATCTCATTATTTGAGTTGGCAAAATATAATGAACTTATAAATATTCTTTCATATTACTGACGCATTATTCAATTTAATTTTCTCTGAGTACGTACTCTCGTTTGATTTAGAAATAAACCTTTATGATTAATGAAATTCTGAAGACATTGAAAAGAGGCGTAGGTTCTCAATTATGACAATTTGATTTAACTAGGTCGTTTTAACCGGAGTCTAGAGGTCAGACGTTCGTAATAAGTTTACAAACATTTATATAAAATACCTATCAGTATTGGTGATCTTGTAAGACTTTGCGATGTAAAGACTTTGTAAGAATTTTGCAAATTAGGAATACTCTTCTACGAAACTAAATGGGTGGATCAAAATGAAAGCTTCTCCCCTAAACCCCTTTTTTATTTTTCTTATATATAGGTCTAACTGTCCATTTGAAAAGTTCAATGTTGACCTAGTTGGAAATTGGACCCCGGGGCCTCCTAATAATCACTTCACCCACTGGACTATTGGCTCGTCAAATTATTGTTTATAGCTTTACAATTTCACAAAGAAATCTATGTTTATGTAACTATGTCATAATATAATTATGTAATTATGTATTTTCTGTTCAAAGTGTATCATGTTGATCCGTTAACACGCGAAAGAAAAATTTCACTTACGCATTTATAATATTAGTCATATAAGATATTGACAAAAATATTGTTGTATTTATAGCTCTGTTCGCTTATATGTAAAGCTAATGAGAAGAATGGCAGAGGTACTTTAAATTTATCATCAATCAATCAATCAATCGATACTAATAATAAATCTGTAAGGGTTGGTCATGGAGTAAGTTACTTTGTTTTCAGAGATATCGTGTTTATAGGCTCTATACATGATACTGAAACTAAATTAACGATTTTTAGAATTTTTTTCTGTATGTATGTATGTATGTTCCTCTATAACTCTTAAACGAATTAACTGATTTTCATGAAACTTGGTAGATAAACATTTAGACGTACGGGACACAGGATAGGCTACTTTTTCTTTTTAAACGCGGACGAAGTCGGGGGCGCCAACTAGTACTAATAATAAATCTGTAAGTGTAGGTATTGTATGTATGTATGTTTCTCCATAACTCTTAAACGAATTAACTGATTTTCATGAAACCTGCCAGATAAACATATAGACGTACAGGACACAGGATAGGCTACTTTTTTCTTTTTCAACGCGGACGAAGTCGCGGGCGCCAGCTAGTTAAAAAAAATAAACTCGAAAGCCAGCCAGAGGCAATTGGTTGCAGTTCAGCGTAAAGAGGCCAGTAATGAGTTGTTGTCATTGACTTTTGAAGGTGTGTCAGTAGGTCAACGATTGAAGCGTTGATTTTCCAGGTTTCATTGAACGGATAACTTATGAGATGCGAACTAGAGTCTAGGTTGTGTATTAAAATAATTGACTAGATTTAGGAGGAATACGGCCTTAAGTAATTAAATTATAAATGCATATGGGATGGCATCTTAAATACATATATTGTTTATCAGTGTAGTGGCAGGGCACATGGCTTTTCGCATTTATTTGGGAACCATTCTAGC
The DNA here is from genome assembly GCA_945859745.1 of Synanthedon formicaeformis. Classification (NCBI taxonomy): domain Eukaryota; kingdom Metazoa; phylum Arthropoda; class Insecta; order Lepidoptera; family Sesiidae; genus Synanthedon; species Synanthedon formicaeformis. Next base: position 2,242,061 of record OX243964.1, read on the forward strand.
GGCAGTTAACTCTCTTTCAGAAGATCACAGTGAAATAACATTGTGTATGTACTGTTGTGTTTAGGTGAGTGAGTAAAAGATGCCAAAACCCAATTTCTTATTCCTTCCCAATCCCTTATAACTACTCAATCCCACTATGGTCCACAGCGCATTTGCAGCACCTGTGGCATTGCTTGTGTTATACGCGACGGTAACCACGTACCATCATGTGGACCATCAGCCTGTCTGTTGAGTATAACATTAAAAAATCCTGTAACTGATTGGTCAAAAACGCATCCTCATGCTTGCGGTGAAAAGGCATGAAGTATCTTACCTGAGTCATTATTGTTACAGACTACGGTAACAGATCGATACTATTTCGCTAAGTAAAATTTTAAATGAAGCGAACTCACTCTGCTGAAACATTTTTTTCGCTCGGAAAGTACCGTTGGGAATACTTTTGAAAACACGAGAACCGTGTTCACACAGCCCCATAGATTTACAGTAGTAATTGTACGAGTTAGCGATTATCTGGAAGCATTCAGTGTGATCAGTTCAATCAGCCTTTATGGCACCCAAGTGAGCGTTCACGAGACCACCTGCGGCTCTCTCTCTCGTTTATTTTATACGATTCCTTAATAAAATACAGACAGAGATCAACTGTAAAAATGGATCGCCCCGAGAACACTTCTAATGTTATTCCGGACAAAGGGCCTTTGCAAAAATTTTGCTAAGAGTAATTGGTTTTTAGATTAAATGTTATTTGCGACAATACAATGGTTTGGAGTTTCGACGAAGAAGTAAATGTTCGATTCGGACGTTTATTTTACATTTGTCAATAATATTGGATGTTTTAAATTTTTAAATAAAGTAATATTAATGAAATTTTGGAATTAAATATGAACTGTGAGTATTCTAATTAATAACATTCTTACATATTATAAAACAAAATCCTCCGTCGCGTCTGTCTGTCTGCATGTTCGCGATAATCTCAAAAAGCTACTGAACGATATTATATGCAGTTATCACTAATAAAAAGAGCGTTCCGCTAAGCACCACTTTCACCAACGTCAAGTAGTCACCGGTAACAGGGGATAATGGAGCTGATATACCTTTGTTTGTACGGTAAAAGTTCCAAACATTAAACATTGACAAGAAAATAAAAAAAAAGTTCGCCTATCGAATGATGCAGTAAACCGAGTGTATAATTCAATATAACAGAAAATGATTTCTGAAAGTAACTAATCAACACTTTATTTGTTGTTTGTGAAAGAGGCTCTAAGAAGATTTGTATTATGTAGCATAATAAAAAAAAAACGGATTTTGGTAAAAAATCCTAGTACGATAGCAAAGGATCAGCACCTCGGCTAATCAGCACTGAAGACTTATGCTTATGAGAGTTGAGCGTTTATTCGCGAATTACCTAGACTAGAGCTTCGCACAGGTCCCAGATTCGCACAGGGTGCAATTTTTATATATAAAAAAAATCTTCCTCGTTCATCCCCTTCCCATATGTGAAAACCGAATTAGAACTGTCTACCGATTCTGGAGTTTTTAAAGCGTACACAAACCGACAACATTTTTATATAAGTATAAAAAAGTGTGCAGAAAACAATTGCACCCATTGCTTAACTTTCTTATTTTAGCATGCTCTTAATCTCATACTAAAATAAGCAAGTAAAGCAAACGTGTATGAGAATTCGATAATTTTTATCAAGAAATATATACGATATACAAGCCAGGGATCAGAAGCTCGTAAAATATAGTTTTTACTGTTATATATATATACGAACGCACCTACATAAATAATAACGACCTTATAAAATCTTTATGGTTAAGCGACGTGATTCGGGGGTTTCTTTTTAAAGAAAAATCTTTTCTTAAGGAAATTCGTAGCTACCTACCATATGTTGTAGGTACTAAGTTGTGAATTGTATAAAGTTACAATAATAAATTTTCTCTATCCTAAATAGTCCTAACTAAAACTATAAAGGCGAAAGTGTGTTTGTTTGTTTATTACGCCTTAATTACTCAACTGACTCAACTTAATTATCTTATAATACAATCGTACATGAGCCATGTCTGTACAATAAATATTTGAAAAAAAAATATATATCAAAAGATTGGTCAATAAAATAGTTTTTAGAATTTTTGTCTGCTTATTTGTTAGTCTGTTTCTGTTCTCAGAAACAGCTTAATGGCTTTGGATTAAACTGGCATACAGATAGTTTATTACCTGAATTAACATATAGGATAGTTTTTATACTGCAAAAATGTTAGGTTCCTGTGGGATTTTCAAAAAACAAACTAAAGCGTGTACGCAGTTGCGAGCTCAGATAGTCTTACAATAATTGTAATTGTAATTTTAATAATATTAGTAATTGTAATTGTTATGGCTGTAACACACGTTCGGATTTGGTTCGACCCCCGGCGGATTTGGTACGTTCCGAACCAAATCTGACCGTCTGTAGAGTAGACCGGAGAACATAATTATTATTAATCGAGTGCGCCGCGGTCCGCTTGTTTGCATATCGGATTTGGTTCGCTCCGTACCAAATCCGAACGTGTGGAGGCTTGTCAGGAGGTTCTAGTCCGGGAGCCAGCGACACTATTTTTTGTTGGCAGGAGTTTGTTGTTCGACAATAGAGGTGGCAGGAATTTTTTTTTTTCCATAATGGACTGCCAATAAACAATATGTAATTTTAGCTTTGCGCATTTTTGACATTCACTCACTTGTTTCATTTTTGACATTTAAACATAATTGACATATTACAGCCACTTGTTGTCCCGCGATTGAGATGGCAGGAGTTCATTTTGTTGATAGGCTATATTATCACGACAAATAAAAAAGAAACCAGGCTTGGGCAAAAATAGTAACCAAAAGTGTCGCTGGCTCCCGGACGATGCTGGTGTTGTCGTTAATACCATAATTTTTGAGTCCGGTCAGGTCCGGTCCGGTCGTCTGTAGCGAGAACGGATTTGTCTGGCGGATATGGTTCACCAGACCGAATTCGAGCGTCTGTTACGGCTATTAGTAATCAAAATATTTATTCCTAACCGGCAAACTACCTACCGGTCTATCAAAGTCTATTACTGACTGACAAACTCCTCCTCTATTCCTTTGTGGAGTGTGCTATATGATTACTTCTGGTTACGATAAAGGCCTTTGATTGTGTATAAAACTCTGCACATTATGTAGGTACACTGAGTACCTTTTCGTTTGTTCACGCATGAATCCTCATTAGGGTAACTCGCGATGTATTATATTCATGAATTGCTCATAAAAGGCCTATGAATATAAATGAGATTAAAAAAGTTTTTGCGTTAAGGTACTACCGCACTATATACGCACCACTTATTGTGAAAGTTGCTTTTTAGTGCTCTGTTTGTGATTAGGAGTTAATCACAAACAGAGTTAGTGGTCGTTCAATTAGGGGAATTTTCTGTGAACTTTGATAGCTTTTTACGGTGAGCCGATGTTTAAGTTAATATGGAATGTACGTAATTTTTTATTACGTTCCTTTGGGAACTGAAATTTTTTCTATTCAGTCACAAATTTCTATTGGGAACTGAAATTTTTTTCAGACTAAAAAGTTGAAAATTCGTTCAGTAGTTTTTATGTGAAAGAGTAACAAACATTTATATACAGGATATCCATCCTGACAAATATTTTGTGAAGCGTTTTATTTTTTTTATTTTTAGATGATTCCTCGATAACAGTACTGTTTTTCTAGACGAAAGGTTTGAAGGATTTTTCTGTATCCCTGAAAATGCGTATGCAAAATGTCATTGTGTTCGATAAAGTACTGCTGTTTTTAATAAATATCGGTAAATATTTTTATTTCATTAATATCGGTGGCGAATCTGAGTGTGGCGTTAGTTTTATATCTGTCCATATTATTAGAATATTTATTAAAATGCTGTATCTAACTCTTAAATGAGGTAATCTTTGTTTGACTGATGGAGCTGTTTGCTGAGCTTAACTAATATTCATTTGTTTATTCAAATTTCTAGCTGTAAACAGCACTAATTCCTAATAGAATCTTCCTAATAGAATCTTCCGAAATGGCAGTGGTTATTATAAAAAATAATAATAATATCAAACAGAATATTATTTTTTTAATTTAAATATGTTAAAGCATTAGCTTTGAATTCGTTACAGTACAGTTCTTTAGAAGAAATTAAGAAGAAAAAAAGCCTTTGACAAATATGAAGCAAAGTGGGACGAATTTGTCTTGACGTAAAACTTTGTCGATTACGGAATCTTATTTTTTTAAATTTAATTATTTGACATCTAATTATTCTTCTCATTTCACATGTAACTTGAGCTAACTAATCTTTCCCGCGAAAACTCGAGTTCGCTTCGCGAATACTCACTAAATAATTCTAATTTTCTCTGTTCCGCTGTTAGCTATAATATAATTTGGTTATACAGTAAGTGCCCGCTTTGCTTCCCCGAAACGTACAGAAAATTTGAGAGCATTTACGTTTCTTGTGTGTTCAAGCACGAAATGAAAATTAAACTCGATCTCTATGTGCGTTCTGGTAGAACACTGTTGTGCAGTATACCACACAAAGATAATGGGTATGTAAACCACATTATCTGACCTTAAAAAGGCAAATAATGAAAACACAGGTTTTGAACAAAATAATTCTTGAATAAATGTAACATAATATTATCTTTTTTAATTAAAATATTTTAAAAAATTAACAAAAGCATTTAATCTCACAACTGCAGACTTTGAGTTTGCTTGTGTCATAGGCGACGGTAACCTCGTACCATCCAGTGAACCTTAACAAATAAAGCAATCGGCACAGTTTCTGAAAGTTTGTTCACAATCGTAGTAAAGTTCGCATAAAAAGCATTGAAACTCTACACCAGTACAAGGAGGTTTCAAGAAAAAAGGTTCTTCTTTTGAACCAGACAGCGACGTAATATAGACTTGGACACATTATGTCGACATACTTGGACAGATTAGTTTTTTTAGTAAGTCTCCTCTAGTAATAAGCATAGTAGCTTAATAAGCTAAACAAATAGATTTAATAGGATTTTTAAACAACAATATCTCTCTTGGAAGTAACAGGTGGGGCGCACCTTTTGTCCCTTATTTACCCTTGTGTAGCTGTTGAAGACACAATGCAATCTATGTAATTTTAATTGAATTTTTCCTCTTTACTCTGAGGTTTATGAAAACTTGTACATAAAATGCACCAGAAAGGAGTTTAATTCGATAAGCACCGAGTCATAAAATGTAATTGAATATGAGTATGACTTTGTCTAAAACTAACATCTTAAGTTAGAATCGACAGTGCAGACCTCACAAAAGGCGGATACAGTCTCGAGGGAAATCTGTGGCTGTCTAGAAAACCACAAGCAACTTAATCTGACACAAATAAGGAAGTGCGAGAAGTGAGGCATAGGACGTTACGTTCGTTCCATTTTTGAGATAATCCTCAAGAGTTATTAAGCGCCTTTACACTTGGCTAACTTTAGTGGAAAACATCTATGTATCTATATAAATAATGTATATAAGTAGTGTAATTTTAGAATTAAACGCATTCCTGTACAAACTCCCTACGGAGTATTCAAGCTGTATAGTGGTCAAAAGTTATTTCCGTTGAAGACTGATTTTTTTTAAGCCTGACCGCTTAGATGGCATAGTTATCTACAAAAACAGAGGTAAAGACGTCACCGGAGAACAAAAAATATCACTAACTAATGGAAAGAGAGATAAATTAGAAAGGATTGTGTATATAAAAAAAAAAAAACCGAGATTTAGTAAAATTATGGTTGATAACTTAATATAGCGTGAATGAGGCTCGTACTTATTTTATGATTTAATTCGGCTTTTTTTATGAATTTTTGCGATAGGATTATTTATAAAGAAGACATTTGTATTAAAAAAATTTATGACAAGTAAATTTCTCAGTACACTCAGCTTGTGTTTAGCTAATTTATTTCAAAATAAAGTTGAATGAAAAGGCAATGTTTTGAGATTTGTCTTAGTGGCTGGATTGCGGTACGCCTTCCTCCGCAGTTCAGTACTCTCTTCCTTCCGCTTTGTTTGTTTTGAGTTTCCGTTCAACATTTAACCACATAAATAATAACTACAAGAAGATTTATTTTAATAATATAATTACTTATTATTGTAATTCAAATAAAAAACTTTTTTACACATTTTATTTCGCATTGTACTTTAATTACATAGAGTTAGGGTTTTTTTTCTGTTATATATAGGTATAGTTCCTGTTGTATATCTTCAACTACATCAACAACCAACTAGCCTCTAATATTTTTTTATATAATAAGGGGTAGCCGAAAGACACAATCAATCCAATCCTGCATGAATTTATACACGGCTCGCTTGAAAAAGCCCACTTTTTAATTTATTGCCACTACATTAGGTACTCCGTCTTCGGCATCTTTCCATTGCTACATTTTCTCTTGAAGTTCACGGGCGTTCGAACTATGTCCATCAGTGTCCTCTTCTGAACACCATATTTAAATTATATAATTTATAATACTTGCGACCCGCTCCCGGCTTCGCCCGGGGTGCAATTTTTATATATGAAAATTTTGCCCGTTTATCCCTTTTTCCATATGTGAAAACCGGATTAAAATCGGTCTACCCATTCTCATCGGCAGCGCAGCGTCAGCAGAACTGAAGGCATTGTTGTATTGAAAACAAGACATTTTAATGCCTTTTAAGTGTAATTAACTCATAGTATGAAAATATTATTATAAAGTTTATACATCACTGCCCATTTTATTGTTATCAACTTATCTCTCACTTTGTATAAGTTATAAATCGAGAATCCAATCTCGCGGCTTCACTCTTTGTGATTCAAATCCCACTTAAGTGGTTGGTTGCTTTGTCGACATCCGCTGTACAAATCATTGTCTATATTTTTAAAAGGAAATTATTACAACCTGACTTCATGATGTAAGTGGCTTTTGTCGCTCAGGCACACGAACGGTACATATCAAGAGTATTGCAATTGCAGTGTCCTGACTAAAGGGGGTGGATATTAAATGGTTTTTGGCATCGATTAGCCGCGCAACTCAGATAAAATAAAAATTAAAGACAGTGCCTTGTGGACGGCAGAGTGAAGCCGGTAAAACTACGCCTTCGCCGTGTTACATGCACACCTAAGCAATCATTTACCGGTGAAATTGAGAACAGTAAATCTCAAGCGTACACAAGTTTATAAAACCTGCTTCACTATGTTGGCGGCAAAACGTTGTCATTAGTTCTTATTTGGTCTTAGTCACCCAATGAAATATTACTGTTTATTCTATACGTCGTGCCGGGAATGTGTTTAGAAAACTGTTAAAAATCTCTCAAATACCTACGGATTAAGTAAATATAAGAAGCATGTGTTAACGGCTGGAGTACGCAGTGAATGCGTCGTTTCTTCCCGCTAATATGTACAAATAGCTATCACGTACGATGTTATTATTATTCAGATCGAGCACTCTCGACTTATTTCCTTTCACCGTGTATCTGTTAGCAGCAGTGTTGTGCTCGACTTTTACCGCCTCTTTGAGTCACTCATTTAGTAGAATTTTTTATAATCAAACAATTTACAGTTTATGTTATATTCAGATTAATTAAATACTAGACTGGGTGACCGAGCTTCGCTCGGGCCAATGAAAGGTATAAAGTTTTTTACATGTAAGAAAAAAAGTCTAAGGAACATTATAGAAAAAAAATCAAGAACACTTGAATTAATAAAATTAATTAATTAATAATTAATAAAGCGGGCAAGCGGTACCTATTACTTTTGTAACCGTTCCATTAAAAAAATTACATTGACAAGCTTTTATTAATATTTGAATATTTATTTATTCTAATAAAATCGAGTCGTATCAAAATAAACTTAGGCCTCATAATACTCATCCTGGAATGAGTTTGAAGAAAACACTAGCGACTTTTCGCTTTCACCAAATTACTTTAGACGATCCCCGCCCGTTTGGAGTTCGCAATTTTTTTCTTGTGCCCAACCAAAAAGTTTTGAGTCATTAGCCTTCAATGAAAACGTTTTTCAAAAGTTACCCTTGTCCAATAGGGGACGAAATTAATGTCATTGTCGGGTGATTTTTTTAATATGTTCCTAGACTTTTAACAATTTTCTTGTTATAGCATGAATATTGAATATTTCAAGCATTTGATCATATTATACTAATTTTAAAGATTCCCATTCATATAAATTTGTGTTTGAGTACTTTTTTTTCATGTAAAGGTCGACAGACAGGCTGACGGTCTACTTGATTATAGGCGGTTTCCGCCTATAACACAAGCGACGCTATATGTGCTGCAAGTGCGCTGCCGACTACAGTAGGGTTAAGGCACAGCTTTACAATCCATACAGTTGGGCAACGAATGTAATTGCACAGAGCAACGGTGGGGGTGGGCGCGGGAAAGCGGGCGGCGCGGGCCGCCACGGCGAACTCACACAGTCTGCATTTCCAACTTTCAAGGCTGGCGCGTACACGTTTCTGAGTTGAGTGAGCGGTGGCGGATTTTCCATATTGTGACAACCCTAGCATATCCTCGCGTGAGTGGTGGCGTCGCCCGACATCAAAGGCGTTGCCCAACTGTATGGATTGTAAAGCTGTGGTTAAGGTTAAGGTTAATTAGTGGCAGGACACACTACGTTTTCGCAGTAATTTGGGTAGCCCGTTTGGCGGCAGCCCGTTCACGATGGTATTCTGTAAGGCCACCTTTTACAGAATACCATCGTGAAATAATAGCATGTGTGCTGTTGTGCTTCGGCGAGTGAGTAAGGGATGCCAGAATCCATTTCCCATATCCCTTTCCAATACCTTAACATGCTGTAGTCGCACCTGCGGCACCTGTGGCGTTGCTTCTGTTATAGGCGATGTTAGTCACCTATACTATACCATCAATTGAACCGTCAGAATGTCTGCCGACCTTAACATAAAAGAAGTAGCTTCGTGCATTCATTTTGAGTGAGACGTAAACATGACTGTTTTTAAAAATACATTAATATTATACCCTCAATATTAACAAATAATATTGCAATGATTGATTGTGCAAAACAACAAAACTTACAAAGTCGGCCAAGGAGATCGCGTCAGACAGACTTTTGCAAGTCAAAAGGCGAAAGTTTCGCGCAAAATAAGTTTTCCTCTCGCAGCGATCCTGTCATCAATTTTGCACAATTGCACACTTTTTTATATTCAGTTAGCGGATATGTTTGGGAAGTTAGCGAGTATAAAAACAAATAAAACAGTCGTACAACAAAGATATTTATGAGAACTCTGTCTGGTTTCTGTGAGTTATGTTATGTTATCCATGGATCGAGTTATTAAGTTTTCTCGAGTGTTTATGGTATACATTAGGTGTTACAGAATTCAACTATTAATTGCCTCTTATACACTTAAATGGCGACCCGCTCCCGGCTTCGCCTTCCTCGTTTATTACTATTTCCATTAGTGAGAACGCATCAAAATCCGTTGGGTGGTTTAAAAGTAGATAAGAAATATAGGTAAATCTATATAATATTATGGATTAGTTATTAAATCTCTATGAAAACTGAAAAAATGTAAGTATTTTCCAAGAAGTAAGGTTATTTTCATTTTTCAGCTTTAAAACCTAAAATGTAGCCTATGTCTCTCTCTCCAGGCTACAAGATATTGCCACACCATGATGTTACTATTTCATATAAAAGCGTGATCACAATGGGAATCTGCAACGTAAAAATATTTCCACAAAAGACATAATAAAAGTAGGTACGCAATAAAATTAAAAGCGCTGAAATAAATTTCAGTGCGATATTAAACCGAGGGATATGAATTACAAGGTGCTAAAATACGCAGCGAGAGCGAGATGAATTCCTCCATGAAATGAAGTGGGGTAAACTTTTGTGGGTCAGTACCTACATATCTAGCGGGGAGAAACGTGTCCAATTTTAATTTGAGTTGTTGAGAAATTTTTGACTTCAAAAGTAATCGTGTTCAGTTAAAATTACATTGTGCACATTTTATAGAAGTAATAGGGAAAAAAGTAATGAAAAAAAAAAAATCGACATCTTATAATAATATGATTTTTTTAATTGTTCACTTACCACTGATAATTTCTCAGTATGCTGTTGTGTTTCGTTGAGTGAGTAACGCAGTATTACTAACTTTTAAAAATAACAAAGTCTTCTTTCAGCAAAATATCCTATCTACGATGTGTCGTTCATTGTAAGAGTGAACTATCTCCTTGTAACTGAATTTTAGAATAACGAGCTTTTTGCGAACTATAGTGTAGGAAAAAAAAATAAGCATTCATTCATTGTCTTCATCTATGGGATTTTAATGCAACTATTGGAGTTACTTCTCTTTTATATTGAAAGTTATGACTAAATGTGATACTAATTAGGCAAGAAAAGATGGTTTTAAAAATAGGGAGTTACACAACTTTTACAATGAACGACACATATAAAAGGTACTTTCCCTTCATGTCGCATAGTTTTGGGACAGCCACTTATGACTACAATACGCACTTACTTCGTCCGACTGATTTTTAATGTAACAATGTGAGGAAAAGTTAAATGTCGTTCTGGCTGTTCTTAGCGATTTTAGTGATAAACAAAGAAGATTTTTCATATATTTTTGATATATTTATCAATGAGATTAATTTAAAAAAAAAAACCAGAGTATGAGAAAAATACATTCGGAAATGAAAGTCTAAATGAATGTCAGAAAGATGACTCACTAAAAATAGATATAAGGTTACCTACATTTTGTAAGGATATCTCCTTGTTGACCTCCTAACAAAGATGAATATATATAATTTCTCTCAACAAAATTAGTTTATGCGTAATAAAACGTCGCCCATCAATTTCGTTCCTCCATGAGAACTTGCTTGTCTCATTTCCTCGAAACTGCGTACTGTCACTAGCAACAATATCTGTTTGACTAATTTGAAGATGTTATTTGCAACAATCATCAATGTATGTAGTACATTGATGATTGTTGCATTGGATTTCGCACGCCACACAAAACAACGAAATTTATGGAACATTTAAAAGTGACATATGCGTAGAGCGTGAACTTTGACATCTGTCATTAAAAACCAACCAAACATCTGTCATTTAAAGAAAATGTGACTTGACGTCAACACATAGGAGTTTAAAATCAATAGTAGAACTTTGTTAGTACCTTTTACCATTGACGCGCGAAGGCTCCGTCCGTCCGTCATGATTCCAATTTAGGCGTACTTTTTATGTGCCACTTTGGCATTTCTGACGCAAATTCCATTGATGGCAACAATACATAAATAAAATTAGTAGCCAGACAGGTGGCTAGTACGAAGTACATATCTATTATAAAGAGGAAAGATTTGATTGTTTAATTGTTTGTTTGTTTGCATTGAATAGGCTCCGAAACTACTGGATCGGTTTGAAAAATTCTTTAACTGTTGGAAAGCTATCCCAGGGTGACATAGGTTAATATTTTATAAAGTTACGCAGACGAAGTCGGGTGCAACAGCTAGTTTTTTTATAAAAACTTATAATGTTCGACACAACGTTCACTGTAAAGGTGATATTGTATAATACGAGTGTTTGTTCAGGCCGACAATGTACGATGTTCGTACTCGGAGTCGTGTGAGGCATATGCTATTAATCGTGGAGCCAATATTGGCACCAATATCCCAGTGACTTCTGTTATGTTCGCCGCATCCGACTACATAAATTTGATCCGCCGGCATATGTGTAGGGGTGGTAAATGACCCGACTTGTTTGGTGTCACGCGTAATTGGGGTAGGATTTAGGACTGTGAATGGACGATACGATACGATATATCGGTTACCGATATCACGTGACATTGAGCTCGGATTGATTGTGTTTAATAATTGGCACGAGAGGGTTTTCAAGTACTTTATTTGGAGGTTCAACGAGCGAATGAATCGTTGGAAATATTGCTGATTCAGTTAATATTATCTGTTTGTACTTATGACAGTTTTGTTACAAAGTTATACATCCATCTTCACCAACTTTGGCATTTATAGGATTAGAAGTACTAAGTAACATAAGGTACTGATTAGATCAAAGACTAATTTTAACTAGAACTGAACTAAACCGAAGTTCCTTGAGATTGTTTAATATGGTTAGGCAAGAGATGGAAATGTCAACCAGGCTAACAATGGCAGAGTTATGATAGAACCAAGTTGTTAATAAAATTAATATATATGAATATTCTAGTTTTTAGGGTAATATAGTGTGAATAAATATAGTTATTCGCTTTAAACTTTTTAACTTCGTGTGCCTCTCCATTAAGTATTGAATGTCCGAAGTTATTTTCTTACATTTTTTGTTATATAGTATTGTCTTTGTGAACAAATTTTTCCACGGTTTTAATACAAGTCGTAAAGTTCTTACTCTGTCTAAAGTAAACGAGGCTCATTTCATCAGTCCTTTAGCCCACAAAACCACTAGTTTTAGTATTAAAAGCCCGTCTTTTAGAGGATCAGATCTATAAATAAAAAATGCAGCGCCACCTACCGTTGGCCGCCATTAGTGTAATGACCGGGGCGGTCGAGTGAAATATGCCCCGGGCCGCGGCAAGCCCTGCTGTTTCTCTCACTTAGCCTAAATTTGGGCTCTGGGCGAATGGCGTGTTCCCATTTTATCTATTTAGTAGTGCCTGAAAAGTTATTTTTTCTTTCATTTTAGTGTTTTCTTTTAGTGATTGGGGGCGGCGCGGCGTCTTTTACCTATAGTCCAGTATCTCTCACCTGAATTTTTTTCTGATTACTAACAGGCTCTGTTAGTTACTCTACTGAGTTCTCTCTCTCTCTCTCTCTCTCTTTCTCTCTCTCTGTCTCTCTGTTAGTTAGTTAGTTCTCTCTCTGTTACTCTGTGAGTAGCTTCGGTTTGCCGAGACGTTCACCTTTTTCCTTTGCGAAAATTCTCGATAGAGGTAGCTAAAGGGGTTATAGCAGCCGTAAAGAACTTCCAAGCGTAGGACTGGGAAAACGTACCACTCTATTTGTAGGACTATGCGGCCATTTTATTATACAAATGTTTACTAAGCTGCAGACAAAAAATCAGCTGGTTAGTAATAATTTTTATGACCTCGTTATGTTCATATATTGAGAGTGGTTTTTTGGGAGGGATGGGATTACTAATCAAATTGAGTGCTACGTTTTCCCAGTCCTACGCTTGGAAGTTGTTTACGGCTGCTAACACCTTTAGCTACCTCTATCGAGAATTTTCGCAGAGGAAAAAGGTGAACGACTCGGCACACCGAAGCTACTCACGGAGTTTCAGCCTGTTAGTAATCAGAAAAAAAATCCAGGTGAGGGATACTGGACTACTATAAGCACATGAAAGTTGCGTCATAGCCATTGCATAAGCTCCCCAAAGCTCGAGTGCGATCACACGGTGGTTGTTTGTGAGGAGTATTTACTACTGTCGGAGACTAAGCCCAATTATATGATTAAAATATATTGCATAAAATTGAAAATAAACCTAACTACTTGCATTATTATTACTTTGAAACGTAAGAACGTTCTTGCATCACATAATCGATAAATGGGCTGAATAAAACTAAATGCCTACTACAATTTTATTCCAATGTCGAACACGTGTAATAACAGAGAGTCGACAAATGTATGAGTTGGCATTTTTAACGTATCGCTTGTATGCAATATGCAATATGCAATATTTCGGCAACCGAATGATACTGATTTCATTATTATTTTTGATTCCACCTAGAATAAGCTCCACATGGGTACATAAATATTTATTTGTGTCAGCGGGTGAAAGTGAAATGTGCACGATTGAGAATAGCCCTTGGAGAGCAGTCGACGCTGGCTCTTCGTAAATGAAGATGTAGTTGCGATGTGCACTGAACATCGACACCTGTCGACACAGATACCACTTAATCCTAAGAAAACAGAATAAATGTGAACCTTGTATAAATACGATTTTACAACAATGCGAAATTGTGTAGAAACATATATATTATGGGTCTTGTAATATACTTAATTTTTTTTTTTAATATTTCTTTTTGGTAAATAAGTTAGTACTAAATATAGAGCAAGTCAAATTGATTAAAAATTAGAGATTATTTCCTATCATAGAAATTATATTATTATATATATACAGTGTGCCCTGCCACTACTTAACTTCTTATTAAGTGCGGACAGTCAGCCTATCTAAAGATATTCACATAAAAGAAAAAATGAGTTAGTGTGTGTTAAAGTGATTACATATATTGTATGCAAACGTCAAATTTTCAATATCTTTTGCCGTATTTCTGGCAAACAGTAGCAACAGAAGAGAAATACAAGAAACATTTAATATGATTCAGTAGATCCATTATCAAGAGCATGTATCGTTTTCTCGACAGCAAAAATATCTTTTATTTTAAACCTTATTACTTGACAATAAGATTCACAATAATATAGTGATCATCGTTGCCTACTGTACAAGGGTCAAACGCCATTAGAAATATACAATAAATAACATCACTAGTGTCTTACCACAAGGAATGAGAAAAATAAAGTCGAGTTCACAATGAAAAAAAAAAAATATATATAGGTAATTGTTTTTAATACTTATTAAAATCATCAGTTAATTTTTATTTAGTTCTTATTTCTGTAATCAAAATTTTAAAATATAGCTTTGAGCTGTACAAAAAATAAAGATATTAAAATAAAAGTAATAAACAAAGACTCATAGTTAAGTTACGTCATCTATATTATAATATTATAAAGGGAAAATATTTGTTTTTGTATGTTTGTAATAAATAAACTCAAAAACTACTGGACTACATTATTTACGAGTAAAGAAGGCTATACTATTTTATGTAGTCACGCAGACGAAGTTGCGTGCAACAGCTAGTCTCAAAATAATAAGATAAAGTTTAAATTTTGTTCTGAAACACTATTTAACTACTCCTAACATAACGTCGCGCAATGCAATGTAAACTCACCCTTTCACCCAGTCACCCCTATATTTGAAAGCCTTTGTGTTTCCATTTTTTTTATTACACGTTTAAATCTGAATGGGACATGTAAGAGGTTATTACGAACATATGAAAAAAGTGTTATTCATCTTGACTTTGACGGATAGTCTAATAAAGTCATGTTGATTCGGGTACGAAAATAAAGAAACAATATGATATAAGAATTGGCTTTTAACTTTTACCTTTGAACGTGATGATGTTTAACTATCAATTTTATGATATTTGATTTTTGGTTAAGGTTGACAGACAGGCTGACGGTCCACTTGATGTGACATCTAAATCAATGAAACATCCTTACAATACAAATTGTAGTCGCTGCCCTCATCTGTATATTGTCTAACTCCTCCTAAACCACGAAACCGATTTGATGCAGTTTTCACTATTGGAAAGAGCAATAAACGAGGAAAGTTCTAATAAATAAATAATCTGTAGAAAAAATGCAAACGAACGAAGCCGGGAGCCGGTCGCTAGTTTATTATAAACCAGGTTTTACGTAAAGAATTTTATCTCAGAATCAGTTCGTAGCAACTTGTAGCACTCCCGTAGAAGTCCGTATCTCTACGGCGTAGCATATATCGTAGCTTCGTAGCGGTAGACGGAAGCATGGGCGGGCGGAGCTCATTTTTCATAGCCCCAATTTGTCCTCTCACTACTAAATTGTCAACGTGTTCCGGACACGAAACATTTAGCAGTTTATGTATGGAGTTAGCAGCTTAGTACGTTCAGCTGATTGTAACAGATAGTGTCGTATGTGATATACTCGTATCTAGCCTGCAGAAAGTAGGTATATATATCATAATATATAAACATGACACTGTAATATATATATGCGCAAAAATTTAAGTGTTATAACAGGGATTGTGAAGCATTTCGCAAGACCATGTTCTAATAAAAAAACCAGTTTTTTTACGAAGAGTCCTAACTGTAACAACGTAATCAGATATGGTTAAACTTTCTTCTACAATGTTACACTTGGAGGAGGGTTTTAAAACATTTAATTAAATAAGTAATGTTACTTAAAAAAGTATGTAACGAGTATTGTAAAATAAAATTTTCCTTTCAGCGTCAGTATCCACGAGGTGGCCATCATGTGTAGCATCAGGTACCAATTCGTATTACCATCAGGAGGATTATTGTCCTGTATGCCGATCTCTACATAAGTAAGATATTAAAAAATACAAAACAATATCTAGCTAGCTAGCTAGCAGAAAAAAATTGCATCCATGCCATATATTATAAAATACAAATTTGTTAAAAGACATTACATTACAAAAATACATAATATTATTCTTAAGTGAAATTAATATTTTGGCAAAATTTATATTCAGTAAAAGGCTTCGGTATTGGTTTACTCTCGCATATTGATTTTTATTTTTGTAAGAACTCTGTCTATCGGCTAAATAAGAATTTAAGTTCGAAACGGCTTCAGAAACTTATATTAATCAACACACCACTAGAATAATGTATTATTCAAATTATATTCTAACAGTGATATTCCAAGAAGTCTGTTGAATCTCCATTATTATTGCTAATATTTTCCCAGACGTCGAAAGCTCTGGTTAAACAAAATAATATCGAAACGAAATTTCTCTTTATAACTAGACTCTGGTTGGAAGTATCCAATATTTAACTTGGGGCTTGTTTATTTATTTCCAGGAAACAGGATCGTCCATGCTATAAATATCATTTTTAAAATTTATTACAACAAATACTTATACTTTCATCAAAGACGTCGCTTTAAGTATCTTTTTTATATTTGCTATCCTGTGATAGCGAAAATTACTTGCATCGTAGATTTATATTAAACTAATGACTTGTCTTCGTTTTCCTCGAAAGGAGGAATTTTTTTGCAAGTTATAACAAAATTTTATATTTAAAAAAGAAAGTAATGATATTTTTTCTGGATAAAAGTTATGTTCTTTTCTGACACCTTTTCATAATAATCAATAAAGTATATTTGGAGTTTCGCGGTTTTGAACAAACGTCTATTAAATTTATATGTATTTGTATATAGATTGTATATAGATATACTGGCAACCTTAAAATCTTTTTTTATATCACTACATATAAACTCAAAAATTACTGCACCATTTTCATGTTGTTTTCACCAATGGATAGAATATAAAAATTGCACCCGGGCGAAGCCAGGAGCGCTAGTCACTAACTTACTTATAGATCATCTCTGATATAATTATATTACTAAAGAACATATCCACTGTTTATACGATTGGAAGAAATAATTTGATATACCAATCTCAGCATGCAGTAACGTAGTTATTGCCAAATTATTGTACTTTTATTTTCAATAACAAGTAAAGGAGAAATAAACATTTTATCGACACTAAGCCCTCCATTTGTTGGATTGACGCTTTATGGCAAAGTTATAGTCTTTTATTTTGATTTGTACGTATGAAGAATTTTATGGATGTTATGATTTTTGACTTTAACCAAACCTTATGGGTAACCTCACCTATAATTAAAATTATAAACTAATCTATTGAATCCAAACACGCCATATCTCCTGTAATTTGCTAAGGAGTTTGTTTAATTATCCCGATGATTTATTACCTGGATTAAACTATAAGATGAGAACTACATACGAAGTTGCTAGCACGAACTAGTAGTAAGTAAATAAGTACATTGTGTAAACAACCAATTAGAAATAGTCACATTCAATTTCAACTACAAGTCACTAAAACCATCAATCTTCGAAGGGAGAACTTAAATTGACGCGACTTTTAATTTAACTGTCACAGTTTAGTTGGAGTTTCTTAGGTCGTTAGAGGCTGTCGTTAAAAGTTTGCCGGTACCTTTTTTATACTCACACACTTACACTGTTTTATAACTAAGTTCGCCTTAGTACATTTAACAAGCCATAAAAAATACGAAGCGACGTTTCATTTGTTTTTGTAAAATCTTTTCACGTGTCGAATACTCCAATGTATATTTGCATGTAAAACATTGGAATCTAGATTTCATAAATATTCTAATATAGTAGAGAGAATCGGTGTATTTTTTGTAAAACAAATACTGACAAGGTTAGGCTGAAAAGTTCGTAGGCCAATACACATATGGCGCTACTAGTATTAAATCAATATGATTTTTAGTTTAGAGCGTTACAGAATCAGAATCACGTTGGAGTGAAAATTTATGATTTTCAGTAGTTTCAGATGTTTAGTTTGCAGATAAGATGTTAACGTTATATTATTTGTAGTTTTTTAATCTAGTACATGGCTAAAAAATATTTTAAATTGAATTCTTCTTAGAACAGTTTTTAAACAGCCCTTTTTCAAACTAGCGGTCGACGGCCTACGCATATAAATATACAAAATATTAAAAAAATTATGAAACAATGTTTTGGAACATAAATGACTTCATATACTAGGTCGAAGAAAAAACAGAAATATCTCAAATTTGATCCTAAAATGAGACGTTTAATATCACGAAAAATTACTAAAAGTGACACTTTTGATTATACTTTTCTTGAAAGAAAATTTACAAAAATCGTATATTTTTTACAACTATTATCTAATAAATTATATGAATTCTTGGAAAATCAATATTTTTATAAGTTTTTCTCATATAATCTCAATATCTCACTTTTGCGTAGACCGTCGACCGCTAGTTTTAAAAAAGGGCTACTTTAAAACTGTTCTAATGAGAAAATTATCAAAATATTTTAAAATATTTTTGAGCCATTATCTAGTTTATAAAACTAAAAATAATATGACGTTAATATCTTATCTGCAAACTAAACATATCATGGCATTATGAGACGCCACGAATCATAAATTTTCACTCCAAAGTGATTCTAACTCTGTAACGGCCTTAACCCTAACTTTCAAAAGACACGTGTACAAATTTCACAGCGACGACTAGTAGTTTTTGGCATAAAGCATTTTGAGTGAAGCAACTTCTTTTAGTCTGAAGAACAGAACGGTACAAGACAATGTACCGTGTCACAAATCAATGAAAATGATGGCAAAATTGCATGAATTGGGCTTCGAATTGCTTCTGCATTCACCGTATTCTCCTGAACTTAAGAGAATGCTCGCTGCAAAGAAATTTAGGGCCGATGGAGAGGTAATCGCCTATTTTGAGGCTAAAGACAAATCTTACTTACTATAAAAATGGTGTCGAAAAATTGTGTGACCGCTCGAAGCTATATCAATACTAATAATAAATCTGTAAGTGTAGGTATTGTATGTATGTATGTATGTATGTTCCTCCATAACTCTTAAACGAATTAAATGATTTTCATGAAACTTTGTAGATATACATTTAGACGTACAGGACACAAGATAGGCTACTTTTTCTTTTTCAACGCGGTCAAAGTCGCGGGCACCAGCTAGTTGAATATTAAAATCAAATTTTATCAAAAAAAATATTTTTCTATGTTAGCCTATGAACTTTTCAGCCCAACGGTTTTTTTATTTTTCAAAAGGTACACCAACAGCACAAACAAAAAACTTGTAATAGGTATAAAGTAATACAAGGCAATTTTAAGGTATACACAGATAAATTACAAAATATAATTATAATTAAACTGTTTATGCCTAATGAAATGGGCAAGCTGAGTTTCACAGTCATTTGGGCAGCTCGTTTGGCGGCAGTAGCTACACCTTTAGCGAAGGCCACCGTAAAAGAAAATAGCTTTCCTATCCGTAATTCTATTATGCTTGGCAGCTAACTTGCACCATCATGTAACTATGGGTGACGGTAGCCACCTAAAATCAATCAGGAATGTATAGGGAAAGCCAGAGCCCATTCTCTAATCACATTAATTCTACTAATATCGGCAACGTACACTTGCAGCACTTGTTGTATTTTATCTGATATTGAGTATAGGTAAATTATTTGAATATCCGTTTTGTTAAGTTTTATCTGATGTTTTTAAATGTGATTCTCCCTTCAAAAGACTCTAAAAGATATAAGATAAGATAAAGAACAATATTTAAAACATAAAATTGAGTAAACAGAAAAAATTTTTGGACCAAGGATTCTGATTAAAGATAAGAATATATCTAGAACTGAAAAAAAAGTCGCTTATAAATTTCTTAACTACATATAATTATTTGATATAATATTGCTTATTTTTTTTTTGGTTCATTATATAATTTAATCAGCTCTCGCCCGCATGTTTAAAAAAAAATCCGAATTTAAGTCTTCTATATATGGGAAGGGATGATCCGGCTAAAATTTAAGCTAAAATTAATTAAGCCTGTGTCGTGAAAAATGTGAAATAATTGCGTTTATTTGATCCCTTGCTGTATCGTTATTACTAAACTTTTAGATATGCAATTAGTATGTAAGATATTTAAGGATACAGTCTATAAATCATATTCTTTAGAAACACGATTACTTTTAGTTTTCTCGATAGAAAAAAAATCCAAAGTTACCTCTAAAAAAATAAATAAACCGTTAGTACGGCATAAATACTTCACGGAAGGTTGTCAGTTTATGAATAATAACAAAACAACATGTCTTCTATAACGTATATTCTTTACATTTTCAAAAGGAATATTTGTTTTTTAATACGAAGGAATTACCTAAATTCCCGTGCATTCGGCCCATATTAGCTAGAGCCGCCATGTTTCTCCCCTGTCCGCTTTAGTGTTGCTTCGGCCGTCGGACGTGGAGGTTGTGTCGCTTGGGCTAACGCATATTTTTAAAACGTAATCAAGACTTTTGTGTTAATTTACTATGGGGAACAAAGTGAACAAAACAAAGAAAAGAAGGGGTTGGCTAAAAACAATGGTAAACGCTTGCAACAAGAAATAAAGTAAGTAAAACTCGTACCTATACAATAACTATAACTCGTAAACAATGACTATTATTTTTTATTCTATTTATTTATGAAATTTAAATACTAAATAATAATAATAATAATTAATTAGTATTTAACAATAAGTAAATACTAAAATGTATGTAGGTATATTGTTATTATTTTTAAAAATCTTTTTGTACATATAAATTGTAATTTGTCAAATCTAATATGTTTGTCATATTAAATTCATATATTTTTTATATTTTATGAATTTTATTAGTGGATTTTTATGTTAGGTTTGCTATTCAATAAATAAATAAATAAAAAATAAATATTATTATGTTTATTGTAAAATCAATACAACAAATAAATTAATTGTAATAATAAATTACAAACAAATAATTTTATCTTTCTAGAGCAAGACGCCTATTGGCCGCGAATTTTGAAGACAAAGAGAATACTCCTGTTGCTTCGTAAGTATACTCATTAGTTATTTACCTACCTGCTGACTACTAATAATACAGCTAGCTTTTTTATTATTATTGTTATATTTAGATTATAGGTATTTATTATTACTGTTTAGAAAAAAAAACTGATTCTAACAGTCTGATAGGATGATTCTTGTAGGTATAATACCTAAAAATAAAAAATGAGCATTTTATTCCGTATTTCGGATTTTTAAAAACAAACAAAATGAGGAGAACTCTACGGACAGGCTGACAGTCCACTTGATGGTAAGTGACTACCGTCGCCTGTAACACAAGCAACGCCACAGGTTTTGCAAGTGCGCTGCCGCCCATAGTAAAACCAACTTTGAAAAGTTTTCAAAGTTGACCCCGCCTGGAATCGAACCTGGGACCCCTCAGACAGGCAAGCATCCTAACCACTCATCCGATGGGCTCGTCTATATATTATCTTATTATAATTATAATTATTTATCTTTTTCTATTTATAGGATAAATATACCAGTTGTTGGCATTTCACTACAAAACAAAGAGTCATCTGATGAACCGGTGAGGTACGCGTAAATATAGTAGGATATTATAACATTATAATAAATTTAATATGAATTACCACATTTTCATTATATTTTTCAATTTACAGTCTTGGATGACAGCGATTCTAAAAGTTATCATACTCTGAAAGAAAATTTTTATGGAATGAGGTCTACAAATTTCATCCAAAAAAAATTTGTTGATAAATAATGTAACTAAATTTTCTTACAGGGTGTCAATTACACCAGAACAAAATCCTCTTGTAGTGGATGGAGAAATAGACAGTGACATGACTTACTTACACACAGAAAATAATGCCACGAAGTAAGTTCGATATTAATTAGGTACCTTAGAGTCCAGTATCCCTCACCTGAATTTTTTTCTGATTACTAATCAGAAAAAAATCAGGTGATACTGGACTAAAATAAATTTAAATATTTTTAAAACACCGATTTTGAAACGAATTAATTTTTTATATGTATATATGACGATACTATATGCATATATTGTTATAACGATATACAACCTTTACGGTTGTATATATGTATATATAATTAAGAAGAACATTTGGAGTTTGTCAAGGACTTGTCAGTTATTAAAAAGACGTAAAACTAAAATGTGTTTCACTATATAATATTGGCGACGAAAATACTTTAAAATGGATGAGGACCAGTTTAAAGCGTTTACGAAACATTAACGGAAATTTTGTGCGTGCTAACAACGCAACAAAAGCCCTCCGGAAGCATAACAAATGTGCAGCAACCAACTGAAACAACCAGTAAGAATATTTCCAATTTCGCAAACGACAAATTTAATCCAGACACAACGTCCGTGAATAATTTTTTGGAATATTTTGAAGCAAAATGCAATATATACGGAAGTGAGTACAAAGAGATATAAAAAGATTTACTCATAACTTGTCTACCACCCAACATTTTTCACAAAATTAAAACGTCAATTATGGAAAAATCGTCAGTCAATTGGCTGCACTGGACTCGATTGAAAGGCGAGCTAAAAAACTCATTGGCAACGACACCCTTGTGGAGTCTCAGCTTCAAAGCCTGCAGCATCGCCGAAAAGTAGCATGCCTATCGATTTTCTATCGTCTACACCATGGAGAATGTGCGTCCATCCTGTGGGATCTGATCCGGCCAGAGCCGTTCCTCTTGCGGAACACGAGGCGCGGGCGGGGGTTTCATCCCTTCGTGGTTGATGTTCCCCGGTCACGCACGAAGCGTTATAGTTCCACCTTCCTTGTCCGGACTGCTAAGGAGTGGAACTCATTGCCTGCGTCCGTGTTTCCCCAAAACTACAACCTCGGGGTCTTCAAATCCAGGGTAAATGGGCACTTACTAGGTAAGCGTGGTCCATCTTTGGCCGCATCTGCACCTAACATCAAGTGAGATCGCGGCCAAGCGCTGCCTTGATCTAGTAAAAAAAAAAAAATTTGAAAAATGTTCTTATGAGGATATAAAATCAAAACTGATAAGTTTCTACTCATCAAAAACAACCCGATTTAAGGCACTCACTGATTTTTGGAACTGCTCAAGAGAAGAAGGTGAGTCAATGGAAAATTACGCAAACAAAATTAAAGATTTAAGCAAAGACTGTGGTTATGAAGGCATTTTTCTGGAACGTCAACTACGGGACCGGTTCATTAATCATGAAAGTCTACAAATAGACTTAAAACAAAAGTGGCCAGAGCTACAAGATCGAGACTCACAAGGAAATATAACAGAAGTAACATTTCAACAGATTTTTGCTGTTGCACAGTCAAGAGAGCGAGCAGAAAACGATAACAGCAATGTCAATAATATGGTGCAACGCATCCAACAAAAGTATGTGAACAAACCTTCTACAAGTTTCTACAAACAACGAATTCTAACAAAAGATGCGGAAAAACAAGCAAACATGAATTAAGTGACTGTAAAGCAAAAAACGATGAGTGCAAAGTATGTAATATGAAAGGCCATTTCGAAAGCTGCTGTATTAAAACTGGAAGGGCATACATATCTTGGCAAAATAAAACATCAAACACACACAACAAAAGAAAAGTTAACAATATTTTATCAAGATGTTCGTCGTGTAGTTCATCTGACAATAGCAACGACGAATCAAACATATACATAATTAATGCCAACAATATGAGATGCAAGAAAATAGATACTTCCATTAATGGACTTAAATGTAGCTCTAAAACAGCTGTTGAAAGACTGTGATTCTGTGAGACTAATAAGAACGATTATATTCGTGACGCCTTTATCACAGGAATAATTTCAAGTAAGATAAAACAAAGACTACTTGAAAATCTCTCACTTTCTCTTGCCGAAACTTATAATCAAGCATTATCCCTGGAAATGGCTGAAAATAATTGTAATAATTTTAACATGGGATATGTTAACTCTATCACAAAACCTTCAGAAGCGAAACCCCCACAAACTCTCGAGACTTCTACACCTGCTATCATACGAAAACGAAAGTGTTTCTTCTGTGGAGGGCGAATACATCCGCGTATAAACTGTCCGGCTAAGGAAGGAACTGCCAGATCTGTTCCAAAAGAGGGCACCTTGCCATCGTGTGCCGTAGCAAGCCTATTAATGCTGCACTCTCACCGCCAGTTCAAGATTTTTCCGCTTGCATAACAGCCACAGCATCTTTATCACTCAGAAAAGCAATAGTACCCGCCTATGTTAAAGGAATTAGAGCAGAAGCCCTTGTTGATACTGGAAGTTCTATCAGCTTTATAAACGAAGCCTTCTTTAAGCTCTGCCAAATAAAAAGAAGACCTTGTAGCCAAATTTTTACAATGGCGTCACTCAACCACACTTCTCAAGTCGTTGGTCAAACCACCGTTTCCGCTGTGATAGGTGAAAAACACTACAGGAACTTGAATTTTCTCATTATTAAGAATCTGTGTGCTGACTTAATAATCGGGTATGACATTTTAGAAAAACACTCTTCTTTAGAAATGACTTTCGGAGGAACAGAAGAACCAATGAAGATCTGTAGTGTTGCTGAAGCAACTGTTCCACCTCCTCCTTTGTTCGCAAATTTATCACCAGACTGTAAGCCTATCGCAATTAAATCACGTAAGCATTCCATTGAAGACAAACAATTTATTGAAGATGAAATTCGTAAGCTTCTAAGTGAAGGTAGGGGAGAGTAGGTCTCCATGGCGAGCTCAGGTTCTCATTTCGAAGAGCACTAATCATAAGAAGCGTCTAGTAATTGATTACTCGCAGACGGTAAATCGATACACTGAACTAGATGCTTATCCGCTACCAAATATTGAAGACATGATTTTTGAAATTTCGAAATATTCAGTCTTTCAGTACTATAGACCTCAAAAGTGCTTATCACCAAGTGCCTATTTTAGCTCACGAAAAGCCATATACAGCTTTTGAAGCGGCAGGAAATCTCTATCAATTTCGTCGCATACCATTCGGAGTCACCAATGGCATCTCAAGTTTTCAAAGAACAATCGACTGGGTCATAAGAAAAGAGAAACTAAATGCATGCATGGTATGCATGGGGCGTATGCATATCTTGATGACATTACTGTATGTGATAAGACGCAGAATGAACATGACATTAACCTACAACACTTTTTAAATGCTGCTAACAAATATAATCTGACTCTGAACAAAAATAAAAACAAATTCTCTCAAACCCTTAATAAATTTACCTCCTCCAAATGACCTACCAGCTCTAAGGAGAACTTTAGGTATGTTTGCACACTACTCCAAATGGATACCAAACTTTTCTGAAAAGATTTACATTCTGACTAATACAAAAATATTTCCGCTAAATGCCAATGTCATTAATTGTTTCGAAGCTATGAAATCAGACATAGTCAAATCTTGTGTCCATTCTATTGACGATAAAATGCCTTTTACTGTAGAAACTGATGCATCGGAACATTCTATTGGAGCCACATTATCGCAAGACCATCGCCCAATCGCTTTCTTCTCTAGGACCCTAAACAAAAGTGAACAGAATCACTCCTCAGTCGAGAAAGAAGCCTACGCTATCGTTGAATCACTGAAGAAATGGCGTCATTTTTTGATGAGTAAACTATTAACTCTCATCACTGACCAACGTTCAGTTTTATTTATGTTCAACATGAAAATAAACAGTAAGGTCAAGAACGAGAAAATTCAAAGATGGCGATTAGAATTAGCACCTTATAAGTATGACATTGTTTACAGACCAGGAAAGCAAAACAATGTAGCCGACGCTTTGTTCCGAATTTGTGCTTCAATTGAATGCAGACTATTACAGTTAACGTTGCTTCACGAAGCTTTATGCCACCCTGGGGTGACAAGAAAATGATGCACTGGGTAAAAACTAAAAACTTACCTTATTCAATAGAAGAAATTCGCAGAGTAACTAATTCTTGTAAAGTCTGAGCCTAAATTAAGCCAAGATTCTACAGAAAATCGATTGTCCCGAAACTTATAAAGGCTACAGCTCCTTTTGAACGCCTGAGCATAGATTTTAAGGGTCCGGTTCCTACAACGACAAATAATCGATATATTTTAACATTTATTGATTAATATTCTCGCTTTCCTTTCGCATTCGCAAGTTCAGACGTAAGCGCAGCAGTCACACAGTAGTCTCCTATTTTCCAAACACCAGAACAAATCCACCAGACACCAGATGCAATAGTAACCGAGGTGGCACAGCAGTCCACACCGTTCCAAACACCAAAACCAGATGCACCAGACACGCCCACTACAACAACACCTACTCCCGCTACAGTCCACAGAAGCACGAGGACTATCAGACCTCCTCGTCGTCTCATTGAAGAAATGTAAATGGCGAGATATGTTATAATGATATACAACCTCTACGGTTGTCAATACTTATAATAAATCTGTAGGGGTCGGTCATGGAGTAATTTACTTTGTTTTCAGAAATATCGAGTATATAGATAGGCTCTATACAAGATACTGAAACTAAATTGACGATTTTTAGAATTTTTTTCTGTATGTATGTATGTATGTATGTATGTATGTATGTATGTATGTATGTATGTTCCTCCATAACTCTTAAATGAATGAACTGATTTTCATGAAACTTTGTAGACAAACATTTAGACGTACAGGACACAGGATAGGCTACTTTTTTTTCAACGCGGACGAAGTCGCGGGCGCCAATTAGTATGTATATATAATTAAGATGTCAACATTTGGAGTTTGTCAAGGACTTGTCAATTATTAAAAAGACGTAAAACTAAAATGTGTTTCACTATATAATATATATATACGTATATAAGACATATAATTATAAGATAAGATAAAGAACAATATTTAAAACATAAAATTGAGTAAACAGAAAAAATTTTTGGACCAAGGATTCTGATTAAAGATAAGAATATATCTAGAACTGAAAAAAAAGTCGCTTATAAATTTCTTAACTACATATAATTATTTGATATAATATTGCTTATTTTTTTTTTGGTTCATTATATAATTTAATCAGCTCTCGCCCGCATGTTTAAAAAAAAATCCGAATTTAAGTCTTCTATATATGGGAAGGGATGATCCGGCTAAAATTTAAGCTAAAATTAATTAAGCCTGTGTCGTGAAAAATGTGAAATAATTGCGTTTATTTGATCCCTTGCTGTATCGTTATTACTAAACTTTTAGATATGCAATTAGTATGTAAGATATTTAAGGATACAGTCTATAAATCATATTCTTTAGAAACACGATTACTTTTAGTTTTCTCGATAGAAAAAAAATCCAAAGTTACCTCTAAAAAAATAAATAAACCGTTAGTACGGCATAAATACTTCACGGAAGGTTGTCAGTTTATGAATAATAACAAAACAACATGTCTTCTATAACGTATATTCTTTACATTTTCAAAAGGAATATTTGTTTTTTAATACGAAGGAATTACCTAAATTCCCGTGCATTCGGCCCATATTAGCTAGAGCCGCCATGTTTCTCCCCTGTCCGCTTTAGTGTTGCTTCGGCCGTCGGACGTGGAGGTTGTGTCGCTTGGGCTAACGCATATTTTTAAAACGTAATCAAGACTTTTGTGTTAATTTACTATGGGGAACAAAGTGAACAAAACAAAGAAAAGAAGGGGTTGGCTAAAAACAATGGTAAACGCTTGCAACAAGAAATAAAGTAAGTAAAACTCGTACCTATACAATAACTATAACTCGTAAACAATGACTATTATTTTTTATTCTATTTATTTATGAAATTTAAATACTAAATAATAATAATAATAATTAATTAGTATTTAACAATAAGTAAATACTAAAATGTATGTAGGTATATTGTTATTATTTTTAAAAATCTTTTTGTACATATAAATTGTAATTTGTCAAATCTAATATGTTTGTCATATTAAATTCATATATTTTTTATATTTTATGAATTTTATTAGTGGATTTTTATGTTAGGTTTGCTATTCAATAAATAAATAAATAAAAAATAAATATTATTATGTTTATTGTAAAATCAATACAACAAATAAATTAATTGTAATAATAAATTACAAACAAATAATTTTATCTTTCTAGAGCAAGACGCCTATTGGCCGCGAATTTTGAAGACAAAGAGAATACTCCTGTTGCTTCGTAAGTATACTCATTAGTTATTTACCTACCTGCTGACTACTAATAATACAGCTAGCTTTTTTATTATTATTGTTATATTTAGATTATAGGTATTTATTATTACTGTTTAGAAAAAAAAACTGATTCTAACAGTCTGATAGGATGATTCTTGTAGGTATAATACCTAAAAATAAAAAATGAGCATTTTATTCCGTATTTCGGATTTTTAAAAACAAACAAAATGAGGAGAACTCTACGGACAGGCTGACAGTCCACTTGATGGTAAGTGACTACCGTCGCCTGTAACACAAGCAACGCCACAGGTTTTGCAAGTGCGCTGCCGCCCATAGTAAAACCAACTTTGAAAAGTTTACAAATAGACTTAAAACAAAAGTGGCCAGAGCTACAAGATCGAGACTCACAAGGAAATATAACAGAAGTAACATTTCAACAGATTTTTGCTGTTGCACAGTCAAGAGAGCGAGCAGAAAACGATAACAGCAATGTCAATAATATGGTGCAACGCATCCAACAAAAGTATGTGAACAAACCTTCTACAAGTTTCTACAAACAACGAATTCTAACAAAAGATGCGGAAAAACAAGCAAACATGAATTAAGTGACTGTAAAGCAAAAAACGATGAGTGCAAAGTATGTAATATGAAAGGCCATTTCGAAAGCTGCTGTATTAAAACTGGAAGGGCATACATATCTTGGCAAAATAAAACATCAAACACACACAACAAAAGAAAAGTTAACAATATTTTATCAAGATGTTCGTCGTGTAGTTCATCTGACAATAGCAACGACGAATCAAACATATACATAATTAATGCCAACAATATGAGATGCAAGAAAATAGATACTTCCATTAATGGACTTAAATGTAGCTCTAAAACAGCTGTTGAAAGACTGTGATTCTGTGAGACTAATAAGAACGATTATATTCGTGACGCCTTTATCACAGGAATAATTTCAAGTAAGATAAAACAAAGACTACTTGAAAATCTCTCACTTTCTCTTGCCGAAACTTATAATCAAGCATTATCCCTGGAAATGGCTGAAAATAATTGTAATAATTTTAACATGGGATATGTTAACTCTATCACAAAACCTTCAGAAGCGAAACCCCCACAAACTCTCGAGACTTCTACACCTGCTATCATACGAAAACGAAAGTGTTTCTTCTGTGGAGGGCGAATACATCCGCGTATAAACTGTCCGGCTAAGGAAGGAACTGCCAGATCTGTTCCAAAAGAGGGCACCTTGCCATCGTGTGCCGTAGCAAGCCTATTAATGCTGCACTCTCACCGCCAGTTCAAGATTTTTCCGCTTGCATAACAGCCACAGCATCTTTATCACTCAGAAAAGCAATAGTACCCGCCTATGTTAAAGGAATTAGAGCAGAAGCCCTTGTTGATACTGGAAGTTCTATCAGCTTTATAAACGAAGCCTTCTTTAAGCTCTGCCAAATAAAAAGAAGACCTTGTAGCCAAATTTTTACAATGGCGTCACTCAACCACACTTCTCAAGTCGTTGGTCAAACCACCGTTTCCGCTGTGATAGGTGAAAAACACTACAGGAACTTGAATTTTCTCATTATTAAGAATCTGTGTGCTGACTTAATAATCGGGTATGACATTTTAGAAAAACACTCTTCTTTAGAAATGACTTTCGGAGGAACAGAAGAACCAATGAAGATCTGTAGTGTTGCTGAAGCAACTGTTCCACCTCCTCCTTTGTTCGCAAATTTATCACCAGACTGTAAGCCTATCGCAATTAAATCACGTAAGCATTCCATTGAAGACAAACAATTTATTGAAGATGAAATTCGTAAGCTTCTAAGTGAAGGTAGGGGAGAGTAGGTCTCCATGGCGAGCTCAGGTTCTCATTTCGAAGAGCACTAATCATAAGAAGCGTCTAGTAATTGATTACTCGCAGACGGTAAATCGATACACTGAACTAGATGCTTATCCGCTACCAAATATTGAAGACATGATTTTTGAAATTTCGAAATATTCAGTCTTTCAGTACTATAGACCTCAAAAGTGCTTATCACCAAGTGCCTATTTTAGCTCACGAAAAGCCATATACAGCTTTTGAAGCGGCAGGAAATCTCTATCAATTTCGTCGCATACCATTCGGAGTCACCAATGGCATCTCAAGTTTTCAAAGAACAATCGACTGGGTCATAAGAAAAGAGAAACTAAATGCATGCATGGTATGCATGGGGCGTATGCATATCTTGATGACATTACTGTATGTGATAAGACGCAGAATGAACATGACATTAACCTACAACACTTTTTAAATGCTGCTAACAAATATAATCTGACTCTGAACAAAAATAAAAACAAATTCTCTCAAACCCTTAATAAATTTACCTCCTCCAAATGACCTACCAGCTCTAAGGAGAACTTTAGGTATGTTTGCACACTACTCCAAATGGATACCAAACTTTTCTGAAAAGATTTACATTCTGACTAATACAAAAATATTTCCGCTAAATGCCAATGTCATTAATTGTTTCGAAGCTATGAAATCAGACATAGTCAAATCTTGTGTCCATTCTATTGACGATAAAATGCCTTTTACTGTAGAAACTGATGCATCGGAACATTCTATTGGAGCCACATTATCGCAAGACCATCGCCCAATCGCTTTCTTCTCTAGGACCCTAAACAAAAGTGAACAGAATCACTCCTCAGTCGAGAAAGAAGCCTACGCTATCGTTGAATCACTGAAGAAATGGCGTCATTTTTTGATGAGTAAACTATTAACTCTCATCACTGACCAACGTTCAGTTTTATTTATGTTCAACATGAAAATAAACAGTAAGGTCAAGAACGAGAAAATTCAAAGATGGCGATTAGAATTAGCACCTTATAAGTATGACATTGTTTACAGACCAGGAAAGCAAAACAATGTAGCCGACGCTTTGTTCCGAATTTGTGCTTCAATTGAATGCAGACTATTACAGTTAACGTTGCTTCACGAAGCTTTATGCCACCCTGGGGTGACAAGAAAATGATGCACTGGGTAAAAACTAAAAACTTACCTTATTCAATAGAAGAAATTCGCAGAGTAACTAATTCTTGTAAAGTCTGAGCCTAAATTAAGCCAAGATTCTACAGAAAATCGATTGTCCCGAAACTTATAAAGGCTACAGCTCCTTTTGAACGCCTGAGCATAGATTTTAAGGGTCCGGTTCCTACAACGACAAATAATCGATATATTTTAACATTTATTGATTAATATTCTCGCTTTCCTTTCGCATTCGCAAGTTCAGACGTAAGCGCAGCAGTCACACAGTAGTCTCCTATTTTCCAAACACCAGAACAAATCCACCAGACACCAGATGCAATAGTAACCGAGGTGGCACAGCAGTCCACACCGTTCTAAACACCAAAACCAGATGCACCAGACACGCCCACTACAACAACACCTACTCCCGCTACAGTCCACAGAAGCACGAGGACTATCAGACCTCCTCGTCGTCTCATTGAAGAAATGTAAATGGCGAGATATGTTATAATGATATACAACCTCTACGGTTGTCAATACTTATAATAAATCTGTAGGGGTCGGTCATGGAGTAATTTACTTTGTTTTCAGAAATATCGAGTATATAGATAGGCTCTATACAAGATACTGAAACTAAATTGACGATTTTTAGAATTTTTTTCTGTATGTATGTATGTATGTATGTATGTATGTATGTATGTATGTATGTATGTATGTATGTTCCTCCATAACTCTTAAATGAATGAACTGATTTTCATGAAACTTTGTAGACAAACATTTAGACGTACAGGACACAGGATAGGCTACTTTTTTTTCAACGCGGACGAAGTCGCGGGCGCCAATTAGTATGTATATATAATTAAGATGTCAACATTTGGAGTTTGTCAAGGACTTGTCAATTATTAAAAAGACGTAAAACTAAAATGTGTTTCACTATATAATATATATATACGTATATAAGACATATAATTTATAAATATATATAAGTTAATACATAAGGAACAATAATTTTACGAGTCGTGTTTATCGATAAAAGTTTTTATTCAATTACGCTCGTAAAACATATACCAACCTACCTATCTATCGACAGTAAGATAAAAAATAAATGTGTGATAATATTTTTAATAAAAGTTTTGAGACCGTTTCTGTTGTTTTATTTTGTAAATATGTATTGGTAGTCGATCGGCGCACGACTCTAGCCACTCGGCGCACCGCTCTCTCGGATCTGCGGGGTGCCTCACGCACACATACACAGAACGCTTAGAATACCTAAACGCGCCAGAAGCTCGGTACACCCTTAAGTGTAAATCCAGGACACGATCTACCCGTGTGACATGTTTCATATAAATTACTTCCAACAGGTCACAATATATATATTATCAGATTTCAAACATCACTACATATTATAAAACAAATTCCTCCGCCGCGTCTGTCTGTCTGTCTGTCTGTTCGCGATAGACTCAAAAACTACTCACCGATTTTCATGCTGTTTTCACCAATGGGTAGAGTGGTTGTCGAGGAAGGTTTTAGTATATAATTTAAAAAGTTACGCGGGCGAAGTCGCGTGCAACAGCTAGTTTATATAATAAAATATTTTTTTGAATATCTGCTTTTTTTCAGTGAACAAAATTTTTATTTTTCATTTTAGAAAAAATGTATGGATATCGCTGCTTAAAAACTAAAGGGCCATAAAACGAAAAAATCCAAAAATGTTTTTATTGCAAAAACACAATCACAATCCTTCATATTGTATGTAGCAAAAAAGACTTATTCTTTTATTCCATATTTATTCCATATTTAGTATATTTTGAACATTTTTTATATATTCAAAAGTAACTTATATGCTTATATCTCCTCTAGTATTCAGTTTATTATAAAAGTACTTAAAAAATTTAATGCTACTTAAAAATACGTAACCCCTTCTAACGATTTATTCGATATGTATATATTCGATATATATCTAATAAGAAAAAAAATAGACAAAAATAATTTTTTTTTTTTCGATTAGCTCTCCTGTAAAAAGTGTAATTTTGACTTGTCCCCCTTCAGTTTTTAAGCAGCGATATATTTTCAAAACGAAAAGTACTAAACTTTTAACTACGAGTATGTAGTGTTCGTTTAAACTCTTGACGCGAGCGACGACGCCTCAGTCGTTCTTATCACTCCACGTGCCAATCCTAATAACTTCATTGACAGTGAGTCAATCAAGTAACACTTCCGCAAACGCGGTCGTTCGCGTTCTCATTAGGGTGGGCCGTTTGCTTAATAGCAATTCTATTCATGTCGCGTGTGTTAATCCGATAATTTAAACCCTATTATATTCAACCCGCCTTTTATTGAACTCTAAGGTTGCTTGTCGCGTGGGATGACAAACCATTGAACAATAGGAGGAATCAGACTCTGGATTCCACCAAGGAGACTATGAGAAAATAATGGCCATTGGTGAAATCCATGTATTTGAAAAGCTCCGAACTAGATATAATTTCTAGTCTGCGCCTGAAACTATATTTATGTCATTGAGGTATTAAAAACAATTGGTACATCTAACAAAATTTCTTCAGAGGACCTGAGCGTGGCGATGATTTTTTAATTCGAAACACAGCAGACATAATTCTAAAAATGAAATGGTTAGCATAATTTCAAAATTGATAAATTCAAAACTTCCTTAACGCAACGGAACAATAAATTATCACGATAAACGTTCCCCAGTCCGCCATTCCCTTCACTGAATTTACAAAATCGCAAAAGTTGCCGGACTTAATCACTTCCAATGTTAAACGGATTAATTCCAACGTTATAATAAAATCAGCGTAAACAATTTTAATGATAATTCCTTAAACGGATTTTACAGAAG
This sequence comes from Synanthedon formicaeformis, assembly GCA_945859745.1. Taxonomy (NCBI): domain Eukaryota; kingdom Metazoa; phylum Arthropoda; class Insecta; order Lepidoptera; family Sesiidae; genus Synanthedon; species Synanthedon formicaeformis. Next base: position 2,276,243 of record OX243964.1, read on the forward strand.
ACCACTTCATAAATTTACAAAAATGTGCTCAAAATCAAGGCCTTCTTACTCCGTCACTCTTGACCGAAAGTAGCAGACATTTATTTTTCTTTCTTATATTTGCTCACTTACAATTTATCTCGACTGGTCTTCATTTATGGCATTTCGGGAACATTCTTTATTTTTAGCTTTTTTATATGGTCTTGTCAGATCAAGTAACTCCCTCCCACACACTCGGCTATTCATACAACTCTATACAACTTCGCTACATTTATAACACAAAATTATTTGAAATTTGTAAAATATTGCCTATTAGTATAAAACATAAAAACTCATTGGTAATCAATGGTCATGCCAAACAAGATCGTGACTCAGTATTTTTAAAGTGATGAATACACACTATACAAGGGCAGTGTCCTCAGGAAAATTATAGTAGTTCCTATGGTACATAATTTATTATGGTGACAGAACTATGAAGAAGCGGTTGCCATACATTACAATCACACAGTCTATTCCACTTTAGATTTTTTTTATATTTTTGCAAATATTATTCTAAGCGCCTCTTTCAAAAACTTCAATTAAGCCAAACAGTCATTTAAAGTCACCGGTAACTGGGGATAATGGAGCTGATATACATTTGTTTGTACGGTAAACGTCCCAAACATTAAATAGAAAATAATAATAAAAAAATCGGCTATCGAATAATGCAGTAAACCGAGTGCATAATTCAATATAACAGAAAATGCTTTCTAAAAGTAACTAATCAACACTTTACATGTAGTTTGTGAAAGAGGCCCTAATAAAACTAATATCTTAATCGTACAGTTTTAAAACTGAGTTAAACTGACTAATGAGTTACAGGTTTGTCCAAACTACAAATACTCGAAATTCCTAAAAAGTTATTATTTTCCTTTGACGAACTTAAACATATTATTTATATTGTGTCTTATTATTACTTCTTATTACTATTAGAATGCTTTTACTTATATATAATTATGTTATAATATGGAACTGACTAGAATAATTAATATATAATAATGTAACATATGGGGCCAGTTGCCTGAAAATAAATGAATTTTAATTTTAATTTTTTAATAATCTTTCCGATTGTACAAAATCATCTTGTTATAAAATTGAATTTATTGTTTGCGGATAACAGCGTTCTTTGTAATAAGATAACTTAAACGACTCCAGTGCTCATTAAGGTCTCGCTTTTTTTGTAATGCTTTATTCTTTAATGACTACGAACAATAGCCTTAAACGAGTTGAAACAAGCTGCGGATTTCTATTTGCTTAACAACGGGCGTCGAATTCAAACTAGTACAAAACCGACCCGGTGACAGAAACTTGGTAAGTTATTCCTTTGGAAAATGTGGAGGAAGGCAAATTAATTAAAAAGCCTTAGCCTTGTTTGATAGTTGTAGTTTGCATTAAAATGAAGTAAAAAAAGGAAGACCACGAGATGAAGTAAGGAGAATAATGCTTTCTTTCAGCTTGTTTTTCAAGGAGGATTTTTAAAAGGGTATAATTTTTGTAAGCTGCACAGAAGCTAAAAAACATTACAATATATTATCAGGTAAATGTTTATTTATTTATTAATTAATTCACAGGCCCCTGAATGTACAATAAAATTTAGAGATAGAAAAATTCACAACTTATAGCAAATTACGGATTTTACACATATTTTTAATAGAGGAACATTAAAACAGGATTTTTGTCATGTGTTAAATATATTTTTCATTTTTTTATTGGGGGCACTAGCTAGTGTTAATTAAGTTTTTATGGAGTTTTATGAAGCTAGTGATTATGGATACTATTTGATATTGACAGAGTCGATAAATTATGTATTTTTGTGATGGCAATGTACGAAGGCAAAACCCAGACGAAGCATCATTATTTAGTACTAAACCCACAGTTAAATGTTTAAACTGCTCATTTGGATTTCACAAAGGTTTATCATTTGGTACGAATGCACTAGGATAACAACTCTCGCAGTGTGCAGACAAAGTTAACGAATACTTTACTAAGTTTATTTCAAATATAAAATATCTTATATATTTTTTGAACACACCAAAATTGGAAAGCGTTGAACACTTAAAGAAATGTTGTTTTTATGATTTTGATATTCTTTAGTGGTTAGTTTGAAATATTATCTGTTACGGCGGGCAATCACAACTTTCAGTGTGGGACTTCATTTTTTTCATAATATTTTATGTATTCTTTATTTATGTATTTTCTTATTTTTCTTTTTTCTCATAAACATTTTAGTTTTTTACATTTAAGCAAAAATAATTTATATTATTGAGAATATTAATACAATTTTCAAATTGATACGGAATGTTAGAAATGACATCAATGTAACGATTATAATAATATGTTGGCTTAAATAATTTTCCTCTATTATTTTAAAACTTTTTGTTGTTTTATAAAATTTTATTAGTTTTTCTTAACTGTTAAACTGTATAGTGTATATTAGAAAAAATAAATCTGTATATATTAACAGTAAGTATACGAACGCTTTTGATTTATTCGTAAGCTCTTCACTCTTACTTGAACTCTCCCATATTTCTTGTAATAATGAGAGGCAATTTCCTAAACTACACTACTTAATTAGAGCTTGAAACAAATGGTAGTAGCTTTGTCAGAGAAAAAGCTATTGGTTGCGGACCGCTGTTACAACTACATATCCGAGTGCCTTATCATTATGGGAGTATGAGTTTAAATTGTGTGCACCAACATGTTGGTGTTAATACGATGCAAAAATTCACATTTCATCGCACAACGCGCCACAGTCTACATACCAAATGGTTTTTGTGCACCTCCATTTTTAATATTGGTAGTGCTGGCTGGACCTCGAAGTTACACAACGCTTACGTCCCCAGTGATTGCATTACGAGTACGGCAAGTTACATTCGAAACATGGTATTGAAAAAAAAAATACCTAACTTTAAAATTGAAATTTCGTTACTTCTACATATATAGTAACTAGCTGGTGCCCGCGACTTCATCCGCGTTGGAAAATGAAAAATATAACACCTGAGAAAATATTGCGCCACGCCAGGGCGACAGTGGCGCCCTCTGTTTTATATTTTTAGAGGATCTTTGAGGAACTTTACATTTTTTCAGGATTATGAGTATCCTATTTGTTAATTAAGGTAATAAACCATCTTGTATGCGGATTGGGAACAAATTGTTACTACGGAAATGCGACATTTTTACCAAATAATAATTGTATTTTTTTGGTGTTTTATTAGCAATCGACTAGCCACTGAATTCGTTGCAATCATGCGTGACCACCACATGTAAATAAATCTACAATTCAACGCAACAGCTGTTAATTGTGTTAAATAAATTTACGAACGGAAGCTCTGGTTGTGTATGCTATGAAACAAATTTCATTTTTAATTTATTCCGAACGCATCCGAATGATTACAACAATAAACTTTTTACGTTATATTTTGAAATAATGGCCGAATAAATTATATAGAATTTTCCGTCTGTAATGAAATGTCAGTACCTATGTATGTACGATTTTCCCTTGTCCATCATCCTCATAATCATCATTATCTCAGGCGCAGGACGTCAACTGCTGGCTTGACATTAATTTTCGGTCAGAAACAACCTGGATTCACTGTCGAACAGCAGCCCTTATCAGATCTTGTGAGTATACCTACCTTCGCTTGCAAGTCGTTGGCTTCCACTCGAGAACATTCCGGCCCCAGGGCCGTCGGCCCTCTTTACTATGTGTCCTGCCCACTGTCACTTCAACTTACTAATCCACATGGTTATGTCGCTAACTTTCGTGTGTATACGAATCTCCTCATTTCTGATTCGATCTCGCAGTGTAACCCTGAGCATAGAGCTCTCCATAGCTCGCTGAATGACGTTGACGTTTACGACAGTTAGAGACCATGTTTCAGTGCCATATGTCATCACTAGCAACACACAATGGTCGAAAAACTTTCGTTTTAAGGCACTGAGGAATTTTGGATGAGAAAATATCTCGGAGCTTCCCGAACGCTGCCCATTCGAGCTGGGTTCGACGATTGACCTGCTTCTCCAAGTTGGCTCTAACTAATTGGACTGTTTGTCCAATTAGGTGTTGATGTTAGGTGTATTTTTAAAATAAATGGTCAAATAAAATAGATAAGGTGTCTATGAAATGTACATATTACTTACCTATGTACATAGATAACACGAGAACATTTAATTTTTCTACGAACAGTGACTTGCGATGTCGCGTCATAACAAATTTCTCTCTCACGTTGTAAGAATATTGTTTTATCTCATAAAAGAAACGAGAATTTATTGTTTTATTTCTTAGAAAGATGGTCACGTACAGTGTCATTGAAGGTTTTTCGTACAATATATTACATTACATCTCAACTTTTCTCTGCTAATATTATTAATGTAAAAGTTCGTGAAGATGGTGAAGTTTGTTACTCAATCACACGTAAGCCTTTTAACAAAACGGTTTGAATGAAAATTGACATACACAGGACCATAAAATGATATTTATACACCGGCATTATACAAGCGATTTTGCATTATTTGTTTATTGATTTTAACTAATATTATAATTGCGATGGTGACTGTTGTTTGTTGCATTTTCGCTCCTTAAATTGTCAACAGATCATGAAATTTTGTATACGCAAAAAAGTAATATAACTACAGAAAATATTAGGATAAGGTGAGGACAAAAAAACGGAGTACAAGTACAAAAATTAATCTAAAGAGATTTACTTCATTAAATTCGTGCCATATTACGCTTTTGAATGTCTTCAACGGTTTCGTCTTAGGAATTATTAGTTCTGTGCAAGATTAACTTGTTCGTAGGGATTGTATTTGGAGCACAAATCCGATGGTTTCTCGGGATTACCCCTTAAATTGTGTGTCACCCTTTGCTTATCTATTGTTACGCGGCATTTGAAAATTGTCTCGAACAGTTACCTATATTAATGATAGATTATATAATGATTTTACCGAACAATGAAATGAGTGTTTAATACTTGTATATGGTGGCCTTGTTAGTAAAAGATCCTTGGTCATTTTAAAGCATTTTATTATACGAAACTAACTATACTTTTCTTAATATTAAGGTCGATCGACATAGCCTAAGATCCCACTGCTTGATCCTGCAGGTATCTGTTTTTTTGATGAAATTAATTTTAAATAAATCTTGAGAATATATGCAATGGATTAAGGATAGGTTGCCTTGTTAAAATTAGCCGCAATTACCTGTAATTAATTTTAATGTCATTAATATACAAATATAACTTGCAGCTATATGTTTTTTCAGTCAATTTTACATCATTTGAAAGAAAATGATGTAACAAATTAAAATAAAAATGGTTGCCAGCTCTCAGTCGGCCGCAGCGTTAGGGTTGCCAGGTATAAACAGGTATATTACTGTTAATTAACTGCACTCACCTGTTTTTTTTTAAATTTTGATACAAAATTAAAGTTTTATATATATTGAACACGAAAATCCATGGTTGCCAGTTGCACAATGGCCGCAAACAGAGGTTGCCATGATTTTTGTGAACGACTCTCGCTTCAGGTAAGTGGAGGCACAAGAGAGAAGATGCACACATTGTTACGTGCGATGAATAAGGACAAAGCATGGCAGCTGCGACACTTATACAGTTTATGTGTAGTATAGGAATTTCTTAGTTTACAAAAGATGAACACGCCACTTTGTCTCGTTGGTTGATTGATGTATATTGATGTGTAGTAATTATCGCCAATGAAATATGATAGTATTGATGAAAATATGAATTATATAAAAATTTATGTTGCATCTTAGAAGGCTCGATTAACGATTCATAATCAATTAATTTGCAGTCCATGTCTTAAAATATTCTATTGCTCAGTTGCTTACCATCAATAAAAATGTTTTGTTTATGTCTAAGGTAATTTAATAATTTTTTATATCTTTTTTTTAAATCAAATAATTAAATAATATGTTACGACGTAGTAACTCTTAAAGGGATGATTTACATTTTTTACAATTCAAAGTTGGCTTTAGAATGTTTTATGATTGTCAATAGTATTTATGAATAAATGGTTTGTATAATTTTTGCACTATTTACGCATAAGAATATGTGCAAATATTTAAGGTGTCCATATGGAAGAGAAATAAAATGCAACAAAAGGTGCAGGATAAATTATAAAAGTAAAAATTGTTTGTATAAAAAAGTCGTTGACTTGTAGTCATGCTAATTAAATAATCAAATAATAGTATTCATTTGAGATTTAAATTGATCTCACGATAAAGCTTTCAGGAGAAAAATGAATAGTCTCACTGAGTACATTTTATGTTTACTTACAAATAACACAAGCATTTGAGTAAAATAATGATTACATTATATGTCATCGAAAACCTCCTTTTTATGGAATTCACTTTAATAATAAATGGGCGATCTATTTCATAAGCATCAATATAAATAATATTGTTAAAATTAATAATAAAAGCAAATGTAGTTCTTAATAAAATAAAAGCAAAAATATAAGTATCCATGAACATGGAAGAAACAAATGAAAAAACTCCAATTTTCTCTAAAGATCCTGTAGACAACTTTTTAAATAAAAAATGGGTCTTTCCTCAAGCGATAAAAATTGTCATTATGTTCAAAAATTTATGTTTAATAAATAATAAGTAAAAAAATCATAAAACTTAATTTTTACCACATTATAGTATTGTTTACAGCACGTAACAATGTGTGCATCTTCTCTCTTGTGCCTCCACTTACCTGGAGCGAGAGTCGTTCACAAAAATCATGGCAACCTCTGTTTGCGGCCATTGTGCAACTGGCAACCATGGATTTTCGTGTTCAATATATGTAAAACTTTAATTTTGTATCAAAATTTAAAAAAAAACAGGTGAGTGCAGTTAATTAACAGTAATATACCTGTTTATACCTGGCAACCCTAACGCTGCGGCCGACTGAGAGCTGGCAACCATTTTTATTTTAATTTTTTACATCATTTTCTTTCAAATGATGTAAAATTGACTGAAAAAACATATAGCTGCAAGTTATATTTGTATATTAATGACATTAAAATTAATTACAGGTAATTGCGGCTAATTTTAACAAGGCAACCTATCCTTAATCCATTCCATACATTCTCAAGATTCCTTTAAAATTAATTTCATCAAAAAAACAGATACCTGCAGGATCAAGCAGTGGGATCTTGTGCTAACAGGTCGACGGTCTACTTGATGTTAGGTGGCTAACGTCGCCCTATAACACAAGCAACGCCAAGGTGCTACAAGTGCGACATTCTGACATAAAAACTTCATAAAAACAGATATTGTAGCACTTTTGGCATATTGGGCAACACTTATTCAACTTAATTTGTGCCTGTCCTTCACAAATTAAATAAAAAAATAGTTATCACAAAACTTCGTACTTCGTAGCTACTCGATAAGCTACGCAGCAGAAAATTAAGTTTAAAGGTGCATCCAGCTATAAGTAACAGTTTCAAGAAAATTAAAGAACTCAAATAAACTTTAGCCAACTTCTGATAAACTTAAGAGCCCGTGTCTTGAATAAGTTATTTAACTGCATGCAGTTTTACAATCAAGGTAAACTATGAGTAAACTATGAGTATTTAAATGCAGCGATCTTAAGAAGAAAATGGACCCAGCGAATTGTCTACGATAAACGACTGGCAACATCCAGCGCATATTAGTAAAAAACTTTTAAATTTGAACTTTCATGCAAATGTAACACGTGGAAACTCGGGAAAATGCAGTTGATATTCTATTGGTCAAGTCTGGATCAAATTAGACCTCGCTGTTCCCCTTAAACTGGGTCCCAAGCATGCTGGCTGCATTACCTCGTTATATGGCAAGCCAGGTCTGGAATTTCAACCAAACGTTTTGACAAAATGTTAAAAAGTTTAAGCGCGTTGAGGCCCCACGGACCCATTAATTTAGTTCTAATTCTATTAAGATAGTTTCCATTAAGATAATTAATTAAATTAGCCAGAAGATGTGTTTGTGTGTGCGTCCAGTAATAGAACGTTATATAATGTCATAATTTATATTAAACTGAATGCAAGTTGAATTTAAGTCAAAAGCATTGACAGTGAGAATGTCCAACCACACATCCTCATGCAAAATGTCAACGCGAAACGCTATTCACAAACATGTATTGTTAGAACTGTCATAAACTAAAATCTATACATACCTACATAAAAAAATGTCACTAAATGTGTGAAACAATACAACTACTTTTTTTCTAATATTCGTTTTTCTAATAAGTCCGAGGAATGTTCTTGTGAAGTAAAAAAACCTGTTTTTCTTTATCCCCATCCAACATCCTCAAACTTAATTCAAACTCCTCACTCCGCGCAATTTTCTTAAAAAGGGATATAAAGTTTTCGCTTCACGTTTGTCCGGTCATGGACTAATTATACTTGAGGTACATAAATTACAACTATTTTAATACACAAATACCGATAAAAATTTGTCGATCTAGTAAAAAAATAATTTACATTTAATTTCAGTAATTTTTTGAAATTAAATATTTTTTTAAAGTTACGAAAATGTGAACCCATTCTTTCGTAATGTAAACGATAGACAATATTGTTGCCCTGCAATCTTTGAGACATACGATTTTTTTTGTGCTCACGTAGAGAATATTAAAAAAAAAACTAAATGTCAGCCACATAGAGGGGAAGTGGACTGGATTTCAGTAATTAGTGTATTTGTGTATTAAAATAGTTGTAATTTATGTACCTAGAATATCTCTATTTCATGACCGGACACACTGTATAGATATGTGGGCTTTGTAGTACTTTAGTTACACTTCAAATAAGTTCATAGTATGAAATTCTTTAACATAAATTGGTTCCTAATATTCTGATTCCACTTCAGATTCTTTGGAATCAGAGTATCAGGAACAAAAATAAACTAACTTATAATGAGGCCCGTAAAGATACAGAATTGTTTAGTCGATCTAGAAAACAACTATATTCAATATAGTGCGAAATGAAAGAGTGCGAAGCAAGTCTTTTGAAAACGATATTAACAGTTTCAGCAAGGCCGCCTCTTTTTGCTCGAAGCCTGAACAAACAAGCATTTGCTTTTAACTCACGAGGTTGCTTTAAATATAAATATTTTTGGCTTTCCCAACGAAATACAACCTTAGAGCATTGGGTTATTCAAGAAAATCGGAGCGCTTACTTGTCTACGTACAACTGCATAATGCAAGCACTTTGAAACCTACTTTGAACTCTTTGTGCACCGTTTGCTGATCTCACCATTTCAGATACTCTTACTGACTATACTTTTTTTATACTAAAAGTCCATGAAAGCTTGAAGTTCTTTAAAAAATTAAGACTTGTTTAGTAGAAAAAGCAGTGATATTTTTCTTTATGTTAAATGGTAAATTAAAATATTTATTTATCAATTAGGTTTCTTCAAGAAACTTATTACAAGTAGGGTTTCGGAAAAAAGCCAAAATGGCGACTATCCTGAGAAGAAACTCAGGGTACCATTCTTTTTGCATTTTTGATCAGTGAGTAATTAACGCATGAAACCGTAACAAACTCATTTTCACATTTGTATTGTTAATTAGGATTATAATATTATGTAATAAAGACATTGAAAGGTTTAGGGCCTTCAACGCTAGATACAAGTAGCTTCTGACCGGTCCTATTGGAGAGTTATGGGGAGGCCTAAGTCCAGCAGTCAAGACCTAAGACGTCCAGTCATATCGCTGAGATGATGAATTTGATATACACAAACTCTAAAAATAAATTTATTTGTTATCTAAAATATTACACGACACAAAGATTCTATATTGTATAGATACATCAAATCTCCGCTAAATAAAAGGTGGCAAGCTGCAGAAATATACTTGCGGCTGTTACGAGAGAGGCGAAGGTATATAATTAAGGCAATAAGTCAGCACAAGGGGAAATGTTGGCGATATTAAGAGGCTCTTTACTTTACACGACACACGAGACTTAGGTGAAATTCAAGAACTTGCAGCATTCAGTTTTTCTTGAACTGTTTGTTTTCTTTTATAAAAAATAAAATTGTTGCTAGACGAATTTGTTCATGTTGATATACGTAAAAAGGAACCTTTATTTGATGTTTTAAATGTTAGTAAATATTCAATATTCTTTAACAAAGGTAGCTTTAAGCATCGCATTCTTTACAAAGCGCGAGTGAAAATCGGAATATCCGCAATTCAGTGACATGAAATAATTGTTTGGGTTATAACCCAAACAATTATTTCATAGGTTTGCATATTTATCATTTGGCTTTTTTTTCGAGACAAAATTCGAATTAAATGTTTTTCTTCATCTTGTGGTGGTAAAATTTTGATACCTGCCGCCAGTCGGGTTGCTTATAAACAGTAAATAGTATTGAAAGTGAAGGCTGTGTTTTATCCTATAAAAAATAATAAAATTTATGCCCGCGTTCTGAATTTGCTATAAATTTGTGAGCAGTTAAAATTATAATAGTTTAAATACCAGTTTACTCGGGAACTATTGGACTTCAGTTTTAGAAGTTATGTTCGCATCGCTTGAGATTCTGATTTATGTGAACGATATTGGCAGGTGAAGGCTTGATGCCCCTGTCGGGTTGCGGCACAGTACCCGGATTTATATAATACGTAGCCTCATAGTATAATTATGCTTCAATGTTTAATTTGCTTGTTTACTTTGTTCATTGCTTAGCACAGAAGGTATAGCCAATAGGGCGACAAATCCTCACCTAAATCGATTAAGTGAGGACTACTGTTTACTGAATTCATATGTACTGAATAGTTTCTAGTTAATAATTATATTTAACAAATACTTATTTAAATAAATTTTGTAAGGAAAGAAATATTTCCACTTCGGTGTACTTCCAGTTTCGGTTACGTCGAAGTTCCGACAAACCGTAACCCTTCCGCGCTGTACAGACGTCCTTGCAGCCCCGCTTACCTACGACCGCGCTAGACGCTCAAGGCAACATAAAAAATCCTCTATGCTGCTTTGAGCGTTTCCCTCATGGGAAAGAGCCAACTTTGAAATGTTTATTTCCAAATATGTTCCTGCCGGGAATCGAGTCAGAGCGCTAAAGGTCCTTAACCTTAGCGCACTGACTCCAAAAATGAACTCGTAAAAATGGTTGGATTCTCATAAAATATATGTATATTTGCTATTTAAAAGTGGTTCATTTAAAAGAGTTTGTGTTTGCAGACTTGAACATTTGCTGGAAATAGCTGAATTCAAATGATTTTGACGAGATGACGATGGTAACCAGGCGTAGGTACGTCTGAATGAATGATAGAAAAATGGCGAAGGCGGTATGAGTCCATAAAATATATAAGTTCATAAAAGACTCATAAAAGTCATGCTCAGTACTAAAAGGTAGTAACTAAAAGATAACATAGCATTATTGTAGAAATTTTTGCATTACAAAATCAACAGTAGCTGTATCGCTCGGGGTATAGAGTACGAGCGCTTAATCTCTTGTATTTATGAATTACAAGCAGCACACGTAAAAGGGATGCTTGCTCTCGGCTCCATTTTCCACACGCACTAATTTGTTACGCACCGTTATGTTATCAAATATTCGAAACAAACTTCTAAATATACTGCGTCTGAAAATCGGCTTTCAATAAATAACGAAACCACTCCTGTAATCCTGCGAACAATATAATCCATAAAGCAATCAAGCGATACAAAACCCACACGTTGCGCCTTCACTTAACTCATTTGTATCAGACCGCAGAACGTGTGGTTGTGAATTGCTTTATTTTTGAATTGTAAACTCTTCTACTGTATACAGAACCCTAGTGTTGTGTTGAATACCTTTGTCGCTATTGAAATTTAGTGAGAAGATTTACATTATGTTTAATATACGTCAAATACATAATATATGGACATTGTTCTTGGACCTCGTCTGCTCATTGAACGCATTGCTAATCCAGTGTATAGAGGTCATGTGCACGTTTTTGCTTTAAAATACCACAAGCCATTTTTCTATCCTTGCCAAGAAGTTTGCCGGGATCTATACTATGGTCGACTATGGCCGACAGTACCTACTTGTGGCGTTGCTTGTGTTATATGCCTGTCTGAGGCATAGAAAATTCATCAAAATCAGAGTAATCAAAAACAATCAAAAGAAATTTTGTCATAAAATTGATGAATAATATTTATTTACTCAAGTTACACAAACTCATATTATACAGTAGTAAATTATACAGTAGGTATGTATTTACAATTGTTTGACCATTCCACTCAAAAATCTTAGTGTACAATCTTAGTGTAATGTTATATAAAAAAATAATACTAACTTATTACAAAAGAAATAAGATATTTAGGTCATAGTGAACCAAAAACACCGAGAGTAACTCACAACTACGAAGATTCCTTAGAAAGGCTCCACTCTAGCAAGTTTAAACTTAAGAGCCATGATGTATCACTACGACGTACACAGAACGTCTGGTCCGTGCATTGCAAATATTGTTTAACAAATGTATTGCAATAAGCGGATAACCTGCCTGCTTTTAAAGCTACGTTGCGGATTTTTCAAGCGCAGGATAAAAAGGGATTTGAAGGAAATTCAGAATATTATTTCGAAATCTATTCCACGCAATAGAATCAGTTTTACTCTCAGAGTTTTTAAGATATAGAAATACTAAAGTTCTTCACGTCTAATGCACAGTGCCTAAGTAAGTTTGAACTCAATTGTAAGTACTTGTAATTTAATTTAAACTTACTAGCACTTCTAAGTGTGAGAAAACTATAGTTCCTTTAATATTCAAGTGTTAAATTTTTGTGCACTTCTTAATATAAGTTAGAAGACTATCTCTTTAAAATATAAGTTAGACTAAAGACTCACATTAATACAAGCAGACTTAGGTTGCAAGTGCGTCGCTGTCTTTAGTAAGGTAAACGAAAGGATAATGAAAACAAAAAAGAGCTCCGACATTTTAATACTCGCTACTTGAAACCCATATTCAGTTATTTCATAGTGTTCTTCTGTAAGAGGATAATTACCTACTGCCGTCAGACATGCTAATCAATTTTTTACTGAGAGACGCAATGTAGTCAGGGTAAGAAAAGCTTCGTCGCCTCATGCTAAAATTAGCAATCATGCCAAAATTTCATTTGAAACATCCTGTCAGTTGTCCTCTGTTTTAGTTTCAAAAAGTACTAACAGTCTACGACTTGATACAGGAATGAATTTGAAAACTGATGAACGTTTTCGTACTCCGACCATACCTATATACATTGTACCCCCCCCTTTTTTTGAGGAGGGGAAATGACTTTTACGCACTATCTCTCATCGACGGGGATACTCGACGAGAGGGAGTGTGGGACTCGCCCGGTGAAGTGACTTATCACCGGGAATACCTACTAAAACCCCCCCCCCCGGATTTCACCATCAGCGGTGATGTGTGGGTCCGAGATGACAGCCGAGGCCCTATTCTCGGATCCCCACAACCATACGTACCCCTGAAGTTAAAGTTATATTATATTTTTTCTGCTCTGCTTTAGAAAACAATTTTCTTTCTCCAAAGAAAATATTTCCTATCAAAACCAGTTCAACAAACACAGTTAGATGATGAGCAATCCGTGTTCAATCTCCGATTTCCTATTGTCGGCGCAAATGATCTAAACGACTACTATGTTTTATATCCCGATGAACTGTGTAACAAATAGCAAAAACCCGGGATTTGACCGATGGCAGGGCATCAAAGTAATACGATCGGGCCTAAGGGCTGAACCGGAAAACGTTACTCATGTACCGTACTCTATTTATGGACTTATGTTTCTGATACACTACTGAATTCATTCAATTTATGAGGAATAATGTTTATACATCGTGATAAGAAATAATCAGAAAGATTAGTGATATTATGAATATTAAAGTTTGTGCAGACCCAAATATAGTCACATATCTTCCTCTTCTTCTTATTATATAAAATAGCCCTGTCAACTCTAAGCAAATGTCGACTTTAAGGTGCCCAACCTTTTCTTACACCGACTGTATTTCATTATTGGTTCGCTTCTAAACGGAATAAGAAACACATTTCAAAGGCCACAAGTATATCTAAAAGTTTCCAGCTGTCGCGGAGACGTCATACAAAGAAAGAAAATTAATATTTTCTCTCTTTTAATATTGCGTCTGAGTTCAGTAAACTGTTGAATTTGCTTTTCAAGTCTCCTCAGAGATTTACGAGTGCTTGCGAAACAGCTCATCGCCTTATCTTTTTGCCCAGCTCAGTGTCAGTCTTGCCTCGATATAATTCTTTCATATTACTGTATTCCTACACTAATCTTGAAATCTTAAATAAGTTTTGAGTTGCAGTTACATAATTTGTAAATACACATTTCGCACATACATAAACTGCTATAACCTTGCGGTATATTATTTCCTTGTGGTATAGCGCTATTCACGTGACGAATTTGTGAATTAACGCCATGTCTACTTTCTATACCCTTGGTAATTTTTTTATTCCCGCTTGATTCACGGGCGTTACAAGTGCGCTGCCGACCTTAGTTGGGTTAAGAGTGGGTATAAAGCAAACAAAATTTGTAATTTCACCCGCGTGGCCCCTTGGACATGACAGTGACACAAACTACGCACAACATGCGACGGAACATAGCGCATCTCGCTCAATAAAAATGTTATGTGCCAAAAGTATTAAATATTAATTATTCGTAAACTACAATGTCAAATGAAAAATTGTTACATACAGCCTTAGATAATATGTGAAGTGAAATTACTGTCACAATTTTAGCTTTGGAATGTGTGTCATTTGGTGATTTTTTTCTATCGAGAAAATTTCATTATATTATGTTTTCTGTTACAGTCGTCACTTTCATTTATAATAATTAAATTAGACTTTGTTTAGTTAGATAAAATTCAAATCTAAGATTGGCTATTTCTCTTTATACCCGCTCTTAAGGATTAGGGATTGGGAGGGGATATATTGAAAATGGGTTATGGTACCCCTTACTCACAATTAGTTTAAATAGACGGCGGGAAGCGAATTTATTTTATACCTCATATTTTATTTTATACAATTTATATTCTGGTTTTATTCATACGAACTTAAATGTTAAGTTACTAAAAAAAGGTACTAATTATTACTTATAATAGACAAACAATATTTCAAAGGAAGAAGACTGCCTTTGAAATATTGTACAGGCTGATCATTAGCGTCTTAGTAGGGACGATGGACCCATTGAGCCGCTTTGATTAAAATTTGCCAACAAGAGTATGAGGGAACGAAAACATATTAATTCAGGTTAAGCGATTTACTTGCCTAAATGGCATTGATGATTTGACCTTAAACGCTTACATTAAATGAAAACGTGAGTGGACGAAGGTGGTATGTCGCATATTTCCAATTTTGAACAAATGCAGGTTAAAGTTTTAATTTTTGACATAAGTCGCCACGGAACTGGTTTTTGTACTAAATTTGATGCAAAGTTGTGTAAACAACCTAAAATATTAATGTTATGATAGCAATTAAAGACTTCTGTTATTTAATTTTTAAAAAAGTAAACATAGCTCCCTCTTCCATTAACAAAAGTAAACTTTCCTGCACTCTTTGCTTTTTAAAATTAACTGTACATAACACCTTTTTCAACTTTTTATTTTCAAAAAATGTATTAATTCTACGATCTTAAGGTATGTAATCATTGATGTGGATATATTACCTTCATTAACGCAAAAAAACGAAAAAACACCTTCTTCCACTCACGTCTTGGAATGTTTAATACAAGGGTTTTTAGTGTTACAACTATTTTTTAAAACTGACATTTAACTTATTAATCGGTTCAGAATTCATATGCGCGAATAAGCGAAGTTTTTGAAATATTTTTCAATAAAATGAAATTCTTCGTGTGTTCTATTTTTTTTTTGAGTCCGTAATCAGTGATATGTTAATCAGTTATATGTCTTGTTTAACATATCACTGTCCGCAATACATGACATGTACGCACGAACATGAGATGCCCTGGTCACACAAAGTTGACTTTGTATCTTAGTAAATTCAGAAGTCCTCGCAGACACAAAACGCGAATAAAAGCTATTTCAGTAATTGGTTGTTTTTTATGACCAAGGGATGACGTTGCGTCTTCCCTTGGTACCGCAGTAAAATAATAATGTTTCCAATCAATGTTATTGAGTGAACAGAAATTTATTAATAGAATATTAAGAATGAGAGATTTTTATTCGTAGAAAGAAAACTAAAAATGTAGATTATGTGAGATTTGTTATCGAGATATACTCGTATATATTAGTTGTGAACATACTGCCAAAGATTAATTATTTTTCATATTTCTATTGATATTGTATCTGTTAAGGATTCGCCATCGAAATATTTCTAGAAAAGCATTTGTAAATATTCATTTTCTTGTTTTCTTGATATTTTTTGACACTACTTTTAATTTAATTTAAAATAAATAAATATATATTATATTTAAATAGACCGGCTCGAACTAGGAGTATACTTTAGAAGCATTTGCTGTTTTTAAAGTTCATTTAAAAGCGATGTTCTTATAGTTTCTTTCAATATTGTTTTGTTAAAATGCTTTTTAGATTACATCTTCCTAAACATAGCCAATTCCTAAACTTATTAAAACATAACTTTATATCTAACTGACCTTTTGTTCGGGTTAACAATATTTACAGCGCACTTACATATCCCCAGTATTATTTGTGTTTAAAGGCGACGGTAGCCACTTACTATCAAGTTAACCATTAGACTAAAAAATGTGGATTTTCAATTAAAGTTAAATCATACTTGAACATAATTTTATTCTAAAACTCAATCAGTAAGTACTAAACACAAATTCGTTTCTGAGATTTGGATGAATGAAAGTTTGTTTGTTTACTGAGTGAGGCGACGGCAACGCGACGACTCTGTCGTTAATTTCTACAATTTAATAATGTTGGGACGGAACGAAATCTGAATGTCATTTGGAGTTTCCTCTCCCCCTGTGAGCTTCAATTAACGGTAGCACAAAATAAGGATAACCACAACCTTTTTACCTTCCAAACAATTTTATTGTTTACTAGTTGGCGCCCGCGACTTCGTCCGCGTTGAAAAAGAAAAAATAGCGTATCCTGTGTCCCGTACGTTTATATGTTTATCTACCAAGTTTCATGAAAATCAGTTGATTCGTTTAAGAGTTATGGAGGAACACACATACTTACATACATACATACAGAAAAAAAATTTAAAAATTGTCAATTTAGTTTCAGTATCATGTATAGAGCCTATAAACACGATATCTGAAAACAAAGTAACTTACTCCATGACCAACCCTTACAGATTTATTATTAGTATTGATTTCAGGCTATTTGGTCTAGCCTAAACGAAGAGTAGGCATAAGAAAGTACCCATTTAACAGCACTATCTGAGCGCCGATTTCATGCTTGTCTGACAGCGTGTTGACTATTTCCGTATTTTATGTTGCTATGATAGCTCAACATGTTTAATTATCTGAGAAGATTAGAGACACATAATAAGTTTGCAGTAAACCTAATACACTCGCCAAAACAAGTTTGGTTTAAAAAATGCAATGTGTATTTCATAGCAGTCGTAAATTTTCTTCTGAGCGTAACAAAATGGATTATTAAATGGGAGGTTTGAAACGAGGCTCGATTTAATGGAGAGAGGTACAGTCGGTTACGTATGCGAACGGTTTAATTGAGTCTGAGCGTTTGCGATGTACCTACTATACATGTTTTCAGAACGTTTTCCTTAATTAAGGTAATAGACTACGACATAAACTTCTTTAAAAATAGTTTTTAAAGAGACGGAAACCTAGTAAGTAAGATGGCTAACAAAAATATAATGATAATAATGAAAAATTAAAACTCAACTTGGTTAATTTTTTTAAAGATTTTAATTGTGAATAAAAATATTCAGATGTAGCAGTGTAATAGTATATTATCGTATAAATTTGTTGTTTTAAGTATAGGAATATTTTTTGAAGTACGCAACCGAATAGGGTCAAAGAAACTTGGGTTTTAAATGGTATTTGAGAGAAGAAGAGCATATTGAATTCTGTAGTATTAAACTTTGAAACACATTTGGTAGTATTAACACCAATACACAAATGAAAATACATCTTGAATTTTCCACAAGATTAACTGCGCTTCAAAATCTCACCTAGCGTATTGTCCGCCTTTTGGATAAGAATCATATAGAAATAAATCCATGTTTTCGCTCTATTAAAGTATATAAATAATTTTAATTTCAATCTAATTATAAAGATTTTGAGATCACAGCCGCACTTGTAACTAAAAGGTCCTCATACCTCGTTCCTGATTCGATCTCGGAGTGTAACTCTAAGTTTGGTCCTCTTTATAGCTCGTTGAGCGACATTGAGCTTTCTTACGAGGCCCATAGTAAGAGACCATGTTTCATCACTGGCAACACACTACACAGAGCAACGAAACTCGTTACTTTCTTTAAATATGAAACTAGGGCCGGTTTCAGTGTTCTCCTGACGGTCAGTACCAGCGTTGCCAGACGTCCCGATTTTGGCGGGACGTCCCGATTTTTAAATTTAAATTTAAATTTAATTTTTAAATCAAAATTAAATGTCCCGCGCGGGACAGGCTCAGTCCCGCTTTTCGTGGATAACTTGACCGTGCGTGCAGCGTGCTAAGGAAGCGCGGGCAGGTGGCACAGACAAGTGTTTAATGATAGGGTAAATCTGATTTAAAATATCATATTTTTATTAAAATACATTTTTTATGGCTATTTTTGCCATCTACTGTCACGTAAACGTAATTTGAACTCAAATAAAAAGAATAATATTTAAAAACTTCTGATTATATACGTTTTTTACTATGTCCCGCTTTCGACGAAAGAATCCCGCTTTTTTCACTCAAAAAGTTTCAAAATCCCGACCTGGCAAAAAAAAAAAAAAAAAACTGACAACGCCAGTCAGTACTGACGATGTCCGACCGTGCGACCGACGCGCATGTCATTTGTATGAAAATTTACAAGTCTTTACAGAGCTCGCCTGACTGTATTAGTGCGCACGCGTATTAGTGCGAATCGTCAGGCTTGACCATCAGGAGAGCACTGAAACCGGCCTTGGAGTCATCTAGAATCTAGAGTCATCTAGAATGACACTAATTTATCCTGTATTAATCATTTCAAAAATATGTTATGTTGTTGTTTGTTTGATTGACTGTTTAGTCAATCTGTTTAGTTTAGTATAGGTATACAATATGCCATTGTTAGATAAAATTCATAGCAATATTATATACCTACACAGTACAGGTATCGGTATACAGCTTGTTTGTAATATAGATATTCTAAGAAGCCGAAGCGTTAATTACTGAGAATTTACCGACACTGTCTGTGTTTCATGCATGCCTGCGCTCCATGAATGTGCCTGTTACACATTTAACTGATACCATATTACAAGCTCTATATACAAATTGAATAGAGTTTAAATCAATTAATTAACAAATGCAACTATCAAAATTTTAAGAAAGCATCAATCATATTTGTTATTTTACAATAATATTAAAATGTCATATGAGTTTATAATTTTATAGATTAAAATTGAAATACCTATCAAGTAGGTAAATTTTTAATGCAAAAAGACATACAAAGAAATATTCAAACCTTGTTACTAAATAAAGCGAAAATCCTATTAAAAACAAGAGAAAATTTTTAACGAAATGCAAGTAAACATAGTTCTAACACAATAATGGAGGTCCAAGCTAAATAGAGTGGCGGGTGGGATACTTTTTACATTTCTGCGTGTCGCCGGCCACACCACTCTACTCACAGACATCTACTAAGTTATGCCAGCTCGGTGTTCCGACTACACTATGGACCAACCGAAGAGAGTAGGAGTAGTCATGTTTACACCACTATAGCGGCCAGGAAGAGAAACTTAATTTTGAGCTCATTTACTATTATTGGAAACTCGTTAAAATGTCCAATAACCCGTAAAGCGACACGTCGTCACGTGACAATAACCTCATATAAAAATTGATGGAAGGGTAAGTTACTTTTTAATAGGAGATTCAATCATTTGTTAAGTTAATTCAAATTAATTCACATGTTTTGTGCCTTAAAAAAATTCACACATAATTATATTATAAAAAATAGGTATAGGTATAAGTATAATAGGTCATACTATAATATTTGACATGACATATTCCAAAATATCGTAGAATTGAAATATTGAACTACCAATATGTCTTTGAATTATTAAGCGTCTAACGTTTAAAAAGCTGATATTCATTGGAACGTGTCTCAGTTTTCGATGTAAAGCCAGCATCAAAAGAATACGCTCACTTCTAGGCTGAAATAGAGCTGAAAGTGTATGCACGTTGCGGTTTTCCGGAACAAACTATTCGACGCAGCGCTAGAGTGCCTCCTAACTAAATAGTGCGAACAAATAGCGGTTCTCGAAATACTCTAGCGGAGCCCATTTGGGACGTGTTCCTTGAAATTGTACATGTTAACTGGAACAAATTACTGTTACTGTAGGCTCTGGCTCTGTGAAACCTCACATATTCACGTAACAGCTGAAAAAAAGTTATTACGTGTACAAGCGAGCGAGGAAGCCAATGTTTTAAGGAATATCAGCAATTTACGAATTCTACCAATTTTCATTACATCAGCGAAAAAGTAATTTACTAATTAAATACGTTCCAAAGAAATACTTTTAATCGTCAGTCTATTTTTGCCATAGCTTATTTTCTTTTTAATTAAAAATGATACCTTACCATTTATTGTTTCAAACGTGAAATATAAATATACATAATCATAAATCACTTTAAGATAAAAATGCAAATAAAACTTCTACATTATAATTTCATGGAATATTCATGGAAACTGTGTACAGAAACTAATCATTAAGATGACAAACATAATCCTGAATTACCAACAATTCCAGCAAAGATATTCTGCCCATTTCCCATCAATAAAACGACGTCATAATGTGTGGCGAGTGTGACCCGACCTTTACAGATTTCGTTACATAATGACCGGTCATTAGGAGGCAGTGTAGTGAATCAACCTAATCTGAATGGTGACTAAAGTTAATGTTGATTCAGTGTTGCCCTATTTATCTAAAGATTTATGTAACATTATAAATGTATAATTTTACTAATGAATGAAAATATTTGATACATGTTTAAAATTTAATGTATTTTGTTGTTCGCTAGGTAATTATACTTGATCGTGTTCATTACTCGTTTGATATAATTGGCATTATTATAATATTAGAGTGAGGTTGGAGGGGATAGAGTACACTGTCTTATCGCTTCCTAATTACTTATCCTTAATCCAATTGAATTAATCCAGTTGAATCCTTGCACACATACTCCAATATAATATACAAAGATGACCTCCGAAGAGAAAAGTCTCTAATATAATATGTATTTAGGATAAATCCATGGTAACTCATGTTACATTTTTACTTCCCTATTGAAACTAACAAAGCTAGCATACCATATTTATAATTATATCAACTACCCCCTTAATGGAAATTTCGTTGTTATAAAGCATAAAATGTGGGTCTCGTTTTATTTTGAATTTTCTAGGTTTAGTTTTTTTTAGTTTCAATAAAAATTGTTGGTAACTCACGTTACCTTTGGCGACATTAGCTTTTAGGCTAGTATGTACCCAATAAAAATTCTGTTCCGTTTAAATTAAATAAGAATATTAAAAATCAAATCCGTTTTATTAAATGTCTTACATATGAGATCATTAGCAAAATTAATGGTTTTAGAAACACGCATTTTTTTAGAGAATTAAATAATGGTCACTCATGTTACATGGATTTACCCTTTACATACTTCCCTCTTCAAAGGTCATCTTTTTTTAGAGTTGAAGCTAATATAGTCAACATAAAGTATCAAATAGACGAGAATGTAATGTTTCTTTAATAATAAGATATCCTTTTACCTTTCAGGTTTAGAAATGTGAAATAATAAATTTTTTGCACCACCAAAAAAGTAATGCGCCCATTAAATTCTCTTTTAGAATGCGAACATTTGCATTTCAATTTGGACCATTAAGAGAGCAGGCATAGGACTATCGGAGAAAAATTGTCCATTAGGCCGACGGTGGCCATGAATTTATGAATAGGAAATGTTCTTGGGAACAAAAATAGGGACGTTTGTGTGTATTGTCGCACATTTCTACTGAGCAAACGTAATCGGAGAGCCTTGAACTTTTCGTACGAATAATCCTATAATCATTTTGGAAATATTTTACAAAAGAAAAGAAGTTTAACTTTTGTTACTTTTACGAGTACAAACTATTATACCATTCAATCAACGGGCTCTTACAATTAATTAGTTAATTTGTATTTTCGTCTTTTCAATAAACATCTGTATTAAATCTTTATGAAAGTCGGTTTTTAAAGAAAATTGCTTATTGAAGAAATATATATCTCATACATATTATTTATGTGATTCAATTTGTTTTAATTAATTTGTGTTGTGACAGTATTATATCATATTTCGAGAGAATTTCCCAAGGTTACCTCGCAAAAATATTACAAAACATCATTTGCATTATAACATGTATCGAGACGAGATCTCTTTTTCATGGATCCATTTGGCAAGTCTATGTATGTTGATCGTAAAATTCTCAATGACTGTGCTTTATACGCAAGCAAGTTTGTGTAGGCGGCGCAAGGAGGCGGGGAATCCCGGTATTTATTGACTTTACTTTGTATGTGTGCTATTTCCATAGGAATCTGTATCATAGTCAGTCGTGTTAGAGACTAATTCTTTTGGAAGTGAACATATTAAGAATGTACATAAATAATTATAGCTTCTGATAACTATTTTCATCCGCTGTTGTGGTAACGGTGTGATAACACGCAAAGGAATGTGAGTAGGTTTTAATTACTTATCAAGAAACATTGTCTCTCTTCAAGGAGAGTAACTATAAAAAAAAAAAAGATATTACGGACGATTCCATTGATAGGTAACATAGCGTCTTTTTTAATTTTGTTCTATTATAAAAATAGTAGAACAGTTTGGACGTTTTCTATGAAATTTATTCGAGTCCAATCTGTCATACTGTGCAGTAGAACTAGTAGGATTTTTTTTGTCCAAACTGTTCTATCGTAGAACAAATAGTAGAACAGTTTGGAACAACCCAGATAAGGGTAGCATCTTACCCACTCGACGAAGCCTTGTATCGAAGCTGTGTATCGAATCCCGTCAGGGCCAACTTTGGAAAATAATTTTTCAGTGATTAAGATTTGTTATAAATCCTTTGGTAGTTCAGAAAAAATCAGCATAGAAACACACAGAGGCGGACACCAACTTAATTTTATAAAATGTATATAAATGTGATTTGCAACTATCAATCCTTTGTGTACAAAGGGTATTTAAATTTCATCCACACGAGAATAAAATTCCTAGAGCGCAACAAATATTCGCTCATCCGTGTAATCTTTATTGAAGAAAACGTTGTGTAGAAATATTCGACGTTGTCCCGACATTTAAATTAACGACAAAAACTTCCAACCCCGTTGCGAACTTTACCAATATGGCTGCTAACAATATGGCGGAACAATTTTAATAATTTGCGAACCTTAAATTTTTTGGCTTAGTCGAATGCCTAAGTCACATGGCACGCGTATATATAGCGGTGTGAGCGGTGGAAAATATCTCCTATATATTTTTATATGTATAGAGCGTTATTATTTTGACTCTGTTTTGCGCCGTCACGTTACGCTGGCTGTGTGTCAAGGCCTTGAGTTGATCTTAGCGAGGGCTCATTTACAAATTGTTGCTGCCTCGTGTATGAGTTTTAATATTACTAAGCGACTTTTTGCACAATGTTTCTGTGGCTTGTCCTCGTTCAGAATAATGGGAGTGAATTTTTATTGCATAAAGTGCTTGTCACAACAGATTCTCTTATGAATACTGCAAAATGTATTAAAATATTAATGGAAAAACAATGTTTGTATGAGTGAACAGAAACTAGTTAACTTGGTGGTTACTGCTGCCAGTTGTGCACTATCCAATTTACGACTATGAATTATTTTTTTTTATTATATGTATACATACAGGCCGGAATTTTTAAAATTCACGTGGAAGGAAAGTACTCTTAATATGCAGACCATCACGGCGAATAAATGTCTGCACCCTCTAGCCGTTGCAGCAAGACGGAATCTTAAGAATATTTTGGCGCAAATTAAAACAGTAAAATTATTTTGTATAAAAGCGCATGAAGGACTAGGGGGGAATGAGAGCGCGCAAGGAAGCGGCGGAAAGGCAGCGGGAAGAGGATCCCCTCTCCCAGCCAATCCGCCGGAGAAGGCTCGGGTGCAGGCGGGTGGCCTATATCCGCCGCCTTCCACCCTGACCGGGACCTGGGCGGTAGTCTTGGGGGAGACTGTCGCCCGTAGCAAGGTCCCCCGAGCAGGCCGGCGTACCTCCACTTTCGGGTACGCCAAGGTTCTGACAGGGAGCACAAGCCTCCCCGCGTTGGAAAGCCGTGGCGGGGTACCGAAGTCGTGTAAAAACGTCCCCACGACCCCGCCCATCAACGGCCGCGATAGATAGAAAGTCGTTGGCTTTTAGCCGGTAGGAATCCGGCATAACCCTGCAGTGTCCCCTTCACTGCTGGGTATCCAAGAGGATTTCCAAACGTTAAAAAAAAGGGGGGAATGAGAGAGCGGATCACTTAGCGAAGGAGGCAGCGGCTAAATAGGAAAGGAAACCGAAATACGACCAATGCCCGGTTTCATTCGTCAGGCGAAGCATTCGGATACGTTCGCTTTACGAATAAAATCAGAGGTACTTGGCGGAGAACACGGCTGCTTTGACCAAATTATTTTTCCCAAACGTAACAGGGGCATACAAGATCGTCAGGTCAATGGAACCCCAAAATTTGTTGGCACAAATATTTACAGGACACGGTCTCACAGTACTTGAATCGAAACAAGTGCAAGGAGAATCCATCGTGTATCTGCGACTAGAATGTAGCTGAAACTGTTCCACATATATTGTCGGAGTGTCCCGTATTTACAAAAGAAAGACTAGACGTAGAGTATAAAATAGATAGCAACGTAAGCACAGAAAAATTTAAAGATATTATGATTGGAAAAAATAGGAAAGAATTTTTAAGATGTTGTTTAAGTACTTATAGCTAAAAAAGTGATTGATAGAAATAAAGATTAATGTTAGTTGGTTAAGAATGCTAAGATATTATAAAATTGTAAGGAATGAATGGCGAATACATGTGCGGCATATTCAGGTTTCTTGAATAAAATAAAAAAAAAATGCGGAAGGATGTCGCGGGCAAAATCTAGTTTCATATGATACTGAAAAGCGACATTATTGCACTCGATGATGTCAATATCTTTATCTTTTATGGAATTTTCGCCTATACGAGACGTATACACTATTGATTTACCTAACAGGAAAAAGCTAGTGAAAGCTATAAAACATGTCACGGATCAATCAGTCAGCGTAATTCTGCGTTTATTCGCTGATAGGCGACACACTGTCTCAGAATTGTTGATATAGCACAGTATATTTCTTATCTCATAGTAACAGTGGCCATCATACTTTATTACGTAATATACTTTCAACAGAAAATCAATTCATATTGAGAATCGACAACCTTTTTTTTTATTTATAAGCAAATATTATTACCGAAAATAGTATCGGACGTAGGATTTTTGTAGTTTTTTTATGTTACTATTTTAAAACTAATTTTAGGGGCATAAGAATATAAAAAAAAATTACCAACCATGATAAACCCAACCTATAATTTTATACATAACTGAAATTTTATACAAATGGTAAAATATTTTATTGAATCGAGTGAGTAGTTTCAAAGATTACACCCTACATACAAACTTTACCTCCTTATATTTGATCTTTAAATAAGATATACTGAGCAATGAATGAACGTTTCTCCTATATTAAAAGCAAAAATTATATCAAAACTCACTATAGTTATTACTCATTATAGTAAACTGAATGTTTGAACCGTATTTCTTACTTCAACAAGATATACGAGTATTATTCCGATGATTTCAACAGTGTGTTAGTTGAAATAACACATATTGAACTACGTAAATACGTCTGGTTGCTTCCGCCTACATCCAATATAGCGTCTCACGTAAACATTCCTGGATATAATTATGTCACGATCTTCTATAATTACTTAACAGTATTATAACCGTCGTCGGTCGATGAACGTGTATTATAGTAATTAGTATTGGCAGCAGCCGAGCAATAAAGGGCAATCTGTGGATACACTCACTTGATATCCTCAACAAAGTACGTGATCGCCCCGAGGTTGGATGTTGGCTCAAACGTTTGACCAATTTAGGACTTGCGATTGCCAATTAGATTGTGAGCTGTACAAGTTGTTGGGGAGCTTTTCGACAAACTAGGTTTTGAATTTTCGAGTTCCAACGATAACCTGACTCACTTTTGGCTTCCAGGCAGATGAAAAATATTTATTTTTTACTCATTTCTACAAGATTTAAGTGACAAAAAAGCACCAGATTTATATGTACAAATTATCATGAAAATAAGTAGCTAACAATATTATAACTGATCCTAATTTTAATAATATTAATCTTTTGTGTGTAAAAATGTTAAATTGGTTTGTATACGCCTCAAAAACTAGAAAATGTGCAGACCGATTTTAATTAGGTTTTCACATGTGGAAAGAGGGATAAACGGGTAAGATTTTTATATATAAAATTTACACCCCGGGCGAAGCCTGGAGCGGATCGCTAGTAATATTTAAAAAAGGGAAAGTTTACAAATTTTGGATGTTTGTTACTCAATCACGCAAAAACGGCTGAACACATTTGGATGAATTTTGGCACGCAGATAGTTTATTACGTGAATATGTAGGATACTTTTCTTTCCGGTAAAATTTTAGGTATGCGAGAAAGTAACGAACCTTTTCTTACCCCGACTGTACATCTGAACTTGCAATTATGGGCGTTTTTCCATTAGCACGGCACGGCACGACACGGCAAGGCACGGCACGGCACAGCACGGCACGGCACGGCACGGCCCGGCACGGCTTGGCATTTGACTCCCGGCGCCGTCGTAACTGCATGTGTGTTGTATATGAATTGTAGCCGTGTGCGTGTGTGAGTGCGCGGCGCGGTTTACGTAGGACGTAAACCGGCCGATCAACACCAGCTCAGTGGAAAAACGAAGCCCCGGTGTGCCGTGCCGGGCCGTGCAGTGGCTAATGGAAAACCGCCCTGTATGTAGGCGACATTAGCTATCTTCAACTAAGTATACCGCCAGCCTTACTGCTATAAATTCTAATAAAATGCGCCGCAGAAACATGTCACTTCTGTGTATATATATTCACGAATACTCGTATATCTTCATGACAATTAAACTTATCAATTACGGTTATATAATTAGAGAATTGAGTTACTATGACGATCACCTAATGATTTGATTCCAACATTGGCTTTAAGCTAATTGATATTACAGTCTTTGTGATAATGTACCTGCATGAAACTATGAAATACTCGATTTGAGCGTCATCAAAGCTAACTAGTAATAAGCATAATGTACAATTTAGGCAATGTTATGTCAGAATGTACAATTTCAATTGGAAAATTCGTATTCAGCTGATTTATAATAATTGCTCTGTAGATCAAATTGCAGGTAGAAATATATCATTGTACAAGTCTACGTGTACATTTAGTAAATAATAAATTTAATATGAATCCGGAGTGTTTATTATTAAGTTTAATTAAGTAAAATATAAGATAGCTGTGTACTGTAAAGTAATATTTTGTTTATATATATATTATTTTATTTATAACTATTATTTTGTTTTGAGATATAAATTATACTTATATTTTTAAGTAAAAAAAAAGATTAATATTCACTATACTACTACTATTTTGACTATTTAATACCTACCTATATAAAATAAAGTTAAACAAAAGTCTTAGATAAAGTTAAAATAAAGTCTTTTTTTTTACAAAAATTTTTTAACGAAAAGTTAGTGTCTTGTCTAGAAAACGTATTAACATAAATTAACTAAATGTTAGAATAAGGTCTTTTATAATAAACTCTTGTTTCTGTTGTTCTAATAATGTTTTATACAAAGAATAAATGAATAAAAACTCACGTATAATTTTATACAAGTTTTGTAGATAATATTTTTATTAAAAAAAAAACATAGGTACATTATTTTTAGTAGCAATGAATTATTAAAATTTATAAAACTTTAAAAAAATCTCTACAGCTTTACTGAGTTATTTGAAAAGCTACTTAACATTAAACCTAATTAGTAACTACTCTAATTTAATTAAATGTGGATCTTGACATCACTAGCTGTAGGTACATACTTAGTCGTATAAGCAAACCGTATAAATTAGATAGCACCCAACCAATTTGCCGTGAGTAAATATTGATAATCTCCTTAAAACAATAGCACTATGGAGACAAACACATTATTGCCTGTTTGCCAGGCGTCCATAATAGTTAGAGCTCCCTTTATTCAGGCAGCCGGGTTTGCTAAATCGAATTAACTTAATATATATGTAATAAAATTTAAGTGTACAAAATGTATGTCAAAGTAGATATACTTTTATAACTACAAAAAACAATTTTTTTTTTCATTCTGTTTACTCCGGCTAATCTCTGAAACGGCTGGACCGATTTTGACGGGACTCATTGGCAGATAGCTGATGTTATAAGGAGTATCTAACTTAGGAAACAGTGTCCAGTATACCGCGCGCAATAGAAAGGTTCAGCTAGTCATATAATATTAAGTTTCATTCACAGGTGAAATATTATGAAATATTATTGAAATTTTATGCTATTAATATGATATCAATAAATTTTTAATTAGTTCATGTGGTTACTTATTATTTATTTCTAATGTATAGGTATTCAAACAGGCTGAAGGCTTACTTGTTAGTAGGTGGCTATCGTCATATATATAACAAGCATACGTCTTGTTGCAGCCAGACGAGCTACCCAAAGATTAGGAACCGCAGGGTGCTCTGCCACTGCTTGCCAGATCCAGACCAGAGCCAAATTTCAAAAGTTCGTTTGGTGGTGCCGGGCAAAGTTGAGCAAAGCAGTGACTATATCTACTCAAATTAAATGAATTTCAAAACTAATGTATCTATATTGATTCTCGTTGTATTGTAGATTGTATACAGGTGGTAGGTTTTAACAGTTATTTTTCAAGAATCAATTAAATTAAATACTATCCTGTAAATTGAACTGTAAAATTTAATAAAATCAAAATTGCAATTCAAGCATATGTAAGGTCGTAAGTATATACGGGTGTCACGTTATGTTGGTCCCTGCAAGTAACACTTGAGCAAACAAAGATACCTAAACACTACTAATAAATATGTATGAATTTGTAAATGAAGGACTTAGTTTAATAATCAAATACAGGGTTTGCTTTTGAATATTTAAAATACATAACAAGAATTATAGATTTTATTATAAAATAAGTGGTCCCTTTAAAACCATTTGCCCCACTTACACAGTAAAAAGCATTACTTGTACAGTAAAAGATTGTAAACATTTTTGTTTTTCATTGTTACACTAGAAAATGTTTCAGAAAATTAAAACATTTCTAATGTTCTAAAACGTCCTTGACGAGGTCGAATTAAAGTAAGCTTAGTGTCTTAAGACACTGATCCTCTAAACGCCTAAAGTCTATTTACATGTTTTCATAAAATAGGTACAAAAATTAATTCGCAGACTTTTATAAAAAAATGTAGACAGAAAATATCTTACTGATTCAATATAAATTAATTCCAAAAGTACTATCCATCGCCATGAAATTTTGCATACACGTTGTCCGAGATAGAGGGTATGTTGTAGAGATCTTTTGCCCAGAAAAAAGGAATCAGAAAAAGGTTCCCGAGAAATAAGTTAAATATAAAAATATACAAAAATATTTTTATTATAAATGTTTCATCTAACTAAATGATAAAAAGTTCATTATTAATCATATAAAAATAAAGATCCATTCAATAACCTGCATCCAAATATTTCAATAATGAAGGAACCTATGTATTTTGATAAATGTACACAAAACTTTGCCATTAACTAGTCAAGTTTGACCTTTCCATATTCATTCAACCATTCAGAGCTTCCATATCAAAGCGAGAAATTGCTAATTGCATTCCATTCCATCGATACAGCATTTAAGTTAGAAATTGGTTTGCCATCAATTTCCCTACTTTGTGATGGTTTCATTAGAGTTTATTAAAAACAAAATATGCTGATGTTTTTTGACGTTTTAACGTCTTTATATTTGCTTCCATAGTGAGAGGCCATTCAGGAAATGCTGAATTAGTCCAGCCTCCTTCGTGTTTTGCGCTTAGTAACACATTTAGCGATTCATTTTTGTTTACATTAGATAGACAGAAAGATTGTTTTTCTTTATCTAATCATAAAACAGTATTTTCGGGGCAAATATAACCAATATATTATATAATATTTATATCAATATTACGTTTCAATAGAGATGAAAATCAGCCAGTTTGCTAAAGCATTAAGTATATTATCCAATTCGTGAACATTGTTTATCAGACAAAGCCTTACATATTTTTCTTGCTCATTATGTTGTTTCCTTGTAACATTAGAAGCATTATGAAAAATTATACGTTGTCAATAACAGCGTAGTGGGTATCAAGTGTGATAAATGGGGTCTCTCATTGTTTATGTAAGCGGCGAGATGAGGCGGTCAATAGACCTTCCATTTGGCCTTCGCCACTACTGTTTTGTGTTCCCGTTAACGACGTTTCATTTGTTACTAGTTGAACAAGCACCAATTATTCCCTCATTGGCAGTTTCTCTCATGTGCAAGTCCAGCTAAATCCTCTTTACCTCAGCGGAGTAAGAAGTGATGGTGATGCGTAACGTTATTATGTTAAAAGAAGAAAAAGTTCATGAAAGTTTTCAGAAAGTTTGTGTACATAATTTACATAAAAATGATACCATGCGTTCTATCAAGGGCGGTATTATAAAAAAATATATAGGTAAAATAGTAAATATATAAAATAACATACGTGTATTTTATAAGTATAAAATACTTATAAAATACACGTATGTTACTCGTTGTTAATTCTATAGGTGAAGGAACTTTCAAAATAGGTCGAGTAGTTTTTGAGTTTATTCATTACAAACATAAAAATATTCTCTTTCTAATAAATACTTATACTTATATAATAAGATTAAGTATAAATAAAATAAAAAATAGCTTTCCGCCTGTGTCTCTCCGCTAACTCCTTCAGAACAACTCAAAGAACTCTGATACAGTTTTCACTTTTGCAAAGAGCATTGATTGTGGAATGTTTGTGTATATAATTTGCAGAAAAAAATGCATCATTCCGAACCCGGAGGCGGGTCGCTAGTATTAATTAATTTAGTATTAATTAATTTAATATATTGTTTATATATACATAACATTCTAAATGTAAAAAATATTTGTTACGACCCGAATGTCGTTAACAGTAACGCCGCTAGATGGTTGGGGTTGTCCCTAAATGTCTTAGGGGTATTGTTAGGGACCCGGATTTGAGAGGCTCGAATCAAACAATAGTTTGCATCAGAACTGCAAAGCTACAATTTCCCTGGACGGAGATATGCGAGAACATTATTCTGTGAGCTCCTAACAATACAAGAATATACATTATCGTCACCAAGAGCTCGTGTTTGTCTTGACAGATACACTTTGTGGAACCTCAATTTCTATCTTATGAAATAGTACAGTCTGGTATATTACTTTTATTTTGTTAAAGGGCAGGTTACTTGATAGCAGGTAGGCTTACTCGATGGTTTAGCTGTCATATGCCAATTAATGACATCAAGTGGGTACGCATGTTCTTTTTTGACCCTGATAGGAAAAATGTTGTGCCATGTTGGGTTGGGAAATATGATTTCTAATTCCTTACATACGCACCGAAAGATATTAGCATAAATTCTTTTAATTTACTGCGATATTGTGTAACTAATTAAATCTATAATTACTTACAGCAGATCTACTTCTCTATATAAACATACTGTTAAGATGTCGTATAGTTTATATCTGAGATCTGAGTTAACATTACAGACGATTCACATATTGTATGGTGGTAATTATGACAATGACAAATGACAAGTGTGCTCCGACTATAGTTGGATTAGGAAGGGGTAGCACTGGCACTTTCAAGGTTTTTGTACGTCTCTTAAAAATAGGTAGTCGTTCCTTAAAAGACATCTATTCAGTTATGACATAAAAGTAGTTGATTGTAAAGACGCATGCTTGGTCATTATGTTTTAATTAGTTTTATCTAAAATCATAGTGTTTTTTTACGATGAAACCCGTCCACTCATTTTAATTGCCACGACACCCGTTGTAAGCTACCGCAAGCTTTAAAGACTGAAGAATATTAATTTTATCTTTTACTTATATATTATGGTTCCTGTAAAATTTTATATCGTTTTGTAGTACTCTCGAGCAATTTATTTCTTAACAAGAGTGTTGTTTTAGTGGAAACTGGCTGTTTTTAATTAAACCGAGACTTTATTTCTGTATTCTTGGTATCCTGTTTACTACTCAACTCTTTTAATATTGAATTAAAGCTTCTTTCAGACTACCAAAGGCGATATTATTTCATTATAGTTATTCATTAAAATAATCGATGGCTCAATTTATAATGTAGATACAGATACCTATAGATAACCTCAATAATAATATATGGCGCATTCCCGATGCTAACTTAACATTCTCCATAATATTTCAAATATTTTATTTTAAATATATAATAAAAGATCGAATAAAATAAAAATTAAATTAAAAATAAAAATTTAAGTGATTCAAATACAAAAAATAAATTAACAGGGGGGTAATTTTAACCTCAAATAATTATAAAACCTCAGTAGAGATAAAATAAAAAAATAAAAATATTAACTTTCTATTAACTCTCACTAAGCGCCCTACCTCACCGGGACGCCAAGGCCACGTAGCCGACGACGTGGACAACAATTTATATTGACATGTATGACACGCACTTGGCGACGGCTTGCAAGCGTGGCTAGTTTAGAAGCGTGGCCACGAACGTGAGCGTTCTGCGTGGAGACCGGAGACTTTGGCGACGCGACGACGTCGCCAATAAAATGTATGCGAGTAAACTGCGTCTCACTCACTCAGTGTCCTAATCGGTGGCCAAGACGGTAGCACGCGCGTTCTATTTTTAAGTTTTGTGTGATTTTTTTAGTAAAAATAATGAGTTTCGATACCGGAGGTTCATTGTTGAAATACAAAAGCGTCCATTCTCTATACGAAAACTGACAGAACTGACTGACAGACGGTAACCAAGCGGTCACTGGCCACTCCATTTGGCGACCGTGGGTAGCCAACCTACGTCGCCAGCGACGTGGCCGTAGCGTCCCGGTGAGGTAGCTCACTAACTCTTCCTCTGCCCCACATACAGAAGTGAAGTTAGCGACTCGAAGATTTCGAAGACTCGAAGATCGAAGACTCGAAGACTCAAGTTGGGTGTGTGTATTGATAGGTTGTAACGAAGTTAATGGCACAAAGAATAGTTTTGATTTACCGACCCACATACAGAAATCATCTAAATGTGCCTATCATTACCGTTTCATAGTCTTCGCATTTTGCATAGTCACGTTGGAATTGTGTATTCAGATATCGTGATCAATATTCCGGCCACGAACCGAATCCGGACATTATCTTGGACCGTCTACTCTAGTTTCTTAGTAAAATTTATTTTATTTTACTTGAACGCTTAAGTGTAAGTGTAAGTATTTATGTGGTGTCATATAATTTTTTTTTAAGTTAAAACTTCTTTTGCTTGTTGGAACTTGAACTCGAACTTTTGAATAGGCACGCTGGGCTCTTTTAATTTATGGAAAATAGTGAACTCTCGCCGTCACGCTCTGTGAGCGACACCCTCAGTGTCGGTTGATTGTATAAAAAAGCGCCATCTACCCGAATCAGTGCGTACTTCTTTGTTCATAATAAGCTTAACTTCCCCAATAGTTTGTTAGAATCAATTGGCTGTTATCTATTTTTCTTTCAAATGATCTTATCTTTTCAAAACACCCCAAAAAGCAATTCTCCAAAATCCAACATAGATAAGCAATTTATTACAAACACAAACATGGGAACAAACTGAATCATTCCGAATAATGAATTCTTCATATGATTCCCTATTAATATTAGATCGCAACCAAACTTGTAAGTAAAGGTATATGGATAAAATACAGTTCAGTCCAGATATTAATAATGTCAAGACAAAGGGCTGATCGAGAATGAAGTCGAGTAGGTACTAGTTATAAAATGGACACTTGTAATCGCTCTGGTGTGGTGTCTTCTCAAGGCCTGCTGCATCTCAGTACGCTTACCATCGAATTGAGACTCAGACCAAAGATTTAAATCGAGAGATGCGGCATTACTAGCAAAAGTGTGTTACAAAATACAACATATATTATACTAAAGACAAAAGTATAAAATACATATACCTTTGTCTAAACACACTTATAAACACAGACAACACATTCCTTACTTCAAACGTGACTGTGACGATAGCGACGCTCTCAACAAGCGACCGTCACGCACTGTAGCTGGCGTGAAACTGTAGTTGGGTTGAGCGCCTGCGCCCAACCCATTGTTAAGAATTTTCAATTTGTTTTTAGTATGGCGCGAGGAGATTACGCCGCATCTTTCGATTTAAATCTTTGACTCAGACGAAGAGATAGTTATGGGCGCGCCGCTGCTTGAAGGGCTTGAGGAGCTTAGCGTAGCAAAAAAAACATAAAGCTCACCGCAACACAGGTTTATTACAAAGAATTGGTTGACTACATACAAATGTAATATGAAAATTGAATTATGTCCTACATAGTGAAAAGTGGCCTTGATATTCGAAGGCGTTTCACTCTCTCAAGATACATTAATCTTAATAATATCAGGTAATTTGTGAATGTGATCATGGTGTGTACTGTACATATTATGCAGTTCATTAATTAAGCATAATTGATCTATTATGTGTTCACTGTGTACACACTCACTGTGAATATCATAATTGATACAATATAAACACTTGTTATATGAATAGAATTATTAGACTAGCATTGATGTTTCAAGCTATACATAATATGACAAACTATATTAGGTACTAGCTGGTGCCTGCGACTTCGTCCGCGTTGAAAAAGAAAAAAGTAGCCTATCCTGTGTTCTGTACGTCTAAATGTTATCTAGCAAGTGTCTTGAAAATCAGTTAACTCGTTTAAGAGTTATGGAGGGACATACATACTTAGATACATACATAAATACATACATACAGAAAAAAATTCTAAAAATCGACAATTTATTTTCAGTATCATGTATAGAGCCTATAAACACGATATCTCTGAAAACAAAGTAACTTACTCCATGACCAACCCATACAGATTAGTATTAGTATTGATATTGATTATCTATGTATATATTATACATATTAAAAAAAAAAAAAAATTTGTACTTATGTTTTCGAGGTAAAAATTAGTTTACAGAACTTTTGTCTGTTGGTGCCTTTGTTTATGCTAATGAATTTGGTTCGGCTTAATCGATTTGAAGGCGGTTTATACTGATGCATTAATGATTAATATAGGATATCTACTGTTTATCCTTAAAAAAAAAAACTAAATGTAAAGTAATATTTGTGTAAAGTGCGAACAGTTATAATATAATATAATATAATATAATATAATATAATATAATATAATATAATATAATATAATATAATATAATATAATATAATATAATATAATATAATATAATATAATATAATATAATATAATATAATATAATATAATATAATATAATATAATATAATATAATATAATATAATATAATATAATATAATATAATATAATATAATATAATATAATATAATATAATATAATATAATATAATATAATATAATATAACATAACATAACATAACATAATATAATATAATATAATATAATATAATATAATATAATATAATATAATATAATATAATATAATATAATATAATATAATATAATATAATATAATATAATATAATATAATATAATACAATATAATATAAATGCGCACACATAGAAATAATAAATCCCACTGCGGAACATTAATATAATGTTTAAAGTATATTAGATTTCTTTGTGTCTTTTAACTTAACGAGGGGAATTTGAATTTACCGGAACTCTCTAAGCTACAAATGAAAGTTAAATAAGTTAGTAGCGGAACGGTTATAGAGCATTAATAGTAAAAGGTTATTAGTGGCAGGGAATGTTGTGTTTCAAAACTTTCACATTATTTGTAAAATAGGCCTTCTGCACGATGGCACCACTAACAAAAACAAAATCGAACCTATGAAAGTTAGTGACACGAAAAGTCACTCACTAACTTCCATAGGTTCCTTTGATGTGAAATCTAATTCAAATTCATAAACAACATACCAAATAACATTTCATTAAAAATTTAGATTGACGAAATCAAGAATGAATCAACATAATTATCAACAACAACAACACTTTTTGAAAACAACAAAAATTTTCACGAAAATGTTTCTAAAACGTAAGATTTCGTTTGCTTCAAATGCAACTAGATAACTTGGAAATGGACAAGATAACTTATCTGTACAGATTATATCCACCTATTTCATGCGCTCCGCTTCTCACCTTTAATGAGTTTTGTAAACTTATTTACTTTTAACATTTAAACTGACAAACACAGGTTGAGTTCGCGACCGATTCTTTAATGCAGGTTACACGAGGAACAATGAACTTATATTGTTACGTTATTTGTTTTAGAAATAACAAAGAAACTGCATTTATGCGTAGTACGTAGAATATAGAAAGAAACAAAGAAAGAAAGAAAGAAAGAAAGAAAGAAAGAAAGAAAGAAAGAAAGAAAGAATCTTATTCACACAACACAAAGACACAAACATAATACAAATATTACAAAACAGAAATTAATAAACAGGTAAAAGATGTGTGTGTGTGTGTGTGTGTGTGTGTGTGTGTGCGTGTGTGTGCGCGCGTGTGTGTGTGTGTGTGTGTGTGTGTGTGTGTGTGTGTGTGTGTGAATCGGATACTGCTGAGTGCTGATGCTAGATCGGACCTGCAGCGCTGATTTTCAGCCAGTATGACACAATGTCGCTCTTTAAATCATACGGTTTTCTCTATTGGAAAGAGTGATAAGCGGTATACGAGTATATATCTATTAAAAGTAAAAATGTATACCTAAATTTGTTGCTTAGCTTAGCGCAAAACTTAAGAACGGCTGTCTTTTTAAATATTCGTTGAAGTGCGAGGAAGGTTCATATGAGGAAAAAAATTGGTATAATTGGCCATACATTTTAATCTAACGTTGACATGTAAAATACATCAATCAAAAACATTTTTTTTTGTTTAAATTACACATCAGCTGCTCAGTTTAATAAATAAATGATAGATTAAGGGCCTCTTTCAGCATCTGTCAAGTAGGCTAGCTAACTGTCATTTAAAGACACCGGTAACCGGGGATAATGGATTAAATAAAATCGCCTATGGAAGGATGCACTAAGCCGAGTGCATAATTTAATAACATGAAATTATTTTTGGTGAAAGACAATTTCAAAGTAAGGATACGCCCAACGGAACATTTTACACAAACTTGCTTCTTATAGACAAACAGTAGCGCCATCTGTTAGAAAATATTAGAACTCGTACGAACACCACAGAAGCGCTCTGTACGTCTAGCTGTCATTGGTGCTAATTTCCGATTTTGACACCAACGCGTGGGTGCCATTAACTAGGAGCGTTAGCCCTGTCCTTATGCAGTAATATAGTAAGTCAATGGTGAAAGAGGCCCTAAATAACTTAGAGTGCGTATAGTGCGAGTTTTACTAGATCAAACGCATCGAACGTGCGTTAGCCACTAGGTGGCGCTGCTACATTCCCATACAAATTGACGTTTACGCGTTCGATGCGTTTGATCGTAAAACTTGCACTACGTACTCGGAAAAGAATTCAACTTAATTAAATTATCGTGTAAAACATTTTAGTTAAGTAAAAATTTAACTGTTTCCCTTATCTTTATTCATCTCCGAAAACAAAATTATACTGTAAGCGGTGTTATTTCATTAGCTTATTTACATAAAAAGGTGTTCGTGTTTTTTCTAAATTACATGTTGTTAATGTTTTGTCCAGTTAACATGTTGTTATTTTATTTCTAACACTGGCTAACTGGCTTGTTCTTTTTTGCTTCCGTTGAAACTTTGGAATAAAAAGTATACTTAGGTAGGTATATTAAAAATTCTTGTTAAAATGAAAATATGTTGTGTAAAAAATCAAAGTCAATCCATTGGCTATAGTTTTAGAGTTTTGCGGACATTAACATAATAGAAGCTAAATCAATACTAATAATAAATCTGTAAGTGTAGGTATTGTATGTACTATGTATGTTCCTCCATAACTCTTAAACGAATCAACTGATTTTCATGAAACTTGGTAGATAAACATTTAGACGTACAGGACACATGATAGGCTACTTTTTTCTTTTTCAACGCGGACAAAGTCGCGGGCGCCAGCTAGTGTTTTTATAAAAATACTATAGCTGGGCCTGCGACTTCGTCCGCGTTGAAAAATAAAAAATATATGTACGCAATATAAAGCTTGACCTATTGTTGCTATATACACTTTGGACAGGCGTTTTTTTTATTTTGGATGATCCCTCAGCAACAGTACTTTTTTCTGGGTGAAAAGTGTCCTATCCTTTCCTTTCCTTGTATTATATACTTTGATTTTGTTTAAAATTAAGCGTAATTGTTGTCATTTTATATTTTAAAGATGACAAAAAGAATAGGATACTAGTATCCTGAGTCTCTTTTGGGGCTTTTTTTCTGAAAGCTGGTAAATTAAATTTATAATGACGATCATAAGAGTTTTTTGAAGAATTCTAATTGATAAATATATTTTGATTTGATTTTATTTGTATCCCTGACAACGTGTATGGAAAATTTCTTGATGATCGGTTGAGAAGTAAAAGCGTGAAAAGGTAACAAGACACACAGTTACTTTCAGATTTATAGTATGGATGGTATATTATACCTACTAGTCCATACTAATCCAATGTGGATTATTAATATAAGCTGATGTAATCATAGCTAAAAAAAAGCTATCGTAAGAAAAACTCTAGCATTAAGAAAAACTCGGGAAAACACAAACTTGGTTACTGATTTCGGCAGTTTCCTTCCCCTCAGAAGATAAGTTTTGGACGGTTTGCATAATATTGACTTAGCAGAATATTGGGGAACATGTTTGAACCCCTTTCGCAGTGATGTTAAGGGACGTAGTTCGAACTTGACTTCAATTACACCATCGCTGAACCATTTTAGTATTATAAATTTATTTTATACTGGCTGACGCCCGCGACTTCGTTCGCGTTGAAAATGAAAAAAGTAGCCTATTCTGTGTCCTGTACGTCGAAATGTTTATTGGAATTTGCGTCACAAATTCCAAAGCGGCACATAAAAAGAACGCCTTTGACAGAATTATGGCGGACTCTTGCCTTCACGCGTCAATGGTAAAAGGTAGTAACGATCAACTTCTACTATTTCATTTTAAACTCTAATGGGTTGACGTAAAGTTACATTTTCTTTAAATTACGTATTCATTATTATGTTTGATTTGTTTTAAATGACAGTTCATGCTCTACGCATATGTCACTTTTAAATGTTCCATAAAATTCTAATGTTTTGTATGGCACGCGGGTTCCATGTTGTAGTAGTTTGATGCTACCAAGTTTCATGAAAATCAGTTCTGTTAATTCGTTTAGGAGTTATTGAGGAACATACATACATACAATATCTACACTTACAGATTTATTATTAGTATTGATGATATTTTGTAATCAATAAATGAAAAATATTCGAAAACCTCGGAGAATTATGTACCATTTCTGTACTAAAAGTAACTTATTTAATCTGAGCTAAAAGTCTGCTCATGTCTTGTTAATAAACAGTTGCCGGTTTTTATATTTTTCGCGATCTATCGGGGACCTAACATTTTTTCAGGATACTGTTTATCCTATTTGTTAATACAGGTAATAAACGCTACTTACCCGATCTATGTGCTAAACATCGAAATCCGTTCAGCCGTTTTTGCATTATTGAGTAACAAACATGCAAACATACAAACTTTCGCATTTATAATATTAAAAGGATAGTGTGAATAATTGATTATGTTGCATTTTTTTAATGTAATCTTGTCAGACAGGCTGACAGTCCACCTAGTGGATGGCATAGTAGGATTAAAAATAAGGGATCAAGAAGCCGAAATACAACAGCACACATTCTGTTATTTTGGGGTAGTCTTCTATATAGGGATGGTTCTGGTTACTGCAAAACGCTGCCAATACTTGCCGGATCCAGACTAGAGCCAACTTTAAAAAGTTCATTTCCAAAGGCCCGTTCCGGGAATCGAAACTGGGGCCCTCTCGACCAATGGGCTCGTCAAAATTTCGGTGTAAATGTATTCTTATTTTTTTTTACACGCGTCGTCGTACCGAGTTGAATATCTTGTACGACCGACTCAAGGGAGGACTGCAAACTTCCGAGCGTAACCAAATTCTCTCATTGTACGCTACTTTTGTTTGACAAACAGTGTACGTGCAAAATGTAGTTTCTTTAGTGGCTTTGCTTGGATAAGATTCAATAGGTGTGGCTTAGTCATATTTCCTGAAGTTCTTCCCCTGGGTTTTATGTATTGCAAACAGTGATGTGTTAAGTAAGTACTAGATTGAGCACTCCCTACGATTTCTTGCTAAATTCATGTTCCAACGCGGAAGGTGCGCGGGGGACGGCGCGGCAGTAGTGTCAAGGTCAATACGTCAAGTCGTAGACAACTGAATATTAATATGGCCGACCCGATAAGCACGTCGGTTTTAACCAATTAAATATTAACCTATTAAACGTTTCAAAATGAATAAAACTTACCTATGGAACGTCACACCAGCAGTTTTACCAATATTTTTTGTTGTATTTTTGCAATATCTCATCACACAAGACGGCATTTTTATTGGTTTTGAAAATAATAACGCGCCTAATCTCTACAAGTGCGTATGACAGACTATGAACGGGTAGGACGTCGGAACTCCAATCACTTGCAACACTCATCGCGTCTAGAGTGTTCCATCTAGTACGTAGTACTTAACATATCACTGATTGCAAAATCAAATTGAGTCGAAAATAAAACAATTCATTCACCTCTATTTTGTATGAAATGTGAAAGATGAACAGCATTTTCACCAACTCTCGGCTTCACTAATTGTCTAAGAAAAACAAAACAACTTCTAAGAAAACCAATGCGGACAATTTTCCTGACAAAAACTATGTTATAAATAATTAAAAAAATCCAACCTACATTTTTTGAATTGTATTGCAGCAGGTAGTTATATAAAAATATTTTAAAATAATCATGATAGTATTTAAACATTAAAATTAAAATTTAATTTACTTTCAGGCAACTGGATCCACTG
This sequence comes from Synanthedon formicaeformis, assembly GCA_945859745.1. Taxonomy (NCBI): domain Eukaryota; kingdom Metazoa; phylum Arthropoda; class Insecta; order Lepidoptera; family Sesiidae; genus Synanthedon; species Synanthedon formicaeformis. Next base: position 2,317,728 of record OX243964.1, read on the forward strand.
TTACATTATTATATTATATAATATTAATTATTCTAGACAGTTCTTTTTTTAAACAAATAAGTAAAAGCATTTTTTTATATACCAACAGTACTAAGATAAAAGATAAGAAAACAAAAGAATAAGAAAATGCCTAAGAACTACCACCAACATAATATGTAATATATTATAACAATAAAACAATATATTATTATTTTGTTAAATAAACTATGTAGATCAATGAAATGGGATGTAATGACGAAGGTTGAACGTTTGTATATTTGAATTTCTTGGGTGAGCGATTAAACTCGTGATTGATCGGCCAAAAGATACGGCTCTAATCTCCACTATATTTAAACGGGGAATAAAAAGAATCAGGTCAAAAATAAACAAAGCACATTTTCGTATCACTTCCCGATCCCGGAGGTGTCGTTAACCTCCCTGTAATCACGTTTGTGGCTGTAAACCGCTTTACTGCGCCCGCAAACAAATTAACGAATTTTACTGCTAATAAATAGGTGCAATAAAGAATGTGTACGCACTGCATGTTGTAAATTACTCGTGAGAGATTTTGGCTTTAATTTTTTTTAATAAATAAATAGCTTTTAGAATATATGTGTATTTATGTGCGTTTGTGCACTCTATTTCAGAAACAACTCAACGTATTTGGCACAAAGATTAACGTATAGGATACTTATATTATCCTAAAAATTTTTTAGGATCATGTAGGACTTAAAGAAAACGAACTACAAAGCGTACGATATCGCGGGCAGAGCTAGTTATTAATAAATTTATTTAACCAACTGTTGTCCGGTAACTTTATTTTGCTTAAAGTTTCCTCTTAGCTTCAGCTTAAGTTTTCTCAGCTTAAAGTTCTCAACGATCTCTGTTTAATTAACAATTGCCGTCACCGCCAGAATGGTGACAATCAAATAGAATTAAATAGCCACAATATTGATTTAATTCGAGTCTGTTTATGCACGTCCTGAGGGCCTAGTGCGAGTTTTACTCTATCATACGCGTCGAGCGCGTAAACGTCAATTTGTATAGGAATGAAGCAGCGCCACCTAGTGCTTAACGTGTACGTCTGCTTCATTCCCATACAAATGCTAAATGTGTAGTCACTCGAGCGTCGTGGGGACCTATTGGACTTTGAAGATTTGATGGTAAGAAGAAAAAAAGGTTATATGAAGTTTTTTATTTCAGCGGTGGGGTGAGCGTCTACAGGCGTTTAAATTTTTGTAGGCGCTGTATTTTAAAAAATCCTCCATATAATCGTCAGATTAAGAATCAGCACGATCAGGACTTTAGGCTGAACCGTCTCTATGAAAATCTGACGCGCTCGAGTATTACAAAATGAGAATCGTCAAAAATATTTTTTGCATTTTCAAAAAGCTGCCACGAGCTTGCGTTACATCCGAATCGTCTGAATTTTAAATGGGAGCTTAGTTTAGGTTCACTTAACATCCCCTCTGAAAATCTGACGCGCTCGAGTTGTATTTAAAATTTTACCCCCACCCCCGCCAACCTTATCAACCAAATCGTCAGATTATTAAAATGCACACTTTTCAGCATGTAATTAATCTACCATAGCTTAATCTGAGGCGCTCGAGTGACTCCAGAAATCCCCTCTTGGGCTCCCCAACCATTACGCGTTCGACGCATTTGATCGAGTAAAACTCGCACTAGGCTCTCTGTAGTGTGAATTTTACAAATTTCATATTAAGACTATTCAGATGTTTTTATATTAAAGGGTAGCAGACACGCTGACTGCCAACTTATTGGTTGGTGGTTCCCCTTGACGTTGATTTTTGGGACACCAGCTGAATCAGGCATGTATAATAATTAATGTTGAAAAATCTATTTGTTTACCGACATCGAAACGTGTTGACTAAATAATGAATGTAACATTAAGATCCATGAGGAGATTCCACTTGGCCAAATTATTCGAGTAGTGTTCAACTCAGTTGAGGTAGGTAAAAGGTAACTTGCGGTTAGTAACAGTAATTGCAATTTCCAATTTAACGTGTCATTTACAGCTACGTTATCAATAATGCGGTATGTTAATCATGGTATAATAATAGTCACATGAAATCGAATTGGAATCCGCTTAATTGTTTGCGAGACCAATGCCGATTGACGGAAAATTACTGCGGCGGTGGAGCGATTGAAAAATTTACATTTCATTTTAGGGGAAAAAAACCGAAAATTTATGACCATAAAACATCTACATAATCATTTATAAGAGCGAGCATCTATATAACGGCTCCGTGTTTCTCCAGTTTAAGTACAAGAGATGGAAAAATCCTGGGACAAATTATATTTATATTGTCACATATATTTTTTAGATAGGGTATCACTACTCGTCGTCCAGCCCAATAACAGATCTAGGGTTCTGTCGTTTACTATTGACCGCTCTGTGAACGTCTTAGTAAACATCAGATACAATCGCCTCTAATAATTGTTAGATTATTGCTCTGTGTTTTGACAGGAAGGATGCCTAGTTTTTTTTATTTAATTGTGAAGGTACGAGAAGTTTTGCAGCCGATAAAAAGGCCAGACTGTAGGTAGCAAAGCCCTTTTCCTTTTTCGACAAGAACCGTGGAGGTCCGTCAAAGAGCAGCCAATTACTAAAATTGTATTAAATCTCTGTAAATAATTACTAATAATTCATAAGTAGCGTTAGGAATATACTCAAAACGATACAAACGCTGAAGCAGAAAATAGTGAGCAGATGTTTAATTAATTTCTCATCAAACGCCAAGCGCACGTGCCAGTAAAACTTCGATGTTCACCCATAGACAACAAAAGTAGGACTGATGAAAATCTATAAATTAAGTAAACAATACCCATAGAATATATTATTTTATGGAAATTCTTTTATCAAATGAGATTTCCGGAAATTCTACACTGTTTTCAATTAAACCCACCATACCAAATAACTAATTAATACAGGCAAAACATGACCACAGGATGTTACTCTAATTAATACTGTGGACTTCGCATTTGCTTTTGTTGTTATTTTTATTTTAGCAAATTCTAGGCAGCAACGACAACTTGATTTTATTTTGACCAGCCCCTTGGATTTGAGTTCGATTCTCGACAGGGTTAATTTCGAAAATGAACTTTTCAAAGTTAGCTCTGGTCTGGATTTAAAAAGTACTAGGTACTTGTTAATGGCAGAGCATTTTGTAATTATTGGGCAGCACGTCTGGCATCACCCCCTCATGGAAGACCACAGTGAAATAACAGCACGTGTGCTGTTATGTTTCGATGAGTGAGTAAGGGATGCTTTTCTAACCCCTTATCCCTAATCCTGCCATGATCAGTAGTGCATCTTGCAACAACTGTGGCATTTCATATGTATAGGCGACTTATACCATCACCTACCATCAAGCTGACCATTACCATTCTATATGACGATCTTCTATAAAAAATAGTAAGGGTTAAATAATAATAACATCTCCGCCGAATATGGTCTCCATGTTTAAAATATGTGTATAATGAAGATTTTTTTTGTTTATTTTTTATTTTTTTTTATTTTATTATCTTATAGTTAAAAATCTCAAGTCAAGTTATATAACGGTTTTTTACCACTCGATTCTTCACGATGTACATACGTCCACTGCCAACCGTTCCTTTGACATTATCGCTTCGATGAGCGGGTGGTTAACCAAGACAGCGTTTCGACTCTTAAACTCATCTAAACTAATGACATACACCTATATATCTAGGTATGTCCTGCTCATTCAGAATGCAGCTAGCTGATTCTTTGAGTTTTGTTAGTTTCGAATTATGTCAACCATTTTGGCTCTCGAAATTGTTCTCTGTATTTAGAATCATATTGGTTCAGAGAAATGCCGAACATTGGAGCAATTCTTCATTTCTCATCTAAACTAATGATATATACTTATATATGTAGGTATATCCTCTCATTCAGAATGCAGCTAGCTGATTCTTTAAATTTTGTCAGTTTCGAATTATGTCAACCATTTTGGCTCTCGAAATTGTTCTCTGTATTTAGAATCACATTGGTTCAGAGAAATGCCGAACATTGGAGCAATTCTTCATTTTTCATCTAAACTAATGACATATACTTATATATGTAGGTATATCCTCTCATTCAGAATGCAGCTAGCTGATTCTTTGAGTTTTGTCAGTTTCGAATTATGTCAACCATTTTGGCTCTCGAAATTGTTCTCTGTATTTAGAGTCACATTGGTTCAGAGAAATGCCGCACATTGGAGCAATTCTTCATTTTCATTGTCTAAAGATTGTACAAAGGTATTAAATTTAATTAATACTTACTTAATTTAATACTTATATATGGATAGAATAACTCTTCATACCACAACGGAAAAAAATATATAGTCAGTATCAATTATATTTATATCAATGTTAAAATGCTCACAATCGGAAACAAGAATAAAAATTTAGATAAATTTAGTGTTCTTTAAAAGTTATTAAAATCAAAAAGAGTTGACAGGATGTAATCTTTAATCTTTAAATTCAGCAACTTAAAGTTTGTTTTTTAATCTCAGACAAAAATGACAATACATTTGACATGTATTACATACATTTCATGGTATCATTATATGCAAACTTGACATTTGCATGTGTCATTTTTGTCTCTGAGATTAAAAAACAGACTTTAAAGACAAACATAAAAAAGTAGGTATTAAAAATGACAATACTGACATTATCCTTTGAGTAATTTCTAGTGAAGTCAGTCAAGTTCTTTTCATCTTGCCTGGAAGTGATGTGCACGAACAGTCTATAATCTGTCTTTATGACGAACAATACTCACTGCCAGCCTCAATTCGTTCTCTACGACAAGCAGAAGAAAAGACGCAGCTGTTTCATTCCTTTAAACATAATAAGATTATATACTCATCACAATGGACGTACTCGTTCAGACGCTAACTTTCTACTACCAGCAGTAAATATAAAACGAATATATTATCGACACATTGATAGAATAATGTATTTTATTTATTTCAATAAAGATTACTTCATGCCAATACTCGTATGTTAAAATTTTAGGTTTTCGAATTTTATTGAGTACTCAATTTTAGTGTGATTATACATAAACTATGCCTTTAAGACTTATCTTTGAATTTACTTAATTTGGCCTTTGATTTGATGATAAATGTGTTAGGTTCACTAATAGGATGCTTTTCATAGGTTTGATGATAGTTAAAACGTGAATCTGTAACTATTTTTTTACAAGTCACAAATATTAAATATTAACACAAAAACCGTCTGTTATTTTAATCTGTCAAATTAATATTGGTCAAATTGAAGAAATTGTTTTTGGAAAATAGAATTTGTTGACAGTCTTTTTATTTTATTTTGATTTGATTTGATTTTTTTGTACTAGTAAAAAAACACACTAGTACTTATTGCACTTAAAATTGTAAAAAAATAACATTTGTTTGATTTTTAAAAGAATTTTCAAAAGTTTCTAATTGAGGTATATTCATCTCTATATGTCAAGCATGACTACTTGTTATGAGTTCGTTGGTTCGCTCACACGTCCGTGCAAGCACGATGCATGAAATTGAATCAAGTGGCGGATTGAAATCCGAACAGCCTTCAAGTCACTTGCCGGATGTATGTCAGCCCTTACCCGATCAAGTATTACATAATGCTAGAAACCGAATGATAAAGATGATTGTCATGACAAAGCGTACGGAATCCCAGCCTGTAGTTTTTACATTTTTAATGGATACAGAATGCATCTCCATTACTTTGGGCGAATAGGCAGAATTTTTGCTCGGCGAAAGCGCTAACCACAGACAAATTTCTTGCTGAAATGAGCAAAGATACCGCTTTGCATCCCATTTTTCTATCCTTATCCCGTTTGTGAATTGAGCCCATTTTCCAATCACTTCTAATCCCTTCGGATTAATCCTATTGTGGTCGGTAGCGCATTTGTAGCACCTATGGCGTTGCTTGTGTTTGGTTGACGGTCGACTTAATACTCGTATAAACCTTATTTATATGGTAGGTGCCTTAATATAAAAAAAATGTGATTTTTAAGAGTGCTGTATATAAATTATTGCAGAACATTAAAAGCCCAAGAAAGCAATGCGGTGTCCGCGACGAGCGACGGTAGCCACTACATCAATTGTGGTAAGTGTAATTGATAAAATCTTACGCTCTCGAGATCACCGTTTTTTTTCTACACAATTTATGTTAACACCACTGGCCAATCGGATGGCAGCAATGATGTATCAAGTTACATCATTGACAAGGTTTAACTCTCGTATGTAAATATGTCACGTAACCGTACCACTTACGTTCGTATAGTGGCCTCGTATATCCTGCCAGTTTGAAATAGGGTATGTTTTGATGTTAATTTAATAATGTTTAGTTGGAAATGGAATCATACTATAAAAACATATTTGTAAATTCCATTTAGAAAATGGTAAGATATTTCAAATCGAGAATTTAAAACACTTATTAATTTATACCAGTCGCATGGATTTTCTGCGACTTTGTTGAAATTTGTATAATCAGATATATAAATGTAATAAAAATATAAACTCTATTGATAAGTTCTTGAAATTTCAATTTAATGATCAAGATTAAATACGATATTTAATTTTCACTAAAGTTTTGAGAAGGATCTTGCATGCGTCATAAATAATGTGAGTGTCTGGTTGTCAATAAATCTATAAACTCTCGAAAGTTCAAGTTTATGGCGCCTTCAGATTCCGTAGTGTTTCTGTGGAAGATCACTTATTTTCCTGAGTGAGTTCTTCCAGATGAGTACGACAGTACAAATTCCTAGGTGTTTGAGTTAATCGGGCATAGAAATCATATCAAGGAATTAAGAGTCGCATATACACAAGGTGTGAAGGTTATGTGGTTCTGTGGTTTGGTTGTCTTAACTTAAAAGTTCTGTGGTTATGTCCTGGCCGGTGTACATGTTCGGCTGCGATTAAAGACTAGAAGGAGACACTACGAGACGCAAAAGGTTAGACCACAGAAACCCAAATCATGTTTCAACAGGTTAATGGTGGTTATAAAAAAAGTCAAAATGTAATTAATATGTCAACCATGAATGGATAAATATATGATACTTCCGATAATTGCTACAAGTGTGAAAGGGGAGAGACGCATTTGGCGAAGATTGATATCTAAACTTGACAATATCCAGATGTGGAGCAGAAGTGATCAATAGCAAGAAAAATAAACTGAAGACCAACCTTCTAGTCTGAAGGGAATACTCAAATTCATCAAATAGGTATCTCTTGTTTTTTTATATTCATAATTTTTTTTGTCTTGTTTATTGGAACATTGTTCATAAAAAAATCATTCATTCACTAATGTATTCGAAATATAATATTCTTTTTTTTAAATGATATGACGACCATAAAACATCAGATTTCATAAAAAATTTATCACGATTTGCAACGTTACGTATTCATAAATTATATCCAATAATAATCTCTAGAGTTGAACAGACAGATTATTATAGTACCTACCTTGAAACTAATAGCTAAACTTTAGCTCCAGCTGACTAATAATAAAGCTATCAAACCGAAATTACACCCAGTGATATATGAGTTTGTATTGATACCAATAAAACTATGAAACTGGTATCCCCAAAACCGTTACAACGACTGTAATTGAACACTAAAACGACATTAAGTTGCTCGTTGGAGTCGTTTCAAGTTTGGAAACAGTTCGTGATTGAAAATTTTAAATGTCAAATGACTAGTCGAGCGAAGTTCTTCCGAGAATACTTTCAGGAGTTTCTTGTTAGCTTTACAAGGTTTTAGTTTTAAGTTATAACGTAAAGTTGGCTGGTTGTAACAGTTTTCAGAAAAACGAATATATCTTGAGATCCATCGATTTAATTACTACAAAATAAACATAGATTTATACATTAACTTTTCCTCTATCAAATCAAGTAAAAGAAATAACATAACTATTTGTTACTATTTCACAATTAACATTTTTCGAGAGAAAGTACCGTCTTACAACTTACCCCGTTGTAACATGTACTGGGGCAAGTAGTAACGATAGTAAAAAATAAAAATATGACGCTTATTATTCATTAATTTTTTTGTTGGCAGCCAAAATAAACGAATTTACTTACGTATACAGGTTCGATATTAAACAAAGATTTATCTAATTTGAACTAAGAGCATATAGATAAATAGATATATAAATAAATTACTAGTGTATGTTTTAATGGAACTACTAATTGCAGCCGAATTTCACATCTGTTTGAATTTGTAAGACAGTAAGCGGAAATGTAATATTATTGTGTCGATCGTGTCATGTTCGTGTCGAGAGTCGTGTTCTGAATTACTTGAGTATAACAGACAAAAATAGTTTTTCACGAAAAGCTGTATCTTCATTATTCACCTACTTTACTCCTTAAAATAACATAACATTTATTTCTTTACTAGCTGGCGCCCGCGACTTCGCCCGCGTGAAAAAAGTAGCCTATCCTGTGTCCTGGACGTCTAAATGTTTATCTACCAAGTTTCATGAAAATCGATTAATTCGTTTAAGAGTTATAGAGGAACATACATACATACAATACCTACACTTACAGATTTATTATTAGTACTAGCTGGTGCCTGCGACTTCGTCCGCGTTGAAAAAGAAAAAGTAGCCTATCCTGTGTCCTGTACGTCTAAATGTTTATCTACCAAGTTTCATGAAAATCAGTTAATTCGTTTAAGAGTTATAGAGGAACATACATACATACATACAGAAAAAAATTCTAAAAATCGTCAATTTAGTTTCAGTACCATGTATAGAGCCCATAAACACGATATCTCTGAAAACAAAGTAACTTACTCCATGACCAACCTTTACAGATTTATTATTAGTATTGATATTGATTGATGATTGATTTTTGTTAACAATACATTACAGTTTTCCTATGATCCTTTCAGGATCATCCTGATCACCAGTACCTCGGTTGATTACAAAATTCGTGGTTAGTTTCCTATTATCCGGTCCTTTGCATTTGTAACTAGGGTTATTGCGAAAATCTTATTTCTTCGAATATCCTATAATAATAGCTACATATATGATCTATTCTTTTTCTATTGATCAAAAACGTAAACAAATATAGCATCGCCATGGTCACTGAACTGTTTTAAAGATGGAATTTGTACATTAGGCATTATCAGAGAGTTGACTCAGTGATTAACTCATTCAGAATTTGTTCCTATTGTTTGTTTAGTTCTATATCGTGAATTGTTTGTTTACCTTATTGACCAATGAAAAAAGAATATATACATATTTTTTTAGCAAAAAAAAAAAAACAAGTTTTAACTATGGCCTTTCGGTCTCCTATATTTTTTGAACATTCATACATGTATGGATTATTTCTAGCGCTAAAAGCTTTTAAATGTGAAAACTAGCGCTAAAGCTTATGCACGTTTTTAGCCTCACGGTACAGTTACATTCAAAAGGTATATTTGTTTTATTTTTGACAAATATATCTAGAAAAATGCGTTCATATTTGTCTTAGTGCGTGCACTATGACAATTTTTTTTATGGTGTTCAATAATTACCAAACAAGTATAGTGCACTTTGCGATGTTATGAAATTGTCACTTTTCTTGTCTTTCAAAAGAATAAAATTCTTTTTTGTAATATATATTTTGAGATTGACTATTAAAGCACATTTTTTCTATATCACATACATACATTTAGGTATAATAGAATATGTTAGTTAGGATGTGTTTTTTGTTTTTCTGTTTAAATGCAGTTGTCATTGTCACAGACATACAATTTTTTAAATTCATTATTTTTTAATCAAAACAAAATACCCGCTACGTCCACACGAATGAACACCACAAGGTTTGAACAATGCAATTTGATAATATAGAGACAAAATAGCAAACGCAACAAATGCAATGCCAATCAATTGTCATCTTTATGGCTCTGCTTAATAAGAGTCGTATTTGTATTGATTCATTGTGTAATAAAATTTTAAACTAGTTATTTCGTTGGCTATATCGGACGTGTACGAATTTCGATTTTAATTTTAATTTCGACGCAGAACATTCGATTACTTTATAAAAATGAATCAGTTAACTCAAGTATGGCATGCGAAGTCATCTAGAATGAGCAGTTACGATTTTATTGTTATTCATTTATTCACAAACATAAGTATATAACTACATCTCTAGTAGTATTTATTAATGTTATTAAATAAACTTTATGTTTACAAAGTAAGCACAAGTGGTATTAATCATCATCATCATCATCATATCAGCCGCAGGGCATCCACTGCTCCAATTCTCTTTTTACTGTCACAAATTTCGCGGCTCTGTCGGGAATCGAACCCAAGACCCCTGAGTCAGAGTGCTCAGGCAAGCGCCTTAACCACTCAACAAACGGGATCGTATTACTAAGATGCCAAAATAATTAAAATTTCATCTTCTTCTTAGAAGACCAACGCTAAAGATCTATGAATGTAGGTAAGCGTGTATTTACGAGTACAAATGCTAATGAGGCGACATTGATGTCTCTGATGTATACATCTAAACTCTTACGTATGGTACGTCTGCTTGTTAGACACATTCTATATTTAAAAAATAAAAACAGTCGGGAGTGCCGACAGAAGGGAAAAATTTAACAATTACGTGTGTATTTTTTGAATCGTCATCGTCAGGAAAGTACACGGTTACATTACATAACAAGTCGCGAGTTCAATGGTTTTTTCCATCTCAAAAATTGTTCTTTTTTTAAACTGTCAGCGTTCAGTATAGTATATAGTATAGCTACTTCATGCTGAAATTGTTGACATGTTTGGAATATCATTGACCGTTTTCTATTTTGAAATTTTGAAATTTGAAATTACTGTGTTCTTTTATAATTGTCAACAGAGGTGTCGGTTACGTTTCACGGTTACATTACATAACAGGTCGCAAGTTCAATGGTTTTTTCCATCTCAAAAATGCCCAACGCGCCTAAAAAAGTTCCATTTTAAAGTATTTTTTATATAAAAATATGCATTTTTAAGTAATTTAATAAACGAATTACAATGTAAGAGAGTGTTTCGATAATAATCCTGGTTGTATTTACATTTTGTCCCAAATCTTTGTTAGTGGACTGCGAACCCGCAGTCCCAAACAGAGCATTAAGATAACAATGGGCACATCCCTTAAAGCCTTAAGCGATACGTTTAATAATGTGGGTTGTAAGTGATTGTAGACGATTTGTGGGCGAAACCAAAATGGTTCTGTACTAAGACCGAGGGATTAAATGCTATTTGAATAAATTAGTATCATTTTTACTCTAAACAATCTACACATACCTACATAAGAAAATTTTGAGAAATTTAAAATTTTTACGTATTATTAAATTTGCTTCTTTATAGTATGGATAAGCTTGAAAAAAAAGCTTATTTATATATATATAAAAAAATCGTTTGCACCATGCCGAAAATTTCTTAAAGTACAATACAAATTTTGACCAAATTGTTCAGGGGTACAGAAATGTATGAAGGGTACCTTTCATACAAAATGTAACTCGAATATGACATTTAAACAATATCTAGATTAAAACCCTTGATATATGATAATGAAATGTACTCTGGTAGAGTACATTTCATTATCATTACCTGTGACAAATTTTATATAAGATTTTTTCAATGTTTTCAATTTTAAATTGAATTTTAAATTATCTCTCTGCCTACTAAGGAGTTGCTAGAACCTTTGAAACCTGTTGCTTCGGTTAGAACGAAATTTAAATACGAATATTTACTTTTATAACATCAAATCACTAGAGCTACATCTAAAATTCCTTTAAGATCGCGTACCCTCTGTGCCCAGACTCCGGACATTGTTTGATTTACTACTATCTCTCAGGGGAATATTAAAATAATATAAATTTCTTTGACATACGTTCTCAAGGGAATACTAACTTTATCGTGAGAGGCGTAAGGTATTTTACAGCTTGAGAAATTTCCGAGTGAGGATTGTACGGGTGATATACGTGGCAGCAACTTACAAGACATTGTTCTATTTGTCATATCTTCGCTTCGTACGTGAAATTTAAATACTAACTTTAATTCTCTAACGCTTTTGAGAATCCATTGTGATATCCAACATATGTATAGGTATTATAAAGTCCCCTTCTGTATGTTTCTACGCTGACTTCTTCTAAAGCACCAAACTGATTTAGTTTGGTTTAATTAATGGAAAGAGCGACAAAGAGAGGAAGGTTTGTGAATGTAATTTAAAGAAAAAAAAAAAATGCATCCGTGCGAATCCCGGAACTGGTTCCTAGTGTTGTAATACAGGTAAGTACTACATAAAAATAAATTTGTAAATGCTATTTGGACATTATCACTTCTAAATATTCATTCAATTCTGCAGATCATGAGATTCCTCCGATGTGATGTGATGCATAGGTATCATTCCCTCCACTCTGTAACTCAGTCGTAGTTACGATACACTGACTTGCGCTTTGTCATGTTACAGCAATGTTACACAATAATTTATAAATTCAAGTGTTTTCGATTCAAGTGCTTATCACTTCTAAATATTCATTCAATTCTGCAGAACATGAAATTCCCCCGATGTGATGTGATGCATAGGTATCATTCCCTCCACTCTGTAACTCAGTCGTAGTTACGACACAAAATGACTTGCGCTTTGTTATGTTACAGCAATGTTACACAATAATTTATAAAGTTCAAGTGTTTATCACTTCTAAATATTCATTCAATTCTGCAGAACATGAAATTCCCCCGATGTGATGTGATGCATAGGTATCATTCCCTCCACTCTGTAACTTAGTCGTAGTTACGACACAAACTGAATTGCGCTTTGTCATGTTACAGAATAATTTATAAAGTTCAAGTGTTTTCGATTCAAGAGAATTTCGAAAGCAGATACTGATTGAATCTTATTTACATTTACGCTGGAAGTGGGTTGAATACTTCAGTTCTGTTAATGAATTACCCGAGCGTAGCAGCCATAGGATAAGTTAGTTACTCGTATTAAAAACTAGACAGCTCTACCTATATCTTTTCTTTATCTAAGCATTCTTATATGTATAGTATAATTTGAAGTGTGTGTATATCCACTAATTTCTCCCAAACCACGTAACGGATTTTTATGCGGTGTACACCATCAGTTAGATATATTTTCACAGAAGGCTTAATATGTATATATCTAATAAATTCTAATTAAATTTTTATTTAAATAGATAAAAACAATATTTTGCAATCAAGTCTCCGAAACTGTCCCCGCTAACTACTTGAGTCGTGAGTCAACATCGTTCAGGAATTTTCCTTAGTACCTATTTTAGAAGACCTACAATTCTTTAATACATAATTTTTATGTATCTTTTAATAAAGATTTAGTTTACGTAATGCTTTTTTTTCTATTGACGTAAAAACATAAATAAGTATTATTATTAAACCTTGAAAAGTCATCTAACTAATACTGAAAACTATAGTTCAGGAGGAGTTATCGGATATGCTAATGATAGTTAATGAATACAGATTACAGACAGATAGACAGACAGATTTGTGAATAATTGAATAATTATGAATGCTTAAAAGGAGTCTTCAATCACGGATTTATTGTAAAAATGAGTTTGAATATATTGTGTAAATAGTACATACTACCTACATTCAGTACTGGCTCCAAAAAATTTCCACCCGGGCTACATCCAGCCTACACAGCCTGCTGGCAAATCCTCCACTCTGTATGGAAGTAAATATCCCGTTTTTTTCTTTTTAATACAGGATTTACTCTTATCGGTCTCCCTCGTTTACTTGTGCTAGTCGATATTAACTCTTTTGCATATAGTATCAAGTGTGCAAATGGTTTAAAAACCGATATAGGTTCAAGCGCACTGGATTCGTTCGATTTATACGGCCTTATTGAATGTGTGGACGGCTTGATCCCACGGATTGTTTGATTTACCCCACGGATTGCGTTTAAAATTAAATCTTATAGCTTACGCTTTGTTGTGATGATAAAAATTAAAAAAAATATAATACGTAATCTATGAAGTCGCCGTTTTTTTACAAAATAAATTAAAATAAATCCTTTCTCAATCACCAATACAATCGATGCAATCGGTGTAATTAATATTCTTTTTTCGTTTATTAAAAAAAGTTTTTATTATTTATTTAAAATAGTGATTTGAATGCTTTTCAAACAGGTTCCATACAACAAGTTTTGTAGATGGATATCAAAATCAAAAATGTGTCTACAAATTAAATTTAGTTAACACATTTCTCGGAAACGCTTCGCCTTTTTGTAAATTATCGTTTCAGCACGTGTCAATTGTTGCAGTTTTTTTTAACATTTTGGGGGATCAACTGGGAAATTACTCTAATATAGTCATAGTTTAAAAAGAATGAAAAACTTGTGAATAGCGACTGGATTAAGACAGCTCAAGACAGGAAAATGTGGAGAGAGATGCAGGAGGCCTTTACTCGTCGAGAGGTCTTTAAAAATTCAATTTACGTATGTATAATATTGTTGTTGTTAAGGAAATTAAAGGTTTGTGTCCTACATAATGAAAAACAGTCGAAAATAAAGGATTTTAATCGAAGAAATTCATAATAATGCTTCCATCGCTCATGAAGCATAAAATAAAAGTCAAACCATTTTAATGCAAATTCTGAGTAAGATTCCATGCAAGGTAAAAGTTTTTAGCGAAAAAGGTTGAGAAATTCACTTATTATTTGTATAGATCTTGCACTAAGAAAAACCTAATTCACCGAGTTAATAAGCTGAAATGGGGACAGTAAGACAGACAGGGCAGAGAGATGAAAATTAGAAGATAATGGACTATATATACATACAGTAAAGTTTATCTATACAGTACTTTTTCATGTTGAAAGGTACTCTGTGTCCTTTTCTGTATTTCAGACTACATGTATGCAAAATTTCACAATGATTGGTTGAGTAGTTTGGGCGTGAAAGCGTAAAAACAAACAAACGAAACAAAAAAAAAAACAATTTTGCATTTATAATGTTACGACCGAACATTCTCGAAGCGTTTGTTTATCATAAACAAACAGCATGTTGTTGTTTATCATGAGACCTGGGCGTATGGAAATTTCCATACGTAGAAGGAAGCTCTCCTGTCTCAGAGAAAACTGTTCCTTATGTTCGCGACATAAGGTTCACATTCCCTTAAGCCAGAAAGTTGTTTACGATGTTTGTTTTTTATGACTTGTTTACTTGTGTACGAGCTTGTTTACCTTAAAGTTTCTAGTGTTTTCCAAAAACATCGCGGCTGACTGCACGTGTATAAATACGGGTGCCATCGCTCGAGTGGGACAGTTCTGCGACAACAAGCGATACGAAAACAACTCTTGGGAGCTTTTGCGAAGATATTTGCGACAGTGCATTGTTGACACATAGAGTGAATTATTTACGACTTTTGGCAAGTTTTACGGTTTAATTGGAAAAGCTCTGATATTTTGGAAGTCATCTTGGTCTGCGTAATAAATCGTGTTCTTACAACCCTAAACGGCATTTTAACTCACCCCGCACGTAACAACTGGTGTCAGAAGCGGAATGCCGTTAATGCCACGGGACGAAGGAACTCGTACTCCACGGACCAGGAGGCAAGTGGAGATGGATGCTGCGAGACAACGAGCACATGAGGAGCCGGAGGAAGGCACCGATGCTGATTTGCTTCCTACGGCAGTACCTACATCGAGCCCGTCGATGGACCTCGCTGCGCTGCTAGCTGCTGTGCAGAGCATACAAGCCAGTCAGGAAGCCGCTCGCCGTGAACAGGAAGCTGCTGTACAGAGCATACAAGCCAGTCAGGAAGCCGCTCGCCGGGAAGACGTAGAAGATTGGTGTCGTAAATGCAACGCTTGCGCTTCAGTCAAGGGACCACAGACAAGAAGCAGGGGAAAACTGAAGCTCTACAATGTAGGAGCACCATGGGAACGTATCGCTATAGACGTGGCCGGACCATTTCCTGAAACTGAGGATGGCAACAAATACATCGTTGTAGTGCAAGACTATTTCAGCAAATGGCCGGAAGTATTTGCGACCCCTAACCAAGAAGCTAAAACTGTTGCCAAGAAGCTAGTTCAGGATGTAATCTGTCGGTATGGCGTACCTCTGGAAATACACTCCGATCAGGGGAGAAATTTCGAATCAGCCCTATTTCAAGAAATGTGCAACCTTCTCGGTATACATAAGACCCGTACGACACCAGCTCATCCTCAGTCGGACGGAATGGTCGAAAGGTTTAACCAAACATTGGAAAATAATTTGGCTAAAGTAGTCGACTCACATCAGAGAGACTGGGACCAGTACATTCCTCTTTTCTTGCTGTCTTATCGCTCCGCTGTACATGATAGTACTAGTTTTACCCCTGCCAGAGTGAATTTTGGACGAGAAATAAGACTACCAGTCGATGCAATAACAGGGTCTCCGCCGAATAGCCCAAGACTTGTGACGGATTATGTCAGCGATCTTCGAGAACAGCTGGATGAAGTGCATAAGCTAGTTCGCGAGTGCAGTCTCAAGACTGGTGAAAAAATGAAAACCCGTTATGATAGGAGATCAAACATCAACGGTTTTGAAGAGGGAACTCTCGTATGGCTTCATAATCCCTTCAGGAAAAAGGGCAAAAGCCCAAAGTTGCAAGCACGATGGGAAGGACCTTACAATGTGGTTACAAAAATCAACGACCTCACCTATCGAATCAAAAAGGGGCAAAGAGGAAAACCGAAGGTCGTACACATTGAAAGTTTGACAAAGTATCACGGCACGAATGATGATCGGGACGATCATAACTAAGAGGGGGGTAATGTTACGACCGAACATTCTCGAAGCGTTTGTTTATCATAAACAAACAGCATGTTGTTGTTTATCATGAGACCTGGGCGTATGGAAATTTCCATACGTAGAAGGAAGCTCTCCTGTCTCAGAGAAAACTGTTCCTTATGTTCGCGACATAAGGTTCACATTCCCTTAAGCCAGAAAGTTGTTTACGATGTTTGTTTTTTATGACTTGTTTACTTGTGTACGAGCTTGTTTACCTTAAAGTTTCTAGTGTTTTCCAAAAACATCGCGGCTGACTGCACGTGTATAAATACGGGTGCCATCGCTCGAGTGGGACAGTTCTGCGACAACAAGCGATACGAAAACAACTCTTGGGAGCTTTTGCGAAGATATTTGCGACAGTGCATTGTTGACACATAGAGTGAATTATTTACGACTTTTGGCAAGTTTTACGGTTTAATTGGAAAAGCTCTGATATTTTGGAAGTCATCTTGGTCTGCGTAATAAATCGTGTTCTTACAACCCTAAACGGCATTTTAACTCACCCCGCACGTAACAATAATATTAGTAGAGAGATTGTGAATCTATCAGATGTACAAGCGTAGGCTATGTATGAGTATTGTAAAAGTTCGTTGATTAATTATACAATATTGCACGTCTTTCAAAGTACAAATACATTTGAAAATTTTACATTTTTTTTACAATCGATGGTTTCAGTATACAGTTCCATATTTCTTTTTTTATTACACACTAAAATTCTACAATAATAAATTAGTGAACCACTCTAAAAATAGTGAAACCACATTGTTGTGCCCTTACAAATTAGCTACTCACATAAACATGTGGTCTTTATTGTTTTGCATAAATTATTGGTATTTACGCATGTTAAATTCAACGCTTGCAGTTAATGAATTGCACTAATACCTATAATTATAGCGGTGTAGGTATAAACTATAGGTATAGTCCCGCTATAATGGGACGTATTTCTGTAAAATATAACGAGGTCGTTAAAAATGCTAACGGTTAATAATTTGTATAATGTTTCAAGACAATAATTTTAATTTACTGCATTTAATAGCTAGGGAGATGCACGCTCGAATTTAAATATTTTTTATATGTTAAGGAGGTCCATTTGATAGCAGCTGGCTACCGTCGCCCACAACACAAACATCGCAACAGATGCAACCAGCATGTCGCTGCTTAAAAATTAAAGGGCCACAAATCAAAATTACACTTTTTACAGGAGAGCTAATTGAAAAAAAAATTTTTTTTTGTCTATTTTTTCTTATTAGATATATATCAAATATATGCATATTATACATCGTTAGAAGCGTATTTTTAAGTAGCATTAAATGTTTTAAGTAATTTTATAATAAACTGAATAATAGAGAAGATATAAGCATATAAGTTACTTTTGAATATATAAAAAATTATCAAAATATACTAAATATGGAATAAAACAACCATGTCTTTTTGCAACATACAATATGAAGGATTGTGATTGTATTTTTGCAATAAAAACATTTTTAGATTTTTTGTTTTATGGCCCTTTAGTTTTTAAGCAGCGATGTGTTGGTGAGTTCTTTCACGGTGGTCTTCTGTAGTTATTCCACTAGAATACATATGAAAGATAAGATTCAATTTTATATTTAAAATTGAAATAAGCTATCGTCTTACATAAAAATTACATAAGTTCCAGCTGTAACTTTACTTAAATATCGTAAAGATTTTCTTTATTTTTTCAAAATATTCTTAAATGAGCCATTTGGTGGGGCAAGTGTGCAGCAGCGTCTGAAGTGGAACATTCGTTGCACAATAAGATATAAAAAATTGCTCCATTAAAGTTTATGAAGTGTTTTAAGAATAAGAATTGTCCTTGCAAAAGTTTTATGCAGTTGTGTCTATTCTCGAACTAAAATGTTTTCAACTTATTCCTTTTTCTCCCATAAAAGAAGCTCTAACAAAAGAATTATTAGCTGAGACATGAACTTAGATTGTCTGAACTAGTAAAATTTGAAAAAATATGACACTAGTATAACGCCTGACAAAATATGTAAAGAAATATAAAGCATGACATACACTGACACTTGACATTATACTTTTGCCAAGCGTTGGATCTTTATACGTGGATAGCCCGTGGCTTCACCTGGGTGGAATGTGTATGTCCATCCTGAAATTCCATTCTAACTATTAGTGAAAGATTTTTTTATATTCGATGATACTACTCATCTGGCTACCTTTGATCAAACTTTCTCGTATGCTCTTGTCATTAGTGAAAACCGTATCAAGATCCGTTGGTTGGCTTAGAAGAAGTTAGCGGAGAAACCGACAGTGTTGGAAAGCGAATTTATATTATAAATAGCTGGCGCCCGCGACGAAAAAGAAAAAAGTAGCCTATGAAAATCAGTTAATTCGTTTAAGAGTACATACATACATACACACACACACACACACACCCACACACATACAGGAAAAAAATTCTAAAAATCGTCAATTGAGTTTCAGTATCATGTATGAGTATAGAGCCTATAAACACGATATCTCTGAAAACAAAGTAAATTACTCCATGACCAACCTTTACAGATTTATTATTAGTATCGATAAACATTATACAAGTAGAATTTGTCGTATATATACGGCTCTGGCGAAATGGACACGAAAAATAAGTACCAATCCTTGGCAGAGCGTATTTTGAAAGGGTTTTTAAAACGTTTGGTCCGAAAAAGAGGATTTTCCAACAGAGTTTTGAGTTGAAGCAGTTTTGGTTTGGGTGCGAGATGTGAAGATTGCATACTAGTTAGTTTAGTTGGTTCGTAAATTATGTAAGGAATCGAGCATAGTTGAACAACTGTTAGTTCCGAACTTGGAGAGACGGTACCGCGCCGTGTAAACTAATTTACATTTTGTTTACCTCTGCTTTACCGGCAACAACACAAAATTAACATGAATGGCCAACGCGCAAACTAACTTATGAAATAGACACCCATTTAGTTTAATTAACTTTCACTAAATGTATATTTATACATACCATCCCTTCATTATCTCTTATCCTTAATCTTTCTATGGTCTGCAGAGCACTTGCAGCACATATGGCGTTGCTTGTGTTATAGGCGACGGTAACCACTTGCCATCAAGTGGACCGTCAGCCACTGTCGACCTTAACATAAATAAAAGTCTACACTAATATTAAGTAGTGGACGTCCTTCAGCTGAGATGATGATGATGATGATGAATCATAAATACACAAGAAAAATCACATTCAAATAGCATGGTTTAGTTATATATTTGGTTTCATCCAAATATTACGGGAAATACAATACAATAAACCCGAATTGATTTTTTTAACTCGATATATTTTAACCAGTACTTAAATACCAAACGCCACCGTACCCATGCTATGTGAAAAATTGTACCTAAAGTTTTAGTCATGGCAATTTTTGTAAGAAAATCCTAATAGATGTAATAGGAAACAAAATTTGCCCTAGGAACGGCATAGTTACTATAAGTTTTCTTCTAAGAGTCCGTTACGTCAGCACACCAGGGGAACGATCATGGAGGGTACGTGACCGCTACTTGAGATCTTGAGAAGCTTTTCTTGCTGATTCTTATTGTTATCAACGACCTTTGCTCTTTTATCGACATTTCTGCTAACGAAATTTTAGCTTCAAAAAAAAAAAAACTGTGAACAAGGTTTTTGTAAGCAGATCAAGTGAAAGATTGATTTTGATTCATTTGTTATACAAAGGATTTTATTTTAATTTATTCTTTTATTTTATTTTTAATTTAATTTTTGGGACGCAAACCTAAATAAAAACAATAATATAAAAAAAAGATAAAAAAATTAACAGAATATATTCCACAAGCGTGTCCACCTATAGATAATTTACATAATATAAGAGAATAATAGGTACATATAAGGTTATATACATATGAGTTCGATTCCTTTGTTTTAATTATTAATCTATGTTAATATTAAAAAGAGAAAGAGAGCCAAATTTGTGATTTCTTTTTATATGTGCAGAGTAATCTCCACATAAAACAATATATTATGTCTAATTGTATACTTACTTATTTATTGTTAACAAGTGAATCTGTTTACGGTATCAGCAAAGCTCTATTTTGTATCACACTATGTGACTTTTGCAGCGTCAGTTTTAGACATTTCTTTGTAAGGACTAAGAAAAGCGTTCATATGTAGAAAATACAACAAAAGCGGAATTGTGCAAACGACGTGATTTCACTAGCGGAAAATCTGCCCCCAGTGGTGCAGAAAAACGAGTTTGCCTTAGCAACGTCATGCACATGACGTTAGCTTGAAGGCAAAGTTTAAAGCGAACAAAGAGATTTGTTTTACCGATTCACGTCAATATTTATGATCTCTACATGAAATGAAATATTGAACAACTAATATTCACAGACAGGCTGACAGTCCACCTGATTGTAGGTGGCTACTGTAGCCTATAACACAAGCAACGCATATAGAGGCGCTGCAAGTGCACTGTCCGGTCATGGAAGGATTAAGGATAAGGTATAAGGAAGTAATGGGCTATTTCTCGATGGTCTTCAGTACGTCAACTTCAGTAATGACTGCGAAATGCAGTGTGCCCTGCCACTACTGAATACTGTAATACAAATAATAGAATTTCCATTACAGTAATATTACTAATATTTTGTCAATCCTCTACTACAAACGACTACAACGTATCACCTCCCTAATTACATAATAAAAATGAGAATTCCATCTATGTACAAGTAAGGACTGCTTTTGGATGTGTGTGTGTATTAGGAATAATAATCACTTGTTCGTGTTTTAGATAATAAGCAGTCTAGCATGGTTAATTATAGCCTTTATATTATCTGAAAGGCCTTGTTCAGATGAGGCGAATTACGCGCTAGGGTATACGCGCGAGACTATTCTTGTTTGCGTTCAAAAAACGCGAAACACGCGCGAGTGACATGGGCCGGATTCTAATAAAATAATGTAATCTGGATGTGTACTCGCCCTTTCGTTTGCGTGATTACTGAACGCAACAAGGAGCTCAGAGTATCTCGACTCGCGCGCATTCCGGCGAATGACATGCGTATCACGCGTAAAGAATTTCCCTCGCGCGTATCATGTGAACGCGATAATTGTTCGCCGTGTATCTCGCTTACGCGCGAGTTAATACGCGCGTATGTCCTCGCGCGTAATTCGCCCCCTTCTGAACAAGCTCAAAGACCTGTGCCCGGTTTTGGGACGTAATATATAAATAATATATAATTATTGTTGTATACGCTGATATTTATTATACAAGCGAGCGTACTTCTTAGCACCAGAAGACATCCACATCCCTCCGGATTCACTACTGTCACGCTCCTTGAGGTCATTGGTCCAGCGAGCAAGATTATACTATAAGGGTTAACTCCGGTCGATAATTGTTAGTATAGCCATCGTAATGTGTTTTTACAACGTTTAAAGTATATCAAAATTGTAATTATGTTTTCTGTACTATCATATCATAAAGAGAGATGATTTGTATTTTTGTTTGTAATAAAAAAAAAACTCAAAAACTATTAGACCGATTTTAAAAGTTCTTTCAGGTATAGAAAGCTATATTATCAGCGAATAACATAGGCTATAAATCAATACTAATAATAAATCTGTAAGGGTTGGTCATGGAGTAAT
The DNA here is from genome assembly GCA_945859745.1 of Synanthedon formicaeformis. Taxonomy (NCBI): domain Eukaryota; kingdom Metazoa; phylum Arthropoda; class Insecta; order Lepidoptera; family Sesiidae; genus Synanthedon; species Synanthedon formicaeformis. The sequence goes on from OX243964.1 coordinate 2,340,131, forward strand.
TTACTTTGTTTTCAGAGATATCGTGTATATAGGCTCTATGCATGACACTGAAACTAAATTGACCATTTTTAGAATTTTTTTCTGTATGTATGTATGTACGTATGTATGTTCCTCCATAACTCTTAAACGAATTAACTGATTTTCATTAAACTTGGTAGATAAACATTTAGACGTACGGGACACAGGATAGGCTACTTTTTTTTCTTTTTTCAACACGGACGAAGTCGCGGGCGCCAGCTAGTACTAATAATAAATCTGTGAGTGTAGGCATTTTATGTATGTATGTTCCTCCATAACTCTTAAACGAATTAACTGGTTTTCATGAAACTTGGTAGATAAACATTTAGACGTACGGGACACAGGATAGGCTACTTTTCCTTTTTTAACGCGGACAAATTCGGGGGCGCCAGCTAATATTTTATAAAGTTACGCGGACGAAGTAGCTAGTATGTAATAATATTAGGTATATACCAAGGCTAACGTTACAGAAGTTTAATGAATGAATTAGAAACTAATTTCAATTTGACCAATGCGCAAAACGTTTCTAGTTACAGCGAATGAGGTGAAAAAAGACCGAATGGAATTCAATAATGAAAATTAGGCTACTGACACGGAAAACGAGGTTTCGTGCAGTGCTAGCTTACTTTGCATTTTTCAGTATTTTTTTCAGATACTGATGTAAATATTTAAAAAAGTAGGCAGGTTCATTTTTCCTAAAGTTAAATTGTTCATTTAGCTTTTGTGGCGATGCTGTTTACATATTCATTCGAATCGTACTTCTTCTTCTAAAGGTATAAAACAAAATATAATTAAAGCAGTCACAAATAATTCCGATTAGGAAAATAATATGGTAATATTTTCTAGTACACGAAAAGCTAAAGACTAAGCGCCTCTTTCACAAACGTCAAGTAGGCCAAACTGTCATTTAAAGTCACCGGTAACCGGGGATAATGGAGCTGATATAGCTTTGTTTGTACGGTAAACGTCCCAAACATTAAATAGAAAATAATAAAAAAAATCGGCTATCGAATGATGCAGTAAACCGAGTGCATAATTCAATATAACAGAAAATGATTTCTAAAAGTAACTAATCAACACTTTAATTGTAGTTGGTGAAAGAGGCGCTAAGTGTCTTCTAAACTATTATGTTTATGTCTTGTCTATTATGTCTATGAAACTTGACAACTTGTGCAGATTATTATAATGACATAATTCGACTTAGCCGAGTTTATTTTGTACATTCTGCGTTTATTAAATATTTTTTTTATTAAGTCGATAGTGAGAATAAGATGTTATACATCTTAAACCATATAAGAATTACGTATAAGAAATTAAACCAATATTGGTATATTTGAGAAATATTTTGTCACTGAAGTTCGATGCTCAAACTCTCTTTTAAAAAATGTTTAGTAGTTGAGGTAAAAAAATATAGTAGAACTAACAGGCAGACACAAACCTGTAGTAATATTATAAACTAGCTGGCGCCCGCGACTTCATCCGCGTTGAAAAAGAAAAAGTAGCCTATCCTGTGTCCCGTATGTCTAAATGTTTATATACCAAGTTTCATGAAATTAAGTTAATTCGTTTAAGAGTTATGGAGGAACATACATTCACACAATACCTACACTTACAGATTTATTATTAGTATTGATAGATAAAGTTTATACGTAGAAGCTAATCTCTGAAACAACATATCCGATATTGAAAATTCTTTCAGCTATGTAAAATGAAATTTAAAATAGTAATTTATATCAAAATGTAATTTAAAAATTGCGCTTATAAGTGTCACCATTGTGGTTGCGTGGTTTGACACTGCGCAAAATACATGGCTGACTGCCTGAATGGGAATTAGGAAGGGATGAGGAAATAAGCTCTGACATTACTCACTAATCGAAACAAAACAGCACAGATGCTGTCATTTAACAGTGGCCTTCTGTAAGTGGTGGTTACCAGTCCAATGCGAAATGCAGTTTGCCCTGCCACTACTTAAATAAAGTAAGTACTTCAGAGAAAATCATTCAAAATGAATATTCCTAATTCTGAGGCCATAAATAGCGACCAAATCCTTTGACTGAGCTATCTAAAATTTAACTTTGAATAACTTAGAATTAATTATTCATCATTCAGTTTCACTGCTGTCTGTTTCCTACATTGTAAAGAGCTCGTGATTGTTTTAACAAAGTTGCCGAAACGAGGGAACAGTTACAATGTTACGGTGGAAGGTTGTGTTACAACTTTGTACTCGTACGATATCCGCGCGCTCTCCAGTATGTAGGTACAATAAAGCTAATTTATGCGATGAGTTCGAACCTACCCCCACCCATTGACATAGCAAATAAAGTTATCAAGTATATATCTTCTCCTTAAGTATTTTACATATTTTGCTAACTAATAGGCCGACAGACAGAATTTAGGTGTCTCATTTTAGGGATTAAGGTATTCATGTAGGTATTAGGAAAGTTAAGACGTTTCTAGATGTGTCTGAATTTGCGCATTTGTAATTAGACTGAGAGTTCAGCGTTTTATTTATTGCTATAACGAAATCAAAAGACAGGACTAAATAAATGACTATAAATAATTTGTACTTCACTTGTGTTTTTAGGATGGTTCTTTTACTGTATAGGTATATTCTTAAATACATAATTGACCTTTTTAATTTAAAGTAAAATATTTGCTTGTATGTTGACGCGTAAAGCAGCAGCTTCAAAGCAACTCCCTAGTGTTTAGTGTGCTTTAAATGCGACGGTGGCCACATACCATCACCATCAAGTGGACCTCGTCCCGGATCAAATTGACAGAGACCTTCTGCCGCCATAATAATAAGAAAAAAAAATTCACCTATATTTTTGTAATTTTAATAAATCACACTAAACTTTGTTTCACAATAATATTGTGTCCATCCTGTGGGATCTGATTCGGCCAGAGCCGTTCCACTTGCGGAACACGAGGCGCGGGCGGGGGTTTTATCCCTTCGTGGTTGATGTTCCCCGGTCACGCACGAAGCGTTATAGTTCCACCTTCCTTGTCCGAACTGCTAAGGAGTGGAACTCATTGCCTGCGTCCGTGTTTCCCCAAAATTACAACCTCGGGGTCTTCAAATCTAGGGTAAATGGGCACTTACTAGGTAAGCGTGTCTTTGGCCGCATCTGCACCTAACATCAAGTGAGATTGCGGCCAAGCGCTGCCTCGATGTAATAAAAAAAAAATATATTCGCATCATTCTACGCTAACCAACTGTTATCTAGTTAGAGACACATTGTTACGTGCTTCAACAAAGTTCAAGTTGCATTTCAGTTCTCTCACTTTGCTGGTAAAACAAAGGTTTCTAGTGTATCGACTTTATAATACATGAGTAACACAATGGGTATCGTCGCAGAGAAAGATTTCTAAACTTTCTTTGTTGCTTACATCTAACCCATATTGTTTAGGAATTATGTCACGGCGGTCATCTTGGTATATCTATTAGATTTGAACTACATACTCGAACTATAAAATTCTTCTGTACATGTGACTGGTTTAAATTCACAATTCGACCCGATAGTTGGCACTGCAATCAAGTTATTTTTTTTAATTCACACAGGACAACGTCTCCTGGATCAGTTAGTTGTTTTATTAATTAAAATTTAATTTGATATATCGCTGCTAAAAACTAAAGGGGCATAAAACAAAAAAATCCAAAAAATGTGGAGGAGTGATTCTGAAGTTTCCTGGAAACAAAAGTTATTGTCCATAAATATTAAAGGTAATATACTATAGTATAGCTTAGTCTGAATTTAACAACCAAAGATTTTTTTTTATTTAAACACAGTCACACAGCACTCACTATGACAATAATATAAGAATAAATACATATGTATACTGAAAACCTACTGCCAATAACGGACTAATTTTTAACGATAAAAATAACTATACACTTTTCTTAAGTAATATTATCTTAGTAATTATATTTATAAATATTACACATTCTTAGGTCTTTTCTTCAGCAACCATTGTTTGTGAACACACCCAAAGCTATCACGTAAGTAATAAATTTATTACGATTCGTCGTCATATATGATGTCACAGTACTTCAGAATCGGGATCAGTATAAGGTGACGGTCACAATTGGAATTTCACTGCGTTGGGTCGTAGAAATAGGGCGTGCTTCATGAATACAAATGTAAAATAGGATGTACTGTACCTACCCGTGTATTCCAATAACTCTTGATATGATGCAATAGTCTATGTATACATTCAAAATTTCAAATTCAAGATATTGGCTTTGTTTGTTTTCATTGCAATTGGACGACAAATGAAATTCTCGGCGATAAAATGTTCTTTTATTTCGCTCAACATTTTCATGTTTACCACTTTAGCCTGTATTTACCAGTGATATGTTAAGTACTACGTACTAGATGGAACACTCAAGACGCGATGAGTGTTCCAAGTGATTGGAGTTCCGACGTCCTACCCGTTGACAGTCTGTCATACGCGCTCGTAGAGATTAGGCGCGTTATTATTTTCAAAACCAATAAAAATGCCGTCTTGTGTGATGAGATAATGCAAAAATACAACAAAAATATTGGTAAAACTGCTGGTGTGACGTTCCATAGGTAAGTTTTAACGTTTAATAGGTTATCGGGTCGGCCATATTTGACGTATTGACCTTGACACTACTGCCGCGCCGTCCCCCGCGCACCTTCCGCGTTGGAACATGAATTTAGCAAAAAATCGTAGGGAATGCTCAATCTAGTACTTACTTAACATATCACTGGTATTGGATACTTATAGGTGTATTGATTATTTTAAGTCAATCTCGCCTGAACCCTGCGTTATGCAGTATCACTGAAAGCTACTGTGAAATAAAAGCACTTCTGCTGTTGTGATTCATTTTCTAAAATGAGGGATGGAGCTCCTTCAACTACCTTTCGTGATACATGTTTTGGTTGTTTTATCCTATCCCAATTAGCAATGTATCTTCGTTCGCCTAGTATTTTTGGAGATAGTAACTACTCATCATTAAATTTACCGAAAGCCGTTATGAGTTTAAAATATAATTTTCAAATTCCGCTTCGGGTCTTTTATAAATACAACTGATCGTTATCTAATTGAAATCATCCAGACACAGTCGGTTAAATAGTTGCCTATCAAAAGGTAATTAAGTTCATTTGAACAGCGTTAAATACAGAATACGTGAAATAGAGGAAATTCGCCATCAGTGCCACCATCTATATTCATGAGTTCCTTTCCGTCCGGTGTGCTGGACCGTCAAACCGCACACGATCAATTATTCTCACTTGTGTCTCTCCGGTCGACGTATCTAACGCGAAATCGCACTTGCTGACCCATCCGTGCTTGTTAATGGTTAACCGCTATATGTATTTTCACGAACCTCTAATCTCATAGACATCATTACTATTTTAGTTCAGTTAATGTTTGGATGAATTGGTTCGGCCAAAAACTCTGAGCAGTGTTCAAGAAATATTTGTGAAAAATCTTTTAAAAACTCAAAATTTAATTTAAAAAAAAAGTATGATACGTAAATAAATTTAATAATCAATACTAATAATAAATCTGCAAGGGTTGGTCATGGAGTAAGTTACTTTGTTTTCAGAGATATCGTGTTTATAGGCTCTATACGTGATACTAAAACTAAATTCACAATTTTTAGAATTTTTTTCTGTATGTATATATGTTCCTCCATAACTCTTAAACGAATTAACTGATTTTCATGAAACTTGGTAGATAAACATTTCGACGTACAGGACACAGGATAGGCTACTTTTTCTTTTTCAACGCGGACGAAGTCGCGGGCACCAGCTAGTACTGTAATAAGTTTTGTATTGATTGGCTACGCTAAATTTCAATCTTTAGTTGTTTTACGATTAGGTAATTTAAGAATCATTTTGTTATACACACTTCTTTCGAGTTTTCTTGCAAAAAGAACTCCAAGCGTACCTAAAAATCCTCTTAGAAGATTGATTATAAAATAAAGAATACTTCAAATTTTGCACACCCAAATTAAATCAAAAATATCCCTTAAAATGAAATAGAATGACCCAAATATGTAGTACAGTTACAACGCGGGATTGTTCTTTCTAAGCATTTTCTGAGACTAACTAGTAATTACATAACAGATAATATTCCAAAGCCCTCTTAAGTGTTTCATATCGGCATTATTGCTTGTTATAGTTTGGCAATGTTCCATATTATTGTCTAATACGATAACTTGGCAAATTATCTAGAACTTGCACAGTCTTGAAGCAACCCTACACGTTCGGTAAGGTTTATTATTAATCTTAAGAGTACATCTAGTATGACTCCCTTTTACTAACTCCCTTTTTTTAAATGTAAATATTCAAAATATTTTAAAACTGGCTGGTGCCACTTTGTCAGCGTTCTATATAGCCTATAACCTTCCTTGATAAAGGGACTATCATACACATAAAGATTTTTTCAATTCGAACTAGTAGTTCCTGAGATTAGCGCATACAACCAAACACACTGTTCAGCTTTATATATTACTAGCTGGGGCCCGCGACTTCGTTCGCGTTGAAAAAAAAAGTAGCCTATCCTGTTTTCCGTACGTCTAAATGTTTATCTACCAAGTTTCATGAAAATCAGTTGATTTGTTTAAGAGCTATGGAGGAACATACATACATACATACAGAAAAAAATTCTAAAAATGGTCAATTTAGTTTCAGTATCGTGTATAGAGCCTATAAACACGATATCTCTGAAAACAAAGTAACTTACTCCATGACCAACCTTTACAGATTTATTATTAGTATTGATTATAGATTATTTTCCTTTCTTATATGTAAATAAATGAAGTAAATATTTTTTTGTATCCTACCGGCTAGGGTTCCTCTGACATGGGTCAGAGACCTTATGTATCTAGCTTCTGTTATCAACAAACTTTGGAAGCAATACCATGAGACGGAAGAATGCTCACGAAGGCGTGGTCCTTCGTGAGCATTCTTCCGTCTCATGGTCGTGGTCTTAAAGAGAAAACTATACGTTTGCAAGATCGCTACAACGTCAACTGTGCTTTACGTAACCGCACCACAACTGCAAGAGATTTTTAAAATACACTAAGGATGGACCAGACGGTAAGAAATAGGTTGACCTGTTCGGGCTGATCGTCTAATATTCAACATAAACAAGCTCGCTGACGGTTCGCCCAAAATCACGCTAATTTGGCAACTTCACATTGGAAACCAGTGCTTTTTTCGGACGAATCACGATTTCGTTAACACATTACGGTGGTCATATTACGTTACATTTTCCGCAGTTATAAACTGGGAAACACGTCTGGTGGAACTACAACCATTTTACAGAATAGCACCGTGATGTAATTATTTTTAAAATTTAAGAAAATATTCTAATAAAAGTTCAACCTTCTGCAGGATATTTGTTTCTTAATTCTGAATGTCATTGAGAGTTCAAAAAGCCTCGTGAAATACAACTGTTATTGCGCACAAAGTAGTAGGTACTTTGAAAAAATAAAATAAAAAGGTAAGGCACCTACTTGTTATCGCCGACTCAGCTCTACTGCTTTTGTGTGAGAGCCTCAAAGCTGTCAAAGAAAATGGGCGAGAAAACTAAACCGCTCACTCCTATAAATCGAGCTTTATATAAACGTTTGAACGCCTCTGTGATTTTTTTATTTCGGCTTTTCAATTCCTTATTGCTTTCATTCGAACTTTTAAAAGCGTTATGTTTTGACAGTCCATTTCCGTGTCTGAAGCGCTACACTATTTGAATGCTTAACCGTTTGGTACGGAGAATAAACGCCCAAACAATCCTGTTAGATCAGTGGTTTTTTTTTTAAAACTACTGTTAACGGCATTTTGTGAAACTTTTTGCCACCGGGTCTTTTTAGACTAATTTGACCCTGCTGAACACGATTCTGCCCGGTGTCATCCCCTCCCCCGCTCCCTTCCCCCCCTTTCCTCCCCAAACGTGTCCCGATCTGCGGTTTTTTCAATTTATTTCGGAATCTATTAGAGATAAAAAAAAACTGTCAATGACAAAAACAATCTGCACTAAATTCTCTACAAAATGTGTATATAAATAATTTGATAGACATAATAACTTAAGAAATAATGTGTGTCGAAACTATGTAAATTTTTATTTTTTTCAACATTTTTGTATTTGCTGTTAATTTATCCAAAAACAAACGAAGATGTGATAAAGTAGTTAAGGAGTGAATTATTCTTGATACTTTTAGCTACAAAACAAGACCTTACTTACCCTCGTACGAGTATTCGTTCACGATTTATAGGTCGTAGCGCAGACGCCGCCATGCTGCCCATGAATCTCAAGTACTTACACTATGCTCGATACATCACATAGACACGTATATACTTAAAATAACTACTTTTTATAAACATTTCGTCATCATCATCTCAGTCAAATAACTTCCACTGCTGTACTTAAAGTTTTACTGAAGAAAACGGGAGACCACGAAGAACCAGACACAAGGCTGGTAGGTAGTACAGCCTTGTGCCATCATCCACAGATGTTTGGAGGCAATCGTCCCCCAATGATGTAGAAGTAAGAAAAAGTTATCAGAACCCCTCACTAATACAATAACGCCCTCAAACGGACTGTTCAAAGCGTATACTATCAGCCTTGTGTCTGTTTCTTCGTGGTCTCCGATTTTCTTTAGTAAAAATTAAAGTCCAACAGTGAAAGTCATTTGACTGAGATGATGACGATGACGAAATGTTTATAAAAATAGTTATTTTAAGTAGGTACGTGATGTATCGAGCATAGTGTAGGTACTTGAGTATCGTGCGCGGCATGGCAGCGTCTGCGCTACAACCTATAAATCGTGAACGAATACTCGTATGAGGGTAAATTAGGTCTTGTTTCGTAGGTAAATGTATGAAGAATAATTCACTTCTTAGCTATTTTATCACAGCGTCGATTGTTTTTCGATAAATTAACTGCAAATACAAAAATGTTAAAAAAAAAAAATATTTGTATAGGTTGGTCAGACAGTCATTATTTCTTAAGTTATTACGCCTGTCAGATGATTTATATACGAATATTGTAGAGAATTTAATGCACATTATTTTTGTAATGGTCAGTTTTCTTATATCTCTAATAATTCCGAAATAAATTGAAAAAACCGCAGATCGGGACACGTTTGGGGAGGAAAGGGGGGGAAGGGAGCGGGGGAGGGGATGACACCGGGCAGAATCGTGTTCAGCAGGGTCAAATTAGTTTAAAAAGTCCCGGTGACAGATAGTTTCACTGAATTCCGTTAACTGTTGAAAGCAGGCGCTTTTTGAGATTTTTCCGAAAGTCTAATGGCTGCGTCTGCGCTACGACCTATAAATCGTGAACAAATACTCGTACGAGGGTAAGTAAGGTCTTGTTTTTAAGCTAAAAGTATCAAGAATAATTCACTCCTTAACTACTTTATCACATCTTCGTTTGTTTTTGGATAAATTAACAGAAAATACAAAAATGTTGAAAAAAATAAAAATTTACATAGTTTCGACACACATTACTTCTTAAGTTATTATGTCTATCAAATTATTTATATACACATTTTGTAGAGAATTTAGTGCAGATTGTTTTTGTCATTGACAATTTTCTTTTATCTCTAATAGATTCCGAAATAAATTGAAAAAACCGCAGATCGGGACACGTTTGGGGAGGAAAGGGGGGGGAAGGGAGCGGGGGAGGGGTTGACACCGGGCAGAATCGTGATCAGCAAGCTCGAATTAGTCTAAAAAGACCCGGTGACAAAAAGTTTCACTAAATGCCGTTAACCGTTGAAAGCAGGCGTCTTTTGAGATTCCACCGCCGGTCTATGTGGGGCTAAATTTTCAAAGTGGATCTCAGCATGATTCAACCCCAGGATCCTTGCGTCATTTAAACTATCTACTTTGAAATTTTATTGAATGTAATAAATATGACTACAGTCATATTGTCATATTGAATGTAATAGTTTCTCAGTATATATGTCGTTCATTGTAAAAGTGGTGTAACTCCCTATTTTTAAAACCATCTTTTCTTGCCTAATGGTATCACATTTAGTCATAACTTTCAATATAAAAGTGAAGTAACTCCAATAGTTGCATTAAAATCCCATAGATGAAAACAATGAATGAATGCTTATATTTTTTTTCCTACACTATAATTCGCAAAAAGCTCGTTATTCTAAAATTCAGTTACAAGGAGATAGTTCACTTTGACAATGAACGACACATATATTACTAGCTGAACCCGTCCACGCTTCTCTATGGCTCTTTTTTTCGTTTTCTTTGCAACTATATAGAACAACAAATATATAGAATGACAAATATATTGATATAATAGAATAACACTAATTGACACGTCAACACCTATACCATTCTTTATAAACATAAAAACAAAACTGAGTTTAGACTACAAAGTATTCTTTTATCATAAATTTTTATACATACGAATGTTTGTTTCCTAATAAAATAACTTTCCAACTTTCAAACTTTTCCTTTTCCCAACACGTCACTTACCCAACTCAAAACTGATACCGCCTGGGCAATTACTCAAACTCCGCTGTAAAAAAGAGTTTACATTGATGACAACGTTTTATATGAAATTTAAAAAAAAAGTAACACAAATTACGTACATAATAAAGATTGGCTCGACGGTGCTCGGCGGACGGAGAGTGATAAAAAAGATGATAACATAAAATTGCTTCTAGCGACCCCGTGTCCTTTGTCCATTTGTCAACCAACGCCACGTCGACATGATGCTGGAAATAAATAAGTTGTTGCACGATAAATGTGGGTTGTAACGTTTTTAACGACATCACTTATTTGTTTGGTTGTCGTGTCGGCGGCGATCGTTAGCAAAGTCTTTAACGTTACTAAAACAATATTGTTATCAGCATGATAACAATATTTAATGTTTAATATTTACTAATAGTTTAATGTTGAGATGTGAAGAATTTGGGTTTCTATTAGAGAATCTATAGGATTCAGTGAACGAAAATATCGCTGCTTAAAAACTAAAGGGCCACAAATCAAAATGACACTTTTTACAGGAGAGCTAAATGAAAAAAATTAAATTAGTTTTTGTTTATTTTTTTCTTATTAGATATTTATCAAATATAGGCATATTATACATCGTTAGAAGCGTATTTTTATGTAGCATTAAATGTTTTAAGTACTTTTATAATAAACTGTATACTAGAAGAAATATAAGCATATAAGTTACTTTTGAATATATAAAAAATGATCAAAATATACTAAATATGGAATAAAACAACCATAAGTCTTTTTGCAACATACAATATGAAGGATTGTGATTGTATTTTTGCAATAAAAACATTTTTGGATTTTTTGTTTTATGGCCTTTTAGTTTTTAAGGAGCGATATATTTTATTAAAAAAATAATTAAATATGACATTAGAAAAAGATAGCGAAAATGAGCTTTGGTATCTTACTAAATTTCTGAAACATAACATCAAACGTGCTGTTATTCTGCAGTGGTCTCCTTTACTGCCGCTAGAAGGGCCATTCAAAGTTTGCCTTGCCGCTTCTTGCCAGACAAACATATCAAAGGAAACTTCGAAAGTTCATTTCCAAAATTGTCCCCGCCGAAATCTAACCCTTAAAATAGAGCGGTACCGAGTATTTTCGAGTAGTTACATCAAATGCAAAATTCGTTATTGGATCCCCAATAATGATCTGGCCCTGAAAACTAGTTTTGATATTTTTTATGATCAATTTTTTATAACTTAGGTTGATATGAGGCATATAACTTACATTAATTTTAACTATTTTGTAAATAAATTCCCCTCATGACTTTGCTTTCATTTGTACTGTTACAATTGAACAAGTTTTAGCACAAAACAGATTAACAATTCAACATTATTCGTCTTATCACTCAAGTTTCTCCAATCGATGGAGACAATACGCTGGAGGCGGACTCTGGTACAATTTATACGGTTATACGGCACCAACTTGGGCCCACTTCATCTGTTTAGCGAGATATTAATCATAGAGGCAATCCCGGACCCGACCTCGCAAACAATGAGCAAACACCGACCAAAATGCGTGTTGTATGTATTCTGCTGGATGTGTTCGAGCAAAAAATAATAAATTCACTTCAATTTATAATAAACTAACGATCTTCTCCCAGCACCACCCAGGAAAAAAACTTAATTAGGTTTCATTAAGTATATACCTATACAAAATTTCCATGAAAAATTACCTTACTGGTGGTGGAATTTAAATCAAAATGTGTTGCGTGGTTTAGGAGTTAGGCTCAGTTCACACGAACCACAACCACACCTCATAGCAGCGACAAAAAGTGGTCAAGCAGTGGTTACGTGTGAATAGTGTCGCTGCAGCATTTTGCAGTTAAGTTGTGGCAACTACAAAATGTAGATGTGGTTACGTTTTGGCTAGTGTTTGCAAGCAGACAGATCTTACCTCATCAATAAATAAACCTGTATCAAAAGTCTCACAGTCGAACATTTTTGGCTAGCACAACCGCACGACACCTCATTACAATACAGAATGAATGAGAGGGAGGGCGCAGGCGTACGGGCAGTGGTAGTTGCGACGACGCAACGTTGTGTTTGCGAAGGCCGTCAGTTAGTGCGCGGTGTCACAGGTGGTTGTGTTGTGGTTGCGATTTTGTCGGTACCGACCACACGGTTCAATTTGACGGCAAAATGTGGTCCGTGTAAATGCACCGATTAATTTTCATACAAATTAGCGCCCGTCCACGTGTTGTGGTTGTGGTTCGTGCGAACAGCCTTAGCGGCCACACAGACAGAAGCGGAAAGCGACTTCAAATTATACTATGAGAAGATTTTATTATATATACAAAAAAGAGCTGTCAGGCAAGGACCATTTATAAAGATGTGGTACCTACATATACTTCTTAATTATATTACTAAGTGCAGATTCTACCAAGCTTTTAAAGCATCGTCACTTGTTTCTAACGCAAACGTAGTAGAGTCAGTAGAAAAATATCCTGTTTGAAGAATTTAAAAGAATGAGTTTAGTATGAGAACTCGCTCATTCCTTCGTGCAGCAGCTGCCAAGGTGAAAGCAACTATAGTCGCCAACCTACGTAGAGGAGTGGCACCGTAAGTAGAAGAAGATTTGTTTCTAGTCAGTCCTCAGTTTAGATATACGTTTTAGACACCAAATAGAACTTTTTATAAACTCCGTTATTTAAAAAAAGGACACTACTATGAAGCTTCGATTTCACACAAACGTACACAGCGCGCTATGTGAACAATACGCCAAAAACAAAGCTCGATTCATCAGAAGCCAGCTTTGTTTCGTGATAACAAAGATTCCAGCCTTTTCCTTTGTACAGAGATTACTATTAAACAACGAATCCTTATAGAGAAACGGAATATTTTGGGAAAAAAATTCGATACTTTAAAATATTTGATAAAGAAAAAATAATGTAAGGGGAAGGTTTCCTCTAAATAAAATACTACAGATCCCTCTATAATGAATTGGACGAGGTACTAAGAAAACGAATGAATTTGATATTTACCTTACCACCAAAATTTTGTGACGTAATTTGCCTTTTATTGTAACGAGGGTTTTGTCTTAAAAATATTCAGACTATTTTTATTTGTTTTCTGCTGTCATTGAAACATTTATGATGTAAGTAGTCCCGTTAAAGCGCTTAAATAAAAATACAATAGACAGACGGACTTGATCTTAGTATTGTGATTAATCTTAGTCAGCAGTCAATACTAATTGACTAATTGAGTCAGCTATCAAGACATTAATTATATACAGGTCTATTAATCACCTGTATACAATGTGTCCTAAAAAAGTGCCCAGAAAAAGAAAAACTAGGAAATTCACACAATTTTAAGACGTAAATCGTATTTTTTTTAATTTGTGAACAGGGTCTGGGAATATATTCCTCGTGATAATGAAGTAAAGTAAGTACTAAAACTTCACGTAGTTTTAATTTTAATTAATAACTAATCTATATATAACACTAAGTTATATATTATTTACAAATAAATAAATAAGTTGGTTCCCTAGTCAGGGTCCCGAGCATGCTGGCTGCATATCTAAAACTTAAAATAACCTAAACATACTAAAAACTAAACATTTTTTTTACCTACATTAAAGAAATAAACCGAAAATTTCAGACCAAGTCATCTTTTGAGCTGATTTATGCCTCGTTTGTTTTCTATCAATCAAATTGTGTGAATTGTCTCATCTTTTTTGGGAAATCTATAAACGGTTTGTGGCGGGGGACGTTTGTGCTTGTCTTTATATATGTTACTTACTTATGTATGCTCTTAAATGTCCTTTACCACATATAAAACATTATTCTATTCTATTATCAATACTAATAATAAATCTGTAAGGGTTGATCATGGAGTAAGTTACTTTGTTTTCAGATATCGTGTTTATAGGCTCTACATATGATACTGAAACTAAATTGACGATTTTTAGATTTTTTTTCTGTATGTATGTTACTCCATAACTCTTAAACGAATAAATTGATTTTCATGAAACTTGGTAGATAAACATTTAGACGTACAGGACACAGGATAGGCTACTTTTTTCTTTTTAACGCAGACGAAGTCGCGGGCACCAGCTAGTAATCTAAATAAGTTTAATATTTGTATCGGTTGCCATATCTAGTTAACGGTAACTAAACGTAACTGTCCTGATTCATTGAGTGGGACTCCGCGCCGCGACAAACGTGGGATTAGACCTTTAATTTATTACTACAGGAACGTTGCTAACGTCGGAAACTGAGATTCATTCTATTGTGTTAAATTATGACATCACAGTCAAAGACTTTATAAGTATATTTGGGAGTATAGACACGGCGTAGCCCGTAAATAATGGTGGTAGTACAATTCGTCCACTCGAGATTGTCCACACGAGAGAGAAAGAGAGAGAAGTGGACGAATTCGCACTGTCGCTCGCTAGTGCGAGTATGATTTTAATACTACCAAAGATTTCGGGGCTTTCTGCTTGCTACGCCGCATCTATAGTTCAGATCAATGATCACAGTATCTTAACAACGCAAACGCAACTTTAGTTTAATTCATTTTAGATGAACGGTTTATTGAATTTTATCTATTCCGTAGAAAAATAACCATATTTAAATAAAATGAGTTAAAAACATATTATTAATTATGTACTTTAATATAATTAAATAGGCTATTTCGAGTGAGATTGGATCAGTTAGTGTACCTAATATGTAGCCTACGTTCATCTGTCTGGAGTAATTTAATAAAAAAAGTATTCAATATATAAATTATAAATATAAATTTAATAATACGTAAATGTAAGTATTGTAAAAATTGTAAATAAAAATGTAAATATTGTAATTAAGTAATTCAAAATATAATTATCCTTAGTCGAGAGAATGTCAATAGAATAATTTTAATAAAATATTCAATATATAAAACCTTTTTAATTAGTGAAAAAAGTTTCAAAATATTTAAAAAAATCTGATATACTAGCTGTTGCAGGCGACTTCGTCTGTGTAACTTTATATATGGACTGATATACAAATTTCAAAATCAGTCCAATAGTTGTTGAGTTTATTCATTACAAACATACAAAAATACAAATCTTTTCCCTTTATAATATTAATATACTCGTACATTACAAATAGGTATTTTAAAATATCTAAAATGATAAACTCAATTACTAAAAGTTTCTAATTAGATATACTCTTATTTTATCTACTCAGTTTAAGTACAAGGAGTACAAGAGAATAGGTTTCTTAAAATCAAATTACTCGTACAAGGTAATTATAAACATGTTGTGTGCACCAAGTACTTAAGATACTTAGAAAGTTCAGAGGGTGGCTGTTAAAGTTAATTAAGCTTACACCTACTTACATTTAATTCACATGAGTCAATCACGAGTCTAATTAATATTTTCACTTTAAAGGTTTCCTTGAGACTTAGATCGTAATAAGTTATAAAGAAGTTTTTTATCTCTTATCTTTTAAGTATACATCATTACATATTTCTCTGTCTGTCTGTCTGTTCGCGATAAACTCAAAAACTAATGCATTGATTTTAATGCTGTTTTCACCAATGGATAGAGTGGTTCTCGAGGAAGGTTTTAGTATATAATTTACAAAGTTACGCGGGCGAAGTCGCGGGCAGCAGCTAGTAAAGTATATTCAAATATTATAATATATTTGTGACTCAGTTTTTATTGCTTTTAAAATCTCACAAACTTTTTTATCATCATCATAGTTAATGACTATGATGATGATGATGATGATGATGATGATATATATGATGCTTCCAAATTTTAATACGACGTATATCTAGTATATCTATGCAAATGTCATGTAATATCGTCTATATGTATATCCATTTGTAACATTATTTCTGCAGAGATTCTGTTATACTCGTATATTGGCATTGAAGCCACTAAAATCAACTAGTCACTCATGTTACTTGACCATTGCCGGGGAATTGTTATAGTTACGAGTATTACAGTGGTTGCGTTTCACGAGCGCCCGACAACCTTTAAACAATGTTAATTAGATTTGACACACAAAAGTTACGTTAGTATGCATGCCTGTAGTAACAATATCTCGTGACGTTCCAGATGAGTGTAAAATGTAACAAATAAAATATAATATGCAAATGAATAGTGGTGAAAAGTGATAAAAACTAGATGTGTCTCGAATTTATATAGTGAGGTTTCCGTGTATAAAATCAGTAAGTAGATCAGTACCAAATCAACGTCAGTGACTATAGATAAGTACTTCGTAATCCAGGAAAATTTACTTTATCAACATTTAATTTCCTCAGGATCGCATTTTTGGTGTAAGTTGATAGAAATAATGTAATATTTATGGGTGAAAGAAATTTTTGATTCCACCCCGTAGATGGAGTGAAAAAAAAAAAAAATTGTTTTTCCAGATTAAAAAAAAAATATTTTTGATTTTTTAATAAGTTATCCTGGATTTTTATGAATGTTGATACTTGTAGGAGAAATGTGGAATATCGAAAGTAAAGCGATAATATTTTCACGCTTCCTTTTGTATTTTTAATGTGAGTGACGCGTTTCGTCCTCCGGGAAATTATACTTCATTACTGTGAGATGAGACGGGACACTAAAAATGTTATTCGGTGTTAATTCCTTTTTGATGGATTCTACGGAATACCGCATTACGGAAAGCTTCTTACTTTTGTCAGATTTAGAATGTCAGCACTGTAAATAAAGTGCATTATCCATTTTGTGGTACCTAAATGAATATATCATTCATTAGAGTCGGCTTCTTCATTGCTAAAGGTCGTGCCCGCTCTGAATTGCCTTGGTGGCATTGACCACCAGCTGCTTCCATTCCACCCTGTCCTCAGCCTTTCTCAAAGCCTTCGCAACTGTAAGGCCTTTGAGGTGCACAACTTGGTCTGTCCATCGGCTAGGAGACCGGCCACGAGACCTCTTGCCATCCACTTTTCCAACCACCACCAGATTCTCCAAGTTTCCTGGTTCTCTGCGGGCTATGAGTCCAAAGAAATTGAGAACTCTTTGATAGCAGGTGGCGGATAGTCTAGTGCGAATCGCAAGCTGTTTGAGGGTCGACCTGTTTGTTCTCTTGGCGTTCCATGGAATGCGCAACATCCGCCTCCAGCACCACATTTCAAAAGCATCTATCTATTTGCGCTCCAGAGATCGAATCGTCCAAGATTCTGCACCAATGTTCTCACGATTCTTATTTTGGTTTTTTTTGAGACTTTTCTGTTTTCCCATATTCTCGTAAGGTTACTCATAGCTGACTTGGCCATTTGAGTTCTTGTTCGAATCTCTCTCTCTCTCACTTCGCCCCTGGTTGGAAGTTAACGAACCCAGATAAATAAATATATACTTAATAATATATTATGTCAGCTCTTATAATGTTACTAATATTCTTGTAGCTATTTCAAATCTCGACTTTGTTTAAATGCGTTTACAAACATATTGGCTACAAAGGCAGGTGTTTCAAGAAAAACTAGACGTCTTCTCTAAATCCATAATGATAGATATTATTCGTAAGTTTTTCTTTATTTGGGACAATATACGGGAAAGCGATTGGCCTCAGTCTCATCTGATGGTAAGTTAAGATGAGGTCGAAGATGGAGTTCGCTTGTCTGTTAGTAGCTATTCGCTCTGATCTGAAAGATTCCTAAGTTATATATATCAGGGAACATTGAAGAAAGGAGATGATTCCATTTCCTCGCTGTGCGCATATTAAAAGAAGACGCAATCTTCTTGATGGCTCAATTTTATATAATACTAGCTGTTCCACGCGACTTCGTCTGCTTAACTTTATAAAATATGGACTATGTTACTCGCTGATAATATAGCTTCCCAACAGTGAAAGAATTCTTCAAATCGGTTCAGTAGTCTCGGAGCCTATTCAATGCAAACAAACAAACAATCAAACCTTTCTTCTTTATAATATTATTAGTATATTAGTATAGATATATTCATATTAAGGTTTATCATGTTAACAGTGCCACTGTTAATTACATATAATGTATTCTAACAAATGACCTTAATAAAACTGTATTAAAATAATAGTGGCGATTTATTTTTGTGAAAACATTTACATAAAGTACTCATTAATAACTTTGCCAATTCAGAGGCAGTAAATCAACTGATGGAAATACAATATCTTTGCCTAGAGGCTGCAATAAACCTCAGTAAGCTTGACCTCGAGGTATTAATCATTTTGGCCTCCACGCATCAGTGCCTACTGTATATAAGACCGAAGTATTATTGAGGAAAATAATTTTTTTGATATATGAAATTTGGAACAAAATATAATATTACTTACGTAAGAATTATCTTTTAGCCAGAGAAAAAGAAAAATGTATAAATATCTTTACATTAACTGTAACATGAATAGGCGAGCTTAATACTCGTACTCAAGCACAACACACGTACTTTAAAAGGAAAATTCATGGAGGTTTCTGTTTTAAGCTGACATCGTGCGTCTTATCCTTATAATTTAAACGTGTATGTTATGTATCTTATTCACATTTATTTTTAGAGCAAAAGTTCCTATATCGATACCTTAATTCGCAAACCAAATAACTCCCCTGAGGCAAAGTTTACAGGGGAGACTAAAAACGTTATAAAAAAAATTTGTATGATACGAAAAAAGAAAAGAGACAATTTAAAATTGGAAATTATGGCTCGAATTAACCGATAGATTTTTAAAAATTTAATTGTAATTGTCATTAAGTTTCTCCCATATCAAAAAGTCATTTTCAACCAAAGGTGGAGTTATTCATATTATCATATTCTTCTTCAACATAACAACATTTCAACAGCACGTAATAACATAATGAAATTGACAGCGTCTACATTGGATATAACATAACTCAATTTTCTGTATAAAATATATTGTGTAATTAAATGACGATAATACAAACAAATGTTGTTATGAAACACGCTAAAGTAGCTTACTCGTAAGTAGGGAATATCATTAATAATGAGTAACAGTAGGAGAAATTTGGTGATACTTACAAGATGACTAATACAATTTCATGGCAACTTGAATTTTGATGTCTTGTTTTAGACTCTGCTGGTTCCTGTAACTCATATTAGTTAAAGAACAAACAGCCTTTTTACTGTCTAATCAAAATACAGTAGCCACACAATAATATTTCTTGAGCGCTCCTGTTAACCTCCGTGAACCTGGAGCACGACATGAAGTGATCGATTTTTTTTTTAAATGCATACGTTTGTACCAACTTTTTTTTGGTTGTACCTCAATGGGTTCGGAGATATTAAATTTTCAAAAAATACTCAGAACCCGCCTTGAAGGTATCGATTTTTTTTTAAATGCATACGTTTGTACTCAATATGTACTGGTTTGTATCAACTTTTTTTTCGTTTGTACCTCAATGGGTTCGGAGATATTAAATTTTCAAAAAATACTCAGAACCCGCCTTGAAGGTATCGATTTTTTTTTAAATGCATACGTTTGTACTCAATATGTACTGGTTTGTATCAACTTTTTTTTCGTTTGTACCTCAATGGGTTCGGAGATATTAAATTTTCAAAAAATACTCAGAACCCGCCTTGAAGGTATCGATTTTTTTTTAAATGCATACGTTTGTACTCAGTACTCAATACTGGTTTGTACCAACTTTTTTTTCGTTTGTACCTCAATGGGTTCGGAGATATTAAATTTTTTAAAAATACTCAGAACCCGCCTTGAAGGTATCGATTTTTTTTAAATGCATACGTATGTACTGGTTTGTACCAATTTTCTTTTATTTTGTACCTCAATGGGTTCGAAAGTAGCGCCATTACAAAAAGTGCAAAAATGGTAAATCTGCCATTTTTCGAGATAATCAAGATCTGCGTAATGGGATAGATTCATAATCGTTTGTACGCATCAAAACCACTAAAAGATTCGTTTGTACCTCAATGGGTTCGGAGGTACTAATACTAACTTCGGGGTTAGTATAAATAAAGTCTGAAATAAATGTTAGAAACTGTTTATTAAATATTATTCATTTTAAGTAGGGAAATTAAAACATTAATGTTAATACATATTTGTTAAAATTGTTAAGCTTTTAAAAGCTCGATGAGTGATCATTTTGTTAATATTAATGCACACAAATGTATTCCCAACATGGATATTTTTAAGTTACATTCAATTTTATTATTTTTTTATATTGTAGAATAACTTTCATGTGCTACTTAATTATGATTCAATTAGTGACAAAAGCAATTCAAAAGCGTGTTTCAAAATTGTGAGCAGTGAAAATAGGGGTTTGTTAATTTTAGTAATTTAGCATTGTCAATTTAGTATGATTATTTCTTCTTCCTCTTTGTATTTATTATTATTAATTTGTATAAATTAAATAATAATAATAAGTCTATTGTCTATGTCTGTATGTAATGTCAAAATAACTCCTTTTTACTATAAAATATATTCTATACTGAAAAGTATATATAATATATGGTTATGGTACCTACTTATAACAAAATAACAAAAAAATAATAAAACCGCGCCACAGCGATGCATGGCTGGATTCATTTAGTTTTAGAGGAACATTTATAGAAAATTATATATTGGCTTCTAATTATCCTCTCTAATTTTATTTCTACTGATATTTTAATAACGGTTCATGACTCATTTTGAATATGGAATAATAATAATAAATAATATATAAATAATAAGCATATTTCTTAAATCTAGAAAAGGAAATGAAAATGCAGTGTGTCATGGCTGCACGAATTGTGACTATTGTTCAGAATGAATACAAAAGTGTCTTACAATACTCTCAACGGGCGGATCTCCTCCGGCATCTATAAGAAGGATTTTCCAATTTTTAACTTCACTTCAATTTTCAGGAATTTTCAACTCTTTCACAAACTACAATTAATAAGATTTGAGGATATTTTTCTCATCATTATAGTTGACCGGTTTGAATTGCATTATACGCCTCAATAACAAGGTGATACCGACTTAGAATAATGAAAAGTATATATGAAATAAAAACAAAAATATTATGTGTAATGGTTTAATAAAAGAAAAAACTAGTGGTTAAAAAATAAAATATCATAATCTTCTTTAATCAGATCTGCGGCCCTTTCTCCTATCATAATTGTTGGTGCATTAGTATTTCCGCTAGTTATAGTTGGCATTATACTTGCATCAATAATACGTAAGTTATTAGTACCATATACTTTTAACCGACTGTCCACTACTGAAGTTAAGGGATTGATTCCCATCCTAGACGTTCCCACTTGATGATATACTGAAGTAACTGTACTTATCAAAATACATTCCCAATACTCGTCACAACCCAATTCAAAATTATTACAAGGAGACCAGTCAAGTCTACCCAAATATGCATTAATAGATTTGAAGTACGTAGTTTGCAACAAATGCGTTAATTTTTTTATACCTTCAACGTAAGTTCTTAGATCTCTTAAATCGCTCAAGAAATTTTCATCTATGAGAGGTGGATCTTTGGGATTATTTGAATTTAATTGAACCATTCCTCTTGAATTCGGATGTAGTAGGTGAAAGTAAAACAGGTATTGACTTTTATTACGATTTTGTTCAACAATACTATCTACCAAGGATTGATTAAAATTTAAAACTGTTTCATAGGCACTTCGAATGGTAGAAGAGTTCTTTTTAAATATATTAAAATGAAACTGGAAATCTGGATACGTAGCGTAAGGATGAAGTGAAAAAAATGACCCTAATGAAGTAAAGGCATTTAGAGCATAATATCCTGTTCTGTTGAATAAATATTTAAATGCTTCCATATGTATTTCGTTTTCATTTTCATAACCGGGCTGATCACCATAAAAAGTTATTGGAATTGCCATGTGATCTTGAAGGTTTTTGCCTACTGCAGGTGAATTGACTAAACATTTAATGTTTTTGGATTGTAAATGTTGACACGGTCCTATTCCAGATAACATAAGAAGTTGAGGCGTATTTAATGTTCCGCAACTCACAATTACTTCTTTTCTGGCCAGGAAAACCATTTTCTGTCCGTTTCTTTCAACTTCAACTCCATAAGCTATTTTGAATTCTGGTGATAATAAAATTTTTGTTACCAAAGTTTTCTTAATTATTTTCAAGTTTGACCTGTCTTGTATATTATTTAAATAAGACTTGGCTGCACTGTTTCGTTGGCCATCACTTGATGTTAATTTAAACATACCAGATCCCATAACATTTGCTTGGTTAAAATCAGGAACATTCTTGAATCCAAACTCATCAAGCGTTGATAGTATTTTATCGAAAACAATTTCATCTGTTTTTGAATTGTTTGCAGTACTGATTGATAATGGTCCATTGTGCCCATAAGTATCGTATACTTGTTGGTTTCGTTTATCTTCATAGTTTTCAGCTTTCAAGAAATATTTGTGCACAATATCAGGGTGCCATTCTTCGTTGCCTTCTTCATACCAGGTTTGATAGTCGTGTTTGTTGCCCCTCACGTACACCATTTCATTCATGCTGCTGCTACCACCAAGCATCTTCCCTCTCGGTAGGGGTATACGTCCATTATTGTTAGCTTGATTTGTTCTTCCATTGTTAACAGTATAATAACGCCAGTCATATTCAGTATTGTAAAGTCCGAAAGCCATTCTTGTGACCTTTAAATAACAAAATTATCAAATTTTTAAAAGTAAATCATGATATCCACCACAAATCTAACGATTACTGGCATAAGATCATCATAGGATTATCATATTCGTCATAATTATGACTATGATGATCTTATGTCATCATATTTGTAGAATAATAAATAAATAATTAATCTTACAATTGATTCAACAGGTGGATCCCCTCCAGCTTCTATAAGTAGGACTTTCCATTTTTCTATTTCACTTAATCTGTTTGCTATTACACTCCCAGCTGAACCAGCACCCACTACTATAAAGTCGAATTCTTCCATATCTAAATTATATAAAAAAACTCGTTAACATTATTTACTTAACACAAAAACGTAGAAAAATATAAGACAAGATTGTGGTAGTTAAAAAAAACCTTTGATGTTTATTATTGTTAATAAATTTAATAATAATTTAAACTAGGCATTTGGTTTTTATATACAATTTTTTAAATGAGTAAATTGTATGATTGAATCAATAAATGAATTGATCCTTTTAGTAAGATTTTATAAAATTTTAAAACTATTCACTAGAGTAAATTATTTTTTCTATGAGCGATTCAATTTCTTCATGTTTTTCAGTTTTTTATTTAAATTAATTTTAGATTACGACAAAAATCCATTGGGTATATCTACAGGGTGGAACATTTTAATTGAAAATATTTTGAATGGTACTCACTGTACACATCGGCATCTTTTGGCCAATTTTCAGTTATTAAACATTGGGCTGAAGCGAAGAAGTTTAAAGCTGCTGCGAATGTATTGACTGCTGTGCCCGTCGATACCAAAGGGCACGTTTCACTTGCAATGCTAAGTAGAAAAAATATACTTTATGGGCCATATAAATAAATAGACCATATAGGAGTAAAAGTCAGTATTAAAATTACTGACTTCTTCTTGGGGGATAAATAAATAAATTTACAATCATGTAAACAAGCTGTGTCTGTATAATCGTTTAAGTTGATATGGATATATTATGTTGTCATTTTAATGGACACAACAGCATTTAATATGATACAACCATGATATCATCTAGCAGTAGTAAATTGAATAATTTTAGTAATACTAGCAGTAGTAATTAATCAGCTCGACTGGTGGTAGTAACCACAACCTTACAGAAAACCGCCTTGATATAACAGAATGTGTGCTTTTGTGTTTCTGTGAGTGAGTAAGGGATGCCTTAGTACGATAGTTCATCGTACTGACGTCGACAGCATAATTTGCAGTATCAACATTTTATGAACCATATTATGCCTTGACATAAATAAAAAAATTAAAAAAAACTATTAAATTAATTTAGTAACAATACAATAATTTGCAATAAGTTGATTGACTTACCACGACATTTTAGTAATTGCATAGGCAAGCCAAAAGACGTAAATATTTATACAAATTGCTTATCAAACAGCTGATAATCAAATGTTGTTTTATTTATTATGCCTATACGCCTCAGTCCGGAACCTTTGTCTTTATGACGCTGGCTTTTTATATTTTACTAACTAAAAGGTTAACAAACAGCGTATAGTAATTAGTGAATTGTATTTCTTTAATTTCTACAAGGGCGAAGATTACCATATCTTAAAAGTCACCTTTTTACTGGTTAATTAATTATGGGTGATATCAAACAAATTTTCATTGAGTATTTAAGTGAATTTAAATTAATGCCTAAATTAATTAACTTAGGGCCTCTTTCACAAACTACATGTAAAGTGTTGATTAGTTACATTTAGACTACTTTTAGTAAAGTGTTGATAATTTAGAAATATTTTGAGTAAATATATTTGATACAACTATTTATATTTTATTCATATAAATCTAATCCTATTGCTTTTACAAATGGTATTATTAATTATAACAAAATATGCTATGATTGTTGGTAAATTCTTTTTCAATGTTTTAATACATTTATTTTGTCACCAATCTCGATTAGTGCACACATGGCATCATTGACGTTTTTTGTTTAAATAATAACATATGGTTCTTATACTGTACATACAATAAAACAAATTTTTAAAAGATAACACAGTAAAAACATTTTTAATCAAAATAATTTCACAATGATGTCATGTATTTTTATTTTGTTTTAGTGGATAAAACAACATTCCCCAAAAGATCATTCCAAGCCTTTGAAAAAGTGTAGTAAACGGATATTCATCAACGATCCTAAATAGTTTAAATAAATATTTTGTAAAATGTTAAACTTTGTGGTCTTCCTTAATTATATCTGAGGCCCTTTCTCCAATCATAATTGTTGGAGCATTTGTATTTCCACTAGTTATAGTGGGCATTATACTTGCGTCAATAACACGCAAATTTCGAATACCGTGTACTTTCAGCCGACTGTCTACTACAGATGTTTTAGGATCTTTTCCCATTCTACAAGTTCCAACGGGGTGATATACTGTGGTGACCATATTGATTAAAATGCATTTCCAATATTCGTCAGAGCCCAGCTCAAAACCATTACAAGCCGGCCATTCGAGTCTACCCAAGTGTGCATTGATAGATTTGAAGTAGGTAGTATTCACTAATTTTGTTAAATGTTGTATACCTTCAATGTATGTCTTTAAATCTTTTTCGTTATCCAAGAATTTCTCATCGATCAAAGGTGGATCTTTGGGATCGTTTGAGTTCAAACGAACTGTTCCTCTAGAATTCGGATGTAAGAGATGAAAGAAAAACAAATACTGACTCTGATTACGATTTTGTTCCACAATATTGTCAATCACAGTTTCGTTTAAATTAGAAACTATTTTATAATTACTTGCTATGGAAGTCGAGTTCTTGTTGAATACATTGAAATGAAATTGGAAGTGAGGGTACGTCGCGTGAGGATCAAGTGAAAAGAATGTTCCCAAAGTTGAATAGCCGTTTAGAGTAAAATATCCAGTCCTGTCATATAGATACTTAATAGCTTCCATATATATTTCATTGTCATTTCCATAATCAGGCTCATCGCCGTAAATAGTTATAGGAATCCCCATATGGTCTTGAAGATATCTACCAACTGCAGGTAAATTAATTATGCACTTAATATTTTTAGATTGTAAATCTTCACGCGGTCCTATTCCAGATAACAAGAGAAGATGCGGCGTGTTAAATGATCCGCTGCTAACGATTACTTCTTTCCTTGCGAAAAAAACCATTTTCTTATTATTCCTTTCGACTTCTACTCCATAAGCGAACTTCAACGAATGCGATATTAATATTTTAGTAGCAAGAGCTTTCTTTATAACATTTAAATTTTTCCTATCTCGAATAGAATTTAAATAGGCTTTGGCTGCACTATTTCTTTGACCGTTAGTCGACGTTAATTTATACATACCAGAACCCATCACGTTTGCTTCGTTAAAATCTTCTACATTCGCAAAGCCTAACTCATCAAGTGACTTTAACACTTTATTAAAAGTAAGTAAATTACTTTCGGAATTGTTAGCTGTATTAATTGATAGCGGTCCGTTGTGTCCATAAATGTCGTATACTTGTTTATTTCGTTGATCTTGATAGTTTTCAGCCTTTGTAAAATATTCGTATACAACATCAGGGTGCCATTCCTCATTGCCTTCTTCGTACCAATTTTGATAATCATGTCTGTTGCCTCTCACGTAAAACATTTCATTCATACTACTGCAACCACCAAGCATCTTTCCTCTCGCTAGCTGTATACGACCATAATTGTTCGCTTGATTTGTAAATCCATTGTTAACAGTGTAATAACTCCAGTCGTATTCAGTCTCATAAAGGCTGGAGGCCATTTTGGTAATCTGTAAATGCAAATATATTATATAAATTTGTGAGTGACGTGGACTAAAAAAATCATCAGTTAGACAATCAGATACAATACAGAAGTAATTATTACAATAAATTTTAAGCAATTAAGTGTAACATAATATTTTCCAAAAAAAAGTTTTACATACAATGCTTTCTACTGGTGGATCGCCTCCAGCCTCTATGAGAAGTATTTTCCATTTTTTCACTTCGCTCAGTCTGTTTGCTAAAACGCTTCCGGCTGAACCAGCACCCACTATTACGAAGTCGAATTCTTCCATGTCTAAGCAATAAAATAATGGAATATTAAAAAAACCCTTAGCACAGCTAGTTAAACATTAAGGAGGACTGGATTCTGATATTCTAACCATTCGGTTTTAAACTTAATATGTTCCCTTATAAATCATTAAAGTATATTCGTTAGCCTCCGGCTTCGCATGGATGCAATCAAGCAATTATTCCATTCATAAGAACCTTCCTCGGACTTTTATTAAGATTTATATTTATATAGAATATTTTTATTCATATGGATGATAATTGAGATTAAATAAAGTTGAGAGACAAAAACGCAAAATTAACAATATGGTAAAATTTATACATGAATTCTTTGCATTGTGTTATAATTTAGCAGTTACACGTATGTTTGGTAGAAAGCACAGATCACCCCCTTGGGTGTGATTCGTAGCCTGTAGCAGAAAGTGTTATAATAAATCAGTTGTCAATTGTTTTTTTTTAATATTATTTTTTAAAGTAATAGTGCGGTTCTTAAGAAATTAAGAATTAAGAAAAAAAGTCTCAAACAATAGTTCAAAATTAATATAATACTTAACTCAACTTTACAATAATGTATCAATAAATTAAACCTGAAAACTCACAATTTCATTACTGTAATGGACGTGCCTCGAGGTTTTACAACCCTTAATTCTGGATTTCACAAGTTATGATTTTATGTCCATTGTTCAAATCAGCAACAATTTGCAAATGTGGCATAGCAACAGCGCTTGTGTTGCTATGCCAGCGATATACGTAATATAAACTAGCCGTTTTGGGTTGTAGTCAAAATAAGATTTAGGTATTTTACATAGTAACCATATTGCGATATAGGCAAAACTACAACTAGTCAAATTGCGTTCTAGACCGTCTGAGACCAACCCGCGTTAAGCCGTAGCGCGTGTTATGGACGAAATGCACGATCAGTCCATCGGGTCAAATTGACTGACGTGAAGCCAAAATTGGATCGTGAATGGTAAAAACGGATGGCTTGATGGCAAACACTGGATCTCAAATCGCGCCGTTGTGTCACGTCAGTGCATCGCGCCAACTGATCGTGAGTGTAGAAACCAAGGAGGATAAAATACATTTTCTATCCTCCTTGGTAGAAACACTACGCCACCGTGGCATCTTGCCGCGCTTCCGAATCAGAGCTCATATCAACGTCACTCGACCCGGTCAAATGCATAAATCACAGAAAATTGGACTGACCGTGTGTGGGCACAATGTTTGGCGTCGCTCCATTTGATTTAAGTCATTTGGAGTCACGTCAAATGATTGATCGTATATTTCGTCCATTAGTGCGCTTTTTATTTGTGACTTGATTTTTACATAATTATTAAATTTTATCAAATAAATATGTATTATGTTTACTTGATTTTCACTTAAAATAAAGTAACATTCTCTTTACTACTGGTGAAAATTAAGTAATATAATCGGTTCAGAACGTTAAGAAATTATCAAGCAATAAATAAACAATGTTTAAAATACAAGTGTACTATAACAACTCGCCTCCGACTTCGCACGGATGTAATTTTTTTCTGCTTAATTATACACTCACTTCCTCGGTTATCGGACTTTTTCCATTAGTGAAAATCGTATCAAAATCCGTTGGGTGGTTTAAAAGGTTGCGAAGGAATAGACAGAGGCGAACAATGACTTTATGTCATACGAGTAATGTATAGATATGAACGAATTGTAAGTAACTGGTGATCTCTTATGCTACTAGGGAAGTTTTTGTTTACTTACTGCTAACGTCTGCATCATTAGGCCAATTTTCAGTCACTAAGCATTGTGCTGAAGCGAAAAATTGTAAAGCTGCTGAGAACGTGCTTGCAGCCGTTCCCGCAGATATCAGAGGGCACACTTCACTAATGATGCTAAGAAAAAATGAAATGTATTATTTAAATAATAAAACAAACGAAAAATCATTTTGATAAAAACTGATCGAATTCTAAATACTCACCACGACATTTTATCCCTTACATTCCGAATGCTTCAATGAAGTATATTTTATATGAGTTTCTTATCTATTGATAAGAAAATACCATAAATTTTAATTGTAGACACCTCCAATAACAACACATATACCAACTCATAGGTTGGACACAGTAGTTATAATAATAACAATTAATTATTAATCATCAACAATTATACCTATAGTTCGCTGTCTATCATAAACAAGAAGATATGGTATAACTGAAATCATAGATTTCCTTTTTATCTAGTGTAAAATTATAACGTTAGAGAAAGGACAAATTAGACAGTTTAGTTAAGGTGAAAAACAAACGCTTAATACCAAAAATATTAATTTTTTAATGAAGACGTTACAAGAAATAGATAACGCCATTGCTTTGAAATAATATCATACTTAAATATATGAAAGACCAATTGAATTGTTTAGAATTTTCATTAAAGTAAGTAATAGAAACTACAAAAAAAAATCCACAAGAACAACCTCCCTCCTAAGGTGTTTCCACCTAGCTACAATATGGGCTACTTCAAGCGAGCTGTAAACTAACTCCTACAGGGTAGGCAGCGCACTAGTACTCCCCCTGGTGTGGCTTGTGTCCTTAGGCGAAGGTAACCATCTACCATAAAAAAAGAAGAATTTGACTTTTATTTAAATATATGTGTCGTTCATTGTAAAAGTGGTGTAACTCCCTATTTTTAAAACCATCTTTTCTTGCCTAATGGTATCACATTTAGTCATAACTTTCAATATAAAAGTGAAGTAACTCCAATAGTTGCATTAAAATCCCATAGATGAAGACAATGAATGAATGCTTATATTTTTTTCCTACACTATAATTCGCAAAAAGCTCGTTATTCTAAAATTCAGTTACAAGGAGATAGTTCACTTTTACAATGAACGACACATATATCGCTGCTTAAAAACTAAAGGGCCATAAAACAAAAAAAATCCAAAAATTGCAATATTGCATAAATACAATCACAACCCTTCATATTGTATGTTGCAAAAAGACTTATGGTTGTTATATTCCATATTTATTATATTTTGATCATTTTTTATATATTCAAAAGTAACTTATATGCTTATATCTCTTCTAGTATTCAGTTTATTATAAAATTACTTAAAACATTTAATGCTACTTAAAAATACGCTTCTATCTAACGATGTATAATATGCATATATTTGATATGTCGTCCGAATGGCCGGCGTGAGAGTCTGTACTTATTTGTACTTCACATAATTAGGACGACATCGGGAGTATCACTGACATCTAATCTTATTGTAATCGACACTCTATCACTACTACGATCGAAATAACAGTAGTTAACTAAAAGCCGAAGGAATGAAGTGCCACGATCCCTCTAGGCCATGCGATTCCCCTTGGAGCGTGCTCCAGACTGCTGAGTGCCACCGCCCGCGCAGCACTCCCCACACACCCCCGAACCGATGCCAGACGTTTCGTTACACGCACAATCCTC
Source organism: Synanthedon formicaeformis (assembly GCA_945859745.1). NCBI lineage: Eukaryota > Metazoa > Arthropoda > Insecta > Lepidoptera > Sesiidae > Synanthedon > Synanthedon formicaeformis. Next base: position 2,370,732 of record OX243964.1, read on the forward strand.
AAATGCACGTGTTGCACCTCAAATAAAACACAATCATACCGACACGGCCTTCCTGACATACGCACGCCCTCGTGCGTTAATCTAAAAGAAAACATTACGTTACTCCACGCTCAGTACACCCCATATTACTCATCACCAACGTGTAAGAGCCTACATAGAGCAAAGTTCACTTTTCCAGAGCTTCAGAAATCCACAAACTCAATATGTATCTCGTAATGTCATAATCTACTATCTCTCAATGTCACACCGCCCCTTAACCCAGCATCTATTTCTCAATTTCGTATCGCCCCTTAAGTCTCTCAACTCAACATCACCCCGTAAATCTCTCAACTCTCAATGTCGCCCCTTACTGCACCCACCACAGCTCCGCACCACCACCTGGGGACCAACACCCATATAGAGTGCGGCAGGCCAGGGGCTTGCGGCCAGTGACGGGAGTACAGCATTCGGCGTCACAACACCAACACAGCTCTCAAAACTCAACGCGTAACGCATGCCGCCTGGCTAACTCCGCGAGTTACCAGCGCGCACCGCTACCGTTTCCTCACAAGTTGCTCACCGCACGGCTAGCCCCGAGGGCTACCACTGCACACCTTCCTTCTCCCTCTCTGATTATCTGATGACCAATCCCCTCTTTTGTCCGACACTTTACCCCCGACTAAATTCTTAAACTCTTGACTAGTAACCTTGCTCTATGTAATTGCTCGCTAATAAAGTCTCATTAATGCATGCTTCCTGCCACATCCCTTAACAAAGCCCGATCCTTAGAAGCTCTTAACGTTTTGAAGTTCATAACGGTCTATTTCTAATACCTACTTTAAATAAGTTTACAATCTAAATGTTTTGATTGTGTTCACAAAAATCTCAAAACACAATAATTATCACCAAACATAGAATTACACGGCTGTATTCCTACTGAATCGTACTATATCCATAAATCAATTTGATATTGAAAGCTAAATGATTTAAATTTGAATTTGAGGTAAATCTTAAATTTTGGAGTAGGCTCTCGGTCCGATGCATTTCGCTTGCATTTTATTTCATAAAGATTCCTGAACCCTTTTATCTCTAGTACGAACAAGTCTTATATTTTGTAATTTGTATTACAATTATTACAATTACTGTTTTATTTTACAAAAGCCTATCACAATAGAAACCGGTCTTGAATCACAATAACTCGAGTAAAGTAATTATTATCAAACCAACACAAACGCTTATTTTTAGTTTCTACGTACGGGTTCACTATTGTCTATACCACATTACATAGCGCTCTCCGTGACTACCACTTAAACACACTCTGTGACTGCCACCTTCACCAGCGACATCACAATTGCTACAGCATCCAGCTATACAACAGTCACTCTCCTAGTGACAAAAACATAATGTGATAAAGTCAATAGGTATCATACAAGACAATCACTTCATACATTGTCCACGGGCTCTTGTTTTAATAGCTTCGAGTTATCGGAATCAGACGGCATCCAAATCCTATTTCGATTAATAAGTCCGTAGATTATTAATGTTTTTCTAACTAAAATTCTCTGAATTGTTACATACACCTGTTAATCCACTAAAATTGTTTATCTCAAATTCTCAACCACTTATCTAGCCCAAAACTGTAAATTTTAATGTTATTTAACATAGAAATTCGTTATTATTGTTATATTTTCACTACTGACATACTGACAATAACAACATAAACAACATAATTGAATTGAAATATGGCTCAGACAGATGACAGTGACACCTCACTCAATTACAGTCCAAAATTATAAAAAGTTGATCTACGTCAATCTATTTGATCCGTCAGTCAACCAGCCCACGGCGAACGCCACAGTACAATACTCTGCCTTGTTTGAAATTGAATGTTGGTACACTACATTGTAATAAAATCTTTGAATATTACTAACAACTGCCCCAGTGAAAGAAAGCAAATGTTAACTATCAATTAACCTTGTTATACCGCGACTTTACCTCAATGATTTTTTCTTTTTAATATTACCATCATCTAATAAAATCATTTTACCATCACCAATAACGATTCACTACTACAATTCAACTAGGTACTACTACACTACAACCATAGAGTTACGTTACTGACTACAACTCACTATTCATTCACTGATTAAACTCTCATCTCTTATTAATAGACAAACGCTTCGTCTTACACGAAATATTGCAACCCCAAGTAGAAATAATAAAAAGACCTTACTTGCGTAACTGTGCGCTTTGCACAGTTTTTTACCTCCTTTATGTTACAATACATATACAGGGCCACTGCCCAGTGCCGCTATAAAAGCAGCAGGGCAGTGAGGCTTCCACATGGCCCCGCTCTTCACAGTGGCAGCGAACAATCTTCTTTGATGCATTTAACTTTACTTGAAACTTGTCACGTTTTTGTTTCACTCGTATCGTATAACAACACTCTAACATAGCTACCGTGAAGCGTAATATTGTCTTTTTGAAATTATTAAAACGAATATCGGTCAACCCGAATATCACTTCCACAACAACTTCACTTATTGTCGAATTGCGTCGAACGTTAGCTAGCACGGTATACATTTTTTTTGTCACTTCGCCCGGACTTCGCCATTTTTTTTTTGTTATGACGGCGCGGCACGGCAGCCATCTTGTCTTGCCATACGCATTGTATGTGTTGAGTCGACATGCGTAGTTTATTTTCAGTGCAATGTTCGTGCTATAGTTCCGGTTGCGGATCTTGTTTTCCATCTTTTCATCCATCATGGTGGGCTGCATCCCACTTCTGATGTCGTCCGAATGGCCGGCGTGAGAGTCTGTACTTATTTGTACTTCACATAATTAGGACGACATCGGGAGTATCACTGACATCTAATCTTATTGTAATCGACACTCTATCACTACTACGATCGAAATAACAGTAGTTAACTAAAAGCCGAAGGAATGAAGTGCCACGATCCCTCTAGGCCATGCGATTCCCCTTGGAGCGTGCTCCAGACTGCTGAGTGCCACCGCCCGCGCAGCACTCCCCACACACCCCCGAACCGATGCCAGACGTTTCGTTACACGCACAATCCTCAAATGCACGTGTTGCACCTCAAATAAAACACAATCATACCGACAGATATATATCTAATAAGAAAAAAAAATGGACAAAAATAATTTAATTTTGTTCGATTAGCTCTCCTGCAAAAGTGTAATTTTGATTTGTGGCCCTTTAGTTTTTAAGCAGCGATATATAAAAAAATTACACCTGTTATCATGTAAAGCCGAGTGTAACCGCTAGTTTTACAAGTATTGAGTTGCTGCTTTTCAGTTTTATGCATAGCCATAAATGCAATGACTTCGTATTGTTACTTCCTTATTTATTTATTCGTATCATTTGGATTATGATTTCGATAAGGAGAGTAAAAGTGTCATAGGTTCGATATCCGATAATTACTGTTATCGGAAGGAGACGTGTAATCATCTTAAATGATTAGAATAAAAAGTCAAATAAAGGTAATGACACATTTTTTTTTGCAAATTTATTGTTATTTTTAATAGTAAATCTAATCACCTATCAAATATTATAATCTTCTTTAATGAGATCAGAGGCTCTTTCAGCAATCATAACAGTAGGGGCATTTGTATTTCCACTAGTTATTGTTGGCATAATACTAGCATCAATTACACGTAGATTACGTACTCCATGAACTTTCAAGCGACTGTTGACTACTGAACTGTCTGGATCGTTACCCATTTTAGCAGTACCAACAGGATGATATACGGTCGAAACTGTATTCACAACTATACACTTCCAATATTCATAACTGTCTAAGCTAAAGCCGTCACATTCGTGCCACTTAATTCTACCTAAATATCCGTTAATGGACTTGAAATAGGGTGTGTTTACTATTCCTGTTAAAAATCGTATTCCTTCAATGAATTCCGTTAGATCCTGCTCCTCATCGAAGAAATTCAAGTCGATTAATGGCGGATCTCTTGGGTCGTTAGAATTTATATATATATGGCCTCTTGAACGCGGATGTAACAGGTGGAAGGCAAATAAATATTGACTATGGATCTTATTATTTTCAGCAATAAAGTTTGTTACCGATTTTTTGAAATTTGGCAATAAATTGTAGTAATCGGATGTAGAGGTAGAATTTTTATTAAATAATTTAAAATGGCTATGAAACCTCGGATACATAGCATCTTGTTCTATAGAAAAAAATGCAGCCAAATTGGAATAGAAGTTATGTGAATAAGATCCAGTATTATTGTAAAGATATTTTAAGGCTTCAAAATATGGTTCATTCTTTACTTCATACCCTGATTCGTCGCCATAAATAGTAATATGTACAGTCGGATGATCTTGAAGATTTTTTCCGACATTCGATGAATTTAATTTGCAAGTGATACCATTTGATTCTAAAGTCTCACACGGTCCAACTCCAGATAACATTAAAAGTTGCGGAGTGTTTATAGAACCTGCACTGAGAATTACCTCCTTACGAGCTAGAAATGTAATTTTCTTATTACCTTTCTCGACGTTAACACCGTAAGCAGCATTATGTTCAGATAGCAAAACTTTCGTTACTAAGGCGTTTTTCAAAATTTTCAAATTATTTCTGTAGTGCAAATGGTTGAGGTAAGCCTTAGCAACACTGTTTCTTTTTCCATTTGATGACGTCGATTTATATCTTCCTGCACCCATTACATTAGCTGCATTTAAATCAGAAACTGTTGAAATACCAATTTCATCGAATGAATTTAGTATTTTATCATTAATATTTGATTCAACGTTGGAATAATTAGCAGAATTAATATGTAATAGTCCTTCACTCCCATATATATCAGAGGTTCTTTGGCCAAACGAATCAAAATCTTGTAAGTTTTCAGCCTTTTTAAAATACTGTTCTATCACTTTTGGGTGCCATTCTTCATTTCCTTCATCATACCAGGTTTGAAAATCTTGCCAATTACCTCTGATGTAAATCATTTCATTAATACTACTACTACCTCCAAGTGCCTTCCCTCTTGGTATGTATATTCGTTCTTCTTTGCAGGCCCCATTGGTCTTTCCATTATTAATAGTATAATATTGCCAGTCATATTGAGATCCGAATAGTCCAATGTCCATACCTGGAACCTAATTAAAACGATTATGGAATTTCATGCATATCACTTTATACCACATATATATTTCGTTTGAACAAAAATGTCCATTCTAACAACTGTAACAATACAGCGCCGAAATCTATGCTGGTCGTTTATAAATGTAGGCTTAGAATTATCTTGGACTTAGAACCTTTTTCTTTTTAATTAATTATTAAATTAATTATTTCAATAAATGAATTATTGCACTAGCGATTCATTCGAAGCTTACCTACGTATATATGTATAAAGGAAATATCGTTGGTACTTACAATACTTTCAACTGGAGGATCTCCCCCAGCTTCAATCAAAAGAATTTTCCAGTTATTTACTTCGCTCAATCGGTTTGCAACAACACTTCCAGCTGATCCAGCTCCAATAATTATGAAATCGAATTTCTCATTATCTGGTTTAATAAAAGAATAAAATTATTGATAAATATTTTTAACAATTAATATTGAGCATTGATGATGAATAACTATAGTTCCTGCTTCGTTGAACTGTGCCTGATAGAAAACAAATACTAAACAAAATGTCTAAGGGCCTCTTTCACAAACTACATGTGAAGTGTTGATTAGTTACTTTTAGAAATAATTTTCTGTTATATTGAATTATGCACTCGGTTTACTGCATCATTCGATAGCCGATTTTTTATTATTATTTTCTATTTAATGTTTGGGACGTTTACCGTACAAAAAAAGGTATATCAGCTCCATTATCCCCGGTTACCGGTGACTTTAAGAGATAGTTTGGCCTACTTGACGTTTGTGAAAGAGGCGCTTATACTCGTAGAATCTAGTTGAAGTGGGCATGTTACATAAGTAGTACGGAGAGTCGACGGTCGATGATTAATTAAAATAATATATATTAATAAAATAATTTGTTTAAATGATGGTCCTACGTGATTTTCTTATGCTTAGGGCCTCTTTCACGAACTACATGTAAAGTGTTGATTACTTACTTTTAGAAATCATTTTCTGTTATATTGAATTATGCACTCGGTTTACTGCATCATTCGATAGCCGATTTTTTTTTATTATTTTCTATTTAATGTTTGGGACGTTTATGGTACAAACAAAGGTGTATCAGCTAAATTATTCCCGGTTACCGGTGACTTTAAATGACAGTTTGTCCTAATTGACGTTTGAGAAATAGGCGCTTAGATTAAAGCTAAATAGAATTATTCAACGAAGAAGTCAGAACGCAGAACCAAAACTTCTTTTGGGGTACACCGTAGTTGCTTTATGTTCAAAAAGTAAATAAGTATTATTAAAAAATAACCAGATATTGTATTCATTCAACTATTATTATGGTGATAAATCAATCTATCTATAAGTATAAATAAAAATGAATCCTTAAATGTGTTGCCAAGCGCAAAACTCGAGAACGGCTGGACCCATTTTAATTCTGTCTTCACTCATGAATAGAGGGATAATCAGGAAAGGTTTTTACGTAAAAAAAAAATTATTATCCTTATAACCCTACATGTTAAGGCATAAAATTAGAAGCACTTACCGTAAACATTGGCATTCGGGGGCCAATTTTCTGTAATTAAACACTGAGATGCAGCAAAAAATTGTAGTGCTGAACCAAAAACTGCAGCTGCCGTTCCAGTTGTTGGAGTTGGACACGATGCTTGACTAATACTGAAACATACAATATAACTGAACATAATTGTTAACTATACATGGTGTAAATATAAATAAAAATCCGGAATACAACCTATAATTAATAATTATAATCTAACTCCTGACTCCTGAAAAGTTTAGTTCTTGCTTTAAAAAATGTAAGCAGATTATAATTTATTATAACAAACAAATAAATAAAATAAATTATAATATTGAAGATTATATTTAAATATATTGTAATATTTACCAAGACATAGTCGAAACCAACTTGAATACCTTTATGATAATGTCTAATATTTCAGAATCTTTTTATACGAACCTAACTAGGTTTAAAAAATTTGAACAAGCTTATGAGATAATAGATACGGCTAATTTGATGGGCTAAGGGCCTCTTTCACAAACTACATGTAAAGTGTTGATTAGTTACTTTTAGAAATAATTTTCTGTTATATTGAATTATGCACTCGGTTTACTGGATCATTCGATAGCCGATTTTTTTAAATTATTTTCTATTTAATGTTTGGGGCGTTTACCGTACAAACAAAGGTATATCAGCTCCATTATCCCCGGTTACCGATGACTTTAAATGACAGGTTGGCCTACTTGACGTTTGTGAAAGAGGCGCTAATAGAAAAAATTTCATACTTATGACCGAATGACATTAATTACGACGTTATGGTTTCGATTATAATGTTTACATTATACTGTTGTTACAATTTGTCTTAACTGTTTGTCTTAAGCATTTGGTTATCAGATCAGAAATCAGATTTTTATCTTAACATTTTTTTTTATGTTAAGGCCGACAGACAGGCTGACGGTCCACTTGATGGTAGGTGGCTACCGTCTCCTATAACACAAGCAACGCCATAAGTGCTACAAGTGCGCTGCCGACCATAGAAGGATTAAGGATAAGGGATAAGGGAGGGTGTTTTTTGTCGTAGACGAGGAGAGGATGTTCACCCTTTCGTTGTTTACATATACCACCAAAATCAAATAAAAATAAAAATATTTATTTATCAACTAGGTTTCTCCAAGAAACTTGTGATCCTCATTATAAATTTAAATTTACTAGGGTTTCGGAAAAAAAGCCAAACTGTTATATACCAACTGATTATAGGAGTTCAGGATTACCTCTATTATATATATACTAAACTAGCTGCTGCCCGCGACTTCGCAAGCGTAACTTTGTAAATTATATACTAAAAACCTTCCTCAAGAACCACTCTATCCATTGGTGAAAACAGCATGAAAATCGGTGCAGTAGTTTTTGAGTTTATCGCGAACAGACAGACAGACGCGGCGGAGGACTGTGTTTTATAATGTGTAAGGATTTGAATATTTGAAAACATATTTATGAACTCTATGTCCGCAGTGTTTGACAGTACCTACCTATGTAATATTTTATTCGCAACATAAGTGTCGATTAAGGTGAAAATAGTTATTCTTCTATTTATACTTTGATGCATCGTATGTTCAATATTTAACAGAAATTATTTTATTTTGAATTAAATTAATTTTAGAAATTAACGTTATTTATTTTAGAAAATTATTGTGTGGTCTACGTCTACGAAATTCTTTTACGACGTTTATTACATTGACGCGTCAGCGGCTTCGCACTGCTGGTCACAGACTTTGCAATGTAATAAATTATAGCGTACTCGCGAAAATTTAATTTTTTTGTGGTTTTCATTAAAACATGGTTTCAATTACGGCTTTCAGCCTTTGCGGCAGTTCCGTGAAATTATTTTATACGTGTATAAACTATATAGGTACATATAATTACTTAATTTTTACTTATATCAAGATGTAAAATTTAATAAGTTTTGCAGGAATTTACCATTCACCAACTGTCAATTAAGCTAACCGTCACTTAAAGTTACCTGTCACCAGGGATAATTGAGCTGATATACCTTTGTTTGTATGGTAAAAGTCCCAAACATTGAAAAGAAAATAATAAAAAAAATCGCCTGTCGAAGGATGCACTAAACCGAGTGTAATTTAATTTTAAAAAATTCTAAAAGTAACTAATCAACATTTTACTTGTAGTTGGTGAAAGAGGCCCTTATTGGTGAAAGATCCGCCATTTCGAACACAACATTGTCCCCGCCAAACATGCACAGCCGTATGTTGTACGGTACTATTCTTTTCTTGAAGCCCCTTACCACACTATTGCATCTTGCAGAACATTACGCCGTGGCATCTTGCCGCTCTTCCGAATCAGAGCTCATGTCAACGTCACTCGACCCGGTCAAACGCATAAATGACAGAAAATTGGACTGACCGTGTGTGTGCACAATGTTTGACGTCGCTCCATTTGATTTAAGTCATTTGGAGTCACATCAAATGATGGATCGTGTACAGTAATACCCCGGACTTACGCGATAGGTTGGACCATGAGACCATCGCGTAAGTCGGGGTTCAACTTTGCATACGTATAAAATTTGTGTAATAGGGACTAAAGAAAACAATAATTAGAAGAAACATGTTTAATAAAATGTAAGATAATGAAAACAATTTACATTACTATGAATAAAACAATGTAAACCAAAGTATATTCTAACGCGGTGATCAAAAAGAAAAACCGTGTATCTCCGAATTCGCGTAAAACGGGGTAGTGTAAGTCGGGGTATTACTGTATTTCGTCCATTATGTTAACCATGGCCTCAAATTACAATACTCGTCCGTTATTCAAGTACAAGTCATTTGGAGTTTGAATAATTACATTTGTACGTACATTTGGTTTAATTAAATTAGTAGCATACTTGCTTAGAATTTTTTTTCATAGTGACATAAATACTTCTTAAGAAATTTGTGAAAAACCATCAAATCGGATTATGTTTGTTTATCCTATCCTACTGAACACATACCTAGTATGCTATGTGCCGATATCTTCAAACATCGATATCCCCTTAAATGATGCTGTTTTTGTGGATAGTATAAATATAGAACACGTCATAGATACACGCCTTCGAGCCGCTTATCAACAGTATATACACAGCCTTACGCCCGCGCAGACACCGTGTTACTAATCTCGCCTTTATTACACGTTTTATTAAATTAGTCACGCATTTGCTTCGAGTTCATTTGTGAACGAACGAGATATAAAAGAGCGTTTTAATTTTTACGACGCATCGTTTACTAAAATAAACGTCATATAAAACGAAATGAAGCATTAATAGGGGCATTGAGCGTAATTATTTTTAATTATGCTATTGGTATTTAATATTATTTATAATTTAAGTGTTTTATATAGAATTTTATATAGAATGGAACTATCTATATCTTGTATTCAATATCTCTATCTATGGGGTGTAAATAACATTGGGATCCAAGTCATAATAAACGAGCACATAAAAATGCTAAGAGACTGAATCAATATCCACCTCTATGTGAAATAAGGTAGCCTCTTGTGTTAGGCATATTATGATAGTATAATTAATGACAACTTAGTGAAATTACTTTTATAAGAAGATATTATAATACATAACACATAATAATATTCGCGGTTACCTTAAAATTGGCAGCATGAAATGCAAAAAAAACCTTATCTTAGTCGTTATCGGTCAAAAAAGTGTCACAGTTCAGCGACTTCAGACATAATTACCATTTTATATATATATGCATATAGATTAGGCTTGTATTATTTACTCAAAAAGACGTAAAAAGTCGTATAATCGTATGACGAACTTCGTTTTTTTTTATTAAATTTCTTAGTGTGCATGAAATGACGTATACAGGAAATCCAAAATGAAATAATTCACGTGAGCAAAAGGTGCAAGATTCAGAAGAGATTCATTCTGTAAACGTGCACGTATAGTATGCCAGTAATCTAAGTAGTGACACTGTGTGTTACAGTTAAATAACAGCATATGTGCTGTTTTGTTTCGGTGAGTGTGTGTGCTCATTACCACATTCCCTTCCTTATCCCTTATACTTAATCCTTCTATGGTAGGCAGTGCACATAAAAAATATCATAAAAAAATAAGCATGCATTACTTATAGGAATAAACATAAATTTAATTTAGGTTTTGTTAAAAACTTTACAAAAATCTATTTGTCGGGACATTTTGTATTGAACAGTGGTTGAAGCTACTACTTTTTTGTATCTGCAGTTTACACTCTATTACAGTGAGGGCCTTTTTCACAAATTACATGTAAAGTGTTGATTAGTTACTTTTAGAAATCATTTTCTGTTATATTGAATTATGTACTCAGTTTACTGCATCATTCGATAGTCGAATTTTTTTATTATTTTCTATTTAATGTTTGGGACGTTTACGGTACAAACGGTGCAAGGTATATCAGCTCCATTATCCCCGGTTACCGGTGACTTTAAATGATAGTTTGGCCTACTTGACGTTTGAGAAAGAGGCGCTAAGACCTGAAATTCGTATTAAAATGGTGAAATTTTCGAACCGTGCCGATAGTGTAGGTGTATGAAAGGCAAAGACATGAGTGAATAAAATTATTTTTTCTTTCTTTCTAAAAAAACGAACTTCTCCTAGAGGCTACTCGTATTTTGATCTGCGTTTGCTCTTAAATTTGATGACACTTTTGGCTAATCAGATGTCGCCTTTGCAAGTATACTTAGAAAGCTACATATAAAAGTTATTCTCACGTAAAAGTATGAATCGATGAAAGACCGATGGAATTTTTTTTGGAATTTATCACCTAAATGGCGCAGCTATTGTTGTTTATTATGACAAGAAAAAAGTGACAATAAATCACGTTGTATCTGCATAGTGGGCTTCAATCTTTATGCTGTTCTTGGGAGATACAGTCACAAAGGACCTTGAGCGCGATAAAACCCCTAGGCCTAGAAAGTAAATAAATATTATTTATTAGTAAAATGTTTATGTTGCCCATAATTTAATATATGCTGTAATATTATTTGACAAAAGAAAATAAGTTATTTACATTGTCATTATTACAGTGTGATAATATTTTAATTATGAATCAATTTATCTTTATATATATATTTCTTCTGTGCGTGTGTGTCACTGAACTCCTCCTAAACGGCTTGACCGATTTTGATGAAATTTTTTGTGTGTGTGTTCAAGGGGATTCGAGAATGATTTGTATTAAAAAAAAAAATTGGTCGCGGACGAAGTCGCGGGCACAGCTAGTATTATATATCTTCAGTAGTTTCACTTTTTCCGTCCGATGAAGAGAGGAAAAAATGGTGAAAAGTTCATCCTTTAAAATTGTGCAAAGCAAAAAACTAGAAAAAATGATTTTGTAAAAGCAAAACTATAATATATTACATTTATTATTTTTTAATATATGTTGCCTCTATTTCACAGTATAATTCAAATTATCTTGGAGGCGTGTGAATCACTGGCTGTTCCCCAGTAACGTAGAAAGGAAACGTATATAAAAAAATACAGTCGAATTGAGAACCTCCTTTTTTGGAAGACGGTTGAAAATAGAATAATATTAAGTTTTTTATTTGCGGGTTTTAAGAAGATCTCCAGCGTAAAGTTACAGTAATATTTTGCTGTTGTTTGCTGAATTAGGAGGTTGTGTATTCAATATGTGAGCGTAAAACTTGAAACGAACGCACACACTTTGTGGGGACGTTTACAAATAGCGGTCATTTTTCAAACGCATCTGATTAAAGTTTTCGCCAAGATTTGCAATAAAATGGAAACGTGTTTTTTACCTCCGAATAATATATCCAAGACACCACGGTAACAAAGAATTAGCAATTTAACATTTACTTATGTGTAGACAAATCTGAAATTGACAATAACTAAGTAGATAATTTCAAAATTAAAACAGGTTATTACTTTATAATAAAATATTTTACATAGTATACATAGAGACGAGGAATTTAGGCTTAACTTTCAAGGTATAAGTGCACAATATAAAATAATAAGTGAAAATATATTTAATTTGTCATCAACTTATGAAATGGCTTTTAAAATGTGAGGAAATAATTAGAATTACAGGCAAAAAAAATTTTCTTTTTATAATTTTTGCATTTTAATAAAACCTGCAAACTCCAAAATTAGATACTTCACTTTCCGCGACAATCTGTCTATATCCGCTAATTCCACGCAATATATTTTGATGCGGTTTTCACCATTAGTTACATATTTTTTCACGGAATATTTTTATATATAATAAAACCCACTTCAGTTTTTTATGTAAGTAGAAAAAAACAAAATTTTTTTAGTCCGCATCTGTCTGTTTCTTTGCTAACCACTTCTAAACCACCCATCAGATTTTGATATGGTTTTCACTTATAGAAAGAGGGATAAACGAGGAAGGTACATATTTATTACAATTGCACTTGAGCGAAGCCGGGTGCGGGTCGTTAGTACTCATATATTTTCTCAGGTGTACTCATACGCGGACGTAGTGTCGGACACCACCTAATTTCTTATATGATCGAAGTCATCAACATTAATAAAAATTATATATAAAATATGTATGTAAATATTTTTTCAGTATATATCTGTAATTTCTGTATATTTTAACTTTAAAAAAATACTATAGTTGTCGCTCATACTTAATCATATACGTAGTTTTGCTGTCTCATGCGCTCATAGAAGCATGAAAAGGGATCTCGTATTCAATGTCAATAAAGGGAAAGGGGTCATAACCACGAGATAGTTCAAGAGGGACATCGCCCAAGGGAAAGGCGTTATGTGTTTACATTTCGCCCGCGAAGAAAATATGACATTAGGTAAACAGATGTTTAGAGTGTCTTGTGTCGTCTCGAAATTGTGAAGTGCAAAGAAAACCCTTTTATTCTCAGATATAAAATAACAGAGAGCTACTAACGAGGCAAGATTTTAGCAAAAGTTTGTATGAACGTAGAAATATTACAAATATAAATAATACAAGATTTTTTTTTTACTAGATCGAGATAGTGCTTAGCCGCGATCTCACTCGATGGTAGGTGCAGATGCGGCCGCCCGGGACCGAAGAATATCCCGAGCGGTCGGGGTGCTGCCGGGTGTTAAGGCATCCCTGGGAGGTGCCCTCCCGTAAAATGGGGGGCATAGCGGGGGAGGGCCCTGGTGCGCTAATGCGAGCCCAGGATCCTTCTGCTGCTGTGGAAGACCGCCGCTAGGTTTTAGTGGATATAACTCCCTCACTAGGGGGACACATAACCACACCGTCCCCCCAGACGGTGTGTGTATGCGTAACGCATTCCCTAGCGACAAAAAAAAAAAAAAAGAAAGGTGCAGATGCGGCCAAAGATGGACCACGCTTACCTAGTAAGTGCCCATTTACCCTAGACTTGAAAACCCCGAGATGCGGTTATTGTTTGAAAAACTTTTAATACGTCCGATATTCATATATAGGTATGTATATCGGACGGCTGATGGATATAGGATTCTGAAATTAAATTTAGATTTTAGATATTACAAACCTGACTAGTTTTATAATATGTAAAATCTAGTCAGTTTTATATTATAATATCTAAAATCTAATATTATGTTAAATCTAACTTAAACTAAATCATGCATCATGTATGTATGCTTCTTATCATGTATCCTTCTTATTCACTCGAACTTTGATAAGATGTGGGTTATATGATGTCGAAAACACAGACGCTAGTAGAGAGTTTCAAACCTTGGCAGTGGCAGTGCGAATTATAAAGAATGTTACCGAAAAAGAGGTTCATATCTAGGCAAAATTTATTTCATTTAAATGTTTTCATATTAAAATAAATGCGTTCTTAATTTTTATGTTGTTCTACATAAATGTAAACAGTAAAGAGACGTCATTCGCATCCAGACATTGTTTCAAATAATGGTTTGAAGTAATTTACTTTTCGTTCCAGTTATTCCCTTGTGTTTCTGACGTGTGTCTCAGGTTTGAATTCATGTTGATAATCTTAAATATATTATTATATCTCCATTTGAATAGAAAAGGAAATTTTATTATTTTTATCGACGACTAAATATTTTTGCGTTAAATTGATTTTGATTGATTATTATAGGTATTTGCTGTCTTTATTTTTTTAACTCTTGGGTGTTACGAGTACTATTGTAGGTAATTTTAAAAGTAAAATCATGTATTCTTTGCTTATTTTTAAATTCATAGCGTTGACACACATCTCTTTATTTTATATTATTTCTTATTATATAGGGTGACAGACAGGCTGACGGTCCACTTGATGGTAGGTGGTTACCGTCGCCTAAGGACACAAGGCTGGTGCGTTGCCTACCGTGTAAGATAATTCTTACATAAAATCTTCTTATGTAAGTATAGTTCTTATAAAAGATTTGATGAAAATGGATCTGCTAGTAGATCCCCTAATTCATATTTGATTTTATAAAGCACACAATTCTGAACATAAATAAAAATAACTCTATTCTAACGTTGATAAATTATGTATAAAATATCATGCATACATTTGTATATCCATTCTTTTATTTATTTACACAATTTTAGTGTGCCCACGCCTTAAACATGTATCATTATTTACATAGAGTCAAAATTTTATTTTATCACTAACAACCGTGAACTAGTTAAACATGTTTTCAGTTGTTAATTGAAGTACACAGTTTAATGGAATTAAGTTGTGAAGACAATGTCTTGGTGAGTACGTATTTTTTTGTTGTAAAACACGAAAACATTCAAGATATAAGTAAACATTACTTTTTATTGTTTTTAAAATCATTTCTGTAAAATTATTAGTGAATGAAAATATTAAAATTTAATTGAGAAAAAATTGGCCTCATTGACCGATCTAACTTAAGCAAGATATGTGTCGTTCATTGTAAAAGTGAACTATCTCCTTGTAACTGAATTTTAGAATAACAAGCTTTTTGCGAATTATAGTGTAGGAAAAAAAATATAAGCATTCATTCATTGTTTTCATCTATGGGATTTTAATGCAACTATTGGAGTCACTTCACTTTTATATTGAAAATTATGACTAAATGTGATACCATTAGGCAAGAAAAGATGATTTTAAAAATAGGGAGTTACACCACTTTTACAATGAACGACACATATAATGGCCACCGTGACTTGGCCGCTAAGTGCGCATATAGGTACGCTTACCTTGCTAGTAAAGTTACATGCAACTACTAGAACATTTAGCGCCTGTTTCACAAACGTCAAGTAGGCCAAACTGTCATTTAAAGTCACCGGTAACCGGGGATAATGGAGCTGATATACCTTTGTTTGTACAGTAAAAGTCCCAAACATTAAAAAGAAAATAATAATAAAAATTCGGCTATCGAATGATGCAGTAAACCGAGTGCATAATTCAATATAACAGAAAATGATTTTTAAAAGTAACTAATCAACACTTTACATGTAGTTTGTGAAAGAGGCCCTTATTGTAGGTATCTTTAACTCCGATACAAGAACCGTCTTTAAATCCGATATAAAGATTAATTTAATATTAATTTTAACCATAAGGGAAGTGACAATAAATTTGCTATTAAATCCGTACGTGACTTCTGCTTATCCAGCCAAAATGATACCGTTAAATAACAAATAATAAATCGAAGTAACAAGTTTCATTCTATAACTTAAGTAATAAATTTTATTAGTAACACGCTTTATACATACAAACTTTCCCAGTTTATTTCTCTTTCCATAAATAAAAACCGAATCAAAATCGGTCTAGCCATTCGTGAGTTTTTGCGAGACTGACGCACGGTGATTGATTTTATAAAAGAAGATATTTTTTTCTATGATAACGAGTGGCAGGAAGACCGTATGTGGCTACCGTCGCCCATAACACAAGCAAAGTCACTGGTGTTGCAAATGCGTTACCACCTTGACACAATAGCACTTATGCTGTTATTTCACGGCGGTCTTCTTTCTGTAAGCGTAGAGGACGTTGTGGGGTTATGTTGGACTCGTTTTATAAAACCTAATAGAGCGGCCGTAGATAGGTGAGGTCGTGGGATAAACTTTTTTTGAGCTTGCATTTAATTTAAAATGTAAAATTTAAAATATTTTTAATTTCAGTTTAAATTCTTCATGCCCCGCTGTATCCACTGGGGCAGCTCTTCAAATTTTTTCCTCCGCCTTTCAGTTCTTCGCTGCAGCACAGTGTCTTATTACCGAGGACTGGCCACATGACGCTCATGTGAACAGTTATGTATAAACATTTTATTTATAAATATTATTTAGATGAGTGCACATTGAGAAATTGAAATTAGGTACACTTTCATATGGGACTCAAAATTTCAAGACAGGAAATTACTTAAGAGGATTGTGAGTTGCCGATACGCGGCGCGAGTAGGTATTTTCAAAAATTCTATCTGTTTCACACCGCTCTTCCTCCCTCCTGGCGTGCGATAGAGAGAGTTGTAAGTTCTGGAGGCAATTGCCTACATTTCCTTTTTGTAATATGCTTTCGGGCGATAACGTTTTTACCCCCCTAAACGTTTACGAATTAAGACAATCATGATATCATTGGATTCAGTACACCTTAATCTAAGTCCGTCCGTTTTTCTTTTTCAGTAATTCAGTTTAATTTAATTAAAAATAAAATAAAAAGGCTAGAGGAAGTTTTTAAGTTAAAAATATAGATTTTTAGATTCTAATAACTTATATCGTAAGCAATATTTCTTAAAAATAAAAACGTATGGACCTAGTTTTTCATTATGTCTACATTTCTAAAAAATATAAAAATTGGACTATGTTTACTGGAGGGGAAACGTTATCGCTGTTTGTATGAAAATTTACAGCTTGACAATCCTCTTAACAGGGATCGCTAACGTTTCGGCCGCACTACGTCAAATTAAATTCAGGATAGCATAGCCGCAGAGCCCAGTTACATAATATGTTTTTAAGATACGTAACGGTTATTTTAGAACACTTTATAGGTTATTTGACGAGCCCATTGGTGCTTGCCTAACGTCTCAGGGGCCTCGGGTTCGATTCCCGGGGGGGTCAACTTTGGAAATTTTAACGTAATTTTAAAAATTGACTCTGGTCTGGTTTTGAAAAGTAGTGAAAGGGCAACACTGCGTTTCGCTGTCATTTGGGCAGCCCGTCTGGCGGCAATAACCACCACCTCACAGAGAATACCACCGTGAAATAACAGTATATACGTGCTGTTGTTTCGGTGAGAGTAAGGGATGCGAGAGCCCATTACCCCATCCCTTCCTTATCCCTTATCATTAATCCTTCTATGGTCGGCAGCGCACTTGTAGCACTTATGGCGTTGCTTGTGTTATAGGCGACCGTAGCCACCTACCATCAAGTGGACCGTCAGCCTGTCTGTCGATCTTAACATAAAAAAAAAATTACTGAAAATTCAAATTACCTGTAGTCTGCAATAGAATAAAAATTTTATGGAATAACATTTTGTATCAAAATCAGTTATGGCCAGTCTTTGAGATTTGGTATTGCAGCGTTATCTCTTAGTCAACTTTTTATATTTGTATAAGCTTATTCTAACTTTTTTACACAAAAAAATATCTAACTAAATAAATAGTCATGCCTTTTCTTTACAGATTTTGAAAAGTTTGACTTTATAATAGTTGGCGCTGGTTCAGCGGGATGTGTTGTGGCAAATAGACTTACAGAAGTGAAAAATGTAAAGGTTCTGCTAATAGAAGCTGGAAGTGATCCACCTATTGAAAGTATTGTTAGTATTTTGTTTATAGTATCCAAAACATATTTTTGCAATTGTAAAAATTTCATAATATAATAAAACTATGCAAATTCATATAAATGTTGCAGATACCTGGTTTCGCAGATAAAATATCGGGAACTGAATATGATTGGCAATATTTCACGGTCAATACAGGAAAAACAAATGGAGCTAATATCAATGGAAAGGTTCCATGGCCTCGAGGAAAAATGCTAGGAGGTTGTAGCAGTATTAACGCTGCTTTTTATTTTAAAGGCAACTACAATGATTATCTAACGTGGTATAATGATGGAAATAAAGAATGGCACCCAAATATAACCAGACAATATTTTAAAAAAGCTGAAAGTCTCCAAGACCAAGAATTACTAAAAGATCCAATTATAAGCCAAAATTACGGTCATCATGGACCACTTGTTATAAACACATACAACAGTACCTATAGAAAACTAACCAAAGATATACTTAAATCATGGGATGAATTAAATATTAAAACCGTTCGCGATTTAAATTCCGCTAATGTATTAGGATCAGGAATTTGTAGGGTAACCGCTGCCGATGGACAGCGATACAGTACTGCTAAAGCGTATTTAAATCCAGTTCGGAATAGATCCAATTTAAAAGTAATAAAAAAATCATTAGTTACAAAAGTATTAATAAATATACATAAGAAAGCAGCGTACGGTGTACAAGTGGAAAGAAGAGGTAAAATAATGACGTTTCTCGCTTCGCACGAAGTTATCTTAAGTGCTGGTGCAATAAATACACCGCAATTACTGATGTTATCGGGAGTAGGACCCAGAAAACATCTACGTTCAAAAAATATTCCTTGTATAGTTGATTTACCAGCGGTTGGTCAAAATTTACAAGACCATTTATTAATTCCAGCAATAACAATATTTGGCGATGAACCAGGTCCTACTGATGAGGCTAAAGAACAATTTGACACGATACAGTATCTTTACAACCGTAAGGGTTATTTGTCACATAATAGTTTCTCCGATATTGTATCATTTTACTCAACAAACAGTAGTGATACATATCCTAAATTTGAGAATTACTTGAAAATATTTTGGAAAAACTCTTCAGATGTACGTAATTTTTTCGAAGCCAAGGGATACTACGAACCAATTATTGAATCACTAGTCAAACAAAATGAAAAATATTCGCTATACTTGTTCATGTTCGAATTGTTGCATCCATATTCAAGAGGAAATATTTCTTTGAAGAATTGTGATTCGAAGGAACATCCTTTAATTTATGCAAATTATTTCGACGACCCGAGAGATTTACAAGCATCAATCGATGGTATAAAATATCTTACAAAAATTGTTAACACGACATATTTCAAATCTATAAGAGGATTCTTAGGCAGGATTAACTGGTCTCCTTGTAATCAATTCGAGCTTGACAGCGAAGAATATTGGAAGTGTATTTGCATAAATATGGTTTCGACTGTATTTCATCCAGCGGGAAGTGCGAAAATGGGGCCAGATCCAGAATCTTCTGTTGTAGATAGTCGTTTGAGGGTTCACAAGATGAGTAAATTACGTATAATAGATGCTAGCATAATGCCGTACGTTACTGGTGTCAATACTAATGGGCCAACAATTATGATTGGTGAGAGAGCCTCTGATTTGATAAAGGAAGATTACAAATTTCGATGAATTTTTATCGTAAATTAAGTTAAATTAAAATTAAGTTAAAATTAAATTTGGCACTATGAATATTTTGGCTCACAGACAGAATTCTCCCCTGATACGTCGTGGTAGACTATTAGTTCAAAACTGTAGCACAGTGGGTAATGAATGGTTGGACAACGTGTTTTCGATTGTCTCTTCCATGACACGCGGAATTCCTTAAGGTGGGTTGCACCATCTAACTTTAACGGTAACCATATTCAATCCAGCCGTTAAATCTTTGCTTAAGAATAATATGCGTTGCACCATTTTTACAACAGTTAAAATGACGTCATAACTTAACGATAACCTTAACCGCTCGATATTAGCCGGTCAATGTTATTGCTTCGATTAAGTCAACTGTGACAGTTTTGAGACAGGTGACTTTGAATGTTGCCTTATTAAAAAAATTACTACGACAACCTAGGAAAATTACATTATTTTATAATGGCAACCCCTTTAACTTTGACAGTGACGAACAATATCATGGTGCAACATGCGATTGTTAATTTCGACTGTCACCGTTAAAGTTAACTTTGACCGTAATAATAACCAAGCCTACGGTGCAACCCACCTATACTATGTTTTTCTTCTACGATAGGTAACATAGCTTTTATTTAAGTTAATAACTTTAATTAATTTATATCGCAAAGTCGTAAATATAAAAAAAATCTCCCTGGTTTAGACAGAATGACGATCCAATGTGCCATCCAAACATATAATTATGTTGCTTATTTGTTAATATTTATAAATATTCAGACAAATCGATCTTAACGATGAAATTTAGCCATCATCATAAATCGGGCAGCAGCTTCAGTGTGAAATAAAAAGCACTGTATTTGTTTCGATGACATGTGTTTTATTTCGATGAGTAATGGAGTGGCTTCCCATGAGCTGTGACCTTCCAGGAACTCCTGGAAGCATCCTATTACACCTCAAACACTGCAGCAGCTCACTGAAGCATTGAATGAAGAATGGGAGCGAATTCCACAAGAAGATATTCAGAGGATCATACGAAGCATGCCGCGTCGTAGTCAAGCTGATGAGGACCACTCACGTTACTAAAAATCACTAAAGAGGGTTCATGGAGGCCAAACTTGTTACTAAAAGTCACTAAAGACGATTATTTAATCGTTATAAGAATATTTTTTGACGGACACTTTTTATCGCCAATTAGTTTTTCGCCTACAAAGTACTTTTTTTAATAAAAAAAATAAAAATGAGTTTTTTTATTAATTATATAAATTAATGAATAAACAAGGAAAAAATTTACATAACATTTATTTTAAACTTAATTGTAGTTTAAATAATACAAAGGACGAAAATCTTGTTCCGCTAATTGTTTTGAGCAGTATATAATAACATTTCATACTATTAAAGAAATATAAAGTTATCTCAAAATGTATAAATTATTACAATATTACGCTATGAAATTGCACGACAATATTATTGTTTTTATGCTTGTTCTTAAAACTAATGAAACTGCACCTTTTTTAGTGACCTTTCTTTAGTGAATTTCTGAGATTGGAGCATTTGAAAATAGTCAAATCACTTGACAGTACAGGTAACAAAAAATAATTTCGTTTTATTCTATTTTTATCAAAAAGTGAAATAAAAATATATAAAAAAAAAAGAAAAAGCGAAAAACAGTTAAACCACTTAGCATTTAAGACTTATCTATATTCAGGTATAACTTTATTTAAATATATTCTCAAATATTAAGCAAAAACTATATAGCAAAGTAACTATTTCATTAGGATTTTGTTAATTTGTTAATTAATTTATACAGATAACTTTATTTGCTATGATTATATAATTATGAATCGTAACGACTGATATCTCTTGATCTCTTAATATCATGTAGAAATTATTCACTTAATTAGATTTTGTTGTTATTTCTTATCATAAAAAAATTATATATTATGTCCGATTATGTCCCTGGGAGTGCATAAATGCTTATCTAATTAATTGGTATCACAGTGTAGGTATCATCAATACTAATAATAAATCTGTAAGGGTTGGTCATGGAGTAAGTTACTTTGTTTTCAGAAATATCGTGTTTATAGGCTCTATACATGATACTGAAACTAAATTGACCATTTTAAGAATTTTTTTCTGTATGTATGTATGTATGTATGTATGTAAGTATGTATATTCCTCTATAACTCTTAAACGAATCAATTGATTTTCATGAAACTTTGTAGATAAACATTTAGACGTACGGGACACAGGATAGGCTACTTTTTTTTTTCAACGCGGACGAAGTCGCGGGCGCCAACTAGTATTATGATAAAAAAAGGATTTGTTTTGTAAACTTGTTCCGCGACGAAAATTATTTAATACTTTGAAAAGGTCTTAAGGGCAATAGAAAGTTTTTTAATCTAGGATAAAAAAAGTTTTTTTTTATTATTCTTGAAAATGAGAAAAGCCTATTTATTTATTTAATTAGGTTGCAATGCATATATCTCATTTGATTCGTCTCACCAATTGACCTACAAAATAAAAAAATCAAAATATTTATTCATCAAATAGGTTTTCAAGAAACTCTTTTAATGATCATTTGGTCATTAATACTAATAATAAATCTGTAAGTGTATGTATTGTATGTATGTATGTTCCTCCATAACTCTTAAACGAATTAAATGATTTTCATGAAACTTGGTATATAAACATTTAGACGTACGGGACACAGGATAGGCTACTTTTTTCTTTTTCAACGCGGACGAAGTCGCGGGCGCCAGCTAGTTATATTATATCTTACTAGGGTTTCGGAAAAAAATAGCCAAGATGATGACGATCTGGTAGTCTCCGCTAAGATACGAAGTGTGCCCTAACATTTCCATACCTAGATTATCCTATTCGGATAGTATCTATACCAATAGAAGAGTTTGTTTGGTTGTACGCGCTAATCTCAGGAACTACTGGTTCGAATTGAAAAATTCTTTTTGTGTTGGATAGTCCATTTATCGAGGAAGGCTTGGCTATAGCCAACTTTGTAAAATATATTTTACAAAGTTACCTGGCGAAGTCGCGTGCAGCAGCTAGTGTACAAATAAACATTCTCAGTAAATTCAAAATTTCATGAGTATAACCTATGTATTTTATTTCAGTTATATCAATATATTTCAGTTATATCTTATAAACCAAAAGCTATAGGTATTAATGATTATTATGATAGATAATTCAGAGTTTAATTTAGAGCAAGGTTAATTAGTATTTATGAAAATAATTAAAAAAGATTGCAATCGAATAAATTTAAAATTAATAAATCGGCCTTTATGTATTGTATAAAAAAACTTAAAATATAAAAACTTTATTAAAAATTGATGGAAGAAATTACATGAACTGTGGACATCATTATGTAATTTATTTATTAATCACTCAAGTATAATCTTACAATTGAATCAATTTTTGATAAATTTTTATCTCCAATCTTTAAATTATTATCGTACCCACGTATCCTATTTAAAATCAATGCAGTTTGTCATAATTTAGTGTGATACAGAATTTTGTAGAGTGAAATGTCTTGGTAAGTCAACATCATCTCATCTTACTAAAATTATTATTATGTAATCGAAATATCTTCAAAGTTAGGTTATTGTTAAGGTCTGACCTACAATTAAGGTCACAACTTAATTGTAGGTGGCTACCGTCGCCTATAACCTACGCTACCGTCGTTGCTGGCATTCAGGAATAGCATTGGCAACATTCTTATAGGCTAGCGTCTACATTAATCATGTTTATGTTTACTTATGTTATAATTTTTAAGGCAGTGGCTGTTCTATGTAATATTTATGTATTATATTTAATGTATGTGTATGTATGTATATATGTTTTTATATTTAATATGTGATTTTTATAGTTTGTTTAGTTTGTAGGGAATAGTATAATTTTGTATTTTTGTTTTATATTTTTTTTTTGTATAAATGTAAAATCCATAATTGGCTGTAGGGTGTGTTTTTGTTTTTGTTAGTAATTTTTGAGAGCTGTGGATTTTGAATGAATAAATAAATAAATAAATAAATAAATAACACAAGTAACGCCATTGGGGCTACAAGTGCGCTGCCGACCATAGAAGGATCAATGTTAAGGTATAAGGAAGTGATGGTGTAATCAATACTAATAATAAATCTGTAAGGGTTGGTCATGGAGTAAGTTACTTTGTTTTCAGAGATATGGTGTTTATAGGCTCTATACATGATACTGAAACTAAATTGACGATTTTTTGAATTTTTTCTGTATGTATGTATGTTACTCCATAACTCTTAGGGCCTCTTTCACAAACTACATGTAAAGTGTTGATTAGTTACTTTTAGAAATCATTTTCTGTTATATTGAATTATGCACTCAGTTTACTGCATCATTCGATAGCCGATTTTTTTTTTATTATTTTCTATTTAATGTTTGGGACGTTTATCGTACAAACAAAGGTATATCAGCTCCATTATCCCTGGTTTCCAGTAACTTTAAATGACAGTTTGGCCTACTTGACGTTTGTGAAAGAGGCGCTTAAACGAATTAACTGATTTTCATGAAACTTGGTAGATAAAAATTTAGACGTACAGGACACAGGATAGGCTACTTATTTCTTTTTCAACGCCGACGAAGTCGCGGGCGCCAGCTAGTCGACTTATATAATTCTATTGTGCAATAATTTTCAGTTCAAATATATCGTGTCCCGCAATAACAACGGGCGCTGCTCCCCAAGTTTTTGCGTCTGCGCTGCAGTTTTTTGCTGCAGCTCAATGTCTCATCACAGAAAACTGGCCTCCAGATGCTGATGTGACAGGTAAACTAATCAACACTCATAACTGGTAGATATTTGGAGTTTTAGTAGTATTTTATCTTCATTGTGATGACGTATGGGCTAGAGTTAATCAGCTTTGAGAAGAGGTTTAGATATATTGTATATACTATGAGCTATAGAGGTATGATAAGAGCTAGCTCATCGCGAATTGGCAAAACGACTTTTTCTCCCGACGTTAGGTGATGATTTCTAAACCATACATGAATCGAAAAGTACACATGATTTTTTTATAGTACACAAATTATTATTAAATTAAGTAATGAATAACTGCTAATTTATTATGTTGAAAATTAATATTTCTTTCTTCTAGATTACGACGAATTTGACTTCATAATAGTGGGTGCAGGATCTGCCGGTTCAATTGTCGCAAATAGACTTACTGAAATTACAAACCTTAATGTTTTACTAATAGAAGCTGGAGGCGATCCGCCTGTTGAGAGCATAGTTAGTATCTTTCAAATATTTTTAAACACATTTAATTTAACTGAACTGTTCAAGTACACATATACACATCAAAAATAAATTCCATAAGAGATGTGTGATTGGTTCCATACCTTGGTGTGATATTTTCTTTGTTTATTTTTTTGTTTACCTTTGCATATATATAAGCCTGTGGTATGAAAATTTATGGGAGTAAAATCAAAATTGTCACACGGAATGCTAAGCACGAATGCGTTTTATTTTTTTGAATATTTTGGAATATCTGACAACTTATATATTGCGCCATTTACACAATATTATTTAAAAATAGAATAATGTTGTTCTTTCGGCGTGTTTTTTTTTATCTTTTTTTTTAACACACAATTTTTTTTATCTTAACTTTCTTATATAAGTAAAACAATTACTTAAATTTTACAGATACCTGCATTTGAAATAGCGATGTCAGGAATAGACTATGATTGGCAATATTCTACAGTAAACACGGGATCGACAAACGGCGCAGGTATTAATGGTAATGTGATTTGGCCTCGAGCAAAAATGCTTGGAGGTTGCAGCAGCGTTAATGCAGGATTTTACTTCAAAGGAAATGATCATGACTATCAAACTTGGTATGATGATGGAAATGAGGAATGGCATCCAAATATAACACGGGAATATCTTAAGAAAGCTGAAAGTCTTCAAGACGAAGAGTTATTAAGAGACCCAGATATTAAAAAGAATTATGGTCTCAATGGCCCACTAGTAATAAATACTTACAATATTACTTATAGAGATTTAACGGAAAACGTACTAAAATCTTGGGACGAATTGAACTTCACAACTGTTCCCGACTTAAATTCTGCGAATACTTTAGGATCAGGGATTGTTAGAGTTACTGCTGCTGATGGACAGAGATTTGGCGTTGCCAAAGCTTACTTAAGCTCTATAAGAAACAGAACAAATTTAAAAGTATTGAAAAACACATTAGTCACTGAAGTTTTGATAAACAATGAAACAAAAGAAGCATACGGAGTCCAAGTAGAAAGTAATGGTGAAATTAAAACATATCTTGCGAATTATGAAGTAATCCTGAGTGCTGGTGTCATTAATACGCCACAATTATTAATGTTGTCAGGTATAGGTCCCAAGGAACATTTAATTTCGAAAAACATTTCATGTAAAGTAAATTTACCAGCAGTAGGTCAAAATCTTCAAGATCATATTCTAATTCCCGTGACTATTTTTGCTGACGAACCCGGTACTGAAACTGACGAGTCTGAAAAGTTATTTGACTCAATACGTTATCTTCATAATCGGGAAGGTTATTTATCACATGGGACCGTTGCCGACATTGTGACATTTTACTCTAGTAGCGAGAATTATACGTATCCCGAATTCCAATGCCACTTAAAATTGTTCTGGAAGAACTCCTCAGACATTCGTAGTTTCTTCGACGCCAAAGAATACTACGAGTCTTTAGTCGATTCTTTAGTTGAGCAAAACAAAAATCACTCTTTATATTTGTTTATGTTCAACTTGTTGCATCCTCACTCTAGAGGAAATATATCTCTTAATTCCAGTGATCCAAAAGAAAGTCCTTTAATTTATGCAAACTACCTCGAAGATTCGAGAGATCTGCAAAAGACGATAGATGGTATTAAGTTACTTACGAAAATTGTTAACACAACTTATTTTGAATCTATTGGCGGATTTTTGGGTAAAATTGACTGGCCCCCTTGCAATGATTTTGAACTTGATAGTGATGAATATTGGGGATGTATAAGTGTAAATACGGTCCAAACTGAATTTCATCCAGTCGGTACAGCAAAAATGGGTTCAGACCCATTAAATTCTGTAGTAGACAGTCGTTTAAGAGTTCACAAGGTGAGTAAGTTACGAGTAATAGATGCAAGTGTAATGCCTTATATACCAGGTGTTAATACAGATGGTCCCACAATTATGATAGGTGAGAGGGCGTCGGATTTGATAAAAGAAGACTACAACTTCCAGTAAAATATTTCGCAGAAAATTTGAAGCATGTTTAATTTTATAGAAACTTATTAATTTTATGTGATTTTATAATGTTATTCAGTAGTGATTTTGATTAGTTCACGTCGGAAAAGAAATCGAACGAAATTGTTAAGACATCAAATGAAATAGCTCGGTTAAAGAAAATTTTACGTGCAACTGGTCCCCTTTCAATAGTTGAATTGAAAAATAGAAATACGAAATACTTTTCTGAATACCTTACTGTTTTAGAATGAGCCGATAGCAATGTAATAAAACGAGTGCAGCTGCATTCCGCAAGAATACCATTCAAGTTTGAAGAAATTTTATGCTACGTTTACACTGTAAGAAATGTCACCGTACATTTTATATTATTTCACGTAAGGATCGTATGACAAGCTGACAGTCCAATTGATGGTAGGAGGCTTGCAACAACGCCACAGGTTTTAGGATAAGGAATTAAACTTAGATACTGTTTCGGTGATAGATTGTAAGGGGATGGGATCTTGCTTTTCGCAGTTATATTTTGCGAAAGCGTCACTACTAATGTTAAAACGTTATATTGGAGTTTCTGTTTATTTATATCGTCATCATCTTTATTACTGTTGGACATTATAATTACATCTTATTACTTACCCTAAGAAGTTAAATTAGGGGAGGAAAATAACGCTTAACTACTAAAGTCCTCGCCTGTAATAATAATTATTTTATTTTAAATTATTTTAAAATCAATAATATGTTAGTGATTTTTTTATATGAATTGAATTAATATAAAATATCAATAATGTCCCATTAATTTTATTTGGCTCATTTTATTACGGTATAAAGAGATTTTAACTCTTTTGCATACGAGTAAAGACACATAAAGTATGCACTATGCTTAAGTGTGACAAAGCGCCCTTGCTAAATACGTCTAAAACGAAATTAGCTTCTAGCTCGAGCACGTGGGAATGCTTTATGAAGGTACTTGCACAGATTGCAAGTGCCAGAAATTTACCACAAGTTATGCTATATTATGAAAATATATAAAATACCTATTCCAATATTATGAGTTTTCATAGTTGCAACATTTTAACATATCTAATTATAGTTATTTGACCTTAGAAATCTCTATTATTATTATAATACTGCCGTAGAATTTATGCTATACTAGCTATTTTCCGTGATTTCGTACGCTCACCTTTTTCTTGGATTTTAAAACATTTATTCAATAAATTATTTCGACCCGCGTCAGATCGCTACCAACATATTATAAGGAGGCCAACCGTTACGGCTTGGCCTCCGGAGGCGCTGGAGCGAGTGACCACCATGTTCATCTCGAAGGTGTCCAGCGTGGAGGAGGAGATGCGCGTCGCCTGCGTCATCATGTGTCAGCTGTTCCACGTCAGGTTGACCTCAGTGACAGGTTTGACATGTGTCACTATTTCTCGTCATGCCGTGATTTTAGATTTCATTGTAAAATTTTGATTATTAAATTAAATTTAGAATGGAATAGAATAGACAATCGTTTATTTACATACATACCCATGACACACACGAATACATCTAAAGATAATAGAACAAATAAAATATACATACATACACAAATTGACAAAAAACTAAAAAATAAATAAATTCTGTTTATCCGATCGCTACCAAACTTCACAGGATTACCCGCTGTACTAATTTGAAGATTGTCTAAGAACAGGTACACATTGAGCGCTTGGCGTTGCGTTAGGCGCGCGTTCAAATGGTGACGCATGTATCTCGAAGCGCCCGCCTGACGCGCGCTTTGCTAAAAGCGCGCGTTGTAAAAGCTAAAAGCTTCATAGTTCTCAAAAGCGCGCGCTTCAAATCGCCTAGTGTGTACCTGCTCTAAAAGTTTCATCAAAATCAGTTCAGCGGTTTTGGAGTAAATAGGGAACATATATACCCACACACATCGCCTTTTATATATAATACTAGCTGGCGCCCGCGATTTCGTCCGCGTTGAAGAAGAAAAAAGTAGCCTATCCTGTGTCCCGTACCTCTAAATGTTTATCTAGCAAGTTTCATGAAAATCAGTTGATTCGTTTAAGAGTTATGGAGGAACATACATACATACATATACATACTAGTACAATACCTACACTTACAGATTTATTATTAGTATTGATTGATATGATTGATTATTTATTAGTCATATATTTTTTTGTCCTGACAAAATTCAACACCTGCGTTGAATTTTTCTTTTTATATTATTTAGTAAGATGATCCCTTGGAAACGGTACCTACTATTTTCTGGATGAAAGGTACCAAATATTCTATTCTAACCTAACCTTCTAACCTTGTCTTAACAATTACAAACATCGGTAGTGACGTTCTTAAGTGAAGCTCCGTCTTACACGCATGTACATTGTACTCGTATGTAACAATTGATTTTTATTTAAGCATAATTCAGGAAAGGCCATTTGTATTTCGGTCAATATAGGAAACATACAATTTGGGATTAGGTTATAATGAACCGGAAGCGATTTTACTATAATTATTCTACTTTTAAATGAAACAAATAATGAAAACCTTCCCCAGCGTTTGCTAGTCATTGTTTATAAACACAGTAAATAATAAGAAATGGCACTAAAGTAATGAGAAATAAAGGAAGGGAAAAGGTGAATGAAAAATTTTATGCTCTATGCTGAACTGGCTTTCTTGAATATCAGTACAATGTTCGGCGTGAATACTGGAATAAGAAAATTTATATTCCAGTGCAAATTGCAGCTCACTTCAAATACACTAGATAGGACAAGGCCGCCTGGCAACGGAACCAAGATAAACCTTATTCAAAAGTGTGCTAAAGTCCAAAAAATTCTAGCCATTTAAATTCGTTTGACTTTTAAAAGCCGAATGAAAATGTGTTTCAAAGTGCAGCAATTCCAGAGTAATTCGTAGATTACACCTGAGCTTGAAATTTAAAGAACTGCTTGCTGCAATAACACCATAAAAATAAACATTTATTTAAATAACCAATTGGTCGAGTAGTAAAGGTACTTACGACTTAGCGCTCTGTCCTAGGATTCCCGGGTTCAATTTTCAGTTGACTCTGGTCTGGTTTAATAATTTGGTTAATACCTTTATGTAACGGACTGTACAGTATGCTGGCGCGCGAGTTGTCTAGTGAAATAATAAGTAAAAAGCAAACATGATAACTCGCTGGCTCGAGCAAGATAAATTCCAGCGAGTTATCTAATAATTTGCATTTGCAGCACCTATAGCGTTGCTTGTGTTATAAATAACAGTAGCCACCTACCATCAAGTCGCTGATTCAAAACTAAAGGGGCATAAAACAAAAAAATCCAAAAATGTTTTTATTGCAAAAATACAATCACAATCCTTCATATTGTATGTTGCAAAAAGACTTATGGTTGTTTTACTTCATATTTAGTATATTTTGATCATTTTTTATATATTGAAAAGTATCTTATATGCTTATATCTCTTCTAGTATTCAGTTTATTATTAAAGTACATAAAACATTTAATGGTACTTAAAAATACGCTTCTAACGTAGTATAATATGCATATATTTGATATATATATCTAATAAGAAAAAATAAACAAAAAAAATTTAATTTTTTTCGATTAGCTCTCCTGTAAAAAGTGTAATTTTGATTTGTGGCCCTTTAGTTTTTAATCGGCCGCTTTTCTGACTAATATTTTAGTTTAGTACACATGAAAGCTTTCAATAATAACTCCAATTCATAAATAAATTTCTTTCAGGAAATCGAAAGTTTGGTTGTTGGCCTAAGAGTCACAACTCAGTTACGTAAATGCAATATAATACGATTGCAAATGTCTTTGAACTCGGCATCGGCCCAAAGCCAATAATTTTAATCTTATCTCATTCAGCATTTATTTTTGTGATTTCAGATCACAACCTCAAAGACTGCTTATTTTTCTTCTATCAGATTTCTTATTAGAAATTATTATTTCCCTCGATAACGACTGTCGGCTTCATAAAAATAGTCCCTCCTTATGAGCTGAGATTTTCGAGTTATAATTTCATAGTGTACTAACGAGTTATTCCGGTATCTATCTTCTCGACGTTATCTAGGTATTGTATGCCAGTTATGGTAGGTTATGTTAATTAAAATACCTATGTGTAATATGATCAACAAATAAATTATTATTCTATTCTTGTTCTAAAATTTTATCTGAGGAACGTCTGAACGTGTTTTTTTATTTATTGAATGACTACTTTCTGCGAGTTCACAATTTGCTAACCCATCATGTACAATGTTGTTTATTTTTAACAACGGAAAAGAACCGACCGTCAAGGGGACGGAAGTAATTAAAGTAGAGGCCTGGTAATGAATAAAAAATGAACCCATCTGGTCTGGTGGTGTGCGAACGAAGCGAGGTAATTTTAGAGTTTAAGTGGACGTTCGGAGAAATAAACAACGTTTTGAAAATTAACACTAAACTAAATTTAACACTGTTTTTGATTATTCAAGGAGTTTATTGGAATCTTTTGAAAAAAAGATTTGTCGAAATCAGTTAGTTGTCTGTTGAATTGAGCCTTGTTTTCTTCTTTTTTTTTCTTTTTTTTATGTTATGTCTGACATTAGTGCTTTAATAATTTATAGTAAAGCACTAATTCCACTCTTAACAGATTCTAAAAATTAATGGTGTATCTGTCTATGATATATTATATTTTGCCAAGAAGACGTAATAAAATATTTTTATCTTGTGATAAATATGCTCAAGAATTTTAGAAAGATTATTCGGCCATTTTGTATAGAGATTTTGTAATAGAACTTATGGCTGGACTAGGTATAATATTGATTTATATAACCTATCTCTCTCACATAAAGTACTAAACGAGATTTATATTGTAAAGGTGTTTTTATTGTAACCTATAATACATAAATACATGATATGACGTGTGAAATTAAGTCGATGGTAACTTGCTCCAGTGCTATTCAAGTAATTAAATAGTTGAAGTGTCTAATTGCAACCCGAAAAGAAGAAAATACTGTGTACTTACAATAAAAAAGTGAGATGCTAAATAAAAATCAATATTTGGCTAGTGACTTTCGTTAAATTCCGAGTTTGACTGATATTGCATTGATGCCTACATAAGTGATCAGAACAACAACAATAAGAACAAAAGTGACGTGAAAGGATCAATATAAAAAGTACAGTGAAGAAAAAAGTTGTCAATATTTTTTTTTCAAAGAAATAAACAGTTAATGGAAATTAAAAAGAAAACTAATTTTAATGAACGAAATAAATGATAGTGCAATACAATTTTAAAATACACCCTACACAATGATTTGTTGAAATATTTGATGCTAAAAAAGGTATAGCGAAATTGACACACGATAGCCAGAAGGCAGATTGGCGGAGTTTGGATAAGAGCGGCTAACGTTCGAACGAACTAGGGTTCAAATCCTCTCAAGCGAATGAAAATAAATTTGAATTGCTGACTTTTTTGCAATTACATTTTACCGAACATAAAAAAATAAATAATTACGACATTGCTATTTTAATAAATAGCGCACCTCTTGCGAAATGTTCACAGGAATTCGTTGAAATAAAACCGCAAAACTTTGAAGTCATAAAAAGAGCCAAAAAAAACTGGAATCAACACACAGAGCAATCCAAACAGTCAGCTGTCAAAGTAGCTATACGAAACGTCACATCTGACAACCCTGTATTGCTAACGTTCCATTACACGTAAAGCATGGATGAACAATTCCAATTGCTATTTGACAAGATGAAAAATGAAATGAAGAATCAAATAACAGAATTAACAGACACGATATTAGACAAAATGGACGAAAAAATAAAACCTGTACTGGAAGAGAATAGAATATTGAAACTTAAAATCGAAAACTTGGAAAAAAAGATGGAACGTCTAGAGAGAGACAAGAAAAGCAATAATATATTAATTCATGGAATAGCGGAAAATGAGAAGTCGACACTGGATTTAATTAAAAATATAAAGAAATGTTTTTTGGATGATCTAGAATTAACTATAGAAAATTATGAAATAAACAAAATTCACCGTATTGGCGTGAGAAGTGCTGAAAATAAAAAGCCAAGGCCTATACTTATCTCTTTAGTTAGTGGTTGGAAGAAGTATGAAATTATGAGGAACAAGAAGAAATTAAAGGAATTATACATAACAGAAGACTACCCAAAAGAAATACTAGAAATAAGAAAATCACTACAGCCCAAACTAGTGGAAGAAAGGGAAAAGGGAAACTTCGCATATATAAAGTATGACAAACTCATCGTTAAGGAAAGTTCAAGGGCCATAGATAAAAGGAAGAGAGAGATATCAACTTCACCGCAAGTTGACTCACAGCCAAGAAAACAACAAATCATAAGTTCATCTAAGAATAACAGAATAAATGCATTTGATATGATGAGAGGTCGATCCCCCTCTCTTTCAACCATCTCAGCAACAACGAAGCAATAGCAACTGGCTGCCGGCGATCGGAAACAAAAACCTAATGGCAGGCATAATAGTAAAACAACACTAAAGGAACAACCTCCCCCAAGCCGGCTGGTCTCCGTGGGGGTAAAAGACCAAAACCCTTCAGCAAATGCTAAAAAAACAACAAATAAAATAAAACAACAACAACATACTCTCAAGATAGGAACATTCAATGTGAGATCTCTGGCAACAACAGAACGATTTATAGAATTAACATATCTGCTACAAAAAATAAAAATTGATATACTCGGCCTGGCAGAGGTTAGAAGAATGGGCTGTGCAATTGAAGAACATGAAAACTACATATTTTGTTACAAGGGTGAAACACCCGGTCTATATGGAGTTGGCTTTTTAATACAAAAAGAACATAAAAATAAAATAGTAGACTTTTCAGCATTTTCAGACAGAGTTGCTCTGTTAAAAATGAAGTACGATAACCAAACCATTAGTGTAATACAGGTGTACGCACCAACTGAAAAGGCTACAGATGAAGAAATCGACTCGTTCTATGAAACACTACGGATAGCTCAAGACCAAGCAGGAGAAAATGCGCTTCTTATCGGTGATTTCAATGCAAAAATTGGCCAATCAAAAGACGAAGACAAAAGCTTTGTTTTGGGAAAATTTGGACACGGGAACAGAAACAAAAGAGGAGAGAAATTAATTCAATACGCATTGGAACATAAACTGTCAATTATGAACACCTTTTTCAAAGCACGAGAAAACCGCAAATGGACCTGGCTCTCTCCTTGCGGCAACATAAAAAACGAAATCGATTTTATCATTTCGAAGGACCCTAAGAAAATAAGAAAAGTGGAAGTATTGCATGGCTTAGGATTCAGATCTGACCATCGCTTGGTTAGAGCTACTTACATACTAGATCAACCAAAAAGAAGCAGAACATCGTTCAAAACACAACCTAAGCATCTAAGGACGGAAGAGGATGTATCGTCATACTTGACAAATCTCGAGACCAACATCAGTCAACTGGAAATACAAGATGAAGAGGAAGAAGATGTTCAAACTTTGTACAATAAACTAGTGAACACAATCAACACCAGCCTCGCATATGGATCGAAAAATAGAGAACAAAGAACCATCGATAAAGTACTTACTGAATCTACGCGAGCTCTTCTTGCAAGACGAACCGAACTCTTGAAAACGAAACAAAGAACTAAAGAAATGAAAGAAGAATTGAGCAGATTATTTAAGGTTACAAGTAGGGCAATTCATAGGGACTACAAACACCACAGGAACAAAATAATTGAGGCTAATCTAAAGGAATACGGAAGCACGAAAAAAGCCTATAAGAAGTTGAATACGCACAAAAATTGGATTCAAAACTTGAAAGGAAAATCAGGGGAAACCGACACCAGACAAGACATCATGAATTGCGCCACAAATTTTTACAAACAATTATACGAAGCAGACTCAATCTATTGCAGCACTATAATTGATGAAACAATAGAAAATTCTCAAGAAACGAACAACCTACGACCAGTGGATGACATGGAAGTCACCAAACACATCCAGAAACTCAAAGCAGACAAGAGCCCTGGTCCAGACGGCATACAAAATGAAACCCTTAAAACTGGTGCTCCCCTACTAGCACGACCACTAGCATACATATTCAACAAGGCTCTCAACACAGGTCAGGTACCGGAACAGTGGAAAAGATCCGACATAATCCTACTTTACAAAAAGGGAGACCCTCGAGATATCGCTAATTATCGCCCTATAAGCCTGCTTTCATGTGTTTATAAACTATTTTCATCTATTCTACAAACACGACTAAGTCCAAAAATCGATAAACTCCAATCGATGGAACAGGCGGGGTTCCGTTCCGGATTTTCTACAACGGACCACATGCAAGTAATCCAGCAAGTGATAGAAAAATACAAGGAATTCAACAGGCCACTATATATTGCTTTCATCGATTACGCCAAAGCGTTTGACACAATTTCTCATGATGCTATTTGGAAAGCTCTGAATAAATGTCACATAGACGAAAAA
Organism: Synanthedon formicaeformis; assembly: GCA_945859745.1. NCBI lineage: Eukaryota > Metazoa > Arthropoda > Insecta > Lepidoptera > Sesiidae > Synanthedon > Synanthedon formicaeformis. The sequence goes on from OX243964.1 coordinate 2,406,443, forward strand.
TATATAAGAGTACTGAAAAACATTTATAAGGGCAGCGTAAGTCAAGTCAAACTAGAGACTCGAGGACCTGATATATCGATCTGCAGAGGAGTGAGACAAGGAGACCCCCTCTCACCCAAGTTGTTCATAACAGTACTACAAAACATTTTTGATAACCTCAACTGGCAGTCGGAAGGGATCAAAGTCAACCGAGATCGTCTTACTCACCTCAGATTTGCAGACGATATCGTTTTATTCGCTGAAACGGCGGAAGGACTGGAGAAAATGATAAATACTTTAAATATAGAAAGCGAAAAAGTAGGCCTCAAAATGAACGAGAATAAAACAAAAGTGTCGACAAACAGCCACACAAACACGATAAGACTAAACGGTAAGCCCCTTGAATATGTGAGAAACTACATATACTTAGGAAAGCAAATATCCTTTGAAGATAAAAATGAAGAACAAGAGGTTGAGCGCCGTATCAACATGACTTGGAAAAAGTTTTGGTCCCTGAAGGAAGTCCTAAAAGGGGAATTTCCCCTTCACCTAAAGAAAACCGTCCTAGATACCTGTGTTCTACCTACCCTCACGTACGGATGCCAAACGTGGACATATAATACAAAAATAAAATCTAAAATCGTAACATGCCAGAAAGCAATGGAAAGAAGCGTATTAAAGATAAGAAGACAGCATAAAGTAAAAAGCGAACAGATACGACGCAAAACGAAAGTTATAGATGCCTTACACTATGCTCTAAAGCAGAAATGGCGGTGGACGGGACATATGGCAAGATGTACAGACAAGAGATGGACACTGGAGACGACTACATGGGAAGGACCAACAGGAAAAAGGAGAAGAGGACGTCCTAAAAAGAGATGTATTGAAGATATAAAAGCGATAGCAGGAAGCGAATGGAGTAAGAGAGCATTGGACAGAGAGGCCTGGAACAAGCTGGAGGAGGCCTATACCCAAGAAGGGGTTCCGATCAATGGCAACGAAAGTGATAGTGATTAATACAAATAAATTAATATTTTTTATCATTATCATATTTTGTATCATATAGAAAATTAAATTATTGTAATTATTATATTATTATTTGATATATTTTATTAATTTAAAATGCATGTAATTGAAGATTGGAAATAAAAAAGGCTTTATTATTATTATTATTATTATTATTATTCGGCCATTAAATAATAACATGTTTTTGTGTTCAGCTAGGTCGTCATACAGGCTGACAGTCCACTTGATTGTAGGTTGTAGGTTGTAGATTGTAGGTCCTATAACACAATTTAGAAACGCCACAGATGCTGCAAGTGCGCTGCCGACCATAGAGGGATTGAGGATAAGGGATTAGAACGGGTTAGGGAAATCGGTTCTGCCATCTTTCTTCTGCAGGGGTGATTTCTACCTCTAGACGCAGTGATACAACTGTGGGATTTTCACCCACTAAAAAAAAGGTGTTTCCTCACAGCGTCTATGGGTGGACACAGGTGCATACGCCACTTCGATTATCAAGACACGTTCCGAAAACATCACCACATATCTTCCTAACTGCCCGGTGTATTGTGGATAGCAAACGACCGACATGTCCGGCTGACATGTCGTGGGCGGCCCCACGACAAGGTTAAGCGCTCTCACCACGACAAGGCTGTAGCAAACTTTAAAGGAGCGAACATTGTTATTTGCAACTCTTTTGTACAAATTAGTTCATATTCATAATAAAACTTTCAGACATAAATTGTTTTATCACAAAAAGAAAGCTCTAATCTATGAGAGGGATAAAGGAAAAAGATAAAAGCCAGAAATAAATCATGTATGGAACTGGATGCAAACTCAGTTGTAAAAACCAACAAGTAATAAATATCGATGAATATCAAGACCTTCGGATTTTTGTGCAATAAGGATGTTATGAGGCGCGATGTAATGGCACGGGAAGAATGAAACGCCGTCACAATAATAAACCTCTGTTATAAGACAAAATTATGTTTGCATACGTACTTGTTTATATCACAGGCGAGCGCGGAGTTATCCTATACTAATAAAATAAAGCTGAAGAAGAGCGCGCTATGCTCTGAAGTACCAGTTGGATAAAAAAAAAAAAATTTAGTATTTGATAGGTTTCAGAGAAGAAGCGACATTTAATTCCTATAGATATGCATCTATAGGAATTAAAAATTAAACCTCGAGTGAAACCGCGGAACCCATTTAGTGTTTTATATAGAAGTCCCTATCTAAATTATTAAATTTATCTACATTAAAAATGTATTTTTATTTTTACTTTCATCAATAGCGATATTAATTTTATTTAATATAAGGGGCGGGATGTAGCATTAAATCTTCATTCATTCTTTTTGACTTTTTGGCTAGAAATCCATGGCTCCCTGTTGCCGAATTCAATTATCATTTTTTATAGTAATATATTAAAATGATAGTGCCAGTAAAATCGCCTTGAAAAAATTCTCACACACAGAATTAAATTTTCCATGAACTAACTGGGCCACTATTGAAAATAATTATTTTAGTTATTTATTGATTAAATATTAATAAGTTATTTCTTTATTTCTTGCCAAAGTAGATAATACTTAATTGTTACTTAAGTCTTCTTAGTCAAAATTGTCTTATAAGTTTCCGTTTATTCGAAACCGCTTACGCTTTAGATATAGGCATATTTTCACAAGTACTTTGAAAACATGAATTTGGAACTTAGCCAAATTTTAATGATAAGCCCCCTTCTGAGGGTCGGAAATTATTTGTAACTATACTAACTACCCTTGACTTTTTCTATGATTTACCAAAGAATGCTTTTGACGAATCATCTATATTAATTATATGATACTAGTTCTTGATAAATGAGTAAGTACTTATTTAGTAGCAATTTAAATATTTTTTTTAATTTAGGATCATCCTTTAGGATTTTTGCTTTAGGATGGCTGACAGGTTGACGGTTTACTTAAATGATTATACCAGACTAACACATCTCCAAAACATATTCCCTTGATAAAACTCATGGTGTATTATAATGGAACTTTATTCTTTAATTCACATTCAACCTTTTTATCGTGCGCAGTGTCTCCCTATCCAAGGATGGAATATGTACGCCATGTCTAAAAAAGAAGAAGCCGTATATAAAATAAATCTCTTATCCTCAACCCCATTATGATCGGCAATGATCAAGTAGGTCCGTCGACCTTGATATAAAAAAATAATATTTGATCGCCAGAATTATATCATCATTACAATACGCATGTGTAGCACCAAAAAAATCGAAAAAGGCCGACAAAAATAGTTCTTAAGCCGCGTCCTCACTAGGGCCGCACGGCCACATCAGGCCGGCGCTCGGCCAGGCCTTGTACACACTACACGCGTACACACTATACGGCCTGGCCGAGCGGCCGGCCTGATGTGGCCGTGCGCCCCTAGTGAGGACGCGGCTTTACTTTCACCAAGTCAAGAAATACACTAAAACAAATTTTAAAATGCTGAACAAGTAGGAAATATCATATGCAAATATTGACATATTCATTGTTTCCTTTTAAACGATACAATAATTTTGAGAGTTGTTCCCGAGCCGCCATGCGGTCTCGGCTGTTTGCCAAATGACAGCATTCAATTCATTTACAGGTGAACTTTGTAGTGTTTTTACAATGTGAGCTGTACGCGAATCTTTTTAAGATTGAATTTTGCCTGTTACACGTACGAGTGTATTTACGCTGTAAGCTCCAAGGTGTATTTTAAATGTTGCTTTTAAAATAGACAGCGATCAAAATTAAGTCCGTGAAATACCAGATTGATACGCGAATCTGATTTGAACACTCAATTCAAATGAAAGGTAATCCAAGCAAGTGAAATAAAAATTCGATATATTATAATATAATTAACCCGGGATTCGCACGGGTGATTTTTATAAAAAAATAACAATTTTATTATGGTAGAACAAGGTTATAATAAAACTTTTGATACCCATTTTAATTTCACTTTGAAACGAATAAAATATTATATTATAAATAGAAGAGACAATGAAGACGAAATGGAAGCCTTGAAAATGGTGTTTAATAATACTATAAATTTTATGCCTCACAAATTAATTTTACTACTGAAAACATCTACAGCCAAATATTCAGAAACTTTATGATGCTATAACAAAAGAGATAATTAAATTCTTCCGTTAAGATACAAATTGAAATGATGTTCCGTTTGCTTTATATTTTTAAGAAACATTTTATTACGGCTCATCAATTAATCTTAACGAGAGTTTTTATTTTCATCTACATCGAATTTTGATGAGATTATTTATTTAACGGCAACAGAATATCCATTACCTATTCAAATTTTTGCAAAGAAAATAGACGAATCAGGTGAAATATTACACTGTAGTATATGCGTTTATATAATCGAAGGTAACAGTTAATTTATTTGTATAACCTCTGACATTATTAGGATCTCTATTTTTAGATAGATATTCTAACTATTGGTGGAATTTTTTTTTAAATCGAGAAACATACACTTTACCTCTTTATAATATGTATTACTAGCTGTTGCACCTGACTTCGCCCGTGTAACTTTATAAAACATAGGCTATGTAACTCGCTGATAATGTAGGTGAAAGAATTTTCAAAATCGATCCAGTATTTTTTGAGTTTTTTCATTATTAAACATACAAATCTTCTCTCTTTATAATAATTAGTACAGAAGTATAGATTATTGCATGGTATTGTTATGTTTGTTCAATTACATGACGTAAAAGTTTCCCAGATATCTGGAAACAAGTTTACATAAGAATAGAATTTTCTATTGAAATATAACTAGAAAATTATACTAGATATATTACATTTGCCTGTCAGTGTTATCCTTACATTTTCTCTCTGTAAAAAGCGAGCATTCATGCGACGAGTGAATTTTAAAATGTTTCTCGTGTTGGGACGCTGCAAATACCACTTACTTTTTCTACTGCTTTAGTTCTGATGAAAATATTATATTAAGCGGTTTTTGTAGTCGACATTGCATTAGCATTAGGTACTTTACTATAAATTGGCCTTCAATATATTATATTACTAGCTGGCGCCCACGTCTTCGTCGGCATTGAAAAAGGAAAAAGGAAAAACCTTTGTCCTGTACGTCTAAATGTTTTATCTACCAAGTTTCATGAAAATAAGAATTCGTTTAAGAGTTATGGAGGAACATACATACATACAATACCTACACTTAACAGATTTATTATAAGTATTGATAAATTGGCCTTCAATATATTATATTATGATAGTAACAAGTCTTTTTAAGACCTTCGTATCTTCTAAACATACTAATGCATTCCCTGCAATAAAACTTCAGAAGTATTGTAGTAGCAACGCAGAAGGAATTTCGAAGTCGTGAAGTGGCACACAAGTACTGCACTAATAGTAACAGTAAAATATTTGGACGAGCCCGTTGGACAAGCGGTTAGGCCTTGTTCAGATGAGGCGAATTACGCGCGAGGATATACGCGCGAGACTATTCTAGATTGCGTTCACAAAACGCAAAACACGCGCGAGTGACATGGCCTACAAATAATGTAATCTTGACGTGTACTTGCCCTTGCGTTCGCGCGATTACTGAACGCAACAAGGAGCTCAGAGCACACGTCAGAGTAGGTCGCGTAGTGCGCGCGAGTCGAGATTCCGGCGAATGACATGCGTATCACGCGCGAAGAATTTCCCTCGCGCGTATCATGTGAACGCGATAATTGTTCGCCGTGTATCTCGCTTACGCGCGAGTTAATAAGCGCGTATGTCCTCGCGCGTAATTCGCCTCATCTGAACAAGCTCTGGGTGCTTGCCATAAAGCTAGTCTGTCACGGGTTTGATTCCCAGTTAATTTTAGAAATGAATTGTTCAAAGTTGGCTCTGGCAGTTTACACTTATTTTATTTTTAATTAATTAATTAATTTATTAACACAGTAATGTTACATTGAAATTAACATTGGTGTTAACATAAACTCATTAGTTTCACCGCACACCATGTTCAGTTTACAGATACAGAATCATTAAAAATATATACTGACAAATATATATACGGGTATGTATATATACAGATTTATACAGATATTTATTATTCCGATTACGCTTGATTAAACCTTTTGTTGACGCTCACGAACACTTTCGTTTCTTTAGAATTTTAGAATTTCAATCTACGATTATCTCAATTATATTTGTTTATGAGTAGTGTACTGTTGTTAAAAATTATATTTATCTGTAGTTAATTGTAAAAAGTATTGTTTTAACTTATATGTGATGTGTTTGGGTTTTATTTCGTTTTTATTTTTTTAGGTAGTTGGTTAATTAGATTCGGGATGACTTCATTTCGCAGTAATTTTTTTTTTGATAAATTCCCCCAGGGGTTACGCCACCCTCGCAGGCCGTTTATTTAAAGTAAAAAGTACAATTTTAATTTAGTTTTAAATGACAAATCAAAATTACAGTTACAAAAAAATCTTTTTTCTTTCTCTCTTATATATATTTACAGTTACAAAAAATCCTCCCTTCCAACAAGTGGATCTATCAAGATTATAAATTAAAAATTAAAACCACAACATAATTGTGTAACGGTGGATAAGTGCATACAGTACTCATTGTGTTATCCTCACAACGAAGTGAGTTAGTGAAAACTGTATCAAAGGCAGACAGTTTATATTCTAATAGGTACCTATACTTAGATGTTATTACATTCAGGAATCCAAAAAAAGTTGATGTTGTACACTTTTATAACGTTTTATATAGCCCACAAATATTATGAAGGGTTTTCGCGTCAAAGCATTTTTCATTTCATTTAGGCATGAATCGATCTCGGGGCGAACATTTATTTCATCGTTTTAAAGGTGAGTTTACACGATGTTATCACAGGCAGTTTTTTACGGTGATTTATTAGTAACATTTTTAAGTTTTGATGTCTAACAGTTTCACAAAAGGACTGTTAGCGTTTGCTATTTATGTAGACTAAAGTTAATTTAAGGCAGAAAGTATAGTATAAATTACTCTGTGGCATGATATTAAAATACAAGGTTTTAATTTTTTTAATTGTAACGCGGACGAAGTCGCACGCACCGCTAGTGATGAAATAAAATGGGTAATTTAGGTAGTAGCAATAACAAAAACATGAATAAAATTAATTGAAATTTTTTACTTTTTTTCAATTCGTCGAATAAAACTACGTATATTTCTAACCTACAAAAAGGACATATAAAAATAGACTCTTTTCCGTAAATTTCAATTAAACGTCCAAACAAATTAAAATAAATGTGCAAACAAAGCGTGTTTACATTTAGGTATCAAATAGCCGACATAGACTAGAATAAATCTTGTAACAAATTTCGAAACTCGGAAAAGCAATAAACGAAATTTCGAATTTGGTCGACATTTGTTATTATTCCATACAAAATTCATTTTTCTTTGTTTGTATTGTATATTAATGATTTGTCTGTAATCGAACCATTTCAGAACACATTGTAAGAATAAATTTGCAGATGACTAGGGTTTTTTTTTTGAAGGTTCATTTATTCTATACTAGAGACCCGCTCTAGGCTTTGCTCGGAAGCTATTTTTTTTTTGCAAATTAAATGTACAAACCTACTTTGTTGTTTGCTCTTTCTATCAGTGAAGACCTTATCAAAATCTGTTAGAGATTTTCTATACTAATATTATAAAGAGAGATTTGTATTTTTGTATGTTTGTAATGGATTAACTCAAAATCTACTGGATCGATTTTAAAATTCTTTCACCTATAGAAAGTTACATTATCAGCAAGTGACATCCATACTAGATACAATATTTATTTAGTTAGATGTCTTTATTCACAGACAGACTCTTCCATTTTAAGTTATTTTGACAATAGATAAAAGTGACGATCAAAAGAGAAAACAATAAAATGGAATTTCCGCGAAAATCTGACCCAGTTTTTAATATCTCACGGCCAAACTCTGAAGTAGTTTCCACTTAATCTTATTAGGGTTTCGTAAAACTAAGAGGAAAGCGAACAGTCGACATTGATAAATCTAATAAAGTCCAGTTTCTATCTAGCTTTAAAATTCCGTTTATAGAGCGAGTATCTAAGAACTTAAGAAGGTCTATAAATAGACAGGATATAATTTATTTTGACTTCCCTAGGGATTTCTTTCAGAAATTATAATGTGCTGGTGGTTCTTTTTATGATTCGTTTTGGTTCACTTTTTTATAAATTATACCAATACTATTCTCTTATTTTTCTTTCTTTCTTTCTTTTAGGCTGACTGTCCGCTTGTTGGTAATTCTCTACACTTTTTATAGGAGAGCTAATCGAAAAAAATAAAATTATTTCTTGACTATTTTTTTCTTATTAGATATATATCAAATATATGCATATTATACATCGTTAGAAGCGTATTTTTAACTAGCATTAAATGTTTAAGTACTTTTAAATAAACTGAGTACTAGAAGAGATATAAGAATATAAGCATATACGAGTGTTAAATCGTATTTAACAAATAATAAGTATCGGCCACGATTTGTATCTAGATGGCGCTAATATGTAAAAGTACGCGCGAACGATTGTTTTATTGTGCCTTTTATACATTCGAAGTTTTAAATAAAGAGATAGCTTTTAACGATTTACCTATTTGAACTCCCTGCGTTTTATTGAGTTAAACCTGGGGTCAATCAATTGGTGATTTTTGGGTGCCAGGTTTGTACATGGTCCTTCGAGCCGGATTTAGGCAAGGGAAGTTGTATGTACACTTGTACCGTCTGCGCTTAGAAAAGGATAGTGGGTCGCTATCCAGCGCATTAAGCCGCAGTGGAGGGACTGCCACAGCACGGGCCAGCTTCGGTTCGAGGAGTGTATCTCCTCAAACAACCAGCAGACTTTGTGAGGGCCGAATCCACAATACAGGCGGAAGAAGAAAGCCACAGCACGAGCCAGCTTCGGATCGGGAGGGACCCTCCTCGGGCATCCAGCAGACTTCGTGAGGGCTGCCTTCATCATCGTTAACGCTGTCAAAAGGACAGCCACGTTCCAAGTTGTTAGTAGCGCAACAACTGTCATCGGTGCTAGTGTCGTTTGCTGTCATCTGTCAGGTTGACAGCTCGGAAGTGTCAAGTGTCAGTGTCAAAAGTAGTGTGGCGTAAAATTTGTGACGTCAATTGTGTTGTATCAAGGAAAAAACTGTGAGTATATTTTGAACCTTATGATTAACCGCAAATTAACTTTGAAAAATTTTGAGTAAATTTAAAATTGTGCATGAACTGTTCAGAACTTTTAAAAAAATTACAAGTGTTGCATGGACTTAGAATAGTTTAAGAAAAAGTGTTCCGACGGGGAACCTATGCCCGATTTTGCCGCCAATAAGTTAAAAACACTTGTAAAAATTTCATGAAGTGTTTGTACGCAAAATTTGTCGTCTTTTAATTGTATAATATTGTTATTTGTTGTTGGGTAGTTTGTAAAGTTTTTATTTTAATTGGTAAACATGGCTGAATCCCTTTTTAGAACGCAAAATGATTTAGGTACAAAAATTCTCAAGGGCAAAACCAACTTACAAAATTTGCCAAAAGAGCGTCTCACCTTTTATTATTTGGAATCCAGATTAAAAAATTTAGAAGCACAATTTAAATTATTTGTAGATACTCACCAAAAAATAGTTAGTTTAATGAATAATGACGACTACTTAAGGACTGATTACGCTAAGAATGACTTTTATTTTGAGGTTGAAGACGAATATTTATATTTTAAAACGTTTTTAAAAGAAAGTATGAGTCGTTTAAAGGTCAATACCGACAGAAATCAAGTCAATCTAAATGACATATTGAAATCTTCGCAATCAACTGCAACTGAGGGACATTTATGCTTATTTTGCTCAGATGAGCACAGGTTAACTAAGTGCAAGAAGTTTATTGGAGTGAGCGTCTTAGGCCTTAGGCCTGAACACTTAGAGTATAAGTGTACTATAGCAACTACTTGTCACATATGTGAAAAACGACACCACACTTTATTGCACTCTAAACCACCATCATTAGGTAAATCCGACAGTATATTTGAGTGTAACAAGGCTGCAGCTGTCATTAACGAAGCTGCATCGCCACCTAGAGAGTCTGAGTCGGAATTAGCAGGCAGTCCCGACTCAGAAATGCCCACTAGTTGTTTTCCAACATCTCGCCGTAAGGCTTTGTTGGCTGCCACGTCACTTAAAGAAAAAACACAGAGCAATAACGGACAGGCCATTGTTTTGAAATGCCTATTAAGTCAGGGTTTCCAGGTGTTTTTTTTCACCAAGGCAACGGTCCGATTATTATTGGGTCTCGACAAATTCAATAATTCTATACACATTTCCGAATCAATCTCAACGAATAAAATATTAGATCATGATAGGAAGGTTAGAGAAGAAATATTTACTACCACTAAGATAAAACAGGATCCAAGAAGGTACACGATCAGACTACCGTTCAAGGGAAAGGACCCAGATTTTAAGCATGGAAGATGGAAAGGTATAAAACGAAACCATGCTAAAATGCGATTTCTCCCGCTCGATATACGTTTATCATTTCTCCAAATAGATTTTTGTAAAAATTTTAAGAGGGTTTGCCCTTGAGGATGGTTGGTCTATCATTCTTGTTATTGTGCGAATATCTGTATATATGTTATTTTTGAAATTGTTTGTTATTCTGAAAGGTTTTTGAATTTGTTTGTCGATTTGGTTGTTATGGTTTAGGTATAGGACTTGTTTATTTTTTGTATTCTCTTGTTTTTTCTTTATTTTAGTTTTATATTTTTTTTGTTTGAGATTTTTTTAGTTTTAGTTTTTTATTTTTCGTTTAAGATTTTTTTTTTGTTTTATTTTTTATATTCGTTTGAAAAAGAATTTCAATAGTCTGCAGCCGCATGCCCCATTGTTGTTATGGACTAGGTCCATGGGGGGCGATATGTTAAATCGTATTTAACAAATAATAAGTATCGGCCACGATTTGTATCTAGATGGCGCTAATATGTAAAAGTACGCGCGAACGATTGTTTTATTGTGCCTTTTATACATTCGAAGTTTTAAATAAAGAGATAGCTTTTAACGATTTACCTATTTGAACTCCTTGCGTTTTATTGAGTTAAACCTGGGGTCAATCAATTGGTGATTTTTGGGTGCGAGTTTGTACAACGAGTAAGTAAGTTACTGTTGAATATATAAAAAATGATCAAAATATACTAAATATGGAATAAAACAACCATAAGTCTTTTTGCAACATACAATATGAAGGATTGTGATTGTATTTTTGCAATAAAAACATTTTTGGATTTTTTGTTTTATGGCCCTTTAGTTTTTAAGCAGCGACTTACTGTTTAGATACCCAATTTATGACTACTTATCAGATCTAAACCCTAATTAGTAGTTGATTCTCATCAAAAATTAATTAAAATTATTCATAGTTGATTACGTCAATTAATTAATTAATTAGTTCGTTAAGAAATAATTATAGATAAAATTTAAACATAGTTAATTTCGAACATAATAATATACGCGAAGAGAAAATACTCGTATTAAATTTTGTAAAATCAATTCGTCTCATTGCACGAGTTAAACATTTCAGACAATTTAAAAATGTATCACGTTCCTTCAGATTCAATTTATATACGTATTGGGTAATAAAAATTGACAAAAATATTAATGTAAGTACATTTTGATTTTATCTATACCTACATATAATAAAATCGTAAACAGTGTTTGCCTGTGCGTTTGTGACACAGTAATCTCAGTAACTCTGATGTATTGATGATTAAACTAAAAGATAGATACCTTTATTCTTAAAAAATATAAGGTTCCTGGGGGATTTTCATAAAACGAATTTGCGGTAACCAGCTAGTTATAAATATTTTCACAAATTCTCGTTACGTTTTTTTTAATGGATATAATAATTTTGTTTTATTTGATATCAAGTACCTACCTATAACGGTTCTGAAGAATAATATTTTAGAGGCTTTGCGTAAAATCACTTCCGTCGAAAATTAATTTCACTTCTCGACCTCACTAATGACGTCATTCCCCATCATTTTCATCTGTATAGGCGATGAGTAACAGCGCCTGTCTATTTCGTATCATATAATGGCAGCCAGCCAAAGAGAACTCATTTATTTCAAAGGGTCATGTCAGTTTTACAACTTGAAAACAGGATAAACATGAATGCCTTCTAATTTTATTCTTAATGTAATCTCTAAACAAATAATAATTTCCTATTTCCTTTATCCTCATGACTGGGAAAATATCTTTTATTTATTATCTATTAAATTCTGGCGATGAATCACTTGCTGAAATGTTAGGAAGTCTTATCAACATTATAAATAAGTTAAGTAATTAAGAAATTACTTACTCATAAATATATTGAAATATTCTCAATATAATAAACTCACTTAGCGCCTCTTTCACCAACGTCAAGTAGGTTAAACCGTGACTTAAAGTCACCTGTCACCGGAAATAATTTAGCTGATATACCTTTGTTTGTACGGTAAACGTCCCAAACATTAAATAGAAAATAATAAAAAAATCGGCTACCGAATGATGCAGTAAACCGAGTGCATAATTCAATAAAACAGAAAATGATTTCTAAAAGTAACTAATCAACACTTTACATGTAGTTTGTGAAAGAGGCCCTTATTGTAATTTTGCATTTCGAATATAGATAATACTTGACACTAATATTGATAACTAGCTGGCGCCCGCGACTTCGTCCGCGTTGAAAAAGAAAAAGTAGCCTATCTTGTGTCCCGTACGTCTAAATGTTTATCTACCAAGTTTCATGAAAATCAGTTAATTCGTTTAAGAGTTATAGAGGAACACACATACAGAAAAAAATTCTAAAAATCGTCAATTTAGTTTCAGTATCATGTATAGAGCCTATAAACATGATATCTCTGAAAACAAAGTAAATTACTCCATGACCGACCTTTATAGATTTATTATTAGTATTGATAGTAGTATGATCATTATAACACTAGGTAATGAAATAGTTCAATTTGTACATATTTTAATTAAACTAAAAGCTAGTTTAAAAAGTAGCGCACGAAACCACCAACTACAATATATTCTATAGTTAGTCGGAACGCAGAAGAGAAAAATAATAAATACAATAGAAGTTAGCGCGGCAGGCACAGTGCCAAATGCTCTCAAAGCGCAGGTGTCCAGTTATAATGGACGACTGAGTTAACGACACTCGACGGACCAAACGGTAGTTGAATGTAGCTGTAAATTAAAAATTGTAAGGTGACACCTGAGGTAAACAAGCCTCCATTGCAGGCTGTTATTATAGTTGGTCGAATTTTTTAAATATATAAAATCCAATTTAAAGTTTTCCATTTAAATTTTTAAGCAAATATGATTCCCATAGAGAAAGTAAGAAATAATAATTTTATCCATATATTTTCTTATGTAAAGATTGTCAGTCCAGGAGATGGTAACTTCATGGTAGGTGGCTACCGTCGCTGATATCAGAAGCAACTACTACTCCTTTATTAATTTACTTATTTAACAAGGGAATAAGTTAATCAACATTCCCAACATATCAAAATTCCCAAAATCAAAATGACATAAAACATTTAAAGAAATTAAGAAGAGTTAAGTAATATTGAAACGTGACTACTTATTTTACATTGTGAAAAAAAAAAAAAATTTAAAAATAAAAACTTCTAAACCAAAAACCTTTATGTATACATAAAAGAAACATCCTTGGGCGACTTTTAAAAGAGATCTCCTACAAAGCTGCGGCTTGCTGTATAAAAATACAAATGAAAGGAAAACTCAAAGCCTCAGATAAGGATTTCCATGAAAACGAATCCTTTTTACAAATGACGTCCCAATTAATTAATTCAAACGAATTTCTTGTTACAAACTTCTCTTTAAATATATCTTTTATTCTCATTTTTATTTTGAAAATTAATAAAATTAGTTTCGATATTTCAGCCAAACCCAATTTTATTATTGTCTCTGTTGCCTCATGATTCGTAGAAATGTATCACCTAACAAAATCCTTGTTTTAAGTTTTTAATAATTAATTTAAATAGACACGTCTTGTCAAATATCAATACTAATAATAAATCTGTAAGGGTTGGTCATGGAGTAAGTTTCTTTGTTTTCAGAGATATCTTGTTTATAGGCTCTATACATGATACTGAAACTAAATTGACTATTTTTAGAATTTTTTTCTGTATGTATGTATGTAAGTATGTATGTTCCTCCATAACTCTTAAACGAATCAACTGATTTTCATGAAACTTGGTAGATAAATTTTTAGACGTACGGGTCACAGGATAGGCTACTTTTTTTTTCAACGCAGATGAAGTTGCTGGCACCAGCTAGTGTATAAATATAATGATAGCTTCTACCAGCGATTTCGTCCGCATTGAAAGCCATATTACCAACAATCGTGCTGGTTTACAGAAAAAAAAATTAAGTTATTAAAATGAAATAAGTTTAAATACATATAAAATAAAATAAATCACTGAAAAGTTTTTAAACAATCACACCAAACTTCAAAACAAATTTAAATTTAAACAATTGAATATTCAAATGAGTATTTCTCCAAATATTGCTCACATTGCAGCACTTTAATGACTACTTTGTGACGTTAAGTCTGCTTCAAAGTTAAACGTACCTAATACACGTGTTGTGTGGACCCAAAAAGGCAATAAAGTCTAAACAAAATTAAGGCATACGGAGGTTGTAAGTAGTAAACATTCAAATTATACTTTGGGTCCCCTGCGTTTATTGCCAAATCTTACCGCAGAGGTCACTTGGAATCATGCCGCTCATGAATACATTGCCTATTGCCTCCCCAGTCACGTACCTTTATGAAGGGCTTTTGCCAAGAATTTAAAAAATATATACGCGAGCATAAAAGTGGACGGTTGCTTAAATTGTTCCATTTTTATCATAATGGACGACAGGACAGGTGACATTTCACTAGAAGACTAAAATAGTTGATGGGAGCCCATTTCCCCATCCCTACCCAATCCTAATGACGTAGGGCGCGCAATTGCAGAACCTGTAGCGTTACTTGGTTTATAGGTGACGGTAGTTACCTACCATCAAGTGGACCGTCAGCCTGTCTGCCGAAATTAACATAAAAAAGATATAATTAGATGTATAGATTACATTACCATTCAAAGTAAGTAGAAGTAATCCTGGATATGTAAGTAAGCATTGATTTAATAGAAAAAGGAAATACAAGCCAAGTAGAATATTGAAAGGCATTGCAGCACGCAACATTTCCTTGTGAGCTCTACATCTGATGAAATAGTTTTATATTCAATGCAGAAATTCTGATCCTTCAAGACTAATAAAAAATAGTATGGGAGAGTATAAAATGGTATTGACAGTACACATTGACTTATTGCTTATTGAGTAGGTACTAGCGACACGTCCCCTACTTATGAGAATTATCAGTTATTTATTATACGGATGAAAATTATTATTTTTAATTTTAATAATTTAAAAAATAAATTCAATTGATCTAGAAAAAAATTAATCATCTAAAAAAATGAAAATGTTTTAACACCTAAGAAAAAGTCTAGCGGACTACGGTCTGTTTTTTAATCTCAGACAAAAATGACACATGCAAATGTCAAGCTTGCATATAAATGATACCATGAAATGACATGAAATGTATGTAATGCATGTCAAATGTAATGTCATTTTTGTCTCTGAGATTAAAAAACAAACTATAAAGCTAGCGAACAAATAAATACAGATAATATTCCAAGATATTTTTTTTTAAATTACAAAAGTCAAAGAAATGAACATGTTTTAACACCTAAGAAAAAGTCTAGCGGACTAAAGTTAGCGAACAAATAAATACAGATAATATTCCAAGATTTTAAGAATAAATTTTATACCTCCTCGCTTTGATTTCAAAACAGAAACGCTTTTGGTTTCAGGTTGCAAGCTCGGCCCTAATACGACCGACTAACCCACCTGGGCCGGTCAAGCGCGTCCCGCAATTTAATGCTTTTATTGGTACTCCTTTCCTGTAAGGGACGGGAAAATTTACCTGCCCACGAATACCCTAACCACGTACAATCACGTTATTGAACGTTTATTGGACAACACATACGTTACGAGTGGAAGCCCTAATGGGTGCTTTAATTTCGGTTGTCCACGGTAAGAGGTTAGACAAGATTAAATTTTACTCGAGTGAGTTATTTTTTTTCGAATTTCACTTATTTTATTACAATTGGCTATTTGACAAGATTTAAATTATACTAAAAATTGTGGTTATCCTATCAGAAAATAGCGTAAAAAACATATGTCACTTTATTTTAAGCTAAATTATGTATATTTTTCGGAAATTATATGGAAAAAAAATATCATATTTGAATCATTTTTGAAATTTTATCTGCGACCGAAACGCCCTGTGTTTGGTTGCAACTCTGATGACGTCATACGCTAGTAAACATTGCTTCCGCGATTGATTGTATAATAGTTTTTTACTAGTTGTAGTTGTTTACTAGCGTGTGACGTCACACGTATCAAAGACCAGCGCCATTATAACAGCATCGTTTTTGGCGCGGTTGTGGAAATTTAAACTTTAACATAATTTTTTATTAATAATACAGTAAAAACAAACGGAAATATCAATGTAGTGTGCTTAATATGTAATAAAGAATAATTTAAAACGATTTTCTAAAATTAGTCAAATAGCGGATTGAGGTATGTTTTTTTTTATTCGACAGACACGCTGACAGTCGACTTGATGTTAGTTGGTTATCGTCGCTTAATAACACAAGAAATGCCACAGCTACTGCAAGTGTGCTGCCGACCATTAGTAGGATTAAGGATAAAGGATTGAGAGAGAAGGGAAATGGGCTCTGACATCCCTTACTCACTGACAGAAACACAACAGCGCACAACAGAAAGTGAAAAGTTAGACTCAAAATGAACTATGACAAAACCTAGCTGGTGGAATAAGCTGGAGGAGGCCTATACCCAGTGGGGTTCTAGTAACAGAATCAAATGTATTACGTAGCTTTTGTAAGGTCGTTGGAAATAAAAAGGCTTATTATTATTACTATTAAATGCCTATAATGTTTGTAATGCAAACATACACTACTTCGTGTTTTCCAATGAAAACACCATAATTAATATTTTGCGTACATAAATATTGTGTTTTAATTAATCACGAACGTAAAGAGAAAAAGTAAAATAGTTTTACTTAACAAAATTTTCCCCTTCATTACAATATTGTTCAAATCTACATATTTAAATTACTCACCGTGTTATGCAACATTCGGGCGAGCGAGGCAGCGTTTAATGAAATATAAACAAAAAAGGCTCTCTCGTGGACTAAATATGAGTTAACTTTTTAGCAATTTGGGATAAAAATATACCATGACGTCACATGTTTGTTTTAAGTAACTACCAGGTTAATCTGCTCCAATACGAGTAATAATAATCATCATAAGCCTGCGTTTTCCCAAGGCTCAACACCACGGAAGTGTCCTCTGTCCATTGCATCCAACAGCTTCCTGCGAAGCTTTCCAGGTTATTTGTTTAACTGGCAACCAAACACGCCTGGAAAATGTATGAGCAATAAGACTGACTTGTGAGACATAAACTACGGTTAGGGTTTACGAAAGAGTATCCCTGAATATTTCTAATTTTATTTCTGGCAACCATCCATCGAATGTTTAACTCATGTTTTTAAGGCAAATATTGTAACAACAGTTAAATAATATACACTTTATAATTAAAACCAGACCGTAATTAATGTCATTTTAATGAATACCAAATTTGTTCTATTAACCTCATTCTGTAATTATCTCTAAGGCCGGAGATACGAGAATACTATGCGGGCGTGCAGATTTCAGTGCTCCACGGTCTTCTTGCTGCCATCCTCGTATCGGTACAGTTATCGCGAAAATGTGTACTTGCTTACTTGATTCATCGACGGCGACTACAGCGACATTATATTGTTGTTGCAAGGTTATTGAAAGGAGAACTTCATCTACTATATTCGGAACTACGTCCTTTGATAAAGGATACACTAGAGATTCTGGGTTGCTTCATTAAAAGTGGCATAGTAGAATATCACTGCACGTAAAGTGGCATAGTAGTTGCACAAAGTTGTCCTTAAGGTGAACACGTATTACGACTTGAACTACGAGTATTATTACTAAATGTTAAGGTTCAAATCAGTCGTACAACATTTACATTATTCATCTTTTTATCAAAAATTAACGAGAGAAAGTGATAGCATGTATAAAAAATCCAGTGGACACTTTTACGCAGTGATTTTGTTTGAGACCCTGAATCTAGTGTATCCTTTATCAAAGCTGGGCTCACAATAAGATGACGTTTAGTTTAGTCTTGGGTCCAGTTACGATTCGAACGGCAGTACAAGTTACACTTGTACTGGGGCGTGGCGTGGCTCTAAATTTTCTTTAATTCTTAAATTTTGGAGGCTTGGTTGGCTGGGGTCTCGTAGGCCGATTGCAATGATTTTTGACATAATCGATGCCACTTAGCCAGTTCTCTGTTTTTAGCTTTGCTTCAATTTATGTTTTAATATATTTTTTTAATTTATTATATCAATAGAATATCTATTTAATAGACTTTACCACAAAACGTCATTTACAAGAATTAACAAGGTTAGCAATTGCGTTTACAATTTTGTTCACAACATTTTTTTATAGTTACTTTTATTTGCGAATGTACATACATAGTTAATCTCCGACCCTAATTAGGCTCATATAAAAGGATCTGTAATATTAACACTTTTCACAAATATATTGAAGTTGGGTTCGACATGTCTTGGTAAGTATTACAAATATTATAATTAAATTAATTTTCTAACATTTTTTTAAAGCAATATTCAACTTGAAAATTGATGCAAACTTCTCAATTTTTTTGAATATTCTGATAGACTTTGTTGTGTATTTATAAAGTCTTATAACGACTTATTTGCTCCATGTAGGTTGTTCATTTTTATTTTTAAGCATTATTATTAAAAATATAATATTAAAGAAGTATTTTTATTTAAAAATTATTAGTTTAAGCCTAATTTTTTTCAGACTTTATAAAACTGGCTCTTTCATACATATTCTTCCCTACTTACATATGCACAATAAAAAACAAAAAAAAATGCAATAGGTACTCATTTCTTTTTGACATGGCCAAAACTCATGAACATTAGTGAAATCGCTTATCTTACTGTATTGTTTTGTTGTGGATTTTAATTATATTTACACCATGTATAATTAATGTATTATGTACCATGTATGTGTCATAAAATTATGTTATACATTAATGTATATTTCAGTATTAGTCAAGCATCATGTCCAGCCCCAACAACTGGAAGGGCAGCTACAGTTTTTGGTTCAGCACTACAATTTTTTGCCGCATCTCAGTGTTTAATTACAGAAAATTGGCCCCCGAATGCTAATGTTTACGGTAAGGAATACGAAAGGAAAGCAAAAATTTAATTATATCGTTAATTATCACCATCGTCAATGACAAGCTATCTAAATCGTCAATCACAAGGCTGAAATATAATATAACCGAACGACGACTCATTTGGTCCAGTGGCTGGTAATCTTAGCTGTTAACCAAACGGTCGCGGGTTCGAATCCCGCTAGGGGCAAATATTTGTATTAGCATTTTACCTTTAATTTTTGAAATTTTATCAAAATTGGTTCAGTAGTTTTTGAGTTTATCGCGAACAGACAGACACAAAGACAGACAGACGCGGCGGAACACTTTGTTTTATAATAATTATGTAAGGTTAAAGATAATGTAATTATATATAATCCCTATATAGGTATATATAATAGGGGTTTTATAACTTATATAACTTAATAACTTTTTAACTTAGAATTAACCGAAAAATAATTAAAATATTTAGCCTATATTGCGAATAATAAATAAACACAACACAAAATAAATCTCGTTAGATCCATATAAGCCGTTTTGTATACCAATAAAATGCAAAATGTTTATAATATAAATCATAAAATTGAATGCAAACCAAGTATGAAATCAGACTCAAAGTTCATATCACTTAATCTCAACCCTTTAGTCAACCTGTTTCTAAAATCACCCTTTTCTATTTATTTTATTTTACTATTTGTTTTCTTTTAGGCACAGTTTAACGAAGAAGAAAATAGTTATTCATCCTCAATGCTACCGTATCTTTATAGTCATTTAATATGTAGTAAACTAATTAGTTGTTAAATATATTTTGTAATAATTTATTCTTATATTCCATCAGATAATGAGGAATTCGACTTCATAATTATTGGATCTGGATCAGCTGGAGGTGTCGTTGCAAACCGATTGAGCGAAGTAAATAACTGGAAAATTCTTTTGATCGAAGCCGGAGGAGATCCTCCAGTTGAAAGTATTGTAAGTACTATATCATCATCAATCATAAATACTAATAATAAATCTGTAAGTGTAGGTATTGTATGTATGTATGTATGTTCCTCCATAACTCTTAAACGAATTAACCGATTTTCGTGAAACTTGCTAGATAAAGATTTAGACGTCCGAGACACAGGATAGGCTACTTTTTTCACGCGGGCGAAGTCGCGGGCGCCAGCTAGTTGCCTTTATATAATCGTTGGTAAGCTTCGATTGAATCACCAGTTAAATAAAGTTTTCATTACATGTTTTTTTCACCTTTGGCGTACCCCCAGGTAGCGTTGACTAGACAAATGAAAATATATTGAATTCTTTGTTTGTTCTATAAGAAAAATAAAAAAAAATAACAATTTACGAGAAATTGACCATGTTAGTAATAGTATGCTAGTTACATGAATCTTATGAAATGTTTAAGTAAATATTGGTGATTGTGTCAACAAAACAGTTTCTCGAGTTCTTCAAGAAAACCACAAGGCGAATAACATTAACAATTTTAAACCCCTTCTTTTCTTAGATTCATACAAAATACTCAAAATATTTTGAATGAAATTATCTTTTAATTGAGTAGTTTTATTACGCTCATGGATTTCTTAAAATTACTATTAATACATTTTGCATTAGCTTACTGAAAATATAGTTATTTTTTTATTTTATATTTATTTTCTTTACTTATTTGCTAACAGATAAGGCTTCGGCTGGCTTTAGTTTCACCACTGCTGTTGATCAAGCCAGGGAACCAGCGATGTTTATAATCGTCAGTGGTTTTTAAGTCTAAGATGATTCTAAGCCTAAATCTAATTAAGACCAGCACATAGAGTATATAATATGTAATATACTCTATTTATAGTATATGTATATTTATATTATATATATAGTTCGGCGCTGTATTAAGAAGTTACAGTTACGTTAGATTATAAATTTTTGTTCAAACTAAATATTTATTGTAGTATGCATGAAAATTTATAATCGTTTTAATTAGATTCCAGGTATGGACGGTGGATTATATGGAACTAAATATGACTGGCAATATTACACTATTAATAATGGAAAGACCAATGGGGCCTGCAAAGAAGAACGAATATACATACCAAGAGGGAAGGCACTTGGAGGTAGTAGTAGTATTAATGAAATGATTTACATTAGAGGTAATTGGCATGATTTTCAAACCTGGTATGATGAAGGAAATGAAGAATGGCACCCAAAAGTGATAGAACAATATTTTAAAAAGGCTGAAAACTTACAGGACTTTGACTCATTCGGCCAAAGAACCTGTAATATATATGGAAGTGAAGGGGAATTAAATATAAATTCTGCGAATTATTCCAACATTGAATTAGATATTTATGACAAAATATTGAATTCATTGGAAGAAATTGGTATTTCAACAGTTTCTGATTTAAATGCAGCTAATGTAATGGGTGCAGGAAGATATAAAACGACGTCATCAAATGGAAAAAGAAACAGTGTTGCTAAGGCTTATCTCAACCATATACACGACAGATATAATTTAAAAATTTTGAAAAACACCTTAGTAACGAAAGTATTGCTATCTGAAAATAATATTGCTTACGGTGTTAACGTCGAGAAAGACAATAAGAAAATTACTTTTCTAGCTCGTAAGGAGGTAATTCTCAGTGCAGGTTCTATAAACACTCCGCAACTTTTAATGTTATCTGGAGTTGGACCGTGTGAGACTTTAGAATCAAATGGTATCAATTGCAAATTAAATTCATCGAATGTCGGAAAAAATCTTCAAGATCATTCGACTGTACATATTACTATTTATGGTGACGAATCAGGGCATGAAATGAAGAATGAACCATATTTTGAAGCCTTAAAATATCTTTATAATAGTACTGGATCTTATTCACATAATTCAATATCTAATTTGGCTGGATTTTTTTCTACAGATCAAAATGCTACGTATCCAAAGTTTCAAAGCCTTTTTAAATTATTTAATAAAAATACTACCTCTATGTCTAATTATTTAAGTTTCATAATAAATTTAAAAGAATCTGTAGTAAATTCTATTGTTGAAAATAACAAGATCCATAGTCAATATTTATTTCTCTTAAACCAGTTGCATCCGCGTTCAAGAGGCAAAGTATATATAAATTCTAGCAATCCAAGAGACCCGCCATTGATTGACTTCAATTTCTTCGGTGACGAACAAGATCTAACGGAATTCATTGAAGGAATAAGATTTTTAACAGGAATAGTAAACACACCCTATTTCAAGTCCATTAATGCATATTTAGGTAGAATTAAGTGGCACGAATGTGACGGCTTTAGTTTAGACAGTTATGAATATTGGAAGTGTACAGTTATGAATACAGTTTCAACCATTTATCATCCTGTTGGTACTGCTAAAATGGGTAACGATCCAGACAGTTCAGTAGTCAACAGTCGCTTGAAAGTTCATGGAGTACGCAATCTACGTGTCATTGATGCTAGTATTATGCCAACAATAACTAGTGGAAATACAAATGCCCCAACTATTATGATTGCTGAGAGAGCCTCTGATCTCATTAAAGAAGATTACAATGTTTGAGAAATAATTAATTTTACTATTAAAAATAATAATAAATTTACAAGAAAATAAAAATTCTCATTACTTTTATTTGACTTTTTCATTCTTATCTTTTAAGATGATTACACGTCTCCATCTGATAACAGTAGGTAACTATCGGATATCGAACCACCTTATCGAAATTATAATTTAAACTGTAATTGTACAGGATGTTACAATGCGAGGACATTAAATTATTTGCTTTTTTCTTAAATCCTGAGTCTGAAACACAAAGAAACTTTTCCTGAACTAATAATAAAGCAAAATATTGCAATCACCGTTCTTGAACCCTATGAACCACTGATTTTAATATTTATGAACCCAAAAATACTTACACTTTATACATTCAATAGTAACTGTATGGTTTAATTTCAGGCCATCAAGTGTCTAAGCCATAGATAGCATCTTCATTGAACTGTAAAACGAACCTAAGGATATATTAATAAGCTATACGATTTTTTTATAAGAACGATGTGACACACTAGCTCTTAGCGACCTACATTTTAACTTGAAAAATATTATCTAATTGAGTGAAAAAAGGCTCGTTGCGTTTGTCGGCTGCAGAGGGGAAGAGGACCAAAATAAACACACAATGGGGTTGTGGAATACTCCAGAAAAAAAATCCTATTGTATTGGCAGAAAATACAATTAGCATTAGCAATATAAATTAATTAATTTATGTATTACTTTAATTTCGCATTCTTTTTAACATTTCTCATCAATAGAATGATTAGTTTTGGCGGCAATGAGTAGATCTTTGGCCCTTGCAGCATTTTCGCCAACAAGAGGTTCTCAAACAAAACCACTACGAAAAAGTATCCACTGCATTTTTTTAAACATGTTATCACTTTCTGTCGTTATTTTGAATGAAAGATTTTAAAATAATTGCGAAAAGGATCACTAGGAAAACTGAAAATAACACACGCGTTTACATGTTAAATAAAGAATAAGTAACGTTTACTTGCTCACTAAGAGATAAAAAAATTATCTACATATAACTACTCCATACATCCATTGTTCTAACTATATGAACAGCTTGTGTCACAATGGCCGCCATCCACCATAGTTTTCAATATAATTTGATAATTTTGGATTTAATATACCATAAAATAAAGAAAAATTATAAATATTTGTTTAGTTATAGGTACAACTTACCGAAATAATGATATTCCCTCCGCACCGTAAGGACAAATTTGTGCAACTAATTTGAAATATGACCACAAGCTGTGAGTGCGGTGATATTCTACTATCCACTTTTAGTGAAGCAACCTAGAATCTTGGTGTATTGTAAGATCATTGGCATTGGTTGAGTTATAGTCGACTGTAGACACCTACTACCAAGTGGACCGTCTGCCTGACTGATGACCTTCATATAAAACACTAGCTGGCGCCCGCGACTTCGTCCGCGTTGAAAAAGAAAAAAGTAGCCTAACCTGTGTCCTGAACGTCTAAATGTTTATCTACAAAGTTTCATGAAAATCAGTTAATTCGTTTAAGAGTTATGGAGGAACATACATACATACATATAGAAAAAAAATCTAAAAATTGTCAATTTAGTTCATGTATAGAGCCTATAAACACGATATCTCTGAAAACAAGGTAAATTACTCCATGACCGACCCTTACAGATTTATTATTAGTATTGATAAAATATGTTTTCTTTACATATTTCTCCCTAAAATGTATAGACTATAGAGATTAAAAAGCAGTACAAGCTGTATTAATCTTGACGGCACTACCATTAAATAACAACACTAGGCAACCACTACCTTAGAGATCACCTTAAATTAACAATATCCTTTGTCTAGAATAGTATTCAACTTTTAGTGGCTATAATTTCTGCAATGTTATAGACGACATAGAAGCTCTAAAGCACTTAGTTTACAAGCTGCTAGTCGGTCCTTTAATTACCGCTGTTCAGTTCAAAGTTGATACGGGTTTCATCCGTAGTCACAAGGGATATTTGCCTTACTTAGAGAAATATGTCTTTCCAAGAGAAGTGAAACTAATAACATATAAGTTATGTTGAAGGATTCTGGTTTTCTGAAACCATACTTGAATTTGTAATAGGTGATCAAAAAAGAAACAGAAATATATATAAAGAAAGAAGCAATAAGTTATTTTACAACCAAAGGTGTGCTACAAATAAGTAATTCTAATAACAATGAGAAATTCTTGAAAAAAAAAAGCTTACAAGAGAGCTTACCAGAGATGAAATTTTCAATAATAGTATATAAATACCGAGCTCATATGACCCAAATCCTTTTTAAAATTCAAGTTAATAGGCACATTCTGGGTAAATTCGCTCTATCATTTGGCCAAGAACAAACCTTTAATAATAAAATAAATAAAACCATTAAGGATTAACGTAACACTTTCAGGACATTTACTTTTTGTATTATGTAATATATACATTCTTGTAAAGACAACAGTTTTTACTTTCTATAGTTCTTACTCATGTAGTTACTCGTCATCGAATTAAGGGGCACTCTAAAAATAATACACACACAAATAAGTTTTAATTAGTTTTAATATTAAATCAATTTACCACATAAAAATTTATCTGTACAACTGTAATTAATTTTATTTTAAAAACATTAACTAACTTTGGATAGGCGTATAGTCAGTCATTTTGAAAATAAATTACTCTCACAATTTATTAGGCAAATTCTCTATTATCGTACAATAAAACATGCCTCTTTAACTTGATAGAGTAATATTGATATCGATAAACTCAATTACTACAACGGTAATATAGTTTCAACCGATGATAAATTATATCTTAAGAACGTAACTCTTGTACAGTGTTTCCTTACCGGGCACAAACACGAAATAAACACATCTACCTATCCATTTTCGTCTGCTGGCTGTGTTGACAATACCTATGTCCTGTTTGTGTCGACAGATAGAAAACTGTTCATAGAAAGTTTCAATTAATATCACAGTTTCCGTATTAAAAGTAGGACATTACAAACTTCGCCGTGAGTTGACGATCTATTTACACTTCACTACACTATTCACCTAGAAACAGTAAGTCCTCGATACGTCTGAACACTGTCCTTTGCTTTGTTGTCACCCAAAGTAGTACTGTGCGTTGGAATATCTATATAAACTCCTTGTGTTAGGATCCATTTCGGTTTGCACTTGAACTCTTGGTAGGGTTTTGACCGCAACACCGCGACCTAACGTACCATGTGGCATAGTTCGAAGAGGCATTTCTATAGGGAATTCGGCAACCTGTCCATACATGTTCGTACTAACGTGAGGGTAAGTATTGGGTACTGGTCGCCCGACGTATCTATTGATTTTTGGACTGAGAGCAACATCGGTGAATTGTATTTCTGGTTTTATGCCTCCATCCACAGTGTCCACTGGTACTGAGAGGCTTGTGATATTTATGTCATTGTCGACTTCTGATATACTGTCGTTGAAACCATTTGGGATGTCAGTAGTGGCAGAAACGTCGGGACCCTTGGATTGATCGTTGCTTTGCTTGTGCATCATACAGCGAACAATCCCCACAATGATGCACAGTAGAAGCGAAACCGCGACAGCAGCAATAATGTACACGTAGATCATATCAAACTGATCTGTAAGCAAAATATAGAGAGATAAACCAAACTGAAACTAACACAAGTCCTGGGTAGAAATGTTCCCAGTACTCGGTTTAACATCAGAACGATCGTTACTATGTAGTTTGTTTTATACAAAGTATTCACAAACTACTCCATTCAGTAACAAAGTGAGAAACGGAACACAAACTTTGTACAAATAAATATTAAGTTCAGCATTTGTAGTTAGTCTATTATTTGGCTATCCAAATTCAAGTGTTTTGTTAGCAAAATCTAACTACAACTATTACTAATAGTTTCAGTGACTTGATTTGAAAGTATAATTAAATGCTCTGTGATCTAATTAATCTGTGGATTATTAGTTATTTATAATTAATCTCAAAATTCTTAACAATATACGAGTATATGAAAATTTTGCTTTCGTATGTTGTTATATCACAACATTTCTATATAATACTAGCTATACGCTCCCTGGTTCGCCCGGGTTCAAAATAAAAACTATCCCATCTTTTAAGTTGAACCAAATTACACATAGTAACGAAGTTTTATCAAAATCGGTGCAGTAGTTTAGGAGTTCATTGGCGTTAAACAACGTGACACTTAATCTATACACTATTATATAAAGCTGAAGTTTGTTTGTTTGGTTGTACGCGCTAATCTCAGGAACTACTTGTTCGAATTGAATTTTTTTTTTTTGTGTTGGATAGTCCATTTATTGAGGAAGGCTTTAGGCTATATAACATTTTGCACGCGGACGAAGTCGCGGGCAACAGCTATTTTTTATATAGAGACTAGCTGTGCCCGCGATTTCGTCCGCGACCAATTTTTTTTTAATACAAACCATTCTCGAATCCCCTTGAACACACACAAAAAATTTCATCAAAATCGGTCCAGCCGTTTAGGAGGAGTTCAGTGACATACACACGCACAGAAGAAATATATATATATATATATATATAGTTATATAGAGATATAGATTTACCATCACTTGCTAAATGTTCTCTTGGAGGCACAGCGGTCATATCACTTCTGTTTATGCTTGTGATGTTTAATCCAGTGGACAATGATGGTCTTTGTGGTGGAACAACTACTGCCGGTGCTGGAGGTACGGCTGATTCGCCCCACCATCGATCGTTGGACTCATCTGTAACAAAACAATAGGACTTTCAATACTTTGTTGCAACTTGATAGTGTTGATGCAACTTGATAAGGGATTGTAAAGGGATAGGGAAACGGGCTCTGGCATCCCTTACTCACTTACATACTAAAACACAACAGCACGATGGTCTTTTGGTTATGTCCCTTAGGGTGGTTTATGTCTGCGAAATCCATAATAATAATTATACTAATATACTTATAATATATTTTAAGTTTATTATTCAGTTACTCAAAATATAAGTATAATTTGATTAGTAATAATAAATCTGTAAGAGTTGGAGTAAGTTACTTTGTTTTCAGAGATATCGTGTTTATTAGGCTCTATACATCATACTGAAACTAAATTGACCATTTTTAGAATTTTTTTCTGTATGTATGTATGTATGTTCATAACTCTTAAACGAATTAACTGATTTTCATGAAACTTGGTAGATAAACATTTAGACGTACGGGACACAGGATAGGCAATTTTTTCTAATATCGGTTTTACTTAAATAGTCATAATATTTTACCGTAAAAATATTTTTAATCTTGTTTTATTAATTTAAAATTCATATTATTGTTATTTTAAGGTTTGAATTTCGTATAAAGCAGGAAACCAAGTCATTTGGAATGAATACAAAAACAATTCACAATTTATATGTGAGGTCAAATAAAAAATAGAATAACGCATTACATATGGAGCTATTATGTTGTGATAATTTTATAATTGTGTCACCTATGAAAATATTCTCATCAAAAAGTTATAATAATCGAAAAGACTGCAAAAAAAAATATAATTTATACAATTAAATAATATTAAATATTATTCTAAGCGCCTATTTCACAAACGTCAATTAGGCCAAACTGTCATTTAAAGTCACCGGTAACCGGGGATAATGGAGCTGATATACCTTTGATTGTACGGTAAACGTCCCAAACATTAAATAGAAAATAATAATAAAAAATCGGCTATCGAATGATGCAGTAAACCGAGTGCATAATTCAATATAACAGAAAATTATTTCTAAAAGTAACTAATCAACACTTTACATGTAGTTCGTGAAAGAGGCCCTAAACTAATTAATGTTCTATAAAGCATTGATTACGGTTTTATAAAACCGAAAGTTTTTTTATAAGTACGATTAGGTGACATCACTATTTTTGTAATGGTAAAAAACCTGCAATCAAAATCAAAAACAATTTCAAATTACTCCTTCGGATTACGGAACACAGTATACAATTATTTATAATCAGTTAATTTTGGAGTCGGTAGAATTAAACGTTGTTTCTGTATTTGACAGTATCGTTTTTAGACAGGAATCTGTCCCTGACTGGCACCGAATGTTATTTTAATTTATATCGCAATTTTAAATTTATATTTTACAAAGAAATATATTAAAGCTTTTTTTTTCGATGTGAAAATTTTGGTTTTATTTCAATCAAGGCTAAGTTTCTTCTGAAGGATTCATTTTAAAGCAAGGGCTAAACTTATGACGAGAGCATTTTCATTAAACAGTTTTATTTGATCAATAGTTTAATTTAATAGTCTTCTATTTTAAGACTAAGTTAATTATATTGTACTTGTGAAAGTTTCACGAGTATTCAAGAGAACGCAAAACCAATAATGTAATAAGTGAAAAGGTTTCTGAAATTACACATAACATTTACTCGTACTATAAAGAATTATTTATCTCATGCCTAATTGGATCATATTCAATACTAATAATTAACAAAACATTTATGAGCAAAAATAAAAAAATTCTAATAGATTTATGATTTTATTTCAAATGACTGACACATAAATTCTTTGAAAACTTTTTATTAAACTAGATCCGTTGAATGCAACTGCACAAGACAGAGTTTTCTTTCAAAAATACAAGCACGAGAAAATAAATAAAAGTTTGATATAAAGAAAACAAATTGTTGGAATTCTTCAAACAAAACTAAAAGTTGATCGTGCGAGTAAATAGAAACGCGAACATTTATTAGATTTATTTCAACAACCATGCAACGTACATACATACGTACATACGTATGATATTTAACAAACAAAGTAGTGCATGAAAATGAAATTCAAAAAGTTTAATATGAAACTTCATGTTATTGTGTCTTTTTTTTATTATAGTGCTTTCGTTACGGCTTTTTATTGCCAAAGCTATTTTATACTATGAATTTTTTACTTTGTAGACATACTACATAGTACAAATTCATAGAAGACCATAATATACATAATTAATTTTACTGTTTGTCAAAATATAATTTTAGTAATACATTTCAGGAAACATAATACGAGATGTACAGAAAATGACAAATAATACTTAATAGATTTTTCAAAATGAAAACCCCGGAAAACCTATATAAACACACAAATAGACAAACAGATTAAGAATAATTAGAGGTAAGCAGATAAAAAGGTACTCGGCATTAAGTAGTACCTACTTCCGGTTAGAATTTAACAAACATAATGCCGGAAAAGCAAAGCAGGAATTAAACTAATAGAATTATAACATGAATCGTCACGCACCGGATCTTCACTCGAGAAGCTTCTTATCCCTTAATCCGGTTTTACTCTGACAGAGCAAACTGACATTGGGCCTTGGAATATACGCGGATTTCACGGAGAGCAAATTAAGAGCAAATTAAGGAAAATACGCCATGTTTCTTTAAATTTACCTTTCGTATGATTTCAAGAATGACAAGAATTTTTCTTCCATATTTACCTACACGGGGAGAAATATTTATATTTCTTTTGGACATTTATAACATAGAATTTGTAATGAGCCATACACGGTTTTATTATTAAGATAACATAAATATTTTGCATATTATTTATAAATTTTAATAGTCATTAAAAGCCTATAAGAGACAATACATAATGGTGGTGGAGTGGTGGGTGATTTTTGAAATAATTTATAGAAGGTAAAACGTTAAGCCTACACAAAGTTTCCAAATAATACAAGGGGCAAATGCAACACTTATGACCATTTTCAATAACAGTCACCTAGAGTTAGGGAACACCATAACGCCGGCCATTCACAACAGATACATTCACAATTCTGTACCTTCAGCCGGACTACAAGGCGGTCTGCCGTGAATAGCCGGCTTAAATAGATAGTAGTTAGGTGTTCCCTAACTCTAGGAGTGGTGGGTGATTTTTGAAATAGTTTATACGAGGTAAAACGTTAAGCCTACACAAAGTTTCCAAATAATACAAGGAGCAAATGCAACACTTATGACCATTTTCAATAACAGTCACCTAGAGTTAGGGAACACCATAACGCCGGCCATTCACGACAGATACATTCACAATTCTGTACCTTCGACCGGACTACAAGGTGGTCTGCCGTGAATAGCCGGCTTAAATAGTAGTTAGGTGTTCCCTAACTCTAGGTGTCTGTTGGTGAAAACAGGCATTAGACTGTATTATATTTTCCCATAACAAATACCTTATATTCACTTAATAATTAAAAAAATATATTTAACACTATATTCAGTAACTAGCTGGCGCCCGCGACTTCGTCCGCGTTGAAAAAGAAAAAAGTAGCCTATCCTGTGTCCTGTACGTCTAAATGTTTATCTACCAAGTTTCATGAAAATCAGTTAATTCGTTCAAGAGTTACGGAGGAATATACATACATATAATACCTACACTTACAGATTTATTATTAGTATTGATTGATTGATGATTGATGATAATTATTACCGAAGAGAACTAGAAATCTTCAAAGATCGCGAGTCGCGATTGAAGAGAATGCTCAGAGATATATAAGAGGGTTCTCCAGTTAACTTGAGAACTATTACCACTTCTGTAACTGTAAAAAAATTTCTAATTTCTACATTTTTCTACATTTTTTTTTCTAAGCATTTGCTTCTAAAAACGTGCCTTAATGCGTGTTATAACACGTAGTTGTCTCTATTTACTTTACAAACAATGTAATATAGCCCTGCAAGGTTTATTGCGGTTAGAACACCTTTATAGCTTCGCTATAAAACTCTCTCGCTTCGACCTCAAGCGATTTATGGGATTGTCTGCAGAACATCAATGGTTTTATAGTTTTCTCTCACAAGTGCCTGTTACTAATCAACTTGTATTCTTGGCACAACTTTACTTTCTTTGTGATTGCCAAATTCTTTTATTGTATAAATCAAGACCTACACGGAGTTAAAGAACATGGTATTGACCAAAATATAAATGTATAATATTATCAGCAATGTAACATCCATATATAAAATATTGTATGATATTACTATACAACATATGTTAATGCGGCTGTAGTTTTTATAAAAAAATTATTAAGACTGTGTCTTAAAGTATATAATTATAAAATCTTATACCAGTCCTATAATCTTAAGCTTGATCTTAAATTATGGATTTTTAACAATGCTTAATACATTTGTATTTGTACCTATTATATTCAAAATGTTGATTCAGTGTTATTTTAAATTAAAAAACCACTTACCATCGTCATGCTCAAGTTCGGAGACATCGTGAGCAACCTCGTCCTCTTCAGGGGCACTTTCGTAACGCTCCTTCAAAACCGTCCTTGGAACTGCAGCAAAGAAATATAATTTTATAACAACGTGATAAGACACATTTCTCTTTGGTGCTTTCTTAAGTGGCATCCACTGATACGTACCCTAACATCATTAGGGAGATGTTTTTGTAAGAGGAAGTTATTTAAAGAGCACCTATCTTGTTTGAAGTTATTTTTTGTGTGGCGTTGTCTTTATGCACCCTGAGTTTTCATGGGGCTTATTCTACGTGACCGCTTAAGAGATTTGGAGTTTATTCTTTTCTTAATTATAACGCGGACGAAGTCTCGGGCAACAGTAGTTATAAAGTAAAGACGCTATCCGCCCCAGCCTTTTACGCTGCTACTTTGCTACTTCTAAACTTCCCAACGAATTTTGATAAGGTTTTCATTAATTGAAAGAGCAATAAACGAGGAAGATTTGTGTATAAATACTATAATTTCTTAAGTACCAACTAGTATTTAAAATACGCATAAATTCGCAGTGACTACAACGTTCCCTTTAAACAAGTCTTAATCTAGTAATTTATATCGCTATTTGTTGAAATGGCAATCAGATTCCATTGTGAGAATTTTGCGAAACATCCAACTCCGAATTCGCGGCGTTCAGAGGTTTGTGAAGGCATTTTGTATTATTAACGCTTCAAGTAACAAACTGAATTGTAATATAGAATATTGAGGGTATTCAATGTGAATTGTTTCGGTCACATGCCCTTCTGATTGGAATCGGAATGTACAATTGGTCGCGATTTCGACTTGTAATTGCTGTTACTTTATTCGTGGGCCAACATTCAACCATTTCCTATTACATTCGACCTCGTTTGATGGATCTTTTATAATGAAGTTGTATTGTGGCGGCTATAATGACAGACATTATTCAATATCGATACCTTAATTCGCAAACCAAATAACTCCTCTGAGGCAAACTTTACAGGGGGAACTAAGAACGTTATAAATTGTTTTTGTATGATACGAGAAAAGAAAAAAGACAATTTTACATTGGAAATTATGGCTCGTATTAACCGATAGACCTTTTAAAAATTAAATTCTAATTGTCATTAAGTTTCTCCCGTATCAAAAAGTCATTTTCAACCAAAAGTGGAGTTATTCGTTTTTCGAATTAAGGTATCGATATGTGTCTTGATCGATTCGATAGTGTTTTCTATACTAATATTATAAAGATGTAAAGTTTGTATGTTTGTAAGAAAATCTTTCACCAAAAGTTAGAATAGAATTTCTGGATGGACATAGGCTAAATGAACAACCATGCATTTGGTTATTGTGTTCCTTGAATAAAAACAATATATTTATTGTAATACATAGGTAAATACTAATCCATATCTATATTTAATATTATAAATGTGAAAGTAACTGTTTGTTTGTTAACTTTTCACGCCATGACTACTCAACCGATTATCATGTAATTTTGCATACATGTAGGGGATACAAGAAAGGACATAGGCTAGGTACCCCTATGTCCCCTATGTCATCTAAAATAAAATAAAAAACTAACACCTGGCCAAAGTGTTAAAACAACAGACATAGGGTAGGTACCCCTATGTTCTCTATGTCATCTAAAATAAAATAAAAAAACTAACACCTCGCCAGTGTTAAAACAATAGAACTTTTTCAACGCGGACGTAGTCGTGGCACCAGCTAGTCAAACATAAAATTAACTTAAGCATATTGTTTTTCATTGTAACATAAATTGTGTCTTATAAATAAAGAAAGACTCACAGTAGACTGATGAAAATTAAAACTCATAGAATACTCGTATAGAAGATTACACATCAACGTCTGCCAGACGAAATAAAAGCAAGCGAATACCGACTATGCGTCGCTTGTCCCGAATTTTTATAACTTGGTTTATTATGGACGACATCCAGGCTAGATATAAATAAAATGTAGTGAGCCAACTAGAAATGGCATATTGCAATATGGATGTAAAATCGTGGTCGGGGTTAAGTTCGATAAACTCTTTTGAACTTAAAAATCTTGAGTGATGTCTCAGCTGCTGTCTGTTTTATAATAAAACGTTACAATATGATGTATATGTCTGAAAACACATTTTAACCCATCGAAATACTACAATGGAATTTGCGTCACAAATGCCAAAGCGGCACCTAAAAAGAACGCCTTTGACAGAATCATGGCGGACTCTTGCCTTAACGCGTCAATGGTAAAAGGTAGTAACAATCAACTTCTACTATTTCATTTTAAACTCTAATGGGTTGACGTAAAGTCACATTTTCTTTAAATTACGTACTTATTATTATGTTTGTTTTGTTATAAATGACAGTTCATGCTCTACGCATATGTCACTTTTAAATGATCCACAAAATTCGTAGTGTTTTGTATGGCACGCGTGTTCCATGTTGTAGTAGTTTGATGTTTTAACCACTTAAAAGTTTATGTTTAATTCGTTTGCTTCTCTATCAACACTTTTAAAAGCGGTCTATGCGAATGTTGATTTTAATCTGTAAGTATTGCTCGCTTTGTTATTTTTTCTTCTTATCGAAGTGCAGTGCTATTAAATTCAATATTTATTTTATATTTAACAACATTATTCTGCTTTCATCGTTCAGCTGTAGCAAATATTTTAATGGATTTTCTATTGTTTCTTTTATCAGATTCCTTTTTTGTTGATATAGAATACTTTAGTGTCACACACTTAAAATTCATCACCGATGAATTACGTTCTTAAAGTTCTTCATATTTTCATCAGCAATTAGCTCTTTCTAGAGAAAAACAAATGCAGGTTTAAAGGTCACACGATGACTGTTCGCGTCAAACAAGTCACATTTTTGCAGCTTTACTTCTATGTTAGTGTCATCGTCTACATAACGAAGCACAACAGTACAACTTTCAACATAAACTTGCTATTATGTCTGTGCACTGTTTTGCATTCGTAAAACGAAGGATTTCACCCACGCTCAGACTTTACTTCATTTTATGAGGGGTAATCAGGTACCTTTTTGTTTTATTGTACCTATGCGACGTACAGACTGCAGACACAAATTCGATTTTAAGATTCACAATAGAATGTGGATAACTTATAGCAATATAAGGTCGTCCCAAGAACTTGAAATTGTGTGGGTATACATAGTAATGTAAAGTGTAATATGGTGCAACTTATAAGGAAGACTATCATAATGAATAATTTTAACACTGTAGAACTAATATTTCTGCAAATACTTTCATATAATCTCAGGATAATTTCAACATTTCAAATTTACAAATTTGATAACAGCTAATATTATGCTCTGCGTATGTTATGTTATTAAACTTTGTACTTAGTAAATTAAATATGACGTATTCAATAGGCTATTCTTTTAACTTATTTAAATTATTTCGTAGTAGACTGGGAGGGCAGAAATTTTTAACATGCCCTTTTTATCTAATTAAATATTCTAGATGTCGAGATTATAAATAAGTGTAAGTATCTCATAAACACTCCATATATTTTATTAGACGTTTTACTTAATAGTATGAAATTACAAATAACACGCTAAAGATTTCAAAAGAAAAGCCAATGTAAAAGTACCACCTGTCACAGAAAGCATTTGAGTTTTGTGGAACAAAATTCTTAGTCACGTGACTACTGTGTAGCTTTTGAGAAAGTTTATTAAGAAAAAGAAGACTCAATCGTGTTTGTAGATAGATGGACGGGATCGCGGGAAAAGAAAAGAGCACCTAATATCGCATATGATCGCTAAAAAGGTAAGCAAATAAACAAATAAATGTAATACTGAACCATTGAGTGGGTACATACTAAAGTAGCACTATGAACAAATAATACAAAGAAGCAGTTGACAATGTAAAGTTGGGTCCAACATTAAAAGGGTTACATATTTCCAAAGAGGCTACACACAAAAGCCAAATAAGGTAACGGACTAGCTTACAGTGAATACAAGACCCAAAAAAACGTAAAAAAGGAAAACAAAATAATAGAGTAAGTAAATATAAGAAAAACAGGAAAAGTTTTTGAATGATTGGCAATGAAAATGGAATCCGATAATGTACAGGAAAAAAACAAGTGTGAAAGAAATATTAAAATGCCTATTAATAACAAATACCGTTTGTCCTTCGATCAATATGATTCGCTGTTTATGCGCAATGATTTCGTTTTGAAAACAATTTGATTGTAAGATTTCTTATATAATTGGAATAATTGACGTTTTATTTTGTGTTTCTACTGCCCAGATATGCTTTTTATCTTACTTATTGGGAAAACGAAAAAGGTATCATGAGATTTTTTAAATGGTTGGCAGGCAGGCAGGCAGATTAATTATTTCTGACAGTAGTTGTTTGTTGTGTTTATGTATTTTCAAATAGTAGCTCAACATTCTGTACATCTGAGTCATGTTAGAAAGAATACTTTCACAAACTAAGACATCATGCCACGAGCATACTGAATATACTGAATTTACGATATTACTGAATTACTGATTTACTGATTTTTGAATTTAATTATAAGTAGAATAGAGTAGAGTAGGGCAGGGCAGAACAGAACAGAACAGAACAGAACAGAACAGAACAGAACAGAACAGAACAGAATCATCCCTTCTTCTTCTACATAACAGGTTTTTGACGGATGCAAAATTTTCAACCAAGAGTGCGGAATTTCAAGTTTTTTAAATAAATTGATTTATTTATTATAATGCAGACAAAAATAATTGAAATTTATGATCTTAATATATCATATATATTTTTAATATAATATAGTTTTTTAGTAGAAGTAGAAGTTGAAACAAATTACAAAAAAAACTGAAAAAATCATAATTCATCTTGGGAAAATCTACCACAGGAAAAATGTCCTAAATAGGACTAACTCCATATCCGCAGTAGCAAAACATATTATCAACGCGTAAATTCCGCATCTGTGACTGCGAATATTCGCAACAACCCCGTACCTAACATAATAATAATCATTCACATTAATAAACAAACCAAATAAGGATTCGAAAAGATCTCTATAGAAAAAAATGAGAATAACAAGGGGAGGCTTTAGTATTCAACATAAAATCTTATTTGTCATCCTGACAAACAGAATGATAAAGGAACTATTTCAGGAACATTGTTATTTATCGAGATGCCTAAAACAAATAAATTATTCTTTTTGTGAGTTGCAAAATCTCTATTATGGACGTCCTTACAGAGTAAAGCAAAATCAAAAGATGTAACATAAAGTTTTAACGATAACGACAACTTCTTGCAGAAAATCTATGAAACGTTAATTTTTTAAAACTTTACTCACTTTAAAAAACGAATTAAAAGTGTA
Source organism: Synanthedon formicaeformis (assembly GCA_945859745.1). Taxonomy (NCBI): domain Eukaryota; kingdom Metazoa; phylum Arthropoda; class Insecta; order Lepidoptera; family Sesiidae; genus Synanthedon; species Synanthedon formicaeformis. The sequence goes on from OX243964.1 coordinate 2,443,917, forward strand.
ATTATAAACAAAGTAGGTAAGGTCAGGAAGTTCAGCACATTTTAAATAATGCGATATTTTAATGTTATTTTAAAAAGTTTGAAAGTTAAATTATAAATTTAATTACGCTTGCATCTTTTATTATATTCATTATTACAACACTTTATAAAAATAATTGTTTGAGAGCTACGACTCCACAGTCAGACACACATATACACCCTGTTTTTGCGTCAAGCGTCGGTATCAAAAAGTAAGTGAGAACGTATATAAAAAGATTACAGAAACTACTAGATATAATTTGTTATTTAATTTTGTCACGAAAATTCAGATTTTACATTATACAACGCACTAGTCTTCAATAATGTTACAATGAATAAATTTTCATATTTTTATGACAAAACGTTTTATTGATAATATTTGATGCGTACCGAAGCAATCTCAACATGAAGTTAGTTTTGTCTGTTTAACTTTTCGGATAAGTAAAAAGTCTTTCGACATCTTATTCCGGAGCGCTGTAACTTGCTGTCTCGACCAGCATTTTAATATAACATGGGGTTTAGACAAGAATATTACGTAATGGTAGCTAAGGAAAAGATAATTGGATTGGATCAGATCAGTGTTTTTAAACCTTTTTCATGATGGGACCCCCCAGTATGAAAAAATATTTCGCGACCCCCGACCCTTCACTTTTTATCAAAAATTGATTAGTCAAAAACAAGCACAACCTTCGCATTCACATGAGTCTTAGGATTTTATTTTTTGTTATTTTGTTTGTATTAACATACAAATGTTTATGAGTATATCGTTCTGTTAAAATTCTCTTACTTAATAAATCAATCTTTTTAATCTTTATTGTTTTTTTACTGAATTTTTCTCGACCTCTGGCGACCCCCCCTACAGAAACTTCGCGACCCCCCAGGGGGTCGCGACCCACAGGTTCAGGTCAGGCTATTGACGCACTTTGTGGTAAGTGGGTACCGTCTCCTAGAGATAGGTGCATTAGAGGAAAGTTTTTTATTTCTCTCGCCGTCTTTCCCTACTGCAGTTAGAATATCAAAAGAGAGATTAAAAAGGCATTGAATCCTAATAAACATATATACGTAACCTTAAAATATATTTTTTCTTCTGATAAACATCAAAAATATAGGACTCACCACATGTGTAGACGACTTTGAGATAAGTCCTGCTGCCAGTCCGACAGGGTTTGCCGAACATTTTGCTATCGGCGGATAGAACGCACCTTCGCTTGCCATGACACTCCCTCATAGAAGTCTCTGTGGCATACGGCTCCAAGCAAGCTAAGACACAGTAAAAATACTTGTATTATAGAAACCACATAACATATTAGAGGTTGAAGTTTAAAGTACAGTCGACTCTCGTTAATTCAAACCTGCGATAATTCGAACCTCTCTATAATTCAAAGTTATCACGAGTTCCCTAGAAAATCTCTTTATATTTCGAACTAAATCAATACATTTTTAAGCACTTGGTAATTCGAACGAAAAAATCATCGCTACGCAACAAAACGACGCGTTAATTCGAACTGATCGGCGGCAAACACTCTATAATTCAAAGTTGCAGAACAAGTTCATCGTACACGAGCCTTTGTTTTTGTAATGATTAATTTGACACACACTTTCGCACGAATTCGTTTGTTTAGGTAAGTTTCAGTTACTGTTACTCTTTCGTTGGTTGCATATACAGATTAAATAAAAGTTTGTGTTAGTTATGAGTCCTAAAAAGTATAAAAAAAAATTACCATTTGATATTTCAAACACTCGATAATTCGTAATATTTTAAGAGTCCCTCGAGTTTCGAATTAACGAGAGTCGACTGTATTATGAAATATTGTTAATCATTAATATGTGATTTTTTAATTTTAGTTCGATACTTTATGGTCTACCTTCGTCTATAACACAAGCAACGCCATAGATGCTGCAAGTGTGCTGCCGAACATAGAATTAAAGATCGGGACAGGACCTTGGGTCCTTGGTCCCAAGGGTGTGGAAGGGTGTGGTAATAGTTCCTGAGAGGCACAGCGCACTTTGGCAGTTCGCGTGCGCCGTACCAATGAGCAGTGTCCGGCTGCGGACCTCCGCGGTGGAGTTGCGGAAGTGTTCGTCCGAGCTCGCAACTTCAACTATAGCGGACGCGGGGGACGCCAAGAGGTTTAGTCGGTTGGTCTACCCCATTATCATCTCGAGGTAGGAGTCCGCCATAACCCACCGGTCTGTTCCCAGGCTGGCATCCATGATGGATTCATCTTGTAAAGAAAAAGGGGGGGGGGGGTAGTAACTGTCCCCAGACGGACTGCCCAAATGACTGGCCCAAAAGAATATCTGATTTAATTTTATCATTAAGTACAGTCGAAAGAAAATGTAATATTTCGGTTCATAAGAAATGCGTGCAAGCGTGCATAAATGTGAATACATAAATAATATACATAATATTTTTAATATTGTTACGATGTTATGACTTTCGCTATCACCTTTTGGACCAGTGGCTCGAATATTAGAGAACAAAAGTTATTTCCAAGCCAATGGTTATCGATAACGGAAATTGGGTAAACTGTTTTGCATAAAATATGCTTTAATAATTTGGTAGAAGATAAATCATATTTTCTTGAAATTGGCTGTGAACAACTGATAAAATTTAAACAGTCAATATAAATTTAATACGATAAACAATTAAGTCAGTTAACTTAGAAATCAAAATTATTTTATACTAGTTGGCGCCCGATTCGTTTAAGAGTTATGGAGGAACATACATACATACATACATACAGAAAAAAAATCTAAAAATAGTTAATTTAGTTTCAGTATCATGTATAGAGCCTATAAACACGATATCTCTGAAAATAAAGTAATTTACTCCATGACCAACCCTTACAGATTTATTATAGATTTATTATTAGTATTGATTGATGATATATATATCTCATATTTAAGATTAAAATAGTTTCTATTTTTAATGTTAGCGATCAAAATTAACTGACAAAACAAACATAATTGGATCACATAATTAGCGTTTCAAAAATTTAATAATAATAATAATAATAATAATAATAATAATCATTTATTTCAGATATAAAACATCCATAATTATTAATATAGGTACATAGGTATTAACAAAATATCTATCCTATTCACTAATTTTGCTATGTGTCCTAGTTAGTCCCATCCAAAATATTTGTATAGGACAGTCTACCTTATCTGCAATTGTTTTCAGAATGCTATTGGTACTGCCACGTATCTTGTGCCATAGGGACGCCACCCTCTTTCGTCTTATGGCGTAAAAATCATCTGTGTGATTTTGGGCAAACATTTCTGATGCACTACAATGGCGTGGCAGTCTCAATAGCATCCTGAAGGCATTATTATACTGGATGCGCAGGGCATTGTACGCTTTTTGAGTATAAGTCACCCACAGACTGCTCGTGTAGAAGACTTGGCAATATGCCTTAAAGAAAGTAATTTTAACTTTATTATTACAACGAGCAAATCTGCGGGCAAGCATGTTAGAACGTATTGACAATGCCCTACGCTCGCGGTCTAAATCAAGATCATCTTTAAGGTCTTCAGAGACAATGTGTCCCAAGTATTTAAATTTATGTACTTGCTTCAGTATGTTACCATTCAGTATAACTGGTGGTATATAATCGAGGGCACATCCCTTAGACCGAAATACCATAATCTCACTTTTCTTGGGATTATATTTTAAACCATGACTATTAGCATACTCTTGACACACTTTCAGCAGTCTCCTCAGGCCATTAATCGAGGGGCTCAGTATCACCATGTCATCTGCATAACTAATGTTATTAACACAAGTACCATCTATATAGCAACCTGCATGCATGCTGCTGAGCTTCTCGATCAAATCATTAATGTACAGATTAAAAAGTCTAGGTGAAGTGAGTCCCCCCTGCCTTACTCCACATTCTATCTTATACGGTTTAGACAATGTATCACCCCATTTCAAGTAATTTGTTTGATTGCTATACCAAAACTGAAGAATATTCAGCAATTCATAAGAAGCACCGGTTTTTATTAATTTGTGCCACAAGATATCATAAGATACCGTATCAAATGCCTTAGATAAGTCTAAAAAACAAGCATATACTGGAGTTCCTCTATCAGTGTAGTACCTGACTGTATGTTTTAAACTAAACACTGCGGTCTCAGTAGATAGTCCCTTCCTAAACCCAAACTGTGCGTCATGCAATTTTATGTCTTCTTCAAGGCGTGCATCCAACAAGCCGTCAAGTACTTTAGCTAAGATAGTCGCAAGTGATATGGGCCTATAATTGTCTTTATCGGATTTATCACCAGTTCTATTCTTCAGTATTGGTACAACCAACGTTTTTGTCAAATCTGTCGGCAAATAGGAATGCCTAACACAAAATGTGTAAAACATTGCTAATACACTTGATATATGTACACCCGCATTTTGAAGGTGTTCGACACTAAGGCTGTCATGACCTGGTGATTTACCTCGAACCATGAAGCTAATCACTTTTTTAACTTCTTTGACTGTAAATCGAGAGAACTCACGACATCCATGGAGCCCCGTATCGAACACCCCCCGGGATGATCCCAGTGGAGATGATATACTAAAGTGCTGTTTAAACATTGCAGCAATTTCTTTAGGTTGATTTAAACCATCGACACTCATAGGCAAGCCAGGTCGTATATTGGAACTATTAGTAGCCTTCCAGAAATTTTTGAAATCTTTGTTAGTATGATGTGTAGCAAGCAAGTCCATCTTTATCTGATCCTGGTGGTTTTGACACCATTTTAATTTATTTTTGAAAGCTTTTCGACTCTCATACATATCATTATAAACTGCTCCTACACATGGCTTACCGTATTGCAACCATAAATGGAACTTCGACCTCGCTTCCCTATGTGCTTCTTTTACATATTTATTCCAACCAGTTATGTAACCCTTTTTTAGTTTATTTACATCAGAATGTGTGTCAATAGCAGCTTCTGACAGAATTCGAACTATTCTACTATACAATTTGTCAATAACTATTCTATGTTCAATACGATCACAGTTACCGTCACAGCACTCAGAAAATTCAACAGGAAAATCAATATTTCTAAACTGTTCATTACAAAATTCACGATATTCATTCACCTTCTTAGGCTGCCTGTTACCCCAAATAATTCGGTTACAAATTTTATTTTTAGAATAAGTTTTACAAATAGTAACATTAAGATTACATTTAATTTCTAAGGGAAAGTGATCGGACCAAAACACGTCATAATGTATTTTTAAATCCTCAATAGTCTTATAGGTTACTTCAGTACCTATACAGTGGTCTAACCATCTTTTAGATCCGTGACAATCACTTATATATGTGTAAGTATCAGAGTTCATACCTAACTTCTCAAAGTCTATACACAGTAAACGATTTTCTATACAAAAGTTAACAAGTTCCTTACCAAATCGTTCGCCAGGGTGTGCATTGTAGTCACCCAAAACATAAATCAAATCGGTGTCCTCATTTTCTATTATGGAACATATTTCTCCCAAACATTCAGTAAAATCTAATAAATTGTCACTTACGTCAACAGGCATGTATAAACTCATTATGAGTATTTTTTGATCACGGATATAAGCCCTTATCGCCGCAATACGTGGGCTATTACATTCAAAACTGAAACTGTTTCAAAAATATTTTTTCGCCATAAAATAGCTACTCCACCATATGGTCTTCCATGTAGTACTCCCAACGATAAGTCAACTGCTGAGGTACCCGTGTGTTCAAACTGATCATTAATACTTCCTAGAAATGGTAACTCGAAAGGCAAAAGCCACGTTTCTTGAAGCGCTATAATATCAGCAATTTCACATAATGATCTAACGCATTCAATAGATCTTTTAATAGATTTACAATTATATGATATTATGTTAGTGTAAGTTGTATCCTTCATTTAAAATAATATTAAAATATCTTTTTTCTACAACATGGAAGTTGTATCCTTCATTTAAAATATAATGATATAATGATATTAATCAAAATACCTTTTTCCACTAAATGTAATGAACCGCCTAAATTTTATTCCATTGGGCCATAGATTATAATAACATGCCTAACTCAAATAATCAGTTGATTGCGGGTCTTATTAAATTATTTGCATTAACTGTATAAATTAGTATTATCGATAACATATTTGCTTATTATAATTTAATCGAATGTCTACAGCGAACGAATAACATTTAAAATTATAAGGGCCTCTTTCACCAACTACAAGTAAAGTGTTGATTAGTTACTTTTAGAAATCATTTTCTGTTTTATTGAATTAATGCATTCGGCTTACTGCATAATTCGATAGGGGATTTTTTTAAATTATTTTCTATTTAATGTTTGGGACGTTTACGGTACAAATAAAGGTATATCAGCTAAATTAATCCCCTTGACAGGTGACTTTAAGTGACGTTTTAGCCTACTTGACGTTGGTGAAAGAGGCGCTAACTATTATAATATACAGGACTTACTTTCTTCCTTCATTCCTCTTGGCTGCGGACATTGTATGGAGTCGTATTCTGTCCTCCCGTACTGTGCTGAATATATTGCAACTCTTGAATGCGGATTACAGCTAAGATGTAGCACGTCATTCTCACAACCCACTTTACTTCTGAATTCATCTGTTAAAAAAAATAAGAAAAATCAGGCGCATATTGACGACACGTTTGGTCTAGTCACTAGACCAAACGTGTCGTCAATATGCGCCTCCAAACTACGGCCTGCGGGCCAAATCCGGCCCGCCAGTGCCATCAATCCGGCCCGCGACAGCTTAAGACTAGTGTCATCAATATGGCCCACAACAGCCAATGTTTTACTGTTGTTACCACAACGCCACTAGATATCTTTACGTGTCACAATACACAATCAATAGTAATTGAAATGCAAAAAAAACTATAGTATGTTTGCTTAGTTAGGTAGACAGAAAAATTAAAATTGTTTTGGCCCTTGGAACATACCGAAAAATATTATGGCCCTAAGGCTTTCAAGTTTGGAGACCTGGCTAGTAGTTCTAGCTGTTAACCAAACGGTCGCGGGTTCGAATCCCGCTAGGGGCAAATGTTTATATGTGTTAACATTTTATTACCTTTGTGCCTGAGTCATGGATGTTTTGTGTTTATAATATATATGTATTTACAAAAAAAAGTAATATATGTAGTATATCAACTGTCTCGTATCCATAATACAAGCAATAGTTGCTTACTATGGAACTAGATGGTGCTGTGTGGAATGTGTGAATATATTTTAACAATTACCTAAACCTGATATATTTTTAATGTGTTGCATTATCAAGTAAAAACCGAATTCGTAGTAGGTAGAGTTTAACTAAATCTCTTTTTTAGTAATTGACAAACCCCTTAAGTGAAGTGGTAAGTGTGCTCGCTTTGTACCGGGTTCGATTCCCGGCTAGGCCAACTAGCACCTGTGGCGTTTTTTGTGATATAGGAGGCCAAAGTAGCCTCCTGCCTTCAAGTAGACTTTAACATACTTAAATATAAATAAATACAAAATGTTACATATTAAATTGATGACCTTAAATTTAAAATAAATAAATAAAGTCTGTTAAAAATATATTTCCATTTCTTTACCCTTTTCGAAACGATATCATGTTGCCCGAATGTCACGTGGACAACGTAAAAATGAGATGAATTTACATTTCAAATACGGAAGAGATATGCAATTTTCTAACTGGCTTGCAGCTTCCTCAATTTACTCGCCGGAATTCTATCGGCTTCCGACCGCTTACTGGGATTGCACTGAACGAGATATTAATTTTGTCGGAATAACCTGCTACCCAAATTCAGTCTAACCTTATATTGTTTTCACTTTTACATGAAAATCAGTTGCGATAGGAACATTCAAAAATCTTTAGATGTCAAAAACACAATTTAGTTTTCATATAATCCACTGAGGATATAAAAGGTAAGAAAGTTTTTTTTAATACAAATCTATCTAATATATAAAATTTTCGTATCACATTAGTTGCCATACTCCTCCAAAACGGCTTAACCAATTTTGATGAAATTTTTATATGTGTACACTTGGTAGGTCTGAGAATAGGTTTTTATCTATTTTTTATACGCGGGCGAAGTCGCGGGCGGCAGCTAGTATTAATATATTAATACTAGCCCAGCCCCTCTGTTTCATCCGCTGTTTCATTGAAATTGACAAACGCATATGTAAATTTCGGCTATACTCGGTTATGATCGATATAGGGTGGTTACTCTCGGTCATAGACACATCCCATAGTTTGCGAACGCTTGTAAATACTTCCTTTTCGATTCGTCGCCCGTCTTTTTTGCTTCTACTCAGTTCTCAGCGTGATTTTTATAGCCTAACTTTTCCTCGAGAGTGGTGGTATCAAATTCAGAAAGAATTTTTAAAATTCAAGAGATTGGCGTATTTAAACAACAAATATAGCAGGACAAAGTATTCACACCTTTACTTATTTACGTTGTTAGTAGTATAAAAAAGGACGTAGGGTACTTTTCATGCAGAAAAAACCTCTGGGGAGTATAAATAAATAATAGACTATAATCTAAGCAAAAAAGTAATTTTCACTCTAACTGGAAGGTGTTCATTAAAGTCAATGAATCAAATAGAAATATTTAGTGCAATATAGACTTAGTAGTTTTTAGAATATGGCTTCAATTCAATTTGGAGGTTGCTCTCTATATAATGGGTTTAGTATGTGAGCTGCGCCTCTATTTGTTTTGTAGGCGTTGGAACAACAACGTGTTCACAAGTTTGCGGATAATATCAAGAGAAATCTCGTATATTATATAAGTTATTACTTTGTGTATGTGAGTAAATAAATGGCTCGCCTAAAAGTTTGTAAAGGTAAGGCCGTTGGCAATATGAGTTGGAATGTACTGTTTAACTTACATGGACGGCACTTGTAAGCAACTTCGACGAACCTTCTTGAACCGGGACAAGGGTCGACCCCAAACGCCTTTGGGCTTGTATGAAATCTGCACTGTCTCTTCTTCTGACATGCTTCCACCACTGTCTGCAACAACGAATACTACACCAATTAGTTAGTAAGACTATTCTCAACCTACAAAATAAATTATTAACATGTCAAAGTGAACTCTATAGGCGCGTTGGGCACTTTATTCAACACTCGCGGCTTGGGGGCGCTGAACTACTGTACCCCCAGATGTGATTTATTATTTATAAATAACAAAAAAATTTACACCTGTCCTTTTTAATCCTTGTCAAAATTATAAATACAAAAAAAGTATAATTTCGTAAAACTACTTCGGTTATTTTATTAATCTTTGGGAGACAGATAGATTTTACATATAAGGAGAACAGAACCAAACATCAATACAAAAAAATGTTATGTTTATGTTAGGTTATGTTCAACTGTACAAAATCACATATTGTGAGCGAGTGAAATAATAGGTAAAAAACTTTTTAACAAAAAATAAATAAAATAAAATAAGGAGATTATTTTATGCTTTTCAGTTTTTTCGGCGGTTGTATTTTTTGTTAAAAAGTTTTATTTTATATTTTTTTTGTGGCTATTATCTAATATTTACTATATGCTTCATTTTTATTTTTCCCACCCCCATTTTCCCACCCTTAGGGTAGGATTTTTTTTTCCAAAATTATACGAGACCAACTTCGAGGTATAACCTATCTATTAATAAAAGAATTATCAAAATCGGACCACTCTGTAAAAAGTTTCGCGTTGTTATACGCTACAATCGGTGAGTGAACAATCAATCATCCCCTGTTTTCCTACCCTTAGGGTTGGATTTTTTTTTCCAAAATAAAATGGGACCCCCTCGGGGGTGCACCCTTTCAAATAAAAAAAGAATTATCAAAATGGGACCACCCTGTCAAAAGTTATGCGTGATCATACATAAAAAAAAAATACGCGTTGAATTGAGAACCTCCTCCGTTTTTGTTTTTTCGTTTTCGTCGGTTGAAAATCAAACATGATAAGTCGCCGGTCCGAGCGAGTAGTCTAGTAACTCGGTTGATGAATTTGCACGAAAGTTGACATATTCACGTATTCACCTATTTCATCCCGGAGATTGAAGTTCAATTTGAATATTATTTTAACAACGCTAAAATTACTTACACCATTTAATTGTGCTTATAGTCTTATAGGTCAGTAAATTCCGTTTTATTCGCCAACATTTTTATAAGTCTAGGAATTTCGTTGTTAAATGTATAAAAAAAAATAAAGGAAGATTTTTAATTACACAGTAATCTTTCAGAGAGGTGCGCTTTGAGCATGCAAAGAATTTCATTAGTGTGTACAAAATATTGATGGTTATGAGAATTTTTATGTATACCAGATTTTATTAAAAGTTAACTTTTAACGGATAAATTCGAGACAAACGAAGTGAAAAATAGCCGAAGATTTCTCGAAATTCAAAATGAAATTAAACAATTATATTAATTCAACAGACGTCAATAAAATAAAACATGAATAAATTCCGGTTGGAAAAGTTTTCCGAGTAATTTTGTCAGTGAGTGAATATGGATTTTTTAACTTTGTATCGATGATACCGAATAATTTTTACGATATGAATGAATTATTATATAATTAGGATTAACTTTGGCCAGGAATTTTCATGAGAGTTGGTATATTATTTTACATAAAATAACTCTTTTTAACAAAAAAAAAACTGACTTCAAACCATTTTCTCCAGGATTCCATTGTCAGAACTGGACCAAATTGAAATGGGACTATACGGGAAGCATCAGATTTCAAAAGAATCATCAAAATCATTTCACCCAGTCGAAAGTTCTGAGGTAACAAACATTAAAAAAAATACAGTCGAATTTAGAACCTCCTCTTTTTTGGAAGTGGGTTGAAAAAAAAACATACTTGTAAAGCACTGGGCCATATGCAGGAAGTGTCTCCAACGACCTCTACGGCGACTGGTTGGTACTGTGTCAGTTCAGAAGCGCAGGATCCCTGAGTGGCCGAAGTCCCGTACTGGGCTATTTGTATACTAATTGTTGTGCCTCTTGGGCAGACCAGGGTCACCATCTCTTCGTCGCAAGCTGCCTTCTGGTGTGTGCGAAGTGTGCCCAGAAGCAATTCTGTCGACAAAGTAAGTAAGATTTTAATTACGTAAACTATTCACTTATCTTATTGCGCAAAATGCTTAATTAATAATTAGGTACTAATTTCAAATTGATTTCTTCAAAAGTAAAGTTCAATATATATAAGTGTAACTTAGAGGTATTAAGAGATATCAAGTATAATATGTAGAATCAATAGATTCTATTTATAACATATAAATCTAGGTCATATCTAGGTTTACATTTTCTTAGTAAAACCTCCCACAATAATTAAACTTAGCGCCTCTTTCACAAACGTCAAATAGGCCAAACTGTCATTTAAAGTCACCGGTAACCGGGGATAATGGAGCTGATATACCTTTGTACGGTAAACGTCCCAAACATTAAATAGAAAATAATAAAAGAAAATCGGCTATCGAATGATGCAATAAACCGAGTGCATAATTCAGTATAACAGAAAATGATTTCTGAAAGTAACTAATCAACACTTTACATGTAGTTTGTGAAAGAGGTTCTTAATCAAATACTCAAAAACTCACGAAGAGTACCTATAATAATATAAAAAGAGTATAATATATACCTAAGTAATATAAAAAGGTTACATTAGTTCGTAAAAATTTTTGACTACATCTCGTAGTATTGAGCTTCAATATTTTATATCCAACGAACCATCAGATACATTTTTCATATGGATATTGCGGTAAAATCGTTATCTCAAAAACTCTCCTCTCAGAGCTTAACATTTACGACCAACACACCGATAAATCTCAATCTCTTTGTTTACATTAAAAAGCTTTATAACCGGCAATATCCATCATACGCTATCGGGGCCACACACTTTACCACGTGTTGGATATAATAAAAGACTGGACAAAAATATTTACAACAGGCAACTGTTGAGGGTTCACGGGCTTAGGCTTAATGCATACCGCAAGAGCCAGTCACTTAAACAAGGGGTCATTAAGGGGATGTCATCTATTTATAGGCCCAGATGCTCGTATTTCATACTCGACGAGAGGCGTAATAGGGCGCACGTGGCGGACACGATATGTTAGGCCGAGCACGACGTCTAATTCATAAGAGAGAGCGGTAGCCGGTTTACCTTAATGAAGATTTTAATATACTATTTTTTTAAACTTTATTGTACTAGGCCAACGTAGCAATTGGAGTAATTAAGATTGCTTAAAAATATCACTTCAAATTATTGTAATCATAACAATTGAAACTTATTTAAACTGGCAACCCTCCTCTAACTTCGCTAGGATGCGATTTTTTCCGGAAATTAAATGCATAAACCTCGTTCATTGTTTAACCATCCTGTATTTACTAGAGAACCGGCTATGACTTCACAAGGAGTTAAATCATAATAAAATAAACATATGTACCAAATTTCAGTTTTCTAGACTTAGGGCCTCTTTTACAAACTACATGTAAAGTGTTGATTAGTTACTTTTAGAAATCATTTTATGTTATATTGAATTTGCACTCGGTTTACTGCATCATTCGATAGCCGATTTTTTTAATTATTTTCTATTTAATGTTTGGGACGTTTACCTTACAAACAAAGGTATATCAGCTCCATTATCCCCGGTTACTGGTGACTTTAAATGACAGTTTGGCCTACTTGACGTTTGTGAAAGAGGCGCTTAGTAGTTTTGTCTGTGATAGTCAGGACAAAAAAATATGAGTAGGTATAGATTTATATAATCGAACGGCCTTATATTTTATGTTTCCAGACTACTAAAAGTGCCATAAGTATAATACCAAAAAAGTATTCGATGTTTAAAAACATAAAAACATATACAAAAGTTTATTGAATAAAAAATAGTGAAGTATTTTCGTCCGCCAAAGTGTATGGATTTATACCACATAACAAGCATATGTTTCGCTGCGGTGAACATGCATCCCGGTTAAGGAGGAGCGCTCACACAATAATGAGAACTGAACTTGATGAAGACACGGTTAGCACGCCATTAATCTTTGTCACAAAAATATAGGATGGCATATTTTCGTATCGCGAGAGTTCGGAAGAAGAATTACCTCGGAGACCTCGATGAGAGACGTAAGTCTTCGTACAATCATGTTGACAAGTGTATACCTACATCCTTCAAATTGAATGATCGTTTTTTGTGACGTGCTCATTTTTTAAATAATTTAGTCGTAATAAATTAAAACTATATTAGTGACACCTTATTTATTTTCGTTAAATATAAAATTAAGTTAAATTAATTAAGTTGAATCATTATTTTATTTTATTTTTGTATAATATAAATATTATTTTTAATTAAATAAGATGTTAGGATCGACAAACAAGGTGAGTAATGCTAATAGCCCATTACCCCATTCCCTTCTTATCCCTTATCATCAATCTTTCTATGGTCGGCAGCGCACTTGAAGCATCGATGACGGTAGCCATCTACCATCAAGTGGACCTTCAGCCTGTCTGTCAACCTTAACAAAGAAAGAAGATATATCATACATTTTATATGCTAATAATTGTTAACAACTTACTAGTTAGAAATGTAGCATTCCATACATATCACAAAACGTTTAAATTTAGATTATAATAAATCTTCTTCTCCAACAATCGGTTCATTGTGCTCAAGTGGTCGGAATTAGACGAAGATAAGTTACTTATGTTCAGTGGCATGGCTTCTTAGTAATGCTACTTGAATTTCAAGTTATTTCTGGAACTACACTAACGTAATTGCTCATCTCAAGCAGTTTACTTAGTTCTTATTTTTAATAGACATTTTTAAAACTTTGTCGTATATTAGTTTAAACCAGTTTGAAAAACTTTCGTATGTAAACAATTTAAAATATTTGTTAGAAAATATATTACCATGATAAACTTACTGAATATATCATCATAATTGGGAGTAAGATTCATAAATTAAGCAGATGGTCTGACTGCAGTAACTATTCCTTACAGAAGAGTAATAACAGGACGTATGACGTTGTTTCGGTGAATAAGTAAGGGATGCCTAAAAACTGTTTGACCGTTTTCACTAATGTAAAGAGTGATGAGCGATCGGTTCAATCGTAGTGTTAAATAAAAATGATTTAAAGTTGGTGAAATCTTTCTTAAATGAACATTTACTATTGTATCCCTCTTGGTTCATCTCGGTCTTATTACATATTTAAAGACAAGAGTATGAATTTGAATAGGTCAGATATATCTCGCTTCTACATACAGAATAATTTCACATTGTGTTGCCCAAACTGAAGGGAGCCATTGTGACGGAACTGGGATATGATTTACATAAATACAGTCGAAGTTCCTTCAAGTTTGTTATATATTATTATTCAAGGAATCGTGTAGGTGCTATGTTAGCACCGCTGCTTTGTTTACGATTCTTCGTTTAAGTTCGTTGGTTTAAGAGGTTTGTTTGATTATCATATTAATTCTACTAATTTTATAAAATGTATGAGGGGTGGATGTATGGATTTTTTATATTCTTTCGCGCAAAAGTGGCTCAATATGCATGCATGCAAAATTTCATGGTGATAGGTTCAGTAGTTTTTGCGTGAAAGTGTAACAAATAAACAAACAAATTCACATTCACATTTATATTTTAGTAAGGATAGGATAAGGATAAGATAATATTTGAAGGACGATTTATTATTTAGTGATTTCGCCTTTTAAACTGTTCAATGAAGGCGTAGCGAAGAATAAACTATGAGTAAGTGTTATTATTGTTATTATTAATTTATTATTTACGTCAAAAGAAATTTTAATCTGATAAATACCTCTAATATCGAGAAACGCTTCAATCCGTAATTTTACTCATAAGGTAGTATATAGACTACAGATGCGGTCAATTGCAATTGTCAATGTGATTGATAGCTTTATTGATCATTTTTGTCAAAGTTTGATTGATGGAACTTCAGTTAAAGCTTCAATTTTTGTCAGAATATCGCCACCATTAATAGCGTGGCGATTTTCGCGGGAATATATGGTTCATAAAATAATCATAGGCTGCATAAATAGCGTCTGTCAATTACGATATTTTTGTTATTTTATTGCGCGAGGTTCCAACCCGTTCTTCACGTTATTGGTCTCTTCTTGGTATGTTATTATTTTTGAAGGTTGGCGACCATCATGGCTATCTGCTGCGTGAAACCTTCTCAAATTCTTCAACCAGAATGTCTTTCTTCTGCCTCTGATACGTTTTCCCTGTATTTTCCCTTGCAACAACAGCTGAAGAATACGGTCACGGGCCCCGTGTGTTATTGGTATACGATATTGTATAAAATAGGGACAGTTGACAAAAGTCTGTGCAATACTAATAGCATTAGTGAAATTATTATACGAGTATTACAGGTTTAACAAAAAACACTGCGACCTATACAAGTCTTATCATAGCAGTCAGTATATAAATTCAAAACAGCTAAGCATTTTTTAGAATTATAATAATGTGTTTTTGTTGTTAAAAATGCACACTAAGTTACAAATTTATTTATTTATTTAAATCAGCAACAGCCTAGCACACATAACATTCCAAACCCTATCGCTTAACTTCTAGGTTTAGTTGCAAGTGAAAACTATTTAGCAATTTATTTTTCAAAGCATAAATTTACCGAGGCATAGCATACCATGTATTTTTTATTTAATGTTTTTAAACATCCTTTGAGTATTTCCTATTGAAATTGGATCCTCTATAAAATGAATATTGTATTCATTACAAAAAGGAAAAAATAATTAAATTGTTGCTCCCACCGAATACGCCGAACATAAAATTGAAAGCACTCACGATTGACAATTCGTTGACATTTATGTTAAGGTTGATGACTGCTAATAAAATTTTAACATTGAGGACGGTTGGACCTGTTTTGGAAAAATAAGAAAAATTATAGACTTGACTTGACTTGACTGACTAGTCTCGGGATCTGCTACTTTTGATTTTATTTTAATTTTGCCTTTTTTATTTAAAAAAAAACGCTTTTACATATTGCTATTTTTACTAATGACACTGACAAAATCATCGGAGAATATCTGATGGAGCCAAGACATTAAAAGAGAAGAAGAAGAAGAACATTGAGGACGGGACATGCGATGCGATATATTCACTGGATTTTATATTTTATTGTGTTACGGTGTGTTACGGACATTCAGACGGCTTATTAGATTAGTTTAGACCTGAGTTTAACTGTGTTTGTATAGACAGACGAACTAAGAGCCCATACACTAGTTTCTGACCGCGGATCAACGCTAGATCCAGGCTATTTCTGAACCATCCTACTGGAAAATTATGGTAGAGGTTCTGCAGCTGAAATCAAGATAATTATGATGAGACTTTTGTGTCAGCTAATATATCATATGTGCCATCGGTGGCTAAATTATTAGGGACAGTGCTCATATTCATGTATACAATGAATGATTCCCTGGTAATGACAACTACATTTTTATGCATGACTCTGCACCGTGTCACAAAGCCAGAAGTGGCTAAAAAAATGTTTTGACCCATCGAGTTGACTCACCAAACGGTGTAACATATGAAATTTGCACAGACCATTAAACTGGTCTGTGCACTAAAATATAGTCTATGTCAATGTAGTATTGTCAATGCCAAAGTCACGTCACCGCACCTCTCAACTGTCGGGGAAGTAGGGGACGTGAAGGGAGGGAGGAATGGTCAATAAAAGTAGGAGAGATACCTACAACGAAAAACTCAGACGCAAGGACACTGCTTACGTACACGCATATTTTTATTACAAGCTTGGCGGAAATTTAAATTTGGGAAAAGTACCCACTGTCACGATCTATACCGTGCTACTTCGTCTACTTCGCCACGATCCCTGAAGTCGCCTGTGCGAGGAAGGGAGTCGCCGAGGGCTCTGCGAGATTCATACGCGGGCGTTTTGGACCACGGCGGGAGGAGCTAGTCCGTGCTGCCTACTCAGCACCTACTATCGCCGGCTTCCGGCAACCACTCCACACCGACGCTCGTCTGCACGCTCTTCGCGTTTTGAGGGGGTCTACGCCACGTTTCCGCGGGCTGCAGCAGTGGACCTGCTTCAGCGGCATTCCCGGAGCGTTCTATCCAGCTGAGTAGTTTTTAATTTATATACTCATCAGCTTACCCTCGGAGTTTGATAAATTCCCACGTCTGAGCCAACACTGCTCACGTCCTCAACGTGCTACTCTGAATATTATAATCTAATTTAAACTTGTTAATTAGTAACCTGTATCTTACTGATTTTGATATTGCTGATATTGTTATAATTCTTTTATTAAACTTGTGTTGTGGTAAGTCTTTGTTTTATTTCTTAGGCTGCCCTCTTCTTCTCTCTGGCAAAGGCGCCCTATAGTCTCGTGCCTTACTGGCTGAACACTAGTCGGTGGTAACATCTGGTCTGGTGCAAAGCGATAAACAAGCACAGCACGCCAGAGGGTTACAACGGGAGATGCCGAAAGAACTTATTACCACCAAGCGCCAATTCATTGAAACTCTCATCAGAGATTGGAATCAAAACTCCACATTCCAAGAAAATGCAAAAACATGTATTGAGAGCATGCCCCGACGAATAGAAGCTCTTATTTCAGCAAAGGGAGGCATCAATAAATATTGTACGTGGGTCAAAGTGTACGGTTTTATAATAAACTACCTCAAATAATCAAAGCCTTATCTATAAATAAATTTAAATGTGTCATTAAAAGTAAACTCCTCTCGAAAGGCTATTATAAAATCACTGATTATTTAAGCGACAAAGAAGCCTGGATTTAAGCGATTAGGAACTCGTACTATGTTTACTATTAAAAAACTATAATATATATATATTATAGTTTTTGTTAAAATTTGTTAAAATTAAGTGAATTGTGCTATGACAAAAAGAATATTATTTTATATTTTAATTATGACAAAAAGAATAGTATCCTGAGATTCTTTCGGGGTTTCTTCTCAGGATCGTCATCTTGGCTTTTTTCCGAAACCCTGGTAAATTTAAATTTATAATGACGATCATAAGGGTTTCTTGTAGAAACCTAATTGATAAATAAATATTTTGATTTTGATTTTGATTGAAATTTGTTTTAATAATTTTTATCAATATTAATATTAGCCATACGAAGAGCATAAGTTTTTGTAGTTTTTATGATCCCAATAAAATACAGAAACAAATAAAAATACATAAGAGATCTACAACCAATCATTTATTAAAGAAATCGAATTAGACAAGAAAATTCAAAAATCTCAGTAGCTACTGTCCTTAATAATAAGGCCACCCAATGTATATTATTATCCTAAAGCTGGGTACAGATACATAATCTCTCTATGGTAGTGAGAAACGTGCTAAAATTTAAATTTCGAAGCAAAAATGATCACACAGAATGCTTTGAGTATAGCTTTGACTGAACGTTTGTAACAGATACTCGTAACAAACAGATAAACCATGCCCTAGATTAAAAATAAACATTAATTTCATTCGTGAGTTATACTTTTAAGCCCAGTGATAACCACCACCAGTGAATTTAAACTCAATAATCACCGTTAGTTAATCCGCCGGCTTATAGTTTTACGTTATTTAACAATACGAGGTTTCTATCCTTATTAATAGATATGAAACCAGACCTGCATGAAATAATTTGTTTCCTGCAAAAAAATAAGGCTTTATAAGGTAATACACAATAAGTCGCGTAATGGATGCGAGTGAGACTTTCATCAATACTAATAATAAATCTGTAGGGGTCGGTCATGGAGTAATTTACTTTGTTTTCAGAAATATCGTGTCTATAGGCTCTATACATGATACTGAAACTAAATTGACGATTTTTAGAATTTTTTTCTGTATGTATGTATGTATGTATGTATGTATGTAAGTATG
This sequence comes from Synanthedon formicaeformis, assembly GCA_945859745.1. NCBI lineage: Eukaryota > Metazoa > Arthropoda > Insecta > Lepidoptera > Sesiidae > Synanthedon > Synanthedon formicaeformis. The sequence goes on from OX243964.1 coordinate 2,462,803, forward strand.
TATTTTTTATTTATTTATTTATTTATTTAATAGCTCACCTTACAGCATTTAATATTTAACAATTACATATAATAGATTAAAATTTTTATATAGCCTATTACAAGGTTAGGCATATTAAAATTTATATGTACAAAAAAAAGTGCTAGTACCTAATTAAAAAAAAAATAGATAACAATATACGAGTACATCTATAAATTATATAAACATATTATACATTATATACAAATACATAGATATAAACACATATGCGTGAATTTGTGTGTGTGTATGTGTGTGTGTGTGTGTGTGTGTGTGTGTGTGCGTGTGCGTGTGTGTATGTGTGTGTGTGTGTGTGTGTGTGTGTGTGTGTGTGTGTGTGTGTGTGTGTGTTGTGTGTGTGTGTGTGTGTGTGTGGTACTGCTCAGTGGAGGGGACCAGGTCATTTTGCAATATGCTGCAGACCATCTAACACTCGCCCGATAAATGACCGTCTACTCAGGAAGTAAATGTCCAGATCTTTAAATTTGTTCTCGTATGTACGCACGATTCTACACAACACAGAGCTCCTGGCATAGTTGTTACGCGCGCTCTTAGCGCGCTCTTAATTAGCGTTACTCTTAAACGAATTAACTGATTTTCATGAAACTTGGTAGATAAACATTTAGACGTACGGGACACAGGATAGGCTACTTTTTTTTTCAACGCGGACGAAGTCGCGGGTGCCAACTAGTTAATACATAAAGCCGCGCCTCACTAGGGGCGCACGGCCAGGCCTTGTACACACTACACGCATACACACTATACAAGGCCTGGCCGAGCGGCCGGCTTGATGTGGCCGTACGCCCCTAGTGAGGACGCGGCTTAAGAGTCGCGCTGAAAGATGTATACATGTACTCGTATATGCACTTTTATATGTAAAGGGTTAATCTGTCTGTATTCGTAACGCATCCGCTGTAAAGTCTTTTCCTACTTCAGATATCAGACGCTCCTCAGACTTACGAATGTATGGGTCCTTACAGCAGTAATAGGAGAGCGTGAAGTCTGAATACCTGATAATTTGAAGGGGTGAAAAGACACCTAACGATCGCATACCTACTAGTACGAGTATATATGCTTAAATGCTCCTACCAAATAGGGTGCTTGCTTATTTTTCAAAAAGTGTTTAAACTTATTTATAATTAATTTTCTGCTATGATTTTTTTTATTTTGCATAAACAATAACCAGATAACAATGATAAAAAACAAAAAAATTATTCACATTTAAATTTTTTCGACTTAACTTCCATAAAGTCGTCACTACAGCTTACAAATTGAATTATCAATACTTAAGTTTACACTTTTTGAAAAATAGGCAAATAATTTACTGTTAAGTGCATATTTTACAGTCAATATTTAATTAATATAATAATATCGAATTCTGATAATGTATGTCTGTTATTCTGATGTCTAAACTATATAAATGTAAAGTTTCATCGTATCGTATTCGTGACCCGTTGTGTGAAAGATTATGATATTCTTTTAAAGAGAATAAAAGCAACAAACTCAAAACACTAAGTAAGTCTATAAGGACCGATGCACATATCAAAAGACATTTGAATAAACAAGTCATTCCAACTCACTTCTCTAAAATCATCAAAGGCATGCATGTTAGCTTAAGCATGCCACAATTACAATACGCGTTACACATTACAGTCTTTTGAAGTCAACCATCGAGAATGTAAATTATTTATATTCCGAGGAATGATTCAAAGAGATCGTTTTACGATCGAAAAAAAAAACCTAACAGAGACAAGAGAGGGATGGTTCGACATTAATGTCCGAGAAATCTACGCGCAAGGCGTCCCTTCAAAACATTTTTACGATTACAACAGCCAACTAAGGCATAAACCATGTCGACCGTACAGCGTTCCCATCCGTATCGAACAGCGATACGGTTGTATTTGTTCAAAAATAGAGACGATGTGTTTCACAATGATAGGATGACTGTATACAGATAGAAGAAACTGTCTCAAACGACTGATTTACTGTCATTCCGTCGAAAAACATAAAGAATACAGCTGTAGACATATTTAGTTGTCGTATAATGGTTTGTTTCTTGTTTTAAATGATTTCGTTTATACAATGTGTTCATTGAATTTAGTATAATTATAATAAGAAATTCTAACTGACCAGGAAAATTTACTAGCAAACCAAAAATTGAGTCTTTAAGAGGCATTTTTGATGAAGGGCTTAAGTTTCTGGAACATAATATGTACTATCGATGGAAGAAATCAATTTTCGATTCTAACCTGTAGAAGGGGTGAAAAAAAAGACAAAAGAAAACCTCCCTAACTCTTTTAATTTTAATTTTTAGCAAAAAGTTATATACAAGGGACACAAGATATATAATTATAGATATTCTTCTATTTATAATTACTAGACTGGGTGAATATTGGTTTAAAGTTTTTACATGTAAGTAAGAGTATAGAAAATAATGTTTCATTTATAGAAACAAAATTCAATAATAACTACTTGAATTAATAATTCCAAATATAATAAAACAAGCAAGCGGTATTACTTTTGTAAGCGTTTCATTAAAGAAACTACCTAAAACGAATTTTCTCGAAGATAAGACCCTGACAAATGGATTTCTAGACCTAAAAAACCCCTAACACTAGATTTTCGTCAAAATCGTTAGAACCGTTTGCGAGATCGTCGTGGCATACAAGAATTCCTCGTTTAGTGTTATAAGCTCGTTATAAGATATAGATATAAAATTAAGCCTGTTTCTCCGCTAACTTCTTCTAAACCATCCGACGAATTTTGATAAAGATTTCACTGATGTAAATAGCAATAAACGAGAAAGGTTTATGTATAGGTGTACTCTAGAAACTTAATTGAGTTTATATGTAACTAGTACACCTCAACTGTGTCCCACCTATTGCTTTTTGTGTGTAAATATAAAAAATATTATTTGCTAAAAAAATACATATTTGCAAAGCCGGAGGCGGATCGCCAGGGATATGTAATTTGTAAATAATTTCTGTAGACAAATATAAAAACTCGTAAAAAGCGGATGTGTTTCGTAACGTTCGTTCATAACTAGTGTTCGAAAAAAATATTTGCCTAAAACATGGTATTAGGTAAAGTGTTAAAAATAAAAATAAAAATGTTACAAAAGGAACATCATGTTGAGCTTTTTTATAACAGGCATAAAAATTTTATCAGGCAACAAAATAATTATTATATTTACTTAATGAAAACATAATAATTATTTTGTTTTAACAGCGATGTTGAATGATGATCAGAATAAAGGATACATTAAATATTTTAGGGTAATATTATTTTAATAAAATAAATAATTTTGTTTACCACTGACACAAATATTGGAGCCATTATATCTTGTATCAACGGTTATTGCAGCAATGGTAGCAAGCCGAAGGCCCCGTTATTAAGTGCCTGCCACAAGTCAAGCGAGCGTTTTCAATAAAGACCTCTTTGTTTTGTCGAAGTATTTTCATTTTCTCCCGTCATTTCGTATTAATGAAACATTCGTATTTATGGTTTTGGTGTTTCAAAATTTTCCTCATTGTTTGCTTTTTCTCGTTTTGTCTTGAGTTAATTAGAAATACGTACATGTACGTTACATTTCGTATCGTTATTCGTTGCTTTTTAAGCAATAAAGAATTTTTGTACATATAATATGGTATTTGTACTTATTATATTAGTTCGGATAAGTTATGTGAAACCATGTAAACAGGGCTGAATTTTCAGGCGCGTAACTATTACAGACGAAAAAAATTGTCCTAGTGTTACGTAGCTTGTTCGACTAGTCAATTTGTCTTTCTTTGTCTTAATATCCCAAAAGTCATTTGCAAACTTATTTCAGTAAGTATTTCCATTGAATATGTACTAGGCAGACGTCCAACTGCACCGACAAGTAAAACGAATAAAAGCTGATTCATTTTTAGGACAAATTCTAAATCTTGAATGCGTTTGTGCTTGTCTTTTACTTAATTTATTTGTCAAGCAAAAATTTGTGACTCATAAAAAAGATCTTAAAGTGTCACTGTTATAGGATATTTTAATAAAAAGAATATCTATGTTAGCTTACGTTTTACTACTAGGGTACACAAAACTCTCCGCAATGTGAAGAGATATGGCTTATAGTTTTTTGCGGATAGTCAGGACTTCACTTTTTATGTAAAGGTCGTCAGACAGGCTGACAATTCACACGAGTAATTATTGTTGATGTTCCTTATTTTAGAATTTTTTCAAATAATAATACCATATTAATTATTGTATTTTTCCAATAATCTATATAAATAAAAATAAATCACTAAATGTGTTGCTAAGCGTAAAACTCGAGAACGGCTGGACCGATTCGGCTGATTTTTTTGTGTTTGATGAAGTCTGAGGAAGGTTCTTAATTGTTATGGAGAGAAAAAAACGTAAAAAATACGAGGAAAAATTAAAAACAACATTTTTTGCCATACAAACAACTCTGTCCCCAGCTGTCAAACATTTGACGTCAATCAAAACAAAACGTACGTGTCACCTAGCAACCGTTGTTGATAACGTGTCTTTTTCTCTGTCATTAAAAAATACAAATCTATAACAGAAACTGTTGGACTTGACCTGACTGCTTTGGACGTGACGGATCTGTTTTGGAAAACTAAGAAAAATCATAGACTTGACTTGACTGACTAGTCTCGGGATCTGCTGCTTTTGATTTTCAATTTTGCATTTTTTATTAAAAAAAAAGCTATTCAAATTGCTATTTTTACTAATGACACTGGCAAAATCATCGGAGAAGATCTCATGGAGCCAAGACATTAAAAGAGAAGAAGAAGAAGAAGAAGACCAGAAACTGTCAAATCGATTGGTCTCATGTTGTTGTGATGTGCGGGTGTTAGGCGGTACGAAGTTCGCCGGGTCAGCTAGTACAAAATAATATTGTCCTTACTTGCAGTCTTATCGAATAAAAAAAAAAACAATTTTATAGTAGGTACATTATTGTCTATATAGAAAATGTCAGTATTGGTTTTCATTAATTCTGTATTCCAAGTTGATTTTTCGATATCTTTGAATATCTCCACCCTGATTCGCAAACCCTTAACAAAACCCTCAATGTTAATGGTTTTATCGAGCAAATTTTATAGGCAATAAATTATTATTGTTTGCTTGTTTTTGTACACACGTAATATTCGTTTTTTTTCTGTATCTACTTTAATGGAAAGGGTACTGGAATGACCATGTCCAAAATATTTTAGCTAAATATAAATACGCCATGTATACCGAGAACTCTTCATATCACGAATGAAACTGACCTGTATATCTAGGGTTCGTGTTGATTCCATAAATATTTTTTTTACAATTTAAGAAAAATACATTATTTGGCTACTAATTTTATAAAGTAAAAGAAACTTTTCTAACTTTGTTAATATTATATTGACTATTAAAACTCTTCGTTGTCAACTCGTACAATAGAAAAACCAAAGGGAAAAACGATATTCAGTGTGAACAGGATATAAGCAAACATGTCAGTAGTTTGATCAATTTTGAACAAGCCGCCCTGTATTAAACATTGTACACATAAACTGAAGATATCAAAGTTAACATTTATTATAGTACTTATATAATTTCTTACTATTTCTATTCTTGTGATAGAATTTGCTTCTAAGTAATTATTTATTCCTTTTCCTAATAATAGAGTATGGAGTTATTAAGCCCTACCTGCTTTCCCATCTTTCTAATTTCGGTTCTTAGTATATTCTTAGATTCATAGTTATATTCGAACAAAGGCTCGATTGATTTTTTCTTATTATTTATTCTTTCGTTTATTATTAATAATACGCGTAATAATGCCAACAGTAACTTCTTTCATATTCGTCCTTACAGTTTCAGTAATTCATTTTGCCCTTGGTTTTATGTGACCTCTAACCCCCAGGGTATTTCCGCAAACTTTACTTAGGTATACGTAACGAAACCACAACGTTTTGGTAAGATCTATTTAAGGCTTAGTTACAAGAACTACTTCGCCTCCTTTGGTATAATATATAATATGATATATTCGTAAAATTTTGTATAGATAAAGTGACATTATTGTTTAAAATTATCCATCTTTACAGACACCTGAAACTTATCAAGATTAAAAACTAAAAACAGGTTGCCATAATAAAAATTGGTTGTTGCAAATTTTATGGACAGTCATGAATATTATGTGGTGTTTTCGTGCAGATTTTAAGCGTGCGAAAATAGAGTTTAAATTTTTGCACTTTTCGACAATGTAAAATTAATTATAAATTAAATATAGGTACCTATCTAATAACTTTTAACGAGCAACTCTTGAATATAGCTGTACAAAGTTATGTTTTATTAAGCGTACTAGCTTGCGCCCGCGACTTCGTCCGCGTTGAAAAAGAAAAAAGTAGCCTATCCTGTGTCCTGTACGTCTAAATCTACCAAGTTTCACGAAAATCAGTTAATTCGTTTAAGAGTTATGGAGGAACATACATACTTACATACATACATACAGAAAAAAATTCAAAAAATGGTCAATTTAGTTTCAGTATCATGTATAGAGCCTATAAACACGATAGCTCTGAAAACAAAGTAACTTACTCCATGACCAACCCTTACAGATTTATTATTAGTATTGATTATGAGAACGGCTATTGTTTTTTTTATGTTAAGGTCTGCAGACAGGCTGACGGCTCACCGAAACACAACAGCATACATGCTGTTATTTCACAATGTTCTTCTGTAAGTGGCGGTTACTATCACAAGACAGATGCACAAATGACTGTGTGTAAAATCAGTGTGCCCAGCCACTACTAAAAAGGTACAATACAAATAAATATTAATATATAGTTTTATTTAATTACCATAATTTATGTAAAAATACAATAAAAATGTAACTTTCATAAACACGAACTAGGTATCATAATTTTGTTCATTAGTTTTAAGGACGAAAACAACATTACCTTTTGCAGCTAATATAATTTCACCTTAAAATTAAGTAATTAGCTTAGTTAGAGAGTATAAATTTTGTTAATTATCGTCAATACTCCATACACCCCTCCTTAAAACGGAAACTTCGTTAGTGGGTTGAAATGTTTCTCTAAGAACACAAGCATTATTGTAAACGAGATTAGTGAAACTGTACTTGTAGTCTTTGCATTATAATTTTACACAAACCGCCCCCGGATAACAAGGACGTACAATTTTTCTTTCTAATTTTTCTCTTCATAAGAACCTTGTTTCAACCATGAACCTAGAAAAAACAACGGATGGAATTCCATTTACTAATAAAGTGAAGTACCGTAGTAAGCTCTGTTACAAGTATTTACACGTTAACACCCACACATGCAAACCGTAGTAAGCTCGGCGTTCGCTATTACGCTGCTAGGGTTGATTAATGCACACAAATGAGAAATTAAAATAACTATTTAATTATGCCATCTGAGTCGTGAAATGTTGTTCCTGTAGACCCCATAAAAAAGAACAAGGAATCACTTTCCACGTGTAAAAACGCACACGCACTCATAAAAACGTGCCGCCATAACGGTGCTTCACTTTGTACAGTGACAGCACTCCGTTCGTTGTTTTTTCCAACGAATATTTGAAAAAAAAATATTAACAGACGTCTCATACAACAGATAAACATTAGTCATTTGTTCTGTGTCAGTTTTACCAATATTTTTTTGTTGTATTTTTGCAATATCTCATCACACAAGACGGCATTTTTACTGGTTTTGAAAATAATAACGCGCCTAATCTCTACGAGCGCGTATGACAGACCGTCAACGGGTAGGACGTCGGAACTCCAATCACTTGGAACACTCATCGCGTCTTGAGTGTTCCGTCTAGATTACAAGTAAAAACTTGGTTTAATATAGAAAATAGTAGATAAACTATAAGTATACACTCCGCTATCAATGTGAGACTACCTTAATGTAAGGACGATGCGTGCGGGTGATTTTGAAGCACCTACGAGTATCTCTGTAAGTAGATCGGAACGAACGCGTGTCGACATTAATTACATACCAGATCTTTCTTTGATTTATTAAACCGACGATGTCTGTTAGACTTTACCAGATTAATATAGGAAGTTAGGCTGAAATGGAAGTAACAGGATTTCATTTGTTATTTATTTATTTACTAGCCCGCGACTTTGTATGCGCCGCAGTTCACTTTTTTTCAGGATAAAAAGTATCATATAATATGTTTATTCAGGCAATAATCTACCTGTCATTTATCATCCAGTCCCGTTCAGCCATTTTTGCGTGATTTAGTAACTTAATAAACATACAAACTTTCGCATTTATAACCATATTATTATTTTTAGAATTTATTCTTTTCAGCAGATATACTGAGAGTAGACCCTGGTATGTCTGAAGAAGACTGTATGTTGAAGTATCAATAAAGTTTGGTACTTAATTTTAAAAACACATTTTAAAGATTACTACAGGAAAGTATGATTGTTCGGATGGTAATTAAAAGTCACCAATCTGGTATTGTAAATGTAAAATTATATAAATGTTCTTACATTTACATTACATTTACAGTTTCTTTTTGACTGTTACTTACAAAATGTATATGAGTTGACACTTTGATATGAACCATTCCAACAGCTGCGACACAAAGACGAAACAGGGCAAAGTGGAGAAGGGTTGATAAAGTGTTCGACAGATGTACTCGTTTGATAATATATTACGTCTGTCGATAACAGACGGCACTATTTATGAATAAAAAATAGATTTTTTTGTACATTCGACTGTAGGGACTACGGTCGTCTATAATCACAAACATCACAAAGGAGGTTACAAGTGCGCTACGCAGGCAAACATATTAGACTAAATTCCTAAGGCACGAAGCCCACACAAGAGTCGCGTCGCGTCGCGTCGAGGAACGGGCGCATAAGCGGCGCGCCGCCTCTAGCTTTCTTATATAAATCAATGGTTGTGCGCCCACATACTGGAGAGGCGGCGGCGAGGCGAGGCGCGAAGAGTCGCGGCGCGGGCGCGAAGCGTCGCCAAGCGTCGCCGAACGGGCGCGGCATTTTGTTTGCGGCTGTGTTTAGACGTGGTCGTGTATTTATTAAATAAAAGTAAAATGTCAGACGATCTAGATCTAAATATAAAAATCATCGAACTTGTTTGATGTAACCCGTGTCATTATGACCAGACACGTTCCGACTATAGCAATAGAAACAAACAGGACCAAAAATGAGGTGAAATAGCGCAACAATTAAACGAAACTGGTAAGTGATTTCTTGGTAAGTGAAGTTGACTGTATAAAGAAAGCATAGCCGCCTCCGCCGCAACTCTTCACGCCTCGTCTACGCCGCGACGCGCCTCGACGCGCCTCGACTTTTCATGTGGACGTAGCGCCTTAGGGGATGATTCTACCATACGGTCCTGATTTTGTGATTACGCAACACATTTTGCCCTTACAATACAATATTATTTCGCAGCTATTTAAGAAAATTAAAGACGCATCTATAAGAAAAGTAATACGTAACATTATGTTAGTACCTATAATATTACCAAAGGAAAGACTAAAAGAAATGAATGAAAATATTCTTTCCATTAGTAAAGAACGCATTAAAATCTTTTGCGTAGTTTAAAAAAATCTATCAGAGGAACAGACGGCAAGAAGCGACTATGAAAATATGCTATGTATTATGTACACTATAGGTACGAGATGAAGGCGCCCAGTAAACGAGACAATGTACGACTTATCCACCAGTTAGAAATGTCCGTGTCTCTCGGCAGTTGTCCATGAAAAGTTTGACCGCGAACTCAATATGTACACGAAGCACATTATGTCTGTGACTGAAGAAACTAGAAAATTTCCGGTATATCCTGTTTGCCAAAAACTCGGACACTTTTTGTTCATTTTGTAATATTTCTTATGTTATTCTTTTTTTTTTTAAATATTTCTTATAAGTCGTTATTGTTTGAACGCAAAAAAAAAATGTTTCATATTGATAAGAACATAAACCTTGTTTTTTTTTTGTATATGATGGATGAACTTAAAAAATAATAAACTCATTTAAAAAATTTCTTCACCTATAGAAAGATACATCGAGTAACATGGGCTGTATAAATCCGAAACCATGTACTGATTTCTGCGCGACAGTTTACTCTTGTTATGTATAAATATTTCATTTGACTATTCGGTTGCACCTCAATTTTTATTTTACAAAGCATCTATTTTATACCGCACTTGTATCGGTGTAATCAAAGATCATTTGTCACGCTGACTACAACAAAATTACCTAGCTAGGATGGCGTGTCAGGAATCAGACTGCTCAATCAACTCCACTTCCTGCTGTTGTATAAATATTAACTGCTGAAGCTATAAATCTAATTTAAACGAGGGTGTTATATACCTTTATATTATACCTATAAGTTGCGTTCACATTGCGTTTCACAGTCATTTAAGCAGCTTGTCTGGCAATACCCAACCCTTTTAGCAGACTAGTGTGTAAGGTGAGTGACTAAGGGATGCTAGAGCTCATTTCCCTATCCTTAATCCTAACCACTTACCATCAAGTTGACCGGCAGCCTGTCTGAAGAACATAACATAAAAAATATATAACAGTAACCAATTAATTTATTAAATTCTAAGTAGATAATTATGTGAGGATCATGTATCATCTTTATATAATCCTAATTAATGAGAAAATTCAGTAATAATGCCTTTCATCATACACTTTCGCAGTGAAATGTATATTATATTTATTTCGTTCTCCTTTGACAGGTGGGTTTTGGCTCAATAAACCTATGATACATTGTTTCAATTTGGCACTAAATTACTTACGTCTAGACGTGAGGAATAGGTCGAGTAATTCTACCTACAATGCCAAAAATATATTACCTACATAGTTACCGCTCTCACAATGAGTGGTCCTTTATTTTTGTATTTATTTAGTTAGATGTTTGTGTATGATAAATTAATATAATACAATAAGTATTAAGTATAAATATTATTTTTTTGGTTATCAATCAAAATTTTTCATCATCATCTCAGCCGTAGGACAATCATTGCTGGATTAAATCTTAATCACATTGTTTACACTGTCAATATAATAAAGTGAGTTTTTCGTAAAAAAAAAACTTAATATTATGTCTCACTCCATTGGGACAAATTGATATTTTATGAGATATTTTTAACTTTTTATTCGGAGCAAATAATGTAAAAATTCCATATAATATAATAAATGAAAACAAAAGTACTTGAAAAAATTACATACGCTGCAGCTCTAAATCAGAATTATGAAGTCTTAATCAAACGTTTAAACAACTAATTAAATTAACTTCGTCAGTTTTCAAATTCATTCCTTTATCAAAATCGTAGACTCTTAGTACCATTAGAAACTAAAGCACTAAGCAGACAACTGACATACGTTTGAAATGAAATTTTGGCATAACTGACGCCAAAATTTCATTCTGGTGCAAGCAAATTTCGACTTTAAGGTGACGAACCTTATCTTACCCCGACTGTACGTGAGAAACGTCGAAGATTTACTAAATAAGGAGTACATTCAGTACAGTTTTTGTTACAGCGAATGTTACGTGTATGAAATCTAGTACGTAGTAAGTACATTTAGGGTCAGCGCGCACCGACGGAGTGGCGGCGAAGAGACTAATGAGCTATCATTTGAAAATCGACTTGTTACTTCAGTATGTGATTGAAAGTGGTATAATAATAAAAATACTCTCGCGTCGGCAAGCTCGGCCGAGCGGCGCTCGGTGAAGCTTCAGCTAAAGAAAATAAAGTCGATTTTCAAATGATAGCTCATTAGTCTCTTCGCCGCCACTCCGTCGGTGCGCGCTGACCCTTATATCGATGCTTTCAATATTATGCTCTTCCCTATGGAAATGGTTACAGCTGCCAGGCGGGGAAAAAATGAATGTGATCACATTTAAAATAATGTAAGTATTATTCTGAGCACTATATAAACGTAGCCTAAACGTAGTTTTGTTATCTTATTACGCATTCCACTTCGTTCCCATTCCATTTTCATGTGTTATGCGTGGTGTGAATGGATGGCGTGAAGAAATAGAATAAATATGGAACCGGGCGGGCGTCGCAAATCTAATTTTAGGGTGAGTTGTTTTAAAATATCATGTACAAATATCCTGTCCGGGTGACGAGCACTGATGGGAAGTTAAGTAAAAACAGCCCACGTGATACGTTTAAAAACTGTCGCCTTATAATAATATTCGATTCTCAAAATACTTTTCAGTCCGCAACTTTACTCAAATTCTATTTTAAAGAAGCGAAGACTTATATTAATGAAATAATGTTTTTTTTTTAAACAAAAACTTTAATTGTCACAATCTCAAAATAATATTGTTGCAAATAAAACTTATATACGATTATATAATAATCTTTCGGGATATTAGGCACCTGTCTATAAAAATAAAATTTAAGTATAATCAAAACAAAACTGTGTTCGAAAGCTCTATAGAAAGTGTGGAAAAAATAAATAAAAAAAAAACAATACTCAAATTATACAAAAACGCTAAGAATGCTAACAAAAAATGTTTCAGACAAATGTTGTAGAGAATTTAGTTGTAAGTACCACCTAAAAATGTTTATATAATTTTTAAATTACATTTAACAAATGAAATGAAATCTACAATTTAATAAATAATATCAGTTTGCAGTTTGAAATGAATTTCATTGTAATAAATAGGGGAATAAAAAAGGCAATATTTCGGTATCGGCTTTAAAAGTTCCCTGTGAACAACAACGCTCAGACAGACTCATTATGAGGCGAGAGATAAAGCTATGCATAAAAAATGGTAGTTAAGTAGAATTTTGGTTGAATAAAGAAAAAAGCAACGTTGAATATTAAAACTAAGAAATTGTAACATACATTTTTCGTTTTTTTTTTGGGTCTTCGTTCTAGAGAAGTTTTAATAAATTATATCATAGATATTGTTATATATATGACTATAGCTAGTGCCCGCGACTTCGTCCGCGTTCTGGATGAAAGGTACCCTATGTCCTTTCTGGTGTCCCAGACAACGTGTATGCAAAATTTTATGGTGATCGGCTCAGTAGTTTTTGTTTGAAAGCGTAACAAACAAACAAACTCACATTCACATTTATAATATTAGTAAGTATAAGGATAATAAGGATATGGCCGATTTTTAAAATTCTTTTACCTATAGAAAGGTAAATTATCAGCGAATAACGTAGGCTATATATATTAAAAAAAAATTACACGGGCGAAGTCACGTGCAATAGCTAATAAAATTAAAAAGGAAAACCTGTTCCGTTGAAATTGAAGTTTTAGATCTGGTTTAAAAGTATTGAGAATTCCAATGAATAAAATAAGCTAACATAAGGAAAATCATTTGTAAGAATAGCAGTTAGATTGAAATCTAATTGAAAAAATGAACTACCAATGAAAATGGATCGTTGAAAAAACATTAGCAATGAAAGATTTCAATTTGTAAAAACATATATTATTTTATAGGTATAAAGGAGAAATTAATGTGGTTTATATATATACTTATCTGTCTGTTAGTTTTTTCTTACACGTTGTCAAGGATACAGGATAGGGCATAGAGTAACTTTCATCCAGAAAATAGTTACTGTTCCCGAGGAATTAACTAAAAATATAAAAAATTGTGGCGGCGCCACTGTCGCTACAGCAACAAAGATGTTAGGCGTTATTTTTTACATTTATTTTCTTAGCTATTATATAATATATTATAACAAATTTTATTTTTCAAAACGTACCAAGTTGCGGGCACCAGTTAGATTTGATATATTCCAAAAGAGGCTTCGGAATTTGTTACACTAAATTTGGGTCTTTGAGTAGATATTGGAGCGTGCTTTGATCGTTAAGAAAGTGTTACATTACTTTAACTAAACTCACCGAGATTATCCGCACGATATAATGGGAACAATGCGATCCATAGCACGAGGAGTCCCGTTTTGTTCGCCATCTCAACGCCAGAGCACACACCTCGTTATTTCTTCCCATATGAGACTCGGTACAATACAACGGATTCACTTAACACTGTGCCAGAGTCCATCATACTTTATACAACACTGTGTACTTATTTTACAATTTCCAACTCTTGCTAACTGCAACAGCGAATAATCTGAAACAAAAAATATATTCAAAATTTAATACGCTTATATACGAGCGAGTGCTTGTTATCTCGAAGAGAATTTTACTGTTACATATGACACGGATTTTATTTGCATAATACCAATCACATTTTTACTAAATCTCGCAATACTGTGATAATATCATTCGCATTGTTCTTTTCACTATGATTATATACTTATGTAGATAGTATATGTTTTAGTATAAGTACTTGGGCATCTATACCTCCGTTTTATACCGAGGTATTGACCACAATAAAGAAGACATCTTGGAAGATCTTTGGAAAGAGGTATCTGGTATAAGACCATTCAGCCACATCCTCTAGACATACCATTGTTTGTTAATGCTCCGCTTGGCAGACGTGACGTTGTGACAGTAATGAGACTGCGTTCTGGACACATTCCTTTAAACAAATTTGGACACATGATGCGAAAAGTGACGACGCCGAATTGTGCTGAATGCAACATTGTGGAGGACGTGTACCATATTTTGAAGGAATGTGTCCGGAACGAGAGAGTGCGTAGGCTGGGCTTCAGTGGCCAATTTAGGTTGCAAGTAGGTCACAGCGCCCTGGCTTTACCTGGCTAGATGATGCCAGGGAGCTGTACAATATTTACCATTCTAGATTTAGTGTTTAGTAACAGTTTAGTATAGAAGTATATAGTATAGTTTATATATAGTATAGTCATTGGGCAAGGTATATAAGACCTTGCCCAATGAGACTACATGACCCTAAGGGAAAAGCTTAGGGAAAACCTTAGTATTGAATATACGCGGAACATATTCGTATTTTTGTATAATATAATAAAATATATATTTTACACAATATTTTGAAATGCCCTTCCACTAACTAAAAAAGGAAAAACCTTATCTACATATAAAATTACATCCAATTCGTTAGAGCCGTTTCCGAGATAGGCGAAGCTCATTTAAAGTTATTAAAGCGAATGTCTTCGCCTTCAACATACTACAGCATACTAACAGCCCAAATGTATCGACAGTGTTATAAAGTTTGCTTCCTGCTATTACTAAATTCATTAATTCTAAACAACAATATATTCGTTGTCGTACGTGCGACGTGCCACAATCGCGCGAGCAACACACAACTTTTCTCATTAGGTACTGGCAAATGCATGGCGTTACGTGACCCTTCGTATTGTGCCACGTTAAAATTGGCACGACTTTTTAAAAAAGTTCGTGAACTACTTTTGTTACTACAAGTTAGAAGCAAGGCTTGAAACGAACTACTTGGTTTTAATTACCGTGAATTCAAGTTAAACTTTAAATATCATCAAAGTTGCACGGACACTTAGGTTAGGTTAGGTAACCTGCGTATTAACTAGGGGACATTTCGCTGCTTAAAAACTTTCGTTTTTACAATCAAAATTACACTTTTTACAGGGGAGCTAATCGAAAAAAAGAAATATTTTTTGTCTATTTTTTCTTATTTCACACATATATATCAAATATATGCATATTATACATCGTTAGAAGCGTATTTTTATGTAGCATTAAATGTTTTAAGTACTTTTATAATAAAATGAAAACTAGAAGAGATATAAGCATATGTTACTTTTGAATATATAAAAAAATATCAAAATATACTAAATATGGAATAAAACAACCTTAAGTCTTTTTGCAACATACAATATGAAGGATTGTGATTGTATTTTTGCAATAAAAATTTTTGGATTTATTGTTTTATGACCCTTTAGTTTTTAAGCAGCGATTTGTCTGGTGACCTTGTTGTCCGACACGAAATATATATCCTGTGACGTCACAGGCGAAGTCGCCCGACGTCGCATACGTGTTGCGCGACATGTCGTAAATCCTCCTTTGCACTAGGATGCAACGTGTCTTGCATGAAAGTTGTATGTCTGCATCTCAACAGCGTCTATGTGGGTCAATATCGCCCATGTGCCTCGTTCACACTAACCACCATGTCGGGCGTCTTGATTCTTATGTCGCCCGAGAGCATCCCCCGATTTTGTTATCAAGATTTCTGAATTGTCTCCCACTATGGAAGCAAATATATTCACGTACTAAAACAACACATACATAAAGAAATAGTGCAAATCGAAACAAAAAAGTCTTTGATATTGCATAAACATCTAGGAGAGCAATTAGAGTCCTTTTGCATTAGAAATCTGTCTTTTTTTGTTCTTTAGTGCGTGTTCTGATGAGTTCTTTCACTCATTACCTGTTTCGTGTAATAAGTTTCGTACATGGTAAATTAATCTTAATTACTTTTAGATGAATTTTATCTTAACTTGAGCACGACATTACTGAGGTGCAACGACCATCTGAGGTGTTTCCATCTTGTTACAATATAATACACCCTAGCTATGAATTATATATCCTGTATTATAGCTATGAATAAATCTCTGCTTAAAAACTAAAGGGTCATAAAACAAAAATCCAAAAATGTTTTTATTGCAAAAATACAATCATAATCCTTCATATTGTATGTTGCAAAAAGACTTATGGTTGTTTTATTCCATATTTAGTATATTTTGATAATTTTTTATATATTCAAAAGTAACTTATTTATATCTCTTCTAGTATTCAGTTTATTATAAAAGTACTTAAAACATTTAATGCTACTTAAAAATACGCTTCTAACGATGTATAATATGCATATATTTGATATATATATATGTAATAAGAAAAAAGTAGACAAAAAATAATTAATTTTTTTTCGATTAGCTCTCCTGTAAAAAGTGTAATTTTGATTTGTAACCCTTTAGTTTTTAAGCAGCGAAATTTCTCCAATGTAAGTTAGATTATGGGACAAGTCATAAAATAATAGTTTTAGCTATGTATGTGATTCAAAGTCAAACCGCTTACAGTTGCTCGAAGTTAGGTAGAATTCTGTTGAGTCAGTGCCTTTAGTCTTATTTAATATTTGTTTTACTACAGGCACGTTTTCTGCTGCTGTGTTCTTGTACTTTCTGAATAAATAATGTTCATTTCTTCCACACCATTCTTGAACAAACATCTTACAGTGCCTTTGTATTTGCATGTGCTGCACGCCTCGTAATTCTGCCCGCTATGTATTGAAATATTTCATGTTTAGACTTAAACTACGATTCAGAAATTCGTTGCATTTTGTGAATGAATTTTTTATAATTGTTTTTGGGATTATATCATGATATTTTTTTATAATTGTGTTTAAATCATGTAGTAAATTAAAATGATGATAATTAAGATGAAGATAAGCTAGTACTGGATAGAAACTTTATATGATTTCTTTACCTATATATTTTTCTTTTTATATTTTATATATTTGTCTCCTTCACACATACGAGCTGACGGTCCACTTGCCGACTATGCCAATCGTAGTAGGGTTAAGGATAAAGGATTAAGAAGGTATGGGAAAAAATTATTGAATAAATATTCTTAACACCTAAGAAAAGAGGAAGCCGAGGTCTCAGGCCAAATTTAGTACTAAATAGTTTGTGGTTTAAATTGTGAAATTTGTGGACAATTTTCTAATTATTTCCAAAACCAAGTACACGAACAATACATATGTAGGTATAGTGATTCAAAGCAGCAAAGCACGTGAGTGATTTCAGAGAAAGGCTTGGGTCCTGTCAAAACATTGTTGTAACATATAAAAATAAAACCTATACTACCATTTTACATGTAGGTAACTGTACCTACATGTAAAAGTGGTAGAAGTATATTTTTTTATCGCGTCCCTTACACAACGCCGGAAGGAAGCCACACGAAGTTAGTGTTATTTGGCTGCGAACACTTCAACTCGCTTTAATGCCGCCACCGACTGTAGCTTGTTCAATTTATTCAAAACAAAATGTTATTTTCACACTACGAATACAATACTAGGTGTTAACACTAATAACACTAGCAAATACTAGCTGTTAATACTATTTATACTAGCTAATACCTAGCTGTTAATACTATTGATACTAACTAATACTAGCTGTTAAAACTAGCTGTTGCACCTGATTTCGTCCGTGTAGTTTTATATAATACTAGCTGGTTCCCGCGACTTCGTCCGCGTTGGAAAAGAAAAAGTAGCCTACCAAGTTTCATGAAAATCAGTTAATTCGTTTAAGAGTTATGGAGGAACATACATACATACATACAGAAAAAAATTCTAAAAATGGTCAATTTAGTTTCAGTATCATGTATAGAGCCTATAAACACGATATCTCTGAAAACAAAGTAACTTACTCCATGACCAACCCTTACAGATTTATTATTAGTATTGATAGTTATGTTACTCGCTGCTAATGTAGCTTTTGAAATAATTTTTAAAATTTGTCCAACAGTATTTGAATTCATTCATTACAAACAAAATATAAATCTTTTATTCTTATAATATTAGTATAGATTTTATAGATGAACAAGAAAGTGCAGGTTTCGAATGCAACAAAAAGTTCTATGATTTTAATCTTCCTTACATATCTATACTAATATATTATAAAGAGAGAAGATTTTATGTGTTTGTAATAAATGAATAAACTAAAACATAAGCGTGTTATACTTATTTAATTTAAGTATACATTTTTGTCACCACATCTTGTCAGGAACCTAACCAGTCAAGAAATTGTTGGGTAAATTATTGGGTAATGACTTAATAAAAATCACGATGACATGTGTCAATATAGACTTCACACAATACTTGTGTGTTTCCTAATAAAAATATAATATTTTCGCTGTCACACGCAGAAATCCTTCGGACCCTCAGCGGCGATAGTGCGCCAAAACATAAATAAGGAAAACTCGTGAATGTGCGAACACCTCATTCCGCAGTTACTTTTCTATTTTTTTCTTTACGATACACTGCGTTCGACAGAAAGGAAAACCGAAAACAATGGGCAATCGCGACGGATATCTTTGGACGGTAAATCTTTTACGCATTCTAGCCACTACCTACGCAACTACGCACCGACATTACTAAAGGAAATATTATAGTACTGGGCCATGATTCTGTAACGCCATTTCGCGATTCCTTACTTCAAAACCACGTCACTCATCAGTGGAATTGTCAAATAAATACAATAGTATACTGTGGTTTCTGTAAAATCATAACGTGCCATAGATAATTTGTCTTGAGGCATACACAATAGAGACATAAGAATTCCGTGACACGACAAGGCAAGACATTGACATGGTTTGAAAAAAGTAAGACAAGAGTGTTGAATCGTAGTTGTCATACAGAATCAGGGCCCTGGTAAAGTATAAACGTACTCTTGTGAAATGGCCTATGAAATGAAACTTGTTTTTATATTTTGTAATGGCACACAGTAAAATACCCCCTTACAAAAGACCACAGAGAAATAACAGCACCATTACTTTAATTGGCAACCCAGTTAAATCAATTTCAATAAATTTTTCAGAAGCCACTTAAATTATAAAGAGGCAAAATTTTTATATTTGTTTGTATGTAGGAACTACTCATCAGAATTATTTATAAAAAAAGACACAAAACACTAAAATGTTCAGTACGACAGTAGGTAAAGTTTAGCGTTAAATATTTAGTGCAGAAACCATAAAAGAAAAATGCCGGTTAACTATGTAAATTAAACATCTTAATTCTAGGACTTTACCGTTCTGTCTGGGTTGCTTAGACCTTCTTATTTCTATGAATCAGAAGGCTCTCAATCTCCTTTTTCGATGAGTTAGTACTACGAGTATTAGCTAAATAGTTTAATTTCTTATCTATTTCTATATTACAACTAGCTGACCTTGCAAACCTTGTTTTGCAAAAAAAAAAAAATTTTTTTTGTGTATAAAAAATAGTTTACAACCTATTCTCAGACTTACCGAATATACACAAAAAAATCATAAAAATCGGTCTAATCGTTTCGGAGGAGTTTTGTTACAATCACTGTGACACGAGAATATTATATAACTAGGTATTATATAAGATTAGTTTCAGTCTTTTTTTTTAGAAAATAGATAGGTTACAGATGACGCAGCGTTTATTTGAATTTCACTATCTATTGCGAAACGATGAACAGATTTAGACGCACCTTAAGCCACTAATAGAACTGGTCTACTAATTTGAACTCCTCTACTAGTCCCACACTGAATTTTCAGTATACTTTTAATGACTTCTATAAAAAAAGTTTTGCAGAAAATTGCTAATTAATTCTAGCCCTAAAACGGTAATAAATAGATGTAGCACGCTAAAGACCAAAGTAGATCCACCATAAGCTTGAATTCACAACGAGTCTCTGTTAAAAGTCATTCGTTGTAACATTAAACCGTCGACGGGGACATAAAACGGCGCCGCGGCGGTCACGATTGCCTTCATTATTCTAAAGAGTTCTAAGAATGGAAAAAGAAACGCCTCTCCCTTATCCTCGAGAGCGGAATTAAACTCTATTGTTTACAGGATCAACGGTTGGACACTCTAAACAAGTCACGAGTCAGCTTTGAGAATTTGCCATAAAGAATTATATCCATAAAATAGAAAAAAGTGGCGATCTCTAATAAATATTTTCGTTGACACTGATTCGGCGAGTAAATACTAAGGGTGGGTTGTACCACCCACCCTAGCCGTTAAATCTCCGCTTAAGCACAATATGCGTTGCACCATTTTTACAACGGTTAAAATGACGTCATAACTTAACGACAACCTTGACCGCTCGATATTGGCCGGTCAAAGTTATTGTTTCGGTTAAGTCAACTGTGACAGTTTTGAGTCAGGTGACTTTTTGAATGTTGCCATATTAAAAAAAAATATTATTACAATCTAGGAAAATTACATTATTTTATAATGGCAACCCCTTTAACTTTGACAGTAATAAGTTTCAACTAAAATCCATTCAAATTAAAAGCTATTATATAAAATTAATTATTTAATTTTTATTTTAAATTATTAATTACTTTAAATTGTAAGCTATTTTTTAATTATTTTGAACAAATATTGTCTACATATTCAAAACGAAAAATTGTGTAGGTACCTACTGTCGCTTCTGGCGTCTATCCAAAACGCATGTTCCAACTGCACTAATGAGCGAAGAAACCCAACGAATAAAGAAAAGTTTAAAAGCGTTGTAACTAAAAGAAGTGGTATAATTAAGTAATTAAAACAATTAAAACTTCCATAAATTAAAGTGGCAGGGCACACTGCGTTTAGCAGACATAAACTAAACTAACTAACAATCTTGTGGTAGTAACCACATCCTCACAGAAGAACTGTGCATTATATTTCCATGGTTGAATAAGGTATGTCATTACCCTATCCCTAATAGGCAATCTAGACAGCCCGTCTTACAGAAAACCACCGTGTTTTTGTGTTTTGGTGAGTGAGTAAGGACGCCAGAACCCATTACCCCATCCCTTCCTTATCCGTTATCCTCAATCCCACTTGACCAGCAGCACCTGTGCAGCGTTGCTTGTGTTATGGGCAAAGGCGACGGCAGCCACCTACCATTAAAAAATACTTCAATTATTTTAGTGTATTTCTTATGCTAATTTTATTTTTAATTCTAATTTTAACAAATTCTAATATTTTATAAAAATATTAGCTTTTTCGAGTCCTTCTCTATATAAATTTCAAGTGTACCGAATTTCACATTTCTCC
This sequence comes from Synanthedon formicaeformis, assembly GCA_945859745.1. Classification (NCBI taxonomy): domain Eukaryota; kingdom Metazoa; phylum Arthropoda; class Insecta; order Lepidoptera; family Sesiidae; genus Synanthedon; species Synanthedon formicaeformis. Next base: position 2,484,465 of record OX243964.1, read on the forward strand.
TTAACGAATTTTCTTAAATTCAGAAATTGTATTTTCTAAAATTGTATCTACAGATTTCGCTTCACAAATTAGAGATTAGTAAAAGTACCTGAGCGCCTCTTTCACCAACGTCAAGTAGGCTAAACCGTCATTTAAAGTTACCTGTCATAGGGAATAATTTAGTTGATATACCTTTGTTTGTACGGTAAACGTCCCAAATATTAAATAGAAAATAATAATAAAAATTCGCCTATCGAATGATGCAGTAAACCGAGTGCATAATTCAATAAAACAGAAAATGATTTCTAAAAGTAACTAATCAACACTTTACTTGTAGTTGGTGAAAGAGGCGCGGAGCCACAGGTTCCCAAACTTTTTTGCCTCTCAAACCGCTAGTCGATTTTTTACTTCCCGTAAACCCTCTAAATCTATTAAATTTAAATCTATTTTTAACAACTGAAACAGCTTTGCCCACATTGTAGGAGCTTTTTGTAGGGCGTTGTAAAAACTTGCACATTAACGAACCCACAAAGTTTATGAAAGCATGTGGCTCTAAGTTGCCAACCCATTACATTTATATGTTTGCTGTAATAAAATGTATTTTGTATGTATCAAGTAAATAAATTACTAACCTACCATGTAATAATAATGTACATGACTATGATGAACTGTAATATTTTTTGACGTGAATTAAGTCTCCTAATACTCTTGACCCAAATCCCCATTACATTTTCCTATTATACCCTATTATCCCCATTAGCATTCGACCTATTTCCTTCTACCTATCTCTTTTTCTAAGGAATCAGATTTCTTACGGTTCAGACTGTCAGTTACTTCCTCACTTATAGTTATTATGTATTAGAGACTCGCTCCCAGCTTCAACCGGGATGCAAATTTGTTATATTATACAAAAACCTTCTTTATCGGACTTTCCATAAGTGAAAACCTAGTTAAAATCCGTTGGGTGGTTTAGAATTTAAACGGTATGTCGTCAGATTAGTGGTCAGATTTCACTGGAAAAATATCGTGTAATTTGGTAATAGGGTTTCACATATATTTAAGTTGGAAAGTGTTAAAAAGTCTCTTGTTCGAAAAACTTATTCGAAAAACGTCAATTGGCTTTAGAGGATAAAGGGACCCAAATTCAATTTTGTTCCCATAGGACTTTGAGTTTTCTCTCTTCTTCTTTTGATAGATAAACTTAGTTAGGTTTGAGGCGTGAAGGTTGAGTTAAAAATTATAATATATAATAGGTAGTGTTTGTCAATCGGGGCCAAAACATTTTGATCTCGACCGGCGTAAGTAGGTAGGTACATGTTGAATTTCTCGCTACACTAATGGACGACCAGTCCATCGCGTCAAATTGACTGACGTGAAGCCAAAATTTGATCATGAATGCTAAAAACTTATGGCTTGATATCAAACACTGGATTTCAAATCGCGCCGTTGCGTCACGTCAGTTCATCGCGCCTACTGATCGTGAGTGTAGAAACCAAGGAGGATAGAATACGTCAAATGACTGATCGTTTATTTCGTCCATAAAGGATTCTACTTTAGAATCCTTCGCTTCGCTCTAAATTCAAAATAACGCCCTCGAGGAACAAAATATTACTTTGTCTCTTTGTAACATAAATAGTTAGTTATTTAATTTTCGAATGTGAAATACTAAATATTCACATAGTCCGTTGGCCCTACGTATGTCACCTTTCGGTTTCGGGGTCGAGAAATCCTATGTTTTCGGGGTCGAGAAATCCGAAAATCGTGATCGCTCCCTCGAAATTCGCATCAGTGGCCCAAAATTGGGAAAAATTGCACCCAAAATTTGTTTTTCGCTAATATCTTGAAAACTATTGCGAATTTCAAAATGCGGTCATTAGAAAGAGCGGAAAAATAGGAAAAATCGGAAACGATCAAAAAACATTTTGGGTGCAATTTTTCCCAATTTTGGGCCACTTTGATGCGGATTTCGAGGGGTCGATAACGTTTTTTAGATTTCTCGACCCCGAAAACATAAGGTAAGCCTTGAGGCAGAATCCTAGTAGATTAAGTCAAGGTCGAGTAGTTTGCAGACCGTATTAGGGCCAACGGACTAACAGGAAATTACTAAAATTAAGAAAGACTTTTATTAACAAGTTCTCCAAAGTGTAGGTTAAAAAATAAAAATGGTCTGGTTTTGAACGGTGTCATTAAGATGGTATCAAATATAATTGACTTGAATTTCCGTTAACAACACCTGTATTAATTATTTACTTATTTTAAGAAAAACTTATTAAAAATACTAGATAGAAAACAAAAATAGCAACAAATATACACGTAACAAAAGTTACTGATGAACGAAGCGGTTCTGATGGTTTAATAATTAATTTTAAGTTAAAATAATTAAAATAAATTTCGTTTATAAAAGCTTTTGGGCCATCGTGAAATTCAAATTGGCAGCTTTACAAAAGGAGGCCCCAGTAAATATTATAATATATCAAATACCTATGGGTATTTGTCATTAGTTATTTTTGGTAAGCAAATTTTTATACTTAAGCAAACTTTTAAATAAAGGTAAGTAAAAGTAACTTATGCTTAACAAGATTAAGAATTAAAATCTTATTTTAATTGACTACACAATCACACAGCAATTATCCAATTCAATATAATGAACTCACATAAATATTTTTCCTGAAATCTCCCAGCAATTCATTTGAGATGTTTATTTAACATTTCCTCGAGTCCGTTAATTAGCTTTGAAATCCAACGCGGAAAGTCGCACACAGGGGTAAAATCAAAAATGTCACACACAAACACCAGATAAACCGGGTACCTCCAGTGTCATAACATAGGAGTACCCGAACTCTTGTGTTAACTTCACTAATTATATTTTACGAGTTGAGACGCACGCACGTTTACGAGTTGAGACGAGCTCACGGCGTGCTCAAGCAACACGTGTACTGAATACGAGAGCGCGCGGGCGACTGACATTTTCAGTCCAATTTCAGTCAGATCTGTTTCAGAGCTTTCGTCTGTTTCCCGCCCAACCAAACTGCGCAAGGCTATCAGACTACGCCACTTCGGGTAGTTAAAGTATAATGGGAATCCCAATTATTATCTGCGCATTCATTGTACTTGATAATGGAATTTGCGGATCATTCAATTAATGTCCAATATTATTTTTGCCTTGAATCTGACAATTTTCTTTTATGAAAGAGATATGTGGTTATATTTTATGAGCACGTTATAAGGGGCGAAAGATACGGTATTCTTCAGCTAGTGATACAAGGAAAAATACAGGGAAAACGGAGCAGAGGCAGAAGAAAGACATCCTGGCTGAAGAATTTAAGACAGTGGTTCGGATTAAGTACCTGCTCCCTCTTTCGCGTAGCAGCTTCCAAGGTCAAGATAGCCATGATGGTCGTGGAACCTTTGTAGAGAAGAAGAAGGTTATATTTTAGCAAAGTAGCAATTGGCATAAAAGTGATACTTGTATAATAAACAACAAATGACTATTATATTTATAACGTTTATTTTTTATGTAAAGATATTTATTGCCTGGATTAACAAATAGGATACTTTTTATCCGGGAAAAATGAAAGGTTTCTGTGGGCGAAAAAAAACGAACAACAGCTTGTACGAAGTCGCGGAAATAAAATAAATAAAGTAATAAGTAAATAACAAGTAATAAGTAAATAAGAAGTAATAGTATTAATTAAGTAATTAAGGAAATAAAGTAAATAAAATAAATACCTAAAACTCTGTTGATATCATACAATTCCATTACAATCTTCGTAGAGCTTATTCTCATAAATTATGGATTCTGTTTTCAGACGTTCATTGTTTTAAGACGTCAAATACATAACCTATTTCCTGGTTATTGCTATCCATCGAAGTTACTTTCATAAATTTTCTTTTATGTTTAGAAGTAAGGAATATATTTTTTGTTACGATTGCCAATTTTTGTTTTTTAAATAATTAACATTTAGTTCTAAGGTATAGAAAAATCTTAACTGTGTATTTTAATGTAAACTTGCTTTTTTAAGTTAAAAGTGTACGAGAAAATAAATAAAAAATATATTCACAAAGCGGATTACATTATACTCGTACGTAAGTGATAATTATGTGCAATAAAAGACTATCCATAATAATATTATAAATGTAAAAGGAACCTGTTACCTATTAAAGTTTTCACTACTCAACCGATCATCCTGAAATTTTAAAATACACATTGTCAGGGCTATAGAAAAGAACATGGGGTACCTTTCATATTATATTATAGAAAAAAAAATGTATGGTTTTCGAGGGAACATTTATAATAAAAATAAAATGCCTGTCAATAGTATAACGGGAATAAAGATGTCAGGTGTTATATATTTTTTTCCAACACGGACGAAGACGCGGACACTAGATAGTATAAAATATTTTATTAGTAGGTAGGTACCATTTCTAAAAAGGATTTGTTATCAATGTAAAATGTAATTTAAAATTAGTGATGTAAAAGCTGGACCAAGTAGAGTAAAACAGCAGAAGTTGAACTTCAGAAATTCTATCAATGTTCAACATTTATATTTTCTTTTCTTTTAAAATAATAATTCTACCTAGCGTCATACATCTACTTTTACATAGTTATTAAACTTTGATCAAAGGACAATAAAAATACGAAGAAATCAATTCACACTATTTATATTATAAACATGAAAGTAATTTTGTCTGTCTGTTACCTTTCCACGCCTTAAATAATCAAAAGATCATAATTAAATTTTGTATACGCTGTTTTAAGCAGTAGTCTTACCTTTAGTCTTTAAGCACCGATATGTAGAGAAATTCAGTTTATCTACTGTTAGCGACGTGCTCATGATTAGTTTTGTTATTTGACCTTTGTATTTGATAAGGTACCTACTTGGTAAATTTATGCTATTATTTTAATTGTTGTAGGTAGACTTATATTTCTTATGAATTTAAAGTATGATATTTTTAAGAAGGTGACGGTAGGTACGTGCGACGCGGCGATTCAATAAAACCGTTCGTTGTTTTCCATGAAAGTCAGTGCCTTTAGTCTATCTGCGCGCAACACACGTGCCTCTCTCACCGAGATTTTTGGTTACGTGTCGCCATTTTGTATTGTCAATTCGGAAATTAAACAGTTTTCAATACTACATTCCTGCGCCCTTTATTTGAGAAGCACCATACCACCTCCGAACATCTTCATCTACTGTTGTTTACCTATAATGTGTTTGCGTAGTGAGAGAGACGTGCGGTCGATCAGCGCCCCCCGGTGACAATACCTCCCTGGCGTGATTAATTTAAATGACTATCTCGACTGCTCTATTTGCATAATCACGCAGACGTGAAATCACTGTATTATTGTTTTCAAAGAAAATTGTTTACGTAAATATTTATTTTATAGTATTTTTTGGCTTATATCAGAATTGATGAGAACTTTAATTTGTACTTTGCAGACATCTGTAAATACTTAACATAACCTATACGAGTACTTTATATAATAAACTAGCGACCCGTCCCAGGTTTTGCACGGATATTTTTTTTCTGCAAATTATATACACAAGCCCTACTCGTCGATCGCTGTTTCCATTATGTAGTGAAAACCTGTGAAAATGTGAAAAAGTCGTTAATTTGGTCAAATTAACGACTTGCTTAACAGTGACAGACGACAGTTTAACAGTGTGTTAAACTGAAAAGCATAAAATAATCTTCTTATTTCATTTTACCTAAGTAATTTTGAGTCGCCGCCGCGCATCACATTTTACGTAATTTTTGCTTGTTTGGCGCCTACTCAAAATTACTTAGGTAAAATGAAATAAGAAGATTATTTTATGCTTTTCAGTTTTTTCGGCGGTTTTATTTTTTGTTAAAAAGTTTTATTTTATATTTTTTTGTGGCTATTATCTAATATTTACTACATGCTTAATTTTTAATTTTCCCACCCCCATTTTCCCACCCTATACGAGACCGACTTCGAGGTATACTATCCATTAAAAAAAGAATTATCATAATCGGACTACTCAGTAAAAAGTTATGCATGGTTATACGCTACAATTGGTGAGTGAACAATCAATCATCCCCTGTTTTCCTACCCTTAGGGTTAGAATTTTTTTCCAAATTAAAATGGGACCCCTTCGGGGGGACACTCTTTCATATAAAAAAAGAATTATCAAAATCGGACCACCCTGTCAAAAGTTATGCGTGATCATACATAAAATAAAAAAAAATAAAAAAATATGCGCGTCGAATTGAGAACCTCCTCCGTTTTTGTTTTTTCGTTTTCGTCGGTTGAAAATTTAGCTACAAATAGTATAATTATGTAAGGAATATTACCTTTTATATTCTTATCCAAATATTGTAATAAATATTATGATTTATGGGTAAATCTACAGATTTGTCGATACACACACACACACACACACACACACACACACACACACACACACACACACACACACACACACACACACACACTTTGTGAAAATGTTGAAAATATTAAATCATTATAAGCCTGACACGAAAACAATATATCAACAGACTTCAAAGTGTTGTCAATACTTTATAAGCGCAACATAAAATAATGCTTTAAATATTCGTTTGTATTCGATAACAATTGTTTGTGAAAGTATACATAAATGCAATAAATCACGTGTGCGGATTTTCGCTGCTTCCAACCACTCGCCATGCATCACTGCGCCGCTGTTGGTTCAACACCGATGTCATGGAAAATCTTTTCCTAAGAATAACAAAGAGACTTTCTGTCCACAAGAGCATGTCACAGTATTCGTATCGCGCTACTTAATATGTACTTTCGATTTGTCAATTACTTTAATATCAATAAACTAGTTAGGTTTATTTAATGTAAACTTATAAACTAAAGGTGGGTTGCACCATCTAACTTTAACGGTAACCATATCGCATCCAGCCGTTAAATCTTCGCTTAAGCACAATATGCGTTGCACCATTTTAACAACGGTTAAAATGACGTCATAACTTAACGACAACCTTGACCGCTCGATATTGGCCGGTCAAAGTTATTGTTTCGGTTAAGTCAACTGTGACAGTTTTGAGACAGGTGACTTTGAATGTTGCCATATTAAAAAAATATTATTACGACAATCTAGGAAAATTACATCATTTTATTATGGCAACCCCTTTAACTTTGACAGTGACAATGCAACATGCGATTGTTAATTTCGACTGTCACCGTTAAAGTTACAGCTAAAGTTAACTTTGACCGTAACAATAACCAAGCCTATGGTGCAACCCACCCTATCTGTTGTGCACGACTTCCTAAATGTCACGCACTGATACTGATGATTTTTAAAATCGACTTTAAAAAAAAGAAATAAATAAAACTGAATGATTAAAACTTCGTCACTCATACTGCAGCAATTCTTTTGTAATTGTGAACTAGCAAATAAATTAAGTTTGGAATCCAATGTCTACCTGACTTTAAGTTATTTAAGCTTCCAAGTGAAGCTGTAAATTTAACTAGCATGAAACGCGTGCTGAGAGGTCGGGTGACTCGGCCAATTGAATATTGAATGTTACCATCTCAATAGCCTTAGTAACGAGATTAGACTCGTCGGGACGATACCCACCCGTTCCAGTTTTGTGGTCCAAGCTACAATTCGCTTGCGATAACGGCTTTACATTTTTTGATTTTTTCGTTTTGTTTGAAAGTGGTTGAAATCATTAAAGAACTAGTCTAATAGAAACCTCAGAGAAATATTGAATGTCATTCAAATTTACGATTATTAGCTAAATGGCAGATTTTGAAAAAGGCAGATTCTTAGAACGGCAGATTCTGGAAATGGCAGATTCTTGAAACGGCAGATTACCCACCAAATTAGTTATATGTAGCATAATAATTAGATCACCATATTTGGTTTAGTTGTCATCTCGCACGATTTTATTTCGTAAGAAATGTGCGAAAAGCCAACTAAATTTTAATTAATTTTCAGTAGTCATCTCGCACACATTATTTCTTGCGTGTGACATGACACCTTCAGAAAATTGTGGTAGGCGATTTGCACACATTGGGTTTTATGTCATTGGGCACAACTATTTATAGGTAATTTGTGTTAATGATTCTGAATTTGACATTATTGGTCATCGAGTGAACTTTCAACTTAACTGCTGACCTTTAATAAAAATCATTAGTACCAGCAGAGCACTAAGTGATGGATACACATCTTTTAATTTCTCTATTGAGAGTAACATTAAGCATACTTTTTATCTACACATTATTTGTTATCTGTATTATTGTTAATTTTTTTTAAATTTATTTTTATAAAAAATAAATCTGCTTTCTAACCCTTTTCCTTGTAAATTAGCGGTTTTATAAAAACAACATAATTATATTAATTTTATATCATTCTGCTTGTATCGACAGTCATATTAGCTGCACTCTTTACTGATTTGCAATGTTCTGTGGAATACACATTTTTTTATTCACAGTGTAGTTGTTTTAACGGTATTTTATTTGATTGGAGAAATCAAAACAACGTTTTTAAATGTTGTTCCAAAGAAACAAGTTAATTAGATTGAACTGAGTTGAATCTATATTCTACCTTGTTAACTAGCTTGTACATATTTATTTAGTTGTGTGTAGACAATCTGGTAGAAAATATCGCATTCTATATAAACATCAGTTACCAAGAAGTTGAGCTTTAAATCTTTTGACAGCAATTTAAAGTTAAAGAAAGTTAACAAAGTTAAAATTGTAAAGTTAAGTTAAAATGTACTTGTAGTATTACCTACTATTTTTGCTCAAATTAGGAGAATTAGCCCGTTGGATGAGTGGTTATATTAGCATGCTTGTCTTAACGCTCTTTTTCATGGTTCCAGGGTTCGATTCCTGGCAGAGTTAACTTTAGTTGGCTAAAGTTGGCTATGGTCTGAATCTGGAAATTAGTGGCAGTGCGCACTACGTTTAATCGCACTGCGTTTAATCGCACTGTGTTTAGTAGCAGTAATCACCCCTCTACAGAAGATCACCGTGAAATAACAAGACGCGATTTTTTGCAGCGTCTATGGCATTGCTTGTGTTATTAGCGACGGTACCATCAAGTGGACCGTCAGCCTGTCCGCCGAACTTAACATAAAAAAATGTATATTTCCTCTCTTTCATGCCTTAGAAACATTTAGCCATAGAATAGCTTCTCATTGAGTCTTAGATATTAGAACAATAGCTTTATGTTCAAAGCACCCGATGTCCTTTCAATAAGCTGGACGATGTGAATACCTACATACGAATATAACCTTCTCTATTTCTCTTTTGCATGGATGCTTTGTGTTTAAAATTATTGTTCTATGAGCCTTGGGTAATCACAAAAGCCTTTTGTGATTACAAATACTAAAAGTTATCTTTATGTATTACAAATACTAAGTTATCTATTATGCTCCATAGAATAAAGGTCACTTATTTCGTGAAATAATTAATGTTCATTACTCTGTAATCATTACCTTACAGAGTAATGAACATTATTTATCATCACAACTTAGATTGTCCTGGCCACGAAAGGTCTCCACAATGATTGGCTTTTCGTCCTTGGCAATTGTTGACTTACTACCAAATAAATGCTGCACGTTTGCCAAATAAATAGAAACGGAATTAATTGGGTAGCTTTACGTGTGCAAACATAATATCACAAACATTGCTCGCGAACCAATTTCTTTTAGATTAAGTTCTTATCAGATGTAGAGTTTGAGCGAGCTTTTTAAGGAAATGGCTCCGAGGAAATTTCGTCATTATACAATGTTTAAAGTTTAACGTTGCAGAAACGATTATTACTAATGTAGGTAAAATATACTATGCTAAATGATAATAATGACAAGTTTAGCATCATGTAATAAAGCTGATAAAAAAGTTACTGACATTGGTCTGGAAATGACTGCGAATTTTTATGGATGAACTTTTGAAATTTGCTGAAAATATTGGTACGGAAACGTTCCTATATGAGTGACATTGTACTCGCACTAAACTATACAAACGCATACTATACGAAATTCAATATACGAAACTCAATATTTTCCAGTTTCAGATCAGAGTCAACTTTGAAAAGTTGTCTACGAAAAAACAGCAAACATTACTGCAGCCATTACGAAATAACTGTGAAACACAGTGTGCCCTGCTATTACTGAATTAAATAAATAATATAAGATCAATTAAAATACTCGTATAACAATTTATTAAAACTGATTTAATTTCCCATTTCCCATCTTTGCGTGTTCATCCTCAAGGTGACAGATGGGGTGCGCTAGACGACGTAATTCTGTTAAGATATTATTATCTATTTCTCGCTAAACTTTAGGAAGTAACAAATTCAATTTATCAATTCTCTTACTGACGAAGCGTTGAATTTGATATTAATATTCATGAAATATACTTTATAAACATTTACTCATTAAAGATGGAAATTGCAAAAACCAATAAAGATCAACAGTACAAAGGCGAGGTTACATGGTGTGGTAAGGCACGCATCATATAAACTGTTTTGGAGGTGTATAATGAACTCTTAATTCCGGAGTTTTTATTTGTAAATATATAAATATAAATATATATATATATATATATATATATATATATATATATATATATATATATATATATATATATATATATATATATGTATATATATATTTATTTATTTATATTTATATATTTACAAATAAAAACTCCTATTGTATATCCTTATATATATCCTAATAATATTATATCTTTTATACTTTATTAGTGACCTATCCACGGCTTCGCGTGAATGCGTGCAAATTATATACTTCTTGGTATCTCGCTCTTTTCTCTAGTGAAAACCGTATCAAATTCGGTTGGGTTGTTTAGTTTAGAAGATAGCAGAGCTACATATATTAGCTGGTGCCCGCGACTGCGTTAGCGTAGAAAAATAAAAAACTATCTAGGCAATATAACCTTTGACCTGTTGTTATTTAATTTTATTTTATTTTATTTTAGATGATCCCTCGGAAACAGTACTTTTTTTCTGAATGAAAAACCTATGTCACTTCCTGTATCCCCGACAACGTGTATGCGAGACTTCATGATGATTGGTCGAGTAGTTAAGGCGTAAAAAGGTAACAGATAGAGTGACTTCCACGATAAGCTGCAGTACCACTGATTTTCATATGTGACGGAAGCTTTCAATTTCAATGAACATCTGTCTGCTTGTTGTTCAATTTAATTATAAAGTTTATAATTAAACATTTTCGTTAACTTTTTTCTAATTAACTGTACACGCAAGTTTTAATTGAACCTCACGTTGCAGCTGAGTGTACTCCACAATTTGTAATTGATAACAAACTAACAACACTCGTTGAGGCTCTAGAAGCATCAGTTGACTCTTGGTGTAATTAATACCTCAGGTGTTCCTTTAGGTTAATCAACATTACTGAGGTTCGTTAAGTGTACGAAGTTTGATGAGAAGAGAAATCAGAGTGATTCAACGTGCATAACATTTATGAGATCAACTCTGTGTTTATACTAGTTGACTTTTAAGCTTTTAACCAGAGAAAAGTTCTGCATACTAAAAGTGGAATGGCAAAGTTAGTATGGATCTGAAATAATGTGATGTCGATGCACAGACGTCAATGCAACGAATATTTATAGTTGTAAAACATACCTACAACATTTCCTTCCTGTAATACTTTATTGAGTCTTAGCCCCGCCACATACGTACGTTTTCCGAATTCGATTTCCGGATTCGCTTTCCGCGTTCGGAATTCCGTGTGCTTAGCCGTGTGCTTAGCGCACACGTTCGGAATTTGCATTCGGAACGCACGGGCCCACATTCGAAACGTACGTACGGAAAAAAAACGAACGTGTGCGGAAGTCAATGTATTTTCTATAGATTTGATGCATTCGGGTCTCCGAACGCAGAAAACGTATTCGGAAATCGAATTCGGGAAACGTACGTGTGTAGCCGGGCTTATTTTCAAAAATTGAGGATTATTATCAAATTACGAAATAATATTCCATCTTCTCATCTTCATGATATACTCACTATACTTATAGAATTATATACAATACTAGCGACCCGCTCCTGGTTTGCTACCAAACTTCACGGGATTACCCGCTGGACTAATCTGAAGATTGTCTGAAAGTTTCATCAAAATCGATTCATAGGGAACATACACACACATATCGTCTTTTATATATTAATTAATAAGAGATATCCATACTATACTTACTATACTTATCCATATTAATATTATAAACGTGAAAGCAATTGTCCAATCATCAACTATCAATGCAAAGCCAAAACGAGTAAATGGATAACTCCTCCGCCCGCCCGAATTGTCATGTATTTTTACCTATTATTTTTATAGACAACTCGCCCGCTAGTATAACGTACAGTCCGTTACATAGAGGTATTAAATGAATTTCTAAACTAGAATTTTATTATTTCTTACCACAGGTACTTACCTAATAGGCTTTACTTTTAATAGGTATACAATTAAAAATACAAATTTCTCTGTCTTTACCATTAAATTGTGTTATGTATAGTTAAAACATATAACTATACTATAACATATTCGCAATTCGATGTACTTACATTATTTTTGTCCGTGATACTTTTGCACTAAACCGCATAGTTATTAAATCTAGTAAGCTAAAATTTGGAACATAGATTTATTTTATAACGTACGTAAGCATCCGCTAACAAAGGAATCAACCAGAGTATATTCTTATTAATTACATTTATGATAAACATGTTTTCATTTAGTTTGCTCGGTTGATTGTGTACAAAAATTAGCCAGGCAAATGAACGTACCGGAAATTGAACATCATATGATTGCGTGAACAGAATTAATTTCCGCCCTTCCCACTGAAACGTAATGCATACGTTTTAATTTCCAAGAGTCATGCGGTTCTTCCGGTTAGAAATACCTCCATGGGTTATGTAAATACAATTCGAACAAAGTTCAAATGAACATCTATTAGCTAATGGTCCGTTCAGGCTATTTGTTTTCCAATTCAATCTCTCTGCTTGCAGGAATGTCGCTTATACTCGTATTCAAAACTAATAACTAATGTACTATCGCGGTCAAGGGAGCAGTCCCACCGTAAGGAACAATTTCGTGTGCACATTTTGTATTTATCTTTGTTCCTACTTCAAATACCTACTCGTATTTCGTATTATAACATTTACGTTACTATGAAAGCCTCAATTCAACGTTAGACAAATTTGTATGAAAAGTGGGTCTGCTCCATTGACCGCGATAGTACACTTCGCACAAGCACAATAACTAATTCTAAAGATGTAAAATTTGTTTTGTTTACATTAACAATGAATGGATTTTTTTCACTGGATAGTGACACTTTTTATTTTGATTTTGATTTTGAAATAATAAAGTCGAGTGAAAAACATGTAAATATACAAGTATCATATGAAAATATTCTCCAAACAATAGCGCAGTGGGTTTTTTTCTAACACTTTTTACACAAAATGCTCACTCCAAATCTCTGTAGCTTCAGCTGTAATTTCTGTCAGTGACAGCTAGACGAGGTTACTGATCGATTTCTTTAATAGCAAAAATCTTTATAATACTATTTATAATAGGGGCATTCCAAAGTGACGGGTGGGACATTGGGACTCATTTTTGCTTCTAAAAGTAGTAATTTATTAACAAAATGATTATTCAAAATTACCACATATGTAACCAGATAGTTTATGAACATAAAACTTACAAAATAAAAAAATAAAATTAATTACTTTATGCCAAAAATTTGCATTTTCCAAAAGTGGCGGTTGGGACAGCAAAGTCACCCACCCATCTGAGTAGAGAGTTTTACCATTAAACTAAAGACAAACTAGAAACATTTTGTTAAGAGGATTTTTTGTATGTGTTGCTTCTAGAATGCCTTAATATAATTTAGAACTTTATTAGTATTATTATTGTGATCAGAATTTATAAAATATATTTTTAAGTTGTGACGGGTGGGACAGCATTTTGTGACGGGTGGGACGAGTCACAATTATATGTGAATAAAATACATGTTATGCATATTTATTACATACTTTTAATTAAAATATATTTAAAACAATGAAATTAAAGAATATTTGAAACAATAAAATGGAAATACAGACTATTTTTCTTTTCACCGCGAATATTATCTTACAATTACTTACCACTAATGTAAACTCCAGGAATTGTATTTTTTTCTTTCCTAACAATGTTTTACCAGCACACATGAAAAAGCGCGCAAAAAAAGTGTTGCCAACATGAAGAAAAAATATTATACCATACAAAGCCCCGATGCGGCTGTGTTCAAAAACACGAAAAAAATAAAATCTTGTAAAAAAATTAAAAAAAATGAAAATTGTTGCTGTTTTATGATAAATCAGTACATTGGCTTTATTGTACTGAAAAATAAAATAACAAATTATACATTTTATTTTTTGTCCTGAGGTGAAATCTTCGCTGGAATGCCCCGATACTTAATGAGCTTAAGAAAACACAGGCAGGCATAGATATACTTTATGTTGTTAATAGGCATTTCATTAAATAAAAAGTTAACACTGACAGGCACAGTTGTCTTTCTGGTATAGGTGACTTATAGGATAATAAGGTGTGGTTTAGTTGATTCGTGAACTGTCCCAGATCGCCAGCAGTAATGTTGGTGATGAGATGTTTGCTAATCCAAGATCCAGTTATATTTACCAATTCTAAGACATTCATTCGAATTTTCGTAATATTTATGAAACGTGCAGCAATTTATTGCTAGAAAAAGGAAATGTAAGATTAGTTCTAAAGGTCGACATAGCAGCAATTGGCTACGTAGAGTCAACTAACTATCTCACCTTTGGAACAAGAGAAAGAAAATTACTGTCTTGGCTTGTAGAGACCGTCACGCCTGAGTCGACTAGTAATTTCAATATCTCAGTTTACTTAAAATTATGTTATTGAAGAAAGCAGTTCAATCAGTTTTGTATGGAGATTTTTTTATATATATTTCGTTTTAACAGTTGAAACTTGTACCATTAGATAGGAAGAAATTCTAAATTATACTGGGAAAATATCGTGTAATTTGGTAATGGGGTTTCATAGATATTTAAGTTTGAAAGTAAAAAAAGTAAAAAAAAGTAAAAAAAAAAAAGTTTGAAGTTTTTTTTTTTTAAAACGGAGAAGGTTTTCAATTCGACGCGTATATATATTATATACATATTATATAATATATAAAATAAAAACTTAAACTAATGTAAGTCTACCTAAGTAATTTTAAGTCGCCGCCGCGCATCACTTAAGAGTGTTTAATTATTATTTTTTTAAGTTTTTTAATTGTCGAATGTACTTCTTATTTACATAATCTGAAATAATCACAGGGAAATTACTGAAAGTGTAAGTTAAAAAAAAAGCAATGGCCTTATCTTGAACGATCTTCAATTACTATTGAATTTAAAAAATAATTTAAATTAATTTTACCACTTATTTTTTTTTAATTACAAAGTCTATTTCTATTTTTAATAACCATCAAAGCAAGCAGCCTAATACTGTACCTCTGAATAAATCAATCGATCGTTTACTAAATATCTTACCGAGTCAGATAAACTGACCCGGCGTGGGTCAATGATGAAAACTATCCGAGCGGAAGAGTGATAACGTTTCGCTTCTCCTCTCTATTTTAGACGTTGCTACTCCTCATGAATAACTGGCGTGATAGTATTAAATTCAGGAGCTGTGCAAATTTAAGGCAGTACCCATGAAAGAGAAAAAATTGTCAGTAGTAGTTCTTCTTACCTTCAAAAACTCCATGACTCCTTATTCCTTTAGCAGCGAGAGTCGAATATTTTCTTATCCAATTCGCCAGAGTCGTATATATACGACAAATTCCTCTCCTTGGATAACGTTTATTTTTAAATCAATGCGTTGCTTTCTCTTTAAAAAAAAACAGGAGTCAAGCGCTAGGGGCATACTCCTACAAAACCAAGCGGTTAAAGGGTTAAACTTATTTTTCAACTGACTTCCAAAAAAGGAAGAGTTTCTCAATTCGACTGTATTTTTTTTAATGTTTGTTACCTCATAACTTTCGACTTGGTGAAACAATTTTGATGATTCTCTTTTTATTTGAAAGTTGGTGCTTCTCGTATGGTCCCATTTGAATTTGGTCCAGTTCTGACAATGGCATCCATGAGAAAACTATTTGATGTCGGTTTTTTTTAAAGAGTTATTTATACAACTCTTACGTAGTAAGTTATTGAATTTACAATTGCAATCAAGAATTTGCAATTACTATCCGTCCCTAATCCCTTATCTTTAATACTATTATGCTCGGCAGCGCATTTCTGAAACGTACCTGTATCTTATTTTTATGTCAATGTGGTTTTTTTTTTTGTAGTTTAAGAGGACTTCCCATTATATTCGAA
This sequence comes from Synanthedon formicaeformis, assembly GCA_945859745.1. Classification (NCBI taxonomy): domain Eukaryota; kingdom Metazoa; phylum Arthropoda; class Insecta; order Lepidoptera; family Sesiidae; genus Synanthedon; species Synanthedon formicaeformis. The sequence continues at coordinate 2,500,811 of OX243964.1, forward strand.
GAAGTCTTTCAAGACACGCTCTGAATGTGATAAACATTCAGAGGTATTCTGAGTCGGAATCAATACTAATAATAAATCTGTAAGGGTTGGTCATGGAGTTAAAGTTACAAACGAGTTACAAATTACCACATATGTAACCAGATAGTTTATGAACATAAAACTTACAAAATAAAAAAATAAAATTAATTACTTTATGCCAAAAATTTGCATTTTCCAAAAGTGGCGGTTGGGACAGCAAAGTCACCCACCCATCTGAGTAGAGAGTTTTACCATTAAACTAAAGACAAACTAGAAACATTTTGTTAAGAGGATTTTTTGTATGTGTTGCTTCTAGAATGCCTTAATATAATTTAGAACTTTATTAGTATTATTATTGTGATCAGAATTTATAAAATATATTTTTAAGTTGTGACGGGTGGGACAGCATTTTGTGACGGGTGGGACGAGTCACAATTATATGTGAATAAAATACATGTTATGCATATTTATTACATACTTTTAATTAAAATATATTTAAAACAATGAAATTAAAGAATATTTGAAACAATAAAATGGAAATACAGACTATTTTTCTTTTCACCGCGAATATTATCTTACAATTACTTACCACTAATGTAAACTCCAGGAATTGTATTTTTTTCTTTCCTAACAATGTTTTACCAGCACACATGAAAAAGCGCGCAAAAAAAGTGTTGCCAACATGAAGAAAAAATATTATACCATACAAAGCCCCGATGCGGCTGTGTTCAAAAACACGAAAAAAATAAAATCTTGTAAAAAAATTAAAAAAAATGAAAATTGTTGCTGTTTTATGATAAATCAGTACATTGGCTTTATTGTACTGAAAAATAAAATAACAAATTATACATTTTATTTTTTGTCCTGAGGTGAAATCTTCGCTGGAATGCCCCGATACTTAATGAGCTTAAGAAAACACAGGCAGGCATAGATATACTTTATGTTGTTAATAGGCATTTCATTAAATAAAAAGTTAACACTGACAGGCACAGTTGTCTTTCTGGTATAGGTGACTTATAGGATAATAAGGTGTGGTTTAGTTGATTCGTGAACTGTCCCAGATCGCCAGCAGTAATGTTGGTGATGAGATGTTTGCTAATCCAAGATCCAGTTATATTTACCAATTCTAAGACATTCATTCGAATTTTCGTAATATTTATGAAACGTGCAGCAATTTATTGCTAGAAAAAGGAAATGTAAGATTAGTTCTAAAGGTCGACATAGCAGCAATTGGCTACGTAGAGTCAACTAACTATCTCACCTTTGGAACAAGAGAAAGAAAATTACTGTCTTGGCTTGTAGAGACCGTCACGCCTGAGTCGACTAGTAATTTCAATATCTCAGTTTACTTAAAATTATGTTATTGAAGAAAGCAGTTCAATCAGTTTTGTATGGAGATTTTTTTATATATATTTCGTTTTAACAGTTGAAACTTGTACCATTAGATAGGAAGAAATTCTAAATTATACTGGGAAAATATCGTGTAATTTGGTAATGGGGTTTCATAGATATTTAAGTTTGAAAGTAAAAAAAGTAAAAAAAAGTAAAAAAAAAAAGTTTGAAGTTTTTTTTTTTTAAAACGGAGAAGGTTTTCAATTCGACGCGTATATATATTATATACATATTATATAATATATAAAATAAAAACTTAAACTAATGTAAGTCTACCTAAGTAATTTTAAGTCGCCGCCGCGCATCACTTAAGAGTGTTTAATTATTATTTTTTTAAGTTTTTTAATTGTCGAATGTACTTCTTATTTACATAATCTGAAATAATCACAGGGAAATTACTGAAAGTGTAAGTTAAAAAAAAAGCAATGGCCTTATCTTGAACGATCTTCAATTACTATTGAATTTAAAAAATAATTTAAATTAATTTTACCACTTATTTTTTTTTAATTACAAAGTCTATTTCTATTTTTAATAACCATCAAAGCAAGCAGCCTAATACTGTACCTCTGAATAAATCAATCGATCGTTTACTAAATATCTTACCGAGTCAGATAAACTGACCCGGCGTGGGTCAATGATGAAAACTATCCGAGCGGAAGAGTGATAACGTTTCGCTTCTCCTCTCTATTTTAGACGTTGCTACTCCTCATGAATAACTGGCGTGATAGTATTAAATTCAGGAGCTGTGCAAATTTAAGGCAGTACCCATGAAAGAGAAAAAATTGTCAGTAGTAGTTCTTCTTACCTTCAAAAACTCCATGACTCCTTATTCCTTTAGTCGCGAGGATCTATTTTCTTATCCATTTCGCCAGAGTCGACGACAAATTCCTCTCCTTGGATAACGTTTATTTTTAAATCAATGCGTTGCTTTCTCTTTAAAAAAAACACGAGTCAAGCGCTAGGGGCATACTCCTACAAAACCAAGCGGTTAAAGGGTTAAACTTATTTTTCAACTGATTTCCAAAAAAGTAAGTTTCTCAATTAGACTGCATTTTTTTTAATGTTTGTTACCTCATAACTTTCGACTTGGTGAAACAATTTTGATGATTTTTTTTTTATTTGAAAGTTGGTGCTTCTCGTATGGTCCCATATGAATTTGGTCCAGTTCTGACAATGGCATCCATGAGAAAACTATTTGATGTCGGTTTTTTTTAAAGAGTTATTTATACAACTCTTACGTAGTAAGTTATTGAATTTACAATTGCAATCAAGTTATATACTACTATCCGTCCCTAATCCCTTATCTTTAATACTATTATGCTCGGCAGCGCATTTCTGAAACGTACCTGTATCTTATTTTTATGTCAATGTGGTTTTTTTTTTGTAGTTTAAGAGGACTTCCCATTATATTCGAAGAAGTCTTTCAAGACACGCTCTGAATGTGATAAACATTCAGAGGTATTCTGAGTCGGAATCAATACTAATAATAAATCTGTAAGGGTTGGTCATGGAGTCAGTTACTTTGTTTTCAGAGATATAGTGTTTATAGGCTCTATACATGATACTGAAACTAAATTGACAATTTTTAGAATTTTTTTCTGTATGTAAGTATGTATGTTCCTCCATAACTCTTAAACGAATCAACTGATTTTCATGAAACTTGGTGGATAAACATTTAGACGTACGGGACACAAGATAGGCTACTTTTTCTTTTTCAACGCGGACGAAGTCGCGGGCGCCAGCTAGTGTACAAATAAAATTTCAACCCTACAATTAATTTCTTTGCAAAATATTTGTTTTAGAATACAGGATAAATTAAGCTCAAATGTTTAGGTATGGCAATACGCCGAGAGCGACAGGCGCGGTTAACTTTTCGACTGTTTTATTATTTTCTGAAATTCTATTGTTATACGAATCCCCTCTAATACGATTTCACGCTCGCTTTTACCGCCAGTAATTTAAAAGATTATTTTATATCGCGAAATTTTATACGTACGTAGAGTATAAATTTTAACGAATCCGGGCAAACGTCGACCCTTATCTACGTGTTAAAGGGGATTGCACACGCCATTGCTCTATTGAGTTCCAATTAGGGCATTTTTAGTGTTAGAAAAAAAAATACTAGCACAAAATATATGCTGGATATTGGTTGGATATGGATAGGGAGAGTTTAATTGCTGTGCAGTGGATGCTGGATATTGAATTGAAAATTTATAACTTATTTAATAACTAGCTGGTGCTTGCGACTTTGTCCGCGTTGAAAAAGAAAAAAAGTAGCCTATCTTGTGTCCCGTACGTCTAAATGTTTAACTACCAAGTTTCATGAAAATCAGTTAATTCGTTTAAGAGTTATGGAGTAACATACATACATACATACATACAATACCTACACTTACAGATTTATTATTAGTATTGATGATTGATGATATTGATTGATGATTTAATAATTACACACTATATGAATTAACTAAAATAATGTAAAACACGTCCACATCAATATCATTAACAGCCTGTGTCTCTCCACTGCTGGATATAGTTGTAGGCTTCTCCCAAGGCTCGCTAGCACCGACTGTCTTCTGTTTTTTGCATCCAGCCGCTTCCTGAGAAGCCCTTTAGGTTGTCTATCCTTCTGCGACAGTTGTGACCAGCCCATTGCCACTTTAGCTTGCTGAATTTCTTGATTATGTCGAAAAACCTTGGTTCTTCTGCGAATTTCCGAATTCCTGCTCCTATCCTACTTTATTTAACTAAAAAAAAATGTAAATAACACGCGGACAAAGGCTAGTAATGTTATCAAAACAATTCAGTAGTGTATTCCTGGTCTGGATTTAAAATTTCAACTTCTTCAAAAATTATTTTTTACAAAGTACAAAAATCATTTTTTTTTAAATTTAAAACCACGTAAGCTGCAGACTTCAAACATAAAATTTCCACATTAATATTTCCACAATGTGCGTATTTCAAATAAAGTAATACAAGAAATGGTAAATAAAATCTTATCTATAACATGATTCTAGTGTGTAAGGCGCTTAATAAAGGTTCCCATATCACCCCAAATATGTTCCCTAATGAGTAAAAATATTAATAGATAATTAATTATAATCGTGAAAGCAATATTTTATTGTTAACCTGCGCCAGTAATAAATTTCCCAGCGGAAAATGTGGGTTGGCTTGTAGGGACCAGAGCGAGTTTGGTTTTATCGGTGATTAAAACTATATGGTTTTGTATTAAAATTTTGTGTTCTGTCAAAATTAATTCACATTTCATACAAATATGTTTCGTTCATTTTCGTTCATAATTTTTCAATAGGTATAATACAGCTGCATTTTATGGAGAGTTGCCAATAATAATTAATATTGAAACTCTTAATTGGCAATCTGTAGGTATTACATATAGGTACCCATAAATACTTAACGTTGACAGTATCAACATTATATATAATTACTAGTGACCTGCTTCGGGGTGCAATTTATATATCCTATCTTTTAAGTTGGACCAAATTACACATAGTTACGAAGTTTAATCAAATTCGGTTCAGTAGTTTAGGAGTTTATCACGCACAAACATGTGACACGTAATTTTTATATATAGAGAGACTAGTTGGTGCCTGCGACTTCGTCCCCGATTAAAAAGATAAAGTAGCCTATCCTGTAACGAATTAACTGATGAAAATCAGTTAATTCGTTACAGGATACATACATACATACATACATACATACATACATACATACATACATACATACATACATACATACATACATACATACATACATACATACATACATACATACATACATGTATACATACATACATACATACATACATACATACATACATACATACATACATACATACATACATACATACAGAAAAAAATTCTAAAAATGGCCAATTTAATTTCGGTATCATGTATAGAGCCTATAAACACGATATCTCTGAAAACAAAGTAACTTACTCCATGACCAACCCTTACAGATTTATTATTAGTATTGATATATGTTTTAAGAAGAGGACGAAATATTTGACTACGAGTATGTGAATAATTTAGTATTGACATCGTCAAATAAATTGATAGCGACCCGCCTCCGGCTTTGCACGGTGGGATTTTTTTCTATATATCTCTATTTCTATCAAAAGAGCATTTGCATTAAAAAAATTGCACCCGTGTGAAGATGGAACCGGGTCGCTAATAAACTTATAAAAAGCTTAAATATATTTAGATTATTTAGGAGACCCATATTATAAGATTTATCCCATAAAGTTTAATCTTAAAAGAAAACTAAAATACCTACTGAGCACACTGATCTCTTTTAAGAGGTGAAATATTAATGAAAAATAAAAAAAACGTTCATACCAGATATGGAACATTGCATCACACACGATAACAGTAAAACGTGAAAATATATTTAAAATAAAAATTGAAAGTCATCATAAAATAACGCATTTTCAATTCGGCGCAAAATAAACCGATAACAAAGTGTGCAATTTTTACACAGCATCGGAAATTGGTGTCATGTATTGGGTAGGTATATTTTTATAGTTAATTTTTTTAAAGTTATAACTATGTGTACTATGGACTTTAATATAAGATAGGGAATTTCGCTCTCGTCCTTCAAGAGGAGGACCTCCTCCAATTAAAAAAAAATCAGCCGTTGAGGTTCATAATTTTATTTTTTACTTCTCTTAGCTTAGAGAGCTTTCGTCGTTGCATTCATTTCAATGGCAATTATATTCTTAGGGCCTCTTTCACAAACTACATGTAAAGTGTTGATTAGTTACTTTTAGGAATACTTTTCTGTTATATTGAATTATGCACTCAGTTTACTGCATCATTCAATAGCCGAATGGTACAAACGGTGCAAGGTATATCAGCTCCATTATCCCCGGTTACCGGCGACTTTAAATGACAGTTTGGCCTACTTGACGTTTGAGAAAGAGGCGCTTAGTGTAATTTGAATTTTCAGATAGTATAAATAAAATTATTTTAAATCATAATTCATGTTATAGAAAAGGTTTATCAAGGCGGTCACAATGAGATGCTTGCTTAACATTTATTTAACATTTGCTTTAACATTTAAGACTGATTTTATATTATAAAAGATGGAAGACACTTGATGGTAGTTGGTTACCACCGCCTAAGAACATAAGTAACACGATTGAGGGTTCAAAAGCCCTGCCAACTTTGCAGAAATTTGTTTGAATAACAAATTTATGTTCGTAAAATATGAGAAATTTTCTCATGAAGCATTCTTAGCCTCAAACAAAAGAAAAGTGATTATTTCTAAATAAATACACAAACAATAGGTATTCCTTTATATACAATTAGGTCTCCCCAAGATTCAAATGGCTCCTCTCTGAAAACAATAGCTTTGATCAGCCTATCAAAGACATTTTTGATCATAAATAAATGTACAATAAAAACACAAGAACACGTCAGACAGAAATAAAATATGCGTCCAAAATTTATTTGAAGAGAATCTTAGTTCCACTCTCAATACGTTTCTTGGCAGTCATGTAGCCAAAAAGCTATCAAAAACATAGTAATCTGGCGCTACAAAGTTAACTAAATATTTTTAAGAGAATTACCAATAAACACTCTTATACTTTTTAGGGAAAATCTATCATATTTCTTGCATTTGTATGGACGTCAGCAAGTGCAGTTCGACTACATACGATATTTCAATTCCTTGACGGGTACACGTCTCGACACAACATAAGAGGCTATCTACATATCGGAGAGGAATACTCCGTGTTTCTAAGACAACCTAAGTCGCACGACAGATATTTGATATACGAGTTGTATGAAACGAGAGGTTTGAATGATATCGTTGGCAAGTCCAAGCCGCGAACGATTGCAATATCAATGATCCCGGTAACCTACTTAAAAGAACAATTGAAAACATTCCGGCAAGAGTTATATAAAGCTAAATATATTAACCCAACAGTGATTCCCGGGACTCAAGTGAAAACGCTGAAAGAATGGCAGATCGAAAACGCTTTAATTCTACGAACAGGATTGTCTCAAGAATATAAGCCAGCAGTTTTAAAGACTATTTTGTAATAGATGTAGTAAATATTTAATAAAGAAATTAATACGACAAATAAATTTAAATTTATTTGACTAGCCCCTTGGGTAAAGTAAAAATATAGCTAAATTCGCTTACAGCCATATTAGAACTAAGGGATAGAAGGAAGGGGCAGGGAAATGCTTTCTGGCATTCACTCACTGACCGAAAAACAGCACACATGCTGTTATTTCACGTGATCTTGTGTAAGGATGAACACCGATTTTTTTTTAATTATTGAACATGTAAGTCCAACCTTGTCCTAGACTTACGGTAACGAATTTTGTTTTCTAGTTTTCGTACTTCAGTATTTTACTTTAGTAATATTTTTTATATATTCATTTTTAATAATTATTATTTAATATTTTACGTATTTAGTATTTTAGTTTTCGAAAAAAAATGCGCTCTATGTGAACAAACTTTTTTTTTATTTAATTTTTTTTGTTTATAACTTATTCAATATCTTAAGATGATGTCCACGCGAACGAAGTCGTGGGCATAAACTAGTATTTATTAATATGTATCACTAGACATAAGATTTTGAATGATAATGGGAAAAAGTTAATTCTACAACTATCATTCGTTGCGTAGTAAGAGCAGAAACATCATTGGAATTGATATAATATGATAATTCTTAATATTCAGTACTTGAAGGCACGTGTGCGATCATCCATCATCCTAGTACTAGCTGATAACGAGTTGCCACTTGCACGCTACTTTGCACCTCTACTATAGATTTCCGCTCATAAAAATATATTATGATCCGTTTTTGATGTGAATTTCACGTCTTTTAAATATGCTTCCATAGTGGAAAGCAATTCAGAAAGCTGAAACAAAATCGAGGGATAGAGTTTGATGCTGTAGATTTACATTCAAAACTTAATTACACAACTGGATAGCTAAAGGATCAAAGATTTTTTTTGGTATATGCATCGAAATACTACTATGGAAATTGCGTCACAAATGCCAAAGCGGCACATAAAAAGAACGCCTTTGACAGGCGGACTCTTGCCTTCACGCGTCAATGGTAAAAGGTAGTAACGATCAACTTGTACTATTTCATTTTAAACTCTAATGGGTTGACGTAAAAACACCTTTTCATTAAATTACGTACTTATTATTATGTTTGTTTTGTTTTAAATGACAGTTCATGCTCTACGCATATGTCACTTTTAAATATTCCATAAAATTCGTAGTGTTTTGTATGGCACGCGGGTTCCATGTTGTAGTAGTTTGATGGGTATATGGTTTATTCGAATTCGTTGGAATGTAGAAGCCTTTCAGGTCGAAGCCGTCTGTGCGCCTGGCCGTAGCGCGTCTCACGCTACGCTTTCCGATTCGCAACCTCCATTCTAAAACTTTTCTGCCCCATCGACCCATCTACGACAGATGTAACCGGCCCATTGCCATTTAACTTAATAATTCTCTTAGCTATCTAGACTACCATGGTTTTACGGCGAATTTCAGAATTTCTGATCTTATCCACCAAAGAAACTCCAAGCATAGCTCGCTGAGCGACTGGAAGAACTCGGAGAGATGTTGGATAGCCTTAATGTCGCCTTACGCGCGTAGTACTTGGGATAAATTTTCACAAGACTAAAATTGACCATATAACGACCATATCGCTGCTTAAAAACTAAAGGGCCATAAAACAAAAAAATCCAAAAATGTTTTTATTCCAAAAATACAATCACAATCCTTCATATTGTATGTTGCAAAAAGACTTATTCCATATTTAGTATATTTTGATCATTTTTTATATATTCAAATGTAACTTATATGCTTATATCTCTTCTAGTATTCAGTTTATTATAAAATTACTTAAAACATTTAATGCTACTTAAAAATACGCTTCTAACGATGTATAATATGCATATATTTGATATAATATCTAATAAGAAAAAAATTGACAAAAAATTTTTTTTTTCTTCGATTAGCTCTCCTTTAAAATGTGTAATTTTGATTTGTGGCCTTTTAGTTTTTAAGCAGCGATATATTCTCTTAGGATCTGTTACCGTAAGCTTGTGACTCTTAAATTTCTACAGTACGATCCAGTTGGGCTACTTTTGGGAAACTACTCTCAACGCCACTCCCGCAATAAGTCTAAAATAATTAGAAATACGAATAAGAATATTAAAGGTAATTAGAAATAAGTAGGAAATAAGAAAGGTATCCATATCACCTAACGTTTATTTAACACTCGACTGGGTTCATAGTAGGGGAGTCGCCTTCATTATGGGATAATTTATTGCCCAAGCCGCGAGGAAAGGGTTCATCAAGCATGACATCTCATGTAAAAGGGGAAAAGGATCGGTGCATCGTAATGTTATTTGGTAACACAAGAATAATGAGCTTATTAAGAAGTGATAGATCTTCAGCTTTATTGTATGAAATTTCTCACACAAGTTAAGGGTGACTACATTGATTCTGAGTGACGCAAGTAAAACAGGCTGATTCATTTTAAATTAAATAAAAAGAACACATTAAAAAAGGGCATAATTATTAATAGATGGCGTAAAAAATAGCTGCGAATTGAACTATTAAATAAAAAAAATATTTGTACAATTCTATTCGACCATTGTCAAATTAATTACTGTTTTCAAAGAGTGGTCCGTAAATCCATTCGAAAGCTCCTGGACTCGCTGAAATGCACTTTGCGAGTGCTCAAAGCGTTTTCAAAAATATTTTTTTCCTCTTCAATAGATGTTTTCTCCGGAGAGTTCACAAGAAGCGCCCGTTAAGTAGACAAATAACGTTCAACAAAATATTTTTCCTTCTCTTTGTTTTTGATGAGTTCCCTCCCCATTTATTCTGGGCCTGCTTCCGTTTTATATTGTTTTTGTGGATAATAGCTTTATCCGAATTAACCGTCAAAGTTTCTGCTTCAATAGCAAACCTCTACTTGTTTCAAAAAAGTATCGTAAACCGAATTAAACTCTTGAATCGTTTATTTGCTACAAGGTTTTTAAAAAGTAAATTAATGTTTGTCAATGAATATGTCCTAGTGTATCTTGTATTTTGTCTGTTGCATACAATGATATTTCAATTAGTTTGCTTTAGTTAGTCAATTACATAGTTGTAGGTGGTTTGAAATTAGTGGTAGGGCTCACTAAACGCAGTCAATCGGGCAGCCTATTTGGTACCAATAACAACCCCATTGCAGAAAGTCACAGTGAAATAACAGCTGATGTTTCAGTGAGTGAGTAAAGGATGCTATAGTCCATTCCCCTAACCCTTCTTAAATCTTTTCTTCTTAATCCTACTTTGGTCGGCAGTGCATAGATAGAAAAGAAATTAGTACATTCAAGTAAATATAAAGCGCCCCACGCCGCGTTTTCTAATACGTGGCCTTCACTCGAAAATTCGTATGTATATATCGCTGCTTAAAAACTAAAGGGCCACAAATAAAAATTACACTTTTTACAGGAGAGCTAATCGAAAAAAATTAAATTATTTTTGTTTATTTTTTTTTTCTTATTAGATATATATCAAATATATGCATATTATACATCGTTAGAAGCGTATTTTTAAGTAGCATTTAATGTTTTTAGTACTTTTATAATAAACGGAATACTAGAGGAGATATAAGCATATAAGTTACTTTTGGATATACAAAAAATGATCAAAATAAACTAAATATGGAATAAAACAATAAGTCTTTTTGCAACATACGAGTACAATATGAAGGATTGTGATTGTATTTTTGCAATAAAAACATTTTTAGATTTTTTGTTTTATGCCCCTTTAGTTTTTAAGCAGCGATATGTAGGTATACTTAAACTAGCGATGGAGTTGCGGAAGAGTGTGTCCAACCTCGCAACTTCGCCTTATAGCGAACGCGGAGGACGCTATTAGGTTTAGTTGGTAGGTCTTCCCCAATACCATCTAGGGGCAGGAGTCCGACATAACCCACCGGTCTGTCCCCAGGCCGGTGGGTATCCATGATGGATTCGTCTTGTAAAAAAAAGGTATACTTAAACTAAAATTATTTCATACCTCTTTGTTTGCCAGCCCTCGCTCTTTTTGTAGCTAGTTAAAATTCTAATTAAAGCGCATGCTCAAACCGCAAAATTCCACTCATATCCGTATTCATTGTACACCAAAACATTGCAAAACGATGTGTTTACACACGACGTTTCGTAAGATTCACATACAACCAGAAGTTGGTTGGTTAACGTTGTTAGATTTACAGTGTACTAATTTCTCTATTCTTCTAAAATATAGACAAACTTTGCACAATCAAGATGCATATTAAATATGCAATATACAGAAGTATTAGAGATTTATGAATAAATTGTATTTATCTAAAAGTCAATACAGGCTAGATACCTGCCACCGGTTTCGCACGGATCCATTTTTTTTGCAAATTATATACACAAACCTTCCTAGTCTTCAGCACACTCGCAGCATTTGTGGCGTTACCATAACCATTGAGTCTAGGATAAAACTTGGCATTCAGATGGACCATGTACTAGATTAAGTTATAGGATAAATAAGTATATATTCAATGGAGAAACGTGTAGCAACAGAACTTCAATAAGAATTCATTAAGTATACCTACTTATCTCGCATCTTTCAATAGAAAATTACATAAAACGAGCGTCTTCAGAAAGCTTTGAAAGTAGAGGCTTGAAATTGTCTACAATAAAATATTAAAAGTATAATATTAAATGTAGCCATTCAAGCTCGGATAACTGAGAATTCAAGGGTGAATTAATATTTGAGGCGTTACATTAGTCTTTATTGGTCCAAGTTCTCTAATTAATTCTTTGATTGTGTGGGATTTACTGACCAAAGAGGGGTATCTCTTTTAATTTAAGCTCATATTCTTGTTTTCAATATTAAAATATATTATCTTCTTCTTTATAAATAAACATGAATCACTAAATGAATCACTAAATCGCTTGGACCGATTTTCATTCTGTCTTCACTCATGGATTTATAGAGGGACAATCAGGTAAGGTTTTTACATAAAAAAAATGCACCCCAGGCGAAGCCGGGAGCGGGTCGCTAGTACAAAATAAATTTACTTTACTGACAACATTTTGTTAATGGACCCATATGATTATTTTTAATATTTTTTTAATCAAAAGCACAAGAAAAGTTCGGTGTAGACTGAAAATTGTTTGTTAAAATTTAAATTTCAATAATTTTCACATATGTAATTCTTTTTTAACTGATAATTTAAACGAAATAATATTCTTTGCCAGAATAAAATTAATTTAAATGAAATATTACGCCATACAGCTAGACCATGCCTTGGATTAGCACATTTTGATTCTATAAACATTTTTATTGTCATTTGGAATAATCACTTTTAATGAAAACTTTACAATCCATGAAAATCCTAATTATTATTAAGCTACCTCAAAAGTAATTTTCCACATCCCTTCCTAATACCTTATTCTTAATTCTACAACGCTATAGTATAATGTCAGTACCTGTGGCATTGCTTGGGTTAATTAGGCGACAACCTTCAGCCTTCAGCCTATCTGATGACATTTATAATAAAAAATGACATGTTTTCAAAACTGCATTGTCTGTATAACAAACTACGTAATAATATTTTCTGAAAAATAATAACGAAAAAGAAGTTATATTGACTTAAGGTAACGTTTTCAGTGAACAATATTCTAATATATAATGTGCAGAGTTCTCGAAACTGTGAGTGATATATGAGACCCTCAGGATTACAAGCGAGAGTTTGTATAAAATTACATTTAATATTCAAAAATATATATAACAAGGCTACCTACCAAATATACACGTATTTGTATAGAGAATTGTATGTGTTTGTGCAGTTTGACCAGAGCAACTTATACGAGTAGTTCGGTGTTTGCCAACCAAAGTTTAGAATCAAATAACTTGTTGAATGTTGCCCGAATTGTGTAAAACAAAGACTTAACTCAATTGCCTTAGGTAATAGTTGTTTCAATATCAACTATATTATCAGAATTTCTATACGATAAACTCTAATATTCCGTTTATCTATACTATACTAAGAATATGAAGAGATAAAGTTTGCATGTTTGTTTGCCATCGCCAATAAAATTAAATTAAATTATATTAAAATCGCCACGACACACAGAGCCGAGTTGTTTGCATTGTCAACGAACCAATGAACATGCTGGTTGATGATGCACTTTACTAAAACCTCAGACCAAATAATAATTAAGACAGAATTTTGCGGAGAACATAGCGAATCCGGTTTTATAAACATGTTAGTGTTGCCACAATAATTATTTTTTATTTATTTTTATTGAAAATATTACTTTTCAAGTTAACTTACGTGTGAAATGAAATTCCAACTTGTTTTATATTTTTTGAAGACAGGTTTTTACACCCTTTCAAAATCGACATTTTCACTAGTAAATATTTCAATAAGGCCAAGCGTAGCTCGATCGCATTTGTGTGCGTGTAACCGAGTATGTACACGGCGAGGCGTAGTTTTATAGTCCGAACCATCGAAATACTACAATGGAATTTGCGTCACAAGTGCCAGAGGGGAACATAAAAAGAACGCCTTTGACAGAATCATGGCGGACTCTTGCCTTCACGCGTCAATGGTAAAAGGTAGTAACGATCAACTTCTACTATTTCATTTTAAACTCTAATGGGTTGACATAAAGCCACATTTTCTTTAAATTACGTATTTATTATTGTGTTTGTTTTGTTATAAATGACAGTTCATGCTCTACGCATATGTCACTTTTAAATGTTCCATAAAATTCGTTGTGTTTTGTATGGCACGCGTGTTCCATGTTGTAGTAGTTTGATGGTCCGAACCAAACTTTATGGCGGCTCTGAACATAGATCAACATGGTGCGCAGAACGCAATATTAGGTATCCGCGGGGGTGTACTACCTGCGCACAACAGCGCTCGCAGCTAACTTCCGAGCCGCCATAAAGTTTGGTTCGGACTATACCAGCTTCACTCGCCGCTTGCCTATGTCTTTAGTTCTTATTTTATCTGAGTATACACCGCTAGCTGAAAATACAATCAAAATTATCTGTTCTGTTCAAATATATTTTATTTTTGGTATATTTTATAAAACACAATATTTATATAACACTAGCTGGTGTCCTCGTCTTCGTCCGCGTTGAACGATGAAAGGTACCCTATGTCCTTTCTGGTGTCCCAGACAACGTGTAAAATTTCATAATTATCTGTTCAGTAATTTTTGCGTGAAAGCGTAACAAACAAACAAACAAACTCACATTCACATTTGTAATATTAGTAAGGATTGTTGCCAAAAATAACATAAAATAAAAATAAAAAACACATCGTGTTTGGGTTGCTTTTCATGAAAATAATAATTATGTAACAGTAATAAAAATAATATTTCTTTCGAAAACACAATTACTTCCATATTATTTATTTGTGAAGATTGTTGTTATTTCATTTGCTATTCAATACTTACTGGCTGTAATTATTTATTAATATCAAATATTATTTTATACATTTTATATTTACTTCCACTTGTATAAATATATTCCTTACTGTCCATACTAATATTATAAATGTGTAAGTAATTATGTTTGTCTGTTACTTTTTCACGCCTTAACTACATAGCTGATCATTATAAAATTTTGTACGTTATCTTTCATCTTTTATCTTTTATCATTTTATCTTCAAAGGACATAGGTTATCTTTCATAAAGACAAAGGTACACTCAGGACAAAGGTACTTATTTTATCATACAAATAAAAATCCAATGGGATTTGGCATGCCCCACTCAGAGACTGTTTCTGTAGTACCTAGAGGACGATGCGGCTATTATAATGTACTTACTGAAAAACCTTTTTGCTAGCAAATTTCACCTTGTTCATTAATGACAAGAGAAAGTCATTATTGCACCCGCCTAACACATTTAGGAAGCTAATCTCTCTCTAGAGTAAAATGTCACGTACTTTTAGAAAACTAGAGGCACGTCCCACGTAACCACAGTACATTGTTATTTATAAGCGTAAGAGCGCTACCTCACCGGGACGCCACGGCCACGTCGCTGGCGACGTAGATTGGCTACCCACGGTCGCCAATTGAGTGGCCAGTGTTGTCTTGGCTACTGTCTGTCACAAAGATTTAAATCGAAAGATGCGGCGTAATCTCTCGAAAATTCTGAACAATGGGTTGGGCGCAGGCGCTCAACCCAACCAGTTGCACGCCAGCTACAGTGAGTGACGGTCGCTTGTTGAGAGCGTCGCTATCGTCACAGTCACGTTTGAAGTAAGGAATGTGTTGTCTGTGTTTAAAAGTGTGTTTAGACAAAGGTATATGTATTTTATACTTTTGTCTTTAGTATATGTTGTATTTTGTAACACACTTTCGCTAGTAATGCCGCATCTCTCGATTTAAATCTTTGGTCTGTCAGTCAGTTCTGTCAGTTTTCGTATAGAGAATGGATGGTTTTGTATTTCAACAATAAACCTTTCGGTATCAAAACTCATTACTTCATACCTACTCAATCACACAAAACTTAAAAATAGAACGTATATTGTATTCTTTTTTCATTGATCAAAAAGGTAAACAAACAATTCACGATATAGAACTAAACAATCCATATGAACAAATTCTAAATGAGTTAATCACTGAGTCAACTCTCTTTGATAATGCCTAAAGTACAAATTCCATCTTTAAAACAGTCCAGTGACCATGGCGACGCTATATTTGTTTAGGTTTTTGATCAATAGAAAAAGAATAGATCATACGTGCTACCGTCTTGGCCACCGGTTTGGACACTGAGTGAGTGAGACGCAGTTTACTCGCATACATTTTACTGGCGACGTCGTTGCGTCGCCAAAGTCTCCAGTCTCCACGCAGAGCGCCGACGTTCGTGGTCACGCTTCTAAAAATTCTAAAATTCGTGGCTTGGAAGCGTGGCTAGCAAACCGTCGCCAAGTGCGTTATCTGTCAATATAAAATTGTTTGCCAAGGCCACGTGGCCTTGGCGTCCCTTGGCGTCCCGGTGGGGTAGGGCGCTAATACGTAAACAGCTTGTTGACGCATAATCTTATGTACGGTGCGCAGCTGCTTCTGTGGCAACATCAAATATCTTCTTAGCTTTGAAATAGTATTAAATATTCTTTGATCGTATAAGGAAAACTCTTGAATAGCTAATACAGCTAAATAGTTAAGGAGTGACAAGGTTGGTAATTATAGATATACCGAGTTTCCTTCAGGGATACAGGAAAGGACATAGGGTACCTTTCATCTACATAGCTAGAAGAAAGTAGTTACTGTTCTCGAGAGATCGTCGACAAATGAAAAATAAAAAAATGACATCAGACAAAAATATTTGAGCAATTAAAATTGAAACATTATTCAACAATTAACAAACTAAAACATTTATTCGCAGACGAAGTCACGGGCAAAATATAGTTCTACGTTCTACACATGATGTGAATGTGAACCTATAGGGAGCAAAATATATGGAACTTTTTAATACTGGGTTTATATTGACAAACATTCAATGCAGTGGCTTTATTGAACAGAATATATTTCGATATTGAAAATATTGCTAGATATGAGCGTTTTCTAAATTTCGAAGCATACATGAATGTTACAATATCGTGTTCAACATCAAATATGAAAAAGGTCAAATTGCTTGCAGAATCGAAATTTTGCGGATTTTGTGTAAGTAGGTACCTATCTAATAAATTTATTTCACACCATCATAACAAGAATTGAATAATCTATACTAATATTATAAAGAGAGAAAAATTGTATTTTTGTATGAAATAATGTAATGAATAAACTCAAAAACTACTCAAACGATTTTGAAAATTCTTTCACTCAAAGAAAGCTATTTACATTATCAACGAGTAACATAGGCTACATTTTATAAAGTTACACGGGCAAAGTCACGTGCATCAGTTAGTTTTACATAGAATACAAAAATAAAAATAATTATGAAATAAACACTTCGATGTTGTTGCAAGAAATTAATAAATGTAATTAATTGAAGTTTACATCAGAAACTAGATATTACAAATCAGATTTAAAAAGCATTAGGCAATTGGTTATTTGTTCTACAAAGGTACGCCAACGATACCATTTTCATTTCCTTACTTTCAATTCAAATGTTCGTAACAGAACGTCCAAATTTATGGCCACTGCAACAATTTACTGGCTTGAGGCGTGAAACCAGGCAATTTGTCTTTTACTTAATATCCAACCACTGCGTTGCCTTCTACCTAATTCAATTAGAGTAACAGTTGTTAAAGAATTTAACGTTAACCTGATTCTTTTTTTTTTTTTCTAAAAATAATATAAAGAACATTCCTGTTGTCCTATTATACAAAACAACCTACGTTTATAAATAACTAGCTAGTGCCCGCGACTCCGTCCGCGTTCTCTATAGCCTATAGCCTATACGCCCTAGCCAAGAGCAAACCAATGCAAACGGGAGCGTTGCGTATTTACGAAACGATAGAAAATAAAGCCCGGTGATTGGTTGTTGTAACGCCCATGTAAAATTTTGACCAATCACTGGGCTTTATTTTCTATCGTTTCGTAAATACGCAACGTTCCCGTTTGCATTGGTTTGCTCTTGGCTAGGGGCCCAGTAGTTCCTGAGATTAGCGCGTACAAACAAACAAACTCTTCAGCTTTATTATATTGGTATAGTTATAAAGTCTGAAACTTTAAAGCATGTTTAATGTTTTTTGAGAATTAAAAAAAAATTGTGGAAAAAAGTTTCTTCAATTGGGTACTAACGAACTAATCTTATCCTTACATATAAAACATAGTCCTCCGCCGCGTCTGTCTGTGTCTGTTCGCGATAAACTCAAAAACTACTGCACCGATTTTTATGCTTTTTTCAAAAATGGATAGAGTGGTTCTCGAGGAAGGTTTTAGTATATAATTTACAAAGTTAGGCGGGCGAAGTCGCGGGCAGCAGCTAGTTACTACATAAAAATGAATTCATTTCGCATTTTGTCTTAAAAATAGAAAAATAAATTTTCATAGAAAACACGTTGCTTAGAATGACTATAGTATAAAAATATGGTTTTAAATTTTCGGTTCTTTTTTCGTTTTGTTCCTTTTGCTTTTTATACAATTACATTTTGTTTTTTGTACATTGTGTTACTTAGCGCTCTAAAAATCTATGTTAGGTAAACTATAACCTACCATACACAAAATTAATGAACCATTTACATTTTCGCAACACATTGAATCTAAAACCATTCGGCTAATGTAAAGCCCAACGGTTGTGCAAACCCATATGTCATGCTGGAACATTAAGTGCAAATTTACAATCAAGCATCACTCCGGCTGGAATACTCTCTGCACACAGTATGTAAGTACTTACGTATATAGACTAGTAATTACGTTTGTGTGTATACGTCAAATCACCGTAATGAACATTCAGAAATGGAATAGCGTTGTACGTGGTTGTACTCTACCTACGCTTGTGTTGAGTATGATAGCGTACAGTATTACTCGCTGTTTCAGAGAAGTGTTGGGATTCAACAAGTAATTTAAACACATACATCGCATTTCACGATACCCACGGATTGTACAATTTCCGTTGAAGAGTTTTGTTTTGTTCAAAATTTTATCTAAATCTAAACATATTTTTAGTTATAAAACAAAATCCCTTGCATCGTCTGTCTGTGTGTGTGGTTCGCGATGACCTCAAAAAAACTGCTGAAAGGATTTTTCATGTCATTGTGTCACACTAATCAAAAGAGAGTTAAATGAGGAAAGTTTTTATAGCTTTTGCGCTTTTAAAGCGCAAAACTCGAAAAGGGCTTAATGAATATGTCATATTCTATTGTAAAAAACAAATGAATTAATTTGTATTACTATTGTTACGACCGAACATTCTCGAAGCGTTTGTTTATCATAAACAAACAGCGTGTTGTTGTTTATCATGAGACCTGGGCGTATGGAAATTTCCATACGTAGAAGGAAGCCCTCCTGTCTCAGAGAAAACTGTTCCTTATGTTCGCGACATAAGGTTCACATTCCCTTAAGCCAGAAAGTTGTTTACGATGTTTGTTTTTTATGACTTGTTTACTTGTGTACGAGCTTGTTTACCTTAAAGTTTCTAGTGTTTTCCAAAAACATCGCGGCTGACTGCGCGTGTATAAATACGGGTGCCATCGCTCGAGTGGGACAGTTCTGCGACTACAAGCGATACGAAAACAACTCTTGGGAGCTTTTGCGAAGATATTTGCGACAGTGCATTGTTGACACATAGAGTGAATTATTTACGACTTTTGGCAAGTTTTACGGTTTAATTGGAAAAGCTCTGATATCTTGGAAGTCATCTTGGTCTGCGTAATAAATCGTGTTCTTACAACCCTAAACGGCATTTTAACTCACCCCGCACGTAACAACTGGTGTCAGAAGTGGGATGCCGTTAATGCCACGGGACGAAGGAACTCGTACTCCACGGACCAGGAGGCAAGTGGAGATGGATGCTGCGAGACAACGAGCACATGAGGAGCCGGAGGAAGGCACCAATGCTGATTTGCTTCCTACGGCAGTACCTACATCGAGCCCGTCGATGGACCTCGCTGCGCTGCTAGCTGCTGTACAGAGCATACAGGCTAGTCAGGAAGCCGCTCGCCGTGAACAGGAAGCTGCTGTACAGAGCATACAGGCCAGTCAGGAAGCCGCTCGCCGTGAACAGGAAGCTGCTGTACAGAGCATACAGGCCAGTCAGGAAGCTGCTGTGCAGAGCATACAAGCCAGTCAGGAAGCCGCTCGCCGTGAACAGGAAGCCGCTCGCCGTGAACAGGAAGCCGCTCGCCGTGAACAGGAATCTGCTAGCCAAATGCTGCTTTCGAAATTGGACACAAGCCTTGAAGTCATCTGCGATAAAGTTAAAAAGGTAGAGTCCGAAGTTAAAGGGGTCTCAGTGAAAGTCGAAGGCCTGGAAGAGAGACTCGACCAAACCGACACTCGCCACCAGGCGCTCGCCGAGAAAGTGCAGAAGTTGGTGACGAGGGAGGCAGTCTTCACTGCGCCGGTACCTACACAAGGTAGGCTGGACTTGCCACGGTTTGATGGCACATCTTCCTGGACAGCCTATAAGTACCAGTTCGAAACCCTCTCTAACTGCAGCGGCTGGACTGAGGATCAAGCATTCATGGCGTTGACTCTAGCCTTAAGAGGAGACGCCCAACTGATTCTGGAGCGACTCCCTACAGAAGGAAGATCTCTGCAAGCCCTACTGGAAGCTCTAGAGACACGATATGGTGACAAGCACATGGAGCACACGTATAGGGCTCAACTACGCGATCGCACGCAGAAGCCCACGGAAACACTCCAGCAGTGGGCTGACGAAATCGAGAGATTAGTTCGTCGCGCCTATACATCAACACCGAATGCAGTAGAAATAACTCTACTCCAAGCTTTTGTGGACGGACCATGCTGCACTTAAATGGCTTCTTCAGTTTAAAAGTCCTGAAGGACAGGTAGCACGGTGGATTGAGCAATTGCAGGAATTCCATTTTGCAACAGAACATCGAAGTGGTAAAGGTCATGGTAATGCTGACGCTCTATCGAGAAGACCATGTCCTGAAATCTGTAAACACTGCAGGAAACAAGAGTCTCAGGAATCAGTAAAAATTATCCGTACCCAAGGATTAGACGATGACTGGTCTGGAGAAAATATGAGGAAGGCGCAAGAGGAAGATGACGACCTGCGATTGATCTTAGATTGGATAAAAAAGGGAGTGAAACCTGAGTGGGCGGATGTATCAGCTTCCAGTCCTGTTACAAAAAGCTATTGGGCTCAATGGGATTGTTGAAATATAGGACGCATATATTTGAGCCTGTGGCAGACAACTGTCACCGTACATTTTTATTCTATGTATAGAAGCAGCGAGCTCTCGTCCTGTGTGTGCGTAACATGTTTTGTCATACCGTTTGTTAAATACATATTATATTTCTAAATTAATAAATTTCTATCCTCGAGTGCCGTGCTTTATTTCATCAGGTTATGGGCCGCCCCATTCCTGTTAATAAATGTTATTTTTCAAGTTTTGCAAAGTTTTCAACAAGTAAAAAGTAAAAGTAAAATTTCGTAGGTAACCTCAATATTGCGTCACACCGGCAACGTGCGCGAACAATTTTTCTTTTTTTCAGCAATTTCAGCTTTTATATTGTGTAAAAACAAAATAAAATGTCAAGTAATAACACAATGATGTCTATTGAGAAGCTCACGGGTCGTGACAATTGGGCAAGTTGGAGTTTTGCAGTCAAAGCATACCTACAACACGAAGATCTATTCCATTGCATTTTAAATGAACCGGGATCGGACGACCAAAACAAAATTAAAAAAGACATCAAAGCAAAGTCGAAATTGATACTACTTGTGGATCCGATATTATATGTTCACATACAAGAAGCTCAAAATGCAAAACAGGTATGGGACAATTTAGCAAAAGCGTTCGAGGATAGCGGATTAACTCGGAAAGTGGGTTTATTGAAAGAATTAATTAACACCAATTTAGAAAGTAGTCTGTCAGTGGAAGACTACGTGAACAAAATAATGACAGCCGCACACAAATTAAGAAATATAAAATTCAATGTGGACGATGAGTGGTTGGGCACTTTAATGCTGGCAGGGCTGCCAGAGATGTACAGGCCGATGATTATGGGATTGGAAAGTTCCGGTATGAAGATTAGTGCTGACTTAGTAAAAAATAAATTGTTACAAGAAGTAAATACATCAGACACTACCGCTCTTTATACAAACACAAAAAAATATCTACCCCCAAATGATCAGCAAAAATATAAAAAAGGCCCAAGGTGTTTTACATGTAATAAACATGGCCATCTCAGTAAAAATTGTTGGCATAAAAAATCAAATAATAACAAAACAGGTTATATAGCAGCATTTTCAGCGTCTACGACAAAGGACTCGCAGAACTGGCATATAGACTCCGGAGCGTCCATGCATATGACTATGCACCGGGATTGGCTCACAAATGTCTCTCCGTCACCCGTACCGTGCATTACAGTCGCAGACAATAAAGTATTGAAAGTTGAATGTTGTGGTAATGCAAGTATTAAGGTAAATTCAAAAGATGGCACCACTGAAACAATACAGGTGAGGAATGTTTTATATGTACCAGAACTTAAAACGAATTTGCTGTCTGTTAGTAAAATAATTGAAAATGGATGCAAAGTATCATTTAACGAGAAGGGCTGTAATATTTACAATTCATGTAATAAATTAGTTGCAAATGCAAATCTGTTTAATGAAACTTATCAATTAAATACTTACCGAGATAAAGAAATGCAACTTATGTTGGCAGCTAAGTCCGATAATGATGATATATACCTGTGGCATCAAAGAATGGGTCACTTAAATTTTAAGAGTGTTAGTAAAATACCTAACTGTTCAGAAGGTGTAAAATTATCACCGAAAAAGGAAAACCTTACCTGCATAACCTGTCTCGAGGGCAAGCAAACGAGACAACCGTTTCCGACTGAAGGCTCCCGTGCAACTGATTTGCTAGAACTTATCCACAGTGATGTATGTGGACCGATGAAACATGTTTCAATAGGAGGAGCAAGGTTTTTTGTCACCTTTATTGATGATTACTCTAGACGAGTTCATGTCTACCTTATCAAAAATAAAAGTGAAGTTTTTGAAAAATTTCTAGAATTTAAAAACCGAGTAGAGAACGAGCTTGATAAAAAAATTAAAATTTTAAGAAGCGATAATGGAACTGAATATAAAAACAACAACTTTAAAGCTTTCCTAAAAAAACATGGAATATTGCACCAAACATCTAATCCATACACTCCCGAGCAAAATGGTCTCAGTGAAAGGATGAATAAGACGTTGATAGAACGTGCTAAGTGCATGATTTTAAATGCTGAGTTACAGGTCACATTCTGGGGAGAGGCGGTAGCCACAGCTGCATACATTGTGAACCGCTCACCTACCTGTGCTTTATCCGATGCGACGCCCTATGAAGTATGGACTGGAAGAAAACCAAATTTGAGCCATATGAGAATTTTTGGATGTCCTGCTATGGTGCATATACCTAAAGAAAACAGGAACAAGCTTGATGTCAAGTCACGCAACTTGATTTTTGTTGGCTACAGTGAAAGTACAAAGGGATACAGATTCATAGATCCTGTAACAAAAAAGGCAATTATTAGTAGAGATGTTGTATTTCTTGAAGTTTCAATAAAGAAAAATAAAATTGAAAATTCACGTGAAAATGTAGAAAATGTATGTACAAAAGAAATTACAAAGCAAAATGAATATAAAAAAGGAAATTGTACTCAATTAAAAGAAAAGAAAATTATCGACTTACCTTTGTTTGAAGAACACGTTGAACCAAAAAAAGGAAGCATCGAAGAAATAAGAGAAACACAAATTGTATCTCAAAATAATTCTATGTCAGATGATTCCGTTCAGTTTGAAGACATTCATGATGAAACATACTCACCCGATGAAACATTCTATTCCCCACCAGTAAATAAGGTAAATTTGAGGCCGCTTCAGCATCGTGTAAAACGGCATGCGAATGATGATCAACAAGGACCCTCATCATTCATGTGTTTGAATGGCGAATCAGCCATGAGTATTTTAAACAAGGCCACAAAGCCTTTCTGAAGCACTGGAAAGTAATAACGCAGACCTATGGATGCAAGCAATGGAAGAAGAGCATAAATCTTTACTGCTTAATAACACTTGGACATTAGTCGACTTGCCAAAGGATAAAAAAAAACAATTCCATGTAAATGGGTATATAAAACAAAAACAACGAAGATGTCTTGAAGGATATACCATATCAAGAATTAATAGGGTGTCTTTTATACTTGCCACAAGGTACCAGACCGGACATAGCCTATATTATTAATCAGCTCAGCCGATTTAATAATAAACCTACAATACAATATTGGACAGCAGCAAAAAGGGTTTTAAGGTATCTAAAAGGAACACAAAACTTAAAACTTACCTTTAAGAAAAATGATGCAAATATTACAGGTTTTTGTGACGCTGATTGGGCAACAGATACCGAAGATCGAAGATCATGTTCTGGATACATTTTTACATTTCAAGGCGCCGCCATTAGTTGGTGTTCCAAAAGGCAACCTACGATAGCTTTGTCCACCACCGAGGCAGAGTACATGTCACTATCTACGGCAACACAGGAGGCCATTTGGCTCAAACAATTGGAAGAAGACTTCTGGCCAACCATGTCTAGCATACCAATTGTTATGTTCTATGATAATCAGAGTGCTATCAGCATTTCAGGTGACGACATCTACCATGCAAGAAGCAAGCACATTGATATACGCTATCACTTTGTGAGGGAGCGTATTTCTAACAAGCAAATCTCAGTTCACTATAGAAGCACCGAAGACATGTTGGCTGATGTTCTCACGAAACGGCTACACCGACCGAAGCACCAGACTCTTACAATGGCAATGGGTTTGCGTCCAGGGGAGGATGTTGAAATATAGGACGCATATATTTGAGCCTGTGGCAGACAACTGTCACCGTACATTTTTATTCTATGTATAGAAGCAGCGAGCTCTCGTCCTGTGTGTGCGTAACATGTTTTGTCATACCGTTTGTTAAATACATATTATATTTCTAAATTAATAAATTTCTATCCTCGAGTGCCGTGCTTTATTTCATCAGGGATAGTTTGACCCTGGAAGGCGGAATCTTGTGCAGGAAATGGGAGTCTAATACCGGACATCAGGTGACTGTACAGGTTGTAGTCCCACGAAGTAAGGTATCTCCTCTACTACGTCATATCCATGATGGGGTGTCTGGTGGTCATCTTGGAGTGAAGAAAACCCTTTTGAAAGTGCGACAGCGGTTCTACTGGGTCCATTGCCGGGAAGATGTAGAAGATTGGTGTCGTAAATGCAACGCATGCGCTTCAGTCAAGGGACCACAGACAAGAAGTAGGGGAAAACTGAAGCTCTACAATGTAGGAGCACCATGGGAACGTATCGCTATAGACGTGGCCGAACCATTTCCTGAAACTGAGGATGGGAACAAATACATCGTTGTAGTGCAAGACTATTTCAGCAAATGGCCGGAAGTGTTTGCGACCCCTAACCAAGAAGCTAAAACTGTTGCCAAGAAGCTAGTTCAGGATGTAATCTGTCGGTATGGCGTACCTCTGGAAATACACTCCGATCAGGGGAGAAATTTCGAATCAGCCCTATTTCAAGAAATGTGCAACCTTCTCGGTATACATAAGACCCGTACGACACCAGCTCATCCTCAGTCTGACGGAATGGTCGAAAGGTTTAACCAAACATTGGAAAATAATTTGGCTAAAGTAGTCGACTCACATCAGAGAGACTGGGACCAGTACATTCCTCTTTTCTTGCTGTCTTATCGCTCCGCTGTACATGATAGTACTAGTTTTACCCCTGCCAGAGTGAATTTTGGACGAGAAATAAGACTACCAGTCGATGCAATAACAGGGTCTCCGCCGAATAGCCCAAGACTTGTGACGGATTATGTCAGCGATCTTCGAGAACAGCTGGATGAAGTGCATAAGCTAGTTCGCGAGTGCAGTCTCAAGACCGGTGAAAAAATGAAAACCCGTTATGATAGGAGATCAAACATCAACGGTTTTGAAGAGGGAACTCTCGTATGGCTTCATAATCCCTTCAGGAAAAAGGGCAAAAGCCCAAAGTTGCAAGCACGATGGGAAGGACCTTACAATGTGGTTACTAAAATCAACGACGTCACCTATCGAATCAAAAAGGGGCAAAGAGGAAAACCGAAGGTCGTACACATTGACCGTTTGACAAAGTATCACGGCACGAATGATGATCGGGACGATCATAACTAAGAGGGGGGTAATGTTACGACCGAACATTCTCGAAGCGTTTGTTTATCATAAACAAACAGCGTGTTGTTGTTTATCATGAGACCTGGGCGTATGGAAATTTCCATACGTAGAAGGAAGCCCTCCTGTCTCAGAGAAAACTGTTCCTTATGTTCGCGACATAAGGTTCACATTCCCTTAAGCCAGAAAGTTGTTTACGATGTTTGTTTTTTATGACTTGTTTACTTGTGTACGAGCTTGTTTACCTTAAAGTTTCTAGTGTTTTCCAAAAACATCGCGGCTGACTGCGCGTGTATAAATACGGGTGCCATCGCTCGAGTGGGACAGTTCTGCGACTACAAGCGATACGAAAACAACTCTTGGGAGCTTTTGCGAAGATATTTGCGACAGTGCATTGTTGACACATAGAGTGAATTATTTACGACTTTTGGCAAGTTTTACGGTTTAATTGGAAAAGCTCTGATATCTTGGAAGTCATCTTGGTCTGCGTAATAAATCGTGTTCTTACAACCCTAAACGGCATTTTAACTCACCCCGCACGTAACACTATAATATTCCTAAGTACTAAACATTTTGTCAATATTAATTGTAAATATATGCATGATGCAGCAGCATGCAGCAATTAAATCCTTTATACTATTGGTAGTTTATATAATAGTATGGATTTAATGACTTGTAATTGCAATCAAGCGTTTGTGAACTGAAAATCAAAGTTAAATTCCTTTTAAGATCCTAGCAATTTGACTTGAATGCAATTGACTGAAGGGAAATTTCAATATCCCCAGACATTGCTCCAGTTGAAAACGGTTTTGAAAGGTGAATCTCTAAAGGTGAGTCCAGACTATATATAATAACAAAATATGTTATAAAACATAATTATACAGCATGGTTTATAATTATCTGTGGACGATTGTGTTTTAAAACAAAATTATATAACATTTACGCACGAGTCACGTCATCACTTGGTACTCTGATGCGATCTAAACACCGAACTATATTAGATATAGAACATGTTAGATAACATTATTATATTGGCTTGTTGTTTTGCCATAATTGTTGATTTCCCACAGAAAAGTTATGTGTTGTTTTGCCACAGTTCAATTTTTATGAGTTAAATTTAATAAATTTATTTTGGATTGTTGTTTTTTTGCCACAGTCGTTTTTTCTGTACAGACAGCAGAGAAACCAAAACAAGAATAAAAATAATATTTATTTTTCTAATGATTACAGTAATTCTTAACATAACGTGTACATATTTGTTTGATGTTGCAATATTATACAAAAATATTAAATAATGTGGATGTGTTATTTGGATGCACATTTAGAGTTCAAAATTCACTGATACTTAAAGGATATAAACACATGAGACGCGTATATTACCTAAATATTTGACTGTTCTTTTTGTAATAAAAAAAATATAGAGTTAAGAAGACAAGATAAATATTAATTAATAGTAAAATAATAAAGAGTTCTAAAGTCTAAATATGTAAGTAGGTACATGTTCTCCTTAATACCACAAATGCGCCACATTTGATTTAATAAGCCAGATCTTCCAAACTAAAATAACCAAAGGCGTCACTATAACAAATGAATCTAAAAACGAGAGCTATCAATTCCGAGGAAGCTAATGTGGTGAGAATGGTTCTTCCTATTAATTTTATTACGACGATAAAATAATAATAATTCACAACGATGGCATGACCGGAAATAATATCTTGGAAGCATAAAACAAAAGGGAATGTAATGACCCCTCATTCTTTTAGCAATATTAGGGAATTTCGCGAGGTGTGGCTTTAGCAATAAGTTGCGGGTCGTGACCGGAATTTTTCACCTGGAAATTAAATTGAGCAGGAATTTTGTTTTTAATCAACCCTAAGTAATACTCTCCATATATCTGATGAAAAGTCTTTCAAATAATTAAGGTTGTTAGCGGACTCATTATATTTGGAGAAATTAATTTCTAACCAAGAAAAATTAAAAGTTTATCCAAATTGCATATTAAACTTATTCAAATTCAAATCTTACTGTACGGTTGCCTGTCATTATTATTATCACAAATTAATCCGCAGGATGTCCACTGCTGGACATAGGTCTATTCAAATCTAAATCTTACTGTACGGTTGCCTGTCATCATCATTATCACAAATTTATCCGCAAGATGTCCACTGCTGGACATAGGCCTATCACATAATTTTCCAAAAGGACCGATCGGAAGCAGCTTGGATCTACTATGAGATCGCCTGTCCACCTTGTGGGTGGAAATCCTACACTGCGCTTGCCGGTTCGTGGTCCACTCGAGAACCATCGGCCCTACGGCATAGGAAGGGAAAGAGTATCAAATGATCTCATGTAAGAAGTTACAAAACGAGTTTCTCCTTTAATCAATTAAGTATTAGCCTCGCGAATAATTGTTGTCTTTGAATTTCTAATGGAGACGCCCAAGCTTTCAAACTCGTAAACTTGAAATTTCGGGAACAGAAATTATTTTCGATGTCGAGCATGATGAAAGAGCTAACGTAATTTGTTTCAATTCATCTCACTTTGTATGTAAATAAAAGCGTTTGTGTCAATTATGTTTTAAACTTTTATTAACGTTTTTTAAAATTAATTAAGTGAATTTGTATTCCTTTCATTTTCATTACACATTTTATGTACTTCTTTCTATACCATGTCTAAATACATAAAATATAGCCCCCTATACTCTATACAAAAATAGGGTATACCCATACGAGTATACCTACTCTAGATTGTAATCACAAGATCGTAATTTCAGTACAAATGGAAAGGAAAACACATCGCGAGAAAAGACGTTTCAAGAATACTAGCAATTTGAGCTAATGTACTGAACTACCTTTTCAAAAGGAGAGAAATTGTGTGCTCAAAAATCGACGGCTCAACAATATAATATGACGTTATAATACATAACACAAGGGGATATACGGTTTAGCCCTTCTCATCACACAATCACACGATTATAACATGAGTAACATTTTGCAATATTTTTTGTTTTGCATTTTGCATATGTTAAATTAACATAATACGTTACTAAGGCTTGATGTTATGACTTGGGACTATGTTATAGAAATCGTACGCATTTATGTATTTAATATAATATATTGCATTTATAGTAAGCTTTGTTTAGTGTGTAGCCAACCTTATATCTTATGTTGTAATCACGACAATCTCTCGCTTTAACAAATAATTAAGGATTCATTTGTACTGTCTTTGGTTTTAATCTATACTAGTATTATGAATAGGTAAAGTTTGTATGTTTGTATGTACCTATGTAGCATCTTAATGTAGTAATCTTCGAAACCACTCATCTTTCAAATTTAAATTTCAGAATGAGCATAGGCTAAATATTCCACGCGGGCCAAGCCGCGGGCATCAGCTATCTAAAGATAAAGATATACAACGCTTGGCAAAAGTATAATGTCAGGCGTCAATAATAATATCTGAGGCGCTATATTGTTTTAAATATTTTGTTAGGCGTTATAACTTTTATGTTATATATCGCGGACGAAGTCGCGACACCAGCTAGTGTATAAAGTGAATTTATCTCAACTACGCCAAAGTAAATATTATGAACGGTCTAAGAATAACGTTCATAATATTATATGATATTATTATACGTATTTATGAGGAACTGTACAAGAGTACAGTTCCTCATAAATATACAAGAAGCACTGACCATAGTTGACGCAATACAAAGCGATGTGAGAGCACCATATTTCACTTGAGCCAATAAAGGACGTTTGTCCAACCAACGACACCTAACGCGTGTTATTACCCGCCCAGGTGTAGTTAAGTGTCTGGATCGTTTGAATTATAAGCAAAATCAACGGGACGACCGCACTGTTCCTGATTATTTTATTCTATACCTACTCACTCAGTGTGATTGGGGTTACATTTGCAAAATACACAGAATAACAGTAGCATATAACACCAAAATTTATTAAATTTAAATACATAACCAATTTTGTAAACCTTAAGACTAAGAACACATTACAAAAGATCTCGCTTAGTGCTAAGAGCCAAGCTACTCGCTTTATGACTGATCTTTCATTACAAACATTCAAATTTTTCTCTCTTTATAATATTAGCATAGATTAGATTAGAGAGCATAGCTTCACCTATGAAAAAACTTAATTAAGTTTTCTTGTATACAGGTTTTGTTATTTTCAGAAGGGTCATTAGTTGAATATTATATTAAAGTTAAAGGATTAAGTACAATTTTAGAAAACAAAAAACATAATTATTATTTTTCTTATACAAGATCCTATATAAATTTGAACAAAACTTTCTTACATCAGAAAGTTCATTTGTACAAGAATAAAAACGAAAGCGTTAATTATGAAGAGGGAGTACGAGTAAAAAAAAGTCTCAGGAGGGGAACTAAATTTATCACAGAATCCGATTCTTAAACACCGGACTTTTTTTCCCTTGACAAAATGGAAAGAAATAATTAAGAGACGAGACGAAGCGAGGCTGTAATAAAACACCCGATGGTGACTGACAAGATTCAGTGCGACAGCCATATATAATTTTGGTCGGTGTGGATTTTTTAAGACGAACTTTAATGTCTTAAGGCACCTGTGACACAAGTTTTACCCGCCACGTTGGCAGTAACACGCTGGAGATAAATTTGAATGTGCTTCGAGTTATTGATTGTAAAACTTTATTCATCAAATAAACATTTATCTACTGAATATATAAAAATATTATGTTTTCGTTTTTACGATTCTTAAAAGAAATATTATAGATTTTATTGATATAATTAAAAATGAATAACTAAAAGTGTTGTTAAGCTCAAAACTCGAAAATAGCTGGAGAAATTATATTTTTAAAGCCCGACGAAAAAACGGAATGTTATTAGTTTGACGTGTGAATCGTAACTCTCCAAAAGCTCCAAAATATGCGCTTAAAGTAGGTTTATGAAAATTACAATTAAAAAAATTGATTCTTTATTAATTCAAGTTGCTGCTATTTTGCGCCTCGAGTAAAAAAAAGTTATTTAAAAAAATATTTCACTGAAATAGTCACGCATTAATTATATTAATTATATTAATTAATAATATGTTATTATTAAGTAAGGGTAAAATAATGTAATTATTAAGAAAACTTGTATGATGATAATAGATTTGGTGAACTATTCTTCGACTTACGCTGATCTGAATCAGAGAGAGGTTGGTGAATGATTTTTTATAAAATCCCAATTATTCATTACCAGTCAACATCAAAAGAAAGAGTCGAATTAAGTTTCTACTACATTCGTAATATGTAAATAATCTTAAAACTTAGCTGAATGTTAAGTTACCATTTGGTATGTTCAGTATTTAGTAATACATCAGGTACTTTGTCTAGTACTAGGCATAAGTTCGAGTCTTGACTATACGTATAAGAGAGGTTAAGCGTCGAGCCCTAATTTCACTTTATCTACAGTTTAACGGCTGAAGTTAAATGACTGGTAATGGACGCACTTTGCAAATGAAAATTTTCAACACCTCTATAGCTCTTAGTTGCTGGCTGAAACACTTAGCTGCCTGTGAATTATAAAATTAACTAGCGACACGCTCCTGGCTTCGCACGGATGCAATTTTTTCTGAAAATTATTTACACAACCTTCCTCATTTATCGCGCTTTCAATTAGTATTAGGGAAAATCGTATCATAGTTGAATAGTTTGAAAAAAATTTGTGGAGTAACAGACAGAAGTTTCTTCAAAAGTCAGATTGACAGCAAGGTTATACATATATAGCTAGCTAGCTGCCAGCTGGTGCCCGCGACTTCGTCCGCGTTGTACGATGAAAGGTACCCTATGTCCTTTCTGGTGTCCCAGACAAAGTGTATGCAAAATTTCAATGTGTTCGGTTCAGTAGTTTTTCCGTGAAAGAGTAACAAACATCCATACAAACTTTCGCATTTATAATATTACTAGCTAGCGCCCGCGACTTCGTTCGCGTTGAAAAAGAAAAAAGTAGCCTATCCTGTGTGCTGTACGTCTAAATGTTTATCCACCAAGTTTCATGAAAATCAGTTAATTCTTTTAAGGGTTATGGAGGAACATACATACTTACATACATACTCGTACATACAGAAAAAAATTCTAAAAATGGTCAATTTAGTTTCAGTATCATGTATAGAGCCTATAAACACGATATCTCTGAATACAAAGTAACTTACTCCATGACCAACCCTTACAGATTTATTATTACTATATTGATATATATTTTATAATGTCTATAATTTATTTTATAATTTTTAGATACAATTGTACATATACTGTAGATATTACGCCCAGAAGTAGTCAGATTGGTTTATCTTCATATTTTTTAATAATGTTTTTATTTTTTTATAAAAATAATAAGTTTGTTTGATTTCTTAAATTAAATTTTAATAATCATTAATGATTAAATAATATAATATTTACCGGTTCAGAAATATTTCTGTAAAACATAGACGAATTAACAATGTCTTTAAAAACGTAAAAATTATACATTTGTAAAGTGAATTATATTTTAAAAGACATAAAGTTGGAGAAAAACCTTCTTTCCCGTTTAACGTTACAACATAATAATACTAATGACGTTTTTAATGAGGACTTAGAGCCTTAAGGAAGGTAAAAAGCTAAAGTATTGCCGAACTTGAGACTTTTCAAGTAAAATGTTTCCAAATTCAACAAGAAACGCTTTGAATAATTTTGTTTAACGTAAACGTTCCAAGTTATTTTACAAAACTTTTTTTCTTTCTTAAAATTAAATGTGAATGGCGAGTAAGATCGTGAATAAAAATAATTAGTCATCATAATATATTATGTACATACTAGCTGTTAGCTGTACGTCTGCGTTGAAAAAGAAAATTAATTGTGTGTGTGTGTGTGTGTTGTGTTGTATGGCCTAAAGGGCTTAATTCGAAAAACGAAAGACCACGAAGTAATATTTTGTAAGTAAATAATTATGAAAACCTAAATATTTACAAAATAAAAACATATTTTTTCGTAGCACTTCACGTATTAAAAAATAAAAAATCTTAGTCCATACATATTTAATGTGATGTATAATACATAACATCTTTAAAATACTTTATATATAAATCTACTGTCTCCATTCCGTATTCCATTTCCTTCACTATCTAAATAAAAGAATCTTATCTATGACTCAATGGATGTTCAAGATGTTCAGAAGATAGCACTTTTAAAGCAGTACCTACGTAGCAGACGTTTCAAATGAAAAATAAAAAAGGTTTTACTACGGTTACCCGATGCATCCTCGTCACCGTCTTCAATTCGATTGCCACTGTCTGTCGCCGAATGATACTTGCTTCCATTTGATGGAAACGAAAGCATACGATTTATGTCAAGCAACTTCTCTGTTGCAGGAAAATGCATTACAATTTATGTACATATAATCATTGAGGTATAGTATGCAAGAGATCTTAAATGCAATTGTACTTACTTCGCTACTGTAACACTGAAGCCTGTATAAAGTGGGCCCTTTTCCACTGAAAACTTACCGAACGGTGGTATAGAAATGATAGAGAAGTTCTCTATACCTACTGTAGCGCTTACTCTTACTTATGGATACTATAGCCGTTAAAATACCCCTTAAACGGGTGTTATAGCTCTTATAATAACGCTTATGTGCTAGTTGGGAAGTTTTTCTCTATATCTACGCTACATTTGCTCCATAAATACGCTGCAGCGTTAAAACAATAATTATATTGTCTACAACGAATGATTCAAATATTAAACTCGACGAGCTCTGAGTGGTAAGGATGCATGCCTAACGTCTCAGGGGCCCCCGGGTTCGATTCCCGGCTGGGTAAATATTGGAAAAAGAACTTTTTAAAGTTGGCTCTGGTATGGTTTTTAAAGTAGTGGCAAGGCACACTGCGCAGTCATTTGGGCAGCCACCTTGTTACAGAATCATGTGCTGTTGTGTTTTGGTGGGTAAAGAAAGGTTTCCTCGGCGCACTAACTTTTCTTTTACATTTGCGAATAGTTAGTTTTTGACTCATCCAAACGCTTAATCCAAATCCCGTGATTTAAATTAGAAAACTATAGAAAGGCTAGCAAAATAGCAAGGTAAATTAAGGCCGTTGCCTCAGAATCACGTTGGAGTCAAAATTTATGATTCCCAACGGATTATAATGCCATAATGTGTTTAGTTTGCAGATAAGATATTAACGTCATATTATTTGTAGTTTTTTAGTCTAGATAATGTATGAAAAATATTTTAAAATACCTATTGGGATAATTTTCTCATTAGAACTAGGTGTCGACGGTCTACGCAGAAGTGAGATATTAATAAAATTATATGTAAAAACCTTATAAAAATATTGATTTTCCAAAAATTCATATCATTTATTAGTATATAATCGAAAAACTATACGATTTCTGTTAATTTTCATTCAAGAAAAATATAATCAAAAGTGTCACTTTTAGTATTTTTTCGTGATATTCAACGTTTTATTTTAGGATCAAATTTGAGATATTTCTGTTTTTTCTTCGACCTAGTATGTGAAGTCATTTGTGTTCTAAAACATTGTTTCATAATTTTTTAATATTTTGTATTATTTGCGTAGGCCGTCGACCGCTTAGTTTGAAAACTGTTCTAATGAGAATTCATTTTAAAATATTTTCCAGCCATGTACTAGATTAAAAAACTACAAATAATATGACGTTAACATCTTATCTGCAAACTAAACATCTGAAACTACTAAAAATCATACATTTTAACTCCAGGGTGATTATAATTCATGAAGGCTCTTAAACAGGCACAAGTTTCGACCTCTAGTGGTGCTTCATTATACTTCTATGTCAGTGCTGAAACTGATATTCTGTAACAGTTTCCCACTACCGCAACAGGTGGCGCTGCAAAATCAATAACTTCTGCAAGGTCATAGTCATCACAACGCAATTGCATTATTTTAGCTACTTGTTTGGGAAGCATTTAATTTTTTTTACTTTTATTTGTTTGTGAACGTAAGAAAAGAAGTAAATAGTCCTGATTAGTTTAGTCGACTAGACTATATGAAAAGACATTGTGCAATGGTGATTGTTTGAATTCTTTAATATTTATTTTCGGCTTTTAATGTTTGTTTCTAATGTTCTTCACATTGCCACAGCAATACGAATGTTTACACGTTTTTAGTTTAGTACTCGTAGATGCATTTTTACTTATTCATTTTTTATTTTTTTGCTGTGTTAACTTATAATTTTCTCTTAAGAAAAACCTTTAGGACTTCAATAAATATTGCGCTCAGAATCATATTTATTTATTCATTTTAATTCATATAGATATTTAAAAAATAACACTTTGAACCAACATGGGCACACTTGTTACTTTGTAATTGTAATTTTTCAAGTTTACAAATTCTAGAAAATATATCGATTCTTATCATCATCATTTTCATCTCGGGCGTAGGACGTCCACTCCTGGCCCCATGACTTTCCAATAGGACCAGTCAGATCATTGACAGGAGTCAAATGCAGTCCGGACCCAACAAGTTTTTTTTTTATTAGATATGGGTTTGACTCTTGGCCAACAACCAGCTGTGTAGCAAGGATGAGGCCTATTGATGAAGCGAGCTCACCCAAAAGAGCCCATTACCTCCCATCCCTCCCTTATTACACCTTATCCTTAATCTTTCTATGGTCGGCAGCGCACTTGTAGCACTTATGGCGTTGCTTGTGTTATAGGCGACGGTAACATGAAACACGACGGTAACATCGACCTTAACATAAAAAAAGATGCCTATCTACTTATTCAAGTTCAGATTATTATCAGATTATTAAAAGAGATCCTTATCAGATCATCTGTCCATCTATCGATTCTGGTAGTATCTACTTAATACCTAAACCACACATTATATAAGTATTCAATATTACTGTTACGTAAGTAATTTATAAATAGAACAAAAATGAGTATCATTTAACCTCTAATATTTTGTGTCTGTGTAAGATTATACGAATAAATTCAGTGGATTTCTGTAGTGTATTATCTAAGATACAAAAATAGGTCTGTGACAAGCACTCTTGACACCCTTGCGAAGACCTTTTCCGGTGTTTTGTTCTGCACAAAAGATGTTTATTCTCGTATCCGATTACGTTTACGTAAAAACCAATCGAACAGATGAACCATGTAATAAACGGCAAAACATTCTGAAAATATTGTGCCTTCTGTTAAAAATAATCAATTTAAATAAAACTAGCTGCTGCCCTCGACTTCGCCTGCGTAACTTTGTAAACTATATACTAAAACCTTCCTCGAGAACCACTCTATCGATTGGTGAAAACACCATGAAAAACGGTGCAGTAGTTTTTGAGTTTATCGCGAACAGACAGACGTGGCGGAGGACTTTGTTTTAAAATATTTAGTGATATATAAGAAAGGATTTTTTTACATTGAAAGAACCGGAAAAAATGAAAGAAAAAAAATAGTTGAAAATCTCCACATAATTTTAATTATGTGAATAATTATTAAAACATTAAAATTTAAATTTAAATCCAATTTAAATTTAATTTATCTTTATACGACAGCAATATAAAAATTATCCTTTACTAGCGATCCGCTTCCAGCTTCGCCCGTGATGCATTTTTTTTAAAATTTATAGGTGTGCATATATTAGTAACCTATTGTAATACCATAAACAAGCATTTTAATTATTATTCATTTTTATAATAACAGTACTAGATAGAAGGGGTTTCTCTAAACAAATACGCTGACAACGTAAAAAGTTTCCAGCCGCACAATTGGCACTTTTGATAAAGATGACATTGACGTTAAAAGTGAAAAGGGCGCAAAGATATTTCCTTTCGTCCAACTTTTTCTTTACTTGTAGCATTTTTTTTTCCTTCTTCATGAAGTAACAGCTTGAACATAAATGCCAGATAGTTTTTTTTGTGCTAGTAATACATAAACTTGAATATTAAGTTTTTTTGAGTATTGTCTGTGAATGTAAAAAGGTACTTTACATACATATTATCACTAAAAACACGTAGTTGGTTGCAAGGTCACTATCGGTGCCCCAAACTACGCAAAAAAAATTAATGAAGCTTTTGTTATAATTTAGACAAGTTTTTTAGAATTTCAATGTATATTCAAATTAAATTTATGAATAGTAAAGAAAAATCAACGTTTTATAACCTCTATAATATACCTAATCTTGATTAGCCTTGGGCATTAAATTTCCTCTACCCAAAATAATGCTAAGACTACCAAAAAAATTGATTATTCTACAGATCACATAACACAAAACTGCAAAACATACAGAACGCATTTGAATTCGCCTCGCCAGTCAGACCCTTAGACAGTTCGCGCAATTATTCAACTAGCGAAACATACGTCAGCAATTCAAATATTTTAGAAAAACCTTTATAGATGGTAACTATAGACATCCCAATTTTTAATGTACATTATAGCTAGGATGTTTTCATTGAAAAACATTATTGGCTTTCTGTCAATAATTACGAGAATTCAACCAGAGAAAATGTGAAAAATTCTGCACATTTTAAAAATTAATTATACTAGATATAAAATAAATTTCAGTTTTTTGTTTCGATGCAAACCTTCTTATTATGTCTGAGAAAAGTCATGTTTTTTCATGTATTACTACGACCAATAACTAATAAGTAATCATGGAATTACATAGTATGGAATTGGTAAGCCGCTCGAGTTGGAAAGTGGGCTCTTAACATATTTTTTAAATAGTAAAATATCTATACAATCAATTTATTATTTAAATACTGTTTAGAAAATTTCTAATAATTTCAAACAAGACATTGTTAGAGGTGAAAATCCATAAGTACAGGAAACTTTTCTAGCTAAGTAAATTAGATTGGTTCTTTGCGGAAGGCTTTAATGGTTAAGGCTCATGCTGAGCGTAGAACGGCTAGTTATGAATATGAAACTAAAAAGTTTTTGAATATTCTTAACACATATTAATCTTTTAATATATTGGTAGCAAATTTAATTTAAACAAAACTTCTTCCATGACAAATATCTCATTTTAATCAATTAAAAATCTCCTTTTACCAACTTACTTACTGCTCCCGAACTTCAGAATGTTCTACTTTTCAGCATTATCTGAATTAAATACAGAATTGCTTTAATATTGTCTTTATTTTACAAATATGATATAAAATTCAAAAACTTGTGTAAATATTTTAAATGGCCCATAGGACAGGCCCATATATAAACAGGCGATTGAAATATTTTCAATTAATTCAAATAAATTTCAAAAATAATTAAATAATACACTATTAATAATCACAATAACATATATCATTTAATTCACTAGTTAATTACTAAAATTTAATTAATTAGTTTTTCCAAAAAAATGAAATAATTCACGATAAAAAATTCAACTGGGCGATTTTCAGGGATTTAACTGTTACATAATTTAACACCAACATCGTAAATGCGATGCGAATGTAGTAGGCATAACTTCAATATAATTTACGGTCGAAATGTAAACTCACTTCTAATTAGTCAACTCTAATGAGTAAAATAGTAGGTACAAGTAAGTGTATCTTCTTATATCTTTAAGTATATCTTTCTTTATAAAACAATGCAAAAGCAATGCCACCTGCAATTTTTCAGCAAAAGTCCACCTATACTTCTTTCAACTTATCTAATATAAAATTTATTTTTAATAAAATACTAACTAAATATAGAAGTCCTTTTAAAGTCTGCACTTAATTATATAAAATCATACTAGACTGCCCGAAGAATTATATCCTAGAAAACAGAACAGATAGCGAGTAACACTAAAATCAGATACATAGATGATTCACTTTTAAATCCCATGTTTCTTCTTAGAGATTGCGATGCATACGTTTCCAATAAATCGCAGGGAACATTATGACGATTCCGAGATGTTAGTGTGGACCTCAAGACGTAACAAACCATGCCTGACGTCACATGGACCGGTTGACCCCGGAATCTTGGATCAGTGGCATCTACTACTTGTGTAGTTGTTGTCGTAGTTACAGAAGAAGTGTTTATTACTCCAGAATTTGGTATAGTATTAATTCCAGTGCCCATAGGAGAAGGCTGAGAGTTTTGAGGTAAGACTGCTTGATTAGGGACAA
The DNA here is from genome assembly GCA_945859745.1 of Synanthedon formicaeformis. Classification (NCBI taxonomy): domain Eukaryota; kingdom Metazoa; phylum Arthropoda; class Insecta; order Lepidoptera; family Sesiidae; genus Synanthedon; species Synanthedon formicaeformis. The sequence goes on from OX243964.1 coordinate 2,540,180, forward strand.
CATAGTTTGTTGTATTCACTACGGTGACCGTTTGACTATTTGTCACTACATTGTTCACACCGGTGTTCTGTGGCTCATTCAGATCTGACCAAATATAATTAGTAATCATATGACAGTTTATTTTCATTTCCTCAGAATTACCATTTTCGTAGCGAACGCCGAATATGCATCGTTCATTTTCTTGAGGGTTGTAATAGTTATGGTAATGATTCATGTTAGAGTTTGCAGAAATCCTTCCAAGATTGTACAAAGCTAAACCAGCCAACAAAGTACTGAATCTACTTCCCAGACTTCTGTATTCATACACGTACACAGGCAAATCTCCTCTATACACTGGATAAATTACAGGGTGCATTGAATACGAAGGAGTATAGTAAATGGTACTAGGTGGTGTGTAATGATAGTGATGATGATTGTGAACTGTTGTAGTTTTGTACACATTTTGTTGATGGTAATAATTGGAATTATAATGAGTTTGTTTATAATGCCCGTTGTAATTGTTCCCATGGTATGAAGTTCCATAATTTGTACCGTACTGTCGCACACCAGATCCAGATAATCCGTTAGAGTTTGGATATCCATGAGTATTTGTTGTTTGTACCCCATGATTCGTATATGAAGGTCCATAATTTGTCCCATACTGTCGCACACCAGATCCAGATAATCCATTCGAGGTAGGATATCCATGAGAATTTGTTGTTGGTATGCCATGATTAGTGTTACCTTGCGGGTAATTAGAGGCGAAATTTCCTGATCCGGACAAACCGGATCCAGATTGGGGATAACCATGATTGTTTGAACCTCTGGAGTTGTAGGTATTTCCTGATAAGCCGGAACTCGATGGGTAGCCATGGCGGTTTGATGCAGAGATGTGTGTGTTAGAATTCCTAGGATAAGAGTGAGATGACACACGCGAATGCGACGTAGAATAGTATGATCTTACAAATCTAGTTCGTGCTTCATTGTTTTGTATTAAAAACACAATAAGAAAAAGCGATTTTAACACCAAAACCCGTAACGCGCCCGCCATTGTTAGCGGTCTGTATATACACTAACACGAAATTCCCCTAACATCATTGTTGGCATTGGAACTGCGACCTTCCCTCACGCAAATAGCACGTTCCCTATAAGTATATATAGTATTATGGATAACACGAAGTTTTAAGGCGCGTCACTTTCATCTTCGGTGGACAAACAAAATAATCGATATTGCTTTTGATCGCATTTTCTTCATTACACGTGCCAACGTAGAATTTATTAAAAGAATTACTGATAGCTAAGTGTAAAACCGGAGATTCCATTAGATCCAAGCTTTCTGCGGATTAGTTATAACAAAAATAAGAGCCAGCTTCATTTTCTAATACGACGAGAAGCCTGTTATTTGCATTGAATATGGCCTTGTTACTTTCATGCAAATGTACTTCGGATAGTCATTTCGTATTTTTCATCTTATCTGTGATTATCTAGACTGAATTACTGGAAATGTACTTATATTTATGACTCCCTCTAAAAAGTATCGGTAAAAATATAAAACTCGTATATTTATTTGCACAAACAAAAAATGTACCTACATTATAAGACATTATTGAAACCGAAGAACATGAAACATTCCGCAGCCATAACGAGCCACGCCCGTCTGGCATCAGTTGCGGACGGCCATGTCGATTTTTTTCTATTAGAACGGTGTGAGTAAACTAAATTTAATTAGAAATGAAAATATATTTTGTATTCAAATAATGAACTCAACATTTTACGTAAATTCTTAGTACATTTATTTTCCGATAAGTAATTTGTTTTGCATATCGTCGTTGTCAAAACAAAATTTGCTATGTGCAAAAATTATAATTACATTTGAGATATTGACAAAAAATAATCCTGAAATTTTTTCCTGAAAAAATAACAAAGGTTTTTTTTTAAGTATTTTATTTACAATTACTTAAGATCACGTAAACTTATTTCTTTACTAGCTGGCGCCCGCGATTTCGTCCGCGTTGAAAAAGAAAAAGTAGCCTATTCTGTGTCCCGTACGTCTATATGTTTATCTACCAAGTTTCATGAAAATCAGTTAATTCGTTTAAGAATTATGTAGGAAAATACATACAATACCTACACATACAGATTTATTATTAGTATTGAATGATTTTGATAATATAATAGAGTAACAGACAGATTCTAACAGATAGATTTCCACATAACAGATTCTAGACACCTACTACACATAGCATATTTTATTAAGAGGTCGTAGTTCAACAAATAGTGCTCATAAGCACTTAGCAGTTTTTTTAAACGATAGATTAAGACAATGAACTCTTTACTAAGGTCAAAACGCGTCATATACGAATATTCATTATCAAGGCCATTCGACGCTTCAAGCAAAACATTTGTCATTGTTATGACCTGGTCCTGGCTTCAGTCATGTTTCAATGTATATATTTGTATAAATCAATTATTGTATACGAATGTTAACATTAGTTGGGAAATAAGAAACTTTTAATTTTTAAAAAGTTTTTATTATAATTTAAAAGCGACAGCTTTTCCTAAATTTAACAAATGCTTAACCTTATTTCATTACTAAAAATTGAAACACGTGCTCACTTAAATATGGCACGGCATAATATATTGTCATAATAGCATAATATATAATAATCACATATAAAACTAATATTGGCACATGCAGGGCTATTATATAAAATTATTTATGTATCAAGACATAACAAAATACAGAAATAGTAGATATTAAACTCCACTAGTCAATTAACAAATAAATAATTAAATTGGAGCAATGAGATCACACACACTGACAAGTTGGACGGGCAAGAAAAAATTCCAGTAGTCCACCTGGTTGAACATAAGTGGACTACGAGAAAGAAAAAATGTCCGTGGTCCACCCAGGTGGACAAAGTTGGTGGACCACGACCAATACCCGGTTAAAGTATTATAAAACGTAAAAATATTACTTTTTATATGCATTAGAAATGTATAATGCTTACTATTAACACAATCGTATGTGCAGCTGCCAAAAAATAGTTACTATATAAATATAACTAATGTACATACGCATAGATATATCACATTATAATTAACAGTACGTTTTCATAACTAGCACCAAACAACAAAATGCAATATTATATACTAATTTAACAGCCATTATAATAATTATTATCCTTCCACGAGGTAACAACCAAATTTCCTGTTCAACTGAATTCAAACCCTAAAAACAGAAATATGTGAGATAATTGAAATATTATTTTTATGTTTTACATATATCATAAAACTAATGACAAGCTTATATGACCGAATTTTCATACACGACACAGTAAACGTAGATTACATAAAGCTGATCTTTTTAATTTCTATAGAATTTTTAATGTCTGAAGTCCTGCCAATGCGATTTTGAACAATAGGAACAATATAGCATGGTCAACAATAGCATATAAATAAGCTCTTCACAAGACAGAGGATTTGCGCAGCAATAGGACGTGATAATTATACCTATATGCTTGTAAAAATATGAAGTACTTAGGTATATCGTATCGTTTCATGTGTAACATAAAATAAAATATTCAAATATAATCAAACTCGGCAAGTAAATGCTAAAAAGTTAAAAAAATAACGACAATCTTAAAGCAAAGCACACAATGAAATAACAGATACAATCAATGGAAATGAAATATTATTTTTTATAGCCGAGTTTCTTTTTAAAGATTGTGCTGCATATGATTCGAGTAATCCGCACGAAACTTTATTTGAGGATCTTGTATTAGGAGTGGTTCTGATAACATAGCATTCCATTCCTGGCGTCACTGGGACAGGCTGTCCAATGAATTTAGAATCAGTAGCGTCTACAACTTGCGTAGAAGTTGTTACAACGGACGAGCTATTTACTAAAGTGCCGTTGGGCAACATGATGGTTGCACTATTACTTTGCATCAAAGGTGGTTGAATTCCTTGAGGTATTAGTGTACCATTTGGATACGTTGTTTGCTTAAGGGGTAAGGTATTAACACTTGCAAGTGTACCATTTGGTAACATGTTTTGTGTACCCAAAACAATATTAGTTGTATTAACCGTAGTTATGACTGTAGTGCGATTTGTTAAAGTAGTTTGAGGAGTAGCTTGATGGTCCCATATAAAACTAGTTATCATGTGACAATTGATCTTCATTTGTTCTGTATTCCCATTGTCATATCGAACGCTGAATATACATTTTTCATTTTCTCGAGGCATGTAATTGTCATGATAGTGGTGGATATGTCTGCTTGATGACATTTTTCCAAGATTGTATAAAGCTAAGCCAGCCAATAATGTGCTGAACTTACTGCCTGACGATTTATATTCATAAACATATACAGGCAAGTCTCCTCTATAAATTGGATAAGATATAGGGTGTGAAGAATGCGGTGGTGTGTAGTAAATAGACGTTGGTGGTGTGTAGTGGTAGTGATGATGATGGTGAACGGTTGTAGTCTTATATACATTGTGATGAGGATAAGTACTATGACTATTTGAGCTTTCGTGCGATTGAGAACCCCCATTTATGTTAGGTGGGTTAAAAGAGCCTCCGTGATTTGGATTTTTATTAGCAGATCCTGAAAGTCCTTCGTTGGATGATGGATATGTATGACTTTGCTGAGGGTAAACCGATCCAGACCTTCCAGATCCGGATAAACCTGGAGATGGTGGATACCCACGAGAATTAGAAGATCCAGTTCCGTGATGTTTTGGTACCGTGTTAACTGAACGAGAAGAAGAAGGAGAACCATGACTTTGTAATGATACAATGTCAAAATTAGCATGATTCATCAAACCTGAAGTAGAATGCTTCTCTTGTATATTTCCTGATCCAGATAACCCAGAAGACGAGGAAGGATATCCGTGTGCACTGGACGAACCAATATTAGTTGAGCCACCATGTGAACTTCCAGTTCCTGATATACCACTAGTACTAGGATATGCATGATTGGCGTTAAATTTACCAGACGCAGATTGACTCAGAGACCCAGAGAGCCCAGATGATGACGAAGGATATTCATGTCTTCCAGAAGATCCTGTATTCGTATTTGTTACTGACGGACTTCCTGATACACCAATTGAACTGGGATACGAATAGCTATTCCCTTGTGGTGTGCCACCGTGATTCGACGAGCCCGACAGACCAGAAGAGGATGACGGGTATCCATGGGCGTTTGAAGATCCAGTGTGTTCAGAACCAGAATGGCTTCCGGATATACCACTAGAACTAGGATATGAATGGCTTGAAACAATGGTTCCGTGTGATGAACCAGCGTGGTTTGATGAGCCCGACAGTCCTGATGACGATGACGGATATCCATGGGCATTCGACGATCCGGAATTGCCACTAGAACTAGGGTACGAATGGCCCGTGGTTATCGATCCATGTGAAGTATCTCTGTGACTGGAAGAGCCTGATAACCCGGACGACGATGATGGATAACTATGGCTATTTGAAGATCCGTGTGACTTATGTGAATTTCCTGACAAACCGCTAGAGCTGGGATATCCGTGTGATCCACTGTGACTGGATGACACATGACTCGAGTGGTGGTGAGATTCGTGTCTTGGCTTCGAGTGGTGCGAATGTGATGTAGAATGTGTTCTGCTGCTTAATTTTGCTTCATTAACGTCTAATAAAAAAAAGGCAATTAAAAATGTGCATAATAACAGAGCGCGACAAACGCCCGCCATCGCGAGCGCCAAATAACAACTAACATAAAAATCCTACCCATTCAGATACGCTGATACTGGGCGCCAGACAGGCGACCTTCCTAAACGCAAATAGACGATTCAGTGCATATAGATAGCCATATGTATAGCCAACACAAACATGATTTACGCACACAATAAAAAGCCACGAAATATTTAAGCAATAATGATCTTTTTGTCTAATACATTTTATACTCAATACTGTTTAAATGTATGTACAAGATTTGCTGTAAAATTTGAATTGAAAATCGGCTTATTGTTAAAAAAAAATTAAACAATGGCAAAAAATATTACGTTTATTTATACAAGTGTCTGTGCGACTATATAGTGTTATTACAACAACACAAATGCAGGGCAATACTGAGTTTTCAATAATTTCATTTGACATTTTTATAAAATTTATCTACATTTTATTATTTGGTTAACAATTTTGCAAATATCTATACCATTTTCAAATATTTATTTTATTTTATACATACTTATAATGAGCTATTATAAGTATAATAATAGTATTTAGTATTATAAGTATAATATAAGTATATTATAATAGTATTTAGACGCTGTCTGTCTATATTTTTTCACAATTGCCTTCTTCTAAACCATCCAAAGCGACAAACGAGGAAAGTTTGTGTATATAGACTAGAATACGCTGATAAAATACTAGAGCACATTCCCAAGTCCTAGATTAATAAACGTAAGCCATAACAGCACTCGAGGGTCGTTCTTTTATACTAAGTAAGTATTGGTTACAAAACATGTCGTTTTTTTCTCTAATGTTAAATGACAAGTACGTACTGTGTATCTGCTATTTATGTCGACTGAAGTTGATTGATTTAGTTAGGCGGAAAGTATAGTAAAAAGTCCTCTGTGACGTCGCAAAAAGTGGTGCTCATTCATTCATATTCATTCGGTGACATGATATTAAATAAAAAGGTATCACAGTTTAATAAACGCGTTCGCGAAGACAGGTCGTCGTATATCCGCACATCATATCTTATCAAACAGAAAAAAAACTGAAAACAATATTCAGTACTTACAAGAAAAATGTAGATCTTACAAAATGGTCTGCAAATAAAATTTATTCATCTTTAATTTGTACGGAGCCAAAGATCCTTAACTTCATGAATAATTAAGCCGGCAACAAAGTTCGCGACTTTTTCCTTCAAAAGTTATACTGAACCACCTACATAAAAATTTTAAATTGAAAGTGAAATCGTGCTAAGGCAGTTTAAACTAACGATTATAAATTCCAACATAAAAAAGCTAGATGTTCCCTATTTTAACGTAATTTAACGAGTCTGTTATTTGAGTAGTCTTACAAAATTTTGTACAACTTCATAGACACAGACCCCAGTATAACGGGTAGCATCATAGATAAATGATTGGTCCCGCTACGCTCGACCAGATACAGCCCTACCTAAAAGCAATAGCTCCGTGAATATGGCAACTTTTTATTGTATTGTGTGTAAAACATCGTCACTATTTATCACTTTTTACAGAGTTTAATTATATTTTTACACAGTTTCACTACGCAAAGTGACATTTTATTATGCCCAAAATTTAATAAAACATTCGGCACGTACACATCACAGACAGTTTGCAGTGTGATTAGCTCGGGTACGCCGAATTCGGCGTACTAAAAGTTGCCGCATTTTTCAAGTACGGCGGCTGTATCTAGTCGAGCGCAGCGAGACCAATCAAATATCTTTGGGGTAGCACCTCAGTAACAGTAAAACGCTCTGCGCCTTCTACCGAACCAATCCTTTCACGAACATTGGTTAACACTGTAGAGCTGCATGAATTCATTAGTTAATTAATTAACATGTCGCGTACATGTCTCCTGAAACTGTGGTAGTTAATATCAGGTAAACAAGAACCAGTTGAAACGTGCAGCATACAATGGTTTTTACAAGATGGTCATTGAACATTGTTAATTTTATTTAATTTTTCAGAGAAAATTAACATGTTCAGATATTTTAGTCAATAATAATGATGTTTTCAATTAAACTTTAGAGTGATCTGAGAATAACGGTAACCAATCGATAAATGGGTTACACAATACAATTCTAATATCGAACATGGGCAATAATAGAGTTGACAAATATATACAAATATTTCCACAAATGCTCTGTCAGTAATTTTAACAGTCATTTGGTAAATTGTATGAAAGCAAATACAAAATTTTGAACAAAATTTTGGAAAAATACGGTAATAATCAGGCACTAAGTGTTCTAGTCCATATTTTTTTCTTATAAAAAGACTAACAATGGGACTTACACCTATATTATTTAATTATGAAAATTATAGCTAATACAAAACAGATAAGTACAGCACAATATTAGAAGTAAAGTAAAGTAACAGCTTGTACGAGTTCAAGATACGAGTAATTTTTGATTGGTTGGAACGACAATTTTACAGTTAAATAATAAATTACAACGTTTTATATGGGATTGAAACTCTCTTTTGTAATTGTACAAATGGCTCCCCACACCGAATCGTTCAAGATTAATTGACTAAAAGAGGTATTTGCTAAGATTAATCGTTAGTTAGAGGTCATTAGTTTTCACCGAGAAGATGAGGGATTTAAGACTATTGGTAGGATATTAATACAGACTAATATTAATTACTAACCCACCTAAGTAATTCTTTGCAACTAACATAAATACATATCATGGAACTATGTTATCTTCATTATCATCATCATGTTCATTAACAGCCTTCCCTAAAAAATTGCATTTTTAAATAATTATCGAACCTTCTGATGGAATGCCGTCATGCGTACAGTATTTCGGAAAGTTATCGACTTTCCTTATTTATTTTTCCTATAATTTTCTTTATGGCGACCTACATGCAGCTAAGTTAAAAATATACCAAAATAAAACTGATATTATCAAATGATCCGGAGAAAATTCGTGTACAAAGAAGAGGTTTTACAATAAATAAATAATTATCACAAAGCTAGGCGCTTTCAACACTTTTAGTTTGATTAGAAAAATATCTCTCAACTGTTTGGATGTTTGCCAAAACACGTTGAAGCGGGTTTGAAACTTGAAGGAGTTTCAAAAAAGACATTAGTTAAAATGTTGGGTATCAGCAAATAGGAGAGTGCTTTGGCACAAAGTCCTTATCGTACCATTGAAGTTCTAACCAAATGGATCTGTTTTATGATTTTAAACCAATATACGTCACAATTCAAAAGATTCTAACTAATATTTTATTTTTTGTTAAGGTCTTCACGCCTTAACTTACTCAAACGATCATCGTGAAATTTGAAAAATTAATTAATACATAATTTTAACTTACCTACACAAAAAGGAATATCCGTGTGGTATTATTTATTTTGTGCAAACGGACTCGTGTTCATTAGCAAAAATCATTTGTTACAATTACCGTCACTCCACAAGTGGAGTTTAAAAACTTGCACGAAACCATTTATCTTTATAAACCACTAGTTTTGTCCCACGGTTTCATCCTTGAGGAATGCATATTTCGGTCCGATTCTCTAGCATGCGCATGCGCTACTACTTTATTTTCGCTTAGCGTTGTTTTTGACTTTTTAGTACAGGCAATACTTAGAGGAGCCGTTTACTCTTATCCATAATGCACTAAATTACAAGTCTTTATTTTTTTAATAGGTTCAGTATCACGTACTGACCCTAAGTGCACAAAATCCTTACAAATTAGGCGGGCGAAAGTGCCGCCATTTTGACAAAAACCGTTTCGGCCTATATCCGTAATGCCGTGCACTTGAGGCCAAAAATGGTAATAACCTTTATTGTAGATAAATAAATTTCCTATGTTTTTTGTCCAATATTTTTTTTTCTCTCACTTATCGTTTAATATATATTCGACTATTACGGTTTGCCAATTGTGTCAATAAACAAATCGTAATAGTCGAATAAGCCGTAATTTGCATGTGAAAATAACTTTCGTTTTATATTAAAAGAAAAATTACTTTATAACCGAATCTATCAACGCTTGTCTGTTTTTGAAAAAATCCTACAACTATACATATAAGGTGAAAAAATCTCTCAAATATCGTAAAGCGTCTGTACTTTAAAAGGTTTCTATTTGATAGTGTATTTTACAATTGGAACATAAAATCTATATTACTGTATAAACTCACGAACTCTCGTATAAATTCTTGAAACCCACAGAAGAAATTCAGGTTTGTAGTTTAAAATAAATAAAGAGAACAGTTGTGGCGAAATCGGATTACTTTTTAAAGTAAATCACAATGCTTGTCTGCCTTGGTTATATATAGGCATTTTATTTTCCAATCTATAAGTATTAAGAGTTGTTTTCATATTTTGTTCTATTTTAAATCATTCGTATAAAGAAAATATATTGTTTACAAACACCATAAATATTCAATTCGATTATAAATTTGATTGAAATTGTCTTCTGAATTCGGTGAAAATATTTTTGTTAAAAACTTATTCAATTCCATCAAACTAAATCTTTTAATTTGCTTTTGTAAACTTGAATTAGGTTCGGTTTAGAATTGATTTTTTTAGTAACTGTGACAGAATAAATAAGATTTCGAGAGGGCTATGCTCGGGGTTACACTACGAGATCGAATCAGAAATGAGGAGATCCGTAGACGTACGAAAGTTACCGACATAAACCAGTGGTTCAGTAAGTTGAAGTAGCAGCTGGCATGACACATAGTATGGAGAGCCGATGGCCGCTGGGGCCGAAAGGTTCTCAAGTGGAGAGAGCCACAGACAGGCAAGCACAGTACAGGACGTCCACCCGCAAAGTGGACTGACAACCTGATAAGGGCCGCAGGTCGAGGACGGTGGATCCAGACATCTCATAACTTATCCTATTAGAAAGTTATGGGGGAGACCTAAGTCTAGCAGTGGACGTCCTGCGGCTGAGATGATGAAGAAGAAATATGTAGTTAAATTATAATAATTTTTAATTACGAGTATTATGCTACGTGACATCTCTACGCTACATGACGAAAACCTCCTGAAACCATGCTTTTTTATTTTATTTTATTATGTTTTTACACCCTTTCACTATGCAATTCAGCATTCGGTACTGGTAAAATGTGCGGGTAACTTATTTTATCTGAGGCGGTAACTTTATAAATTAGTTGTGGCTAAACAATAGAAACGGTTTCGAGGTGCACCTACAATTTTTCAACGTGTAATCATCTGAAGTGAATATATCCATGTATATGGCCGTCGTCGGTTACTCTCCACAATGACCTACTCTCTTTTATGCGCGCTCGGATGAGGGTAGACAGTAAAGTGGCACATTAAATTATGCGTGACGCAAGAGGTAAAGAGGGATAATCCTACAAAAGTTCCGTTTCTTTATTGGACACGGGCCGTATTAAGCCACCAGTATTTTTTGAACAACCGAAATTATAATGACCGTTCATTGTCTTCGGTGTTTAGTCATGTTTCATGTCTGAAAACAATTTTTTTTACATACATATATGTACAACAAAATTATTTAGGTGATTCTTCATGTTTGTTGCGTACTTGTGTACGCTTGTCAATGCCTCGCAATACTACGATATGACGGGAAGGTTAAATAAAGGGATAAAAGTTTCATTAAAGTTTATCTCTACACAAATTTTTAAAGTGGGAAAAAATTCCACTTATCCCTACCAGTAGGGATAGGTGGAATGGACGACAATACCTACTGTAAGTTGGGAGGCCAACGTACTTGGATTCATGCTTCTAACAGTGTCACGTATTGTGCATCGTTCAATGCATTGCAAGTTCGAAACTTCTTGGCGCTCTGTAATCGTATAAATCTTTATTGTAACTTTCACTCGGTACCTCACTAATTCCAAACATACTTACATAGTATAAGTTGATAAGCTTATTTTTGAGTGAATAGCGTGCTTGTATTAGCTCTCTGTCTTTGTACTTAGTATTGTCTGCGTACGATTTTTCCACTGGTCGTACTGCGTTTCGCATTAATTTTGGATAACTGTGGCTACCGTCGTTTAATTACCACAAGCAATACCACAGGTGCTGCAATTGCGCAGCCAACCATTTTGATGAAAGGATTTGGGATATGCATGCTTTACTCACTCACTGAAACAAAAACACACATGCTGTTATTTCACGGTGGTTTTCTGTAAGGAGGTGAATACTGCTGACAGACTGACTGTCCAACTACGAAACTCAGTACTCTGTCTACGAATATTAACGCTAATGGTGCCCGCGACTTCGTTCGCGTTGAAAAAGAAAAAGTAGCCTATCCTATGTCCTGTACGTCTAAATGTTTATCTACCAAGTTTCATGAAAATGAGTGAATTCGTTTAAGAGTTATGGAGGAACATACATACATACATACATACAGAAAAAAAATCTAAAAATGGTCAATTTAGTTTCAGTATCATATATGTATAGAGCCTAATAAACACGATATCTCTGAAAACAAAGTAACTTACTCCATGACCAACCCTTACAGATATATTATTAGTATTGATGATGATGAATATTTAATTATCTATTACGTTACTAAGTATATAGATAAGAATTATTTTTGTACATAAAAACATAGGTAACCGGGTAACGCTTCGATGTTGTTCTATCTCTCTATCTATCGGTTTGAGCCTGAAGGCAATTTCGTTATTAAGTTGCTAGAAATTTATGTGTAACTGGGGCAAACGTAAATATATTATTTGAAGATATATTAGACACAGTGTTAAAAAAATATTTATCTTTGTGTGTATTAAACTAATTTCTTGAAAAGAAATTTATGGTACAAACCTTTTTGTGCACAGTTTCATATTTTCTTGTTGTCCTTTGACTGGGTCCCTTTAGTATATTTTTTTCTTAGATACAATAGTAGCTTGCGCTGTGGCACACAATGTACCATGTTTTTGGGCAATTTGGGCAGCTCGTGTCTGGTAGTTACCACCATATTTACTTATCCCTTATTACGAGTAATCTTACTATGCTCACCTACCATTAGGTGGACCGTCAGAATGTCTGAAGACCTTAACATAAAAAAAACAAGTCACTGATTACGAAACGTCATGCAAACAAAATAGTATTAATGTTTTTTTTATATCTTCCTTATCCCATATTCTTAATCCTACTAAACATGGGAGCTCGCTTGCAGCACTAGTGGCGTTGCCTTTGTTATAGGCGACCTTAGATCATTTACCATCAAGTGAATCGTCAGCCTGCCCGACAATCCTTTACATAAAAAAACAACATCGAAACTAAAAACATCGCACTAGGGTGCAGGGCAGCACTGACACGCTGTTGAAGGTGATTGCTGGGAAGATAGACTGCCCAATAATAAGACATTGGGTGACGTCACAAATCACCCTTAGTAAAAAGTGATAAATAGCGTTAGTTTATTTATTTATTTTACTTTTTATTTTTTTGTGTAATATGTAAGTATGCATATTTTTACATAATATTTTAGTTCATAATTTTTAATAGCTGTGGACACAACATGTCTTATATATATATAAAGTTATTATTATTACAAATGATATGAATTCATCATTTTATTGCCTCTGGTCTCACCATGACACCTTTTTTGTCTGTCGTGTGTTCGAAACGATACAAGGAAAATCCATTATACTGTTTCCATTCCCTCCCAACAATGACATTTTGAAGATAGCATAGTGTTTTTATTTTATTTTTTTTAGTGTTCAAAATGTACTGTACGACATAGTGAAAGATTTAGCAATTACTGTTCACTTTAAATTAAATCAATCAATACTAATAATAAATCTGTTGGGGTAATTTACTTTGTTTTCAGAGATATCGTGTTTATAGGCTCTATACACGATACTGAAAATAAATTGACCATTTTTAGATTTTTTTTCTGTATGTATGTATGTATGCAAGTATGTTGTTCCTCAATAACTCTTAAACGAATTAACTGATTTTCATGAAACTTGGTATATAAATATTTGGACATACGGGGACACAGGATAGGCTAATTTTTTCTTTTTCAACGCGGACGAAGTCGCGGGCGCCAGCTAGTTAGTAATAAAATAGTTAAATTAATATTTTAATATCATCATCATTTTAACGGATATGATACGAAAGAGCGATAAACGCGAAAGGTTTCTAAGAAAATGCAACCATGTGAAGGCGTGGCGGGTGTCACTAATAAACAAACCAAAAAAGTGTGTTTGCAGACATTTGTAATAGTTTAAAACATCCAAAAAATATGTAAAAAGATACATTAAATATTTCGAATACATTTAAAATCGCCATTCACAGCTTCCAAAGAGAAAATATCTTAGAATTCCACATTGCATTTGGTAACCAGATGACTTATCTGACATGGCCATTCGTTCCCGTATCTGTTTATAAGGACGATATTTCAACCGTCGTCCGATATTTCAGCGTGGATTCAGCGGTATATCAATCCACGCCAAGTAGTTCTGTCAAGAACTCGGCCAGGGGTAATATATAGCTCAATTTCTCCCAAGTTAAGATGACCACCACGGGCGAACCTGCCTAGGTCTAAATTAATTGTGGCCCCCAAGCATTTTGCACAGAAATTTGGTAGATTATTCATCCTGAATTGCGTTGTTGCCGAGTAATTTCTTAGGCAGGAAAAATAAAATATAGTCGGGACTACAATGCTAGATATATTTCACATGTTTCAAAAATAACAAATACTCTGCAAGAATAGAGTACTTAAAATATGTATATTATTATTAAGGCGAGTTTATATTTGATAGAGTTGAACTTCGAAAAAAAAAAATGATGGCGACACTTTCAGAAAGGAATCAACTAATTTATATTTTAACAATAAATCATTAGCCTTTAGTTGGCTTTGAACGCACTTGTAAATGAAATTCTAAATAAAAAAAAACTCAGCTATCCGCGACAGCCTGGCTAGATTTCAAAGGATAATAACTAATAAGAGAACTTATAATTTTTTTATTAATAATTAGCGACATGTTTATCTTTTTTCTCCTCCTTATCCCGCCCTTTATCCTTGTTTCCATAATATGGGAATACCGAATTAAAATCGGCCTATCCATTCTCGAGATTTTGAAGCGTACAAAACCCAACATAACATTTTTCCATATATGTACTGAATTTTTCTATATATGTAAATATGAACATACTCAAAAACTACTTGATTGATTTTGAAAATTATTTTACCAATAGAAAGCTACATTATCAACGAGTGCAACAGCTAGTATATGAAATAAAGACAAATAACTATATTTAGTTCATAATTATGTTCATAATTTCATAAACTATTTACGTATACACTTTCGTTCAAGCCGTCAACGTGTTTCTCGAAAATCCAGATTCGAGAGAGACAAAGTTTGATTGAGATCCCTTACCTGGAATTTAAACGAGGGACTAAGTTATTAGAAAACTTTGGTTGGGACGCCCCAATTTTATAATAAAGGATAAGTGGTTGAAGATGCTGCGAATGCCGCAAGATTTTATCGCAAAACGTTCTTGTTAGAATCTCCTTGAATGAACGACACTTGACTTACCAATTTTTATTAAACTTGACTTGTTATACTGCAAATTTTAAACTAAATGCAACAATCGTACTGGTTTTATTCAGTACTAACTCTAGCAATTTTCTAAACAACAGTACACTTTTGAATATAAGATTCTTAAACTTTAAAGGATTTAGCGAAGGATTGCTCGAGTTTTGTGAGCTTCAGTTGTATCTGTTACGAATAGTAAGCAGAAACGAAGGTTGAACAGATGTTGTCAAGTGTACTCGGTTTATATATGCTGATAAATAAAAGATGCATCATTCTAAATAATACTTAAAGTACTATTAAACTAAACATAAGTTGTTACTAAATAATACAGAAACTGACTGTAGTCATGTGAGTAATTCATGTATAGAGAATTTTTTTCAGGAAAGTTTAGTACGAATCTTAGTGAGTACTTTAGACTTGGGTGGATATGAGCCACTTGGTACATTTTCCAGTTATGACGTCATAAACTTTTGGTATGATTTTCTTTTCTTCAGAAATATATCGAGTGAGGTATCAAATGAAATGGCTTCACGAGCTGATTCCAAAAATATGGCACACTTATTCACATTTTAACTAGTTGTTTCGTAAAAAATTAAAAACATTTTCAAAACACACCAAGTTTGGGCTCTTCCTGATAGGAAACGGCTGAATGTTTTTTTAAATACACTCCGATTGATTCATTATATCCTCATCAATACTACGAGTAATACATATTATAAAGAGATAAGATTTGTATGTTTGTAATGAATAAACTCAAAAACTACTGGACCGATTTTGCAAATTCTTTCACCTATAGAAAGCTACACACAGGCTATATTTTATAATGTATGTATATCTAATGTATTGAAAGGATTCGGAAAATACTAATTTCCCAATTTTCTTTTTTTTTTTTTTCAAATGAAAACTGTGAAGTTTCAATTGATCAATTTGTAAAAAATATTGAAATTGGCCGATAAAATATTTTCAGAAATGCCGATGAAAGGTTAAAAATCTCATTCCAGAATAACTGTACTTCATTCCGTTTAAATTAATTTCTAATCAACTTTAAACTCGCAGTTGTAACTCGGCAATTAATTTGTAGAATTCTAAACAGCATCGAAAATGAAGATAACTCCAACTAAGAAACTTTTGAATGTTGATCTTATTAACTAGTATTGGATTAAATAATTTTATAATTGCTTTTCCAAAGAAATTTTCAGTTTTCTTAATACTAAATTTAATAAAGGAATATACATTACTTTGCAAGCTCTAAGTTAATTATTTTTAGTCCAACCTTAACCAGGGATTCAATTTAATTTTATAAAATTATGTAGTTTTAGGCGCCGACCAAAGATAATATTTGGTTCTGTGACTGTGTAAAGGTTTAGTATACTGACTTCGAACCTTGAATATGTGAAGACCGGCGGTGGTTATATACCTAGACCCTTTAAGGCTTCTTCATGGAATCTATTCATGAAATTCATGGACATTCACAACACAGTTAAAATTATTGTGGGGTTCAAATTAGCGGATTAACATAGATAGATAAGATAAACGCGAGGTCGATTTAATTTCTATTAAACGCAGACACTGCTAACTTTAACGAGTACTCAAGTTTTCAGTCTCAATTATGATTATTTACAGAAATAATGACTGATTTACTGAACGAAAATTGAACGAAGTATGTAATCTGATATGAATGACTGTGTCTCCAGTCAGTAGGCCAAACGGCATGAACTACTAGTAGAAATAAATCTAGGTACCACATAGTAGCGCAATGTATAAATAATTATAAATATGAATTAGAATGGTTTATATGGACGGTAATCTCCAGAACCTTTACATCTAGTATCGTCTTTGTCAAACCAAAATCTGCTATGTGCACTTTTTTGAGATTCAAACATTTTGACTTTCGTGTCTCGTATATACCTAAACTTCTAAGTGCTTATGAGAGCTTTTAATAAAATCGAACTATTACATTTTAATAAAATATGCTATGTGCAAAAACTAGAATCTATTAGTATTTACATAAAACTTTTTAACAAAAAATAAAACCGCCGAAAAAACTGAAAAGCATAATATAATCTTATTATTTTACCTAAGTAATTTTGAGTCGGCGCCAATGCTTTTCAGTTTTTTTGGGCGGTTTTATTTTTTGTTAAAAAGTTTTATTTTATATGTTTTTTGTGGCTATAGTCTAATATTTACTACATGCTTAATTTTTAATTTTCCCACCCCCATTTTCCCACCCTTAGGGTAGGAATTTTTTTCCAAAATTATACGAGACCAACTTCGAGGTACACCCTATCCATTAAAAAAAGAATTATCAAAATCGGACTACTTTGTAAAAAGTTATTCGTGGTTATACGCTACAATCAGTGAGTAAACAATCAATCATCCCCTGTTTTCCTACCCTTAGGGTTGGAATTTTTTTTTCCAAATTAAAATGGGACCCCCTTGGGGGTGCACCCTTTCAAATAAAAAAAGAATTATCAAAATCGGACCACCCTGTCAAAAGTTATGCGTGATCATACATAAAAAAAATATATATATACGCGTCGAATTGAGAACCTCCTCCGTTTTTGTTTTTTCGTTTTCGTCGGTTGAAAATAATAAATGAACTGTAAATATACGAACCATCTTTAGTTTCAAATAAAATATAATTCTTTTTTTTTAAAACCTTCATGTAAAATTACCCAAGACCTGTTGAGCAGTTTATAAGAAGTTAACGGGAAAACTGACAGAGGCGGACAGCGACTATTTTACAATATGTAGATATTATTATATAGAAGAGAAGGAATTTCTCTGAGTAGCTCTCGAATGTATGTATCAGTTCAAAAGCGCTCATAAAGTACAAACATAAAAGGAAATATTGTAAATGAACTCTAAGGATGAAGAAACGTGATATAAAGTGATATAATTAATTTATACAATCAAGAAAACAGTAAAAGACCCCACTTATCAAAGAGTCGTATCTGTATAATGCCAAGAGACCAAAGATAGGAGCAGATATTTGGACCACTAATTAAGTTCTGTCCGTTATCACAGTACAAACAATAACAGTAAGAAATCTATTATATTTCTTACTTTGTAGTGTTTATATAAAGAGATACAGTTACCTAAGATTTCGCAAATCTATCCATATAATAAAATTGTAAACGAGCCTTGTCTGTAAGTACATAAAATATTTTTTTAATAAAAAAAATTGTACACTTTACTTACGTTACCGAGTTCGAAAAATTGTTTATAGAATATTTGTCTGTTTAGCTGTTTTTCTGTTCGTTTGTGTACGCTAATCTCAGAAACGGCTTAACCGATTTGAATGCGGTTTTCACTGATGTATTGATGATTACCTGGATTAAATAAATAGGATACTTTTTATCTTTGAATAATGTTAGGTTCCTGTGGGATTTTCAGCCAGATGTTAAATATAATTCGACAATGTAAATTTAATGAAAATTTGATAATTTCATCAAATAAAGATCTATTTGATGCATCAGTAAAAATATGCACCACACGTTTTTTTTATTCTGCTTTCAAAGTGTTTTTACGCCATATAAAGTCATTTGAAAAACTTGATAATACACTTATTTTAAGTACTAATAATAAATCTGTAAGGGTTGTAAGGGTTGCATGCTGAGCTTCCTATAATTGCGGCGGCATCCGCCTTGTGATAATTATTTTGAACAGTGTGTTAAAGTTAGATGTCTGCCTCGTTGGGGGCCTTGTATAATAAATAAATAAATAAATAAATAAACATTTAGACGTACAGGACACAGGATAGCCTACTTTTTTGTTTTTCAACGCGGACGAAGTCGCGGGCACCAGCTTGTTTCTAATATAAATCCGAGGTGTAAACAGAACTAAGTTTGAAATTTATTTGACAAGTGAACTAGATATCATAGCGCCACCTGTAAAAAGTTTTTACGGGGACGCCCCCGTTACATTTAGGTCAGTGAAGGATGAACAGGGAACAGGTGTGATTGCCACAAAGCTAGGCCATGTCAAGCAAATTTAAATCTATTCATAACTTAAGTGGAATAATTATTGCCTGAAGTTTGTGATGTAAAATCAATTTAGCTTAGTTAGGTTGGGTAAACAAACTTAAAGTAAATTTGGAATACGTTAGAACAAATGTGTCGTTCATTGTAAGAGTGGTGTAACTCCCTATTTTTAAAACCATATTTTCTTGCCTAATGGTATCACATTTAGTCATATCTTTCAATATAAAAGTGAAGTAACTCCAATAGTTGCATTAAAATCCCATAGATGAAAACAATGAATGAATGCTTATATTTTTTTTCCTACACTATAATTCGCGAAAAGCTCGTTATTCTAAAATTCAGTTACAAGGAGATAGTTTACTTTTACAATGAACGACACAAATAATAGTAATATAATTTGGAGTATAAGTATCTTCAAAACCGTCTCCATGAAAAAAAATCCAACATTTGAACCATTTTACTATTTTGTTTTAAAAATATTAATTTAAGGGCCTCTTTCACAAACTACATGTAAAATGTTGATTAGTTACTTTTAGAAATCGTTTTCTATTATATTGAATTATGCACTCGGTTTACTGCATCATTCGATAGCCGATTTTTTTTTATTATTATTTTTTATTTAATGTTTGGGACGTTTACCGTACAAACAAAGGTATATCAGCTCCATTATCCCCGGTTACTTTTGACTTTAAATGACAGTTGTGAAAGAGGCCCTTAATCTTTTAATTTAACCGCCTTACGAACCACAAGGCAGCATGGCTAGATTCAGCTACATAATAATATATACCAATAATATATAAAGCTGAAGTGTTTGCTTGTTTGTTTGGTTGTACGCACTAATCTCAGGAACTAATTGAAAAAATCTTTTTGTGTTGTATAGTCCATTTATCGACGAAGGTTATAGGCTATAGAGAACGCGGACGAAGTCACGGGCACCAGCTAGTAGTTTATAACAAAGAGAACGCATGGTATACCTACATACAAATAGTTTGACGTAACAAGTAAGTCAATTCGCTAGAGCTAGTCTCTTCATTTTTATTATCAGGATACCATAATTGGTTATAGGTTACAAATTATTGCAGAAGATGTATTGTTTATTTATTTGGCATAACTCTGTGTACTCTTTTTGAAGTTTAAATATTAAATTTAAAAGAGTATCTTTACTCTTTTTCTTTTACAACGTGTAGAGCCACAGGTCTTATATTCTCGTTTGTAATGAGCTGTCCAGACGAATTTAGTTTAACAAAATATGTTTGTGTTCAGAACTAGTCTGGTAGAGCTAAGAGGAAGTGTAATTTAATTACTAGACCAAGATCTTGAATGCAAGTGACAATACTTCGCTTAAGTTTTAGAAAAACATTCAATACCCCATCCCTTCCTTATCCCTTATCCTTAATCCTATGGATTACATATTATTATGTACATTATGGTCTACAGCGCACTTGTAGCACTTATGGCGTTGCTTGTGTTATAGGCGACGGTAGCCACGTACCATCAAGTGGACCGTCAGCCTGTCTGTCGACCTTAACATAAAAAAAAGTACACTTGAAGTGGTAGCGTTAGTTTGATTGTGCTAATCACTGATTCTGTTCTGCTATACAATAAATAGATACGTCACTGTATTCTTCCACACAGTGTTGGTCCAAGAAAACCAACGAGACCTTTTACATTGGGGAATACTATTGAACTTAGTACCTTCCTGAATAGTTCATGCCAACCACTTGGCTATGTTTATGTTATAATACTGTGAACTGACCTTAGCTATATTTTACTCCTCCTTTCAAGTCTTTATGACATTTGCTGAAACTCGTTGATTGAATGATCATAATATGATTTTTTATTACTATTTTCAGCATAGAGTAAATAGTACTTACTCTATGTTTTCAGTAGTAATCCATCTTGAATAATGTAGGTACCTTTTAAAGAATGAAGTAATTTTTCAAATAGATGCAGTAGTAAATCCACATAATAAATAAACAATTTTATAAAATTCTCTCCCTCACACTGAAATTTATAAAATTTATTAAATCTCAAGTGTTTTCGTTACTTTTCCTAATTACGAATCCTACAGGAGCTTTTCTGCTACAAAAAGTAAAAGTTAAGTTTTCGTCTACTTTCTATTTTTTTCCTCTCATATTTTTGCTTTTATTTAAGTAAACATTTTAATATAGTGCTATGTTCGTATTGGCACTTTAGACACGCTTGCGAAACCTACTTTTGGTTCATAAATGTGCCATCAATTACCAACCGCGAGCAATTTCACACACCATTAAGCAATCCCCAAAACCTAAACTGGGATGCGATGCACTATGTGCACTGAACTAAAACTTTTACCGAACTAACGAAGTTTTTAATAGACTTTTTTTTTATTTATTGCTGAATTTACCCCACATAAGTACTTTATTTTCTGAACTCCAAATAATTAAAATACATAAACATAAACGTTTGTAAGAGACCACATAATACGAGTCTCATACAATATGCTAGCTGTTGTACGCGACTTTGTCCGTTATAAATATAGCTTCTGTTACTCGCTGATAATGTAGCTTTCTATAGGTACCTAAAGGTTTTTTAAAATTAGTCGAATAGTTTTTGAGTTTATTCGTTTCATAACAAAAATGCAATTTCTCATTATGTATATTAGCATACATTTTTACATCTTGGGTTACAATATTCAAGTTTTCATAGGGATCCCTAATTTAACTTAATTAACAATGTAGCCTATGTTACCAGTGATAATCTAGCTTTCTATAGGTAAAGTTTTTTTTTTTAAATTGGTGCAGTAATTTTTGAGTTTATTCTTTACCAACAAAAACACAAATCTTGATTTTATATATATAGATACTTACTAATTAACACATTGCTAACTTCGCACTATTACTTAAGGTAAAATAGTTTCAAACATAGAACATTACAAGTTGCATCAGGCTTCAAAAGAACGAGGCATAAATTTGACACACAAAAGCTAGAACATGAAGGCATGCAAATAGCTCAGAATGAAAACAGCCACTTCACACTTTATAAGGTAGCTTTCTCAGAGATCGCCTGTACAAAAGGTGACGAAGATATTTGATAAGGATCCAGCAGTAACGTTACGCAATATTCGTCACTCATGTCGAGAAATCTAGTCTACACGACAACACTAGACAAGACACTATGAATAATGTAGCAAAATTGTATTGGTTATTTTACAAAATATACTCGTATATCTTAAAACTAAATAAAAAAAACTGTATCAAAAAATTTAGTAATAATAGAGAATAATAATAAAATATTTATGTATAGATAATTACAATTCAAACTTTCAATTCTAATTTACTAAACATGGTAGAAAACAATTCTGTCTTTGAGTTGGTCGTGGTAAGAGTGCTTGACTTAAAAGTCTTAACACATCTCTAGATATTTATTTAGTTTGTAGTAAAATATATTTATTGTGAAAATTCACATTAAAAAGTAAGAATAGGCCGTAATTTTCGGCATGTTCCAACCCAACTGTTCTACTATTTGTTCTACGATAGAACAGTTTGGAAAGCGTGATTGAAGTACTAAAGGCAATTGGGTTTTTGAATATATATTTTTTGTGATAAATGGAAAGATCATATATAAGTTTTATAACAAAATAATTTCAAAATTAAAATTAATTTTTGAATCCAGTACCGAAGCGAAGACTCGCCGACCACTCCCGAACACTTAGCCGCTCCCCTCCCGAGCGCGCGTGACGTCATAATGTTAGTTTTCCTTCATTCATTGCAGTTTACAGAGTTGTACTGTTCTAAAATAGCTTTACCTTTATGAGGTCACAACTATGGTGATCAATCGTGGCGCGTTCATAATCACGTGATTTTTCTTTGTTATAATTTGTTATAATTAATTGAAAAAAAAAATTTAAGTTTTTCGCATTAAATATCAATATTATTAATAATGAAGTTTTAAAATACATAAAAAAAATCAATAATATTTTTTTCAAAATCCCAGTTTACCTGGATGGGGTATCCTTATCCTTCATGCCGTCTTTTTTTTTCTTTATTTATCACATCTCTTTATCCTTCATCCTATTCACGTTCTTGTTCCTCGAAGGCGACACTCGAGATCGTATTTAAATATTGTAACTGGAACATTAATCCCGTTAGATATATTGTCAATTTGATACAAAAAATAAAAATATAACGCGATTTGGTCTAAGTTGATTATTTATGCTTCTACAAGCTATCATTCAGAGTGAACATAAACACCAATAGCTTTGGTTCGGATACTGCATCCGTAATCCATTTGTCCCTGAGATAGGCATCTATTAAGCAACTCCCAAAGCCGCGCAACTTAAGTCAGCATTAAATGGGTCCCTTTATTCGCAACGAGTCACGTCTCAGAATCTGTTACTGAAAACAGATTGTACTACGGACGCATCGTGGAAAGCAATACATGGCTAATATATATTGAGCTCCGGTTTCATTTCGCACTGCTATTGCGACTCCCTTAAGAAGAACATCGGAGAGGGGCGGGGAAGGTCAAATGTGTCTGGCAGACGAATACGCTTAAGAACGCTAATCTCTGGTAAATTGAAACGTAACGGCAAAGATTGACTCAAACTTGAATGGCTTAAATAATTTACTGCTTATTTGAGATTGGTACTACATATGGTTAATTATACGATAGTAGTATCAACATAATTCGTATATCAGGTTTATAATATGAAAGTTTGTGAAGACGATCAATTTATAAATGCAAAAAGTATGTTTGATTGTTTGTTACGCTTATGTATACGCCTTAACTTACTTAACCAATCATCGTGCACAAAAAAAAAGTGCTTTTTTTTTTTTCATCAATAAAAATAGTACTGTTTCCAAGGAAAGCACACGAATTCGAAGGCAAAGCCAGTTAATTATATAAATAGCAAGTGATTTCGTATGCTGTTAAAATATTTCTATTGCCACAAGACAGCTTAATTACCTATGCGTAGCATTTTGTAATTTTTGTAATTTTGTAAATCATATTGAAAAAATTCCTATTTTTCTGCTTACTTACTGCTTCCTTATGCGTTAATATGTATTTTGAAAAGTCGTAATTAATGCAATTGTAAAAGTTTCATGCACCTTTTGTTGGTGTTTGAAACTTAATCACTAGTTAAGTTTTACTAAATGGATTTGGCATTCGATACAAAAATAATATGTATCAATAATACGAAAATAATAATATACATGGAAACAACTTTATGTTCTTAAAATGTTACTTTATAAAAATATTTAAATTTTATTTTAGTAGCACTAAACACGAACGAAAAAATCTACGAAAAATCTGTAAAATATATTATTATTCGTGAATTTCTTTGATTTTATACAAACCAGACTCAAATATAATAAGCCATTTTCTCTTAGCTCCAGTCAAATTTACAAATTAATAGGTTTGATTCGACTGTATTCACAGCAATTACCAATTTGTCTAAAATTACCGGGAATTTAACATTGTGTTAATAATAATTGCAAATTGTTTTATTATTATTCAATAAAAGGGAAAATCGTGAATATCAATTCCAAATTGCTTCGTTTCCTGGAAGCGGTTGGGTTACGTCAGTAGGTGACGTAACGAAATTCGCTCGCGAAGTTTAGTTAAAATTAATGCCAAAAGGAAAAATGATGAAGTACCAGCATCGAATAATTATTTACTTCGTTCCATTCAATTTTCTTTTGCGTTTAAGAACACGAGACTGGGCGATCTTCGTCAGCCGGCTTCATTAAAATCTCAATTTTCCTTCAGAGTTTTTACCCCACTCGTTTTCTCTTGAAAAGGAAATAACGTATTCGTTTACTATATTTTCGCAAACAATTATTTGTTACGATATTATGTCTGTAAATCGTCTGAAAATGTTATCAATTAGTAGAGATTACGTTTTGAATACTGTAGTAATATTATTTTTATAAAAAAAACCGACATAAGACTACATCTATATCGATACCTTAATTCGCAAACCAAATAACTCCTCTGAGGCAAACTTTACAGGAGAGACTAGAAACGTTATAAAGTTTTTTTGTATGATACGAGAAAAGAAAAAAGACAATTTTACATTGGAAATTATGGCTCGTATTAACCTATAGACCTTTTAAAAATTAAATTCTAATTGTCATTAAGTTTCTTCCATACCAAAAAGTCATTTTCAACCAAAAGTGGAGTTATTCGATATGTACAAACTTAAACCTAAAAGTCTAGAATAATATTTTAATTACTTAAACCAAAGAGCATTAAAGGACAATCAACGAAATTATTAATACTTTTATACCTATTTACAATTTATAATCAGTTAATTTTGGAGTCAGAGAAGCCGCAGAATTATTAAAGTTGGCTTTTCGCACATTTCATACGAAATAAAATTGTGCGAGACGACAACTAAACCGAATTAAACTGTGGCACCGACACTGTTGACGACAGTGGCCATTTTTTAGACTATCCCTAGGGAACCAAACATTTTCCAGGGTAAAGGTATTCTCGTATATGTCAGTCCAGGTAATAATACTATCTGTGTGCCAAATTACATCCTTATCTGTTAAGCCGTTTTTGCGTACATAGTAGGATAATAAACTTGATCAATATGTTAACAAATTTAATAAAGTCGTTAGAGCAAAAGCTGCTAAGTAGGACTTAAAGTTTGCAAGACGTTTGATTTTCTTGTTAACTTACCAAAGAAACCCTTTTAAGTTAACAAAAGCAGCAAACACACACCCGGTATTGTGAAGTGGGTTATGTACTTATATGATAAAGTTTCAAATTTTACCAAACTCGCGCAAAATTTTCCCATTCAACTTGTAAGGGAAGTTTAATCGAAGTTTGTTTACTCAAATTTTTTGCTGAACCAAATAAATAATGTTGTCTTAAGGGAATGTTTTCTTTGAAAGCTTAATCTGAGTCAAGTAAACAACATCGCAATGTTGGTTTGCTTAAACGATTATGTGGGTAAAATTAAAATTCATTAATTTACCTACCAAAAAGTTACGCGGTCGTCACGTGGCAACGCGTCGTCACGTCTGCTGTTAAAATGAATAATGTAAAAATTGCATGTCAATCCATTGACTAGTTTTTGAGTTTTGTGGATATTAACATACGGAAGCTGAATTTTTATATTATGTATAAATAAATATAATATATAAAATGTGCATTTGGAGATATAATATATAGTTTCGAGTTTTCAACGTTAAAAGCTTTAATATCCACAATAACAAAAATATATAGATAATCTTTACATAGTATAATTTAGTCGGTTTTCGCGTCTGTCTGGCTGCTAACTTCTCCTAAACCACGCAACAGATTTTGATGCGGTTTTCAACATCAGTTAGGTAATTTTTCACCGAATTTTTATATTATATTATAATATACTAAAACCTAATTTCTCTGAACCTAACCTAATTCGCCCAGACTTTTTCTCTGGGCGAAGCTCAGAGCTAGTGATAGAAATAAAAAAATATAGGTAAATAACTAAATTTCTGTAACCCCTTCAAAGTTCAATTCGAATTGCACTGACCGTTTGAGTGCGGTCTTAATTCAAACTTGCTGAATGAACGTTCACACTTGTCGGAAGCTCTTTGGAGGATTCTGACCTCTATCCCCTTATTCATGAGTTATTGACTCGTATCGAAATTCAATTTCATTAGAAGGAGGTGTGGTAGACGGGTCTTAAAACTTTATTATTTGATGGAACACGAACCGTAATTTTATTATACGGCTCTAGAGCACTACTTGGGTGTGAGTTTTGACTAAATAGGTTATTTAATTTCAGATTGTAGTTATTTTATAACAATAAATAGGATATTGTAGATAGATTTATTGGCTTAAACCGATAATATAATTTGATACTTACGAGTATATCCGGGTATCATCAGTAATCAGTAATTAATGGTGTAATGGCAGAGCACACTGCGTTTTGTAGTCATTTGGATAACTCGTCTTGGTGGCAGTAATCAGCCCCTCACAGAAGACTACCGTGTATGTACAGCATTTGAGTTGTGTCTTCTAGTATGTTTAATTATACTGTAGTCGGCAACGCACTTGCCGCACCCGTGGCGTTGCTTTGTAATAGGCGACGGTAACCAACTATTATCAAGTGGACCGTCAGCTTACCATCAAGGGGACCTTTACATAAGTGTGCGGAAGTATAGAAGATACACTTGCTCATGGATTAAGTCAGGAAAAAAGTAAAAAACTGCATTGTAGCATAAATATGACATAAACAGGCAAAACATAAGAATTTTTGCTGCCATATTAGCTGAGCCGCATTGTGAAGCTGAGCCTTAGATATACATTGTTTAGTATGTATTTTAAGATAATATTTTAATCAAAATTAATGACTAACTATCATTCCTTTTGCTATTAAGCTGGGCGAAAGTTGATTAGCTATATAAAATATTCATACAAATATTTGAACTATTTTAATCCCTTAAATACAACTTTGCCGCTCATTCAGTATAGCGTCCGTTTTAATAAATTAACTCTCTTTGATTTCTCTTGCGAAATTTCCAATGTAAACACAAACAATAGCTTTTATTAGGCAACGGCTTCCTTTATAAATCATGCTCTCCTTTCAGCGTTTGTCGTAATTTAATAAAAAGTGCCGGTTAACCAAATTAATAAACGTCAAACTGACGTTGACGTGTACGCTCGCTCCGAGACTTGTTGTCGAGACATTTTGTTCTGTGCTGTTTTTGTAATTAACTATACAGAAAAACGCTGACGATAGTGTTTATGTCAAGTCTTGGACCATTCATTTTCAAAGCTAATCAACTTTCAGATGTCCATTGAAATTTCTTGTAAAATTATGAATCATTTGTACAATTATCTGCTTCCATTTCCATTTGTTATTCATAATATACTGCTATTTATTTTTAAAGCATTATCTTTTTTAACTTAATAACAAAACCTGCCATTAGCACGTCTGGTTGCAGTAAGAACACTCAAGTAACCGTCACGTTCCTACTGCTACTGCATTTCTGTGAATGACTAATGGTGACCACAGCCTATTATTCCGTCTGCTCCTTACTCGTTTTCATTTAATTTTTTTTAGAGTAGATCAATGAAATATTTATTTTGTGACTTACTTATAAATGGGATTGTATGGAAATCTTACTAATGTTGGGTTTCCTCTAAACTATTTAATCAGAAAGACGTTAGCAAGTATTAAATTTGTGTGAGACAACCTGTAAAGAAACTAATGTTAACTACAAACGTTTGATAGTCGTTCTCAATTTTGTCTAAAAACACGCGTGGTAAAAGTCTGACAGAATACGACGTGTGAAGGGAACTGTTTCATAAATAGAGATCATTATAACTTAAATTTTAGTTCACTAGTTTAGAATTGAGCGAACATTTGAAATACGTAAGGGTCGACCGCGTCGAGCTTTGCGGTTTCCACCTAACAAAGACTCCGACCGACGAAATACTGTGACCGGTCACCAATGTCGTCTTTAAATATAATGTCTTTCAATCCAAGGGCATTCACCACAATATTCTTATGACCTTTCTACGTGCATGTGTCCTGATAAGTAGATTAAGGGCCTCTTTCACGAACTACAAGTAAAATGTTGATTACTTACTTCTTTATTACTGTAATAAGGTTCATATTATTTGTACACTTACATGCACTCACTTGAAACTCACTTGCCCACATTCATATCTTACTACATTTACACACCCCGGGACTTATTCCCGGTTACCGGTGACTTTAAATGACAGTTTGGCCTAATTGACGTTTCTGAAATAGGCGCAAATAGTATTTTGCAGACACATATAATTATACAATCAAGAAAATAAATGAAGAAGTGAGTGGATGAAGGTGGTATGTTGCATAATTCCAATTTTGAATAAATCGAGGTTAAAGTTGTACTTTTAATTTTTGAGATAAGTCGCCACAGAACTGATTTTTGTATTAAATTATGATGCAAAGTTGTGTAAACAACCTAAAATATTAATGGTATGATAGCAAGTAAACACTTCTATTATTTAATTAAAAAAAAGTCATACATAGCTCCCTCTTCCATTAACAAAAGTAAACTTTTCTGCACTTTTTGCTTTTTAAGATTAACTGTACATAACACCTTTTTGAACTTATCCAAAAATGTCTTAAATTGACGATCTTAAGGTCTGTTATTCATGTTATTCATTCATATGGACATATTATTACCTTCATCAATGCAAAAAAATGCGACATACCACCTTCATCCACTCACGTCTTCAAATATCTCTCAACATGAGATAGATTTCACAGATAATTAATGTTTTTTTTTTAATTAAAGCTCGTCAGACAGATTGACGGTCCATTTAATGGGTAAGTGGCTACCGTCGCCTATAACGCCTGATCTGTGATCTTCTTTAATGGGGTGCGTGCCTCAGAGAAAACTCAGCGTGCCCTGCCACTACTTAAATTCTAAGTTACCAATAGTTTACTTATATTCTATTAAAATTTAATAATGAATAGTTTCCAAAAAAATAATATTAGAATATATTTATTTTTTAAATACTTTTTAATAGCGAACCGTCTCCGGCTCCGCACATGTGTCTAATTTTTGAAATGTTTCCAGTTTTTTCTATCTCTCATTCCGTGTGCCTCTTCAGTCCTGAAGGTTAGCTGTTAACTTCCTGAACCGGTCCCTGCAATGAGCCAACTGGAATAGCTGCTCAAACGACGCAATCCCAGTCCAATCTCGTATATTTCTGAGCCAAGACTCTTTCCTTTAAGAAAAATAAATAGCCGAATGGATTCAGCCGTTCTCGAGTTTTACACTTAGTAAGTACATTTAACTATTCATTTTTATTTGTATAATGTAGATTATAGGTTCCCTAGATACCAATTTCTAAAGAATCGACACCTTAAACCCTAATACCTACATATTTATATTTGGACAATATGCCTGTTCTGCCTAAATTTCGGTCAAGTAAGACCCGAGATATTTTTATAGAAACAATATTTGCTCATGACCCTTCCGATTACTCGAAAAATTCGGAAACATTTAGGTCACGACAAGAGTTCTCGAGAATGGAGACATTTCTACAAGTGGTCCACCCCATATTATTTGGATACTATATTGTTATTATGGTTCAGTTAGATCGGCATTTTATTCAGTGAGCTTCAAAGCTATAGGTTTAGCTAAAGTGTTAAAATTAAAGGCCTTATACACTATCCGTGATGCTTTTTACTCCAGATATAGAAATCAGAAATCTGAAAATATAGAATTTTGAGTCTATCGGCTTTTACTGCGACTGTTTTCATTTACAAAAAAAATGGAGTAGATGTACCTCAGTAACCAACAAAGTGAAGTGGTGAAATGCGAACGTCTGCCAGTATGCGGAATCCTCAGCCCAATGATTGATGCTCTGCAACTTTAATTAATCTTGCTCAAGTCTGTTCGACCCTGCCTCGCCTTGATTACACCCTACTCTACGACTTGAGATATTTCGTCGCGCGGTGTTCTATCGGCTATGATAGTAAATGATGCCAATTAGACAATAAACGTGTCGTGTGATTTATGACGTCAGAAATGGCCCATCAAATGACAACTAATTACAGATATTATTACAGGAAGTTACTCAGCAATTGAATGGGTTCTTTTAAACATTTCTCTGGAGTCACATAAGTGAATAGTAATGAAATAACCAGAATATTACTCCAATTTTGTATTTCCAAACTAAATTTCCCGACTTGTCGAAGAACCAGTGGCCAAAGTTTTAATTATGTGGCAACAAACAAAACAGTCGAAAGTTGCGTTCAAAACAGTTGAAACAGAGGTTGCGTTCACAAACAGAATAAATTTCCTGGCAAAGGTCAAGCGCTCGACACATTTTGGTCGGATAAGCGAGATATTGTAACTCCCTACTTCAATATTAGGCGTCCCTGAATACATTACTGAACGCAAGTGTTTAATATATAGACAATAGATCGCAGAACATCTGCACGTCAGTGGTTGATTTAATAAAAAACCTGTGCCAGTAAATTTTCTGTCTAATTTCATTGTTTTATTTGTGTCTATTTATTGTAACGATCCTAACTTTATTTGCCGCGTTCTCTATCATAGAAACTAAATTCCGTACAGTTGAAATTTCAAGTTGATATGTGACGAATTTGTGTGTGAAATTTTGTCCTCCAGGAAAATTTCTATTATTTTATTATAAAATATTTTTTTTTATAATTATTAATAAATATTATTCTTGTGATATATTTTGTTAATTAAATATAATAATAATATTGAAGGTATTATTATTTATTATATTTAACAATTCACATTGACGCAAAGATAACAAAATAAATATTTTGCGTCAATTTGAATCACCCAATTTATCTTATCACGTATAAGACCGCAGGTGTTGGAAGACCTTTGGGGGCAGTTCAACAGGATTGAAAAAGGAAATGACGGTCAAAAGTACTTACTTCGGCCATAAAATCGACATCTTATATACTTTCAACTAGATAGTTCTATCGACTGTCATAAAGTCAAATATTTGAATATATATATAAAAACACAATGGTTTCCGAATTTTCCAATATCTATGTATGAAACGTACGATTGATAAATTTATAAATATTTATGTATCAAAATCAAATTTTTTTCATTACTGTTAAAAATTATGTTTATAATTAGTCCAGTGGTGAAAAAACCTCAATGACTTGAGTCTTAATAATTATTATTATTAGTTTAATAATAATAATAATCCATGACCGTTGCAACATTGCAATAACAAAAACTTGTTAAAATTTGCGTCAAAAAATCCATGTTGTCCTTCAGTGAGTAGAATCTGTAAGAAGAACCAGAGCTTTTCTGGTTCTTCTTACAGATCGATAACGTGCTTGAACCCTTATGGTATTCCTAGATAAAGTAGACCATCAGCCTGCCTGCAACCTTTAAATAATAATACAATTTTAACATTTAAAGAATATATACTTAATACACCTTTAAATAATAATGGTTTAGTAAGTATTTTTAGGTATATAATAGCAAATAGCGAGTTAAGAAACACGAATTAATAAAG
The DNA here is from genome assembly GCA_945859745.1 of Synanthedon formicaeformis. Lineage (NCBI taxonomy): Eukaryota > Metazoa > Arthropoda > Insecta > Lepidoptera > Sesiidae > Synanthedon > Synanthedon formicaeformis. The sequence goes on from OX243964.1 coordinate 2,572,352, forward strand.
AATTTAACTATAACTACATACTTCTATTTCTTATTTAATTTAATTTACTTTTAAATGTCATTTTAATATATTATAACAAAACTAAAAACCAACTCAATAAATTACCTTATCTTGACAGCTTAGTATAGACTAAGCTCAATAGAAATACTAAGTTAATCAGGTGTTCTAATCAATTTTATATTTTATTTGTCAAATAAGCATAAAATTGTCTTACAATGTATTAGTATTAAAATGATTGAATAGATTTAAAGCATTGGAATTCGAACATGAATGAAAACTATGTACGCAAATGTACACCAGGTTGAACGCGCCAGAACCATCATATTGTAAGCCCACCACTACACGATAAACACAGATAGCTATCTACTAGAAATGCTTAGTAGAGTCTACTAGGTTACGTCCAAAAAGAAATTAAATATTCCTTTACGTTTAGTTAAGAAGTATTAATGCAGAAATCAATGCATAGCGATCTTCTACTTTACATCAGAGTCATGGTTAACCATGATAATCACTTTCAGATTACAAAACACTAGTTTTGCAAATTTATTTATTTCATGTTTGCATCATTTAAACAAATGTTTAGGTGTGTTCTTTCTTTTTCCTTAAATTATTTTTTTTTTCTAAATTATATACACAAACTTTTCTCATTTATCGCTCTTTTCAATAGTATAAATTATATTAAAATCAGTTGCGTGGTTTAGAGGAATTTAGCAGAGGAACACACAAATGCGGACAGCGCCTTTATTTTATACTAGTACGTTATTGTCTTTTCCAGTATTTCTTGTCAATTTTACAGCATTGGCATTTTCAGTTTGATTGATGATGTGGCGTGTCACACGGAGTGATGCAGGATCATCGGGCCAGTGATTGATTACAAAACCAACTTGCTTCGTCCACCGCTTCTTGACATCGCCTTCTGCGTCCAACCCGTTCACTGTAATTTTACACGTAACTATATAGCTACAATGAATATATCCAAGTAGCGGCTTGTCCTCGAATTCGCACGGATGCAATTTTTTTCTGCAAAATATATACACAAACTTTCCTCGTTTATCTCACTTTTGGCGTGTATATTATGTGTATTTGTTTGAGGACATACATACATACATACATACATGTTTGAGAACTCGCAGGTATACATATGCTCTTTGCCCCCAAATCACCCAAGGTCTATATTTATGCGGAAAGCCGTGGTCGCCTCATGGTTCGTCCGTAATGTCGATCTCCATCACGACTTAGATCTTCTCGCGATTTGCCTAAAAATTGCCCTAAAGTTGCCCATAACCATTAGTGGTTAGCTTTCTCAATAATACGACCGACTCCAACCTCACTTCTCTTTCTCGTTTCAGAAGAAGACCGTGACACATCCTGATAGGCTAGGATGTCTCCGTCTCAGCAGCAAACGCGGCGCTTGCTGGTGATGAGTACGACATCAAGCTCCTCCGCCAACGAATCAGAAAAGTAAGATCGTTGTGCCCCCTTTTCACCTTCACCTTCAAGACGCGATCAGCGTATCGCATTCGAGAGACTCTTTTACCCGGAGACTGTTTGTACTTTTCTTTGTTACATTACATTTATTACTCAGAAATTAAAGCAGTATGTTAGAAAACCAACTTATTTACCACTGCTTTGCTTAGCAGGGTGTTTTTATAGAGTTCTTGTTTCGCGGTATGAAGCTACTCACCAGTGTAAGCACAGACTGCTTTTGCAAGTAACGAGAACTCTACATCTCCAAGTACGAGAATTTTTTGAAATACAACTATACGGTATTTCAAAAAGGTAATCCAATTCAGGATGTATCTGAATTTGTATTGTTTTTGTCAAATCAGTGGCCTTCGTTGAGGTATTGCGTGTAATCATGCATCTAACCCTACCCTGGCATGTCCGGTCTACGCGACCCGTGTTGATATAAAACCGGATCCGTATAAAGTGGGGTTTAATTCTAGTTCATTACACATTAGAGCTGGGTCGAGAGCGTATTTGATTTAGTCTTGTAATCTGTAAAAAGGTTCATTAAAATTCAGTACGCTTTTAAGGGTTTTTACTAGATTAACTTGTGAATGAAATATATTTTGTTTGAACATTTCATATTAATTAAAATTGTATGTCAAAGGAAAACTCGCTTTTGATCTAATTAATGGCAGACATTACATGTCAAATAGTATGAAAAAGATTGAATACAAGGCGCCCAAATTCTAGTTCAATCTGAGTGTTCAAGGTGCACCAGACTACGTAATCATAATCTAGATACCTATATAAAATAACAATAAAAATAAGTAAAAATCGTATACATTTTATAAGACGTCACTGGCCACTCAATTTGGCGACCGTGGGTAGCCAACCTACGTCGCCAGCGACGTGGCCGTGGCGTACCGGGGAGGTAGCGCCCTTAGTTACAAACTATTATTTTTTTCTATTAACATAAAAAGCTTGATTATGTTTTATTTGCTATACTATCTGGTGATCGAGACTGTCCTTCAAAATTAGAAAATAAATTAGCAATATAACGCTTCGCTTGTTGCTATAACACTTTAATCAGGCGTTAGTTTTTTATATTATTTTCAAAGTCGTTTCTTGTATCCCTGACAACGTGTATGCAAAATTTCATGATGATCGGTTGAGTAGTTAAGGCGTGCAAAGGTTACAGACAGAGTTTCATTCACGTTTATAATATTAATAAGTATGGAGTATTGATATATAAATATAAACCTTTCGTGAAAAAATATCTAATTGTTGTTAAAATCCGTTGCGCAGTTTAGGAGTTAGCGGTTATACAGACAGACAGATTCGGAAAGCGACTTCAAATTTTACTTCATACATAAATGTGCTTACTGCTAATGGTTGGGGAGCCCAAGAGGGGATTTCTGGAGTCACTCGAGCGCGTCAGATTAAGATGGTAGATTAATTACATGCTGAAAAGTGTGCATTTTAATAATCTGACGATTTGGCTGGTGGGGTTGGCGGCGGTGGGGGTAAAATTTTAAATACAACTCGAGCGCGTCAGATTTTGAACCTAAACTAAGCTCCCATTTAAAATTCAGACGATTCGGATGTAACGCAAGCTCGTGGCTATTTTTTGAAAATGCAAACAATATTTTTGACGATTCTCATTTTGTAATACTCGAGCGCGTCAGATTTTCATACAGACGGTTCAGCCTAAAGTCCTGATCGTGCTGATTCTTAATCTGACGATTATATGGAGGATTTTTTAAAATACAGCGCCTACAAAATTTTAAACGCCTGTAGATGCTCACCCCACCGCTGAAATGGAAAACTTTATATAACCTTTTTTTCTTCTTACCATCCAATCTTCAAAGTCCAATAGGTCCCCACGACGCTCGAGTGACTACACATTTAGCATCGTGGGCTCCCTAACCATAAGTCAACTGATATAAACACACAGTGGATCTCATCGTTGTGGTACACGCTTTACATGTTGTAACACTCTGATCTCTGTTCTCGTCAAACTTTGTACACGTACGTAACCTAAGTAATGTTGATTAAACTCAAGGAATACCTGAGATATTAATTACGCCTAGTCAACAGATGTTTCTAGAACTCCAACGAATGTTGTTAGTTAGTCCTTATCAAATACAAATTGTAGAGTAGGTACACTCGGTTGTAACTGAGATTCAATTAAAACTTGCGTGTACAGTTAATTAGAAAAAAGTTCACGATAATGTTTAATTATAAACTTTATAATTAAATTAAGCAACAAACGGACTGATGTTCGTTAAAAGACTTGAACACCTATGAAAGTCAGTGTAACATATCAATACTAATATTATAAGGCTGAGTCACTCGAGCGTCGTGGGGACCTATTGGACTTTGAAGATTGGATGGTAAGAAGAAAAAAAGGTTATATGAAGTTTTTCATTTCAGCGGCTACACAGGCGTTCAAAATTTTGTAGGCGCTGTATTTTAAAAAATCCTCCATATAATCGTCAGATTAAGAATCAGCACAATCAGGAATTTAGGCTGAACCGTTTGTATGAATATCTGACACGCTCGAGTATTACAAAATGAGAATCGTCAAAAATATTTTTTGCATTTTCTAAAAGCTGCCACGAGCTTGCGTTACATCCGAATCGTCTGAATTTTAAATGGGAACTTAGTTTAGGTTCACTTAACATCCCCTCTGAAAATCTGACGCGCTCGAGTTGTATTTAAAATTTTACCCCCACCCCTGCCAACCCCACCAACCAAACCGTCAGATTAATACATATCCGTTATCGGAGACATGTGGGGCATATACATTGGCAATATCTGACGCGCTCGAGTAAATCCAAAAATTCCCTCTTGGGCTCCCCTACCAAAACGTGCGAGGACGCGTAGCGAGGGATGTGCTTTTTAAGAACCAATAGAGTTGCTTCATTTACTTTGCCTCGCTCAACACAGCTCTGGTGGAAACGGCTTAGCGGAGCGCGGTTTTTGTACGTACAAAACAAGCGAGAGATGTGTGCAAGGAATGTGTTGCGAGGTTTTCACGCTTTCACAGCTTCGCAACGCATCCTAACACGGCTCGCACCGCACGTTGCGCATTTTCAAAGCTCCGCTACACATCCTCGTACGACGCATTTTCCTCGCACAGCTTTGGTGGAAACCCCCACATATTTTCACAGCACAGCTAGACATCCTCGCACGACATATTTCCCTCGCACATCTCTGGTGGAAACGCAGCCTAAATGTGAATATAACTCTGTAGTAAGTATGTGAATCTAACTTAAATTATAAACTTTCATTATATTGAACTGAAACCGGCTTGGAGGCTTTCATCACTTATAAAACTCAGTGGTACTGCGACTGCTACAACACAGTAATATAACATCAGTGTTACCTTCACCTTTCTATATATTTGCCTTAGTATTTGTGATTGTAGTGCCAGAGGACTGGGCAGGTTACATCGGTTAGGTAGGCAGCAACATAATATTGTGTTAAACCTAAAAAAATGGTAAAACATTACAACATTTGTACGCGCTGCTCTCTTCATACTTCCTATCCCTTTCCTTGTCATACTTGCGCAACCGTCCAGCGAGAGTGAAAGAGATGGGAGATGTCTGCGATGCGCTTGCGTTCGACGCATCGCGACGGAGTGTGTGTGTTGCAAAATTGATACGTGGTAACCGCTACGCTTTCAAACCGCAAAAATCCACATATACTAAATTTTATAATACGAACTCGTTTAAATAACTATAGATTGTGTACACAAGATGAAGTGTTTTGTGTGTTCGGATCCAATTATCCAGTCATCAACCAGATACGAGAGCAGTCGCCACCAGATCCTGACTAGACCGCCAAATCACGAGGTACGTGTTGTGCATAATCCCTACGCCCCGCTACCGCTATCCTATTTCTCCCCAATTAAACCTATGGAGCATACATCCATCCGCATATGAAGATTTTTCATCTGATCTTCAACCCGCATCAGCATCATTGCTGTGGTCCTTTAGCCGCATCACCAACATTAAAAATGAAAGTGGGCTTGTAAATAAAAATCTGTAGCAAAAGTTAAAAATTTATGAAATAAAAGTATAAAATATTTATTAAAGTTTACATAAAACTTCGGGTAAGCCTTAGAGGTCTACGAAAATAGGAAAAGTATTAATAACAAATCCCCATTCGCCCAATACTCTCAATAAAACGTTGAATTTCTGGTAGGCCAATAACGTGTCCCGCATAAATGTCAAATATCATGCCTTAACTAAAATAAACAAGGCCGGACAATCGGAACCGAAAAAATCACGGAATAAAAATGGGAACCGTAATGCAACTAACGGTTTTGATAGTTATTATCTATGTTTCTTCTCTTGGTTTTGTAGTTGTCGTCGTGCCCCTAGGTGCTTGACTCATTTTTTTTTAATTTTATGAGAAAGCAACGCAATGATTTAAAAATATACATTATACGAGTAGAGGGAACACTAGGAACACGAGTAGAGGGGGAGTAGTGTTATTGTAATAACACGAATGTGTTATTACAATAATACGTGTTATTGTGAGAAATATATAATATTTATAAAAAAAAATATGGAACAAAAGAAATACTCGCCTCTTTTAAAAATTATAAGTCAAAAAGCGGCAATTTTATATGTTTACTTACATTATAGCTAGGGTGTTCTATAGAAAATTATTTTTTTTCACATGTGAAAATGTCCCAAATTCTATACATTTTAGAAATCATTTACAATAAAATTAATTTGTTTTTGTTTCTATTTGGTTTCCATCCAAACCGTTATATCTCAGAAATGTTATTTTTTATGTATTGCTATATATACCAAATTACTACGACCAATAAGTTGAGTGATCATGGAATTACGAAGTAGAGTTGGAAAGTGTGCTCTTAAATGCTTTGAAACGCGTAGCAGCGCTACAGAACGTGACGCCATTTTGATATTCTACGAGTGCTACGAAGTGAGAGACTCTTAAGAGGCATTATAAATCTCTTTACAAGATTTAATTTAGTTAGAGCGCCAAACAGAGTAGGCAATAAGTAAGATGTAAGTACAACTACTGTTTCCTTCCGCATACTACGTACAGTAACCGAGCAATGTCGGCAATGGAATGGAAACAATAACAATAAATAATCATACGGAAGGAACATGGGACGTGGCACCCGCTTATAGCAAAGCCGAGCGTGTGAAACCTATGTAATTGTCAATTTGGTAGTATAAGTTTTTTTTTTATATAAAACAAAAATATAGTCGCAATAGGAAATTTTATTCATGTAACAGTAAATTAAAATTACAAGATTTTTCTATAAAACGAACAGGATACTTACTACTGTAACTTCCATAGGGTAGGTCGTAGAATTTACCTGCCCCTTGCCTTGTCTGTTGCCTAAACTCGTAGGTAGGTGATTCACGCACCGAAGCACAACAGCACACATGCTGTTTTTTCTTCCGAGTTTTCTGCTATTCCAGCCAGAATTCAATTTTGTAGTTTGTGACTATCTAACGCAGTGTTTTACTAGCGCTCACAGTGTCAGTGATATAAATTCAAGTTTTTTTACTAGATTGGCCAAGAAAGCTATTTATGAGCATTGACGTACTCGCCAACTTTCTTGTTTTGAGTATCTTTCATAGCCATCTTCAATCTTCATTATAGGTAATGTCGGAAGAGCAAAGAATGAAATATTTTATTTATTACTAGCCACACGCTACCGGCTTCGCCCGCGTCCGATCGCTACCAAACTTACCACAGGATTATCCGCTTGACTAATCTAAAGATTTTCTGAAAGTTTCATCAAAATCTGTTCAGCGGTTTTGGAGTCCATAGGGAAAATGCACACACACATATTACCTTTTATATATAAGAAGAAGAAAGAAGACTAGTTCGGGGTGGCTGTACAAGGAAGGATCCAATTATGATAATCATGATAAGTTTAATCAGTGCAAGCTATTTCAAAGACTTTTTGACGACTTGTTTAAAAATTTATCGTTTTTACTAGACTAAGCGCCTGTTTCACAAACGTCAAGTAGGCCAAACTGTCATTTAAAGTCACCGGTAACCGGTGATAATGGACCTTTGTTTGTACGGTAAACGTCCCAAACATTAAATAGATAATAATTAAAGAAAATCGCCTATCGAATGATGCAGTAAACCGAGTGCATAATTCAATAAAACAGAAAATGATTTCTAAAAGTAACTAATCAACACTTTACTTGTAGTTGGTGAAAGAGACGCTAAGTATTTGAAATTTCGGTACTTACCCGTGTTACTACCGGTGTCACAACTATATTAGTACCACGAGTAATATTTTTACCCGTAGTACTACTAACTTGTTTGGTAGATGTACATTTGTTGGTTGATATACATTTAACTCCAGTACTGTGCAATACTGTTGTAAACGTTTTTAATGTGCAAATTTCTTAGTTTACATATTCGCTCGGCCTCGTCAAAATACAAAACATACAAAAAGCACATCGTAGCACTCGTAGCACTCGTAGCACTCGTAGCACTCGTAGCATTCGTAGCACATCGTCATCAATACTAATAATAAATCTGTAAGGGTCGGTCATGGAGTAATTTACTTTGTTTTCGGAGATATCGTGTTTATAGGCTCTATACATGATACTGAAACTAAATTGACCATTTTTAGAATTTTTTTCTGTATGTATGTATGTACGTATGTAGTTCATCCATAACTCTTAAACGAATTAACTGATTTTCATGAAACTTGGTAAATAAATATTTAGACGTACGGGACACAAGATAGGCTACTTTTTCTTTTACAACGCGGACGAAGTCGCGGGCGCCAGCTAGTATAGAATATTTTTTAAATTACTAAAATCAAAATAAAAGTTCAAATTTCAATATTTAAAATCAATAACGTATTCTCTATAACTTCCTCTTTAATGTCGCATAAACCTAGAATTTTTAAACGCGTCATAAATTTTTTTTGTTATATTTACTGTTAACCAGTCAATAATAAAATAAACGTAAATGTTAATAAACCAAAAAAATTTATATTTGACGAAAACATCGCTTGGAATCTTAAATTTGTCAATAAATTTTAAGTAATGGTCTTTTTGGAATGTCGTTACGAAGGCACGAAATAAATTCCCATGTAAGGGACTCTACACGCGTATTACGTACAAAAAACATAAATTCAACATGTCGAGATCTCCCGACAAGGAAAATAGCGAACGTAGACTCGTCTCCTTTTGCGCTAAATTCATATAAAAAACGTGACAAGCCTACTAACTTTGACAGACACCTCAGCCACAGAAGCAGTGCTGAAATGGAAGAGTCAAAAAACAATCTTTTTAAATTTCTGATCCTTATATACATATGTTCCTATGTATGTGTACACAGTACATCTACACTTACCAGCAATTTGACTCACTCTTTGACTTACCACAAGAAGAAGATTCGACTCACTCACCGAAACTGCCAAGTGACTGAGAAATGCAGTATGCCTTTTTAACGTTGCGAAAACCTCATGGATATCCGGCAGCGTAGAGGACGATGCAGAGTTATTCCGGACTCCTACCGACGATGAAGGGTTATTAACAATAATAAAACCCAATTAATTTATAATGTAAGTAGAAGAAGCAATATTTTGTAAGCAAGTCACGGAAACCATCCGTGTCTCTATTTCTCCGCTAACTACTTCTAAACTTCCCAACAGATTTGGTTACGGTTTTCACTCATGAAAAGAGAGATCAAACCGAGGAGGGTCGTGTATATAAAAAATGCATCCCGAGCAAAGCCGGGAGCAGGTCGCTAGTTACCTAATGTTAGGTACATTACCTTCTTACATAATTATGTAAGTAATATACTGGTTTCAATTTCATACTATCATATAATTTTTGATAATTTATACGTTGCGTAAGCGTATAATTTAGGGTAAAAGTGACAAATGTTGTCACATAAACCCTGGCAACACGGAATAAGGGAGGCCCGTGATCATAAAGTTGTACATTACATTGGTGTTACACGTGACTTTATGAGGATATAACGTAAAGGGTTTCGCCCATTACCGGCTCGTAAAAGTATGCTAAGATCCTATAAAGTCTCGTGTACACCTAATTTATACTCCGAGCTTTCTTCCTACATACTTCCTACATATTCAAATATCTAACCATAATTACTTAACTTTTATTATACTTTCAATTTTATTTTTAATGAGAAAAATGCAGTGGCAGAGCACACTGCGTTTCGCAGTCATTTGGATTTTTACCCAAATGACTGCGAAATGCAGGTTTGGTGACAGTGATCACCCTCTTACAGAAGGCCACTGTAAAATACCCCCTGTGACCGCGTGGTCCGACTGCTTCGTCCGACTGATCGGACGGCGTGTGTGCTGTTGTGTATCAGTGAGTGAGTGAGTGAGGGATGCCAAAATCAAAAAATCAAAATATTTATTTATCAATTAGGTTTCTACAAGAAATTCTTATGATCGTCATTATAAATTTAAATTTACCAGGGTTTCGGAAAAAAGCCAAGATGAATGAGCCAGAGCCCATTTCCCTATCTCTTCCCAATCCCTTATCCTTAATTCTTATCAATCCAGTCTTTTTATCTTAAGGTTAGCAGACAGGGTGATGGTAGGTGGATATCGTCGCCTATAAGACAAGGATCGTCACAGGTGCTGCAAGTGTGTTGCAGACTACAGCAGGATTAAGGATAAGTGATTGGAAAAGCATAGGGAAATGGGCTCTGACACTCACTCACCGAAACACAAAAGCATACGTACTGTTATTTTAGGGTGGTCTTCTGTAAGGTGGTGGTTACTGCTGCCATATGGGCTGCAAAAATACCTGCGAAACAGTCCCTGCCAATACACAATCTCACATAAGTTTTGATTTTCAAGAATTCATTCGTAACAGTGTCAGTTAATTTATTTTATTTTATTTTTTGTGAAAAAATTTGCAGGCACGATAACAGTCCATTTGATGGCAAGTGGCTACCCTCGCCTCTCAACACAAGCAATGCTTATAAAGTAAATACAAAATTTAAATCATTTGCTATATACCAAAACAATTATAATAAAATTAGATATTCTTGTGCAGTGTCGATACTTGTTTGGCGAGTCTTATCGCTGATGCTATAAGAGTTAAAAGTTAGGGCCAGAAAAATTGTGCATATTAGTACAGCCTAGCGATTATGTTAAGATGGTGCTATACGGGGAATTTCCTAATTATACGTTTGACCGATTTCAACTTTACCTAATGTACTCAATAAGCAAAGTTAGATTACTTTTGTTCGATTCCATCTCGATTCTGATTTGCTTGGCGACTATATCAACCGATTTTATACGCTTTTGCGATTTCGTTAATGTTTCCCCCAAAGTTTTGCTATTTAAAGAACTTTATATTGAATTTCAATTAGTTTCTACTTCGCTTTTTAGTATGCGTGAGCTTTCATAAACTTAAAGCTGTTATAAGTATACCCACCACAACTACAGAGAATATTAACATAATGTCTTCAATAATTAAGTAATACTACACATGAAGTATTGAATGAAAAATGAACTTTGTATAAAATTGTATAAAATTACTTTAAGTACAGTTATATGTTGTATATTATAGCTGCTTGGCTCATGTTTCTAAACAAATTTTCTTCTATTAATCCATAAACAATACAAACCATTTTCTACATATAAAAATTATGTGTCACGTGTTTGTTCTCGATTAACTCAACTTATGACCCGATTTTGATAAAACTTCGTAACTAATGTGTAATTTGATCAAACTTAAAAGATAGAATAGTTTATATTTTATTTTTTTTGCAAATTATATAATATTATTAACCAGCAATTATTTGTTATAATTATCTGTGAGTTCCATAAAAACCTAACAGGTGGCGGTGTAAGGTAATTTATCCTATATATTATACTACCATATTATATTATATTATATTATATTATATTATATTATATTATATTATATTATATTATATTATATTATATTATATTATATTATATTATATTATATTATATTATATTATATTATATTATATTATATTATATTATATTATATTATATTATATTATATTATATTATATTATATTATATTATATTATATTATATTATATTATATTATATTATATTATATTATATTATATTATATTATATTATATTATATTATATTATATTATATTATATTATATTATATTATATTATATTATATTATATTATATTATATTATATTATATTATATTATATTATATTATATTATACTATACTACATTATATGAATATACTAGCTACTGGAAAAAAGTAGCCTATCCTGTGTCCCGTACATCTAAATGTTTATCTATCAAATTTCATGAAAATCAGTTAATTCGTTTAAGAGTTATGGAGGAATATACATACATACAATACCTACACTTACAGATTTATTACTAGTATTGATGTCAATAATGTAATTTTGCAGAAACGTAACGCCACAAATAGAAGAAGATGGAGAAGCATCGCAGGGGCGGCAATACGCACCAAGGAGGGCGAACACGACCTCCGTGTACACCATTCTCACGACCACGACCACTCTGACAAGAGTGTGCGACTGATATATAATTTTGCAGTCCATAGACTGCCACATAAGTACTGATAAATGTATCAGGGATTCCTTTTAAACATAAAAATTCACTCAATAGCAAAATAGTTACAACCATCGCACACTATTTGGGCACGTACCGTCCCGATCGTAAACTGTTAATAAAGAGTCCATTGCACGCCTTCGCCATGTATAACTCAGTATTAGAGAAAGATTTTCTTCCACTGAACATTTCTTTTTTTAACATAGTAACGTAGCAAAAGTTGGTTAAATAATAAAAAACCGTAATGGACGTGTGGTGGGCCCTGAAATATTGTAAAAGTTTATATGAAAATCTTACATTAAATCCTACAGAGCATTTTATTTTGTAGTTTGATTAATATGTAGATTGCTAAATGGTATTTTCGAATTTTCCACAAAGTAACGTTTCAATATGTTTTTTAAAATCAATTTGAATGTTTAATTTTCAAATTTTAAATGAGACTAACTATACGAATGACTTTTATTGTGGGACTTAATATAGAAAGATGGAGACGCAAATATGATTTTGTTTAGAATCGGGTACTTGCCTCCGAAATAGATTTTTACCTTGTATTGAAACCGTTTTGTTCACAATATTGGATCCCCCGAATACATTGTACTCTACGAGATCCTCAGGTCGCTTACAATTTACATACAATAATATTATTTATAAAAACAGTCTGTGTTTTTGCGAACTATAATATGAATCAAAAAGTTCTGGAAATATAAGAATATTTTCCAAACCAATTTTGTTCCTTCATCCGAAACATAAGTCAAAATAACTGCTTTTTACTAAATGTATTTCAAAGTTAACAAAATAAAAAATCAATTATTAAAATATTTGCATGTCTGTCTGTCTGTTTGTTCCGGCTAATCTACGAAACGGCTACACCGTTCTTAAGAGTGCTTATAAAGCAAACAAAATTTGTAATTTTATCCGCGTGGCCCCTTGGACATGACAGTGACACAAAATACGTAGAACTACGCACAACATGCGACGGAAGATAGCGCATCTCGCTCAATAAAAATGTTTTAAGTTCCAAAAGTATTAAATATTAATTATTCGTAAACTACAATGTCAAATGAAAGTTGTTACATACAGCCTTAGATAATATGTGAAGTGAGATTACTGATACACTTTTAGCTTTGTAATGTGTGTCATTTTGAAAATAAAACTAAAATCGATGGAAATGAGAGTTCACTTGGTGATTTTTTTCTATCGAGAAAATTTCATTATATTATGTTTTCTGTTACACTTACACATTACATTACACTTTCATTTATAATGTAATTAATATATAATATAATTAAAAAAATAATTAAATTAGACTTTGTTTACTTAGATAAAAGTTAAATCTAGGATTGGCTATTTCTCTTTATACCCGCTCTTAACGGGATTTTCACTGACTACCCTGATACAGACTCAATCAATGGACTCGCTTAACTGTGACATGTTTTTATGGATATCCTACTAATATTATTAATGCGAAAGTTTGTGAGGATGGATGTGTTACTCTTCCATGTAAAAACTACTTAATAGACTTAGGGCCTCTTTTACAAACAACATGTAAAGTGTTGATTAGTTACTTTTAGAAATAATTTTCTGTTATATTGAATTATGCACTCGGTTTACTGCATCATTCGATAGCCGAATTGTTTTTATTATTTTCAATTTAATGTTTGGGACGTTTACCGTACAAACAAAGGTATATGAGCTCCATTATTCCCGGTTACCGGTGACTTTAAATGGCAGTTTGGCCTACTTGACGTTTGTGAAAGAGGCGCTTATAATAGATTTGGATGAAATTCAGCACACAGTTTACTATCTGGATTAACATATAGGGATACCAATGTACATTCTGTCAAATAAGTACCGGGAATTGATTATTTAAAAAGCCCACTTAAAAGGATTGTCGATATTATTTTTGTCGCTATGTCGGTACAACTGTTTCTCATATACTCGCGAGCAGTTTGAGCGCCATAGGTCATTTAGTTTATTTACAGAGTGCTATTTTGTCAGTTCATGTCAAGTGTGTTTTGCAATTTTTTCAACAGATAAAAATACCGAACAAAGATTTCAATGGAATTTCGTGTGCCGAAGCGCTGAAAATATTACACAAGCTTTACGTTGAATCCACTTTAAAACACGTGTGTATGGGTGGTACAATGCATTCAAAAGACTGGTTGGCTATCAACGTTATCAAACAAAAGTGAAGGTGACGATGACACTCAGAATTATTGTGAGAAGGTGAGACAGTAAATAAGGAATATTATGTGGGCGTTATTTGACGTTTGAGAGAGCAAATTCGTCTAAAAAGCCCAGATTTGTGGAAAGAAAACTAATGGATTTTGCACCACCATAACGCGACATCTCACACGGCTATCATTGTGAACGCATTTCTGGCCAAAAACTCAACAAATCCTTTGGAACAACCACCGTATTCCTTGATATGGCACCAAGTGACTTTTTTCTTTTTCAAAACCTCAAATTACCACCTCGAGGCACCCGTTTTCAGACGATAGAAGACATAAAAGCGAATTCGCAGCGAGCACTGAAGTGCAATCCAAAAAAAATGTTTAAAAAATGTTTTAATGATTGAATTAATCGTTTGCGTAAATGTAGCATATTTTGAAGCAGATACAATAAATTTGTATAAATAGTATATATTTTGTGTTTTAAACGGAATTATTTAGGTATTATATTTTAATTTTTTTTATCGCGAACGAAGTCGCGGGCACTAGCTAGTGATTTATATAACTATGAATAACATCTATACTGAAATTATGAAATCCTATTCGCACGAATTTAAAAGGTCACATGAATAGATCTGCTTTAAAATCAAACACCGCCGTAGTCATTTACGACAGAAATATTTAAAGTGCTACCTCGTGATAACTTGCAAAAACGTTATGAAGTAAAAAATGACAGAATTCTACTAGAGGAATAGCTCTAAAAGCTTTTTAATTGTAAACTACTTCCTTTGATTACAGTATAAAAGTGCTCGGTACAGAATTCACGCTAAAAAGATGAGAAAGCTTAAAAAGAAACCTCATTGCTAAAGTGTCTTCATAAGTTTTTTTGTTTAGTTCCTTGTAAAATTCCATAATGGTGATAAAACTTTTATTTATACACATACTAGCGACCCGCCTCCTGCTTTACATGAATTAATTTTTTTCTGCAATTTATATACACCAACCTTCCTAGTCTATTGCTGTTATTTTGTCCCACATTCCAAAAATTTCGTTCCATAACACTGTTTCTTCCCAAAAAGTTTAAAGTACAAGTTAACAAAAATAAAGCTAATGTATATTTTATGGATATAGTTATAAATGTAGATGTTCCGCTCGTTTACTTCTAATTTTGTGATTAATATATATTTATTTATATTGTTTGTTGTATTTAATTGTTGTATGATATGACACAAAATATTCACTAATGTCTGACTATATCAAAAAACAGAGATCTGAGCCCAATCTTCGCTTTCTCCTATAGTAAAATAATTTATAGGCGACAGTAGCCAGTAGCCACCTGCTATCAACTAAACCGTCAGCCTGCCTAATATAAAAATGTAATGAAGTTTTTTATTTCACTTCATGTATATCCATTTTAAATTCGTTATTGTTGTCTAATAAAGTATTTACAAACAAACATGAGGCAACAAACAAACCATATTACGAATCTTTCTCCCGTTACAAACTTGCAAGTAAGTACGAGTATTACATTGTCAAAGATCGTCAACTGTTGTTCAAACTCTTGGAGACGAAGTTTGAAAGAGGCTTATGAGTTCAGAGCAACGGGCAGACGTGGCTCGAATGATAATCGAAATTGCCTTTTGCTAGTGTCCCACAAAAAAAAATTAAAGCCATGAAATAGTGTTAAAAATGTTCATTTTTGAGAAGAATCCACCAAAAAAAAAAACAATTAATTTTTACAGATTTGTTTTTAAAGACAAAAAGGAATCAATTAAAATGTATTATTAATAGGCTTATGGCCTCTTTCACAAACTAAAATTAAAGTGTTGATTAGTTACTTTTAGAAATCATTTTCTGTTTTATTGAATTATGCACTCGGTTTACTGCGGCATTCGATAGGCGATTTTTTTTTTTTTATTTTTTTTTCTATTTAATATTTCGGACGTTTACCGTACAAACAAAGTTATATCAGCTAAATTATTCCCGGTGACAGGTGACTTTAAGTGACGGTTTAGCCTACTTGACGTTTGTGAAAAAGGCGCTTAAACATGTTATATTATGTTTACATTGGTGTGACAAGTTTCAACCATTATCAGTGTACAGATTTTAAAAGTCATCATCGTCAACAACTCAGCCGCAAGACGTCACTGCTGGACTGACATAAGCCCATATTTTTCCAATGAGACCGGTCAGCAGTCGCCTGGATTCACCGTCTGAAGCGAGAATCATACCCCTAGACTTTAACTCCTTAGATTTTAAGCGTAGCCATACCATAAATATTAACAGTAGAAATTAATCAATCAATACTAATAATAAATCTGTAAGGGTTGGTCATGGAGTAATTTACTTTGTTTTCAGAGATATCGTGTTTATAGGCTCTATACATGATACTGAAACTAAATTGGCCATTTTTAGAATTTTTTTATGTATGTTTGTATGTATGTATGTATGTATGTATGTATGTATGTATGTATGTATGTATGTATGTATGTATGTATGTATGTATGTATGTATGTATGTATGTATGTATGTATGTATGTATGTATGTATGTATGTATGTATGTATGTATGTATGTATGTATGTATGTATGTATGTATGTATGTATGTATGTATGTATGTATGTATGTATGTATGTATGTATGTATGTATGTATGTATGTATGTATGTATGTATGTATGTATGTATGTATGTATGTATGTATGTATGTATGTATGTATGTATGTATGTATGTATGTATGTATGTATGTATGTATGTATGTATGTATGTATGTATGTATGTATGTATGTATGTATGTATGTATGTATGTATGTATGTATGTATGTATGTATGTATGTATGTATGTATGTATGTATGTATGTATGTATATATGTATGTATGTATGTATGGCTACTTTTTCTTTTTCAACGCGGACGAAGTCGCGGGCGCCAGCTAGTAATACAAATATAAATTCTTTAAGACGATAAATCAAGGTGAGGATGCTCATTACGTTATTACGCATAAATGTTGAAATCCTTATTTACATACTATAAAACAAAGTTCTCCGCCGCGTCTGTCTGTCTGTCTGTTCGCGATAAACTACTGCACCGTTTTTCATGCTGTTTTCACCAATGGATAGAGTGGTTCTCGAGGAAGGTTTTAGTATATAATTTACAAAGTTACGCGGGCGAAGTCGCGGACAGCAGCTAGTACAGAATTAACCATTAAACTAATTACTGGGTACAGCGCTTTTACTGGATACCGCGTCATTTTATTAATCAAGAATTTAATTGAGTTGTTGCTTAAAACAAATAATTCGTTCTGTTTATATTATATTTTTAACTTATTTATAATACAGGGTCAACTAAAATGAATAAGTAAATGGTAACTCCTATCAGAACGAAACAAATGAATATAAAAGAATGTTTGTTGTACATATTTGAAGAAAGAAAATGCCATGCGGAACCTATAACAATAAATTATTTCCTCTAACGACATAGAGAGACCAAATGGACTGGATTTTGAATCGGCTGTTTATGTAACAAATGGGTGCCTCCATTCAGGTTCTCTCGTTCAGTTACCATTTTAAGGCCATTATAGCTTTCGCACATTTGAGAGAATCTTCTGAGGATCTTCTGAGAATAACCGAGGATAATGGTCCTGATATACCTTTGTTTGTACGGTAAACGGCCCAAACATTAAATAGAAAATAATTTAAAAAAATCGCCAGTCGAATGATGCAGTGCATAATTCAATAAAACAGAAAATGATTTCTAAAAGTAACTCATCAACACTTTACTTGTAGTTTGTGAAATAGGCCCTTAGTATTTACTTTACTTGTGGCGTTTAAAACGGTAGCTTTATATGATTTTTTTATGTCAAGTCTTTGACCTCTTAACATGGAATCATTGCCTTTTCCGCAACCTTCATAAAACATATGGCGTTGCTAGCTTCTTGGCATTTCTCTTGACCCTACTTTTCTTACCCTCATCATGTAGCAACATGATAATGTATAGCCCATAACTTTACTCTAAGATTTCTAAGAATTTATATTGTCAATGTTTAGATAAATTTTAAATAGGTATATTTTTAATTTCTCAGCAAATGTATCGTTTAATATCCTTCGTATATTTCTTTTGGTTTAAAAAAATATTACCTATTACTTGCAATATTAACTAGAATAATGAAAACCGAAATATTCATACTTCTTGCAATATTACTAGGTTTTTGTGTATGTTCTATACTATAATAATAAAATTTTATATGAAACTAAAATAAATTTAATAAATAAATTTTCTATAATAATAAATTTTATTTTTTATTTCATTTTATATTTTATCCCGGCTTCGCATGGATGCGATTTTGCTGCAAATTAACGCTAACACTCGTTTAACGCTCTTTCCAATATTGAAAAACGCATATCAGATCAGAACTTTTTGAGATCATTATAGACGACTTTGTTTCATAATACGTAAGGATATTAAAAAGTCACTAACCGTTTCAAGTTCAAACTAGAGAAACGACCTCCTAAGTTCCTGATAACATTTCTATTATATATGCAAAGCTGCACGGAATCGATTCTCTCACCGAAGACGTTAGATTTAACTATTGATCATTAAGGCGCCTAAAGTTGAAAGCGGCGGGATTACTCTTGTAAAATTATGTAAATTACATCCAAGCACTTGCCTGAAGGGAATCAATTTGCGGAATAATTCATTTATTTATAATGGACGCCGCCTTGCGATCGTGGTCTAGCCACAGAAATGCGTTCAACAAGGAGGAATTGCTCACAAAACAAGTTATAAAATAACTTAGTTACTTAATAAACAATATTGTATTATTATATATTGAATATAATAAAGTATATTGGTAATTTTCTTCCATCAATAGAATTAGTACTTACATACCTATAAGAAAAATTATATATTTTCGAAACCATGTAAACTCAGATAAAATAAAAACTACTGGTAAAGATACATAAAGATACATGTAGTACATAGGTACATGCACAAATGCAATAAAGCCACGCCTCACGTTATTGAAATGTTTACTAAAGAAAAGATTGGTGCGAAACTGTGTAGACTACTTAAATATTTTAGGGCGCAAGAATAAAGTGGTCCTAAGATGGGTACCTGGCCATATGGGGGTCGAAGGCAATGAACTTGCCGACGAACTGGCTCGAGCAGGCGCAAAAGGTAGGCTAATAGGTCCTGAACCTATGTGTGGACTACCAAACAGCCTAGCTCACTGGACCATATGGAACCAGTGCTTTACTAAATCTTACAAACGCTGGACTAACTTGCCAGGTTTGAACCATTCCAAAGCGCTCATAAAAGCCTATAGTCGAAACGTGACAAACCAGGCTATGTCGCTTAGTAGGAGCAATTTGTGCATGCTAACTAGGGCACTAACGGGGCACTGCCGCCTCAATAGGCACCTTAAACTAATGGGTCTCACTAGTACAGGAGAGTGTCGCTTCTGCCATGAGGCAGAGGAAACACCAATGCATATCCTGTGCGAGTGTGGCCCGTTGATGCACAAGCGCAGTCACATCCTAGGAAGCCACACAATGGCTTGTGAAGATGTGAAGAATGCCTCTATCAAAAAAGTACTACAGTTTCTCAACGTGGTAGGTATAGGTAGAGAGCTTTAGTTTACGTGGCGATCACAATATTTCAGCAATGGACGTAGTGATACTGGTTCTCTAGCAGACAGGAATAGCCACTAGCGAATAATAATAATAATAATAATAATAAAGAAAACAACCTTATAAGATTTATATTTGTGGATATAACTATATAAAATCGTTTTTATTAAAAAATATTCTTATATTTAAATTTGCAGTGCTTACATGCCAAAATTAACAAACTTTAAGCAACCTTTTTGAGTAATGTTTCCATGATTTTTCGTGAACATACCCATAAACTCAGAATAGTTGTAGAATTTCATTAAAAATTAACCGAATATCGGTCAGTTACCGGGAAATTGCTTTTTGTAGATTATGCTACTAAGCAAAATATTTTACAATGGGTTCACAATGGAGATAATAGAATAAAAACACTAATTTTTCATAGCAGCTAAGTAATGCTTATTTAAATCTGCTTAAAGTTAAACATTTAAACTAGAAAAAGACCACCTAAAATCTATCTAAAACAGAATAATCCGAAAAAATAAAAATAATGATTAGTTAATATTCTTGAGTAATACTATTTTTTGTAGTTAAATACTCTGTTAAAACAATGAAATCAAATGGGATTTACAAATTGGATCTGTCGAAGTGCAATGCTAAACTTCGCCAGGCTATCCTTTGAGGATTATTAAATGGCCTTAGAATTCACCTCGAAGATGAAACGGACTGGATCTAAAGTTTGTTATAGTTATCTGATCAATGTTATACTTGCTAACAATTTTGTTACGTGCAATTTGCTCTTAGACCTAAATTGTAATTTAAAATCGGAATACCATGTAATTTGACGTTTTATTGAACTTCAATCTGTATGTTAGTGCGGTCAAATTCACATACAGCTAAAAAATTGGTAGAAATGTTCGGACTAACCTAAAATTTGATCTGTAGGATACATAAATATTATATCTATGATGTGATTTCATATTGTCGTTAAAGTTAAAGCACTGACATTTTTAAATAAATAAAATCGTAGCAAGTTGTTTCCGAGGAGCAATACACACAAATTTCAAAAAAAAAAGCCAAGAAAGATTGGAAGTAATATTTTAAAAAATCTCATTCTAACAATGTTAAAATGCTTCTTGTCTCGGGATGACTTTACTCGCTATTTATGTTCATAACATGTTTTTATAACTGTGCCCATACATCACGCCTCCCTATTTAGCTTGTTGAATGATAGCCACGGGATCTACCCTTAATTTTCATGAATAATGACATTAAACCACGCAATCATTACGGGGCATTTTAACTTAAAAAAAGAACGAAAAATCATCGGTACGCTTCGGTTAACGACCCCCTCGTTTGTTGTGCATCAACGTGACTACGTCAAATAAAACACATATTTTTGACATTTTTATTGAAAAAGTTATAAAAATTTATGTCTCTACACACTGACAGGGAGAAAATGTGAATCTACACAATAGGTGATACATTAATAAAAATTTCATTAAGCTAATGTAAATTTAATCACAGATGGGTCAATATTTACATTAAAAGCCATTATTTCACATTTATCTGCTGAACAAAGTGTTGAAGAGTATGCATAGCTACAAAAAAAAGGGGCATATATATATATATATATATATATATATATATATATATATATATATATATATATATATATATATATATATATATATATATATATATATATATATATATATATATATATATATATATATATATATATATATATGCCCATATATTTAATTGAACCTTTGAATATCTATTTACATACGAGTAACAACATAGATAAAACAACAAGGAATACAATTTATTAATGATATGCGAATTTGGACAAACTATTTTTTATGGACAATCAAGTGTAAAAATATGTATAGATTTACTAAATACCTATATTAACATATATGTACAATGAATCATCAAATATTGTATATAATTTTTTTCATCATTAATGTCTTCGCTAACGTTCCAAAATTATATTAAAATAACACTAGCAATAATATGTAACAAAAATAGACAAAGACAATAAGTGTTGAATAGAAAAGTTTTGAATAGGTTAAGGTTTTTTCCTTCTAATCGAATGAGTATTTAAAATATATACTTCAATATATTTAATAATACCATTATCTCTTAGATATATTAAAACGTATGCATCTTATTGAAAATATTCAGGAACATATTAATGACTTATAAAAAAACATTTTTTAAAACATATTTATAAAATTATTCTTTGGATACATATTTATACATTCGACTCAAATTCGACTAGTCAAGTAATGTTTTTTGACAGTAGTCTATCAAAAACATTCAGTTAGTCTGTGAAAAAGAAAGAAAACCTATCTAACAATTAAAAACAATTTAATTTATACTTAAATAACAATTGCTACAAAATAAGTACAATTTATAACAATGATATTTTAAAATTTAAAATTTACAAAAAAAGAAATATGCAGATATGTTGATTACGTGTTTTAATTTATGTGCTACTAAAAAAATATACTCTTCACAATTGTCATTCGTCGCTTTTCCCATAAATATCCTGATAATTGAGTTGACTGTACCTTATAATAAACATTTACAATAACGGAACGTTCCCTAATATACAATATTTACCCTCTTGCTTTAAAAGCCTTTGTCTCAATTCCTTTTACACTTCATTTGATCTAATTAATCATCAAATAACAAAAGTCTTATCACAAATTTTGCTAAACTAAAAACAGTACTTTCTGGAGGTATCGGAATCGCCTCCTAAATCACTACGTCAGCCGTAATAAAACTGATTCGGACTTCTACCTAAACTTTTAGGACTCATCAAATCCTCAGGATCTATTTCCATTTCTTCTTTACCTCTAAATCTACTCGTTCCTATATCTCTCGAAAGAGTGGGAACATAATCTACATTTCCATACATACTAGCACCAGCGCATGGGTATATAGTAGACAAAGGTCGCATGGCACGAAGTGTTCCTTTACTGCCTGGGACGTCTCTATAAAGGATCATGTCTGGATGTTCGTAAAATGTTCCGGAAATGTGGCTAACATCAATATCGTTATCTATGTCAGATACAGCATCGTTGAAAACGTTAGGGGCTTCGGTTCCAAATATGTCATTGGTCTTGGGATTTCTATTAGACCGACGAGTTATGTAGCAGCGGACACCGATGAGTAGAACACTAAGTATAATGAATATTAAAATGCCAACTCCAATGTACACAAATAGTTGCGTTTTGGATTGACTGCGGGTTAAATCTGTGGAAGAAGAAAATACTGTTTAGAAAAAAAGAAGAAAAAAAAGTACCTAGTCCAATGTAAGTATTTAAAGTTTACAATAAAGAATCAAGCTAATTCTACAAATGTTTTTACATGTATTTTTACATATGTTAAAGTCCATTTGATGGCTATAGTCGCCTATAACACAAGAAACGACACAAGGTCACAAGGTGCACGTGCGCTGACGATCAAAGTACGACTAAGGGATAAGGGATTAGGAAAGAGTAGGGAAATGGGCTCTGGAAGTTCAAATATTGTAGCTGATAGAGATTTTGAATACAATTTCAACTCCGTACGAGATAACCCAAATAGGATATCCAAATGCAAGGATATAAAGACAAAAGATTACAAACCTGTATTTTCAATGATTTCTTCTTTTGGTTTTCCTATTGTAGTGGCATCTTTATTTGTATCAAGAACTAGAGGTATTTCATTGATGTCTTCAAGAGGTGGTTGAAGTGCCGGATTTGCAATAGGTGGGACTGCATTTGTTTCTCCCCATTTATCGCCACCACCATCTGAGGAAGTTTAAGGAAGACAACTATTGTTATGTTTATATTCGTTAACATTCAGAATTTGCAGAATGATAATGGTAACAGAATTTTTTGTCGTAAAACTGAAGTGTAAAATTAAAAAGTGAGTGTTCTCTATATTCGTACCGGATTCATCGAAAAGTTCATCGTCTTCGTGATGACTGAAACCTTTGTCTATTTCGTCATTTTCAGCAGCACTTTCGTATTTCTCCGTTAACACACCAAGAGGCACTGCATAAAAAGAAATCTTAGTTATAATTAATGCAAAAATTATGAAAATTCCTAATTGTATATTTTTCATGTCATTTTAAGTTTGTTTAAAAGTAAACTCTCAAGGATTAATAATAATAATAAGTCGTTTTAATTTTGACAATATTTTTACTCATAATAATTAATATATTGTTTATGTAATTATTGTTTTCAAAATTTGATGAATTTTTGACCAATTAGATTGCTTATGTCATAAGCAAAGTAAAATTATATCATAAGCCTTATGATATAATTTGACTTTGACTTTTATGATTACTTAAATCATAAATCATGCTTTGTTTCTCGTCCTTCTCTGTACTTTTTTATTGTAATTGTTGATTTATTGTTTTAATTACTTGAAATAATTAATAAATGTTAAGTATTTCTTAAATACTCTTATAATTGAGAGAGATAAAAATAATAACTGTAGATGTTACATATATATTTTTATATGAACAAAATATCAATACGCAAATGGCTTTTAATATTCAACTCGCTCATTTATGCGAACAAATATTGTGTGTTTTGAAACTAAATATAAATGTAGATTCAAACATATGTCGCAGTGATAAACATTGTGTATTTCACGGCTGTTAAATGTGGTGTCGGATTTTATGAATGGTTATTTGTTGAATTATATACGAGCAATGTGACGATATAGGGACACGAGCGTTGTGAAAGTAAAATGAAGGACAATAAAATTATTTTATGTATATTGATCAAAATACCTACAAATATTTATAAGTTTTGAATTGATTAAAATTTAAGCAGTTATTATCTACTGATAACTTTGTATTTTATTTTTAATGCCTACAGACTATTAATAAAAAAAGGGCAAAAAAAAATTACAAAATTTTCACTTCAATCGCCAGGCAGGCTGTCTAAATGACAGAAAAAAAAATCTAATTTAATTTAAAATTACAAATAAAACTTGGAAAATTTATTATGCACACTATAACGAAATAATTAATAATTTTGTACAAAGTACAAGCTTTCTTATGATTATGTTTTACTTTTAACTATAACAAAGGAAGGTTAACTTCTGACAGCTTAGTACTTAAGCACCATAGTTCCATACAAACTTAACTACAAGATGCAAACAGAAATTGTGTAGTTCTCGCGCAACTATAACAATAACTTAAGGAAACAAGTGAAAAGAACAACTTTTAACGTAGCCTACTTACTTGTATGTAACGGACACTGTTATTGTTCTACTTGAGTAACTCTTTAAATGGGAGTAAATATTATGAAACTTATTATCTAGTCCATTGGACAGCGCAGGGTAGGGCTGATTTTGTATACAGTTTTTATAATTTTATATTTTCTTAATAAAATTAGTTTATTTTAATAACCTCGTGTAGTCTCAATTGTAAGTTAATACTTTTATTAATTTTAAATTGAAAGTGCTAACGGCAGTTATTACTTCAACTAAGTGTTGAAAAGATATATTATTTCGATGATAATTATTTTAGATTCGATGATTATATAATAATTATGTACATACTAGCGTAGTAAGTAACTAGCGATATTCTAGGTACAAAAATCACATCTATTTTAATTAAATAATACACTACATACTGAAGTCCAATCCAATATGGCAGGCATCTTGTTTTTCACATCTCTCAAAGTATTATCACATCTCTAAAAATAGGTTGATTCGGAGATAATAGGGTAACATTTTCGTTTTTATTTGTAAACAACAAATAATACGACCCAAAATAATTTTCACAACTATCAAAAAATATGTTATATATAGTCCTTGTTCACTGAAACGAACTTATAGGGAGATAACAGACAATGTGAGTGTACACAGTACATGTACATAGTCTGTTCGTAGAACTCTCACTGTTAGTATACTGCGTGTTTTAATTTTAATTCGTATTATTGTTATTTTAAGGTTTGAATTTCGTTTAACGTTTAACGTATAAAAACTAACGTATATTTTTCATTTTATGATTATATCAGGAACCAAAATGTCTATTATCTTAATTAATAAATAATTCACAACTTAATAGCTAGAATCGTTTATAAGAAATAAAAAGTGTAGCGTTGTGGGTAAGTACGTAGGTATTTTATTTTATATTTTATTATATAACTATATATATAAAAATATAACTATAATATATTATAGTTTACAAAGCTAAAAGTAGCGTAGAATGAACGTTCACCTATTATTGTATACGCCCACTCAAGATTTGCTGTCCTTGTCTTTTGTATGGAATTGAGTGAAAGAGAAAGCGCTATATTAGTTCGTTTCAGCGAACAACCTATAGTTGCTCATATCATTTATTATCTAGATAGATTATTCATTTAAACTTCATTAAATTTCGAATGCATTTATATATAAATAAGTACAAACAAAAATCTTACCGCATGCGTAAATAATCTTTAAGTATTTTCTTGAGTTAGCAGAGCACGGCGTAACTGCAAAAGTACGATTATTGGCTGCAATCTGACATCGTCTCTGCCCATGACATATTTGCATAACAGTTTTCGCTGCATACGGGTCTAGGCACGCTGTAATAAATACTACGATTTTATTCATATACTAGCTGGCACCCGCGACTTCGTCGGCGTTGAAAAAGAAAGTTTCACTGAATTCTGTTAACTGTTGAAAGCAGGCGTTTTTTGAGGTTTTTCCGCCAGTCGTCTGCGCTACAACCTATAAATCGTGAACAAATACTCGTACGAGGGTAAGTAAGGTCTTGTTTTGTAGCTAAAAGTATCAAGAATAATTCACTCCTTAACTACTTTATCACATCTTCGTTTGTTTTTGGATAAATTAACAGCAAATACAAAAATGTTGAAAAAAATAAAAAATTACATAGTTTCGACACACATTATTTCTTAAGTTATTATGTCTATCAAATTATTTATATACACATTTTATAGAGAATTTAGTGCAGATTATTTTTGTTATAGACAGTTTTCTTTTATCTCTAATAGATTCCGAAATAAATTGAAAAAACCGCAGATTGGGACACGTTTGGGGAGGAAAAGGGGGGAAGGGAGCGGGGGAGGGGATGACACCGGGGAGAATCGTTCACAAAAAGTTTCACAAAATGCCATTAACAGTGGTTTTTGAAAAAAATCCACTGGTCTACTTAGGGCCTCTTTCACCATCTGTCAAGTAGGCTAACCGTCATTTAAAGTCACCGGTCACCGGAGATGATGGTGCTGATATACCTTTGTTTGCACGGTAAAAGTCCTAAACATTAAAAAGAAAATAATAAAAAAAATTCGCCCATCGAAGGATGCACTACACCGTGTGCATAATTTAATAAAACATAAAATTATTTCTAAAAGTAACTAATCAACACTTTACTTGTGAAAAGAGTGAAAGAGGCACTTGGTGAAAGAGGCCCTTATAGACTTATTATTAGCATCAATACTAATTCACAACTAAGCTAAAAATGTAAGTAGGTAATATAATAATTAATTATCGCAAGCAATCTCTTTATTCAAGACATGCTTCGTTATCTAAGCTATCAAAGTAGGTATGTACATATTGTGATATTGTAATCAACTATCTAATAATGAGAAACCAAACATTAATTTCTGCAATACAGGGATATCGCTTTCATGCTTCCTTTATGTCATTTGATTCACATATCAATGCTTGTATCAAATTAATGCTTCAATATAATGTTTAATGTGAATAGATGTGGTATTTTCAATGTGAATAGATGAATGTGAATAGATGTGACGCTCCGTCTCAGGGTTCAAGGGTTCGATTCTCGGCAAGGTCATTTGGAGGCAGTAGCCACCACCTTACAGAAGACCACAGTGAAATAATAGCATGTATAGTTTAAGTGAGTGCAATTCCTATCATTATCCCTATCATTAACATCATTTAGTACTTCGAATTGGCCCGGAAGCGTATCCTGTTTGGACAGCCCTATGCGATGTTAGCCACTTACTTACAAGTGGACCGTCGGCCTGTCTGTCGAGTTAAGGTCGAATAAAAAAATATATGTACAAGTTTGAATTGATATCAAGTAACAAAGGTTTAGAAACTGTTACTTTACAAAATAACAACACGGTCCAACTATCAATCAAACGAAAACAAAGCCTGTCAGGAACACCTGACGGGAAAATAAAATGAGCAACAGTTTAGTGCAAAAAGAGCGCGTAACGCGATCTTTATTGCTTTCAAACTCATAAAATTGAAATCTTGGAAGAAAAAGTCGATGACTAAGCGCTGCTTTTATATTTGTTTAATTGTTATGTTATTTATTTAACTAATGGCAGGGAGTAGGGACTACGTTTAACAGTCATTTGGTCAGCCAATCTGAAACATCCTCTTAAGTACTATTAAATGTTTTAAGTACTTTTATAATAAACTGAATACTAGAAGAGACATAAGCATATAAGTTACTTTTGAATATATAAAAATGATCAAAATATACTAAATATGGAATAAAACAACTATAAGTCTTTTTGCAACATACAATATGAAGGATTGTGATTGTATTTTTGCAATAAATTTTTTGGAGTTTTTTTTTTTTATGGCCCTTTAGTTTTTAAGCAGCGATATCTTCACTGCTAACTCACTGTAAATTTACGTGAATCGAACTCTGAGATTAATTAATTATTTATAATGATATTATACTTGATTATGTTTAGCAATACATCACTATATACTAACGTTACATTATGAATCTATGAAATGAAACCTCAAACTTACTTTCATCGGGCTCCCCTGGTCTTTGCGGACATGTGATGGACTCGTATGCGGTTCGGCCATACTGCGCATCGAAGATTGCGATCCTCGAATGTGGATTGCAGCTTAACTTTATGACGTCGTCTTCGCATCCAGTGCGACTTCGAAACTCATCTATAAACAAATAGACATTAAGTTTATAATTTAATAATAGTTGTTGCTTTCACCTCTCCTCTTCAAAACTTCAAAACTTAGCGTTGATAAAATAACATTTACTTAAGGTGATACAACTCAGCTTTCCTCCATAGAAACGTAGAATGATTATTACTCCGCTGTTTTATGTTTAATTTACAAAAGTAAGCATGATACCGATTTATCTTGTCGTTAACTAGGTTCCTTGGCATACAAACTTTAAAAAAAGTATTAATTTAAAAGATATGATCCTTGAAAAATCCATATTTTAACACAAACTTTAATGCAACTTAAAGGGTGAATAGGTCACTCTAGTGTACAAAAACTCCAAAATACTTTGCCTACAAACATTGACTAGTTATTCAAGAATTCAAATAACTTTACACCAAATAGATATATGCAGTAGTTTTGTCAAAAAGAGTATACGCCCAAGGGTCTGTTTATGATTTTCTTTTTGGTATGAATCATTGTGCATCTCACTCGACTGCTTTTCCCACGCATTGTGCTGTGTGAGACAGAATGAATTTTAGCTACACGCACCGATGAGTTCGAGCCGCCGACTTGTGTCATCTTAACGAACAAAATTCACTCATATAAAATATACTTTGTATTTAAATACAATTTGTTTATTAATCAGAAACATATCTGCTAAACGGTTTTCTCTTTTGATTGTATATCGTTTTCACACTATTAAAACTATGTAGTTTTTGCCCTCTACTTTATCTGCGCCCTTTTTTCTTAAGCGTTAAAAAACACAGTTGACAAAAATATAATAATTAGTATAATATTATTTATTTATTTATTTATTCAGTCAGCCATTTATTTATTTGACTCGGGAACAGTACTTCCTTTAGATAGTCTCTTTCCCTGACAACGTGTATTTTCGATTAAAAAGTTGAGGTGTGAAAGAGTAACAAAGTGACTTTCGAATTTATAATATTGATTAAATTTTTTAACCCAACCAAGAAATAACTTCATGAAGTAAAAAAAGAGGTCACTATATTTGCCAAATTAACAAAATCTAGGCCAAGGTAAGTAATAATGGCTTCTTCAGCTTCCACCAGATGTTAAGTTTGACATTTTGCCAAATTTTATTGTTAAACGATTCAGTACATAATTGGCAATGATTTCTATTAATCAAATCGTCTGAAAAAAAAAATTATTAAGATGAGTCTAAAAATAAAAAGGTACTCTTTAGTTTCATTATAAAAAAAGGCCAAGGAAACTATTTCCCTGTGATTGGGAATCATTGGCTTTTTTTGACCAACAATTTAAATAAAACACAAAAATATATATTTTCTGATTTTTTTTAACTATTTTATGCAACCATTTCCTTACTGGTACATACACAATTACTTAGCAAAGTTTTACAATTCCTAAATTGTCTCGGTGTTTAGTTTCTTACATTACTTACATATAACTTGTTTGTAATAAACTATGTTAATATTGTGTTTTTTTCTTTATATACAATAAGAGACCTGCTCTCGGCTTCGTCCAGGAAAAAACTTAATAAGGTTAATATAATAATTCCTTGAAAATGCAACTAACTGGTAGTGAAAACTGCATCAAAATCTGTTTTACAATTAACTACCTGCTCACGGCTTCACCCAGGAAAAATTTAATAAGGTTTTATTATATATGGTGCCCGCGACTTCGTAAACAAATTAATAAACAAACCTAAAAGAAACATTTCAGGTAAGTGACGCTCGAAATAGTTACTTAATGAAATATAAACAAACAACCCTTCTCCATTAAGCGTAACTTGAAACTTTCTATGGAATTGAGCAAGCACTATTAGTTACTAAAGAGTTATTGATAGCAAACAAAAGAAGTGTCGATTTCATTCCAGGGGATTTCCGTATTATATCTTAACGTTGTACTCACATACAATGATTTATTTTTATACGAAAAACACCACCAACACATTAGTTGATATAAATAATTGAAGTATATATAGTATATACACATTAATGGGTTTGTAAGTAAATGTTGCGTAAGTGACGGGGAACTGATGTGAAACCCGAACCCGGTATGTCGGCGAAAGGTTTCGAACGTGAGAAGATTTACGTTCAAAATCGTGCCGTTAGTTGAGAAAATGAAAGGATCACTTGAACTGTTTTTGATTTCGTATTCGACTTACAAACTTAAAGTTTCTTGTTTATGCACGAAATATACGATCAGTCCATCGCGTCAAATTGACTGACGTGAAGCCAAAATTTGATCATGAATGGTAAAAACTGATGTCTGATGGCTTGATGTCAAACACAGGATTTCAAATCGCGCCGTTGCGTCACGTCTCTTCATCGCGCCAACTGATCGTGAGTGTAGAAACCAAGGAGGGTAAAATACATTTCTATCCTCCTTGGTAGAAACACTACGCCGTGGCGTCTTGCCGCGCTTTCGAATCAGAGCGCACGTCAACGTCACTCGACCCTGGTCAAACGCATAAATGACAGAAAATTGCACTGCCCGTGTGTGGGCACAGTGTTTGGCGTCGCTCCATTTTATTTAAGTCGTTTGGAGCCACGTCAAATGATTGATCGTGTATTTCGTCCATTAGTATTGAAAAATCTAAATTGCTTACAACAGTTTTAGAATATTGATCTTCACCCTTTGTATCAGGGACAATATCAACAGTGCACTTATTTCCCCCTTCTACGAGTATATGTATAAAAAAAATTAATGTTTGGTCGTTCAAAATCGCAAATCTTTGAATGTACTTTAGCAAAAAGCGTGAATTTCGCATGGGTACTTATCTAGAAAATGTAACTATATTAATATATTAAAAATTTATATTATAAAAGTTCTATTTTTATCTAAAACAATAAAAATAGAAGGGACCATCCAAAACTAAAATTAAATACGCATTTAAAAATGGGTTAATTAAAATTAATGTTCGTTTGTTCACAACTAATACTGATTCGATATAAAGCCGACCAGCACAATTGCTTTGAAAAAATGCAATATCTCATCGACATATTTTTTTAAGAGCATCAAACGAAGAAATAATGGTCTATATTTAGTGTTCGTCTGACAAAAGCTGACATTCATTTCTACTAAGAGACAGGTGTAGGTGTAATTCGAAGAGAAGTGCTTCCAAACAAGAGATGAAGTGGGTTTGATTGTTTCTATGACGTCAAATGTTACGTCACCATCATTATCAGACTTTAGACGTCACTAGAATAATACTACATCACAATGTGAAGGTCGTCAGTCGACCTCGTGAGGGCTTGGTACGAGGCCTCCACTCTAAAATCTTTCTTCGTTAGAGACGTTTTTCTTAACTCAGGAATCAATAAACGCAGAGGCTATGGATTTCGCCGGTTGAAGCCATATATGGCCTGCCCACAGAGAATACTGCTTGCCGAATCTGACTCGTATAGGCTTGTACTTAGTTTCCTACACGCCCTTTTCATGGCTATATGTTTCTGATATTTGTCATTATTTTCAATAGGTATAATGCGTTATAGTTATAGTATATGATTATGTATAAAATTTTTTTCGAATAATCATTAAATTACTACCGAAGGCTTAAAATAATAAACTTAAATTTAATAACGAATTTAGTAAAAGAATATCACAATAATTAATAAAATGCCCAATCTATTTAATAAACTATAATATACAGTTCACTATAATAAATACACACTTTTTAACAACGAGTAATTACAACTGAAAATAATAATAACACATAAAAAATAATAACAAAAAAGAAAGTAATTTAACTGAATTTATTTTATTGAAATTGATATCATTTTATAATATGGCTATAATTATGTATTGGAGCAAAATGTATGTTAATTAACTATAGAACTAATTGCCTACAGAATGATAAACTTTACTTCTATTTCATTGCAATGTAACCCTTTGTTTATAACTAAAGCCTCGATGACACGTGGCTAGTTTACAAGCTACAAGCCAGTGAGTTTAAAAGCTAGCGAGTGAGCGAGATAGCGAGTGTCGATGACACACAAAACTTTGCACTCGCTCATTAGCGTACGAGCTAGCGAGTTAGAATTACATGTTGTTTTGCGAACTACTTCCGTTGACATTTTTGGCGACTGCCAAAACGCAAAGATAGTAAAGATACTATCTTACAACTAGTTCACTAGCAGCGATGATGACACACGGCTAATTAACTAGCTTACTAGCCAGCACGCCAGCGAAAGGCGAGTAAATTAGCCCGGCTTTCTATTTTACTAGCAGCTTTTTTACAATCGGATAGTCAACTAGCAGATTGTAAAAAAGTAGATGACACGGGGCGAGTTTACAAGCTGCTAGCAAACTCGCTGGCTTGTAGCTTGTAAACTAGCTCCGTGTCATCGAGGCTTAAATAAGTAAATAAAAGCTTGAATTTATTAAATAAATTCGGTTTTTTTTTTCTAAATACTTATTTTTTTTTTTTATGACAAGTTTCTTATTACCTACTAAGTATTCTCTAACTATTTTAGTTTTCTTCAGTATCGATTACTTAGTTTTCTTTACTGAAGTGTGAATCTCTCCCAGACCAAGTACGCCTAAATTCAATCAGTACGGAGTTATATATGAATCTCGAGGTTTCGACAGAAAGCCATAAGCGCGGTGGTCCTTGAAAATTCCGTTGTGTAGATGCGACTGTATCTAATAGTGCGGTAATTAAATTTCAAAAGGCCGTCGAAGTAAGCGCTTCGATGTTCTAGGCACTTACTCGTACACCGAAAGGTGTTAAAGTACATAAACCCATTATTATTGATGATAGGGTGCGGAGCTACATTGATATTGTTCTCTATATGATATTATAATACTCTTATAGTTTATTTAATAACGATGAGAAGTGATATGAGCATAGTCTCTAGTACGCACGCGAGTTAACTCTACACCTCGCATGAATACGGTGCCCATGATTAAAATTATTTAAATACCTATTTGTTATTGTTAAATATGGTTATTTAAATAATTGTTTTTAATTACAATTTAACAACTATGGAATTTGCGTCACAAATGCCAAAGCGGCACATTAAAAGTACGCCTAAAACGGAATCGTGGCGGAGTCTTGTCTTCGCGCGTAAATGGTAAAAGGTACACTTCATTCACTGAAAGGTTGTATGTTGTACAATGATAAGATCTGTTTTCCTTTTAAAATTCAAAGTGACAATTATGTCAATCAGTAATCAATACCTATTTCAAATCTAAGCCTTAGCGAATTTAGAAATGAATGGAATTTGTTATTGAAACTGATAAAGCACTTTTCTTGTCGGCCATACTTTACAGGCTCTAGACTACCCGTGTACCAAATTTCATTTAAATCGGTTCAGTAGTTATGTCGTGAAAGCGCGAAAGACAGAGACAGAGTTACTTTCGCATTTATAATATTAAAAGTAAGGATGAAAAGTAAGGATTACCACCTTTTGCCTGCAACTTCGTCTTCGCTCCTTTATCTTAAGCATTGATACATTTATTCAATCTTTATTAGGTACTCATAATTATATTTTCATTATGCATTAAATTTTTATTTTTATTTTTAGATGATCTTTCCCGAACAATAGGTAGGACTTTATTTCTGGGTGAGAAGTATCTTACATTATATATACAAAATTTTATGAAAAACAAATAAAATTATTATTTAATAACATAAACTAGAACACTCCTTTATAAATACAAATGATATATTATGTAAAAAGTTAAAATAAATGCACAAAGTAACATTAGCCGTATAGGCGAGTTACGCCTCAATTTGAAAATGATAGCAAATACCCATTTTTATGCATAAAAAGGCTAACGTTCTGACCGCTCGTCGGTAAGGAGCACTAACGAGTGTGGGGTCACACCTAGCCACTCCCGTTCCGGCACTCCTGGGGCGGTGACCTCGGACAGAAATTTATTAACATCGCATAAATCACTTCAATACACTTGCAGGACCCCTCATAAAAAGCGTTACCTCACGCGATTAATGAATCCCCTGCTATTGTTTTATTAGGGAGAAATATTTCATTATTCATTCGTTCTTTCATAGTTTGTTCAATAAAATTTATTATGTTATGATGCAAATGCAATGGTTTCTATACCTAAGTAGGTACTGCGGATTGCGTCCCTTCGAACTTATTGTCAATTAACTTGATAATAAAGACGGAGATATTTTTTAATAAAAAATATTTTATCATTTTTTGAC
The DNA here is from genome assembly GCA_945859745.1 of Synanthedon formicaeformis. Lineage (NCBI taxonomy): Eukaryota > Metazoa > Arthropoda > Insecta > Lepidoptera > Sesiidae > Synanthedon > Synanthedon formicaeformis. Next base: position 2,607,242 of record OX243964.1, read on the forward strand.
ATACTAATTTTATTTTAAATCAAAAAAAAAATATTTTGTCATACTAATTTAGAATTACATAAACCACATAACTAAAAGGGGAAAAATTACACAATCGAAAAAAAACTCACGTTTTATTTTAAATTTCACACTGTTACGTAACTACAAAATAAATCTTTATAGTTGTAGGCCAAATTGCAAGGTTTTTGAAATCATACACCAATTGGTGTAAATTATATAGAGTAAATTAGGTGTATGAGATTTTGTTTTTTGATACGTCATAAAATGCTTTTCATGGAAATCCATGGCATTATCGTTTATTTAATAAAAGTCATTCGACGGTCTATCTTACTTCCGTATTAAAAGGATGTGTTAATCCTGTTATGATAATATGTTAACTGTTGAATGCAATTGTAATAACATCGATAAATCAAGTTCAAGTAAATACCTACTTCAATAAAATTTATTTTTATGCTAATACCTACATAAATACATTGGTTATATGTATTTTAGTCATCACTATCCAGCACAAGTACAGTGATGAAATATTATGGCTTTGAACAAAGCTCAAGGTCGCTTAATATAAATTATAACGAACTTTGAAGAGTTCTTTGACGACACGTTTGGTCTAGTGGCTAGTAACCCTAGCTGTTAACCGAACGGTCGCGGGTTCGAATCCCGCTAGGGGCAAATGTTTTATGTGAACATTTTACCTTTGTACCTGAGTCATGGATGTTTTGTATTTATAATATGTATGTATTTACAAAAAAAAAAGTAATCTATGTATTATATCAACTGTCTAGTATCCATAATACAAGCCTTACTTGCTTACTTTGGAACTAGATGGTGCTGTGTGGAATGTGTGAAGATATTTATTTATTTATTATTTATTTATTCTTAGGCATGGTTATATAGTCATTCATTCTTTAGTTACATAGTATACAAATTATATATACACAAGCCTTCCTCGTTTATCGTTTAAGTGAAAATAGTATTCAAGTCCGCTAGGTGGTTTAGAGGACGTTAGCGTAGAAACAGACTGAAGCTGATTTAATTTTATAATATATATAGAAAAATGTTGAATTAAAATAGACGATTAAAATTTCAATCCAATTTTAACGCAGAAATATTTCAAAGATCCTCTACAAATAATCAACATGAAACTAAACGAACTCGTGTTTGAATGTAGGTCAATACAAATATAAAACAGTTTTTAGTTCGCTAAATTGAAAAACTTTTAACATTTTCGCTGCACGAGAAACAAGCAATAACCGATATGAACATTTCACAATAAATAAACAACATGAACAGCCACTGTAAACTTGCCTTTATACGTTTCTACATATGGATTACACAAGTGTTAAGATACCAGTACAGTTATGTTAGGTTAGGTAGAAATCGTTAGGTTTCAGCCGGTAAAAGTCCGGCATAACCCCACAGTGTCCCCTACGCTGCGATGTCGTGGCAGCGTCCCTTACGCTGCGATGTCATGGCAGCGTCCCCTACGCTGCGATCCTCATGATTTCCCAGCGTTAAAAATGCCAAACGTAGCCTTTTCATAACAGAAATTCTTGCAGTGGCGATACAAGAAATATTTGTTTTGAAAGTTCACAATTGTAGTTAACAAAATTAAATAATATTAACCTCTAGATGCGAGGTAGCCATAACCATTGAGCAAGTCATACTAATTGTTAGTTTTTCAGACTGGCTGACGGTAGGTGGCTACTCTATATATTATATACCTAACAAATGAAATATGCCACATATGCTGCAAGCGCGCTGCGTACCAAAAGCCAGCAATTTAGCATTAGGAAATAATTATAAACTAAGTTTTACTTTTATTGAAATACTGTTGCACGTGACTTCGTCCGCGTTCAAAATGTTATAAAGCCTTTCTCGATAAATGAAAAATCGAACACAAAAAGAATTTTTCAATTCGAACCAGTAGTTCCTAAGATTAACGTTCAACCAAACAAACAAATAAACTCTTCTATCTTTATAATATTAGTATAGATTTTTAGATTCTATACATATTTTAAATTAATTTAAACTTTTAGTTACACATTACAAAACTCAAAAGAAGCAAAGAATAGAAGCATACTTTAAAAAATAGTTCACAAATCCAACTAGTCGAGTCCCAGGTAAATATTTTCTGTATCTGTTAAAATTTCTAGCGGTGAACTGTGCAATATATGACCGACCGAACGATTCGCAACTACCGGATAGAACAGGTCAATTACTGCCAAATGTTAGTGAAAAGTCGTTGTAAAAAAAATTCTGTTGAGTTTTCTATTGTATATATTATGAAACCAATTTCTAATGAAACAATCATGAGATGCTCTTAGGATGCTTGTCTTAAAGACTGCTAAACCAGAAAGAAGCCATAAACCTTCCGAAAAAAGGTCTAAATAGAATTAAACGGAATTCGAACTACCAAAGTTTTAAAGACAAAGGTTTAGTCAAATTTGCATCTAGCAAATTTCGATTCAAATTTTGAGGAATTCTGTTTTCTAAAACACAAACCTGGAAAATTCAGATGTAAATTTCTGTCGGGAAACGTCGAATCAAGGTTTACTATAAAGTTTTATTATTATTATTATTATTATTTGTAATATGATTTTGATCTAACATATATTTTCCCATTAATGCTATAATATATATTATTATATATATTTTCTTTGAATTATTAAAAAAGGAAAACATATACTTAACTAGTATTTGGAAACGGCAATATATTGTGTGCTTGAAGAATTAAATAACAAATCGAAGCAACGCAACTTCTTAAAATTTGGTGCCATAAAGTTATAGTGCTAATATTTAAAATATTATTTTGTATTTTTATATGAGAACATTGACCACTTTCGTAGACCAATACTTATATAATATAAAGTCGATACTCTTTAGGATTACACCATAGCACGAATAGCAAATAAACTGGCTGCCAACATCAGCTAAATATTCCTCCAACTAAGTAAAACGAAGAGTCGAACCAATAACGTTTCGATAATGGCCGCGACGACTTAGGCCTTATCCTCGTAAAGGGAAAATATAATGGCAGTTATTCAATGTTATATTTTCGTTGAAAGAACACTGGTATTAGAAAGCGGGGGAAGAAATTATTTTACTACATATTCCCTTTTGGGAATTCATTCCAATATGATTATGTTCGCGGATTAGAGAACATTGCGCAGATCCATACTTATCTTATTAATGTGAATGTAACTCTGTCTGTCTGTCCGTTACATTTATCATGCTTTAAGTAACATGAAATCATTAAAAACCATGAAATTTTACATTTACGATGTCAGGGATACAGGAAAGGGTAACTTTTATCAAGAAAAAAGTACTGTTCCCGAGGGATCATCTAAAAATATACGGCGCCACCGTCGTCACTGCAAGTGTCAGGCGTTATATTACTCATATATTTTCTCAGGTGTTTTCATTTTCAACATGGACTAAATCGCGGGCACCAACTACATAGTTTAATATAAAGACGTATAAGGAAAGACTTTAGACATACAATAGTGTCCTTTTCTCTATCTCTAGAATCTAGAAAAAGAGTATTTTCATCAAGAAAAAGAGTACTGTTCCCGAAGGATCACCTAAATATAAAAATAAAAGAATCAACGCTGACCTAGGAAAGAGGGCAGACAGTTTCGCTAAACAATAGCTGATACACTCAAAGACTGCAGCGTAATTTAAGCTTGCACTGAAAATTTTGTTTGCCTTGTGTCACACAAGTGACACGATGTAAATACATAGACTAACCTATAACAATAGAATAAAAAAATAAAGTTTTCATTCAGTAAACCCAGGCTATGATCCTAGTCTATACCAAGCTTCATCCATATCTGATTATCTCACACTCTTTTTGCGTATCTGAGTAAATTTTATCTATGAATACATTTACTAAACCAGTTATTCAAATGATAATAGCTTGCCCAGCACTCTAGATAAGTAGTGCTCTACATCAAATATCATAGTTGAAGGTATTACGAATGAATGATACAAATACATCGAAATAATATATCTCTGCATTCAAGTTCGCTGTACAAACATAGACCAATGATTCAAATACAACTCATCAGTATAGTAAAAATCTCAATCTATTCGCATTTGAAATTCTTCTTTTGACACAGATTTGTCATAATTTGTACCAAATGATTTCAATGCCGAGGCGTTTGCGGTTAAAATTGAAAGCGAATAAAGTTTAACAACTTCGCTAGGACCGCTGTTCTGGGTACACTGACTTTTGAGTTACTCATTTTAAGTGTAATTAGGTACAGACAAGTAGAGCAAAAGATAAAAACTTGGTGAAGAGGAAGTAATGGATACTGGCCTATCAAACTGAACGAATCTAGAAAAAAATATAACGAAACGCTTAAACCCTAGCAAACAGGCTACTCGATAACTTACTAAACAAAAGCTAGTAGGTAATGAAATACTCGTAATCAGATTTAAAAAAATATATGTAATTTATAAAAAAAGCAATATATGTGTCGTTCATTGTAAAAGTGAACTATCTCCTTGTAACTGAATTTTAGAATAACGAGCTTTTTGCGATTTATAGTGTAGGAAAAAAAATAAAAGCATTCATTCATTGTTTTCATCTATAGGATTTTAATGCAACTATTGGAGTTACTTCACTTTTAAATTGAAAGTTATGACTAAATGTGATACCATTAGGCAAGACAAGATGGTTTTAAAAATAGGGAGTTACACCACTTTTACAATGAACGACACATATGTATATCGCCCGTTCCACCTATCCCCCTGGTAGGGATACTTTTCCACATATGAACATGTGTGCGTAGGCCGTTTACTGTATTGAAATTTTGTGTTCTAAACAATAACCTAAATTTTTGTTTATTTTTATTGAATATTGGTTTCCAATTTTACTTACGTGTAAAATGTGATTCCATTCTGCTTTTTATTTTTTTAATTCTAGTTTTTATATCCCGTCACTACCCAATTCGGATTTTTCACTAGTAGGTAAACATATTAATAAGACGAGGCATACTTTCTTTGCATTTGCGTGCGTGTAACGTATGTAAACGGCGAAGGCGTAGTTTTATCTTTAGTTCTTATTTTATCTAAGTGTAAATATATTATGGCAAAATACGGAGATTTTGCCTTATTGTTTTTATAATACGTAGCTTCATTATTGAATCTATTTGTAGACTACATATGTATTCTGCTCACACGACAAGAGTTTAAAATGTCCACTCATCTTTTAAAATAAAAATGTCAGCTTTTTCGAGAAATGTCAATCATTATGAGAAATGAGATTTTAATTGCCTTATTTCCGTTTCGTGAAATTAGATTTTTTTTAAACCGCTCTAGGTCCTTTGGGAAATTCAACGGTTCTGCTTTAAAGTGTTATAAATTTAGTATTGAAAAATACCCTTTTTTTTTTGTGATCAAAATTGATATTGAATACTCACATGGACGGCATTTGTACGCAACTTCCACGAACTTTCTGGCAAACGGGCAAGGATCCACTAGTCCAGATTTCGGCTTTGTACTGAATTTGCATTGAGGTTTTTTCTGGCATGCCTCAACCACTGTTTGTAGCAAAGAATACTGTTAAAAAGGAAAAATTACGTATTTATATTTGTTAGGAAAAGATAAAATTGCTTTTCTTACTTTCCACATCTATAAACGAAAAATACTTTAAAGAGAAAATAGTTTAAATAGCAAACATTATAAGATACTTTAGTAATACTTGAATGATAGATTTAAAAAATTCTCTATTCCGAGCGGCAAAATAAATCGGTGGAATACCAAACGAAAAATAATATACCTAAGTAGTAAACCACTTTTTATTATGCATTATTTTTGTTATTTATTCGGTGGTTTTAAGTGTTTATGTATATTATTTATATTAACCTTAGTACAATTTTATTATTGTAGTTGTTACTTGAATAAAAGTTACAAAATTGTAATGTGAAAACGAAATTTTTTGGAAAAAGAAAAAATAATGTGATGTAATTATTTGAAAAAAATAATAATTAAAATTAAATTTCTTTACTCTTAAACATACCTGCATTGAGTTAGGCCAAAGGCATTTTTCTTCGCCAACAACTTCTACGGCAACTCCCGCGCTACCTGTTGTGCAGCTGTGACCATTTGTTGCCTTCCCATACTGAGCAACTTGTATACTGATTGAAGTGCCTCTAGGGCATGCCAGAGAAACCATTTCGTCATCGCACGCAGCTCTCTGCATAGTCTTCAACGTCCCAGTAAGTAATGCTAAAAAAAAACATACATTTTTAAGTTTCTCCATTAAGAGTGCGTATAAAGCAAACAAAATTTGTAATTTCACCCGCGTGGCCCCTTGGACATGATAGTGACACAAAATACGTAGAACTAAGCACAACATGCGACGGAAGATAGCGCATCTCGCTCAATAAAAATGTTATAAGTGCCAAAAGTATTAAATATTAATTATTCGTAAACTACAATCTCAAATGAAAAATTGATACATAGAGCATTAGATAATCTGTGAAGTGAGATTACTGATACACTTTTAGTTTTGTAATTTGTATCATTTTGAAAATATAACTAAAATCGATGGAAATGAGAGTTCACTTGGTGATTTTTTTCTATCGACAAAATTTCATTATATTATTATGTTTTCTGTCCGAGTCGTCACTTTCATTTATAATGTATTGATCTATTTTAAAAAAGTTTTTAAATTGGACTTTGTTTACTTAGATAAAATTCAAATCTAGGATTGGCTATTTCTCTTTATACGCGCCCTTAAGAATGTCATATTTCTGTTCATTTATGACAGTTAAGTTTACCTATCTACCGGGCTTCCCAAGACTATGCGACATGAAAGGAAAATACCTTATATATCGTAGATAGTATATTTTGCTGGAAGAAGAGTTTATGTTATTTTTAAAAGTTAGTAATACTGCATTCAAAGATTTTCTAAAAATTACTTGCTTCGTCTGGGAATCAAACCGACTTAAATGTGAAAAAAAAATCACCCATATTTTTATGATGCCAATCGAAAGAATGGACAAAAAATAATAATTCTTCTTAAGTAACATAGTATCTTACAAGAAAGGAATAACGTAAAATGTTTGATTCAAATTTCAAGCATATTTATTTATTGCTGACGAAGACGTAATTTTTAGAAAATTGAATTTGAATACAGTATGACTAACTTTTAAAAATAACAAAGTCTTCTTTCAGCAAAATATCCTATCTACCATATTTAAGGTAGTTTCTCTTCATGTCGCATAGTTTTGGGACGTCCTGTATACTAATATTATAAAGAGAGAAGATTTGTATGTTTGTGACGTAAACTCTAAACTACTGGACTAATTTTGAAAATTCAGTCACCTATAGAAAGTCACCTATCAGGGAGTAACATAGGCTTTATTTCATAAAAAGTTACGCGGGCGAAGTCGCGTGAAACAGCTAGTAAATTATAAAAAGTAATATAGTAAATTATAAACAGATTTTATATTACAGATTTTATTTTTATAAACAGATTAATACGTAGGTTTACATGTAAGACTTGTGAAAAATAAATAAATGTGTAAAGCCTTGGGCGGTCCATAAATGAACTTACTATAGATAATGAGCACCTATGATTTGAACAGTGATATGTTAAACAAGAGAGGATGCGCCCTTACCATACTACTAGTGACAAAAAAATGGTTACTAGTTACTAGTTACTAAAAATAATTTGTTTTCATTGACATTTTGATACGTATTTTTATTTTTTATTGACGTATTCTGTTATTGTAAAGTGTACTCATTGGTTGGTTGGACATATCATTGGTAAGTAGGCATATCGTATCTTTCTAGGCACAGAATGAACACCCGTCAATGGTGCCAATTTCCCATTTTGACACCGGCGCGTCGGTGCCACGTACTAGGAGCGTTAGCCTTGTCCTTACGAAGTAATATAGAAGTCATTGGATTTGAACTTCATCTTTTTAATGCTAATAGTAAAACCATCCTGTTGGTAAGCATTACTTACATCGTACATCTTGAATATCTCGCTCGCCTGTCTACCTCATTAATTTACTTTATTTACATAAATATTATACACTTCCAACGAATACCAAATTGTATACACTCCCTCATCTTTATTTAGGGAAAGCTTCTGAAAGTTCTTAAAAAGAAAATAAGCGTTAAAAGTAAATTGTGACGAGATCTAATTTTTAATGCTCAAACAATAATAATGCTGTTACGGATATAACTTATTCAAGACAAAGTCCTTTTCAGCGAGAATAAAAGCTCGTTGGTAATTTGCAAACGAAAAATGTCTCTCAAAAAAATTCTTTCACGTCGCTAATTATGATTAATTAGTTAGTATCTAAATTAAACTGTATACTTTATAATGATGTTAGAAGTTATTCGCGCTCTTTATGGTCTCTCAAAATAAAACAGATATTGTATGCTTCAAAATAAAAAAGTTATCGTTGTAACTCCCTCTTTATTGTTTTTTTTTTATTTAAGGTAACCACAGGTGTTGCAGGTTTTTTTTTTCAGGCTGCATGCTCAGTTTTTTTTTTTTGTAGTTAATCTCTTGTCTAATATTATCACGAGATCTTCCAATCTCCTGTGACGTTTTTCATAATTTTACACGGTCCGTTAGTTAAATATGTAATTTAATATCTTCTTTGAATACGTAGATTGTTAAAAAGGAAATAAAAAATATGGAATAAGGAAAAACGACGGCATTGCCGAGATAATATGAGTATTTCATAATTTATTATTGCAACGAGCAAGGAACAGATATATACAAAACTTTCCCTTGTACAACCTACAAAATTCCATATCCAAATTAGAATTTGGGTGAGCATAAATAAAAAAAAAACGTTTCAAAGGTTTCGTTCCATATTTCCAACGTCTATTTCCCTACGACGATCATCAGACTTCCCCCTCAGTTCGAATAGACAGTAGTAAAAGAAGAATTTTTCAACGTAATGTCATAAAGGAATCCTCGCAATTTGAGTAAAAGCGGGGATTCTCTCAATGCTCCACGAAAACAAATACCTACATGAATTTAGCGAGAATTTTATGGATGTTTTTTATGCTTCGTTTGTGCCTAAGTGGGTTAAGTAAATTTTACTAACCGGTGAACTATTACGAAGAACGAAGTAATTTGTTTTTTTTTTTACGGCATATTGAATTAATTATTTACTTTTCTGCTTAATTTTCTTAAATAATTTTATACCTTTATTGCTGACATTGTAATGTGACACTATCTCTATAGAGTTTGCTTGTGTTTGTTTAATGTAATCGATTTAAGTCCTTTTTTTAGCGCGTTCTTTTAGTTATCATTTAGCGCCTCTTTCACTATCGTCAAGTAGGCCAAACTGTCATTTAAAGTCACCGGTAACCGGGGATAATGGAGCTGATATACCTTTGTTTGTACGGTAAACGTCCCAAACATTAAATAGAAAATAATAATAAAAATTCGGCTATCGAATGATGCAGTAACCCGAGTGCATAATTCAATATAACAGAAAATGATTTCTAAAACTAACTAATCAACACTTTACATGTAGTTTGTGAAAGAGGCCCTTAATATTATGTATTTGATGTTACTTAGAACTTTCATTGGTGCAGACTGTGTGTGCCTCCTGTAGTTACGGCGGTATCCGCTAAGTGTTACTTGACATAGACATTTTTATGCTTGCCTCGTTTGAGGCTATGTGATGGATTTTGATGCAGTTTTCACCATCAGTTAGATATTTTTCCACGAAGTTTTTGTGTATACACATATAATAAAACCTAATTAAGTTTCTTCCTGGGCGAAACCGGGAGCGGATCGCTAGTTTTTCACATTATGAAAATTGCAAAGGGCACCTTTGATTTGATTCACCTGATTTCTTATTTGAATTATACTAATAAAAAGTTGGGAAAACAGTCTTGCATGATCCAGCCCAAATAACTCGCGTAAGTTACTAATCAAAAGTAAACAGAGCTTAAAGTAAATTCGGTTGGTAATATCCATCGCAATAGAACCATCGCTTGTACGTTGCGCACCTGCTTTTTGAATACGCTAACAAGATACCTACGTAACGTTGACTTACTTCGTAAAATCTCATTTCTTGTCTAAAACGCTTACCTTTCCTGACACTATTTTTTTATCGTGCGGCTACCTAATATTTCTACAAATACCTAAATGAAGGTCAGTAAGGTAAGTCACACAACACGCGGACACCTGTTGTGCTTCCTCAGAAGATTAGTATACTACACTAAAGGCTTGTTCGGACTACTTTAGTAATTAAGTATAGTGACGTTAAACTACTCGCCACTACACAGAAATCGTTTGTATGCGGTCGAGTACATTGTTCAGTTCACAATAGTGAGTGGTGTTGTTCAAGATGAACAGGCTGCAATGAGATAAAACGAATCTCAATGAATCTGCAATGAGATAAGCTATTTTTGAAGATGTGGATTAAGACATTTCCTTTCATAACTAAAAAGAGATTTTTACATTCTGGAGACTTAGCTTTTCACAAGCATTCATGTTGTACGTATTATGAAAGTTGCTTCTTTGCTCCAGTGAAACGCAATTTTTGCGGCAGTTAATGAACTTGACAAAAACTAGCGGCAAAATAGTCTAAACTTTTACTAATCTACTCGTCTATTTTTTTGGGATTCTGACACGTTTAGTTGCTAAACTACTTGCTACTCGACTATATTACTAGCCTAGTGCGAATTAGCCTTAAGTGTGCTTTTGTCTATTAAAAAGCAAAAAATTTACTACTTGGTATATTATGAAATTTTCCTTTATTCTTCATTCTTTATATCTGATATATTTATTTTTCGCATTTACAACATTATTATTAGGAGTTAGGATTAGGATTATTATCAGGGGTTAATTTTTTTAAGATGACCTCGGAAACTACTTTTTTCAGGGTGATAGGTACCCTTTTGTACTTTTCTGTAACGTGTTTGTAAAATTTCATGGTGAATTTTGTTGAACAAACTAACATTATTTTGTATAATTATATAACATGGATAAATTTGATTAATAAAAAGAGTATAATTTTTTTATTAGATGTAAACACGAACTCAACCGCAGCTATTTAGGTCGTATGTTTCGTCTAGTTCCGTTACTGGTCGCGCCTCACAAAGGCCACGTTAATTGATGAATTTCACATAAGCACGGGACAAAGAGGTCATGCGTGAGCTTCGGTGGCGCACCCACTCCTATATTAATTAAAAACGTGACGGCCGCGAATTTAGCCCTTTTCATGCCGTGACAGACTTGTGTTTACGACGAAATTATGATCCTCTTCAATTTATAGCCACAAAAATGAGAATGTAATACTGGCTATTTCTTTCTATAATCAGGTCAAAAGTTCCCCAGAAACAGAAGGACTTTTGATCATAAAAATCAAAGTTACAGCCTTTGGAATATAAAAGTGGAAACCGCAATATATTGTTTTAATCATTTTATTTCCAAAAATAAAATAAACGTGGAATGTTTTTAACAAACAATGATTAAAATCATCATAGAGAAAAAAAAATTTATTCATTTTTTTTTTATTTCTCGAATAGAATAGAAATATTATAATCTTTTAAACAACAATACTTGTGTTGTGTGTAAAGTTAACTTTTAGAAAGTTTCATTACAAATCCCTTCTACTCATACAAGTCAAGTTACATTAAAACTCAATTGAATGTAAAACTTTAATTGACTTGAGTTTAACTTGAACGTTGATTTATTCAGAGCAGTATCCTCATTTCTCATTATTCATGGTTACATCTCAATTGCGCTACGACGACTGCTTCGGCTCTACGGCGTAGCGTTCCCTACGTAGCTTCGTAGCAACTTTATCTTCAAGTCTAAATTGACGGCTACATCAATTATGCAATTATAATTTATCATAACTATTATATACAATATCATTCAAACATGTTTTCTCAAAGTTTTATGTGTTATTAAAAATACGTTAGAAATTATCCTGTATGTTAACGTCAGTTACAAAATTACAAAAATTACCTTTAAAAAAAACACAAATTAAGAGTAGTTTGCAATTTTTATATACTTCTCAAATTTTGATTTGGAATGGTTAATTTTGTTATTACTCTTGAATATCTACCATATTATTCTTAGTATTCATATTCGTTGGTTTATATCTGTCCTGCCAGGTGTATTGTAATTCGACTCCATGAAAACATTATATATAATTAAAATAAAATCTTAAATATAAAATAAATATTGTCAAGACTATTAGGTTTGTGTTATGAGATGACCTTACAACGGACAGTGGGACAACGGACGGACAGTGTAGGTAATTCTCGTCTGTTAAGAGTAAAATCTTTTTTACTACTTTTCTCTTATGTTACTCCCTTTTAAAATCTTACAATCAAATAGTAATACTATCTTCCTCGGCAATCTAAAAATTCTAATCTAAAACTTTTTAATCTCGATATAACAGTAGCTATTGTCATTATTGCATTTTTATGCAACAACATTTTTTAAATTACTGACATTTGTTTAAACCGGATCTCTCAAATGGTCTGTATAACCCACTCTAAAGTTGATCTAACAATTTCTTTTTCTAATAAACATTTTATATTTTTTTATATTTTTTTACTAACAACCAAGTATGTTCAATTTGTCTTTTATTCATAACTATTTGAAAATAATCTTGCATCGATATTTAATTAATTTTTTATGAGTTTTAAATAATCTTAACTACATTAATTAATTTCAAGAAAATGGATGTTTTGCGGCGACCTCGTCGCGCTCCTTTTTCAGAGATGTTATACAATTTATTAAATCTTTGTTGCTCATAATATTTTTATAAAGTATTTAATTTTTATATTTATTTATAGATTTTTATAAATGAACTGACAACGTGTATTCAAAATTTTATGGTGATTTGTTGAGTTGTTAAGGCGAGAAAGCGTAACAAACAAACATGCAAACTTATTTTCTCATTTATAATATTAGAAAGAATTAGAATGGCGAAAATATTGTCCAAAACCCGTATTCATACTAAAATATTTTGCAACATATGTATTTTAATAGAACTATTATTATGAAGCCATTAGTGCATCGTTATTCTAAGCCTTAGTTCGAATAATTACCTAAGTATAAAGAGTACAGTAGGCAAACATGATCGTATTCAAGAATTAATGTTACTTTGAGACATAATATAACGCAAGTGATCATTATTATTAACGATATAACGAAATAAAGTCGTTTATTTTTATGTAATGAGAAAGCATAAGGAATAAGAGTGATTTCAAATTTAACGCTAAAACATAACTTGTACCATTTCTTATATAACTGTCGTCAGACAGGCTGACAGTTTATTTCATGGCAGGCGATTATCGACTCTTATTAACGCAAGCAACGCCTCAAATGCTGCAAGAAGAAAACGGGAAATGGACTTTGGCATATCATATTGTCTCACCGAAAGACAAGAGAACACAAATGCTGTTTAGTCACGATGGTCTTTTGTAAGGGCGTGGCTACTGCCTTACAAAGAACTACCGTGTGCGAAACAGTGTCCAAAAGCCCTGTTTAAACCTATTAGGGCGCAGCTAACTTTAAATATTTCTATCCAAAATTGGCCATATCAGGAATCAAACCTGAACCCCTGAGTCAGGACGCTAAGGCAAACACCCTACAACTCGAAAAGCAAGGTCCTCAAGAAAAGTTTAGGATATTATTGATTACATTTATCATATGAGAATAGTTATTTTTATTAGATGAAAACAGCAGGAAGGTTCAAAATTCAAAAGGTTTTTGAATAAAATTTGCAGAAAAAATTTGCCTTTTGAGAAGCCGTAATGAAATCGCTAGTAATATATTGAACACAACAATTTTATCATTGTATAACATAAGTTCATTATTACAAATAACCATACAAAAGAAAACTCAATAAATATTATTTTTCCAAATAAATACTTAAATAATAATGAGCATCATATATTAAGTCCGCCTACTGCTAATTTATTTTACTGTGATTAATGTAAGCTATAAATCGTACACCGACCTATATTATCGTTGTTGGTGCAGGAAGGGCCCGGGAGCGTTAGCAAGGCGAACACCAGTAGAAATGTCCGGTACATGATTCACAATCGCACAATACAATTCACATAAGAGCTGATTAAATTACATCAGACAAATGTCACTAATTAGTTTCTATTTAAATTTCATTTTAAATTTTCTTTCCAAGATCTTAAAATTGCAATTAGTAATTGCCCAAAAATAGAAAGATTTTTTTTATTTTTTGTAGCGATTCATTTTAAAATAACTTTTTTTTAAATTTCATTAATTAATCCCACATAATTAAAAAAAAATCATACATAAAATATTTTTTTTAATTTATTAAAAACAGTTATGATTTTTTTAAATTTAATACTGGTACTAAAATTGTAAAAGAACTGACACTTAATTAATTTTAAATTTGGAATTCGAAATCAAATGCGCCGCCCGGTATTCAGATATCTGTCAAAGGTGTGAACCGGCAAGCCACGTGGGTGCGACCGCGTGGTTTGTCCCGTCTGTTTATGAGAAACGTGTGGCCACTCTGACTTCGCACGATAAACTGACGCGCCGCCATCGGTAACGCCATCGGCACGGCTGACGGCACCACTCGGCTATTGGTCACGGACTCACGGCAAACCCATCAATTTCGCTTGACGCTTCAATGAAAACCCTCCTTACTTTCTCTCTAGAGAGAATGAAGGAGTTTCGGGTCTCGTAATTAAAAATATGTATCGATCGCAAAGTGCCGCCACTGGTGGTGGTGGAATATGTAAATTAGAGATCATGTTACAATTTGTTCAAAAATATTCTAAAATTTTAAAATTTCTTGTCGATAATTCCCAATTGTTATATTTCACGACAACATTTAAATTATTCTATTTCTTTAACACGATTAAACAACTAAAAATATTATAATAAAATATGACTTACTTTTAATGAAACATTTTTTTAATTTATTACAAATTTACATGGTAAAGCTATGTAAATTTGTAAACAAAGGCGAGTTATATAAACAAACATTTTTCGTTTATCGTTCTATCCATTAGTCAAAACCGTATCATAATTCGTTAGCTAGTTTAGAAGAAGAAACTAATTAAATGTTCGTGTAACGATATATGTAATTAGTATTGACTAATTAGTTCATTAAAAGTTTATAAGACTCAAGTTAAATTATTATTTGTAATAAACTTTATAATTTAATTACAATTATATTCTTTAATTAAGTTACTAATTAATTTTAAACGTCAAACACTATTCCTAAATTAATTACTGGTTGAAATTCGTGAAAATCAATGAGATCTTTTCATCATTTGCAGAGTTAATATCTTGCTTCATAATGTTGTCAATTGTATTATATTTCTTAGTTTCTTATAGGAATTACTTTTTAATTTTTGTATAAAGAAAGAAAATAATATAATACATGATTTAAATGGCCACATACAGCACGTTTGCTGTTGTGTTTCATTAATTGATTAAAAAATACCAGAGCCTATTTCCCTGTCCTTATGCCTTATTCTTAAATTTTACTATAGTTGGCAGTGCACCTACCAATTTTTTTTATGTTAAGGTCGACAGACAGCCTGACAGTCCACTTGATGGTAATTGGCTACCGTCGCCTATAACACAAACAACGCCACAAGTGCTACAAGTGCGTTGCCGATCATAGAAGGATTAAGGATAAGGGATAAGGGAGGCAGGGGGGGTAATGGGTTCCTTATCGGAACTCAGTATGTCATATATTATGTTGGCCAATCCAAAACCTAAAACTAAATGCATAATTTTTTAGACATTCCTGGCCACAAAACAACACCTTATATTGAATTTGCTAGTTATATTGTAAAATATACAATATAACTAGCTGGCGCCCGCGACTTCGTCCGCGTTGAAAAAGAAAAAAAGTAGCCTATCCTGTGTCGCGTACGTCTAAATGTTTATCTACCAAGTTTCATGAAAATCAGTTAATTCGTTTAAGTTATGGCGGAACATACATACATACATACAGAAAAAAATTCTAAAAATCGTCAATTTAGTTTCAGTATCATGTATAGAGCCTATAAACACAATATCTTTAAAAACAAAGTAACTTACTCCATGACCAACCCTTACATATTTATTATTAGTATTGATTGATTGATGATGATACACAAACGGATTACGCTACGTAGCTATATTCTCAAAAAAGTGAAACAAACAACATAAAAACGCCACAATAAAGCTATTTTTACACAAACATGTGTAGGCCTGTTAGGGGATCCACTCGATTTATCCTCACACGAAAACATTTTTCTCATCTCAAAGGCTGCCAATTCCTTCGGCATCCGATAAAGCATTTTGACAAAGCCCTTTTGACAATTTCCGTTGTAACTCAAACGCTCCCGTAAAGATATTCAAATCATGAACGCGTGATGCTAACAAAGCAAACCCCACACCTGACTGGTAAACAATGATGAAAGAAAATTGTTACGGTCGCACACTTTGATATTGAAAAAATACGGATTAGGATAAGATAAAATAGGATACAATATTTGTAAGAAATCAGTTACTTTGCAAAAGCTCATTTCTAGTTTAATTATTATTGTAAATAATGTAGTAGTGGTAGGGCACACTGCGTTTCGCAGTCATTTGGGCAGCCCGTCTGGCGGCAGTAACCACCACCTTACAGAATACCACCGTGAAATAACAGCATTATGTGCTGTTGTGTTTCGGTGAGTGAGTAAGGGATGCCAGAGCCCATTACCCCACCCCTATCTTATCCCTTATCCTTAATCCTTCTATGGTCGGCAGCGCACTTGTAGCACTTATGGCGTTGCTTGTGTTATAGGCGACGGTATCCACCTACCATCAAGTGGACCGTCAGCCTGTCTGTCGACCTTAACATAAAAAAATTTAAAAAAATATATTAAAAAAGGTCTCCTTATAAAAAAAAATAAAAAAAATAGAAATTTTTATAGTAGTAATTTATTTATCTTTCGATTTACCTACTTTGTCTATTTCATTGTCGTACACAACTTTCATTTTTTTCCTCTATAAAACTGAAAATGTGCCACTCGCCTACTACAATGTTCTGAAGGTGTCATATCGCACGCAAAAAGTAATATGTTTGCGAGATTAGTACTGAAAATATATTTAAAATTAAAGTTAGCACTTTGCGCATTTCGTACGAAATAAAATCGTATGAGATGACAACTAAACCATGCAAACAATAAATAATAGACCACAATTTTGAAATTGTTATTAAAACTTAAATTACAGTTTAATGCTTTATTTACTACTAGCTGAACCTTTTAATTATTTTCGCTTTATGTAACCAGCGTGTTTAAATAATGTGAATAATAAATATTCTGATTAAACGTACTCACATAATTGCTTCGCTATAAATTATTACTCATATATTTTTGTGATGTGTTGATTTTTTTTTCAACACTTAAAAAAAGGGGTACCAATGAAGTCGCGGGAAAAAGCTAGCTAGAAGTCGACATCACTTACATCGTGTCACCTTCAATCCAATGTCTCTGACGTGACATTTGGCATTATAATCTTAGCCTGACTGTAGATAACCGATAAGCGGTCAAAAGAATTATTTATACACTAGCTGACTCAATCGAAAATTAATTTTTATTATTAGTGTAAAATACTTTTAGAGAACAAAGAAAAAAAAATTAGAAAAATCTTACTAAGCGTTGCTGTCGTTATGCTATTGAATATTATAGAAAAAAGGAAAAAGAAAAATTTTGTGATTATAAGGCGTCAAATTTTGTAATTGTAATAACAGAATGGTAAACGAGAAAATTTTAATTTTTTTCTCTAATTTAACAGAAACAAAATCACTCTCTCTTTTATATATCCTAGTAGCAGGTTTATTGTTCGAAAGTGTCATGCATTATAAATGAGTGCAAGACTAATACGACATCGAGTGGTTCGAGAGGCAACGTACTTCAGTATTGATTCGAACCACATCGTGGGCGTAGCTAAAACAAAGTTTAATAAAAAGTAGCTTTTGCTTTTTACCCACAACATTAGATTGTACAAAGTTCTAACAACTCCATATTTTCTCTAATTATTTAACCATCACAGTGATCACAATCTTTGCAGTAAGAAGTTCCCATTAAATTTGATTAACATTGAGTTCCAGACTGTGACCATGATTTCGTAACATAGAGAGTTACGGACGTCGTGATGCTCCAATATCATCGAGAAAATATTACTTGTTTAGTAATTACATAGTATGATGCCTATACACATGTTGTATTCTATACATACTACCAACTCCTGTATACGTTTCCTTCTTGTTCCAAGACGAAGAATCAAAACTTTGAATCTGGATTATTCAAAGTTCTGGATCCTAAAAATGGTATAAGGATTCAATTGCTAGTTTTTTATATGTTAAACTCGAGAGACAGGCTGAGGGTTCACTTGATGTTAGAGGAGCTACCGTCGTCTATACACAAGCAACGTAACTGATTTTGCAAATACGCTGCCGAACATAGTAGAATTAAGGATAGAAATTCCAATTCCAAGTTCCTTGAGAGATAAAGCTATGGCCTTAAGTAATTGATGAAATTAATTTCTATTACCCATATATCCTTTAAAATCACTATCACAAAAGCCCATCAGTATCCCACAAGATATATTTCTCTTAAGACCTCTGTGAAATTCCTTATTAAGCACATACGATACGAGTACTACACGTGAGAAGTTTTGCAAAAGTGGACACCACTGAATCAGACGGAATGCAATAAACTGTGCAGGGACTTACAGGGAATAAGAATAGGAATTCTTCTTCTTATCTTTCTTTCTCCGAGTTTCCATCTACTAGCACACGAGAATAAACTTCAAATTTTGTGTTACGGTGTAGTGGACAATTCGTTACAACATTATCCCTGGTGTATCGTGATATAGACGAAAAGACAAATTTATTTGAATTTATACAATTAAACATGATAAAGTACCACTTGGTACAAGCGAGGTTGAGAACCTTCTAACAATGACTGCGCCGCTCGTTATTATTCACAGGATTTGGACCCCTGCTAATTACAAAGTTTCTAAAATAACAAAGTTATATTTTATGCGAACAGCTACTACATACATTGTTTAATTCCCGTCAGGTTAGTACGAGTAGGTTGACTTAATAAGTAATCCCGTCTAATTTATACATGAAAATATTATTAAATCGAGGAACTAAATTTATCAGCAAGCCTTTAACACAACTAGATATCTGAGCGGCGCAATATCGAAGTGCATCTTGATCATTTAACCTAGGTTTATATTTCTTCATTCTTATTAAAGCTTACAACGAAATATTACAAAATTGGGAATAGGTTGTAATGTACTGGAGGCAATAAAAATCTTAATTAGGAAAGGAAACATTGAATAGATAGACAAAAAATTATGTTGCTTTTTTATAATAAAACATTGGACTGAATTGGTTCTGAAAAATAAAAGATGTAACATACATTGACTTGACGCCTGCATTTTGCCCATTGTTTTATCTTTATTTTCAGATACTTAGCTGGATATTTAGCCTATTTCCATCCTGAAATGCTATTTTAACTATAGGTGAAAGATTTTTTAAATCGTATGATTCAAACTTACAGACTTTACATCTTTATAATATACTAGCTGGCGCCCGCGACTTCGTCCGCGTTGAAAAAGAAAAAGTAGCCTATCCTGTGTCCCGTACGTCTTAATGTTTATCTACCAAGTTTCATAAAAATCAGTTGATTCGTTTAAGAGTTATGGAGGAACACACATACTTACATACATACATACAGAAAAAAATTCTAAAAATGGTCAATATAGTTTCAATATTATGTATAGAGCCTATAAACACGATATCTCTGAAAACAAAGTAACTTACTCCATGACCAACCCTTACAGATTTATTGTTAGTATTGATTAGTTGCTGCCCGCGACTTCGCCCGCGTATAAAAAATAGATAAAAACCTATTCACATACCTACCAAGTGTACATATAAAGCTGTACAGCTCTAGTATGTCGTTGTAGTCGTGTAAATAATTCTGGTTTGTTACAACTTTTATTGTAATTTGACACGGCAATATTGGGTGTCCCTCTAAATTAGAGATCGTAAAGTACGGTTCAACGCTTTGGACGCTCCCTCATGCCCAAGGGGTCACGCCACGTCACCGCACATGAAATACTATAATTCGTTACATTGTTACTTTTAAACAATACAAAACGGACTGGGGTGTCCAAACTTAAAAAGAATACCATTTTAATACGAATTACTAAGCGCCTATTTCACGAACGTCAAGTAGGCCAATCTGTCATTTAAAGTCACCGGTAACCGGGGATAATGGAGCTGATATACGATGCTTTGTGTGTACGGTAAACGTCCCAAACATTAAATAAAAAATAATTAAAAAAAATCGGCTATCGAATGATGCAGTAAACCGAGTGCATAATACAATATAACAGAAAATGATTTTTAAAAGTAACTAATCAACACTTTACATGTAGTTTTTGAAAGAGGCCCTAATTCTCATATACACAACTTTGTATAAGGCTTCGTTTGGGTGAATCAAAATTCACAATAAAGAATAAGTGAATGCTTTTTTAACATAAAATTATATAGTTCTTTGAGCTCTGGTTTTAATTTATAAGGATACTAGCTACCCACTCCCGTCTTCGCACAGGTGTTTTTTTATAATTTATGTCAATAATTGAGACGAGACAAAACTATCCTATCTTGTAAGTTGGACTAAATTACATATAAATAGTTACGAAATTTTATAAAATCGGTTCAGTAGTTTCAGCGTTTATAGCCTATAAGTAAAATACTTTATTTTTATATTATATCAGATACTCGTATTTAAGAACAAAAAATCACAACCTGGTGAAGCCGGGGACGGATTGCTATTCTATGGTAATATTATAAAGAGAGGAGATTTGTATGTTTGTATAATGAATAAACTCAAAAACTACTAGTCCGATTTTGAAAATTCTTTCACCTATAGAAAGCTAAATTATCACCGAGTAACATAGGCTACATTCTATAAAGTTACGCGGGCGAAGTCCTAGTATTTTATAAAATGAAAATACATATTTAACCATTCTAAAAAGTTTTTAAAAAGTTCATTAAATGGCTACTAAAAATATATGTAAGTTAAGCACGTGTATTTAATGTATTTACTTATTTATTACTGCATTTGTTACCTTCAGGACGATGCTATAAGGGCCTTTATATGAGCAGCAAAAATTATATTGTTTGCTAATAAGGTTGATTTTAATTTAATACACTTGTTTATACGAACCATTATTGTAACAAAGTTTGAACCTCACTTCGCCGTAGTCAGGTGATAAAGTGACTGCTATTAAAGTCGACCTTTTAACGAGAGTGGCTCTCTGCGTCTCTCATGAGCTCGTTATGCAGTTTTCATGTCGCGAATAATGAAATTAGATAACAGCGAACACTCAGTTGCCAACTATTGTTCGCCGGAACATTAGAAAGTGGATATTCTCTTGTTTAATGCAAAGAAGAGAAATGGAAAAACTGCACTCCAAGTTACTTTTAAAATATTCCAGGCGGAAGCTTACTTTGCAATAACTATACGCCCGTCCCACCTATCCCTATTAAGTATCTAGGGGGTATACTAGGGTAGTAATATACTCCCCCCCCCCTAGGTGGGTCGTGACGGTGTAGTGGTGGGGGGCATAACCCTCGGCAATCCGGGCGGTTGCAGGGGCCGCTGGGGTCACCAGCCTTTGCTTGGCTGATCGGATTGTCGCTGGGGAACAAAGAAGACCCACGTGCGTGTGCTCCGAGCGGGCTCCGACCATCGGAGCTCGTGGCGGAGCAACAGTTTGGAGGGTCCAACTGCCCGTTGGAGCTTCACCGGTCACCGCTCGCTGGGCCGACCCACGCGGGTGTAGGCCGGTGAGAGATGGCACCCCCGGTCCTTGTGCGTCAGACCGAGGAATGGGTCTCGGTTCTGCGAACGAAGACCGGCGCGGGTCGCAACAGGCGGATTCTCTCGGATAGCTCTGTCGCTCAGTGGTAGTTGGGCAACGCACACGAACACCGCGGGGTTTTAGTGGGTAGAAGTCCCACATACCCCACCGTTCTCCTCATGGTCGGTGGGGATCTGATTCGCAGATTTCCTCGCGTTATAAAAAAAAGGGTGGTAATATACTGCCTTAATGTAATGTTCTCTTCTCTTATGTTCTTCTCTTTTCTTATGTTCTTATCTTATCTGTTCTCTAAAGTTCTCTTATATTCTTCTTATATTATCAGTTCTCTAATGTTCTCTTCTCTTATATACCAGGTGGGTTACTTAGTAGGGATAAGTGGAACGGGCGTAATTATAGCTTTCAGGCATCATTGAGTTCATCTATACTTATGAAATTATTTTATCCTAACTAACTATCAACGCAACGAATACTACTAAATCTAGAAAGCTAAAATTTGGAACATATGTTTATTGAATATTTCAACTCCGTGCAAAAACGGGGGCGGATCGCTAGTTTGTATATTATCTTAAAATTTATGTGCAAAATCTGTCAAATATATGTGTATAATTGAAAATTTTTGTGGTCTCGAAAAGCCACGTGAACGAAAAAAGGGAATAGAAATTCATCGTTTTCATTAAGCCCAGTCAATTTTGCTAAATTTGTGGTGGTATATGTAGTACTCGTATACAAAAGGTTTCATGAATACAAAACAGACAAATTTAGATTGAGCGCAGTCCTGAACAAACATATCCAGTTCCCAATACAAGTCCAATGAGGTAAAACATGGACGATTTACGTTAATTCAATATTATGTCCCTTTGCCCTTTATTCACACAAAAACATTTGCCTGATTTTGACAAGATTTGCTCTTATAATATTTGCTAAGTGGAGGGTTGTCATATGACAGGACTTTGCTGATCCCGAAATTTACAACGGCGCCATATGTGTGTTGAATTTTTGTGTTGTTTCCAATTTGTTATGAAATAATTCACCAACCTTTGAAAGGTTCTTCTGAATTTTGTGACAACAAAATTCTCACTTGTCGCTACACGTTTAGCGAGAATCAAAAAATATACTTTAAATATTCTCAAGAAAAAAGGAGTCCCAAAACTAAACATTTTAACTTCGATGGATAGCAGTAAAAATTGCAATTAGACACAGCTTGCTGGATTCATTTAATAAATTGCAGTACTTTTTTCTAACCATTTTTTTATAGAATTAGTTAATTCATTTCCAGCAAGTACAGAGAGGTTTTGTAAATTATTCTACTAAACTAAAATCTTGATTATATTGAAGCACACATATATGACATTGTGTGTTAATTGTATTCGTTGTAATTATATTACTGCATACAACTAAAATATATAGTTATATTAGTTAGTTAATATCATATAGAAACTTTAATGTTATGGTTGTAACTAATATATTAGTAACTCTGAAAACCAAATACTTCTTACTTAGATCTATATTCAAGCTACTCATTCAATATGTATTGTCATTTTACGAAGATTTTCTAATAGAGAATATCTCTTTGATTTTCCCACTCAATTCACAATTACTGTTCGAGCTGAAAACCGAACAACAAAACAATAACTCACAAATGATTGTCTCCACTCAAATACACGTAAATCCTATTGAGAATTTTTCCTGCAATGGTGAAGAAAATGACAAATTTTCGGATCGATAGGGATGTACTCTAATATTTTCTAGGATAAGCAACAAAATAACTTGAAATAAGTACGGATAAAGTAAACTAAACTCATTCAGATTTAAAAGACTACATCTGTACTAATATTACGAAGAGAAGAATTGTGTTCATATTTTTGTTAATAACTCTTTCACCTATAGAAAGCTATATTATCAGCGAGTAACATAGGCTATCAATGATACTAATAATAAATCTGTAAGTGTAGGTATTATATGTATCCCCCCCTAGGTAGGTATTGTATGGGCAATGGCCCACCTAGGGGGCTTGTTGTGGTGGGGGGGCTTACTTTCGACAGTCCAGGGGGTCGCGGGGACCGGTGGTTCTCACCGGCCTTTCCTCGTCCCATGGCCCATCGGAATGTTGTTGGGAACCAAGAAGGCCCACACCCGTGTGCTCCGAGCGGGCTCCGTTCAGCGGAGCTCGTGGCGGAGCGCACTTCGTTGATGTTGCCCCGGTGGCTGGGGCGGGACTTGTAGCCCTCCATGCTTGTTCTCGCCAGCTGTCGTCGGGGATTTGAGGTGGAGTTCAGGGGAACAGGGAGGCCTGGGGGGGTGGCCCCTGGTCCCCTGCTCGTTGACGTTTTGGAGGCGATGCAGGCGGGGGGGGGGGAGCCAATGGACACTATTGGTGTCCATTGAGTCCTCCCTTAACATCATGGCAGATGGCTAGGCAGGAGATGGCGGGTACCAGCCCGTCTTCAAATGCCCTCGGAGACCTGCGCACACGGCTGGCTAGCTGTGTGTGCCTGCACGGGTCCCCTCCGGCAGGAAGTCAGTAAACGGATTTCTCCTCGATAAAAAAAAGGTATTGTATGTATGTTCCTCCATAACTCTTAAACGAATCAACTGATTTTCATGAAACTTGGTAGATAAACACTTAGACGTACAGGACACAGGATAGGCTACTTATTTCTTTTTCAACGCGGACGAAGTCGCGGGCGTCAGCTAGTATTTCATAATGAAGTAATGTGCAACTTGCACAGAGTAAGCTCATATTCAAAAAGACCGTACAATTTCACCATATAACAAACAGCCTGTGGCTAAATCACTGTACTAAATTTACTGTAGCGTGAATAATTGGCACATAAGCTTCATACACACGATTGCATAAATCAACTCGTCAGTTTTAGATTATAATTATACAGGTTGACCAGAAACTCAAAGTCAAGGCACGAGGCGATAGGCTAGGTTATCATATAGTTCAGCTTTGAAAAAGAAAAAAACCCAGGTCAATTGGTTAAGAGATAATACAGATATAGCAAAATACAGATAGACCAAAAAACTTTAAAAAAAGTTATATGAATTACCTAAGTTTAAACAACTTTTGGTACATTTTTTGGCTTTTTATACTGCGCTATCTACCGAAAGCGAGAGGAGCTCACTCGCCAAGTTTTTTTTTTTTTTTTTATTTTTTTTTTTTTTTTCACTTTTCCGTTGTTTCGTTCTTTAACGTGCAGTTGTTCGTCTGATAGTTTAACTTCAAAAGGCTCGTATATTAAATAGAATAATTTAAAAAGCGAAACTCTTTAAGCTCCTAACGGAATTTTCCATTTTCGTGTACTTAAGGGAAGGGATCCATCCAACTGACTTCGTTATTATTCAATTATTTAACCCTGTCGAGTTTGCGGATCATTGTGCCTTAAATTACTCTAAAGGCAGAAATTTTTCTAAGCAATTTTTTTTTTTGGCACGGAATTATGTTTACACACCTATAAGAGATTAAAGTAGCTGCAAACACACCATCACGCTTAATTTATGGCTTGAAAACAGATACCGAACTTATTATTTTCATAAAGTTTTCTGTATAGTTCAATGGTTCAGGTATTTTTATAGAACTAGTATTGGTAGATAATCAAATAGTAACGCAGTCTTTTGGGAAGCCCTTCTAGCGGCAGTAACCACCCCACAGAACCACCCACCCCCTTACACACAGGAAATCTTGAAGAAAATAATAACAAATAGGGAATAAATAAGAAAATATAATTATATTAAATACTAGCTGTTATATGTTATATAGCCCAAAATCTTCCTCGATAAATGGACTATCCAACACAAAAAGAATTTTTCAATTGAACCAGTAGTTCCTGAAATTAGCGCGTACCACCAAACAAACTTCAGCTTTATAGTATAGATATATAAGAATATATTACCAGTTTTTTTAAGTATAGAATGAAATATTAGATCAATTTTAATTCAAAAACGGATTAAAAGTTAAATGTTTAAATTCAAGGTCAATTAGGTGTTATGACTAGTTCGCTTTATAACTATGATTAGAGTTCAGCCTGTTAGTAATCAGAAAAAAATCCAGGTGAGGGATACTGGACCAATAGGGCTGAAATTTTATAAACAACATAGTTAAAAGTAAATTTCCTATATTTCTCAGGGCCTCTTTCACAAAATACATGTAAAGTGTTGATTAGTTACTTTTAGAAATAATTTTCTGTTATATTGAATTATTATACACTCGGTTTACTGCATCATTCGATAGCCGATTTTTTTAAAATTATTTTCTAATTAATGTTTGGGACGTTTTCCGTACAAACAAAAGTATATCAGCTCCATTATTCCCGGTTACCGGTGACTTTAAATGACAGATAGCCTACTTGACAGTTGGTGAAAGAGGCGCTCAGTCTCTTTGTCTCACAGTATAGTCAAATTACTTTTGCATAGTATAGACATTTACATGTTACATTTTTCTATTGTTACTCATCAAACTACTACAACATGGAATCCGCGTGCCGTGCAAAACATTACGAACTTTGTGGAACATTTAAAAGTGACATATGCGTAGAGCATGAACTGTCATTTAAAATCAATCAAACATATGTCATTTAAGAAAATGTGACTTTACGTCAACACATTGGAGTTTAAAATGAATAGTAGAAGTTGGTTGTTACTACCTTTTACCATTGACGCGCGAAGGCAAGAGTCCGCCATGATTCTGTCAAAGGCGTACTTTTTATGTGCCGCTTTGGCATTTATGACGCAAATTCCATTGTAGTATTTCGATGATTGTTTAATCAATATTATTACTTTATTTGACATAATAACTGTGAACATTTTTAGAACTTATAAATTTCATGTTTTATCTTATTATATTATTTTATAGACATTTCGTTTTTTTTTTTTTCTAAAATCTTACACTGAACAACAAAGTTTGCTGTGCTTCATTCACCCGATATTGTTAAAATATTTATACGCTTTGCCAACCACCGGTTTGTTTAGGATGAGTAGTTTCCACGTCAGCCTATTTCGTGAAGTCCCATTCACGAACACCCTCAAATTACATATTTACATATAAGCTGTGTAAGTTTGTGAACAGTTTATTAACATAAGTGCCAACGCGGTCACAATTTTCTTATTATACTTAGTTACACTTAAAAATATTATAATGAATTTCATCTATATCTATGTATATCATGTATTATAATAAAATCGTAAACAAGCCGTTTAAAAAAAATTATAATAAAAAAAAAATCTACAAGCTTATGTTACCGAGGTCAAAAAAATTGTGCACGCTGATCCCAGAAACAGCTTAATCGATTTGATTGATTATCTGGATTAAACTATCCTAAAAAAATTTAGGTTCCTGTTGGATATTCAAACAAGAACTACAGTGCGTACGAAGTTGCAGGCATCAGCTAATTTTAAATAAAGAGTTACAAACCCAGTTTTTTAAACATATAATAGTTTAACTAAATCCTTAATTTGCTCTCCTGAATACATAATGTTGTAAATTAAACCACTCAATCAGTTTTCAGAGAAAATCAAATCAGAGTGCAGAACCCAACGCCAACCATTTGTGTTATCTGAAATTATATATGTCGCAGGATATTTAAAGAAATTGGATTTTCGCAATAATCCTAGTACGATTGCAAAGGACCGGTTAATAGGAAACTAACAATGAATTTTGTTACTATCCGAAATACTTTCAAGACTTTGCAATCTGTTTTTTCTCAGTTCAAAATCAAAATCCGTTTTTTCCGATTATACTGTGACATATCGCTGCTTAAAAACTAAAGGGCCATAAAACAAAAAAATCCAAAAATGTTTTTATTGCAAAAATACAATCACAAGCCTTCATATTTTATTTTATTTTATTTTATTTTATTGAAACACCAACAGCACACAGAATCATCCAGGTCATATTCATAAGTTACAAATTACATGTTTACATCTGTGCGCCAATTACTGGTATCTACAGCTATATCTACACAATAATGTCTCTGTTAAAAAATAATAATTTAGAACAAAAAAAAAAAAAACAATAATTAAATCAAAACAATAAAATTAATGCACAATAACATATAAGGACAAGAAGCAGAGCATCCACTCAATATTAAATTAATTACACAAGTCAAAGAACAATAAAAATCAATATAAAAAGTCACATAATTATTATTATTGCATATTGTATGTTGCAAAAAGACTTATGGTTGTTTTATTCCATATTTAGTATATTTTGATATTTTTTTATATATTTAAAAGTAACATATAGGCTTATATCTCTTCTAGTATTCAGTTTATTATAAAAGTACTTAAAACATTTAATGCTACTTAAAAATACGCTTCTAATGATGTATAATATGCATATATTTCATATATATCTAATAAGAAAAAAATAGATAAAAAATAATTTAATTTTGTTCGATTAGCTCTCCTGTAAAAAGTGTAATTTTGATTTGTGGCCCTTTAGTTTTTAAGCAGCGATATATCAGTTCAATTCTCTTTGGAACCGGTCAAGTTGGTTACGTTTTATCGAATAGCGTCTGTCATTCTCTTATCTGTGTCAAGTCGCCCACAATATCTTCAGCCATTTATAACATCCGGTTTCAGATAGCTTCTTTGTTTAATTTAAACGTACATATATTTTATAGTTCCGATTCTGAAATATTATTACTGTAGCTTCTAGACAAACTTTGGTTAGAAATTGTCTTTTTATTTGTTGCTTGGTATTCTAGGTAAATTTTCCCTTTCTTTATGTTAAACTGGTTACCGTCACCAACACAAGAAACGTCACTGGTGCTACACTCCAAGTGCTGGTAGGATTAAGGATAGGGATTAAGAAGAGATAGGGAAATTGAAATGCAATTTGCCCTGCTACTGCTTTTCAAATCCAGACCATAGCCAACTTTAAAAAGTTTATTCGCAAAACTAACCTTGGCGAGAATCGAAACATGGACCCTTGAGACAGAACATCAAGTGCGTTAACCCTAATCACTCATCTAACCCTAATCCTTACTAATCTTTGTTGAAAAAGATTAACTGAACAAAGCGAAATATGTTTAGAAAACTCACTTGGAGTTTTTCGAACAATAACACAATTCAACTTATTTTCGATTACACAAAAAAAAAACTGATTGATTTATTAAGTTCGATATTATTTGTAATTTTTTTAATGTTAAGCTCGACAGACAGGTTGAAAGTCCACTTGATGGTATGTGGCTACCGTTGCCTTTAACACAAGAATCGCCACAGGTGCTGCAAGTGCGCTGCCGACTACAGTAGGATAAGGGATTGGAAAGGAATAGGGAAATTTACAAAATTTACAAAATAATTTATTTAAAAAAAAAAAAAAAAAAAACATAAGCCTACGTACAAAAAGGGTGTAGGGGACCTCCTATTAAGTATAAAAATACTTGTGTCAGGAGATCCCCGCTCCTCCAACATCTTATTTAATATTAGGCTAATTTATATAACAAATAAGAATAATATATGAAAAGGTAATACAATAAAATAATATATATATATATATATGTGTGTGTGTGTGTGTGTGTGTGTGTGTGTGTGTGTGTGTGGGTGTGTGGGTGTGTGTGTGTGTGTGTGTGTGTGTGTGTGTGTGTGTGTGTGTGTGTGTGTGAACTAGCATTTTTTCCTTTACGTGTCCCTTTACGGGAAATGGGCTCTGACATCCCTTATTCACTCTCCGAAACACAACAGCACAAGTGCTCTTATTTCACGGTGGTTTTCTGTAAGATTTTGTGGAAGCTTTTAGTTCCCTTTTTAAAAACATAAGCTTGTTAAATTTGAAACTTGTATATCGATACCTTAATTCGCAAAACGAAAAACTCCACTTTTGGTTGAAAATGACTATTTGATACGGGAGAAACTTAATGACAATTAGAATTTAATTTTTAAAATGTCTATCGGTTAATACGAGCAATGTAAAATACATAATTTGAAATGTAAAACTGTCTTTTTTCTTTTCTCGTATCATACAAAAAAAAATTACGTTTTTAGTCTCCCCTGTAAAGTTCGCCTCAGAGGAGTTATTTGGTTTGCGAATTAAGGTATCGATATGATAATTAAGTAGATATGGATGGATGGTACAAGTAAGAGTAAAGGTAAATATGCGGATAAGGGTAAGGGTACGTGTACGGGTGCGGTAAGAGGAAAAAGAAATCTCTAAAATGTTCACTTAACTTAAAAAAGGATCAACCCAAAAATTAGATTTCACCGCTTTCAATAAGTAAGTTAAACTGAAATTTTTTTTGCATATCGGTTGCTCGCCGCTCAGGAAATCTCTCGTTCAAATTTTTTTTACACCAAGCCTGTAAAAAACGTGGTACGTCACATTCAGTAACAGTTTGTAACTCTATCTCTATAGTCACATAAAACTCGGAATAATTTGGGAAAATATTTTTTGAAAAATGTCCTACATTTTTCGTGCATCCCTTTTTGGGTCGTGACTCGGAAGCTCTTTAACCATCCGTTCGTTCTTAATTCAATTTGCTAACGCCAACTATTTTAACGTCATCAACGATCTTCAATTACTAGCAATTTACTATCAATGGCAGGGATCTTTTTATTGGCTACTTGATACAGCTTGATTCACTCTATATCGATCGAAATTAGTATCTGGTGCGTTCTACAACTAATATTTACTAATATTACAAGGGAATAATATAAGTATATTATAATCTGCGGACCACCACATGAACTATTTGAAAAGTAGATTCTTCTAGATGGAATAACTATATTATTTATACTGACTACCTCTATTTGAGGCTATCAGCGCAAAAGTGGTGTAACCCCAGACTACTTTATTATGAGATAATGAGGAGTTAAAATTTGGTTGAATTGTTTTTAACCTTGTTTCTTTTGTGAACATTATTTTAACTGTTTTTAATTAACTTTATAAAAAGAACCTCTAAATCTATAATATTTGTGTACATCTTACACCAGAACCGTAACCAACGTAAATTGTGGGTTACACCACTTTTGCGCTGATAACCTCATTTCTACTAAAATGATATTGAATTCTCGTATAAGTAACATCTACCAAGTAAGTTGGACGTAAAGATGGAAGCCTTTTACTCACATTTACTCAACGTTGTTAATTATTAAAAAGACCTGCGATGTTTCCCTAATGTGAGGAAAAGGTAATTTCCTTGCGTTTTAGAAAATTCGTTAGCAGATACATTAATTACATTAGACGTCGGGCAACTCGTACATTTAGATTTTACCGAGCAACCGCATAAAGAAGAGAATAATGAGCGACGAAAATTAATAAATGAGATTACAAAGGATCTTATTACGCCCATTTCCCACAGCACCGCCTCTGTCGGAGCAATAATTAGCAAAAGAAATGGTCGGGAAGGAGTGAGAGTAGCGTCTCGAAGGATTTATGCGAACATTACGAAACGACCACTTCCAACTTCAGTTATATCCACTTTAAAATTCAATGTCAACTTGAACTCTATCGTTAATAATAATAGTTAGATTTTAAAAGTTATCGTTATTTTGGCATCCGTGTAAGGTAATCTTCGGGCTTTGATTGTCTGCATTTCGCAAGTCATTTGGGCTGTCCAGTGAAATAACAGCCTATGTGCTGTTATGTTTCGATAGCCCATTTTCTTGCGCACTCACAGCACCTGTGGTATTGCTTGTATTATAGGCGACGGTAGGTACCTAAGTTCCAACAGCCTGTCTAACGACCTTTAGAAAAAATGTTTTAATTGACTATCCTAACTAATGTTAAAAATACTAATTTTAATGGAATTATTATTAGTTGTTTTAAAATTGCTCTCATTATTCGATTTTATAGCTTTTAATTTGGTTTTTTAATAACATGAAAACGTGTGTATTACGAAAATGCCTTTTGTTATAAA
Source organism: Synanthedon formicaeformis (assembly GCA_945859745.1). NCBI lineage: Eukaryota > Metazoa > Arthropoda > Insecta > Lepidoptera > Sesiidae > Synanthedon > Synanthedon formicaeformis. The sequence goes on from OX243964.1 coordinate 2,638,997, forward strand.
TATTTAGGGCTTAATTTGTGAAAAACATTCAACTTGGTGAATTTAAATTTTAATAATTGACTGAAGTTAATTAAATTATCATACTAAACAATAGGTTAGACGAGACAAAAGCTGCGAGATTCCTTCTTGTCAAATTTGACCTGAAGCAAAGTCCAACCAGTCATCATGTTTATAAAGTTAAATCAAATAATACGCAACAAAAGCTATTATGAATCATATTTAGTTATGACATTAAATTCGTTATTGTTTGAGCTTATAGACATAAATGCCATTATTGTTCACATAACAATAGTGACATTTATCTTTAATATCGCCTATGTGGACATATTGGATTGGATCTGTATCACGCATGTGTGATGTTGTGAAATCTTTGGATCAATATAGAACGTTATGTGATCCAAAGATTTCAGATTAAAGTACTAAGATACATTGTTAAGGCACCCTAATATATTCGCAACTGCCGCAACTTCGTACGCGCTGTAGTCGGTTTTTTTGAAAATCTTACAGGAACCTAACATTTTTCCAGAATAAAAAGTATCCTATAATTTGATCCAGGTAATCATCAACATATAAGTGAAAACCGCATTTAAATCTGTCAAGCCGTTTCTGAGATTAGCGTGCACAAACGCACAGAAAACTATTATTTTTACCTTGGTAACATCTTGAAAAAATCTTAGAGAATAGTTCTGTTTAAACTGTTACCAATGTTTAGAACTGCACTTCTAATACTCCCTGTGAAGTTTGATAACATTTCAACATTGTGATAAATTAAAGAAGCCGATTTCAGTTCAAAACCCTAAATACGCTAAAATACGTGATACATTAGAGTAGACATTGTATACACATATACTTACATGTAGCTAGTTAACTTATTTATGTGTAAAAAGGGTCCAGACGAAACTATCGATCCCTTATAATTAAAAACTTAAGAAATATATTTATTAGTGCGACAGACATAAATAAAGATTAATTAGCTGGCGCTGGATACAAAACACAATACACTCACACATGAACACCATCACAAAAAACTTTGTCTTTTGTAGATTAATATTCATCCAACCAGTTAAATACATACATAGCTTGCTAGTAACCCTGCATTGGTCATAACACAAAATTGACTGGGTGAAAATGTTTTTTTACTTTTTATCCATTAGTATTAGTATCAAAATCTGTAGGTGGCTTTAGGGGCGTAGCTACCGCCGTATCAGCTGTATCTAAAGCTTCCAAAATTACGGATATTTTAATTACGTAATTGATTACAAATACATATATATATTACAATTTGTTAATATGGAAAGAAGAGATAAACACTTAAATTAAACAGAGAGAAATGAGAGAACATAAAAAAATACACAAATAAAACAACCAAATACAAAAAGCTCACTAAACTAAAGTATTTATCGATCATTCGTCGTACCCGCGCTTGTTCAATTCAAGTGTCAGCTGGGCTGTAATGTAATGTTTAATGTTGCCAACTTCCCAATTAAGTCGCTAATTTGTGATTTAATGGATCAATTATTGATTTATGTCAAATTATATTCTATAAATAAAGGAATAATATACTTACGTAATTATGGATTTCAACCCTTCAGTTACGGACTTGTCGGTCGTTTAAAATCTTTGCGTAATTACGTATTTGCGTAGTTACGTAATTACGGAATGGAAGCCCCTAGCTGTATCAACTATACGAGGCTTCTGAGCTACAGGGACCGAAAGGTTCTTGAGTGGAGACTACGGGCCGGCAAGCTCAGCGTAGGATATCTACCCACAATGTAGGCATACGAGCCGAGTGTCGACGGTGGATCTAGTCTGCTCGTAACCAGTTCTATTGGAAAATAATGACGTCCTACGGCTGAACTGATGATAAAATTAGGAAATAAGTATATATCGCTGCTTAAAAACTAAAGGGCCATAAAACAAAAAATCCAAAAATGTTTTTATTGCAAAAATACAATCACAATCCTTCATATTGTATGTTGCAAAAAGACTTATGGTTGTTTTATTCCATATTTAGTATATTTTGATCATTTTTTTAAATTCAAAAGTAACTTATATGCTTATATCTCTTCTAGTATTCAGTTTATTATAAAAGTACCTAAAATATTTAATGCTACTTAAAAATACGCTTCTAGCGACGTATAATATGCATATATTTGATATATATCTAATAAGAAAAAAATAGACAAAGAATATTTTTTTTTTCGATTAGCTCTCCTGTAAAAAGTGTAATTTTGATTTGTGGCCCTTTAGATTTTAAGCTGCGATATGCTAAACTAACACGATTGGACGTAATAAAATGTACTTACAATACCTTGCTTGTATATTACGAATACGTTATACATATAAAGTATTTTCAGGTTCATTCAACTCACGTCGTGATTAAATTTTGGAAGCTTTGTCGCGTCAAATTGTGTGGTTCGTGGGAAACAAGTTATTAATTTTATATTTGCTATGTCGACAATTTTGAGGTAACATTCTTTGTTTGTTCAGTGCCGGCACTTGCCTACCTAATAAGCATTATAACAGTTTCCATACGTAGCATTTTGACTGGTGTAATTTTACTGAAATACATATTTAATCACACCAATTTACATACACAACAGACAAAGGCCTACAGCGATTTTAATTTTCTAATATAGTATAGACATAGATATGTGTAGATAGTGGTATATCTCATACATATATTTTAAATTTAAATCCGGATCTAATCTAAGCATTTTTTAAAAAAAAAGCAATTTTTACGCATATTTCGTTGTGTTGGAATTGAATATAAATTAAAAAACAGTGGAGAGTCAAGAATACTAATGAATTTATTAACCACGTTGAATTTGGTAAAATATTTCATTTGAGTTCTCTTTTAATATCCTTAGTAACAATTTCAAGGTTTTATTGAATTGGAATAATTTGTGTTATAAAATAAGTTTAACTGGAAATTTAATTTTGAAGCCAATAACAGCAAACTGGCCAAAAAACCGATCCACTCTTGTATCCCATAAGCTTTTCCAATTAATTGAAAACTCTCTGAAAGCAGATGAAGTATAGTTTTTCCCGAATCTCTTATATTGTAGATTGCTTTTTTACGAGTAAGTTTAATTAACATAGTCTGTCCTGTATTAACTATCGTATTAACGTGCTAAAAGCCAATTATTCTGTGACCTCGCTCAATGAGGTTACGCATAGAGGGGTGTGTTATAACAATTGTGTGCAAGTCATGCGAGTTCCGAGGACTCACTCAAACACTGAAACATTACGAGTATTTCGCCTCCAGTTTCGCAGAAACGAGTCTCAGATAATGAGGTCGAATATTATTAATAAATGAGGCGGGCGAGAATACATTATTATCGCGTACAACCCACAGAGTTTGGTGTCAATTGAAAATCAATAGAAGCGAATTTGCTTAAATCCTTTCCTGGTTGGAACGAGGAAAATTGTATAAGCGATGAAATTTGTATCTTTCAGAAATATTCTTTTTAAATTCTTCTATATATGTAGTTATATACTTTTCTTATTTGTAAATACCCAATTATAATATAACTAGTTGGTGCCTGCGACTTCGTCTGCGTTGAACGATGAAAGGTACCCTAAGTCCTTTCTGGTGTCGGGGACAACGTGCAAAATTTCATGTTGATTGGTTCAGTGGTTTTTGTGTGAAAGCGTAACAAACAAACAAACACACACATATATATTTGGGTAGCCCGTCTGGCGGCAGTAGCTAGAAGATTGTAGTGAAATTTGCTTACTTGCTAAACACAACTAAATTTCAGGGTGGAGATAGGCTAAATATTCTACGTGGGTAAAGTCGCGACCACCAGCTATCAATACTAATAATAAATCTGTAAGGGTTGGTCATGGAGTAATTTACTTTGCTTTCAGAGATATCGTGTTTATAGGCTCTATACATGATACTGAAACTAAATTGACCATCTTTAGAATTCTGTATGTATGTATGTATGTATGTATGTATGTATGTATGTATGTATGTATGTATGTATGTATGTATGTATGTATGTATGTATGTATGTATGTATGTATGTATGTATGTATGTATGTATGTATGTATGTATGTATGTATGTATGTATGTATGTATGTATGTATGTATGTATGTATGTATGTATGTATGTATGTATGTATGTATGTATGTATGTATGTATGTATGTATGTATGTATGTATGTATGTATGTATGTATGTATGTATGTATGTATGTATGTATGTATGTATGTATGTATGTATGTATGTATGTATGTATGTATGTATGTATGTATGTATGTATGTATGTATGTATGTATGTATGTATGTATTTATGTATGTATGTTCCTCCATAACTCTTAAACGAAATCTTAACGTTTCATGAAACTTAGTAGATAGACATTTAGACGTACAGGACACAGGATAGGCTACTTTTTTCTTTTTCAACGCGGACGAAGTCGCGGGCGTCAGCTAGTCTAAAAATAAAGATCCAACGCTTGGCAAAAGTAGAATGTCAGGCGTTATATCTTTTATTTTTCAACGTGGACGAAGTCGCAAGCCCCAGTTAGTTTAAAATAAAGGGCGGATGGAACCGCAGAAAAAATACGAGGAAATGACCAGAGTGGTCACTAGATTAACTTTAAATTAGCTTTGAGACCTTGAATAAGGCATTAGGTATTCAGAGCAAACACGATCCATTCGTTCATATTTCCATTCTTTCTCATAATTTCGTGCCTTTGGGTTCTTTTGCGGGCGAACACAAACAGGCGGTACACTGTAGACCTCCATTGTTACTTTACGAACCATTTGCAAAGTCGACCCATTCCGTTGACAATATCCCTTGAATATATTAACCTGTATTTTCTGAGACACGTACACTAAGAGAGTTATTAAAGTGTCAAGTGATTTGCATTTCATCAGCATAAAACACTTGGGTGGGATTTTATAATTTATCGAAGGATGGCAACTGATCCTTTTGAAGAGCGTTTGAATAATAAATGAGACGAAAGATGTTAGATTTTTTTTAACTACTCTTAAGTGGCTTGTTGTAGGACACATCTAACATGCTTCGGCAGATATCTATGCAACATTGCAAGACGAGAGGCGACACCCTCTTGCCACCACTGCGGTGGTCCGGAGGATACCGCCCAGCACACGCTGGCAGAATGCCCGGCATGGGACCAGCAGCGGAGGCTCTTAGTCTCCACTGTCGGAGGGGACCTCTCGCTGCCGGCCGTGGTTCTGTCCATGGTCGGCAGCGAGGAGGCTTGGCAGGCGGTGATCTCCTTCAGCGAGCACGTCATCTCGCTGAAGGAGGCGGCGGAACGGGCGAGGGAGGATGCCGCCCTCGCTAGCGACATCCGTCGCAAACGACCCGGGAGGCGGAGGAGGCTGTACGGCCAACTCCAAGTGCCCCCGTGATCAGCCGGAGGGTGAGCGGATATGGGGATTCGCTCACCTACCAACCCGGCCTTGGTGAAAGACGTGCTCGTGTTCCGGCACGTCTTCCCGCATATTTGAGACCCGGGGAGGAGGGAGCCTACCATCTCTCCTCCTACCGATGACCTCATTGAGGTGCCCGATCTGGGCTAACGCAGGCGGGAGAGCAGGACGAAATGCTCGCGCTGACACCTCTCTCCCGCCCCATGTGCGTGCGTGGCCAAGGAACACCGTGGGGTTTTAGCGGGTAGAAATCTCGCATATCCTGCCAGCGCCCCATTGCTGGCAGTGAATCAGGATCGCTGATTTCCCCACGTAAAAAAAAAAAAAAAAAAAAAGGACACATCTAACAACCTAATTATGTAAGGGAATTGTGATTACTAATAAGCCAATCAGACAACACATTCAGAGAATTCGCACCGCCTAGCTATGAATCATCAATCATATCATCTCTGCATAGCAGGACGTCTACTGCTGAACATAATTTTTCATGAGGATCGGTCAGAAGCAGCCTGGATCCACCGTCGACCCGCAGCCCTATATTTTAGTGATATTTAATAACTAGCTGGCGCCCGCGACTTCGTCCGCGTTAAAAAGAAAAAGTAACCTATCCTATGTCCTGTACGTCTAAATGTTTATCTACCAAGTTTCATGAAAATCAGTTAATTCTTTTAAGAGTTATGGAGGAACATACATACATACAGAAAAAAATTCTAAAAATCGTCAATTTAGTTTCACTATCATGTATAGAGCCTATAAATACGATATCTCTGAAAACAAAGTAACTTACTCCATGACCAACCCTTACAGATTTATTATTAGTATTGATAATAATAATAAGTTTATTTCAGACACTTGTCCATATTAGTGTTAGTAATTGTGTTATGTGTATTAGTAGTATTTATAAGCATTACCGAAAGTTGTTTTTGATAAGTATTGGATTATTATTATGATTGATATAGAAATCTATATCGATATATAAAGCTGAAGAGTTTGTTTGCTTGTTTGGTTGTACGCGCTAATCTCAGGAACTACTGGTTTGAATTGAATAATTCTTTTTGTGTTGGATATCGGGGAAGGCTATAGGCTATAAAGAAAACGGACGAAGTCGCGGGCACCAGCTAGTGATAGATATGATTATTATATTGATTTATACTAGAAAAACAAATATGTATCTTTACAAGTATAATACGAAACAGAGCTACCGGAACAACTATATTAACCTACTTCTAGTTGGCTGTCTAACGGAGACCTCAAAGTGTCAAGTATTCGGGTGTCCTTGTTAACTGAAATAGACACGAGCATAGAACATTGAATTTGATTACTTTACCGGCGAGAACTGCTGGTACAACTACAGTAATTGTATTTGCCCGTTGTCTTCCCGTCTCTTTGAATAAATGTCTGTCAATATGAGAAAACTTTATATTACAAATCCACTTACGAAGGGAGAGAAATAAAAATAAAATACTACGTCAAACATGTCCCGAGTAATCAATCATATGTTTTTGTTTCAAGTAAACAAATTATAAGACCTTAAGTGCAAAGCTAATCTCAAATTATTTTTTCTATTGTTACCTGTCTTTATATATAATAGGTTGAATGAATGACTTGTCTGTGTTGAACAGAGTACTTTTCACACTATACACAAAGGCTACACCCCCTATCACCATTAACGGCCATTCCCAATAAACTATCTATCCATTGTTTGGCTTACTAGAGTATTAATAGAGTATCTCCAGTAAGCAAAAAGCATCCCAATAACATACCGCCAGATAAGAATATCTGTCACCGGACGTCACTTATCGGAGGGAGGGCCTGTCTCTTACTATGGATAAGTTTCTCTATGCGAATGTGGCATTTTGCGTCCCAATACACTTTTGACAACTATCTGTCAGTAAGGTAAATTATTAGAGATAGCGTTTTTCTTGGTCCCCCATAATGCAGCGATAGAAGTAAAGACAGTGCCGTAAATAGCCTTTTTTGCGCCCTGTGCGAGCTTCTATAACTGCGCCCTTGTTTTTTTTTTTAGATATTATAGGTACCCTAGATAGAGCAATGCTATGTATAGGCCTACTTTATTTCATTCAGGTTGATAAAATAAAGCACAAAGGAACTTGGTGTTGGTGGACCAATTATCTAATATTTTGGAAGAAAAATCTATTTTTTTAAAGAACTGATGTAGGTGTGGGCAAACAAGCAGACGAGCCATCTGATGTTAAGTGGACACTTCGCCTATTATACCACCTACTGTGTCTGCCAAAAAAATTAGCTCGATGTTTTGTCTAATTTAATAGACGTTTTTGATGATACTGGTATGTAGGTACGTATGTGTTGGAATCGAGCACTATAGGGGCGCAGTGGGAACTTATCAGGAGCAAACCGAAAAAATAATAGTCCTGCCTGGTCTGTCCATTCTTGCGCCCCCCCAGGGTCTACGCCCTGTGCCTGGGCACCGGTGGCACTGCCCTATTTACGGCACTGTTAGTGAAAACCGTATAAAAATCCGTTAGCTGGTTTAGAAGTAGTTAGCGAGGAAATTAAAGATTCAATAAAAGAAATGGTTACTCTGAGTCAATCGTAACATATATATGCCATTCCGAAGTTCTTCTTTAGAATTTTAAAAGAACTACAATAATTTCGATTCTTGATTGCAAATGCAAATACTTTAACAATAAAAAAAATTTAAAAAACACTGACCTTTTTTCTTTTGAATTTGATAGACCTTTTTTATGTATATTGCCAAACCACTTTAAATGAAGTTTCCTACTTCTCTTTAGAGGTTCGATAATTTTGACTAATGATGTTATCATAATGAAGACATGTTTTAATTTATGTCTAATTGACGTAGTTAAAATAACTTTAACTTTGCAAATAAATCTCGGTGCAGCTTGAAGTTTAATAATTAATATTTTCAAAAGGGAGATGTACTTAATAATTACGAGGAGCAAACTTAGCGAAAATTTCCTTAATCCAATGAGCTCAGGTCTCGAGTCTCAAGTTAAGGGATTAAATTGAAGATATAATCGCAGGCTCGCGAAATAACGGAACACCGATTTGTTCCCTTACATTTCAACGTACTGCTACAAGGTTAGAAATTGGTACAACATTTATTAGAATTGACACTAAAGTAAAAAAATATTTAGTAGCGAGCAGTCACCTACTGAGCAATCACTAATTTATCAGCATGGTAGCATGGCTGTAATTTACTGACTTTTTTGTTAGATAGCCATAGATGTTATAGCTATCAAATGCAAAAAGATTATTTTATATATCCGTATAAAATAATCTTCCAGAGCTCAGGGCGTTCAAGGAACCAAAGTTACTGTTCAGCTTTATTACATTTGTAGTACATCCCAGGCATAAATCCTAATAATACCAGTTACTTCAAACCTGACCTCGATCTCGGATCATTAAATATACGACATTTGTTCACATCTTTTCCAACATTACTCGGCTCACTTACGCTTCCGCTGTCATACTTCACACCAATAATATTGAAGATGACACATTTTCAATACATGTTTCAAAAAATATTGAAGGAAAAAGATTTGACGTGAGGTCAGAAGAACAAGCGCATATAATAAATACCCTGAAGAAGAAAGCTCTGCTATTGCACCTAGATTTTTTTAGATTTTTCTCTCAGAAATAAATAAAAACTAAAGATAGAGCCCTGTGGACGGCAGCGTGCCTTGCTGTGCCGGCATGAATATGTTGTCCGAAAAATTCTTCGCAGACAACATATTGATGTCAATGATTTGAGCAACGATTTCATATAATATAAAGTACTTTATAAAATGGAACTTTATTAATGTCTATATTGATTTTTTAATACGTACTAATGTATAATTAATAATTATATTTATTTTAAAATTAATTAATTCGATGGCAGAAACAAATTAATAATATATATTGTTTATTTCATATGGTATTTTTATTTCTACGCTTATTGTAACTTAAAAATAAATTAAAAACATAAAAAGCTCTCGGATATAAAATGTCATAGTTAAAAAAGCTCTCGGAAGCTAGCTGATAAACCGATTTTACAAATCTGTTTATCGTGATACGTCAGATACATAGTTACTTTTGCATTTGAATTATTTGTAAGGACATGAATATTCCAATATTCAAGCTTTTGTTAATTTTTGAAATTTCATATATACATGGCAGAGCTTTAAGCGTATATGACAACATGATCGAGTGATGACTCTTCTTAATCCGAATATAAAAATTCGATTTCAATCCCCTTTTCAATGTCCGTCCATCAGTTTGAAGTGGCTTTTTGCCTCAACACTCGTCCCCACAGCCACCCCTGTAAACAGTCACCCGCATGGTATATTAAATGACATTTGTTTATTTGTAAATGATATCACATAGTTAACCAATCTCAATAGAGTTACTTATTTGATATTTAAATATGTTTGAGTAAAATAAAATTTATTAAAATTCTTATAGCACCGCCTTAAAATAATGACGAGAATGTTGGATGAGTGGTTAGGGTGCTTGTCTTAACGCTTTTTCCAGGGGTCCAGGGTTCGATTTCTAGCTGGGTCAACTTTGGAGTTTCGGTGAGTGAGTTAAGGATGCCAAAGCTCATTACCCTACTATAGTCGACATCCTGCCTGCCGACCTTAATCTTTGACTACCTTTTAAAATTTTACATTTTTATTTTTATTTTTGAGAGAAACATAATAAGCTTTCAAAATGTAACATAATTTCAAATTGATGAACACTATATACTAACCAAGTACATCCCAGATAACATTTTTCAGTCACAGAATCTTGGAAGTAGTTACAAGCTGACACCGTTTTGTAACTGTTACGAAACATAGCGACTGTGTTTGCTGTGTCGGGTTTGTGTGGTAAAAGTTTAAACACAATTTAACCAAAAAAATATTCAGTAACTATTTGTGGTCGTTGTGCTCACACGTTACTATATTTTTTGTGTCTACACATTTCTAGAAACATTGTGCCAAATTTATAACTAGTGTACAATTGCTTTAAAATGTGTGGTATCTGTGTGGTTACTATGTTACCATAATTATATATTTTGTACACAAAGTGTATTAATGTTACGACATTGTTACTTGAACACTTTGTTGCCAATATCTTAATCAAAGTCACCATAAGACACCTGTTTCTCAAACTGCTTTGACAAGACTTGAATTTACTGCAGTTAAAAATGAATAAAATGACGAAAAAATACCGTCTCTCGTCCACTTATTATAGAAAAGTGTACAAATTGATAACTCCACAAAATGTCACTACAAGTAAGTGTTTCTTCGTACAAATATATAGTGAAATTAACTTATTACTAGCAAATTAGGTAATTGTTTATAATGTGTAGTTTCCGTTTCATTATTTAAAAAAATATAAAGTGATATTTTGCAGATCAGAATACGAGTATGTCGTATACACCAACTTCAGAAATTGAAAATCAAGAAAATCATTCTGACATGCCTAGTATGGAAGAGCTTAGTACCAAGTTGTCTAGTGTCGATGGTCCTAGTTTCGAAGAGACAGATTGCGTGCAAGCAGACTTCTTTGAGCCCATACCAAATATGTGTAATTTCTTTGAGGGGTTGGACGCCAACAGTTTCGCAGCAGAATCCGAAGACCATGACGCATATACTTTTGGTTCTGAATCGTCTGATAATGACAACGAAACAAATTCAACAAATATAAAATACCAAATTCAGCAATGGGCATTAAAGTACGCAATTCCTCATAACGCTTTAAATGGATTACTTCATATATTACGAGGACAATTAAAAACAAAATTTAAGAATTTCTTACCAAGAGACAGTAGAAGTTTATTAAAAACTCCAACATCAAACAATATAGTGCCAATGGGTAATGGAAAATATTGGTATAATGGCTTAGAAAATTGTTTAAAAAAAGTAATGTTTCAATTTCTGAAGAAGTTACCGAAGTACATTTCTTTGTCTTTCAACATTGATGGCTTGCCAATAGCTAAAAGCACAAAAAATGAATTTTGGCCAATTTTGTGTAAAATAGATGGAATGGATATTGATCCATTGGTTATAGCTTTATTTTTTGGGAGCACGAAACCGCCTTTAGAATTATTTTTGCGTCCGTTTGTAAACGAGCTCTTAAAGTTACTTCAATGTGGATTAATTATTGAAAAGCAAATTATTCTTATCAAAACTCGCTGTTTCATATGTGACACACCTGCAAGGTGCTTTGTAAAAGGTACCGTGGGCTTTAATAGTTACCACGGATGTATGAAATGTACAGTGATTGGAGAGTACGATAGAAGAGGTCGACATATGAGTTTTCCCAGGACAGACATGCCTTTACGTACTGATCATTCATTTAGAAATCGATTAGATCCAGACCATCACAAAGAAAAAAGTCCAATCGAAGATTTACCGATTGATCTTATTGATGATTTTACGATTGCAGATGCTCTTCACTTGTTAGATCTAGGTGTAATGAAGAGATGTTTGCTTGGATGGACTAATGGCAGTTTTAATTTTCAAACGAAGTGGTCAGCAAGGGAAATTCAGGATGTTTCAAGAAAGTTAATGGAAATAAAAATAACTACTCCATCTGAAATTCATCAAGGGAGACTTAGAGAATTAGACACCCTTCACTTTTGGAAAGCTGCTGAATTCAAAAACTTTTTGTTATATTATGGTCTAGTAGTGCTAAAAGAACACTTATCATTTGAAGTTTATCAACATTTCGTAACATTATTTTGTGCCACTACTATTTGTTATTCTAATGTTTACCAATCTTATCGGCACATAGCTAAAAAACTTTTTATTGATTACATCGATAAATTTACAGAAATATACGGTCATGATTCTGTGAGCAGTAATATTCATAACCTATGTCATATTGTTAATGATGTATCAAAGTTCGGCTCGCTACCTTCTCTGAGTGCATATCCATTTGAAAGCATGTTGTTTCGTATCAAAAACCTTTTACGAAAAGGCGATCAACCATTAGCGCAAGTAGCGAATCGTATACAGGAATTGTCAAATTTGAATGTCAAGGACCACAAATCTCAAAAGATATATCCTATGGTTAAATATGAAACTGTATTGGAAACAGGTGAAAAAGTATTTACTACAGTCAAAATGAGAGAGAATTACCAGTTGTCAAAAGACATAAAAAATAAATGGTTTTTAAGTACCGACAATAATATTGTTGAGATGAAATTTGCAATTTTAGATCATGGAAACATTAAAATCATTGGAGAGAATATAAAAAACAAGTGTAATTTTTTTGAGAGACCATTTAATTCTTCATATTTAAACATTTATGCTACATCGCTTGTTTATGAAGTAAAGGAATCAAAAAAATACGATTTACTTGATGTAAAATGTAAACTTACTTCTATGGTTTGCAACACACAAATGGTTTTTATTCCAATATTAACAACATTTGGAGGGAAAATAAATAAAACGATTTGAAATTCTTATTATAAAAAGTTTATATTCTTTATAAAAAAGTTTTCTTAAACTCTATTAATCGAAGACGTGAATGGATGAAGGTGGTGTGTCGCATAATTCCAAATTTGAATAAATCGAGGTTAAAGTTTTACTTTTAACTTTTGAGATAAGTTGCCACGGAACTGATTTTTGTACTAAATTACGATGCAAAGTTGTATAAACAACCTAAAATATTAATGGTATGATAACAAGAAAACACTTCTATTATTTTATTAAAAAAAAAGTGAACATAGCTCCCTCTTCCATTAACAAAAGTAAATTTTTCTGCACTTTTTGCTTTTTAAAATTAACTGTACATAACACCTTTTTCAACTTTTTATTTCCCAAAAATGTCTTAAATCGACGATCTTAAGGTCTGTAATCATTTATATGGACATATTACCTTCATCAACGCAAAAAAACGAAAAAACCCAAAAATGCGACATATCATCTTCATCCACTCACGTCTTCAATCCTTAATTTGTAATAGGTAGCTTCATTATTAATAATTAATATTCTTAGGTAATTACTTGAGCCAAAAGTTTACACTTTTATTAATTTCGTCACAAGCAACAAACAGCAGTGGAATTATCAGATTTAGCACTATCGTGGTGTCAGTACTAGCTGTGGCTACTCTGCGACGTACTACAGAACTAACAAAAATAAGTCTCACTCGTTTGTATTTTTACTTTAACTCCGCATCTTCTTTAAAAACTTCAGTAACAAGTAAATTGTCATAACTTATATTCATCATTTTAGTTTCATGTTTTAAATCAAGCATCTTGTTTGTTATTTTCACATCCGAAAGTATTGTCACTTTTTGCGGCATTTCATTGGAAGAATTTCTTGTTTCTGGTATACCATCTGTGCAAATGTAAAAAGATAACTTATAGGATTTAATTAAATGTATTAAAAAGTCATTTTTCTCAAAATTACATACCATTTTCCTTTTCCTCATCATGCATTTCACTTTCCTGCTTTTTTGTGCTTTTTAACAACTCCACATTTTCTTTATTTATCTCTTCTTCTTCTTGCATATCATTAACTAAATTAAGTGAATCTTTTAAGTTGTTTGGAGAAAAAACTTCCTCATTCTCAGTATCAGTTTTCTTTTCTGTCTCGATTTTCTTTTTTTTTGAGCTGGTGGTCTTCGCTTCAGTACTTGAAACAAAATAAATGGCGTTATAAAACTCTAGGTGGTGTTATACTTTAAGGAAATTCATTAAGAAAATAAACATAACATGTAATTATAATCATTTCGGAGCAGTAGTCCAACATAATCCGTACTAATATTATAATTGCGAAATTTTGTATGGATGTATGGATTTATGGATGTTTGTTACTCTTTCACGCAAAAACTACTGAACCAAATTTTGCATACACGTTGTCTGGGACACTAGAAAGGACGTAGGGTACCTTTCATCGTTCATTTTATTAAGACAAAAACGACTTTATTTTCTACTATGGTGAAAGTATAAATATAACTAAATCGTAATTCATTCATACTTACGATTTTCGTTTGATTCGTTGGCCACTATGTTTAATAGCACTGTTTTGTAAAAATGCGTCTGAATCCTTTTCGGAGCAAGAGCTGTCAGCTAATTGTACAATTTTAAAAAAGAGACCTCTTGTTTTAATGTAGTTGATAAAAGGTACTTTACTACAACCTTTAATGCCTTTCCAGCTTAAATTGTAAAGAAGTTCGTCAGTGAATAAACATTTCGTTAAATGTAATCCAATCTTCGATATTTTCATTGTACCACTTGTGCCGCATATTTTAGTAAATTTTGTGATCTAAAATACAATAGGAAAATTAAATATACACAGTCATTTTAAATAAGTGCGAACATATCAAGCCAACATTAATATTAGTACCCATACCAAAGCTTTTTCAAATTCTTGGTCAATAAGTTGATCTTCAAGTAAGTTTAATTGTTGTACAGTATTAATCGGAAAATCCATATCGATCTTATTATATCCATTTGCATCACTTTCAATACCGAATTTTTGACATTTTGGCGACAACAGATCAAACAACTTATCCAGTTGGATTTGAATGGTTGCAAATCCTTTTTGAGTTTCTTTTTCAACTAAAAAAATACATTATATAACATATACATATACAAATATAAAAGTAGTTGTTAATAATCTTGTTTCACAGGCAATAGGGTATTGAGAAAAAATACTTACGATTTTGTAATCGTTGAACAGTTTCTTTAAGGTTTTTATTTTCGGCTTGTAATTCATTGTTTAGTGTTATAATGTCATTAAATTCGTTCAAATTTATACTTATTAAATTTTCATTATTTTGATTTACGGTTTCCTCCTCATTTGTAGTTTTTATTTTTGAAGCGTCTGTTGAAGCGTGAACAACGAATACTGGTTGTTCTGTGGGTTCAAAACTGGTTGTTGCTGTGGGTTCATTAGATTTTTGTTCAAAATCTGAATTTAAATCTAATAAGTTTTCTCCGATTAATGGAATAGCTGGATGTTTTCTGTTATGTTCACGGTTTTTGTGGTATCTGCAAAAATAAATGTTATTTAAAAGGTGATTTTTCTGTTCACGAGATGATATTAAGCTATATAGAAAAAAAATTAAGCAGGTAAGGTGTCCGATATTAAAGTTTTGGTGGAAGAAAATATATTAAAACGCAATCACAATATGATTAAAGAAAAAGATACTTTGCAATTGATGTGTATGTATGTATAGATATTTAGATAAAATAAATTACTGAGGCGAAAAAATAGCTCCAGTCACGAACGCATGTGACAAACAATTCACGACACGATACATTCTCGTGTATTCATTTACTCACTAACATAATATTCTTCACAAATTCTTTCTCGCTTTGCCGCTCACTAACAAACAACTATATTTCACGTGCTTTATTATCCCTATAGCGAAGCGGGGCCGGGTTCAGCTAGTACCTAATAAAAGTACCTACCTCTCTTCATCTTCGGTATCGTCAAAGTTTGCATACAATTCTTCTAATTTTAGTCCTTCCGCGAAAGTAGAAATGCCGTGCAATTTAATTTTGCATTTTAATTTTTTCCAATTCTGAGATGGTATACTCTTTTCATTTCTTCTTAACATCTCAAGATCGCTGGTTTTTTTTGCCCTTGGCCAAAACAGCACAGAGTCTTCATTTATCCATGTACTAGGTACAACAGATATAAACTGAGACGAACCCTCACTGGTCAGTACGATGGAAAACGGCATGGAAATGAATTTGAGAACCGCTGGAAACAAAAAAATGTGTTGCACCATTTTATTAAATCGGTATAAATTATAAACACGTCGACAATTGTCGACACAATCTTGTAACTTTGTGACTAGAATGCCCTTATAACCTAAAATTTTTAAAACATTATAAAGATTTAGTTTTTATAGATTTTTTTACCTTAAAGTTTATTCTAAATTAAAACAAAAAGCATTTTTAATATAAAATAATATAATATTGAGCTCTTCAGCTATAAAATGTAAAAAAAATGTTCACACATTATATCCGTATATCTGTTAAATTTATCTGTTATCTGTTAAATTACAATTTAATGGTGGCGCGTTGGTATATTACAAGTTTTTTCACCAAATTACACAATGAATTTCTTTTGCCACTGACATCTGGACAGTAAATATATAAAAATTCAATTAATACAATACTAAAAAGTAAAAACTTACCTTGGCAAGATGGATGGCGAAATGGTGATTCCGATTTATTTTATAATTTGACATTTCACAATAATTTGACAACATACTTCAAATTTTGAATGGAAAAGAACGAAACGAACGAATGATTTCTTAGGATTGGTTGCAGATTGAAAACAATGTTACTACACAGCAACGTAACTGTGAAACCACTAGTTACTGTGTCGACTGTTCCCCATTTTTAGTCGTAGCGACGAAACTAACTCGACTCAGTTACTAAAAAAGTTTCTAGAATAAATTTGTGTCGACACAAAAGTGTCGAAGTTTTTCGTAACAACTACCAAAAAATGTTATTAGGGATAATCCATGTAATTTTACACGCAGTGACCTCTTTGTGTTTTCTTTCTGGCCACGCCTAGGCTTGTTGAAATAACACATCCTCCACAAACACTCGTAATAAACATGATCTTTATACCTTTTACAACTGCTCCCTTTGAACGGATTACACTGGAGTCTTGGGCTCGGATTATTCGTGAGTCCAGTACATCAATTATACGTATAGGATTATAGTACACTGAGTATAGTACATTATATAATACTTTTTACAATTAACTGCAGATAAATATAATTTTTAACAACAATAAATGTACATTATTCATAAATAAAAAAAAAAGTTATAATCAATTGGAATTCTAAAATGCTAAAGTGGGTAATTCTAAAGAATAGAAAGTGTTCGTGAGCGTCAACAAAAGGTTTAATCATGGGTAATCGAATTATAATAAATGTCTGTATAAATGTATATATTTTAATATTATCTATATGTATGTATATATTGATATAAATTATTTGTTATTAATGAATATGTAAACTGAACATGGTGTGCGGTGAAACTCTAAAGAGTTTATGTTTACACCAATGTTAATTTAAAATGTAAACATTACTGTATTAATAAATAGATAAATAAAAAATAAAAAATATTGATCTATTTAGTATTATAAGGTGTGAAAGTGTAACAAACAAACAATCTCACTTTCACATTAAAATATTAGGATATTTATATTTAGCATACAAGTTTTTCAGAAATACATGTGAAGGAGAAAAAGACAGGCCAGAATTAAAAAATTTCTTTTTTTTTTAAATAAGTTAGAATTTTGGCGAATCATATAACAAGAAAAATGCCGACATTCAGTTAAAACTATTTAATGAACCTTCTTTTACCATCACTAAAATCCGTACTCCTGTTAATGCCGATATTCAGTATCAGATGGAAAAAATATTTTTAGAATATAAAATGCATGTTTGACGTCTAAAAAAATAATATTTTCGTTTATATTGTGCAATTTTAATTTT
This sequence comes from Synanthedon formicaeformis, assembly GCA_945859745.1. NCBI lineage: Eukaryota > Metazoa > Arthropoda > Insecta > Lepidoptera > Sesiidae > Synanthedon > Synanthedon formicaeformis. Next base: position 2,656,858 of record OX243964.1, read on the forward strand.
AACTCTTTATTTTAATTACAGTGTAGAAAATAATTTGCAAAATATAATTTTTTTTAAACTAAACATATTACGACTATTCCTGTATACAATAAAATATATTTGTTAATGAAATTTTATAGGCATTACGCAGTTTTCTAATTCGCGAGGGAAAAAATACAGCTATTCAAAGTCGCTTAGAAAATTCACGTTTAAAGATAAGTCAGTAATTGCCACCATCTTTGGGGAATGTAGAAAAAACTCTCGAGTCTCGATTACTCTGTATCCAGAGGTTGTTTAACTTTGCATGTTTATTAGATACCACAATCAAATACTCGATTCGAGATGACTTTTTCTTCGATTTTTTTGGAACATATGCTTGACTACTTTCGGAAGTAGTTTATCATTTTTGCAATTCGAATTCACTTTATTTCCCATTAGGTTTATAGTTATATACTCATCACGTTTATAGTTTAATTAAATTGGGTAACTAAATTCCTGTGGAAAATAAAAAAATATATAATTATTTATTATTTATTACTATCGTCAGTTTTCAAATTCATTCCTTTATCAAAGTCGTAGACTCTTAGTACCTTTTAAAACTAAAGCACTAATTATAGTACTGGCAGACGTTTGAAATGAAGTTTTGGCATGACTGACAATTGCCCTGGTGCAAGCAAATATCGACTTTAAGGTGACGAACCTTTTCTTACCTCGACTGTATGTGGAATTTCATCTTTTTTTTTCTAAATAAAAATAGTATAAAGACACAATTTATTTAGAAATAACAGAATAGCATATAAATTTTATTCATTTAAAATTATTACTAATTGTCCTATATGAAGGCTACGAGATAAAATGTTTAGTTTAGACCTAATTTGGTGTATTATAGTATGTAACAATTAGCTTCCGCGGAAGACGACACAGGCCAGTGATAAGTGGGTTCCGTAGATTTGTCAACTTTTGACAGCCAATTAGCGAAGTGTCACGGGCACACGTATTAATTACGGCATATTAATTGTGGAACCCTCAGTCCGGGTAAGTGATTTGTCTTGCTGGAAGGATTCCTGGGCGTCCAGCGAGGAATTAGGAGCGAAAGGACATACTTTATTGCTCTACACTTTCTTATGTTAATTCAATGTCATTTTAGCTGTTCATAATAGAAAATATATGTATTTTTTTAATTTTTTTTTGTAGTGGATAATTTCTAAAACTATTTAACTGATTTTAAAAATTCCTATACCTTTACAAAGTTACATTATCGGTAAGTAAATAGGGTGTCTTTTATTTTAATAAAATAGAGATACAAGGTATCAAAATTTGCCTTCTTCTTCTTTAAGGGCTATTAGGTTCTTCTCTAAGTGAGAAACCTGATAGCACTATCAGGTTTCCACGACGTTGGCGATCACACTCGAAAAGGCCTCTGTATCACGGGCCACTCGGAATAGCTCTCCTGGTCAATACACTGGTCAATCAAAACACTGGTAGAATCGCAAGATAATGTCATTTGTTTGTTTATCATGTTATTATCCAATTAACAAATTAAGATTATTAATTCGATATATCTTCTTGTCCAAATTTCCTTAGTACCGGTAGAGCAGGGTAGATTATCCTCGCATAATTTGGATAGATGACCTAATAGGTAAGGACCGAGTATCCATGTTGGACCCAGGCTGCTTCTGGCTGGTTCTAATGGAAAATTACGGAGGAGTCCATTAGTGGATGTTCTACGGCTAAAATGATGACGATAAGAGTCTATAATTATATCCATAAATATTTGTAGGTTTATACAGTAAACACATAAAAAATAAGTTATTTTTTCTCAACGCAATTTGCTGAATAATTATGTAGAAAATTTTTCCTAGAACTTTCGTTCGCAACGCAAACGGTAAAACTCCGCTTTAGATATCTGTTGAAGTAGCATTCATTAAAAAAGTATAAAGAATATTATTAGCAATATTTCAGAAACTAAGCTAATACTAACATAGTTTACTCGTAGTAGCTGCTAGTTTTATAGGGCTGTTAAACTTACACAAACTTTTAATAAAAGAAAATTATTTAATGTGAAATTAATTAATTCTGTAGGCGTTTTGGGCACTTTTAATATCGGGAAAAACAGTGAGCTCGCGCCCTCACGCTCTGTGAGCGATACCCTCAGTGACGTTTAATTGTATAAAATAAGAGTCATCTATCCGTTTAGTACGTATTTATATACGTATATACGTAGTACATATTGGTTCATAAGTACTTGCTGCTACTTGCTACTTATCCTTAGTAAAAGTACTTATTTATTGGTTCATAATAAGCTGAACTTCGTCAATTGTTAGTTAAGATGTTAACCGTAATTTTTACTTTTGACATGCAGTCCTACGATTGACATTTTTTTTTAATTTATGCACATCATTATTTTTCCAACAATTATGTTATTCTCGACTAACGGCTACTCGTAATTCGGTATTTAGATTTAAAGATTTTAATAGGCTAAATTATTCGCGTAATATGGCGTAATATAATATAAATTACAAGGAATATGTGTCACGTAGATAAAGAAATAGAAAAGAAACAGCGCTGATTTCGAGTGGATTTTCCGAGCATTGGCCACGATCCAAATTGTTCACCTTTCCGCCACTTATACAATTCACGCATTATCTTTAACGTTGGATTTGTATATCCTATCTAGTAAGGACAATGGCTTCATGTTTTCTGCAATTAAATCTAATTTAAGTTTTTAAGTACCTAACAGTCCGTAAGAGATGAACTAACCCTTGTAACATAAAATGTACTAGCTTCCATATGCTGAAGCTTATACCACATGTTTGTTTCAAATATTACTTCTCAAGACCAGGTACCATATTTGCGAATATATCCGTCGTTGGATCGTTGAATACATAGGGTACATTCGTATTCAATGTGGTACCAATTCTATACATTTTACTATCAAATGTCAAGCGGTTTCATACTAGGAAATGGACGAAAATTTCTCTCTGTCTGTATATTACAGAACTTAAGCTTATATGTGAGAATATTTAGGTATATTATATAAAATATATGCAAAATTATTTAATTAATAATTCAAATTAATGGTTTACAAAATTATATATCATATTAACCGGCTAAGGAGAGGGCTATGCTGGGAGTTACACTGCGAGATCGGAACAGAAATGAGGAGATCCGGCCAATCAATAAGTTGAAGTGGCAGTGGGCAGGAATACAGAGAACTGACGGCCGCTGGAACCGGAATGTTCTCGAGTGGAGGTCACGGACAGGCAAGGCGAAGGCGCGGCGTATAGGACGTCCATCCATAAGGTGGACAGACAACCACATAAGGGCCGCGGGTCGACCGTGAATCTAGGCTGCTTCTGACTAGTCCTATTGGCGAATTATGGGGGAGGATCAGTCTGATGATAATGATGATCATGATAATATCATACATATTTAGCTTGAATTGTATAGCAAGACTAATTTGCTGACCGAAGTATTACCAACTCTGGGGTCGCCAAATCTGGGTTGCCATGACGATGCTTAATTTCGAACAAATCGTAAAAAAATATTTGCGTTGGGACCCCGAGATTCGACACCGTAGGGAATAAATATCTTGCTTTTCGGTTGAGTCAGCGTCACCACCAGCTGTGATAACTGTTCCATGAAAATGAGACGGTACCATTGTGTCGACGCATCCCACAGTAATGGACGACCCATATTCCATGGAACCACATCACAAAATGTCTCTTGTCATAATTATAGGTACCTGTATCTATAGAATAAGTACCAATTTCTAAAAGAGGAAACCAATGGGGGAAGCCTATGTCCAGCAGCGGAAGTCCTTCGGCTGAGATGATGAAGTATATCTGAATACTGTAATCTTAAGCAATTGTATCATTGCTTTCGTATTAATTTCATAAATTTCATATATAAATATCTACATTATCATATTCTATTGTATTGCTCGTATTTCGATACCAATACCGATTCCACTAAGCCCCAGCGATATATGGAATTCATTGTTTACATTCATACACCTGAGTCTGCTACGGATTGCACATTTCATTATATTGTTGTTCATTTATATTGTAACATTAATTTATTTTGTCAGTTACCAAATCGCTTAAGATTTCTCATATTTAAACAGTATCGGAATTTCAATAAAAGATATTAATGTTTTTTGAGACTACATGATTTGACCTTTACTTTATACTAGTTGGTGCCCGCGATTTCGCGTTCTATATAGCCCTCCTCGATAAATGGACTATCCAACACAAAAAGAATTTTTCAATTCGAACCAGTAGTTCTTGAGATTAGCGCGTACTACCAAACAAACAAACAAACTCTTCAGCTTTATAATATTACTAGCTGGTGCCCGCGACTTCGTCCACGCTGAAAAAGAAAAAAGTAGCCTATCCTGTGTCCCGTGCGTCTAAATGTTTATCTACCAAGTTTCATGAAAATCAGTTAATTCGTTTAAGGGTTATAGAGGAACAGACATACTTACATACATACATACAGAAAAAAATTCTAAAAATGGTCAATTTAGTTTCAGTATCATGTATAGAGCCCATAAAAACGATATCTCTGAAAACAAAGTAATTTACTCCATGACCAACCTTTACAGATTTATTATTAGTATTGATATAGTAGGTATAGATTATTTCTAAATTTAAAATTTGATGTTGTATTTGGCAATAACAAAACTCATCTGACGTAACCACTCCCTCACAGAAGATCACCGTGAAATAACAGCAGAAATAACGTGTGCTTTTCTGTTTCGGCGAATGAGTAAGGGATGCCAGAGCCCATTTCCCTGTCCCTTATCCTTAATCCTAGTGTAGTTGGCAGCGTACTTGCGGCACCTGTGGCGTTGCTTGTGTTATAGACGACGGTAGCCACCTACCATCAAGTGGACTGTCAGCCTGTCTGTCGGCCTTTACATAGGAAATACATTAAAATTCCCGGATTGAAAACTGCGTTAAGTCCATAAACGTCACAGTTTTTTTGCGGCTTGTGTTGCATTTTTTCTTTGTTTGTAACAAAATTTCAAAATGTATCGAATATCTTCATTGTTATGTTATCCTACGTCCATGTCTTCAATAGATCATGTTGGCAGACAGAAAAACAATGGAGTGACGGAAAACCGTTTTTACACTTTTCATTGTTCTATTTTTAAAATGTCATTTATTTCAGGGTATCAAAATAACTGATTTTGATACAACAGCACAACAGATACAAACAGTACTTACAACCAGATATTTTACTGTGATTTTTCATTTAATAATATGAACATTTTTCGTATAGACCTTTTAAAAATTAAATTCTAATTTTCATTAAGTTTCTCCCGTATCAAAAAGTCATTTTCAACCAAAAGTGGAGTTATTCGTTTTGCGAATTATTAAGGTATCAATATGGAAAGAGGGACCAACGGGGGAAAAAAAATTTATATCAAAATTTCACCCCGGGCTAAGCCGAAAGCGGATCGCTAATTATAAATATAATTTTAACATTTTTCAATTCAGATGTAATTGAAAGTGGTAATAGTGGAGCGTTTTTAAATTAAAAATGTAGCTGCTGAACTCGGATTCATTTAACGAAATGGAAGAATAGATCTATTGACTAAGATTTTCTATCCGGATGCTATATAGACGTTTCATTGAAGGTTTTCAATTTTGTTCAATGATTAAATCTTAATCCAAAGTGCTTCGGCAATGTGTTTGTATAGTTATATATTGTTTGGCCCCGGACGCCAGACATAAAAACGGGGTCCTATAAATTTGATGTGTGTGTCTGTGCGTCTGTGAATCTGTCTGTAGAAACGTAGCTCCTATTTTGACCGATTTTGACCCGGTTTTATAAGCTGACGTGATCGGGATGGTTCTTAGCTGTAATTTTCCAGGGACGATTTATACACAATAAAAACTTATTTACAATCAAGTCAGCGAAAAATGAATATAGATGGGTTACAAACCCAAAACCTTAAGATTTAAAAAAAAGCATTGAAAATTTTAAAATAAAAAACAAGAGATAATAATTCTGGGCGAAGTTGGGAGCGGGTCGCTAGTAATCTAAATAAGAACTTAAGAAGCATTTTTAAATTGTTAGATAATCGATACAAATTGATATAATCTATTAATTCATTATATATTCTCTATATAGTTAAAATACATTAATGATTTAAATTCAAAATATTTAATTTAAACTTACAAAGGAAAATCTCAAGAAAAGCAATTTCAATGATGTGATTGAGAGTCAGAACAGTTTTATATTTGCTTCAGAATAAAGGAACGCCAAACAGCTTTTGCATAATATTATCTTTTCAAGAATTCGTCACGTATTTTAATGAGCTGAAACAGTTTATTGAAAAAAAAAAAGTGATTTAAAATTTTGAGCCTTAAGACACCGATTGGCGCGATTGGCAGATCAGTAAGAAATCAAAATTCGTCTATATTAAAGACGCTTCGGTTGTTTATTTATTCCAAGCGAGTACCTCCGGAAATAAGTTTGGACGGAATCCCCGTTTGCTTTAGATCAAAGATTAAGTCGCAATCTTAGTTACAATTGTCACAAAAACATTTCATATTCTTTTCCTCTTTGTATTCTCATAATCATCATCTCAGCCGTAGGTTGTCCACTGCTGGACATAGGCCATAATTTTCAAAATGGACCGCAGCCTGGATTCACCGTAGACCCGCGGTCCTTATCTGTTTGTTAGAGCGTATTCGCGCGCCTTTTTTTATCACAAAAGAAATATGTGCCCTAGATATGCAATGTAAACTGTTTCTCTGCGCTAGTATCCACTGACTCTTTATAGTTAACTTAGAATAGGCCATATCTTACTGAGACAATGATTGAGGGTTAGAGTACAAAGGAAATATAGCGTTCTGAGTCGTCTCGTCCAAAATTTCTCAGGGCCTTAAAACAACAAACGCTACTCTCAACTATCAAAAAGCAGAATTCAGATTTTGCTTTTTGATAGCTTTATTGTTAACTAGCTGGCGCCCGCGACTTCGTCCGCGTTCAAAAAGAAAAAAGTACGTCTAAATTTATATCTACCAAGTTAGTATATATAATATTATATATAACGTGCAAGCCTTCTTACAGTAATTATCGTTTCAAAAGTTAAAAAAATACTGTTTTTTTAATTCTGCAATATATTTTCATTCAGACGACCTAAAGGGACAACTCAGGAAGTGGCTGTGGATGCGAAAAACAGAAGCCTTCAAGGTCAAGGCAAGCCTATATGCAAATATTTTGTTAGTTTTTTTTTACATAGTGTCCTGTCTGTGTTGTAATCTATGGTCTAAATAGCGTCGGCACAGATTAGTGTTTACCAAGCCTCCGCGACCGTGGATTAAACGGACCGGCTTGGGCACATTAACTACGCCAACCGATCCAATTTTTAACTGTTGACGGTTGCTTTAACATTATGTTGGTTTCAACGAATTTAACGAGTAAATTTTACAATTATTTTTATTTATCTATTCAGTTAACTAACAGATATTCGTAATTATAATGACAAATCTTAGAGCCAACTACCGACCTGCCCCAAACTTCGCATGGATGCAATTTTTTTCTGATAATAATTACATTCAAATCTTTCTCGTTTATCACTATTTCCAATAGTGAATATTCAATATAAAAAGATATAATATTTTACTCGTATGTATTATAAAGTGCAAACGATATCCAAGCATTTGAAGTTACTTTTTATTCTCAAATTGCTTGTGGCGTTAATTATTTTACTATTAGGTATAGAAATGTAACTACGAGTACAATTTTCATTCAGCATATAAGCTTCTAAACGCTATAAGAAAATACTATACATAATATATCATAATGTAAGCTCTTTTATGGAAATTTACAAAAAAAAAATCTTAGTAAAGTTCCACGTTTACAGCGATAACTTTTTCTCTTTTGAATATTCTTCTCCAAAAAGAATAAGGGCCTGTTTCACAAACGTCAAGTAGGCCAAACTGTAATTTAAAGTCACCGGTAACCGGGGATAATGGAGCTGATATACCTTTGTTTGTACGGTAAACGTCCCAAACATTAAATAGAAAATAATAATAAAAATTCGACTATCGAATGATGCAGTAAACCGAGTGCATAATGCAATATAACAGAAAATGATTTCTAAAAGTAACTAATCAACACTTTAATTGTAGTTTGTGAAAGAGGCCCTAAGTATTATAAGAATTAAGTATTATATGACTTGCTTACCTACTTGTCATCGTACGAGTATTATGCGAAAATCGTCTATATATAAAGAATCAAAAATTATCTTATCAATTATTTTACAAAACGTATATTTCCTTCTCGATTATGAAAACCCATTCGAATATGCAGAGCGTAAAGAGATTAGGGATTATCATGTTACGATCGTGCCTTAGAAATTGATTTTATCTGTTCGGTTTTTCAGCTGCCATATATTTACTCTTCATCGAGTAAGTAAATATTAAATTTCCATATACATATTGCACATTATTGAAGTAATTACTAACAGGTAAATAGTAATTTAATTATTCATCGTAGTAAAATTTATTGTTCGTTACTTTTTGTATGGAAGTTTTGAAAGTAAACTAATGTTTTTTTTTTACAAATTACAGACATACTAAACGTTCATTTGATTTCTAATTGAATTCTAGATTGTATCAGTTATTTAATGTTATAGATATAATTTACTTAATTAAGGAAACACTACCATATGAAAAATATTTCTTATTCGCTTAAGAAAATAAAAAAAAGAAAAAAAAATTAAAATTCTTTTTAATTAAGAAATTCTTTTTTAAGAAAAGAAATTGTCAAAGATATACAGGCTACATGTTTATTGAGAAATTAATATTTTCATTTCAAAGGAGTTTGTCACTGTCTTTGGTTAAGGATTGGCTCAGTATTGGTATTTCTTTAAAAGGGAATATTTTACTGGCATTTAAAAGGAGTACGAGGGCAATTTTTGCTGCAAAGTTGGAATCAGCTTTTGATTCGAGCAGTAAAGGCTAGACTACCGACCGTCCGATGTAATGTTGTTAGATAATCACGACCGGGAAACGTTTGAGTATATATGCTCTACATTTATCTTGTGAGAATTTTAAAATAACTTTTATTTTCGTTTCGTTCGTTTTCTTTTTGTTTTTATATTCACTTTTACCAAAGTATACTTTTTTTCTTCGCCTACTTTAATTTCTTAGAGTAAACCAATTTAATTACAAATATAGAGCATATTTACAAAAAAGTTTGAATCGGGCAGATTCACCTATAAAATAAAATCTATCTTTTGAGAAAAAAAAAAATAGTAATTTACTGACACAAAAAAAAAATTCGTATAACAGTAATAAAATGTAGAAAACTACATTTCGCTGCTTAGGGCCATAAAACAAAAAAAATCCAAAAATGTTTTTAGTGCAAAAATACAATCACAATCCTTCATATTGTATGTTGCAAAAATACTTATAGTTGTTTTATTCCATATTTAGTATATTTTGATTATTTTTTATAATATATTCAAGTAACTTATATGCTTATATCTCTTCTAGTATTCAGTTTATTATAAAAGTATTTAAAACATTTAATACTACTTAAAAATACGCTTCTGCATATATTTGATACATATCTAATAAGAAAAAGATAGACAAAAAATATTTTTTTTTTCGATTAGCTCTCCTGTAAAAAGTGTAATTTTGATTTGTGGCCCTTTAGTTTTTAATCAGCGATTTGTTTTTAAGCTTATTAATTAACTTTAGTTCTGTATTAAAGTTTTAATCGGCCATTTTTATTTCTTATTTTCACAATATTTAAGAAAAACCTTCCAAATTTATTTCTGTTCGGTTATCTCCAAGAAGCTAAAAAAAATTGTTAGCTGTTTCACACGAATACGCCCGCGTAAATTTATATAATATGGCCTATGTTGTCCCTAAAAGTGTAGCTTTCTGTAGGTGAAAGAATTTTCAAAATTGGTCCAGTGGTTTTTGAGTTATTACAAACATACAAATCTTCTCTCTTTTATAATATTAGTATAGAGTATAGATTAGGTCGAGCTCATTTTGGTAAACATTGTGTTCGGCCTGAAGTCAGTCTTTGTATTAACATAAAAATATATCTTTAATTAGGTTTCGCAAAAAAATTGCCAAAATATTATAGCAATACTGAAAAGAAAACCCAAAAGAAATTCAAGATACTTCCATCTGTGCGAAGCCGGTAGCGGGTTGCTAGTTAAATATATTTCAGTAACAATATTGATTTAACGTTTACTAAAATTTATGAAACTTTCAAATAAAATAGAAAAACGAGGCACACATTTCCACAACAAAAGCCACAATAATCTATGTTATAAAGTAAGTAAATGAAATTCCAGGTTTATTACTAACTCTGTTGAACTTAACGGTATTTGAAACAATGAACCTTTGAGAATAGCTCTACATTACTTTCTCAAGCAAAATTTAATCATGATAAAATAGCTCATTTAAAAATAAACAAGGGTTCTAAAGCACAATCGAGTATGTACAAAGAACTCGAACTCGAAAATAATTGGTACCAATCTAAAGGATGAAAATATGATAGGAAATTTTCTAAGAGGAAACGAAATTACTTATCCGGTTTTCCTTACATTTCTCCCTTGATTCATTTTCCTTGTTTGATAGGTTGCTATTTCGTTGGTTGGAAACATTTGTGAACGTTTAAAATTTTATTTCGTGTATTATACGTAACTTTTTGTTGCTGTCGGATTTTGTAAAATATTTTTGTTAAATACATTAATAATAATGTTTTTAATATATTCAATTAAAATAATATCAAACATATTTGTAGAAACAAAAAAAATGTTGATTGGTAATTGATTTAGATAAAAATTTATAACAAATTTGTTGAATAAATATGTTTCCATAGTTAGACTCTAAATAAAAGGCTGACTTGGTTTTACATGGTTTGCAGTGGTTGCGAGATTTGGCATTTTTTGCATTTTATGTTTTTTTTATGGGATAGATTTTTTCTGAATGAACAGTGCACGAAAACAAGTTTAAATCGATAATCGAATATTAACCCATTCCATTGTCTGAGTTGGACAATTTAAATCCCCTGTGGTTATGGGGGTATGGAACGCTAGGCGAGTTGTTAAGGTGTGCCTCGCAGTTCCATTAGCTAATTGAACGGCTTATTGCACGGTTCACTTCTACTGCAAACACATTTTTATGAAGAAAAACAGTCGACGCGACACTGGTTTACATTGTTCTGACTCACTTTTTACAACATTGTTTCTAGTAGGCGATATTGTTAAAGCTGGGAGAGAGCTTTTTCATCATTATTATAGTAGGTGTCGTTGAGACAATATGCTTATTAAAAAAAGTGCTTCCTTATTCTACGATGGAAACAAGAAATAAAGCTGGAACTGGAAATAAGATATACGGGTGAGCACCGACACGGTAAAGTAGTGGCTACATTAATGTAGACAGATTTGGTTTACTTAGTAGAAAACTAAAACTAAGAGCAATAAAGTAAATTAATGCAAGTAGATAATTACTTTACGACTTGCTATATGCTTAGCTGAATAATAAATCATATTTTTTATGTAAAGGCTTAGAGATCCACTTGATAGTTGGTGGCTACCGTCGTCTATAACACAAGCAACGCTACAGATGCTGCAAGTGCGCCGCCGACTCCAATAGGATTAAAGATACGGGGTTAGGAAGGTAAAGGGAAATGGGATCTGGCATCCCCTACACCCAGAAACACAAAACATCCACCCAGAACTTCTGTAATGGGGTGGCTACAGCCGCGACTTGCTGCCTAAATGACTGCGAAACACAGTGTGCCAATTCTGTCCTGTTAACATAAATTAAACATAAGTATTGGCAAGTATAATATGAGATTAATTTGACAAGATGAATTACAAAAAAATCATTACAGCGAAAACATATTTTTATTATTATATTCAAGTTATGCCGTTTTCCATTCAAATTCATCCAAATAATATTGTTACGACTAGGGTATGGAAGATTCTCGAAATCTTGAGAGTAGTCCTGGGCACATGGAAAAAATTCCACACGCGTTCGCCATCGCTCGAGTGGGACAGTTCTGCGATAACTAGCGATACAATAACAACTCTTGGAAGCTTTCGCGAAGCTATCTGCGACGGTGCATTAGTGACATGTTGAGTGAATTATTGACGACTTTTGTCAAGTTTTACGGTTTAATTGGAGAAGCTCTGTTATATTGGAAGTCATCTTGGTCTGCGAAAATAAATCGTGTTCTTATATTATACCCCGCGCGTAACAATATATTATATCTTCGCTCTAATCATATCCCAACTAACGAAAATGTTCCAAAATTGTTTGAGTGAGTTCAGTTGAATTTAAATTCACACGGTTCACTTTAGACGCAAGCTAACTAACTAAGACGGGAAATCGACATGTTCGACGTGCTTAAGGCCCCAGAATAATCAGAGCGCCTGCCAGATACAATTTATTCGATGCTGTAGTTCAAATTATTTTGGACACGAAGAGACCCGATTTTACTCGTACCTATTGAGAGGGTGTTTATTGATTGAAATCGTTCGGTGGTAATATTAGAAAGAAGTTTAAAAAGAACCACTTAGTTTTATTTTTTTATATATATATACATAAAAATTTGTGTTTTAAGTTTTGTTAAGTTGATTTGTGTACACTTCAAAAACTTGAGAATGGGTAGGCTGATTTTGATTGTATTTTTTACATAACTATAGGGTACATACAGGCCTACGCGATAGTCGATTTTTCTTCTATGTGCCCTGTCCATCGGTAACTTTCGTTAGTATACGAATCTCCTCATTCCTGATTTGATCTCGCAGTAATTCCGAACATAGCTCGTTGAGCGACTTTAAGTTTCTTACGAGGCCCAGATCATCTAGAAGTAGATAAATATAACATAAATAAACGACTAAGTATTTGTACTTGTGGTATATATGTCCAAGAACATTTATGCCTAAAGTTGTACAATTCTATCTAAAAATTAGAAAGTTATAGATTTTTAATCTCATACTCTCAGCCTTTAGTGCGATAGCGGCTTTACCCTGTCAGCACGTGATCCATGTGAAACCGCGGTAGAATAATTGTTATTAAGTCTATAATAGATAAATTTTTAATTAGGCTTACAATTTTCATCGGTTCCTGTGTAATGTAGGTAATTGTGTCAGTGATTTAAATCTAATTTACTGTGTGCAATGCTGAATTTATTACCTACTAATATCCCGTAAGGAAATTTACGTGACTGTCCAGTTGTTTGATGGCTCAATGATATTGGTATTACGAATCACATGACACAAATATTTAGCTAGTAATTGGGACAATTGCGCTCGAGCACTTTTGGTTTGTTTAAATTTATGGAAGAGATTTGCAGTCTGCCAATATTATACCAGATTTGACTTAAGATTGTAGGCTTAAGAAAGTACCCATTTGACGGCACTAAGCGCCTTAAATTATTTAAATTTCACTCTCTAGACAATTATTGTACATTTGTTTATTACGTTTGAAAGTATACATACTATTTACCGATACCTACCGACGTAGACAAATGCAAGGCTGGGTAGGACCTATTATAATATGTGTCGTACATTGTAAAAGTGAATTATCTTCTTGTAACTGAATTTTAGAATAACGAGCTTTTTGCGAATTATAGTGTAGGAAAAAAAATATAAGCATTCATTCATTGTTTTATATTTTTTATTATTTAATACAATCAAATATTGTATTGAATTTATATTGAAAGATATGACTAAATGTGATACCATTAGGCAAGAAAAGATGTTGTTTAAAAATAGGGAGTTACACCACTTTTACAATGAACGACACATAGGTTGACGGGTACGCCGAGTTTCTGACAGGGAGCGTGGCTCTCCTCGAGCTAGATAGCCGTGGCGGGGCACCGAAGTCGTGTCATAACGACCCCGTGACCCCGCCCATCAACGGCCGCACTAGAAAGTCGTTGGGTATTAGCCGGTACGACTCCGGCATGACCCCGTAGTGTCCCCTACACTGCCGGGTACCAAGAGGATTTCTCAACGTTAAAAAAAATGCACCTATGTGGACTTAGGCTACTTATGACTGCCTCTACTGATAGAGTAGGCACATGCCCAACAGGGGACATACTATGGCTGAGATGATTGTGATATAGTTAATTTCATTCTAACTAAATAAGTTAATATATAGCACATTTATATATAAACTTGTCTTGTTTGTCTGTTATTAATTTTAAATTAATTGAGATGCAAAATAATTATGTACTCTGTGGTTTGGTAATATTAATATTTAGGTCGATTTCATTACCGGATAAAACCCGTGAGGTTTATGATTCCGCGAGTGGATTTTCGTATGATTAAAAAATAAAATAAAAAATTTTGAAGTAATTATATTAACGTGAAATCATTGGAACAGTAATTTATTCATTAAACACTTTCGGTGGAAAATAGCCAAGAAAATTACGAGCCTGAGAAAATCCCTTTTAAAATTCATTCCTCATCTTTACAATTAAAAAATAACAATAACTAACAAACAAAGTGTTGATTAGTTACTTTTAGAAATCATTTTGTGTTATATTGAATTATGCACTCGGTTTACTGCATCATTCGATAGCCGAATTTTTTTAATTATTTTCCTTTTAATGTATGGGACGTTTACCGTACAAACAAAGCTCCATTATCCCCGGTTACCGGTGACTTTAAATGACAGTTTGGCCTACTTGAAGTTTGTGAAACAGGCACTTATACACATATCGTAGTATATATAACTAGCGACCCGCTTCCGGCTTCACCCGGGGTAACAATTTTTACATACGAGTATAAAAATCTTCCTCGTATATTCCTCTGTTTATAAAAAAACAAAATTAAAATCTGTTAGCGGTTCAGGAGTCTATAGAGGACAAATATACTTAAATACTTCCTATACTTATCATATTTGAAAAATTATCTAACTGATGGTGACGACCGCATCTAAATCCGTTGCGTGATTTAGGACGAGTTAAAATTTATTTAAATTTTGTTCTTATTTCGTAAGCTTTTAATAAATCCCTCATATGGTATATTGTTCCTAAATAGTATAATACTCGTATTATTGGTTAAATTTTACTTACTGATTTTTGTGAGGTTTACGCGTAATCTAAATACGAGTATTTTGAGTTAGTATTTGCATTTCGAATCACTAAAATTGAAAACAGAAAATATGATTTCGGAGGCTTCATCAGTGTATAAGCATACAGTTCTGACCATTGAGCTTCATTCACTATTCTTTATTCGAAAGTCTTTATTAAAGTTTTATTCGAACAGTACCAAAATATTCCAAAAAGAAAACATACAATTCTTCATAGAATATTTCAAAGCCTTTATTGTTGTTTGATGTGGCGAATTTTCGCAACAATTTTAAAAATCCCTTTCTAAAACTAAGACCCCTTCCTGAACCTTGTAAAAAATACAAAAAAACTTTGTGGCAAGAAGTTTGTGAAGTTGCGCTTCTCCTTTCGGACCTTATCGGGGGAGCGATGATGCTGCAAAATGTATTTATTTTCTCTTTTATATTTTGTAAAGAGTTAAGGAATTTAGCTGTTTTTATTTTGGGAGAAATCAAAATAATAATGGCATTTATTTTATAAGAACTTTACCATTATTTATAAAGTTACGCGACTTCGCCCGCGTAATGTTATAAAATATAACCTATATTACTCGCTGATAATGTAGGTAGATAGGTGGAAGAATTTTTTAAATCTGTAAGTGTATGTATGTATGTATGTATGTATGTATGTATGTATGTATGTATGTATGTATGTATGTATGTATGTATGTATGTATGTATGTATGTATGTATGTATGTATGTATGTATGTATGTATGTATGTATGTATGTATGTATGTATGTATGTATGTATGTATGTATGTATGTATGTATGTATGTATGTATGTATGTATGTATGTATGTATGTATGTATGTATGTATGTATGTATGTATGTATGTATGTATGTATGTATGTATGTATGTATGTATGTATGTATGTATGTATGTATGTATGTATTTATAGATCTCTCTTGCGTCCCTTAAATAGGGTTCACGCATGCTGGCTGCATAATCTCATTGTGTAACCAACAAAGGCTACAAAGTATTTTCAACACAATAATATACTCGTATTTCCGCCCGTGATGTTACGAGATATATTTCATAAGTGAATCTACGGCTCGGATTCAAGTGAAAATCACCACTGCAATATGTCCGTTGTAGTCGTGAAGAAGTGATAGTGCAATTTCCTTTAGAGCAAGTGCCGTAAAGTTGACTGTATTTTTCTGACATGTAGGTAAAGTTAACTGTTTTGTATCCTAAACATTTCGTACATTTATATCATTTTTCTTTAGTATTAAGTATGGTATAGATAGAATTTACTTATAAGAAGTTTTTGTACATTTTTTTCATACGTCACACACAATATACGAGTACTTAAAAAAGGTCTGTATCAGCCTTCATATCCTATTATTATTTATTAATATTATAAATGGGAAAGCTTGTGAGGATAAATGTATGGATGGTTGTTTTGTTACTCTATCCTGATAAAATATTTGGTTCCCATGAGATTGTATAAAAATATAAAAAATTGGGCGCCACAATTACCTATAAATTATTCATTATTATTTAATGATTTTAATGATACCATACAAAATGTAAATATTCAACAGGTTAGAGAACAAGTTGACTAGATTAAGAAATTTCATAAAATAAAATAAAATTTAAACAAAATTAACATCTTACTTTAGCTTTGAATAGTAATGAGAGTGGCGCGATAGGCCGAGCAATGTCAACCTTTTTTTCGCGCCACTTATCATCACTAATAATAAATCTGTAAGTGTAAGTATTGTATGTATGTATGTTCCTCCATAACTTCCTGATTTTCATGAAACTTGGTTTAGACGTACGGTACACAGGTAAGGCTACTTTTTTCTTTTTCAACTCGAACGAAGTCGCGGGCGCCAGCTAGTTGAGAGATAAATTCCTTTTGTATATTCTTAAAAATAATTTAATTGTTAAATTGACAAATAAAATTGCCTGTATTTTGGTTAGTTTGTATTTTGACGAGGTATTTGTGGCCTTCGAAATACTATTGTTAGCGTTTGCTATTTATGTCGACTGAAATTAATTAATTTAGGTAGAAAGTAAAATATAAAGTACTCTGTGGCATGATATTAAAAAGGTAATCTGACAGTTTAACGAACACGTCCGCAACGAGAGGTAACAGCTATGTATATGTCTTTTAGTACGTCTTTTTTTCTTAGTTGCTAATATTTCAATGTTGATAACATTGAAATATTAGTCTAAAAGGCCCATTTCATTTAACTTTTTCTAAAATATAAGAAAATTTCGTGTAATGTTTATCGACATTCTCTCAAAGGCTTAATCCTTATAACATTCTTATGAAACGGTTCTAACGTAAAATATTAATTAAGGATCATATTATTAAGTTACAACCCTTCCATCAGATGTGTTTAATTACGATATTACGAAGAAACGTTTGAATAATTAAAGAAAATGAAAAGGCTTAATTACGTTTTGGATACAGTGAACCAGAATGGATAACGAGATCTAACAAGCGTTCAGTAATCGTCACGAATATCGTCTTGGGTTTAAAACATTTTAATAGCACTTCTTTTGATTACAACTTATCTCAGTTATGGGAATAAGAACGCCTGTTATAATCTAAAGTTATATATTATTATAATATAAACTAAAGTATGCACCGCAAAAATAATGTTAATTGAAATTTGTATTCAGTCAAGTTCCAATATGAAGTGAGAGGTCCTTGGCTTTTTGTTTAATGTTCAAACAACACACACAGCTTTTTGATTGCTGTCACGTCACGACACTACATGTCTTTACCCCAAAATAACATTTCATTTCATTTCCTTTTATTTAATATTATATAACTAGGTAGTTACTTTAGCGAATACTGTAGTAATAAGTTTGCTTCAGTGATATAAAAAGAAACTAGTCCGTATGAATCACTATAGGCGCATAAGCTAAATTGCTGTGAATAGCAATTTTAAAAATGCAATGCGACCTAGTAGTAAAGTAACGTCGACTCAAAAAAAAAATTGTAAAACAATAGATATAAATGTAACGCTGTCTTACATATAAAGTTTATTAATTTCCTTCTACTTTTTTGTGTAAAGGTCATCAAACAGGCTAACGGTTTACTCAATAGTAGATGGGAATAGGGAAATAGTCACTGGCATCCTTTACTTACTCAATTTACTCACACATTGAAACACAGCAAAAATGGTGCGGTTTCAGAGTGGTTTTTGTATGGCGTACTTACTGTCACCAGACGGGCTGCCCAAATGACTGAAAGGCAATTCACAGATGAACTCACCAGATTCATACTAGAGCCAACTTTGAAATGTACCATTAATAAGTTGACACTGACGGAAATCGAACTCGTGACCTTTAAAACAGAGCGTTAAGGAAAGCACCGTAACCGATTGACCAATGGGCTTCTTAAAGTTAAAGCGGCTTCGACAGAGGCACCCTCAAACCAATGTGACACTTAAAATTCCATTAAGTAGTATTAAACCTCAGAGCTAGAACCTCAGAGCGCTCAGAGCGCACTAGAATCGCATCCTTCTTGGCGTGCTTGTGTGCAACGTTAATGGTTAGGGGAGCACACGATGCTAAATGTGTAGTCACTCGAGCGTCGTGGGGACCTATTGGACTTTGAAGATTGGATGGTAATAAGAAAAAAAGATTATATGAAGTTTTTCATTTCAGCGGTGGGGTGAGCGTCTACAGGCGTTCAAAATTTTGTAGGCGCTGTATTTTAAAAAATCCTCCATATAATCGTCAGATTAAGAATCAGCACGATCAGGAATTTAGGCTGAACCGTCTGTATGAATATCTGACGCGCTCGACTATTACAAAATGAGAATCGTCCAAAATATTTTTTGCATTTTCAAAAAGCTGCCACGAGCTTGCGTTAAATCCGAATCGTCTGAATTTTAAATGGGAGCTTAGTTTAGGTTCACTTAACATCCCCTCTGAAAACTGACGCGCTCGAGTTGTATTTAAAATTTTACCCCCACCCCCGCCAACCCCACCAACCAAACCGTCAGATTAATACATATCCGTTATCGGAGACACGTGGGGTATATATACATTGGCAATATCGGACGCGCTCGAGTAAATCCAAAAATCCCCTCTTGGGCTCCCCTACCATAATTCCCTACGTTGAAGAAATAGTAAAAAATAGTTACAAACTACTGAACGAAATGGTTGGTTCACTGTACAATTTCAAAGAAGGAAAAGGCCGTGTCAGCGAGCAGTAAACTTTTAACGGGTCGAGACGCCTTTACGACTGACACTGTAGCTCTTTACTGACAGCACTTGTTCCCACGCGAGTTTCTGTAAGACTACCAAAACAGTTGTAATACACTTTGTCTTACGTTTATTTTGAAGTTCGGACGGTGTGTTTCAGACGTCATATTTTTCTCATGTAGTTCAGTGAGGTATGAGTATAGAATATTTCCTATTAAAAAAAATAATAATAGATAAATAACTATACCTGGATTTTTTATTATGTTTCCTGAGTTGGTATAACCTAGCCTATCGCCTTAACACACACACATACACACTTATTTACATAGTATAAAACAAAGTAAATTTCCTCTGTTCTACTGTATGTATGCTTAGATCTTTTCAACTAAGTATGCAACAGGTTTTGATGCGGTTTTCACTAATGTAAAGAGCGTTAGACGAGGTGCGACGCTGAGAGCAGTTCGCTATTCTATATATGTATATGAACAAAGCATGTCGATCCAGTGAGTTTCCTTTACAAAAAGTACCCAACCGACTTGAAATAAAATAAAAGAAAGATTTCTTGCCCGTATCAAATGCAAACGGGCACATTAAAATTCTGTTTCGCTTTTGCCAATACAGGCAGAAAAAGGCTATTCGTTTCGTAGAAACCTCTCCGCCCATCACTACATAAAGTTACATAAATCTAAAGGCGGTGGCGGTCGGTTGTTTTGAATGGGACCACAATTTGTCACAACAAATTATTCAGACGCGTCGCTGTGATAAAAAGGGTGTCACGCTTTTTTTTATTTTGTCGTTTCCTTTTCTCAACACGAAATTATTTAGTTATCTGTTCAAAGGGCAGAGGGCCCATTCTCTTCAAGTAATAGAGGATGATTCTATGGACCCATCCGCTTAGTACCAGGACGGATTGTAATCGCTTTACAAAGAGTTCTATTGTGAGGCCAGTGAAGGAAAATTGTAAGGTGTTATGGAAAGGATGAAATATAATAATTACTTTAAGGCTTCCAACTCTGCAAGGTACTTGCATATATGTATGTTTTTTAGCAATTTGCTTCTAGTCTTGCTTCCTCACTTCTTGCATTTTATTTATTTATTCGTACGTTATTAATGTTAGCGATTAAGAATAATAGTTATAATCGAAAATTCTCAATCATTGAATGTTCGACTAGTTTTCATCCTTGTTGACTAGTTGATTGATTTCATACAATATTTTCTATTTTTTTGTTCATAAGTGTTTTTTATTTTTTTATGTTAAGGTCGACAGACAGGCTGACGGTCCACATTCAGGTTGCTGATAGGTAGCTACCGTCACCTATAACACAGGCAACGCCGTAGGTGCTGCAAGTGTGCTGCCGATCATAGAAGGATTAAGGATAAGGGATAAGGGAGGGTTGAGGTAATGGGCTCTGGCATCCCTTACTCACTCGCCGAAACACAACAGCGCATATGATGTTATTTCAATTTGGTCTCCTGTAAGGGGGTGGTTGCTACCTGCAGTAACATCTTGGATTATGGCTATACCAGCTCTCGGACGGTCTGAGTAAAAATATTTACTGAATATAAAAGCCATGGAAGTCATGAACCATTCTGCTTACAGCTTTAACCTGGCAAAAAATGAAATTTTTTACTCTTTCTAAAAATTTATTCTAACCATTTAAGTCATACTGAATACTGAAATTCTAAGCCTATGAGACCGTGTGTACGAAGCTGCGGGCACAGCTAGTCTATTATATAATTAGGTTAATTTTACTGTTTCGTACATTGAAAATTTTCATGCATTTTTCAAATTTTTACGAAGTTATGATAAGAATTTGGAAATTTTAAAATGTTTTATGAAATTTGCCTCCTGAATAAGCGGATTATGAAGATTAGGGACTATTTTATGATTAGGGATTATTTTTATTTTTTAAGCTTTTAACCTAACGGACTTCATCGTCGTTATTTCGTTCTGATCCTAAAGAGATAATATATTTGATATAAATTTCTTGTAAAACCCGCCTGAATTTCGATTGAACTGAACAGATTAGAGATAATTTATTAGCAGAATAAAGTTATCATAATTTTGAGATAAATGAAAATAAAGGTTTTTATGTTTATATTTGTGAAAGTCGGCAGGCAAGCTGCTTGTCCACTTGATGGTAGGTGACTACCGTCGCCAATTAATACATACGTCGCCAAGCAACGTCACAGGTGTTGCAAGTGCGCTGACTACCTTAGTACAATATAGAATTCGTGTGATTTAAAAACTATTCGTGTGATTGATGAGATTTGTTTATGCGAACGTGATTGTAGAAGTTTTGGATTCTCCGAACAATCAAATGGGGAATACATAATTTACTTAACATGTTCGCACCACTTACCGTTTGGTGCGAATTCTCTGAATATGTTGTCTGATTGGCTTATTAGAATTATTCATTGCCAGGCAATCGGGGCACCTTGTGACGGCCAATTTTTTCATAATTATTTTATAAATATTTTTTTATAAGATATATAAATCATAGTTAGTTTTCACTATAAATGCATTTAAAACAGAGGGACTTCGCTTGTGTGTGTCTTTAGTATCAAATGCGTCTTCGAACGCAAGGATTGTTTTTCCTTCCCTTGCCAATACAAAAAAATAATAATTTATAGTAAAATAGATTTTCTCATTTCGACAGCTGAAAATCTACGAGCTTTTATGAATATATGCTACTAATATAATACTCGTAAATGCGAAATCTTGTGAAGAAATATGAAGGTTCGGTACTCTTTCACGCAAAAACGGCTTAACAGATTTGGATGAAATTTGGCGCACAGATAGTTTATTACTTGGATTAACATATAGAATACTTTTATCCTCGAAAAATGTTAGGTTAAAGACTTGGACGCCACTGTAGTCGCGGCGCGGCGGCACCGTCGTTAAAGCAATAAAGATATCAGATATTTTACTCAGGTGTCAGTTATTTTTAATTTTTCAACACAGGTGAAATTGTAGGCAACAGCTTACCAGTACTTTATATAATAAAATCCATGCCTGATTCTGTCCGTTTCTCCGCTAACTTCTTCTAAGCCGCTCAACGAATTTTGATACAGTTTTCACTGATGGAAATACCCATAAACGAAGAAGGTATGTATATATATTTCATCCGTGCGATGCCAGGATTGAGTAAATATATCATTAAAGCAAAACGTCCTACTTACTCTAAAAATAGCACTAATTTATTTACAGTACATAAACACATTTGAAAAATTGCGTTTTATTAAAGAGAAAATCTCCATTGAAGTGGTATCGCATTGACTAGAAAGCTTTAGCTCTTCCGCAAAAGAGTATATAATGAAATCGATCACGGATAATGGCTGTTACGAGTATTGGGACTCCATTGAAAAAGTTTTACAGTGATAAAGAAAAGATTGAAAATGGTACATCTACTTTGATGTCGTATGCGTCTGTGAAAGAGAACCTTGGAACCTTGCAAGGGTTGAAAAAAATGTATTCAGCGGACTCGCGTAAAGGAAAACTCGACAGAGAAAATTTAGGCGTTGTTGAATCTTTTCGGGGAAACCCTATAGAAAACTTGTGAAAGTTTATCACGAACGTGAGCGAAATATATAAAACGATTTGTCTATGTCGTCGCGTGGGCGTACCAACTTTTTGCTGACGGATTTAGGAATGAACGACGACGCCAATTTCTTGCAACGTGCAAAATATATGTTCGAAAGGAAAACTCCTCATCAATGGAATGCATAAATTTGTTTACGAATACTAGTTCGTAGAAGCGACACATTTTACTTTGTATTCCGTAGACTAGTTGGAAGGAGAGAATGTTCTTTCAGTTATTTACGGTTTGAGCAGATCTCTCCCCATTGACTCTACGGAGGTTTCAAATTCCTTTGAAAAAGTAAAAAGGATTTTGTAATCTATGATAATATTATTCTTGTGTCAATCAATCTAATCTAAATATTCGTGTAGAAAAGCGTATTTTACTTATATGTTTTATCCTTACATATTATAAAACAAATTTCTCCGCCACGTCTGTTGTCTGTTCGCGATAAACTCAAAAACTACTGTACCGATTTTCATGCTGTTTTCGCCAATGGATAGAGTGGTTCTCGTGGAAGGTTTTAGTATATATTTTACAAAGTTACGCGGGCGAAATAGCGGGCAGCAGCTAGTGTTTTATAAACAGAAAAGATTATTTTTGTTTGTAATAAATAAACTCAAACACTACAGGACTGATTTCAATTTTTTTTTTCACTTATTGAAAGCTACATTAATAGTGAGTAACATAAGCTATAATCAATACTAATAATAAATCTGTAAGGGTTGGTCATGGAGTAATTTACTTTCTTTTCAGAGATATCGTGTTTATAGGCTCTATATATGATACTGAAACTAAATTGACCATTTTTACAATTTTTTTCTGTATTTATGTATGTATGTAAGTATGTATCTTCCTCCATAACTCTTAAACTAATTAACTGATTTTCACGAATACAGGACACAGGATAGGCTACTTTCTTTCCTTTTTGAACGCGGACGAAGTCGCGGGCACCAGCTAGTATATTTTATAAAGTTACGCGGACAAAGTAAGTATATAAATTGGGTTACATCTGTTTACTATAAGCTGTTTAAACTGGATCAGACCAATGCAGAGGGAATAAATCTGAAAAAGTGTTAATCGACGGTAACAAGATTTAGGACAAGACAATAAATCAGGGGATTAGTGGCGTTAGCCATTCTGCGAAATAATGCCACACGTGAGAAGAATTCATTCATGTAAGTTAAGATGAGTAAAAGAGATTTATTTTATTACTAGCTGGCGCCCGCGACTTCGTCCGCGTTGAAAAAGAAAAAGTAGCCTATCCTGTGTCCCGTACGTCTAAATGTTTGTCTACCAAGTTTCATGAAAATCAGTTAATTCGTTTAAGAGTTATGGCGGAACATACATACATACATACAGAAAAAAATTGTAAAAATGGTCAATTTAGTTTCAGTATCATGTATAGAGTATATAAACACGATATCTCTGAAAACAAAGTAAATTGCTCCATGACTGACCCTTACAGATTTATTATTAGTATTGATAATTCTTCTATATTTATTCAGATATCTTTTGACCCAAGTTATAAAAAATTACCCATAAAAGTTTTTATTTGGCGTGCTCTGCGAAAACTG
The DNA here is from genome assembly GCA_945859745.1 of Synanthedon formicaeformis. NCBI lineage: Eukaryota > Metazoa > Arthropoda > Insecta > Lepidoptera > Sesiidae > Synanthedon > Synanthedon formicaeformis. The sequence continues at coordinate 2,681,283 of OX243964.1, forward strand.
TTGATGTAATATCAATAATATAAAATATATATAATAATAAAAAAATATTATTAATAATAGTTTATTGTTCAAATTAGTCAATCCAAACACGGGTAAAATCGTAAGATGACATTCGTATATTAATTTCTCTTTACGAGTAAATTATTCCAATAGATGTTACGACGGGTAAGAAATACTAAATGTAAAAAAAAAGTTTAAAAAAAAGTATGTACTTAGCTTTTATTGATCCTGTTGATCCTGTATCAAAATCTGTTGAGTCGTATAGTATCTATACTAATATATAAAGCTGAAGAATTTGTTTGTTTGGTTGTACGCGCTAATTGAAAAATTCTTTTTGTGATGGAAAGTCCATTTATCGAGGAAGGTTATAGTCTATAGAGAACGCGGAGGAAGTCGCGGGCACCAGCTAGTTTTATAAGATGTGATAAGAAGATACCTATCTGTATCTAGACACTGACACAGATATCTGTCAAAATGGTATAGATAAGAGGTTATATAGAGGTAGATATAGACATAGATATAGATATAAAGGTATGTATAGTAAGGTGTAATTAGTGTAATATTGGGCATTTTATATATCTATAATTTGTGTTAATTTATCGTTTCTGAAGAGCGTGTTCTCCCAATTTATGGTTTAATTAAGAGCTCCAATTAAAAAACATTTTGCGTGCTTTGTTATCAAAATGAATATCTTTATTGTTTTCTTTATTTTTAAAAAATAACAAAATGAATGTAGCAAATATAAAAAAGTAAAACATGGAAACATGTTGTTGTTTCAATAAAAACATGACTTCAAAACTAAATTCTCGTTTAAGTAACTAAGTGGTTTAACTGATTCTTGGGATCCAGCGGTTGCAACAATAAATTCAGTCCGGTAAGCTGTTTATACGAATTATGTACTAACTTCAGACCTAACTTTCTCTTACTTAAACCGCGGCTATAAAATTCGAAGCTATTAATTTGAGAAGTGAAACATCTAGATTTACTTCAACTCTATTGCATTGATAAACTGCTGAACAAACTTTTCTTCGGTGTGACCATCGCTCGGGGTGGTTTCTTTTCTTAGAAGCCACCTTGAGCCATAGTATTTAAGAGTGCGTATAAAGCAAACCAAATTTGTAATTTCACCCGCGTGGCCCCTTGGACATGATAGTGACACAAAACACGTAGAACTACGTACAACATGCGACGGAAGATAGCGCATCTCGCTCAATAAAAATGTTATAAGTGCCAAAAGTATTAAATATTAATTATTCGTAAACTACAATGTCAAATGAAAAATTGTTACACACAGCCTTAGATAATATGTGAAGTGAAATTACTGATACACTTTTAGCTTTGTAATGTGTGTCATTTTGAAAATAAAACTTATATTATGTTTTCTGTTACAGTAGTCACTTTCGTTTATAATGTATTTATCTATTTAATTTTTTTATTAAATTACTTTGTTTACTTAGATAAAATTCAAATCTAGGATTAGCTATTTCTCTTTATACCCGCTCTTAAGGACTGTGCGTCTCAATACATTCAATAGAAAAGTATCTGCAAAGATTTTTTTATTTTTGTTAATCTCTACAGACAGGCTGAAAATCTACGTGATGGAAGGTGGTGCCGACTATAAGGGGAGATTGATGATTAAATTAAATAAGTATGATTTTTCACGTTAATAGCAGTATACCTCTATGGTATAAAGCTATTGAACAATTTAAAGGCAAAATAACAAGAAAAAATGGCAGGTGCTATGTATGTAAACTCTTGAGCTAGAGTTTGAAAATTTCAAAATAAATTTTGCATTTGCATTACGATTGCCCCCCATGATTCTAGAAATATGTAACATAATGTAAACCTAGTTTCCTTGGTTACTTGAAAAACTGATAAACACAACTGAAATGTCGCTGAGAAGCCTTCAAATAGTTTCCCGTGGAAAACGTACAAATGTCATTTACCTTTACCACGAGTTATTACCGCACTCGCTAGCAATAGCGTAAAAAAACATTTATATAGAAAAGTATCAATTACCAATGTCAATTTGTCAATTTTCCATATAAATATTTTACGCTCTTGTGGATCGTCATATAAAGCTCTACATTACAAAAAAATACAAAGAAATGTTTCTAAAAAATATATTATATAATAATGTTTTCGCTAATTTTAATGTTAGCGCATATTTCAATTTGTCGCAGGTTAGGCCACGTCTCTCTTGGTGCGGTCACAACTCGGTCTATCGGTTTAATTAAACATCCGAAACTATCACAAAACCGTCCAACTATTGTAACAGTTGAGAGCACAGATCAACACTGGCTAGAAATACTTTTAAATCTTTAAATGTTTTTAAAAATTTTAAGTTCTCTATTGTAAATCTTATTGACGAGCCTTAACTAGTCGAGCGGTTGAGGTGCTGGCTTTTGATCTCTGTGTTGGGGATTCCAGGTGCTATTTATATAATTATTATTACCTATTATTAGCTTATTAGTTTTATAATTATAGTTCTTTTGAATTAATTTTATATTTTTTAATATTGGAACATTTTTTAACAGCTTTCGTTTCAGTGCGTGATTGATTTTTACAATAAAATTTAGGAAAACTCATGTATAGTAATAAAAATGCCCAAAGTAAAGTTAATAAGATTCTTTTCACAATAATATCGATTCACAGTCCAGGACATGATTGGCTGGTCGAAACGTCACCGAGCTGCTTCCGATGTTTGCTGAAGTCACAAATTGTGGACCAGTATTAAAACGGTTATCTCTGGCGCGGAACCAATTCCGTCTCTCCCATAGGAACGGTTGGCCGCACGCTTGGCACTTGATGATATCTAAGTAGGTACAATGTGATCTTATTATTCGTATTCGACTAAGTAGACGAATAAGAACAATAAGATGGTTGCTAATTAAAAAAAAAAGGGCGTTTCTATAAAAAATAAAAAAGATTATTAGATTAAGCGCCTCTTTCACCAACCACAAGTAAAGTGTTAATTAGTTACTTTTAGAAATCATTTTCTATTTTATTGAATTATGTACTCGGTTTACTGCATCATTCGATAGGCGAATTTTTATTATTATTTTCTATTTAATGTTTGGGACGTTTACCGTACAAACAAAGGTATATCAGCTAAATTATTCCCGGTGACAGGTGACTTTAAGTGACAGTTTAGCCTACTTGAGGTTGGTGAAAGAGGCGCTAAATCTAAGTATTTTGTGGACGCTTATTTACATGATTCAGCTCAATATACATAAATCTATATTGTACCTTTGGAACTCCCTGCCGGGTCTGTATTTCCAAGCTCATAAAACCCAGATCTTTTCAAGGTTCGAGTGAATAGGCATCTTCTGGGTGAGCTTGCTCTATCACCTTCGGTTTTGGCCAAGAGCAAACCCATCTTTAATAAAAAAACGGCAAGACCAATTCGGCATTTTCTATTTTTTTTCAAATATTATTGTTGAAGTTCGAGGGAGGTTCTGGAAAAATTGGACATCCTTGAGAAGCCGGGGGAGGTTCGTTGATTGACAATTGACAATGTGGTTTTTAACAAATGTAATGTGGGTATTTAAAGCGCATTAAAGTTTCATTAAATATTATTTCATGGTTCTTCCATTGAACATTTTATTTCCCTTGTTGTATAACAAGTTGTTAGTTACACTATTAGTACTCGTCAATGGAGCGTAACCGCGAATAAAACTTTTCTCAGCCGAGCAATTAGTAATTACAAGTTTCTGTTCTGTGTTCAAAGCTCAATAATATAATATTGTATACTATTTATTGAACTATTAACGGCCATTCCCAATAAAATACTGACAGTAAGAGACAAACAGCTACTGCAGACCGAAACTAGTTTCCTATCTATTCATGAATTGCGTCCCACAATTGTCGATATCAGCTTGCGCTTTACTGGCAACTGTAGACAAATGCACTTACCGGACCCTCTTTTGCGTTTCGTTTACTACAAGCAGTAGTAAAAGTAACAAAGTAAAAATAACGTTCTTTTACAGGATTTCTCGCCTTAAAAATATATATAACAAAAAAAACATACGATTTTATGTTTTACGCAATAAAGAATGTATTATATAATAATAAAATCTGAATTATTGAATAAGGATTTATTTCTCAACATAGGCAGTATGTTCAGACAAAACGAAACGTACCTAATGTTTGCGTGACATCTACACTGACAGTTGGTTTTAACGTTTTGTTTGATTTCTTTCTAGTTTCTTAAGTTTTTTACAGTTAAAACTGAAATAATAAATGCAACATTTTATTTAAATATTTGTTAAAATAAATATTGATGCTACATTCCACAAATTGTTAGGATAAAATAGGTATGTCTAACCCACCGAAACCCACCGGGTGATTGCATGAGAATATGTGTACAATCGATTGCACCAAGAACTCTTGGGAATCCAGCAATATTGTAAAAATGTTCTTGTGTATTGTCATGAACATAAATGTACTCCGGGTACAGTCTTGCTATGGCACATGAGACATCAATTATGATACGCCCAGCAGATGATTTTGAGACTCCGACAAAATCCGCAACGGATACAAGCATTGTTCCTAATGCATAAAATCTCAGTCAGCAAGATTTGGTGCAACTGCTGTTTTATTTAAGCGGAATCTATAAGTAAACTATATAAATACCTAGGCCAAATAATTTCACCAGAAGATCAAACACAGAAAGAAATTGAGTCGAATATGCAACTCTTGGAAAAGGTACTGGTCACTCAAGGAGGTCATGAAAAATCCCCAATTTTCAATCCAAATTAAGAAAAAAATATTCAACACGTGTATACTGCCTTGCATGACTTATGGTTGCCAAACATGGGCTTTGACTGAAAAGTATATGAGAGCTTTAAAAGTATGTCAAAACAGAATGGAGAGGATTATGTTAAACATAAAATTAAAAGACAGAATTAGACTTTCAATTATAAGAGAAAAGACAAAAGTAACGGATATCACATACACAGTAAAAATGTTAAAATGGAAATGGATTGGACATACACTGAGGAGTAAGAAAAACAAATGGTCGAAAGATGTGACTACATGGTACCCTCGTGATGGAAAGAGAAGAAAAGGAAGACAAAGAAAAAGATAGGAAGATGATATCAGGGAAACGGCAGGTCCACTATGGAGAAGGAAGGCTATGGACAAGGGATTGTGGCGAATTCTAGGGGAGGCCTTTGCCAAAAGGCAAGCTGACACTGAAAAAGAAAACCAAATATAGTTACTAAGTAGAAAAATGAATAATAATAAAATAAAATAAAAAAAATTAAAGAAAAATGTAACTAACAAAAAAACTAGAAATATTGTAAAAAAATGTCAGAAATAAAGGCTTTATTTATTTATTTATTTTATAAGTAAACTAATAATCGTTTAGTTCACTCATATGATTTATTCGAGTTTTGTATTTTTTTTTTATGTTAAGGTCGACAGACAGGCTGACGGTCCACTTGATGGTAGGTGGCTACCGTCGCCTATAACACAAGCAACGCCATAAGTGCTACAAGTGCGCTGCCGACCATAGAAGGATTAAGGATAAGGGGATAAGGGAGGGGTGGGGTAATGGGCTCTGGCATCCCTTACTCACTCGCCGAAACACAACAGCACATATGCTGTTATTTCACGGCGGTATTCTGTAAGGTGGTGGTTACTGCCGCCAGACGAGCTGCCCAAATGACTGCGAAACGCAGTGTGCCCTACCACTACTTAAATACAGTACACTACTGACTGTACACTACTGTGTACCTACACTTTGTATGTTTTATGTTGACCATATTCCTCAACATCACTGTCCCAGTCAGATAAGTCCCTTAGATCTAATTCACTTTCACTCGAACTTGAATCGGACATTATTCTTATTTATAGGTAAATAAATATATATTAAATTATTAATACGTTGAAGGTGGAAAAACCTTAAATTATTGCACAAAAAGTCTATCTTCACTCAGTGCCGTAAATAGGGCAGTGCCACCGGTGCCCAGGCACAGGGCGTAGACCCTGGGGGGGCGCAAGAATGGACAGACCAGGCAGGACTATTATTTTTTCGGTTTGCTCCTGATAAGTTCCCACTGCGCCCCTATAGTGCTCGATTCCAACACATACGTACCTGCATGCCAGTATCATCAAAAACATCTATTAAATTAGACAAAACATCGAGCTAATTTTTTTGGTAGACACAGTAGGTGGTATAATAGGCGAAGTGTCCACTTAACATCAGATGGCTCGTCTGCTTGTTTGCCCACACCTACATCAGTTCTTTAAAAAAATAGATTTTTCTTCCAAAATATTAGATAATTGGTCCACCAACACCAAGTTCCTTTGTGCTTTATTTTATCAACCTGAATGAAATAAAGTAAGCCTATACATAGCATTTCTCTATCTAGGGTACCTATAATATCTAAAAAAAAAAAACAAGGGCGCAGTTATAGAAGCTCGCACAGGGCGCAAAAAAGGCTATTTACGGCACTGTTCACTAATAGATAGAGTGATAAACAGTTATGGTCGAAAAAAAGAGTTTATTATTATTATAAGCAACTATACTGGTTGAAAATTTTGATTGAAAAATGAGGCATGAGGCGTAAATTGTAATATTCATGGCGTGTGGCACTTTTGTTCGCTACGTAACTCTATCATCTGCAGTGTTCATTTCTCTTTCATATAAATTCTTTACGAAGCAAGGTATTATTGAAATTAGAAGCAGGCATTGACTATTTGACTAATTGACTTTAAAACGGTCAGGTTAAATGTTCTATGCGCGAATGAGCAAATTAAATTGTAAATCAATTGGATAATGAAATAGTGCTCCATTCATTATTGGAGAGCAGCCATTGAATTATCAGAACCAGATTTTAAGTACTCGGTTAAAAGTGCTTTTGGCTTCACTTCTTCAATGAAGTTGTTCCAATAAATCTTTGTGGAAATCTCTTCTCTTTAAACAAAAATGCAATAATTGTAATGTTTACATGAAAAGATTTTATTTAATTTCTCGTAAAATCTTATTTCCTTGCCTTAGCTTTTATTTATATTACTAGCTGGCGCCCGCGACTTCGTCCGCGTTGAAAAAAAAAAGTAGCCTATCCTGTGTCCCGTACGTCTAAATGTTAATCTACCAAGTTTCATGAAAATCAGTTAATTCGTTTAAGAGTTATGGAGGAACATACATACTTACATACATACATACATACATACAGAAAAAAATTCTAAAAATGGTCAATTTAGTTTCAGTATCATGTATAGAGTCTATAAACACGAAATCTCTGAAAACAAAGTAACTTACTCCATGACCAACCCTTACAGATTTATTATTACTATTGATTATAATAGTTAATTTGCTACAGGTTAGCAGGACTTCACAATTGTCTTACTAGTAACAATTATCTTACTTGTAACCAGTGTATTACTAGTATCGAGTGGGTTTCCGTGGAGTCCATGTCATTGCTTGTATATTCCAGACCACTTGGGACCCTAAAGCCCACTGCTCTTTTTAGCCCAGAGAAAGTTAGCCTTTCAGCGAGATAATGCCGCCAGCGCTCTGAGTATGCTTCCTCGGGGGCCTAACTTTAATCCATGTTTAGGTTAGTTAAGCCGAATTCTATTTTCTGCTGATTTCATGTTCAGAAATGTCAGATATTCTCTGTTTACTGCTATTTTCTCGTTTGTTGTTAGCAAAAGACTTTAAATTTCAAATACAGTAATAAACAAAACAAATTTTAATTATACATAATATTTGTGTTCTTTACCAACAATTACGTACTCTTGAACATCTTTGTTCGTTTATTTAAAACGTTGTTTGTTTATTCGAAATCAGAAAACTCAGAAAGTACTTTATCGATCACAACTAAAGCTTTGTATACTCGTTGTCAGAGGTACAGGGTACATTGAATTTTGATCTATAGTTTGTTTTTTAATCTCATAGGCAAAAATGACATTACATTTGACATGCATTATATACATTTCATGTCATTTCATGGTATCATTATATGTGTCGTTCATTGTAAAAGTGGTGTAACTCCCTATTTTTAAAACCATCTTTTCTTACCTAATGGTATCACATTTAGTCATATCTTTCAATATAAAAGTGAAGTAACTCCAATAGTTGCATTAAAATCCCATAGATGAAAACAATGAATGAATGCTTATATTTTTTTCCTACACTATAATTCGCAAAAAGCTTGTTATTCTAAAATTCAGTTACAAGGAGATAGTTCACTTTTACAATGAACGACACATATGCAAACTTGACATTTGCATGTGTCATTTTTGTCTGAGATTAAAAAACAGAGCGTAGGGTACTTACATTTGACATTAAGGATAAACTATAAATAAATAAATGACTAAGGCGGGAAGAGTGAGAGTCGCTTGTAGAATGAAGTGAGCGGTTCACGTTGCGCACACACACATATTACGTGGACACTTTTCAGAAGCACAGGGCGCATCTGTGATTTAAATCTTTGATTTTAGAGCCATTTCCCTTCCCAATCCCTTATCCTAATATAGCCGGCAGTGCACTAGCAGGGCCTGTGACGTTGCTATCTATCCAGTGGTCCGTCAGCATATCTGCAGAAACAAACTCACTAATTGTGTGCGTTTAATATTATATTAGTTACTGCCAATATGAAAAGTTTGTTACCATGCCAAAAATGGAAGCAGCGATCTAATACACTATCAAATCAATATTATAGATAATCTTTAATATACGACTTCGAAAATCATTGAGCATGAAATATTAAAGAGCAAAACTCCAACCGAACACAGCTGAAATCGAATCAGAGTCTGGAATCCGTTATAACAACATGACCGATAAGCTAAGCCAAAATTCGCGTTGCGGCCAAGTGCCAATAAAACTTTGAACTCTACTACCATTTCCGTTTAGCAAAGTGCTGCACAACCACTGGGAAATGATCCTCCGAGTCAGCAATTCTCAAAATGCACTCACAAATAACGCGAATACAACAGTTTTTTGGAAAAGCTTTAGATTTTTCAATCGACGGCTAGACGGAATCAAAAATGGCCAAAATCGTCCTTATACTGTAATTAATATAATCATTAATATTATCATTTATTTTCAGACAAATTAAACCGTACGTTTAAATTACATTTAATCATCAATCAATCAATCATCATCAATACTAATAATAAATCTGTAATTGTAGTTATTGGTATGTATGTTCCTCCATAACTCTTAAACGAATTAACTGATTTTCATGAAACTTGGTAGATAAACATTCAGACGTACAGGACACAGGATAGGCTACTTTTTTCTTTTTCAACGCGGACGAAGTCGCGGGCGCCAGCTAGTAATAAATATGTAAGTGTAGGTATTGTATGTATGTATGTTCCTCCATAACTCTTAAACGAATTAACTGATTTTCATGAAACTTGGTAGATAAACATTCAGACGTACAGGACACAGGATAGGCTACTTTTTTCTTTTTCAACGCGGACGAAGTCGCGGGCGCCAGCTAGTAATAAATATGTAAGTGTAGGTATTGTATGTATGTATGTTCCTCCATAACTCTTAAACGAATTAACTGATTTTCATGAAACTTGGTAGATAAACATTCAGACGTACAGGACACAGGATAGGCTACTTTTTTCTTTTTCAACGCGGACGAAGTCGCGGGCGCCAGCTAGTAATAAATATGTAAGTGTAGGTATTGTATGTATGTATGTTCCTCCATAACTCTTAAACGAATTAACTGATTTTCATGAAACTTGATAGATAAACATTCAGACGTACAGGACACAGGATAGGCTACTTTTTTCTTTTTCAACGCGGACGAATTTGCGGGCGCCGACTAGTATTAAACATAAAGTAACGTCCTCTAAGATAACTTCGAAATAAGAAACGAATAATAATAATAATAATAAAGCTTTTTTATTTCCATAGCCTATAACTAGTAAATTACAATTACAATATATACATTTCCTTTTTTTTTTAAAAACCATGGACCCCTTCTGGGTAAAAGCCTCCTCCAGCCCTCTCCATTTCTCTCTGTCTTTAGCCAAATGCATCCAGTCACTTCCAGCGAATGCAACAATGTCATCCTTCCACCGTTTTCTTGGTCTGCCTCTAAGTCGATTTCCTGTCGGGCCTGGCCATTTTGTTGCTTGCAATGTCCAAAAAAAAAAAAAAAAAAAAGAAACGAATAATCATTTTAAATATACAATAGCAATAGAATGCACAGTGTACATAATAACGATCACGGCTAAAGTGGAGACGGACTATTTTAATAATGCAGCACGAATAGGTACTCCCTCAACTAGACTGCTGCAATTCAAATGAAAGAAAATTGTACCGAGTCTCCGTTACGTACCGGAGAGCTGAATTTATGCCAACATTTTTAACAGGCGAGCCGGATACTTTGTCAGTCCTCACAATTTATTCACTTAAGTCTTTTTAAAACTTTGTAAATGCGTAATAACTCATCTCGTTCCTAGAAGCGGACAGATAAAAGATTCTTTTGTCATATGACATAATCCTTAATAAGAGGATATCTGCGAGTTCGTGCTGGAGATTTAAAACCTCCCTACCTCGAACTAGTTAGTACCTCGGTCGTACTAGTATTAAATACCTAAAACTTTGCTATACAACGAGGTAATAATGCAGTTAGCAAGGTTAAAACCCTGCCCAATGCCTATGTCCTCGGATTCATGCCCAATCGTACCTTCTGTTTTGTTCTATATTTAAAGTTTTGTAGAAGTTTCTTTAATCAAGAATACGATATCGATTTATAGAAGACAGAGAGATGGTACATACAATATATTATACATTATTTTCATCTTGTTCAGCGCCTTCGAAGTGTCACGTTAAGCTTCCGACAACTTGACATTCAACTTAGTATTTTATTAGAAACTAGCTAGCGCCCGCGACTTCGTCCGCGTTGAAAAAGAAAAAAAAGTAGCCTATCCAGTGTCCTGTACGTCTAAATGTTTATCTACCAAGTTTCATGAAAATCAGTTAATTGGTTTAAGAGTTATGGAGAACATATATACATACATACAATACCTACACTTACAGATTTATTATTAGTAGTATTGATATCTACTGAAATCAATTTCAAATGTTCTAGATTACAAAGGCAACATTCGACTATAAGAGACGAGTATTTATTTAACATTTAAATCTCTTTTTAGATATCAGCGCAATAAACATTACAAGTAATAACCCGCGAAAGTCCCCATTTTAACAGACCTCATAGTCTATGTGTCAAATCTATGTATTACAAAACGAGGGGGTTGGAATTTCTAGACAAGCTTAAGCAGGTTAGTAGGTAATACAAACCTAATATTTTAATTCAAATCAGCAGCTATGTTATACCATAAGGGTCAGCGCGCACCGACGGAGTGGCGGCGAAGAGACTAATGAGCTATCATTTGAAAATCGACTTTAGTTTCACCGAAGCTGAAGCTTCACCGAGCACCGCTCGACCGGGCTTGCCGACGCGAGAGTATTTTTTTTTTATTATACCACTTATTATATCACATACCTACTGAAGTAACTAAAGTCGATTTTCAAATGATAGCTCATTAGTCTCTTCGCCGCCACTCCGTCGGTGCGCGATGACCCTAAACTGTCTGTATTAAAATCTGAAGCGCTCGAGTATTACAAAATGAGAATCGTCAAAAATATTTTTTGCATTTTCAAAAAGCTGCCACGAGCTTGCGTTACATCCGAATCGTCTGAATTTTAAATGGGAGCTTAGTTTAAGTTCACTTAACATCTCTTCTGAAAATCTGATGCGCTCGAGTTGTATTTAAAATTTCACCCCTGCCCCGCCAACCCCACCAACCAAACCGTCAGATTAATACATATCCGTTATCGGAGACACGTGGGGTATATACATTAGCAATATCTGACGCGCTCGAGAAAATCCAAAAATCCCCTCTTGGGCTCCCCTACCATTATGCAAGGCACGCGGATAATATGCAATTCATAGCTCCATAATAAGTAGTTTCTGAACGAAATATTCTATTTTCGAGACGATATTACAAATAATATCATAATTAACTTTTAAAACACAGGTAAATATTTCATCGTATGGCAAATTAAATAAAGATTAATGTTATAAATTAATTAAAAATTTCCTGGCCGCACTCGCCGGCCATTTCCCATTTCCTAGTTGACGAAGTGATCTAACTATACCTAATAACTTCTACAGGTTCGATTGATGTGAAATACTTCGGTTCGTATTTCACATCAATTTGGTTCGGTTGATCTGGTATACTTTTACTTCGGTGGTATTTCCATGACATGGAAACCTTGATCTGATGCAGCAACATCAAGTAGTCTGTAGATCTCATCAGAAACTTACATTATATATAAGAATTTTCTTAGAATTTATACGTATATAAATTAAAATTATACATGCGGTAATATTTGTTAAATAGATCTGTACGGAAGATTGCTGAAACAAAAAAAGTCTTATACATATATATTCAACTGAAGCTGTGGTTAGCTTAAATTCCATCGGAAACAAAGCGAAGTGAAAAAACTTGAAACTTCCGAACTGGGTACTCTTAAGACGCAAAAGTTTAAGTTTAAACCGTTCAATGTGAATTAAAACTTTTGACAGTCTCATTAAAATCGACAATAAAACCGTGTCGAATGTGTGCTCAGCTCTGTTACTATAAAATGAAAACAGTATAAAAACTCTTAAAATTTTGCAAAATAGGAAAAGTTTCCATTTAAAGTTCTTCCACACGATACAATTTATGAATAATTTGAGTAAATTGACAATCGAATTATTTTTGTGGATTGAAATTGACCAACAAATAAAATTGAAGGTCATGGAGGTCATTGGTAGGAGAGGACCGCTTGATACGATTGTAACAAATCAAAGATTTTAAATCGAAAGATGCGGCGTAATCTCCTGGCGCCATACTAAAAACACACCGAAAATTCTTAACAATGGGTTGGGCGCAGGCGCTCAACCCAACTACAGTTGCACGCCAGCTACAGTGAGTGACGGTCGCTTGTTGAGAGCGTCGCTATCGTCACAGTCACGTTTGATGTAAGGAATGTGTTTTCTGTGTTTAAAAGTGTTTTTAGACAAAGGTATATGTATTTTATACTTTTGTCTTTAGTATAATGTATGTTGTATTTTGTAACACACTTTCGCTAGTAATGCCGCATCTCTCGATTTAAATCTTTGTAACAAATAGGTTGGTGTGGATGCTAATTGGCTAAATTCGAGTTTAGTGACTTCGCTCATTGCAAGAGTCAAAGCGGCATCGAGGCAGAGGCGCCTCGGACGCAGCCGTGCCTCCACCTCGACTTAGCGCCCTATACATAGAAAATATAGAGGTTGCGATGAGTAGAAAGAAAGCGCGCTGGGCGCTCTGACTCGACTCCGCCTCGACTCACAGTAAGCGAACGCCAATATGATTACATAGAAAAATATAGAAATGGCGCGCCTCTTAGTACGGAGTCTCGACGCCGCCTCGACTGATCTCCAGTGAGCGGAGTCCCTTAGGATCCATATAACGTATTTTATTGTTTTGTCTTTAATTATTTTCTTTCGTACGATTGTAGTCAATTCAATTAACAATCTGATAGCGGAAGAAAAAACTATTTATGGAAACCTGTAGTATAGATGCTACCTATAGAAGTTTTCGAGTTGGTACTTAGTGTTATTATTAAAGTCTCTGAGTAAATGATTTAAATAATAGTCTAGCATGGTCGTAAAACGAATGAAAAATTCTTATCAGAATTTCTTGGCTAACCTATACAACAAGTAATATTTATTTAGTAAAATGAGTTACATTACTGTTTGTCTACTCTAACTGTAGCATAGAGATCTACATTCGTTAGCGTCATTATTGTGAAAAGCTTTTTATTCGCTTTTGTTTTGTATTTCAAATGCGCATACCGTTTATATTTGTGAGTAATAATAATATAGTAAAATGTACTCTGTTTTCTGTTATTAAATTGCACGTTACATTTTAAACTTGTTACATTTATTCTAAAAAACATTTTTATTTTCATTTTGTTTATACCTGACGGTATAATAAAATAGCTGACGGATTTTATTACAGTTGTCATCATTGGAAAGATCAATAAACGAGGAAGGTTTGTGTGTACAATTTGCAAAAAAAATCGCTTCCGTGGGAAGTCAGGAGCGGGTCGCTAGTATAATGAAATAATAATTCTTATACTTACATACATACTTATACTGGAAGAAAACTAATATTCTGGTTTAATATCACCATCTTAAGTCAGTATGTAAACACAACAATCTAATAAGAATCTAATGAATATCGGCGTCTCTTTGTTATTTCCGGGAAAACATCTTCTTGATCACATTTGCAGTTATTTTTCTTGGCTGGGGATCGTACGGGACACATATTTTTCTTCTATATTATATATCGGGAAATTCAATTATCGCATCGTAGCTTATATTATAGTTAGTTTGGCTGCCGTTTGCGAAGACAACAAACGTAACGAGCAAAATCAATAGTGCTTCGGGCGGTTAGAGCGCTTGCAAAAGAACCGACTACCCTCTTTTAAATCTTACCACTATTGCTTTATTGAAAACGAATTGTTCTAAATGAAAAGCGCTTGTTTCTAGTGTTTCTTGTGATATCGGTAAACAAATTCTCCAATTACTAGAAAAATGACTTTCTCTTTATCCTTTCGTCTGTAAGTTTCATATAGAATTCTTACTTTATTTCCTGAAAATTGGTTCTTTATATAAATGTTATTGGAATTATTTAGGTCATATTAAAAAAAGGAAAATGTGTTTCCTTTTTTTAACCAAAGATTTAAATCAAGAGATGCGGCATTACTAGCGAAAGTGTGTTACAAAATACAACATACATTATACTAGACAAAAGTATAAAATACATATACCTTTGTCTAAACACACTTTTAAATACAGACAACACATTCCTTACTTCAAACGTGACTGTGACGATAGCGACGCTCTCAACAAGCGACCGTCACTCACTGTAGCTGGCGTGCAACTGTAGATGGGTTGAGCGCTTGCGCCCAACCCATTGTTAAGAATTTTAGGTGTGTTTTAGTATGGCGCGAGATTTAAATCTTTGTTTTTAACATATTACTCGTACACATGCTAGTTGAGACAGAGTAGGGAAAAATAATCAGCACTTATTAAACTAAAAAACCATATCAAACCCAATAATGGCAACCGACCAACTTACGGAAAACCACTCTGGTTATAAATTTGGTTAAATTGAGGGATAATAATAATAATAATGATCTAAATAATAATGATAAAATATTAATAAATCAATATTTGATGACAACATTGATTTCTATAGTTGACTGTACATCAAGGGAACAACGGAAACTGTGTGACATCGCTCTTGAACTTTCCAATAATGTCTGAAACTGAAGTTAGGAATATTTCAATAATAGCTTCCAGTTTCAAAGTGCAGGTGTTAAAGCGATTCGACCACAAATTACGTATAGTTACAAGCACGTTAGACGACTTTCTTACAACATGTATAATAATCACAGCCACTAATAAAACATTTATTTCTCCTTTTACTAATGATATTACATAAAATTATGAATCAATAATTAAATAAATCTTTCATTGATATTTTTCCATATTGTTCCTACCGAGCATCGTTTTATATTGCGTGGAAACCGGTAACCGTACAACTCAGAAATAAATATTTTGACGACAAAGCCATGTTGATTTAAAGTGTGGTGGTCGCCGCGTGTATTGTTCGAAACTTCGCAGTATTTCGAATTGGTTGACCCTAACCAAAACGATGAAACCTACGAATGATAGCTTTTTTATTTTTTCCTAATCCGAATTGGAGTTATGCTTTTTAAATAGAAATGCATGGCTCAATATTACCTGGGTGCACTACGGGGAATTATTTTATTTTTCTTGATTCACCCACTTGATTCAATATTTACTTTTTTTAATGTCAGACAGACTGAAAGTCCACTTGATGGTAGGTGGCTGCCGTCGCCTATAACATAAGCAACACCACAAATACAGCAAGTGCGCTGGCGACCATAGTACACAGGATTCAGGATAAGGAATTAGGAAGCGATAAGGAAAATGGGCTCTGGTATAACTCACTCACCGAAACACAAGAGCACGCGTGCTGTTACTCGTTATTCAAGATGGACTTCTATAAGCTTCCCAAATTACCGCGAAACGCAGTGTGCCCCTGCCACTACTTTCCAGTACCAGAGCCAACAGCTTTGAAAAGTTTATTACCAAAGTTGGCTCTGCCGAGAATCGAATACGAGACTCTTTAGATAGTAGAGCATTAAGGCCACTCATCCAATGAGATAAACAAAATGGTTCAAAAATGAAAATGGGTCGTCGTCAATGGGTTTTTTTACACCTCATAGATTTTTCATTTCATTCATTCATACTCATAGATTTTACAGTATAGATGAATAGGGAAGTAAAAGTTTTCTACCTTTTTTTCTATTTGCTACACCTAATATCAGTGTTGGCTTTTGTACTTCAGAAACCTTGCAACAATTGTTTAATGTCTTACTTAAAGAGGAAAAAAATTATAAATGTGAAATTTGTGGTTCTTGACTTGAAAACTTGTGTGATTCTGAAGCCAGAGGTTGCCATCGTTTGCAACTGCTGGACGTATTATATCTGTTTACAGATTTACTTAAACTGCTTGAGTTAAAAAGTATTAAAGAGTCCAAACTAGAATTTTGGACGCTTTCATTGGCGATGAAACAACGTAAGCGATATTTTATAAAATCAAAACAGTAATTAGAGGAGCGTCAATCATCTCGCTGTCATCCCTTCCCGTTCATTGCACCATCAATATCCTTTATAGACATTTCTGATGAGCATTAATCGAATCTATCAAAGGACATTCTAAACCTGACGCTCGAGTGATGAGGTATTTAATGTTGATTACAATTACAGCTGACACAGAAACAAGCCACAAGTTTCCGGTATGTCGATGACAAAATTATTCGAGATATTATTATTTAATAATTATATTGAAAATGGGCTGTGGCATCCTTTATATACTCGCCGAAACACTGTTTTCATATTTATTTATGAATACTGTAAAATCCGGACTAATATTATAAATACGAATATTATATATAAAACGAAAGTTTTTATGGATGTTTGTCACGCAAAAATTACTGAGTCGATCACCATGAAATTTTGCATACACGTTGTCTGGGACACCAGAAAGGACATAGGGTACCTTTCATCGTTCAACGCGGACGAAGTCGCGGGCACCAGCTAGTTCATAATAATTACTAGCCGTTGCACGCGACTTCGTCCGCGTAACTTTATAAAATATAATACATTCGTGTCTGTGAAACCATGGAAACACACATACAATATTTCAACCCAATCGGTCAAGCCGTT
Organism: Synanthedon formicaeformis; assembly: GCA_945859745.1. Classification (NCBI taxonomy): domain Eukaryota; kingdom Metazoa; phylum Arthropoda; class Insecta; order Lepidoptera; family Sesiidae; genus Synanthedon; species Synanthedon formicaeformis. Next base: position 2,698,619 of record OX243964.1, read on the forward strand.
TAGTAGTTGACATGCCGACAGCAGCGCCACCTACCGGGTCCAAGTGTATTTTTAAATCATCCTGGAAACCATCGAAATGGCCATATAAAATTTCAACCCAATCGGTTCAGCCGTTTAGAAGTTATGGGAAAAAGTTAAGTACCTTGTCCTATTACCCGTTTTCTCGTAGGAATGAAAGATTTTCCCGCGGTAAAAAGTAGCCTATGTTCATCAGGGATAATGTCGGCTTCTAATGATAAAAGAATTTTTCAAATCGCTTCAGTAGTTTCGGAGCCTATCCAATACAAACAAACAAACAATCAAATCTTTCCTCTTTATAATATTAGTATAGATGAATCTACGAATATATACTATTATATAAAACTGAAGTGTTTGTTTGTTTGTTTGGTTGTTTGGTTGAACACGCTAATCTTAGATATTAGGCTATACTATACAGTTACGCGGGCGAAGTGAGTGCAGCAGCTAGTCTGAAATAATCACAAGAGATTACCAAATTCTACAAAGTGTAACAATGGCCTGGTTTTGAATAATGTCCTTTGGCTAGTTATAATCTACAAATATCCTAAAGCTGGAACTTCAATAATTGTATGCCAGTATATAAGTTTGGGCCTTTTGTTACACGGTCGTGCAGTGTCCTCGTTAACTCGACACCCCTTACAACTACAACAAACAAAACTAATAATAAGTCACATTGAGGACCATCAGGAGAACTACACTCGCTGGAGCTATTCATGTTCCCGCTAGCGAAAGGTCGTGTGTTGTGGGCATCGAAATACTACAATGGAATTTGCGTCACAAATGCCAAAGCGGCACATAAAAAGAACGCCTTTGACAGAATCATGGCGGAGTCTTGCCTTCACGCATCAATGGTAAAAGGTAATAACGATCAACTTCTACTATTTCATTTTAAACTCTAATGGGTTGACGTAAAGTCACATTTTCTTTAAATTACGTACTTATTATTATGTTTGTTTTGTTATAAATGACAGTTCATGCTCTACGCATATGTCACTTTTAAATGTTCCATAAAATTCGTAGTGTTTTGTATGGCACGCGGGTTCCATGTTGTAGTAGTTTGATGGTTGTGGGTATTCAGAAACAAAGTAAGCTACTTTTGCTTGCAAAGTGAACTACGGAATCAGTCATAGGTGAACATGAACTAGCTTTTGCTTGTGACTTCCTCCGCGTTCCTTTATTCAACTCTTCATTTATTCATTAAACCTTATTCATTATTTAAAATATATTACTCATGCGTTTTTGTCAGCCATTGAGTTTTGTCGCGTTAGGCAGTTTATAGGGTACAGTTGCAGAATGCAGAACATACAGTTATGACGACGGTCCATTTGATGGTAAGTGGCAAGCAACGCCACATGAGCTTCAAGTGGCTGGCGACTGTAGTAGGAAAGAGGATAAGGGATTGGGATATGGAAATGGGCTCTGGCATACTTTACTCACTCACGGAAACAGTACATATACTTACTGTTATTTCACAGTGGTCTTCTGCGAACGCAGTGACTGCTGACTGCGAAACGCAGTGTGCCCTGCCATTACTCTAAAGAAAACGCTATAAACTTTATTTTATTACACATTTATTTAGTATAAAAAATACAATAAAATATTAATTAAAATAGATACGTGCAAAATACAGTATTATCTCGTTAATTTGTTCGGCACAAGTGTCAAAACTTAGGTCTCTAATAAATAATCACCGTCATATTATTGATACAATGTATTTGGTTCATACAATAGTCGTGAGCTTTCCCCAAGGTTATATCTTAAAATACATTACTTAAAAACTACTTGCAAATCAACATTTTATTAAAGGCAATGTAACAATTAAAGTATTCTCTAAACATAACTCACCACGTTTAATAATTTCCCAAAAAATTAAAATGTAATTCAATACTTGTATTCTTTTAAAACGATCTTAAATATTTTTGTGAAAATGTTCAGCAGTATTTCTCAATATTATTTTACACCACGGTTTTGAAATTACAATTATAAAATCAGTCTTTGCCTTTTTTTCTTTGTGGGTCGAAACTTTTGGCGTATTATTAATACACCTTCATATAAATTACAAATTAATAAACCTTACAAAGTATTAAATTTAAAAGACTAGATATATTTTACATTACAGTACTTAAATAAAAACAGAAATAGGAAATTCGTTTTTCTGTACTTCTTTTGTTAACAATATTGACATTTTAAAAAATAACGGTTTTATAAAATATACCGTACATTTAGAAATTTTAGAAACTTAATTTTTATAATCATTTTAAATGAAGATTTGTTGTTTGAGATTATTTATATTGTTTAGATCTTGTTTTTAAAATACTAACTAATTTAATGATACGGTTTTCACTAACGGAAAGATCAACCAATGAGGAAGGTTGTGATGTGTATATAATTTGCAGAAAAAATTGCATTCGTGCGAAGCCGAGGGCGGTAGTATGTATAATTTATAGAATACCAATATTACTATAATATAATGAGATAAGTAATTAAAATATGAATTAAAAACTATAAATGCTCATTCAAGTAACCTAATTAACTTATATAAAAAAAAAAACTTTTAATATATGTAAAAAAACTATGTTTACGGAGGAACACAAGTCTATTTATTTAAAACTTGTGTTATAAATTATATTATATAAAATAACTATTTTTAAAGACTCAAAGTTGTTCTTAATATGTATACTTATCGTTAGCCCTGTTTTTGAGATTTTAAGATTTGCCCTTATTTTCTTCGTTCTTGATAACTTCTTCGTCTACTACGTTATTAGTGAGATCAAACCCCCCGTTTAAAACTTTCATTTCTTCGCCACCTTCCAAATCATTTGTCACGTTCTTCGTGTCATTTGTAACTACTTGGTTTAAATTGACTGCGGCCTCATCGTACATGTCTCCTTGTAGCTGAATTTGTATCTCCCTCAAGCTTTTACCCTTGGTTTCGGGCACGAAGAAGAAAACAAATAAGGCTCCAAGGAAACAGACCCCAGCAAATATTAAGAACACTCCGCACAGTCCAAAACTGTCTTTAACCAATTGGTATCCCTTGGCCACAACAAAACCTAATACACCACCAAATATGGTCAAAGACGTGAGCGCAACCGTCTTTACGTTTAAAGGGAATATTTCGGCCGGAACAATTTGGATGATAGAGTTGTAGCCAATAGTGGAGATTATGTTCGAAGCTATGATGCCAGCAAATGTGACAAAACCATAGGGACTCAAAGTGCTATGGTCCAGTCCAACGACTTCTTGTAAGAAGAAATACACACCGACGACAGCCAACGACACGCTCGTTCCGAGAAATGAGTACAGGAATAACGGACGACGTCCTACTTTGTCCACTAAAATCGATGAAATCATCCCTGTAAAGTTAAAAAATAAACTCAATAACATTAACATTAAATAACAACATTAACAATTCCCATCAAACAACTGTAACTTATTCTTTTGAAATGATTTCTTAACGTTGTTGAATTTTTGTTTATCAATTAAAAAACACCATCTGACGCAGGTTCATTGAAAGTGTCCCCTAACAACGCTGCACGTTCATTGAAAGTGTCCCCTAACAACGCTGCACCCGTGTGCAACGCACAGCGCATACCCTGCACCATAGGAAAAGTACCACTGCTGGACATAGGCCTCCTTTACAATTTTTCCAAAAGGACCAGTGGCTCTAATGAGGTCGTCCATCCATCTTGTGGTTGGAAGTCCTACCCTACGTTTGCTGGTCCGTGGTCACCATTCAAGAACGTTCCGCTCCAATTCGGAGTCTAATTTGTCTATCGATCTCCTCATTTCTGATTCGATCACGCAGAGAAACCCATAGCCCTTTCCATAGTTCGTTGAGTAACCTTGACCTTTTTTACAGTTAGAGACTACATTTCAGCGCCTTATGTCATAACTAGCTGGCGCCCGCGACTTCGTCCGCGTTGAAAAAGAAAAAAGTAATGTTTATCTACCAAGTTTCATGAAAATCAGTTAATTCGTTTAGGAGTTATGGAGGAACATACATACAGAAAAAAATTCTAAAAATCGTCAATTTAGATTCAGTATCATATTATATAGAGCCTATAAACACGATATCTCTGTAAACAAAGTAACTTACTCCATGACCGACCCTTACAGATTTATTATTAGTATTGATAACGGACAAGCGTTACATACCGTTAATTAAAAATGTATCATCAAGATAATGTATAACTCACCGATAACAAATCTGACAACTCCAAACACTATGAATACAGTCGCCAACTTCATTTTAGAATGACTCTCTTCCATTATTCGACCCAAATATTGCTGAACCGTCACAATGCCGGACAAAATCTGTGTCACTTTTAATCCTGTAATCAGCAAAGACAACAAACGCGTAATAATAATATATATATTTTATGTAAGTCTTGTCTTATAAAGTCCACTTTGATACATAAAAAATAAAAACGCTACATAAAAAAGGCTCTGCTATCATAAAAAAGGATCTGCTATCATCACACGCGCACCTTATACGGAAGGAATACCCTTTCTACTACTAAAATACTTTCCTACTTTACTATCTCTTTTCAGACGTAATAGTTAACTTTGTTGTTTCATACGAAATTTATAGGATAAAATTTTAGTTTTCATTTTTAATATTAAGTAACTCATTCCACTATCTTTTCAATTACATACCATATTATGAAAGTGCCTCATATCTCAAGTTTCGAAGACATTGCAATCTGTTCTTTGTGCTGCCACAGTGTTATGTATCGTCTACCATTGTTTTTAAACTTTTTAAAGTTACTAACTTTTTGCCTTATGCATTACCATGTCTTACCTGTAGCAATGATGATTGCTTTCCTATATTGTTTGCCCGTAAACAACTCCTTAGCTGTGGTCGAATGACGCATTTCGTTGCGTACATCTGATTGCATCTGCATTAAATCTTCTTCTAATGTCTGTAAAATGATATGAAGGTTAGTCGCATCTTTTCTAAATCAAAACGTGGATTAGAAACTTGTGAGGATATTTTCAAAAATTGTACTCAAAAATTAAAATCGTTATAGGGTATTATCAAATGCTCATCCAAATGCTCTTTGAATTAAAACTCATGTAGACATAAATTTAAAAAAAAAAATTTACAAAGAACACTTACTTTATCATCCTTATATGACCTTAGCCTCTTCAATTCCTTTCTCGCTTGATCAACTTTTTTATCTTTTAAAAGGTAATAAGGCGACTCAGGTATCCACCAACAGGCGAGAAGGTAAATCGGGGGCAAAACCAGAATCATCGAATTCAAAGTTTGATACGACACGAACGGACCAATAACCATTATAACTAAATTCCCCAAGTTGAACATGATCTTGGTGAAAACCGAAAGCGTCCCCCTGATGTCCTTGTCCGATATCTCGACCACGTATATTGACACGATCTAAAAAATTGCGATACACACTGTAAATACACAATATGGTAAAAGTTTCTAGGAACCAGGAGTCATATACGAGTACTAACAATACTTATCATTCCAGTGCCGACGCCCAACAGAAATCTTGTCACATAAATTAGCCATGCTTCTGTAGTGAACACGACGATTATCTGTAAATTCATACTAATATTTATAAATGTGAATGTAACTGCCTTTTCACGCCTACTACACCGATCATCACGAAATTTTGCATACACGTTGTCATGGATACAGGGAAGGAAATAGAGGAAATAGAAATATAGAAATATCTTTCATGCAAAAAAGAGATCTGTTCCCGACGGATCTTTTAAAAATAAAATAAAAAAACTAACGCCATGCCAGCAACAAGAGGTCAAGCGTTATAAGGATTATAATTTTTTTTATTTTTCAACGCGGACGAAGTCGCGGGCACTAGCTAGTAGCATTATAATGTAGGTGTAACTATCTAGATATTCTAAGTATATTATAATCTAATTTCCTCGCCCTTGACATTCGCTTGTTATCTTTTTATGTGCTTGCACTGAACGCGCTAGAATTGAACCGAGCTATGGCTTTAAATACCTACAAAACAACATTTATATAAATACATAATACAACACAATAAATACATAATTTGTTTTAATTTTCGTCAGTCTAATTTTCATCCAATTTCAACCTTGCTTAGCTAATATTTTACGATCTAAATAGAGGCATTAGTCTGTGGCGATACTCCACAGTTATACAACCTCTCCGACTAACACTGGCATAGAAGATTTGAAAAATCAAGAATAGATTCGAAAATATGAAAACGAATAAACTGTCATGTCAAATTTGTGTATAAAAGGGGTTGTCAACATTTTGTAATTATTATTGTGCTATAGTTTTTCAACCGGACTTTTGCTATGTACATAGGCTAATTTTAAAATGTAATTATTGTCAATTCTATCAGTTAATATAATATTCAAGCTATTAAGTATTTCATTTGACTACATCCGAATGCATGCAAAAGCATAAATGTGGTACTCCTGATGTCCCACAAGTCATTTATAGTTTATTGTCACTAATTTTTCGTGCTGCGATCTCTATAGAAATGTTGTTGCAATCGATATTACTTGATACAATAACAAGAATGCAATCATCTCCTGAATCAATTCATCCTTATGTGAATTTTATTTAGGCTAAAGTCTATAATTTTTATATACTTAGGGATCTTCTATATCTTATATCTTTTATACTAACGATCTACTCCGTCTTGTCCAGGATGCAATTGTTTTTATATACACAAACCTTTCTCGTTTATATCTACTTATAGGGCTTACCAATAATTCATACACAAAAACCTTATAAAATTTTAAAAAGTAAAATAGTCACTTACATTGCCAATAACATTGGGTACGGCACTACCGAGCAATGTGGCTCGTCTTCCAACAGTATCGGAGAGATATCGCGTCACCAAACTGCCAGCCACAAAACCAGGGGAATTCACAGCCAGCATCCATCCAATCTGGTGCTATTTTGTAGACAAACAGAAATGTGTAAATCTAGGAACAATTCCACTTGGAAACTTCGGGAGAAAGTACAAGTTATTCAATTCAATTAAGCTTTTGAAAACGGACGAGTACGCAAGGCTGAATTTACAATATAGGGCCACAAGGAGCTAGGAAGAGTCAACCAAGTCAAGGTGCCTGTCTTGACCAGACGGTTCAAGACAGGCACAAGTTTTCTGAGCTGACGGCCAACTTCCAGTAATGGAAAAGCTCTTTAAGAAGAAGAAAAACTTAAAATATATTAGTAATTCTTACACTTTAGGTACCTAGCTAGGTATTTAGGTAGGTGTCAAGTAGGGATTGATTTCAAACTTCAAAAAAAAAATTAAGTAAATAAAAAAAACTTCCATAAGTTAATAAATATGTACTTAATATTAATTAATTCAAAAACAGAATTAATATAAAATAATAAAAGTTACCTCGTTTATTTCAACGCTTGTCTCATTGTTGTGAAATTTAGGCAGAACTAAAGACGGCCAAGCTGAGGACACACCAAGTGTCAAGCAAGCAAGTGATACTGTAACGAAACAATAAATAAACTCAGCTGTGTCATGAAAAGACTAAAAATTTCCTATTAAATTTTTTTATCACTTGAATGTTATGCGAATAACGGAAATAACAGCCTCATTGTTCATTCTTTATTTAACTTAAGGGTCAATATAAATAAAATTAAACTAAGCAGGTTAAAATTAATACATTCTCGATAACGAAAAAAATTAGGTGCATGTAAAGGAACACGCCACTATACATCTCTACATAAACAGCATCAAAATACGCTACGTGTGGTTTAGGAGGCGTTAACGGATGTACCTACAGACAGACAGACAGGCACCAGACAGGCACGGAAAGCGATTTTTTTTAATAACGTAGACAGTAATTAACTGGCGAATTATTATTGTCTACAATTTCATATAAAAAATTTATGAAAATATAATTATTAATATTAATTCAGTAACTCTAGACTGACTAGGGTCACTTTGGAAAAAGTCCAATGCCCGATTACGTAAAAACTATTAGTGTTATCAATAAACTTTATATCACCGTTTTTGTAGAGAATTTTCCATTCTTTCTTTTTTATAAGTATACCTCATAGCGGTAAGATCGACAGTAACGAAGATATAGGCAAAAAACCGAAAAAAGGTAACTATTTTGGCTGTCAAAAGTTATGCCCACCTCTGGACTCGTGGGACTTTTCAGGTGTTGCTTGGGGAGCTAACAGGTACGTGTATACAAATTTTCAGCTTGGTTGGAGCTTGGTAGTACCGGAATTGTATTGTATATAGATTTATGTAAAAGATACAGATAGTAATAAATTTTACCAGCGAATGTTGCGAAAAACTGCGTACGTCTCTTAAATTGCTTCATTATTATAACTTGTTTTGACTGGTTTTCAACTGCAATCTGAATGGCTTACACAGACTGAAAATAAAACGGAAATTGTATGTACAAACCAGGGTTCGCATTCGCATTAATCAATGCGAATCTTTTTCGGATGCCGAATGAAGCTAATCCTAAATCTGGCAGATTTCTCCAGGATGAATTGTGAAATTCATTTTTTACTAAAAGCTTGACTACTTACTCGTAATAAGATTTTTTTTAAATGATTTCAATTCTCTGTTTATTCGTAAAATATGCGTTTTTACGTAAGACTTGCTGGTGCCCGCGACTTTGTTCGTGTTGAAAAATGAAAAATATAACACCTGTGAAATATATCTTGTCGCGGCGAAAGTGGCGCCCATTTTTTTATATTTTTAGACGATCTGTCGGGAACCTAACATTTTTTCAAGATAAACAGTAGATATGTTAATACAATTAATAATATGTGCAAAATTTCATCCAAATCTGCCGTTTCTGAGATTAGCGTGCACGATTTTATTATATTATATGTATAGAAATAATATTATTGACTACCTCATACAATTGGAAACGGAAATGGATTGACCGACATAAATACCTTACTATGCGGTTTTCCGTTCACTTGCAATTTTTTATTTATTAAATTCAATTATACACTGAAATTGCATCAATACAAGCTCACGTGTGGCGATAAGCTTCGAAAGAGACGAGACAACGGAAATTCGCGCCGTTATCGGTGATAATGATAAAGATAGATACGATTAAAAAATATAATAAATATAAATATTACATAATATTATGTCGTCTGTCGAATCGCCCATTCGCTGATAGATAGGTATGTCCCTTTCATCCTCACGTAACGTAAATAAAAATTGAAGTAATTATGAACTCAAAAACCGCTCAGCCGATTTTAATTCGGTTTTCTCTTATGGAATATTATTATTTTCTTATGTTAAGGTAGACAGACAGGCTGACGGTCCACTCGGCGGTAGGTGCCGTAAACCGTTGCCTAAGCATAAGGAGATAAGGAAGGGATCTAGCATTTCTTACTCACTCACTGAACTTATTGAACTAAAAGCATGAAATTGTCTAACAAGTGTACGAAAAACCATACGGTCACTTGTCACTTCATGTACGAAAATAAAATAATAATATAGTTTAACCAACGAAGTTTAACCATTCAAAAATATCTGCAGACATATCGTTTGTATATGATAACATAAGCCAACATTCTCAGAACTTCATGGTGTGGAAATAGGTAATTCATTGTCATATTATGTGTGGAATTCTATTTGTAAAAACAGTCCTAAAAATTGCAAAATCAAAATTACATATACGAAAACTAATATACATATAATACATATATGTATATACGAATAGAGAAAAAAACCAAATACATCTAACTAATTAGTGAACTTTTGAAGTTTAGCTATTTCCATACCAAATTTCAGAGACTTTAGCCTTGAAAAGGTAACAAAGAAACATAGTTAGTTATACCTTATACATTTTAGTAGGTGTGAATTACAGAAAAACAGAATTACAGCTATATTAAATAAATTAATAAGTAACCAACAATCCAACTTACACGGTTAAATTAAAGTACCAAACATCACACTTTTCATTAAAGAAGCATTGCTTTTTAACTATTCAAACTCATTTCATTTATTCAGAATTAAAAACTGCGCGAACGAAATACGACGACCGTAGCCTTCGAAAATACTCCACTCACTGATTGCTGAATGAGCGAAGTGTCGAGCGAACCACAACATGCGCGCGCGCACATTTATAAATATGTAACTGATAAAATTGCTATAATACTCAATTTTATATGCACGAGACGTAAGGTCTCAGTAATTATATATAGGTAGTATACGCATTTACATCAGTGTGTATTAAGAACAATGTGCCGTCTACTATGTATGAATCTGTGAGCTCGGCAATAAAAAAGTCGGGGATAAACCGCGAAATCAAATTGTGGTTTTTTAACAAATTAAACAATTATAAATAGTTCAAACGCTTTATAGTTATCAAAGTTCAAACGCAGGTCAAATACATATATTCAATAAAATAACTCTATACAACCATAGGTTAACATTAAAATTGATTAAAATAATTACTTAATTGAAAAACATCTATACTAATATTATAAAGATGTAAAGTTCTTATGTTTGTTTGTATGTAGGAGATAATCTTTGAAAGAATAGAATAGAATTTCAGTATATAGGCTAATTTTTTCAGGTGAGCACCAGCTATCTAAAAATGAAGATCTACCATACATAATATAATGTTAGACGTGTTAGACGTTATATCTTTTATTTTTCAACGCGGGAAGTGGCGGGGCACTAACTAGTTTTAAATCTGTACTTCTATACTTATAAAGAGAGAATATTCGTATGTTTGTAATGAATAAACTCAAAAACTATTTTAGTTACAAAAATATTTTTCTAAATAAGTAGAAAAAATATTATAATAATTTAAAAAAAAAATAAACTTTATGCAAAAAATTGACGGACAGGCTGACGGACCACTTGATGGTATCTGCGAAGCCGGGAGCGAAACACTAGTAAATAATAATCCTAGAACTACTGGTAAACATTTTCCATGCGGAATTAACAAAACATACGAGAGCTATTTATGGAAACGTGGTATTCGCTTGCTTGTAAATTTACAAACAAAGCCAAATCGATCACACACATGCAACGTTTCTACACAACTTAATTTCTGTAAACCGACTTTGTGCCTACATATACAATGTAATGAATGTATTGGTACACAAGAAAAGGCTCTAGGTGGTATCTATTGATATGAAACAGAATAATTAGCATAAACATAGACATCCGGCTGGCAAATGTTGTCGATTTATTATTATCGAAAAACAAAAGTAATCTATATATAATTAGGCACCTACAGTAGTTAACAAATGCACAATTTTTTAAACTCTGATCTTATTGTTAGTGACAGAAATAAGGGAATTCCCGAAAATGAAAAACATAATGTGGCAGATCTCTCCGACCTAGTAGGTTTCAACGTATTTTAAAAAAAGAAATTGGCACTAGGAAACACAAGTCGATTTAAGCCAACGCTTACATAACTATGCGTCTCTATACATAATAGAGTTAACAGGGGACGCTACCAGCGTTTTTCCATACAAATGTAATCCCCTGTTTTCTCCCTGGATAATCCTACGAGAGCAAAATTTTTTGTTATAAAATGTAGGTCTGCTAAAGCTATGCCCCTATTATTTCTTTCTTTCCACCAACTAATAACATAAGAAAATATGACTTCTCAAAAATCGTCATACATTCATTACGAGTTTTGATCCCGCTCCCACTACACGCTCCCGGCTTCGCCCGGGTAAATGCACATGTTTTTGTTAATTTTTTTATTAGTATTTCTAATTTTTTATTCTTATTGTTAAATTCAAAATATACTTGCTTACCGAAAAACCATTTTTGTTTGGTGGAATGATTATGAAGAAGTAACATGGAAGATTCTTGAACCCTTTGAACAGATACAGTGGCACGCGTGCCACCGATGGTAAGCGACTCAATATTTTGGGCACGCCACGGACCTAAACTGTTTGCATTTTAATTAAAAATAACAAATTCCATTCTTTCAAATATCATTGTGAATATAGTAACGAAAAAATACATATTTGCAAATTTTCGAAATCATTTAATTTAATTTATTACTACAAGCATAAAATATGTATATTTTTCGTAGTAAATGTAGTATATAAAGATAAAGAGTTTGGGGTCGAAAGGTATTTAGTTTTATTATTTTTTCCAAAAATTACAAAGTTAAAATTATTTGATGGCACGGCACGTCTATGACCTCATTAAACATTTTTTTAGAAAAAATGACACGTTAATCCATAAAGGTTCGCCACTCCTGTACTGTACTACTACTACTACTTTTATTTGAAAAAGCTATTTTTATAATACACATTTTCCATTTTGTATTAAAATACTTTTAATAAACTTTTAGTTTTCACGTCTCTAGAGATTATTTAGATAATCTCTAAATATATAATATAATAAATCAGATTTTTTTTTTTTTATTTATCTATTTATTAATACAGTAATGTTTACATTTTAAATTAACATTGGTGTAAACATAAACTCTTTAGAGTTTCACCGCACACCATGTTCAGTTTACATAATCATTAATATCAAATAATTTATATCAATATATACATACATATAGATAATATTAAAATAATATATACATTTATACAGACATTTATTATAATTCATTCCGATTACCCATGATTAAACCTTTTGTTGACGCTCACGAACACTTTCTATTCTTTAGAATTACCCACTTTAGCATTTTAGAATTCCAATTGATTATTACCTTTTTTTTTATTTATGAATAATGTACATTTATTGTTGTTAAAAATTATATTTATCTGCAGTTAATTGTAAAAAGTATTGTTTTAGCTTATATGTCATGTTTTTGGGTGTTATTTCGCTTTTTAATGTTTTAGGTAGTTGGTTAATTAGATTCGGGATTACATAAGCCAGACGTCTTTTTCCGTGAAGGTTGTTATAGTCGGGTAAATTAAATTTTGATTCATCAAATAATCTTTTTGAAAAGGTTATTTTTTGAGTTTTTAAATTTTCATTAAAATATTGTTCTTTTAATAATATAAGTTTTATTTTTTCTTCTATAGGTAGAATTTTACACAGTACGAATAATTTGCGATAATCTTTTTCACAGTTTTCTTTTAAGTTTTTAGGAAATATTTCTTTTAAAATACGCAATTGAAGTGAGAAAATTTTGTCCAAGTGGCTTTTAAAAGTTCTTCCGTAACTAGATAGCCCATAACATATTATTGGTTCTGCTAAAGTTTTGTAAAGCAATAACAGTAGTTTGTAAGGTGTTTTGTTTTTTATTACAGAGAATTTACTTAGTATTGCTCTCAGTTTATCACATACGTGATTAATGTGTTCTAACCAGTTAAGTCTATTATCTATGACTAGTCCAAGATACGTATGTTTATTTACAACCTCAATAGTCTTGCATTCACATGATGTTAGATTTTTTTTGCTGTTTAAATGTATACATTGGTGGTTGTGAGCTATAAGTTTAGGTTCAAACATAGATCTATTTTGGCTAGTGCTAATATACATAACTTTCGTTTTATTAGCATTTAGTACCAATCCCATGTCATGCGACCATTTAGCGAGTATATCGTAATCATCTTGAAGTTCTTTGATAGCCACTTCTATATTACTTGCTGCGGCTAGAAGACATGTGTCATCCGCAAATTGGTATATTTCACAGCGTTTTATACTATTAGAAAGACTATTTACATATGTAATATAGTGTAACGGTCCCAATACCGAGCCTTGTGCAGTACCTTCCGTTGCATTTACGGAGAAACTGTTTACATTACCGACCCTAACACAATATTCTCGATCTTTTAAGTAGTCAGCACACCAAGTTAGTACTTTACCTCTAATACCACAGTCCTCTAGACTTTGTAAAAGTTTGTCATGTCTGAGTGTATCAAATGCTTTACTATAATCAATGAAAACTACTATAATATGCTCTTTATTATTTAAATGTTGGTATACACTGTCAGTAAACAAAGATAATAGTTGAGTGGTGTTCTTATTAGGTTGAAAGCCAAACTGGTTGCCCGTTAGTATGCTATTTTTGCTATAAAATTGTTGTATTTGCGTATTTATATATTTCTCAACTATTTTATCAATAATTGGCAAAATAGTTATAGGTCTATAATTATCATAATCCTCCTTATTCCCCTTTTTATAGATAGGTCTTACGATACCTGTTTTCAATAAAGAAGGGTAAGCGCCTACAAATACGCTTGCGTTTATGAAGTTAGAAATAACTAATTTTATTGTATTACATAATATTTTTATATCAATAGCCCTAATTCTGTCCACTCCAGGTGCTTTATTGATGCTAAGAGATTTTATTATTTTTTCTACAGATTCGGGATCTGCAGGCCTAAAATGCATTGTGACATTTGCAGATGATGCATACTTTGTTTTATCGAGCAAAGGTTCCCTGCATTTTGAGGTTAATTGTTTAACACTATTGTCAAAACTATGGGCAAAATTATCTGCAATAGTTTTATTATTTATATTACCAAAAGTACGTTTTAGTTCTTCATCAATAGATTTCTTAATTCTACCAGTAAGGTTATTTAATATATGCCACAAATTTTTGGGGTTATTTCTATTACAGTTGATATTTGATTGTATTTTCTTATTTTTAGTTTTTTGTATTAATTTATTTGCATAATTTCTAGCTGAGTTGTATTTTTGTTTTTTTAACATATTACTTGAATTTTTTATCCAGTCGAGAAACAGACGATCTCTATATTTACACGCTCTTATAACCTTTTTATTTATCCAATCGTTGTTACTTCGTTTTTTATTTGGGTTAATTTTAATTAAATATTCCGTTTTTTTGTAACATTCTTTAAAATTATTATAAATATAGTTGTAAATGTTGATTGGGTTAGTACTGCTATGAACAGGCTCCCAATCTATTTGTTTTAATAATGTAAATAATTTTTCGTTATTTAAACATGATTTATATATCGGTGGGACTTTCTGTGTCATTGTGCCTAGGCAAGCTAGAATCACCGCTCGATGGTCAGCTAGTGTTGTGCCGATAGCTGCTGTGTATAGGTCCTGTGTGCAAGATCGAGCAAAGATGTGATCGATACAAGTTTTACTTAATTTATTGTTACTTAGTTCGATTCTAGTATGTGCTGATATTCCACTCACAAGGCCCATACTATGTAGCATATTAATGTATTTATGTTTTATAGGGTTGTTTGCTTTAAGATTTATATTTGTATCTCCTAGTAGGTAAAAATCAGAATTTTTCGAATATGCGTTGAGTGTTGTTAGGAGTTCGTCAACAAAAAAGTTTTTACAATTATTCGGGGGCCGGTATACAGCACAAATGTTTGCAGTGTAGTTCGTATGTGTAGTTATAGTTAACAATATATTTTCAAACGATTTAGTTACATTTGTTCTTAAGTTACATTTATGTTTATTGTGTACATAAATAATTATACCACCACCTTTTTTTGTTTTTCTAAGGGCCGTAAACATTTGATAACCATTTAAATTAAACAAACAGCTTATATTGTCTGAAATATTGGCCTCTGTAAGAATTATTATATCTATACATTTTTTTGCAGTTAATATACATTGTTCCAGAGCAGAGATGAAATGATTGTTGAACAAAATGTTGGATCTGTTGTCAATTAGCCAATACCGCGGCCACCCCTGATATCCAAAAATAAATACATAAATGTAATAAATATTAAATCTTTTAATTAATACTGCTGCTTATTTAATTTTGCTGTAAATAAACAGAGGCATGGTGATATTTTGGTATTCCCAGACATAATTAATTTGTTACAATTTTATTGAGATAAGAGATAAGACCGAGCGCTACCCAATGCAAGGTCAGACTTTTCAGGCCAGCCAGAGAAACACTTTTTTTACGCGCCTGTTGTGTGAGTGGGAGTGCTTGCCTTTGCCTTAACGTTGCCCTAGGGTTCCCGGGTTCGAATGCCGGCTGGGTCACCTTTGGAAATGAAATTTTTAAAGTTGACTCTGGTCTGGATTTGGAAAGTAGTGGCAGGGCACACTGCGTTTCAGTCATTTGGCAGACAGGTGGCGGCAGTGACCAATTGACCAAACCTTTACAGAAAACCACAGTGAAAGAACAGTATATGCTGTTGTGTGTTTCGGTGTGAGAGGGATGCCTTAGGAATCCTACTATGGTCTACAGCGAGCGCACTTGCAGAAACTGTGGCGTTTTAGAATATCGAATTAATAAAATTTCAAAAACTTAATTAAATTAATTAAAATCAAAAATATTATTTACAATTATTATTTACATTCAAATTTATTATTTGATGGGGATATACATATCTACTTAACTAAGCAAAGGGCCGCAGATCGACAGTGGATCCAGATTGCTTCTGACCTGTCCTTTTGGAAAATTATAGGGGAAAATTTTGGAAAATTATTATGGGGGTCCAGCAATGTACTGTAATCCTATGTAACTAAACAAAATTACTTTGCTGTCTATTTTAAAGAGAGACTTCTAGTAAAGCAAACCAATTGTGAATGTAACAAAATATTTGCACAGCAGGAAAGAATTGAATAAGCGAATAGGTATGCGAGTTTTAGTAGCAAAATCTAAATAAATCCAAAAACTATTATACCTATATTGTTAATTGCAAAATGCTACATTCTTAAAAATTGTCCTAGTTGGCTTAACCCGTGGACCTTCCCTGATACTTGGAATCGTGTCTATAGTTAAAATTGATTAAAATTTGTGGACCCTTGGATCCTTTACTGAGTGTATATACAGTTGTACACGCAGTGTCACGAAGAAACAAGAAGTGTCAGGACTGTACGACTACCGCTTGGTGTCGTTTTACTTAACGCTACTTAATGTTACTTAAGGGTTGACATAGATACATATATCGATAGAAAAAAACGCAACTAGAATATTCATTTAAATGGATTCTAACTAAACCATCCAACGGATTTTGACACGGTTTTCGCTAATGGAAAGAGCGAAAGCGAGGAAGATTTGTGTATATAAAATTGCAATAGCGAAGCCGGGAGAGTGTCGCTAATATAGGTAGGTACTATGTATTCGACATCCATTGCTAAAAAAGGTTTTTGTGTCTCTCGACGAGATTGTTGTATTAATAAGTCACAATTATTATTGGATTCGCTCTTATATTGTTATTACGCTATGTCTGAATTTGTTTTCAATTTTATTGTGCTGTCTGTGTGTGTATTTACAATAGGCATTTAAATTTCCCGCCATTAGATTTTAGTTCGCCTGCGGAACGTTTGCGGCGCTGTAGTATTGTGTGTCGCTTTTTTTTGTATGGGAGTTATTGGGAGTTGGCTTTCTTCCACTGACCTGTAATATATGGACTGACTGTCCCATACAAATTACAGATAATTTCGTGTACTATTTTGAAACGCCGCCTTACGAAAGTACGGAGAACTAATTTTGACGTTTGCGTATTTTACCAAAACTATCAATAATAATAGCGCCATCAATTTATCGTCATTCCACGGACACTTTTAATACTCAGAGATTGTCCTCCTTGTCTCTACCCTCCTTAATAATAGTTTCTGCGGACATCACTAGTTTTAGTTCCATGTACTTACGCTCCATAGCCTATATCGCCAAAATGGCGTTTTTCAAATCGACAAATAAATCGACAGCAGCCTGTCCAGTGCTTATACAGGTCAGTGCTTTATTCTCTTGCTAGATAGTAGTCATATTATGTTCTTTGGTCTGTACTTGGTTGGTCTGTCTGTACCAAAGAGTATAGTAATATATAGGGGTCTGTACTGATGTAAATCGAAAATCGGTTATGTTATTCTGTGGTTGTGTCGTGTCGTGTAGTGTGGCAATTTAAATGAATGCGATTTCTTTATAAATTAAATTCAAATACAAGAAATTAAACGCTACATAATGTCGGAGCATGTTTTGCCGGCAGAAGAGCCGGTTCGGTTTATTATGCCAGTGATTCAAGATAATCCTACGGGATGGGGTCCTTGCGAAATGCCAGAACAATTTAGGGATATGCCGTATCAACCTTTCAGCAAAGGCGATCGCTTGGGGAAAGTTAGCGATTGGACCGTTGTTCAAGACAAGAAGTATCAAAGTATGTTTTATTCATTAATTCTCAATTAGAATATCATCACAATAACAATAAACGTGAATTAATCCAATAGGAATGTTAAATTTTTAGGTTATATATCTTTGCCTTTCTTTATGCAATATTCACATAGATTTTTAATTGTTCTTAATTCGAATTAATTTACATATGTTCATTGTGTAATAGATAAGTATGCATCACAATTCGGCGCTGGTTCGTCATACGCGTACTATCACGATGAGGATGAGTCGACATTCCATTTGGTGGACACTACTAGAGTACAGAAGCCCCCGTACCAGCGAGGCAGGGCTCGGGGCCAACGAGGCCGCGGAGCCCGTGGGGCACGTACTCCTGGAGGCATGACTACACTGAACAAGGTACTACTTATTATACAACACAGCATCTCAATCATTCTCCCAGATAATCTCTGATGCTTGATACTATCCCTTTCACATTGGCACACTGTTCAATTCAATATGATGGGTTTTTTGCAGCACCACTCTAAGTACCAATACATACTAATATAAATGTGAAAGTTTGGATGATATTTTGATTATATGCCAATCAGTTACAAACATAGTTATGTTATGTTGTTGTATGGTAAAGAGAATGTTGTTTCAGAACATTTTAAGTATGATAGACTCACACTGGCACATTGAGGCTCTCTCTAATTGAATATAATGGGTTTTTGTAGCAACCACCCCGTTTTTTTTTTTTTTTTTTTTTTTATTATCTTTATCTTGCGATCAGCCCTGTCGGCTATAAGCAGATGTGATGGAGCTACTATTCGGTTTGGGAGCTACCCCCAGTGGGGTACAACCCTTTTATTTGTGTAGTCAGTCTATATGCTGACTATTGTTGTCAAAGATGTCTCGCCTCTTCTTAAGCCGACGAATGGTTTCTGGCATTGTTAGTTGCCCCGCAAGCTGGTTTGGGTGCTTTTTCAGTCTTGCTTTGTATTTGTCACCATAAGAAGCAATTTCCTGTTCGACTGTTGGCATATCGAGAATTTCGTGAAGCTCTGTTGTTCTGAGATACCACGGTGCATTCGATATCTGTCTGAGTATACCGTTCTGCATCCTTTGTAGTATAGATAGATTGGTTGCACAAGCAATGCCCCACAGTTGTATTCCATATGTCCAGATTGGCTTTAACAGGGTTTTGTAGACGAGAATCTTGTTGTCCATCGCGAGCTTCGAATTTCTGCCCATCAGCCAATAAAGACCCCTGTATTTCATGTTAATCTCATCTCTTTTCGCCTTGACATGTTTTTGCCAGGTCAGTCTCCGATCCAGGTGCATGCCCAAATACTTCACGGTGTTTTGGTGTGGTAGTTGAACGCCGTTCAGGGTGACAGGAGCACAGTCTTCCTTGCAGAGTGTGAATGTAATGTGTGTTGATTTAGTTACACTAACAGCAATTCTCCAATTAGCTAACCACTTCTCCACTTCATTAAGGCTACTTTGTAGCATTCGTGAAGCTTCAACTGGGCATTTATTCGATGCTAGCAGGGCAGTATCGTCAGCAAAGGTGGCGATCGTCGTGTTTGAGCTCTGTGGTAGGTCAGATGTAAACAGTGTGTATAGAACAGGTCCAAGTACGGAGCCCTGTGGCACTCCTGCGGTTATGTCGTAAAACCCTGATGTTGAATCGCTTTCTCTTACTTGGAATATTCTGTTAGAAATGTACGACCTCAGGATTCCATAGAATGTGTGGGGTAGTAAAGACTTTATTTTACATAACAGTCCTTTGTGCCACACTCTGTCAAAGGCTTGCTGTATGTCGAGGAAAGCCGAGGAGCAGTATTCCTTCATCTCGAACGATTTTCTAATTTTCCTACACACTCTGTGGACCTGTTCTATGGTGGAATGTTCTCTCCGAAAGCCGAACTGGTGGTCTGGGACAATTGATTTTTCCCTTAGGGCACCGTTGAGTCTACGGAGCATACACTTCTCAAAGAGTTTGGACATGATGGGCAGCAGGCTAATTGGTCTGTAAGAAGTCACTTCATGCGGTGGTTTGCCCGGTTTCTGGATCATTATTACCAGGGAAACTTTCCACAAATCTGGGAAGTATCCTACCCTCAGCATAGCGTTGAAGAGTATGGTTAGGTACACATTAGCCTTGCGTGGTAATTTTTCGAGGACTTTTTTGTCGATAAGGTCGAATCCCGGTGCCTTGTTATTATCCATCGATTTGACATTTCTAATAACCTCGCTGGGCGTTACCGGTGTTAAAGGACGACTGAGCTGGAAGTCTTGGTTGAGGACTGAGTCGATGTCCACTTCATCTGCGGTGGATACATTGTTGTTCGGCTTGAAGACTTGACTCAGATGTTTGGCGAATTCTTCGGCTTTACTTTGTCCAGATCCAGCCCATTCTCCATCCTGCGTCCGTAGTGGTGGCTTGTGGTGCAATGGTCGGTCGAAGTTTTTGCATGCTTTCCATAGTGAGTAGTTCGTCGCTTTTGTTGCTGTAAGGCCCTCCAAATAAGTTTTTAGGGATATATCATTGGCTTCTGCTATTAGGGTCTTCAATTCTTTAGCAGATTTGTTGAATGCTGCTTTATCACTTGGATGTCTACTTGTATGCCACACTCTTCGTAGTCTCCTTTTATCCCTTATTTTCAACCGTATGCTTTCCGAGTAGACCTTGCTTTGCGGTGGACGTTCGGTAGCTTCCGGTGTGCACTGCCAACAACATTCCTGTATGGTTGTAGTTAGTGTTTTTACCGCCTTGTCAATGTCCAATTCTGTTTTTAGAGGTATTTGTAGGTCCAGCCTTTGGTGTACCATTTCCTGAAAAGACACCCAGTCCGTACGTTTATTATGTAGCTTTGTGGTCTTTGTAGTGCTAATTACTGTGGTTCCAATTGTCAGTATAACCGGTACATGGTTTGAGTTTGCATCCAGGCAAGTTTGTATTTTGTGGAAGAGGCTTGATAAACCCTTTACAATAAAGAAGTCAATGACATCTGGCAATCTGTTTGGATCACTAGGCCAGTTGGTGGGTTCTGCTGTTGAGATTGTAGTAAGGTTATTCTTATTTAGACTTTTCTTAAGTTCTCTACCTCTGGTGTTAGTCAGTCTAGAGCCCCAATGGAGATTCTTTGCATTCCAGTCCCCTCCTACTATGAAGCGCAGGCCAAGAGTGTTAAATAGTTCATTATATTGCTCTGCAGTTATTTTGTGTTTCGGGGGGCTGTAAACAGCAGACACGTTGAATGTTCCGTTTCGATCCTGTATTCCGATAGTGGCTGCTTGGATGTGAGGTTTCTTGAATTGGGGTTGCTCACAGTGTTTTATGTTCGATTTCACTATTATTGCCGCTCCAGCATGTGCAGTTCCATCAGGGTGATTTGTGGCATCACCCCAAGTATCAATACAAAAATTAAGCAACAATTGGCATTTTGATTATGTGTCAATCGTTACCTACATCATCACCACACATTATGTCTTTTCAATTTAAAACAGTTAAAGCTATAGATTTCTTATACTGTGATTACTATATGTGCTAAATAAAACACTTAAATAACTGGACTACCAATTACTAACTGACCATAGTTGTTATGGAAATCTACAATGACATTAATCTTATCCCCTTTTACTATATTCACTTGAAAGATACTAAATGTTAAACAAATGTTAATTTCAGCAAAGAGACCGCAAGCTTGGCAAGCGTTGGGGCCAGCGTGGTGCTCCAATGAAGATTCGAGATGCCTCCGTAACTGTGAGGCCTACATGGGTTACCATTGAAGATATGGACTTCCCTCGTCTTGCCAAGCTCTCTTTGCCTGGTATCAAGGAAGGTATGCAATTATTATGAATTAGTATACCAGAAGATGATAAAAGTTGGTTTATGTTGCTTCAAATTGAAAGTTTATTGTCAGTACATCCAATGCAATAATGCTGCAGTAATAAACAGTGAAAATAAATAGTATCTTGGTGTCTTCAATTTTATTAATTAATATAAAATTTACTTTATTTTTTTAAACAATTGTTATGTGCTTCGGATATAAAAATGCTCATAAGGTGCAAAAGAAATGTCTGTTATTTTTTTAAAAACCAACAGATCATTTAAATAATTTGTGCTTATTCACCATAAATGTCATCATATAACATGGTATGTAGATAGATTCGCTTCCCAAAATAGGTGATAACTGTCACTTCGAAAATCTGAAGTTTAAACAATACTATATTGTGTAATAGAATTTTAACAAGAAAGAATTATTTCTTGCATGTAAAACTATCACTGCTTATCATATTTCCATATTATGAATTGCAGGCGAGGATATAGTATGCTGCGGTACTTTGGAATACTATGACAAGGCATACGATCGCGTCAATGTCAAGCATGAGAAACCTCTGCAACGTATTGATCGTATCTTCCATACTGTAAGTTTCTATTATACAACAATTATAGCTAAAGCATGCTATTTTAGTATAAATAGCATGGTCATAAAGTTATTTTCTTTGGACAGGTGACGACAACAGACGACCCGGTGATCCGTCGCCTGAGTAAGACAACTGGCACGGTGTATGCCACCGACACCATCTTGGCCACCATCATGTGCTGCACTCGCTCCAACTACTCGTGGGATATTGTCATCGAGAAGATTGGTGAGCATCCCTACTTCTTCAGGCCTTGCATGGCTTATTGGCTAAATATCAGTGCCAGGGGCGTAGCTATGGCCCTCCCGAGCTGTAGGCCCTACACTAAACAATAAAGTTAATATACAACCTATGGAGTTTAAAGTAAAAATCTTCATTATCCATGTAGGCTTTGCCACAGTTAGATAGAAAGGTCACTCTACAAAATTTCCTACACGGCCACATCTAGGGCAAGCTACGCCACTGATTGAAAAATCACGTCTTTTAAGTGCTTGAAGCTCTGAAAGAAGTAGTCTTTCAGGTCGTGCTGGTTATTGTCTGCATTTAATTACGCCTTAACATTTAGTGTGAGTTCCCCTAAAATAAAATCCTATTATGGTGTGACAGGCGACAAGCTGTTCCTGGATAAGCGCGACAACACGGAGTTTGACCTTTTGACCGTTAACGAGACGTCGGTGGAGCCACCGGCTGACGATGGCAACTCCATCAACGCGCCAAGGAACCTCGCGCTCGAAGCCACCTTCATCAACCACAACTTTAGCCAACAGGTCGTTTCTTTTTTATGCTAATATCGGCAGACAGGCTGACGGTCCACTTGATGGTAGGTAGTTATTTCACGGTGGTCTTCTGTGAGAAGGTGATAAAGGCCGCCAGACGAGCTGCCTAAATGACTGCGTAACGCATAGTGCCCTGTCACTATGAAAAGTTCTAAAATAAATTTTAAATTTAATCTTGGAATAAATAAAAGTAAATTGTTAAATTGAAAAGAGTTCCAACTGAATATTGGGTTCATTTTGCAGGTGCTGAAGTCTGGTCCGAACGAGCCGAAGTACAAGTTCCCCGAGCCGAACCCGTTCGTCTCGGAGGAGGAGGAGGGCGAAGTGGCGTCCGTGGGGTACCGTTACCGCCGTTGGACCCTCGGAGGCGGTGTCGTGGTCGTCGCTCGCTGCGAACACGACGCTGTGTTGCAGGGGCCCGCAGGCGAAACCCAATTCGTGACGATCAAGGCTCTCAACGAGTGGGACTCTAAGGCGGCGAGCGGTGTCGAGTGGCGTCAGAAACTCGACACTCAGCGCGGCGCTGTGCTCGCGAACGAACTGCGCAACAACTCGTGCAAGCTCGCCAAATGGACTGTGCAAGCGTTGCTCGCCGGAAGCGATCAGCTCAAGTTCGGTTACGTGTCGCGCACTCAGGTGCGAGACAACTCGCGTCACGTGGTTTTGGGCACGCAGCAGTTCAAGCCGCACGAGTTCGCAGCGCAGATCAACCTGTCGATGGACAACGCGTGGGGAATACTGCGGTGCATCATCGATATTTGCATGAAGCAGAAGGACGGTGAGTGCCGTTCTCTTCTATGTTATAATTACCGCAAATCATCTTGGGCTCTCGCGTTATCACGTGTCAAATATGCGCAGTAACCGATTTTGGGACTGTGAGGCAGGGGAGCAGTCACGCAATGATAACACTTGTACAAGAGAGAAAGCAATTGCGCCATATTGTTCGCAATTGTATATGCACAAACGAAAGATGCCTGTTCACGGTCAGAGCCCAAGAAGATTTACGATTATGTTGCCAGTGATGCCTTGGCGCTGAAACGAGTCTCTATAGGCCTCGTAAGAAAGCTCATCGAACTATGGAGAAGACTACGCTCGGGGTTACAACAAGAGATCAAACCAAAGTTTACCCATATAAACCGACAACCAATATTCTGCTGTAAATACCGGCCTTGATTAAACTTGAAATTTGTTTTCCAGGTAAATATTTGATAATGAAGGATCCGAACAAGCCACTGATCCGCCTGTACGACATCCCGGACAACACGTTCGAGTCGGACGCCTCGGAGGAGAGTGGAGACGAAACGGCCGACACTCCCTTCGCGCCGCTCTACTCGTACGGAAACGCCAAGCGAATTTAACCACATTGTGTTTCAAACGTATATTAGAGAAATACACTTTTATGGTCATATTTCTATGGTGTTTTAATTCGGCAAACACTTAGTTTAATACGCGCTCTAAGCGGCCAAGATTATACTCTGGCCACTTGTCATTAAGTATTAAAAACAGAATTAGGTTTGGCATCACGTATATATCAGGTATATGTATATGGTATAGGTGATAAAATATGAATATTTTTTCACATGTCTATGTTGCGAAATTTCAGAGCTTTCGAAGGCGGTGGGGCACAGATGGAAATAAAATCTTTTTGTTAGAATTTCGCTTATATTTTACAATATAATAAACAGTACTTAATTCAGTATAAGTATAATATTAAAACACATTCGTTATTATTTAACAAAACCAAATGTATTGATAACCAATATAATTATAATACCATATCGACCGCCTGCGGTCTAAAACACTTTGAAATTAGTAGGTATTTTACAATTACGAAATGAACTAGAATGCTTTTACTGGACTGTGATGTCATATTGCTAACGTCAGTTGACGTGCAAGACCTTATTTGAGGATGCAGTATTTTCAACCATCAAGTGGACCGTCAGCCTGTCTTTCGACCCTAACATTTAAAAAAATCATTAAAACTAATCACCGCTTCGTAACGCTTCTCTTTCAATTGCGATCCCCTCCATATTTTCTTGCACTTCCTCCAAAGTCTTCCCCTTAGTTTCCGGCAAGTATAAATACACGAACAAAACTCCAACATACCCCACAAACGCGAAAGACCAGAACACGGTGTAATGGCCGAAAGAATCCTTCACGCTTTGATAGCATTTTATGATAGTAAAATTGAAAACGCAAGCAGCCATTGTTGCTAAGCTCGAAGCTAAGCTTTTCACGTTTATAGGAAAGAGTTCCGCTTGCATTATATAAGGGATGTTACCATTACCGATGGCATAGAGTATATTAAAACTCAGTATTCCAACTAAAGGCAAGGCGGATATGGATTGTAACACTTGTGGGCTAACGCGGATTGCGTCTTGTAAGTAAAAGTAGATCCCAACTGCGGTCAGAGACATAGCTACACCGAGACACGAGATCGACATAAGAGTTCTTCGTCCATACCAACGTACTAGAAATGTAGCTCCGATACCTGTGAAATAAGGGAAGTAAATTAATAATAATGAGTATTATTAGTAACTAGGTTTTGCCCGAGACTTCGTCCGCGTCCGATCGCTACGAAACTTTTGGAGCGCGGTATGGAGTTCAGCGGTTTTGGAGTCCATAGGGAACATACAATACATAGTGTAATTCAATAAAAAAAAATTCTATGTGTTTTTCATATTATGTAGTTAATATTAGTACGATACTTTGGCTTCAATTTGCAATAACATTAACATGGGCGCTTTTCTTCTCTTACTCCCCATTAAAATATCTCTCCCATTAAAAGCCTTCCTTCTTTTTTGGATATTTGGATTTGGCCTTGGATAAACCGTGTAAAATAAACCTAATACATACATACCTGCCCCTAATTGAACAAATCCATAAAAAATGCTAGCGTTAGGACCCGATATAGAACTGCTTTGGCGAAATATCATTTCCAGATACGACTGTATAGCGAGACTTCCGGTCATATATTGCAGTACTTTTAAACCTGAAAATATTTTAAAAGATTTTTGAGTAGGTACCTTGGTCTAACGGATAAACTGATAATTAGGGGCTAGTAGACTTAATTCACCTGCTTAGGCTTTTTTTTCATATAAATAAACGCATTTCTTAATAATATTAATTTCAATAAAAGTATGCAATACCTGCCACTATATAAAGTGCATTTCTATATTTCATATTTGTTAAAAGTTCTTTTAGCGACGTTTTATTATTTTCCATATTTGTTCTCACGTTTGCTTGAATTATTCCGAGTTGATCATCTACCCACTAAAAATATATATTCACATAAAGTTAATTCGTATTTTGAAATACATTTGAATAATGTATCAGTGCTATGACATGCACTTGTTTAAAAAAAAAAAAGAAATATTGCAACCTACTTTTTCATCCTTCGCGCCTTTTAAAATTTTAAACGTTTTTCGCGCCATTTCTATTTTGCCGTCTTTCAAATAAAAATACGGTGATTCCGGTATCCATAGGCACAGTGATGTGCAAAGCAATGGTATTGCTAACATAATCCAGTTAAGCGATGTGTACGAAACAAATGGCCCTATGCCATAAATTATTAGGCTTCCAATATTGTACATGACTTGAATTAGCATTCCAAGAGAGCCTCTCACTTCTTTATCCGCAATTTCTGTTACATATAAGATCGTTGCCTAAAAAAAAGTTTACATTATAAATTTACAAATTATTAAAATTTATAAGATGATTAATTTACCATATGAAATGCTCTGTAAAAATCTTACCGCTGCAATAATACCAATTGATAAACCAAGAACAAGCCTCGCTACATACATGACCGGTGCAGATGTAGTAAACAGCATCATCAACTATAAAAAAATAAGAAAATAAATGGACTCAATTAAGTCACACTTTTATACATCTATAAAAATTCTACCTACCGATCCAATAACTCCGGGTAGCGCTGACGATAAGATGGCCCATTTTCTACCTATTCGTTCTATCAGCAACTGACCAACATAACAGCCGGGTAAAGCCCCCAGCGATAGTAAAGATATCACCCATGAAGTCTGTGCCTGCAAACCACACTAAAATCTTCAGAGTGCCTCAGCTTTTAGGCATTCCTGGCGTTAGTAATATGACTAGTGGCGTAGCTTGCCCAAGACAAGACTGGCTAAGACCAAATGAAAAGTATATTTCTTTTTACAAAAGAAACAAAAATGTTGGACTGTTTTTAGATGCAATGCATTTAGTTTCTAAACTAAACTTAAATACTATATGTATAATATAATAATAACATAATAAAATAAGTAACACTACGTTACAACTAACCTCATCGGTAATCGTATCAAAAACAAAATCGTAACAGACAGTGGCGTACATCGATTTTATTTTATAACGAGCTGTTGCCCGCGACTTCGTCCGCGTTCTCTATGGTCTCATTCGAAAAATGGACTATCCAACACAAAAATAATTTTTCAATTCGAACCAGTAGTTCCTGAGATTAGAGCGTACAAACAAACAAACTCTTCAGCTTTATATATTGGTGTAGATTATTTTATTTGTAGATACGACAACCTATATGTTATTTTCATACTTAAGTGTTTCTTTAAATCCGTTTTTAGTAGTTTTTGCGTAAAAGAGTCATAAACTTTGATATTAATATTAATTTAATATAGTATAACTTTAACATTATGATAGTAAGATTAGGTAAGTATTCAAGTGAGATATGTTTGAATAAAATTAGTAATACAAACACATGTATTATTTACACAAACTTCGCATTATCAACGCTGCCGGCTTTATCTTAAAATAAATGAACAAAGAAATTGCTTACATCTGTAATTATAATGTTAGCCTCACCACTTTTAAACTTTGGAATCGCTGGAGACGCCCATGAAAAAGTCGCGCCAGTGAACATAAAAAATAAAGAGGCTAGAAATTTTAAAAAAAAGATATTAATATAAATATTTTCGAACACGTAATTCAAATTTTCCCGCCAAAACTCACCGCAAACACCCGCCATATACTGTACTTTCCTATTTGTTCGTGTCATATTGGAGTCGCTGCAGATATTTTTACTTCTTTTCTTTTATATTCAAATTTACTATTTTATTAAATACTAGGGAAT
This sequence comes from Synanthedon formicaeformis, assembly GCA_945859745.1. Classification (NCBI taxonomy): domain Eukaryota; kingdom Metazoa; phylum Arthropoda; class Insecta; order Lepidoptera; family Sesiidae; genus Synanthedon; species Synanthedon formicaeformis. The sequence goes on from OX243964.1 coordinate 2,726,915, forward strand.
TTATTCCACGAAAGATCGCTTCTTTATAGGTGTTCACAATTTTATAGGTTATAGGAATTAATTGAGATAAAATTACTACTATTACGTAGGTGTGTGCCTACGTTACGAATGAATTTACGTTATCACTTTTATAACTAATGTCTCTAACCTTCTGCGTCTGCATGATATCGCGACATTGCCGAGTTAAAATATCTCTGGCAATCTCGTAAACAATGCCATATTTCTTTAAATAGCTATAGATTAATTTATAGCTAAGTATAGGTACTAAAGTAACCACGACTTATGTAAATAAATCTAATGTTGGAAAATAAATAAATGAAATTGTGTCTAGGTAGGTATAGATAAATGTACCTAAGTATACCCTGGGCCATATTCTTAAGACATATGAGCGATACGATCTGTTTCAGCTAACTCGGTTGAGCTATTCCGAAGAAAAAAGACAGGGAAGACTGTTTCCGGCTGGAGGAACAGTCTCTTTTTTCTGGTTGGAGAGACACCGCAAGAAGAAAGTATATTTAGGCTTCATGTAATCGGAGCCGCACAAAATTTGCCACAAGTTAGTCATCAAAGACCAGAAACGCTCATTGAGAAAAAAATAGCTCTCAATGAGCTAAAGCTAATCTTATGAAAAGGCCTATGACCCCACTCTGAAAGGTTTTTGAAGAACAAAATAAAAAATTTTTGCATAAATTTTTTATTTACATTTCTTTAATGTACCTACTTGTACTATACTTGTATTCCAATAAGTAATTGGAAAATGTACCAGTTGGTGGATATCCACCCAAGCCTAAAATATTTACTATTTTCCTGAAATAAAGTTTTCCATACGCAAACTTCCCCACAGGAATAGATTTTTTGTGTTATATTCTGACGTGATACATTTTTAAATTTCTTTCCATAGTGGGAGGTAATTCAGACAACTGATGCTCGTATTAAAATCGAATCTACATATCTACATACAAAATTTAACCACGCCATTTGATAGGTGGTATATTTATTCTTACTAATTTTAAGTGTTGTATTTTTTAGCACTAGACTTAACTCTTTATGCCAATGGTCTATACACAAAGAATAAGAATCCCTAACTAATGAATACAGTAGAAGCTGGATATAACGACAGATTGGTTACGACTAAATGGCAAGGTCCCTGCTGAATACCTATAACAAATTAATATTGCTTATAACAACTATCCGTTACACCCAATTTTTGTGGTCCCTTGAAGGCATCGAAATAATCTTATTTCTTTATGGAGGTTACTTGAAAATTCAGACCATGCAAAATCAAATGACACCAAAATTATAAATTTATTACAATATCTTACTTTTAGACATTACATTAAACATTGATATTGATCACTAAAAATAATTAATTAATTCTAGTGTTACAACACTATCATGTAGGAGAAAAGTCTTTGGGCATACTCTCCATGATTCTTCTTATCTCTGTAATTACAATAGTGTTTTCAGCATAAATGTCTGTCAAAGTGTACGGAGGCAACACGCAAGCCTTACTTAATTCAATTCTGTCGGGATATTCTGTCACTGGTAATAAATTGTAATTAAACCACGCAAGGACTCTAGCTTTACGGTCCAAAATATCCTTTTCCGAAATACTATCACATTTCATACGAGACGGGGGATGCACATTACCAGCTGGAATTCCCTCAGAAATACTTTTAACTGCATGCCCAGGTATCAAAATTGTCTGATAAGTGTCTTCTAAAGGCTTCGAAAGAATAACACTGAAACAAAGAAAGATTTTAAAAAATAATCTCATAAAACCTTGTCCACATTAAAGAATATAAAATGAAAACTACCCTATTTAATGAAGCATCAATTTCCGAGCTTTGCACTAAAAAAAATTTGACAGATGAGGGCAGGTTTTTAAATTATTGTTTTTTAAAATAGTGTCTATTTTAAAATAACGATTTTTGGAACAAATTTCAGCTTTCTTGACTCGGTAGTTTTGGCTGTGTATAGTCAGTGAAGGCAAACAATTTTATAAGTACACTAGCTGCTGCCCGTGACTTCGCCCGCGCAACTTTGTAAATTATATACTAAAAACCTTCCTTGAGAACCACTCTATCCATTGGTGAAAACAGCATGAAAATCGGTGCAGTAGTTTTTGAATTGATCGCGAACAGACAGACAGACGCGGCGGAGGACTCTGTTTTATAATAATATGTAATATTTTCTACCACGTACCTGTATGACTGTGGATCTATCGAATGTATAAATCCAGTAAGACTAGAGCCCTTTATTAGCTCGATATTAACATACTTGTTCAGTAATGAAAGTAGAAATTGAGGGCTTTCATTTTTGTAGTTATATTCTTTATTTTCATGTGTAGAATTTGTATCATAGGGAGCACTTTCTTCCATTGTTTATATTCGAGAAAAAAAAAACAATAACTTTATGGAAAATTTCTTTAGACTTGTTGTGATCACAATTTATGTAGAGATTTGTAAGTTTACGTGAACTTTTGTTCAAATCACATTACAATTGAGTGGTTTTTTGAGAATTCTTTATTATCATTTGATACTTTTGTTTTGATAGCTTTGCAGTTGCAGTTTTGAAGTTACTTACTTACTCTATGGTTTTGAATCAATTTTGAATAGAATGGAATCATAGACCATAAAACTGAGAGATCAAATAACTATAATGACACAGACCAAAAAGAATATGATGTCAAAGCCACAGAAAGGACCATATAAATTGACCAGAATGTCGCTTGTGAAGCATTGGTTTGGTGAATAAATTGATGAATAAATAGTTTCGTTCATGAAACCACCGTAAATAAAATGCTACTAGAGCGCCATACCGCCAATGCTACTACAGACAGCGTCGCGTAATTAAATAATTAATTGAGCTTATTGGACGGACACTTTCTCATGTAGTTGGGCCTCCAATTACTTTTATTCCCCATGGACCAGGGCTTCAATCTCTGTCCAGGGGCCCTAGACAAGTTGCATTCGCTCCGTAGCGATTCGATTCGCTAAAAATAAAATGTATGGGATTGACATATGCCTTCGCTAAATCACGCGAAGGCATATGTCAATCCCATACATTTTTATTTAGCGAATCGAATCGAAAGCGAATCGAATGCACTTTGTCTAGGGCCCCTGCCCAGTGCTGAGTGCGTGCACATTCCTTCCATCGTTTGTCGGATGGCCGCAATGGCACTTCCAAGGCATAACTGAATAAATATTATCTAATAACTATTTTAAGCTTTTAATTGATATGAATGCCGTGGCTTCCGGCAGCCATGCATATGATTAATGGAACTCTTGATGACGGCTCCGGTGTTTCAGTTGGGATAAATTTTTGCCTGCCGCTAGACTAGAAAGAAAGACTAGTATTATAGACCGTGAGCCAGCAACAGATTTTCATGAGCAATTCCCTCTCGAATGATAACAGCTCATAAGATGCTCGAGAGAGTGGTATCATGAACGTCAGCAACCGCTCCACGACTGGGTTCAGCAGCGGCTGATATTATTACCATACACAATCAATACATTTTTTAAGAAAACTTATTTATTGTAATTTATGTTTTGTCAATTTTAAATTTAATTTATTAGTGAATAATTATATTAATTCTTGTGTTGACATGGTAATATACGAAATAGTTGAGTATCTAAAATAGTAAATAATAAACTATTATTTTTCACTTATTTATTATACAGATATTCATTTCTTAGACTTAGTCTTGGCTTCCCTTGCGGATTTTCTCGCAGCTGCCCTGGCAAGCTGTTTCGCTGGCTTCAAGTTGCCTTTCTTACAGAATCTCTGATTCCTTAAAAACTTGGGATCCATCTAAAACAAAGAAAATTAAACATATCTATTAATACTTTCCACAATTTAGGACCACAAGTAAACACTAATTCCATTCAATTTGGTTTTAATTGAATAAGAGGATACCAGAGCCCATTTTTCTATCCCTAATCCCACTATTGTCGGCAACGCACCTATCTTGACCACCCTAACTACTAAAAAAAATGTAATGAAAATTATGTATTGTGTAAATATATAAAGCTAAGCGACAGCACTGCAAGAGTGATGTACAGTTATTTATATTTTTAGATGAGCCCTCGGAAATCTAACATTTTTCCAGGATAAAAAGTATCCTTTTTGTTAATACAAGAAGTTTTTTGTGTGCTAAATTTCATCCAAATCGGTTCATTAGTTTTTATGTGAAAGACTAACAAACTTTCATACATCCATCCTCACAAATCTTCACATCTATTATATTAGTAGGATGTATTTATTAGAAAATTAGTCAATAACTCAGTAAAATGTGCTATAACCTTATTTTATCATGAATACCATTAAATATTTTCACAACGAAATTTTGAAAAGTGTGGAACATGCATTTATCTTTCAATCACACTTTTTATATTAAGATCTAAGGACAGTACTTATAGTCAGGTAAGAATATAAAAAATGTATAAATTTAATTAAAATACAGAAATTAAATTAGCCCTGGACACAAATAATTCAATTTTCAACAATCCAAGTCACTTGACCAGTCTTACATCAAAGAAAACCACAGCAAAGTGTGGTCGGGCTCAGTTAGTTTTTTACAAAATTCAATTCAAGTTATTACATGGCTAAATTCTGATATTCAATCGTAAATCTAAAATAAATTATTATTTGGTAATACTTCAGCATAAACCTAGTTAGAATACTTCAACACACAATTGATTTTTATCAAGAAAAATGTCCATTTATATGATTATTAATAAGAATCTCCCCCTTAATAAGATTATCATCTTTATTAAGGGGGAGATCCTTATTTTGTTCTTTAACTGGTAACCACAGCCAAAAATATCGATTGTTAATGAGTAAACTAAACTCCAAAAAATTAAAAAGTTAATTTTAGTTAAAACGAGTCATCTCGGTCATGCTCAGACAATTTAAATTATTAGTTACTGATATGGAGATTAAACATTAATTTACTTATTTTGTAATAATAAATAACACTTACGCCAAGGGTAGACTCGTGCCTAAACTTCGTGGGTTTCTTGATGCCATTTCTGTGCGCTTTGCGATCTATAAATTAAAATGAATACATAAGTAAGTACATGTAAATAAATATAACCAAACAGGCATGAAATTTTAATTTCATTAGTAAAAATAATCATATAACATATTAGAGAAAAAGCACGAATAATACATATTAAATACAACATCTTTTTAATATAATCATTTTGAACAATAATAAACTTACTTTGGTTGTGATTTGTGTGATTCTTTGACTTTGCCATTTTGTCAAAACGATTGTTCTGTAAGAAAAAATTTTAACGTAAATACAATTACTATAGCAAGAAAACCCACAATTTAATTTTTTTTTTTATTATTTCACAAGATTCATAAGAAATTTGGCGATTTAATTCGATAAAAATTACACTAACCTAGCAAACACTAACTTGCGCCTAATATCAAAATTTTGAGAAAGAAAGAGACAATGACAACGAATGAGACAAAGACATTTGACAGTCTGACATAGACAAGTGAAGTGAGAAAGTGACAAGAGTGACAGTAGGAAGACAATGGTGTCACAGAGTAATTTTAGAATTTTAAAATTAGAATGAATTAAACAGAGATATATTTAACAAGAAAGGATGCGCCCCCCAAGCAATGTATGTGACGCCTTCGCAATTTATCCGCACGGATACGTTTGCTTTCTTGACGTGTTAGTCGGAGTTTGACTACCTACTACATAATACATACTACATAGTGCAATAAATTGCACTGTCTTCATTTTTTGGGATGTTACGAGTAGTGGGTTCTATGTACTTGGTCGGAGACGGAGATTTGACATTGATATATGTCACGTCTTTATGTCGTCTTGTGACAGACTGGAAATATTCGATTCGACGACGTGTAATGTAATTTGCTTTCGTTCGATTTACGTTACGATTTCGTTTGCAATTTGCATTGAAACTTGAATGAAGAAATGAAAGTTTTCTTTCGATTATTGAGGTTGTTTCAGTTAACGTGATATTTACATACACATCTAGTGCTATTTTTAATTTATCTACAAGTAAAACATAAATATTCTCTACTATGGTGGTTCTAGAAGATACGAAACCAACTCCTGAAGAAATTCCCACAAAAGAAGAAAAATCATCAACTCTCTTATCCTTGGAAAGTATCCTTTGCAGGCATAATTTAATTATATTTTTTAAATTAACATTTACATGGTTATAGTTGGTTGAGGAGACATGTATTTTCATACAGATACTAATAAGAAATTCACTTGGTCGCATGATATTATGATTGTCAACATTTCTAAATCATTATTGTATTTCCGACGGGTAGTAACACTATTACTTCGTATTTAAATTATTCAGATGTAAGCTACTAGTTCCAGTTTTTTTAGGGAATTTTAACAGTATTACATTTTACAAATACTTATAGACTGCCTGGAATTTTGTGTGATTCGGTCATGAGATTATTATTTTATAAATTCTTAACTTATATAAGATAATACTTATATTTGTTAATGAACTTATGTCAGTCAGTATCTGATAATTTTGTGTATTACAAGTAAATCCTTAAGCTGTTATAAGTATTCCGAATCACGAAGGATGCCCAACAGCAACATGGCTTACGTCATGGCGATTACCAACGCTACCGTGGCTACTGCTCCCGTCGTATTCGCAGACTTAGGAAAGTACTCAAAATACCTCAGGTATGTTATCTCTATTTATATTATAAGAATGGGATACAGTGAAAAGACACTGATTATAGTCGACAGCATTCGACTACAGATATGTGGTCACTAATATGGGCCTTGTAAGCAAACTCAATGAGTTATGAAGAGGACTCGGAGTTACTGTGTGAGATTGAATGAGGAATTTGGTGGCTATAACACAACTAATGCCATAGCAGCTGCAAGTGTGCTGCCTAGGATTAAGGACAAGGAATTAGTAATCTCTGTAAGGGGGGGAGGAAAGTGGCCAAATGGCTGCGAAACACAGTGTGCTCTTGGCACTGTTTAAAAAAATTATTAGATAGAAAATTAATTAATGGACTCTTTTATAAGATTATATTAATGGCTTAGTGGACAATAGATTGTCGGTGGTTTTAAGTCCTCGGTGCTAACATTCTGTCTTATTAACAATATAATTTGTACTTTCAGGGCGACAGACGTCACTATCGGCGCCGTGACGTCACAAACTCGCATTTAACAAGTGCAAATTCGGAAAATCGTCTTTTGTGTGTACCACTTCTGCAAGCAGAGAGGGCCTGGGCTCACGCGATGCAACTACGTCAAGAAGCGAACACTGAACCGAGGAAAAAGTTTCATCTTATATCTAGACTAAAGAAAGCATATTCCCACGCTCAAACACTATTGCAGCTGTGTGAGGTAATTGAATTTTCAATCATAAGGAAAAATTATCATTTGCTTTATTTATTTTCCAGCACAAATACACAAAAAAGAAAAAACCATCCATACTATTAATACTATAAATGTGAAACTAATTGTGTCATCGTGAATTTTTGCATACACTTTGTCACACGGGATACAGGATAGGACAAAGGGTACCATACCATTCATCCAGAAGAAAAGTACAGTTGCCGAGGTATCATTTAAAATAAAATAAAAAACTAACACCTGGCCAAAGCGTTATGAAACAAGAGCTCAAGCCTTATATTGCTTATATATTTTTTTTATTTTTCAACCCGCCGCTTTAATAAAATATGTTGTCAAAAAGTATATTTTTGTGTTTATGAGAGAATTGAGAAAACTCAAAACTACGGGACCGATCAGTGAGTTATAAAATTTATAAAGTTTCGCTGGCAAAGTCGCGTGCAACAGTTAGTAAATTATGTGTTAATAACATAAAAGAATCTACAACACAATCAAAATGTAACCAGAGTGGCGCATGCGATGCTCGCACCCAGTTGGAGGCTGGCGCGTACACGGCTTGGCTGAGCGGCGTATTGTTGGTGGAGCTACAACAGTGGCGACCGGCTGCCGAAAGCTTGCAAAGGGCGCAGATTGTCTTGGAGAAACTTTGTGCTGCTCTGCCGGAAGATGAGAGGCTTGTCTATAAGCAAAAGGTGAAGTATAATCAATACTGGGTCCAGCATTTCATTTACTTTGCAAGATATTATTCAAAGTTTACCTTTTGTACGTACACTCACTATAGTAACTAAGGACTGTGACAAATATTTTACAAGAAATCTGTAAGGTTTGCCCGATGGTCATGAATTTGAACCAAACCTGGGGGTATTTTTTAACAAATAATAACATAAAAATGTTTTTGCTGTGTTTCTATACGTAATAATGAAATATGTATTTAAATTTATAGGTGGAAGAGCTGAAACCAAGTCTACGTTATTGTGCTTATAACATCGGTGATGAATCGGCCGCAGGGGATCTCGTGGCCATGCGTGGACAAGGGCTCATCGAAAATCTAGACACCTTAATGGCACAAGCAAAGTAAGTGTTTTTTAACTGAGGGCCGAAATTGACACCCCTTCGTGAGTTGTCATTTTCGGAAATTGTCGTTGTCACCCTTTTCACAATGATCAAGATGTCGGATTTTACATAATTATATGGTTATTTCCACAGGGAATCCCGGTCCGGTGTTATGCACGAAGTGGAATGGCGCGGCCGCCGTGTCACAGTTAGACCTGAAAAGGTCCGTCTCTTCCTCATCGCTCTCCAGGACTTGGACAAGTCTGTTACGAACGCGCAGACACCTCAAGCCAAGATCGACATTCTAGAGAACATACTTATGGACTGCAAGGACGCCATATCCGCCATAAAGGACGAGATGAAAGTTGATCCCAAGTTGAAATCTGCCTCGGAGACACAAGCCTCCGGTGCGAACTACTTGCTATCGTATTTGATGTATTTGCGTCTGATGCGCACAATAGAGAGAAACAATCTACTGGTTCAACAAGCTGAGGAAGCTCGTAAAAACGGTGCACAGATAGACGGAAAGAAGGTCCGTCCTCACGATTTGACAAGACTCTACGAGATCATCTTGCAAAACTTCACCGAGTTGCAGCAACTGCCAGGTTTCGAGGGTGATGCGAGTTATCAAGGAGAGATTGAGACTCAGATGAAAGCGTACAAAGCTTTCCGATGCTACTATATAGCTCAAGTTCTAACTGGTCTCCGTCGGTTCAGAGAAGCTCTCGCTATGCTAGAGAGATGCAGCAATTATACAGCGGAGTCGATTAAGCTGCTAAAGGATAATAAGCTATTGGTAGACAAGCTGCAAGAGTTGATGAAGGATATTGAGAGTTGCAAATTCGAAGTTCACGCGGATTCTGTGCTTGAAAATGAAGACGACGAGGAAAATAAGTATACGAGTGGCAAGTCGTATAAGGACAAGAAACCTCTCGTGGATCGTTTGGATGAATATCGCGAAGAGAGCCAAGTGTTGACCAAGAATCCTAATATATTCAAAATGCCACCGCCCATGGAAGCTATACCTTGCAAGCCCCTGTTCTTTGATTTGGCCTGCAACTTTGTGGAGTTTCCGGACTTGAGCGATAAGACTGGGGCCGCAGATGGCAAAAAGCAAGCCGCAGGCCTCACTGGACTCGTTAAAGGTTTTTTGGGATGGGGAAAGGGCGATAAGTAATCATTTATTTTACATTATCAAAAAGTTTTATATAATTTTGATGAAATTATGTTATTTGTGTTCACAATATAGTGTCTGTTTCGTATTTATATGGTGATTTTTCTTTTGATATCAACGGAATTTGAAGAAGATTTTTGTGGTCCCCAACTACTAACAATTTTCTTACCCATAGTCGACTTTTAGACATCCATATAGACATCTGTAAAGATATAATCACACTGGGCCAGTACATTTAGTTTTGAGCTGTCCCACGCCAAATTATGTATGTGTACCTGAACCATTTGATGGTAGATGGCTACCATCGCCTATAACACAAGCAACGCCACAGGTGCTTTAAGTGCTCCGCCGACTAAAATAGGATTAAAGATAAAGACATTAAGGGGTAAAAACGATGTACTTAAGCTATTTTTGAACCTCTTACTCCATGTAAGAGCAGATAAGATTTCTCGGTACATTTGATCTGGTTTTAGAAAAGGATCAAACCGCACATTTCGGTTTATAAAGTTAGAAGCGAGATAGCGATTTTGAGAAGCCCCCTTCCCCCTAGGTACCTTACGTAAATGAACACAGGAAAAGGTATGATACTAAAAACGTACTTAATTAAATAAAATCAATATATAAATATAAAAGTAATTTATTCAACACATCTGCTTTTTCCTACGTTGGTACAGTATTTTAAACAATGACTAACAAGTGTCGGTTTTAATTCACCTCATACAAGACGATAGGATCGAATCTGTATTTATAACAATGAATTACGTTCATGCAACGATGCTAATTAACAAGTTAATTTTGTGCAAATATGTTACAAAAATCTGCTATTTACATAATGTTACCCTGTATAAAAAAATAAAAATATCAATCAAGCTAGAGAAATAAAGTGTTGAAGTGACGCCTGAGACATTTTTGTTAAGTAAATAAAACAAACCCAATAGTTAACAAATGAAAATGCATTTAAACACATTTATTTATCTACTTTTCTCATTAAATCTAAAGGACAACGGTACCGTAATGTGTATTTTTTGTATCATAGACTAAATCCAATTATTAGAAACATAGACGGGCTCCACATAAAAAAAAAACAAGTGCGAAAAAAATAATGTTCACAAATAATATTATATTTTTATAGAAGCAACGAAAATAAGGTACGAATTCAAATAGGAAATAATTTTGTGAATCCGACTTTAATCAAAGCCAATGTTTTCTTATCTCCTTATCAGTTACAATCACAATCACATAAGGCTATTGATTAACTTTAATTATATTTCAAAATGTATCCTACATAATGTATAGGTTAGGTATATATATATATATATATATATATATATATATATATATATATATATATATATATATATATATATATATATATATATATATATATATATTATTATATTAGTATAATATATTTACACATTATGTCGCAATGAATATATTCAATCATACCGAACGGAATAAAGCGGAAGCGGAATATTTACTATTGAAAAAAAAAAAACATTATTGTCTCCAATATATTTATAATTTAACATAGTTTTGATTTATATTATTTTTTTGTTAGGTACACAAAAAAAAACTTTTCTATTGTTAAGACTAAATGCCAATACTATTTACTTGTATTTATTTAAAAATAAAAACGAAACATTTAACCATTTATCAGATTCGAAACAATCTTCTTACTGTCATATAAAATTAAAAAAGAAAAAAAGCATTTTGAAAAAAAAAAAAAAAAAAAGCTAGCGTGTAGGGTAGTATCACAATTATTATTTTTAGGTTAGATAAACAAAACGCGAATTCAACCGTTGACGCAATGACCGACAAACAAAGAAAAAAATCTTCTGATTTTTAACGCATTGGCAACGTTAATTGTTTTTGATAATATTTTTTTCTTTTATAAGTATTTATTTATTATAATTTATTAATAATAATAATAATTTACAAACTAAATAAAAAAATAAACCACAATTTATGTGGCGCCACCTACAATTAGCTTATACTTGAAACCAAGCCACAAGTAAGTTCGCTATCGATTCGCTAACGTCGCCCATAATAATAATATAAGTAACTAAAGAGGATGTTTTTTTTTGGAAAAGACAACGTATAGCTTGGCTATCGCATTGAAACATAACAGCCCAAGTGCTTTTTATTTCACGGTATTCTTTTATAAGCATTAACAATGAGCAGTGCAAATCAATAGTGTTATATGTCCACAAAAAGGCGTTATAATTTTTCTTTACGCCAAGCTCAATAAATATAATTTTGCAGATTTTATAATTATTAAAGGATAATGCGCAAAATTGCCTCAAACCCGGCGTTAAAGCAACTAAATATCAGAAATTTGTACGGACGAGTATCATGTGTATCAAAAACAAATATATTAAACCCTAATCATGGTCATACAAGGAAAAAATTGCTTTAATTTTTTTTTTATTTGACGATATTTACGAACGTGGAGAAAGTAATGTTGACTTAATTAGGATAATGGACAAGTATTTTTTTTTTGTAAACACACAAAAATAATACGTTTAAAGAAAACACTCAGGTTATTAAAATAAATAGCACAGAGCACGACGAACATAAACAAAGCAACTTGCGTCTCTCTCTCTCTCTCTCTCTCTTGGAAGTGAAACGGCAAAAGCCGACAAGAGAAACATAGCAATTTTTTTCTTTGTTTGACTAAAATTGGAGAAATCACAGTTTCATTTTTGTAATACACGAAATTAACAAAAAATCTGGGAAAGGTCGCTTTTGCGACGGGGTATTCTTTTTGCCGCTTTTTTATGAAATTCGCGCATTCTCCTTGTAACAATTACATAATATTATATTTGCGTGAAATTAACTTCGACCTCACGAGATATTTATATTTATTCCCCATATTAAATTGTCGAATTGTTTCCTTGCAAAAGTGCGTCCTTTTGCAAGGTAGTAGCAGCGTCTGTCTGTCACGAGTTGTTTTAGAGAATTAGCGCGAACCCAAAGCAGGCCAATGAGATATCTCGTGCGTCCTGCGATCAACGGGCGCCAACAATTGGCCACACGTGGGACAAACGTAAAAATCTCGTCCCTCACTCCTGCCGACAATCAACTCTTGCTGTTTCGCAATGTCCGGAAGCAGAGCGACCATTTCTAAAAAAATATCGTCAAACTTAGAACCCATCGCGCTCTTGCAGTGATGATAGAACTCGTCCGCACTTATAATGTTGTCGAGATATGCTCTCGATGCCACTTTGAAACTTTCCATTGCGTCCCTACTGCCCAAGCATTCCGTGAATGCCTTCACCAGGGCTTGATTGCGGTGGTCGAAATCTGGCGGTGGGACGTACGAGTGAATGGGCGCCGGGAACGTCTGACCCGATGAATTAGTAAAGGTCATGCCGTTGCACGCCGGCCTCGGCTTGAAACCCGGAGGGACACTTCCGTTGGTCTTCTGCTTCAAATCACTGTTAACAACTGTAGACGGACCGCTGTCGTTCTTACTCAACGGTGGGTAATCCTTCGCGGCCAACTTAAAATCACCGTTACCCCCATTCCTATTATTGTCACCGCTAACATTCGTCTCGACAGTTTTAATCTTGTTGTCGACTTTAACACTCACGTTGTTATCATTTGCAATGTAATTTTTACTTTTACTCTCTGTCACACCGTTCACATGATTAGTCTCGTTGAAATTTTCCTTTTTTGTGACGTTCTGTTTCTTCTTGTCCTTTTTGTTCTTGTCCGTTTGCTGTGCACTCTGAGACTGTTGCAAGTTCTTCTTGCTCTTCGACTTGCTCATGGGTAAATTTGGAAAATCTGCGACCGCATTAAAGCTGCGTTCGTTCGGTTGAGGCGGAGGTGGTTCCGGTTTCGACGGTTTGTTCTTTTCCTTGGATTTGGAGACGGTGATCCATTGTGGTGGCGACGCCAACGCGGCTGTCGACGAGAGCGCCGGAAAAGCCTCGGTGTTCAACTGAGGTTTCTTGTGTTTTGCGTTAGATTGATTGCTCTTGAGCGCTTGCATTTCATTACTATTTATCAAAGTGACCTGTAATGACGTAACGTGTAATTAATTTAATTGCAAATAAAAAATAACGAAAGATAGAGGGGTGCAATGAACTTTTTAATGTTGGCTTTGGTAGCAAGGTACACTAGATTTGGCCATAAATTCAGCAGCCCGTCTGGTAGCAGTAACCACCACGTGAAATAAAATCATTGTGGTCTTCTGTAAGGGCGTGATCACTGCCGTCACGCGGGCTGCCCAAATGACCGCTAAACGCAGTGTGCCCTTCCACGACTTCCTTTATAGAAGGGTGGTTAAAATAGAGACTGGAATGAAGAGTGACGTTCACCTTGGACGGTTGTGAAGTGCCGCATCCGATGCTCGGGTGGTCGTCGCGCGCAGAGAGCGAGGGGAAGTCCTCCTCGAAGATGGGACCCTTGCGCGTCTGCTGAGGCACCGAGATGCGATTGCCACCCGCCTGCGTCAGGCGGAAGTTACTGGCGCTGGCCGGCTGGCTGTGCACCTGTATCGACACGCCTGGCTTTGCTGTCGACAACAAATGTGTGGATTTATATTTTAAGTAACTAAACGGTACACTATCGACAAAACCTTCGGCCGCCTATGAAACCAACGCTACGTAATCAGTTACGTGACAAGGCCGTGGAGCTGAGGAAATAAGAAAATAGGTGTAGGGCTTCGACGCTTCGGCCGCCGACGAAACCAATGCGACCAACCACGTAACCGGTTACGTGTGAAGGATTATTTTTCTTAATACGAAACTAGTTACGTACAAAGAGGTTTTTATTCCTACGCAACTAGTTAAGTATGACCGCCTATGAAACCAACGCTACGTAACCAGTTACGTGACAAGAATTGTTTTTCTTGCTACGAAACTAGTTACGTACAAAGAATTTCTAGGAAATAGCCAATAGCAATGCCTGTATTAACGAAATACAAAAATGTGTTTTGTCCCTTTCCCACAAATGCAAAGATGTGTCAGAAACTAGTTTCGTAGCATTGGTTTCATAGGTCGTACGTAACTAGCTGCGTAGCAAGAAAACGTAACCGGTTACGTGGTTGGTCGCATTGGTTTCGTCGACGGCCGAAGCGTCGAAACCCTACACCTATTTTCATATTCTTCCGCGAATTCCAGAAGTGGCTGGATGAAAAAAAACAGAAGACCGTACGTGGTGGCGAGCCTTAGGACAGGCCTACATCCAGCAGTGTAGAGACACAGGCTGATGATGATGAGACAACTTGTCTAGAGACAGTTACCGACCCGGCACAGAAGTGCAACTTTTATATTCGTGCTGTTGAGCTCCTCGTGGGGCTGAGCCGACCATAGAAGGATTAACGGAAGGGATGGGGTAATGGGGTCTGGCATATGCTGTTATTTCGCGGTGTTTTACTCCCACCAAATGGCTTCGAAACGAAGTGTGCCCTGCCACTACTAAAAAAAAAAGAGATTACAAACACAAAGAGGGTTAACGGGTGAGGTTGTTAGTGGTTAAGATATACATACAATTTCTGACAATTGTTGCGGCGACTGTGGCTGGGGTGCGCGGGGGAGGTGCGGAAGCGCGAGATCCGTTTCCATCCAGAGCGGGAAAGTTTCTATCGTTACGTATTAATGTATCGCCTGAAAAAAAAAAACAGTCATCAATTCACTCACATGCCATAAAAACAACACAAACGCTTAATACTGTTTTCGCTGTAGCCACAGACAATACGAGGATAAGGACGACCAATTTCATATGCTGTATTGTGTACTCTTATTCAGCGCTGTAGCGCTTTAGTAGCATTTTATTTACGGTCGTTTCATGAACTACGCAACCAACCAATCCTATCAAACACCAATGTTACACAAGCGTCATTCTGGCCAATTTATAAATAACAATTTATTTGACATTTTTATATATGTATAAAAATGTTATAATCTTGTTCCATCAGTGAAAATCGAATTTAAACCCATTGGCCGGTTAAGAAGTAGTTGGCGGACTTAAACGCACGGCGATTGACTTTTATATATAAGAAGAAGATAATATTGTATCATTTGGAATAACAATCGATTATAATATAACCATTATAGTACCTTTATAGGTCTTGTGACCAGGTGCAAGAAGGATGTTTTGTGGAGCGGCCGAGGCGGACAGCCGGGGGAACTGCTCGTCGCTTCGCGTGTCAATCTGAGGGGCCGCCGGAACTGGCGGGGGACTAGGCGGGCTCTGCGGGATATCCCTGCGGGACCACATATTAAATTTATAACTATAGTGTATTTTTTGTCGATTCTTCGCATTCCAATCCAATACCGATATGATTGCCGCATATAATTTTGGGCTCTTGAAATGTCACGTGTCCAATATGCGCATATTTGACTAATTTTGGGGACTGTTTGTGCGGGATTGCGGGGAGTCACGCAATGAGCGAGACGAAATGATAACATTTTTACAAGAGAGTTGCGTCATATTGTATGTATGCAATTAAACGAAAGACGCATGCTCAACGTCAGAGCCCATGAAGATTTGCAATTATATACACTAAGAAGTTTTTATAAAGTCAATGTAAATAACTTATATTGTCAAGTATTCATAGAAATCAGTACAAAGATATGTAAGGGCTTGTTTGTAAAGACGACAGACCTGGGTGTTCGCTGTGCGACTGCGTGAGGGGTGATATTGAACTGCAGCTCCAAAGTGCGAGCCATACGCGACGCTCCTCGTGCCATTCCGCGTCCGTGAACCGTCGCCTTGTGTGCTGGAAAATTATCCGATACTTATACAATTTGTATGAGGAAACACACTAAATTTCTTCAAAACGGTGGTCAGATTACCGCGAGTCGAATGTACTGTCATTTCACTGCTCATTGTTAACGTGATACGACACAATAATAATAACTCGAATACCTTTCAAGTCAATTTCACTGCGAAACACGGAAGTCAAATGTTGTCCGGCACACTCTCCCTCCTCGCACAGGAAGTGGTCACTCTTGAAATGCGACGCCAGATCGGAATGAGACGCGTAGTATAGGTTCTTTCCGTCGGCGTCACACAAGTGGCAGTAGAGGTGTTCCTTTCGTAGATGACGATACAGCTCGTCCGGATCCATGAAACGCTCTTCACAGAATTCACAAAGAGGATGGCCTCTGAAAAATTGATGAAGATTTGTTATTATAAGAAAGGGTCAAACGGCCTAGCAGTCCAGCTGGCTTATTATCTATATAGGTCTACTGAGCGACAAGCGAAAAATGCGAAAAATTTGTGCAATATCACACTAAAACGTTAATTTTTACGCAAACCACACTAGTGTTATGAGTTACGTGATACGATTTAGTGTGATATTGCACAAATTTTTCGCATTTTTCGCCTGTCGCTCAGCAGACGTATTAGCCTGCGGCTTTGCTTGCGCACCACGATAACACTAGTGATATTTCAAGGTGGACTTCTGCTGTGAGGGGGTGGCTAATATCTACTGATCTTGGCTAGATCCCAAGATTTATGATTAACTTATTATAACAATATTGCTTTATTATCAAACAGATTGAAAACAAGCAATTACCTAGATATTTTTATAGCAATTTAGATTCTTTAGTATATAAAAATTTAAATAAAGTGTTTGTAAAAGATCTTCAAGAGTTACTTACATCAGAGAGCTGTTCTACTTGTCAACACACCTATACTTGTCATGCAAAATGACATCAATAGATCAAGCTAAACAGATCATGCTGATCAGTTTTTTATTATTTTTCAATTAACATTTCAAGAAGTGAAACATAATAATTATATTTTTTAAAAGCCAATTCTTTTAAATTTCTTCATTTATGCATATTTTTCAGATTAATTCATTAGGTATATTTTATTTAATTGACCTTTTATACTTCTGACATTTTATTGATTATATTCATGGTCGGTGGTGATGGTGGGTCCATTTCATAAGGAAATAGGTTTTTACCTATGTGAAGTGTCATCCTTATCTCCTTTGCGTCGATGATGAGCGAGTTCTTGACGAGTGTAACACTTTCTTTCACAAGTGAATATCTGGAAATAACAGTGAAACATCTGATTTTGAAAAAAAAAAAATTACTTTAAATTGACATACAAAAACTTTTTCTTGAGATTTAAAAATGTATCCTAAGTCAGGGTTCAGCTTGACTTTGCCATATCAAATTTGGCTCTACTGAGTCAATTTTTAGCCATGGAAAGTGCAGACACACACACACACACACACAAACGTTAACACTCACATGAGAAAATCATAAGAAAAAAGGATCACTAGTAAAATTGTAAAACTTATCGCCTCTTTGAGGCATGTCATACCACTTCTCCTTGTTTCCTTTTCGAGAGTGTTTTGCGTAATTAGTCTTGCTAACTTGGATATGTTATTGTAACTTCATTTGTTTTTAAATATTGCTAGTCTCAAAGGTCAAAACCTCAAAACCTCTGGCAAAGGCCTAACCTATACATACATTGTCTTTATAACCAGTAGGGCTATGTTCCAAGCATACATAGGGCTAGTATAGAATTTCATGGTAAAGAAATCATGGTTTTGGTAGCTGATTATACTCGTAACAAAAAAATAAAATACAAAAACATAGAACTAAGATTATAAACATATCTTACTGTTAAATTGTATTTCTAGATTTAAACAAAAAGTATGTAAGCTCAGTTTATAAATGTTAAAAATTCTTTGAACACTGATGAACACTTCTTTGTTTTAGTGTACACAAAGAAAACAAAACAAACTTTTGTGTAACAAAAACTTAAATAAAGAATAATGAGAACAAAATGGAAGTTTACATCTAAATGGAAGCTGATTGTTATAGAATCTAACTATATATATGAGTGAACGAATAGCATTAACTATTGTTTACTAATCAAGTTCACAATATTTTATTTCAAGTATGAAATTACTAAAGTACAACGTCAACGTACAGTGTCAATATTACATTTTCTGTTAACTTATTTGTTTCAATGACTGTAAAATCAAATTTCACTTATTTTTGTTAAAGCATGGAATTGATATTTTGAACTACATTTTCCTTGTTGTTGTATTCTTTCTATATAAATGGATTTATTAATCTGAGAATTGTATTGAAACCAAACTTTTTTTTTTCATTTTGTGAAATGAAAATGAAATTTTCTTTGTTATAATATTTAAAAGGTCAATGACACTTCACCATTGTTGTCAGTTACATATACCTACATGAAGGGGAGTGCCGACTCTGCACTTTTACCTTAATAATGCAAATGAAGTAATTGAGGTCAACTCAATTACTCAATCTCAAGTTTATGCAATGCTAACATCACCTCGTCAAAACATGATTTATTATTATTATTTTTACTGTCTGCATCGATTGACTTTAAATACATAGTCAATCGACGACTGATTGTATAAAAAAACAATAATTTATTGGTCTTTTTTTTATTTCATTTCATTCATTTCTCTCTCTTTCTCTCTCTCTCTGCGTGTCTCTTTAGTCCTGAAGGCGCGTTTCCTCCCTTCCACCTTATCCATCATAATTAAACAACATAAAAAATATAATTTCATTCATACATTAATAAAAAATAAAAAAAAAATTACCTTTAAATGTTTAACGCACAAATCACAAAAGAATCTCTCATGCACTTTTTTCATATGATCATTGAGCATGTTGAAATTGCGAAACGGGGGCAATTTGGTACACAGCTTGCATCGATTCTCTAAAAGACTCTCATATGCGTTTTTTATCTGTTCATTGCAGAATCCTATTTTAAACTGCCTGTCGAGAAACTTCTCTGTGAATGCCTTAGTACGCAAATCCTTATAAAGCTTGATAGAATCTGTGAACACAACCTGATGGCAAACAATAATATTAACCTTAAACTAAATTAATGATTTTTTTAAGACTATTTTATGGCCTCCAAAGTAGGCAATATTAGACTTGAGTTGTGGGATAACAATGCAATGGACAGAGGTGAAACCTGCACACCCCACCCAGGATAAAGGATCAGATACCACAAAGTTGGCCCTGCTGGGAAACAAACCCATGGCCCTAGAGTCAGAGATTTTTAACCACTAGACAAATGGGCTTGACAATTGTTTCTATACAGTAAGCATTTCATATTACTAACTTAGCCAAAAAATCTAAGTAGGGTGTTGATCATTTTATCTATATCATAACAGTTTTTTTATCAATACAAATATATTTACTCAAAATGATTATTAAAAATCGTATTTGTTCTTGTGTATCTTTGTGACAAAATATACAGCTTATATAATTATAAAAGCTCTCATAAGCCTAACCACACACTAGACAGCCTGGCTGCGGCAGCCATTTGAACTTATGACGGTTTGTGGCTGCTAGGTGACGGGTTGTGGCGCAGGCTCCCACACACCGTCATATGTTCAATTGGCTGCCGCAGCCTGGCTGCCTAGTGCGCGGTTAGGTTAAGTTAGCCTACCAGCCAACATACTTTATAATGGGTTAGGATTTTGAATTGGGAACCAGGCTTTTGCAGTATTTGGGGTTGAGATTGTTTAAGGGTAGATGTCAGGTATCCATCCACCCTTAAATAAGCTGATTATGTAGGTAAGTCAAATGCTCTGTTAGACCATACCTTTTTCTTAAAAATCTTCATTATTTATTTAAACTTTTAACTGAGTCTGTTGAAGAGACAGGCATGTATTAAAAAGTAGTTTGGGCAGAACAGGATGGAGTTAATGCTATTGGAGGTAACTATTGATCAAATGAAATTTATCAGTAGGTGAAGATCGCTGAATAGGTAACCAAACAAGGCACTCACCCTCGAAAGGTCCCGTCGACATATAGGACACTCATTCTGCAAGCACAAAACCCGCATTCGTGTTGAACATTCAAAGCATACGGGATGATCGCATTCCCCAATGGAGAAATACAACGCATTCTTAAAACACACTACACAAGTAGTATTGTCGTTAGTAAATGAATCTGCCATATTTTTATTGGTATCTACAAAAAAAATCGAATATATTTTATAAGAAAGTATCTTATTAGAACCTCGCTGTTAATTAAAAAATATAATCAAAATGTATAATAATTGGCAATATATGCTTAACAAGAATTTTATGTTAACCTACATTAAGAAAAAAACGAAGGCCAACAAAGGACAAATCACAACTGGCTGTGGCGTTATGACAGTTTTTTGGATTGGATATTTTATGACAGTCAGTTTTACGACTTCGATAGACTTGGATACAAATCGTTGACAAAACTTTTTTGTCTGTATGTACTCTTTGTGAATATAGTGTTCTGTGTCAGTCCATCTTACATGGGTGTTAAACTGAAAAAGTGGCAATAAAATCCGATAAATATAGATGGCGCTAGTGTGAACAGTGAGAGTTTGAGAGTATGGAATGATGTAGCAGTAGTTGACGGAGTGAAGTGCGCCGAGTTGAATTTTGGTTGAACACTAGCCTCACCAGCGCCACCAATTTATCGTCTTTCGACGGACACTTTTAATACTACGAGATTGTCCTCCTTAATGTCTCTACCCTCCTTAATTAAAAGTGTCCGTTGAAAGACGATAAATTGATGGCGCTAGTGAGGCTAGTGACATTAAACGATTCAACTCAAACGACATTATAATTTCTACTGTGGTTATAATATTGTCTGTGTTGATGACGGTTGGTTAGTTCGGTATTTGAAATTGAATAATTTTTATTTATACATACGGTTACAAAAGGTTGTGTAAAAGAGTAGTCGTAAAAATAATTTATGACACCATTACTTATTAATCAATACAATAAAATATTAAATGAATAAAAAAGTGTAATTGTACAGATATTGCAGTTGCTGAAATGTATTTTGAGGTGAGTGAAAATTTTGTTGGAAGTTTTAGTTATAAATGTATCACCATTTCATTAATTCACCATCACCAAATTTACATATTTTTAGATTGAAAATACTCCCGAGCATATAAGAAGACCACGCAATATTGAAGTTACTGAGGATGTACCGGAAGAAATCCCTCGACTCAATTTGGCTCCTTTCTCTAAGACTCCACAGATAGTTTTTGAGAACGTACGTATAGGGACAAGTTGTGAAAAAGTATTGGAAATTGCTAACACTACAAAATTAATCCAAGAGGTGAGTGAGCTTCACAATAAATTATAGAAATTTAAAAACAGAATTTTTTGTAGGCAGGCAGGACATAAGTACTGCATTTCGCAGTCATTTTGTGCAGCCCGGCTGGTGGTAGCTACCTTGATCAACCCTTTGCAGAAGACGACCGTGAAATATCCCACCCTAATCCTTAATCTTAATCTTAAGATGCGTCTAAGACATAATTTGCTAATTTAAATATTAGGTCTTGTAATTATAGTTGTGGGGATGACTACTTAGGCATTTAGTTTTATGCCAATTTATCTATACATATAGTGCTGAAACATAGTCTCCAACTATAGAACTTGTAAGAAAGCTCAACGTCGTTCAAAGAGCTATGAAGAGGGCTATGCTCGGGGTTACCCTGCGAGATCGAATCAGAAATGAGGAGATCCGTAGACATATAATTTATAAACATAAGATGGAAAATTAGTAAGTTGAAGTTGCCATGGGCAGTACACAGTACAGAGAACTGACTACCGCTGGGGCCAGAAGGTTCTCTAATGAAAGCCACGGATTGACAGGCACTGCATAAGATGCTGATATGGCCGTCAGGTTCATAGTGAATAAAGGCTGATTCTGACTGGTCCTATTTGAAAATTATTGGGGAGGCCTATGTTCAGCAGTGGACATCCTGTGGCTGAGATAATTACATTATGTAAGAACGTGCTGTACTGCCTCCATCTATGCTTATCTACCTTTCCATTGCTAACTGAACTGATTTAGTAAAAAAAAATTATAGAGATAGATTGAACCCTATTAATGCACATAGGCTTTCAGATTCATTGATTTAGATAGTTGAAGAACACAGTTAATTTTTTTTTTTTTTTTTACCCCTGAGGTAAGTACCTATATAGTTTATACAATAAAGATTGGTAAGGACTCCATAGATTAAAAAGAAAGTAACAAATCGGAAAAGTAATTTTAGCTACAAATAATATACCTATACAAATATTAAAAATACTTAAGTTTTTGAATGCAATAATGGATAAAAGTTTTTTTTAACATAAATAAGTACAAGAAAAAATTCAGGTAATAGGCAACTTATATATTTTTCTCATTGGAATGCAATTTTTTACAGTCTTATTTAAGGCTTAGCAAAATTGAGGCATTTATTTTTAATATATTATTATATATTTGTTTTATTAAATTAATAGAAAATCTCAAATTATGCAGATTTAGGATTAATATAGTGGTTTTTAGATAAAATAAATACACTTTTTCTTTAGTCCAGATAATGATGTAAATGAAACCTTTCAACATTCATTTACAGATATATCTCGATAATGATTTACCCCCTGGTTTGGCCATACAATTGCCAGCAGAATGGATTGTACTAAAGCCAGAGACCTGCTACTGTCTTCAACTAATTTGGACTCCAAGACAACCTACTGCTGTGAGGAAAACTATACGCTTCCTCAATAGAAATAGAGGTCGTTTTGACGTTAATATTGTACTGAAGACATATGTTCCGGTAAAATATCTGATTATAATCCTTACTAATATTATAAATGTGAATGTGAGTTTGTTTGTTTGTTACGCTTTCACGCAAAAACTACTGAACCGATCACCATGAAATTTTGCATACACGTTGTCTGGGACACCAGAAAGGTACTCTATACCTTTCATCCAGAACGCGGACGAAGTCGCGGGCACCAGCTAGTATACATATAAAAATTTCGTGTCACGTTGTTTGACGCCAATGAACTCCTCAACTACTGAACCGATTTTGATAAAACTTCGTAACTATGTGTAATTTGGCCCAAATTAAAAGATAGGATAGTTTTTATTTTGAACCCGGGCGAAGCCGTGAGCGTGTAGCTAGTAATTGATATAATGTCACACAAAGATTATTAAGATACATACAATAATAGTTATATTTATCTTTTATTTCAGGATACTAAAGTAAAGCGTAAATCTTCAAAGAATTCTCCGGGAAAGATTAAAAAGAAAAAAATTAAAACATCACCAGTGACAATACGTAGGAGGGAAGCGGAGATTTTATACAATAACGCTAAAACGCGAAATATTGCAACACCAGATCAATCTGCAGTTCAGTATAATGTTTTAAGAAACTCAAACAAAGAAAACATACAATCCAATGATTATCCTCTTAAATCAAATCCCACAGTATGGCCGTTTGATTCGCCGACTGGTAATACAGAAATTAATTTCGACACTTCGGAAATATTTTCTAACTTTAGAAAAATTAGGGATGAGCAAATTTTACATGAAACTTATGACAAAACCAAATATTTGGACAACCCTAAAACAATTATACCTCGAAATAATACTCCCACTTTGGATATGTTCGATAATCTGACGTTCACACCTTTGAAGAATGATATTGTAAAACCTGAGAAGAAACCTAAAATTGTTATAACTAAGGATGGTGATAGCGAATTTAATCGTGATTTTGTTTTAGAAAAGCAGAACAAAGAAAACGAACCTCATCAGTCTATCATTTATACGAGACCAACTCAACCATCAAGCATTGATTGGTTTGACGCATATAATACACAAAATGAAAACCAATACATTGAAACACCTTCATTACCAAATAAAAGAAAACCTAATACATCTTCTCCAAAAGAACTGCACAGTCCTAATTTTTCTATTAATACTGAGTTGTCACGGATTAGTGATCTGTCATTTTTTCCTCAGAAATTTTCCACTGAAAAGAAAGTTATCCATAAAATAAATGACACACACGAACTGATTGACGATGGCAAACTCAATTCCGACACTTATACAAAAGATTCCCCATATGTAGCAATCGAACAATACAATTTTCCCGAACCCAGACCATCTCAGGTGATTGAAAATCAACCAAAATTGTGTAGACAAGCCTTGTTTGTTAAAGATAATAATCAAAGAGAATATGAAAGGTGCAATTTCAATAGAAATTACTATGAACGTCCATTTGATATACGTTCTCCTCCCAGATCTATGACTCCTCCACTACAATCCATTCCCGAAGAGAGTACACAATTTGGAGATACCCAAAGATTTAACAGTACTAATACTCTTAAAACAACATTTACGATTAATAAAACATTTGATAAAGCTGAAAACAGCGGCATACAAACATGGTCTAAAAAGGCAGCTAATACTGAACCAGAACTATGGAAAGTACCCATCTGTCAGCCCAAGAAGTCTATAAAATCAAAGACATCTGTAAAAAAATCTACTCCAATATCAGATGTTAGTTTTAAAAACAATACTCTAAATAATAGTCTAAATTTAAGTCAAGTTGGATCCGTTTATTCTCAGTCCTTAACTATAGATCCATTTTTGTCCTCTACTTATTACTACGATGAAAGAGCTGTAAAACAGTTTGAAAATGAATTTAAAAAATGGTTGAATTACATACTCACACCTCCGGCTGATCTCGATAGTAATGACGAACAGAAAACAGATATAGGCAAAACTTGGATTGAAAATAGAATTAAAGATATACCTCTCGCACCAACAAAGGAACTTGTCAGTAGCCAGTATCACAACAGTCATAGACTTGCTAGCGTTCGTAAAGCAGCTAAATCTTTGTTCTTCAGTCCTGAAATATCGCAGGTCTTTCAAAAATTACACGCTCAAATCGAGAGAAAGCTAATTTCCATACGAAATGACAAAAGTCTTCATTTGGATGTCGGGCTACAAAAGATGATACTTGAAATTTTGATGTCCTACAATCCCTTATGGCTTCGAATCGGACTTGAAACTACTTATGGACTTGTTTTACCGCTCCGATCGAACAGTGATATAGAAGGATTGACTTCATTCATCATACAAAGAATGTTTAGAAATCCAAATCTTAAAAATAAACACTCCAAAACCAGTGCACCTAATATGTTGCTACCAGCCTACGTGGAGGCTTTGAAAAAGTTTACTTTAAAGAAGTTTTTCATGTTGGTGTACTTTTTGGATCAGGCTAAAGAGAAGCAACTTATACCACACGATCCTTGTCTGTTTCGTAGAAACGCAGTCTGTAAAGAAAGTAGAGAAATCATAATAAGATTCACAAAAGAGTTAATAGCGGGTTCCGGTGACATCACTAAACATCTTCGACCTCTCGGTTACGTGCTTACCCACAAACAATCATATCTGGACGAGTTTAAATATGCAGTACATAATATTGCAGTAGACATTCGCGATGGAGTAAGGCTCACGAAGGTGTTGGAAATCATTTTAATGAGGAAGGGTTTGATGAGCCAATTACGAACACCGGCTATATCTCGATTACAGAAGATACATAATGTTGAAGTTGCTTTAAACGCTCTAAGAGAAGCCAATTTTGTAATAGTCGGAGACATTACTGCTACAGATATAGCCAGCGGTCACAGAGAAAAGACATTGTCGCTTTTGTGGCAACTTATTCATGTATTCAGAGCACCATTGTTTGTGAAAGCCGCAAATGTTATACAAATATGGTGGAGGAAAAAATACGAAGTGATTGTGGAGAAGAAAAAGGCAGAAATGCTTGTACGCCAAAGACTAGATAATGCTGCAAGAAAAATTCAATTATGGTGGCGTCAAATTCAATATAATCGTAAAATGGAATTGTTTAGGGAGAAAATGCTTCTTTCAGTGATTATTATACAGAAGTATAGTAGGAGATGGATAAATAGAACTCGTTTTCTCAAATTAAAAGAAAGCGTTCGTAAAATTGAAAGTTGGTACAGAGATATGAAGCTCAAAATACAAGCAAAGAATTATCTTGAGATGTTAAGAGAAGAAAGAATTACGCTTCACAATTATTCGGCGACAATAGTACAAAGTTACATAAGACGTTGGCTATGTGTGCAACGTTACAGATGCACAGTGAAGAGAATCATTATACTGCAAAGCCTTTTTAGAATGAGAATACAGCGAAAACAATTTGAAAAGTTAAAAAATACAGTAAAATTAGTCGAAACGCGATACGTGGCCTTATTGAAAATGAGAGTCGAAAGAAAGAAATATTTAAAAATACGGGAGTGTGTTACAGTAATTCAAAGTTATTATCGATCTTATTTAATTGCGAAATCTGAAAGAAAGTCTTACATTGAATTACGAAACGCCACAATATGTATACAAAGACGTTTCAGAGCCCTTGTAGCTATGCGTCATGAGCGATCGGCTTACATAAAGTTGAAGAACACTACTTTAAAAATTCAAAAACAATATAGAGCGACGTTATTAATGAGAAGATGCAGATTGGATTTTCAAAAATTACGTTCAGCCGCAATTCAAATTCAACGCAGATTTAGAGCTCGTAATCAAATGATCAAACAAAGGTCAGAGTACGAAAAACTAAAGAATTCCACATTAGTAATTCAAAAAGCCTGGATTGCTTATATTTTAGGAAAAAGGCAAAAACAAAAATACCTTGAAATGAAAAGGGCCGCTATTAAGATTCAGAACTGGTGGAGATCTTGTAAAAAGGGACGTGAAGTGAGACAACAAATTGAGACCACAAAAGAGGCTTGCATATTCGTACAAAGACTATACAGAGCTTACATTATTGGTCGCAAGCAGAGGCGTGAATATCTTAGAATTAAAACTGCAACCGTCTGCATTCAAAACTATTATAGATCGTATATTGAAATGAAGACAGTCAGAGAGCAATACATTCATCTTAAAGCTGCTACTGTCACAATTCAAAAACATTATAGATCTCTATTAGAAACGAAGAAGCAAAGACAGTTGTACTTGCAAACAATATCTGCTACCCGTTTGATACAAAACTCCTACAGGCAATATAGACAAATGAAAATTGTTAGGCATCAATTTTTGAATCTAAAGAGAGTGACTATTAATATTCAAAGGAGGTTTAGATGTCTGCTTGCTATGAGAGAAGAGAGGGAGAGATTTTTGAAATTTAAAAGTAACGTTATTATGTTACAACAGAAATATAGAGCTCTATTAGCTATGCGACGAGATAGGGAATCTTATAAGACATTGCAGGCAGCCACAATTATAATTCAAAGAAGGTTTAGAAGTATTCTTGTCATGAGAGAAGAAAGAAAAAGATTCTTGACAGTGAAAAGCACCGTTATTATGTTACAAGCCAAATATAGAGCTTTATTGGCAATGCGAAATGAAAGACAAAAATATAAAGCAGTACGGGAGGCCACAATAGCAGTTCAAAGAAGGTTCAGATGCATGCTTGCTATGAGAGAAGAAAGGTGCAGATATTTAATACTTAAGAGCGCCGTTACAATGATTCAAAGGAAATATAGAGCTTTGAAAGCGATGCGAAAGGATCGTCAAGCATATATAAAATTACAGGCAGCCACAACTGTAGTGCAAAGAAGATTTAGATGTCTGCTTGCTATGAGAAAAGATAGGAATAGATTTTTAAAATTAAAAAGTACAGTTATAATGTTACAAAGAAAATATAGAGCTTTAATTGCGATGCGCCGAGACAGGCAAACGTATGAAGAATTGAAGGCGGCCACGATAATAATTCAAAGAAGGTTTAGATGTATGCTTGCTATGAGAGAAGAAAGATTCAGATATTTAATACTTAAGGGCACAGTTGTAATGACACAAAGGAAGTATAGAGCTTTAAAAGCGATGCAACGCGATCGCCAAGCGTATAATGAATTACGGGCGGCCACAATTTTAGTTCAAAGAAGGTTCAGATTTAAACGTGCCTTGTTGGAACAAAGAACAAAGGCGTGTATCACAATTCAAAGGGCTTTCAGAGCCTATGTGCTTGGCAAGAAACAAAGAGCGGAGTATATTCACATTAGATCTAAGATAATACTGATTCAAAGATGGTTTAGATCTATTATGGAGAAGAATACAGTGCGAAGGCAGTATTTAAAATTGAGAGAAGCTGTTGTTTTTATTCAAAAACGGTTTAAAGCCAAAAGAGTTGCCCGTGAGGCGATAAGAAATGAATCTGCGCATAAAATTCAACTATGGTACAGGTCCTATCAAATGCGAGACAGATGTCGTAGAGAGTTCTTAATGATCAAGAAAAATGTGATTACCGTACAGTCAATGATTCGCATGCACATTGTTCGCAAGCAATTTAAAATGATGAGGGAATCTTTGGTGACTTTGCAGCGATATTATCGCTCATATAGATTAATGAAGAACGAGAGACTAAAATATGAGGAGAAACGAGAAAGAATAATAAAATGTCAGGCCACAATAAAGAGTTTTATACAACGTAGACGTTATCTTAAGATACGTTGTGCTGTTTTGGTTTTACAAGCGGCCTATAGAGCCAAGAAACGCAGGGAAGAGGCTGCACATGAAAAACTTAAAAAACAAGAAAAAATGCACTGGGCTGCTTCCAAAATTCAGGTAATCGTCTGAAAAACATAATATTGTACAATTTGACAAGACATTAATGTTTGAATTTCAAGTACTTCTTCAAGTATCTGGGTTAAATTGTAATCTAAAAATCCAGCATGAAAATCTGAATTTTCATTTGTATCTTTTAATTTTTATGCCATTGACAATTGACATGGTGATTGAGTAAAATTTAATTTACTTGTTTGAATATATTAATTCGTGACAAACTGTACCTACTTTTACCACATTTCCTAAATGCGGTAAAAGTACAGTTTGAGATCATGAATTGTTTATTTTTTCAGGCTCTTTTCCGAGGCCATTCGGTTCGTGCACGCGTACCGGACAAACGCGTAGATATTTTAAGAGATAAATGGCGTCAAGGAGGCCTACAATCGTCCCAAGAAACATCGAAGGATCGTTACATAAAGGCGAAGTACACTATTGTAAATTCCTGCGACATCTACACGGTGATTAAAGCGTTTCAAGAAATCGGTAAGTACATAATTGGGACAAATATACTTCACTGGCTTTTCCCCGCGACTTCGTCCGCGCCCTTTTTTCTTCACATCGACCAGACTCAAGGTTTTAAATTCGACTGAAGCGTCTTGCATGACCAAATGACTGAACCGATTTTTTTTATCGATTTGATAATTAATAAGTGACAACCGTCGCCTGTAACACTAGCAATGCCATATTAAGGATAAGGGATAAGGAAGGGATGTGGTAATGGGAAGGCTCTGAGGCCCTCAGTACCTTTACCATGAGTTTACAATGACCGCACTCGCTAGCGAGAGCGTAAAACATTTTATATGAAAAACTGTCAATGTCAAATTGTCAATTTTCTATATAAATATTTCACGCTCTCGCTAGCGAGTGCGTTCGTTATAACTCATGGTAGAGCTACTGTACCTCTACCATGAGTTATAATGACCGCACTCGCTAGCGAGAGCGTAAAACATTTTATATGGAAAATTGTCAATTTTACATTGACAGTTTTTCATATAAATATTCTACTCTCTCGCTAGCGAGAGCGGTCATTATAACTCATGGTAGAGGTACTGGTATCCCTAAAAGCGTGTCCGCTGCTAATGTTTTGATCAGAACATTGTTCTTAAACATAGTTTGTTCAAAACATTTCCCGTCCGCTGCGACTTTAGCAATGTTCAGTAAACAAAGTTTTTTAAAAAAATGTGAAGTTTTCCAATTTTCATAGGAAGTTGCGTCCCAAATTACGGGTCTTTCACGTACTAACATGATTAATTCCAGTGTTGTCTCTGGATTCCACTCTACCAATGCCTCCATCATATAGTCACATCAAAATAATATTCCGAGCGAAACGTCTTCCTCAGTCAAAATCTAACATAAAATGAACGATTCCCCCCGCCCGCAGACGAACACGGGGGATGTTTTCCACAAACACCGGCAAACACGTTCAAGTGTATTTGCTCGACAAAACATTTAGGCCACGTCCCTTATTTATGTTTTCGAACAATGTTCTGTTCAAAACATTAGCAGCGGACACGCTTTTACTCACTCACAAAAACAGAACATTGACTGCGAAACGCAATGTGCCCTTCCACTACTTAGCTTGCATATTGACGAAAGAAATGATCTATTTTTGTTGTTTCAAATGAATTGAATTTTTTTGTCTGATTTTTGATAATTTTACAGATTTTCTGCTATCAGTTTTACCCAATTGCTTTGAGAACGATTGCTCCGATATGGTGGAGCTAGTGTACCTCTATATGACGAATACGAGCAGATCTATTTCCAGTATAGAGCTACTTAAAGTCACCGCCTCAATTCTGGTTAGATTGTCTCGACACAAGAGCACCGGGCCGAAGATTTATGAGGTACATAGATGTAAATTTTATTTTTTTATTGATATTTATATTTTAATAAACAAAAACAAATGTGCATGAGGTACATTTTTTTTTTTTACAGAGGACACGCATTTCACCAATACTGACATTCATGTTGAGATACAGTAACAACGAACAAGAACTTTTCTGCATTCTGGCCTCGTATCTGTGGTTGTTCTCGAAGTATGATACGATTAAAAAGGTATATAAAAGTTTTATGTATTATACCTGTAGATCCAAAATAGGAAATATTTAAATTGTTTTTAAATGTATAAAGTTACGCCAAGTTTATGACATGACTTGACCGGCCAAAATATGGTTGAAATACTGGCTTAAAGTAAAAAAAAAAAAAAACCTAGTTTTCCAATTCTTTAAATGTTTTTTATGTCGTATTCTTTCAATTAATGCTCGATATTTATGAAAAACAAATCGGGAAGTTTATTAAAAAAAGTTCGTGAGGATGATGGATGTTTGTTACTCTTTCACGAAAAAATGGCTCGACGGATTTGGATAAAATTTTGCACACAGATAGTTTATTACCTGGATTAACATATAGGATACTTTTTATCCTTAAAAAATGTTAGGTTCTCAAGGGATCGTCTAAAAATTTAACAAATCGAGAAAATTATCGGACGTTATGATACTTTCATATTTTCTCGAATGTAATTTTTTCATTTTCCATTGCGGATGAAGTCTCGGGCACGAGCTAATCTATCATAATATTATAATCTTTATCATCGTCAAATAACAGATTAGGGTCGTATATATATATATAACTAGCTGGCGCCCGCGACTTCGTCCGCGTTGAAAAAGAAAAAAGTTGCCTATCCTGTGTCCCGTACGTCTAAATGTTTATCTACCAAGTTTCATGAAAATCATTTAATTCGTTTAATAGTTGTGGAGGAACATACATATATACATACAATACCTAATATCAGATTTTAGACCAATTTTATTGTAGTTAGTAGCATAAGTATACATATTAAATAAACATCTTCAATATCTTCACACATTCCACACAGCACCATCTAGTTCCAAAGTAAGCAACTAATGTTTGTATTATGGATACTAGACAGTTGATATAATACATAGATAAAAAATACAAAAAATACAAATACAAAATAATTTATTTAAAAACATAAGCCTACGTACAAAAAGGGTGTAGGGGACCTCCTATTAAGTATAAAAATACTTGTATCAGGAGACCCCCGCTCCTCCAACATCTTATTTAATATTAGGATAATTTATATAACAAATAAGAATAATATATGAAAAGGTAATACAATAAAATAATATATGTGTGTGTGTGTTACTTTACTTCCATGACTCAGGAGGTACAAAGGTAAAATGTTAACACATAAACATTTGCCCCTAGCGGGATTCGAACCCGCGACCGTTTGGTTAACAGCTAGGGTTACTAGCAACTAGACCAAACGTTTTTTTGTTTTTTTTTTTCAATTTCAGGATTTAACAGAATTTTTGAACATGACCGACAACAAGAAACTACTTCTGAACACAAAACGCAACGTCGAGAGGCACATGAATATGATACGCAACAGAAAAACGCCATTTGTATCAGGAGGGTCTGTGACCAAGAGTTTATCGAGATCCAGTTCAAGAATTACTTTAAAATTGACCTATGAGACGGTTAATTTGTTTGACAATTCCCAGCAAGCAATCGAACGTCTATTCAATACATACAAACTGATGTAATATAATTTTGTAATTTTTTAACAAGTGCATCTATTGTGACGATACTGCATGTGAACCCTGGTGTTCATAATTTTACTATTTGTTAAGGTTTTTACTAATAAAAGTTGTAAATATTATGTGCACTAACTATAACTAGTTCAGTGACAGCCGAGGATGCAAAAAAATATATTTGAAAAATTAAAAAAACTTTCAATCTCGCTTAAGACTACTACCATCTACTACTAAAGTTATGTTTTTGTCTTGTTTCTTTTTTATTTTTGTCATTTTGTATATTATATTTTTTCGGGGATTTAACAAAGACTTTATAAGTATATTTGGGAGTATAGACACGGCGTAGCCCGTAAATAATGGTAGTAGTACAATTCGTCCACTCGAGATTGTCCACACGAGAGAGAAAGAGAGAGAAGTGGACGAATTCGCACTGTCGCTCGCTAGTGCGAGTATAATTTTAATACTACCAAAGATTTCGGGGCTTTCTGTATGCTACGCCGCATCTATAGTTCAGATCAATGGGATTTAATAAATATATTTGAAAGTAGGTAGTGTAGTATTTTAAATAAGAAAAAACATCTTATTAATCTCATTCTGACAATGATCACTTTCATTCCTGAAACTAAAATTTATGGGAAATTTATTTAAATGATTGTGAAACACAAGGCCAAGTGCATTTTTAATTTATCATGTTTACTTTTCCCAGTAGGTATAACCGTGGTTCAGTTTTCCACGGCTTTAATACTATTTTTGCTAATGTTAATGTTATTGAAATTGTGTTTTAGTTTTATTAGGTACTAATAAAAATATCACGTCATCGTTGTCAAACCAAAATCTGCTATGAAAGTTTTCCTGAAAAATGTTATAAGACGCTTTATTTGGAACTTTGGTTGTTATACGTAAACTTATTTGTCTTTACGTGAAAATTTATTTATTAAGTATTATTTTGATAATAGAGCATATATTATAAGGAGTTCGACAAATAGTGCTTATAGGGGGCACTTAGCAGTTTTTTTATTACTATAGACAAGGAAGAACTATAGTCAAAATGTTGGAATCTCAAAAGAGTGCACATAAAGTTTGTTTTTTAATCTCAGACAAAAATGACATTACATTTGACATGCATTACATACATTTCATGGTATCATTATAATATGCAAACTTGACATTTGCATGTGTCATTTTTGTCTGATATTAAAAAACAGAATAGCAGATTTTGGTTTGACAAAGACAAAGTGCATTGTGTGTCCAATGGTGGATCCGAATTTCTGAACTTCTTTGTCCTTTACTGAAAAAGATTATTTTTATCGAGTTTCCCAATGGACACAGTTTTCTATTAACTTTAATTTATAAAATAATTATGTGACTAATAATTATAATAGTTTTATAACAGATTGTCGTTTTATTTATTTAGGTCTTAAGAAAAGTTTCGTCCAATGGCGGGTAACCCGCTTGGCGGTTACAAAGATTTTGGCCAATAATTCCTATTACACTTGATAAGGCGCGTCGTGAAGTTGTCTGCTTTGGTCAGAGGTGTACCATATCACCAGTACCTACCATTAGTGGTACTGGCGATACCAAATAGTATTACTAATACTATTTTAATGGTACTAGAGCAACTACATCAAAAATTCGTGTCACGTGTTTGTTTGCGATGATAAATAAGTGTTCAACTTCCATGTAGTGTTTAGACTTATTTGCTTTGCTTGATCCTTCGGTGGAATAACTGTATTTGTTGGTCCTGAAAATATCAAAATATTAGTTCTGTGCTTGTGTAGAAATGTACATTTGTAAAAATCGTTTATAACACAGTGTGGAGGTTACATCCTATAATTATGTTAACTCTTCCTTAATAGAATGGAGTTTCATCGATTTCAGTATTTCCAGTACTAATCAGTCGGCTAAAGGGAGTCGGAAATGTACAGGTAATTTGAGGCCATTTATTAATTAAATGAATCAATTATTAATAAAATGATAGAATAATTTTTTATCAAATATTTATTCAATGAACGATTTCTTACTGTTATAATTTTTTTAATAAATCGTATTAAAATTATTTCCTTTAAAATTTACACTCTTGATACACTAGCGCCATTCTTATTTATCTCCTCAATGGACACTTTACACAGAACTAATTTCTGTGTCTACCCTCCATAGTCCCGAGAACTAATTTTGACGTTTACTTATTTTTACTTACTTATTGTGCATTCGATTCGATTCGCTAAATAAAAATGTATGGGATTGACATATGCCTTCGCTAAATCTCGTGATACTTCCCATACAGTTATTCTATCGAACTTTGTTATCGTTTTTAAAATGGCACTTTGTGTAGGGCCCCAGAGGACCGACTCAGGGGCCCTAGACAAAGTGCCATAACGATAACGATAACGAAGTTCGCTAAATAAAAATGTATGGGATTGACATATGCCTTCGCGTGATTTAGCGAAGGCATATGTCAATCCCATACATTTTATTTTTAGCGAATCGAATCGCTACGGAGCGAATGCACTTTGTCTAGGGCCCCTGGGGCCCTAGACAAAGTGCATTTGATTTGATTCGCTAAATAAAAATGTATGGGATTGACATATGCCTTCGCTAAATCACGTGATACTTCCCATACATTTATTCTTTTTTAAAATGGCACTGTGTCTAGGGCCTCAGTACATGAGTGTCCGACGAATACGCTCATTTAGGAGGCGCTTATGTAGCATTGTATTATTGATTGGTTTCGTATTTCATGAAACCACCGTAAATAAAATGATAAAATGCTACTAAAGTGACACGCCTCAATGCTACTACAGCTTCTCCTATTTAATGGTGGTCGATGGACACTTTCTATATAACTCTCTAAAGTATAGACTTGGTCTTCCTCACTTCAATTCTCCATGGTATTCAGTATCCAAAATCACCATGTTTATGGTTTTCTGTGGTGATGACATAGAGTAATGGTCATAAGCTCTATTTTCCTCGTTCATAAGTCATAAATGTCATATGTCAATGTCATAATCACTCACTGGATTTTATTGTTTACATTTGTGAATTCTGCTTAATTATTTTATTTTAATTTCATTATTTTATTATACCAACCAATTTCCAATAGATTACTATTGGAGTAGCAGAAACAAGTAATTTACGGTACTTATTTATAGCTTATTGTGACTGACTAATTGCAATACACATCATTTAAGGATTGGTTTCCTCCTGTGTTTCTGATTAAACAGAATTTTAAGTTACTCGATGTAACGTGTATTAAATGTTTTAAAAACACCAATTCAGTTAATTCCTTTCAAGAGATATTAAGAAAAAAAACGTTAATGTCGGAATAAGATGCATAATTAACCATGGATGAAATTGTGAATTATGTTTTGTTAATATTGGTGATACTGCCTGTACTGTTATTTATAAATTTGTGGGCTGGCATTGGGTGGGAATTGTTTGTAAACAACTAATTGTCAGAAGAAAATTATCAAGAATGACACATTTTGTAAATACTATATTCTTAATTATGTGTCATGTATTTTAGTTTCTTAATAAATAAAACACATTTAATATAGTATGGATTTTTTATTCAAATATAACAAATCTGGTATAATATATTTTTTACCTTACTATCACAAATTCTTATTAATGCAAAAATAAACTATAAAAAAAACATTTGAAATCAAAGCATACATTTTAGCCTCTTCTTGAGTCGAAGCTTATTTCTAATTAAAACATCTTATAAGAAGTTCGTCCTATTAGCAATATGACCTAATATCAAAAGGACATATTCGCTGATTAAATTTAAAAGTACCACAATTGTTTTTATTGCAAAAATACTCGTCCAATCACAATCCTTCATATTGTATGTTGCAAAAAGACTTATGGTTGTTTTATTCCATATTTATTGTTTTATTCCATATTTAGAATATTTTGATATTATTTAATATATTCAAAAGTAACTTATACGCTTATATCTCCTCTAGTATTCAGTTTATTATAAAAGTACTTAAAACATTTAATGCTACTTAAAAATACGCTTCTACCATGTATAAATATACATATATTTGATATAATTATATTTAATAAGAAAAAAATAATTTAATTTTTTTTCCATTAGATCTCCTGTAAAAAAGTGTAATTTTGATATTTTGTGGTACCTACTTTTGAATTTAAGCAGCGATATATTAGTAAAATGCATTTATTCTGGGTTCCATATACAAGTAAATGAACATGAAAAATATATATAATATTTTTATTAAATTTTATCTATTTCAAATACTGCCTACTTAAGAAAGATATTAAAATCTAATGTTATTTAATTTTATTGTATGAAAAGTTAATTTTGTTTTGTGATCACCCCATTGTAAGCACTTTTTAAAACATAACCACATAGAAAAAATCAACTCATTTTTAGTTTTATCTAAAATTTGTAAATGAAATGCTCAAAAATATATAATATTTTTTAAATTGATTTTTAATTTAAAAAAAGTGACATTTAATTCACAGAATTTTAAGTTGAAAATAATGCATGCATATATTATTTTATATAAATATATAATTTGTGTTATTGAGTATACCCTGTTTATTTAAGAACATTTCAATAACATGTATTTTTGATATTTTTTGCTACTTGGTCATGTTTCTAATAGGATGAACTGCTTATTTACTTAAATGTCCTTCCGATATGAAGGCTTATTTGTAACAATTACCTATTTACTAATTTCTATTACAATTAATTTCTCTCATATGAGAAACTTTAAAATATGGAAGATAGTTTGGTGGAAATAACCAAAACAGGAAGCTACAAATAATAAAACATTTTTATGTAGGTACTCCCATAATAGAGCTTTTAGTAAACATGAAATAATGCGTAAAAATATGTCATTTATCTAAAAATTTGTAAAAAAAAACTAAATAAATATAATTATTATTAAAGCGATTATTTGAATGATGTCATTAACATAAAATGATTTAAAAATAAATATTATCTTTTAGTTATTCCAATTAAACTGAAGTCTTTTAAAATGAATACAATATTTTCAAATGCAAATAAGTAATTAAAGAGTATAAAATCTAAGTATAAATATAAAAAATGATTTAAAATTATAATAACATTTTCATTTTATGGTAAAAAAATATATTTAATTCAATATTTTTATGTTACAAGCCGATCATGGAACTACAAATAACCAAAAAGTTAATAATAGTCTACAGTTTGTAAATAATATACTATTTATTTACATTTGTAGTGATTTCACTGAAAAAACACAAATGGTTAAGTGCCAATATAATAATTTCAAATTTTTTGAGAAATTTACTTTTTTATATTTTTAAATGAAAATTTCACGTACTTATAAATGGATTTATTAATTTTAAAGTTATAATGAAATTTAAGTTTTCTTTTAATATATTGTTTTAAAATTTAGTTGATAATGAACCATGTTCTACCTTTCACTTATATACAAATCAAACCTGTACCTATATTCAATTTTAATTTAATTTAATAATAATAATTACGATTGGCCACATGATTATTTTTTCTCATCTAACATTATTATTTACAATATTTTATAAACTTTTTGTTATCTTATAATAAACAATAATATATTATATTTAAAATAAATATAAATTTAAAATACGTATATTGATGTCGTGATTGATTATAAAAATACAATATATTACAATATTATCCTCTTATATATATATCAATTAATACAAATTTTAAGGAATGACATTAAAAAGTCCTACGAGAACCATCCTAAAACAGGATTTTTAGGCAAAATGCTTGATTATTATCAATGCTTGAAAAGAAAAAAACAATGTATACAATATAATTAGATTTCACTAGATAACAACAATTCCTCTAAACCCATATGTCCATAATGTCTCCACACTCTATATCTGGCGATGTCCTTACGCGTCACCATTCCAACAACCTAAATTAAATATAAAACATTTAATATAACATAAAATTAGTATTTCAGCTGCTCACCACATTCGTAATATATTGAATCATTAATAACTTTAGTACCTAGTAAATTAAATTAAACCCAACCAGAATGTTCCGTATAACGTAACGCCAAAGATGTACATCCCATGATGTACTGCTACGATGGATAGTCGATATTTTTTATAATAAAAAACATATATTGTACGTAGTTCCACAAATAGAACAACAAACTATAATAAATAACAATTTAACGAAAATTAAAACAAACAATGAAATGGAAATACGTGTCACATACAAGACGCTAATCTCATCAGAAAAAAGGCCCGTTTTGACATTTGTACTCGCGACGTAACTAGTGATGTAACTAGTTACGTCTAGCTATGTATCTATGTACTAGTTAGTAACTAGTTAGTTAGGTATTCGGTGAATAGCAGCTCCTAGCTATGTATTGAGCTAAAAGTAAAAAAAGTTAGTCACCTCGTTAAGGTCGTTGACTATGGGCAGATGACGAAGACCCAAGGCCCTGAAGAGTCTGAAAAGCCTGGGCAGCGAGGCTCGATGAGGCAGAGTGTACGGAGAAGGATTCATGAATGGCCGCAGGTCGATCGTGCAACTCAACTCCCAATCCTCGATCTCCAACTGTATGTGATACCATTTTGTTTTCAATTTTAATATAAATATATAGTTTACTAGTAACACTAGTGAACACGTTAACAGTTATGCCAAGTCATGAGATTAGTTGGGGTTAGTTGGGGTTAGTTAGGGATGTGTTAGGGATGGCACTGACTGGCGACTTTTTGACGAGCCCGCTGGATGAGTGTTTGCCTAACGTCTCAGGGGCCCCCGGGTTAGATTTCCGGAGAGGTCATCTTTGAAAATGAACTTTTCAAAGTTGGCTATGGTCTGAATTAGGAAATGTCACAGAAGACAACCGTGAAATAACAGCATATGTGCTGTTGTGTTTCGATGAGTGAATAAGGGATGCCATCAGTCAGCCACCAATAATAAATAATAAAAATAGGCATAAAATTACATTAGAGTGCAAGTTCTCACCGCAAAGCGCAAGTGTCCTACGCTTGTCGCTTAGTTTATTATACTTGTTCCAATCGTTTATTTAACTTTTGACAGATCACGCAAATGAAATTTTACAATAAATTTCGGGCACCGCCCACTTAGTGATGTGCGGTTTGTAATGAATGACCATAGACTATAGGAACCATTTTGAAATAAATCGATTAAAATAAAACAAATAGGTACTGTAATACTATTTTTTATTATAAAGAATCGTCTGTTTTTTTCCGTATGAACTGGAATCATCATCACTCGTGATAAAAATATTATAACATAAGTGGTTTATTTTAATATATAAGATAAAGTAACTTAAACACCTGTGAATGTTTATAAAACAATGCAAAATGTTGAGCAAAAATAAAATATGAATGTGTTAAATCGATTAAAACTTCTACATGAATAAAATCGATTGTTAAAAGAAATCGAATCGGTAACGCATCAGGGTATCTATTTGATTAGTACTCGAGTTGTCAAACTTTAAATAAACGATTGGAACAAGTATAGTTACCTACATATTTAATTTTTTGTTCACTCTATCTACAATATTAGTTCTTTAGAAAATGATATGTTCATAAGTATTATATGTTTGGAGGTACTAGGTATATAAATTGATTACCTCATCAATGGAGGGGTACCGCGGGTACTCCTTCCTGAACATGTTCATGTCGACGTTGAAGTTGGACCAGGTTGTGTTGGCGTTCTCGTTGTATATCTTGTTCTGCAGAAGCACCAACAGCTGCGATCTCAGTATCAGACCTCGAAGCCGCTTGTACACCGTCACCTCTGACTGAAAACCCGTACCATACCATCATCATCACATACATCTATCAAAGCACATTTCGAACAATCTGGTTTTTAGATTGAAAGCCGACGAGATTGAGATCGTTCTTAGCTATAAAATTTATGAAGATTTGTTCAAGCGTTTGAAGAGCATCAGCACATTAGATAGTTGACGAAGGGATTTTTTTTTGGTAACTTTCACATGCTTTATCAAGCGTACTTTTTGTGGCTTGATGTAACATTCAAGCATATTTTAGTCCCACACAGAAACGGTCCTATATTCGGAGTGCGGTGGGATAGAAAAAACACAGTGTCTTGTAATGCAGATAATATGGCGTTTGTTGCTTTGACAATAATTGAAGACGTGAGTGGATGAAGGTGGTATGTCGCATTTTTGGGTTTTTTCGTTTTTTTGCGTTGATGAAGGTAATATTGCCATATAAATGATTACAGACCTTAAGATCGTCGATTTGAGACATTTTTGGAAAATAAAAACTTGAAAAAGGTGTTACAGTGTACAGTTAATTTTAAAAAGCAAAGAGTGCAGAAAAGTTTACTTTTGTTAATGGAAGAGGGAGCTATGTGCACTTTTTTTAAAATTAAATAATAGAAGTGTTTACTTGCTATTATACTATTAATATTTTAGGTTGTTTACACAACTTTGTATCATAATTTAGTACAAAAATCAGTTCCGTGGCGACTTATCTCAAAAATTAAAAGTAAAACTTTAACCTCGATTTATTCAAAATTGGAATTATGTGACATATCACCTTCATCCACTCATGTCTTCAATTATTCTAAGCAAGAAAACAAAAATGAAACAGCCAAGACGCTAGTCTAAGCAATGGTAAGTACTTGTTGTGAGACAGATTCAGGCGTACATATTTCAAAAAAAAAATTCAAGTGACCAAGCATTGCAAAAATGCAAAAATGCAAAACTTTTATCAAGCACTATCCAGCACGTAGTTTGCTTGTAAGAACATCAAGCTTCGTTCTTAAGGATCAAAATGGCTTGACAAGCAATTTTGAACGTTTAAGAGGCGTTACCTCGTCGGCGAGTGGCGGGTCGACCACTGGGAACCCGTTGTACGTGACGAGACGCAGCAGCTCGACTATGTGCGCGACGCTCTCGCGCGTGCGCAGCGTGAACACCGGATGCGACATCACCTCGGAGGCGTAGAGCGTGTGCGTGAGCGGCGGAGGCTCCCACGCGAGCAGCGGCACCCCGGCCAGCTGAATGCACACGTCGTAGATGCCCTCGTTGAAGAAGTCCGCCGTCCACTTGGCCACCACCAGCGTCACGATCACCGGCAGCGCGTTCGATATCTGACCGGTCGTCTCCATTATGATTACCGTGAGCGAGATCGTCATGCGCACCACGCCGCCCAGCTGCGCCGCCGCGCCCACCAGCGCGTACTTCGCCGGGTTTATCACCTGCTCCACATTCTTCATCTTATAGTAAAAGTTTAAGAGAGTATACCTTGTCAAACAAGTTAGATTTTACAAAAAATAAGCCCAGATTAATTTGAAGTAAAATGAAAAATGCTTTAGATGAGTTTCGACATTTTGCAAGAATTTGGTAGCGGAGTAAAATAGTAAATTCAACACCGCCGACACAGTCTTTATAAGTTACGCCAATATACCTGTGCAGAACACATGTATATACCTACATAATGTGTGCCTTTGTATTGAAAGGGCATTAAATCAATAGACACTATGAGCAGAACGTCCTAACAGCAAACGGATCTATAAGTAGCTCGTCCTGTTAATAGCAATATGACCTAGTAGCAAAATATGGTCCCACATATCAAATTGAAATATTAGCAAAATGCTAATATACTGTAAATCAGTACAATCCTAAACACAAGCAAATGATCAATGAAACAAAGTATCACTTACACCGTCAGGCACGACGTACTGTATGCCTATGGCCAGAAGTCTACCCCAAGCGGCACCAGTCAGCAGATTGGGTATGAAGAGTCCGCTGGAGACAGCCAGGCCGAAGGTCCAAGTGGACAGCAGGAAGTAGAAGACCACAAACACCAGGATGGAAGTGGGTTTGTATGACCCCACCGGGTCGTGAAGGAACGAGCGGACCGATGCCTCTGGCGTTTGGAACCAGACCGCTGCCAGTGCGTTGTATTCGCCGTCAGCACAATATAACTGTTTATTGTTAGGAAAAAATATATATTAGAACAAAAAGTTTGTTTTTCATCAAAATATTAGCATTACATTGAAAGTGTCTTCCAAGGAATTGTGTAATAGGAATAATTCCAATGCAAAGAAGAAAAAAAAAATATGGGATTGGGATTTCAACATTGCAAAGTATTGGCAACTTTATGCTTTATGCAAAATTCAACAAGTTTTGTATACATTCTCACTGACTAGAAAATGTAAAATACATGTTTATGGGAGAAAATGACATACTTAATACAAGTTTATGGTAGAAACATATAAATTAATGTGTGAACCTGCAATGGAACTTTGGTTGGGTCTTCCCCGAGTGGCCGACAGTCGTTCAACAGAAACATCATGAGGAATCCGCAAGTGGCGCTCGCGGCTGCCACGAGGCACGCCTCCACTACTCGCAGCCAAGGCGTGTTCACGTATCTAGTATCACATGAGTGAGTGAGTATCCCTTCCAATACCTTGATACAGTGGCCCCCGGCAATCCGGCCCCTGGTCCCGGCCCGAATATTTTTTGACAATATTCGCTAATGTTACCTAGTAATGTCGTCACAAGTCCAGAAGCGAAAGCACAAAACACTAACAATTAAAGAAGAATGTGATATTTTGGACCGCTTACATCGTAATGAATCTTTTAGTAGTTTAGCAAGTGAATACGGCGTAGGCCGATCTACAATTGATGACATTAAAAAAGGGGGTCTTAGGCAGTAAGTACTCTTTAATTTCGATGTAATTAATTCTTATAGCAGCTGTGGCGTTGCTTGTGTTATAGGCGACGGTATCCGCTTACTATGAAGTGGACCGTCAGCCACTTCATAGTAAGCTGTCATAGTTTCATAGTAGTCTGTCGAGCTTAACATAAAAAAAAAATCAATAAATCTATTTACTTCTATCGATAGTGCGGTTCATAATTCGAACGAGTAATTTGACGTTTCCTGGGTTGGAGGTTTTTGACCATACAAAAATATGTCACCTAATGCATCAAATCTATAGAAAATACATTGACTGCCGCACACGTTCGTTTTTTTTTTGTACGGAATACGTACGTACGGCCAACGCGCTGTGCGTGTTGGATGTGTAATATTGGCTGTTGAATGGACTCTCGTTGATTCTCTGAGTGTTTAACGGATGAACCTAATACCGACGTATCTTTTTCTTCTTTGATAATGATAACACAAATGCAATCGCAATTAAATCGTCGTTCTCCACCACCACTGAACGTACTGGCAGTACTTCCCGAAGGGGTCGTCCACACCCCTCGGGAACTGGATTATTTTTGGATGAAAGATACTCTATCTAATGTCCTTTCCTAGTACCACGACGTGTATGCAAAATTTCACAAAGATCATACCTTATTCTGAATACTGATAATTTGTAGTTAATATGATTCCACAGAGCACCCAAACAGCCGCCAACGGCACCAAAAAACATAAACACTGGCAGCTCGTATACTTGAAAAGGAAATGGCTCCATTTTTCCGAGGTTCAGGAGTCCTGTGAAAACACACAATTCTTTATTTAATTCAAAACACATACGAATATAATAAAATCGCATAGGAAACTGGCTTTTACAAAACAAGTTTTGGAATAAGCATATTATGTTTTTAAATTACAGGTTTTAAAATTAAAAATTTCTCAATAAAAGATTAAAAATTTAAAAATAAAAATACCCTACAAACGAATCTCGGAAATTATGACGTCGTCGCGTAGTGCTTAAATTCAATGGGTCGTGTTTATTTTTCTTTCAGTGACCGTTTTAGATTCTCTATGTCCCAAATTCCAAATAGGGCAAAGGTTTCTTCAAGTGAGCGTGTATGAGATCACATGTCTTAAATAATAATATTTAAGATTATTATCAAACC
The DNA here is from genome assembly GCA_945859745.1 of Synanthedon formicaeformis. NCBI lineage: Eukaryota > Metazoa > Arthropoda > Insecta > Lepidoptera > Sesiidae > Synanthedon > Synanthedon formicaeformis. The sequence goes on from OX243964.1 coordinate 2,771,299, forward strand.
AAATAATGTTTACTTTAATAAATTATTTGTAGTTTTAGCAAAACTATAGTGGTCGAAATTCGACCATAATTCATTTAGCTTTTAAGTAAAATATTAATTTCTTCTCAGTTTGTCTATAGACTGTGACATTAAACATGTATTGACCGTGTTTGACAGGAGAAAGTTAATATAAAAAAAAAATCTTAGCTTTTTTTCAATCTTTCTCAATAATTATAAACTTTAATGGACGAAATACACGATCAGTCCATCGCGTCAAATTGACTGACGTGAAGCCAAAATTTGATCGTGAATGGTAAAAACTGATGGCTTGATGTCAAACACTGGATTTCAAATCGCGCCGTTACGTCACGTCAGTTTGTCGTCACGCCAAATGATTGATCGTGTATTTCGTCCATAAGTGTACCAAAAATCTGACACTGTCACTGTCAGCGCCATTTTCTTAAAAAGAGAAACAAAGTTTTCGCTTTTACGTATAAAATATATTCTATAGATATATTTTTACCTGGATAGCTCAAATCTCCCGCTTGGCCATGGTATGCGGAGAGTAGAAAGTTGAGAGTGAACGTTGAAACCACAGTTCCAAAAAAAGTTCGCCATGTTAAAGCTTGATTCCAAAAACTTGTACCCTCTTCCAAAGAGAACAGTACACCACCTGAATACCATTGTTTTATTTAAAAAATATTATATTATGCAAATGTTTAGAGTAGATTAGTGAGTAAACACCAAGAAAGGTCAGTTATTAAGGCAGGTGGATACGTCATTGACTTTGGTTGATAATAACGTGCCTTTCACTTACCTATAGGAGCCCCAAAAGCTGCTGAGACTCCGGCGGCAGCCCCACCAGACACGAAGTCTCTCTTCTCGTGATCTTCACGGAAATACTGGAATATCTTGAAGTCCTTTTTGAAGGTAGTGCTTTTCCCTTGAGATATGCCTGCAGCTACAACCGCACCACTGTGTATCATGGGACCTTCCTAACAAGACGATGTCCTTGTAGCTGGGATATTTATAACTTAACGTTATAAAATATATCCCAGTTACAATTGCACTAATTCAGAAAACGCTCACATATCAAATTAAATTGGCAAACTATATAATTCCATTTCAATATTTTTTTAGGAGACATTTTAATTATTAAAATATATTCTATGGACTTCATATTTTCTTAATATTAAATTGTACATTATCAAAACAGTAAACTATAAGAATTATTAACGTGATAATGGGTTATATAGTTTGATGTTTTAAATGTCTCCTGAAAAATATAATAGTCAGTTGTAAATAAAAATGTAAAATAGAGACAGCTGACTTGCCAATCATGGTAACGTTTTAGAAATAAGGCCATTCATTATCAGTTGACAGCACATACATACAACAAACATCTGTTTCTGTAATCGAAAGTTAGTTTGGATGGCACAAATGACACACATAACTCCCTTCTACACATTGTCAGTATAAGAGTGATAAATATGGTATGTATCTCTATTGCTATCACTAAAAAGGTATTTGTAGTCACCCGAGTTTCTCATTAAATAACGCCTTCTATAGTAAGGCCAAGGAGACAAAGCTAAGAATGTTATAAATGCTTATATTATCGTAATTATCTATCGTAATTAATTCAAGGAAAAATTATCGAGTTAACGATTTTTATTAAAAACTAGCTGGTGCCCGCAACTTCGCCAGCGCTAAAAAAGAAAAAAGTATCCTATCCTGTGTCCTGTACGTCTAAATGTTTATCTACCAAATTTCATGAAAATCAGTTAATTCGTTTAAGAGTTATGAAGGAACACACATACAGAAAAAAATTCTAAAAATCGTCAATTTAGTTTCAGTGTCATGTATAGAGCCTATAAAAAAACACGATATCTCTGAAAACAAAGTAACTTACTCCATGACCAACCCTTACAGATTTATTATTAGTATTGATGATTATTAGGTAGGTATAAAAATTTAAAAATTATTCATTCTACCTTTCCACCAGCCAATCCACCAACAACTGCTGTTATGACACCAACAGTTTTCACAAAAAGAGTCTTGATACGAACAACCCTTGGCACTTTTACACCATTCAGGTAGCACTTCACTTGCGGAATACCACTACCTGCTGCCACTGGCTGCAATATATCCAGACATTTTATTTTAATTACAAACTGCACTCTAAATATTCTTATTCTAAATGAGTACCTATTTATACATATTACTAGCTGGTGCCCGCGACTCCGTCCGCGTTGAACGATGAAAGGTACCCTATGTCCTTTCTGGTGTCCCAGACAACGTGCATGCAAGATTTTATGGTGATCGGTTAAGTAGTTTTTGCGTGAAAGCGTAACAAACAAACAAACTCACATTCACATTTATAATATTATTGAGGATGTATTATGTACTAGCTGTTGCACGCGACTTCGTCCGCGTAACTTTATAAAATATAACCCATATTACTCACTGATAATATAGCTTCCCAACAGTGAAAGAATTTTTCAAATCGGTCCAGTAGTTTCGAAGCCTATTCCATGCAAACAAACAAATCTTTTTCTTTATAACATTAGTAAGTATAGATAAATCTTATACACACGTTATTGTTTGCTTCTGAATGAACTAAAGTTGTACAAATGTTAGTTAGTAAAAGAGTTCAATTCTTCCAACATGTGTTTATAAAACAATATTAAGGAGATATTTCAGGGTAGATATGTATTTCTTATTTTTACAACACAAACGTCTGATGCAGCCACAAAAAAAATGTTAATCACAGATTATACATAATTATAACAACATGGTAAAGTTTTTGCTTACCTCAACATAAGCTACTAATACAGATCCAATAAAAACAATGCAAATATTGGATAGCACCCACAACAAATATGGAATATAAAGTTTATCTTGCAGCACATATTTGTCTACAGCTAAAATTAGTTGTTAAGGAAACAAAAACACGTTTTTTGTACCTATATACAAGAAAGCTTTCTATCACAGCTTCTACAGTTAAAATTACTAAGCACCTTAATTTTGTTAAGTTAAACCAAGCTGTTTAAAGTGGCACAAGCGAAATTGTATCACTCATAGAATTAGTTTAATTACAAAAAAGATTTTCTGTATTACAGGATAAATATTTTGCCAAATTAAAATATGAAATTTATGAAAATGTAAAAAAGATTTTTTTAAATTTTATATTAAAAGACAATAAACATGCTGTATTGGCTGGGTCATGGTAACTTCACAATGATCGACTGAGACTGAGTAGTTAAGATGTAACAAACAAAAAGAAAACACACCTTCAGATATCTATTAGTTAGGACATAGAGCATAAAAACAAAAGGATACATTTCTTCAATTCCTTGTATTTGATTTCTGAGAATTCTTCTATGCACACATCTATGATAAACGCAATTAGGGCTGTTATCATTCCAATAAGCAGAAATATGAACCATCGTGCAAAGTCCTTTTTCACTATAAATGGGTATCCTCTTGTTCGTTCTTCATCTAATAATAAGTGATTTTCACATGTATCATAATCTAAGCTCTGAAAATATTACAACGTAATACCTCAAGTTATCAAAATATTAAATTTATCAAAAGAAACTTAAATTTTTTTGCACAAACCTCATATTTAGCGGAAAGTACATTTAAAGACCCTGGTTCTATTTTCTGTACTGGTTGCCTCCTTCTTACACCATGACTACCTTCTACATCTTCATCGGAATCCTGTATTCATATAAGTGTAAAAATTTAATACTATATCTGATCTGTAATCAAAATTAATGATCTCCTCTCCTGTAATCTGTGCATCATCTATGAATTTTTATTTTATGTTAAGGTCAACAGACAGGCTAACGGTTAACTTGATGGTGGGTGGCTACCATCGTCTATAATTCGTTGCGCCTGCGTCAGCGCGCGTGATCACCGGTCGCGAGCGCAAGCTTCATATAGCGCTCTATGAACTTAATCGTGTTTCAATTCACCTGCGCACAGATGGCCAACTTTAACCGCATCACATAGTCGAGGGCCTAACACAAGCAACGCCACAGGTGCTTCAAGTGCATTCCTGGCCATAGTAGGATTAAGGATAAGAGATATTGAAGGGATAGCAACTGTGCAACTCTATGCAAACTATTCATTAAAAATGCCAAAAACACTAAAGCATTATTTTCTATAGCTATATCTAACCCATTATAGCTGCTTTAGATTAAAAAAATAGTACGACTTACCTCAAAAGGCGATGATCTATTTAGCTGGGTGTAATTTGACGTGCTAGCTTCATCATTATCATTGCTAACAAGTTGTGCCGTGTCCGATGTAGTTTCAAGATTTTCTTCAGTCATTTCACAGAGGTGTAATTGTTTATTCCTATTTTTAAAAAATGAAAATGTCTACAATGATACCCATATATTATAATTTTGTTTAACATAACAAACCTTATCAATGTAAAAAATGTTATACAATTAACATATTATGTAAAGGTACAATAATTTCTTTATATTTTAAATAATCAAATAAAAGCCAATATTAAGAAAATAAAGAATGGGAGCTCTAACTAATTTTAAGGGTTGGGTTTTGAATTAAGTGTGGTAGTTTTTTAATGTGTTTTTAGGCTAAATTAGTTAGGAATTGTCATAGTTTTATAAAAATATAGTTTTTATGTCTAGGAAATCAATTTACAATTAAGTAGGTATTATCCCTTTATGGTCTTTATTGTTCACTTAATATTAGTATTCTGTGCGTTTATTACAAAATGTGTTACAAGACTTATTTGTACTGAAAACAAATAGGTTAGGTTAGGTTCCGGAATGTTATGAAAATAAATGCGAGCGGAGCGCAGCGGAGCGAGCTCACCCGATTACAAAATGTGTTACAAGACTTTGCAATGCAGAAAATAGGTTAGATTGGGTACTGGAATACTGGTTGTAGCAGAACAATTGTGCGCTTATTTAAAAAATGTGTTACTCTGTGGTTAGTATATCGTAATGTTTATGACTCTAGGTTTTATTTTAAAATAATTATAATATTAATTGTAAATTGATTTCCTAGACATAAAAACTATATTTTTATAAAACTTTGACTATTCCTAACTAATTTAGCCTAAAAACACCTTAAAAAACTACCACACTTAATTCAAAACCTTTCTCAATTTTAATTACAGCAACGCAATTATATAGAAAATAATAATAACAAAAAATATTAGGTTACCTACCTAAAGTACACATTAAATCCTCGTTACACTCAAAACCAGTTGATTAATTTCTGACTTTTTTCTAACAGTAGTTTTAATACGATAATGAATAAAAATTTCTAATTATTTTTTGTTTATATTTATAATTGCAATGACTATAAATTAATAATAGAAGGTATAGAATCGGATGTGTTTTTATTTTCCTTTGATAATGATTCATAATCATATGTTAATCATTTGATTTTTAGATCATTGTCCCTTGTCATTGTCACTGTCACCTGACGTCACTTTGACGTTAATTTTATAATATTACCATTGCAAAAAAATGTACAGAATGGTCCGAAGAAAACATACCTATTGCTGATTAGAATATTACATTATAGAATAAAATTAGATAGAAGCAGAATTTCTGATAAGAAATGGAAACCAAATATTTATATACATTTTATTATTTCATAAATTCTATTACAATTCAGGAGAATTATAATTTCTATTTTTTTAAAATTACATTGGCTCTTTGCAATTTTCATTCTTATGCATTCGAAAGAGATTTGAAGACATTGAAGTCTTACCAATATTTTCATTAATATTTTAATTTTAATGGTGATTGTTTGCGATGATTTTTAAATGTCTCATTAATCCTTTAGTAAAGGAAACCTCTTTGATAGTGTTATCATTTTATCAGTCTGTTAACAAAAACAAACTATAGTATCGCATACATATGCAATAGTCAGTGTACCGTAAACAATGGGAAATGGCTATGTGTGTGTGGCTTGCTCGTTTGGTTGACAATCGCGATGTAATGTGTATTCTACATCATCGCATGCTGAGTTATATTTTAAACAAAAACCTTTTAATTTTTCGTATATGTAACTATTAATTTCTAAATGTTCTCTTTCGTTGTGACCGTCTTTCTCCATTTTAATTTCTAAATATGTGTAATTTGCCGCCGAAGTTCCATTCAGTGTGTCGCCTTTGTTTATCATTCTGTGGTGATAATTGCAGTGATGTTAAACTTCCAATTTTCGATCGTGATAAGGATAAATCGCGACTGTCCGAGATGATAATGACATATTTGTCTATAGTGGTAATAGTCTAATGTTTATTTTACGCTTTAATCACCGGGAACAAGTTGTTTTCTCGTGTGAAAGTTTGGCTTTAGCATGTAAGATTGTGGATGCTGATAAGCGCCATTAACTTTCTCGCGGGTGTTGGGTATTTTCGCATTGTGATATCATATTACGGCCCACGCGTTTAGTGGTCGCCTGTATGACTAATGTGGTTCGTGGAAGTGATAGACAGGCGGTGTGTATGATCCGCAAACGCGCGGCTGATAACAAAGGAGCGCGGAGATCACCTTGCCTTGTCTCGACTCGCTTCGTCTCATCACCGTTCCCAACATTCAGCTTATTCAGTATATACACATTGCTATTTTAAGAGTCTAATATTTTCTAAATTTAGATGTTATATTTTAAGGAGATCAATCTGCAGGGGAACTGCATTCTCCCTCACCCTCTTATCTTTGTAAAGTTTTACATTTTATACTGGAGTGTTTTTATCTATACCAATATATAAAGCTGAAGTTTGTTTGTTTGGTTGGTTGTACGCGCTAATCTCAGGAACTACAGGTTTGAATTGAAAAATTCTTTTTGTGTTGGATAGTCCATTTCTCAAGGAAGGCTATAGGCTATAGTGAACGCGGACGAAGTCGCGGGCACCAGCTAGTTATTGTATAAAAACAATTAAATTTATATTTTTTTTTTTATTTTTGTCATTTGTTATCAGATTACCCGCCTGTGACTCATTCGCTATGATTACTCTTGCGAAAGGTCACCGGCCACATCATCTTATAATGACTATGTTGTGAAATCACTATAATAAATGTATAATATTTGTAGGTATCTCCTGCGGATGTTCTGCCACAAGTGGTATGTGGTAGTTGTGCACACAAGCTCGATCAGTTCCACACGTTCAGAGAACTGACACACAAATCGGAAAGACTATTGGAACAATTCTTGCAGTATGCAAATTCATTGTCCGGCACTCAAGAGGTAAGTTTGAAATGAAAATAATTATTGTAATAATATAGAATTTTATTTACTTCCAAAATGATACAATTTGTAATTACATATAGTATAATATAAAACTACATATTATTGCTTAAGAGTCTAATTATAAAGTAAAAATAAATTTTAAGGAAACATGGAGTCTTCGTTTATATTTGCATACCGAATAGGTTGAATAAACTTCTTTTTGTAGTATTTTTTAACAGTATTCACAAATAGACCGATGAGCATTCCTACACACGCAACCATTGAGACACCAAGAATGGTCCACAGTACATGTTTTGGTTTGAATCTTGAATGTTGTTTTGTCTTTGCAAATGTTGTGTCAAATGAGGGACAATATGATAGTGTAACATTGGTTACATACTCTCCAGCCAGCTTCATAGGTGCAGCACAACTGTAATAAAAAAAATTGTATATATTAGATTCCATTTATTGGCAATAATAAAACAAAATAACAAATTTTACTGTGCCTAACATTCTAATAAGAAAACACTATTTCAATACTATGTTTTTTAGAAGGAAAATTTTTATATTATAGTTGTAAATTTATGGATTTCTAGAAGAACACTCAATCTATGGTTTGTGATTGATTGTATAAAATTCAGCCAATAAAAGCCAAAAAAGTTTTATAGTTATAGTTATATGATTTGTGAGTAGAAAATAAAAGCAATAATGCTTTTGTTTGTTCTTTGGATTAAAAGAATTGGACGTGTTATCTATACACTCACAAAGGTTCATCTCCTGATTTGAATTTAGTGCCAGCCCCTTGTTTCGAGACAATATTATAGAGCTCACAATTGCACAACCATTTATTGCCTGACATCCCCAATATATCCAGTTTGTTCCACGGCATCAGATCTGTTGATAGTTCACTCAAATGGTTATCATCTAGGTATACCTGTAAAATATAAGGATATATTATTTATAATTTGTAATATTATATATATCTAAATTCGTGATTAATTTTGCAATCAATAAATCAAATAAGCAAGAAATGGTTATTCCACTGACCCAGTTTTAAGACTGTCAAGTAAGCAGTACAAATCTGGGCCAAATTGAATTGTATACCTATATTTTATAACACAGTGTGTCATGTCTGATTACAATATGTAAACAGATGTGAACTACTTTTTTCATTGAAATATGCCATCGTGAATTATTAATAGAATATTAACTAAGGTATTAGCACAAAAAATATGCAAAGGCCCCTGGAGTCTTTCGTCATTCTGCATTAATCTTTAAGTAAAAAATAATGCATGAGTTTATCTAACATGATAATGGTTTACAATTTATTTTATCTTATGTAAAATTTTGTTAATATTTAATGTTGATTATTGAAAACTTACATTATTTGCGCATGTTGAATGGTTGCTTTTGTTTTTCGCATACAAGATATCAGTAGTTTATAATACTCGTAAAATCGTTAAAAGTTTGACGTCAAAAGATTGTCGTCGCGAAAGTTTTTTGACTCGATCTCGGTAAATATTGATTGAACGAAAACGGACGATTCACGATTTTTGATTTATAGTAAAGCCAGAATATACCCCTTATTCCTTTTTTTTATAACGGAATAATCCTCTGCTAGCGGCGAAAGGCGGCTTTGTCAAAGGGACGCGCAATATTATCAAAGAAAGGCCACCGCGCTCGACGCACGATTTTTTTGATTCCCCCGATTCCTCTGGAAATTCATGGCAAGGACTTACACCTATGACCTACGCCATGATACCCTAGCTCGAGTTATTTACAAGCGAGTTAGTTAATTACTCCACTACTTAAGTATGTACAATTAACAATGTACATCACACATAATTTCGCTTCTACCTCGATCTCTTGTAGTAGTCTAACAATTTTGAGGTAGATCGCAAGCAGTTCCTGTTTAAGCACGTTGTCTTACGGTATAAGGAAACGTTAGAAAAGGTTCATAAAGAGCATTGAATCTACTGATAGTGGATTGGAGCAGAGGACTACGTTCAATATTCGTTATTTTAAATTATATTATAGGACTTTGATCTAAAGACTACATTTGACGTGTTTATTCTTTTTATCACGTTCATCTGCATAATGAAAATGCACGTAGTTAGTGCGTTTAATTGCGATTATAGCATGTTTTTTTTCCTTATTTGCATAATAGATTATTGTTGACATAGTTATAACACCAACCTCCTTCAAGGTCCACTTATCTTTGAGTCCTCGGAAGGCGTTGTGACTGATATATCTCAAGTTGGCGTTGTGGCAGAGATGTAACACCTTTAAACTCTTCAAGGGTGTGAAAGTACTCCGTTTGACTTCTTCTAAATTGTCATTTTCACCGACTTCGAGTTCTATTAAATTCGCCAAACCTGCGCGTAGAGAATATTCAATATTAATTGTGTATATTATTATTATTACGTGCCCAAAAATTCGTACTCGCGGTTTTCGTACGCTTGGAATTTGGGTATTCGTTACAAAGACTTTATAAGTATATTTGGGAGTATAGACACGGCGTAGCCCGTAAATAATGGTAGTAGTACAATTCGTCCACCCGAGATTGTCCACACGAGAGAGAAAGAGAGAGAAGTGGACGAATTCGCACTGTCGCTCGCTAGTGCGAGTAGGATTTTAATACTACCAAACATTTCGGGGCTTTCTGCTTGCTACGCCGCATCTATAGTTCAGATCAATGATTCGTTATAACTTTTTCGTTTGTGAATCGACTGGAAAGAAACAAACATAAATGTTACGGAAAGCTTGCTACTATACATCAGTGAATACCGCAGTCAGATCGGTTAAACCGTTTCTGAGATTAGCGCGCACAAATGCACAAACAAAAAAAAATTCTAAAAAACTATTTTTTTAACCTCGAAATATTTTTTTTGACATTTACAAATTGTATAGACACGGCTCGTTTACAATTTTATTACATCAATACTAATAATAAATCTGTAAGTGTAGGTATTGTATGTATGTATGTTCCTCCATAACTCTTAAACGAATTAACTGATTTTCATGAAACTTGGTACATAAACATTTAAGACGTACAAGACACAGGATAGGCTACTTTTTTCTTTTTCAGCGCGGATGAAGTCGCGGGCGCCAGCTAGTGTATTGATAAAATAATATCGTTATCGCGATAAGCGAAGAAGGTGTAGTATATAATTATCAGAAAAAAAAATTATCCGTCGGAAGGCGGGGGCGGTCCGCTTAGTTATATTATATTTTATTATACACGTATATGTATTATATATACTTGATATACATTTAGTGATACTTGGATATACATTCGTAAATGTACTTAAAATATGTACATTTTTAGTAAATGGCAGTTATTTTAAGATTACGCAGACACTTAAATTTTATTTATTAGTATAGCAAGTCACGTATTGTATGCGCTGAGCTTTATAATTGTTGTTTTTCAAATTTATGTCTTCGGAATCCTCCTATGAGAGACCATCAATTAAACCGAACTATGACACATCACTTGATATGATAAAATGTATTATTGTCAGAGTGTTCTAAATCTAACATGCACGCTGCGTTTCGCAGTCATAAATTGGATAAACTCGTCTGGCAACCACCCTTACAGAAAACCATCGTGACATAAGCATCTTTGCTGTTGTATTTCGGTGAATATAGCCCTTATAGTGGACACACACGATCAGTCCATCGCGTCAAATTAACTGGCGTGAAGCCAAAATTTGATCGTGAATGGTAAAAACTGATGGCTTGATGTCAAAAACTGTATGTAAAATCGGCGCCGTTGCCTCACGTCATTTTGTCGTCACGACAAACGCTTGATCGTCTATTTCGTCCATTAGTCCTCAACTATACCTTGCACTATACATATTCTGTGACTACTACACTAAGGTCGTCACCACAACTGTAGCACCAGTGGCGTTGCTTGTGTTAATACAGTGAACCGTCTATCTGTCTGACGATCTTAACATGAAAAAAAATATATAATACGTAAATAGATATAATATCTATACTAGCTAATATTATAGAGAGGAAAGATTTGATTGTTTGTTTGTTTGCATTGAATAGGGTCCGAAACTACAGAACCGATTTGAAAAATTACTTTACTGTACTTTACTGGGAAGCTATATTATCAGCGTATAACATAGGCTATAATATATTTTCAAAAAGTTAGGGATCCTTACTAAAACTAAAAAGTTATATTTTATAAAATAAAGTTAAGCGGACGAAGTCGCGTGCAACAGCTACTATTTTATATAGTAGCCACGTCTGTGGTGGGCTTACTTCAGTAGGTACACTTGCATAAACACATTATTCTTACTTACCTACGAAACTGTCGTCATTCAATTCCGCAATAGGGTTATTGTTGAAGGTAAGATATTTTAAAGTCCTGCCGACGAAACTAAGACTTTCCGGCACAGTCAGGAATCCGTTTCCGGAAAGATCGATTTGTTGCAAATTCGACAATGATTTGAAAGCATCCAGCGGTATGCTCTCGATTTCCGTTGACGCTAAGTCCAGAACCTAAAATAATAACAATCACATTTACTCGCTCTATACTTTAAAGCCTTTCATTGTTAGTCAAAGTAACCGGGTATGGTATTGTCGTAACTTGAATGCACGTAATAAGTACCTACCTGAATCCTGTAGTCTTTTGTAATATATTTGCCTTTGTTATTAGTTTTTACTTTAAGGAAGAATTTTGTAGCTGATTAAACTGAACAAGAAATTATCCTTAAATTCAAGGTTGAATTGACCTCCTACCTAATACTTGATTTGTTGTAATAAATACAATTTGTGAGGTATTTATTAATTAAAAGAGTACCGTTATAATTTATTTATAAAGTTATGGTTAACATAATACGTTCAGCAGTGCTGTTGAATTTATAGTATACTTCAATAGTGTCAATCGACATTTATGTATAGAGTACGAACATGTTATGTCGTATCCACGGCACTGGATGAGCTTAAACAGTTATTCGAATCAGTGAAAGAGTTAAAGAAAGCGTTCCTTGCAGTCGTAAATCACGTCGTCACGTGACTGTAGTCAACTACAAAGACGCCATTTATGAATTGACAAATTGTATTTTTATTGCCAAAAATATTTTTCGCTATTCTTTTCTTACATGGGAATGGTCAATGTTATTCCCAATTTTCATTGACCAACCTTTCATTCAACCCTCTATTACAGCCTTTTAATGGCATATTGTTAAAAAGCGACAAGGGAAGATTTCTCTATTTTTTTTTTTTAATTGTAAAGGTATATTTTTAAAATTGTAAAGTAAATTGTAATATTTAAGCAAAATGCATGAAGTAGGTAGGTACTTGTGATATATACATAAAGATATTCCTTTTAAAAGACAAGAGAGTTTGTATATATGTTATGTATAATTATATCGTTAAGTAAACAATGTTGTTTACTCTCCGCATTATTCAAAAGCAATCTGTTACCTCGAGGTTTGTCGCAGTCGACAAAGCAAGCAGAGTGACATGGTCGAGTATTTCAATTGGATTGTTGTTAAGGTAGAGTCTCGTCAAATTCGGCGTATGCTGGAATAAATATCTGTCCAGAGAGTGTATTTTGTTGCATCCAAGGTTGAGAGTTTCCAAAGCTATGTAGCCGTACACACCGTTTTCGTAAGGTCCTTGGAAAATTTCACTCCGCAACACGTCACCTGTAATATTTGTTTTTCGTTAAATAACAAAAGGTACAAAAACGCGATAAGATAATGTGGACGATTCGCTCCTGGAACACACGTGATTCATCTCCAAGCGATCGTCGAAAAGTTTTTATTCGCTTATACTTGTTAATGTTACTCATTCATTTGATTATAGCTATGACACTAAATTACGTAGAATTTAGATTTTAGATAATAGCGCGGAACGATATAGCGCGCGTCTAATCATCGAAATAATATATCTTTAGCGTCAATAAATAAACCTTTTAGCGTGACGTCATAATGTTGTTCGTATTAACCGGCGTTATAATAAATAAGGTTGTGTAAAAAAAATTAAGTACTTATGTGTAATTTTTAATTAAAAAAAATTTGTTACGCGGATATGATTTCCGCAGAATTTCTTTTCAAATTAAATAAAAGTTTCTCTTTAATGGCGGTGCATAAATTGGCACCCAACGCGGTGATATAAACCCATACATAATATATGCGAAATAGATTAGTTTATGACTGCTATCGATGAGAGAATAACATTGAAAGTTTAGGGCCAGTTCACACCGGTACGAGACACTACTACGTGATGACGATGCGATCCTTGAAGAGGTCAGTACACGAGGCGTATCGTGAAGCTATGTAAAGTAGCATCGCGTCGCGTCTCGGTGTGATTTGTCCCTAACTTGTTTGTTTATGAACGAGTAAAAATAAAAGTCCACGAGCCGATGACTAAGAACAGGACACACCATCAGTTAAACTTTGTTTTTCTGTTTACATCTTAATTCACAGATATTTAAAGTTAGGTTAACTATGCAATTCAATTACGTACATGAGTTTTGGAGTTCATCTCAAGAGGCAACTAATAAACATTACAAATAAAACTTCATAACGGCTGTCAAATAGTATCAAGATATGACAAACAAATCCCACTGAGCACACTTTATATAAAAATACCTACTAGCTGTTGCACGTGACATCGTCCGCGTAACTTTATAAAATACATAATATAGCCTATGTTACTCCCTCATAATGTAGCTTTCTACAGGTGAAAGAGGTCACGGTATAACCTAAACATATTGGTATCTATCCGTTGTAATCGACGACAGTTTGTTGATAGTATTTAAAAAAATAAGTGTAAAAAAATTCCGATTTTGCCAGCTTAGCTTTCATGTGAATAATACCGAAATCGAACAACGTTTCCGGGTGAATAAAATTCAAGAAGTTTTGTCAATTAAAAATTTACAATATGCATATAGTTAAACTTAATTCGCGTTATCTCCTCTGAACACAGTGCAAAATGGTTTTTATAAAGTTTTTCCTGCTTAACATTACACTCGAATGAACTGCTGATAAAGGAAGCTGGCTCTAAAGAGATTGTTTAATGTGTACGCTAGATTTACAGTCCATTAGCGGTGAACGACACTCTCGAAATCTTAGTGGGTCGTTCGTTCGTTGATATGAACTTTAGAAAAGATGATTGCGTGAGAAATGTTTGAATTGGAATGTATTCTAGAATTATGCAAGTGAATATTACTGGCACACTTACCGTTGCCTATTTGATTGTAAACATTAAATCATTTAGAACATATCGTTTTATGTTGATATTAATTATTTTAAGAATAGGTATTTGGTCTGTGTTCGCTTGGCAACCTCTTCGCGGCCAAGCTCCTTGGGGCTTTCGGAGCTTAAAAATTTTTTTTTTTGCTGATTTTCTGAAGAAGTTCCATTTAAACAGTAACTAATGTAACAATTTTTTTAATAATAAATGGGAATAAAGTTGTCCCACTAGTTATAGTTAAATCAAAGTATTAGTTCAGACTACTGGGAACTGACCGAATAATTACTTAAATATTTGACGGCACGTTTGGTCTAGTGGCTAATAACCTTAGCTGTTAACCAGACGGTCGCGGATTCGAATCCCGCTAGGGGCAAATGTTTATGTGTTAACATTTTATCTACAGACAACGACTTACAAATCGACGCCTACAGATAGAATAAATGTGATAATTTTTATGCTGATGATCGTAATATATTATGACGACGTTGAAGATAATAATGATGTTTTCAAAACTGATAAACAAACCGATATCATAAATTCAGCACGCCATAGTTATTTATTGTGATCTCATTTCATAGTTTTTAGCGCACTAGCTTTTGCTCGCGACTTCGCATTTTTTTTCGTAGGTGTTAAAAAATTTATTCATTCTTTATTGATCTTATATTTTTCTCAGACGTTGAAATTTTTATTTTTATGAATGAAAAGTACCCCATATTATCCTCTTCTGTATCCCTGACAATGTATATATGCAAGTTTTCACGATGATCGGTTATTAAGGCGTGAAAATGTAACAGACAGACAGACAGAGTTACTTTAACATTCATAGTATTAGTTTATTTCATAGTAATGTATAAAAAACGATTCAGTGCTGTGTATCAATCAAATAATTGATCTGAAAAAGTATTTGTAATAGGTTGTATAATGAAGCACTGTAAAATGAAAATGTCACAGAGGATAGTTAAGGAGATTCCTACCTGACAATTGATTGTAGCTAACATCTAAATAGACAAGTGTTGGAATGTTCTGGAAGGCGTCATCCACTATGTCCACGATTTTGTTCGCCTGAAAGCTGATCGCGACCCTCGAACCGGGCACACCGGCCAACTGAGTCACATCGGTTATGCTGTTGTTAAAGAAAGTTATCAGCACGTATCCATCTGGAAAATTAAATGTTATAAGTTGCAATGAAATTTTTTTCACTATTTGTTGCCTTTTAAATTTTAAAATTTACAATAACTACTCATTCCACGAGTCGAACTTACCACTTGATGGTAGTTGGCTACCGTCGCCTATAACATAAGCAACGCAACAGGTGCTGCAATTGCGCTGTTGACTATAGTAGGATTAAGTATAAGACATTTTGAAGTGTTAGTTAGGGGAAGTCCCAAAGTGGCGGGGCACCGAAGTCGTGTCATAACTTCCCCGTGACCCCGCCCATCAACTCCCGCGTAGGAAGTCGTTGGGTTTTAGTCGCTCTCTGGCAGACGATTAATTGATAATGGATGCTCACAAATTCGTCGATGCTTTCGTCTCCTGCGTCTTCGAAGTAACAAAAGCAACAGCAGTTTTTGTTACTTCGAAAGCAACAAAAGTTCCTTCGAAAAAACAGCAGCAGTTTCCTCGTCGGAATACATTTTCTTACCGACTGTATTTTACGTCGTAAACTCGTAAAACATTAATGTTAAAACATTACTGCCTCTGTAATATTTTCTCTGCGTCGCTATTGGGATGAGTCGCTTGCATGAAGTGACGAGATCCGGGTTATTTGCGTAAACACAGGCTTAAAGTCTACTTCAAAACACATCGCATTTTATTTACGTACTTTACTAAATCATTAAGTTATAAGTCAATTCCAAAAACCATTTTTAATCTTGACTGGTGATCCTTAAGACTTAAGGACCCTATTGGCAGAAAATTTATAAAAAATAAGGTTCACTCTAAATCTGTTGGACAAATTGATATTTTTCTGTTTGCATTTCTATTTATCGTTTTCAAGTAACTAAGTATATAGCTATTAAAAAAAATCAAGTTTTAAAGTTTGACTGTAGCTGATATAGATTTAGATTGCAGTGCATGCAATCATAAACAAATGTTTGGGTGCGGCTTTATATGTTTATTCATTGCTTACAGAATATCAGGATAAAAATGCTTAATTATAGGGCTATAGGGTATATAAAGAAATCGAATCTGTTATATATATATATCAAATTAAAGGATTCATTGATTCAGAGCTGGTTTAAAAGTGGGTTAAAGTGTTTTATCATTTCCCTCCCCAGGTAAACAGATAATCTTAAGATTGTGCAATAGTGAGACCCGATGTTACCTTTCTCTATGAATTTCGTTTCCTTTGGCCAAGCGTCTGGCACGTCCCTTATGTCTCGCCTGGAACAGTTAACCGTAAGGCTGGTGGAATCGGGCATAGAAATGTCGCACGCCTTCTGAGCGTGGCCCGCTAAAACTAGGACGCATAGTATTACTATCACCTACAACAAAGAAACACCATCGCTTACATAACACCTCTACACACAAACACTGGCCTCCGCGCAACGTCCTCGGTCACTAATATGTATTTTGTACTCACTTCGCGACCGTCCGCCATGAAGTACATTTTCCTCGAAACAAACAGACACTACTGCAACACCTCTCGATCTAAATAAGTTTTTATCTTATCGTGTGTAACGAAGGTGATATCACAGAGCGTCGTGAAAATGAGCGAACGCCTCCATTGGTTATTTTATTTGTATTATCGTGAAACAAATATAATGGATCGGTGTTTATTGTTCGCATTGGCTTTGTTTCAGGAGGTCCTGGATATAACGGCGAGCAAATTAGAAGAAATAATCCGACCGCTGCACGATAGCGATTACGATACCACAAAACACAAGTATGCGGAAACCGGGTCACCGGACTCGACGGAGGAGATGAAAAATTTGGAGAGTCGGCAGGCGGCCGTGACGCTTTTGCAGATAAAAAATTACGATCCCTCAAAGTACGCGGTCAAAGAGGAAGACCCTCACATAGTTTTTAATAGTACACCGAGTTTACCGCCTTCGGAGCGTGCGAGGGAGGTAATGCACTGCAACGCGGTGATCGACATTATAAGCAAGGCTGTGGCGGTCGCGCAGCGGGAAAACGAAGAGTCACAAACATTTCAGCCAAACTATACGAATCTCTTAGATAGGTCTAACACAAGTAACGGTAAATACTCAAACGAATATCCCGACGATCAAAGCGATATGCGCTATATGTATTCGTCGCAAAATCCACCGAGTCCGTCGAGTGCGGACGAGCAAGAAAACAAAGAAATGGATCTCTCGTTATACAGTACTGTGAAAAACGAGCCAGTGGAACAAAACGACCAAGGTCGCGAGCCCACACCTTATTTCCAAAGGGCATTAACGACAAAAAAAGGCAATTTCATCGACGAGATGAAGCAACACGGGTATGGACGGTCTGCAGATAAATCCAACAAGTCCAAAGACAGTTCAGTGTACGAGGATTGCAGTCAGAGCAGTAGCGGGTCTGATCCTGATAGATTACAAATGGACATTTCCATGTCACAGGTGAGGAAACAAACGGTTAGTCATTCGGGGTTTGATCTCCTGGTCATTTTTAATCAATCAATCAATTTATTCGCAACTTACACAGAATTAAATAAAAATAAAACATTAACACCAAGACTACAAAGGGCAAATAGGTTGTAATAAGCCAGCACTGATCTTCCGTAGACTATGAATCAATAATTAGAGTACTTTATTAAAATCAATAGTTAAATAAGTAATTTGTCATAACACAATTGTTTGAACTATATTGGCATTTTTTTTGTTTTTGTTTTTTGTATAATTCCCTCACTTTTTGAACATATTTAAAAAGTGAGGGAATAAATAATGAGGGAATACAAAAAAATCACAAATGCCAGCTTCCCGCAGCACATAATACAGCATGGATAAATACTGCAATCATTGATTGATTTTGATTGATTGATTGATATTTTGATGTGTTTTTGATTTCCAGGAGGATCCAGAGGAAACGCAGTCGGCGCGTTCGGCTCAGTCGTCACCGCCACCCTTGCAAGACAACGAATTAGAAAAGGATTCGTTGTGGCAAGCATTACATAAACAAAACGGTAAGTCTGGAAGAAGTATCAGTGGAAATATTTGCAGATTGCGAGGTCCTAATGATTTGCACTGCGTTTTAGGTCGCGGTGGTAGTACAGGCGGCGGCGCCGGAGAAGCGACGCAGCTACTGCGACGGCTAATCAACAGCAAGCACCTCGGCATGACTGTGTCTCCGCTGCGGTCTTCAGGTTCGCCTCTCACAGCGACACTGCGTTCGCCCAACGGCGATGTTTCACCGGTAACTATAACGAATCTTTGTTTTGTACCTTAACAGGGAAGAATAGTACGTACTCGTCATACAAAAAGAGAAAATGTTTTTCCACTTCTAAATAATTTCCAATCTCCATGATTTTTTTTGTATGTTATTGACACAATGAAAGACTAAGTTTATAGGTTTTCCTTTTTTCAAAATTTGCAATAGATAGGCACCTCAAATGCTTATAGGCACCTCAAATAACTTAATTTTTATGATTAAAACGTTGTCGAATTAAACCGTTTGTTTTATAAAAACAATCAAATTTTTTTAAAAAGCGAAACCTATAAACCTAAGATTTTATTATGCTGAAACGATTGACATGAAAATCAGTGATTTGTTAAGAAGTGGAAAATGTTTTCTCCCGAAATGGAAATTTCATCAAAAAGAAGTACCTATTGTCAGCCGCGAGCTGCAACGCTCTCTATCGCACGATTGCCCCGGGGCAAGAGCGCACGAGCGATAGCATGTGGTTTCCTAAATACCTGTTTCGTTAGGATCGCAAAGCTATACTTCCTTAACCTAGCGTCAGTTTGAGAAAATTTGTACTGCAATAATTTTTGTTAGTCGTCAGTAAATCCTAAAAATTATTCAATTCACTGCTTTCTCCAGAATTATCTAGTCAAGACTAGCCTTATGTAAATTATTAATGCGGAAGTGAGTTTGTTTGTTACGCTTATCTCATCTACGAATAAAAAAGAATAACGCCTGACAAAAATATATACGCAACTAGCTGATACCTGCGACTTTGTATAGTTTCAAAGTGTATCTCTATATCACTTCTCGTTCAGAACGGCGAGTGGCAGGGCGGCAGAAGCGGTGGTGGGGTGGGGGGCGTTGGCGGTGGAGGGGTGGGGGGAACGGGGCGGAGGAAGCAGAGCTTCCCGGCGCGGGCGCAACCTCCGCCCGCCGCCACGCTGCCCGAGGCGCGGGTGGGCACGGCGGCGGCCCGCGTGGAGCTCGCGTGCTCTAACTGCGGCACGCACACCACCACCATATGGCGACGCGATGCGCGAGGCGAGATGGTGTGCAACGCGTGCGGCCTTTACTACAAGCTGCACGGCGTGCCTCGGCCCACGGCCATGCGCCGCGACACCATCCACACGAGGCGTCGCAGGCCGCGCCACGACTCCAAGCACGCACGCAACAGTCAGTTTCGAACGCACTTCATTAATACTCATGCTACCTTTTGACTTGAAACCGGGTATCGGTCGTGGTCCACCTACTTTGTCCACGTGGGTGTACCAATTATTCTTGCCCGTAGTCCACCTTGTCAGTGTGTGATTTCATTGCTCCAGTTCAATTAATTATTTGTTAATTAACATAATCCGTACTATACCTTATACTAATATTATAAATGCGAAAGTTTGTATGGATGTATGGACGTTTGTTACTCTTTCACGCAAAAACTACTGAACCGATCACCTGGAAATTTTGCATACATACACGTTGTCTGGTACACCAGAAAGGGACACTTTGGGTATATTTTATACAGTTACGCGGGCGAAGTAGCGTGCAGCAGCTAGTAATACATAATTATTATGAACTAAATTCTCTCATTCCCATTTGTCACACACGAAGCAAAAACGGATAGGGAACGCACAGTCCATCTTCTCTATGTCTATGGTTAACATATATGTACTCAATATGTTGCAGAGTCCCGTCGCAGTGCGACAGAGGCGGAGGCGGGAGCGGGAGCGGTGGCGGGCGCGGAAGCGGCGCAGGAGGAAGTGGTGATGGCGGCACTGAGACGTCAGCTGCAGCCGCATCTGCTCGCAGCACTGCATGCGCAGAACACCCGGCTGCACCACCACCAACAGGTCTGTGTTCCTGTACTCCTTCGGCCAAGGCTAATTTTGCTCTACGCCATTCCAGCACTCCATTCAAGTATAAATTGATACCGACAAGATTTTATCTATTTATTTATTTATTTTTCAAAAGGTACACCAACAGCACAAACAAAAATACTTATAATAGGTATAGGTAACACAAGGAATTTTAAGGTATACACAGTTAAACTACAAAATAGAAATTGAGACGAATGATAAAATATGCATAGCGACTAAACAATAATTATTATAACTTAAACTTAACTTAAATTAAAATAAAATAATAAGAAAAAGAAAACAAAATGAAAAAAAAAAAAAAGAAAACCACTCAGTCAAATAGTATAGCCGTCAATTTACGCTTATTTTCCGCCGATTTACAATTACATAAATGTATCAATATTAGCACCTAACCCGCCGGACAAAATGATCTTCCTAATCCCGGAGCGTACTTGCGCCACCTCTCGCGTTGCTTGTATTATATAGGCGACTGTTGCCACGCACCATCAAGTGGACCGTAAGCCTGTCTTTCGATCAAAGATTTAAATCGAAAGATGCGCCCTAATCTCCTCGCGCCATACTAAAAAACACACCGAAAATTGTTAACAATGAGTTGGGCGCAGGCGCTCAACCCAACTACAGTTGCCCGCCAGCTACAAGAGAGCGTCGCTATCGTCACAGTCACGTTTGAAGTAAGGAATGTGTTGTCTGTGTTTAAAAGTGTGTTTAGACAATAGTATATGTATTTTATACTTTTGTAACACAGTTTCGTTAGTAAGGGCGCATCTCTCGATTTAAATGTTTGCTTTCGACATTAACATAGGAAATGTTACAGGTGAACTGTCCGAGTGAGTACGACGAGGCACCTCTGAACCTTGTGGCAGGCCACGCGGCCGCCGCCGAGGAGACGCACTGACCGCACTGTGATACAAGTACTTACAGCGCCATCCGGTGATACCTTTGACCAGTGTTTAAAGACAATACTTCTACTAGATCGGTAAGCGACGACCGTAAACACATTTCTCCTAGTCGAAATGCGAGCGCCATAGCCTAAACTTGATTAATTATATGGAAAGCGAATCTCTTATTTTGTGAAATTTTAATACAAGCGGTAGCAAATTTATTTGTTTATAGTTTAAAATACAATTAAAACACAGAAAGACAAGTCCTGTCTATATTTGAGTACCTAATAAATGAGACTCAAAATTATACTAAGTCAGCTAGTTGCTTGCTTTTAACAACTTTGTAACATTATTAGTTTTACAATATTTTTTTTTTAATTTTTTATAACGAAAATATATTTTATTTATTTACACATCACATATAGCTTTACATGTAATTAAGAACAACTGAATTATTCGGTATTGTAGCCATAGAAAATCACAATTTTAAAAATTATAATTCTCACATAAGGCTGTTTCTATAATGAATAGGTAAAAGAAAGGTGATTAAAAGTTATTATGTTCATTGTAAAATATTATTATTATTATTATTGGTAGTATAATTATTTCGTTCACTTTATCTCGAGATTTTGTCCGTATACCTCTATAAATGATATCTATATTTGTTTTAAGCTGGTTGAGTTCATTTATACAGAGTATAATCTAAGACATTAATTCGAGTTCATTGAATTAGTTTGGCGCTTAACGGAGATTTGTTAGTGGAGATTAAAATAAAATAAAAAATCGACATTGTGAGAATCATTTTCAATTTCAATTTATCATTGGTAGTTTTAAATTTATTTTTCTCTTCATTCAGACGATTTTACATCGTTCTACATAATTATGTCGCTAAATTCTTAACATAACAAAAGAAATTAAGGACAATAAAATACCTATTATTTTATTCTTAGTAAAAAGTTTATTAGAAAACTCGTAAATGACGCTCGTGTTTCGACTACAGCAGTCTTGCTTCAGGAAAATGAGATCTGACACTATTTGAATTTCGAAAAATATTGTAAAGCAGGGCATTATTTGTTAAACGTTTTAATGTTAACAAACATGGTTTTAATGTTAATACATAATGTATATTAAATCGAGTAGTATTGAAATCTTTATTGGTATTAAAGTGAGATGCTACAATCCTTCTTTGCGGGGTAATTAATTACCTAAAATCTTATTTAAAAATCCTTCTTACCGATTGAGTAAAAAGTAATAATGTTTTTTTGATCAATAATAAATTAATGTAAATTTGATAATTTTATTATTACTTTTTATCTAAATATTTTTAAAATATTTTACTCACTTAAATGTTATTTTTTCGTGACATATAAATACTGGAAAAAAGGATATTTTTTTGATAACATTTACCAGTGAAAAATTCATTCCACGAAAATAAACTGTCGGCATTATAATCTCCATACAAATCTGATCGATCTCCTTTGTATACAAAAATTGCTCGTTTAAAGTTATATTATATTTATTGTGTTCAAATTATATTGATACGTATATAGGTCAATAAATAGAAAGGCTTTTTTAACATTCAGTTTGAAAAACAACCCGCAAAGATGGATTGGATCGAATTATACCGAATGCAAATCTCTTTCTTTGTATTTTGACATCGTTCAAATTAGAAAATTACTTTAGAAAGTTGTCAATGAAAATTCAATTATTATGGATTAAATTTAGCGGTAGATAAATCGTCTATATTTGGTCCTTCGAGCCTTGCCTTAAAAAAATGCTCTCTTCGTAAAGTTGAATTTATACGGTTACCTTGTTCAGGAATCAAGTATTCGTGTAGTTTTTATGTAGTTTGTGTTATTTGTAAAAAATATTGTTTAATTTAATTTTAATGCTAGTATTACTCTGGTATAATAATTGTAGTGATTTAAATTATTTCCTTCCGGTCAGTATTTAAAATGTAAGTATTTTTTTATGTATTTCTACATTTACGTCGCCTTTAGTTTAGAAATCACGAGATTTGTAACGAAGCAATAATGAGAGTCATGTCTACCTATAGTACATAATATTCAATATATAATAACATTATAATAATACGATATGATTAATAACTGAATGTTTATATTATATAGTATAATATTACATAAGCAATAATATGTTTAAAAATTATACAGGCTGTAATGAAAAAGCATTTGGGGAAAACTCATTTCTCGATGTGATTCGTCTCAAGTATATTATTTAATTATGAGTTTTGTTTTTGTAAATAAAATCAATAAAAAAATACTCTTTTTTTTAAAAAAATATTCCGCAAATGTTTAAATTTACACCCTGTATATGAATTATATTGACCAGTTTTTTAGTGTGGCATTAATCTCACTCAAATATATTTACAAAATGTTGCCTTTAATATAAATTTAAGTATATGAAATAGTTCTTGGGATTATATTATACAAGTTTTTTTTTCTTTGCATTCGTCAATATCCAAAAATTTTTGGATGTCCAAAAAATGTAACGCGAAACCAAAATCTTGTGGCATTATCTATGTATATGATATATTTACTCGTGTCAAATGTATGTTATCCAACATCACCTCATTGTGGTCAGTGTTTTAATTTTTTTTTTTTTACAACAAGCATTTACATTTATCTGTACGTACGCGTGCTAGGCTGTTTTGTTATTGCTTCCAATACTTGAAATCACCGTCCTCTATTCTCTACTTAATTTAGTTTGTAATTGTTTTTTTTTTAACAACGAGACCTCACGGGCCAGTATACAAGAAGTCTCTAAGACTTGTGATATTTTACCTAACACATTATTAGTTCGGCTTATGTTTGGCATGGCAACGGTCGACATAATATGGAGAATGAAATTAACTTTTTTTTTTTCATACGTAAGATATGAATACGTAGTAGATATTGATATTATTTTTTAAAATTATAGTCTCCCTGTCGAAATGCTTTGAGTTACGATGCTAAAATCTTAACGTCTGATTTGATGTAGTCTCATAAGAGTTCATATCGTTATTTTAAGACACCACAAACATGATCTAGTTATAGCCAAATAGCTACTTACAGAGTATATCTTATTAAATAACCCTCACCTGAAAAGGGAGTCTTCGTTGATGAAGATTATAAACAATACAAGAAACAAAGTTTATTTATGTATTTGAATACGTACGACCACATTTCACCATTTTTGATTTAAATGTTTAAAAAAAAGTTATCATCCTCGTGTCTAGTAGACCGTTGCCAAGCTCTTTTGCATTCTATTAAAATATTGATAATATCTTAATGGTAACACATCTTTAAAGAAATCAACGTGATTTGTACCGCAGCTAAAACCCTCATATTATTTTATTAAGCTACAATTTATTTTTGAAAAAGTATAATACTCTATTTGGATCTCGCTACTTGTTGACACAAATCGGCGATTTCGTTTACTTATATCTACGACATTGAAGCGAGAAAGAATCGATTTTTATTAATTGTCTTTAAACTCTAGACTCGCGTTTTCTAAATGGTCTAAAAACGTTTTTTTAGCATTTAACCCTGTATTTATAAAGTATACTTTTACAGTATTAAATATAATCACAAATTATATTGAAAGAAAGTGTAAAAACAAGTCATTTTAAAATATTGTATCCGAAATTTTCAAACGTAAAATAAGACGTGTTTTGCACAAATGGTCACAAGTTAAGAAATTGTATGAAAAATTAATTTAATAAATATATACGGCAGCTATATTGTTAGTTTACGCTTTGCAAAGCCTGAAAAGAACAGTTGAGGCAAAGAGCATTGGCGATTCGATAAGCTTTAAATACATTGAGATTATTATTCTTAATAATTGGAGTCACCGTACATTTATGAAGTACTCGTTTCGAATTATAAGGCGAAGAAATTATAAAATTACTGTGACAATAAATTCCATGACATTATTTTCAAAATATGCTCTCTAAAGCTCTCTCTCTCTCTCTCTCTCTATGTGATATTATCTTTGATCTGATAATGAAATATTGATTATTTAAAATATATATAAATAAACAATTTACCTTATGATAACCTAATTTTGATGATTTTTTTTTCAATTTAAAAAAAAAAGGTTTATTAATTATCTCTGAAGTTGCAAACAAATGAATAATTATTGTTTAACTGGCAATAATGATGCAGTATTATTTTTTATTTCTGTATATAATTTGTGTTAGGATGTATTGTTTGACAATATGTTATTATTATTATAATTTTTTTATATATATAGTTGACACTCGTAATTTTGTTTGAATCTCTTAAATGCGATTTTCATCGTTCCTTACCAAGCCATGACTTCCTCTTTTTTTTTAATAAAAAAAATAATAATAAAAAGCCTCTAAAATGACTCGTATTTTGTAATTATACGTCAATAACAGTTTATATTATTATTCGATCTTCCAACTAGTTAATTTATTATTGTTTATTAGGGTATAATTTATGAATGTATTCGTAGTCGAACAAACAATGTATATCGATATTTTAGTTACTAACTAACAAAGCGGTTGTGTGTGTGTGTGTCGTTTACACTCTAACAAGCATGTGTTTGTGATTGTTTTTTTTTTAATTGTGTTTGCGTCTGTAAACGAAAACAGCTGCAATGAAAAACAGCGTGTACCATTTTTTTTTTGTAATAATTTATGCTGAATCTCGTTTACTAGTTATTCCAATTCGTTGTGACTTCGCACTCGAAGACTGACTGACTGACAGTGGAACTTCTTCGCTCGTGTGATGTTTTCGGTCTCACCGGGTGAGGTGGAAAGTTTTATATGTGTTAGAAAGTGTTCTATTATGTACTCTCACACCTAGTACATAAAATATTAAAAAGTAAAAAAAAGGTATATGTGTAAATCGAAAATACGAGTATAGCGCATTCTCACAAAATGTTGAGGTAACGGTTGATTATAATTATAATCCATCGGGTTAACGATACAACTTTTTTGTGTGTAAAATTGCTTTTAATACAAAACTATATCAGATAGATTAAATACTAAATTTCATCCAAATCGTTAGAGCTGTTTCGTCAAGTCTCATATTTGTTAGTAAAAGATAATAACTCATATGAACTCGTTGTTGTCAAACCAAATTTGCTATGTACACTTTCTTGAAATTCCAACATTTTAACCCTAGTAAAAATAGTTCACTGCGTTATCTGTCGTGTAAAAAATGCTATATTGAGCAGCTAGATGAAATATATGTACGTACTTTTTCCACATAGTAGATTTCGGTTTGACAAGGACGAAATACATACGTTCGTCATCGATAGTAAAACAAAAATGAACTAACTATGTACGCGTAAAATGACTAGTAAATCGTGATACTTGTGCAAACAAAGTACTCAGTAATAGAATCTAATAAATCTTGGTATTATATTCAGTATTCAGAACAAATAGTTTTAATTATAATGTAGACACGTTTTACATTCAATGGTCGTTTTGTCTTCAGCCACCTTCATTTTGATACGGTTTTAGCACTGATGCTGATACCTAAAATTTGCAGAAAAAAAATGCTAACTTAAGAAGCCAGAGTCGGGTCGTATGAAACATTATGAAATGTTGCCCTTTAACTGTACGATTATTTAAAGGGAGTGTCTTCACGCCGATTGTAAATTTGTAGAATTAGCGATTTCTCGTGTTTTTTTTTCTTTCAGATATGATTTTTTCTCATTTTAAACTTGTAATATTAATTCGAGAAAATAGTTTTAATTTACATTTTAATAAAAAGCTCATTATCCTCAATCCTTGGCGTGTTATAGGCGACAGTAGCAACCTATCATCGAGTGAACCGTCAGCCTGTCTGTCGACCTTAACATAATGAAATAAAATAAACTTTCCACTTCACCTAGTGTTGTGTTGCATCGTCACACAATCTTGTTAGGTATCTTTCGAGTAGTACTCTTGTATTTGTGAAGTATTTTCAAATGTGATATGTTCGAGATTGTGTATAAAAAAAAACAAATGTGTGTTTTATGAAAAGCAATAACATTGTGATAATGTGATTATAATAGCATTGTATGCAAAGTCTCAACAGAATATATTGTTCTCTATGTAGTTTAGAATCGTTTCGTCAATTAAAAAATGTATGTACCGTTCGCTATCACTGTGCAAAAATTAGAAAAAGCAATACTTATAAATTGTATATTAAATAGTGATGGCGGGTTTCATGTGAATCGTGTCAATGATACGTCAATACCCAATTGTTTTTAGGAAAGTTGTAAAAGTTTTAATGTTGAATTTTGTCTTGAAAATCGAGCGGATGTGACCATTAATTTTAAATTGATAACCAGGAAAAAGAAATAGTTTTAGTTTTACGCTGATCTCCGCGCAGAACAGACGCAAATAATGAACTCGATAATAGTAAAATTAATTTAAAAAAATGTCTGCAACAAAAAAGAGACTTCTTATTGAAAGGCATTTAAAAGATGTTTACAGATGGATGAAAAGTACATTCAAAATGCTCATATTTTTGCAAAATTAAGTACGTGTACGTCTGCTCGATTTTTCAAGACAAAAACTACAGTATTTATAGGTCTTCTCCGATCGTACTTTTTTTATATATTACGCATGTCGCGGAGACGTGATGCAAATATTTTCCAATAATAAGTGAAGATTGGACCATTTGTTAATATTGATGTAATAATAACATATAATAATATAAATTATAGGTATTATTGTAAGTTTCAGCATAAATTATATCCGTTTGAGATTGTATACCGCGAGAGAAAGTGGCCGGAATACTCATTGTAAAAACATGATATTGTTGCATAGATAATAAATAATGTGACATAACGCAGGGATGGATACTTAAATTATTAAAAAATTAACTGATATATTGGCTATGTAGTGAGTAGAATATTTTTTTACAAATAAATTATAGCAGCTACTATGATCTTTTCTTTTTATTTCACCTTACAAAGCAGCTATTGATGAAAACGTGTACATTGGAACGCGCAGATGTCCTCAATGATGATAACTTATCCCTGAGGAAACTGAGTGAACAACAGTCCCGAAATCCAGGCTGCTTCTGACCAGGGAGGGGAGCCCTACTCTATTTAGTAGACCCCCAACGGCGTATATTATACCATAAAAACATTATAATAAACACAAGGATTAGCTTGTAAAGGAATAGGCTTCCAGCCTTTAATTCAGGATGTAATCTTGCTTGATATGTATGCCTCCGTATTTTAAGGATATCGTGGCACTTTTTTGACTAAGAACTTTGTAAATTATGTTTAGCATCTTGATTCGGGCCGATTCAGAAAATAAAACGAGCCAAGTATGTACAATATGAATTTATTAAGTTTCAAGTGACAGTGACCAGAGGCCTCTTGAGGGGCTGCCTCCGCCTGCGACGCTTCTCATGCTTGGCAGTTGCCTCTTTGAACGGCTGCTCCTCTTCTGCCGCGGCTGCCTCTCGCTGCGCCCACTGCAGTGCGTGGACATTGTAGCCCACCATGTCCCTCAGTTGGTTGAGTCTGAGATGAGCCTTGGCCTGTATCTGGATGAGGTGCTTGAGCAGGCCGTGGTTGGCGACGAGCGGCGCGCGATGCACGCGCAGCACGAACAGCGCCAGACGACAGAGCAGCTCCGTGCTGTCGCCTCGCTCCAGCAGCGACGGCAGCATCCGCACCATCGCGCACGCCGCGCTCAGCGGCACCAGCAGCAGCGCCTCCTCCAGCTCACTGCAACCACACAACTCTCGGTTAGTGGGTAAGGGATCCCAGAGCATATGCAGCACCTGTGACGCGTTGCTTATTTTATTTATAGGCTTGGATACACTGAACATTTTGATACATAACGTCACTGAACCTTGGCCATTGACAGCCACCAACCATCAAGTGGACCGTCAGTCAATCTGCAGACTTTAACATGAAAAACGACAGAAATTTAATATAATGCAATAGAGATTATTTTGTATTGTTTTCGTCACAGATAAGTAAGACTGACCTGGCTCGTATCCTGTTGAGCGTGGCCATGAAGAAGTCTTCGGGCGTGGTGGCCCCAAAGGCCGCCATGAGAAGAGGCGGTTGCACGACTCGTCCCCGCGCTTCGGCCACTTCTCGCGCGAACTCCTCGCCCACCGACAGACACTCCATCAACGAATCCGCCTGGCGACGGACACGTTTTGTATTTATTATTATTGTATAATGCATTTTTGAAGTAACATTCATCATTTGGTTATCATTCAAAATTATAACCCCCCCGACATTTTCTTGAGAATGATTCCAATGAGCGCAAACACGCTACGTCAGTATTCCGCAGACTATTTGATGCTACAGCATTAGATCAAGGTTACCATGTCCAATAAAAGGCGAATTCTATAATTACCCGAAACATTGTAGATCACATGAATTGATGTCGAAAGTTTTTCATTATCGATACCTTAATTTGCAAAACGAATAACTCCACTTTTGGTTGAAAATGACTTTTTGATACGGGAGAAACTTAATAACAATTAGAATTTAATTTTTAAAAGGTCTATCGGTTAATACGAGCCATAATTTCCAATGTAAAATTGTCTTTTTTGTTTTCTCGTATCATACAAAAATAAAATTATAACGTTTTTAGTCTCTCCTGTAAAGTTTGCCTCAAAGGAGTTATTTGGTTTGCGAATTAAGGTGCGAATCGTTATGCTTTCATACTACACGAACTTTTTTATACAAAAGTGTTACTGTCAAATAATATGTATGTGTTTATTTACTTACAGCTTTTTCAGCCCCGATGGTCTTCTTTGTGGGCATCGTCAAGCCGGGCAGACCTGGCACAGGCGCCTGTAAATCAAACGCCAATACTAATGAGTGAACGTACTAATTTTTATAGTATGACAGTGCAGGAAGAGAGAGAGAGAGAGAGTACTGACGTGGTTCTCGCCGGTGGCGAGGGGCTCCTGCTGCTCGTCGCTGTCTCCGAGGACGAGGGGCTCTTCGCTGCGCGAGTAGAGCCTTAGCGCTCCGTCGCCGCCGCACGACGCCGCGTACAGTCCGCCCGCGCCCACGCTCACGCCGTGGCAGCCACCGCGGTGACCCTACATTGTATCATTTTAAAACTGAGGCCGGTTTCAGTGCTATCCTGACGATATACGCACGACCGAAGCGCTTGTCATTTATATGAATATTGACAAGTCGTTACAGAGCTCGCCTTATCGTACGCACGCGTATTGCTACCGCGGTCGGTCGCGCGTATCGTAAGGACTGACCGTCAGGAGAGCACTAAAACAAGCCTTAGGAAAAAACCCTAAACGCGCTAAAATTCTAACAAAACATTGTTCCGTTTTTGCTGAACTAAACATGTACACGCCCCTGTTTTATGTTTTCTAACAATGTTTTATTAGAAATGGCGCAGCGGACCTAGCCTTAAAGCTGATTCAGGTGCAATTGAATGAATAGAATTGAATGATTCAATACCAATTGGTTAGGACAGTTAAAATGGTTGAAGCCTACAATTCATTCGATTGAACCAAATATTGAAGTGGTGTCTATAACTCGAAAACTAGCCGACGGGTTGACATAATATGCAATCCACTTCAAGAATTGATCTTATTTATTTTTCGATTTTTAACAATATAATCTCGATCGCGAGAAAATACCAATTATTTTACGTCGCCATCTGCCGAAAGCGAGGAGAACTAACTCGCCAACTATAACCGCTGTCACATTTAAAGTGGAAGTTAGCCGTTGTCGTGTCAGCCGCTGACCGTTGAACGTCAAAGAAAACGTGGTCAGGCTCAGCTAGTGTATTATAATAATTATTATATTATATTGCCTGCACTATGTAATGGAGAGTGTGAGTGATAATGTGGTCACCTGCAGTGTGATGATGTGGTCGTAGGAGTCGGCGTCCCACTGCTTGACCTTCCCGTCCTTGGAAGCGGTGAATAGGTAGTGAGTGGTGGGCGCGAACTGCAGCGCTGTCACCGAGTCGTCGTGGGCGAAGATCGACTTGTGGCAGTCGCCGAAGTCGAGGCCCCACAGTTTGACGTTCCTGTCGGCGGACCCTGTCGCTATCAGCGTCGAGTCGTAGCTGATGTCCAGGCAGAGCACAGGCAGCTTGTGGCCGTACAGCGACAGGTAGAACTGGAATCACAACCATTTATTTATTCACTAAAAGGTACACCAAAAGCACACTTACAAAGGCAATTATTTTAAGTCATACACAAACTACAGTTCCGTCATTTTAATAGGTAACATTTGACGTCTGTCAGTTTTATCTTCATAGTGAGGTGACCTGCTTAAAAACATCGGATTAAAGTGAATGAATCGATACGGACTTCAAACATATGTGAATTGCATTCATTGCAAGTGTCATTGCATTCGATTCTACTTATCAGCTTTCGATTTTTAGAGTAACATCCCTAGTGTTTAAAAAGAAAAAGCGTTAACTGACGCAACATTGTAACGACGTTCAGTTCTAAAGATCAGAAATTGTTTATTATGTTTAGAATGGTTTATTAGTGAAAGCAAATCGTAAAATTACGCGTATCGGTCATTATTACAATAAATATGTAATAGTAATTGAAAAAAGTTAAGCAATTGTGCAGTTCTAACAAAACGAAAAAATATGTTATTTTATGCCCGCCGTTACAAGGTTACGTTGTTGAATTTTGATGAATTGTCAAATGTTACCTATTAAAATGACGGAACAGTAGGACTATAACAAAAGGAAACCGCTCAGCTAAACAGTATAGTCGTCAATTTTAGCTTAACTTCCGCCTATTTACAGTTAAATATATCAATACCAGTATATATCAATATTATAAAGAGAGAAGATTTGTATTTTTGTTTATTTATAATCAATAAAAACTACTCAACCAATTTTAAAAATATAGGCTATTTTTATAAAGTTATTCGAACGATGTCGCGTGCAACAGCTAGTTAAATATAAAATAGCATCTATTTCAAATGCTTGTGGTATATTTTTAATCCAAATAATTTTTGACTTACTTTAAATGTGTCCAAGAAAAAAATTTTAACGGTGGAATCCAAAAGTCCAACGGCTATAAACTTATTATTGGGACTTATTTTCACAGCCAATACACCTTCTTCGAGCTCCAATGTCCTCGTGTGTAGTACTGAGAGCACCTGAATTAAGTAAGACAAGTAAATAATGTAAACAATGTGGCAAAATACATCTATGTTTTGAGTTTCATGTTAGAAAAAATTGTTACCTTAGCTTTGGACTCTTCGGCTGAATCTTCTATAAATTGGAACTGCCACAACTTGACCGTTTTGTCTCCGCCGCCAGTGTAACACCCATTCTTAACAACGAAACGAGACACAATAAACACAAACAAGAGGAAAATCACAAATGATATATTATACGAGATAGAATTCTAAGGGCTCATGCACACGACGTCTTTTTAACGAGTTGACGTAGCGCGTTTTCACAAAATTACAAAGAAAAAAAATATATAGCAGACTTAGAAGATTGAAATATGAGTTGATTAGTTTCAAATTTTGTGCTTATTGTCCATTATGAATTATTAGTTTGGCCAGAAAATAAATTTAATAAATAAAAGAAAGTTTTATTTATACACTAGCTTTTGTACGCGACTTCGTCTGCGCCCCTATTTCTTAGGTGTTAAAACATTTCTTATTATATAATTATTATTCCTTAGGTGTAAATACTCTCAAAATGAAAAAAAAAAGAAAATAATTCACTTTTTAACCGACGAAAAGGAAAAACAAAACCGGTAGAGGTTCTCAAGTCGACGCGTATATATTTTTTTCTATGTATGACCACGCATAACTTTTTACAGAGTAGTCAGATTTTGATAATTCCGGTTTTATTGGACTAACCCTGAAGTTGGTCCCATATAAATTTGGAAAAAAAAATCCAACCCTAAGGGTAGGAAAACAGGGGATGATTGATTGTTCACTCACTGATTGTAGTGTATGAGTTGTATGACCATGCATAACATGATTTTGATAATTCTTTTTTTATTGGATATTCATGTTTTTATTCATTTATCAAAAGTACCGCCTTTGAATGTAGTCAAATAATGTGAAAGGTGCATACCAGGTCTGGAGTGATGCCGACAGTGGAACAGTCGGAGGTGTGCGCGGGCACCGTCTCCAGAAGGCGCGCGGAGGCCACGTCCACGAGCAGAAGAGCGCCGTCCGAATACGACACTAGCGCGTGTCGATCGTTCGGCGCGAAGCAAGCGCTCATCGGTCGACCGCCGTTCGTAGGGATCGTGCGGATACACGACAGCGTCGTCCTTACATAATAAACAATAAACTATTGTATTTTTTTTTTTTATTTTATGGCCTGATAACTAGAAATTAAAGCCACGTCTTTATTTTATTTGGAGAGTATAAAATGGTAACATCACGAATTTCACTTCACTTGCACTTGACAGATGTCAAACTTTTCCACATGTTTTATAAAGTTGTAGATTGGTTAAAAAAAGAGGCCACATTTTTTAATAATTCATTAAGGCGGCGGGAGAGGTCGTTTGTCGACTAAGATATTGTAATGTTTACTTCTTTTACGGTACTATAGTAAAGCAAACAACGTAAACAAACCCGGCCTTCTGTCCTTTTCGATTCATGGTATAGGAAGCCTTTTTGACAACTCTTGATAGTTTGTTTACATTTTTTGCGTTGCCTAGTTGGCCTTGTTTCAACTCACAACTAATTTATCTTTCTGAAGCAGCTTTGCCACCGATGTCGCGTGTAGTGCCTCATTAAAACTGATTAATTTTCAACCAAAGAAGATCTTAATAATGATTTATAGAAAACGGTAAAAATAGAGATTTATGAATTATCCTTAATGAATTCTTAGTAGGTAGGCCGGTCCTAATAGTATAAATTTTTTTCTGTATAAATATTTTTTACTTCAAATACACTATTTCATTAAGTGGCTTCTATTTCAGCGTATGAAATTTCAAAATATTATCAAATTTAAAAAGTACCTGTTCCATAGTTTGATAGAATCCGCAGAGGCGGATAGTATCCCAAGATTGTCGGAGCTGATGGCCACGCACCTCGGCTCCTTCTGGTGGCCCGGTTGCGTTATTTGCTTCAGACATTTCACTGAAAATTATGTGTAATATTTATACGTAATATTTTTTCATATAGGCAAATTAAGAACATTAAAAATAAAAATCTAAATTTATTGTCATTCATTGATTGTCAAATTCTAAAACTGCCTAAAAATATAAATACGTATTTTCCATTTGAGTAAAGAGTATTTTTTTTGTTGTACAATAACTTATGCAGAATGACAATAAATATTCACTTACCTTCATGACCATCATCGACCTTCAGACTGTGCAATTCGACAGTATTGTTGGCGAGTGTGACCCCAACTCGTAGTTCTCCCACTGTACCCAGTAGTAGACTTGTTGATTTTATCTTGGCTCCCAGTTTTATTGACGACAGCCTCTTCACTTCGTCCGTCAGTGTTAGTAATTCGTGAACCTCTTTCGTTTCCGCTTCGGGATCTCCGCTTTCTTTCAATTTTCTAAAAAAAAAGTATGCAAAACAAGTCTTATCAGTTATTGCAAGAAATAATATACATTTTTTTTAGTGAAAACTTCTTTAAGCACGTTGGGTACTTTTGGTATGGGGAAAAAGCACTGAACTCGCGTGATGCTCAGTTTAATGTTGAAGTGAAACTTTTTTTAGGAAGGTTTATAGTACTCCTGCGACTGACAGTACTCTTTGTTTTGTATGTAAGATCACAAGTTTATACCTGAGAGTATAAACGAGTATACAAGGTGGAAAACGTTTTTTATAATGACTTGATTATTATTGCAGTCAATTTTTGTTTTTTATTAAAACAAAAAATATTGATTTATTGTTAAAATATTTATTTATTTATTCTAAAAAACACAGACCTATTTCTTTATTAAAAAAAAAACTAATTGAACTCATCAATTTGAATTGAAAACAGAAAATAGATTCTGCAGTGTCTCCATAGTGTCTCGCTTGATATATATATATATATACGTAGTACTCTATTATACTTATTATTCCTAAGAACTTTACTTTTTTGAAATATAACTTTAAAAAAAACTTACGTTATCTTTTTTCTTTGTTTCTTTATTCTTTTGTCCATCCTAATTTTGGCCATGTCATCGTCCACGAACTCAAATAATTCGAGTAGCGAATCAGTGCCATAACAAGCGAGCACCCTTTGACCAGGGTCAACAGAGAGACCCACAACGCGACCCTTACCTCCGCGCATTAATGTGCCAACTTGGTGACATTGAAGCACCTGTAAATAAACGTTTTTAACAATTTGAGGCGAGTACATAATGTATTGGAAACTTTTTTTAATGTAATGTCAGTCAGACGGGCTGATGGTCCACTTGATTGTATGGCTCCAGCGCTTCTAAAAAGGTATATTTATTTTTATTAATAAACTAGCCTGGTGCTTGCGACTTCGTCTGCGTTGAAAAAGAAAAAAGTAGCCTATCCCGTGTCCCGTAAGTCTAAATGTTTATCTACCAAGTTTCATAAAAATCAGCATACATACATACAATACCTACACTTATAGATTTATTATTAGTACATATTGATTATTTATTTATTTAATAAATAATAAGTTAGTGCTGTCGAAGTTTTCTCGAGACCATGGCAACAATGGAAAAGACCTACTATAATAACCTAGATAGTCAAATAAATTCAAAAGTGTAATCAAAACCAAACTCCTTTCGAAAGGCTATATTATAAAAAGTCTTTGATTATTTAAGTGACAATGAATCAATATTTTTCTTGATACAAATATGTAAGTTAAATCACAATCAAGTTACATTCTTCTTTGAGAAAAGGAATACCAAATTAAATTAAAATACACGGACACAGTTACTCGAGAGGGTATTACTATAATTTACTTACACAGCTGTCCTCGGTGTTTTCAATGTCCTCTAGTTTTACAATCTCCAATTGATGTGACAATTTGTCTTCATCTTTGACTTCCTTGACCCAATTTAATTTCCAAACGCGAAGCTCCTGGTCCATACTGCCAGTTACAAGATACCTTTCCTCTTTTATCAGTACTGCTGACCATACCTTTAAACATTATTTTATCTTTAAAAATGTATAATTTTATATATTTTTTATATAAGTATTTTATTTTATGTTAAGTTTGACAGTCAGGCTGAGAGTCCACTTGATGATAGGTGGCTACCGTCGCCTATAACACAAGCAACGCCATAGGTGCTCCAAGTGCACTACTGACTATAGAAGGATTAAGGATGAGCCAACTTTAAAAAGTTCAATTCCAAAGTGTACCCTGCTGGGAATCAAACCTGGGATCCCTGAGACAGTGTGTTAAGGCAAACACTCCAACCCTAACATCCAATGTGTTTATCTGTTCTGTTAAAAATGTACTTACCTCCATTTGATGTCCACCTAATGTTTTGAAACAGTGTTTTGTTTCTATGTCCCAAAACTTTACAAAAGTGTCCTTCGAAGAGCTCACTACACAATTCTTTCCATTTATGAAGAGAACACTTGTGATAGCGCCCTTGTGACCACTGAAACGCGCAATGCCTGTTTCAGAAACTACATCCCATAATATAACTTCAGTATCCTGCAAAAGAATATAAGATATTCAAGTATTGATATCAATTCTATACTAATATTATAAAGCTCAAGAGTTTGTTTGGTTGAACGCATTAATATCAGGAACTACTGGTTCGAATTGAAAAATTATTTTTGTGTTGGATAGTCCATTTATCAGGAAAGGCTTTAGTTAGGCTATATAACATTTTGAACGCGGATGAAGTCGTGGGCAACAGCTAGTTTATAATAAGTTCATTTATAACACCTTCACCATCTTAATTGTAGGAAAATAATTTTTATAATTTTCCAATAGAATCAGACAGAATCAGCATGGATGCAATATACCAAGGCTGTCCAAAGCACGGCCCCCGGGCCGCATGGGGCCAGCGGTCTATGATTGTGCAGCCTGCAACTTTTTTTTTTTATCTACCTATCACAAAATATGTGTGGTATCCTAAATAAATGAAAAATCTCAAAAGTTCTTCACTGACTGACACATAAGTCACTCACATGTGCACTGCATCTAGTAATAACTAATATTTGAATGTTGATATAGATAGAGTTAACAAGATAAATTATTGAAGAAATAATTACATTAAATATTACAATTTATTTGTGTATAATTTCTCTTCTTAAAAAAAATTAAGTAACTAGTTGCATCTGAATCCATTTAGTAATTCGAATTGGCCCAGGGTTGTATCCGATTTGCACAGAGCTGCAATATACATTTGAGTGTATATTTGTAAAATCCAGATTCCACAAATATTAAGAACTAGCTGGTGCCCACGACTTTGTCCGTATTCTCTATAGCCTAAGCCTTCCTTGATAAATGGGCTATCCAACAAAAAGAATTTTTCAATTCGAACCAGTAGTTCCTGAGATTAGTGTGTGTGTACAACCAAACAAACTCTTCAGCTTTATATATTTGTATTGATTTGTGTTTATGAAATTTCTTTCAATTCATAAGTCTTATTAGTTACTTACCTTTGAGCCAGATACCAATCTATGGCCCTGTTCATCATATTGCAAACTTGATACTGCAGATTTGTGTCCAGCAAATACACATATAACATCGCTACTGCTCAATTCAAATACATTGATGTTTCCGTCCACGTAACCCACAGCAATGTGATTACCAGTTGGACTAGCAACTATTTGGGACACCATCACATTTTCACCAGGAAGAACTTGGGCCTGCATCATCAA
Source organism: Synanthedon formicaeformis (assembly GCA_945859745.1). Lineage (NCBI taxonomy): Eukaryota > Metazoa > Arthropoda > Insecta > Lepidoptera > Sesiidae > Synanthedon > Synanthedon formicaeformis. The sequence continues at coordinate 2,809,547 of OX243964.1, forward strand.
AGAATTAGGAGTTAATAACTAAATTAGGTATCATGGCTGTCAGAACAAAAATATCAGGTATGTTTTTTAATATTCTTGTAGTGATATTACAATTTTTTTTCATACAAATTTTAAAACCAGCCTGTCTATTATAACATTTTTTGCCAAACGGTGGTTCTGAACTAATCATAGCCCTTAGTTATCAGTTTATAAACAGTAACTGAGAATTATATTAGTTCTGAAACAACTTCCTCATTACTATGATGAAATTGATACCTTTTGGCCAAGCCTCATATCCCAAATAAAAACATGTTCACATGCACCAACTGCAATGTATCTTCCGCTTACACCGTTTAATGATACATGAGTACTATTGCAGTCTGCACTTGCTATTATATTGAATGTACCACTTGAAACATAACGAAGATACTGTTTTGTAAGACCCATTTTCATATAAACAAAACTGAAAAAATGTTGAAAAATCACATCACAATTCACAATATCACTACATTTCAAAAATACATACAATTCAATCACATGGTAGATGACAATGAATGACACTTGACAGTAGCACACTAGCACATGGTAAGGCCACAGGGCAAGGTCTATCTCACAGCCAAAGACTATAAAAATAGGATTTTGCTCCATAGAGTAAGTAGTACTGAACCAGTATTATATACTATTTACTCTATGTTAGTACTGTCGGTGTTTGGGACCTGGGGCCCTAGACAAGTTGCATTCGCTCCGTAGCGATTCGATTCGCTAAAAATAAAATGTATGGGATTGACATATGCCTTCGCTAAATCACGTGATACTTCCCATACATTTATAACTATCGAACTTCGTTATCGTTATCGTTATGGCACTTTGTCTAGGGCCCCTGGGTGTCAAAGGAAGTTCAAGTATCTTCTATGTAGTTTGTGGTGTAAACCTTGGCAAAATTGGCGGGAATAAGGAGGGTAGAGATAAGGAGCGCAATCTTACATACGCGTAACTGAAAAAGTGGCAACTAAAAGCGACAAATTGAGATGGCGCTAGTGTATACAGAGAGAGTTGGAGAGTATGGAATGAATGTAGCAGTAGCCAGTAGTTGACGGAGTGAAGTGCGCCGAGTTGAATTTTGGTTAATTGTTTACTGACACTAGCCTCACTAGCGCCATCAATTTATCGTCTTGCGACGGACACTTTTAAGACATTGCCCTCCTTATCTCTATCCTCCTTGCAAGGAACATTTATTATGTTGTTTGCGCGTTGCCTTCGTCAGTTTTTGATTTTGTCTATGCTTACAAATTAAAAAAATTGTTGAATTCGAGTTGATTCCATTCCTTTTCAATTTGTATGTAATGTAATAGGTAGTGTGGTATTTTTGTTCTCTAATTGATTTTATACATTTTCTCTTAATATTATTCATCTCTCTCTAGGTTATTATGTTACTCAACAAAACCAGGTTTATTATTTTTCTTCTTCATTTGAGTAAACCTTGAATTCTATTACTACAAAAGATTTGCGGCATGAAATTATAAGTATACTATACATACAACAGCTACACCATTATTTTTTATTGCAGATTGGTTGGATACACTAACAAATCACGAAAAAATAATATGGAGAGTAATTCTACGTCTGACATTGTTATTCTAAGTGGTAATTCGCACCCGGAATTGGCAGACCTGATTGCAAAGTGAGTAAATACTAAGTCAAATTTATATTAAATAGTATGACCTTGTGCTGTTATTTGATTTATAATGTACCATAATAATTATGGTAATTAGACAAGAATCTAACTAAATCAACTTCTTAGTTCACTTTCAAGATGTTTTTATTATTTACTAGCTGTTGCACGCGATTTCGCCCGTGTAACTTTGTAAATTATATACTAAAACCTTCCTCAAGAACCACTCTATCCATTGGTGAAAACAGCAGGAAAATCGATGCAGTAGTTTTGAGTTTATCGGGAACAGACAGACAGATAGACCCGGCGAAGGACTTTGTTTTATAATATGTAGTGATATTGTTTCCTTTTTATTCTGTTGACTTAATTGCCATTACTTTTATAAAATAACTCCCATTAGTCACAATCAAGATTCGTGTCTTAAATTTATGAGCCCATTGGATGAGAGGTGGACGGTTCAATTCCGGTCGACTTTGGAAATGTGCTTAATGTTTGCTTTGGTCTTGCATGTTGGATTTGGAAAGTAGTGGTAGGGCATACTGCGTTTCAAGTCATTTGTGCAGCCTGGCATTTGGCAGTGCACTTGCAACACCTCAGGCATTGCTCGTCTTATAGGCCACCTACTAATAATGGAACAGTCAGCCTATGTCACACTTAACATTAAAAAAAAATACAAAAAAATATTATTTTTTCAGCCGTTTAGGGGTACGACAAGGAGGATGCTCAGTATATCACAAAACCAACAGAGAGACTATGGTGGAGATAGCGGATTCAATTCGTGGCAAAAACATTTATATTGTTCAAACTGGTACTAAGTAAGTGTTGAATTCTTTATTTTTTGCTTACTAGCAGATGCCTGCGACTTCTCCCACTTTGAAAAAGGAAATAAACAAAACTAACATGTGACATCTTTATTGCTGTGACTATGATCTCTCGGGAACCTAACACTTTTCAAGAATAAAAAGTATTCTATACAAGCTGGTGCCTGTCTGTGTTCTCTATAGCCTTCCTTGATAAATGGACTATCCAACACAAAAAGAATTTTTCAATTCGAACCAGTAGTTCCTGATATTAGTACGTACAACCAAATAAACAAACAAACTCTTCATCTTTATATATTGGTATAGATAAAAATTATCTGTATGCCAAAATTCATCAAAATCCATTAGCTGTTTTTGTGTGAAACAGTAAACTTACATATTTATTTATATAGATTAGTAATATATACTCCTATATAATAATACTTACATTCTACATTGTTCTAAAATTGTATTGATAACACCACAATGAAGGTTTTATTTCATTGCTTCTACTTGGAATAGTACTTGCTTTGTTGTGTCTAGTATGTGTTATTGTGTAGTGTTGATAATAACAGGAAGTGGTCTTTGTTTATAATTAGTACAACCATTTATTTTTGTTTACCAAACTTGTCGAAGGCTCTCAGGAGGCTATTCAAATGCTACGCGACTGAGATGCAAACCATGATCGCTGGTACTGGTATGCTACTCGTTTCTGCACATAGAGCTATCCAAATGAGACTAATTTTTATCATTTGAAGAACAACACTCGTACGACGACGTCTAGTGACTTAGCGATGAAGACAATTTTCTTCTCTATTTATATTGTTATTTTCGTTTGTTCTTGTAAGAACAAACGAAAATATAAAAGAAGATTCTGGGTGCACCCACACATCGTAAAAAATATTAATTGTCAAAATGAATTTTTGTTAATCTCAATCCACGCCTTTTCTGTTATATCTTTTCTGAAAGATACTTTGGCAGCTTATAATTAAGCTAATAAACATAGATATTAAAATTTTGTTCCCCCGCCATTTTGTAATGCAACGCGTATACAACTCGGGTAGCGTGCGACCCGCAGGCCGCAAGACAGTAGAGCTAGCGTGCGACTGATTTCAATCTCGACGCGTCTTCATATGTATAGTGACCGGCACATAACTTGGCAAGATTTTAACGTAGTGGGAGAAAGTTTGCGCACGTGAGATAAAACTTACGCAAGTGTACGAAGGAATGAGCGGGACATGTGCAACGGCGAACCAATCGCGCGGTCGGATCTATGTTATCTTGCCCCTTTGCCCCGCTTGATACCCGATCAGATCCAAAAAACGACTTCTGCGCATCTCGCCATTCTTGCCAACTTACGTGCCGGGAATTATATATGGCGACTCACAAGCGACGCATAGGATACGCGTACGAAACACAAATCGCTTGAGAGTAGCTTTGTGAGAGAGGGGCCTAACAGGCTACATTTTAAAAAACAATCTAAATTATATTCTGCTAGATATTATTTTTATACATATTTAGTTAAATCTTTTATGATATCCTACAGGGATGTCAATAATAATATTATGGAGTTACTCATAATGGCCTACGCATGCAAGACTTCATCGGCGCGTTCCATTGTTGGTGTGATTCCATATCTGCCATACAGCAAGCAGTGTAAGATGAGGAAGCGAGGGTGCATCGTCACAAAACTCCTTGCTAAGATGATGTGCAAGTCGGGACTTACACAAATCATCACCATGGATCTACACCAAAAAGAAATACAGGGATTTTACGAATGTCCCGTTGATAACTTGAGGGCATCGCCATTTTTGTTGCAATATATTCAAGAAAGTGTAAGTATATTTATAAAAATGAGGATTAAGTCTTTGGTAATGATATTTATAAACATTTACTAATTTAAGAGAAAGTATCCTGTGAATTTATTCTGATAGAGTTTAATATAGTGGTAGTTTATCCAAAAGGAAAATAATGTAACTCGTTGTTTAAACTTACCCTGAAATGTTTTGTGATTATTTTAATTTATAATTATGAACAGAAAAAAATTGTGACTGCCACATATTATAATAAAATACTTTATTATTTACACATTGTTACATTTTACACTTCTCTATAATATTAGCCACACATTATAATAACACAGATAATGTCTTGAGAAACAAGCAGAATTACATTCTATCACCACCATTCTGCATATTTTGTTGAAATTTGATAGTTTCAATGTGAAATGTGAACTAGGTTTTCCGCCATATATGTCGGACAGACAGGCCTTAACAGGAATAAAAAAAAGGGCTCCACCATCCCTTATTCGCACTGAAAAACAAAAACACATTTGCCAGTGTCGCCAGATGTGCTAACACTGATATATTATATTAACATGTACTCTGCTCTGACCGTTCCGTTTCTTTTTGGTAAACATGTTGAGAAATAATGTTCGAAATTCTTTCATTATTACCTACTGACAAAAGTCATATATTATGTTAGATTCCAGATTACCGAAACTCGGTGATAGTGGCCCGCAACCCCAACTCCGCCAAGAAGGCCACGTCGTATGCTGAGCGTCTGCGTTTGGGCATAGCCGTTATACACGGAGAGCAGAAGGAAGCAGAGAGCGATGAAGTCGATGGCCGGTATTCACCACCCTGCTTTCCAAGGTAACATCATGTCTTAAATACTTCATGAGGGTGATTACACATTAAAATTTTTGATTTTTTGGAACAGATTTTATTTTAGGTAGGGTTTTACTTATTATTAACTAGCTGGCGTCCGCGACTTCGTCCGCGTTGAAAAAGAAAAAGTAGCCTATCCTGTGTCCTGTACTTCTAAATGTTTATCTACCAAGTTTCATGAAAATCAGTTGATTCGTTTAAGAGTTATGGAGGAACATACTTACATACATACAGAAAAAAATTCTAAAAATGGTCATTTTAGTTTCAGTATCATGTATAGAGCTTATAAACACGATATCTCTGAAAACAAAGTAATTTACTCCATGACCGACCCAAGCCCATATTAGACGGTTCATTAGACCGAAAATGAAATGTCTAAATTGACGTTCATCGGAGTGTGCCTTCGCGATGAAAGCTTGTGGCTTCTAATTATTTTCAATGGTCCTCATTCATCGACAATGAACGATTAGTGAAACGTCTAAACAGCGACTTAGCGACTTTTATCTTTAAATCACTCGAAACGTTCACGCGGGAATTCCACAAGGAATGGAATAATAGCTTTCATCAAAAGTGATGCGTCTATACAAACAACGCAGTTCACTATTCATCATTCACCGTTCATTGCAAAAATGAATCACTTTTGATGAACCGTCTAATATCGCTTTTACATATTTATTATTAGTATTGATTATTATTTTTCAGTGTTGACCGATCGCGCACTATGGACGTGTCTGTGGGAGTGCCCGCACATCCAGCAAAAGAGAAGCCGCCAATCAACGTCGTCGGCGACGTAGGAGGGAGAATAGCCATCATGGTGGTGAGTTTTCATGTAACCGTAGTTTAAACAATAAAGACTAACCCCACACAGTCTTTCTCTGCATTATTATGAAGGAAAGGCAAAAAAAGCGTAGCGACACGTGACCGTCGTCACAGCAATGAAGATGTCGCTGTTACTCGCTGATAACAATAGCTTTCTATAGGTGAAAGAATTTTCAAAATAGGTCCAATAAATAAATAAATAAATGTCTTAACACATTCTACACAGCACGATCTAGTTCCACACTAAGCAACTAATGGTTGTATAATGGATGATTACATAGATTACTTTTTTTTTTTGTAAATACATACACTATTATAAATACAAAACATCCATGACTCAGGTACACATAATCATTTACCCCTGGCGCGATTCGATCTCGCGACCGTTTGGTTACTAGTCACTAGACCAAACGTTTCGTCAAATCTCTCTTTAACAATATTAGTATAGTATAGATATACTAGCTGCTGCCGGCGACTTCGCCCGCGTATAAAAAATAATTAAAAACCTATTCTCAGACCTACCAAGTGTACATATAAAATTTCATCAAAATCGTTTAAGCCGTTTCAAAGGATTATGACGACTAACACTGCAGTTGACACGAGAATTTTATACTTATATTAGATTTTCGCCTATGTTAAATATTCTTCAACGCGAACGAAGTCGTGGGCATCGGCAGGCGTATTATCTAAATACATCTGCTGAGCGACAGGCGAAAAATGCGAAAAATTTGTGCAATATCACACTAAATCGTACACGTAAAGTTTGTTTTTTAATCTCAGACAAAAATGACATTACATGTGACCATGCATTACATACATTGCATGGTATCATTATACGCAAACCTGACATTTGCATGTGTCATTTTTGTCTGAGATTAAAAAACAGACTTTAGCTAATAACACTAGTGTGGTTTGCGTAAAAATTAACGATTTAGTGTGATATTGCACAAATTTTTTGCATTTTTTCGCCAGTCGCTCAGTAGCCCTATATAGATAATAATAAGCCTGCGGCTTCTATTGAGCATATTGGTTTTGAGTTGTACCGATGGCACTGCAGGACGACATGATAGACGACGTGCAGTCGTTCGTGGCGGCAGCCGAAGTGTTGAAGGAGTGCGGCGCGTACAAGATATACGTGTTGGCCACACACGGCCTCCTCTCATCGGACGCGCCTCGTCTCATCGAAGACTCGCCCATAGACGAAGTGGTGGTCACCAACACCGTCCCGCACGAACTGCAGAAGCTCCAGTGTCACAAGATCAAGACCATCGACATCTCGGTGCTGCTCAGCGAGGCCATACGGCGCATCCACAACAAGGAGTCCATGTCGTATCTCTTCAAAAATGTCACCCTAGAAGATTAGCCGAGCGACTCGTTTTAAAAATACACAGACCTAGTACCTGCTCCAGAGTAATAAATAAACTGTTACAATCTATTCTTACGCAAAACATTCAATGGAAGATGAACCATATCGAAGGAAGTTTTTAAAAATATACTACACGATCAAGCCTATCGTCCAATCGGCATAATACTATTTAATTGGGTTATTTAAATTGGGTATTTTTGTTTGTGTCATTCGCGTATTTGTCATTCTGCATTTATATGTAATTCTGATTACTTGCAGCCCTTGCAGGTTTGAAAATTGCATTAGAATATTGGATGTAAGAGAGACAACAAAACATGTTTTCGAAAAATTATTATATTTTTAGTAGATGTGAAATAGTCGTGAACAAATCGTGCACAATTGCGCACATATTTCTTAAAATATGTGCCATAGTTATTGGACATTACTCAGTAATATCCAATGGAACTGGAGAGACTAGCGTAGACTCACATCCGCGTAGGGAAAAATGTAAGTGTGTGTGTCTCACTTAAGTGACTAAAAACTAAGCTATTTTAGCTTTCGCATTCTATCTTTCGCATTATACGCGTCTATTTCGCAAGGCGAGGCCTAGAGGTTTTTGAAAATGTGTGTTTTGTATTTGTCTATCCCTTTAAAAATGTCCTTCGTAAACTGTGATTTACGAAGGACAGTTTTCATATCAATAAGTGCCTGCACAGACGAGAGATTTGTTAGCGCTGAAAACAAAATTTCCCGAGGTGTAGAAAAAATAGATCGCCTACAACTGAATCGAATAAGGGTCAGCACGGAGTGACGGAGTGGCGGCTAAGAGACTAATGCGCTATCAATAGAGAATAGACTAGCTGAAGCTTCGCCGCGCGCCGCTCGCCCGCGCTTGGCGACGCGAGAGTATATTTTTTTGTTATACCAATTTCAATCACATACTGAAGTAATTAAAGTCTATTTTCTATTCCCGCGTTGAACCTTATACACAAAAAAGAATAAAAGTATGGCGCATTAAATGTCCCCCGAATAACTGACGCCATAGAGAGATCGGCCCGCACAAAAGTACGTGGGAGTCCCCCGAGAAAGGAGAACTAATGTGTCAAAGAGCACACATTGGCGTAAAGGTCTAGTTACCAGGTCAAAAAATTTAAAAAAAAATCGGAGGCAGTCATGAGGACTGCCGACAGAAGTGAAAACTTAAAATTGAGCGTCCAATGCACGCACATACAATCGGGTATATGCAATGTGTTGGCCTGATCGCGTACGTAGGCAGGTGCGCGCACATTAACTGTGAGCATTAGCATGTTGCTGACGCGAAAACATACATTTTTTCCCTACCCAAAGTCGTATAACGCGGCTATAGAAGTTTTCACTTCGAAAAGCGCACACAGCGGATTTTAGTTTTAGTCCGCGTTGAGCGTTCGAGAATGACGTACCTATGCACGATGACGCTTGAAACAAAATAAACTATGGTAAAGCAAGGCCATCGATAGAACGCAAAGGGAAAAAGACATAGGGCCGAGTTTGTTTGCGTTATCTCCTTGGCGTTACTATAGTTTAGCTTTCAGTCTGCATGCAGACTAAGGGGATTTTTGTCTTCCAGGCCAAAGAAGCCCCTCGTCTGCGCTGGTCCTAAAACGGTTGTAGTGGTTTGTGCTATTATTATTAATTAATCTTGCATTTTATGTCGAACGTTGAGATAACAACTTGTAAACAATACTAAGTTTTCTATAATCTTTTGAGAATAAAATTGTGAACATCAACTAAGAATGAATTGCAAGAATAAAATTGTACTAGGTTTTAAAAATATGTATTTACTATATAGTGAAAATAAATTTTAATACAGTATGGTCCAAGAGTAACAACATGGGAAAGTAGTTCAGAGATATTTTTTTAATCGGTGAAGTGTTGACGAGAATAGTCTCTTATACCATGTACTACGAGTATTTAAGTTATTGCATTTTCCTACGAATACAAGTTTTCCATAATTTTATGAGGTGGTAGTACCACATTCATCACCAGATCAAATCACCAGTGTAAAAGTTTGCAGTATTTTTGTAGTATTATTTGGAAGATTTTTAAAATTTTCTCATTTCAAGTATTTAGCCTTACATTACTTTTGTATTTTATGATTATTTTATTGTGTTATTGGATGCCTTATCCAAAAAAAAGTAATAAGTAATAATTATTGTAAAAGTATTAAACATATTATGTACTGTATATTTGTTGTTTAAAATAGCATTTTTGTTTTTTCTAGGGAAAGGTATTTTTCTCTGACTTTTCAATTTCATTCCAAAAAGTTTCTATGTGAATTGCAGTCATATTTATCAGCGTTATAATATAACGCATTTTTTCGTCTGGTATCAGCACTTCGGTTAATAGTCCAGTTGACTGAACTTGAGACTTTTTCGTCTGAGTAGTCCAGTTATACACGTCAGTATAACTATACCCAACCGTGTCAGTAGTTTCCTGTTGGCAAAAAACTTTTCTTTGTCAAGGTACTGTTTATTACCTACGCACAAGGGTATAATTGTTTTAATTATAAAATATTGTATAATTTGATCGTAAAATCATCATAGATCATGACTACCACTGTGAACGTGAACCACGTTCATAATATTTGTGTCGTTCATAATAAAAGTGGTGTAACTCCCTAGTTTTAAACCATCTTTTCTTGCCTAATGGTATCACATTTAGTCATAACTTTCAATATGAAAGTGAAGTAACTCCAATAGTTGCATTAAAATCCCATAGATGAAAACAATGAATGAATGCTTATATTTTTTTTCCTACACTATAATTCGCAAAAAGCTCGTTATTCTAAAATTCAGTTACAAGGAGATAGTTCACTTTTACAATGAACGACACATTTATAACAAGGCATTCATTGCAGATTTTTCATAATTTACTGTATTTTAATTATCTGAAATACTATTTTGTGCGCTTTTTAACGTCATGTCAGACTATAGTTATAGTTATACTAGACTATAGAATAGACTATAGTTCAGCAATTGGACTAGTAACCGTATTACTGATACTAGGCGGTTTTTTTTAAATGAATGAAAATTGTTAATTATATTGTAATACATTTATTTTAACAATTTGTTGATAATTTTTCAAAGCTTTTGTGTACAATGTGAGAGTGATATAAACATTTAAATATTTGCACTTATACCTATTTACCTGTAAAATAATACTTATAAATGCATGGTCTAGCCATTTATCATGAGTATATTATGTAGTCTATAATAATATTAAACATGTGAGTAGTTTTGAAGACTGTTTGTTTTTATTTTACCTTTTCATTCTTTAAACAATCTGAATTAATGAAAAACGGGAGTAAATAGAGTAAAAAAAAAACTAAATCATTCAAAATTACATAGTGCATTGTGTCTAATACTAGATGGGCTTTTTAAAAGTATTATCAAACAGACGGACGGTCCACTTGATGGTACAGGATTTGTTTACGGCTCGCTTGAAAAAGCCCATATTATAGCCAGATAGAAACATTTTAGAAGGGTAACATAACATTTGCGATGAACATGATAAAATATAAATTTTTACATCTAAATTCAAGTAGTAGAAAACTGTTATATTAATTTAATTGAAATCGGATGTGGGCTTGTTGGGAACAAAAAAAAATTTCGGCCATTTTGAAACGCTGCCTTCGGAAGTAATCGGAACTAATTTTGACGTTTGCGTATTTTATTCCATATACGCAAGGAGGATAGAGATAAGGAGGGCAATCTGAGTATTAAAAGTGTCCGTCGAATGACAATAAATTGATGGCGCTAGTAAGGCTAGTGACAGTAACTGCTACATTCATTCCATACTCTCAAACTTCTTATAGGGTTGAATTTTGTGTGTTCTTCAATTTCATATTTTACTTCAAAGAACCGTATACAATATAAATAAAACGTGATATAATGTGCACTTTATTGAACTCTTCATAATATTATAATTTAAACAGAAAACATATCAAAACGTATAAGAACATAAAATAAACATTACACTGCAAAATCTCACAACTAACTCTTTTCTTAAAACATGACATAAATTTTCTCTGTCATATTCTACTCTTTTTTTTCCCTATTTGAAAATTAACCTATTTATATTCAGCCAGTATACAAGTTCAAAACTCTCTCTGTACACACTAGCGCCATATCAATTTATCGCTTTTAGTTGCCACTTTTTCAGTTTAACACCCATGTAAGATTGCGCTCCTTATCTCTACCCTCCTTACATTTGATGTTTTCGTAATTTTAACCCACAGAACACTATATACTCACTTGGAGGTTAAATTGCCTTACATTCATTATAAATATACCTTTACCTTGCCTGTCACTGTCAACTGTCACCGCCGGCATTGATATACTGTAGTATTTTATCAAAGAGTATATAATCACTACGTTCTGTATTTTATTAATAAAGTAAAATATTTATTTTTGTTTGTGATTTGTACATGTTTCCCGGTCATTTTTATTTATTTTAAATTGAATATGATCACGTTTTCTAAATAATCTTTAATTCGGTTTGTGTTTATAAACTAAACATTTCTTATAGTACACATTCTTTTAATGTTACATTTTTAATTATGAGGTATTTAAGTAATATCTTACGTAAATATCACTGGACATGCTTTAAAAAGCATTACAGTAGCAGCAGCAGAAATGTCTTGAGTCTCAGTGAACGAGGAATGTATCAGGATTTATTTCCTAATTCCGCTGGGTAAGTTACTTCTAGAAGAAAACTTGGTTGAGGCAGGTTAGCGACTATCTCTTAAATTTTTGCATACCTTACAAGCACATTTACAGACCCTTAATAATTGAACGAAATTATTGCTAGTGGGATAGTTATGATTACAACCAATTATTTTCTCTTGTTCTACTTAGCTTAGTATGTAACTCTAACCTTACTTCTTCTAGCTATCTAACTGATAGAAACTTATGTATGGCATCTACCAGGAATGTCGCGGATATTCGCTTTTATTTGTGCACTTAAAATTAAAACTTATTAAAAAACTTAAAATCCATTCTGTTAGGTACCTGATTTTGCAAATGTTTCTAAGTGTTGTATGTTGTCTGTCTAACAAGATAAAGAAAAACATTATATATTTAGGAGAAAAAACAGAAGACGATGTGTGGTGGCGAGCCTTGGGAGAGGCTCCAGCACATCCAGCAGTGGACATACACAGGCTGATAATGATGATGATATTTTTAGTAGATCAATAATGTTAGTATTTTTATTAATAAAATTTAATTTGATTTTTTTCAGAAATGATATAATTAATTTATTGAATAATTCACCGCAGTGTGTGTATGCAGGATTTGATCCCACTGCGAACAGTCTGCATGTTGGCAATCTTCTAGTAATTATAAATCTTCTGCATTGGCAACGTGGAGGACACAATGTTATCGCTGTGGTATGAACCCTTTATCCATTTAAAGATGTGTCACTTGCACATCTGAATAAATCCATCTGCTATCTGCTAATCCATTGACTAATTATATTGCTCGCTTTTGCCTACACCCTTATCTTTCTAAAATACAGTAGAAATCGTACTGCAGAATCCCTTTAACAAACCAATATTGCTTATAAGGTCTTATCTATTTTTGACCAATTTTGGTGGTCCCTTAAAGGCAGCTATAACTATAACTGATTTTCACTGTATATATATCCTGCCAAGATAGTTCAATCCAATCATATATCATCCAAATGGCATGATACTAATGACTTTATCAAGCCAACTGGACGGTGTATGAGTGTCATCTTTTTATAATTGATATTTCTAGAGATTATCTCTTGTGTAATAGTTGACTTTCTCTTCCAAAGTCTAATAAGATTCCATCAATAATTAGTAACAAGAATTATTTCTTTTAGTTAGGTGGTGCTACAGGTTTTATTGGAGATCCAAGTGGAAGAAGTACAGACAGAGTTATATTGCAAAAAGATGTTTTACATAATAACATTGTTAGTATTAAGAAAAATTTGGAAACAGTTTTTGAAAATCATAGGAAATACATATGGAAAAAAGATGATAGTCTCCTAAAGCCCCTAAGGTAAATATGTGAATGATATTCTTGTTGTGTTTGTGAAACTTTGATCTTTCAGATTTTTGACATATTTTTACTATACTGTATTATGAAGATGATAGTTCATAGCTATTTCAGAATATGATATAATGTGGAAAATTTAAAGTTATTGTAAAAACTATTAATTGTCATAATGTTTATCAATTTGTTGCTAATATATTAGTGTCCTGTACGTCTAAATGTTTATCTATGTTTTTTTTTTTGGTGTAAATAAATCACCATCTTGTTGTCCATTATCATGATATAAACATTACTTACTTACTTTTGTCTATATTTTTAGGATAGTAAACAATGAAATGTGGTATAGGAATATAGATTCAATACAGTTTGTAAGTGAAATCGGTCGAAACTTTAGAATGGGAACAATGTTGTTGAAGCAAACGGTGAAAACGAAACTCAACTCTGACGTTGGAATGAGCTACACGGAATTCTCCTATCAAATATTTCAAGCATACGATTGGTTGCATTTATTGAGACAATACGACTGTAGATTTCAGGTAATATATATATGAATAATCTATTTTATACATCATTTTATTAACAAACATATATATATTTCTGTTTTGGGTAAGTATATTAACCAAATGCTGGGTCCGCTGATTAGTTAATTATACAATGATTTTATTTGAATATTAATTTCTTATGGAACATAATACATTTGTTTTAGATTGGTGGAAGCGACCAAATGGGTAACATTAGTGCTGGACATGAACTCATTAGTAGAACCGAGAGGAAAGATGTTTTTGGTAATTCAATCTTTAATTCCAACAGAGCAAAATGTTGCATATTATGAAAGATCCAATGTTAATAATTATATTGTGCATTAATTTTCAGGCTTAACATTGCCATTGGTGACAACAGAAGAAGGCGATAAGTTTGGCAAATCGGCTGGCAACGCTCTATGGTTGGATCCAACGCAGACCAGTCCGTTCAGTCTGTATCAATACTTTATAAGAACAAAAGACTCCGACGTCGAAAGACTCTTGAAGTTATTCACGTTTTACAGTATCGGTGAAATAAAAGACATTATGTTTAAGCATAAACAACATCCAGAAGAGAGATATCCACAAATGTGTTTGGCTGATCAGTTGACGACTTTAGTGCATGGAGGTGAGAACGCAGAATAGAATATTAAAACACAGTTATTTTGTACTATTTAGGTACAGAAATGCTGATTATTTTTCATACTATGATATACTTGGCCTATATTAAAAGTACCTACGGAATTTATCCGCATCACTCGGATAAAGTGCCGCTGCCCATAAATATTCAGGATGAGTAGAAACTTTATCTTGCGACACGTGACGTGAACTTTGGAACAATTTGTGGCTTTGAACTAATTCCTTAGGCGATGGTAACCACCTACCAAATGGATTGAGTCAGCCTGTTTGCTAATAAAAAAAAAATTGTGTGTGTCAACTGAGACACACGTCTGGAGTTTACTCCTTACGAACGATTACAAAATTTAAATTACCACAATTCGAACTCGGCTTTAGCCTTCCTCTTTAGGTTTTCTTCTTTAGAAGAACATTTTTTTTTAAATAATATTGTGTAGATGGCGCAATATCTGAAACTTCACAGATATTCTAATATTCAAAAAAATAGAACGTAACTATAAGGGTCAGCGCGGGACGACGGAGTGGCGGCGAAGAGACTAATGGGCTATCATTTGAAAATCGACTTTAGTAACTTCAGTATGTGATTGAAAGTGGTATGATTAAAAAAAAATACTCTCGCGTCGGAAAGCGCGGGCGAGCGGCGCGCGGTGAACCTTCAGATAAAGAAACTAAAGTCGATTTTCAATTGATAGCGCTTTAGTCTCTTCGCCGCCACTCCGTCGGTCGGCGCTGACCCTAACGCATAACATAATATATAAAGCTGAAGAGTTTGTTTGGTTGTACGCGCTAATCTCAGGAACTACTGGTTCGATTTGAAAAATTATTTTTGTGTTGGATAGTCCATTTATCGAGAACGCGGACGAAGTCGCGGGCACCAGCTAGTATAATTATATATGCAAATTGATTCTTCAAGAGTAAACTACTAAAACTGTCTAAAACCTACTGATTTACAGTAATTAATTAATGTAATATTGTTTACAAATAGAGAAAGGACTAGAGCGCGCGCGGCGGACATCATCGGCCGTGTACAACAAGGATGTGAAGGCGCTCGTCTCACTAAACTCGGACGAAATCGAACAAGTGTTTGAGGGAGCTCCCGTAGTGAGACTGTTACTGTCCCCCGGCATCACTGTACTGCAACTGGCCATGCAGGCCAAATGCTTCTCTACGGAAAGTGAGTTTACAAGCACCTTATCTGTCCCCTAACCAAGTATTTTTGGGCACAGTGTGTGAAAAAAAAACAGGGAACTCGCGCAGTCACGCTTCGTGAGCGACGCCCTCAGTGACGTTTAATTGTATGAAATAAGTGCCATCTACCCGAATTAATATGTACTTCATAATAAGGTTAATTTCGTCAATAGTTTGTTAAAATGTTAACATATGGTGATGTTTTCGTACACCTGACAATAAAGATATATAAAGATTGAAAAACCTAAGAAAAGCGCTGACGAACTCACGGGCAAAACCATTTTTTTTTAAGAAAAATCTCTATACTTATTTGGTACCTATTGTTGACCTAAAAGTTGACGTTCAAGATATGTTGATATTAGCTGTTTTTATAGTAGGGTACTTTAATTTGCTCTCTTTAATAGCAATTTTTGATATTTTTTTCAGGTGATGCTATGCGGATAATAGAAGCGGGAGGTTTTTACATCAATCACCAAAGAATCAAAACCATAACGGAAGTGATAACGCAATCGGCTCATATATTGCCAAATCTAACATCACTTTTGCGAGTTGGCAAACGGAATTACTATATAATAAAATGGCAAACATAATAATATAGCAAAGTTCTATTTCTTAAATGTGTTTCATTGATCCGGCCTTTCTAGTTTTAAAATATATCCTAATACTAGCTGGTGCCTGCGACTTCGTCTACGTTGAAAAAAAAAAGTAGCCTATCCTGTGTCCTATACGTCTAAATGTTTCTACCAAGTTTCATGAAAATCAATTAATTAATTTAAGAGTTATGGAGGAACATACATACCAATAACTACAATTACAGATTTATTATTTAGTATTGAGTATCGATTTTTTATTTAGTGTAGTATAAATTAGTAATAATTATCAAATCAATCAATCTTTGGGAAATAAATAGCACCATTGATATTTACAGAATTTGGAGCTTCAATATATGTGTCGTTCATTGTAAAAGTGGTGTAACTCGTCCATTTTTAAAACCATCTTTTCTTGCCTAATGGTATCACATTTAGTCATAACTTTCAATATAAAAGTGAAGTAACTCCAATAGTTGCATTAAAATCCCATAGATGAAAACAATAAATGAATGCTTATATTTTTTTTCCTACACTATAATTCGCAAAAAGCTTGTTATTCTAAAATTCAGTTACAAGGAGATAGTTCACTTTTACATTGAACGACACATATGGTAGCAATCTATACTGGATTTTTTGCTACCATATATTGAAGCTTCAAATTTAGCTCATATCAAGATGGCGGATATAGATTATTGCGGATGAGGATATGGTTGCAAATGTCTAAATCGCTATTTTTCTCGCTCTAGGAAATAAAAAACCTAAGCTATAGAAAGGGATAGGATAGAGCATGAAAAAATTACGAGACGTAGTTCAACCTTAAGTATATGTTACTTAAAGGCTAAAACTTTAATAAGGCAAAAAAGAATAATATGGTACTTTGATAGATTTATTGATACTTGTACCTACCATTGTACAAACCAACGTGTGAAATGAGAAAAAAAAAGCGGAAAAATTTCAGCAGAGCATGTATATTTTTAAAATTACTTAGTTTAAAATGCATATCACAAAAAATGTAAACACTACGTAACATGCTTAAGGCTAAAATAATAATAGCGTTTGCGTCGAAATATAAATATCATAAAAATATGGCTACACGTACGTTTTGTGCGCGGCGGGCGGCGCGCTTTCACTAGTATCACAATCTGTAATTGCAACATTCGCCGATGTTGTATGTACTACGATAAACTATTCAATTTTAAAGATATGTCTTTTTTTGGAATCATTACACGATCGAATTTTATAATTTCATTATAAAAATACCTCCTTACAAATATAAAATATACCTAAGCATGGTCACGTGATTGTCTACCGATTAACGAAATAGTGACTCGTAGACGATTAGCAAAATAAATGACTCAATAAATAAACAAAACAGCAGCGACATAAAATGCATTCTCTGATGTTATGATATTAAAATCGACCTCATCTTTTAGTTTTGGTCAAATTTTATTCAAGTATTACAACTAGTGATGTCTATGTTAGAAAAAGCGTCAAATAGGTATATAATTGTATTATGTATCATTCAGTATCAACGTTTAACGTTAAAAAGAAAAGTCAGTCTCGTTTCGATTTTGCATTTCCTCGTTTTACAATTAAGCTGTGTACGGACACATTGTTTAGTGAAAATTCATCGCAAAAAAAACAACTCTAATGTACTTTTAAATCGTTTGGAAAACACGGGTACAGACAACCGAACGCATTCATAATCTATGGCTGACAGTCACCACTTACTCTTTGTACCCTTCAGAATTCACATATCCAATGAAAATCTGTCTAAATGATGTTTTTGTCGTGGTTAAAATTGTTATACATAAAACAATCACAGCTAATATAAAAGAACACCCACATTCTAGCTTTTACTGAGGACAAACTATTCGACATGTTAACACTATTGTACTTTGAACTTTGACAGTTGTGACTGTCAGCCATGGTTTAGGGAATGAAAAATAGAGGTAAGGACATATACACAGAGAATAGACTGAGCGTAAAGTAAATACGCACAGAAAGTGTGAGCGAGACGCAGCGTTCGTGGGGCCAGTAGTTGTCTTTTTCTAGCTTCGAAGTCATTACAGACCATGGACACGGAGAGAGACGAAAGATATAGGTATTGGCCGCACGATCGCTTTATCTCTTTCTAGAGAGTGGTCAATTTCAAGCGGATTTTGCTCAGCCCGTTCTCAATTTAATGGTTGTTATTTGACAGGTTAACACCCAAATAAGTCTTAGTCCTTATTACCTCTATTTTTCATTGTTATCTGGAGCGAACGGACAAAATAAACAGTACAGTAGCGCAGTAGAGTACTAACAACAGTAATGCAGAACCTTGTTCTTAGCGAGCATACTACTCTACTATCCGCTTGACCGACTAACATCACTTCTACCTGTGTTAAGGCTCTAGTTCGCAATACGCCAGTAATTTAGTCACCTCTTGAAAAATAGTCCAAACAAGCCTTAATTTTGGCTTTTAAAGACGAGTCGGTGCGAAGTAATGTTTGGGTCACAGATCTGTGCTCTCTGGATGGGCTATAGCCGCTGGCGGGGGAGGGGGCGCTGGCATTTGAGGGCGGGGGGGTCGCGCGGGGTGCGGCGTGCGCGGGGAAGGCGGACCCTCTGTGATACTCCCCTCCGACTGTGACAGCTGTCGACTTGAGCTTAGAGTTTTTCCCTCTTCAAGCTCCGCGTCTTTGCTGCCCGAACTGTGCGTTCGCTGTACGGTCGCTCTAGAACCTTCCTCGGGTGCGGTCGCGCCCCCGACTTGTACCATTGTGGTCTGATGTTTGTCCACAGTGTAGACGTGAGTGCGTTCGAGCGTCGCGTCTCCCTCCGGTAGAGACGTGCGAGGCGCGCGGAAACTGTGCGGGCGAAGAGTGGCAGGCCTCTCGGGCACCGCCGGTTTGTTCCTTAAAAGTACTTCGCCCTCGTCCGGCGCCGGCACTATAGTGCGTGGCGCGGGCCTAGGAGGCGGCTGACAGGTCGGCTTGCTCAATGTCACTCGCGCTCTCTCCACACGATCGCCCGCAATAGATGCGGGACCGCTCGACTCGCCTACTATACGCATTCGATTCGCGACCCCCGTCTGTGCCGTCACACTTTTCACCACAAGTGTAGTCTCCTTATCCTTATCGCCTCTGTCCGCTGCGGATTTCAAAAAATCCACTTTATCCTTCTCCAATTCTAGGCTTTGCCGGCGAATATCCATCAAATTCTCCCTACTACCGCTACTTCTAGCGGCTTCTTCTTTTAGCGCTTTGTTTTGCTTGTACGTAGACCGGTTTATAGTCTGCACGCCCGATATAACTTTTCCCGGCTCATTCAGAACCATGCTCGGTCTTGGCGGTTTGGCAGGCTTTTCTGTATCGTTTTTAGAGCCAGTCGGAGAATCCTTAGCGGGCTCGACCTGTTGCGTTTGACTCTCCGTTTTCTTACTCTTTTCGGGCGTGAAATTCGGAGGAACAGGTGCTAGTGGTTTATTCTTCCGTCTCATTATCGGTTTGGGACTGCCGTGCGGTGGACTAGATTGGTCAGACAGTGAGCTATTCGATTGAGCTTTCTTCATTTCATTATCGACTAATATGAGACTTGTGTCGTGACTGTTGCTTCTCGAATGTCGACCTTGCGGATCCATGTTGACTCGACTATGTGCATTCAGATTCCCGTAGTCGCACATGGACCTGCTCATACCGCCGAAGTCCCCGTTGGCTTGATTCGATTGTTCGTTTAAGGCGACTGTTTGTGGACAACTCTGCGCGAAATTTGCAGAGAAACCGTATTCATATTGATCGGGAAAGAAACCCTCTTTGGTAAAGGAGACAAAAAAGTTGATGTCCTCGCTGAAGAACCAGTCTGCGTGCCTGATGAGCGTCTCGACGACACAGTTGACGGCTGTCGTGATGTTCATATCGAAGGTGCTCTCGTCGACTGCCCACAAGAGGTTCGGCGCTATCACGATGGCCAAGTTTGATGGGGTCATTTTGTTTGTGCTTTGATTTTGCGTCAAAACAGACAAAAATTTGATGACATATCTTAAATTTTGGCGGTTAGCTTCAGGCAACAAGTGAATGGCTTCCCAGAGAGCGTTCAGCCGACCTTGTTCGGTCGGTTGGCGTGACGCTGCTATGAAATTATCGTAAAGATTATACGTTAAAAGGGGTTCGGGTAGTTCACGAAGATAAGATTTCAAAACCGAAGCGACAACGTGCACGTCGCTATAGTCTCTGGATAAGGGGATACTAAAAAGGCCGGCGTCTAGCGACAGTTTCATTCTTCTTACTTTTGAAGAACCTGAAATAAAACCATGGCTTCGTTAGGATTTCTATGACCATGGAACTATTCCTATGACACAAGATTAATTTGTATATTTTCTTACATACCTCCTGCAATTCTAAACAAGCCTTCTTCGTTGAGGGCTAGTTCGTGCAGAATGCACACACACACCTCCAGTGGAAACGCTATGGTGCGACCTGTCACGCGGAGGTGTTCGCTTAAACTGAAACCGAATACTGGTTTCAACGAACTCTCATCTGAAAAAAATAAACGGTAACATTAGAATAACAATTTTGTTGGTTGTTATTAAGAGAATAAGAAGGAACTAAACCTTTATATAATGTAATTTTTATGACAAATTAATGTGTTGTTGGCGTATGTGAGTGAAACAAAATAAATAAATAAATAATCATAAGTTATTTCTTCTTAAATAGAATAGAATAAGAAGAATAGAATTCTTAAATGTTGAAGCAACAAAAAATTTAGATATTCTTAAAACTTACATTTTAAATGCAATAACCCTTTGAAACATAAAATATTATGACTAGGCTACATTATATTTTATTAATAGCGCGCTAATTTTAGTTTGTGTTAGTGCATTCAACAGGACAGCCTACAAACAACCAAACAGTCTAAAAGCTAAAAGATGTAATTTAAGACAATTAAAGAGATGGGCGCATGAATTAATAGCTGGAAGAAATTAAGTGGATAGATTCTGCCCGGATAGGATAGGAATGGAAAGCAATCAGTACTAGGAGGCTTATATCCTAAAAAAAGGGAAAAACAGCATGGATCGGTTGGCCTTAAGTTTACATTAAATTTAAGCCTTAGTAGTGGTAGGGCTCACTGCGTTTCGCAGTCATTTGGGCAGCCCATCTGGCGGCAGTAACCACCACCTTACAGAATACCACCGTAAAATAACAGCATTTACGTGCTGTTGTGTTACCCTATTCCTCCCTTATCCCTTAATCCTTCTATGGTCAGCAGCGCATTTGCAACACCTATGGCGTTGCTTGTGTTATAGGCGACGGTAGCCACCTACCATCAAGTGGACCGTCAGCCTGTCTGTAGACCTTAATATAAAAAAAACATTATTTTCTCATGGCTAAGACTAAGTATAGTCTCAGCTGTAATTAGCTAAAACTAGCTGACAACATTCAAGTTTACTTCACTGCTATTGTTATAATTAAGGTTTTTAACCCTTTTTGTAAACAACTAACACAATGCAAGTGCCAGTGCCATTCAAAAAAGTTTGGAGGCAATAAAACACATATGACCAAAAGAATTCTGACAAATTTTCGGCTTTTAGTTAACAAGGGTACCTAGATTTTCTTATGTATTGCATATGGAACTGGTATTTATATATTTTCTGTATAATTCCTCACGTTTTAAGGTGATGTCAATATTTTGATGCAAACCTGTGTGTTTTGGCAGATTATTTATTCATTGTTTAAATGAGTATAACTATAGCTGTGGATGTGTGATTTGAACTAAGAGTTTTTTCCTAGCCTACGGAAGATCAATGCTGTCCTATGCCAGTAAAATTCTGAGTAGAAACCTTTTTATAACTTTCATTATTGTTGTTATTGTTTTAATTGTAATTTTTAAGTTGTAAACAAAATTTGACTGATTGAAATGATTAGAGGTATTAATATATTATTTAAAACAATGTTTGTATACCGATTCGCAGTTAAACCGAAAGTGGAACGATTCTATCAAACGTTACCATTTACTTAAAAGGAAATAAATTGATTAGACAACAACTAAATTTGGGCTGTGAGTGAATGTAACGGATTTCTACTCCCACGAGCATCATAGAATGTTTGCAGTTTTTACACACTTCGCCGAGACCTTAATAACATTATCGGCGTGTTATTTTAACACTCAAAACATGACGCAATCAAATTAATTAAAACCGTTGATCACACTTACACCGACCCCAATTACGAGTTGAACGATTAGGGGGCAGTACTGTTTAAGCGATTGAACGCAATCAGGCGAACAACTCTCGCCGAGTAATAGAGGTCTGGTGAATCATTAATTTACGTAATAATGTGCGTGGCAAAAGCTATTGAGTGTTATTGCTAAGAGACGCCAGACTCGACGGTGACATAATGCAACCAATACAGAACACTTAAAACTTCTATACGAGCGCCGCCAACTTTTGTATACTCCACGCAATTGTCGGTTTGAACTGTCAATTTTACTATACCAACTAAGATAATGTGTAGTTCAAAAACCAGCAATAAAATGCTAATAACAATAATTATGTTATAACAATAATGTACTCTTTCTACAATGTTGTAATTAAGTGTTTCGGAATAATTTTCCAGTAGTTAGAATCGTTCAGAAGAAGCATTTATCATGGATCAAGCCAGATCATATTTATGTATATAGTTATCGTATTATATATCTCTATATGATAAATTTTGAAAATTCTTTCACCTATAGAAAGCCACATTATC
The DNA here is from genome assembly GCA_945859745.1 of Synanthedon formicaeformis. Lineage (NCBI taxonomy): Eukaryota > Metazoa > Arthropoda > Insecta > Lepidoptera > Sesiidae > Synanthedon > Synanthedon formicaeformis. Next base: position 2,832,550 of record OX243964.1, read on the forward strand.
AGCAAATAATATAATAGTCCATATAAAAAAATAACAATTGTAATACATAATTATAAATGCGACAGCGAGTTTTGTCATGTTTTCACGTCTTAACTATTATCATGAAATCTCAATACAGAGAGGGACATAGGGTACCTTTCATCCAGAAAAAAAAGTACTGTTCGCGAGGGATCATCTAAAAATAAAAATAAAGAATTTAATGCCTGACAAAAATGTATAAGCAATAAAGATTGAATAAACATTGTTCAAACACTTAATAAAAAAAGGGTGTGGACGAACTGGCAGACAAAAGCTGGTTCCTAATAAAGCGGAATCTATTGTTATTGTTTCATGGTGCTCTATAAAGACGAAAATATTGTATGCTAATTGCTTGCAAATATCACTGCACATTTCAATTCATTGGAAGCAATGATCTAAGATTTCATCAATAAAGTGCTAACTTAAAAGGCACAGTGTATTGATTATGTATTTAAATCTAATAATATTCCCTTGACCTAGGTCAAGACACTTGTACTTTCTAGAGCTCAAACTGAGGTCAGTTTTTAAAACCTTGAACCCTTCAGATTTGATGTGCAGTTATTAAAGGCATTTGAGAGTTAAAGAATTCTTTTATCTAGTTTTATATTTTTCATGTTAGGAATTAGTGAAAAGTACTCATAATTTGTTAGTAAATAAACTAAAACAATTACCATATTGTATTACCAAATAAGGATATTTTTGCAGCCTTATTCTGAGATATTATCTTTTTAATATAAAGATAAAATATATCTTTTCATAGATCTAATTTCTCCTGGACCTTGTAAGCTAGTGACATATTATACTAACACTTTTTGTGTTCTAGAGATCTGTAATGATGTATCGTTCAATTAGACTTCATAACTTTGTTTTAGTACTGCAGCATATTATTATTATTATATTATCAAAATGGAGCCAATCTTGTCCTTAGGATAGCTTCTCTAGTATAGTAGTATATTCTACCTCAATAATCTGTCTTGATGGCAGTCAAAAGTTTCGTCGCACTGATAGCCGTCACTTATTTTAAAGAACACAACGATTGCTGTATAAAATAAAGTATAGTCTGTATAATGTTAGAACTCATTTCACCGCTTATGGTAGACGGTGGTTGCCACCTACCATCAGCTTGTCTGTGAACATAAAAAGTGGTGTACTCACTGATGAATTTCTCAAGCTCGGGCACAATGTCTTGCAAGGAATGCAAGGCGGACTCGTGGTATCCCCGCTGGAGCTTAACGTACTGCAGTAGAGTATGAGCGAGCTGCGCCTCCTTGGCGACAAGCGCGAACATGTCGGCCGCGAGGGCGTCGCTCGCCGCCTCCACTCGCGCGCAAGCCTCCTCCAACTCATCTCTTGCCGCGTTCAACTTTGCCGGGTTCTCTTCCTTTTGTCTCTCCAAGTGCTGTGTACAAACATTTTCTTTAATTTCACATACGCAATGTACATCATTTCTAATGATCTTAGATCATGAGATTCAAAACACATCCTGTCTGAGTCTGCGATGGACCACCCAGTCCAGCCCGGGGACCACTTGTACCTGCCGTGGCTCACGCCGCTGCAGTCGCGAGTATAATTAAGTCAGATTTAAGTATGTTGAGCCAGGTGCCTCTCATCTATCCAACGTTAGGATCGGCGGCGCCATTTACAAAAAAGTGGACTGTCAGCCTGTCTGCCACGTTTGAACTTTCAATAAATAAGTAAATTTATCAAAATGCCTTGATTTTCTAACTAAAAACAATTTATAAAAAAGACTAGCCATTGCACGCAACTTCGCCTGCGTAACTTTATAAAACATAGCCTATGTTACTTGTTGATAATGTAGCTTTCTATGGGTTTTATTACATTATAGTATAAATATCGTTATCCTAATATGTTTGGCCGACCAGAAAAGTGCTTTATCAGTTTCAATAACAAATTCCATTCATTTCAAAATTCGCTAAGGCTTAGATTTGAAATTGGTATTGATTACTGATTGACATAAATTGTCACTTTGAATTTTCAAAGGAAAACAGACATTATCATTCTACAACATACACAAAATATTCAATCTTAGGGTGATAAAGCACTTTATTTGTTGAGTTTACATTTTACGGATACTACAGATATTTGAGATGACTTACACAGTCATTGCAATTTGATAAAAATGATTTGTATCAGATAACACAAGTTGTTATTGTTGACATGAAGTCAAATGATAAGTTACTCACGTGATATTTATTGCTTGCAGAATCTTTTTCATTATGAAGTCTGGTCAGTTGTTTCTTTGCCTTCATAATACACGGTAGATCCTGTTCACTTATCATTGCTAGTGGTGTACAAACGAGCTGTTCCACTTTCAGTTCATGTTCAGCAATTTCATTTGCTAAAATCTTTTCTGTTTTGCCTAAAAATAAGAAATAAACGTCTGCATTAAAAATGTATTACATGGTGCCGGATCATGCCACGGCATAGTTTACTATTGTATGAACCTATTCAAAAGTTTATTTACACACTAAAAATAACTACTCATATTACTCAATAAAAGTCAAAACTGCAGGCTGAACTTCATTAGCATCTGAAATGTTTTTTTCTTGGAATTACTTTTTTATTTTTGAAAACATTTGATGCATCAAATGGCGCAAGATCTAAACTGTAGGTTAGATTTAATGTTTGCAACCCGCACTTGCTAATGGCAGACTGCAAAACATGGCTGTGTACACAGTCATGCACATTGTGATGAAAGAGCAGTTACTTATTCTTACTTATTGTATATGATGCATAAAGTTTAAAAATAACAACAAAAATTTATATTTTAAGATAACCATTTAAAATATGATGAATTCTATAACCATAAGGAAGGAAATGAACATGAAGGTCAACAACAAATAACAATGTATTGTATACAACTTACCGCATTCATATAAAATATATTTGAGAATGCTCTCATCATCGTCGAAGTTGCTAGCTTCCAACATGGATAGCCCGAGGAGGTATTCTGGGAGTTTCTTCAGTCTCTTTTCTCTTGCTGCTGGATCTTGACCTTGAGTGTTGCCCGACGGAGTAGAGAGTCTCTTACTAACAAGTTGTAATGCATTACGAAGGTGCTCTACTTTTTTGTCTGCTGTATTCAATTCATCTGTCAACTGTTCTGGTTTACCAGACCTAGAAATGAGAAATTATTGTAATATATTAAGGGTAATTACTAAAACACAAATAAAATTGTATTTTTTTTTTATTTAAACAATATCTAAGGCAGCATCAGACGGAAAGCATACAATAAACAGTATAATATTACTTATTATCTACGAATAATAAATTAATTTAAAAAAACCCGACAAGAATGATTAAAAATAAAATAAAAAATAGAAGTATGAAATGAATAGTTAGTTACATTTTAACTGTTCTATTCTTAGTTTGTTAAAACAAAGTGAATTTGTTTTATCAATACCCACACTTCACAAAGGAGTCGAAATCTTATCATGTTTATAGATAGTGCAAGGCATACCTTGAAAATGTTTGATCGGCGAACTGTTTCACTTTATTAAACTGTTTCTTCATTTTGTTATATTTTTTTAATTGTTGCACTTATAAACTACAAGGTCATTGGACTTAGTCGTAAAATAATAAAAATGATCAAACTTTTGCTAAAAAGAATGTAACGTCAGTACGTCAATGAGATCATCCTCGGCTCGTAATCCGTAAACCAAGTTTCACAAACTTATTCGATAAGGCACTGCATTTTTAATTGTTATTTTTACGTTAAAAATTAAACACAAGTAATCATTTATTAATTAATTAGAGACAAACAAGTAATGTACACGGATTACGGTGAATCAGAATTAGAAAAATAAAGCAAGCACAGTGGGTGACCATGATCAAATAAATCAAATCAAACTCAAACACAGAAAAACAAAACTGTCAAATAGCATTATACTTGATCACAGAGTAACATTTTATAGTGTTCCTGGGGGCAGAGCATTTTATATATACTTGTATAATAAATATTCTACAAGTTCAATCATGCGTATGTCACGCAATGTAGAAGAGGAACAAAACAATTTTGTCCATTTTAATCCCCGTATCTAAGGAGGGTAGAGATGAGCGCAATCTTACAGTTACATGGGTGTTAAACTGAAAAAGTGGCAACTAAAAGCGATAAATTGAGATGGCGCTAGGGTGTACAGAGACTTTGAGGGTATGGACACTTTTAATACTCAGAGAATGCCCTCATTATCTCTATCCTCCTTGCCCGTAACCTTATCTTTATAAAAAAATTAAGAGGATGAAAAAAGTTAAGAATTAAGAGTGTTCTGTGTAAAGAATTGAATTGTCAAAGTCAAAAGCTACAAAACTGACGCACCTTATCAAATTGACAGATGACAGACAACTGAACAATCCGTAGGTAGAGTATGAATGCACTGATCTCTAATATACCACTGGATGGGCTGCTATCAAATTATTTTTGTCTATTTGAAAATCGCCATTTTGGCGCTGTAGGCTATGGAGTGTAAGTACATGGAACTAAAACTAGTGATGTCCGCATGATAAGGACATTTACAAAATACACATTTCTTCATGTTTCAAAACTCAAGCGGACACAAATAAACTTAGAGTCCCCAAGACAAATAGAATAAAACGTGAATGAAACAGACTATTTACTTATCTATAGATTAAAAATACGCAAACGTCAAAATTAGTTCCCGTACTTACGTACGGCGGCGCTTCAAAATGGTACACGAAAGTACTGTAATTTGTATGGGATAACCCATCCAGAGGTAATGAGGTATATTAGAGATCAGTGGTCGAATGCAAGGGTAGGGAAGGGAAGGGAAGGGAGTTGTGTTTATTTATTTTATGAGAACCGAGAGGAGAAAAGTTTAGATAGTGTAACTTGATTTGTTATTTATTATCATTCACGCAACCGAGTGCTAGTGGAGGGAGATGTTTTTACTTCGTGGAGAAAATATCGAAAGACTTCGTATCTAATTTAACCACAGAATTCAGAGCCGAGTCGCTACAGTGTCGTATTATTGCCGTGAAATTTAACAACGCGATATAACTGCTGTAATTTTCTATCACGTATTGAACGATATTATACACAATGGAGCGGAACTTTTTAAATGTTATTTTGCTCGGATTTGGCTTCATGTTTGTTTTTACTGCTTTTCAAACTATGGGTAACATTGAGGTAAGTATTTTTTAGATTTATTTATACTAATATATATCATATGACCAGCCGATACAGCGGACTTCATCTCTGAATATATAATTTTATAAAAAATCCAAATTTTTATGTAAACAAAAAAATAAAATGTTTAGGATATTTGTATCAATAAATCATACTGCAATAAATAATTATGATTGTTTTTTTACTTAATAAGAACAATCATAGTTAAAACTTTCAAATTGCATAAAATAATATGTAAATATGAACTCTTTTTATTTTTATTACAGTGCAAAGAGCTAGTGTTATTGCCTACTTGTGAATTTGGGATTGAAAAAGCCCTGATTTTGGTCTTAAAATATTTTTTAAATTTATTTATTTAATTATTTATCAACTCACTTTTGACCATTTGACCATGATAGTAGCATGATAGCGTAGCATTACCATACAATATCAGTTTTATTCCTTTACTATACTATTAGTACGAGAACGGGCTGCAAAATGCTACATTCATCAAGTATTAATCAAAAATCACCTTCCCGTGTACAATTATAAAAGGGGAAATATGTCTCGGCCAGGACGCGGATCAATATTATTGCTATAATAACAATACAATTTATTGTTATAATTTTACAATTTATGATTATAATCTATACCAATATATAAAGAAGAGTTTGTTTGTTTGTTTGTACGCGCTAATCTCAAGGTTCTTTTTGTGTTGGACAGTCCATTTATCAAGGAAGGCTATAGAGAACGCAGACGAAGTCGCGGGCACCAGCTAGTTATACATAATAGTTTAGGCAGTAGCCAATAGAAGATAATGTTTTGACTGGACATCAATCATATATAAATATGTGTATTATATATGATCATCATCAATACTAATAATAAATCTGTTAGGGTTGGTCATGAAGTAATTTACTTTGTTTTCAGAAATATCGTGTTTATAGGCTCTATACATGATATACTGAAACTAAATTGACGATTTTTAGAATTTTTTTTTCTGTATGTATGTATTTATGTTTCTCCATAACTCTTAAACGAATTAACTGATTTTCATGAAACTTGGTAGATAAACATTTAGACGTATGGGACACAAGATAGGCTACTTTTTCTTTTTCAACGCGGACGAAGTCGCGGGCGCTAGTTATAATATAAATGTACAATATACATTGGTTTATTATGATTGATTTTGATGTATGTACATAAATTTTTTAAACAATTTTTATTTACTATAATAATATTTTTAATAATATATAAACTATAACGTCATCCAAATAAACAAATGATAAAAGTATTTAATTTATACATCAATGTGAACATCAAAAAAAGAACTGTTACATTTGTTTTAGTATAGTATGTCTGTCTGTTCGCGATAAACTCAAAGACTACTTCACCGATTTTCAGGTTCAACTCGAGGAAGGTTTTAGTATATAATTTACAAAGTTACGTGGGCGAAGTCGCGTAACTTTGTAACACAAAGAAAGGTTCAACCACTTGTTTTTGTTTTTTAAATTATATGAATGATTTAAATTTATTTAGTTTTAAAATCTACGAAAACACTATGTTGGCGCTTGATTTCAACTTAGCTGCCATAGTATAAAATGAATTATAGCCTAAAGCAATCATACGGCATAGGTTCCATCACTGTTGAGAAATTGGTCCAAAATGACCTATTGTCCTTTGTCATGTATTTTTGGGTCAATAATAGGAATCCAGATTAAGTATTTATGTCAACTTACTGTGGAATAAATCTAACGCGTAATGTACGTAACAAATACCGGCCTCTTACTTTCGTTTTCATAACTTCTAATACCTACACCAATGTTGCAAAACGTTATAAGAGGTGCCAAATACCAAGCCAACTTTAAAGTAGTCAAAAATGTGGTAACGTCTACATTTTTTTCTATTCTTACATAATTATAAAACAAAATCACTTTCCTAGTCTGTCTCCTAGTAAGTATATCCGCTAATTCTTCCTAAAACACGCAACGGATTTCGATGCGGTTTTCACCATCAGTTCAATAATTTTTCACAGAAGGTTTATGTAATTAAACTGACGGACTCATAAACTGCATCAAAGTTCAGGATTACTTTGAAATGATTTTTTTTTTAATAAGTATGCAAACTTTTTAGATTAAATTATATAAATATGGAGAGACTGGTTCTTAATCTTAAAAAAAAGCGAAATTTAAAAATAGAACTGCAGTAAAACAAATGAACATAGCCGGGAAAAGAAAATTTACTCGTAGTATCAGATTTGCGTGTTATTTAAAGCAAAGTTTTAAATTGATTCGCATTGATTTTTTATTCTTTTCTCAATTGAATTATTGTTACCAGCAGAATTGTTGGGTTAGTTTTTTAACTCATCGAGAGTTTTTGAACCATAATATGGATACTTCGTCCGAACAAGCGGCTCAAATTGTAGCACTGGTGCGGGAGGGCCTGGATCAACGAACGATTGGTAGAAATTTAAATTTAAACCAGTCTACGGTTTCTAGAATATACAGAAGGTTTGTGGAGACAGGTTCTTACAGAAGGAGACGTGGTACAGGCAGGACTCGAGCAACCACCGGTCGTGATGACCGATTTATTGTTAAAACTTTCCTGCGAAATCGTTTCCTCACATCAGTTAACATCAAAACAGAGCTTAATGAAGTGCGTGGAGTAAATGTGAGTGCACGAACAATAAGAAGAAGGTTAAAGGAAGCGGATATCACCCCTTTTAGACCAGCAAATGGTCCAAAGTTGTCTGTAGCTCACAGACAAGCTCGCTTAAGATTTGCGCGTGATCACCTAAATTGGACAGAAGAGCAATGGGCCTCCGTATTGTTCACGGACGAGTGTAGGACATGTTTATATGGTGCAGATGGTCGCAGAAGAGTCTTATCGTCGACGTGGGGAGCGATATGCTCAAAGTTGCATTGAGGAGCGTGTTCCTTTTGGAGGCGGTTCGTGTATGGTCTGGGGTTGCATATCGATGAACGGGCGAACAGAACTTGTGTTCATAGACATGGTCCGTCATAACGGTAATAGAGGGGGTTTGACTGCACATCGCTACATAACAGAGATCTTAGAAGATCACGTGGTGCCTTACATGGGATTCATAGGCGAAAATTTTACTTTAATGCAGGATAATGCCCGGCCGCACGCTGCTGCACAAGTTCGACAATATTGCGAAGAGGTTGGGATACGTACAATGAATTGGCCAGCACGCAGCCCGGATCTTAATCCCATTGAGCATGTTTGGGACAATTTAAAAAGAGCTGTATATGCGAGAAATTTTGTGCCCACGACAGTGGCAGCATTAAGAACAGCACTTTCAGAAGAAGGGGACAATATTCCGCAAGATCTTTTAATAACCCTAATAAAATCTATGCGGAACCGATTAGAATCCGTAATAAGGGCACGTGGGGGTAATACACCCTATTAAAACATAAATAAACCCTTGCATAAAGTTTGTGTCTATTGTTAAAACCAATTTTTTTATTAAACCAATTTTCCTTAAATTTCTGTTTTTTCTTCAAAAAAGTCTTAAGGTCCTTTCCAGTACACAAACTTAAACTTAAGGATACGCTGTTTTAAAGTTCACGAACCAATCTAGAGGTTTCAATTTAAATCTGTATAGAAAGTTTGCATACTTGGTTAAAATATTTATTTCAAAGTCGTCTATTACTTTGATGCAGTTTATGAGTCCGTCAGTGTATATTAATAAAACCAAATTATTTTTTTATGTAAGTAGAAAAAAACAACAATATTTTGATAATAACCAGACATGGCTTAACTATATGTAGTATGTAGGCTACCTTGAAAACGAAAAATGATTTACAAGAGAATTGTAGATCTTCTAAAATCCTAAAATAAGAAAACTCTGCGATGGCACATCTCTTTCTGTTCTCACATTAAACATTTCTTTCATAAAAACTTTATTCTCTACTTAAATATTTTAAATTGATGGCAATCACTATCCATGTCACCGCTTACTTCTAAACCACCCAATGGATTTTGATACAGTTTTCACCAATCGAAAGAGGGATAGACGATTGTGTATATAACAATATCATCCCGGACGAAGCCGGGAACGGGTCGCTAGTATTATATAATTAATGGAACAGCTGTAAAAAGTCGAATTGGATATGCTCAAATTGAAGGTCACACAGTACATACAATACATATTCATAGTGCATGCCTTCGCGTTCATAAGGAATGTAGTCCTTTCTACTCACCTTGCGAGTACAATAAATAAGCTTGTGTGAAAATAAAGTCGGTATATAACAATCTGTTAAGGGATCCTTATTATGTAGATCTCTTTTTTCTCTCTTGATATATGTATTTTGTAATTTTTATAATTTATGTAGGAAATTGATTTGTGTAATATAAATAATGTTTATTTTAACTTAGATTAGGAACAGATACATTGAATTAGGATTACTCCTGTAATGATGTATCATGTGTGTTGTAAATAAATAAATAAATAATAAATGTATAAACATGTTTTTTTTAATATAAAACACAATATGCTACTAACTCACAAAGTACTTTTATATTATTGAGAGCTCCAAAACACAATGTTCGCGCTAGATTTTGATTTAGCTGCCATAGTTAGTATGAATTAAATAAAACCCCAAAAGCTTTCAAATTACATGAGTTTTATCACTGTTGAGCATTGGTCCAGACTCCTTACTAATTTGTCCATGCTCCTTTAATAAGGTGAATTTTATTTACACATATACAAATATTTATAGTCGTAATTTTTTTTATATGTTTGACTACAGAAACATAAATACCTATATAATTTAATTAATCTCCAAAATGTAATGTTGTGCTTTCCTATATTTTAAATTTATACTTGTAATGTTCTTTAAATAGTGATTCAGTATGTAAAGACATACTAAAGACTTTAGTTGGCTTACCAACTAAAGAGTTGGTAAGCCTTTTCAAATAAATAAATACTTAAATAAAAATTACAAAAAATATATGTTATTTAAAAATTAAAAATTATTTAAAATTTGTTGATTTTTTTTGTCAATTAGGATCTAATTTGGCGATTATCGACAAATTTATTAGACCCATTTAAAAAATAGATTTTATTTGACAACTAACATTTTTTGGATTATTTAGTAATGGTAGTTTAAGTTTGTAAAAAAATATAGGAGAAACAAATTTTATAGCACGATTTAAATTTAACTTAATAAACACTTAAATGAATATGGGACTACAATACTGCTATACCATACTATACCTACCTACTTATTATTCTCATGCTATATAGTGTCCGCATATCACCTCCGCATAATAATTAACTAACAGTTTCCGTTTTCCGTCTGCATATACCTACATTATATTATAGAGATTGAAACGAAATGTCAACAACGATATTTGTTCGAAAAATACATGCTTAAAATGATATGCATAGGTACATATAGATAGGATAGCACCGAATCGGGGACTTTTTAGGAATTGATTTAAAAAAATGTTAATTTTAGCGAGCCCATTGGGCGCGTGGTTAATCTGCTTGCCTCAACGCTCTGTCTCTGGGGCACCGGGCTCGAATCCCGACAGGGACTTCGAAAGTTAACTTTTCAAATTGTCCAGATCTGAATCTGACAAGCAGTTGTAGGGCATACTGCGTAACCACGTCATGAAAATACCAGTGAAGTAAATTGTAAACCAAATTTCACATCAATCGAACCTATGGTAGTTAGTGAGATCCCTTCGTCAACAAGGAAATGGGCTGATGATCTTCAAACGCCTGAATATATCTTCATAAATTAAAAACCATCTCGATCAAGTCTGCTTTCAAACAAAAAATCGGATCATAATCGGTCCTTCCGTTTGGGAGCTACGATGACACAGAAAGACACACAGGTCAAACTTATAACACCCCTCTTTTGCGTCGGGCATCGGGGGTTAACAACAAATTCGAAACGTCTAGAAATATAAAACAGTATCAATTTACTAGTAATGTAATGTTTATGTATAATATTCACAACTATCAATAAGTGATAAAATAATGAATCATTAACATTTATGTTAATATTGAGTTAGGTACATATTTAGATGAGAGATAGTATTGATTATAAAGTGGTTTACATTGTAATAGTTACATAGACGCATTACATAATTATTCTAACTAGCTGACCTGGCGTTAGCTATGCGCATATATATATGCGTTGTTTTTTCATGGTGGTCTACTGTAGGAAAGTGGTCACTGCTGCTAGACGGGCCGCCCAATTTAAGGCTAACTTCTTTCAATTATCTTTTTTCAGTTGTAACTTGTAAGCCCCATGGCTTAATATCTATGAGAATACCTAAGCCCAAGGAAGAGTATGATAACAACGCGGTACGCGTTGTTATCATACTGTTCCTTAAGTCCTTACTGCTCCTTAAGTCTGTTTAACAAGGCTTACGTAATTTGAACAGAAACGTGACTGAGAACCTGTTTTGTTGGTAATAATGGACTGTGCAATGGAGAAATTTATCTCCTATTGTTTGTAAATAATATATTATATCTTGGCACTAACTAACTAAGTATATAATATTTGACGACCCATCGGTCATGTGGTTAAGTGGCTTGCTTTAGCGCTCTGACTCAAGGTTCCCGGGTACGATTCCCGATTGAAAATGAACTTTTACGTGGACACTGGTCTGGGTTATCCCATAAAACAAGCCTTAATAGTGCTAATTTGGAAGTTATACAGTAATTGGTGTGTTTAGTCAGTGCAAACAATTATACAATTCAACTATTTACCAGGTAATTTGTTAGGAATTTTCAATAGGTTTCTTGTGTTAGGTATTTCTGTTTATTCATTAACCGTGTAATCATTCATATCCCCAAAAGGGACATGATTACTTCTTTATCAATGGCAGATATAAATTATGACTGTTATTTATTAATAACATTAATGCCGTATGTGATAAATTATTGTTTATTGGCGGTTTTTTTTAAACACGAGAAAGGTTACGCAACACAGATTGAGATCGTTGTCCGAGTTCTCGAAACGGTTGGTCATCGGCATCGGCTCATCGGTGGCTCGCTTGTGTAATAGTTTTTTTGATTCGCGTTCAATTCAAAAGGTGACTGTTGAGCCGACTGTTGAACATCCACTGCTGGACATGAGCCTCCCCACTAATTTTCTATAGGTATCACTAATAATTAATAAATTATACTAGTTAATTATTTTTTCATCACATTTTCTATACGAAAAATTCCGAAATAAGATAATTACATGGTCGAAATTTAACTTCCGGGGAATTCCCGGAAACCTATTGCTAAATGCCTACCTCTACTCTAGTTAAGAAAAGCAAGTTCTCTGTACTTCTCCTATATTCCTCCAATTTTTAATGTATTTTTTTATACAATCTTTCTTTTAAAGTTGTCTTATAAATTCACGATTATGTGACATATTCCTGACTGCTTTATCTTAATGGGCGATAAGCTCAAGGATTTGTTTGCTGTTTAAAAACTAGGTCAAGCAGGCTTTCCGATACTACAATATAAATTATTTCTTAAGTCAAAGGTTTCATCATTCTTGTCAATTGCGTTTTTATCGCGTTGAATTTATTGTTTAAGGATAATAAAATAATCGTGATTTTGTAATATTTTATGTATTTATATGGTGTCGCATTACTGCAAATAGGGCTTGGAAAATCCCCAGATTTTTACTGAGTTTACTCTCAAAAAGTATTAAAAAGTTGCGGTTATAGATTATCTAGTCGTGTGCATGCAGGCAGGATAACGGCTAATACTTAAACAATATACCAGAAGGGATTAAAGTGCGCTGCCAACCTTGATAAGGAACAAATTAAGTTAAGAAGTTAAACCCAACAGCACAATTGCTCTTAGTTCACGATGGTCTTCTGTAAGGGGTGGTTGCTGCCGCTCAAAGATATTTAACTATTTTTCTATAAGTATAGGTAACTATTCAAACTCTTTGCTTATGACTGTAGGATGCAGTGTGCGCTACCATTAATTATATTGGTACAAGAATTAGATTAAGTTAGTGATATTTCCATTATGTAATTCCACTAATTTATATGTAGCCCCAAGGGTAGCCAATTTGGATTTTTAAATCCGTTTTCCATAGATCTTTCGTTTTAATTTTTTTTTATATTAACTACAAATCACTAATTTTTTTCATATATATTGATAAATATTAAAATTATAGAGATCAAAGATAGTTAACCATGTACACATTTGCTCTGAATTAATTTAAAAAACTAGACCAATTTGAAAACGAAGTTGACAGCTTAATATTGTATTGCCAATTTAATAACCTTCATGTTTTTACGTAATATATGTTTTTTTTGGAAAATTTGCATCTACAACCCACGCTTCGTCCTCTTAACATACCAATGTTGCAAAACCTGCTGACCGCATGCAATCCTTTAAGATATTGCTTAAAATGGATAAAACGAAACAATAATATATCGTTTTATTAATCAGATAATAATGTGCTGTTTTATACATGTTGTTTCATACATGGCTTTGGCACTAATACATATTGGCCTTGTTAAAAAAATAAGTATATTTAAGTAAATATACTTACTTAATGGCGAAATTGAGTAAAGTTGTATAAGGTTATAACAAACAATAATATTATAATCTGTCTATGTCGATATGACTAAATTTGAAGAAACAGAACATTTGTATCTTGCCAAAAATTGAATTTGCTTAATTTTATTGTAGAATCTGATTTTACAATTTTTTTTTCTACAAATTATGTACGCAATCTTTACTCGTTTATTGCTCTTTCTATCAATGGTGCTAATCTTCTCTTTAGAGAAAAACCACAATTAAAATTAACAGTGCATGCGTTGTTGCGTTGGCTAGGTTGTTTATTGAGCAATTATGTAAGACTAGCTGGTGCCCGCGACTTCGTCCGCGTTGAACGATGAAAGGTACCCTATGTCCTTTCTGGTGTCCCAGCCAACGTGTATGCAAAATTTCATGGTGATCGGTTCAGTAGTTTTTGCATGAAAGAGTAACAAACATTCCCTTATCCATCCATACGATGGATAGATAAGGATAGTAAGGATGAATTCTTACTTCTGTCTTCCTCTTTTAGCTAAATAAATAAATGTAGGTATAATATCCATGCAATCTTTTGTTCACAGAAAACAATTTTGGACAGTATAGCGCAAGATGATTCCTCGTTCACAGGCGACGGATACACGTCTCTGGCTATTATCTACGCCACCCTCGCACTGTGCAACTGGTTGGCTCCGTCAGTTATATCGATAACAGGACCGCGCGGTGCTATGATCATTGGAGCTCTCACATACTTGTAAGAATATGTTTTTTATCTTTATTTACCCACATAATATAAGCAATCTTATAGCAAAATTTATTGCAAGCCAGCGTTACTTAACTTCCTACTATGAAATTTGTAGCTAGCTAGTGGCTAGCTGATTTTGTCTTAGTATTAGCGCCTCTTTCACAAACGTCAAGTAGGCCAAACTGTCATTTAAAGTCACCGGTAACCGGGGATAATGGAGCTGATATATCTACCTTTGTTTGTACGGTAAACGTCCCAAACATTAAATAGAAAATAATTTCAAAAAATCGACTATCGAATGATGCAGTAAACCGAGTGCATAATTCAATATAACAGAAAATGATTTCTAAAAGTAACTAATCAACACTTTACATGTAGTTTCTGAAAGCCCTTATAATAATATTTTCTGTACTTATCTCAAAAGTTTATTAAGGTGGTTTATTAATCTTAACCCTTTGTCAGGGGTCTCGGGTACGATTCTTGGCAGGGCTAATTTTGGAAATGAACTTTTTGAAGTTGGGTCTCGGGTCTGGCGTGGATCTAGCTAGCAAGTAGTGGCAGGGCTTCTCCTTACGGAAGACCACCTTGCAATAAAAGTAGTGGCACTGTTAAGATTCGTTAAATTCGTGAAAATTCGTTTAAGAGTTATGGAGGAACATAGATACATACAAAACCTACACTAACAGATTTATTTTATTAGTATTGATGATGATTAATTTTACTTTATTAACTCCTTAAAATTCAATTGCTGAAACAGCTAGTTCTTACACTCTTGTTTCATATTCGGTAATGAATCTTTGATCGACAAACAAAATATGAAATCCTTGTGTAGGTACGCGAAACAAAATTTAAATTAATGTAAAACTAAGCTGCATTTCATGGTTGTTTGAATTTAACGACTATTTTAATTTGCATTAAAAGTCTTCATTATATTTTTAATTGTATGATTTTTGCTTTCGAAATTACTGTTTTGGTCACGGAATGAAGGTAGAAAAATTTCGAGTTTGAGACCTCTAAACGATATATTGTTTATCTTATTTACAACTTGTTTGGATATTGTTAAAACTTCACGAAACAACTATAATATGATAAGATTTCACATAAAAATGCAAAAATTGCAAGTTCACAATGTGCAATTATGCAAAAATTGCAATAAACTTCGGTATCTGGTTAAAACGAAGCGGTGTCATTGTATGAGCGGTTATCGCTTGAGCAATGTCCAAGTGAAATTCCATGTGCAATCAGCGATCGGACACTTTACCGATTTCACTATAGTAAAATGGAGAAAAGATGTTTTGATTTACCCAGTAAGAGAGAACCTGTATTTTCGCTTATTTTAGTTCTGATATAAACTTTAAATGTAAACGAATAACAAGCGATTTACCTACATTTAAACATTTGGAGAAATTCTTCTGATGATTAACCTTATTGTTTTAGCATTGTAAATATAGGTATATCAATAATTTTTTTTTGTATATTATAACAATTAATCTACTATTACACAAGCCTTCACTAGTTTCAAGGCTGTGGCCCGCTTGTTGTGAACGTTGTAGGTACACATTTCACTACGAACAAATCAATATGTTTTATTTAACCGATGAGTTTTACTTACTGAGTTTACTACCCTTTCGTGGGTTTGTTAATAGAGATGTTTTGTGAAGTTCTCTCTATAGTACACTACTAATGTCAGAGAAATAGAATAGAACGAATAGAATATAATGTTGCATAACTGTACGAGTATATATCTCAGTTATTACGAATACTAAAAGTACAATGCCGCGTGAATATATATTGGTCTAAATGAGGTCACCACACTAGATAAATGCGGATTATCAGGGTTTCATTTTTCTATTAAAAAGGTTGGCAGAGCAATCTTTGATAGTCCTGCCAAACCGTTAGGGATTAGAATGGTACTGAACATTATATATAATATATATATTTTCATTTTCGCTTTTTGTAACGAATCTGATACATACAGAAAGAAAGAAAGAGAAAATAAATAAAAACGATAACATTTACATCATATCTAAGTTATGTATGTTGAATTTGTTTTTGTCTAGTTCAGGTTCATGGAAATCAAGTAAGTAATTAATTAGGGACTTGACAAATGAAACAGGTTTAGAATTTAAATCTAAAACTACATATTTTAAACTCCAAACATAAATATTTCTCTCTCGAGATCAATCATCAATCGAGATCACTCGGGCGAGTTGTCTATTAACTCATTTAATGCAATGTTTAGTAAGATTTAAACGTTTGCAATTTCCTATTATGCTTAATTCATTATTAAGTATTGATTACTACGGTTTTTTTTAATTTACCTACTATCAGCAACAGTTTAATCAAAGTTTTTGTAAATGGGCTACGGACCTGTAATCCACGTGTAGCCGAAAGACGATATTACAGCGAATCTATTTTCTAAAGATTATTAATTTTTAATATTATTACAGCCTTTGCGACCCGTTTCAATAATATTACACATTTTTCGTTACAGATTCTTTATAGTGTCATTTCTATTCCCTCGTACTTGGCTCCTGTATGCGGCAAGTGTACTGATAGGAGCGGGCGCAGCTGCTATATGGACCGGTCAGGGCAACTATCTAACCCTCAATAGTAATGCGGAAACTATATCAAGAAATTCGGGTGTGTTTTGGGCTATGTTACAATGCAGGTATGAAGATTTCCTATTCGTTAAGTTGTATAAAATTTTAATTATTCAAAGATAAATTTAAAACATTTATTATTCTTAAATTTGTTGACATGAATTGGATGTGAGTACGAAGTGAAATTATGATGATAGATCATTTGATTTATACGATTTTTATGAAATTTATATACCCTACCATATAGTAGGTACTTTATAATACTAAAACAAAATAACCCTTTGGATTTTTAACATAAAAAATACTTATCCGCTCACATCACAAATTTGCATTTAAATGTCAAGAGACCGCCTTCAACTGTTACGTTTGTTGAATATTAAGGTCTCTGACAATATTTTTGTTTGGTGAAAGGACATTTTATTTAATTCGCGTTGATCTCTATTGAAAACTACGTGTAACTATTAGAACTACTCTTATAGTTTTTCATACATTTGGTTTTGGTATAGATCAAACAATGGACAATGAACAAATCAGCATCTACCAGATAACTCGCTCAACAATTATGTATAGTGATTGGTTTAAACCTAAAAAAGAAAATAGTAAAAAAGTAAATCTGCTTAGTCAATCTAAAATATCTATAATATCTAAAAAGATTTGGGCACCCCGTCTCGCAGCAGTAACCACTCCCTTAAAGAAGGCCACTGAAATGATGGCATGTATGCGTGCTATTGTGTTTCGGTGAGCGAGTAAGGGATGCCAAAGGCCATTTTCCCTAACCCTTCTCAGTCCTTAATCCTATACTCCTATCCTATCCTGTAGCGTTGCTTGTGTTATAGGCGACGGTTGCCACCGGTAATGGTAATTATGTGGACCGTCCGCTCGTCTGTCGACCTTAACATTAAAAAATAAATAAATAAATATCTTCACACATTCCCCACATCAGCATCTAGTTTCACAGTTAGCAACTAATGCTTGTATTATGGATACCAGACAATTAATAATATACTACATAGATAGTATATACAAAACATCCATGATTCAGGTACAAAAGTAATATGTTAACATATAAACATTAGCCCCTAGCGGGATTCGAACCCGCGACCGTTTGTTTAACAGCTATAGTGTTACTAGCTACTAGACCAAACGAGTCGTCAAGTTAGGGTTAGGTTAGGGACCCTAACTTGACTTAAAAAAAGCAGTGATATGTTAAGTAATAGATTGAACACTCCCTACGATGTCTTGCTAAATTCATGTTCCAACGCGGAAGGTGCGCGGGGGACGGCGTGGCAGTTGTGTCAAGATCAATACGTCAAGTCGTAGACAACTGAATATTAATATGGCCGACCCGATAAGCACGTCGGTTTTAACAAATTGAATATTAAATAGGTTAATATTCATATTAATAAAACTTACCTATGGAACGTCACACCAGCAGTTTTACCAAAGTTTTTTGTTGTATTTTTGCAATATCTCATCACACAAGACGGCATTTTTACTGGTTTTGAAAATAATAACGCGCCTAATCTCTACGAGCGCGTATGACAGACTGTCAACGGGTAGGACGTCGGAACTCCAATCACTTGGAACACTCATCGCGTCTTGAGTGTTCCGTCTAGTACTTAACATATCACTGAAAAAAAGTTCTTACTTTTTTCAGTTTGTTCTTCGGCAATTTGTTCGTGTTCATACAGTTCCAAGGCAAAACGCACATAGACTTGGAGACGCGTAACGTAGTGTTCGGAGCGTTGACCGCGGTGTGCGTTGTCGGAATTATTTTCTTGGTGCTGTTGCGACCTACAAGACGTGTGCCCACAATTGACGATGTCAAGGTAATATTTTTTTTTTATAATAGGTACGTGAAAATCATATTTCCCACCCGTCTCGCTTGTTACCGCCTGAACATTGTTGATGTGTTCAACAAACATTATTAAATTTATGGAAAATAAAAATTTCTTCCATAAATTGCAATGTGAAGGAAGAGTCAAGTGAAAGTCAAAAAAGTGCTCAATTTTATTAATTGTTCTTCATTTCATTAATGAATAATCGCCAGGTGGATTCGGCCGGTCGCGATGGAGATGGGCCCCTGGAAGCGTTTAAAGGTGCTTTCAGACTGTTCTGCACGATCGACATGATGTTGCTCAGTCTCACCTTTATCTATACCGGTAAGGCTTAATATTATAATCGTTTTTAATTGTAATTAGGTTTATTATAAACTAGCCCGCGTAACTCTGTAAATTATATACTGAAAAACCTTTCTCGAGAACCACTTTATCCTGCATCGGTGAAAACAGCATGAAAATCGGTGTAGTAGTTTTTGAGTTTATCGCGAACAGACAGACAGACGCGGTGTTTTGACTTTGTTTAATAATATGTAGTGATATAATACTTAAGATTTTTCTTTCTTCATTTCCGTGTAAAGATGTTAAGATGGCTTTTCGCTGGTTAAACCCTAAACATACAAAAATATTTCAGGTGTCGAGTTGTCGTTCTTCAGCGGCGTGTACAGTCCGAGCATTGGGTCGACGCTGGCAATGGGCGAGAACTCTAAACAACTGGTCGGCCTCTCTGGAGTGTTCATTGGTATGGGCGAAGTACTCGGTGAGTCGATACGATCAAGATTGCGATAATTACACACTCAGTTCATAACTCCACAAGGATGGTTCTTTTAAAAACAATATTATTTTGTCTAGTATAATCGCAATATTCCAACGAATAATATACTATTCGGTCAGCGGCTGCCATAACAACGGCTAACTCCACTTTAAATGTGACAGCGGTTATCGTTGACTAGTTTGTTCTCCTCGCTTTCGGCATATGGCGCCGTAAAATAGCGATGAGAAGATCAATCCTTGAAGCGGATTGCATATTGTGTAAAAATTTGAAGTCAATTCGTCGGCTGGTTTTCGAGTTTTTGAGAGATACACCAACACAACATTTTTATATATATAGACTAGCTGCTGCCCGCGACTTCGCCGGCGTAACTTTGTAAATTATATACTAAAACCTTCCTCGAGAAGGTAGAAGGTTCCTCGAGAGAGAACAACTCTATCCATTGTTTAAAACAGTATGAAAATCGGTGCAGTAGTTTTTGAGTTTATCGCGAACAGACAGACGCGGCGGAGGACGTTATTATATAATAATTAGTGATATATATTATCAAGTGACCGTCAGCCTGTCTGTGTCGACCCTTAAAATAAATGAAAAAAATATAATTATGATATTAGTTAAGATGTACAACCAGGATTTATTTGTTTTGATGATTAGGTGGTGCTTTGTTCGGAATTTTGGGCAGTCGCACAACGCGATGGGGTCGCGACCCCATCGTCATCATGGGCTACATAATTCACATCATCAGCTTCTTCCTCATATTCATCAACATACCCAACGACGCGCCGCTGCACGACACCGATGGTATGTGTCTCTTTAGAACCAAGTACTAACTATGTAGTAACATTTTACCTGTTGTATGATAAAATATTATATTTTGGTATTTTGAAAGTATTATAAAACTCGCCTTGCTAACCGGCGGTCATGACCTAGCGATACAATTATTTTATTACACAAATACACTGGTTGTTTTTGCAATAATTTACAAAAAATTGTCGATTTGCCTAATTTTTTTTTTTGGATTAAATATTTTTTCAAGTAACAAAAATGTGAACTCATTCTTTCGTAATGTACTTAAACCATAGACAATATTGTTGCTCTCCGAATAAGCCTGTTTTTATCTAAGTGAGACCAAAACTTTGAGATATGATTTTTTTTTTCTACTTACGTAGAGAAATTCTTGAGAAAAAAATCAATTGCAATTTGTAAGTAGTTTACAATATTAACAGGTGTTTCATACATAAATCCGTCGGCGTACGTGGCAATGCTGTGCAGCTTCCTGCTCGGCTTCGGCGACGCTTGTTTCAACACGCAGATCTACTCAATACTGGGCGGGAAGTACGCCGACAACAGCACATCTGCTTTCGCCTTATTCAAGTTCACACAGGTATTTTTTTTTAGAGCTCGTCCCCATTTCTCCGGTTCGACTTATATACCGGGCCTATAAGCGTCAATAGTTGGATGCTGTTATATGACTAAAAGCATTCCTATTTTGTCACTAAAATAAAGACTACACTCACCTGAACACTCACCGTTTTTGGCGCGGTTTTGGAAATTTAAACTTTAACATTGATTTTTATTAATAACTAGCTGCTGCCCGTGACTTCGCCCGCGTAACTTTGTAAATTATATACTAAAACCTTCCTCGAGAACCACTACTCTATCCATTGGTGAAAACACCATGAAAATCTGTTCAGTAGTTTTTGAGTTTATCGCGAACAGACAGACAGACAGATGCGGCGGAGCACTTTGTTTTATAATATGTAGTGATACAGTAGATTTTCCGGAAATATCAATGTAGTGTACTTATTATGCATCGATGTTTATTATGTAATAATAAAGAATAATTTAAAACGATTTTCTAAAATTAGTCAAATAGCGGATTCCGCTCACAAAAGTGGCCAATGTGACTGCTTGTTTACTTTGTTTATACAACTAACAGTCGCTGGCTGCAGCCGCGTGCTTCTTTTACTCGTCGCGCGCGCCGCTGTCGGTTCAGTTGGCGGTGCTGGGCGCGCTGGCCACTCTGGGCACGGCCACCTTCTGCCGCGTTGAGTGGGCTGCGCGTGCGCAGGCACGCTCGCGAGCACTGCACGCGACTCACGACGACAAGGTCTCCCCCGCGACGCACGTGCTCGCGGACACACTGCACTACGACTGAAATACTCCTCTTTCTCTACAACAACACTGTGAAAACTAGCGATGTTCGAAGACACTTCAAGTATAAGCAGTGGCGTAACAATAGGACAATGACAGAACGGCCTAAATGGGCAAAAGTACGAGAGCCCGTGAGTATAATAAAGTTCCCTAAAACTTTTATAAAACTTTAAAAAAAGTTATGATTTTTGTATTTACTCAATTTATGTTGTTTTTATTTTTATAACAAGAAAAGCTCTTCCACTAAGCAGACAAAATTTGATTTTTACGAAAAATTAGATGTTTTTGACATTGTTTTCATTTTCGCTCAGTGACTTGGTGATTTATAAAAATAAAAATACAATGTCAATTTATTTTAATATTAAGATAGTTACGCCACTGAGTATAAGAAGATTTAAACACATAAAAGTTGAAAAACTAACTGCGGTGATCGACCGAGAAAAATAAAAGAATTGCGGAAATTATATTAATTTTTAGTATTAATTTTGCCTGAGCCTGACACACTGCACAAATTTGAATCTTAATGAAATTTGACCTTTGTATAGAAAAATTTAATAAAATAAATATCCCATTACATTTGATGATTACATAACCATGTTTATTCGTCATGAGAATTATTGGTTTTGGTCTTCACAACGTCAAATCAGCGGAATCTGACAAAAATGTGTACTAAATCAAAATGTCAATAAAAATATTGTTGCATTAGAAAAATGTAAGGATCACTTTCAGTACGGATTATATAATCCTAATCAGTTGAACAAAAAAAAAAATATATTAAAGCTGTATGTGGCTATTACATTAATTTTTAAATTATCGAATATTACTTATTATTTTACCATTTAATTTTATACTAGTTATAATTAATGTATTGAAAAAAAAAACAATATAAATTTATTAGTTAAATTGGTGCTAACTAATAAATTTCGGGTCCAGCGTTGGAATAAAATTATATTTTAGTATCTTGAAAGAATTTTTATAATAAAAATTAACATTTAATTTCTTACTAAGTCTTATGTAAAATACAGAAAGAAAACTAATTATTTACGTAGTATAAAGTTGGTTTATAAATGTGTATATATTGTGTATATTAAACGATATTAAAGGAAAAAAGAGTGGATAATATAAAAAAAATAAATTTAAATCTTTCTAGTCATGAAATTGCAGTAGTTTTTAACTAAATTTGTTATTCGCATATTATGTGTTTTAAGTTTCAGGCGATGTTCCATGGTACATATTCATGATATTTGTCCTAGCTTTTATGGGAGCTATTATTAGGGACATCCAAGCGAATTTTATTTGGTCATTGGCCTTTTGTATTTTATTCTTTCTTAAGATCACAGAATATGATATATCCCCTTGTTCCCCGTACATAACCAGCATTGGGAGAGGACATTCCTATTACAATACCCGGTTTTGAAGTAGCAATTATTATTTGTCCTCTCCCAATGCTGGTTATGTACGGGGAACCAGGGATATAGTTACCATATATGTTTTTTGTATAATTTTTGTACTCTTCTAAATTATTTTATAAGCAAAAAGATATCGCAATTCCGTTTTTCCGGGGTTATTTATGATATTATATGATAATTAAAATTTAAGTGTGAGCAACAAGAAATTAATTAAATTAAACTGCATCAGTTATAACCATTTTATCAAAAATTAAACATTTTTGGTGGTCTTGAAACCAAAAATCTTAATTAAATATTATGACAATACATGAATGAACGTCTTTTGGTTTTTCTTTGCGTATGATTCTTGAAAATTTTAGCGGAATCAAACTGTAGGTTCATTCAAGTACGATAATGTTAGTTGCATTAAAGTTCACCTAAACTTGCACTCAATGCATTTGATTTTTATAAAGAAGTCCAGGTCAATTTTTTTATAATATTACCTTTGAGTCTTGTAACATTTAGGGAGGTGATTACAAAGAAAATAACAATATTAAGCAAAGAGAAAACGTTCATTTGGTATTGTAACAATGTCTAAAATAATCACTTTTAAAAGTTTCGTGATTTTACTTCTGTACAAATAAACAAATTCCCAAAAGTAGAGGTTTTGTGTATAAATTCAAGTCTCATAAGTACTTTTTTTTCACTTTCAATAAAAAGAAGTGTGATAAGTAGGTATATAAGTTACCTTGTATGTACCTTGTTTATGCTAGGCTACAAACAAACAGAATTTTTACATTGTTACAGTAAATAAATTATTCGTAATACTGTTCGCCTATTAGCAATGACTCATGTTACCTTCTACTTCTGACCACTATATAGGAATAATATTTGGTTGCCAATTATAATATACAAGTGTTATGCCCGCGACTTCGTCCGCGTCCGATCGCTACCAAACTTCACAGGAACACCCGCTGCACTAATTTGTAGATTGTCTGAAAGTTTCATCAAAATCGGATCAGCGGTTTTGGAGTCTATAGGAGACATGCGGGGACATACACACACACACATCGCCTTTTATGTGTATATAAGATTATAAATTCTAATTTTTAAGTTATTCTATGTTTTTGCATAATATTAATGTTACTATTATATATATAAATAAATTCTATGCTTGTTATGTATTAAGTTAAAAATGACTTTGAATTTTATTATAATGTAAATATTAAGTATATAACAAATATATATATTTTTAAACAACATTTATGTTTTATTGTATAGATAACTTGATCATAACGCAGCTGCTCTAGGGATGCGTATTCTTTGACAAAAACGGGAATAACTCAGCAAAATTACATAATTTGTTAATTAACTATACACATAAACCTTCCTCATAAAGATCTTTCCATAGATACAATCAGGAACAAAATCCGTTCATAACACATACATACAGACAGACAGAGAAAAAGGAAGACTTTAATATTATGTAGTGATTTTATATGAAAGTCCATAAAACATACTTTATGTATGGTTTGTTCAAGTGTTGTATTATTATAGGGATTGAAATCTATCAGCCCTGTGTAGTAAAATTCATTTGAAAATACCAAACCAAGGTGCAAGGCCTTCATTTGAATAAATCAAACTTGAATAACTTGAAAATTTAATTTGGGTGGGGTCCAATAATACTAAATTAAGTAAATTAACGTACTATAATTATTATATTACATAGGTACTTAAATAAATTAAATATTTATTGATTTTATTTGTGTGTGCCTTCCGTTTCACCTAATTTGAAATCCATTGGCTTGTCATATCCCATGATTTTGGCATAATGCAATGGATCTGAGAAGTGACGGGCTTCTATAAATAAAGGTTTTCCTTTTGCAACCATAGTTGTGAACATGCCTGGAACATCAGGCACGATAACATCGTCTGATCTGAAATCAAGCTGAAACAATATTCACAATATTAGAGAATGTACATGATAACTTTTAAATTAATCGTAAATGGCAGCCCTTCTGGCCGCAGTAATCATCCCCTAACAAAGGACAAGCATGAAATAACAGCATATGTGCTGTTGTTTCAATAGGTAAGGGATGCAGAGCTCTTGTCCCTTCATTATGTTGCATAACATTTTGATAGTGTGGATGTCACTCTTGAATGCCTAGAGGCAAGTACTTTTTTATATATTAAAGGGTGGCAAACAGGCTGATGGTCTTCTTGATGGTAAGTGGTTACTGTCGCCTAAAGACACAAGCAACATCAGGGGGAGTGCTGCTTGCCATGTAGGAATTTGTTTACAGCTTGCTTGAAGACCATATTATAGTTAGGTGGAAACACCTCAGAAGGGAGATTGTTCCAAAGTTCGTGTCTGCAGGATAAAGTTTAGTTAGCACTAAACAGAAATTCATTCCACACAACAATGTCCTCCATGGTGGACTGCAAAGCAAAGTTGAGATTGAGAATTCATATCATATTGTAGATACTAGATGAGACAAAGAACTGTGTCTCTTAGATGCTCTAAAGCAGGGGTGTCAAATTGATTTTTCTAAAGGGCCATTTATGTTAAGGGGCCAAACTTAAAATTTAAAATAAATGAATTTTCATACAAAGATACTTAATAAAAAGGGTAAAAGAAATTATCTTGAGCTTGAGGATCCAGACACCTGAGGTCTCATTTTTTTAATTATACAAAGTGGCATATAATGCTGCCTAAAATCCTCACTAGATTCTGGTCGCGGGCCATATTGAGATGGCTTGGGAGCCGTATCTTTGACATGACTGCTCTAAAGATATCTATGGACTATAGATCCTGCAACATGGTCTTCTAGAGTGTATTAAGCTTAAGGATGAGTGAATGCAACAAAAATTTTTTTGGACATCAAATAAATTAATCCCACAAGGCACACTTTCTCGATAATAATAAGTCAGACATAATATGTTCACAGTATAAAAGTTCTCAAGTGTCTTTGTTACTTTTCAAATGATACAAACTATAACACTGACTAGTAAGCCGCACAGCTATTCACAAAAGAAAAATAATAATATATGGTATACTTTGCAATAAATTTAGATAGGTAATTTGAACAAACATACCTGTTTTCGAGTAAGAAAAAAAGAAAATGTGGTCGCTTTGTACGTTGACGTGCTAGAGTCGTAATGAATTTCTGTTACATATTTCTTCGTAATTAAGTGTAGCAATAAAGGTGTTATAAAAGTGAAAAATCCAACTACAGAACATAGCGCTACGAGTAGGGAGGTGCTTCCAATAGTCGCCGCTTCTCTTATTATGATAGGTTGCGCCAATAATCCAGCAATGCTGGAAGTTAATGAAAAAGCTTTCACAGCTTTTATTTGTGGCGTTAGAGGCCCATAATAAATTCTATCCAAGTCAGTATCTGATTTCAATTTGATTGAATACTGTCGACTTTGAAAAACACTGACACATTTTATTGTTGAAACTACTTCTTTGTAGGATGAAAATTGAAGTAATGATTTACTTCGAATACAAGAATTTTGAATAAATACTCGCAACATGCTAAAATTGTGCTCGAAATTCAATTTTATTTTGAGAAAAATGAGTGAAATGAAAATGTTTCTCTTCTTTTCATTTCATTTCCCACCACACACAGAATATAAAATAAATAATAAAAATAGTAAGAATACTCACTGACAACTGACAGTGACACAACCAGATGACACAGACTAATTGGATACTCAAATAAGACTGTGCAACAAAATAAAATAAGGCGCAAAATTTCCCTGGGGCCCTAGACAAGTTGCATTCGCTCCGTAGCGATTCGCTATTGAGTTCGTCAATCGTTTCCGAGATAACGAAAACAATTTCCTAGCCAAAGTGACACTACGATCGTTATTGTTGTGACGAATGGGTTCATTCGCTAATAAACGAAAATTGGCTATGGTTGCGAAGTAAATATCACAATTAAGCCGTCAATATTGTTGGAAGTATTTATTGGAATAATACTAAATAGTTTTAGAAAATAAAATAGTTTAAAAAATAGATT
This sequence comes from Synanthedon formicaeformis, assembly GCA_945859745.1. NCBI lineage: Eukaryota > Metazoa > Arthropoda > Insecta > Lepidoptera > Sesiidae > Synanthedon > Synanthedon formicaeformis. The sequence goes on from OX243964.1 coordinate 2,859,766, forward strand.
GGGAGATGATGTTATGTTTCAAAGATTATGTTTACTATTGATTTATAAGTTATGTAAAATGAATGTGAAGAGTATTGTAATTGAATTATGAAAATATAGAGATATGTGCGCACTGAAGATCGAGTTTTTCTAATAGTTAATGGATCCCATATAGTGTATAGTGATGAGTAATAAGCAGAGAATGAAATACTAGACCAAAACAAAACACTGAGAACTCCAATAACAAGTGTCAAATGTGCTCACAAGTGAACTCGTTTTTAAAAGAACAAAACAAACAAAGAAAACTTTCACATCATTTGAAATGACTCAAAATTCAAAAACATCTACCAGCTAAGCCAAATATTCATGGAAAAAAAAACTCCTGTTTTTTATTTGGCAGCCTGGTGTATGTAATGAGTTGCTAATTAATATGTAGGGATATACTTAACCTTCTTGTACTTTTTAATCCAATAAGACTGACAATGTTGTTCAACTATGAGACAGATTATTTTTTTCAAGTTTTGCACAATATTTATCAAAGGTAGAATACCCCAAAGGTATTATCGACTGAGATTTATTTCAATGATAGTTATTTAGGGTTATGTTTAGTAAAACTTATCTACTTAATACTTCCTAACTTAATATCTTCAATATTAAAATTGAGAGGTGATTTTTACTATTCAAATTTTATATTTGCTTAATAAAAAGTTGTCTATGTCATAATTTTATTTACCCTGACTCTTATAATTACTTACATTACCTCTATATATAGTTTTGTTTTAAATTGTACACAAAAACAAAACAATTTTTAAATATTTTTATTATAATACAAAGTAAATGTAAAAATATGTAACAATAAAATAAAATTGTGAACTTCACGTTTCATTACACATGACACATATTATGGGTCAAGTCATAATATTTCCAAGTTTGCTAATCAATTCTTCTTGATTTGGGATCTCTTGTGGTGTTTGTGGAAACACTATCCACCTGCTACCCATACAATTATGGTTGAGGGCGTTAACAACCTCTCTGATGTAGATACTTGTTGTCCTTTGCGTAAGATATTGGCCCTGAAAAATACAAAAGGCAATTTAATAGGCACTAAAACCAAATTTATAATTTATTAATTTGTTGCAGTCATCGATGGTTGCAGTTTATAATTTTAGGTGACACCATCATAATAATATGTAGGTACCTATCATTACAATAAAATTAACATTTTTATAAAAAGTTAAAAAGACGATTAGGTTTTATATAAGCTGGCACTGCTTTGGTTATGACTAGCTAACTGTATGTAGGTAATATAGGTAATCAAATAAGATAGGTTTATTAATGTGAAATTTCTTACCTTTGTTTCAAGGGGGAATTTCTTCAGACCCTTTTAAACCGCTGAGCTTTTAGGTCGTCACATAATTTTCTAAAAGTTATTTTATTTAACCGAAAATGCTGTGTAAACAATAGTTCCGGCATATCTTGTATTTTTTCCATTTGTCGTCGCAACTTAAACCTCCTTTGGCGCCTCAACCAGTTTTGTTTTGTGCAGCCCACAATAAACGTAGAGAATGCATTTTTAAATATGTACTCTTTGATTTTTAACAACTTTACCACGAAAAATAACACTCGGCGAATGAATTGTGTCGATATCTACAGCATCTTGGGCTTCGTTACATTATCGAAGACGAAAACGAAAACGAAATCGAAAACGAACGTCAAAAGTGCCACTTGGCTAAGCATATGTATGGGAATAGCACTTGAACCCATTCGCTAATAAATCATTTCGATTCGAAAAGCAACATTTGTCTACCAACTTGGTTATCGAATTCGACGTACCACGTGACATATGTCAATCCCATACATTTTTTATTTAGCGAACTTCGTTATCGTTTTTAAAATGGCACTTTGTCTAGGGCCCCTGGTAAGCTCAATCGTTATATTTTGCTTTAATCCGCTACCTACCCTATAGCGATCAGTTAAACTTTCCTATAATTGTTTCTCCTACCTACATCGTGATTTCCCCTTTGTTTGCAGGTCTCGAGTGTTTTTAAATTCTCGCGGCAAAATCTGGTCATGCTTTCAAAGTCCTAGGACTAACAGCAGTAAGCCTAGATCTTAGAGTTCATGTGAAAGTTTCCTGTGAAAATAAGCAGTCCAGACCAGAGTGCTGAGTTTACCCCTTCACATCACAGGTATTTTTTGAAGATTTCCCCTCGTAAAAAAAACGTTTTATGTAATGATGGAACTGTTACGTAGTTAAGTAGTACTTAACTACTAACTAGTAACTAAATAATCTTTATAAATAAAAAATAATCACTAAATGTGTTGCTAAGCGCAAAACTCGAGAATCTTAACTTTGGCTGGACCGATTTTAATTCTGGATCGGCTGGACCGATTTTAATTCTGTCTTCACTCATGGATAGGGATAATCAGGGAAGGTTTGTACGTAAAAAAATACACTATAGGCGAAGCCGGGAGCAAGTCGCTAGTGTAAAATAAATTTGTAAAATAATGGAAAGAGGAATTAAAAAACGAAAGGTTTGTGTATATATTCCGGGCGAAGCCAGGCAGGAGCCAGGAGCGGGTCGCCAGTAGGTTTATAATACTAAGATATGAAAGGGATTAACTATCTACATTTAAAAGTGATGGTATACATCTCCATACAAAACTGGCGTACCTAATCAATGGACAAAAGCTGAATTAGCTAATCTTTCCACCATCCTAAGTTCTACTGTTTGAAATCTTCTCTTGAGGTATTGAACATATGTACATATTTTGTAATCATAGGTACCTGTACCTACCTAATATCCAACCGAATTTTGGGTTACCTATACATATTATATTGAAGATATTACCTATGTATATTGAAGATTGAAACCAATGTTTGCACTATTGTTATGACCACAGAAGATAAGCGAATCACCGACCCTAAACAAGCACCAGACAATATGGACAAAGCGGGGACTATCTATCAAGAGGGTAAACAATGACTATTTATTTAGTTTATCTCTCGGCAAACATTCGCGCTTCATACCTACAATCCTTTTGAGTTGAGACTTTTTCGTTAAATAATTAGAATAGGTTTATTTCATTCCCATTTGTTGGCATAAACTGGTGATAAATTAGAAAAAATAAAGAAAATCATGCCAATTTTTATGTGGCAATAAGTTCTTCAAAAATATTTCTGACCAACCATTAATGGAAGCTGTCGTGTTTGTGTACCAGATATAACTAAAACAGTTATGTAATATGTATATACCTGCACTATCTCGTAGTCGCCGTTTGATGGGTAGCACACCATGTGGGTCTTGCCACATATAGTGAGTTGCCGAGCCAGTGCCCCTCATTACACTACAGAAGCAACTTTTCTTCAATTCCTACGTCAAAAACGGATGGGGACGGATTATATGCCAGCTTCATCATAATCCTTTTAGGGCATTTTGGTAATGATGACATACATGCATGGAATTTACGAGTAATAGTGCTAGCTAACTTGGAGAGGTTAGACTCGGCAGTAACTACCTCATTAGAGAAAACTGCCGTGATTTAATGGGTTGTGTTTTTGTGAATGAGTAAGATAATCATCCTCTTTGCATTACAAAGGATATTGTAACACACAACGCACAATTGGACAATGTAAGGATAAGGGATAACCCCAATTGTTTAATGACTATCTAGTTTAATTCTAGAGCACTGAAGTAAAAATATACGTTATAAATATAGTTCTGTAGCTGAGAGGTAAAGGACCTTAAGGACCAATCACCAAAGTTTACAGTTGGCCTAATTAGAAAGGTCAAGGTGAACAAATCGAGATTAAAAATGTCATTATATTTTTTTTAATAATTATATTGCTTTGTTATTAATTACCTATGTTTTAAACTTATATTATTGTACTTGTTTTTATCCTAAAAATATTAAGGAAATTAAGAAAAAAAATTGACTAACGTATCTAATAGATATCGAAGCAACTATTAAATAAAATAAAAAAAAACATTCCAAAAGTTGGTTTTTATATTTTACTTCGGAACCCTAAATATAGAGAGGGTGTGGCATAGTTTAATGGATACAAAAACGAGGGTTGATCTCTGATGCTCTAATTATAACTTGAACAAGATTTACCCTATGAATGAATTTAGCCAAAAAAAATCTACCTGCGTTTTAAATGTTTGTCTAAATGGGAATTAATTGATCAGGTTTATATGATATAAATTGTGGGGTATATTTTTTATGTATTTTATTAGTAATACCTTATTGTTAAGTAACGTACTAATTCTTGATCACCTTTCAAATGTTCATTTTAAGAATCGATTTCAAGTATCAATCATTTTTGACGAGAGGGAAATCCATCCAAATGTGTAAAAACCGGGTTATATGAGATTATCCCCCCGATCGGACTACTGAGATGACAAAGTCTAATCAGTCCGATCGTCGGACTAAGCACTAAGTACTGAGGACTACTGATACGGCCTTGACGGAGACTAAGCTAACTCCATCCATATACGGTCCATATACTATTACTCTTTCCGAATATCTCAGGGGATACAATTTTCTTCAGTTGCCTAAGCATCCTAAGGTTATTATGTAAGCCGGATTGACAGAGAAACTCCTTTTGTCGCCTCCTACGACAGACAATGTTGTTATCAACATAAAAATCCGTACTATCCGTACTAATATTATAAATGCGAAAGTTTGTATGGATGTATGGATGTTTGTTACTCTTTCACGCAAAAACTACTGAGTGGATTTCAATGAAACTTTACAATAATATAGCTAATACATTAGAATAAGACATAGGCTATAGAAGACATGAAAAAGATAAAAAAAAGCTACGCGGGCGAAGTCGCGGGCAGCAGCTAGTATGTTACATAAATTATCTGATGCAAAGATGATTAGGTGACCAATAATGCATATCAAGTAGTGACGCCCTGTCACTATACTATATTTTGCATTGCGTTTCAGTTATAAATTAGGCAGTTATTAATTAGGTGGGGGTTGCTTGTATTAACAGGCGACTGGAGCCACCTACCATCAAGTGGACTCTCAGCTTGTCTAACGAACCATTAGATAAAAAATTCAAGGAAATTATTTATTTTTCTTTTCTATCCTATCGCGACCCTAGCCTATATAAATATTTATTGATATTAATATAACTAAGTACCCAATTTTTATTTTTATTACTTATTAGTTTAACTAAACATAAATTAATTTCGGCATATAAACAATTCCCTTTCTAATTATATAAAAAAATAATCCCGCCTAATGACAACGAAGCCCTAGTAGAAAACGTTTTTTGCTACCAAAAAGTACTGCAAAAAGTATTTCCCGCCAATTCTGAAACTTTTAAAAGTTATATATCAAATTGATCCTTCGCACTAGCGCATAAGGTGGAATTCAGAATACGTCGCACAATGGCTTGTTAAAATAATCGTGTGTCCTTTTCTTTCATGCGTAGTGAGTGGGAGGATTATCGCATGCGGTCTCTTTCTGACTGTAAGGCAGTGTAAGGTTTTCTTTTCTATTAGTACAGTTTTAGACTTGGTGTTGGGTTCACGTTGACTGTGAAGGGATTGTTTGTGATTGTTTTAAAATGTTTTCCGTATTTCTGAAAAAATGAGGCTCAGTCATAAAACTTTAAAACTGAAAAGTGATGGGATTCAAGAGTTGTATAATATTTATTAAGACAATTTTTATTAAAAACATCAAAATGCACTCTGACTTTGTTTTTTGGACTTTTGTTTTGGGTTTCGTGTGTGTTGCGGAGGCGGGGATGATTGGTGACCAATGCGACTGGAGTGGCAGGTATTTAAATTTTTATTTATTGTTTTATTTCTTAACTAGCGACACGCTTTCGAAGTCATTTTTATTTTACATAATTGTACTTGTAGACAAATTTTCTCGTTTATCGCTCTTTCTAAGTCCGTCGTTGTGGTTGGTTCTGAAGAATTTAGCGGCAAATACTCGGTAATAATGCCAAAAGCGGCCAGATAAATTATTTTAAGTTAGATAGGTATAGAATTATATATGTTTATTATATATATTATAGATTTAGTTAAAGCTAGCTGCTGCCCGCGACTTCGCCCGCGTAACTTTTTAAATTCTATACTAAAACCTTCCTCGAGAACCACTCTATCCATTGGTGAAAACAGGTAGTTTTTGAGTTTATCGCGAACAGACAGACATAAAGACGCGGCGGAGGACTTTGTTTTATAATATGTAGTGATAGTGATAGATACGATATATTTACATAGGTAATTATATAGATATGACTGTAGATGTTTGTATACAATAAGTTTTTTAAACAGCATTTTAAATTTTTAAATTAAGTTTAATTAATTAACAAACTCTAATTAAGTTTTTCTAATCTAGAAAAAAAACAATCGATTTTTCTATTTGAGTCGTACAAGTCAACAAATTCGAACGATTTTGGTATAATTTTTGGTCGTGTCCATTTGGGATTTCTTATTACATTTTTAACATTATACACATGCAAATGACCAGAATAATGAGGGCTTAAAAATCCAGATTGATCCCATACCTGCCATAATGGGCATTGAGTGACCTAGAGGCAAATTCCAATTCGACCATAATTTACAAAAAAAAAAATGGCAGTATCTGTTGCGTGTATAAAACCAATTTAGTATAAAATTGGCGTTGATCTCGTAAATTATTTACACTTTTATTTTTTTTAATGTATTTTTGTTCTTACAATGTCATAGTGGGTTTAGAAGACTTGTATCTGGCTGCACTATTATAATTTTTTGAAACAATTGATTGTTTTTACATTGGAAATTAACATAAACCTGGGGCCATACGTTTTTAGTAAAACGTTTTTAGAAAATAAATAATAAGCAGTAAGCTATTTTTTTTATTTAATATTTTTAGAATAAAATCCAAAACATTTTTTTTAAATAAATATTTTAAATGAAAAATGTATGCTGTTTCTAGGGACCATCTTTAAACATAGTATAATTATTTTAAACTAGCTGGTGCCCGCGACTTCGTCCGCGTTGAACGATGAAATACCCTATTTCCTTTCTGGTGTCCCAGACAACGTATATGCAAAATTTCACGGAGATCGGTTTCGTAGTTTTTGCGTGAAAGCTTAACAAACAAACAAACAAACTCACATGCACATTAATTATAATATTAGTAAGGATAGTAAGTTCAACTTTCTTTTAAATTTAAACTTAACTTAGGGGATTATAGGGTGTTTAAATTTGTTTACATTTCTTAATTTGTTTGAATCAACCTACAAACTAAATTTTTTTTAAACATGAAAATGGTAAAATTTTAAGTAATAATGGTGATCACAATCAAAGTTAGTAATGATTAGATCTTTCAATGAGAGGGGGGAGGGGTTTTAAAATTTAATTAAAAATAAAAATTAAATATCAAAAGTTAAAAAATAATAATATAATAAAAATTTAATTTTAATTTAATTAAAATCGGGGATAAAATCTAATACAGGATTCAGGATTTAAACTTTGAAAATAAAAATGATTAATTGATTTCTTTCACCGTTTGTCATGTAGGCTAACTGTCATTTAAAGTCAGCGGGTAACCGAGGACAATGGAGCTGATATAATTATATACCTTTGTTTGTACGGTAAAAGATCCAAACATTAAATAGAAAATAATAAAAAAACCGAGTGCATAATTTAATAAAACTAACATATTTCTAAAAGTAACTAATCAACACTTTACTTGTAGTTGGTGAAAGTTATAATAATTTTATTATTACACTAACCGATGCAACTATTGCTTCTATTTACTTGAAATTATTTTCTTGAACTAATTGACATTTCTTCTATCTATTCATATATAGCTACTAGCACGCATTTTACAGCTAAAAAATAATTAATATTTACGCCTGTCAACAAGTCAACAGCAACACTATTAAAAAAATTGAGGTAGTCGTTATTGCTCTCCGGAAATGATGTTTTATGGGGGCGAGTACGGAACAATATGGAAAGTTGTGTTTCTCGTCGGGTTGAGTATTATTGGGGTGGTTGGTCGGCGTGGGAAACAGAAATGGTAATAGTTCTCGTCACCCCTCGCTGTTTGAAGACACGTGACCCTTCCGGCTAATAGTTATTGTAACTTTATAGGGGTGGACTTTTCGGAAAATTTCATAATGATAATTTTTTCTTTAATTAGGCTCACTCGTTAGGGTTTTTTATTTTATTTTTATTTATAGTTTTAACAATTTTAAGGCGAATATTATTAATACATGTAAAATGATAACATTAAAAACCACTGAGGTTTGATCTTGTGTTATCATTTGTAATTACTACTAAAATCTAACTATATACTATTAAATTCAATTTAAAAAATATTCATTGAACAATGAACAGAGGGAACGGCCTTAATAAGCAAAAGTGCTTACGTCGAAAAGTATTAATTAATTTATAAACATTCAAATGTAAACAAAGCAATGAGATTGTGTACCTTATTATAACGATGTAACCAGATACAACACGGATACAACATACATTTGTATACATTATATTTTTTATATAAACATTCAAACGTAAGCAAATAAGACATTGTGTCACATTATGTTAAGATACTTAGATAAGGTAATACTTAGAAATATGTAACTTTGTAATGTTCATTTGCATAGATAGAGACCTCGATGAAGACGTCCGTGCACAATTTAACGCGAAAGTATCTTGAAAAGTGATGCTAATCGCTAAGTACGAGAAGGAATGCAAGAACAAAGATTACCTTCGCGCGAAGATACCAAAGAGGTGGCTGCAAAAAAGCAAATTGAGTGTCAATGTACCAGCATCACTCGGCGGCCATTGTGAAGCATTCATGTTCATACATTAATATTTATTAGGAAGGGAGGAGAGATCGAGGGGACCACGGATCTGTCTGTTTATTATAATATCCTCTTTCGATTATCGCGTTCGCACGACACGAGCATGAGTATGAAGCCACTGATTGATAGCGATTGTTGATTCGACCCTTATTCAAATCGTGTATTTATTGCTTATCTAAATAAAAACAAATATAGTCGACAAAAATCACAGGTCCCATTAAAATGTACCTAAAGTAGATAAAACAGACATCGAGGGACTCAAACTAAAGACACAAAATAGATTGTATTGTGTCTAAAATGGTAGGTCAAATGTTAACAAAATATAAGTTATTACGTTTTGTTAAATGTTAATCATTATTAACTTGAAAAGTATTATAATTATCAAACCATTAAAAAGTTTCAATGAAAAAGTTTGAACTGTATTGATATGTAAGTTTATAGGTTCGCTAAAGTCTAGATCTCCATAAAACGAAAGTATGAATGTGTGAGAAATTGTCTAATTAATTAAACTAATTGAATTGGCCCCACGCACAGCATTCTGTTTGCGTAAGCTGCAACGGATGTGCGTAAAGACTAAAGTTAAAAAAAGCTTTTAAAATTAATTGAAACTTATTTTACAAACGTTTAAGACACGGACTAAGTTGAGAATGAAGTACGAACACAACTATTAAGCAAAAGTTAACAAAATGTTACCTACACAGCAATAGTTTGTCGGAGATAACTGAAAAGATTTAAAATTGGAATGTTTTTCTTAAATATTGTGTAAAATATGAATAAAAATAAATAAATAGCCGATTAAAACTTTAGTAGGTACAGAATTTAAGTTAACCAATAAGCTTATAAACAAAATGTAGATGTCGCTGAAACATTTTTTTTATCGCTGTGACAAAAAAGGTCTTTTTTGGGCAGTAATTTAGGTACTAACTATTGTATACTTTTTCTTAGAAAATTGTTTTTTTTTTTGTTTCAAATTTTTTTAATTTTTTTAATCTATGTGCACTGTATTTTATCTAAGTTTTAATTTTATTCGAAGAAGTCAAATAAGGCGACGAAAACAACACTTTTCTGCTACGCCTCTCGTATCGTTGATGTGCTAGCATTTTTTTGTTTTCCTCCAACTTGGCGCCAAACTTTGTATAAAGGCTCCCCTAAAGCAACTCCGAACAATAGAACATTTATAATAATAACAGACGTGAGTATTTAAAAGGCTTTTAAAAGCCTACTTTAGCTTTGGTATCTTATCTAACCGTGCCTCGTGCCAAACCCATTTTGTGCTTGTCATTGAACAGGTAAATAAAGCAAGATTACCTCTAATACCGCCTTCCAATCCGAATGGCTAAGTTAAGTATACAGCTATGGAGACTTAAATGAGTCAGATCAAAGCTAAATGATAACGATTTAGCATACCACCTACCCTATATGACACTGGTTGAAAACTGTTAAGCTGTTAAAGAAATATAGACTTTATTTCGAATGTGAAAACGTTGCATATAAAAGAATGCATGTGCGAGTGTTTAAAAATATGGTGTCGACATACGAACGGTGCGACAAAACAAGCAATTTAAAAGACGTTCGATCCAGTGACAATATGTGCGCAAGCGCAATTACATACGTGATCATTTTTATGAGTAAAAAGAGGAAGTTGTAATATTTTTATGGCATTATCGTCTTGTTCAAAGGATGTTCGTTCGGGAATGTTACTTATTCGAATTTATAGTTATTTTATTATATGAGTACTTGTAATATTTTAAGGGAAATAATAAAATCAAATTTTTGTTATCAACATGGGAAAGATTTGGTTGCGGTTTTACATTTCCTGAATTTGACCTACATTACAAACAGAACCGCAAAACGCGGATGTTATTGTTAAAAAAATATATCTATTTTTATATCAACACAAATACATAATACATACCCATTGAATTTATATTATTATTATCAAGACATGTTGTCTTCTGTCCCAGCTTATTTCTTCTAAACCACCCAAGGGATTTAGATAATGGTTTCACTATTGGAAAGAACGATAAACAAGGAATGTTTGTGTCTATAATTTGCAATAATTCGCGGAATTCCTGCGAATTCGTAGATATTTCCTATAATATGTATATCTTACTATCGACCCACTCTCAGTTTCCTTTGGATGCAATTTTTTTTTGCAAATTATACACAAAAACATTCTTCATTTATCGCTCTTCTATTAGTGAAAACCGTACCAAATCGCTGGGTGGCTTAGCATAAATTAGAGGAGACAGAAGCTGAAAGCGACTTTATAATATACAGCGACTATTACTACAGTTAATACTTTATAGAGATTTAAATTTAATCTTTGAGAATGCTCCTCTATAAACATAGAAAAATTAGACCGAGTAATAAAACAATTATGAATTTTATTGCTTATCGAGACGCGATTTTAAAAAGATTTTTTACGACAGGAGAAATCTTCTAAAGATGCCTGTAAACCTGTATAGGTTTAAATACAGCACTCTGGCTGGACTGCTTATTTTTCACAGGGTATATATGTGGGACGTTCACCGAACTAAAACCTTGGAAAACTTCCAGGAATGATTTCAGTTTTCGATCCATATTCCATACAGATGTATTTTTCTTATGTAGTTCATTAGTGATTCAGATAAGACGCGATTCGGCAATGCCTGGGACCGTACTGGATGGACATTTCACATGGGATGGGCCTGTGGGAACACCACGCTCCGTTCCACTAAGGGAAAACAACCGTCACATGTTGCGAGATGAAATCACGGTTATTTTTAAGCGACGATTGTTTTTATTCGTTCGCCAATTGGGGGCAATCAACGACACGTGTTACGTTGGAGGCGTTCGCCTAAAGGCCCATTGAGCTCGTTTATTTCGTCTTTGTCTTGTCTTCACTTACAATCTATCTCTACTACCTACTTTTATGTGTTGTATTGTAATCTATTTTATATTTTGAGTAACTAGACTACTCGTTGGAATTTAACTCGCTGGAACCGGAGCGTTATCATGTTTGATTTTTACCTATTATTACACTGTTCGTTACACAAAGGTATTAAACCATCGAATTGCATTAAACAAACTTTAAACTAGACTAGAAATATTCTTAATAGGTTTTAATTTTATTAGGTATCATATCATCAAACCATAATCTGTTGTGCAAAAAATAAATAAACGATATAACGTCTGACATTTCCATTGCTATTGCACTTTTGCCAGGCGTTAGTTGTTTTTACTAGCTCGAAGAGTAGGTACCTCTTTTTTTTGAATTAAAGGTACCTTATGTCTCTTCCTGTATCCATGACGAAGTGTATGCAAATTTCTTTATGACCGGTTAAGTAGTGAGGTCACGATGAGGCGTGAAAATGTATAACAGAAATAGTAACTTTCGCATTTATTATAATAAAGTATGGTTACCGCTTGTTTGACACACGCGCACACAGTCTATGGTCAAATTGAGAAGAGATCAATTTTATAAAAATTAAATTAATTACGATCGAATGTCGATCACTATAGAATATAGACGATCACTATAGTACATATAAAAGAACATACATACATAAATTTTTTTAGTACCCATAACATTGACGGGGCGACATAGGAACGTGGCGCCGAAACATCTATTTATCGTTATCACATCCTTCAACTTCATAAACAGGCTTTAGTTATTTGTTGAGAAATATTTTTATTACATGCTCTCAAGCTACAATCACATGAGATAATGTGTCTGTACGTTACTGAAGGGTTATCCAATGCTTATACCATATGTCTTTTACAGGGACTGATATCGTTTTCTCGTGGCTACTTTGTTCATTAAACTCTTAATTACTTGTCTTGTTCATTTTTATATCAAAAGCGTCACTATTAATTTTCTTTCATAGAATAGTTTCATATTATAAGTAAATAATAACAATTCGATAACAAACTTCAATGAATCAAATCACAAGCAATATATTATTACGGGCAATTAATTTTATATGATTCACCATATAAATCAGCTGAAAAGTCATCGTAATATGTTGTCGGCAGTTAGCCAACACAATAATATGGTTTCCGAGTCAATTTAAAGTATTGCAAAAAAGTGGATATATATATTTATTTGATCAGTAGGATTGTAACTGGAAACACAACAATAAGTCAGCAAATGGTTGGCTTATGCTAAAAATCAAAGATTTAAATCGCTAAAAATAATATTTACTCACAAATTATACCTAATGCTTAATTATATAAATGACTAGCTGTTGCACGCGATTTCGTCCGCGTAACTTAATAAAATATTTAGCCTATATCTTACTACTGATAGCTTTCTATAGTCTATGCCTTAGTTTTCTGTCTCAGTTCCCGGCAGGGCCAACTTTGGTAATTAATTTTTCAAAGTTGACTCAAATCTGGGAATGGCAAGTAGTTTCAAGCACTGCGTTTCGCAGTCATTAATTTGGGCAACCTGTCTGGCAGCAGTAAAAACCCCTTTACAGAGGACCCCAGTGAAATAAGAGCATAGGTACTGGTACTGGTGTTGGGTTTTGGTGAGTGAGTAAGGGATCTTATCACCGCCTAAGAAAAAAGGGCGCTGACGAACTCCGTTAAGCAAAAGATTATTCTTTACTTAGTTACATATAAATTACAAAATACTTTCATTTCTATTGGATTTCACAACTTTGTTTAGTCTTGGACTAATCAGATTAACAACGAATTGTTCTTTATGTAGGCCGGTATTGTAAGATGAAGGCGTTCTTTGTCTCGCTGGCTGTTTGTTCGTTTGATTAGTTCCCGTAGCGGCAGTTTCTTTACTCTAATTACAGCGGTGGTAATTGTAGGCAGTGCAAGACAACGTTAAGAAAACATTAAGGCACTGTCTGTCTCTCTATTATTTATTCCCCTTTAAATGTTCTCTGTGCAATTAAGCAAAGCGCTCGTATAATTATATATACCTATCATTTTTTTTTTTAAATTGTTGAATGATTTTTCGTGTTATAAATGAAATGATATATTTACATAATTGTGTTATGATTACTTTTTTTTAATCAAAATACATTAATGTGAAAAATATTATGATACCACAACCTGGCTCTAAAATGCCATCTTTGTAAATTTGTAGATTTAATCTAAATATGTGAACTTTGTAAATTGTAGGTACACTTGTATTAACTCAAAAATAACATAATGATTGATTGAAGTTAAGAATTTATAAAAATGATTCCTAGTTTTTTTTAATATTTAAAAAAGAAAAACATAACTATTGTCCGCCCACGGAAAAAGTTAAGTTTAGAAAATCAGCGGGATCCAATGAATAATGCATTGGGTGTATCTGGAATCTGGAGCATTATTACGGGATGGTGCGCGGGCGCAAGTCGTCGCGTCGCGCCGCACGAGCTGCATTTTAATATCCCACAAATCCGTCGGCATGCTGTCAAATTACAATATATATATATATGCCATTGTATTCCTGATATACAGATTTTTGAATTTGGAATAAAAAATCTATTATTTTTATACTATTATTTTTATTTCACACTAATTGTATATTTATTGTTTCATTTTTAGTAATAATATTAAGTATTATTGTATATATGCTATGGCTATTGTCATCCAGTGATTTTGGGACAGTCATATCCCATAGATACTGATCTCAGAATGCTGAGCGCTGCTAATATGTAATGAGACAATAAATTCGCCTAAAAACTGCAGCGTCGAGGCAGCTTTGACAGCGTATTGAAAGCATTATTATAATAATAGGTGGTGCCCGCGACTTCGTCCGCGTTGGCGACAGTGACGCTGCCGCTGCCACAATTTTATCATCCCTCGGAAATAGTACTGTTTCAGATGAAAAGTATATGTCCTTTCCTGTATTTCAGTTGAGTAGTTAGGGCGTAAAAAGATAACAGACATACAGACAGAGTTACTTTATCATTTATAATATTAGTATGGATTGTACGTGTGCGTGTATATATCACCCACAGGCCACTAGAGTAACTTTTTCAATTTACTTCGGAAGTGCTGAAACTGTATACCCGCAGTGCATAATGCATGCAAATTCACTTTACGTTAATAAATTGTCGTACGAGTACACAGAGTCATCGTTAATGAGGCGGCACGGGCCGTTGAAACCCGACCTGTAGCGTCTCGGCCTGTCCTGTTCCAATCTTCCGAGGACCATGTTCGTCATTTCCATCCATCATACATGGTCAACCGACGTAACCCGACACTGACAGCGCCTCTTAAATATTCTTGTTAATTTTCACATGAAAGGGTAAAAGTGCATTTTTATTCAATTCTCTACAGTTTTTACTACTTAAGACCCATTTGGTATTGAACACGGAAAAAGTAACTGGATTCAAAGATTTTTGCATTCGTTGTCCGTATATGCTGATCATCACTTATCTGGTTGCAAAAAAAAGATGCGAGCGGGGACCGACCGATTATAATGTAAAAAGAAGTTCGCGTCGTTCCATAACCGATTGCAAATGGCGAACGCGCCGCAGGCTCGTCTGCGCCATTTATAGCGCTTTGCAATCTCGACTCTTCAAAAATGACCATTCGGGCAGAAATGGTATACAAGCACCTTCATTTATCTATCGTTTGTTCTGATTTTGTAAATGATGGAGATAAAGCTTTACACGACACTAAAATTCGTGTGACAAAAAATACACGCGGCTGCATCGGCTTTCGATTATCTAGATTCCTTCGCGTATCTCCAAATTGTCTCCGTTTTTGTTATCTGCCGGTGAAAGGTTTTCCTTTAAAGGGTGTTATAGCCATTGACGTTGTTCTGTCAGAGCAAAACCCAACAGACATATTTATACGGCATTGGTATTTCTACAAGCAAAGTCTTGCGTGTTTTTCATTGAAAAAATCTTGTAACATTTGGTTTGGTGTTATGTTAATCTTTTATCGTCTTCGAATCAGAATTTCTTTCTAGTTTCTAAAAGTTTAGTCTATTTATATCTATATATTAGAAAATAAATAAAGTAGCTGACGCCTTTGTCTCCGTCCTTTGATACCGTCCAACGGTTTTTTATATTAATGGAAAGAGCGAAAAACGATGAAGGTTTGTGACATAATTTACAGAAAAAAACTACGTCCGAGCAAGCCCGGGCTGGGTCGCTAGTAATTTATAAAGTGTCTCTGGGCTATAAAATTGGAATGTAGGTCTCATATTGCGACTCGTTTCACTACACTACACCATGGCATGAAGTCCATAATCAAGGTGAACGTCGACACAACAATGGGTGCGCGACTAGCGAGTTTACCTCGAATGTATACTGAAGATTTTGCCCGATAATGGTTAAATTGCCTCCATTTGGCTTAATAAGGTGTCCTACAATACCAACTTCTACATTTGCCACCAACAACGCTCGAGAAACGCTTGAAGAATCTAACTGTATAAATCTACATTTAGGGAGACCTGAGGACAAATTTGCGTACGCAGTTTATTCAAACTGGCTAAGGCTAGGACAGCACTAAGGCTCAAAAAGATTTGGCTCATTTTTGAGATATTGAGTATAACTATACTTATGTAGACAACAGTAGTTTGATTTATTGGGAAATCGCCATTCATAGCACATCTCATAAAAATGTTTTAGGTATAAACATGGATGAAAATTCAGAATTACAGTTCCTTCCCGTGCTCGAATGCACCAAACTTTACTTCCCGTCTCGTTAACTTCAAGTTTCATCTGCCACATTGCGTCCTATTTAACAATTATTGACTCCGATCGTGATGTAGGTGAATATTTACGGAGGTAACAAAATACTTGGACATGCGAAAGTTATTCGATACTTTGCTCGGACACGGGCGGACATACAACGAGACTGCTTCATGTTACTACACTTTAGTTTACTTATTTTTTTTGCCATACTTAGTCCTTCGTGTTTCAATTAAAACTTATGACGTCTAACAGCACTTACTAAAAATAAAACAGGCTGTTAAAAAATATTTTATATAGAAGGGGTCAGGTTATAACCAATCATTTTCAGTTCAGTTCGCCATTTCTGTTAACTAGCCAATTTCCTTATTCGTTTTCATGATATTCTTCGAGTCAGCAGTTTTCCTAATTCAGTAAGTTCGTCAGTTCGCCACTTTCCCCATCTGGTTTACATAATTGCCCTATATATAAAAGACTCAACTCAATATAAAAGACTTACAAAACTGTTCAAATCTGGTTCAAATACATAGGTTTTTCTCATTTTGCAAAATGCACTGAACTGAACTGTCAGTGCATAGGTTCACATTTGGTTATGAAATGATTGCCTATTTGCTATTTATATTAGTGATACCTATTTTAAATATTGAAACCAATTTTTCCCCCACCTTCGCATGGATTATATCTAAGGTGATCAATTCTAAATGATTGCTTAAAACTTTACCACTGAAATTCGACCAGTGGATGTTTTTGAATATTTTAGCATTATGTACTTCGTGATTAACATGTTCTGCTCTTTGAAGTGTTAAATCATGACGCCCGGATTTACAAGAGAATTGCTAAGCGGCTTCACATTCACAAATAAAGGCCACGACCACTGGACGCTTTTCACACCTCAGTGTTTGAGCCATGCGTTAGCGTTCACGCCTAATGTGTGCTTACTGCCTACCCTTAAACTTAACGCTTCGGCTTTACATATCGTGTATTTATTATGTACAGCGATTTTTATGTACGTATCGTGCAGGTGATCATTTTAGGATATAGGGTGTTCATATTGGTGTCACTGGCTTTTAAATTACTTACAACAGTTATCCTTGATCCGGAGTACCTTAAGGATTTTATTTTCAAATGAGCATGAAACGTCTTGGTAAAGTTGTAAACAAGCAGGTACTGCGCTTCAAACTTTACCGCTACGTTTTCCACTTCGAAAAGTTGGCGACCTGTCTGACTAAAGTCTTTAAAGACAAAGCAGTGAGCAGTACCAGAGTTGTATATATAGCGTGAGTGGATATCAGAGTTCAATTCCCTACACTTGTACTTTACCCTTTTCTTGCTTTGCTTTTGCTTTGCATTTCAACATAAATATACCCTTTTTAAACCTCTTTATCGTTTGCATTATCCACTATTGCGTAGGTATTGCGAAGTAGTTAGAGTTTTATGTTTTCGCGCCTTAATTACTGTTCAAAAAATACTCACTTTCGCATTTATATGATTAGTTAGTAGGATGTATGGGTGTAGTTTGTTAATAATTTAGATTTGCTTTTGCTTCAGCAAATGACTTTCTTTAATTATTGTGAACGTTCTGCGGCATAGTGACCTTTTTGCTGGTGATCAATCAGGCATGGTTGTCTCACAATGAGTAGAGCGAGTGAGTACGCGTTGTGGTGTCTGACTGCGTGACTAAGGTTCATGAGTGCTCGTGAGTGGAGCTCTATTGTTCAAGTGAAAGTTTACGTTACGAGCGTTTTGCGTGTTACGAAAATCTCGTTAACTAACGAAGGCGACAATATTTTATAATGTCCACAAAACTTGTAACATGGTTAGATATCGAAATTATCCTAATACATACAAATTATTTAAAACAAAGTTTTTCGTTCTTCTTTTGTTTTGTTTTGTATTTGTTATAAAAAAAATATTAAGTTTGTTTACTTGTTTCTCTACCTACCGATCATTATGTAATTTTGCATAACACGTGGTCTGGGATACATAAAAGGACACAGGATACCTTTCATCCACAAAAAACGTTCCCGAAGGATAATCAAAAATAAAAATAAAAATACATATATGCAACATTAAAGATAATATGAGCATCTAAGAAAAAGGCAAAAGCTAGTCTTTAATAATATTTTACTTCGATCAAAGTATATACGAGTATAATTCAGAGTACTTATATAATTCAGAAAGATTCCAATACATATTCTGTTTACCATAATATTATTAAATGACTAATTTTTAGTAAAAATTACCAAAAATTCATGGATTCCAAATGAATACAGTGTAGGTATTCTAATTATAATACTTAGGGTACAGAGCACGTAGATCAAGGAAACCCGCCAGTATCTTTTAAATAAAAAATATATATCTGAACTCTGAAGTAGTGTCATGAGTCTTTTATGGTTTCTTTATTGTCATTATTCAGGAGTTAATCAAAACTGCATTATCTACCCCTTAGTCACGGGTCCTCAGTATGGAAGCCGCAATACTGCAGTATGGAAAAAAATCTTTCAAGTTTCGCCCTGATGATTGATGCAACAATATTAAAACAAAGTTTACATTACAAGTAAGATATTGTACTTTAACGCGTGACCATACAATGGAATATTGTGAAGAGCTATACGGTATAACGTGACAACTTTAATTACATAGCTCTACGAGCTATATTGGAATGACTGGTTTCAATTTGACCTGTCGTAGTGTACATATCGCGTGTTGATCATTGAGCTTGATGTAGGCGGACGTGAGCGCGACTACGGCTTCTAACGAGTTATGTAAACATGGCCCAACGCTGGCCATTGCTATCTTCTACTGACATAAGATATATTAACGACAACCACATTACATACACTACACATTCCTAGTAGCGTGAAATGTGTACACACTCCATTCAGTCAGTATTCTAAATTATATTACGATAAATACATATTCAAGACTGCTTCAAAACTATTGGCTGCTCTTTTCATTAAATTTATTTCATTAAGGGTCACCGGTCACCAGGGATAATGGAGCTGTTATACCTTTGTTTGTACGGTAAAAGTCCCAAACATTAAAAAGAAAATAAAAAAAAATCGCCTATCGAAGGATGCACTAAACCGAGTGCATAATTTATTAAAACATAAAATTATTTCTAAAAGTAACTAATCAACACTTTACTTGTAGTTGGTGAAAGGAGCAGAGGCCCTAATATTTCTATTTTTATTAAGACATCTAAGATTTTGATTAAATTTCTATGTTGATTGACGAGGTTTTCTAGCTTTGTGATAAACAAAATGCTGAATTAATTCTACATTTATAAATTATTCGCGATCCGTCCACAGCCCACAGCTCGTTTATCGCTCTTCCCATTAGTGAAAACCGTATCAAAATCTGTTAGGTGGTTAGACCCAGGCTAGGCTAGGCTAGGCTAGGCTAGGCTAGGCTAGGCTGTCCTTATTTGACTGCGGAACGCGGAATCTATATCTACGATATAGATTAGAAAATTACAATAAATGTACCTAGATTATTTTTTTAATATGACACTCATAAAGCAAATAAAACAATTCTAACTAATCTATTAAATTAAACAATAATTTGTGAAATGACTAAAAATGTCTTGTGTTACTAGCATTATTAAATCAGCCAGCATAAATACCCAAATAGATTTTTTAACTCTCCATAACGAAAGAGTTTTTGGTACTTTTGAAATATTTGAAATTAATATCTCACTATATTTGTATAGGATGAGTTTTGTCTCGGCGCGGCGTGCGGTCCAAATATTTTATTAGCGCGAGCCTTTCGAGACAAAGACATGTCGCCCGCTGACCATTGTTTTGTTTTGCTCCGCTCTAGTGCTTTCTATAACAGGATTCATGTTTTGATATTATCTTTAATACAAATACTACTTTAGCTCAATCCAAGCTCTACTTGAAACACATATTGAAATTATTTTATTTATATTATTAGCGACCCGCTCACGTTTGAAAAGGCATATCGTGTAGTCAGGCAGAACATCATGAAACAGAATTGAAAAAATCCTAAATTTTTCCAGACAGTGATTTAATAGACATAGACGATTTTGGATAATTAGAAGTTATTACACAACAGATAATCTCAATATACATAAAAATCTACTTTCACGTTGTTCGACGCCAATGAACTCCTAAACTAATAAACCAATTTTGATAAAATTTCTTAACTATGTGTAATTTGATCCAACTTAAAAGATAGGATAGTTTTGATTTTGAACCCGGGCGAAGCCGGGAGCGTGTAGCTAGTTTCTCATGAAATTTAAAATAATTCAAATAGGTTATTTACTTAATAGTCTATATATTTTTTTTAAGAACAATAATGGAGTATAATGGCTTAAAACGTAAAATGGACTTTTTATAACAAAGTTGTTTATAGAATGTTACATTTTAAATAAATCCTGTGGTGACAGTTATTGGACAGAGACGGCTGAATCACAATCTAATGAGGCATTCTTTTCGTATCGTGCGTCCTCCGACATTTAGCGGAACGGTTAGTCAATAGTTTTTGAATATTATGACTCCCTATAATTTACGACATCTTACTAATTGGGTCCAGCTCTCAGTCTCATATTTCAAACGTCTCTAATTTGAATAAAAGCTTTGCAATGGCGATTCGAAACATAATATATTCATTTTCAAGTTAACAAACGGCCGAACCGCATTCAAACCTGATCGGATTTTGTCCTCGGGGTGTATTAAAGTTATATTATAAATAAGTCGGTGCGTTTTTGCCATTTGTTTGTTAATGAGATAAACAAAGCTGTGTAAGCGGTTGTAATGTCACGATTTAGCTATCACGGTGGAAGTTAAAGCCAGTTTTAGAGCAAAAGACCAGGAAATAAAGTACTATACACAACTCTCGTATAAATACGTAGTAGTTTAGACTTTGGGACATAACTGGCGGGGCGGTAGGGATTGGGTATAAATATCATATCTCGCAATGTCCTGCTGGGCCTTTTTGTAAAGTTAGTTGTCTCTTGAGGTCTTTCGAGTTGAGTTTTAGGACACAATTTTTTAAATTCTGTAATAATTTTACTAAAAAAAACAAACAGTTTCCTACGCTCTATCATTGAAAGCGCCATCTATTAGATTAAAACTGCACTTATTGCTATTCCGGAAGAATTTAATTACACTCTTTCGATTTGATTCCTGGTATCCATGTGTTATGGCACGTTTTAACTCCCCTAAAGACGTTTTATGCTTAAAAGTAGATATACTTATTCAACGCCTATTCAATAGCGTTTTCGACTTCTCTACAAGTATACCAGCGACCCGTTGAGGTCATGTAACCGGCGTACATGTGCCGAACCCTTAAAGCTTTGCTTAGACGTGCATTTAAAGTACTACTTGGACATATCCAGACTAGTTGCCGGTCTAACCGGCTGGAACCGGTCGTTGTGTAATACGCGAGAGGCGCACGCGCCGACCAGCCCCACTCCTTGCATTGCAAATCAACGTTGCACCGGCCATCTATTATGAATATCTAATTTAATTCTGATCGATCGTCGGATCGTTAATGCGACTTTAATGTCTTATTTGCTTTAATACACCACCTTCATTATCAAGGATTATAATCTGACCTCAGCGACCCGCGCTAACAATTGCTCTTGCTTGAGAATGGATTTCTCCATCTAGCTTCTCAACTGTAATGATGCGGTTACAAATACATCTCTTTTTTTTATATGTGGCAAACAGGCTGAAGGTGCACTTGATGGTAAGTGGTTACCGGCGCCTAACTACACAAGCAAGGGAGGAACACAACTAGAAATTGCCATTGAGAATAAACTTCATCATTTGGGTCCTCAAAACTTAGGTCCGTGCCGTATAGGTAGGTAAGGGGAGGTTAACAATTTTAAGATTTAACACAAATCTAAACGAAGCCACACGAGCATGTTTCAACAGATACATCCAATTTATTTCCTTATTTATAGCTACCAATTAATTCAAAGACGAAGTAGGTCAGCCGCTTGAGTGCTATTAGAGATCATTACGAAGGCAAATGACTCTAAGTATGGTGACCGATGTCCACTACTGTTATTGATAAAAATATAATTTACTAGCTGGAACCCGTATACACAAACCAACATAACATTTTTATATATATACAGATATGTTTAGAAATAGTTATTTATGTGTTACTGAGCAATGAGCAATCCAATTACCAATTTGGAAATCGGTAGCTTCATTGACAAATGGGCTACACTTACATTTACATTTCGATGAAATTTTCATGACACATAAAATGTTACAATATTTCTATGGACTAAGTATTTATTGTTTTAAATTATCAAAGATAACTAATATAGGTATCTTGATACAAACTATAAGTATACAAACTATATAGGTACTATCTAGTAAAGTGATTTTAGGTTTTTTCATACATAAGTCGAGTCTATAAAAAATATAATAAGTGTTTCCTGAAAAATTTACTGAAATGGAACCTATTAAAATAATATTGAAAACAGCATTAAAGATCAAGTAGGTACTTTAAAAGAACTGAGGTGAGGACACATTGTCAGACGTGCATAGCATCTTTTTCAAAACTATTCAAATAGATTTCCATTTCTATTGCGAGTTGATAAGGGAAATAAATTTCTATAGCAGTAAGTAATTGCGAACAGTTTATTGAGATTTATTTCGATGTTGGCAATAATAAATGCGGCCGACAAACTAAATGGAATAATATGAGAGGCAGCGCGTGCCACAAGGCCGGTGAAGTGAAGGAGTTTAGATATCCTGGCCGTATCTCGGCCTCCCGCTCGCTTGTAACCGCGCGAACGAACTCTCCGCTTCTTCGCCTCCATAAGGAATTACCAGTATTATAATATTATACATTAATGGAGTCATGGTGGCGAGTTGTTTGGCGAGTATCGCGATGCATTCGTCACTGCTGCATCGCTGTCATTACCCGATAAATACCAGCGCACGTGTTTTGTAAGAAATTACGAATCGCATTCAACACTGGACACCTCTATGACTACATTCAAATTAAGAACAATAAAAATATTTTCTGTGTGCAGATGCGATTTGTTGTCCTATAAACGACGTATAAGGTTGTGATGGGGGGAGACTTTTTGTGCGAATTCAGTACGATTTAATTTGAATAATATTCTCTTTATTAAAGCCCATAATTGGATGTTTTAAGGGAAAGTATAATGTTTAAAACATACATTACCCATTTCGTGAATCAAATTCCGATGAAGCGTATTGATAAATAAATAATTTATTTGCTTAAATATTTACTGATGTTATAAATTTGTAATTTTAATGTCGAGACCTTGTCAATAGGAAATTAAATATGTTTCATTTATTATTCACTTAAATTCATAAGGTACTTTTACTTCACTACCTTCTATATATCTATTATTGTATATTTAAATATTATACCTTCTAATGGTTCATATAATAACTCACTATCTGCTTCTTTCTGTTTCTCCTCTAACTTCTTCTAAACCACCCTACGGATTTGGATGCGGTTTTCACTAATGGAAGGAATGATAAAAAAACAAGCAACTATCAAAAGAAAAAGTAAGATAAAAACAACGAAGCGTCACTGATATTATGCCACATAAATAATCCTTAACTTTTATTATTTCGTAATTATTTTTAACACAATTTATCGTAAAAAAATATCTTTATTGGCCATTGTATTTGAACCTTAACTTATAGAAATTAGATTAGATCTTTTGATAAATCGACAAATTTGAAACTACGAGTATAATAATTAATGTGTTACAATTTTGGTTGTGTAATCAGTGCTTTTGTAACGTCTCATTAGATTTAAAATAAACAATTAATAACATCGGTTTGTTTGCGAACTAATAATTGTTGTTAGCATCGCTCGAAGCTGTTGTAAATCAAATGATGAATTATTCATTTAACAAATGACCGCTCTGCTCTGTACATCATAAGAAGTATCGGGAATTGCACAATTCCATTTTGGTCCAAGTTATTCGTATGCGGATTCATAAAATAATACAATATTCATGTTTAGCAGCATCGCATTGGCAATAGCCGGGGGCGCTGCCGTCCAAGCTCTGTTCCACCGTTAAATAATAACGAGCAAGTACCGGGCCGTGGCTCCACTGAGCCATAAATTTGTCCGCAGCCCCCGGGCACGCGGCACGCAATCTCAATGCGGAAAATATTATGGCGGAGTCTGGTTCACGAGTATAGCTAGACCGGCCAACTGCACCCGCTGGCTACAACTAGAATTGTTCACAATCTCCAATCACGTGTACATACTACAGATATGGTGCCACTCCTTGCAAGTACAATAAGAATACGTCACCATATATGTATATTTATTCTGCTATCCGTAGTCCTGGGCAAGTGTTTTATATAGTCTTAAGTATGTCTGAACAAAGCAAAAAAGTGTTGAAATGGGGCTGTAGAAAAATTATAGCAATTTGTTCAAGTTTAAGCCAAATAAGTCTATCAAAGTTGACTTGACTAGTTTTTAGGTTGCATCTGCTTTTTGTTATACTTGTATTTGTCTGCTGCGTCGCTTGCATGAAACATGTTATAAAGTAGACTGTTTCCAACTCGAAGGAATACACTAAATGTAATGTATGGAATTTATAATTTTAGGATATACGGCTTCAGTATTACAACACCAGAGACTCGCTCCCGGCTTTGTACGAATGCATTTTTTTCTGCAGATTATTTACACAAACCTTCCTCGTATATCTCTCTTTCAATCGGTAAAAACCGTATCAAAATCCGTTAGGTGGTTTAGAATAAGTTTGCGAAGAAACCGATAGGACTTAGGTATCTGTTCTCGACTTTAGAGGCTACTTTATAATACCTACGTAGGTACAGGTAGATATACAGATTTTATTAATAATATCGATTTTTACGTCTTTCTTATAATTTTGATGCACCAGCCTATAAATATACACAAAACTCTCCTTATATACTAAAGTACGTATATTTTGTATTGAAGCCAATTGAATGCCTTACCGCAGACTCCTTCCAGGCGGTCGGGCATTAGTCTCGGCGCATTCCGCGTTATTGTCGCGGCCAGAATCACGCTACGTTTACGGTAGATCACAAAATCATGAAGCGTTCCACGATTTAATTAAGTATTAAAAAAAGTAAATTAAAAAAAAAAGAAATATATCAAGGAATAAGATGAGCTTTATCAAGTTTTAATGGGTGATAATGGGCTGTGGCATTCCACACTCTCCCAATTTAAATGAAGTGACGTAAGTACTATTTATAAAGAACACAACAACAAAGTAAATATTTGAGTGCTTTAGGGAAGCTTAGGGGAATTTTTGATATGGGTTCCTAGAGTTGTAATACCAATGAGTGAAAGAAAATTATCGATTCTGACTTGTAGAACGGGTGAAAAAAAATAAAAAATCCTTAAATTATCCAGATATGGTAAATTAACAGAGTTAGGAAGGTAAGAAGATAAGGATTGATTCTCATTTGGCTTACTGAGATATTTTTTTTAAATTTACCTATCAACTAATTCTACTAACGGTAGATTGGCTGCTCCAAAGATTTAAATCGAGAGATGCGGCATTACTAGCGAAAGTGTGTTACAAAATACAACATACATTATACTAAAGACAAAAGTATAAAATACTTTGTCTAAACACACTTTTAAATACAGACAACACATTCCTTACT
Source organism: Synanthedon formicaeformis (assembly GCA_945859745.1). NCBI lineage: Eukaryota > Metazoa > Arthropoda > Insecta > Lepidoptera > Sesiidae > Synanthedon > Synanthedon formicaeformis. The sequence goes on from OX243964.1 coordinate 2,885,841, forward strand.
TCAAACGTGACTGTGACGATAGCGACACTCTCAACAAGCAACCGTCACTCACTGTAGCTGGCGTGCAACTGTAGTTGGGTTGAGCGCCTGCGCCCAACCCATTGTTAAGAATTTTCGGTGTGTTTTTAGTACGGCGCGAGGAGATTACGCCGCATCTTTCGATTTGAATCTTTGGGCTGCTCAATGTACAATGTCGCCAAAAATGTATATTATTGGTGGCTACTATCTAATAAGTTATCTACTAACTAAGTTATTAAAGTAGATCAAAGTTAAAATTAATAGGCCAATGAAATCGCAAGTAAGTAAGATTTTAATATTCTATTCGCAAACCACACGGCTCTTTCTCACGGCTGTTCGTATATTCGGATCGCGTTTGTGCGTGAGAAGCACGGCGTTACGCATGCGGGCCTGTAAACACCTTTATTTCGTGCGATCTTTATTTTTATAATACACTATTTATATTTTGCTGATCTGAATTTTAAGCTTCTTCGCCTATCTATACTTATAAAATCATTTTGTCCTGACTATCAACGCACAGCCATAACCAATATACTATGTCCATTCTTACCTAATACATATGCATTAGCTAAGAAAGGACTTTTGTGAATTTCAACTCAGTACGAACCCGTTGCGGGTCGCTAGTATTACATGCCTTCTGAGCCTTTCTGGTTGTAGTGTTTGCCTTAGCGCACTTGTCTTAGAAGTTCGGGTGCGATGCTCGGCTTCAATGTCCAAACTTTGGAAATTAACTTCCTATTTCTCCCAATAAGTCCTTTAATATTATGATGTAATAATCATTTTAAAGTTTGAACAAATTAAAAGCCAGAAAAATGTTCAAATATCCTTTTATCAAGTGGACCGTCAGCCTGTCTGTCGAGTTTAACGTAAAAAAATTCGAACGGATGGTAACCCTAGATATATAATGAAAAATATAAAGTTACAACTTCTGGTGAACGAAATATAAAGTACCAACAATATTGGTATACTTGGTTGCGAAGTCCAAATAAGATTAAAATCTTGTTCTAGATTTGCGTAAAGTCGTCGAGTTCATTCTATTTTATGACTATTGGTTCCTTTAAACTGTTCTTAAATTGAAATTTATAGTTCTAGATTTATTTAGGCGCTAACATTACTCTTGTCTCGATAGACTTTGCGGACCAGTTTTGCGTAACTTTGTCCGGTACACATTTCTAATAACACTTTCAATTTTATATTTATGATCATCTGAATTTACCGTGACATGCTTTTAATTTATTATGTAGTTTTATATCAAAATATCATGTTCTTAATTAATTTGGGTGTTACATATTAAGCAATCGCAAATTTCGAATTATGGTTTTATTTTAGTTTTGAAAAATAACATAAAAGAAGTATATAAATATAGAAACTTATATTTTATATTGTTAAGTATTGATCTCGACAGTATTCTAAATTAATGTAAAAAGTAAATTTCCACGCGTTTATATTGAAAACTAGCTGGCGCCCGCGACTTCGTCCGCGTTGAAAAAGAAAAAAGTAGCATATCCTGTGACCTGTATGTCTAAATGTTTTTCTACCAAGTTTCATGAAAATCCGGTGATTCGTTTAAGAGTTATGAAGGAACATATATACTTACATACATACATACAGAAAAAAATACTAAAAATCGTCAATTTAGATTCAGTATCATGTATAGAGTCTATAAACACGATATCTTTGAAAACAAAGTAACTTACTCCATCACCAACCCTTACAGATTTATTATTAGTATTGATTGACATTTCAACTCCCAAAGCTTATTCATGATTTACTTACATTGTTAGAGTATATAATTTTTTTAATTAGCAAGTTTGTAGTTTAAATGTAATAAATTCATAATATTTTGTATTTATTTCAAAATTGAAGTTCGATTTTATCTATAGTTCGAAATCTGACCTTAGAATTTCTTTTATTTGTCTTATTATTATTATTATTATTATTATTTTAAATATAAATTGCTACTATTGTCCTGTATTTTGGGTTTCTAGTTACAGGATACGATCTGAAAGCATTTATTTAAAAAATGACGCCTTTTATATTAGGGCCACCTGGCAATCCTAACTGGAAAGCCTTTATAGAACTTTTTATTTAGGCCAGGTATTTAGTACACAAAGATTAGAATACCTATAAGTGATTGTTTATTTTAGATGAGCTCTTCAGATTGACGTTGACAACTGACATGTTGACTGACTATTATAATGTGTCAAAAAGTTGTCAGATAAAGCCGTATAGATGCTTATCTTTGCTATCTGTAATGGCGACTGCGTGTAGCAATCCCGTATGGGAAATGGGAACATCTTTGCAGTTAGGATAAGAATATTTAAAAATAATTTCTCAATACATTTAGTTTTAAGTCCATTTAAGAACGATTGTCTAACTTTTTTGTATTTATTATATTTTACATCTATTAGGACTGTTCTGAGGCCTAAGCGCCTGTTTCACAAACGTCAAGTAGACCAAACTGTCATTTAAAGTCACCGGTAACCGGGGATAATGGAGCTGATATAACTTTGTTTATAGGTAAACGTCCCAAAAATTAAATAGAAAATAATAAAAAAAAATCGGCTATCGAATGATGCAGTAAACCGAGTGCATAATTTCAATATAACAGAAAATGATTTCTAAAAGTAACTAATCAACACTTTACATGTAGTTTGTGAAAGAGGCCCTTAATGTTATTTAATATTAGCTGTGTCCTGTTACTTTGTCCGAATTTATTTTAAACTAGAAAAATCTAATCTTTTACTCATTTGAAACCAAATGTAAAGTTTTTCCTAAGAAATTATAGCTTTTACCGAAAATAGTACACCAAATGTACCTATATATAATTTAATAATAAAATTTGAAAGACTTTCATGGCGTTATCAACGGCATTTCGTGTGAGAATGTGAAATCAAAACGCCTAATCAGTAATCGGTTCCCATGCCATGCATTGACACGCATGATCACGTAAAAATGTTTGCATGATCAAATCCTTCCTATCACCTTATCGACGTGTTTTCCCATACGATTCATTCTTTAATATTTTTCTCATGGCCCGTTTATTTACTTAAGAAATGATTACCTTATAACACCACTAGACACAAAAACGGCCCGCTGTCGCCTACTCCATTGATAAAATAATCGTATCAGACTGGCTTCATTTCATTTATCAGTTTGAATTATAAATATTTTTAAAATCTATTGCTTTAGAAATTGTGCATGAATTTCCCTATCTCTAGCTAATCCTTTATCCTTATCCTTATCTGCAGAGGCAGCAACTGGTAGCGATGCTTGTGTTAATAGCCGACGGTGGTCACCTACCATCAAGTGGACCGTTAGTCACTTTCAGGAAGGTTATACCGAAGTTGAGCAAAAAGAAAAAAGTTAGAAAGAACGCTAAGCTGAATTACAGCTCGTAAGGACGATGAGATTCGAGCATTACCGAGGAAAGCCAATATGTGCGTACCTGAGTAAATTTAAATTAAACGGCAGGCGAAACCGCGGGACACATCTAGTAAAATTGATAAAATTGAAGGCATGTTATAAAGGCGCCATCGTTTAGTTCCTCAACACGAACTACACTTTTCATACAAGATTCCTATTTTTCCCCTTTAAACCCTCAGGTTCTGCTTGTATTCATCAATACTAATAATAAATCTGGAAGGGTTGGTCATGGAGTAAGTTACTTTGTTTTCAGAGATATCGTGTTTATAGGCTCTATACATGATACTGAAACTAAATTGACCATTTTTAGATTTTTTCTGTATGTATATTCCTCCATAACTCTTAAACGAATTAACTGATTTTCATGAAACTTAGTAGATAGACATTTAGACGTACAGGACACAGGATAGGCTACTTTTTTCTTTTTCAACGCGGCGAAGTCGCGGGCGCCAGCTAGTTTTGTATATAAAACCACCGTGACGGCGTCGGCGTTGTCGAATTTACCGTTTTACCCCGCTCTCAAGTTCTTACACTCAGCCCAAGATCGCCTAAAGAAGTTTTCACTTAAAAAAATGGTAACCGATAATTTTTGAATTTTAAGGGTAATAATATTTTGATTGTATACGCGTTCGCTCAACAAGTGCAATAAACAATTTAATTTAGCCTCGATACTTTAATACCGAGTTGTATTTGCGGAAACCAGTGAGCACTGTAATTTTAAATTTCGTCAGCATTTACGACGCATAATTTTTTCATTGGTCTCATAAAGGGAGATTAAACGTTATATTTTGTAGACATCTTAATCATGCATGTCAGGTTGTTCCTTAAAATGCTGCCCGAAGCTTGTTTTGTGATTGTTATTAGCTTGGCTGTCTTGTCTGTCAGCGATATTGGCTACATGTGTTGCCGTTTGGCGCCTCAATGACGTGGTCCGGCGCCTGTCTCAGCATATGTTATGCTCGGCCAAAGAGCATTTCGTAAAATCACAATTAAAAACAAACACGGATATTAATTTCATTCACACATGTTTAATTGACTGACATATAAAACACTTCTGTTGTTTTGAAACTCAATTTCAACATTTGGTTAAGTTAATATTGGTTGTATCAGAATTAGGTATATTTAGAGTTCTCAATAACAATCCCACAAATATCGAAGCCTCAAAAAGAAAATACATCTTTCCGTCCGTCTGGTGAATGGCGAACAGCCAAGAACCTTGAATTTGAATTGGTCAGAAAATTTGAATTATAACAAATCAAAATATAATTAAAAATTATAAACTATTAAACGCAAACTTTAAATTGAAACCATACCATCGAAATAATATATCTCTGGCCCATACACGCTATAACTACTGTAATTTGCTGAAGAATTGAGTATCCCGCAGACAACTTGATGCTGCAGCATGCTCAAATATTCTTGATGTCATGAAAATCCACATCAATCGAACCTGTTGAAGTTAGTGAAATTCCCTTCGTCAACTAGGAAATAAATGGGCTAAAGATCTTGAAACGCCGAACAGATCCTCATAAATTATAGCTAAGAATCATCTCGATCAAGTCAGCTTTAAAACACAAAAAACGGATCAAAATCGTTAAATAAACATAATGGACATACAGTTTGTTATGAATGTAGATAAAAATTTAAACAAATCCTTACTATCCTTACTAATATTATAAAAGTGAATGTGAGTTTGTTTGTTACGCTTTCACGCAAAAACTACAGAACCGATCACAATGAAATTTTGCATACATGTTGTCTAAGACACCAGAAAGGACATAGGGTACCTTTCATCGTTCAACGCAGACGAAGTCGCGGGCAGCAGCTAGTATAACATGTTTTTAAACTTCCCTTTGTTTACATGCATGGTCTAGATGAGTAGATGGATCTACTATACAATCTAAAAATCTGAAGAGCTAGACAAAGTAATACTCATCACATCATATACACCTATTCTTTTTTCATTGATCAAAAACGTAAACAAACAATTCAAGATATAGAACTAAACAAACAATACGAACAAATGAGTTAATCACTGAGTCAACTCTCTTAGATAATGCCTAATGTACAAATCCCATCTTTGGAACAGTCCAGTGACCATGGCGACGCTATATTTGTTTACGTTTTTGATCAATAGAAAAAGAATAGATCATATATACGAGTATATTACATGCCCTTGTATAGTAATGCATCGCGAGTACCAGTATCTTAGTCACGTAGGATAGTATATGGGCGATGTCATGCTTGTTTGTAGAGCCAGTTAGTAGCCAATGCGGCCGCACTGATTGGACGAGATGACTTTACACTTACGAGTATATAATATGCCTTATACAACAAGTTGCATTGGAATCCATACACACTTGCTTCGAAGAAGAAAGTGACTGTTTCTTGCCTCTACCTAGAATTAAAGCAATAATAGAAATATTTACACTACCTGTTGCACGTGATTTCGTCCGCGTAAGTTTGTAAATTATAGGTTATGTTACTCGCTGATAATGTAGCTTTTTATAGGTGAATGATTTTTTTTTAAATCGAACCAATAGTTTTTGAGTATTCATTACAAAAATACAAATCTTTTCTTTTTATAATATTAGTAATTATAGATAATAGATAGACTATAGCTATGCCTGCAACTTCAAACGCGTGGTAATGGGAAAAGTAGTAACCTTTTTGTCTATAAACCTATTATAATGAGAAAAATATTGAAAAAAATATTGAAAGTAAGACACGACTCGTTTACAATATTATTTTATGTATATAGATTTTACAGAAACCCCTCGTATTTGTTTACTAACTCGTTAATTTGTATGTGGCAAAACGCCCCTAAACTTTCAGGACGATTTGTTCAATTGTTAGTGCGTATTTTAATTCAGATTGATTTATAAAATGGAGAATAGCAATTACATTCGTAAGGCGTTGACAGAAGGGTCGCCCACGCGTCTAGTTGCGTAGCGCATGCGCCCATTATGCAATCAGATCAATTCAGCACATACGTTATAGGTACTCTGCTCTTATTGCTCGCATCTTACGCCTAACAGATTTCTGCAAACGATTCAAGTCTTGTGATTTATAATGAATCTTTGCCGCCACTACTTCTGAAAGGATTGAGGAATTTTATTGAAAGGAAAAAAGGTATAAAATTTATTAGTTATGAACATAAAATATTTATCGTAGATGTACGAGTATGTTTTGAAATCAACGGATGACTATTAATAATTGAATAAATCTGAATTCTTTAGGCCTATGGCAATAAAGCTTTTAAATTTAAATGTAAATATAGGACTTAACATTTTTATAATTGTTTTTTTGTACCATTAAAATGTAGTAATGTAATATGCAATAATGCAAAAATTTAAATCTTTGCAATAATGTACTTATTTTTCATAGAATGGAAGAATTTTTACATTAGTGCAGTGATTGCTGCCCTTATAAATAAACTTACTAAAACTTTCTTTGTAATTTCAGTATAGAAATCCCGGATAGAATTGAAATAGGTGAAATAGTTCCGGATATATCTATTAAAATATCAACAAACTTATGTACAAAATCTGCTCTCTCTTTATTAAAAAAAACTTAGTTTTTGTTAAGTGTGTGATACAAAAACAAGTTCTTTATTCCACTAGTTTGTGTATTCGCCTTAAATAGCTTTCTCTTTATAGCGTACGAATCAATAATATTTCTTTAACGGTGCCATTGTATGGGTTGCGTAGGTTATACACGTATCGTCGTCATATGAATACAATGGCTATGGACCACGTGCGGTCGAGGCACTGCGTTCGGTCAGACTCGGTCGCCCGCCTCGTCCATTGTGCGATCAGCCATTGTTTCAAGGAAATCCTCTAACAATACTTTGACAATTATATTAAATATTACCGTCACATATAATAATGCAGGATATATCCTCATGTGTATTCTCATTGTGTCGATTAATGGTCTTGGAATTATATAAAGATGTATTAAACTAAAAATCAAGTTTTATTAGTTAAGGAAGCTTACACATACACATAGATCACATACGTAGGTGCCTATCCCGATTGAATAAAAAGATGGAGCTTAAAATTTTTTACACTTAGAAATGACCGTAGATTATTTATTGATAATCTATTATATTGAAAATTGTAAAAATATAAACATTAACTACTTTTTTACGTGCATTTTTGAGAAAAAAAGCGTCGTGATTATAAATTCAGGGCAGGCAGATATGGACGTAGATACAAAAAAGTGATCCTATAGGTTTCACTAGTCGATTTGGACACATAAAAATTTAACAGTTAATATTATTAAATACAGAAAAAAAAAACTTCTGTAACACTTCTGTGAATTGTAATAAAGTATAAATACAACAAAGGATACTTTTAGTATCTTGTTTACAAACTTGCAAGTTAAGTAGATCACGGAACTGCTTTGCTTATTTAAGCCGTTCCTAGCGATCTGGTATCGTGTCTCGGCTCTGACCTAGAAACGAAAAAACGTATCACGACACGGCCTTTGTTCTACGTCGGTGTGCGTTGTGTAGCCACGAGACCTTAAGTCGTTTCGAAGGCCTGTGTTGGTGGGTTTGAAAGCCTATAAATCTCAGTGGTAGTAAAAGCGTTGTATATATACGTGTGTACGACACAAACTCAATAGCTGAGCAATACAATACTGCAGGGCAGACGCGTGGGCAGCCTGCGCGGGCGCACCAGGGTTGAATCTACATTTTTTATTAAGAGAAATGTATTGACAATTTTTCATTAAAATATACTTTATTTATATTGTTAATACTTTTCTCTAATCTTTATTAATATGTGTTAACCGTTATTATATTCTTCGTAAAAAATGGTGGGCGTACATTTTTTTATTTAACTGTGTCGACCCTAAGAAAGTCATTGTTATCTCGCGTCAGGTTTGGGCGAGGAATAAATAAAACATTTCGTAGAAGAGACACACATTTATTTTATTCTGCTGAGGCCGTTGTTAAACCATGATAAAAGCTTTATGGGACCTGTTATCGTGCACTGACGAACTTTCTACGTGATACAAGTATGTCTCTCTCTACGCGTGAAACAGTCTACTTTTTTGACTTTTATTTTACTATAAAATAAAGACGTTTTTGTTGTTTTTGTTTAAGATCCAAATCTGTCACAAAACCTGTTGCAAGTTTGAGAGGGAAACGACATTTTTGCATACGCGAATAATAATAAATTTGCACATCGAACAAAGTAGGTAGTTATAAAAATGCAAAAAACATTATGCCTGTATTGTCATTTTTATTTCATTCTATTTGCATAACTGGTTCCATATTGTGCCGTATTACTTTGCATGAAATTCTTTAATCATTAATATTGTAAATGCGGCCGTTATTAAACAAGCTTATGGCAGACTTTATTAAGTAGGTAGAAATAAATTAGTGTTTGTAGAAAATATTTTAAACGGCAACGACTTTTTGGAATTGTATGAATAACAATGGCGACTAAATTATCTTAAATCTGACTAGTATCATCACACATACGGTATTATGAAAATTTTATTTAATTTAATTTTTAGATTAATAATTACCCTTAAGACTTTTGTTAAAATTGATTCCTTTTGATTTCTACCCTGAGATTTTACTACCATTGTGAAATATAGGTATAAAATTAATATCTGCTGTGGTGTTTTTCCATTCCGCTAAAATATGCAAAACTTTGAGGCAGCTATCAATAAAATCTTTCAGGGTCTTTAGTCCGTTGGTGACCTTCCGGTGTTAGTGAGTTTGAGGTTATGATAGTAACCTACCATCAAGACGTGTACATACTATCAGAATGTCTACCGCCATTTATTTAAGTAAAAACTCCTTTCTTTTTTATATATTCTTTTTATTACATTATTTCTTTAATGTCCTCTCAGCACTCAAATGTCAAAGCCTAATTCGGTTGCGCGCGTGACTTTATTTTGGCGGTGATTTCTTTGGTTAATCGGAAAGAGACATACAGATATAAATCACCGAAAGAGTAAAGAGATGCAACGTTGGAAATTAGGAGCTTTTAGTTCGATATCGGCGCGCGAGTCATTTGCTTCGTAATGGTTGGGGATTGGGGATTGCCTCAATTTGAATCTGCCGTCGATTATTATCTTGCGTCGTTACATTTTGGACAGTAATGGACCACGACCAAATCGCGTGAAATATTTCACGAGCATCTAAAAGGGAATTTATATCATAATCACCGACAGTGCACTCGATGACGATCGATTTTAGGGTCTTTCTGCAAATTTAGGCCAGGAAGGCTACTATATATTTTAAAAAGCTGCCGCTCCTGCCTTAGCTCAGATGCAATTTTTTTATGCAAATTATATATACACAAACCTTCCTCATAGATCCCTCTTTTTATTAGGGAAAACCGTATCAAAATTCGTTGGTTGGTTTAGAAGAAGTTAGTAGAAAACAAAAAACAGACAGGCGCGGACAGCGACTTTAATTTATATTAAGTAACTAGCTGGTGCCCGCGACTTCGTCTGCGTTGAAAAAGAAAAAAGTAGCCTATCCTGTGTCCTGTACGTCTACCAAGTTTCATGAAAATCAGTTAATTCGTTTAAGAGTTATGGTGGAACATGTATTACATACATACTCGTACAATACAGAAAAAAATTCTAAAAATGGTCAATTTAGTTTCAGTATCATGTATAGAGCCTATAAACACGATATCTCTGAAAACAAAGTAACTTACTCCATGACCAACCCAATTTTCAAACAAAAAAAAACAATTAAAATTGTTTTTTAATAGAACATTTCTGTATGATTACTACCCTCCACGATATTTCTATACCAAAAACAAGACAAGTGTGTAAACGGGGAACAAAAATGCCACAGTTAACACTCCTATGTTTAGTTTTTTTTGTGGTTTTTATAAATTGTTTTTGTATGTTTATTTTAGCCTGCACCGATAAAGGTCGCGTTGAAGGTTTGGCCGACGTACGACGCGACAGTCGACAAGGCGTTTTGGATAAGGCCAGGGTGGGGCAGGGTATATACCTCAGGTGTATAAAACATTTTTGGTAACCACAACTAACCACAACAGTACCAATTTTGTTTATAACATTCCTTTTATTTGTTTATCGTTAATTAAAAAAATAATATTATAAATAATTGAAATCATATACTAGATGTTTAATTGATTATTAGATAATAGTGGTTTGCTACAGTGATCGGTTTTCTTATGGATTTTCATAGCAAAACGGTATTTTTAGTGCCATAATGAAAATTTGATATTGTTGGTTCTAGTTAGTATAAAATATTTTAAATTTTGTATCTGTGACTTAAATTAAATTTAACACGTAAAAAAAAAGTACAGACAAAAAAATCTAAATTTATTATTATATTTTTGTAAATATTGACATCGGAAGATAATTCGAATTAAGCCTATTTCTTACAATATTTTACCTACTTGAAAATTTTATATATTTTTTCTCTAATGAAGGGTGTTCGACCCCTGACAATTTAGGGTAACAAAACTTCACGTGTGCTAACTTCTGGTCGTCTCGTTCTTTCTTCCGTATGCAAACGAATTTGAACATATGAGGCACACTTGTCTGATGTCTAGTGTTTTATCACTAGCCACTCATTAGTATGGAACCGAACATATTTCATCGTGACGTCATTAAGGATTAAGGGATTCCAGGAAGTTGCTTAACACTTTTAAGTAGTGTTTGATTTATTTTAGTATGCATAGATAAACAGGAATTATTTTTTATTTTTTTTATTTTTATTTATTTATTTACACACAAAAAACAATAGATGGTACACAGTTAAGGTGTACTATAAACTCAGTTGAGTTTCTAGCGTACACCTGAGTTGTCCACGATAACAGAAATATACATATACAGAATTCTAGCGGATATATATATATATATATATATATATATATATATATATATATATAATATATATATATATATATATCTATTTTATACCTTAAGCTGTATTTACATTTTATAAAATAACTAGCTGGTGTCCGCGACTTCGTCCGCGTTCTCTATAGCCTATAGCCTTCCTCGATAAATGGACTGTCCAACACAAAAAGAATTTTTCAATTCCAACCCACTAGATTCTGAGATTAGCGCGTACAACCAAACAAACAAACTCTTCAGCTTTATATATTGGTATAGATATCGCTGTCGAGCACAAATTTTGATAGGGTTTTTACCAATGGAAAGAGCAATAGACGAGGAAGGATTCATTCTTTTGAAGACTTTTGTTTTGTAGACCTTTAATAAGGTTTAAAAGAGTATTGTAAAACTGGTAAATAATATATATGCACAACAGAAAAACAAGTAAGGAGCAATATTAAGTGTATAAAAATCATTATTAATAACTGGTTTTTAATGTTGTTGCAAGCGTGGTACATGTTAATTATATTTTAAAAATTAATATGCACAGAGACTCACTTTAAGGCACTCCGGGAAGTCTTTAGTTTAGTTTAGTTTTGTGACAGCGTGCATTATTATTTCTTTATAAGTAGATAATAATTAATAGGTAATAATTATGGATTCATGTCAAGCCAAATGTGCGTTCCTGTACGCACACGAGAAAATATTGTTATAATTCATTATATCTACATACATGGTATAAAATATAGTCGCCTCTATCTGTTTCTCTCCTAACTTCTTCTAAAACACCCAACGGATTTTTACGGTTTTCACTAATGGAAAGAACGATAAATGAGAAAAGTGTTGAGGTTTTGTGTAAGTCGACCTCTATGGTACCTATTACATTTAGCGCCTCTTTCTCAAACGTCAAGTAGGCCGAATTGTCATTTAAAGTCACCGGTAACCGGAGTAAATGGACCTGATATACCTTTGTTTGTACGGTAAACGTCAAAAACATTAAATAGAAAATATATAAAAATATTTGGCTATCGAATGATGCAGTAAACCGAGTGCATAATTCAATAAAACAGAAAATTATTTTTAAAAGTAACTAATCAACACATTACTTGTAGTTTGAGAAAGAGGCCCTTATTATTCATCGATACTTGTTTTATGTCAGTAACAGTTCGAATATAAATACAAGAGAAAAATGTCGTCGTTTTGTGTGATACAATAAATACCAATTAAATAGTAAATCGTTGCCTCATTTCACTTCATACATTAAAAAAAAGTTCTGTGTATAATTGTAGAAGAATCGCTAATAATATGCATTAATAATATGTAAAGGCAATTAGATATTCAATCAAAGTGGCTTAATTATATTTTATAAATAATAAGGCAATTTTTTGCTTTATATACTAGCTTATATAAAGCAGTTATAGTTACGGAGAACGGTTGAGCTGTGGGCTTTGTCCTCGACTTAGACTTTGAAATAAGTTTACGAGAAAGTCAGAGGTGCGGCCACACAAGCGACGCGTTTTACATAAAAAGCTTTGTGTTGCTTTTATTGCCCCACCATTGGTCCATGTAAAATGTTTACGTTCGTATCTTTTATGGTGTACCCTCGGTCGTATATTACGGTGTTATGGCGTGTGTGGCGATGTGAGTGGCATGCCGTGCCGTGGGCCGCGCGTGGGCGCTACTCCAGAATCGCGGACATCGCTGCCCACGTGCCGCAGATCCGAGATAGCATTGTCCGCCTCTCGGCTTGTTTATGGGAGCACTTTTAACGATATCGGCTAGAATGACACTTTGATCGCGTGCCCGCAATCTACCGCCATAGCCGCTGGCCGTACTTGTCTTGACTCGGGTTTACCTAATGATTGTTCAATTTTTTTTAAAGACCACAATTTTTTAAGATAATATTTAGGGAAGACTTTCTAGGCACATATATTGATTTCTTTTTTTTTTAGACGTTAGCAAATGTGGCAATTCAATATACCAACTATCCATCTTCTACGTAGATTTAGAAACGAAAATTGTGTTATTAAGTAGTGTCAATAGGTTGTGCTGAATTAACTAAAACCTCATAATAGGGAATGATTTTTTAATTGTTAAAATAATTAAATAATAATTTAGGAACTTTTTAAATTTCATTGGTCTCATAACTCGATAGTTAATTTAATTTCAAATATTTGTTGGTCTGAGGAAGGTTTTAATGAAGAGAAACATTGCCTTGAAAATTGCATGTGTGTGAAGCCGGGTCGTTGGTATTGCAATTAAAAAGGTTTGATATGTTGATAAATTTAATGGAAAAGTGAAATGAAGTAGCCTAATGAAACTTCAATTAGACAAAGAAGTCACTCGGTAACTTTGTACGTTTATAAATTTTGTTCAGCCATTAATAATTTTTATAGCAATTATTAAAATCCCCAAAAGCACTCGTAACCGTGACGGCCCGTACTTTTAAGTAATATTTATGGAGTGGAATCAACTACGACCGGTTGAAACGCGCCGCGGCGCGCGCGCAACGAATACGTAATAAGCTTTCTTTTGACAAACCCTCCGAGCCCCGGTAGCCGAACATACATATCCCAATCAAATTGTCCAAATATGATTAAGACAACTTTCCAATAACCCCGGCTCGTACCTATAAATGTCGGCACCTTATTTTTCTTTTAAATTAAGGAATTGCATACATTTATCTTTATATAATGCTAGCAGCTGTTGCCCGCGTATATTTATAAAATATGGCCTATGTTACTCGCTGATAATTTTTAGGAAAATCTTTGAATGCAGTATTACTAACTTTTAAAAATAACATAGTCTTCTTTCAGCAAAATAGATAGGAATCTATACGATATTCAAGGTACTTTCCCTTCATGTTTTGGGACGCCCTGTATATACATATAAATTATTGAAAAAATTGCACTCTTGAGAAGCAAGCAAAAGCAAAGCAAATAATAATAAATGGTAACAGTTTGTTCTTATTTCCTCATTATATTCTTATATATTATACTCTCTATCACAACAAAATCAGTAAATCAGTCACCAAAAAATTCCTAAGTTAAATGTGATTTTCTTTTAATGTTACAGTGGTCTAACAACTACGACAGAACGTGGTGTCACCCCGGTATACCTTCGGTGCAGAGAGGGCAGCGTATCGTGGATGTATCCCCGAGGGGCCTTAAGGTTGCTTTTTAGGCCTCCAATGCCAGCCGATGAAAGAGATTTCAAAGTATGCGTTCGGGTGATCAGGCGGCCTGATCCACCAGATTTGTTTCATACTTTACGGCTAAATGAAACAGGTAAGTTAGAAACTTAATGATAGTTTAATAATATCTTTAATGATAATCAGACAGCATAAGAAAGCAACATCAAATGATTTTAGTCATACAAGCTATATTTTTGCATATCTTTTTTTACTCAGCATTTCAATCCACTTGAGTTTTTCTTTTATAATTGGTAAACCTTCTTATTTATTTATTGTAAATTTTGTTTTTCCAAGTCTGCGTGGTCTTTGACCTTTAATTATTTAACATCCTATAACAAATAATATAATAAATCCTCTGTAGAAGCATAAAAAATAAATATTAAACTGTTCAAATAAACAAAGGTTAAAAAAAGCTTTCGCGGCAGTGATGGTCTGTTAAAAAAATTTCAAGCAACTCAGTCATTCGATGACCTATGCTATGGTTTGTCGTTGAGTAGGTGGTATATTGATATTTTCGTAAATTTTGTATCTGTGCAATCGCCCCAAAATAAATGTTTTTCTCTTTCAGAAGCCATCGAGCGCTTTCCGGCGCGCTTATTCGTGGAGGGTGCTCGGAAATTAGTGCCACTGTATGCATCCGATGATGGCGATGCTCGCGAGTTGAGGTGTTTCCGTAGCAGACACGGTCGAGCTGCTTTGTACATAGAAGCGGAGCCTGAAGAAGGTCCGAGGAGACGAGAGGCTGTCCTCAAATACGAGGCGAGGCCATTGGAAAGGCGGCATTATGATCCCGCAACTGCCGAATGCAGGCCTTGCAGTGAAGCCGAGATGGAGTTGGCTTTCTGCACAAGCGATTTAGGTAAGATACGAGTAATTTTTTATGTTAAGGTTGGCAGAGAGGCTGACGGACCACTTGATGGCACAAGCAACGCCACAGGTACTGCGAGTGTGCAAATGACTGCGAAATGCAGTGTGCCTCGCCACTACTTAAATATTGCTCTTATTTTGTACGTTTACAGCGCATTGTTGTCGGCTAATCAAAATTATTGCAGAGCTTGCGTCGCAGTAATGAGTAAGGAGAAAACCAGAAGCGCAAGCTCGCTGTTGAATGTTAATAAAACCTTGTCGAGACGCGACCGCATCGCAATTTGCGCCATAATCGAAATTCCTCGCGCCTCAAATTAAATTAAAAACGTTATTATACAGGAATATAATTTTTCTGCACGTTGCCTTTCCAAGCATCTCAACAGTGCGAGTATAATGAACCAACTGTTTGTCATTCGTTGAACTCATTACGAGAGAATTTAAAATTTCTCCTGTTTAGAGAAAATATGTTGAAATATTGTGTGGAAAGGTTTTTGGGTTTTAAAGACTTTGTTTAAACATCAGCCAGGCTGACGGTTTACTTGACGGTAGGTGGCTACCGTCGCATATAATACAAGTAACGTCAGCTTCAATTTTGCTGTCGACAATAGAAGAGTTAAGGATATATAGATAAGGGATTAGGTAGGGAGATAGGAACTCACTCACCGAAACACAACAGCACACGTGCTGTTATTTCACGGTGGTGAGTGTTTACTGCTGCCAGACGGGCTGCCTGAATGATTGCGAAACGTTAAATGTGCCTTGCATTGCCACTAAAAAAAATTGAAATCTTGTGGTTTTGCGTTTTTAAGACTTTGTTGTTGAAACGACCTCAAAATTCAATTTACATCAGTGAGGGCCTGTATGAAATTAGTAAAAGGAGGCACGCAACGCGACAGGGAATCTTTTTACTCGTATTTGATAAATAATAATAGTGGGGAGATTATGTCAATGCATTGCGCCCTGCGGGGCAGTCCTCGAGACAGTCGCCCGACGCTATTAACTGGCTCCATCGCGTTACATTGAAATTTTTGTATGTCATGCATCGTAATTATAGATATACTCTTTATTTGGGCGACATTAATGTGGCCTGCATTGCATTGCATTCCTTTTAAAAAAACATTTTTTTTTTAAATATTTTTGCACTGAGAAACACAAAAACAGAAAAATCAAAATTATGGTTAATGTATCTCGTTATTGGCTTTAAAATATAGCTCTACCTATGACTAATATATGCTGAGTTTTTTTCATGCATCTGCTAAAAAACTGCTAAATACTAAAACCTAAAAAGATTCACTAAAAAACTAGATAATGAATAGTTAGTTAAATAGTTACTTAGCCTAAAAAGTTCGCTATAATTATCGCCTGTTGAAACAGACGGGTGGATGACCGTTTGCCAAACAACATCTAGCATTATCTCTATCAAACAAAAGCTACGAGATACAAGATAGGTGGTGGGACGTTTTACGCTTACTCACGGACCAAGAAAAAAATACGTGCTTCGAGGACAATGGCGACACGGGTGATTAATACTTATAATAAGTCTGAGTTGTCGTGCACTTCATGTAGAAGACAGATTTTTTGTAGCAGAGAAACACAATCGACTCGCGATGCGATGACGTCAGCCTATAATTTCAAACCTATTAAATTGTTGTCTATTAACAATTTAAATTGACTGGCGACACATGAAACAAAGCAACTTGAACCAAATTGGTATGATGAAATAATTTTTTTAAGGCGTATAATGCCATTCAGAGTTTTTACCTAGCAGTTAGGCAGGCACTATCGCGGCGCGGATTTTAAGCAAAATTGATCACAAGGCATCGTAATTTACAAAAACGTATGATAATTTTAATTTACAAATTGTTGCAATAGTTTTATCATAAACTTAGACTTCAATAAAATTGTCGGATGACTTGGTCACCTAAACTTTTTTAAAAATGAAATAAATTTCGTATAAAGCGCTCGATGCTTTATACAGGATAACGGGATCTAAGGCGGGTTTAGTAATTTTGAGAACAAAGGGTATTTTGACCACCTCGTTGGATGAGTGGTTGCCTTAACGCTCTGTTACAGGGTTCCCGGGTTCGATTCCCGGCAGGGTCAACTTTGTAAATGAACTTTTCAAAGTTGACTCTGATCTGGGTGTGGCAAGTAGTATGCGATCTGTGATTCGCAGTCATTTGGGCAGCCCGTCTGGCTTACAGAAGACCTACCATCAAGTCAGCCTATACCTTAACACAAAAAAGAAAATTTAAGTCAAGATTAGCGAAATTCTGAATTATTTTAGTGACTCAGTGAATTACCGTAGTCTCTGATTTAACACACGAAATTCTTTGTCAACAGTATCGCGAGGCATGTTTGTGGGCAGCGAACAGCGAGAGGATCTCGACAGCACTCAGCTAACGCTTCGACTAACGAAGCTGATCCGCGCCACCAATTCAGCTGGCGATAAAGAAACTTCTCACGTCGATGATGGGAATCACAGTGATGACTATTACAGGTGAGCTTTAACAAACGTTCACTTTACTGGTGAACTTCACATTATGTGAAGGTTGAAGGTAGAACTCGCCAAATACCTAACACCCCATAATTTGTACCAACCGATTTTATGTTCCAATATTCCCCAGCCAGGTCTGTAGTTCTGTGTTAGGGTATTATGGAAGAGTTATAGGACAAGTTTTCAGCTTGCCTCAAATACGTAATAATAGTAGGTAAGTAGAAACCCATTTAAACACATACTTTTTTCTATTGGCAGATATGAGACCGACAATAGCATAGAACACGCTTCGCGTCGGCGTCTTATAGTTGGCGATCGTGTGGGGCGAAGCATCGATGCGCATACGCATGCTCACGTGCACGTGGCTGCCGCGTGCGGTGCGGAGGCGGGCGCGGGCGAGTTCCTCGTAATGGCCCGTCGGCGACTCGGCCGCTACTCGCTCGTATGCGCCCCTCGGATCCACGACTGGATCAACGTTGTGCGCAAGAGGAACGCCGAAGGTTCCGCTCACTGCCTACTGCAACACTAAGCTCACATCGAGGACACGCTGTACGAGCGTGGGAACTCAGTAGTATTTGGGAGAATAATGTTCTCTCAACTTACTATAATGTGAATAATCGAAGACAGAACGCGACGCAACAAGTTCGCGACACTTATTCAATTTGCAAACATAAGTAAACATTCGACAGCAGTTCCGATATTTTAGAAAAACCTTTACAGGTACTGATATCCCAATTTTAAATGCTAAGGAGATTACAGTATAGCTATGATGTTTTCTTGAAAAACCTTTCTGGCTTTTATGATGAAAACATTCTGCACATTTTAGAAATTAACTATATATATCGTATATGATTTCAGTTTTTTGTTTCCATGCAAACATTAATAGTTTCGATCAAATTTTGAAAAATGTGTATACATAGCAAACCATAATCGCTGGAGGTACAAATAAATATACACATACCTAACATTAGAAGAGTATTTAGCTGGTGCTTAAGGTGGAACAATACAATTAAATATTAAGTTTTTTTTTTAAGAATTTATCCTATTATTTTATAGTCGCTTGCCATAAATCAGTTTGCTTAGAAGCAACAGAGTTTTGTACAAATGTGTATAAAGATATGTATTTTATTGTAAATAAGAGTAAGCAGGCGTAATCGCCTGCACTGTTACTATAGTGGAATAAATGTGGTCCACAGTGCCAAAATATATAAGATCTTCACATAGAGTAATAGATTTAAGGTTGATCTCAACGTTGTAGATATTTTAATTAAGTACCTATATAAATGTATTTAATACTACAAATAAGTGAACATACATGAACAGCTTAGATAGAATCTGTATCGAATTTAGTTGATTCTTTATCTATACCTAGTTGGTGAAATTCGGAGAATTTTATTTAATAGATTAATGTATGTAAATACATATTATTTACTCATGTTTACTGCTCAGTCTACAGTGCAGATTATATGCATACTTGATTAATAAAATAGCAATTTTATCACCAACTTTTTGAAGAGCAAATACGTTTATGCTCGCGAAAACGAGGGAAAGTCCTCGGGTTACTTTTTTGTCCGTCAAAATTAGATCGCTTCCAAGTGCATCTAATTCCAAACACACGAGGGACTAAGTACCGTGTATTAAAAGATTGAAGACACGAAAGTGCGTAGGAGTCCCTGATAAAAGTTCTAAGGCGTAGTAACTATAGTTGAGCGCTTGAGCGCATAGCACATTTTTGTACTTCGCGGACAGGCGACTTACAAGGCGAAGTCCAATTTCGATATCAGGTCTGGAGTAAATTAAATAAACCCAAATTAATTTTATATATTCACAATTATCTTGAAATTATGTATCACTTGGTAATTTTACAAATTTAAAAATAAATATACTGCCAGTGCTGTAAATAAGTCTTCCAAATGCAACTTCCATAGAAAATAAAGAAATATAAAACAGATTAGTTAGTTACTTTGTTACATTGAAGTACAGTCGGGGTAAAAAAGGATCGTCAGCTTAAAATCGACATTTGCTTGCACCAGGGACAGTCAGGCCATAATTTCATTTCAAGTGTCTGTTCAGTTGTGTTCTTTGTGATTTAGTTTCAAAAGGTACTAAAAGTCTACGACTTGAATTTCAAAACTGACAAAAGTTTTCGTACCCCAACTGTACCTAATGAAGTGACGTTTGAAAATAAGAAGGTAAATGATATTATAAACGACGTATTATTTTTATAGTAATATTTTTTGTAGAAATTCTATTAAGTATAGTGTTCGATATGTGATATAGAATACAATGAATGTATTTGAAAAGTGCCTATTGTACATAAAAAGAGTTTCTATTGTCATATTAATATAGTGTTTATAAATATTAAGTGTAAAACAAAGATGTTAATAAAACAATTTCAAAATATTTAATGTTTCCTTTCATTTATTTTCCGGTTATTACCTACGATATTTAATTAAAGGAACCAAAAACTTCCGAAGTTCGAATAACGGATATAAGAGTACCTACATTTAATAGTTAACTACTAACTATATAATATCTAAGTGATGTAATATTAAGATATACACGCTATACTACGAAGATATACTTTTCGTCTTATTTATTCAAAAGGTTTAAATTTAGGATGATGGCTTGAAGTTTGACCATAAAGTTCGACTAGCTGATGCCCGCGACTTCGTCCGCGCTGAAAAATAAAGGAAAAAATATCTTATTCAATACTTCGTCACAAGCAGAAATTTGTAAAATTCTCGTCGCTATGAATCGGTTAGGTAACAATTTGTAAGTAAAAACTATAATTTAAGTACCAAATAAAACGAAAAATAAATATAGCATTTTATTTATTGGAAAAAATACAACTGATACCACATAGAAAAACTACTCGGCACGGTTTAACTCTTAACTATATAATATCACATAAACACATCATATAATTTTATAAACTATATACACAGACAAAGTTATCAATTATTTGGTACAAACCGTTTCGTTACACCCCTGAACTCTGATCCATTCAGAATTAATATTTAAGAAATTTATATTAACGCTTTAGTCTTCTTTCAAACAACATAAACACAACATTCTTTTTGTAAAAAAATAATAAAATAAAATTTTCAAATGCCAATATGCGATAACTAAACAAGATTAAAAATATATACAAATAAAATTAAAAACCGAAGTAATTGTCAACTTAAATAAACTTTTTTTATAATATTACATAGGTAATTCGTTTAAATTATTGGCTAGCTAAATGATAAAATTATACATTAGGTAATTACATTATGATATGTGGTAGGTATATGTAATGGCTTACACAATGGCCGATGTTGGGCCAATACAGGACATGGGCATTGTGTATTTAACTTTTTTTTATTATTACAATTTAATTTTTTTTAAATGACTTTATTGGGGCTCACACTTCTACAGTTGATTCACTGAAACGAACTAATATAGCGCTTTCTCTTTCACTTAATTCCATACAAAAAACAAGGACAGCAAATCTTGAGTGGGCGTATTAAATAGTAGATGAACGTTCATTCTACGCTACTTTTAGCTTTGTAAACTATAATAAAATATTATAGTAATACCTACGTACTTACCCACAACCCTACACTTTTTATTTTGTATAAACTATTCTAGCTATTAATTGTTGTGAATTATTTATTAATTAAGATAATATACATTTGTGTTCCTGTTATAAACGTTAAATGAAAAATATGCGTTAGTTAGTTAATATATGTTAAACGTTAGTTAAACGAAATTCAAACCTTAAAACAAGAATAATACAAATTAAAATTAAAAAACTCAGTACAATAACAGTGAGAGCGTCTCAACAGTGAGAGTTCTACGAACAGACTAAAAAGTGCATGTACTGTGTACACTCCGAGCGCTTTATCTCCCTATAAGTTCGTTTCAGTGAATAAGGATTATATTAGTTTTATGCAATATAAAAATGACTAAACGTGGTTACTTTGTTATCGAGCCAGGCAGCAATGACGCATGCGCGTCGGCCTATATTGGCACATGGCCATGGCATGGCCCATTGTGTACTGGAGCCATATGAAAACTTTTGAAACTGATTGAACTAATAAAATTACTTTCATTGAAATGAACAGCGGAAACAGAATAGAAAAAAAAATGACATCAGAATAGAGAAAAGAGAAAAATTTAAACATTTCCTGTGTAATTCTGAACGAATTAATTTACGGCAATGTTTCATATAAAATTTTTAATTATCAAAAAACATAGCTTCATCAATCAAATATACCCTCCCGATTATCAAAATTCACGCATCCAATGAGCAATTTTTTATCAGCCTTTAACACTAACATACTCCAAGATTTTTTCACTCCCATTCTCCAACATTGTTAATATAAAATTACAACTTTTACAAAAAACCTAATTCAAAATTATTATTCCGCTATTGTTTCTGAAGTGATTTTGTAAAAAAAATCCCAAGTATTTATTCAAAAATAAATCAGTCGGATTCAGTTGTCGGTGAGTGTACAAATGATAACATTGAAAATTTTTACAAAATAGTTTTACAAATTTTATACAACTCTTTGCAGTTTATTTAAAATGTGATGCGTTCGTAATAATTATTATAATTACTTAATTGTGATGTTTCGTTTGTATTGTCTAAAAATGCGGGTTCGATTATATATAAATTAACGTGTGATCTCTTATAGTTAGGAGCGTTGTGCGTCATTAAAAAAAAAAAAAACAATGAAATCCTACAACTATCACATAAAAACTTTAATTGTACCTAAAAACTTATATGTAAATGCTTCTTTTTTAAAACATGTAGAGTGTCACGAATTCTAATACACAAGGGATGATCACATAAAAAAAAAGAAGAATGAAAAATCTAGTTCTTATGCACGACTGTGGAGCCTATCTATAGATAGACCTTTAGATATTTTTGACGTAAGACAGAGAAAATGATCACAAATATTTGACAAGGGAAATGCTTGAAAAAGGATCTTGAGGGAAAATTTGTATGGTTTTGTCCCTGTCCTTAATAGTGCTTACTTTGGGGGTTTTGGTGTGTTTAGTTCTTTTGGGGCTTTATTTATTTATTTTATTTTTATGATGTACATTCTGAACGGATGTAACATTGGAATTTAATGTAGCGAGAGTCCTAATTGAGAGCGAGTATGGCTCTAAGAAAACCCTACACATTGATTTATCGACTGTGGAAACAATTAAAAAAACCGTTATTTATGGAGTCTGAAATTATAAATACTAAATGGACGCAAAATGGAAAAAATAGCAGAGGTAATCAAAACGAAAGCAAATATAGACCTAAAAGTATTGTGCATTATTTTAATGTTTTATGGAAAATTCGCACAATTCAACAATACATTATACAAATATGAATAATATTATCATCAGACCATGTTCGGGCAAGTATATATACATATATTATATACAATATAATAATTTCTATATAAATTTCTTGTGTAGTAGGTACAAACGGGAAAAATTTCAACACTTTGAATGTTTAAGAAGGTATTTACAAATGTTTGTTTACCTAGCCTAGTATATAGATCTATTTTTACCTAAATATTTAACAAATTTTCAAATAAATAAAAACGAATTTGTTGCAGATTGTGGTTTCATTTTTTTTTTATCACTTTTCACATATACTATGAGTCAAATTAAGTCCGAAAGTCAGTCAAGATAATTTCCGAGGTATATGTATATGAGAAATAAGATTGTTTATCATTTGCAATAGAAATTTCAGATAATATTCTTCTGTAATGTCAAAATAATAGAGCTAATAAGAACACATTTGTATAAATTTAAACAATGTCCTGTTGATATGATTATTTGTATCGCTTTGTTCATTATGAGTGAATGGTTCTGTTAAGGGTTTCTTTCACTATTAATAAATGTCAAGTTTTATACATAAGAAGATTATAAACTATATTAAAAGCAGTTTTGATTTTCGTCATGAAATATGAAATAGAAAAAAGATGGAGCCAAAACAACATTAGTGTACTAAAATATAGTTGTTTTTATTTTACGTATATTTTTATTTTTTATTTTTACAAAAAAAATTGAAGTTAGATAATAAATTGCAAGAATAGCTCACCCTATGCACTGGTTATTGGGGCAGTTGAGTGAAATGAAGATTTTTTTAGTGTTTATTATTAAAACAACTTGTGGCAATAGATGGCGCTAATCAATTTTTTTATTACGTATAAAGTTTTTGAAGCATCGAAACAAAGATTAGACGATTAAATAAATGTTTTAAAATTAGAAAAAGTACAACCGTAGTTATTTTCTTAACTATTTACGTATTTACGGATCGGTATTTTTTAATTTATTCCACAGAAAAACGAATATTCCACAGAAAATATTGAATATTAAAAATAAAAATACATAACGGAGTTGTTTCAAAATGCTTTTTTAAATATCATTATAGATTACAGCTTTTGTATTGTCAATTACGTACGTTACTACAATATACTGTTTTATTATAATATGTTATATACATATAATATAGATTTCATTATTTACTTAATACTGTATTAAGATATTTTTATAAATATAAGTTTAATTTAAACAAAATATTATGACGTCCAGAATTATCCGCTTATTTTATCATCGAGATGTCAAAAGAAAACCATATTTCTACTCATGTTTTTTTTTTAAATTCAGGTACTCAATTTATTTTTGAATATGTTTGTTTGTTACGGTACCAAAAACCTTTAAATTGCTTTAAAAAACTCTAATCACGCTAGTCGTTAAGGATTACAAAAATATATGTTTTCAGTAGTTTTGATGAAAAAATAGACCTACTAACCCCACAGACATAAACATTAACAGACGCTATATGCACACTGAATTTTATGATTTGCGTCTCATTCTAACTTTAAATGCTCTTGCATAGCCAAGTGATACGTCATCAAATGTCTTTAACACGGCTATAAAGTGTGCCTATAAATATGTTTTTATTTTTGCTTTCTGTGTCCTGGTATTTGTAACGGCTGATGACAAAAACGCTTCTAAAAAGTATACGAAAACATACTCGTCCAATCCGACATCGTCAGTTAACTCAATTAAGCCAATTTGATGCATTGGTCATGCATAATGGTCATGCAAAATGATACCATCTAACTGGCTGGCATAAAATAATTTTAACAATATGAATCAATATAAAACTCAATCTGTTGGTTCCTTATATGAACTTAATATATAATTAAGGAACAATCTTACAAAAATGCTATTTAGAAGCGTTTGAGAATCCAATCTAGTCTGTATTTACCCTTTCACAATTAAACTCAAACATTTTTTACAATCTACCCACATTATAAAAAAGACTAAAACTGAAGTAATACTTAGATGCGTCACTCGAAGTGGACCGGAGTGGGCGTCATGATGTCTATGACTATGTCCTCCATGTTGGGCAGGACGAGCACCTTTTCAAACTCCTTGGTGAGCTTCTGCTCGATCCAGTTGGTGATGTGGGCGAAGCGAAGCGACCTCGCGCCGACTGCGGGCCGCGCGCGTAGCAACAGACGGGGGTTGGTCCTGAATCCTGCCCACAGGCGGTCGTGTGGCGGCGGGGGTAGATTTATCGCCAAGCGACCCTCGAGGGCCGCTACCTCGACCTGCAGCTTGATATCCGTGTTCGACAGACCTTCCATGGCCCGCTTAACGTACTTGTAGTCGGTCACCTAGGCGACAAATTAATTGTTGATGAATTAAACATATTTCCTATCGCATTGCCTTCGTTGCAGTAACTTCGTGCAAAGACACACAAGTGTTACAGGAATAATTAAGTCAATATTAAGAGTAAAATATAAATGATACCTGTTGAAAGTATTTGTTTGTAGCAATTTTGTCAACCATTCGTAAAAATTTCTTCTTTGAAGAGCCTCCTTCTGGATTGCCTCTGAAATTTTTTTTACAAAATTAGTTTGGCTATGTATCACTACGCCGGACCGGCGAATTTACCTAAAACTGGCGTTTACCTAAAGTTTAGTTTCAGTATTCAGTTTATTCACGTCATGCTGCTAATTTCAAAGCGATAGATAAGGATGCTGGTGAGAGCTCGTTCTCATTACTCACATCAGCGTTTCTGCTAAAATGTCACTAAAATCGGCTTCATATAAATTGTGTACTGGACTTTTTGGCAGTTTTACCGGCCTGCTAAATTCACCGGACCGGAGTAATGTCAACAAGCTCTTACAGTTTTTATTTAAAATTATACTCCACTAACTTCTAAACCATTCAACGATTTTTAACTAATGGAAGGAGCGATGAACGATGAATAGATTTATGTATATTATATAATTTGCAGAAGCTGTTAGGTTAGTACTTTTGTTGTAGGTTGCGCTCGGTGTGGCAAAATTTTCCCCAAGGTACGAAGGGCAGCACATCATAGCTATGGAAGCTAATTGTTAATAAATCTAGGGAAAAAAAATGCAGAAACCGTGGGCGGATCGCTAGTTAGTTTACATAAAAATGGGACTATTGCTTACGAAGGACAAGAAGCGTCCACTGGTGCGGCTGGAAGACGCTCGGCGCTGTCCACCGGTTGCAAGGGCGGACTTTCGTCGTCACTGCTCGACTCGGCCGAGTCCTCTACGTCCGAATCGTACACTGCTGGCTTACGTTTCTGTAACATTTTTTTGGTTTTGTAGGAGTTGTCATGCTCCTAGCGCTTGATTCGTAAACCAATATTTTTTTCAACCGACTTCCAAAAAAGGAGGAGGTTCTCAATTCGACTGTATTTTTTTTATGTTTGTTACCTCATAACTTTCGATTGAGTGAACCGATTTTGATGATTCTTTTTTTATTTGAATTATTTATTTTTAATTTGAGGTATTTATTTATTATTTGAGGTATTTGTCGTATATATACTCTGGCGGAATATAGCTCTGGCGAAATGGACACGAAAATAATTGTCGGATAAATCCGACTCTGGGGGCTAATGGACTAACAAACGGGTAGAGCCCGCGCCTAACAACTATCGACCTGTGAAGTTTGTTCAGAACAAAAATTATTTGCAGCTTTTGATTTTGTTCAAATATTAAAAGAGCCCAATAGGGATTCTAATTTTATGGCCATTTTGAAATGGCTCCAACGTACAACTCTATGCCGATCGTATCATAGATAAATGCATAATTTGGATTTACCCTTAGAGCTTTGTCTGTGAACATATTTTTCTGTATAGACTGTTTGCTTTCACTCTCTATATGGAAATTTTCCTCCGCTTCAAAAAGTTGATCTTCTAATGTCAAATCTGCAATAAAATTAAATAACTCCAGTCAGTTAAGTGCTTCGTCAATCAAATCAATCAAATAAGAAACTCGATACAGAGGACTATAGAAAATGCCAGTGAGATCGTCGCAGTATACTTTACACTTACGTCACCACTTTTTAAACCGTCTAATTTTAGCTCACAGTATTGGCACTCTCTCTGGTTTGTTCTCTATTCTATCCGAGGATTTAATATAATCTCATGACTATTAAGGATTAAGGCCCTCTGCGCTTAATCCTACTATGGTCGGCAGCACCCTAGCAACACCTGTGCCCTTAATCTGTGTTATTGGCGACTGTGGCCACCTACTCTACTCTATCTGAGGATTAACATAATCTCAAGACAATTAAGGATTAAGGTCCGCTGTCCTTATCCTTGATCCTACTATGGTCTATCAAGAAACAACAACACGTAAGTTTTCGTGTGTATATAACCAATATCAGGGCCTATTCCCCTTATATCCATTAATTAAAGTCTGTGATTCGTATGCTATAGAATTAAGGCACTCACTTTTCTCCTTGAGCTTCATGAGGTTGATTTGTGTGAGGATTGTGATGCAGGCACCGCCGTCATAGCGCAGTTCGGCATCAAGCCACAATCCGCGCGAATCGGCCGCGGGAGGCCAAACGCGGGCCACTAGTGGACAAGCTCCCGACAGCGACAGCTCCGTCACCGTTAGCGGAGACATGAAGGAGGGCAACTGATGATCAAAGTTAACTCTTAAACACTTATCTTACAGTACAATAGGAAATATGCATATATTTAAAAAAAAAAAAAATAGTTATATGATACGTTATATCGTTATATAATCGTAAAAAAATATCCGGAGCCGAAAAACTAAAATTTTGTAACAAAAAATGTTTAAAATTAACCAATAGCTACGGGCACCATCAAATTATTACTACAACATATAACACGCGTGCCATACAAAACACAACCAATTTTATGGAACATTTCAAAGTGACATATGCGTAGAGCATGAACTGTCATTTATAACAAAACAAACATAATAATAAGTACGTAATTTAAAGAAAATATGACTTTACGTCAACCCATTAGAGTTTAAAATGAAAAAGTAGAAGTTGATCGTTACTACCTTTTACCATTGACGCGTGAAGGCAAGAGCCGCCATGATTCTGTCAAAGGCGTTCTTTTTATGTTCCCCTTTGGCACTTGTGACGCAAATTGCATTGTAGTATTTCGATGACGGGCACTTTAAACACCCGTCATTTTGGCGCAAAAAACTACGCGTTGGTTGACAATGTCATAATAGAATTTGACGTCACATTCGATCAGACAAAGTGTTACGTTTCAAGTAATTTTGAATATCAATATTATTTTCTGCACTTTTTAATGTTCATAAATATATATTTCAATTAGACGCACATTCCCTATGCACTTTGACGAATGTAACATGGTCTGGCGCTCAAATAGAGCGCTGGAAGTCTGTCGTGGAAACGAGTCCTCATATATTATGTAACCGTACAGTTGCGGAATGGATATAAACAATATTTTAAATCGGGACGATTTTATTTGGTCCTCTAAGAACTAATTGGTCTATTTTATATGAACACTTTTAAAAATAAATGATGTGTTTTTTTATGTTTAATCTTTATATTAATTATTGCGTCTATATCAGTTGATCTACGGATAAATTATAAATGTACTTCATTTAAGGTAACATAATAATTATGTTTAAACACACTCTTTTAATATTTGGTATACAAAAACAGTATTTGATCCTCTTTTTTACTTAATGGGTCTTTAATTTTGTTAATTTGATGATTTTTATATCAAGTTTATACAGTTTATATTTATAAATGAATGTAACTTTTTAATGTCTGGGAATGAATGTGACAAAGTGACAGGATATACCTTAAGCGTGTGCAGTTTCCTTTGTATCCGGTTTTGCACTCTGGCCAGAATTGACTTGTCGCGCATCACGTCGAACATGAGTCGCGCGAGGGCCGTGTTCACCCATTGCACGGAGCCAGGCAATGTGCGACACTCGCAATCGTGGGACGGATCTTTCGGCTGTAGATGAGTTACCAAATTGATTGAATTATTTTGTACTTGTTAAGAAAAAAATGAGCAAGTCTGAAGCTATGATGTAAGTAAAAAAAAGCTGAGAATGGTGAATGACTATTAACTTATGAATGTAGTGGTAATTTAGGCCAACATTCCGATAAAATAACCTTGTTTGAAGCTATATAGTTTTTATACCGATTTAAGTTGCTTTAATATTTTGATAAGCCAATCATTTAATCTATTTGAAGAGGTATGTCTATACCATAAGCAATTTTGTGATAGGGAAATGGGCTCTGGTACTGTCTAAAGTATGACTTTACTCACTCACCGAAACACAAAAGCACACGTGCTGTTATTTCACGGTGGGGGGTGGTTACTGTACCCTGCAGTGTACCCTGCCACTACTTACCAGATCCAGACTAGAGCCAACTTTGAAGTCCAAAATTGACTCTGCCAGGAATCGAACCCGGGAACCCTATAACAGAGGGTTAAGGCAAGCACCCCAACTACTCATAGTCAAAATGACCAATTCAGAAGAATCCCAATGAGAGTGAGATCTGAGGCTAGGGTTTAAATGAGAATCTACTTCTAAATGTATTAGTTACAATCAAACGACCGAATAAATGTGAGAACGACTAACTAAAAAAAATATAATAGATCTAAATATAAACTTCTAAAGTATGACTTGTAATTATAGACCTACAAACTTATTACATTGTATTGATTCTTCATTGCTAGTCAAAAGCGACAAGAGACGCCATTATGGTTTTATCTTGGAGATCTATAATTTGAATATATCTAAATATTTTAAATTAAAATATTTCTAAATATATTTCTATTCTATTGAATATTTCATACGAGTACAAACATTCCTCTTCCGTTTATTTTTTTCTTTTTCATGCGGCGACGGCTCTATTTGGCATAGGACGCCAACATCCGAAGTTTGTTTGTTACTCATATCGTGACTCTGTTTTAAACAACGATATAATGTAAGGAGCATTTTTAATAATTTTATTTTTGAAAAATAAAATTTGAAATCGGTTTCGTTACTTTTTTCGTTACTTTCTAAACGTTACAAACTATACTTTAGCATGCCTACTTAATGGCAAATGTCTGTAGCAAGCAAAACTGCTATTTGGATTTCGAGTGCAATATAAATGTACACGTTTGCAATATGAACTAAGATGTTCATTATATGTTTGAGTAGTTCAACGCTTTTCAAAAAACTCTTGATTACTCGGCCGTTAGCCTATTTTCTAAAAAAGTTTTGCGCCTATTTGAGCTCTAGAAACTAGTTGAAATACTATTTCAACTTTCGTGAAAAGTGGATAAAATTGCTTAAATACCTGTATAATTTTAAAGAGATATGGCCAGAAGTGTTTCTCATAAGAGTCTAGGTCAGGAGTGAGTAAGGGAGACGGTATCTTGCTCTCTGATGTGGACGAGTCTGTAACGTTTGATGCTGCTTTGCCCTGTAAAGTTATAATAATACTTCGGGTAAATTAATTAAACCACTTTACGTTTTTATCTATAAACAATACTTTTATCGTCCGACGGATATATCAGAACTAAAATTCACACTATAAGATGTGCGGACACACGACGAAGACTTCTCTAATTCGCGAACGCGTTCGTTCAACTGACTGATCCCTTTCAATATCATACCACCGAATGAATCTGAACGAATGAACACCACTTTTTCAAATGTAACAGAGTACTTTTTCAATCAACTTTAGTCGACATAAATAGCAGACGCTAACAATATGGATTACCATAATAAGCTTTGTTTTAGGTTTATCTCGTAAATTAATGACTTAGCTTTATGATTTTTTTCTACTATTTCCACTTTTATGAATAAAGTAGCGATTTAATTTATAATATGTCGATGAACTATATTAATTGATTGGATCTTTTCATATACTCAATACAAAAATAATGCTATGATTCGTTTGTCGGTAGAGTTTTTTTGGTCAATTTTTACGAATTTTAAGTTATAAACTGAATAATTTTAAGTTATAACAGAATAAAATGAACTACGTGCAAAGCTCAGCTAAGTATCATCGTCTGGGGAAGTATTGTGTGTCTTCAAAGGTGCTGACCGTTGTTTTAGTGAATGTGATGTCCTTCTCGGCAACTTTGTACAAGGCCATCTCGATGCCATCCTTTGTCTCGGCCAAAGAGTCGTTGGCGCCCGTCTTTTCATCGGCTGTTGAAGACTCGGCCGACGCTGCGTTTGCCTCTGTTATCGCTATCATTAATCTACGATACCTGAAACAACAGAGAAGAATTGGGAATCTGTATAAAAAATCACAACCAATATTTAAAACAAAAAATAAAAATAAAGGAGTACTGAAAAATCATTACTCAATATAAGAAATACCTATTCAATTAAAGTTTAGTAATGCCCAGTTTAGTAGTAGTAGTTACTGTATATACTGTGTGAGCATTCCATTACAATGAGTATATAAGTATTCAATGTTGAGTTAACCTTAATATTAAGCTGCATTTGTAGGTGTATAGGTACTGTATTTGTAATCGTTTTAGCTGGATGACCGGCTAAAACGATTTCCAATAGTCAGAAACAGCCCAGAACAAGTGTCGGCCCTTAAGGAGTTGAATTTGCCACAAATTTAACGACCGGAATCAAATGAAATGTGTGTTTGCCAGACGCAACTCTTTTTCAAGATATTTATTATCGCATTTTTATTTCCTTCCTTTAGTTACATTCAAAAATAGAGTCCAGACAAACAAGTAGGCAATGAAACTTAGGTGAATTTTTTGCTGGGTCAGTTAAAGGTAAATAATATTGTTAGATATTTCCCATCACTAGTCAAATGACCAACTGACAGACGTCAGGATCATGTTCATTCGCGAGCAACGCGTTTCGTTAGCAGCCGACCATGGAGAATGAGCTATACATGAGAAAGTGTTCTTCGAATACGCTCAATTAGGCGGCGCTGTAGTAACACCCATGTGAGTTGGTCTCCTTTACCTCTACCCTCCGTACAGCCGACATTGAGCTCTCTGTCAAGTAATTAAGATAGATACTCAGTTATTGTATTATGTGCAAGTAAAGTCTCAGTACTGACCACTCGTGCTTGTCGCGGCCGGTGCGCGCGAGCAGGTACAGTCGCGAGTGCTTGTTGGCGGAGTGCTTCACGTGCACGCTCCACTCCCCTTCCGCGGCGCCCTCACCGCCAGTCTCCGTTTCCTAACGACAATAATCGTCACATTGTATAGTCGCGTTCATTATTTAATATCTATATACAAGTTACAAACTAGCTAAAATTAAAAAAAAAAATTAAACTTACCTATTAAAATGTAACCAACTATCAAAATTAACTAAATAAAGTAATATGTAATAATACTAATATTTACATATCCTACCGATATTATAAATGCGTAAAATTTGTAAGGGTGTATGGATGTTTGTTATTCTTTCATTCAAAAAGGCTAACGGATTTGGATGAAATTTGGCACACGGATTGGCACTTTTGCCAAAAAGTGTTAGGTTCCCGAGGGATCGTCAAAAATAAATAATTGGGGGCTGGAGCAAAAGGTAAGATTTTTTACTCAGGTGTAATATTTTTCAATATTTTACGCAGACGAAGTAGCCGCACTAGCTAATAGTCTATATTCTATTCTTACACTTGATTCAAATAAGGAATAACTTACGGCTTCCTCCAAGAAATCCTTGAGCTTGGAAAGTTCATTCTCGTCCAATTCCTCATCAGCATCATCTTTGGTGCTACACAGTGACTTTGTTGATTCCATCTCGACCTCTTGAGGTGGGGAGTCGTCCTGTTGATTCTTGTCTGAATGACTCTCCGGTTCAGTGCAAGTGGACACATTGTCTGTCTTTTTGTCTGCAAGCGAAATTGTACTTTATTAACTCAGGACAGAGTATCCTTCATTGTGCAGTTTCCAATTTTATTAATATTTACGCTTGTGTTTTAAAAAAAACTGTCATTATTAGCATTTAAAACCGATTACTCGTAATTTTAAACCAATATACAGTATTTAATAACTTTTTTAGACATGTATAACGAATAAAGGAGATATCACTAGTACAATCATTTTATGTAATTTTTTTTTCAAAATGTCTTAGTCTTAGTCTTTCCCTATCTTAGTCTGGTTGAACAAACAGATAGAATAACATACATAAAAATAAGTGCTTGGATTTTTGTAAAGAGGAAATAACTCACCCCTATGCATTTTTCGAGCGAATCTATGTCGGAGGCCTTCCTTACCAGCGGTTTCATTTTCGTTTGAAACACTGCAAATGAAACAAAAAAAAAATGTATTGCAACAAGCATTTAATAAGTGTGAAAAATAAATAAAAGTAAAAGTATCTTTCTGTCCAACCTCTTCTCTCTCTTTCGCCACACAAATTTCTTCTTTTTCTCAGGGCTCGTATTGGTCTCAATGCTCTCCGTTTCAGGTTGAGCAATATGCTCTTTCTTCTTATCTGGTGAATCTAAATTTTTCTTTTCGTTGACAGCATTTTCCTTTTCAAGTACTTGTATTTTCTCATTTTCACTTAATATTATACATATTGGGTATTTCTTGCTCCATTGTCTGTAAAAGCATAAGATGAATTTAGACAGTTACAGTTGACTTTTAGGATTTCTGCACAAGGGAAACAATACAGAAATTAAAATTTGAGTTATAAAAAAATTTATAGTACAGGATCCAAGAGAGGTCGTCCTTAATCTGTTTACCAGACTGAGAGTATACTCGTATTTTATTAATTCAACTAAAATAAATTATAATAAATAAAGATTAAACAAAGATTTAAATAATTAAAAAGTAAATTCAACGCCTGGTAAATGTATAACAGCAAATAGATGTTACAATTGTTTTGTATATTTTGTCAAGCGTTTTGTAGTTTGTAGTTTTGTATATCTTTTATTTTTCAACGCGGACTAAGACGCGGGAACCAGCTAGTTTGCAAATATAAATAAAATAGTACAAAAAACAATTCCTTTATCCGCTTAAACGAGTTACTCAGACAATGAATTTAACAAACGCAATTATCTAGAACTAGTATATACTAACAAAGGGTCATTAGCCTAGTTTCCGAATCAATGATCCACGTAAGGTTAAATAAAGTTTGGACAAAGCGCCGCCGGTAATAAATCAACAAATGTAAGTTATCTGATCTAGACTTTATTACGAATGTTTTAAGGTGTCAATTTGAATAGCCCAAAGAAACAAATGTTTCGGAATTAATTCTATGAGGCTTTTTATCGAATGACCGTTTATCAAAACCAATAAAGAAGTATTAAAGTAAAGGTATATTTTTATATATTATTATATTACTATAGTGATTTATAAATAACACAGTGCTTCTGGAAATTCTATTGATTAAAAAAAAATCTTTATCATCTTCACAATTTTGTGGTTTGGTACAAAAAAACATTTTTAAGAAATTTATTTAATTGTTTATTTCTCTGCTAACTATAAATCTCGGCAACTAATTTTTCTTTGAATTGAGGAATTTTATTTCGATCCTTTATCTACATATATTTTCAAATATAAAAATCTCGTGTCACGATGTACTCGTATGTTCGGGATAAACTACTGAACCGAATTTGATCAAATTTCGTAACTATTTGTATTTTGGTTCAACTTAAAAGATAGGATAGTTTTTATATACATATGTCTTACATTGCATATATTATAATTAATTATATACTTTACCTTCTCTTAACTAGACCTTTAGGCAGCAATATAACTCTGGCCCCAGTGAGGTTGTATAGTCTGTGTTGATAGAATGCCACCTTCTCGATTTTCTCGTCCCATAACGCTTTCTTAGGTATTTTCGTTCTAGTGTATGATATTCTTAAATTACATCCTGCGTACAATAAGTTAAGTTATAAGTTAAATATGTACTATCGCGGTCAATGGAGCAGACCCACTTTTCATACAAATTTGTCTAACGTTGAATTGAGGTTGTCATAGTAACGTCATAGAAACGTAACAAAGATAATACGAAATTGTTCCTTACGGTGGGACTGCTCCCTTGACCGCGATAGTACATATTTCTAGTTCCATTAAATGAAAAGTAATATTTGGTCGCATATATCGTAATCAAAACTATATTTTTCCTATAAAGGCATTGTTATAAATGTTTAATTTCTTAAAGATAGCAAACATAGCAACTACACTTTCTTCTTAATCTTAAGTTCTGCTCTGACTCGATAATAATTAAATATTTTCACAACATGTGTGTTGTCTATGCTATTTTATACCAACTACGGTTACGACGAATTGATTATAGATCAAATACTATTTAGACAATTTACTATTTAGTTTAAACCTAAGATAAAATAATAACTTATGTATACAGTTTACTGGTTATTTATATTATCGACCACATGTCATGACTCACTGTCACTAGTTGGTGAACAATAGAATGTGTACCTAGCCTACTTAGGTGTTTAAAATGTGGGGGATCCCAGTGCGTCTTGGAAAATTCAATAGATCTATCAAATAATCACGACTGTATTCTGAGCACGCGACTTCGTCCGCATAACTTTATAAAATGTAGCCTATGTTACTTGCTTATAATGTAGCTATCTCAAAAACTCAAAAAAAATATAAAAATACAAATATTTTCTCTTTACAATATTTGTATAGAAGATGAATACACTTGGGAAAGATTTTAAAAATTCTTTCATCTATGTATAGAAAGCTAAATTATCAGTGAGTATTTTATAGTTACCTACGCGAACGAAGTCGCGACGTCGACTAACTTCATCCTCAATTATTATAGATTCTGACCAAATTGCTGATGTATATTTTTTAACATATTTTTTGTTACTAATAAATTATTGAATTATTATTTTTTACAACATTTGTACACCAAATGCGGTAGTGCATGCTGGGATGCTATTATATTTATATTGTAAGAATGTAAGAACTAGGGTAACACCTCTTTTTATTATATGCAAATAAATGGTTAGAATTTTAAATAAGATAAGCTGGTTGTTGGCCAAGAGCAAACCCATCTCTAATATAAAAAAAAAAATAATAATATGGAATATTCCTGCTTTAAGAAAGACCTTTGTACACAGAAGAAATTGTCGATTTTTAGTATGATATTGTCGCAAATATTTTTAACTATGAAGGGCTATAAATTGAAAAGGTAAGTATGCGATAACGCAGCGTATCGCCCCACCGGATACCTGGCAAGTACAAACGCATTATTTGGACAAGATAATTTCTGTATAGATAACACATCAAACTACTAGAACATGGAACCCGCGTGCCATACAAAACACTACGAATTTTATGGAACATTTAAAAGTGACATATGCGTAGAGCATGAACTGTCATTTAAAACAAAACACATAATAATAAGTACGTAATTTAAAGAAAATGTGACTTTACGTCAACCGATTAGAGTTTAAAATGAAATAGTAGAAGTTGATCGTTACTACCTTTTACCATTGACGCGTGAAGGCAAGAGTCCGCCATGATTCTGTCAAAGGCGTTCTTTTTATGTGCCGCTTTGGCATTTGTGACGCAAATTCCATTGTAGTATTTCGATGAGATAACAGTATACTATATACATACACACCTTCGAGTTTCATGAAAGCCGTCGTTGTTTTGTTAATGTGGTACGTGTACGGATCGTAATCAGGATATCGGTAGTGATTGATCCATCCCTGAAATATCAATACAATTTAACAATACATACATAAACTCGTTTTTTTCTTTTCGTATATATTACTAGCTGTTGCATGCGAATGTTACTCGCTAATAACGTAGCTTTCTATAGGTGAAAGAATTTTTTAATTTGAGAAATTTATTAGTATAGAACCTAGTATAGAACATACAAATAATATTAGTATAGAAGTAAAGATATATTATGTCATATATTTATATAACACTAGCTGTTGGCCGCGACTTGGTCCGCTTTACTCTATATAGTCTATGTTACTTGCTGATGTTTCCATAGCTTTTCTATATGTAAAAGAATTTTTAAAATTGGTCCAGTAGTTTTTGAGTTTATTCATTACAAACAATAATAGAAATAGTTTTTTTTTCTGTCTGTCTGTCGACCTTAACATATTAAGGTCGACAGACAGACTGACGGTCCACTTGATGGTAGGTGGCTACCGTCGTCTATAACACAAGCAACGCCATAAGTGCAACAAGTGCGCTGCCGACCATAGAAGGATTAAGGGAGGGATGGGGTAATGGGCTCTGGCATCCCTTACTCACTCACCGAAACACAACAGCACATAATGCTGTTATTTCACGGTGGTATTCTGTAAGGACAGTTTCTAAATATTAATTAATATAGATAACAGTCTTTACTTACCTCATATTTTTTCAACGGCGTATACTCCTTGACAGATGGTATAGTGTACGCGATCGGAGTTGTATCCGAGCGTTTCAACTGAAAAAAACTACTTTTCGATGGCTCCCAGTCGCTAAAGTAATTATCTAGAAGCCACTGTTTCAACGTACTGACAAAATAAAAGAACCAAATGCCAAGCAAAAAACCGTTCCAGATGTTCGAGTTCGGAAACAGAATGTAGTTGATTAAGAGGAAAAATGTTAAAAAATACATTGAAAAAGTGAAAAAGCTCTCTTTATCTCTTCTGTGGCTTGTTTGTGGTTTTAAATTGTTTTTGCTTGGGGGAAACCCGAAATTTGTGGGCGTAGGAGGCAATTTGGGTGTAAACGTGTCAGTGGGTTTGGCGGCGTCCGGACAGTCTGGTTCCAAATTACTGGCATCACCGAAGCAATCAATGTTAGAGTCCTCGAGTGCTTCCACTCCAGATTCCACATCCAGCATGTTGTCATCTACTACATCTTTTGTGACGTCCATTGAGTCACTGTGAACTATATGAAACAAATATTAATCATCTAGATTTCACATATTGAATCAACTGTAAAGTGACGAATTTCGTGACGAAAGTTAGATTTGTATTCTTCGCTATATGATTGCTTAAAATTTAATTCTAAAACATTGAGTAAAAATATAACAACATTGTAATGTGACAGGGGAACATTAGAAGTTAATTTGATCACAAATATTATAAGATTTATATACATACCAAAAATGTTGGAGTACATTTTGTGAAACTATATCGCGTGTTCTTCAGACAGTGATATTATAGAAAAAAAAAAAACTATAGTATACTTTCTGAGTAAATTTATCAGGCACACCTAATCAGTTTCTTTGATATTATCAGTATATTGAATTGATATAATACACGGGACTTTACCGCTTAATATTACGTTCCGTTTTATTTACCTCGCTGTTTAGGATTAGGATGTGCCATGGTTATGGTCTCAAAGGGACTAAAGTAATTGGATACGATGTTATTAACGGCGGCCAAGGAACATTAAAAAATCACCATACTAAAAAATATTATTATATATTGCAGTTAAAAATTGCCAGATAGACAAGTTTGCCACAGGAGAGCAATTTTTAGAATTAGGACCAGATTGGTTGTGTGATAATCCTATTAGGGGAATAAATATAATAACAAAGACTTAAAGACTATGGGTCTTTATTATTTATAGTTTGAAATAACCATCACTTCAGCTCCCTGGAGACTAGGGGCGTTACATCCAGAAAATCAAGTTCTATTTAAAATAATGTGTGAAAATTAAAAAAAGTTTCAACTAACAATATTATTGAGATTTATCTACTTAACTACTTTCTCAACTACTATAAAAGTTATGTTTAAAAAAATTCTAGTTCTGAAGACAGAATGGAAAGAAATTTCTTATTTACAAACTTTTAATTTTTTTATCTTACCAAGGTTCTTGTGTGTGTCATCACTGGACTCTGAATTGTTTTTGTTATCACTGGGAAGACTTGATTCACCTTCAGTAGGTTTTGCCGTTAAAGGCTGCGTCATTTCTGATAAATTCTGAATGCTACTATCTAGTGAAGATACCTAAAAAATATAGTTCACTAAGACTTTGTATGTAACTGAAACTTGTATGTGTTTAACTTAAAAAAGTGCCTCTTTTAAAAAGACTTAAAAGTGGCACTTTCCCACGTGAATTAATATTCCCTGAATAAAAATTTTTGTTTATATTGAACTAATTAGTTCATATAAATTTATAAAAAGTTAAAATTTATAAATAAGCTCCATATATAAATTAAAAAAGTTACCTGATTGTCTGTATCCCCCACACTGTGTTGATCATCTTTCACAGCAGAATTCTCTTCAGAATCCGACATTGAATTTTCTCGTGGCACTGATTTTTCTTTTGTTTCTAAATAAAGAAATTATATTAATAAATTGTAAACCATATTTAAGAAAAGTTTGCATTCAATAGTACCTACCCTCAAGTGACCGAGTTTTTATGTCTTCTACAGCTTGAGCAATTTTGTATTTGAAATCATGAAATATTTTCCATGTTTCATTACTGTCCTTGTCTTTGACATCGGAAGCTACATCAGACGGAGTACTGGTTCTTTTACCTAAACGATTCAAGTATTCTTTCACTGGTGAAGATGTCACTTCTTTAGGAACCGGTGTGCTACGACCCTCATCGGTCGTTTTACTCTCTACAGTTTTATCATCTACTTTTTCAACAGGTTTTTCCGTGCGCATGGATTTAAAATATTTATCTAAAAGTGATGATGATTTGTCTGCTTTTTTCGGGCTAGCATTCTCACTCGGAACACCAGGAGGGGTATCACAGGGAGGAGATGGTGGATCGTCTTCTGAAATATGGTATAACTCTTCCAGAGCTTCATTGTTAGCAGTGTATCTAAATGATAGGGAGGTATTTGGTAATTTCCCTGAAATAAATAGGTATTGTGAATCCAACTGTGAATAGCAATGACTACAACTAACTACTAGGAATTCAAAGGGTTTAGGATGTTAGCCTGTAACATATGTTAGCAAATTAAATAAATTTATATTAAAACATTTGTGTTAAATGAGGTGCAATTATAATGAGGACAACAATTTGATAGCAATCTCTTTTTTCTATGCATTAAGAAAACTACGCGTATGTTATTGTCTTTGTTGTCAAAGTAACAAAAATATGCCACTTAATTAAATTTAAGATAAAAAAATCTCCATATACCTACATTGTATATTAATATGGAACTTTTTTTTATACATATAAATAGATATGTTTCGTGCATATTTGAATATTGTGAAATACTTCAACAGGTACATTTAATTATTATCATAGGTAACTATTTACTTACCAGTGCCGGAGACCTCCATAACTTTAAATTAATTAGAATTTGTTAGTAAATAACACAATTACAATAACACATGTTTATAATACTAAATCTTCGCAATTAAACTCGGTAATGACATTGTGTATGTGTATTTGCCCGTGAAATATTTTAATTCCTTTCCTTTTCTTTCGCTGAAAAATATTATGATCAGACAAGAAACACAACGTCAATCGTCAACAATCGTCAATCATATGTGTTGTCAATTGTCATTCATATTTCATCAATTATCATGTCAATGTCAGATGTAATGTTGACATTTGACAATTTGAGTAGAGTAGAACACAATAAATTAAAGAATAATAAAACGGAGAATACTAATCTAAATTAGTTTTCAATTAGAAATTTAGTATGTTCAGAAATACGTTCATAATATTTTGCTAACAGCATTTTCCTAATTTTGTTTGGTATCAATCAATTATTTTTGTCATTTGGTAATACCGGAGAAAATACCATTTTTGACAGCTTTCACTGTCACTGTCATCTGGCTTGTCACTTCTTTCAACTTGTTAATGTCTTGTTTTTGTTATGACTGATTGACTTGACATTTAGTTTCGTGCACACACACACGGAATTATTATTATTTGGAAGTTGGAATTATTGTACTTGTTGAAAGATAAATAATTAAAAGTTTAAAACATTATTGTTTAAAGTGGTTACTTTTTAATACTGTTTCAACAATTATGGGATCATAATACATAATTGATGTAGAAAGTAAAAATGAGAATACTATTTATAATATTGTTTGTTTTCGGGTATTACGGCCTTGTCTCCTTGGTAGACAATGACGGGAAGGTAAGTTTTGAAAGTGTGGCGAAATCGGTTTATTTTTTTTTAAGAAAATAAATGTTACTTTTCTATTGACATTAAAAACCATTTAACCGTTTAGGAGAGCACCGAACTATCGAGGGCTTTGGATGACCGGCCTCTTTTGTTTGCCACGTTAGGGGGCGGCATGGTAGCTGTGGATCCTATTACAGGAAATATTATATGGAGACTAAAAGATGGTATGTAGACTTTTAATTGAATATGTAATGAAGAACTCTACATTTATTGAAGAAAAAGAAACGTTTTGTTTCATTTTTTTTAATACAAAAAGGCTTAATACAGGAACGCTGACAATACAATAAAATTGATGTTAGGTTCTACCGTCATTTATAAACATTCGCAACACCAGAAAGTTTCAAGTATGCTGCAGATGGTCTGCATACGATAAAAGATAAGATGGACCCAGGCATAGGAGATTGGATACTGGCATTCACATACCGATACTCAATTGCATATTTGCTGCTATTTTACTATATTCTTTATGGTGGTGAGATATCTCTAAAGAAATAACTTTATTAAAAAAATAACTTTATTCCTTCAGCTATATCTAAGAAATCATAAAATTTTGAATAAAAAAAAACTACTATTTCTTTAGTGTGATAAGATGTCTTTAACCCGCTTGAGTTGTTGTGGTCCTAGCGCCCGACTCAAAATTTTTTTTAAGAGACGACAATTATATATGACAATTTTTTTTTGTTGTATATAACTGGCTCTGGCGAAATGGACCATAAAATAATTGTCAGATAATTAAATCCGACTCTGGCGGCTAAAGGGTTAAAGAAATGATAACAATGAATGTAATGCATTCAAAATATTAATTAAATAAAAAATAACTATATTCTATAGAGTGATGAGATATCTTTGTCCCCAGAAAACCATTTTAATGAAATGTTTAAGTTAATGAAAGTTTTATATAAATATTTAAACTAATACAAAACTTTTAGAGTTCTGTTCAACTGACAAGCCGATGATCCACTTGATGGCAAGTGGCTAACAGTCACCTATTGACAGAGAGAACAGTAAACAACGCCGTAGATGCTGTAGGTGCAGGCCTAAGCATG
This sequence comes from Synanthedon formicaeformis, assembly GCA_945859745.1. NCBI lineage: Eukaryota > Metazoa > Arthropoda > Insecta > Lepidoptera > Sesiidae > Synanthedon > Synanthedon formicaeformis. Next base: position 2,928,105 of record OX243964.1, read on the forward strand.
ATCCAGGATAAGGGAATTAGGAAGGGATATGGAAATGGGCTCTGGCATCACTCACTAAAGCACAAATAGCTCAAATGTCACTTTAATACTGATGTTCACATTACTTCGGAGAGTGTGCTCAGGAGCTGCATGAGCTCATACCGTCTTCCCCTTTTTTCCATCGGACATACAGATGTACGGCTGGTTACCATCCCCATCTTGTCGAAATCCCTCTTTTTTGGACCAAGCATTTTAAATTACCCTCTATTTAGCGCACTGCCAAAGTTTAGAACTCCCTACCGGCGTCTGTATTTTCGAGCTCACATAATCCAAATCTTTTCAAAGTTCGAGTGAATAGGCTTCTTCTGCGTGAGCTCGCTCGAACTAGTAGTTTATAAGATTACAGTTTATATAGTTTATTTATTTAGCTACTTTAAAATGATTATGGAGACCAACATGTCCAATGTTTCGCTTTGTTTGAATACCTGTGTACGTATTTTTGGGGCATAATTGTGTAAGAAATAAAAAATAAACCCGGTCAAAGTTTAAATACATTAATTGGTTGATAAGATGGTTATGTTTGTCACTGCAATATAGGCGTAACCCAGTTGGTACCTGATTACTGTAGTTTTTTTATCGGCAGACTGTTTTTAATGGCGCATGCATTGAATGTGACAGATGTATTATCTAAATTATAATTAAACGACCATGAAATAACAACTACAATGTAGTGTATTATTTAAATTATAATAATATACTTCTAAAGGTCGTTTTTCCTAAAAAAGAATGAAAAAGAGGACATTTTCGTAAATGTAATAAGAATTTCTCTCCATTAAGGATTATTTTTATTATAAAAAATATATCATAATCTGATATATTCTCAAGGTGGGGACTTTCGTCGCCTAATTTTATTTCTTAGAGTAAAATTAAAATTTATATAAAAATACATTGCATAATAGACTATACTTATTTAAAAAATTTGTTTTCTTAGAAAAAGAAATAGTAATTTACTGCCAAAAAAAATCTTTCTGAATTTTTTTGTCACTGTGACGACAGTAATAAAAAATTTCTACGACAACTGTATTTGTTTTTATGCTTATTAATTAACTTCAGTACAGTACTAAAGTATTAATCAACCACTTTTATTTAACATTTCGTATTTCACAAAATATTTAAGAAAAATTTTAAATCAGTTTTTCGAAAAGCTACAAAAATTTATTCATGGGTTATTAGGTTGCACTTATTTTTGTGAAAATTGTGTTTAGGTAAGAAAAACAAAACTGGTCCAAGGTTCTCATATAATGCTATATGGTCTAAGTCACAAGACAAGTGGAAAATTTCGTTAGGCGGTTTGGTAGATAAAATTGGTAGTATTATAAAAAATATAATAAACAATTTTGATTAATGAGTTTCCTATTAATTGATAAGAAACACCCCAATTACAATACAATCAAAACTGCTTATTATCTATTTAGGTCTGTCCAAACATTTTATCTGATTACTCATATGATGTGTTTTTAGAACCAGTAGTAAACGTTCCGAATCAACATGCCAATTTGATGCCACAATTTCTCCCGGACCCTCGTCACGGATTTCTGTACATGTATGGGCCTAGAGGCGACCAGCAGATGTTGAAGAAGTTGCCTTTTACGATACCAGAGCTTGTCGCGAACGCGCCCTGCCGCTCTACAGACGGCATACTGTACACTGGAAAGAAAAGCGATACATGGTTCATGTTGGACCCATTGACTGGGTCCCGGGAGCACGTTTCAGGTAAATATTTTTATTACATTATTATTCTAATACTTTCATAAGACTTGACTAAGCGAGTGTATGATAAAATCGATACCGATGAGCCGTGTGTACTATACAATTTTAATCTATTATTTATTGATAATTTCCTTGATAATATGGTAAGGTTTAATGGGATTACTGTTGGAAAGTTGATTGTTTTTTTATATTTTTATATAAGACTCTTATGTCAAGTTTACGTTATTAAATAAGGTATGGTCGGGCATTTAACTACGCATACCTATGTGCATAGGTATGCGTAGTATCCCAACAATTTGATAAAAAATTATATTCAACCAGAATTTATGTACTTTATGTCAAGGGACTCAAGGTCAAAATGTTGTAAGATTGGTTCTACCAAAAGCGACATAGTCACCTATTGGATTGATAGGAAAGATTCCATGATATACAAATGGAACTGCTTATAAATAATGTAAATTACTAGGAAGTAAAATACTGAAAGTAATTTTAAAAAAAGATTGAATATCCTACAGCTGATAATTCGATACAGCTATATTTCCATCCATATAGTTGTGAATTTACAAAGAGACATGTGTTGGTTCATATGTCAAACAGATAGTCGATATTATCGGTAATAGTTGCGATCACCAATTTTTGCTTGTATTCTTAGTAGTAATAGTAATTTGTAAACATTATAATAAGTGAAAATAATTTCATATTCAGTCACACGGTATTTATATAGTAGGTACTTAATTGATAGTAGTAACATGTTATATAGGCTTGCTTTTCTCTCGAGGTTCCTTCTATTACTTGAGTAATGGTTCTCTAAAATGTTTCTAAAATTTTATTCATTCAATTAAGTCCTTTTCTTTTTTTCTCAAAAGATTTTTTCAATTAAATTTTCGCATTCGTAACGTGTAAAATTGAGGTTAAGAACTAAGATAATGCATTGTTTAGACTTCTGTGCAATTTACGTCATAAAATAAAACCTTGTGGTGAATGATTTATGCCGTTTCAGTATATTCGAAGTGCATTTTTTAGATTATGTCAATAATTCTTAGTAGGTATGTGTTGTTTAACTAAACACGATCTAAAAAAGCGGCCACATTCCTCTAGCTAGATGGTATTTTCTTGCTTCGTGTCTCAATATGAAACCTTTTAAAAGATATTAGAAAATTCTAGACACACTTACTGAAGTCCTGATTGAGTCGTTATTCATGATTCCTTCTCAGTCACGAGATAATATTTTTTTAAAGAAGTGGCGCTAGTGTATCGTTGTAAACTCTCTTTAGCTTGTAAACGTCGACTCTTCTCTGATTTTATTATCAAAATGAAACCCGCCCCCAATTATTGAAGCGTAGAATATTTCAAAAATACTTTCTTAGCGAATGCTTACGTTATAAAAAACGTCTACTGTCCAAATTTCAGCTTTCTAGACTTAGTTGTTTTGGCTGTGCGTTAGTATTCAATCAGAACAAACTTCTGTCTGAATACCACCATCGCACAGCATATAAACTCAAGGAGTAAAATAAACATTGTTTTAAATTTATCTAATGGAATTTGAATATAATGAACTATGCGCTTGCTTTTAGGTTTCGATAAGTCGAAAATATTCAATAGCGAAGATGAAGACAACACGTGCGTTCCCGACAAGAAGAGAGGCATATACATCGCTCGCACCGAGTACAATGTTTTAATGCACGATTCTAAGAACGTGAACCAGAAATGGAATGTGACTTTCTTTGATTACACATCACACGCTATGGGCAAGGAGATGCTTAATGATTACAGTAAGTTGATATATTTTCGATGTATTGTTTGAGGTGAAGTATAGGTACTTGACCTGGAAGACCTTATAGAGGCAAACAAAAATAATGATACTTTGTGATAGAGATAAGAACTTATCGTGAAGAAATTAAAAAAAAAATACAGTAATACAGATGTTATGTATTATGTTCTATATTATGTATTAAATAAAAATGAATTACTTAATGTGTTGCTAAGCGCAAAACTTGCGCACGGCAGGACTAATTTGGCTATTTTTTTTTTAAATATTAGTCCAAGGAAGGTGGATAAAAATAAAGCGCGATAAAGAGAAAAATATAAAAAATATCGGACATGTGCGAAGCTGGGGCGGTCCGCTATAGTTATTATAAAAAAAAAATATGTGACAAAAAATATGTGGTATGGTCAGTGATCTGGCTTGCTTGAGTATTTTATATAAAAGAGTACTTACATTACAAAAAAAAAACGCCTCTTATAGTGTTAATGAAACTCGGTTCAATAACATAGCAACAAAAACGTGACACGTTTTTTTTATCTATCTTATTAACAGTTTAAGTGCAATGAACTTTCTGTAGCCTGCACAGAAGGCTTCGTCTTATCTTTTATCATTTCGAGATCAGTTTACATAGCTGTAACAAGTTTTTTTTCCTTTTTTTATTTAAATTTTACAAGGGTGTAATTAATATCGAATTTATTATATTAGAGAATAACTGCCTTTGAAGGAATTCTTTTCGAAATGGTTATTGTTTTATCAATCATATAAGTGATTTTTTTTTGCACAGTATGTATTTTGGAGAACATTGAGTTAAAACTTTATGAAAGTGTTTACTATAAGAAAATAATTAAAAAAAAATACATTCTGACCGCTCAGGAAAAATACAAACACAAAGACACGACAAGACGTGTATTAAAGAAAAGAAGTGTTTGTATTTGTATAAAGACAAAAAACAAACACCATTATTTGTGGAGTTTTATTAAGTATTTTTGAATTATGAAACTTTTGAATTTTCAATTCAAAATACACATTATGAAATAACCGAGCCCTGCGACCTCTTTGCAGTTCTGTAGTGGACAGATCAATTGGGGCTTTGTCTTTTATAATACAAAGAAACTGTAAATATTTGTTGCTCAATAATAGGCCCAAGTCAAAAATGATTAAACTAAAGCAATTTTGAGAAGATAACATAGTTTATATTACCATAATTTTTAACAGGTTTAATGTAATTTTTGCAGGTATAATTCATTTCACATCAACATCGAACGGTCGAGTGATGTCGTTTGATCGTAAGACTGGCGATCTCGTGTGGTCGCATAATTTCGAGTCGCCAGTAGTTGCGACGTATTTACTAGACAGTGAAGGACTTATATCCGTCCCTTTCAATTCAATCGGTGACGTCACACTCGACCATATAATGGAAGATGCGAGCACTTTGAGAAACGGTCAGGGAATTAAGAATTCAAATATTGAATTGTAGTAAGTAATTTTTCTTCTTATTTCGTTATTTATTATATTATACTAGCTGACCCTGTGTAGAAAAAAAAATTGGGGTATAAGAAATAGTTCAACCTATTTTCAGACCTACCGAATATACACAAAAATTTTCATAAAAATCGTCAAGCTGTTTCGTTACAAACACTGTGACATAAGATTTGCTTATAATATATATGTATATTATAAGCATGCTTACTTACATATTTAGTGTTAGATTTTACAAAATCTCATTTTTCTTACTCTCTTGATAATATTACATAACTATTAATATGGGTACGTAATTTTATGATAGTGACGTTAGTCTTTCCTTTATTGGTTAAACAAAGGAGTTAATCTAAGTTTGCTAAAGTCGATGGGAGGAACTTCCTTTAAATATTATGTGGTTTTGATTCATTAAAATATGGGAAACGTCAATTCATTCACTCAATCAATTCAATTCATTCCATTACTCTTATACTCCCTTGTAAATTTGCTATTTTGCATTTTGACATAAATTTTATTTTTCAGTCCAACTTTATACATTGGAGAACACAATCACGGCTTATACGCTCTGTCGTCGCTCGTAGACAAAAACACCGTAACCATATCGACTGGACATTCGCAACCTCTTCTCATAGAAGGACCTAAGAATGAACAAAAAACCGAGACTGAATCACAAAACACCAAATATGAACCGTTAACAAATGTCCATTACACTCTGAACGATTTCAATCTACAAGTTTCTGCGCCATACTTGCTACTCGGCCATTATAAAATGCCAGAACTCATTAATACGTGGATGCCAAATTTGCCAAATATTAACTTACAACAGAACGTCAAAAACGCTATTCAATTGATAAACGGACAAGTGAATCCGAATACAAATAATGATGTGGAAAATGAGACCAATTTGAAATCAAATTCGATATCTGTGTCGGTGCAGACGGAAGAGTTGTTTGAAGGCTTCGGTTTCAGACCAGACTTGTGGTATAAACAGGCTTACGTGTGGCTCCATCAGCAAGAAAATAAAGCTTTGAAAGTGGCACTAATTATACTTGTCGGTTTAGTGATAACTATGTTTTGGTACCTACGGTATCAGGTAAGTTAAGTTGTATTGAGTCTTAAGGATGATTCACGTTACACCGTGCCAAAGCCGGGACCAGGCCGGACCAGACCAGCGGGCCTATTCTCTATCTGTGGTTTATAAAACGTATCGACTCCAATGTCGACATTAAATTGGATAACTTATCGACATATATAACTACGGAAAAAACGTCGTAGAAATTTTGACATGTGCTTAGTGAATACCAAAGTAGACAACTGTCGAGTCTATAACCGTATCGAGTCGATAACCACAGCAAAACCACACATAGAGAATACGGGCCCAGAGTCGAAAAAAAACCATGAATATATAGTTCATACAAAAAGTATACTATAAATATTTGACCGTGCCAGGTCCTGGCTCTGGCACGTTATAACGTGAATCATCTTTTATATTTCTTATTAATAATTTAATATTGCATCATAGTCTTGAAAAAGCTGATAATTGTATGATTACGATTACATATATACTCAAATGCATACAAACATATTACAAGCCCACCTACAAAACCACCTAATGATGTAAGAGTTAGTTTTTTTCTGCAAACTTAGCATAGATCCTTTTTTCTGCAAATTATGTTATATTACTGGCCAAACTAGTTTGTCCTAGGTGTCAGGATATACTAGTTTATCCAGGACAATCCAGTTTGGTGCGATCATATCACATACTAATAGTGACCTTGCAACAAACAACATAAGTTCAGTCTTTTCTTACAAGTAGCAATTCTTTAATTACAATTAAAATTTACTCGGAAATGTCTCTCCTTGTATAATGAAGTAATTATGAACGCTTATGAATAAGTACATACTATTGTTTCACCTGTGCAAGTATTTGCATATTTATCTTGCCTAACAAGTCACTATTTTTCTTTACTTGTTATATAATTTTAGTACCTACTTAGCGGATTAGCTACATTTGTTACTGTAAACAGTTATTTTTCAATATTTTTTCCTTGTACTTAATTACAAGTACTTAATTAAAAAAAATACCTTCAACCCCTACACAGCACACCCCCCACCTTTGAAGTACCGTAGAGTGTATGTCCATCTGGATACCGCAAGGTATAAAATTGTATGTACCAATTTTCAAAACTACACGAATTATTTCCCCTGATTTTATTAATTTAACTGGGCTATAAACTTAATTAAGAAATTACTACAATATTATAAAACAAAGTCCTTCGCCGCGTCTGTCTGTCTGTCTGTTCGCGATAAACTCAAAAACTACTGAATCGATTTTCATGCTGTTTTCACCAATCGATAGAGTGGTTCTCGAGGAAGGTTTTAGTATATAATTTACAAAGTTACGCGGGCGAAGTCGCGGGTAGCAGCTAGTTTGTTATAAAATAATCTCGTAATTCTCGCCAACTAAGGTACCGGTGTATAGTATACCAACAATAATTGTTCAATATTTAACTGGTTACAACATTATGTTTCAGGCTCGCGAGTTTCAGCAGTTGTCTCAAGGCGGGTCGCGTAGTTCGACCGCTTCGACCTCCTCGCACGGGGAGGTCACCGGTCTTCTCGAGGAGATCGGAGACGGGGAGGTGCGCATCGGAAGGATCTCCTTCAGTACCGATCAAGTTCTTGGCAAAGGCTGCGAGGGAACTTTTGTGTACAGGTACATAAATGTCTCAATATTTAAGCAGATAAAATTTGTTTTTTCTTGTTTTTTTCTTTTATTTAAGTTCTATTTGCATGTGTTATTAATAATTGCAATTATTTGCCATTGTATATTTTTCATATATTAGTTTGTGATTTAACTTATTTGACATTTCAATATTTAGTTATAATTTTATTATTAGGCAGATGTATGAAGTAAAAATTCCAATATTTCCTACCCGGCTCAATATTGTATTGTATGAACTCAACCGTTGATGGAATAACTACAAAGATTAGTCACTCACTATGCGCTCATGGACCTTATATACTGTGTCCAATTAACACACTATCATGCAGTCTCACAAATAACACTGTCTTGCACACACGTACAGAGGGCCTAGTGCGAGTTGTACTCGATCAAACGCGTCGAACGCGTAAACATCAATTTGTATTGGAAAGAAGCAGCGCCACCTGGTGGTTAACGTGTAGCGCTGCTTCATTCCCATACAAATTGACGTTTACGTGTTCTACGCGTTTCATCGACTAAAACTCGTACTAGGCCAACTGTTGTACAAAACATTTGTAATTTCGTATCAACAGTGCGGGGAAATAACCGCTTTCGTTTAGTTAAGGTGTGATTTATATTATGCGTAGCTCATAGCGTAGCAGTCATCTCATTCACTCTACCATTTGATTGAATATATTTGTCGACATTTGATTGAATATATTGAATTTTGGTTGTATGAGGCCCATTTTTCGATCACATAATGTAAGAACACACCGTATCTATGTATTTATTGCATCAACGAACTCAAATCTATAATTTTCAATGAATAATAACAGGGGCACCTTCGACAAGCGTGCAGTAGCAGTGAAGCGACTGTTGCCGGAATGTTTTACGTTCGCGGACCGCGAGGTGGCGTTGCTTCGCGAATCGGATGCGCACGCGCATGTAGTGCGATACTACTGCACGGAGCGTGACAAACAGTTCAGGTATTCACTTCAATTATTTAGAGATGATAAATTCTAGTTAGTTTATTTAATACGATTTTGTTATTAACGAAAATATAATTAACAGAATTACCCCCCGTTAAAAAGTCTGATACCATTGGCTTTGGCGTCGATTTTGTCTACTATAATAAAGTAAAAAGTATTGTTTTTTTTTGTGTGTGCTTACTTAAAATTTACTACTGAGTACTAGTGGAGAATAGAACAATTCGCCCCATGGTGGTAATAAAACATGTATTTTTTTTAATTGTCATATTGATTAAAACATATTTAGTGTAAGTGTTTTCAATCGGTTTTAGAGATGTGTTATATACTTGACCATTATTGCAGTAACATTATAACATTTACAATGAATATTGTATATAAGTAAGGCTAAATTTAAAAAATATATATCATTACAGATACATTGCGCTGGAGTTATGTTCAGCGACACTTCAGGATTATGTCGAGAAAAAATTGAATTTTGAATGTAACATTGATGCAGTGGAAATACTCAGACAAGCCACAATGGGTCTCTCGCATTTACACTCAATGGATATAGGTTTGTTGAACTAATTATATTTTATGTGATGTATAAATTATGCTTAGAAATACTAATTTTTCTGATGATATTGATCGATCGAAAGTGTTTCATGATTGTTTGAATATTTGACTTAATACAAAGAGTCATATGAAAATATGGTCGTGAATATGAACATACATACATTTAAAATTATGTAAAAGTAAAGTCACTAACAATTTTGTGTTTGTGCAATAACCGTTTACATTAGACATTAATTCAGCATTAGAATTGATTATAATAGTGGTCGATATTGAAGTTATAGATATGATAGATCATTCAGAAAAAAAAAAAAAAACATTATTTGGCCTTATCCCAACTCACACCGTTATTGAGATACTGGGCTTTTTTTTTATTTTTAAAAGTTTCCTAGTTTTCATGCTTTGAATATGTAGAGAAGTAAAGAAGCAGTATAAAATTGATTCTTTACTTCTATAGTATACTTTTCTTTCTTCTATAGTACTTTTTTGTAGTTACTTTTCTTTCTATAGTAGTTGTTGACGCCGTTTTACGTACACATCCACACACATCGCACACATACAAACAAACGCATCACACGCATATTTACCTACATATTTATCTATTTTTTATTCCCTTTTCCTACCCTTCAAAAAAGACAGACGCTTAAAAGTTGCCGCCGCGCGCGCATCTCGCTCCGCAAAATTAAAGATATCCTCTCTCGTGTGTGTGGTATGTGACATCGCTAAATCCTCGTTAATCAAATCTTAAAATCAACAAAAAACTCTGGTGTATTGTGGTGGAATAGAACCAGCGCAGAAGGAGCAGGCGAACCTCAATCGAAGGCAAAGGTGAGTCTGTCCTTCCCCATCTTGTCCCCACCATAATATTCTTTGGTCACTTCGAGCCGTATTCCTGGTCCTTTGTAGTCGCATTCCCTATCCTATAATATTTATAAAACTCACGCAACGCAGTCACATACTCACACATTACTCATACTCATATCTATATATATATATATATATATATAAAAAAAAAAAAATAATAATAATAAAAAAAACACGCTAACGCTTATATATATTTCATACAAAATACACGCTTAAAACGCTAACACACTCCTGCTACGCATATTTATTTTAAATTCCTTATCTATTTATTAACATAATACACAAATTAATTACCTACGCACATTTACTCAACGCATAACGGTTGTTAACATTATTTCGTTTACCTACCATTTTGCATTGATTTTAAACGCAATATAAATTTATTTAATTACCTCTCAAAATGTCTAAGGAATCTGAATCTGTTAAATCCGTTAAATTAGTACATACAATAACTATGCTGGAAGCTAAACAGAAAAGTATGTTCGAACTCCTTCAAAATATATACGACCTAAGTAAAAAAGTATCCGATAAAAATGTTAAACAAAACTTCCTTACGCGATTAAATTCTTTAGAAAAATTACGGACAGAATTCACGGAGGTTACTGAACAGTTAAATATTGCATTGTTAAATAGTGACCCTTCCTACAAATGTAACTTTGCATCCATACTTGCATTCGACGAGTTATATTGTCGCATTAAGGCCGTGGAGGGTGACATTTGTCCCGTATTGTCGCAATCAACGCAATCCATACCGACGAATGCTTCCGCTGACAAGGTAGGATCTTGTCTAAATTTTGAAATTATTAACAAAAAATTGCCCGCTTTGGAATTAATGTCGTTTAATGGCTCACCGAACGACTGGACGCTATTTTATGAGAATTTTTGTGCATTAATTCACAATAACCCTAGTTTATCAGATGCAGAAAAAGTACAATATTTAATAGGTCGATTGTCTCATAAGGCGCTTGCCGTTTGCGCAGGTATCCCTCCAATCGCTAGTAATTATAATATATTATGGAACGCACTCATAGATAAATACCAAGACAAACGCTCGCTAGCGGTTATGTACCTAGATAAATTATTAAATTTCAAGGGCAGTCAATGTCATACCTCGCAATCATTAGACAATTTTCTAGAACATTTTTGCTCATCTCAAACCGCTTTAAAACAGTTAGGTATAGACGACTTGAGTGATTTTATTCTTACCCACATAGCTATAACTAAATTAGATAAGGAAACCGTTAGTTTGTTCGAACAAGCGAACAGAAATCAGAAAATACCTACTTTTGATTCTTTATTAAAATTTATTAAGGAACAAAGCAAAATATTAATGCTACGCTCGGATAACGCTATTTCAGATAAATTCTCAAGTAATAAAACGCAATCCAATAATTACGCTAAAATAAAAAATAAATTTAATACGCAATCCTTTATAGTAAATAGTAACAATGTACCTAAATGTTCTTTGTGTAAGATAGATAATATTCATCCGCTATATAAATGTCAATCTTTTTTGAAGTTGGATCCCAGCGAGAGAAATAAATTTGTCCGCTTAAATAATTATTGTATAAATTGCTTGGGATTTCACAATTTCAAAAATTGCAAATCAACAAATAAATGTTTTATTTGCAATCGTCCGCATCATACAAAGTTACACATCGATTTTACACCAAGAACTCAGACGCAACGACGCATCGAACCCGCGGCTGCGCGACCGTCTTCGACATCTCAACCACTGAACCATTCGGCGCGCTGCGTTCAAAGCGATGAGTCATCGCCTGCGCCCACTCACGCACTGAATGCACTGAATAATGTTTCGCTCGCCGCATCGAATAAAAATTATTTAACGAATTCAGTGAAAATATTGCCTACTGCTATTGTTTATGTTGTTAATAATAGTGGGGAACGCTTTCAAATACGAGCTCTTCTCGACTGTGGTGCGATGTCGAACTTTATAACGAAGGCGTGTTGCGACCGCTTAAATTTAAAAATTTGCTCCGCTCCCGCTACCGTAAAGGGTATAGGACTGACAGAAAGGTCAGTGCTAGGTCATACGCAATTTACAATATTTTCGCGCTTGGACTCCCGCTCCAAGTATACGCTTAACGCACGGGTTATAGATGTAATATCGGACAAATTACCTGAAACGTTTGTAAATACAATTGATTTACAGCATTTACGCGGCCTGCCTTTAGCCGACGAGGACTTCCACACGCCAGGAGATATTGATTGCCTAATAGGTATTGATTTGTTTCCAATCCTCTTAGGTGCAAATAGGGTTACGGCATCCAACTCTTCCGTGACGGGTGTCGAAACATCCTTAGGCTACGTCGTTATGGGAACGGGTGACTGTTATTATCCCACTTTCCAAGCCAACAATAAATCCTTTCACTCTATTGATAATTCTATGAGTACATTAGAAAATTTAACGCAGCGGTTTTGGGAATTGGAGAATGTACCAGTCAAAAAACACTTGAGCCCTGACGACGTTCTTTGTGAACGCGACTTTGTTCAAAATTATACTCGCGATGACACCGGGCGTTACTCGGTAGCATTACCATTTAAATTTTCACCTACTGTCTTAGGTAACTCTGAAAGAAACGCTAGAATACGCTTAGATAAATTAGAAAAACGCCTCGATTCAAATCCTATATTACGCGAAGGATATAACGCAACTATTAAGGAATATATAGACAGCGGCTACCTTAACTTAATTTCTACTCCCGCTAAAGGTCCGCGCTATTATATTCCACATCACGCTATATACCGACCTGAGAAAAGTACTTCAAAAATTAGAATTGTACTCGACGCTAGTAGTAAATCCTCAAATAATAATTCTCTTAATGATATTTTATATACTGGCCCGAACCTACAGGCGAATATATTCGATTTACTGCTCAACCTCAGACTTTATTCTATTGCTTTGGCCGCTGACATTGAAAAAATGTATTTCCAAGTAAAAGTAATTCCAGAACATAACCGATTTCAAAGAATCCTTTACAGGTTTAATTCTAAGGACCCTATTTCCACTTATGAATTTAACCGCGTGTCCTTTGGATTATCTAGCTCCCCCTTTCTAGCTATGCGAGTAGTCAAACAGTTGACCGATGATGAAAACAAACGCTGGCCTCTAGCCGCTTGGACGGCTAAGAGACATTTCTACATGGATGATTACGTATCTTCCGTTTCTTCTGTTGACGAAGCTGAAAGGTTATACCATGAGCTGGTACAGATGTTCATGGCCGGGGGGTTTAAACTAAGTAAATGGGTTTCTAATAGTTCTGAATTTATGCAAGGCATACTTGCAGACCAACGCGCTTCTGAGGTCATAACTTTTGACGAAAACACGCATACAAAAATTATAGGCTTACGGTGGCTACCTACTGAAGACTTTTTCTCTTTCAAAATTAACGCTGAAAATTTTAAATACACTAAACGCTCAATTCTCTCTGTTACCGCACGCTTATTTGACCCCTTATCTCTAATTGGTCCAGTTACCGCTTTTCTAAAATTGTTAATCCAAGACTGTTGGAAACAAAACTTAGATTGGGACGACGAAGTTCCTAATTTTATTAAAATTAAATGGTCTCAATTTCAAAATGAATTACCGCTATTAGAACAAATCAAAATACCACGTCATGTAGGTATTTTATCCAACTCTAAAAATATTATTCTGTTGGGCTTCGCAGACGCTAGTGAAGTTTGTTATGGTGCCGTTGTCTATATAAGAGTTAGTCAGGGTGATAGTGACGCAGGTCATGTGGCGCTTATGTGTTCTAAGTCAAGGGTCGCTCCGCTGAAAAACGTAACATTAGCCCGACTCGAACTGTGCGCTGCGCTTTTGTTATCGAATTTAATTGTTTCTGTAAAGGATGCTATAAGTGAACGCGTTCAGATCGATAATATTTTCGCTTTCTCAGATTCTACGGTGTCACTCTCTTGGATTCACGCACAACCATATAAATTTCACACTTTTATAGCCAACAGAATCTCAAAAATTAATGACAATCTCCCCGCTGAACATTGGTATCATATCCCGGGAAAGGAAAATCCTGCGGATATAATTTCTCGTCCTGTACCGCCTAGTAAATTAACTAATAATAAATTATGGTTTCACGGTCCATTTTGGGCAACGCTACCAATCGCAAATTGGCCAATACAGGCATTTATAAATAAGTCATTAGATACGCTTCCTGAATCTAAACCCACCATTCTTCTATCACACGTAGAAGTAAAATCTGAAAGTATTTTCTATGACTTAGCCACTCGCATGTCAAATTGGAATAAATATTTGCATGCTTGTGTATATATTTTACGCTTCACAAAGCTCTTAAAGTCTAAAGGGTCTATAACAGTTCAAGATTTAGAATACGCTGAAGAAATTATAATACGCACAATTCAACAAAATCATTTTTTGTCTGAATTTCATAACATAAAACAAGGCAAATTATGCAGTACTGGTTTGCAGAGGTTAAACCCCTTTATTGACGAATGTAATATAATTAGAGTAGGTGGTCGTCTTAACAACGCTCAACTTGAATTTTCACGCAAACACCCTATTGTTTTGCCCGCTAAAGATCCCATTGTACATTTAATCGTAGATTTTTATCATTTATCTAATCTTCACGCTGGCCCTAGCCTAGTATTACCATTATTACGTCAAAAATATTGGATTCTCGCGGCGAGAGGCATGGTTCGCAAACGCATACAAATGTGTAATATTTGTTTTAAATTAAAACCTAAGAATATGATTCCAATAATGGGTGATTTGCCGTACTTTAGGGTGAGCAAAGTAAAAAGTTTTGTTTACACTGGCGTTGACTACGCAGGTCCGTTCTTGGTGACGCCATACAGGCGACGTGGAGCTAAAAGTGTAAAGGCATATGTCTGTCTGTTTATCTGTCTCACAACTAAGGCGCTTCACCTGGAACTAGTCTCAGACTTAAGTTCTGAACTATTCCTAGCCGCATTTAAACGCTTTATTAGTAGACGGGGACCTGTTTCCATGATAGTTAGTGACGGTGGCACTAATTTCGTTGGCGCGAAACGCAAACTCGATGAACTCTTTTCTCTTCTGCATTCAGAAACGCATAATAAATATTTAGATCAAAGGTTGTCCGATTTACGCATTCAATTTAAGAGAAATCCTCCTTTGGCTCCTCACTTTGGTGGCATATGGGAAAGCAATATTAAATCAGTTAAAACGCACTTATATAGGGTGATAGGTACTCAGGTCTTAACATACGAGGAATTTAATACCGTTTTAATTCAAATAGAAGGAATCTTAAATACACGCCCTCTGTGTGTACTGAGTTCTGACCCATCTGACCCAACAGCATTAACTCCCGCTCATTTTTTAAATATAACGCCATTAAAATACTTGCCCGCTGAGGACTTGAGTGATATTTCGGAAAATAGACTCAATCGCTATCAATTATTAAGTAAACTCGTGCAATCCTATTGGGACAGGTGGAGTTTGGAATACCTAACTTCACTGCAAACCAGACAAAAGTGGAATACGCCTACTAATCCAATTGAAAAGGGTTGCATTGTGATAGTACGGGACGATAAATCGCCCCCGCTTACTTGGCCGCTGGCCGTAGTAGAGGAAATTTATCCAGGCAAAGATGGGGTCCCTCGTACCGTCAAAGTTAAAACTAAAACTGGCCATTATGTGCGGCCAGTGGTTAGACTTTACCCGCTACCAACTCAATAAACTCATAACTCAACTCAATAAACGCAATAACTCAAATTATACAAATTTATTTCATTTAATTTTATTTTTACTTCGCTATTATTCCTTAGATTTAAGTAGTCTCTTTTCGCTAATATAATATTTATATATTCTCTCGCATTAATGTCGCTTGTTCTGAAGGATACCTTCAGGCCGGGGGATAATGTTGACGCCGTTTTACGTACACATCCACACACATCGCACACATACAAACAAACGCATCACACGCATATTTACCTACATATTTATCTATTTTTTATTCCCTTTTCCTACCCTTCAAAAAAGACAGACGCTTAAAAGTTGCCGCCGCGCGCGCATCTCGCTCCGCAAAATTAAAGATATCCTCTCTCGTGTGTGTGGTATGTGACATCGCTAAATCCTCGTTAATCAAATCTTAAAATCAACAAAAAACTCTGGTGTATTGTGGTGGAATAGAACCAGCGCAGAAGGAGCAGGCGAACCTCAATCGAAGGCAAAGGTGAGTCTGTCCTTCCCCATCTTGTCCCCACCAGTAGTTTTGACATGAAATAGTCCGGCATCTAAGTTTTCATAGTAAAAAACATTGATCTTAACCAGTTTGAACTTTTTGTATCAAACTTGCTCTGGAGCAGAGCAAAAAATCAAAACCGAGGCCGGAAGCCTGGAATTGTCCTTGAGTAAAAGGAAAATGAAAATGTTTCAGTGCACAGAGACATAAAACCGCACAACGTGTTGTTGTCAATGCCGACCGGTTCTGGCGAAGTGCGCGCGATGATATCGGACTTCGGTCTCTCAAAGAAACTGAACATTGGACGCGCGAGTTTCTCGCGGCGATCCGGAGTCACCGGCACGGACGGATGGATAGCGCCAGAAATGATCAACGGAGAGAGAACGGTATGTCCAAATATCTGGCTCTAACATCAATGTACTACAACTATGGATTTTGCACGCCAAAACACTGCGAACTTTATGGATCATTTAGGGTCAGCGCCGACGGGCGGAGTGGCAGCGAAGAGACTAATTTAGTAACAATTTAAATTCAACCTAAAGTGCTCCTGAACACGACTGTATTTGGTCGACTAATGCCGCGCGCCTCTCGACCTCGCTTTGAGTCGCTCGCCGTCATTTTATTTCATTGTACCAAATACAGTCGTATTCAGGAGCACTTTAGGTTGAATTTAAATTGTTACTAAATTAGTCTCTTCGCTGCTACTCCGCCCGTTGGCGCTGACTCTTAAAAGTGACATTTGCGTAGAGCATGAAAAATAAAATTAAATAAAAATATTTATTTATCAATTAGGTTTCTAAAGAAACTTATGATCGTCATTATAAATTTAAATTTACCAGGGTTTCGGAAAAAAAAGCCAAGATGACGATCCTGAGAAGAAACACCGAAAGAAACTCGGGATACTATTCTTTTTGTCATCTCATTTAAAGAAAATGTAACTTTACTTCAACACATTCGAGTTTAAAATCAATAGTAGAACTTGGCCGTTACGACCTTTTTCCATCGACGCGCGAAGGCTAGACTCCGTCATGATTCCCGTTTTAGGCGTACTTTTTATGTGCCGCTTTGGCATTTGTGACGCAAATTCCATACTTGTAGTACTTCGATGGGTTCTAATTACTTTCTTGATGTTTTCATTTTCTGTCTACTTGCGGCAGCTACTTCCTGCAGCCTTTTTTATTTAGAGTAGTTCCCCATAGTATGCCGAATTTCCTTTTACCAAATGAATACTTTATTAACTAGATCATGACTAGATAACATTTAAAAAAAATGTTTTGTCTGTAATCATTTGTTCGATTTTTAAAGTCTACAGGTAGTTTGACGATCGATTTAGTGATAAATCGGTCGCCTACTTACACGAGAAACGCAATAAAACTTGTATCCAATGAATGGGCTCATACTCATATTTAAGTTTATTTTCATTAATTTATTGTAACACTACAGTAACCTTATTGAGTCTGTTTTCAAATGCGCACAAAAATATGTTCAAATTCGAAAGTTTCATATAATATGTAAGCTCGACAAATAAAGTGCTTTATAACCCTAAGATTGAACATCTTGTAGAATGATAGGTCTGTTTACCTTTGAAAATTCAAAGTGACAATTATGTCAATCAGTAATCAATACCTATTTCAAATTTAAGCCTTAGCGAATTTTGAAATGAATGGAATTTGTTATCGAAACTAATAAAGCACTTTTCTGGTCGGCCATACTCACAAGAGTTATAAACCCAATAATGATATTTTTCAGACAACATTAGTGGATATATTTTCACTAGGCTGCGTGTTTTACTACGTACTGTCGAAGGGTCACCATCCGTTTGGCGATGTGCTAAGGAGACAGGCCAACATACTCACTGGAGATTATAATTTGGATCAATTGGAGTAAGTTCATAGTTTCTTCTTCATAGTTCATTTATTCTCAAAGTTCACTGTTGCATAACAATAATTGTTAAAACATATCCGAATGATAAATACAGTAATATTTGCAATTCTCAAGGTACACTAAACCACCACCTCTACTCAATTAAACGTTTATTCCGTTCGACAAAATGATAATTTTCCTTTTTTAAAATACCTCTCCATGGATCTATTTTTTGACATGTTTTTTTTTAAGAATCGTTAACTTTCTTCCAGACAATTGTACGATTTTGGTATAATTTGCAATACAGTTACAAACATTTTTTAAAGAGATGGTGGCTCATCAGTTTGTTTGTTTGGTTGTACGCGCTAATCTCAGGAAGTACTGGTTCGAATTGAAAAATTATTTTTGTGTTGTCAGTCCATTTATCGAGGAAGGCTTTAGGCTATATAACATTTTGAACGCGGATGAAGTCGCGGGCACCAGCTAGTAACTATGTAAAAGTGAACTTTATCTTAAAAAACCTAAAATTTTTATAAATATCTCTAAATCAGGGCTAACTTTCGGATAGACAAAAAAGCCTGTCAATGTATGTGTACGTCAACTTACAAAATGAATGTTGTGTTCAGCAAAGTGTTGGCGGTAGAGGAAGTGTTGGTGTCAAAGATCTTGATCCGCGCGATGGTGTCGTCGCGAGTGGCGGCGCGTCCGCCCTGCGAGACAGTGCTCAAGTATCCGCTCTTTTGGGGCAAACAGAGCGTCCTCAACTTTTTACAGGTACACACTATAATATATTATACTATTTTATTTTATTGTGTACTGGTGCGTGATGATGTATCGCCCGTGTTGTATATTTTAAATCGGATGAATAGTTTCGAACATTACCTCCTACATACAATCTTGACTTGTTAATGTTAGTATAGATTAATTTGTAAATTTCAGTAGTAAAAATTCTTCTTCTTGCGACCTACGTGCGTGCATGTCGTCCAATCGCTAATAGGATGTTGTAAAACTGCTTTGTGTCCTACAATGATTTATGAGTGACAGGTGCCCCAACGCCATTTCCCAAGTCTCTTGCCCCTTAACTTGCTTACAACTTGTCAACTGGATTACTGGATCTATACCGTAGTACTGAGTTTATAGCAACTTTGCAACCGTCAAGGTGTGCAAAGCTACATGGAGGTCTCAACTGCAACCCAACACGCTCACCCACCGACCAAAAATCACCGATACGACCATGAGACTTAAATGTATAAATATAGTAATATCTCATTGGGCGCCTTCTGTAAAGTTAAAACCTATCACCCATCAATACTAATAATAAATCTATAAGGGTTGGTCATGGAGTAAGTTACTTTGTTTTCAGAGATATCGTGTTTATAAGCTCTATATACAAACATGATACTGAAACTAAATTGACCATTTTTAGAATTTTTTCTGTATGTATGTATGTATGTATGTATGTTCCTCCATAACTCTTAAACGAATTAACTGATTTTCATGAAACTTGGTAGATAAACATTTAGACGTACAGGACACAGGATAGGCTACTTTTTTCTTTTTCAACGCGGACGAAGTCGCGGGCGCCAGCTAGTATTATATAAAGTAGTGCAATACTACTGGGTATAAGATTTACGTTGACGGTAACAAAATGCTCTCTCGTTCAGGACGTGAGTGATCACGTGGAGAGCGGAGTAGGGGGCGCGGGAGAGGTGGGCTCACTGGAGATGGGAGCGCGGTGCGTAGTGCGCGGCGACTGGCGAGCGCGCGTGTGTCCGCAAGTGGCGGCCGACCTGCGCGCGCGCCGCACCTACCGCGGCGATAGAGCTGCGCACCTGCTCAGGGCTATCAGGAACAAGGTACGTACTGCTACTTCTAGGATTCGGATAGATAATTCATTTTCAAGAGCCCACTTTCCAACTCGAGCAGCATTACTAATTAATTCAATGATTACGCATTGGCTATTGGTCGTAGCAATACATAAAAAAACATTACATTTCTGGGATATAATATGGAAACAAAGTTTGAATGGAAACAATAAACTGAAATTATTCTCATATCCTAGTATAATTGATTTCTAAAATGTGTAGAACTTGTTACTTTTTAGCGGATTGAATTTTTGTAATTACTAATTAAAAGCCAAAAATGTTTTTCATGAATACATCCAAGCTATAATGAACATTTAAAATTGAGGTGTCAATCTACGCTCTATAAAGGTTGTAATTTGTAATAATATACTATTAATTAATATTTTATTCAATACTTACTTTCATGATAGAGATGATTTATGTCAATTGAAATTAATAATCGTCTGCTGAATTTTCCAGAAACATCACTACAGAGAACTGGATCCGGAGGTGCGCGCCAGTCTAGGCAAGTTGCCGGACGGGTTCGTCACGTACTGGCTGAGACGGTTCCCCTTGCTTCTGCCTCACGTGTGGCTTCAAATGCAACAGTACAGGCACGAGGACATTTTGCAAGTGTACTATCCGCACTCGTTCACCTTCTCCAGAGAGGATGTGGCGGAATTGTCCGAAAGCAATTACGATGAAGATTTGCCCACGGACATGTGCAATCCGGGCAAGAACGAACTGTTTGTGAAGAGTAAAGTGTATATTGACGGTGAAGATTTGAAAAAGGAACACTCTCCGAAGAGACAGAACAATTGGAGGAGTGATCGCAACGATGACGTCAGAATGAGAGACAGACACATCAGGAAGAGGGAGAAGAAAAGAGACGACGCGCCAGTGTGGGTAGTCGCGCCGCAGTGAGCGGACGTCTCTCGCGTAACACCACAAAACACTAGAGACGTGTGTTTATATGAGATAACTTATTGATGCTCTCTTAAAGACTTTTCTTAAGGTGTGTTTTCACTGAAATTATTGGCAACTTGAGTGTTTCCAACTGTTAAAAAAATTAGCAACTTTTGTTTCCATTGTGACTATACTACCCTACCCTACTTTACCTCTTATCTCTACCCTCCAGGGTAGAGGTAAGGAGGACCGACTCTATGTATTTAATTGTTTCAGAATAGCAGTAAGTTAAGATTGCGCTAGTGTAGCATTTTCGGGTAAATTGGACGAAGATAGATACATAGAAGTAAGTAATAGAAATAGACAAAGATACATAGACAGAAGATATGCTACACTAGCGCCATTCCAGTGACTTTTAGAACCCTTATTTTATTGTTGGATAGGTTTATTTTTTCAGTTTACTGTCATTCTGAGTCGTTACTCCTTACCTTTACCCTCCATTGTCTACACCGAATTGAAACAAATCACCAGCAATTTGAGAAACATTTGAGTTGACGATTGGCTGTCTCCACCATTGTTGGCAAAATTTCTTTGGTCGTTTTATTTCTCGTGTAGTCCCACCTATTAGATTTCTATTCATACTTTTTCAAATTTTATTTTAATGAAATGTTTTGTGTTATTGCAATTTTTAAGCTATTTTGGTCCCAAATAGTGTGTGTGTGATATTAATCGATTAATTCGTTCGTCCACGTGAAAGTCATGTTTCTGTTTTCCAACTAATGTTTTCAAATGAGTGTATCCACAGAGCGAATGAATATCGGTAACAAGCGAGTTCTTTTGATGTTTAAATGGAATTATTACTGACATTTTGTTGCTAACACAAGGTTAACCCTAGAAGCCCAATGTACGTAATTTTGACGTGTATGCCAACAAAAAATAGCTGTCTGTCGCACACGCGATTGAATTGTCGTGATCCCCGAAACTAACTCAGTAGGCGAAACTAACTCATTTATTGCTTGTTTTATTTCATTACACTATATTTTGAATTAATAATAGAAAAAAAGCATAATTACAAAACAATAATTAAACACAGAAACATTTTGTTATTACACGTAAATATTACGTATGATTGGGCTTTACCGCCTTAAAATATGATTGGGCTTCTAGGGTTAATAACAAAAAATTTTGTCACCAAAACTTTTCAAAACAAAATTTGGCAATTTCCAGCTTAACATCTTATTTGAACTAACAAAAGGTTTTCAATGTGAATGTTAACGAAATGGCTACATTGACTGGTGTATTTTATCAATTTTATCAATAATTTATCCTCAAAAGTTGTCGTCATTCAGTGATCTCATGTAAACATGACTTAATGCACAAAACTAGAAATTGTGATCTTAATTTATTTGTAAATATGTAAAAACTTAATTGTAATGATAATATTTTAAGAAAGAATTATTTGTACATTTCATATTGTATAACGGTCCTATATATTTTTTAAGTATGTAAATACACATTTTAAATATATTTTATACTATGAGTAATTTAGGGAACAAGAACATTTTGTATACAGTGGCTATCTACTTACGAGATATGTATTATATGTATAAATTAACAATTTAAATAAGACATTCCTAATGAATTATCTTTGTTATATATATGCTACTATTTAACATTTAAATAAAATAAAATATATAATTTATGAAATTAATCAGATAAACAAAAAAAAATATTAGACTGATTCATAGCTTAATATATTATGTATTTCTCGCTTCATAGGTATATTTTTTGCAATCAAAACAAATAAACTAAATATTGTTACGACCGAACATTCTCGAAGCGTTTGTTTATCATAAACAAACAGCGTGTTGTTGTTTATCATGAGACCTGGGCGTATGGAAATTTCCATACGTAGAAGGAAGCCCTCCTGTCTCAGAGAAAACTGTTCCTTATGTTCGCGACATAAGGTTCACATTCCCTTAAGCCAGAGAGTTGTTTACGATGTTTGTTTTTTATGACTTGTTTACTTGTGTACGAGCTTGTTTACCTTAAAGTTTCTAGTGTTTTCCAAAAACATCGCGGCTGACTGCGCGTGTATAAATACGGGTGCCATCGCTCGAGTGGGACAGTTCTGCGACAACAAGCGATACGAAAACAACTCTTGGGAGCTTTTGCGAAGATATTTGCGACAGTGCATTGTTGACACATAGAGTGAATTATTTACGACTTTTGGCAAGTTTTACGGTTTAATTGGAAAAGCTCTGATATTTTGGAAGTCATCTTGGTCTGCGTAATAAATCGTGTTCTTACAACCCTAAACGGCATTTTAACTCACCCCGCACGCAACAACTGGTGTCAGAAGCGGAATGCCGTTAATGCCACGGGACGAAGGAACTCGTACTCCACGGACCAGGAGGCAAGTGGAGATGGATGCTGCGAGACAACGAGCACATGAGGAGCCGGAGGAAGGCACCGATGCTGATTTGCTTCCTACGGCAGTACCTACATCGAGCCCGTCGATGGACCTCGCTGCGCTGCTAGCTGCTGTACAGAGCATACAGGCTAGTCAAGAAGCCGCTCGCCGGGAACAGGAAGCCGCTCGCCGTGAACAGGAAGCTGCTGTGCAGAGCATACAAGCCAGTCAGGAAGCCGCTCGCCGTGAACAGGAAGCTGCTGTGCAGAGCATACAAGCCAGTCAGGAAGCCGCTCGCCGTGAACAGGAAGCTGCTGTACAGAGCATACAGGCCAGTCAGGAAGCTGCTGTGCAGAGCATACAAGCCAGTCAGGAAGCCGCTCGCCGTGAACAGGAATCTGCTAGCCAAATGCTGCTTTCGAAATTGGACACAAGCCTTGAAGTCATCTGCGATAAAGTTAAAAAGGTAGAGTCCGAAGTTAAAGGGGTCTCAGTGAAAGTCGAAGGCCTGGAAGAGAGACTCGACCAAACCGACACTCGCCACCAGGCGCTCGCCGAGAAAGTGCAGAAGTTGGTGACGAGGGAGGCAGTCTTCACTGCGCCGGTACCTACACAAGGTAGGCTGGACTTGCCACGGTTTGATGGCACATCTTCCTGGACAGCCTATAAGTACCAGTTCGAAACCCTCTCTAACTGCAGCGGCTGGACTGAGGATCAAGCATTCATGGCGTTGACTCTAGCCTTAAGAGGAGACGCCCAACTGATTCTGGAGCGACTCCCTACAGAAGGAAGATCTCTGCAAGCCCTACTGGAAGCTCTAGAGACACGATATGGTGACAAGCACATGGAGCACACGTATAGGGCTCAACTACGCGATCGCACGCAGAAGCCCACGGAAACACTCCAGCAGTGGGCTGACGAAATCGAGAGATTAGTTCGTCGCGCCTATACATCAACACCGAATGCAGTAGAAATAACTCTACTCCAAGCTTTTGTGGACGGGATAAGGGACGGCGAAGTTCGCGCAGCGGTACGTTTGGGTCACCACCAGACCCTGAAGAGTGCACTGGCACATGCTCTGGAAGTGGAAGCTGTGCGGCGTGACACGAGGCCATTCAAGGTCAGGGAGCTGGTAGCCGAGGAGCGAAAGCCTCGCTATGGCCCGACCTGCTATGGCTGCGGTGAAAAAGGCCACATAAGGCTGGACTGCCCAAAGAAGAAGAGAAAAAGGGTCTCAGAGATGGAGACCCAAGTTGACGAGGGGCAGTTAAACTAAGCGTTGCCAGGGCCGCGGGGCAGGCGCTGGCTGCAAGAAGGAAAGCCCCTGCTATTACTATCAGACAAGCTTCTAACGGAAACAGTTTAAGCATCGAGGGTACGCTGAACGGTAAAAAGTGCAGGTTCACAATAGACACAGGAGCATCGCGCACCATTGTAAGACCTGAACTCTTAAAACGAACTATCTCATGGAAGCAACGATCTCCAACATGTCAGCTACGAACAGCAACGGGCCAGCCAGTACCTGTCCTCGGTGACTCAGACGTGGAAATTGGAATTGGTAGTCAGTTGTACTCAAACTCAGTGCTGATTGCCAATATTACTGACGACTGCATATTAGGACTGGATTTCTTAAAAAATCACCGTTGTATTTTGAACGTCGACCAAGGAGTACTCGAATTTCCTGATCAAGAAGTTTTCTTAGAAGGCTCGACCCCATGTACACTCTATTGTTTAAGGGACGTCAAACTAGCTCCCAGATCAGAAAATCTAGTAATGACGAAATTCTCATCCAACGTCAAGAACGGGTTATGTGTCATTGCGGAGGATGAAGGAACACATCCTAATTGGATAATGGCCAGAACACTACTAATGACAAGCAGGATAGGCAGAGTAAGAATTTTAAATCTCAGCAATGAAGAGGTACAGCTCAGAAGAAACAGCGTAGTTGGAAAGTGTCAGGAAGTGAAGTATTTAAGACGTATAAGCAGTACAACAAACGCAGTAAATAGCACAGACTACCAGGTATCGCAGTTATTGGATTCGCTGAAAGGAAATTTGTCGTCAGTTCAGTTGAGGCAAGCTCAGGATCTTTTAATGCGGTTCAAAGACATATTTGCCGTTGGAAATGATTGCGGTAGAACAGGACTTGTGAAGCACAGAATAGACACCGGCGATTCAAGACCTATACGACAAAGACCTCGTCGAATCCCGTGGGCAAAAGAAGCTGAAGTTGCGGATATGATAAGGGATATGGCGGCAAACAAAGTCATCGAACCATCTACAAGCCCTTGGTCGTCACCTGTGGTACTGGTGAAAAAGAAAGATGGCACAACCAGGTTTTGTGTAGACTACCGAAGGCTGAACGACGTTACCAAGAAAGACAGCTATCCTCTACCGCGTATTGATGACACTTTAGATATGCTCAGTGGAATGGAATGGTTTTCTACCGTTGATCTTAAAAGTGGGTACTGGCAGGTGGAAATAAGTCCAGAGGATAAGGAGAAAACAGCATTCTCTACGGGCATCGGAAATGGACTTTGGCAATTCAATGTCATGCCGTTTGGTTTGTGTAATGCTCCCGCAACGTTTGAGCGCCTTATGGACAGAGTTATGGTGGGTCTTCTGGGAGATGTTTGCCTGGTGTATCTGGACGACGTAATCATCATGGGTCGTGACTTCGAGGAACATCTCCAGAACCTTGAAAAGGTGTTCAACCGTCTACGCGAGGCAAACTTAAAACTAAGTCCTAAAAAGTGTACCTTCTTCAGCAACGCAGTTAGCTATCTGGGGCACATAATCACTAAGGAAGGAGTTCAAACAGATCCAGAAAAGATCAAAGCTGTAAAAGATTGGCCTACACCAAAGAATAAAACCGAAGTCAGATCCTTCCTTGGCTTATGCGCATATTACAGGCGCTTTGTCAAAAATTTCTCAACAATAGCCAAACCCCTCCATCGCCTGACTGAAGATAAACAGGTGTTTGCTTGGGACGCAAATTGTGACAACGCTTTCAAAGAACTGAAACAGTGTTTATGTGAGTCCCCGATATTGGGCTATCCGACACGGAATGGAAAATTCATTGTGGATACGGATGCCAGCAACACGGGTATTGGTGGAGTGTTGTCACAAGTGCAGGGAGACAAACAAGTTGTGATTGCGTACTACAGCAAAACGCTTTCCAGGCCAGAGAGAAACTACTGTGTTACACGTCGAGAGTTGTTAGCGGTAGTGAAGACCTTGCAGCACTTCCACAAGTATCTCATTGGACGTGAGTTCACCTTAAGGACGGACCATGCTGCACTTAAATGGCTTCTTCAGTTTAAAAGTCCTGAAGGACAGGTAGCACGGTGGATTGAGCAATTGCAGGAATTCCATTTTGCAACAGAACATCGAAGTGGTAAAGGTCATGGTAATGCTGACGCTCTATCGAGAAGACCATGTCCTGAAATCTGTAAACACTGCAGGAAACAAGAGTCTCAGGAATCAGTAAAAATTATCCGTACCCAAGGATTAGACGATGACTGGTCTGGAGAAAATATGAGGAAGGCGCAAGAGGAAGATGACGACCTGCGATTGATCTTAGATTGGATAAAAAAGGGAGTGAAACCTGAGTGGGCGGATGTATCAGCTTCCAGTCCTGTTACAAAAAGCTATTGGGCTCAATGGGATAGTTTGACCCTGGAAGGCGGAATCTTGTGCAGGAAATGGGAGTCTAATACCGGACATCAGGTGACTGTACAGGTTGTAGTCCCTCGAAGTAAGGTATCTCCTCTACTACGTCATATCCATGATGGGGTGTCTGGTGGTCATCTTGGAGTGAAGAAAACCCTTTTGAAAGTGCGACAGCGGTTCTACTGGGTCCATTGCCGGGAAGACGTAGAAGATTGGTGTCGTAAATGCAACGCATGCGCTTCAGTCAAGGGACCACAGACAAGAAGTAGGGGAAAACTGAAGCTCTACAATGTGGGAGCACCATGGGAACGTATCGCTATAGACGTGGCCGGACCATTTCCTGAAACTGAGGATGGGAACAAATACATCGTTGTAGTGCAAGACTATTTCAGCAAATGGCCGGAAGTGTTTGCGACCCCTAACCAAGAAGCTAAAACTGTTGCCAAGAAGCTAGTTCAGGATGTAATCTGTCGGTATGGCGTACCTCTGGAAATACACTCCGATCAGGGGAGAAATTTCGAATCAGCCCTATTTCAAGAAATGTGCAACCTTCTCGGTATACATAAGACCCGTACGACACCAGCTCATCCTCAGTCTGACGGAATGGTCGAAAGGTTTAACCAAACATTGGAAAATAATTTGGCTAAAGTAGTCGACTCACATCAGAGAGACTGGGACCAGTACATTCCTCTTTTCTTGTTGTCTTATCGCTCCGCTGTACATGATAGTACTAGTTTTACCCCTGCCAGAGTGAATTTTGGTCGAGAAATAAGACTACCAGTCGATGCAATAACAGGGTCTCCGCCGAATAGCCCAAGACTTGTGACGGATTATGTCAGCGATCTTCGAGAACAGCTGGATGAAGTGCATAAGCTAGTTCGCGAGTGCAGTCTCAAGACTGGTGAAAAAATGAAAACCCGTTATGATAGGAGATCAAACATCAACGGTTTTGAAGAGGGAACTCTCGTATGGCTTCATAATCCCTTCAGGAAAAAGGGCAAAAGCCCAAAGTTGCAAGCACGATGGGAAGGACCTTACAATGTGGTTACAAAAATCAACGACGTCACCTATCGAATCAAAAAGGGGCAAAGAGGAAAACCGAAGGTCGTACACATTGACCGTTTGACAAAGTATCACGGCACGAATGATGATCGGGACGATCATAACTAAGAGGGGGGTAATGTTACGACCGAACATTCTCGAAGCGTTTGTTTATCATAAACAAACAGCGTGTTGTTGTTTATCATGAGACCTGGGCGTATGGAAATTTCCATACGTAGAAGGAAGCCCTCCTGTCTCAGAGAAAACTGTTCCTTATGTTCGCGACATAAGGTTCACATTCCCTTAAGCCAGAGAGTTGTTTACGATGTTTGTTTTTTATGACTTGTTTACTTGTGTACGAGCTTGTTTACCTTAAAGTTTCTAGTGTTTTCCAAAAACATCGCGGCTGACTGCGCGTGTATAAATACGGGTGCCATCGCTCGAGTGGGACAGTTCTGCGACAACAAGCGATACGAAAACAACTCTTGGGAGCTTTTGCGAAGATATTTGCGACAGTGCATTGTTGACACATAGAGTGAATTATTTACGACTTTTGGCAAGTTTTACGGTTTAATTGGAAAAGCTCTGATATTTTGGAAGTCATCTTGGTCTGCGTAATAAATCGTGTTCTTACAACCCTAAACGGCATTTTAACTCACCCCGCACGCAACAATATTATTTATAATTTTTAAGTTTTTTTTAAGGTTGTTGTTAAATCGTGTTTGTTGGTGGTAGACTCTATTCCATACACGAAGTCCTTCATGCAATATACGCCTTAGGCCGGTTTTAGAGCTCTCCTGACGTCGGTTCTGACGATACGCACAACCGACCGCGGTAGCAATAAACGCGTGCGTACGGTCGGTCGAGCTCTGTTAAGGTACAAATCTGTAGGACGCGGCAGACGGCAGCGGCAGACGGCGACGGAATGTGCCGCGACGACAGACAGCATTACTTTGCAGTATTCACTTGTGTGGAACTGAGGGCCTAGTGCGAGTTTCACTCGATCAAACGCGTCGTACGCGTAAACGTCAATTTGTATGGGAATGAAGCAGACCTGCACGATAGTCACTAGGTGGCGCTGCTTCATTCCTATACAAATTGACGATTACCCGTTCGACGCGTTTGATCGAGTAAAACTCGCACTAGGCCCTCTGATTCCGACATACGACTGCAATTGCCGCGCGACAGGACGCTGCAATTGGCGGCAATTGCAGTCGTATGTCGGAATCGGTTTCATACAACAATAATGCATAATTAATGCCGTCTGTCGTCGCGGCACATTCCGTCGCCGTCTGCCGCGTCCCGCGGAATTGCACCTTAACGATTTCGAATTTTCATACAAATGACAAGCGCGATCGACGTACGCACCGACGGTCGGTCGAGCTCTGAAACCGGCCTTAAAATTTCCTTAAAACAGACATTTTTTTTGCACAAAGGACTTCATTTATGGAATATAGTTGAAGACGTGAGTGGATGAAGGTGGTATGTCACTTTTTTTCTTTTTGTTTTTTTTTTTCGTTTTTTTTGCGTTGATGAAGGTAATATGTCCATATGAATGATTACAGACCTTGAGATCGTCGTTTTAAGACATTTTTGGAAAATAAAAAATTGAGAAAGGTGTTATGTGCAGTTAATTTTAAAAAGCAAAAAGTGCAGAAAAGTTTACTTTTATTAATGGAAGAGAGAGCTATGTTGACTTTTTTTAAAAATTAAATAGTAGAAGTGTTTACTTGCCATTAATATTTTAGGTTGTTTACACAACTTTGCATCATAATTTACTACAAAAATCAGTTCCGTGGCGACTTATCTCAAAAATAAAAAGTAAAACTTTAACCTTGATTTATTCATAATTGGAATTATGCGACATATCACCTTCATTCACTCGCGTCTTCAGTTGTTATGAGACAATTTTTTTTATTAAGAAAGCGATTGTAAGATTACTTAAACTAGAAATATTTTAATTTTACAAATTAATACGGTTAATAATTTTATTAAATAGTTAAGCTTTTTCAATCACAAAATATTGTTTTAGATATTTTATTTTACAAAAGAATGCTTTTTGAATATAGTCTTGTGTTATTTGTTGTTATGCTTGACTGAATTTTTGAAAGATTCTTTTAAATATAACGAGCATTTTTAACTTATAAGGCCACCTTAGTACAGACTAAAGTGGTCTGTTTTAAAAGGATGCTTTTATATTTAAAGAAATACCAAGTATTCAGACCATCGAAACTTAGTTATAACTAAAAGAAATCAAAATAATGGATTTATTTTAAAATCCCAAACATTTGGGACTTTTATCTGCGGAAGACAAAAATCCCCCAAAGTCAGTTACAGAGTATGTACTTGGTATTTTTTTCTTTTTTAATTTTCTGGTGAGTTCTGGTTCTGCGTACATATCACATACATGTGAAACATACAGATAATAAGATGTTTTTCTAATCTATCCATAAAATTTAAGACTATTCATCACTTTTAAGACGACTCAAATTTTTTTAGAAATCCAAAAAACAACCAATCGTCATTATTGAAAATGTGTTACTGATACTGTACTCGCACTTACTACCATACTTATTTCACTTTGTTAGTAATTTTCACAAATTAATTGAAGTACATATATATTTTTAATACAATGACATTGAAATGGTTTTGGATGCACCTTTTAACTTCTTGTCCATGTGTGATGAAAATTTGTATTTGAGGTGAAAAATAATTATGTACCTACGGTTTTTTGCACATGTTTTCAACACATACAAGTCGGAACTATACATTCCTTGTTTTGTTACGAAGTCTTTATGTAAACTGGTAATACGTGTATTCTAACAATATTGTTTCTCGACACTTTAACAAAGTAGGTATAAATGTTTGTAAAATTAATTTAAAAAACTTAATGATTAATACAGTCACTACAAACAGTAAGTAAGAAATCGGAGATTTTTTTTGATTCCTCAATTTTTATTATATTTTGTTTGAAATCGTCAATATATTTTTAAAAAGCAAAAAATAAATAAATAAAGTGCTTATAAATTATGTATATCTACATGAATTAAAAACGAATGCTAAAATTATTCGATATTTAAGATAAAATGAATTACCTACTGTTTTCTGGACTGTTATTTATTAACTTTTGTTGATGACTGTAGAGACAATGATTAATTAAGAAACATAATTGGGTACAAATTAATGTTTATACAAGAATAATAAAACACTATTTTTCTAATAATTTGTTTTTAATATATATTGTTGGTTTTTAATAGTTCAGTCAGGTGTAGTCATAATGAATCCGTCCATTTGTGGTGTATAGGAATTGGCTGAATTAATTTTTCTAAAATACACGCCGAATGACTTAACGGTAAAAAAGGAATTCGGAAATATTAATGCTTACTAATATTTTTTTTATTCTCTCCTTATGGAGCCTTCTCAATTGATACCCAACTCTATAGGTTTCTGAACCCGTAGACCACGAAAATAACGCTTGAAGCAGTGATATGCTAACTCAGAATATAGAAAAAAACGGTCCTCCTTTATTTGCACATCTACTAAAAATAATTTGTTTTCATTGCCATCTTAATACGTATTTTTATTTCTTATTGGCGTATTCTGTTATTGTAAAGTGTTCTCATCGGTTGGTTGGTTCTCGGAGTGGTCGAGACGTGTGTAGTTGTGTACGACAGAATTGTCAAACTCCGACTAACACGTCAAGAAAGCGGGTGGGTCTCAGACGGTCTAGAACGCAATTTGACTAGTTTGTAATGTTGCCTACAACGCAATATGCCTACCGCGTAATACGTCTAAAACTTAAAGATACTAAAACGCATAACACCCTAAACACAAAATGACAAAGACGCATTTTGCCTAGTTCTGTGTTTTGTTTTTGCATGTACAATTGCAAACAGAATCTATACTCGACTCGTTGTCACACATATTGGTACAAAGATAGTTTACTTATAACCGAATAGGTACTTTATTATTCTGCCAATCGGAGTGAAATGGGGGATGGAATACAAGCATACATAACTATATAATTTATTTTATGTATTATTAATTTTTGATAAATAATTATACTGAATGTCTACAGTAAACCAAAGCCCATTAAAATTGATAGTGGCACAAGTCGGAAGTTTCTACCGTTTCGTGCCATCGGTGGCAGATCCAGTGGCGTACAACGCCAACAACAGTGCCGTAAATGTGAAAAAAGCGTGGAAAAAAACTGGAAAAGCCTGCACACATTTTGCGACTTGCACATACTTGCACGACATTGACGTGCTTGCTATACCTATTGAAAAAAAGCAATTATGTTTTTGTGTGCTCCATGGTACCTCTCATTCCAATACCTCAATTGCACAGAGCAATGGTACTGACCAAGTACAACTTTTATCTCCCACCTGACGCCAGGGTGTGCCTTCACCATTTGCATGTTGAAGATTGGACTGCTGTCGTTGATTCCAACTCAGCCATAACGGATTTGAATGAGGTGCACACAACTGATATTATTTAATTACTAGCTGGCGCCCGCGACTTCGTCCGCGTTGAAGAAGAAAAAAGTAGCCTATCCTGTGTCCTGTACGTCTAAATGTTTATCTACCAACTTTCATGAAAATCAGAGTTATGGAGGAACATACATAGATACATACAATACCTGCACTTACAGATTTATTATTAGTATTGAGTATTGATGATGATTGATAATAGGAAACAATAGGATACTCTGCATTTTTGCAATACTAAACTTTTGCAGTTACCTGTCCAGGCATTTTGCGTTTAAGTCGTTGTACTATTTAGGAAATATACTAACTAGTCGTTTTGCGTTTTTGTCAAAATAAGAATTAGGTATTTTACATACTAGCCATATTGCGATGTAGGCAAAACTACAACAAGTCAAATTGCGTTCTAGACCGTTTGAGACCCACCCAAGAAAGCAAACGTATCCGTGCGGTTACATTGCGAAGGCGTCACATACATTGCTTGGGGGCTCATCCTTACTTGTTTAACACATCACTGGCTTAAAGCCACTTTTCGATGCAAGCGTCAAAAAGGTCGTTGCAAGGTTATAGTTCATATAAGAGAAGTTTTTGACGAATTTCTTTGGTGGATGGGATCAGAATTTTTGAAATTCACCGAAGCAGCAAAGTTGCCAACATTGTCGAGAGAATTAGCAAGCTGAAGCGGCAATTGTCGTAGACCGGATAACCGATAGGGTAGACGAGTTCTCGAATGGAGGTCTGCAGCCAGGTGGACCTGAAAGGCATGGCGGGAAGCAGCTGGGTGAAGGGGAGAGGACCGTATGTGGTGATGAGCATTGGGAGGCTGACAGTGGAGAGCCACAGGCTGATGATGACGAGGTAACGAATTTATCGTATAGAGATGCCTATTGCATGAAATCGATAACAGAAGTTGAAGTAAAAAAATGTTTTTAAGTAAGTAGTTTGTTTATTAGAAAAATATAAAAATTAACATAATTATTATCATCATTCAGTCTTACAATAATCCAAAAAGCTGTAGGAAAATCAGTGTATGGCACGTTAGAAAAAAAAATTGTGCTCTCAAAGTGCATATAAGTAGAAAAATATTAATCCGTAATGTAAATACATATGCATAGATTTAAATTACTGGAATGTGCATTATCAAAGTTAGGAATGCCATATTAAAACAATAAAAACAAGTTCACATCACACAGTGTGCTTAATATCGTGAAATATCAATGAAGATTTTGACTCCTTATTGGCTGCATACACAATCGCTATATAAACGTGTATAACGCTATATATAACGTTCTTGTTTGGTTGCATGGTAATGCCTTATTCTGAATTATCAAAATTACAAAATAAAGTCAACAAAAATTCTACCCAAAATATACACATAATCTTTTATAGGCAATAATTTCCCTATGTAGATACATAGTTATAAATAAATCATGTTTACAATAAAATTATATTATGCTTAGAGTACACGTGATGACTGTAAATACAATATGCTCAAAGAAACAAATATCTAAAATTAAAAACCATTATTTCTCTTTACTAATTAGGTAGGTACTAGCTTAATTAAATTATACTTTGGCCTTTTCAATTAAATCGATTATAGTTAGGTGGATTTTTTCTTTAGCAATGTCTAATGCTGATTGTCCGTGTCCATTCATTAATGTAGTGTCAGGTTTGTAACTAACCAATACCTTTATAGCTCCTATATTTCCCATCAAACTAGCTTCATGTAAAGGCGTGTTACCTATTAAATCAATTACATTAATATTAGCCCCATTATCTAGCAGTAGGCGCATAACAATAGGCTTATTATAATAAGCAGCTAAATGTAATGGAGTCTGTCCTTTCCTGTTTCGACAATTCACATTGGCATAATTTAAAATTAGAATTTCACAAAATTCATCTAATCCATAGCGAGCTGCGACATGTAAAGCAGTGACTCCATTTATGTCTGAACAGTTAACATCAAAACTAGATGTTATAGATGCTGTCCTTTTCACACAAAAGCTGCATTCACATAGAGGATGACAGTTCTTTTTTAGATTACCTTTATTATAAGTAGAATAGTCAATATTCATATAAAAACAAGCTAGTTTAATATCCCCAAAAGAAATTGCTTTCAATATTCTATCGATAAGTTTCAAATTTTCTACTGCTTTCAGTGTGTTATTATTGTCACAGTTTTTCCCATTCATGTCATACAATTTTATGCTGTCCGGTTTACAATTTAAGGCATTTATATCTTTGCTTGTAATGTGTATGTATTCATAAAGATTAGGAGTGCAAGATTGTAATACTTGAAGTATTTTTAAATTGTGTGCATAATCAAAAGCGGTTTTGTTGTAGCGGTTTTGTAGTGATGGTTCCGCACCATTCTCTATCAACAATCTAGCTATACTTTCATAACCCCACTTAGAAGCCATGTGGAGTGGCGTGTCACCGATATCATTCACACAGTTAACTTTAATCTTTTTCCTGCTGTGTTCTGCAAAATAAACAAGTGCTTTGACACAGTTAATATGACCGTTATTGACACACAAATGAAGTGGTGTATTCTTATCTATATTGGTTTGATTAATATTAGCTCCTGAATGTACTAGAAGTAATAGTGCATTTTGATGTCCTCTTGATGCTGCGTAATGTAAAGGACTAGATTCATTTAGATCTGTAGCATTAACATCGGCTTCCATCTCAATAAGCAATTCAACAATTGTAGCCTTGCCATAAATACATGCTATATGCAAAGGTGTTAGACCATGGCTGTCTCTAGAGGAAACAGTTGGGCAAGTTTTTAGTAAGTTCCTTGAAACTTTAAGGCAACATTTCTTGCAGTTGCAAAGAGGATGACAAAGTTTATGATATATATCTCCATCATTCTCATCCTCGTCATTAGATAGATCGTCATCTAGTAGCATCTGTAAAGCAACATCTTCAGCTTGTTGTATTTTATCAAATTGTTTTCTATTCTTCTCTAATATTTTCTTAACCTGCTCGGCGTGATTTGCTTTGATTAATTCAAAAACATATTCTAGAGTTTCCTCATTTCCATTTGTGTCGGTTGACATTGATTCTGTCAAACTATTTTTTCGTTGTTCTTTTTCTTTTAGATCACACTCAGCAATACTACTCTCATAGTAGTAAGATTCGGGGTCTGGAGGGCCAGTTAAAGCGTCAGATTGTATATGTTCAATGACAGCTTCTAAAGTCGTGATAAGAAAAGAAGATTCATCACCATCTCCTTTTCCAATACCACTGAAACGAAATTCTTTTATATAAGTAAGTTGACTATACCAATTCGGTAAACCTGATTTGATTACTAGGAAGACAAACACTGGCAGTAGATCATCTGCAGTCAACAATTGAATATTATTGCTTTTGTCTTTTCTATTAATTGTATTCAGAGCCTGTTTCACACATATGAGCTTTTCTAAAACAGTATTGTATGTGTCTATTTTAGCAAGTATTTGTTTTGCTTTAGGAACGGCATGATACAAATCTTTTTTGATGTCTAAATCTCTCAATTGAATGTCACACATGTTTCTTATTTTTTTATTAAGGTGTGAATCTTCATAAGCACAGCTAGTACAAATTGGTTTAAACAATGAGTTAAACAACAAATACTGCATATAACTCTCTACAGACAGTTTTATATTTTCTAACACCTGTTTACATGATTTTGATTTTTCTCTAAGTCGTCTGTTCTGTAAAGCTATTTGTAGACATTGTGTGTACAGTCCGCTGACAATATCTTTTAGATTACTTATGGCTAAAGGCGGTGTAGTATGTTTCTTTAGAAAAGCGTGAACACAAGCTTCTATTTGATCTAGCACCTGCCGTCCCGCGGCTTGAGTCCAAAGCAAATCGATACAATCATTTATAGAACTGAGAAATTCCTTGTTCATATTATCACTTTTATTAACAGTGGGTCCAAGCGGTGTTTCTATACACCACACTCTATACTTCATGAAGTCTTCCGTGTAAAATGTTTCCTCAAACAAAATATGACTTTGCAGAGGCAAATCTTTAGTCAAGTCTAGAGTGATCACTTTATTTGATACAGTAACCTGTTTTTCGGTGATTGTGTTGTAATTTGTTTCCGGAAGTTCTTCGCTGGGTACAAGAATGTGGGCGCAGAAATCTTCCAATGTAAAAACTCGAGTGCTCAAACTGCCGATTCGAGGAACGCAAATTATCCAAGACTGAGATAAGCAGTGCTGAAATAAATCTTCATATTCATTCTTTAATTCGATGAAGAATGGATTGTCTGAAATAATTTCGTCGTACGCACCGTCCATAATTGGATTTTCACCAATTCTTCATAAGCTGTAAAGGAAAATGCGGTTTGTTATTGATTAAATGTCAAGGGCAAAAATTATACAGCTAGTGAAATCCAACGGGACAAAGCTATACTTACGTTGAATTTTATATAATTGTAGTATTCCTGGGTTTCATAGTAATTTTAAATTACTAAGGTGATTTTTTTTTTGTAAATTGAACTTGTTGGTGATGGGCTGATGGGTATTTTTTTGGGTATTTTTATATGACAATTGATTGACATATTGATATTTTATTATTGATTTGATATGACAGTTTCAAGACTTTTGACATCGACACCGTGTTGACACTTGACAATCATGTTTTAAAATAGTCAGTGTTGGGTTGCCAGGACGTTTGTTTACATAATTGTAATACTTTTGTTGGTGTAAGTATGCAAAAACATGTACATAGATATGTTTTTTTTTATAAATTATTTAATTTATTATGTAAGCGAGTTTTATTTCATTACAAAAAAATAAAAACAGATATACTTAAAGAAAGAAAAACCAAAACCAAAAGTCAAACTAAAGTTAATTTATTAAAATCTGATCCATATCTTCTTAACAATAGGTAATAAATTTACTAATGCTGGATTCGAGTTCATAGTTTTTTCTTCAGGTATTTTTATCCTCTACCACGCCCGCCCCCAAATCCACCTCCAAACCCTCTACCGCCGAATCCTCCACCAAATCCTCTGCCCCCGAATCCTCCACCAAATCCTCTGCCCCCGAATCCTCCACCAAATCCTCTGCCCCCAAAACCTCTACCACCGAAGCCTGAACCTATACCATATCCACCAAAACCGATGAAAACAGGTAATGGATAGGGGTAATATCGTCCTGAAATCGATAAAAACAATTAACATATTATTACTAACTGGCAAGAACTGATATAGGCTTGGAATGCAGCTACATTCTACAGTTGTTGACGCCACTTTCGTTCGCGTAACTTTATAACATATATTCCCAACTTTATAATATAGCTTCCCAACCACGATGTTTCCAACAGTGAAATAATTTTTCAAATCGGTCCAGTAGTCCCAAACATTAAAAAGAAAATAATAAACATAATTCGCCTATCGAAGGATGCACTAAACCGAGTACATTATTTAATAAATCATAAAATTTCTAAAACTAACTAATCAACACTTTACCTACTTGTAGTTGATGAAAGAGGCCCTTATAGAGACAAGTAGATACATTTTACACTTATGTAATGAAAACTTCGCAATAAGATTTTTTTCGAATAAATATACCTATCTACATAGTACAGAAAAATTAAAAAATCAATTTAATTATTACTAGCTGTTGCACGCGATTTCGCTCGCGTAACTTTTTAAAATAGAGCCTAGGTATGTTACACGCTGATGATATATCTTTCTATAGGTAAAAGAATTTTTAACATCGACCAAGTAGTTTTTGAGTTTAGTCATTACAAACATATAAATCTTCTCTCTTTATAATATTAGTATAAATTAAAATAATAAATATAGAAACTTACGCGAGTAGTACGGGTCGTAATATTGTCTTTTCTGTCGCTGCAATGAACCTTGTTTTGTTGAAGTTTCACTGTTGTTATTTGTGCCATTTGTAGGACCATTTAATATAAGAGTTAAAAGTGGATTTGTTTCGGATTTATTAGAATTTAATGTATTTACATTTTCGTCTGCTGAATGAATTCCATATACTAGCAGCACGATCGTTAGAAAAGCTGAAATCTAGAAAATACGAATTAACTTTGAGATATTAATGTAGTAATAACTATAATTAGTTAAAAATGTTATAATAAAATGTGTGAAAGTTCAACTTAAAGTCGCCATAATTTTTATATTTTCCTTGCTACACAGAAATATAAAATATATAGATAAATGATATTAAGTAAAACTTACTTTTAAATCCATTATGTTGTATAGTCACACACACAGAATATGAACAATGAATGATATATTTAGTTTTATGTTTAACAAATATATACCATTTGAAAACACCATAATGATTTCGACATATACTTGCTAATTAATGGGCACTATAACTAGGTATAACCGTAGCCTTAGTCATGAATAAACAGCCAGACTAGAAATTTAAACCATTCTTCTTTTGAATTTACAAAAAGAATTCCTCAATTTTATAAATAAAAAAAATATGATCTTATGATTACTGTATGCTCATCGAAATTATATACGAATATCTTTGCAAGTGTACGCCATATTCTATACAAATATTTTCTATTTTATATTCTTTACATATTATACAAAGTCCTCAGCCGTGTCTGTCTGATAAACTCAAAAACTACTGCACCGATTTTCACACTGTTTTCACAAATGGATAGAGTGGTCTTCGAGGAAGGTTTTAGTACATATATAATTTACAAAAATACGCGGGCGAAATCGCGGGCAGCAGCTAGTTATTAATAAATAAATAATGAATAAAGGCACTGACCGCTTCTCTCTGTTTCTAAACCACCCAACTGATTTTGGTACGGTTTTTACTACAATGGAAGACTTATAACGCTCCGTTTTTGCGTAGTTCGTCAAGGGTAAAAAGGGGGGGGGGGATTATAATAAACCTACACATTGGTATGACTGAGCTAAGCGTAAAGCAAGTCACATTATGATGAGATGAACGACTTGCTTGACCTGATAATTGATTGGAACAACAAATTATACATTGAAAATCGACATTGTCACGGGGAAATCCTGTTTCATCAAAACATACCATGATAATTATTGTAGCACGATTGTTATTCATTGCAAGTGTTGCTAATTTCAACTGATGTATTACATATTTTCTACGTGTTTAACATGACATGCCTACGCGTTTTAAAACTAGAATGTGGAATTACTACAGACACTAGAGAATTTTCTTTTGCACTAAATTACTACTCTTATATATTTTTTTAAATAGGTTCATTATCACGTTCTGACCCTTAATGCACAAAATCCTTACAAATTAGGCGGGTGGAAGTGCCGCCATTTTGACAAAAACCGTTTCGACCTATATCTACGTAACCGTGCACTTGAGGTCAAAAATGGTAATAACATTTATTGTAGATAAATTTATTTCCTATCCTTTTTGTCCACTAACTTTTTTTCTATCACTTACCGTTTACGACTTATTCGACTATTATGATTTGTTTGATGGCCACAAAGAAATCGTAAAAGTCGAATAAGTTGTTTTTATAATATGTAAGGATATTTAAGGATTACTTTTTTCAAGTTTCTCAAAAATATGGTTTCAATTATTTGTGTTGTTTTTGCCTCACATGAATCAATTGTAACTAATTGAACATTGATGGTAAACAGTTTGTGTTCTCTGGCTTATACCAAATTGCGTTCCACAGATATCTATCTTGCCTCGTCGAAGTTAAATAAAGATTTATAACATAAAGGATTTCAGGCCTGGGACCGTTTGAAAGAGCAGTCATTGTGAAAGCATCTTTTGTTCTCAAAGATTCCCTTAACAACTCCTGTTTGAGTCGCAATTAAATACTATCGTTATTAAATGTCATTAAAATGCATTTTGCAACAAAATACTTTTTGTTTTATGTAGGAAATAAATTAAGCACTCAGTAGCTGACTATCCAATTTTATTATTCAGATACAAAATGCGTAATTTCTATAGAAAA
This sequence comes from Synanthedon formicaeformis, assembly GCA_945859745.1. Classification (NCBI taxonomy): domain Eukaryota; kingdom Metazoa; phylum Arthropoda; class Insecta; order Lepidoptera; family Sesiidae; genus Synanthedon; species Synanthedon formicaeformis. The sequence goes on from OX243964.1 coordinate 2,968,589, forward strand.
ATGGAAATACGAGTAATTATATATTAAAATTTGGAGATCGTTAATAATAATACTGTTACGAACTCAAGCATATCTTATTTTTAATTATATTTTTATTTTTACTAGCTGCTGCCCGCGACTTCGCCCGCGTAACTTTGTAAATCAGTATATATTATAAAATATTATATAATTATTATATACATATTATAAAGTTTATCGCGAACAGACAGACAGACGCGGTGGAGGACTTTGTTTTATAATATGTAAAGATTATATTTTATTATTTTTTGAGGCGTTTTTGTACGATTTACAGTAAAATACTGCCAAAAAGTCTAGTTACTAGATACTTTTTCCTACTGCTTCTGCTGATAGAACAGCTGTACAAAAAAAATTACATACTCTGGATTTACTTTCTTTGTGTAGATATAGATATACTGTTTGTAGTTGTACAGTGTAGACTATATTTCCTCTTCAGCACAGCATAGCACAGCTGAAAAGCATTACTTTAAGTCTGCTTGTTTTAGGTTGAATTTGCTTAGTTTTAATTTGCTTCAGATTGAAAAAATATACATTAATTTTCCCTGAAAGATTATTCAGAAATGTTGAGGCAGCTACAAAGTAGAAGTCAAATAAATATAACTCGTGTGTCGCTGGCGTGATATGTAAAAAGGTATGTAAATCCCACCAAAACTACGCTTTGTTCAATGTGGGTCCAGTTTATCCTTACATGAATTTAAAAATTGCCAGTATTATTTTACGAAGAATATACAGAGATAATATTGGTTAAAATAACTTATAACCATTTTTTGTGTTGGGCGTTGGTTTTTTTATATTATAAAGAGTGGCAGACAGGCTCACGGTCCACTCGTCACTACCATGGGGGCAGCGGCTAGCCGTAAACAAATTTTTGTTGGCAGCGGCCAACAAAAATTTGTTTACGGCTAGCTTGAAGAAGTTATGTTGTAGGTAGGTGAAAAAACACCTCAGAAGGAAGATCTATTTCAAAAGTCCTTATCCAATGCCTATAACAGCCCTCTTTTTCGTCGGGAATCGGGGGTTGAATGTATGTTATGTTCTTGACACTAACTAATGCATTTTATTCTATTTTGTAACATCTAGTGTAGCTTCATCATTAGACTCGGCTTCTTCATTGCTGAAGGTCGTGCCCGCTCTGAATCGCCTTGGTGGCATTGACCACCAGCTGCTTCCATTCCACCCTGTCCTCAGCCTTACTCAAAGCCTTCGCAATTGTAAGGCATGTGAGATGCACAACTTGGCCTGTCCATTGGCTAGGAGACCGGCCACGAGACCTCTTGCCATCCACTTTTCCAACCACCACCAGCTTCTTCAAGTTTCGTGGTTCTCTGCGGGCTATGTGTCCAAAGTAATTGAGAACTCTTTGATAGCAGGTGGCGGATAGTCTTGTGCGAATCGCAAGCTGTTTGAGGATCGAGCTGTTTGTCCTCTTGGCTGTGCATGGAATGCGCAACATCCGTCTCCAGCACCACATTTCAAAAGCATCTCATAAGCAAAAGAATCTAGTGTAGCTTATAAACATATAATAAGTATGTGTCCACTTTATAAAATGGTTTGTTCGATATGAAAACGTGGCGATAGTATAGCTAGCAATGATTATGTGGGAACGTACCGCTCTGCGGTCATATAAATGTTTCAGAGCACACGAGCTCGAATATGAAGTGGTTAATTTAAATTCTGACTCTACTGCGTGCTGCGGTCGAACACTCCAGCCATGCCACTTTTTTACATTCACTTTTTCCCGACTTCCGTTACAAAATGTACAAGTGGATGCTTCTTTGATGCTCAGCTCTCCGAGCATCGTTGTAATTAATTCAGGCTAGTAGCAGAAAGTATCATATAACTCGGCGTATAAAAAATTTATTTCCTTTTCAGAGACGAACATTATCTAAGCACTTTGTGTGCTTTGGAAAACTAATGAACTCTTTCTGCGCAGCAAATGATAATAAATAAAATCTTCGTTGTGCATTTTTAAGTATATTTCACATACACTGAATGTATACTTTGAGTAGTTTTTAGCAAACAGTTTTACTTGAAACTTGAAAGCCGTTTTCCAGTAGAAGTCCACTATTTTGAAAGTTTCTTGCTTTCCGTAGTCCCACTTTCACGTTTCATTAACTGTTAAAATATGACTAAGCAAGCTTTGTTCTGAAATTATTGCGTGATTTCGCTTTTGGTCTTTTTGATATTTTAAAATATGTTTTTTTTTCTGGCTTCGCATTCATGCTGTTCTGCAAATTATATATATATACAAATCTTCCTCGCTCTTTCCATTAGTGAAATCCGTTGAGTTAGCCGAGAAACAGACACAGGTGGACAGCAACTTAATTTCAAGCGTAGGGAGATAGAAGTTATATGTAACTGACCCGCTTCCGGCTTCGCCCGGGGTGCAATTTATATATCCTATCTTTTAAGTTGGACCAAATTACACATAGTTACGAAATTTTATCAAAATCGATTCAGTAGTTTAAAAGTCTTTATAGTATGTATTTTATTAATTTGTCATCCTTAACTACTCAACCGATCATCATGAAATGCATATTTACGTTGTCTTTGGAATACAGAAAAGGACGTAGGATACCTTTCCTCAGAAAGTACTGTTCCTGAGGAACATTTAAAAATAAAAATAAATTTTTTAACACCTAATAAAAATATATGAGCAATAAAGATTGATTAAATGTTTCAACTAAGAAAAAGAGTTTAGACGAAGTCGCTGCCATGACCGAGTTTTCTATAAATTAAGCATTTACCATTTGTTAGAAAGAGATAAAGAAAAAAATAAAGCGCACAAATAGATTTGAAAGGATACAAAGGCTCTTGTAGGTCGTAGCAAAAATGGCTCTCTTTTACATTCCCTCGAGGACTAGTAAGTGCTGGGAAAATATTTGAAAATATGGAAGGAACTCTTTGACGTATAAATAGTAGGTTACATAATAAAAATAACAAGAAATAACTGATTTGTTTACTGTATACAAATAGAAGTGCCTTTGATAGCATGTCGGTATTTGTATAATAAATAAATATACAATGTATGATTTCATTTCAGAGCTATTTTTAATACCGCCAACTAACTCAACTTTTTCATTAAAATTTATTTTTCAAGTGATTAAACAAATAACCAAGTCAAAATTGAATATTCTATATAAACTTTTTAGAACAGTTGATAGAAAAAAAGACAAGATGAAGTCGATGCTGAGAAAAAACTCAGAGAAACTCAAGATTCCATTCCTTTTGTAACCTTTGAAATAAAATATACTGTAACAATTATATTTTCACAAATTTATTATTATATTTTCACAAATAAAATGAGCTATTTGAACTTAAATAAATAATAATCAGCGATTTTATAATAAGCCTTTGAAGTGAGTGGCTTTGAAATTGCACTTTTTTTGTAAAAATTTGGCAATCGCAGAAGGCAAGGTATCCTCAACATGCTGGCTAGTGGCTATATCAACACTTGTAATTGCTAAAATAGTCTCTGATCGACAAAAAAAACTTCAGTCTTTTATGTCCGTCTGAACCTATTAAATGTAATTAATGCAAAATATGTATTGTTTTTTAACCTTTATAATATAGATGTAATGTATTGCTATTTGTTGTTTGTTTGAATGGAAAATCCATTTTCTTTATTAATATACATACAGTAATTATTCTCAGATAAAGTTTTAAAACAATACATGTAACAAATTAAAAAAGCTACGCGGTCGTCACGTGGCGACGCGTCGTAATGGTCACGTGACGACCGAGTTGATTTTTATAAGGAGGATTTTTATATTAATAACAATTTTCTAAAATATCTTCACAAACATTTTAACTTCGAAGCTACATTAAATTTAAAATGTTTTAGGTATTTATGTATGTTTTTTGGACGTGGAGAGGTCGTACCCTTGCGCCCGTCGACAATACAGCATTTTGTTGAAGTGTCACTTGGCGGTGTACGTTGAATGGAGGCCATTAGAGGCCCGCTCGAGCATCCAACCGCTTCACTGCTGAATGCGAGCGCCTGCAACAATATTTTAAGTTCTAAACGCATTCCGGTTTTAGCACAATTTTTACAATTTCTTGTATTGCTATTGAGCAGTTACCACTTTGATACTGAAGAGTTATGACGTCGATATTATACAAATTTTACTGGGAGATACAATTTTACATATGTAATAACTTTATCATGATTTTTTTTTAATATAATGTATCAGTTTTGTTTTTTATTTATAATACATATATTATAAATTAAAGTAACCGTCTGTCTGTTATCTTTTCGAGCCTTATTATTACTCTATCCAACGGATCTTCATATATTAAAATCCAGTCGTGGGTACCAGCTAATCTATACAATAATATAAAAATGAATGTACGTTTGTTTGAAATTGCAAATCTTCAAAAGTACTTTATAGATAACCATGAAATTTTTCATACACATTGTCACAGTACAGAAAAGGACGCCTTTCACTTATGTACCTACCTACTTTTCACCCAGAAAAAAGTACTTATTGTTCCTGAGATAACAGTAATAATTTAAAAAATCAACGTTTGACATTATATGAGCAATTAAAATTGAATAAATGAAAAGGCGCGCGGACGAAGTCACGAGCAATAGCTAGTTTTATATATGTAAATATGCAAAAAAGACAATAGTTAGGTACACACTATACAATTATACCTAAGTGTAGTCTGGAATTTTTAGTCTTTGTAGCAGAATAGAGCACTTGGAGTGTCGACTAACGTAGCGTATGTCTGAAGAATTGTTTGTCACAAGTATGAGAAGCGTGTCAAGTCACTTTTTAATATCTCGACCCCTTCCTTACGCTAGGCTATTTTTTACTATCTCTAGCTAGTTTTAAAATATTTCAAAGGATTCATTTGGAAAATGTTGCGCTTTGTATTTTCTATGATAAAAGTCTACAGACAGGTTTGTTAGTAAAGTAGTAGATGGTTTTTAAAGAGCAATGGTTAATGGAAATTTCTTAGATAAGTGTAAGAGAAAGAGGAAATTGTATCTTCATTTATAAGACAATATGAATCTTAATGTAAAATGTAAAAGGCAAATTTAATAAGTGAGGGGTTGTATTATGGCGGACAGGAAGTCGGAGAGGTATCGCTCTCTCGCCGGAAGTAGCACGTTCCGTTGCGTTATCAGTACCGCTTCCGGCGTGAACTGTGTTCTTGCACGGTACGTAAAATGTATTTAAAATATTAAATAATAAAACAACCTGTTCATATTATTTTTAATAACGAGCTGAAGGAAATATTTATTAAAGTGCCGACATTGTTCCGAAATTTCTTCTCAGGATCAACATAATTTTAGCTAGTTTTTATTTCCGAAACCATGGTAAAAATGGCCTGATTATTAAAAGTGTTTCTTTGAAACCTATTTAATGAATAAATATTTTAACATTTAAAAAAAAGGGACACGGACGAAGTTGCGGAAAAAGCTTAGACTTTAAATGTAGAAGATAAAATAGAAATTTCGAAAGAAAAAAAAAAAATTCGCTAAAATAGAAACAGGTAGGTATATTATTACCCACATAGGGGGATAAAGCGGGTTGCGAACGGAAGTGTTCGCGCGGATAACGGCCCGGAACGTATCCTATTCCGGTCAAACGTGCAACGGTGCATGGTGTACCGCCCATAGCGGTGTCCGCACTCATGTACCGCCCAAATTTACTAACTATTGCAGATATTTCTATCTATCCAATTCATATATTGAGCCTTTTGTTAAATTATTTTAATTTAATAGTACGTGGCTTGTCGCCTATATCACAAGCAACGCAACAGGTGCTCCAATTGCGCTGCCGACCTTAGCAAGATTAAGTATAAGGGACTAGGTAAGGATAGGGAAAATGGGTTCTGGCATCCCATTTCCTGGCACACGTGTTTTTATTTCACGGCGAAATGCAGTATTGACATAATCTTTATTATAAATGTGAATGCGAGTTTGTTTGTTTGTTCCGCTTTCACGCAAAAACCACTGAACCGATCACCATGAAATTTTGCATACACGTTGTCTGGGACACCAGAAAGGACATAGGGTACCTTTCATCCAGAAAAATAGGACTATTCCCGAGGGATCATCTAAAATAAAATAAGAAACTAACGCCTGGCCAAAGTGTTATAATAGCAACAATTTGTCAAGCGTTATATTGCTTATTTTTTATTTTTCGAAGTCGCGGGCACCAGCTAGTATACTTATATGGTCTTTGTATGACATGCCACTACAACGTTTTCTATACGGTAAAATAAGTGATTGCTTAGTATAACCCAGTAGAATGTCTTATACCTACATATACGAAAAAAATATTAAGTTTTTTTAAGTACAGACCTACGCTTCACAAACTCGAGAATATGTAGACCGATTTTAATTCGGTTTTCACATATGAAAAGAGAGATAAACGGGGAAAATGTTTATATATTATATAAAAATTACACCCCTGGCAAAGCCGGCTAAACAATCTTGCTATATTGTTAGTGATAAAGCATTTTTACAGACAAGAAAAAAAACCTCTATAATACATAAAACAATGCTCTCTATAAAAAGGTGTTAAATAATTGCTGTAGGCTCCCCCATTTTAGCTGATTGCTGGCTCTTGCGTTGTAGCCCGGCCTTTGTCTGAGCTGCATGCACTCTCGCGCCACGGTTCGCCTCGCGCAGACTATGCACAAATTATATTTTTTTTAACCGAATGTTTTTAAAGGAACTGTGTTAAAAAAATTGCTGCCGACAAAATTCAGATAGAGTGAGAATCACACACGCGAAAACAGTGTTAAGAAAAGGCTTCTCTACTGCTTTTCTCTACCGCTTTGGTACCCTTGAAATCATCAATTACTAAGTTAACTAAATTAAACTAACTAAATTAAGTAATCATATATTACTTTATATTTTATTTTATTTATTTATTAGGAAGCCAACACAGTATACAACCATCCTTAGACATATTCACATTTAAACATTCTTTTATAATATAATTGTATACACCGCCCCCGGAGCGAAGCGGCACAAACCGCCAATTCTCCCTTCTCGCAGCGGGCAGTAAGCGAGGGGCTTCACTTCTGAAGCACTCCATAACCTGTTCTCTGCGGTACAACCTACCGCAGAGTCGGAGGCCGCTTCCACCTGTCACTCTAGGATAATCCTTGTTCGTGTGGCCTTCGATCTCCGCGGCATGAAAGCGTTGCATCTCTCCTAGTATTGATTACGTTTTTATAGCAAGGTTCATCCACTAACCATTGAGTAGACAGATACCAGCATGCCTACGGCTCTTCAACTTCAAAGAAATCAGGCGAGGTCCAATTAGACTTATCTGTTCTAGATAAATTGTGTCAATTAAGCCTTATGTAATGCAGCTACATCGATCGAGCGCCAAGTGTAAAGTGGCTATTAGTAAGACTGTTTGAAGGACGCTCGCGGTCTCGCGTGTGAAGTACCCTTAACGTTGTAGTGCTTTGTCCCTTCCACTCGACACCTATGACATGTCACCTGACGTTTGGCTTCGTCAATTGGTACACGAGTATGGCAAAGATTAAATCTGTTTTGCACGCAGACCACTTCACTAGACGACCCTCGCTTTGACTGCTGACAGGTGACAATGCTTGAGTGACGGCGATAATGCAAGGGTTTTTGTTGAACAAAGCTATTGTGCCGTGCGTGCGCTTGGGAAAACAAAACGCTGAACAGCCGTCAAAATGAAATAAAGCATGTTTGGCTGTTTGTTAACATTTAGGGCGCGAGCAGATTTTTGTAACCTATTGCTGATATTTGACACAAATAAAATAAAATTCAAGGGTTATTTATTTATATAGAGTGCTTAAAGTTTAATTCTACATTTTAAGTTTTACATAAATCCAACACCTGCAACAAAAAATCCAACACATGGAAAAACTATAACAGCAATAAATACATTATTGCTTATATTTTGTCAATCATAAAAAAAAAATCATTATATTTCTTTATATGGGCACAGGCGAAGTCGCGGGCATCAGTTAGTAATTAAAAAATAAGTTGCGAGCAAAAACTAGTAGGTACCTAGGTAGATATTTTGTAAATAACCTACACTAATTATATATCTGATATATGAAGTATCTGCTTCTTTGCCGAGAGCATTTTTCGCAATTAGTCTTGTGACCTTTTGTTTGTATAACGCCAAGTTTATTCTTGGACACACATTACGCTTTCTCTCCGTCATTTTCTCTACATCGTTATAGTAGGTACCTAGACAAATATTTCTAATTCGTTAATGAAAATGAAATATTATGTTGAAAGATACATACCTGATTTAGTTACGATTTTGGGCAACAAAACATGCGAAGGCCAAAGCTAAATAATAGCTTTTGTGAAGTATACAAAGTACAAACGCGCGGTTTTCGTACGCTAGGTATTTTGGTATAACTTTTTAGTTTGTAAACCAATTGGATTGGATTGGACAGTTTCTGAGATTAGCGTGCACAAACGCACAGACAAACAGACATTTATTAATTATGAAGAGAAGTTAGGATTCGTATAAAAATCAAATTCGCTTAGAAAATACAACCTGCGCGCCTGAGATAAATGGGCATCTGTGGCTATTTGGTTATAATTGTATTAAAATATCCGATTCTATTTACAGTTATTATGTGAAAACACATCAAAGAAACTCCGAAACTTTCGTGACCCGGTGAAAGTCACATTTAATGCACATAAATTACCTTAAGTGTACTTAGTCGGGGAAATATGCAAAATTACGTGTAATATGCAGCTCGGGCACATGTGTGCGGGTTATTAGGAAAAGTGGAAATCGTAATAAGGGGTGCTTTTAGAGCTTGTTCGTACATATTCATTCACGCACTCGCTGTACTCTCCAGAGCCTGGAGCACGCTTTCATAAACATGTGTTAAATCTCGAATATCCAACTTACGGCTGGCTACATTTGCGAATTTTACACTTTTCAGTGCCCTATTTGACTTTATGTTGTGAAAGGGATGTGTTTGAAATAGTACAGCTTCCTTATCTGTTCGATAAATTGGAAGGGAATTTTTTTTGAACACATCAGTCTATTGGCGAGGTGCGCCTTTTGATTTAGATAAAACACGATGCCGTATCGTTCCACTTTGAACTTTGATTTTACTCGTAAAATGAGGTATTGAATAATATTTTTATATTATCTATCACTTTTTAAGATTTATTTTTTCCAAAAAAATATATGTCAGTACACAAATATACAATCTTTACAAATTATAGGCTGATATCTACAAAAAATATTATAATACACATCTTTATGCAAATAACAAAATGCCAAAAGTTTATAAATCTAAAAACCTGTATATTTTCGAGAGCTAGTGTAAGTCTTATTTTAAGCCTTCCTCACGTTTTACCATTCATTATTTAAATTATAAAACAGCGGTGAAACAAAATTGTAGAGAAGTTTACTTGGGATTAACCTCAAAACATTTTATTTATAAATGAGCTTAAAAAAATATTTCATACGCACTTACAAAATTAAATTTACAAGATTTATATTATTTGCAGAACGTTTCTATTAATAATTATTTGAATAATTGTTTGAATTTAATATAAATTTCAATATTAATTATATTAATTGCACTAATAAATTAATTATTATAAACCAGAAAAATATATCTAAATATAATCGACACATTACTACTGATATTCTACAATACACATTTTTCCTATTTCAATAAGATTACTGAAAAAAAAGTCCAAAAAATAAAAGCACTACTAACAAAAATTTGTTTGAAGTATGGGAGCTTTTTGTACACAAAGGTCTGACTTTTGATGGAAACGGAGTTCCTATAATATGTGAGAAAACAATAGACGCTGATGTTCGCTTTTACTGTTTGTTAAAAATGTCACAATAGAAGCGAATAATCGCGGTGGAACGCAACGTTACTGGGCAACTAATTGCCACTCATTTGTTGCAAGCTTGCAGGGATAGCATATTGTATTTATTCAGGGCCCATACACGCGTAGTCTGCAAGTTGACTGGCGTGCGTTTTGTTTCATTCCGCATCGACTCAACAAGCCAATCAGGACATTGTTTGCAAACAATACATTGATTTTTAAAGGACCAAAGAGATCGAGCCTGTTTGTTTTTCAATGTAAGAAATGCTAATTGGGCTTTGTTACGTAATGAAGCTATTTGCATAGACTCTCTGGCTAACAGAAAGTACGATTTATTCTTTACTTTCAAGTTTGTACGAAGCAATTAAAATGAGACTCCTTTGAGAAATGTCAATTTCCATTGAGAATATGAAAGAGGAATGAATTTGAATAAAAAAAAAATGAACGGAATAGGCAAATAGCCTATTTAGTCTTGGACTAGGCTTTAAGTAGTACTGTGGGGACGTTGGGCTGTGGAGATTTTTATCACGAAAGTTTAGTGAGTGTTTTAGACTTGGGCGGATATCCGCCACCTGGTACTTTTCCAGTTATGACGTCATCATTTTATGGTATGAATTTTTTCTAAATAAAATTTTTTTTCTTTTAGAAAAAAAATTAAAAAGAAATTTAAGAAAAAATGTTTTTTCATTAAGAGAAAAGCGGCGCAGAGAATGCAGTCTAGCTTAGGTCTATGATACTTTAGAGTCAGTAACTAATAAACGTCTAGACACCGAATCACACTCGTCACTTTTAGAAGCACTGTTATCAATATTATTATTATCAGTCGCTTTAAAAACGTCTTCTTTAAAAATCCCGCGCGCAAGGAGTTTGCGTTCGCTACAATACTATTAATCATTAATCATATACTAATAATAAATCTGTAAGTGTAGGTATTGTATGTATGTATGTATGTATGTATGTTCCTCCATAACTCTTAAACGAATTAACTGATTTTCATGAAACTTGGTAGATAAAGATTTAGACGTACAGGACACAGGATAGGCTACTTTTTCTTTTTCAACGCGGACGAAGTCGCGGGCGCTAGCTAGTAAATAATATAGGCAAAATTATAAGCGGAAGTTTAAAAAAGATTTTAGGTTGCTAGATTATTTGAAACGACTGTCTATATTACTTAAGTAGATTTATAATATGTAAATTATGTAGATATAATATTTTTTTGCTTGCATGTACATTTTATACCATAATCCGCGATCCTGTCTAATTAAGTTCCTGTCTTATCCCGAATCTACCGACCAACGCGTAAGCCTTTAAGCGACAGGCTGTAAATTTTTTAACCATATTTTTTATGACTCCGAAACACACGAAAAGGTTGTAAGTTAAGCGGATTAAATATTTATGATCTCATTATGCAAAAGGCTTTAAGAGGTAGACAGTGACGTCATCACAACAACTGATGATGAGTAGGTGCATATGAGCGATACTTACGTACGCTGTTAAGTAGACGTATGAATTTTAAATGACTCCTTTCACGCTTAGGTAGGGTTGATGAACTTGGATTAACGCTATACGACAAAAAGGGTGAGGAGAGACAATAGTATTAAATAATTTAAAAATAAACAGTTTTTGTCACTCAGCCTGTGTGCTTTGGCTAAGCTTTTAAAAATGCATTGGATCGACCAGTGTGATGCAAGATGGAAAATGGATTTTCTTTGCTGCAGTTGATCGCTACGCTAACAGTGTTTTTAATGGTTTAAGTATATTGAAAAATATACAAAAACCATTATTTCGCTAAACAAAGGGAATTTACAATTAAAATTACAATATTCATATTGTAATCTTAAAAAACATAGATACATAGGTGAAGTTATATAAAACTATGTGCAAGAACTAACCTCTAATTCAAAGATACAATATTATATTATGTAATTCACTATCTGGCGACAGTATAAACGCTCCCTCATAGAAGACCAGCGTGACCAGCATATTTCTGAGATTTAATATCAGTATTTACAATGAAAATATATGTGTTATGACAAAATTGTTGTGTAACCCGTTTGGCCGCAGCCCTTAGAGAAGAGCCAGCAATGTGTGCTGATGCCTGTTGCATTTCGGTAAATGAGTAAGGTACCTATGTACCTATGAAATATACCTATGTAGCAGAGTATATTTCATAGATACATCCTTATTCCTCTCCTTATCCTTATTGATTTGCTTGTATTATTAGGTCACGGTTGCCATCATAACCATCAAGTTGACCTTCAGCCTGTTTGACGACCTTTATGAAAAATTAAATGAACCCTCATAAGGTACCTCTTGTATTTTTCTCTATTCCTTATCCTAAAGTCGTCTCCACCAATGGCTAAAGACTGGCTTTGCTCCTGGCGTTTCATATATATAGATTTATATGTTTTTTAGCATATTTGACTGAATAAGTGTCTGTATGAATCTTAAAAAAATAAACATAGCACCGCTGAATTCGCAGAGCCGGCGATGGTATATAGTCCTAATATTATTTAGAATATCCGTATATGCTAGTAAAAACTTAATAAATTTGAATATCTCTATTGTCCTCGAAAGATTTGATTCTTTAGAATTTTCAATTGCGGTGTCGACTAAAAATGTATTAAAACAAGTAGTGGCGGGTTCGCACCTGACCTGTTTCACAAGTGCATGCTCTAAGCGTAACTCAAGTGTAAAATTAAGCCATTGAGAAATATTCGCCGTAGCTTGCTTGTGGAATGTTCTGAATTACGACGCGAGCTGTGCGAGCTCGTCTCGTCTGGGAAGGCTCTGACAAAGGCTGTACACGAGTGAGTCTGAGTAGTCTTATAAGCTGCCGACGCTAAATACTCCTTATTCTCACTATATGTATTTAATATTTATTATTATTTTTCTTTAACAGAGACGTCTCTTCTGTAAATATCTTGCGGAGTCTTGGAAACAATATTTTAATTTTGAAAGGATTTTCTTTTGTAACAATTCCCGGCTTTAGTAAGTCTTTTGTAACAGTAGCCACTTATCATTACAACTAAGGTAAAAAAAAACAGTGTATCTGACGACTTTAACATATAAAAAATATGTTATTTAAACTTCAATAAAAGTTTCATTACTGCCAAACGGATAAAATGTAGGAGAACACATTGTAAGGGACATTGTCAGTGGTAGGTATTTGAGACTGAATTTATAACTTTGCACTAGCTGCCAACTCACGAGTAAACGTCGCACGATAGAGTGTAGCTATTATTTCAAATATCACTTGCTATCCAGAATCCATATGTATTAACCTTAACTATTGTCTGTACGATATACGATGATTTATAACAACTTGGTGCGGTTAGGACAAAATATAAAATTAATATGAAAGTGATATTCATATTAATTTTATATTGACAAGTCCGTTGGATGAGTGGGTAAGTATACGTGCTCCACGTCTCAGAAACACCTCGGGTTTGATTTCCGGCGGGATCAACTTTGGAAATGAACTTTTAACCACCCCCTTATAGAAGACCACCGTGAAATAACCGCATATGTGCTATAGTGAGTAAGGAATGCCAGAGCCCATTACCGCACTCCTTCCGTATCTATGGTGTTGCTATTAGCTATACATGATATAAATATACATAATATCCGCACATTTTGAACTCTATGCTGAAGTTAGCATCCAACTCTCCATTCCTTGAAATAAATCACTGAAGACATAACAGCGTATTATTGTTATAAAAAACGATTTAACATTTGCTAAAAGTTTTTCAATTAATACTCTGTGTCAGTAGGTATGTAGGTATGTAAAACTATGCAGTGTTGGCAGAGATTCGAAGCATTCGAATCATTCGGTCGATCGGATCGATTAATCCGTGGCAGTGTTCGCAAACAACCGCCGAGTCGAGTGAACGGTGTAAGCACGCATGAGCACCTTCAATGAGCTTTTGGCTTGCTATTTACATTTCACTTGAGCCATAAAATGCGCCTCACCCAAGGCCTCACTTTTACATCATAAGTTTTTATTAAAAAAAATAATTTAATCTATTTAATAATGGCAGGGTACACAGAGTTTCGCAATCATCTGGGTAGCCCGCTTGGCAGCAGTAATAACTCACTTACAGAAGACCTTTCCAATAAGAAAGCTTAGAAGCAGCCTGGATCCACTGTCGACCCGCGGTCCTTATTAGATCGCCTGTCAACCTTGTGGGTGTGGACGTCCAATGGTGCCTTTGCCGGTCCGTAGCCTACATTCGAGAACCTTTCAGCCCCAGCGTCCGTGCATGTGTCCTGCATGCCCACTGCCACGTCAACTTAGAATAGCAATATACATAAAAACTTCAAAATATTTTTGTCATTTATACACAAAATGTGAACAAAATATTTACAAGATGTAAGCAAAGAATTACAAATACAGTGAAGAAGATAAAATTAAGATACTATTGTATATGTACCAGTTTATCTGTTTGTAACATTGTCAAAATGTTTGTAACGCTCCTCACGTACATACTATAAATGAAATAGCAGTGATAGTTAATTAGCAAGGATTGGTTGAATAGCAGAGCGTGTGATTCCCGCTCCCGGCGGCTGCAGTTGGCTCGTGAGGGGCTCATTTGAAATTCATATAGTAGCGTACGAAGATCTACAGACACACCTACTGGAAGCGTTATTTCAGTTGTAAATTTAAATTATGTATTAACGAAATGAAGAAGACGGCAAAAGAGAACATAATCAAAACGACCATATTTCAACTAATCAATAGAAACTAAAATAAATCAATAAACTAACTAATAATAAACTAACAAATAAAAAATAATATGTTTTAAACTAATCGACCGATCATCATGAAAGTTTGAATTTACGTTGTCATCGATACAAGAATACCTTTCATTCAAAAGAAGGTACTGTTTCCGAGGAATCATCTAAAAAAATGCACAATAAAGATTTAATACATATGTGGCGGCGCCACCGTTAACATCAAAAAACGGATAAACAAAATGTCATATATTGACAGGTTGATCTGGTATATTAGCGTATGAGGCTTTTTTGTTTAAAGTAAATATATATACTTAAAAACATATTACAAGTACTTAAGTGTCAGATCCAGCAACTTTAATTCTACCCGGCATCCGCATGGCTTAACGTGAATCCGCTATTCGCGACGCGACGCGACGTAAACAAAACGTTGCCAACACATACAATTTTAAACCAAACGAGTCGTAATAATGTACTACGATGACTGTTTTTTGCTTCAGCTGACTAAACATTGAATATTAGGCATTGACCACAACAAGTTTTATTAGGTATGAGTATTAAAATACTTAGTAGTACCGCCAATGTCTGAATTGATGTGGAAATTGGATTTTCTCATCAATTTACGCGACACTGATTGTTCAATTCAATAAGGTCGTCTCAAATTTACACTGAGTTCAGTTAATTATCAAATAAGAAGTTTTAAAATCACTTAGGGCCCCTTTCACCAACTACAAGTAAAGTGTTCATTAGTTACTTTTCAAGTAAAGCTTTTTGGCGAGTAAATGTTACGAGTATCTTCTGTCAATTTCATTGAAATTCCCTTGTGTAATGCTACTCGAAGATGGTGAAACTCGTACGCTTTCTTACAGACTATGGTTAGCCTACTTGACACTTTACTTAGAGATGGTGAAAGAAGCCCTTATATAGCATAACTAACTGGTGCACGCAACTTCGTCCGCGTTGAAAAAGAGAAAATATATAAGTACTTAACAGGGAAGTTGAAAAGTTCTCAGCCTGAAAATTAAAAACTGTTAGTTTTAGTTAACAAAATGTTTTTATTTTTCTATATACTCTCCCTTGAATTCAACACACTTGTTGGGCTTAATCCATCCAAAATGAAGAAGAAAACTAAGATACGTATTCATAGTGTAATGTTTTAACATTCCTTTTCTGTTTGAAAAGTTCTCAAATGTGAACAGACCTTTAGCCATTTTATTTTTTGGCACATCTGCTAAACTGGCGCGAAGGATGGAGTAGTATATTGTTTTATTTAGCGAAAGAACTTTAAGATATACATTTTATGGTAATGCAAACTTAAATGTATTTTTTCTCTTTATTATCAACTGACGACCACACCCAGGCCTTACGGATGCAATTTTTTTCTGCAATAATTTGTAAGAAGAAATTACGAAGTAATTACGAAGTAAGATTGTGTATATAATTATACACAATCTTACTTCGTTTATTGTTGTTATTATTAGTGAAAACCATTTCAAAATCTATACGGTGGTTTAGAAGAAGTTAGCGGAGAATAATCTTTATAAAATATAGCCAATGTTACTCGCTAATAAATATAGCTTTAGGTGGACGAATTTTTAAAAATCGGTTCAGTAATTTTTGAGTTTAATCAATACAAACAAAAATACAATTTTTTTTTAATAATATTATTATATTTATTTATTTATAATTTATAACATATATTTATACTAAGTAATTTTGGTTAGAATCTATACATTATACATGTATGTTAGTGATATTCCGTATAAGATAAAGCAATGCTCGAAAGATTTTTCCGGTCATTGAGTTTTAATCACATGCTTGATTTGTCGGGCGGATGAGTTTGATTTGTTAGCTTATAATCATACAAATTTGGACGGTTTTTTTTTGCAAAGCCGTTTCCGCTCGAGGGATACAATTCCAATCTAACTTGTTGGAAATATTCGAAAATTTCTTATTTCTTATTTCCTACAGTTTCCACTTGTATGAATTTTCTAGATAAAAAGATCATGTTATTATACGCACATCACATATATTACAAGATACATACATTACAGGATTAACATATTTCTTGTGCAAAAAATCAATTTTATTTTAAATCTTTACCTATTATTCAATCGACTGTAATTTTGAAATATAATTTCTATTGTAGTTTGTTATATTTACAAAAAATAATTAAGTTCAAAACATAGCAGTGAAAAATTCAAAATAGAATAATTTACTTTAAAAAACTTAAAATTTTAAATAAATAATGAGCAATGACATTTTTTTATAAAAAATATTTTAATGATTAATTAACGATTAATATGTATATTGATATATTAAGAGAATTAGTTTTTTCAGTTATAATTTCCAAATATATGTTTCAAATGACCCGAAGCTCAATATTTCTCACTTGAATCTTTATCTACTTTATCCGAAGAGATATTTATATTTAAATATCTGATTTTAGTAGAGAGAAAACGATTGATAACATAGAATTTCCATAAAATAGTCATATCGGCAGAGTTATGCGGGTATTTGAATGTTTTGATCGCGGAATATAGCTGGAGTCGGCATAAATCTCGCCGTGAGCACGGCCGGCATTCCTGGCAAGTTACTGAACACAAGTAATGAAGGTTTAATCTGTTAAATTCCTGCACAGTCCGCTGGGATCCTTCCGAGCCTCGGCTTTGCTACTAACGCCGTTCGAGCGCGCTGCCAAAACTAACGGTAGCAAAGTGATTAGCCCAATGTAATAATCTTTCGGTTATGTATGTAAAAGGATATATAAATCAAAGTTGCGAAATATATTCACTACCAAGCAGGATTTATACTGGCATCCGATATGTATGTATGTATGTATGTATGTATGTATGTATGTATGTATGTATGTATGTATGTATGTATGTATGTATGTATGTATGTATGTATGTATGTATGTATGTATGTATGTATGTATGTATGTATGTATGTATGTATGTATGTATGTATGTATGTATGTATGTATGTATGTATGTATGTATGTATGTATGTATGTATGTATGTATGTATGTATGTATGTATGTATGTATGTATGTATGTATGTATGTATGTATGTATGTATGTATGTATGTATGTATGTATGTATGTATGTATGTATGTATGTATGTATGTATGTATGTATGTATGTATGTATGTATGTATGTATGTATGTATGTATGTATGTATGTATGTATGTATGTATGTATGTATGTATGTATGTATGTATGTATGTATGTATGTATGTATGTATGTATGTATGTATGTATGTATGTATGTATGTATGTATGTATGTATGTATGTATGTATGTATGTATGTATGTATGTATGTATGTATGTATGTATGTATGTATGTATGTATGTATGTATGTATGTATGTATGTATGTATGTATGTATGTATGTATGTATGTATGTATGTATGTATGTATGTATGTATGTATGTATGTATGTATGTATGTATGTATGTATGTATGTATGTATGTATGTATGTATGTATGTATGTATGTATGTATGTATGTATGTATGTATGTATGTATGTATGTATGTATGTATGTATGTATGTATGTATGTATGTATGTATGTATGTATGTATGTATGTATGTATGTATGTATGTATGTATGTATGTATGTATGTATGTATGTATGTATGTATGTATGTATGTATGTATGTATGTATGTATGTATGTATGTATGTATGTATGTATGTATGTATGTATGTATGTATGTATGTATGTATGTATGTATGTATGTATGTATGTATGTATGTATGTATGTATGTATGTATGTATGTATGTATGTATGTATGTATGTATGTATGTATGTATGTATGTATGTATGTATGTATGTATGTATGTATGTATGTATGTATGTATGTATGTATGTATGTATGTATGTATGTATGTATGTATGTATGTATGTATGTATGTATGTATGTATGTATGTATGTATGTATGTATGTATGTATGTATGTATGTATGTATGTATGTATGTATGTATGTATGTATGTATGTATGTATGTATGTATGTATGTATGTATGTATGTATGTATGTATGTATGTATGTATGTATGTATGTATGTATGTATGTATGTATGTATGTATGTATGTATGTATGTATGTATGTATGTATGTATGTATGTATGTATGTATGTATGTATGTATGTATGTATGTATGTATGTATGTATGTATGTATGTATGTATGTATGTATGTATGTATGTATGTATGTATGTATGTATGTATGTATGTATGTATGTATGTATGTATGTATGTATGTATGTATGTATGTATGTATGTATGTATGTATGTATGTATGTATGTATGTATGTATGTATGTATGTATGTATGTATGTATGTATGTATGTATGTATGTATGTATGTATGTATGTATGTATGTATGTATGTATGTATGTATGTATGTATGTATGTATGTATGTATGTATGTATGTATGTATGTATGTATGTATGTATGTATGTATGTATGTATGTATGTATGTATGTATGTATGTATGTATGTATGTATGTATGTATGTATGTATGTATGTATGTATGTATGTATGTATGTATGTATGTATGTATGTATGTATGTATGTATGTATGTATGTATGTATGTATGTATGTATGTATGTATGTATGTATGTATGTATGTATGTATGTATGTATGTATGTATGTATGTATGTATGTATGTATGTATGTATGTATGTATGTATGTATGTATGTATGTATGTATGTATGTATGTATGTATGTATGTATGTATGTATGTATGTATGTATGTATGTATGTATGTATGTATGTATGTATGTATGTATGTATGTATGTATGTATGTATGTATGTATGTATGTATGTATGTATGTATGTATGTATGTATGTATGTATGTATGTATGTATGTATGTATGTATGTATGTATGTATGTATGTATGTATGTATGTATGTATGTATGTATGTATGTATGTATGTATGTATGTATGTATGTATGTATGTATGTATGTATGTATGTATGTATGTATGTATGTATGTATGTATGTATGTATGTATGTATGTATGTATGTATGTATGTATGTATGTATGTATGTATGTATGTATGTATGTATGTATGTATGTATGTATGTATGTATGTATGTATGTATGTATGTATGTATGTATGTATGTATGTATGTATGTATGTATGTATGTATGTATGTATGTATGTATGTATGTATGTATGTATGTATGTATGTATGTATGTATGTATGTATGTATGTATGTATGTATGTATGTATGTATGTATGTATGTATGTATGTATGTATGTATGTATGTATGTATGTATGTATGTATGTATGTATGTATGTATGTATGTATGTATGTATGTATGTATGTATGTATGTATGTATGTATGTATGTATGTATGTATGTATGTATGTATGTATGTATGTATGTATGTATGTATGTATGTATGTATGTATGTATGTATGTATGTATGTATGTATGTATGTATGTATGTATGTATGTATGTATGTATGTATGTATGTATGTATGTATGTATGTATGTATGTATGTATGTATGTATGTATGTATGTATGTATGTATGTATGTATGTATGTATGTATGTATGTATGTATGTATGTATGTATGTATGTATGTATGTATGTATGTATGTATGTATGTATGTATGTATGTATGTATGTATGTATGTATGTATGTATGTATGTATGTATGTATGTATGTATGTATGTATGTATGTATGTATGTATGTATGTATGTATGTATGTATGTATGTATGTATGTATGTATGTATGTATGTATGTATGTATGTATGTATGTATGTATGTATGTATGTATGTATGTATGTATGTATGTATGTATGTATGTATGTATGTATGTATGTATGTATGTATGTATGTATGTATGTATGTATGTATGTATGTATGTATGTATGTATGTATGTATGTATGTATGTATGTATGTATGTATGTATGTATGTATGTATGTATGTATGTATGTATGTATGTATGTATGTATGTATGTATGTATGTATGTATGTATGTATGTATGTATGTATGTATGTATGTATGTATGTATGTATGTATGTATGTATGTATGTATGTATGTATGTATGTATGTATGTATGTATGTATGTATGTATGTATGTATGTATGTATGTATGTATGTATGTATGTATGTATGTATGTATGTATGTATGTATGTATGTATGTATGTATGTATGTATGTATGTATGTATGTATGTATGTATGTATGTATGTATGTATGTATGTATGTATGTATGTATGTATGTATGTATGTATGTATGTATGTATGTATGTATGTATGTATGTATGTATGTATGTATGTATGTATGTATGTATGTATGTATGTATGTATGTATGTATGTATGTATGTATGTATGTATGTATGTATGTATGTATGTATGTATGTATGTATGTATGTATGTATGTATGTATGTATGTATGTATGTATGTATGTATGTATGTATGTATGTATGTATGTATGTATGTATGTATGTATGTATGTATGTATGTATGTATGTATGTATGTATGTATGTATGTATGTATGTATGTATGTATGTATGTATGTATGTATGTATGTATGTATGTATGTATGTATGTATGTATGTATGTATGTATGTATGTATGTATGTATGTATGTATGTATGTATGTATGTATGTATGTATGTATGTATGTATGTATGTATGTATGTATGTATGTATGTATGTATGTATGTATGTATGTATGTATGTATGTATGTATGTATGTATGTATGTATGTATGTATGTATGTATGTATGTATGTATGTATGTATGTATGTATGTATGTATGTATGTATGTATGTATGTATGTATGTATGTATGTATGTATGTATGTATGTATGTATGTATGTATGTATGTATGTATGTATGTATGTATGTATGTATGTATGTATGTATGTATGTATGTATGTATGTATGTATGTATGTATGTATGTATGTATGTATGTATGTATGTATGTATGTATGTATGTATGTATGTATGTATGTATGTATGTATGTATGTATGTATGTATGTATGTATGTATGTATGTATGTATGTATGTATGTATGTATGTATGTATGTATGTATGTATGTATGTATGTATGTATGTATGTATGTATGTATGTATGTATGTATGTATGTATGTATGTATGTATGTATGTATGTATGTATGTATGTATGTATGTATGTATGTATGTATGTTCCTCTATAACTCTTAAACGAATTAACTGATTTTGATGAAACTTGGTAGATAAACATTTAGACGTACGGGACACAAGATAGGCTACTTTTTCTTTTTCAACGCGGACGAAGTCGCAGGCGCCAGCTAGTAAGAATATAAAAAACTAGCTGGTGCCCGCGATTTCGTCCGCATTGAAAGGAAATATATGTGAGTGGTAACGCCAGACATTGTTATCGCTGTGACGACGGTGGCGCCCAATCCGTACTAATCCATCCGTACAAAAAGATAAAAAAATATATTTTTTAAATCTTTTTTTATGTCTTATATAGCCTATGTCTTATTCTAATGTATAAGCTATATTATTGTAAAGTTTCATTGAAATCCATTCAGTAGTTTTTGCGTGAAAGAGTAACAAACATCCATACATACATACAAACTTTCGCATTTATAATATTAGTACGGATATAGCGGCGCTACTGTCCTCAATGGTGGACTATGAAAAGTGCCAGAGCCAACTATGAAAAGTTAGTCTGAAGGAGTCGCTCGTCAATTAGAATAAAAGGTAAATAAATAATATAACGTAGGATGATTCCGAAGGATCTTCAAAAGTCCTTGAATTGGAGTTTATTTTAATTTTAAATAAAAATATCTAAATATAGATAAAGCGGTGAAATATGAGAAATAATTGTTCATTCACCCAATTAATAGATGGGAATGGACGTTTGAAATTAAATGAACTCCGAATGCTTATTTAATTCTAATATTGTTTCGCAATTGAGTATTAACAAAAAAGTCGATTCGAAATCTCTGGGTGATGAATGGGAAATAATATGAACGAAAACAAATGATGGATTGGTTTGTATACAATTTATTGCTTTGTCGGTTGAATTCGAAATTAGTATGTACGTTATCGAATGGAAATTTGGAAAATTTAATATTCTTATTTTCATATTCGCAAAGAACACTGTATTGCTTTGCTTGATGATATTTTAAGTAATGGAAGGCACCACGTCCTTACAGAAGACCACCGTGAAATAACAGCACGTGTGCTGTTTATATTGCTAATGTTATAGGCGACGGTTGACGTTAACGTAACATAAAAAAGTGATAAATTATATTTTATATATTAATATCGACATTCAGTCAACAACTAATACTTATACATTTCTGTTACTTAGATATTCTTATGTACTTGTTGTTAAAAATATATTTGATAGAAATTACAAAAAATTTCTGTTTAGTTTTTAGTTTTCAATTGAATATCAGAAATCAAAATAATATATTTATTTATTTATTTATTATTATCTAACACGTATTTACACACAAGATGATATGATAACAATATCTATAAACCATTATTGGTTTGTCTAAACATTTTAAATATCTTGCGATTAAAGATAGTATGATAAAAAATTTTGCTAAAAGCTAATTTAGATATTAAAGTTTACAGAGGCAAACATACCCATATTTCATGTTACAACCTGTATGAAGGTTCTTTAAGCAATCCATACTAATATTATAAATGTGAAAGTCTGTTACCTTTTCACGCCTTAACTACTCAACCGATCAATATGAAATTTTGCACACACCTTTTCATTGATACAGAAAAGGACATATATGATACCTTTCACCCAGAAAAAAGTGCTA
This sequence comes from Synanthedon formicaeformis, assembly GCA_945859745.1. NCBI lineage: Eukaryota > Metazoa > Arthropoda > Insecta > Lepidoptera > Sesiidae > Synanthedon > Synanthedon formicaeformis. The sequence goes on from OX243964.1 coordinate 2,992,005, forward strand.
TTCCTGAGGGATCATAAAAATAAACATCCAACGCCTGGCAAAACTATAACAGCAATAGAGATTGAATACATATAAATTATTTTCTCAGGAAAATATTTTTTATTTTTTTTTAATTTTTCAAAGCAAAAGAAGTCGCAGGCACCAGCTAGTAATCAAGTCAAAAACATTATGATGATATTGAATTTTGGTGCTTTGTTTCGCTAATTGTATAGGAGTTCCATTAAACCTAGCTGTAGCAGAACAAATTAATGACAAAGTAAAATAGAAAATATCAAATTACTTCTGTAACTTTAGCTAACTCGGCGAGAACGCGTCATTATGTATTTCCCTCAATTCGCAATGGCGCCGTAAATTGTGATAAACCCAGCATTGCTATTACAATTTGCACAAACGACGTCGCATTACTGGAGGTGGCTAAAAGCACATTTTAAAAGGGCGCCCCTGAATAATTCCGCTCAAAAGAAACCGCATAGAACTAACAATTTGTAGTTAGTTCTTTTTTTTGTGCTTTTTTGTCTTGTTAGCCTTTATTTGGATATTTTATAAACATTTCACAGTTTTTACTTAAAACTTAGAATATCACGAACAATTTAAAAAGCTTAAAACCTGAGTTATCTTCTAGAACGTGTTCATTGTAGAGTATTACAGAGAAATTCGATTATATTATATGTTCTCCCTATTTGAAGTTAAACTGCTAGTACTTAGATGGTTACCATCAGTTAAACTTCGTAATAGGGGCTGCAATTGAACTACTAATATTTCAGGGATGAAGGATAAAGAATAAAGAGCTGATAGAATGTGCTCTGGCTTCCCTTATTCGCTTAAAAAACACAACACCACAAGTGCTATAATTTCATGATAGCTATAGTCTTCATACATAAATTGTAATTAAGTAGGTACATTAATCATACATTGCTCAGTTGTTTAACTTGTTACAAAATCTACTGTTGACTTAAAACTATTTAGATCGTGCACACAATATAATTAAAAAAGTCTTATGGCAATACATTTATTATTCCTACTGGTTTTATTAGGGTTCATAGCTGATGCTATCCATATACCACCAATTGCCCATCAGCCTGCTTGTGTTAATTTTTTTAAAATAATGCTTGCCAGTGAACAAGTGAAAATTCCGCGACTGACCAACTTCAAACCGCTGCAATTTTTCAATTGAGAGTTTCAAATATAGAATTTTCAGTGTCAATAAAAATGTTAATAACATAAAAAATGCGCCACAAATGCTCACAAAACTCATGTCATGTATTCATATTTGACGAAACTAATTTGGTTAAATGGAACTTGACGTTGTAGTGACGTCATGTCTACGGTTATCAAATCTGTGGCCCCACAGCGACACCTCGGGGAGGCTCGCATTTAGATAATTGCGGGATAGCGGCGGAACTTTGTTGGTTCGCGCTTTTGTAGTGGTCGCCACCGCATAGTTCGGGCTCTTTGATGTGCATAATGACGGCTTGCATTATGGTTACATTGTTCCATGACAGGGGAGTGTAGTTTGGATCACGCCCTGATGATGGCTTACATTATTACACTAATGACTTTTCCCTATATGACTTTTTTTCTAATATCTAACATTGATGTCACGTCGCGTTGCGTTTTATGCCGGGTAGATGGTGCTTATTTCATAAAATTAAACGTTACTGAGGGTGTCGCTCACAGAGCGTAACGGCGGCGCGAGTTCATTGTTTTTTCTCCATAAAAAAAGTTCCTTACTAGCCTAAAGAAGTTTTCACTTCAAAAATGAGGAAAATATTAAGTTTACACTTAGATATTCATAAAAATATATTATTAGTAGAGCATTTCAAAATAGACCAAGTATGCTTGTATCGTGGGAAGGTATGTTCCGTGTAGTTTTATGATTTTTCTTCTATCATAGAACTAAACTGAAATCATTTCCACGTTTTTCTATTGATTTAACTAGAACAAAACATTTCCAGCATAACTTACGTAACGCTCTCTAAGCTTTCTCATGTATAATCACAAATGAAAGTGCAGCGCCCCCAAAATGCTGTAACAGACCATCCCGTCAAGATATACATTCATATGTATACATACTTGACGTGTATGTGTCTGAGTCAGGAACTGCGTAGATTAGATTCGTAGCATACATACATTAATTATTTTCGGACATATCCTGAAACAGCTGGTTTGTAACAACAATTCAATTTCCTGTCTAAACCAATACGAGATATACCATTACAAGATTAAAGTCATTAAGTCAGAACTAAGCAGAATTATGTATTTTTTTGGTTTGCCACATAAGGACAATTTTTTGTAGTACCTATGTATTTTTAAAAGTATTATTTAGGAGAAGATACAGTTGACATAAGGAAGTAAAAGAATTCGGCTACGCTCTTGTATATTCCATAATATTACTTTTGTTAATAGATATCAGTGGTCATCTACCATCAAGTTGACTGTCGGCCTGTCTGCCGACATTTCAATAAAGAACTTCATGTTAAAGTGCAATATCAAGCCGACAAATCCGTACGGCTAAACCCGTATTAAGCCTCGAATTCCGTTTGAAATACCTAAAGGCAGGGTATATAAACATAACAGGCAGTCATAAATTTATAGGGTAGCCTGTGTGCACACACGTTAATGTGATTCGGAAGTATGAAACTGCGCTATGCTCGGCTTGAGCGTGCATTTGCAACTGTAAACTGGACAATACGAACTGCGTTCCGGACCAGTGAGCGTATCAAATCGATGAGTGGACACTGAACAGATTTCCCACCCATTGAATGCGTTCGTTCTAACACGTGATATTAATACGAACACATGTACGGTGCATCCGTTTCTGCATTTGTTGAGGACATTTGAGTTAGGCTGCCAACTCTCTCTTTAGAAAAGTATTCGTAAGCAATAAGTATATATTTTTTTAAATAAATATAGGTATTTGATAGAACAACCTTACAGAAGACTACCGTAAAAACAGCATGTTTGTCTGTTGCTAAGCTGTTGTGAGTATAAGTGGTGCCAGAATTTATCTATTATCGCTAGCGCATACTTATTTTGTTATTTTGTATCGTCTTATTTTTCTTTTTTATCTAGGATAGTATGTAATGCAAGCGAAACCTTCGGTTTTTAATAAAAAATTTATTGTTTTATTATGGTTGGCAGTAAGAGGGAATGTCTGAAGCTAGTTTTTACTATGACTATATACTTGTATATTTATTTAGTTTCTATAACATATACTTATGTAGGTATGTATACATCGCGTAATTTGCTTTAACAAAATCCCTAGTGACGAAGTTTTAACTAATTTAGAAACTTACGCAGGATAGAGTAATTGCACAGTTGCGGGCTCCACTACGTCGAGGCTTATGTAACATTTCCCAGAAATCGCTATACCTACAGGAAGAACTTCCAAGTGTCTAAATGTGAAATTTAAAAGAACTAAACTGATGTTACCCGGCTTCGCTCGGGTACAATCGACACGGTTAATAAAACTAACATTTAATTTATATTTATCTGGAATCTAAATTTCAAATTTTGAATGAATTTTGTAATTAATAGTGGTGCTCGTCCACATAAGCACAAACTTACAAAAACGCAGCTATATAAACTAACTTTTGATCTCGGCTTCGTCCGCTTTGCTTTTTTTTTAGATTTTAATCATTTACACAATCTTTATTGCTCATATATTTTTGTCAGGCGTTGAATTTTTTATTTTTTATTCTAGATATGTATGCAAAATTTCACGATGATCGATCGCGGTTGATAAGCAAGGCATGAAATTGTAACAAACAAACAAATAAACCCACTATTGCATTTATAAAATTATTTGTTATTTATATGGGCAAAGCTGTAATTCACAACGGAGACGCCAGCGCCTTGTTCTCTATAAGGCCCAGATTAGTCCCCACACTCGCCTATGGGCTGGCGCGCTAAAGTACCTATTAGAAATCCATTTGACACTTTGCATCGAATTCGAATTGTTGACGATCCATTGCTCGCATATATCTTATAGTTGAGATGTAGCCTCTCTGTGTGTTCTAATGGTATATTACCAGAATAACGGTGAGTGCTTTGATGAGTTCTTCCAATTAATGCCTACGAGCTTTAACACCGTACTGAGCGCTTTAGATGCGGATTTCATTAAATAAAATGAGACTGCATACTTTTATTTTGTTTGTTTTGTTGGTATAATGTTTATTAAAAATATTCATTTTCAATAAACTAATAACTAAGTATTTAAATACTCTAACATAGATTTAAGTTTTCTTTAATTAACAAATTATTTGGTGCATAAATGCTTAATAAAGATTGTCATTATATTGTTATTATACAAACACACTGTGCAAATTTATCAATAATTATTTCATAATTAAATTATTTCCAATTTGTAATTACTCCTGCAGGATTAACAATGTGTTTCTGTGTCAGTCGGAATCCGTTTGTATAATGACAATTGGAAAATGATTGGAAATCGGATTAAGGCTCGGAGTGTGTCAGCTTGTTTGTTTTCATCAAAAGCGTGTACGTACAATCCAATTGCCTTAACAATGTGATTTTTAATAATCACGCACATTTTCACGCGAATTCCGTATCTACATAGATGTTTTACCAAATAAAATATAATGAAACCTGCAGTTTTAGAGGTAGGTATCTACATATTTATCTTCACACTGCGAAACGACTAGAAAGCACTCTTGGCTAGGCCCCCTGATCTTTCTAGTGTCGTTGAATCTTCCTGAGTTATGGAAAAATACTTTTTTTTGGATGGAAGGTACTCTATGTAATTTTCCTTACCTCTGTATGCAAAATTTCATGATGATCTGGTAACGCATGAAAAATCAAACTCATTTCGCACTTATAGTAAGGTATAAGTGCGTTTGATATAACCAACTTCCTTTCTATTATTTTTCAATTACATTTCTGCTAAAATCTCGATAATTGTAAGTACTAGTACATTCAGCCAACAAAGCCAGCACAAAGGGCACCTATATTAAACTCTATCCTAGTGGCCGAGTAACGAACGTCCATCAGGAATCACGCTCGGTCCGGTCACGTGCTGCTGTGATAATGGAAAACGGATTAGTGCCGCACTCGCCTCTAAAGCCTCCCCTCCATTCTAGTGAAGTAAAGTAAATCATGGATTTTATTTACCTACGTTGCTCCAGTTCACTTTTAAGCACAGTTTGATTCCATGGAAGTGAAGCGTCACAACTATTAATTATTTATTCACCAAAAAGATCGTAGCAGTATATGTACCTATGTTGTGTTCAGTTTTCTTTTCCTGAGGTAATAGAGCGCGTTTAATTTTGATATGGTTTTGTATATGTCGGCGGCCGATCGTATAATCCGCCAGTTCGTGATGTGCCTGGGCAGATCGTGATATGGCGGTGTTTCATGAAGTTGCTATGTGATCAAAAAAGTGCTTATCAAATTACATTTAACCAAAAAGTAATCACAATCTTACATCTTAATGGGCTTTTAACCATATCACGAACGATATACTTCGAACGATCTGACTGATATTAGTTAGGATGAAGTTCCTGAAACTAATTTTTGATATAAATATTTTAAATAATATTAAGGTTCACCGTTATTAATTGAGCGGCCTTATTGAACCACGGGTTGTGAGAATAGGTTATCTGTCATATCTACGTGCAACGCAATATCTATGTAATTGGGACTGAGGCGGCCTTGTTCATTATAAACAAGTGTACAATTGTATCCATATGTATAAATACACCTTGATCTCAATTTAATTTAACATTCAACGCGAAAAATAAATTCAACAGCGACACAAAAATTTTGATTTTAATTAGTGAAAAGATATTTTTTAATAAAAACGTGGGTCGTAGCTATTAATTTGTAACTCGTTCATTAAAAACTTCATTCCTTTGCGCTTCTTTAGCATTTAATTAAACGAGAATTTAGTTTTTTTTTTAATTTGTTCACGGGCTCGTTTCATTTAAATAAAACATACTTTTCTACTGATCTTTGCTTTAACTAAGCTCAGAACAGAATGACTTAAAAATGTAGTTTTAGTGATGAGTTAAAAATTTAGTACCTACAGGTGGATCCAGATTAAGTATACTATAATTAATATACTTTAATAGACACATCGAAAACTCCGTCTAATCCTTTTGAGATATAACAAAACAATGTATGGTGGGATTGTTTCTCTTTTATAGGTCTAAAATAAAGTCCGCGATGGCATAATTATGTCTAATATCTTTTTTAAGTATAATACCTATTCTAACTTCTAAAAAAAATATTATAATACTTTTGGAAAAGATATTTGGACGGATACAGTATTAATCATTATCAAATTAAATACGTTAGTTACCGTCATACTTACTCATGTCATACTCGAGTAGCATGTCATACTTACTTATACACGGCGATGTTAGCCACCTATCATCAAGTGTATAATCAGCCTGACTGACTTTATTACTGACAAACTTTATTAAAAAAAGTAACTAAGAGCATTATTTCAATAAAAGATTAATGTAAGTTTGGTAACAATATAATATATGACTATATTGTTATATGAAGAGCATTGTATGTGTTTAATATAATAATATAGTCATGAATAATTGTGGAATTCGATACACATTGAACTACGATGCAACGTTACGTAACCTCTGCCCTACGGACATAATCCGTTATCTGAAATGATGGCCGTCCGTATATTCGTATATGTTGCAAATGTACAGTACGTATCTACAGGTAGATATTGTTCAGGACAGTATCGGCGATAGTGACGTAAAACCAGATACCGACATAGGTATAATTTAAACGACAGTATTATTGCATAGTAACAGGAAATGTACTTTTTTTGTAACGAAAAATGTAAGCCAATATTTCAGGCAGCAATAAATGTATTGAAACAATTAATGTTACAACAAATAATAAATATTTATTGATAGTAATTAATAATTGTATTGGCGGAAACAAAAATCCCTTTGTGTGCTGTTGTGCTTCGGTGAGCAAGTAGGATATCAAAACCTTCCCCGTATTTCTTTTATCTCATCCTAATGTAATCCTACTAAGGTCAGCAGCGCACTTCAGCACCTTTATAGGTGATTTAATAGCCACCTACCATTAAATCCATCGTCACTTTTTCCTGTCCGATGTATCATTGTTATGTCTTCTGACCGTGACATAAGAAAAATATGTGAAAATTGATTACTAGAGCTGAAAAATATAATTATTATAAATGAATGAAAACCTTTACATAAAAAGAAAACTGTTCTACACTGTAGCGGTACGCCAGTGATATGTTAAACAAGACAGGATGCGCCCTTATCATACTACTAGTGACAAAAAAATGGTCCTCCAATTCGCACATCTAGTTACTAAAAATAATTTGTTTTCATTGCCATCTTAATACGTATTTTTATTTCTTATTGGCTTATTCTGTTATTGTAAAGTGTTCTCATTGGTTGGTTGGGCATATCACTGGTAAGTAAGCATTTTCGTGTCTTTCTACGCACAGAATGAACTGGTGCCAATTTCCGATTTTGACACCGGCGCGTCGGTGCTACGTACTAGGAGCGTTAGCCTTGTCTTTACGAAGTAATATAGAAGTACGCATACTTCGAGCGTTTGCCCCATTTCCTCTTCTTAGAGGTCAACATGTGATGGTCGGTACAGGAAATCTTCTCTTCTCCAAGTGCCACGCTTGCGTTTACCTTGTATATTAAGAAAAATAAATAAAAGTTAAAAAAAGGTTTTCTTTTAATTAGCAATACTGAAGTATCAATTCAATTTATATCCAGGTATTCCTTAGATAGTAGAAATTCGAATACTTGCCTAGAGAGTTTCGGAAAAAATTTAAAACTCCATTTCGCTTGTCACCGGTCGTTTCAAATTTTTCATTTTCAGGAAGCTGGTAGGTGAATGGTGCGATAAACCGAACTGGGTCGGATCCGACTCCAACACTGAAGGAATTAAAGCTTTCACGGTGACACAAAAATCGCTGAAAAACTCTAACGATCGCTCCAAAACTGTATGTAGTCGCGGATTGATATTTAAAATTTATGTTCAACTCACTTATTCATGCTGTACAGTTTTATTTGTTAGTATTTCTATATATGTATATTAATTTTATCATTGGATATTTTTTATATGATTTTATGAAGTTGAGATATTTTTTTTACTCGCGTATTTAAAACATTTATTTAAAACACACCTTACATATTGTTCAAATATTTTTGTCGTACGTTGAAGATTAGATGATCTTTCGGTAACAGTACAGTTTTCTGACTGAAAAGTGCTCTATTTCAAGTCTAAATAATATTTTATTATAATAATATATAATGTATATAATTTAATATATAATTTCATGATGGTCAGCTCAGTAGTTAAGGCATGAAAATATCGGATAGTTACTTTCAAATTTATAATATTACTAGCAGTTGAACGCGTCTTCGTCCGCGAACTTTATAAAATATAATATAAGGATAGTTTTTGAGTTCAAAATCTGTCCAGTAGTTTTTGAATTTATTCATTCTCTCAATCTTATCAATCTTTATTCAATCTTCTCTATTTATAATATTATTATCTATAGTATGGATTTATTACTAGAGCTTTAAAATAGAATAGTATTAAATGAATATTTATCATTAAACAGCATAAATATTATGAGATTTCTAGCCTCATTCTCCCCAAAAGAATCAACCAGTGGTTTCAGTTTCAAATAATTCATTATAATGCATTGGTTTAATATGTGATATGATATATATGTTGATTTTGATTCGCATGCGTATTAATTATAAATATATCTTTGTGATATTTATTAATTGTTAATACTAAAATATGAGTTAATCCAATAAAACAATGTTTTGTTTTGTTTTCAACAAAGTAGTGCGTATTTTAAAAAGCTATAACAAAAATAAAAGGCATGTACATATATGACCAAAAATGTTTTATTCCCTTTGATATCAAAGCCTATTTTCAGGGCTTATTTTTACATAAAAACAGCGAATCCACTCTTTCGCACAGAAACTAAACTATTCTGTTTGCGTGCTAAGGGTAATAAGAATTAAATAATATTTTATGTATACATATGTAATGTCCAAATACGACATTGACACGAGAATGACTCTGTTTACGAACTCGAATAAATGCTGAATCTGGTTTTATGGCGCACACATTATACGAATATTGTAATGTAATATTAAGGCGCCACATACCCTTATAATAAACTAGCTGGTACCCGCGATTTCGTCAGCGTTGAAAAAAAAATAAGCAATAAGCAATAAGCAAAAAAAATACGCTTGACCTCTTGTTGCTGTAACACTGGCCAGGTGTTCGATTTTTATTTTATTTTAGACTAGCTGGTGCCCGCGACTTCGTCCGCTTTAAAAACGAAAAAATTAGCCTATCCTGTGCCCTGTACGTCTAAATGTTTATCTACCAAGTTTCATGAAAATCAGTTAATTCGTTTAAGAGTTATGGAGGAACAATTAAATTTATTATTAAAAATCATTATTATCTTTTTTTCTGAAAAGTTGGCGGCAGATAGGCTGGCGGTTAACTTAATTGTTGAAAGTTGCTGCTATAAAAATTATTTCACCGTATTTTTTGATCAGTGGGTATGTGTGTTAAGGAGGATGGGGTAGGGTATGGAACAGCAAATTCAGACTATATTTTAGGTGAGATTTTTCGGACGTTAGCATTATAGATCAAGTTAATCCCACAGTGAACGTAGCATAATGGTTCTGTGTATCTCTAGTAGATAGAGTACATAAATCGTGTAATGGGCTGTGGAGTAACTTGCCAAATAATTCACATCCAAAGTGCCGTAATGGACTGGGAAATACGAGTTAACAATAAAATTCTGTGAATAGAGATTTGATTGAAACATTTTTAAAAGTTCAATGATTTTTTATTGAATCAATCTTATTCATTTAATTTGTCAAATCTATAGATTACTCAACAGATTTTAATTAAATTTTCAGGCAACCTTCAGATTAGCTCAATTCAGATCACCCGATCCTATGAAACTTAGTCCGATCCGAAATGATAAACAGTTTTTTTTAGAAATTTTTTAGAAGTTTTTTTTAGAAGTAAACATTTCCCTACAAATTAATATAGAATTAGAGGAATAAATACTGAATAAATGTTTTAACACCTAAGAAAATATGGCGGGGGCGAAGTCGCGGGCAAATGCTATTAGGTACTTAAAAACTATAAGAAAATCCCTTTCATCTAAACAAAAATACAGTTCCAGTAATCAGAAAAGCGCAACTCAGAAAGTCACGATTTATTTTTAGAAGGGTAAAGCGGGGTTGGTTGGTTGCACATAAAAAAGAATTCTTTAAACAAAAGCTTACCCCTAATAAGAGTTATGAGAGATTTAACAATAATAAATCTTAAGTGTTGGTGCGAGAATCAAGGAAATACCGCGAGAAACACACAAAGCTAAATAGCGTTGAAGTAAGGCTTTTTTATAAGATTTTCTGAGTGGAGTCCTAAATGTTTCAAATTGATAAATGACACGAATAAGGAATTAAACAATTTGTCTATTTTTTGAGACAAAAACAGTAGCTTCGTCTATACTAATTAATAGAAGAGATCGCAAAAAATCAAGTAATTTATAAGATACTAGCTGTTGCACGCGACTTCGCCCGCGTAACTCTATAAAGTATAGCCTATGTTATTGTAGATTTCTATAGGTGAAAAAATTTTCAAAATTGGTCCAGTAGTTTTTGAGTTTATACATTACAAACATACAAAAATACAAATCTTCTATGCTTATAATATTAGTATAGACATATTATTTTATCGTACACGCACAAAATGTTGTAATAAAAATTTGCTATGAATAAAATTAATTAGCAGCAAGGTCACGTAAAACTTTAACATTCGCCGTTGTTACCCAACGAAGACCCAACGCTAACGGAGCACGTAACACACACTAAGAAATTCTACATTAAACCAGACAAGAAATTGAAATATCCATCATCTATCGCTAACACAGTAATTACTGTAACAAAATTAATAATATATGTATGTATGAAAATTTTTTATATTAAAATTCTATTTTACTGTCTCTTGTAATTTATCTTACGGTGTATTAAAATAAATTAACAAATAAAACAAATAATTTTAAAGTAAATTTAAGTAAGAGGCAAGTACAAGTTAGATGAGATCTATCTATCTACATATACATACATATATGTAAAATGTGAATGAATATGTTGTTGAAATAAATAAATAAAATAAATATGTATATATTTTGTGAATTGATGTTCATAGATAAAATTAAATAAAAATTCACATTTTTAATATACGACAATTTTCTTATGTTTCCTCTTTATTTACATTTTTATATTATTTATTACTATCGCTATACATAGTTTATTATTATTAATAATAGTATTCTGAAGGCCACAAACGCCTCGTCAAAATAAGCATTCAAATACGAGTATGCAAACTTTTCTTTTATTTTATCAACGTTAAAAGCTCTACTGTAAGTTGCTACGAGTTGGGTGTCCCGCAGATTACTTGCCGTTGCAGCATCAGGTTAAGGTTACTATGTCATGGTAATACTACCGGAAGTAACAGTAGGTATAGCGAATTTCACATCAATCGAACCTGTGGAAGTTAGTGAAATCCGTTCGTCAAGTAGGAAATGAAATGTCTTCAAACATCTGGACAGATCTTCATAGATCATAGCTAACAACGATTACGTCAGCTTTCAAATAATATAAAATAGGATTAAAATCCGTCGGGAGTCTATCCGTTCGGAAGCTAAGATTCCAAAGACAAATAAAAAGACACACACGTCAAACTTATAACACCCCGTTTTTGCGTCTGGTGTCGGGTGTTACAAATGCGTGCACTTGTTTGATTTTATGCAATATTGTTTTTTATGCATTAACAATTATCTTCTATTTAATTACTAGATTGATCACTGTTGTTTTCTTTGTTTGTGACATCGCTTTGCCTGTATAGCACGGCAGGTTAACCGTTTAAGATAAGAGAAAATTTCAAATTTTGTAACCGAGATAAGTTAATGAACATAACTTAAACGCGGCACTTGCATATTAAAATACTTTGGGTTCAAGCTGCTTTTTAATATTTTGAAGGAAATAGAATAAAAAATTACTAAATTGAATGTACATGTGCTTTCATTTTAACATTATAAAGTTATTCTTTACTTATCTAAACCGTTTTCTAAATAAATGTTGAAATTCATTTATTTTAACATTTTCTTAATAAAAACAAAAGATATGTTTGTTAAATTCTTATGATTAAACTCTTATTTTCAGAGTAAAACTTGATAATGTTTCAGAGTTTCATGCCTAATATTTCCTCCGTCGTCTACTCATATTTTTTAAAGTTACATTTTTTGTATTAATTGAATTTAATTATCAAGATTGCCGCAAATACATAGTACTGAAAAATTGTATACTTGCAGTATACTTACTTACTTACTATTCCTGGATAAATGGACTATTTAACACAAAAAGAGTTTTTCAATTCGGACCAGTAGTTCCTGAGATTAGCGCGTACAACCAAACAAACAAACTCTTCAGCTATATTGGTATAGATTGGTATACTCGTAGATAAAATAATTTACAAAAAAAATATAGTGTGCCTGGCCTTTGCAACTGAGAGTTGTAGCCATCAATAGCGCATTGTGTTCCGTAGCACGTAGCATTCGTAGCGCCCGTAGACGGTCTACACAAAGATGCTTTTACCGCGTAGAGTGGCGCCCATGGCCAACAAAATCCGACACACAGTGTGAGTAACTCCATTACAGTTTCAAACCCGACTTCTTTCATTAAATATTAGTATGAAATAATTATAAATTATGTTAAAACAATCTGATAAAATACCGTAATTCGTCACGGATACTCAATAAAGTAAGCGCGTTTTCTAAGCACAATAGGAAAATATTAATCAATCATTATTATTTACCACTCAACGACGCCTACTGTTTTCAACCGACTTCGCATCTACAGCGTGCAGTAGGTTGAAGTGGTAAAAGAATAAGGCGCTACTCCAATGTGAAATACTACTTTGCCCTGTTCACGTGCCTTTTTTTTTAAACTAAAGTAGCCTTTTCTTCCAAATGACACTTAAACTCGACCTTGCTTGAAATGTCCGCACCCAGTACACTCGTACCTATGTTTTTTTTGTTATTTCAAAAGGGACCAGTCGCATTGGCAATTTGCGGGGCATATAATTTACTTGCAAAAATATCAAGTAGCGTTAGGAAAAAAGTAGTTGTTCTTTTAAATTTTTTTATACTTTTTTTAGGTTATTTGTATCATCAGCCTATTTAGACTACATTTCTTGTTATTACTTGGTTTATGTTATTTTCAAATTTCAATTTTTTATTTGGTTTTATTAATCAGAACTCACGATAAAAAGTTTAAAAGGATGCCAATAAATTTGATTTCATCGGTATGTTTCACTTTAATTGCACTCAAGTTAGCTTAAAGGAGTTTTTTTTGTGGAATATATACTTATACTAGATGTGTCCCGTGGTCTCAAACGCGGTTTAATATAAATTTGACCATTGACCCTAAGCGTTGTACCGCATCTCATCTCACATTAAGTTACAATACAAGCGTACAAATTTACTTAAAATGTTAAATTGGACAATAAAACTCCTTTAATTTATGTAATGGCGTTTGTGAAGGAGGAGCGAAATTATCTGACACAGGAGTTTCCACACTTAATAAGAGTTTTCAACAGCATAAATTATTTTAAGAATTTCTTTGTTCAACATAATATTCATTTAAGTGGGAATGCCCATAAGCCATACAAAAATGTGTAATAACAACGTGTAATATGTAACATTAATATTATTTGTAAAAACTAGGTCCAAGCTAGTTTTTGAGATTTGTTAGAATAATAATATTAGTATACTAGCTGGCGCCCGCGACTTCGTCCGCGTTGAATAAGAAAAAAGTAGCCTATCCCGTGTCCTGTACGTCTAAATGTTTATCTACCAAGTTTCATGAAAATCTGTTAATTCGTTTAAGAGTTATGGAGGAACATACATACATACATACATACATACATACATACATACATACATACATACATACATACATACATACATACATACATACATACATACATACATACATACATACATACATACATACATACATACATACATACATACATACATACATACATACATACATACATACATACATACATACATACATACATACATACATACATACATACATACATACATACATACATACATACATACATACATACATACATACATACATACATACATACATACATACATACATACATACATACATACAGAAAAAAATTCTGAAAATCGTCAATTTAGTTTCAGTATCATGTATAGAGCCTATAAACACGATATCTCTAAAAATAAAGTAACTTACTCCATGACCAACCCTTACAGATTTATTATTAGTATTGATGATAAGTCACAGTTAGATATGCACTAAAATAAAGTTCAGAGGGCAGAACAAAATTCTTAAAAAAAGGCAAAATGAATGTCTTGTCTTTTGCAAAGGCAACTGAATTTAAACAATTAATCATTCCAAAGCCAAATACGCGACAATGAAAAGAAATAGCAAAAATATTGAGTACTAGCTGTTGCACGTGATTTCGTTCGCGTAATTTAATAAATTATAGTCTGTGTTATTCGCTGATAAATAGCTTCCCAACAGTGAAAGAATTTTTCAAATCGGTCCAATAGTTTTGCAGACTATATATTTAATGCAAACAAACAAACAATCAAATCTTTCCTCTTTATAATATTAGTATAGATATATGTATATTTTAGTTATACAGACGTAAGCACCTATTACTTGATAATTATTATTATTATATATAATTATGTACTTAAATTTTAGACTGTCATTATTGTTCATTGCAGATATGTTATAGGCATTCTCCTTTATTGTAATTACAGTAATAATTATTACCGATTCATCTATCTATCTATGTAAAAATTAATAGCTGAATCTGTTGCTAAGTGCAAAATCGAAAATGGCTGGCGGATTTTTTTCAAATATTCATCGATGTCTTATGAAGATGCAATTCTTTCATTTCAATAAGAATTCTATTTTTTAATTCATGAAGCCGAAGTCGGGTCGCTAGTATTGAATAAAAATGTCACAGTTATCAATAGCAAGCACTACATTTTTATATTAAGTCATACTTGTCTTATTTGTTCTCACTTCTTTGAACAGAAAGACTTCTTAAAGAAATGTAGTTATGTATTGTAAAGCCAGTGAATATTACCCTCGTGTTCTCAACTACGTGCTTTAATAAAACGAACCGCTTTCAAAGAGCCTCAAAGAAGTTATTGAACGAACAATATTTGTAGTTCGTATGCAGTTGTTCTTTATGCCCTTATGTTGCAATTTTATAGCTAGCACGTGGAACTTTGAGTATCGAATATATATTGAAAACAACGTGTTCTTTCGATTTATGTATCGTGTGTGGATACTATTTGTGAAATTGATCCATATTAACTATTTTTTATAACATTATATTTATACTTGTATATATGTTTTATTTTATATAATATTAAAATATACATACATAGCCTAACAAATATATATCGATTTTTATATCAAAGCGTAACGGTCATGCAAGTTCAGCGCTTTTTTCCCATACAAAAAGTGCCCAACGCGCTTAAAAGTTTTCACCTCAAAACACCTTGTGAGTTTTGGGGAATCCCTCTTTAAATAACACGAACTTAAACATTTGGCGTAGTGTAGAGTGTATTAAGTTGACATAAACTAAAAATGTGGTACCCTACTGTTACTAAAATGATATATGTTATTACGGGTCGCCTTGAGTACACGGATTGGCTTTTATCCCGTCTACCTGCCGGAATTATGATGCATGGCGTTGAAGTTTCACTGTTCGTTTCACCGTACAACGGGTGAGATTCTTTTTAATGGTAAAATTTTGTTACTGCAACTACACTAACATACTAAATAATAAAGAAAGTACTTAGTTTAGACATAATATAAAAAAAATCAAGAAAGCGGGGAAGGTATGTACGTACGCTAAAGAAGTCTACGGCACGAGCGCTGCTGTTTCTGATAAAATATAGGGAAAAGTATAAAGTGTCCTAATCCAACAAAAATTAGGTAATAACATGAAAAAGTATTATTTCAATGTAAAAGAATACAAGAAAAACAATACAATTAATACAATACAAGAAGAAAGTAAGAATACAAGTAAGGTAAAGTACGCAACTACACAACAAATTAACTACAGTGCAACTTGTTATTTAAAAACGTTTTTATAACAGCAAAATTGCAAACAAAAGCTAGCAACAGCCTCCTTTTATACCTATAAAACATTAATTGTACCGCGGGGGTGTACAGAGCAACAAAATGGGCAGTCTCAGCGGCTGACACGAATTGTTCGTACCCACTTGTTCGTCGAGATTGTTTGCTGTTCACTCTGTTCATTTGAACACAAACGTGTGACAATGACAGTTGCGATCCCGTTGTCTTCCAGCCCAACCCCCCCTCTATCTCTTCCTCCTCCCGCAGCGGCTGCCGTTTTATTGTCACTTGCCCGTGAAACAAAAAGGATTTAGTGCAACGGAATGCGTTTCACAATGCCATTGTTCTGTTCAGCTACTAATGTGTCATTTACATGCCACAGTGCCGATGCTCTGTGACTACTAAGCGATAGAACGACATTTGTTTATAAGATTAAAAAATCCTTTTTGAAGGATATGTAAGCAGTCTGTGCGCGCATCTAGAGGATTCATATGCACTGAATTGGGGTATACATGGGGTGTACTTAACTTTTTTGTTTGTTAACGATTCGAGTGAAACACACATTAGCTTGCAATACATAAGTGAAAACCGCATGCCGTTTCCGAGATTAGCGTGCACAAACGCGTGCTAAAATTAATGAAGTTATTAGTTGAATCTTACTAGGTACTTAGAAAAAACATCTAGGTATTAAAAAATTGTACTATGAATCAATTATTTTCTAAGTTTTAATGCTACAATGATATTATAATTAATAAAACGACTTTATAAATAAAACCACATTATAAGTTGTCATAAAGTTAAGATTAAGATATACTTTCTGCATCAAATATCTATGTCGCCACATAGTATTTTGTGTAGAGCGGCCAAAGAACTGATTAACATCACGTCCCGTCGTCAAGGGTGCGATACGAACAGAAACGCACGCAAAAGGACTTGTACAGGAAATGAAGGTTGTCTGCGGACCGACGCCATTTCCGCTTGCTCCGGACGAGAGCACTCACTAAACAGGGAGACTATTATCGTCTAGTATAGTGGTGGGAACAAGATTCTTCTATTTTTGTTTTTATGTATTTATTACATAAACCTGGCAGAAGGCACCTAGAAAGGACAGACAACTCTTTCAAGGTGGGCCTTATCGTGGTTGGGGCTTACCCTCAACAATCCGAGGGTTCATAGAGGTCGGTGGTTTTGTCCCATCGGCCTTAGCTCGTCCAATCGGATTGGTTTGTTGGGGACCAACAAGACCCACACCAATGTGATCTGGGCGGGCTCCGTTCAGCTGAACTCGTGGCGGAGTGCAAAGAAGAGGGCCAACGTCGGGGGGGGGGGGGGGGGCTGTTTTTCGCCAGCGTTAGGGATCCTGGGCAATTCAAGGGGTGGACCCAGCCCTGAACTTGTGGACCAGCCCTGCCATGAGAGGCCTGCAATGGCAGAATGGCTGCTATTAGACCTTGGTCTTCAGACATTGCGGCAGTGGTGTGACGAGAACATATGACATAGTTTCTCGAATGCAGCCCAACCCAGCTGGTTTCTTCTGTGAGCCTCTTTGTTAAGGTTGTAGGGAACATAAAAATATTATTAATGGCCTTAATAATATTAATACCATATGAACTTTTACGCTTACAATTTTTCTTTGTACATTTACTTATAAAAAGAAATGTGATTCAAAACTACTTCTTAGAACCAAGGAGTAAAACTAAGATTTAATTTTTTCTCATTCTAAGGTCCACTCTGTGACGAGGTATTAAAGATTAAAAGACATAATTATATTTGCTCGAATTTTAAAAGCGGATTTTAAAAAGTCTAAAAGTCTTTATTTCTCATAATTAAAATGACTTCACTCTTGCTTTTATTTAATTTACCCGATCCACTCAGTCGACGCTGAAAATTATAAAAAATATTTGATATAGATTTAAAAATGCATTACTAAAATTTCTAGTTTTAGTATTTCAGTAAACAAGTTATTAGATAATTTCAAATAAATCACAAAATAGAACACATTGTATGAGATATATCAGTGTAGGGTCGAGTTTAAGTTTTGGAGTATTAAATTCCAACGGTGGCCACAAGACCAAGATTTATTAGGTTTATTAAAGTATGTAGTTATCGCTATATTCTATAACACGAGTAGGTAAGGTCTAAGTGTTGTGATTGTACTCTATGCTATGATTAGATTAAATATTATTATATTCTAGCCAATCAAATATCGTTAAATAAATATTCGATTTTTAAATGACAAGGGTTCGCATTATTCTCTCGTCCTTGTCTTTATTTAACTGTGCTAACTGCTGTCAAAGATCTTTTGATCCGAATAAAATATTTTCAGTAAAAACGCGAAACAAAATAAAAAAATGTAGTTTGTAGGGAACGTATTTTTGCAAGGTATTTTTAACTAGAGTGAGGTTATTATTATGTTTTAAAAATGTGCTCTTATTTTATTTTATTTCATTAATATTTTGGACACATTCAGAAATTAATTACGATTGCGGCAGCAGGAGGCTCGAAAAAAACCAAATTTACTTATAAAATATTTAATGAAAGAAGAAATTACAATTTAAATTACAAACTAATTAAACTATTGTCCAAATCGATGTTTGATTATGGAATGCGTTTCATGTCCGGTGAATGCATCAGGTCACATCGGTATTGCGTTATGCTGTGTCGGCAATGACGTCAATTTTTTAGTTGTTTGGTACGGACTCTATCTACCTGTATGAGCAGAAACAAAACTTGCCATTGAAATAATGATCGCTAGTTTTAGCTGTAAAAGCCAAAAGGGTATTTAACCATAAAGGTTACATTAAAATAGAGCCTTAATTGAAAGGAAATTTTTAAATGCCACCCTGTCGCTAACTCTCCCACAACCCCATTCGTCGAGACGTCGAATATCTTCGTAGCCGTTGACACACACTTCGGCTTTGCACCGGAGAAACGGATACAAGGGCGGCTTATCTTTAAGGATGTGAGCCCACAACACCCCGCTGTTATAGCCTCACGCATTGGAATAAGATTTACGAACACAGGACTAAATGTGACTGCTAACTTTATGTGAATAAGAAATCTCTGACGAGTCAGCTTCTTTGAAAAAAGATCACGTATATCTATGATGTTTCAATACAATACAAAACGTAGATAATCGTGGCACAAAAAGTCACCAATCGCCAATGCAATCTGCCGCCTCAAGTTTGTTATGCAACAGGTTTGTTTTTATAATTTTTTTTTACGAAAAATAGATAAGTATTTTTATTTTTTTAATAAAGAGATCACCAGGCTGAACGTTGACTTCACGGTTAGGTGGAAACCGTCATCTCTAAGTGCCGACCACGTATAAGAGATTAAGGATAAGGGTTAGAAAGGGATGGGGAAGTGGGTTTCGGCGTCCCTTATTCATTCACAGAAACACAATATAACATATGATTTCTATTATTACACGGTCTTCTATAAGTGGTAACTGCCGCTAGACGAGCAGCCCAAATGGCTGTGAAACGCAGAGTGTCCTGCCACTAATGAATTTTTCTTATTACATTTAAAAGTAGGTACGTCATAAATTGATATTTTACTGTAACTTTTTATCGCATTGTATAAAGCTCTTCTATAGTGTATAATAAATGCAAGATACCGATGTGAAACCGATTTGCAAACGTGACAAATAAAAGCGATCTTTAAGTTTAATAAGAAAATTTGCTTTTCCTTGAACGTATAAGTTTGCAAGTAATATTCCGCCATTTCACAGTCCATCGCAGTCACTCGATGTACAACTTGTGCCGTTCTCAGTGACACTCGAGCTAGCAGACAGTTGCGTCGCGACACTACCAAACCCTGGGGAAGTAAATGTGTCAAAACTGTTCGATGAAGCTGCCGTCTGTACATACATACACTGTTTACGTTCATAATTGGGAAATTCTGCTTCATTTTCTGTGGCCATGTAATTTTAATTCTTTTTCTTGAGGCATTATAACATAAAATACTAAATTTCTGACAAAAATATATGAGCAATAAAGATATTCAACACCAAATAAAAGAAGGCGCGGACGAAGTCGCGGGCAAGAGCTAGTTTAAAATATATGTATATGTACAAACTACAAAGATTGAAATGCATATCCCAAATTTCAATGAAAGTTTCGATTTGTTTTGCGCATGGAACATGATTGCAGATCTCTAGTTTGAAAACTGCTTTGGCGCTGAAAGAACTGACGACTCTAACTTTTTAAGTTCACATAACGTAGACGTTTATCCTTTCACCGCAGAACGACTATTTCCATGTATGACGCGTAAGAAATTCTCTACGGAATTTATTTTAAAAATTTGAATTTAAAGTGAGTTCCACTTTTTCTAACTTCGTAGTTTTAAGCTCACAGTTATCATATACACTGGACCGCAAAGAAAAAGGGTCGGTTAGAAAATCTTCAATATCTTCAAAAGTACCTGACCTAGCTATAAATGAAATAAAGACTAAATAAAAGAATATTTTAATGTGCTTATGTCACTGCGGACACAGTAGTTGGAAGTTTGCTGGTTTTTGTCGGAAGAAAAGTCGAGTAGTTTCGGCTTTGCCAATAGTTTAATAAAAAAGTTGAACAGTGTTACAATGCGTGTCTTCTTCGTGAGCAAGTTTTCGTAGCTAATATGGGGTAGTCGGAAGATTTAATTCTCCCTGTCAAATTCATATACGTAACGTTCCGTGCCGCGACAGCTTATATAAAATAAATTTTATTTAGTTTAGCTTTAATTTAGTCTTTATTTCATAAAGCTAGGTCAGGTTACTTTTGAAGATATTGAAGGTTTTCTGATCGACGCTTTTTCTTTGCGGTTCAGTGTATAATAATTGTCTACTAGCGGCAGAAGTGGATAGCGACTTTATTTAATATTCTTATATATCTATACATTTAGATAGATACACAGATTATAGTTATCGAATACCAACCAGCTATTCTTAATAAATCTTACTTTAACTTACTTTAACCACCTCAAATGGATCTTATTATAGATTTCCTTTTACTTTAAAAATAAATCGCAAGGATTTTCTTTGCTAAGCATCCTAAAATGGAAAAAACATTGCGAAAAATCAAACAATTACAATTACAAGTATGTAATTCATTTTCTCCCTAATCACAAAAAATAAAAAATTGATAGCTAAAGAGATCTGTTATTGTATCTTATTTCCCACAACTCGTTAGAACTTCACTAAAGCTATACAAAGAAATCCAAATTAAAAAGAGATAGTTCTGAAAAGCAATGAGTATCAGTCATCTGACTAAACGTCCTTTCATTAATCATACTTGGTCACATTTTTGTAAACGTTGGCAAAACCAACGAAGCGAGAATCACTTAAATATGCATTATTGTTTTTCCTTCGCCGACGTGCAGTTAGCGAACTGTGTCGTACGGCTAGTGGCCCCAGCTGCTTACAAAGACCGAAGCAACGATACTACACTTTTGGTGTGAAACTTTTGCATAAACCTTTAAACAACACTCGGGAGAAAGCTGGTCGCTCATAATTAAACTTTCGAGCGAACAACGGACATTTTACTTTGTTACGTCACCTATACTTACCTTACCAACGTTAAACACAGGCGCTTGTGGTAAAAGTTTTCTCTTACAAAGGCCGATTTAATCGGGAAATCTACTATTTGCCATACTCTATTCTTAAATTGTATGTTCACATTCATGTTACTCTTTTATAATGCAAGTACCATTCGATAGGTTGACACTCGGTTTCTAATAATATCTGTTTGTATGAAAGTGGCTATTGGCAAGTCATGGGGAAACCCTACGGTTAATAATATCACGTAAGAGCCTACAACATACTATATCAGTAAAGGCATTAGGCATACTACAATCAACAACTGTTGCTCAGGTCTCTACTTTGAAATAAAAGGTATAGGCTACCTTGCAGCAATTTTTTTGTGTATAAATTGGCTAGTAGGCTGATAGTCTACTTGATGGTAAGTAATTACTCCAGAATACAGAAAAAAATCTTGAAAAATTAAATTTAGAAAACAATAAGTACAATTTGTATTAGATTAGGTAAATCGCAGTATGTCAAATTCAAGGTACTTTCATAAGAATAGATCATTTATATGAGACTGATTGGTGTGATGAAATTATTAAAAGTAGCTGCAACAATGTACAAAACGCTTTATTCTAACTAATTTTAGAATACTTACTTAAAATATGGTAGGGAAAAGGAGTCATAACTTGACTTTTTGAGAAAGTAAGTAAATCTATTATAATAACTGTTCTTGTTATATTGAGACGATTTTGAGGTGAGGTGATGTGCGGGGTTTCATGGGAGCAGTAATTTATTATAGTACTCTATTAAGCCGGATCTATTGTCTAGAAGCTGCAGTGCAATAGTGCATTGAGTAATATTATACTGTTTTGTAAGGTTACCGGAGGTGTCGTGTGTCCATTCGTGCGCTTGGGCGTAGTGGATGCATTCATGCGAGATATTAACACAACCTGCTGGCATACCTACGCGTGACGTCAGGCTAAAAACAAATTTGATTGTGTAGTTATAGTTTTAGATATTCTAAGGTTTTTACTCTAAAATTACCTAAAAACCGAATATCAAAGCTTCCTCACCTAAAAGCCAAGTTCTTTTATGTGTGGAATTGCCACAATTTTGCATTAACATCCCTTTACAGAATATCTTGTGTGCATGGGTAACGTATCCTAGAGCCCAAGAGCCTATATTATTTTTTGGATTGTAACCCAACCTTCTTCCCACACTTTTTTGCATGCAGTCGACCCTTGAACATATGCCTGCCTATGGCCACGTACAGATAACGACCTATTAATGCAAATTGTGTCCTGTACACAATGTAACCAAATAATAAATTTATTTATAAGCAAGTTGTACGGCTCGTTAAACGGCCAAACACGAATCAACGTCGTGATTCGCCGGTGCTGACACTGTGACGCAATTAAAGCGTGTAATTACTCGACTATAATGCAATATTTCTGCTTACGAGGCACGTTAAACCGTTGAATAATTGTACAATAAAATAAGTATAATAAAAGCCTTTTATTTTGATCAACAACCTAATAATATTTTGATATGAACACTAAAAAACTTATTCTAGTAATTGCTGCTTGCTTGTTTTATCTGTTTGCCAATTGGTGAAAGTAACATAACAAAAGGCGAAATTGATTTTGCGGAAATATCAGACATTCCTAATATTATTTAATCAGAAGTCGAGAAAGCTATAGATATAATAATATAAGTAAATGATATAAATTGAAGAGAGGATTTAATCAAATCGAGGGAGAAACCTTAAACTATAGTAAAGCCAAGAAGACAACGCAAACAATGTAAACAAATCCGGCCTTCTGTCCTTTTCCCTCACACGAAGCGGCCGGCGCTATCTGTTTCATGGTATAGAAAGCCATCTTGACCTTGAAAGTTTGTTTACATTCTTTGCGTTGTCTTCTTGGCCTTTTATCCAATGTAAATCTGTATGGTAAAGAGTAGTTTTAAAATCTTTTTTTTGCCATAAATCTTTGGTTTTTTAATAAGTACGTAACCTCACCGTCGTTAACAAAAAAAAAAAAAAGAGGAAGACGTTACTGCGAAATAAATTTATAAATTTGTTAAGAAATTAGATAGATATAAGTAGATATATGTGTGTAAAAAATGTTAACAGTAATAAAGGCTTTATTATTATTATTATTAACCTCACCGTCGACTCTAACGGAGCCGATGCTGTCAACTCAGTATAAAAATTTTTTTTTTGTGGTAGTAAGTATATGTATCGGTGGACGAGCGTTGATGTAAAATCATAAACTAAGCCAGTCATATTTCTAGAGCAGTAAACCGATACTATGAACTATGCCATTCCAGTACAAATTCTTTTATCCTCCTCTTTGTTACCATTTGTCTTGTCTCTTTCATACGCAGTTTTTATACTTGGTTATATAGTTAACACTATACTAAACACAAATAATCTAATGCTTAATTCTTTTCATAACTTGCTGGAATTAATTCAGAAGGATATTTAAATGCATATAATTCTTTTGTGCGGATAGGAAATAGGAATGTCTGTTAAAACGTCTTTTGTATGCCTTGCAACTGAAACTGGAGATCGCACAGAGTTTTATTGTCTAGAGGCCGCCGACTGAAAGTTTCGGAGCTTAACAACTAGAGAGCATTTTGAGATTTTCGCAGCTGCAACATAAAACTTTTTTACTTCTTTTCTTAGCTTATGTAAGACTTCGACAAAGTTAAGACATATTTCTTTTCAAAATAGTAAATACGAATGTATTTCGATTTGTCATTATAATTATGTCACAGATTGTTCATCTAGGCGCATATAACACAAAGTACGCTGCCGACTACAGCATTAACACAGACTACAGGATTAAGGATAAGGGTTTGGAACTGGATAGGAAAATGGGCTATGGCATTCTTCATTCACTCACCGGAACACAATGAAACATGTGCTGTTATTTCACGCAGTGTACCCTGCCATTTCTTTTCAGATCCAGGAGAGTTCAACGTTGACCCTGATGGAAATCGAACCCGGAAACCCTGGAATAGAGCGTTAAGACAAGCACCCTAACCACTCATCCAACGGGCTTGTCAAAATTATATCCTATTAGGATTGCTCTACTGTTATTTATGTTCTATACAATACGGTAGCCATCTACATGCCGTCCTTTATTACAAAAAGAAGATATATATTCCATCAGGAATAACACATTAGCGAAATTAATGCTCCGGTTTTCAACATTGTCGTGTGAAGGCAAATCGGACCTCATTCGCTAGATTGAATAACGTAAAATCGATAGAGCTTGTGCTGGAATGAATATCCTATATGAATATTCTCTTTGAATAATTTTAATTAAATCTATGTGATTACAAATATTTTAATTTACCTAATCAAAGATAAATTAATTTACGTTTAAGTTAATACGAGTAACTTTAAAGCCGTTTACATTAACCATTAGGGAACCGCCCCCGGCTTCACATGGATGTACAATTTTTGCGATTTTTCTCTTCATAAGAACCTTTCTCGGATTTCGAATGTTTTAAAAAATAGCCAAATTGATCCAGCTGTTCTCGAGATTTGTACTTGGTAAATTTGCGATTCATTTTTATTTAAATATAATTATAGATTTAAGTTGCTCAATATAAGTGATTTTCAGTATACCATGTGCACTGATGTTTCTTTTTTGCACTTTGGTTTAAACATTTACGAACAAAAACTACTATAATTACCATAACTAAAATAATTTCTGCAGTAAAATCTTAATTTATTAATTTAAATATTGCAAAGCAATCCAGTGATTGAGTACAGCTGCAATGCAGTAATGGGAAATAATATTATATGATTTTATATGAATATTATTTTTATTAATAATTAATTGTACATATTTTAAATTTATTTTGATACATTCGGATTATTTTTTGTTGCCCTAAGCGCCTATTTCACAAACGTCAATTAGGCCAAACTGTCATTTAAAGTCACCGGTAACCGGGGATAATGGAGCTGATATACATGTTTGTACGGTAAACGTCCCAAACATTAAATAGAAAACAATAAAAACATTCGGCTATCGATTGATGCAGTAAACCGAGTGCATAATTCAAAATAACAGAAAATGATTTCTAAAAGTAAGTAATCAACACTTTACTAGTAGTTCGTGAAAGAGGCCCTTATAGTCGTTACTATTATTTAAATGAACTAGATTTTTCATGAGTATTTTTAAGATGAAATCGACATCTTAAAAATGATGTCTCTATTTTTTTAAGATGGGTTTGCTCTTGGCTAGCATGTAGCCGTGTAGCAAAGACGAGGTCGATGACGTAGATGCTTATCCACCCAGAAGATGCTTATTCACTCGAATAAATGGAACGCAGATCTAGGAGACTCATAGGCGACAGTACTCTGTTAAAATCTAAGATGCCTATGCACATAGACGCAAAATTGCCAATCTATGTGTCTTAAAAGATTTACTTTGGAGAGTGTGCTCAGGAGCACGGACATACAGACGTACGGCTGGTTACCATCCTCATCTTATCGAAATCCCTCCTTTTCGGACCAAGCGCTTTAAAACATCCTTTATAATGTGCACTGCCAAGGTTTGGAACTCCCTGCCGGCGTCTGTATTTCCGAGCCCATATAACCCTAATATTTTCAAAGTTCGAGTAAATAGGCATCTTCTGGGTGAGCTCGCTCCATCTTAGGCCTCATCCATGCTACTCAGCTGGTTGATGGCCTATTTCTATTCCTATTCCTATTCCTGTTCCTATTCCTATTCCTATTCCTATTCCTATTCCTATTCCTATTCCTATTCCTATTCCTATTCCTATTCCTATTCCTATTCCTATTCCTATTCCTATTCCTATTCCTATTCCTATTCCTATTCCTATTCCTATTCCTATTCCTATTCCTATTCCTATTCCTATTCCTATTACTATTCCTATTTCCATTCCTATTCTATTCTATTCTATTTTATAAGTAACTTAATAACTGCGTGTACCAATAAACATATATTCTAAACAGAGTAAATACAACAAAGAGTTGCGTATCAAAAATCAAAACAAAGCAAGTTAATAGTACGTTTAGTGGGTATTAACATCGAGACTGGTACGTAAAATCAGAACTTTGGTTAAGTCGCTCCATTAAGTCGGATAACAACGGCCTATTTGCGAGGGCGGCTTTTCCGCGTGAACCTAGTCTAGCATCTCTCGGGGCGGCTACAATACAGTACATTCAAGCCAGTACGCGTTACAACCCCGCTTGCGGTACACGCGTCTATGAAACAGCCATTTATTGGAGGGAAAACTTTTTATCGCCGCGATCTTTTAGAATGTGAAAAACAGATTTTATATAGCTTCTTTTTCGAGTGTTCATATGTTTTTTTTTTGAAATATTTACAGCGACATCATTAGACGAAACGAAACATGTGGTTGTGTGACGATTTTGTGTTGATAACTTGAGTTTTGTGCAGTTACTTTTGAAAAACAGTGGATGGAGTGTTGTATGAAAATGAAAGGTAACATATAAAAATATATAAAAATTTTGCAATTTTCGAATGTTTTCGTTATGTTGTTTACTTTCTTAATAATATTTTCCAACGAATCCTTTGTGTATTGATATAAAAATATTCAGATCTGTAACAGCTGAAAAAATTATACATATATTCCAAATTTGTTTGGGAGACAGTCAAAAATAAACAAAGGTATTATTGATATAAAATATTTTGACCCGCGACTTCGGCCCCGTTGAAAGATAAAAGTTATAACGCCTGAAATACATTAAAAATTAGAAGCGCAATAAAAGGTGAATATTTTATTAAATATTTAAAATTTATAAAGTTTTTTTATCTTTTTAAAAATGAGAATTGACAAACAGTAATTACATTACCTTGAATGACTTGAAGGCCTCCCGCAACGAAGTCAGAAAGCTTTATTTTATTCTTTTATTCGATGGAGGGTGATATAACAATTCACGCTGATGATTGATTTTATTGACTCTTGACAGTTTTATAGTTTTAAGTTATATTTAACTGTTAAAGACATATTCAGCTTTTGGTACTTAGACATCGACAAAAAATCAGACAAATCCAAAAAGTACACGGTAAGCTTGTTTATTTACTGATTACAAAGTTACTTGATATATACTTGAAAGAAAATACTTACTATTAACTAGACTCTACTTTGCACTAAATCTTAAAAACGGTGCTTGAAAAATGAAAATAAACTTAAATTATGGTTTAAGTTAGCACAAGTAAACTTTCGCTAAGAGCAAGTATTTTTGATATATTTTCTAAGTAAAACAAAGACAGACAAGTGTGAAATATGTTTTATGTTATAGTCAACTAGCTGTTGCTCGCGACTTCGTCTGAAGCCTTTCTCGATAAATGGACTATACAACACAAAAATAACTTTTCAATTTGAACCAGTAGTTCCTGAGATTAACGCGTTCAACCAAACAAATGAACAAACTATGAATTATAAAATATTATTATAGTCAATAAAAACTAAGGCAGATTGCAAATTCAATACTTTAACTAGATTTAAAGTTTGTTAATGTGAGCCTATTAATATTGAGACTGTTCTTACTTACAATAGACACACAAAAACCTTATTTCAGCCTTTGCGTTTCTACTGTATAATTTCTACTGTATGTTACTCGTTAATAAAAATATTTTTATTTTACATTTGTAATAATAATCAATAGATATTTTAATAGACTTCCAATTTCCAAGGTCCAGCATTATCAGTTCTAATCGCCACATTAACGGTGGTCCAAGCGACGAGCACAGTTGACAAACGGCCACATTTTGTGGTTGAACCCCCTCCGCGAGTTCTCTGGCCTTCGACGCGCGGCGCCTACGCATCCTGTAGGGCATCAGGGCATCCGGCACCAGATATCCACTGGGTTACAGCAGAAGGCCAATTGCTTACAACAATACCGGGGTTAAGGTAAGATTTTTAAATTTGTGATTTATACATATCGCTGCTTAAAAACTAAAGGGCCACAAATCAAAATTACACTTTTTACAGGAGAGCTAATAGAAAAAAATTAAATTATTTTTTGTCCATTTTTTCTTATTAGATATATATCAAATATATCTATATACATCGTTAGAAGCGTATTTTTAAGTAGCATTAAATATTTTAAGTACTTTTATTATTAGATTAAGTACTTTATAACTAGAAGAGATATAAGCATAATATAAATTACTTTTGAATATATATAAAATGATCCAAATATACTAAATATAGAATAAAACAACCATACAATATGTATGCAACATACAATATGAAAGATTGTGATTGTATTTTTGAAATAAAACATTTTTGGATATTTTTGTTTTATAGTCCTTTAGTTTTTAAGCAGCGATATGTAGTTTACGACATAAACCACATTACTGTTTTCGATCTAGTTGGTCCATAGGTTAAAAACGGTCAATACAAACGGTTGCAGACAGGTTGAGGGTTCATTTGACTGTAAGCAGCTACAAGTATTATGAGAGTTGACTACTAACCATGGAAAAAAGTTAAAGGATAAGTTAAAGGATATGCTCTTTGTACTTTATCTCACGTACCTATACACGAGATCTTATAGAAATGTGGCTGAATAAGTCAGTGTCCCACCTCTATGTTTTCTACTAACTACTTAAGCCAATGATATTTTTTTCGCGAAGATAAAAAGGATAGTATCTCATCGAGCCATTTTGATACTTTACTAATATTATTTTGATACAAATTAGCAACTGAAAAGATAAACTTTAGCGTATTCAAAATTATTTTTTGTAATTATCCAGTATTACAAAGTAAACCCCAATAATTATGAAAACATTAATTTATTGGTTGGCAATATAAAAACAAAATATTATATTTGTAGTGAGGTAAGTAACTGAATAAGCGCCTGTTTCTCAAACGTCAAGTAGGCCAAACTGTCATTTAAAGTCACCGGTAAGCGGGGATAATGGAGCTATTATACCTTTGTTTGTACGGTAAACGTCCCAAACATTAAATCGAAAATAATAATAAAAATTCGGCTATCGAATGATGCAGTAAACCGAGTGCATAATTCAATATAACAGAAAATGATTTCTAAAAGTAACTAATCAACACTTTACATGTAGTTTGTGAAAGAGGCCCTAAATATTGTAATATTGCTTTGAGTAAAATTTAGTTATTAAAATACAGAGAAGTTTTGAAACAAGCGTCATTAAAATACGCTGCGCTGTTTCGAAGTGTAACGTCAACTTTTGTAGAATACTTCTAACGAAAGTCAATGCAGTAGTCGAAGCACTCCTTAATAGCAAGTTTCGGAATAATTGATCGGAATATAGAACTATCTATATCTATATCTACATCTATATCTAACTTCTTTTTATTTAGATTTAGATACGGTTTTCTCTAATGGAAAATTTATAATCTAAATTTAAAATTTAGATTATAAATTTTACAAATTTCATAAAAACATGAAATTTATGACTTGTATTTGGAATTTTGTTTTATTAAAAAATTTAAAAATAATTAAATATCAATGAAAGCCCAATACCAAATTACACGTCCCAGTAAAATCTACGATTTCTTCTTACCTAATGGTACAAGTTTCAGCCGTTAAAACAAAAATAAACATACAGCTTGACCTCCATACAAAACTGTCTCCATATAAAACTGATCTACTTTAAAACTCACGAAACGAAAGTGTTGCGTCCATGTTAGCTCAAAGACCTCACGTGACATAAATCTAGTACTTAGTACTAGATTTTTGATGAAGTAATAAGCATATCTTTATTTATTTTGCTTGATATCTTTTATTTCTACTGTATTTTAGTTTTTCATCGCTTTTAATGAGATACATTGTGAATAAACAAAGAGATAGCGTAAAGTTTAATTATTTCGCTGTCAAATAACATCCCAGACGGTTCGTACATGGTAAACGCTCAGAGTGAAATATTATTTACATCACATTTTTTTTCCACGAGAAATATTTAATAACTATTTAAGAAATAGTTAACACGAGAATACTTTGAGGTATATTTTGAGAGGTATATTAACGAGAATATTTTGAGGTAAAATATTTCTAACAAAATTATTTAATGGGGTAGGTACTAACTAATCCTTATCACTACATATATATAAAACAAAGTCCTCCGCCGCATCTGTCTGTCTGTTCGCGATAAACTCAAAAACTACTGCACCGATTTTCACGCTGTTTTCACCAATGGATAGAGTGCTTTTAGTATATAATTTACTAAGTTACGCGGGCGAAGTCGCGGGCAGCAGCTAGTGAAATATAAAATAAAAACATGTTCTATAATGAACTTACATATCTTAACACGTAGTCACGTGACAAGATACGTCCCGTCGGTCACGAGATAAGATAAAATACCGTATTAAATAGAGATGCCAGTGACTTCGTCCGCGTTGAAAAATGAAAAAGATAACACCTGAGACACTATACACTATTCCTAGACCTTACAATACTAGGTACTATAGATATATTAGTATACCTAGTCCAGTAGGCTGTCTGTCTGTCTGCAACAATTAAAAATAATCAGATAATACTTCATACTAAATATTCATACTAAATAGAGTCCAAGTGTGTTTCAATTTAAAAACATCGAATAACAACACTATCATCATTTTATTATTTTTGAAAATTTCAGTTTGCAGTAAATTTTAATTAATATTATTTTAGTTAATATGGAGTATGGAACTTTCAAAATAAATACGTGGTTTTATGCAGAAACTGAAAGCTATCAAAGCACATAAATAACAAAGGAAAAATATTCCCAAAATGTTATTTAGTTTTCTCGTTGCCAAGCCAGCATCAACTTTAACCGGCCTTCCATTGTGAGTCGACCACAAATGATATGTGGGATAACTAATTCGACTTCTGCTGCAGGAAATGGCTAATAAATTGGCTTAGTTTCAGAACATAGTCCATTCGATTTGAACTTCTGTTTTCAGATGGGGACGTGTTTGTTCAACGCAAAGCAAAAACTGGCATTGATCATTTATTTAGATTGTGAATAATTTACTTACATAGCTGAGCACGGTCAATTAAATAGTTAACTTCGTTAATCGCTAATTCGTTACTAAAAAAGTTAACTTCGTTAATCGCTAATTCGTTACTAAAAAAGTTAACTTCGTTAAACGTTAAAGCGTTACGTTTCGGAAGATTTAACGGAAGTTAACGTTAATCGTTAATCCGTTAATACGTGATAGAATAGTAGGCATTGGGACTAATGCACTCTTTTTACGTTTTACTTCAGATTGTTGAGGCTCGATATATGAGCTTTTATTGTTGTTTGTTTAGGTAAGTATCGTTTACACTCAAAAAGTATTTGTTCTCCCGAACTGGATACAAAATGAATATAGTCATTCAAATATGGCCACGAATTTTCGTCCGTAGTGGAACTGGAATCCGATTCCATATTATGTATACTTTTAATGTGCACAGTACAATCTTTCCTTATAAATACACACACTGCACAGACGCAAACTAGTATTAATATAACAATAAACAAAACACTCGTCACTCTCAGCGCCGGCTGAGTAATGAAACGAATCGTATGAAACAAATTTCTTCCAGTACCGATCGGCCCGAACGTATTTGTCAGAATGTGTTTACTAAATTAACGATTAACGGACTTGAGGAAAGTTAACGGAAGTTAACGAGTCCGTTCATATTTTTTAAAGTTAACTTAAAAGTTAATCCGTTAGTGGAAATGTTAACTTCGTTAATTAACGATTAACGGATTAACGGTCTTGTGCCCAGCTCTGTTTACTTATATAGATTCTTATTTATAAAGTGAATGTTAATGTGTGCTTAATAATTCACAAGAATTTTCATGGTATTATAGTCTGGTCATAAATACTGTTACATTACAAAAACATTTAAATTTCAAGCCTGTCATTATCATAAATGAATATTCATTATGATTTTTCATTTAGGTGCCATTTTCTTATGATATTAAAGTTTAGTAGGATGATAAAATGAACCAAATTGATGCGATAACATTACACAAATAGATATGGAAACAAATGCAGTACTAACACCCTTCGCGTGGTATTAATTGTTTGTGTATAGGGTTATTTATAGGCACAATTAAACATACTTTGTTTGTGACGGGGAAAGATCCTGCTATCAACGAAATAAATGTATCCTGAAAGGCGATCAAATTCTGTCCGAATGTAAAAAAATCTCTCGTGAAATGAATGTAGCACTTCTTTTAAAAGATGACTAGGTACCTACAGGTTAAAAGGGATGTTATTAAAACGATTTCTTAAGCGGTGCAAAGGAAGGTCACAGTTCTTTTGTTTTTGCTTTGAAAACAAAAAAATATTCCGAATATCCGAGTTTATGTTCAAAGCTCTATAAGAAAGTTAAGGTTATCTAGTCTTAGTGAGAAATAATATATATTATAACTATTCAAATTTTTGAATATTATTATGATTTTTTATTTAAAAACATTTTGTTGCATCATATTCGTTTGATGATTTATCTAGGTTATCTATAAATATCCATTTATAACAGTCATATTTACAATATGATATTATACCGATCACAACATAACTTAACTTGTTAAAAATTATGTTTTGACCGTCTGCCCTTTAATATATATATAAAAAAACCAAATAAGTAGGTAATATAAATAAGATTAAGCATGTTAGAGAAAATGCTAACATTTTCTCAGAAACATAATAATAATACTCTTATTAATCGCAATAACACTCATATTTCGTTGTTTTACATCCTACTACAATGGGTTATTTGTTTATGCGAGCTAATGGAATGTTTTGTTCTCTAGACGATGAAAGATAGACACGGCTATAGAGTTGTGTCGCGTTTGACATTTCGTTTATATTAGGCGCGCTGTAATGTATCTCCCGTAGGGGTTCAACCCCATTATACGTATATGGGTAGACACGTAAACTTACTTAGTATAGAGAAGAGTGAAAAGGAAAATACAAATCTATATAAATAAAAATGAATCGCTAAATGATTTGAGAACGGCTAGAAAAATTTGGCTACTTTTTTTTTTCAAATAGTCGAAAACATTCCAGGATAAACGTTTAAAACCCAATTTTTCTTTATTACACATCAGCTGCCACACTCCCTGAACGCTGCTTGTTTAGCTAGTATTACAATTTACAATATATACATGTATATAAAAGTCAAGTTGTCTGTGTTTCAGAAAAGAACATAGAACTTTACATTCCGTGTGGACGAAGTTGCGGTCAAGAGCAATTTTTTTCTGGACTTAACTAATTAACTATATTAACAAGCACACTTTCCTTTTTATGATATTAGTATACTAGAATTTTAAATTCGAAAGCAAAGATTGCGAAACACTGTAGCGTAAAATGAGATTTTCACGCCAATATGTATATGAGCTTTCAATGGGGTGTTTATGTCAGCGAAAAATTGGCTTTGATCGAATATCTGTAGATAACCTGTCACAGATACGATGGGTGTCGTGACGAGAAAAGATTGGAGTAACTTCGCGAACATGACGTACGAATATAATGTGCTACGGGATAATTTCCGTTAGAAACCCGAAGACATCTCAACATTTCTATGCGTAGGTTACGAATTATTTCTATTCAACGCGAAAAAGCGGGACAATAGGGGACCTATTTTAGACTATTTTTGTTCAAATTTCTGACATGAAATTATTAAGAAAACAAAATTATTATACACTAGCCGTTGTACGCGACTTTGCCCGCGTAATTTTATAAAATACTTACCCCATATTACTCGCTGATAATGTAGCTTTCTATAGGCGAAATAGGTGAATTTTCAAAATAGGTCCAGTAGTTTTTGAATTATATTATATTAGTATAGATATAGATAATGCAATATAAATTAATGTTATTTTATAAAATGACATTAACAAATAAATGTTAATTTATAAGATGAAATTTCATACAAATTGTTTTTCATGCATTAAAAATCTATTGATTGTTTTCGGTGACTTTTATTTAACTATATCAAATATACGAATTTGTATTTCGTTTTCGCAATAAGCTGCTTCTCTTTTCGGCTTGTTTCACTGTAATTCTCTTACTAATCCATTAATAGATTACGTTCCGCTTTCACTTCATGTCAATCCATACTAACAACAGGACGTTATATAGTATTATGTAATATACGTTAGTATGACATCTGCCTATGAAATCCATCAAGCGCTGAGAGTAAATATCGCAATACCTATCCCACTTTCGTAATGAATATAATTTTGTTAATATTTTTGGCATTTGTGGTTCTAAAGTGTATTTTATTCCTTTGGATTCCTTAGATTTAGATTCTCCTAGAATTCAAGTGTACAATGTTTTGTCACAAACTATTTTGCCCTACGAATCCTTGTATATACAAGTAAATGTACGAGTCTCTCTCAGATCAAATAATCTTTAAAAACAATTACTAAGTCTTTTTGAAAAGTAAATCAGGAACATTAAGGGCCTCTTTCACAAACTACAATTAAAGTGTTGATTAGTTACTTTTAGAAATCATTTTCTGTTATATTGAATTATGCACTCGGTTTACTGCATCATTCGATAGCCGTTTTTTTTAAATTATTTTCTATTTAATGTTTGGGACGTTTACCGTACAAACAAAGGTATATCAGCTCCATTATCCCCGGTTACCAGGTAACTTTAAATGACAGTTTGGCCTACTTGACGTTTGAGAAACAGGCGCTAAGTCCAGCAGTCTTCTTCTTTCTTCTTCTTTATATTCCTGTGTCCCCTAGATGGGGCAGAGGGCCTCCACAATGCGCCGCCATCCCGTACGGTCTTGAGCTTCGCGCTTCAATTCGCTCCAAGTCTTCCCTATGTTTTTCGCCTCTGCGATGATTGTCCGCCGCCAGGTTTGCTTTGGGCGGCCACGCTTACGCTTTCCTTGGGGATTCCAGTCTAGGGCTTGCCTCGGTATGTGATTAGGGTCCCTTCGGAGCGTGTGGCCGATCCAGTTCCACTTGCGGCGTTTGATCTGCTGGTCGATCGGGGTCTCATCGCAGCGTTCCCACAGTTCTATATTGGAGATTTTCTCGGGCCAGTAAACACCAAGAATACGGCGAAGACAGCGGTTGATGAAGACCTGGAGCCGGTGCGAGATGTCCTTAGCAACCTTCCACGTCTCACATCCGTACAGCAACACGGTTTTCACGTTGGACTGGAATATCTTGAGCTTAACTCTCCTAGTCAGCTTCCGTGATTGCCACACAGGGCGAAGCTGTGCGAAGGTTGCTTTTGCCTTGGCGATTCTCGAAGCGATGTCCTCTTCGGTCCCTCCAGTTTCCGACACTACGCTACCGAGGTAAGTGAATTTGTGGACCCTTTCCACAGCCTCTGTACCAATGAGCAACGGCAAAGAGCTTGTTGCCCCGCACCTCATTTCCTGGGTCTTCCGGGTGTTGATTTTCAGTCCCATCTCCTTTGCCTCTCGTTGTAGATCGTCCAGCTTGGCTTGCATGTCGGTTCTTGTGTGACTCAGCAGGCATAGGTCATCGGCATAATCCAGGTCTTCCAAGACGCTGGATAGTCCCCACTCTATGCCGCGACGCTTGTTACATATTGTATTGCTCATTATGCCATCGAGAACAACAAGAAATAGGAGAGGTGAGAGAAGACACCCCTGTCGCACGCCCGCATGAACCGCTATATCCTCCGAGACGAGGCCGTCATGTGTCACTCTACAGGAATACTTCCCATATATGGCCTTGATCATGTTGGTAATTTTCTCGGGGACCCCAATTTCACGCAATCGCTCCCAGATGCAACACCAGCTTCACCACCAGCTTTCACCACTTCCTCCTCAGTGGGGGGAGACACGTCAATGTCGAGGCTTTGTGCGGGCAAGCTGGCAGCAGGTGTCGTAGTGATGGGGTCGTTTGGGATTCGGAAGATCTCCTCGAAATGCTCCCGCCAGCGTTGAAGCTGTCCCTCCGATGTCACGATCAGCTGGCCTCCTTTGTCCTTCAAGGGCTTCTTCTTCCGCTGGTTCCTGTTTCCGGCCAAGGTCTTCGTCGCCTTGTACATCTCTCTTAGATTACCGGAGTTAGCAGCACGTTGGGCGCAATCCGCCACACTATCCGCCCATACTCGCCGATCATGACGGGTACTGCGGTAGATGTTTCTGCGTATCTGTCTATACTGCAGCCTCAGATCTTCACGCACCGCCGTATCGTTGGTTGCCAGGAGTTGAAGATGGAGTTCGCGCCTATCTTTAATGAGGTTCCAGGTTCTCTGTGACATCCAGTCCTCGCGTGTATGTGTTTTGTGTCCAAGAACGACGGAGCTGGTCTGTACATAGGCCATTTTGATGTGGTTCCACTCCGCGTTGACAGAAGTAGTAGAGTCCGTCACAAGTGCCGAGAAGCGATTCCGCAGCTCTAGTCTGAAAGCGTCGCTTATATCCGGATCCCGTAGTCTGTTTACCTCAAACCGTTTGCTTGCCTTGGTGGTCGCGTTAGCCGTTCGAGCTACGGCTACTTTAAGCCGCACCTCGGCTACGACTAGGTGGTGATCACTGTCGATATCCGCGCCACGACGGTTACGAACATCGAGCAGCGATGAGCGCCACTTGGAGCTGATGGCAATGTGGTCTATTTGGTTTTTGGTTACACCATCGGGTGAGTTCCAGGTGTACTTGTGATGTTCTCCGTGGATAAAAAGAGTACCTCCGATGGTGAGATCGTTGTCTTGACAGAACTCCAAAAATCTCTCCCCGTTCTCGTTCCGAACTCCCAGCCCGTGTCTGCCCATGTGTCTTTGACAGCCGTCGTTATCTGTGCCAACCTTGGCATTCAGGTCTCCCATGACGATAACTATGTCTTGTTTGCGGGTGTTCTTCAAAGTTTGGTTGAGTGCACTATAGAAATCGTCATTGTCTTCCTCCGATGCCAAATTTGTGGGCGCGTAGCACTGAACGACGGTAATCTTGCGGGCTTTGCTGTTGAACCGAGCTGTAATGATTCGCTCTGAGATGGGTTTCCAGTCCATGAGGCTCTTCTTCGCAGCATCAGAAAGGAGGAGTCCCACGCCGTTTTCACGGACGTCCTCTTCATCTTCCTTCCCAGAGTAAAGAAATGTAAGGCCTCTCGACGTTCTCAGTTCCCCGAATCCATTTCTGCGCACTTCGCTGAGACCGAGTATTTGCAGTTTATATCTGAGCATTTCTGCTTCTGCTTGGGCTAGTCGGCTATCTACGCTCAGTGTTCGCACATTCCAGCAAGCAATTCGTGTCCGTGTTTTCATGCCAAAGGTCGTCGTATTATGATCGGTCCGGTTTTGCATTGCTTCAGTTTCTTTAATCGTTAATCGGGTTCGGGTAAGCGAGGGATTAGCCCACTGTACCCTAGCCCACTGGTGGGGCTGCCACCTTAGAGCCTGTGAGCGTGCTCAGTTTTGTTTCGGGTTTCCTCCCTGGTGAGTAGATTCTGTTTTGAGGCGCAGAATATTCGCCTTTCGCCCTGCACCCTTAGCTCATCTGCAACTCGAGTTGGCGGCCGCGCGGCGGCGCGGTTGCAGCAGTTCCCAGGAGGGACGGCGGGGACGTGGGTGACTCGGACTGGTCAGGGTTCTGCTTTATCTCGGTGTTCCGCCACTAACACAGCAGATGGTTTCTTGGCATTTTGTAGGTAATGCTGCTCTCACATGCAGCGATTCCCACCAAGACCAGACCCTGACTTCCCCTCCCTGGCTACCCTGACTTACATATTGGTAGCCAGGGAATATGGACTTACATATTCCCTGGCTACCAATATGTAAGTCCAGCAGTGAAATACTTTTATTCTTACTGGGAGAAGTGGTAAATCATTAGCAACATAACTATTGAATAGATATGAAGATATAATATAATAATTCGACATTTAAAATTTATCAATTGTGACTCGATTGTTAGCTCTGAAACATTGGTTTAAATAACATTTGTTTAATACAGGCATGTACTGGCAGACGGTCGACTAGTTCTCGGTGCTCGTCGATCTATGATGGATGCGGGCGGTGGAGGTGCTGGCATCGTTCTACGATGTAGAGCCTCCAATCGTGCAGGGGCTGTCTTATCTAGACCTGTGCTGCTACAACCAGGTAAGAATATGTGCTTAAATTGTGACATAAACAAGTAGCCTTCCACCTAACATCAATATTGACCACATTGAGTTAAAGGTGTCACATTGATTAGCAAATCAAATACGAATGGACTATCAAATTTTGCATCCGGCGTAAATTGGTCGCCGGACCGGTGTCCGGAGCGTGTACACACAGTCATTATAAACCATATACCACCGCGTATCCGGCAAAAAACACGGTCCGTTATCCGGTGTAAAAAATGGACGTCTACAAGCGCTCTTATAGTTATAAAAAAAATTAAATAAAAATAGAGTGAATTAGGTCGGTAGAATGAATTTCAAAACTTAATTGTATATCGAAGTAATGTTAGCGTTAGCTAAATGTTTGTTTGTAACAGGCATATGCGTGCTGATAAATATGTTATGTGTGTTGCTATAAATAAAATATTATTATTATTATACTTAATAGAATAAGATCTTTCAAAAGCTGATAAAATGGAAAAGATAAGAAATTCTTAAATTCGCCGAAGAACCAAAGTTGTCGAAAGAATCAGCAAGATGAAGTGGCAATGGGCTGGTCACATCTGTTGCAGAGCAGATAACCGATGGTAGACGCGTTCTCGGATGGAGGCCATCAATTAAAAAACGCAGCATAAGACCTCAGATTAAATAAGAGTTACTGTCGGTAAGACACCCTATGGCCAGGTGGACAGTGCGTGAGAGACATCCAGCAGTGGCGAAACACGAACTGATGATGATGATAATGAAAAAATTATTAATGGAATTCATAGAACATAATAAGCAAATACATACGTAATTTTTACACTCATCGAAGATAAATAGTAGGCATAAATATTGGATATAATAAAAAATTACTTTATATAGTCTGATTTAATCATAAACACACAAACAGCTAATAGAACCTTATTGCGCAGATTGAATAAGTTCTTTGTGTTTCTGGTTGCGAAGTCTGTCCCACATTTAATTCTGATGATGTAATGGAAACGATGAAAACTGTGAACAACAGACTTGTGTAATAAACAGATGGACGAGAAGAGAGTAAAACAAATTACAACTTCGAGTAGAGTTGGACCAATTAACTTTCCGTTACATAGCGAGGGAAATATGAAATAAAATGAGAAACAGCCCGCGGCGGTGCCCGTTTTTTACGTAGACAAACTTTTAATTAAGGGATCAAATGACATTAGAGTGAGTTTGCAACAAGGTAACTTTTCTTTTGTTCCCAACAAAAATCCTTAGCCATCCAAAGAGTGAATTACGATAAACGATCCAAATACGGACTCACTGCGGCCTAATTCCTTATTAGGGTATGTTAAAACTTGCTTAGTTTTCCCCCGGGGCGGTGTAAGAGGAGCCATTCGTCCTTACTAAGTAAGTTGAATAATGCTCTCTTTAAGAAGTCACTCAGTGTAATGTATTGCCAACTCCAAGCGCATTTCGTGTTGGAGACCGGAACTTTTAAAGGTATTAGTGAAACGCAAGATTTAAAACCTTTTAAAAAATATTTTCCTGAGTACAAATAAAGTAATTGCAACAGCGGATTATTACGCTTTCATATAAACAGAAAATTATCAAGGTAAATATTGTTCCAAAAAAAATTTGAAAAGATTTGTTTTTTCGAAATTTGTATGTAAGATATATGTGTTTAGTTCAACTAACTTAATTTGTAACTACTTAATTGTAACTAACTATTTGGTCGCCAATTAGTGATTAATTAAGTAATGTCTTAGCGTTTCATACGATTTGTACGCTACCAGCCAAGATCTGTCATCACAGCCATGTATTCAAGCCCTATATAAAGTCTATATAATTTCTACACATCTGCCATCAATTGTTGCATTCCATTTGTTGCATCCATTCCATCTATTGTTTATTCGCAAGTTTCCTTGTATGTATGAGTATAATATTCAAAATTTCCAAATTATAATATGTTTTATATATTTTTCAAGATAACCTTTTCTTCTCATAACGTTGGCATTCGCTGCAGCGAATTTTCGCACGGCCGACTAAAACAATGAAATGTACTAAACATGCCGGGCGTAGCGTTCGCGCAGGGCGAAAATTCGCTGCAGCGAATGCCCCATGGCTCGGCGGTTATGTGGTAAACATGTCTTACAGACTGATTTAAAGACTTTAAAACTGTTTCTCCAAGTTTTCTAGCAGTCTTTAAGAAATGTAAACATATACTCGTATTTTTTTTGGTCAAAATCTATTCTTGCATACCGATGAAAAACAAGGTCTTTTTGGAGCTATCACAACTTTGTCTGAGGTGACAATGACTTTTAAACAACAATTTTAGAAAGTTAATAGTTACGGAAATTACTAACGGTCACAATAATTCCGAATAGCCTGAGAGTTATTTACAAACTTTGAAATTGTTTACTTTCTGTAACGGTATTCTAACTGGAGTTAAATTAAACTGAATAAAACTGGTTCTCAACTGCTACCGCTTGGTACTTACTGCAGCCATGAGGGTGGTTTTACAGTGACGCTTTCGACAGCACGTTTCGTAAGCGTCGCGGGCCACGAGCTTTGCGTCTAACCACGAGCTTTGAGTTTAACCAACTCGCGCGGGTCGCGCGCGATGGGTCGCGCTAGTGACTGTACGAGGCAGCAAACCGCGCGACTCTAAACTCGTCGAGCGAGTCATCCGCGCGCTTACGGGCCGCGCTTACCACCCGCGCGGACGGTAAGCGTCACTGTAAAACCAGCCTTAATAACGAGCAGACGATTGCGTTCTACAATATTATAAATTTGCTATCCTGGCTAGAGAAAAGTTTTTCTGTGGTCGACCTTATTCGGCTGCAGCGCAACCGGCGGTTTGTTTAGATTCCCTTGAACTTTTACACTCACCCTATTTTGCAATTTGATACTGTATTACATAATTTCAAGACTAAGTTACTAAATTAGAAGCAGACTCCTTTTGACTTGAACCAGTCTGTTTTGTTTTGAGCTTGTATTATCAATTATATTTGAACGAATCTATTAGTCCTATTAAGGATAATAAAATCGTAATATTATGGACGTAATTATAGTAAAGACCAAGACTTCTCTTAGCTTAGACTGTGAAGCATTGTTCATTTTTAGCCCAAATAGTGTGAAACAATAATATTGTGACACCTTCTCCATGTAATGTGCAACCATCCATACATAGCGCCCAGTGCGGTGGCTTGAACTTGGGTGAACAACTCATCGGAGCACTCACCATCACCTAACCTAAAAAAAAAGAGAGGCTACATCTCTTCTTAACTAAGGAGTTTTAAATGAGCATTGGATCGTCAACAATTCTGCCAACAATCGTTAGAATAAAACAATATAGCAGGTTAAAATAATATATACTTTATATAAAATATAAAATAATATAATTTATGTTTATTTTTTGTGTAGTGCTAGTATTATATAATATGTAATTATAGGTATATTATAACTTAGAACTAAACAATAAATGAAAATATAAATAAAAAAATAAATAATAAGTATATATGTACCAGTATAAACTTTTGTACTTATAACGCTATAAATTCGTTTTATATATATTAAATTTCTTGGAGTGAATCTCTTGATTGTTATTTCTTTTAAGCAGAGCGACTCGGCAACTTTTAATTAAAGACTCAAGGACATAATTATCTTTTATAGAAAATAATAACGTAGTTATTGTCCAACGGAAGACGCTTTATGCAGTGATTGCTTTTAAGTACATATTTTCTACAGAGAAATAAAATGAATAATTTTCCGATACACATTTTCAAATAAAAGAAGTTCTATTTTAATTTAAAGATAAAAATGAAACACAAGTGTTAAATCTAAACGATTGTTTCGACTGCAACAAATAGGTAGGTACTTTGAAAATGTTTTACCAAAAAAGATTTCTTTTATTATTACAAGCACATATCGAGCATATCGAAAAGCGTTAGTTATCGAAATGTTGTTCGAATAAAGTTAGGAAAGCTACTTGAAGAACTCCGCACCGCACCTATATCTGCTTGTTGAGAACTTTGTTCAAGTTACCGATTTTACTTACCATATTTTAATATTTCCCTCTACAATGGCGCCCGCTACAAAGGCAGAATTGAAAGGCAACAAATGGGGGCGCACTGGAAGCTTATTTTCATTCAAATGAGTTTTGTAGAAAGTATTCGACACTTTGATGTTACTTCTTGTACCTGCTGAAATTTAACATTTGCTTTTACATTATAACCAGGAGTATTATTAAAGCATTTTCTTTATTATGGCCACTCTCTTTACTCCTACCCTTAATTCCACCGTGTTTTATTACCTACCTTTTGTGATTATATAATTATTTTTTGACTGAAATTTGAAGTGTAAAAGGTGAAAGCACAGTATCTGCTATCAGTATTTTTTTACGATGACATGGACTTATTGCATTGATACTATTGGATTTAACCCGAAATTATTGGTATCTATATCTCACAAAATTTTTAGTTAATAGTTGCTTAATCGTAATTAACCATTTGAAAAAATATATGTAGCACAAACGAGATGGTGCTTCAGTAAATTGTTATTTAAAAAACAACTATGTATGTACACTTAAAAAGCGAACCCTTACCTAACTAAATACACAATTTCATCCAACTCATTAGAGCCGTTTCCGAGATACTCGTAATAAATAATTTATAAAATTTACATACTAGCGACACCCCCGGGTTCGCACGGTTGCAATTTTCCTTAAGAATTATATGCACAAACCTTATTATAGCACTTTCCCTTAGTGAAAAATCAAAATCCGTTGGGTGGTTTTTGGTTTAGAAGAAGTTAGCCGATAAACAGACAGACGTGGACAGAGACTTTATTATATGATATGTATAGATGTATAGTGTAAATAATATATGTAGATTTACAAGAATTGCTCGTTTGATGAGACATAATTGTAGCAATACAAAATAGTGAAAAAATAATTAAATTAGATTTCTTTAATAACAACAACGCAAA
This sequence comes from Synanthedon formicaeformis, assembly GCA_945859745.1. Classification (NCBI taxonomy): domain Eukaryota; kingdom Metazoa; phylum Arthropoda; class Insecta; order Lepidoptera; family Sesiidae; genus Synanthedon; species Synanthedon formicaeformis. The sequence continues at coordinate 3,035,765 of OX243964.1, forward strand.
TATACCTCGTATTCAAACGATCTTATAAAAAAATTATTCTCCTTGAATAAGTCAGATGAGACTGCTTTGTAAACAAAGGCATGTCGTTCGCAATTATTCTATTTATTATTCCATTTTATTTTTACTTCGCATTTCTTTCCTTTAGCAAGTCAAAAGAAGTCTTAAGTTACGCATTATTAAAACGAGAGCGAAGTTCGTGAGCTTTTATAGGTAAGTTGTTCGGTGCTGCTTTTATGTCAATAAAGAAACCTCATTCGAGTATCAATTTTGTAAATAAATACATTGTTTGGTGCGTACTAATTCAATGTTTTCTCACATTTCTTTCATCATTCATATTTTAACCAGAACGAAAATATTTTGTATTTTAAACATTATTATTAATGCTAAGGTTTTACGAAGATCGAATGTATATTCTGTCTACTGGCTTAATGAGCACTTTGTCAAAGAAATCAAATTGTCTATTAATTAATTAATATAAAAAAGACAGTATCAAATAAACTTTTATACTAAAATATAATATAACAATATAATTATTTATTAGGTACAAATAAATAGGTAATTAAATTACAGGAGGCACAGCCTGCACAAATGAAAATTATTATACTTATATTTATTTATTTATAATATATTACCGTAAAGGTAACAGAGAGACAGAAAGGCAGACAAATAGACATACAGTTACTTTCACATTTATAATATTAAGTATGGATTTATTTATGTCCCTACAGTGGAAGACAACATACTTTCTCACACCGTAAGACAAATGATGCCAGCAAAAATTGGCGGTACAGTCATACTACGGTGCGAGGTGTCTGCACAACTCGGCGTGGTTGGTGTAACGTGGCTCCAAGACGGTCTGCCTTTGGCTTCGGGATATTTGGGTTCCGGTGAGTTGCCAATGTTAGTGTTTGTTGTTAAAATCAAAGTCAAAGCAGGATTGCACAGACGGCGAATGAACCTATACCATGATACGTTGCTTTGATCTTAAATTTGATATAGGTAGGCTTGTAGGTACACAGACGTATCGATTAGAATCAAGACTACAACGTGATAAAATAATAGATTGTACGCTATAGATAACAAAGAATTAATTATCTTATTAGAGTGCTTTTAGGGTCGTGTTATGACATCAACCAACTCAAAATATCAATCTCCACCTCACTATAACTATGTTATAACATTACTTTGTAATAACATATTTTGAACTTAACACCACGACGAGATCTTTTGTTAAAAAAAATTAAATAGGTTGTCTAATTAAAATAGTGATTTCAGACTCGCGTTGGGTGTCTGGCTCTGGAGGGCTTCTTATGGGTACAGATTTAACCCAAGCTGATATACAAGCAGAATTCTCATGCGTTGCTTTGGATACACCAAGTCCAACAATCAAACTCACAACTGACGGTAACTAAATAGTACTATTTGAGAAATCAATATAAATGTAAATTTCTCCTAATAATTGTTGATAATTGTTTGAATAGACAGCAGTTGGCTAGACAACTATGAAGTGAATTCAATTGAAGCTCGAACTGGAGATATAGTTATACTGCCCTGCATTCTCCGTCACATGAATGCACATAATGTGATGTAAGTGTTATAGTTACTAGATTAATTCATTTCATGTTTTTGTAATGTTGTTTTTGTAACTGGAGCGAACACCCAAAAGAACAAACAAAGCATTATTATAAACTAGGTTTTGCCGGCAACTTCGTCCGCGTCCGATCACTACCAAACTTCACAGGATTACCCGCTGGACTAACCATGAGTTTTATAAGTTAATAAGTAAAAAAAAATTGCCGAAACTCCACGGCGCAGTTTCTCCGCTAACTACTTCTAAGCCGTCCAACAGATTTTGATACGGGTTTCACTAATGGAAAGAGAGATAAATGAAGAAGGTTTGTGCCGAATCTTCTGAATGATTCTAGGCTAATGCAAAGGTGGAGTTCTCCTGTTGTGTAAAAGCTTCTTTAGTTGGTGCTGTTCATTTGTCAGTTGGCAGCGTCAAGAAGCAGCAGGATCATGGTCGCCAGTAACGGAAGGTGTAGCGAGAGGAACCAGAGGGATCACGTTGGTGTTTTCATCGGTCAGGTCTCACGTTGCCGGAAGATATGCTTGTGCACCTGCCCCTGATTCACTCACCAGAATTATTGTACGCTTAGCAGTATATGAACCTCTCGCAGTGGCTATAACGCCGGATCCTTTGGTGAGAGATATAGAGTAATTCATTTTAAATTCAATATCTATATGTTCTACTACCTAATTAATGTATAGTATATTATAAAGTATTTTAAAAGTAAAATATGTTTAAGTAAAATTATAAATTATTTTACTTATGACTTAAAATAAGTAGATTTGACGGAAAATGTTTTCTACCTTTGCCTGGAAAATATTTGACGGTACTACAGTACTATTTACAGTTTTTTTTTTTTGGAAAAAAATACTTTATTAATGGTGTAAGTAAGGGGTTAACCTTTTTAAATGTGGCTTTGAAAAAAAAATCGACTTACCTGTCCCCCTTATGACAATTGAAATTTCCGTAATCTATTCCCACTTTTAAGTATCTCTGTTACACGGCGTAAAACAAAAAGGAAATAAGAGATATTTTTCTACGCTTTATTCAACGTTTTTGACACGAAAAGAAGTCAAATTAATGAGCTGAATATTTTATTATTCTCTCATCTGTCTGTCTTAAATGTTTATAACTGAAATCATTTATATTAAATTAAAAAATGTTGGGAGTAGGTATATTTCGCCGAAACACAACAGCACAAATGCTGTTATTTTACGGAGGACTTCTTTAAGAGAGTGGTAACTGTTGCCACTCTCTTAATTTAAGAGAGCCGGGCTGCCCAAATGACCACGAAACGCAATCTGCCCTACCACTACTTACCAGATCCAGTTTATAGCCAACTTTTCAAAGTTTAATAAACTATAACAATTTGTATTATAATTTATAGGTTGTCAAAAAGTATTAAAATTAAGTAGAATATAAGGTGAGGTTAGATAACATGTAGATTGCCTCATACAGAATACTTTAGTGTCTTAATGAATGTGTCCTATCTTCACATAACAAAATTTAGTAGTGGTCGGGCACACTGCGTTTCGCGTTGCAATATCCATAGTTTTGCTCATGTTAATAGAACAGTAACCACCTATCAGTCCCATATCAAGCGAAATGCCAAAATGCCATCGAATATTTGCACAGAATGCTTACATTTACTTACATAATTATACGAAAAAATATACTTTGCTTAGTCACAATTTGGCGTCACATTTTAAAACAGATGATAGGAACAGGCGCAAGTGGGCATTTCAATTGCACTGTGACCGGTGGACGTGGAGGTGGAGTTACTATAAGCTGGCAGCACGAAGGAAGGCCCCTGCACGCTCCTCAAGCTCGTCTCTCAGTGGGTCCGGTGAGAGCCCATCATTCAGGAATGTACCAGTGCACAGCATATGATCACTCTGACTCTGCTGTTTCTGGAGCTGAACTAATTCTTGCTGGTAATACTTTAATTTGCACACATTGTGATAATAAATCCTAAAGGAACAAGAATTCTAAGAACAAGGCTGACGAATAAAAGTGTTTCTTCGAAACTACTAATGAATTCTCGATCTTAAGGTTTCTCGAAGTTTCTCGACATCTTAGCATTTACAGTCGTTCTCAATTTTAGCAAATGTTTTACATTTAATAATGTATTTGAGATGTGAATCAATTGGAATTTCAAAGTCTATATAACTGGATCTCCATAAAATTATTTTTATTAAATTGTTATAGATACAAACATCCATGACTTTATTATTTATTTATATGTAAGTATAATAATCTAAAACTCAATATAAAAATGGACCCTGTGGCATTGTACCAAGGACGCTGGCAGCATTTCCTCGTTGAATGGCCAAACTAATTCGTTGGCCGAGGAAAGCGCCAGCTTTTCGGTCTCCCGTCGCATCAATAAGCCTCTTCGAAATATCTTTGAAGAGGCCCATTGCTGCAGGGCCCCACGGACCGAGTGTCTCAACGCCGAATGGTGCAAAACTATATTCGGCGCCGAGACCACTATATTTATGAATTTTATTTTTTTCAGCCGCCTCTGCTGCGGCTGCTGCCTTTGTAGATGTTCCATGGAGATGCGAAGGGGCTAGTGTGTCTACACAGGTAGCATCCCACACCAGCACCCTACCCAATCTCCATGGAATCAGAGACATCCCATCCGGTCTCTTACCATCGTTTCTCAATATACCTGCTGGCTCTAAAATGGCTGGTACATTGGCCGACGCAAGAGACCGGCGAAGGATGTCGTTTAAGGCAGCATGCCTCGAAAAGCGGCCAGCACTTTTCTGACAAGACAGTCCGTGGTGCCCAAGACGGTGGACTATACTGCCACAGGGACATTGATGCGGGGCGCAGACCGGGACCCCTAGGCGGAGGCAAACTGATATTCTAAAAGTTGTGGGATCTAAAAAAGTACCAGTGCTTGCTGACGGGTGTGCTTGGAGCCAGAATCCTGCTTCTTTGGTAGTAGCAGCGAGGAGCCTGGCTCTTCCCGTAGTGCAGCACTGGCTGAGCAGGGAATCCAGTGATAATTTGCATGCTGTGTCGTCCCAGCTCCGCTGAGAATTTGGAAGTTGCACTGAATTTTGACCGGGGCAAGCAATCAGCCATGCTTTTTTAGCATCGTCCAGGCCCTGAATTTCGCAGTTTGAACATAGGATTTTACCTACGAGATTCAAAGAGGCATGAACTGATGATAAAAAAGCTGGTAAAGCAACACTGGAAATTTTGCGAATCCCTAAACCTCCGTGTCGGATGGGAAGAGATCCCTGAGTCCAAGACTGCTCGCTTAGCTGTATGTTTAAAACCAATTCTAAATTATTTTTGAGCAAATTGTCTATTTTAGATAAAAGATTTTTATATTTCCAGAGAGGACAGCAGCGGAGCACATAAGTTAATTTAGGAACAAAAAGGCAAAATTTCATAATCGAAAATGCAAAATGTGGACTGATTTCTAGAAGGCGATGGGAATAATTTTGAAATTTTGTAATACAATTTTGTATATATTCTGGTATGCATTCCTCAAAAATGGGAGATCCTAGGAGGTGAAGAGTATTTTTATCAACTATCTTTATATTTGGTGCAAGTTGGTTAAATTTATGTTTAATAAGATCGATATCTAAAAGGGAATTTTGAATGTAAAGTTCGCATTTATTAAAATTTAACTCCAAACCGATGGACTTGAATTTTTTCACAATCGAGGAGAGATCTGAAAGTACAGTGTTGGCATCACCTCCTAAGGTCCCATCGTCAAGGTACCATATATTAAATTTTGATGCCAAATTTCGTATTATCGGATTTATCGCTAAACTAAATATTGCTGGCCCCAGAGGATCACCTTGCTGACAACCGACTTCTGATGTTAATTCATGTGATCGGTACATTAACATAGTTGGATCCGCGTAACAATGAAGTAAATAATTATATATTTCGGGAATGTTAGATTTAATTTCTGACAGCAAGGTATCCCTGTTAACAGAGTTGAAAGCGTTCTTTACGTCAATTTTTAGTAACACTTCGCACTTTGTGGTGTTAAGGAAAGTGCGGAGAGCATGCACTGCCGCTTCGCAACCTCCCTTAACACCAAAGCCTAGTTGAGTAGGTTCGAAAGATGTTTGTAATTTTGATAAAATATGCCGAACAGCAATTTTGGAGGCTAAACGCCGAAGTGTTGTTCCAACAGCAATTGGCCTCACCCCTCCGTCTTTTTTAGTGAGGGCGATAAGGTTTGCACCATACAGAATCGGTAAAATGTCGGGGTGAACGTTTCCTAAATACATGTAATTGATTAATTTTGTAATGGAGTTTGTTAGGTTTTCACCTGCGTCACCCACAGAATGAGATGTTAAATCCTTTAAATGTTGGGGTGAAAGCCCATCCAGGCCTGCTGCAGAACCCGCCTTGAAAGACAAAATAGCACTTGTTACATCGCTATTCTTGATCTGCAAGCAAGCCTGGCTTGCTGTTGGAGGGTCCAAAAAGTAAGGGTTTGCTGGAGCTGGGGGGTGTTTGGTCTGTAGGGCCAAAAGAGTGTCTGGGGTTTCTGGAGATAGCACGTCGCTTGAGAACAATAAACGAGCGGCACCTTTGAGATCACCGTCGCTAATCTTGTTTTCTATCAACTTGATATTATTATGTGTGGTACAATGAGTATGATTGGTATTTGGGATTGAATTTTGTGAACAATTATCTTTAATCTTTTGGGTAAGAGATAAATTAGAGTCATCTTTCTTGCCATGTAAGACTAAATAAGGAAACAGAAGCAGGTTTTGCCAATCGTTTGGAGAATTGGAATTATAGCATTTTTGGATCAGATGCGAGAGATGATTAGCAACGGTTACTCTGGCGCCGCGAGGAATACGTTTCACAATTGGAACATTATTCCTGAGATTACTGAGTCGAACGTGGAATGGCTGATTAGTAGGAGGTAAATTAGAAACTAAATTTATTGGTGGCGCATTTTGACTTAAACAATTGCGATGTATTTTTGAAATATGGATCTTTAAGCCTCTATTGGTTTTAAAGGATTTCGAGCATAACTGACATGAATGTGTGTTTGACGACGTAATATCTCCAGAATTAACTGGATTATATTACTAACTGATATAATCAACTTATCTACAAATATGCCTACAAAAATATCAAATTTCAACATGGAGATGTCAATTCAAGAACTATGTTCCAGACAGGCCGCCAAGATTGGTGTCTACATTTAATGAAGCTATCACAAGAATTGGTCAAAGTATAGCATTAAGATGTGCTGCTACTGGGGTACCTTCGCCTCGTATAACTTGGACTCTAGATGATAGACCACTACCATCAGCACCAGACAAGTACGTATTGTCACTTTTATTTATTATTTAGTGTAATAATTTACTAAGTCTTAAAATTGACAAGATTGTACATTAGCAATTAAAATTATCAGATATAGCGTCAACACAAGAGCAGAAACTTTGCCGGGGTCTGATGAAGGCACTATCGTTTCTACATTAAGTGTGACAATAAGAACTGCAGATGAAGGTGGAAGATATGGTTGTAACGCAACCAACTCACGTGGTTCGCACGCCCACCATTCAAGACTGAATGTATTTGGTAACACGGCTTGAAATTATTTCGTTTCTTTTTAGTTTGGTAATAAGAAAAAGGTTGAATTTTATATTTGTTTACAGGTCCTCCAAATATAAGATATTTACCTGCGATTCATGTTAAGGCTGATACAGATGTAACCTTACACTGCCCATATTCTGGATACCCAATAAAGTGAGTAAAGTTACGTTTATAGACAACAGAAGGCTATTTTATCTGCAAATTAATTGTAATGAAATAAAAAAATATATAAAATCCAAAAACCTAAGTAAAACAATTTTACATAAATGGATTTCATAATGGAATAATTCATTTTCTTACCGAACAAATCATTATAGTAATGATGCGTTTTGGTATATGAAAAATCTCTCATTCTTTAGGGAAGTAGTTTGGCGTCGTGAAGACGGTTCCCTGGTGGATGTTGCCATGGAAGCTGGCGATGAGCGTGGTCTACTTAGACTTACCTCTTTAAGAAGTTCTTTAGCAGGAAGTTATACTTGCGAAGTTCGAGCTGAAAGCGGAGAGCTGGCTCGGAGAACCGTAAGACTTGAAGTACACAGTAAGTGAACCGATGGACTTATTAATTAAAATACTTTAACTGTTTTTAAAAATAATAAACGCCATAAGAAAAAAGAATAAAAAAAATATTTTTTCAACAGAACCGCCAAAAATAACACCATTCCACTTCCCCGAGGAACTAGAAGTAGGAAGTAGCACTCAGGCTACATGTAGCCTCATATCCGGGGACAAGCCTATACAATTTACTTGGCACAAAGATAATTTGCCAATACCTCCCGCTTTGAAAGTTGAACAAAAGAATATGGATTTTTTCACCCTACTTATTATACAAGATCTTACATCTGCACATACTGGTGAATATACATGCAGAGCATCTAATGATTTTGGAAGCGTCAGTCACAGTGCGTCCCTAACCGTTAAAGGTATGAATTTTTATTTTTATTAGTATGATAAAATTATGACTAAAATTAAAAGATTTTGAATAATTTTATTCGGATAACGTAATATGTAAAACAGTGTTCATGAACAGAATCTCCTACGTGGGTATGGAGAGCTCAAAACACTTCAGTATCAGCTGGAGCGGCACTGATTTTACCTTGTTCGGCAAAAGGACAGCCTACGCCTAAAATTTCTTGGGAATATTCCTCTGGTGAGTACAAAGTTTACTACAGACGCATTGTACATTTAATTGTTACAAACTTATGTAGATATGAAATAAAAAATTGAATCATATTTGTTTTAAATGGCTATTTTAGTAATTTTAGCAACTTGTCAACTAATCAAAGCAATTCAGTATTATGATTCAGTATTATGATGTAGGTACAAATATGTTGTAAAAGTCAAAAAATATCAAGGACAGCCTAAGTAAATATTACACATTCTTATGAGTATACGTGAACATAAAGTCCAATTATATTATGTAATTTGATTGGAGGTTACTTAAAATTTGCTATCATTATTTTATCTTTGTAATTTAGACGGTGAAAATTGGCGACATATTCTATGGGGTCAATCTGAGTCAAGTGATACAAGCGGTGGATCTATTTTATCCGATGGCAGCGTTTGGCTCCGAGCAAGTTCACCCTCACACGAAGGCTGGTACAAATGTACAGCGAGAGCACATCACGCTGTTATACATCACTCATTTTATTTGGACGTTAGAGGTATGAATAGTCAAAATGTTTCAAATTTTAGAGGTAAGAGACATTCACAATGATTCTATTTCTTTAAAGTATAAGCTGTTAAGTGCTTAACGTCACTTACTTATAACCTTCTGAATACTTTCCCTGCTATCTTCGAATTGGTTTAACGCATGTTAAATACCGAGATGGATAACACACAGAACCTCCGAGATTATCACGTGGCGGTGGTGGAGGTGAAACGCGATGGGTTGTGCGAGGATCTTCTGCAAGACTCACTTGCTCCGTGAGAGGGGAACCTGAAATTCACGTGCATTGGACTCACGACTCTAGACCCTTGGCCTTACAGTAAGTTAGATAAAAAATAAAGTAATCATGTAGTTCTTAAAGTAATTTATTTATTCCACAACGAAAGGATGCTGTAAAAGTAAAGTCAAGCATTTTGAAATAAAGTATTTTTTTATATCTCTGAGTGAGAGGAATACGACCATAAACGCTGTGCAGCTGTATTATTGCCCAGGGTTTTTCATTACACTGTCTAACTATTTTAGGGCACCGCAGCCGTTATCTTTAAGGCATTAAACCTTAAACCAAACCAAAGTCGGTTATCATATTTTAAATATTTTTTTATATCGTTACTTCTCTATTGTCCCATAGTGGAGCAGGTGGAGTAGAAAACAGAGAATTGGGTAATGGTGCTGTTACATCTGAATTGACAATAACACACGCCGGACCTGAACACGCGGGAGAATACAGATGCCTTGCTAGAAATCTATACGGAAGCGACGAACTCAAGTATAGACTTTTTGTTAAAGGTAGGACATGTGATCAGTGATCACCCTAGGAAATTTAATTTACCTACACAACATATTTAAATTAAATTAAAAATACAACATTGATTTTAAGTGACATGGCCACAATTTGGCCAGCACCTTATATTAGAAAATAACCGCAGTGCTATCATAACAGATAATATTAATAATATTCTGCTTATTCAAATCTCTTAGACATTGTAGATTTTTTGAACATTTTAGATATTCAATAAATTCGCAGTTATTTATAAGGTTCATATTTTTCAATTTATTTAGAGCGTCCAAGTGTACCAGAAGAGGTCCGCATATCAGAGGTGTGGTCGAGACGCGCTCGAGTGACTTGGCGTGTGGCACGTGGAGCTCTAGTCACACATTATTCGCTACAATACCGCGCCCTTACACGCGATCTTACCAACGCTCCTCTCGACGCTCCGCTACCCGCTCTGCTCGACACTTGGGACACACCCGAAGTCCTCAACTTAACATTATCCAATTCAGATTTACTTCATGTTGCGTAAGTGCAATTATTATGTGTATTAATTCTTTTTTCATTATTAATTAAAGTTTTTTATGAAAATTAATTTGTTAGATCCGAAGGCCCAGGGCGTGCCGGCGCGTCCATTGCTGGCTTACTACCAGATACCCGGTACGCTCTGCGAGTTGCTGCCGCAAACGATGTTGGGTCTTCTGCGTATACCTCGCCTCTGCATTTTACTACAAGAGAAGAAGGTTATTCCTGTTTCTGTTTAACTTCGTCATAAAAATAGTCAGAATTCGATATTCAATACCACAGCTAGCAATAAAAGTATTTTAGATATTGTCAGTATACACGTTTGTTGCCTAGTAGATGAATTTTATTATCTACTAGCAACCCGATCCCGGCTTCGCCCGGGGTGCATTTTTTTAAGTAAAAACCTTTCCCGATTATCCCTCTATCCATGAGTAAAGACAGATTTAAAATCGGTCCAGCCATTCTCGAGTTTTGCGCTTAGCAACACATTTAGGGATTCATTTTTATTCGAATGTATCTGACATTTGAAAGTTTGAGTCCTGGACAGAAACTTTTAAAATAAAAATTATTTTCATGTATGTAGAAAATAACTTTTCCGCCGCTTCTTTGCAAGAATAATTTTAAGAATTCCGTACGCTTACTGCTTAAAAAACGTGAAATTGTTTTTAAAACACTTCAGCTCGCTTTAAAACTCCTCTCTTTAAGCGCAACTAAGTATGGGGAATATTTTCGAAATATAAATTTTTGACTTCACATTAATAAGAATAACATACCTAACTGATAAACTATTAACACAATAATATACGCCTTTAAAATGACAACAAAAAAAGTAATATAGATTACAGACTGCGAAACACATTGCAAATTGATAAAATCATAAGTGATAAATCATAGTTAATGACTCATTTAGTACAATTTCTAGACTTACTTGTTCTTATTTATGTATGTAAGGTTTTATTGCAGATGTGTAAAATAGACATTAGAAAAGTTTTGTGTTTTCGTACAGCGCCCGGAGGCACACCGCGCGACATTACCGTGAGAGCTCTCAGGGCGAGGGAGCTACATGTTACTTGGCAGGTATATATTATGTATACAGTATACTTTAAAACATTATTGCCTATTAAATACTATAGTTTAAAAAATACTGCTATATACAATACGTGCTTTAATTGTCTTATTATAAAGTGTCTTAAATATATGATTGAATAATTACACGTAAGCTAATAAACCCTGAGTGTAGATTTAACTAAACTGTGTTTCTGAATCAACTGTATTTTTATGACTAAACATGATTTATGTGATAAAATATTTTGAATGAAGAAATTTAATAAATAACAAAAATTTCCACAAATCCACGTTCCAGCAAAAAGTATTTTACTAAAACGTTATCTGTCAACTTTTACTTCTACTAATAAAAAAAAATGTATCAAACGTTAAGTGAACCTGAGTCTCGTCTTATGGTGCATATTTCCAAAATAGTATTGCATCTCGTAGTATTCTCGTTTGTAAAAATTTGCTAATTATTTGAAATTTGAGAGTATGTATGTCTTCAATAAAGTAAAAAAGAAGCTAAAAGAGAGGAAAAAAGGTATAGAAGTTTCTTGTATTATCGTCATTGCAATAATTAATATGTTGAATTTTTGGTATATAAAATATAGCCTCCACCAAGAGACACCTGGCACGGCACACTGCTAGGCTATACTATACGATGGTGGGAGGTGTCTGAAGACGGCAAGGGGTCGCCGAACGACAATTCAGGGTCTGAAAGTGGCGCCAGTGCGGATGCTACAAGTACCACTCTACGCGGACTAAAGCCTGCCTCTAGATATGGAGTTACAGTGAGAGCTTATAACGCAGCAGGCAATGGACCTGTATCGCCACCGCATTATCGACACACATTGGAGTCACGTGAGTATAATGTTTGTGAAAATTCAGTATATTTATATTAAAGTGAATGCGAAGTAACCATTCTGAAGAAATTATGCCATAGCTGGTGTCTACGAATTCGTCCGCGTTGAAAAAGAAAAATGTAGCATATCCTGTCTCCCGTACGTCTAAATGTTTTTTTACCAAGTTTCATGAAAATCAGTTAATTCGTTTAAGAGTTATGGAGGAACATACACACATACAATACCTACACTTACAGATTTATTATTAGTATTGATAGTTTCAGAGGGGAGTAACAGGATGTATGCTGCTGAGGTAGTAAGGGATGCCAGAGTCCATTTCAATATACTCTCCTAAAAATCCTTTATCTTATTTAAGGTTTATCTTAAGGTTCGGAGCCCAATGGCAGCACTTACGGCGTTTTTTGTGTTAATAGGCGACAGTATAACCACTTACTATCAAGACGACCGTCAGCCCCTTGCCACCACCATGTCACTGTTTTTAATCCACCAATCTAATGCATCACTCATTGACATTGTTTGACATGCCATTCGTAGACATGACATTCTCACTGCGTCAACGACTGTTTTAGTGCCGACGTTGAGAAAGAATTGATTTACTATAGAAGGTGACAACATGAAAGAACGTATCATACCAAACTATTTATCATTTAGTATAAATTAAAATAATTTGGCGTTACCCGACACTATATAAAACAAATTGCTCATTAATCGTTATAAATGTATAAAATAAAGCGTATATATAAAACAAAGGAAAAACTCGAAAGCAATTACCATTTGTTAAAGGAGCTTTAAAAACCATTCAAAGAACACTTAAGAGCCTTAAAGGATTAGAGTAATGAATAACAAGCTCATTAATATGCATAGTTTTAAGTCCCGTTCGAAAGTTCAATAACTACGGTTCAAAACTTGAACGAGGCAGTCATAAGTTGTCGCGGCACGTAAATAAATCCGCACTGCGTTGCCATCGTCCGGGAAAAAGGCGATCGTAAATTTTCCCATCAAAATGCAAAATGGCTTAATTGGACCGTAGCCTTTCAGATCTAGGTCAAACGATCCAGAACGAATTGATAGCACTCGCGAAATTTTATTTGCTTGCGTTTTAATGGTCCACATCCATATCTAATGTTTACATACATCACATTAAAAGGGCCTGTAGGTAAATTAACATATAACAATAAATGTTTTCAAATAAGGACAAGCAGTCCAATTACGTAGAGCCAACTCCGAGATGGATGTCAATTGTCGAATCCATTCCGGAAGCTCCTAGACATCTTCTCATCCAAAATTCCTCAGTGCCTTAAAACAAAAGTTTTCGGGAAATGTGTGCTTACAGTGATGATGTATGGCGCCGAAACGGGGTCATTAACTAAGAGCCTTGTAAGAACAACAAGCTTTGGATAGGGCTATGCTCGGGGTTATACTGCCAGATCGAATTAAGAATGAGAAGATTTGGGAAAACAAACAATTACACCATATATAGTAAATTTGAATAAAGAGAAACATACATAAATAGAGGTAATAGTGCAATCAACGACATTTTCCACGAATTGGAAGATCATCGACATAGCACTGCGGATTAGTACGTTGAAATGGCAGTGGGCAGTAGTACGGAAAGCCGCTGAAGCCGGAAGGTTCTTGAGTGAAGACCACGGACCGGCAAACACAGCGTAAGACATCCACCCACAAAGTGGACAGGCGATCTGATAAGGGCCGCTGGTCGACGGTCGATCGAAGGCTTCTGAGCGGTCCTTTTGGAAAATTATGGGGGAGGCTTGTATAAAGATACCTTTAGCTTGTATGGCGATACATATATTTCTTAAAAATATGATATTAAAAATTTCTTAGCGCCTTCTGGTGGTCCGGAGGGTTTGTCGTGCATTTCAAGTGGGTCTACATCATTGCGCGTATCATGGCGTCCGCCGGCAACAGAAGCTCGCGGGGGAATTATAACCCATTATACACTTCAATACACACGACGTGACCCTGATCCCTTGCAGCCTATGCAAGATGCTTATTTGCGGGTCCAGGTATGATCATATTATGGTATTTTAGTTTAATGGACATACAGCAATTTAACCGTTGAATTTAACCAATACATCTGAAACCAGATATAGGACAAATTTGTTTCCATAGTTGATCTTGTTAGGAATCGCCCGGAATCTTTGTCAATTTTTTTCAAAAGTTGGAGTGAATAGCCATTCTGAGTGAGCTCGCTCCATCATAGGTCTCATCTTTGCTACACGGCTAGATTCTGGCCAAGAGCAAACCCAAGGACGGCCAAGAATCACCACGAGGGATGCAATCATACTTTTGAGCTTACAAGAGTTTATATACAGTTTACTAAAAGAGCAGCAGGAGCTAGTTTGTTAGATAACAGTGGTAGATAAAATTTTTCGTATCCATCTGGGCTAGTCTAGTAATGCGAGACCAATGTCAGTAATAAGGCTGAATTCCAACTTCACACGCAGTACGCTAGTGAAATCCAGCAGCTTTTTTTAAAAAAATATTTCTTTATGTTCTAACTCGATTTACTGTTCACAGTGCGCAGAGACTTCTTAATCAAGCATTTAATGCAATGAATTTTTTGACAGGGCGAGGAGTCAACTGTGTCAAGACTGACTCCCTACGCGGAATACGAAATAAGGGTTCGTGCACACAACGCTGCTGGCGACGGACCGCTTTCTGCACCACAGGTCTGCAGAACAGATGAAGACGGTAAGTGTGCATGTTTAATTTTTTTAAACTTTTCTATTATATCTTTAGTATATTTTGTTTAATTTTTTTTTTCAAAAAGATACACAAATTACGATAATTTTAGTATTTGTTTAATTTGTATTACATTTTTTTACTAAAAGAGAATGCCGCCTTTAGTTTTATTTTTAAATAAACATTCTATAAATATCAACCGTTTTCTTATAGGTGTAAATATTTTGATTTAAATTAGTTTATAAGACGTATGGTTCGTTTATTTTCAAAAAAGTCAGGCACTTCTCATGTTGTATGTAGTGTATTCGTTCATGTGTGTTGAGGCAATACTTGTTACATGGTACATTGATCGAATATGTAAATTTTATAAATTGTCGAATCCAATAACTCTCTCTACATGGCAATTGTTTGTCGAATTTATAAAAAAAAATCAAATGCGAAGAAATGAAGAGATGTGATCTGCTAATAGCCATTTGATGTGAATATAGCAATGTAGGAATTTTTTTTTGTTAGTGCCGAGCGCGCCCGGTGGCATGAAGCTAGTGGCTCTAAGCGAGCGGTCGGTGCGGGCGTCGTGGTTGCCGCCCCCAGAGCCCAACGGGAAACTCATTCACTACACTCTTTATATTAAGGATTTAGCTGAGTAAGTGGTAGTATTGTTGCAAAAAAGGCCAGTCTCATCGTGTTCCAATAATCCTACAAATATCCTACGTGTAAAAACACTTTGCCGGAACAGATAGAAAGGTCGGTTTTCCTTTTATATTGGTTCCTTTTATAACAAACAAATAACTAATAATAATGGCACATTGACAACCCAATGTAATTAATATTTTAAATATATTATTATTGGTCAAGTTAATTAATTATATTTGGCATTGCTTGTGTTAGGCAATGGTACCCATCTACCATTAAGTGGACCTTCAGCCTGTCTGACTACCTTAATATTAAAAAAAGATAAATTTATGAAATACCTGCTGCGGATTTATCATATATTATGGCGGAATCCAAGATCAAACTTAAGTCTTGGTTGGCAGAACTCTCCTACGACTCCACCGAAAAACTGCTAACTAACAAGCACTAAATTACATACACTACTTCACACGCACGCACACTGGTATAAAAGACATATAGCACGATTCAGACACTGTTGCTTACTTATGTTCCTTTCGAAATGTAATTCACTGTACGGGACCCCACGATACAGGCATGCCTAGTGTGGGGACCGGGGTTTTGTTCTTAAATTGTAAAGTTGTGAAAAATAATAAATTATTTTGAATTTTTTTGAATTTTTGAATTGTATTATAAAAAAATAATATGGTCAACGCAAAGTATATTGTGAGTCACAAATCACACAAAATGGCCGGCATGCGACGGCGGTCTGAAAGGTTTGTGTTTTTATAATTTATGAGCGGAACAGAAAGTGCAAACTACCAGTAAGAATTTCAATATTTTCTAATTTATAAAGCTCGTGTTATGACTTCTGTCCCATGAACCGCTCCTCCCAAGAACTTCTGTCTCAACCAGTTGAGCGACTTAGAGCTTTCTTTACGAGACCCATAGTTAGAGACTTATTTTATCACCGGATCATCTATCCATCCCACCCCATCGAGTCAGCTGATGTACGATGACCCGCCGTTGCCAATTCAATTGATTTATTCTTTAGCTCCAATTCACTTTAATTCTTCGACGGATCCTCGCGTATTCCAGTTCTTATGGCTTAAATTTTGTGGCTAGTCATATTATCAGAGCCGACCTTATATCCACAATTTATGTATTATTTTTAGTACAGTCGGGGTACGAAAACCTTCGTCAAATTTCAAATTCATTACTTTATCAAGTTATTGACTCTTAGTACCTTTTAAAACTAAAGCAATTAAAAAGACAACTGACAGACGTTTGATATGAAGTTTTTGCATGCCCTGGTTGCAAGCAAATATCGACTTTGAGAAGACGAACCTTTTTTTAATCCGACTGTACATATTATAGGGAGTTGTTAACTCCAAGATTTAAAATTTTAGAATTTTAGACATCAATAAAGTATTTTTTTTATTTTAATATAATGAAATCGCATTTTGTGCCTAAACAAGTTGACAAATTTATAATTTTATATGATTAAATTTTCTCTTACTGAATGGTTAAAATCCCTTACAAAGTTAGGTTACAAAAATATAATATAACTTGTCATACTTTAGATCGCAAGAACCAAATGTGACCCGAGTGAACGCTTGCACGGAAGGTGAGGGCAGCTCAGTAGAATGCATGAAGTCATTGCGAGGTCTTCGTTCTGGTAGAACTTATGAAGCTTGGGTAAGGGCTGCCACTTCTGCTGGCGAGGGCCCACCATCAGTTGCTGTTGCTTGCCAAACTAGTGCTTTAGGTGAGTCGAATTTGAGGTTACTAAAAGTAATATCTCTATATATAAAAAAAATGATGTGTCACGTCGTTTGAAGCCAATAAACTCCTAATAACCCGATTTTGATAAAACTTCGTAACTATGTGTAATTTGGTCCAACTTAAAACTTAGGATAGTTCTCATTTTGAACCCAGGCGAAGCCGGAAGCGTGTAGCTAGTTTTTTATAAAAAATAATTTATAAAGTAATCACAGCTTATAATCATTTAGTTAAACGACCTGGTTTATATAGGTAAACTTTGAAAGTGGAGTACGACTTCGATTCTAAGAATTTCTTTCAGTGTAGCCTAGTAAGGCTGCCCATTGCTTACTGACTTCTGGAGATTAATAAAATTATTATGCAAGATTTAAATTGCGCGCAATAAGCGGTTTCTAAATTTATTAAAATTAAGGCCGAAAATATACTTTTTTCCATTCACTAATAGAGATATTGTTACATTTTCATAAATTAAAAATATCTTTACCTTAATAGGTGAGTCAGCTACGAGTAACTCCATTTCAATAAATTTTTCAGGAGACTCTTAAAACGTTATATTCTATTTTTTTAAATCTTTTTATGGATAAAAAGCGTACATACATACAGAGAGACAGAGGACGGGAAGTGACTTTTTTTTATACTATGTAAACATGAACCTAGAAAAAACAGGACGGAATTCTATATACTAATAAATAGTTAGTTCGGCAACGTGTACTTACACGTAAAACAACAAACCCACACATACAAATCATAGTAAGCTCGGCGTCCGCCATTACGCTGCTAGCGTTGATTAATGTGCACACGTAATGAGTAATTAAAATAACTATTTAATTATGCTACCTGCGTCGTCAAATGTTGTTTCTGTAGCACTTTAACTGATAAATAAGAACAACGAATCACTTTCCACGTGTAAAAACGCACACGCACACATAGAAACGCGCCGCCATTACGGTGCTTCACTTTGGACAGTGACAGCACTCCGTCCGTTGTTTTTTCTAGGTTCATGTATGTAGACATGATTCAAGATTTAGTATAAACATTTAGCGCCAGCACGTATCTCGTCGTTTGGTGGTATGGCTGTGGGGAGTGCTGGAGGAGCGATGTCGCTTCGCTGCGTGGTTGGGGGAGCACCTCCGCCCGCCAAACGCTGGCTGAGAGGGGGTGCATCGCTGCACCCTCGTCCCCCTTTCCATCTCGACGGGGACGCGCTTCTAATTAGAGGTTATTATTCTAAATACAGCCAGTAACTTCACAAAGCCAGCATCGGATACTTTTAAAGTTACGCCACACAGACATAAGTACAAGAATCATGTCGTTCGTTTATTAAATAGATTCTTGATATTGCTTTATTTGCCTTGAATGTTGTTATGTTAGTTTGTTTAAAACATTTTGAAATTTTGCACACACGTTGTCAGGGATACAGAAATGGAAATAGGGTTCTTTTTATCTACAAAAAACTATTTTTCCCTAACAATTAAAAAAAATACCGTCAGCCAAAAAGATATGTGCAATAAAGGTTGAAAAAACAAAATAGGCCGCGGACGTAGTCGTGGGAAAAAGCTAGTTTACTGAAAGTTCTTCATTATAACGACATATTGAATTATGAGTTATTGTTTAGTTTACGTTTCAGAGATGACTCATAATTAGGTTTACTTAAACTCGACTTTAGGACAATTAAGCTTCCCTAAGACAAAACTTCTTCCAATAGATTAATCTGATAAGCCCGATACGAGAAACTAGTTTAATCTAGGTTGAATGCCTAAATTCTAGAAACTAATCACTAGATTAGGCACACTATTACTAAATAGTGTGCCTAATCTTACAAAACTAATTTCCATTATGCAAATAATGAAGTGAGATGGTGATTTTTGCATGTAAATTCAATTCCTTAGGCCTAGAGTTGTCGCACGCCGACAACTACACGTGTGTGGCGGAAAATCCACATGGATCCGACTCAGTGACGTGGCGGGTTGTGGTATTGCGTCCGCCACCTCCGCCTTCACTTGCGCTGCTTGAAGCAAGAGCTCGAGATCTAGAACTCGAGATGCGTCCGGCTGCGCGAGCGCCCGGACATGCTATACCGAAGGCATACACTCTGCACTGGAGACTGGCATCACCCGAGGTATTTCAGACATATTAATATCCCTCTCAAGTATAAAAAAGTTCAATACCGATTACATTAACAGCTTTTGTTAAGCTACAATAGAAAAAGATAGCTTTTTTAGTGTTCCCTGAAATATACAAGCCCTTTTATTTGATACTCCACTCTATAGGTTTTTGAAGAAAAATTTTTTTTCATACAAAAAGTTGTTGACGTCATAACTGGAAAATATACCAGGTGGCGAATATCCACCCAAGTCTAAAATACTATATTACTTATTATAATAAATATAGTCCCCAGGACTGCAAGACTTCAGTCAGGTCCTGATCAGATCATAAGGCATTTTTGAAACAATTTAGACTGTTTCGATTTAGACTGAACAATTTTGACGATATACATTACTCGATTAAGATCTAGTCGTAAAACGTATGCAAATATCTAAATAATAATAATACATATAATAAATTCTAAAACTAATAAAGCACTGAACTCTATACTTGTTGCATAAAAAACTTCGGAATGGTGTGTAACTTTTAATTAGACATATCCAATTACAACTAGTTTATTAACATAAAAACAGCGCAGAAAGTCATTAAAACTTCCCCTCGTTACTTAACTTTCAGCGAAAATGTGACGGGATAGAATTCGGGAACAATTTGATCTTCATTGTTATTTCACTGATGCTGCTTATACTTTATAATTTCAGTTAGAATGTAACACAGTCCGGCCACTGGCAGAACAATGTACTTAGTTTGTTACCATAATTTAAATACTAAAATAAGTCTAATTTGGTCAACTGACGTCAGCTCAGCCACTGGGTGTATATGCATTTTGCGGTTTACTTAGCGATGAGCGGCTTTTATTACTCTAATATTAAACTAAATATATAATTAAACTAGTTTTAAAGTATGCATACCATATATACGTATGTAGGTATGGATAAACGATGTATGTAAGTCACATCTAAAACTACAAAGTAAAAGACTAATGTATAGTCTGACCAAAATTATAGTATTGATAAAAGTTTAATTATTTATAGTTTTGAGAAACTATAGTTTTGATAAGATAGCTCCCCTATATTTCCCCATTCACAAGAATTCAATCAAGCGAACGAACTCTAAATATATACTCTAACAATTTTAAATACAAAAGTATCAATTCACATAAATATTTTAAGGGTGAATGGCGTACACAAGCTGCAAATCCTGGTCCAGTTACGTTAACGGGGCTGCGTTGTGGGTCAGCATATAGAGCTTATGGATCAGCCGGTGGGCCTCCGGGACCCGAACTAGCTGTTAGAACGACTGGGGGTCCACCTAGCGCGCCCCCTGACGCGCGATGGATCAGAGCGAACGCCACTCACGCGCGCTTTGACACAAGCGTTTGGAGTGATGGAGGCTGCGGACCTGTAGCCTTGAGACTAGAGTGGGCTGGATCTGGTGCCGCTGGGGCCAGAGATGTGCCTGTTGGTGGAGAAGTTATATTGGGAGGTAAGTTAATAAAGCACTTATTTTTTAATTAGGATATATATTTTTCACATGTATCCTATTATTAATTTGGGATACATTAATTATTAATAATAATGGATTGCCGCTTCATTGAGAGAAAACGTACCGATCGTAATTTATTTAACATCTGTTTATGTGAATAACAAGAAATAAAAAATTAAAGTAAAAAATCTCTGTTATAAGGTTTAAGCGGTGGATCGCGGTACCGCGTGGCGGCGCGTGCGTCCAACGAGGCTGGTTGGACTCGTGAAGTGTATGAAGTTAGCACGCCCCCAGCTGAGGGTGGACTGGCCGCTGAGGTTGACGCTCCATTTCCTGCGACAGCCGGCGAGCTAGCCTTGCTGCTTGCACTGTGCGCAGCTCTCTCATTGGCAGCGCTAACTATACTGGCAATATTACTCAGAAGAAAGAGGTAATATCCTTTTCAAATTTGTTGTAAGTGTGCTAAGCAAAATAGAGCTTGTCTTAAATTAGAAACTAAATATAAATAGAAACTACGGAAAATAGTAGTGAAAATTAACTAAAAAGCTTCAATAGCAAAAAAAAAATTTTTTTTTTAATACGATTATCAGAGCCATTTATATTGGTATGTTATGTGTTATTTCGAACACCCAAACTCTATATGGTAACTACAAACTTGACTTTGTGGTGTATAGAATGGACTGGCTTGTACTAAATCAAACCAATTAAACTCATTTAGACAAAATGATCATTAGACGAATGAGGTTTCGAATATCCGGAATGTAGTGAAACGAACTGACCAAACCAATTTTATTGGTAACTAGATCTCCAACAGGCTGAATAGAGATTTGATTGTGCAACCCAGTTGTTTTAAATATTAGTTTTTTAAGAAGATTTAAAGTACCTATTTTCATACATTCATCATTTTTTTATGTAAAGCTCATCAGACAGGCTGACGATTCACATGTTAGTAGGTGGCTACTATTATCTATTAGGAAAATATTATTATTGTTTCTTAATAACATTATTAAATATTATTATTTTTTATAATAAACAGATACTTAATGAAGTTTTTTTCATCGTGTAGGTAATTGCTGTGAAATCCTTAAATAATTTTGCCATTTTTTTTATTGTTTTAATCGTTTTTAAATAAAGTTCAGATAAAGTGATAACAAATAACAATAACATTATTTTACAAAGTATCATATAATAATATTCTGCTTTTTGTAAAGCATCGATAAGATTTGTAACATATCTAAATAAAGTTTGGTGATATTAAAGAGAAAAATATCCGTGTCGTTAATAAATTTTTTTTTTACGATATGCCAGTGTAAATATAATCAAAGGGATCGTTAGCGAATGTTCAAGCCACGCGATCTCGTTGCCGGTGACAAGGCGCTGACGGAAGCCACCTCTCGACAAATAGACCCCTATACTCGTACACAGATCGCTCACACCGGCTTTGTTAAACCCTCTGTGTTTTTGCTTTAAAACATTTCAAAATTTACGATCCTCTGTCGCGCATTTTAAATTGAGTTCTCGTAATTCAATATTCGAATCCGTGCTAATCTAATAACAAGCAATAAAGACGTTTGAAATCCGCCTCAGTGCCTATTTAAAAATCTAAATTCTATACTTATAAAATCGTCTATCCTGGCTGACTACTAAGCGCCTCTTTCACAAACGTCAAGTAGGCCAAACTGTCATTTAAAGTCACCGGTAACCGGGAATAATTTAGCTGATATACCTTTGTTTGTACGGTAAACGTCCCAAACATTAAATAGAAAATAATAATAAAAAATCGGCTATCGAATGATCCAGTAAACCGAGTGCATAATTCAATATAACAGAAAATGATTTCTAAAAGTAACTAATCAACACCTTACATGTAGTTTGTGAAAGAGGCCCTAAGTGCAAAACTGAAATTTAAAAATTTTAACTCAGTGACAAGCCGGAGGCGGGTCGTAGTACTTCAAACTAAAGCATTACCTATCTGAAAACGGAAAACTAAAATATTAATGTCTTCCGGCTTCAATTTTCAGAAACTAATATATTTTGTCGAGAAAGTAGCATAAAGTGCGTATTAGTTACGTACTAACACGAATACAATAGGTCTCAATCAGGTGTTCCGTTAACAATCAGGCGTGGATGAGATGCCAAGAGAGGCTCTTAATCAACATTGTATAGAACACCATTGCAATACATAATTTGGCTCTCTGAGAACTGAGTTTAAAGAACATCGTTCATAATCAGGTCATTGCATTTTTAACAGCTTACACTTTGGAGAATTTGGCAATAATAATGTTTTTAAATGACATCATTAAAAAGAGTTTTTTATACTTTCAAACTACTTCAATACTATCAAGCTTAAGTTTCTATGAAACCCCATCACCAAATTAAACGATATTTTTCCAGTAAAATATATAATTTCTTACCTAATGGTATAAGTTTCAACCATTAACTGATGGTTTGATCTACATACAAAACTTTCGCGGCTGAATTACTATCCATAACAAGCTTTTGCCCGCGTCAATGTTCGCGTCCTTTGGGAACTGTACTTTTTTAACTTTTTTAACTTTTAACGGTACCTTTTGATCGATAGGTCGGAGATTTGTGGTTTTGAATAAACTAACAATAAATTTTAATATATTATTTGTCTTATTTATAAATAATCAACTTGATTCTTTATAAACCTCTTATCAATATTTACATTGTAATTATAAGATTGATTAAAATGTCCATAACTAATAACGATTTTGCAACGAATCTAAATATTTATAACATTGACATACAAACACCACGAGTCGTAAAACAATCAAGATGGCGCTATGTCAAAACAACTCCATAAAATATTTATGTGCACTTAAATATGATGTAGTCCCATTAATGAAACTCTTAAAATAATTACACGTTTCATTTAGTATCCATTAATGTTCCATTAATGAGATCTATTATGGAACAAATGTCACGAAAGTCTTCTATCAATTTCAAGTTAACTCAAACTCAAACTCAAACTCAAAGTAAACAATTATGGAAATGTTATTTTTCGAATTCACAACTCCTTAAAAACAAGTAAGTATAACACATTTTCAATAATAATTTTTATTCTATAAGACCGTTGTAAAAATATTGAAATTTTGATAAAATGATATGTAGTAAAATTCTTTTTGCCATCTTTAAAATAATGAAATAATAACACAGTTCACTTAACCAATGCAAATTACGTTAAGAATTAATTATGTGACTTCTACAAAGCTTCAACTCTTAATGAAATTGACAAGTTTCTGCAAAGTTATTCGTATATCATGAAACATTACATTACCCACATTATTATCTTACATTATATTGTTCATCCTACAATACATTACATACCTAAATGTGAAGTTTGTATGAAAACGCTGAATACCTAGACTTCCGTAGTATCCCAACGAAGTGTACAAACTAAATCCTCTATCAGTTGCAACCGCCCGTTAACAGTACAGTGGAAAGCTTTTAAAGCGACAGTAAAGTACGAGTGAAATATATTCCCAGCTGGAATACGGTGAGGCTCTGACGCTGCGGTCGCTTTATAAGATAAATTTATTGTGTCGCGCAAAATGTACGAGTCGTCTTCATCACACCTAACTTTTCGTGCCACTTTTTAAAAATACGCAAAAAAACATGTATTACGAATAAAATATTAATACTAACGAATGGTGTTTTTTTTTTATTAAAGGCTTTTCAAAAACTTTTAATTGATTCCATAGAGAATGTCTACACAAAAAACTAGTTTCAAATATGAACGATAAGTCTTAATGACTAAAGATTTTTTAAAGTCTTAATATTGATATTTTCCTATTTTTTAAGCGATAAAAGCGATTTAAGTATATCGATTCATTGTATTAAAAAATATTAATGTAATGCAATTTTTCTGTAACTCGTCGATGTAACTTTGTAAATGCGAAATTTAGGTTTTTTTTATTTAATTCCATACCTCTATTAATGACTTAAGGCTTATAGCCTAATGAGCAATCAGAAAAAAATATCGTTAAATTCCAATTACACTTTCCATTTCCAATCGGAGTTCACATTGAAATAAATCGGCTGAGCAACAAAATTACAACACCCTATAGAATTTTGTCCGTAAAGTAATTAACTTTTTTCGTCTAGATCTGACGGAGCCGTAGCGAGAGTCACAACGAGCTCAGAAAAATCAGGATGTGGTACTTACAGGGCACCTCCACATCAAACACCAAAATTGCCTCCAGATCCACCAGGTATGCACACTTGCACAGAATATGTACTCATCCAATGTTAATAATATTACTGAGAAAAGTTTTGCTACGAGTAGAACCAATAATACCAAGCAGTTGAAGTGGTCAGCAGTACGAGTATGCCTTGTCAACAATTATATTATGTGCGTAGCAGTGCTACGGTTAGTGCTACGCCTTATCTATCTAACTAAAGGCTTGTATACACGAGCGGCACGTTGCCAACGGTAAAGGCAACCTTAAGTGCAATCGACGCTAAGTCAACGGGTTAAATGCACCATCATCTCATAGGACGTCCACTGCTGGACGTGGACATAGGTCTCCTGTATAATTTTCCAACAGTCCTATTATACTATTATGTTGTTTTAACATGTTATAAATAAGTTTTAATACACACTTTTAAATTATTTCATACTTTTGTATGCAATAATTTAACGAATAAAAATAACGGAGCAACTAAAAAATGTATTTTTAAAGTTCAATGCTTACCTACCTCTCGTGCATGCATACACTCAGTGTTTTTATGATGCGTGAATATTAACGACTGCTGACGGTGTACAG
Source organism: Synanthedon formicaeformis (assembly GCA_945859745.1). Classification (NCBI taxonomy): domain Eukaryota; kingdom Metazoa; phylum Arthropoda; class Insecta; order Lepidoptera; family Sesiidae; genus Synanthedon; species Synanthedon formicaeformis. The sequence continues at coordinate 3,061,272 of OX243964.1, forward strand.
TGTATATTTTGAATTCCCTTTATTACTTTATAACGCCATATACACCTACTGTGACTCCAAATTCAAATATAAGTGAATATTGTAGTGTCTGTATTACGTTGATTCATTAGTGTATTTTTAATGTGTTACTTAGTCGTTGAGGTAAATAAAATTATTCATACAATAGTATATTACGCATTTTGCACCTCTATATTTAAATATCCGTTAAAGTTGAGAAGTCATTGCCGTGACTATCTTAACAACGCACAAGCAACGCCACAGCATCGAAATAATATATCTGTGCGTTCAAGTTCGCTGCGCCACAGATGCTCCAAGTGCGCTGCTGACCTAGAAGGATTGAGGATAAGGAAAGGATAAGCTAATGGGCTCTGGCATCCCTTATTCACTCAAACATTGGAAACATCTCTGTTCTCAGATGTTTCCACCTAGCTACAAATGGGCTTCTTTAAACAAACTGCACGGTCTGCAGCGCACCCGCCTTCTCCCTGGTGTTGTTTCTATTCTTAGACGACTGTAGCCATATATCAATAAGTGATCTTCTTTATAACACCAATTTTTTTTTTACTTTTCTTCTACCAGAATCCCGAGAAACAGATTGGCTACGAAAGATTAAAGTTTTTAAAAGGTAACCTTGGTTGCTCTACGGATGTTTGGGACACTATAATAATAACACACATCTATATAACAAAAGACATTTTTTATAATGATAGATGTATACGAGATCAGTCCGTATGCGACATTCGCCGGTCCCGTATCTGGGGGTGGGGGAGCAGCGCGCGCGTACACGCTACAATTGCGTGCGCTTGCGCGACACGATGACGACGCAACGCCACCAGCGCCTCTGCCTTGTTGCGACGGTAAATTATACTACCAATCAATACTAATAATAAATCTGTAAGGGTTAGTGATGGAGTAAGTTACTTTGTTTTCAGAGATATCGTGTTTATAGGCTCTATAGATGATACTGAAACTAAATTGACCATTTTTAGAATTTTTTTCTGTATGTATGTATGTAAGTATGTATGTTCCTCTATAACTCTTAAACGAATCAACTGATTTTCATGAAACTTGGTAGATAAACATTTACACGTACGGGACACAGGATAGGCTACTTTTTTCTTTTTCAACGCGGACGAAGTCGCGGGCGCCAGCTATAGTACATAATGTATTTAGTTATTTCTTATTAAATTATTACATGTACCACAACCCATATAATGTATGTTATCATCAATACTAATAATCATAAATCTGTAAGGGTTGGTCATGGAGTAAGTTACTTTTTTTCAGAAATATCGTATTTATAGGCTCTATATATGATACTGAATCTAAATTGACGGTTTTTAGATTTTTTTTTGTATGTACGTATGTATGTATGTATGTATGTATGTTCCTCCATAACTCTTAAACGAATTAACTGATTTTCATGAAACTTGGTAGATAGACATTTAGATGTACGGGATACAGGATAGGCTACTTTTTTCTTTTTCAACGCCGACGAAGTCGCGGGCGCCAGCTAGTTACTAATATGACGTCCACTGTACAGTCAAGGGCAAAAATATCTGTACGTTTCCAAAGCAGCAAAAATATCTATACAGTTGAGAGGCCAGAAATATCTATTCGATAATTCGGTCAGAAATATGTGAGCATTTAAAGGGTCAAAAGATCTAGACGTTCACGTGGCCATAAATAAATGTACAATGTCAGTCAAATATATGTAGGCAAATAGGAGGGCATAAATATCTATACATGAAAGTATCATATACATGAGAACAAAACGGGTGCCAAAAATATCTATACACGCAACTATTATACATGAGAACAAAGAGCGTGTCAAAAATTTCTATACACGCAATTATCATATACACGAGAACAAAACGCGTGCCAAAATTATCTATACATGTATTTGATAGTTAAAACTTACCACATAGGTATGCAAATATGCATCTTATTCAATTAAGATAAGTAACACACAAAATTCGAATTAGCATTCGCTTTAAAACTATTTTTAAGAGGCACTTCTGTTAAGATACTGGCCACATACTCGTACATATTTTGAAAATAATTTAATCGAATGTCAAGTTCGAAAACTCACAACTGAACATATAACAAAATACATGATACTGAAACTATATTGACCATTTTAAGAATTTTTTTCTGTATGTATGTATGTATGTATGTATGTATGTATGTATGTATGTATGTATGTATGTATGTATGTATGTATGTATGTATGTATGTATGTATGTATGTATGTATGTATGTATGTATGTATGTATGTATGTATGTATGTATGTATGTATGTATGTATGTATGTATGTATGTATGTATGTATGTATGTATGTATGTATGTATGTATGTATGTATGTATGTATGTATGTATGTATGTATGTATGTATGTATGTATGTATGTATGTATGTATGTATGTATGTATGTATGTATGTATGTATGTATGTATGTATGTATGTATGTATGTATGTATGTATGTATGTATGTATGTATGTATGTATGTATGTATGTATGTATGTATGTATGTATGTATGTATGTATGTATGTATGTATGTATGTATGTATGTATGTATGTATGTATGTATGTATGTATGTATGTATGTATGTATGTATGTATGTATGTATGTATGTATGTATGTATGTATGTATGTATGTATGTATGTATGTATGTATGTATGTATGTATGTATGTATGTATGTATGTATGTATGTATGTATGTATGTATGTATGTATGTATGTATGTATGTATGTATGTATGTATGTATGTATGTATGTATGTATGTATGTATGTATGTATGTATGTATGTATGTATGTATGTATGTATGTATGTATGTATGTATGTATGTATGTATGAATGTTCCTCCATAACTCTTAAACGAATTAACTGATTTTCATGAAACTTGGTATTTATTATAGATAAACATTTAGACGTACGGGACACAGGATAGGTTACTTTTTTCTTTTTCAACGCGGACGAAGTCGCGGGTCAAATAAACGTCAGTCTCACCACAAAGAGGAATAGAAACTAGAAAATATAGTAAAAACCTAAGTGTTCTTTTTAATGGCAAAGCCACATTCGTAAAATCACATACATTAGCGTAATCGAAAGTTTTTTGTACTAATATAGTAAAATTACTTATCTTCCGAATAAATATCTTCCGTTTCATCGCTACATCTAGTATTAATATAATACTGACATAAATTTAGCATTAAAAAAACGCTTATATAATATTCACGAGAAAAGCCACATGAAAATCGTATATGATAGCTGTGAACGTTGTGAAGCAGAATCTAAAAAATAGGATGAAAGGTGAAACAAATGTTACGCTAATGACGTCACGACCAAAATGAAAGGGACAAACCGATTATATGACAGAATGGTACTCTTTTCGATGATTGTCATAATTCAAAATTAGAAATTCGTTTTGTTCTCATATGAATGTTAATGATAGTTTCATGTATAGATATTTATGCCCTCCTATTTGGCTACATATATTTGACTGATATTGTACATTTATTTATGGCCACGTGATCGTCTAGATCTTTTGACCCTTTAAATGCTCACATATTTCTGATCGAACTATCGAGCATATATTTCTGGCCTCTCAACTGTACAAATATTTTTGCCGCTTTGGAAACGTACAGATATTTTTGCCCTTGACTGTACATTGGAATATGAGCACTCACCTTTTAATTGTTATTGCAAATTCTAATGAATTTTTCTTATTCCATTGGAGATGTTTATAACATATGTTTTAATTTGTATTTTTGTTTGTTTGTCTTGTATACAGAAGAAACTTGCATAGATGCTTGCGACGCTCAAAGGCGAAGAAGACGACGTCGGCACTACTGCCCAGATCATGGTACATAAAATTTATTTTCAATATATAAACCTTTTTTAATAATTATCAGTCTGCCGAAATTTACTTAAAAAAACCGTTGTTCAATCTAGACAAATTCAACATGGTTTTGAGAAGTATTAAAAAATATTTTATTATTATTTTTATCGCCAGTTAATATTTGTCTCCCATCCCAATTTATATGTTTTCTTCATTATTCGTCAAACGTAACTAGATTTCGAAGAGTTTCTTTTCTAAGAAATCTTCGAAAGTTTATTGTGTTAATGAAACTCCAACAAACATTTCATTTATACTTAGTTTTTTGTTTACAGGTTGTTCACAAGACTCAGGAAGTTGAGAAACAAAACTGCCAAATTGTTTAGTGAAAAATATCTAGTCATTGTAATTAGTTAATTCGGTTATACATATTAATATGTATACAAAAATTTATACAATAATATTGTCTATTTATATTACGAAAACACTCTTTTATTTATATAAACCCTTTAGCGTAAATTATTTAGTTATAGGTTTTTGGTACTTTTTCATTAAGGACAGTAAGAAGTCACATTTGACAAATTTTTCCCTTGAAAAATTAATAACAACAAACCAATTTAATTTTTAATAATGAAAAGTTTGTGTTAAATTGTTTAAATAAAAATATTAACCTACACATTTGATATATAATTTATTATAATCAATATAAATACATTATAATATCTAATTTATATCAATAAAAATTATATATGTAATATATTATCAATATATTATAACCCGCTCCCGGCTTCGCCCGGGGTGCATTTTTTTTTACGTACAAACCTTCTCTGATTATCCCTCTATCTATAATTAAAGACAGAATTAAAATCTACTATATACTAACGCGCCTTTGTTTTGTTTTGATTGACGTCAAATGTTTGAAAGCTGGGAACAGAGTGGTTTTTATGGGAAAAGAAAATTGTTGTTTTTAATTTTTTCCTCGTATTTTTTCACGTTCCTCAGACCTCGTTCCATAAGAACCTTCCTCAGACTTCATTAAACAAAACAAAAAAGAACTAAGCCAAATCGGTCCAGCCGTTCTCGAGTTTTGAGCTTAGCAACACTTTTTGGGATTCATTTTTATTTATATAGATAAACTAGCTGGTACCCGCGACTTCGTCCGCGTTGAAAAAGAAAAAAGTAGCCTATCCTGTGTCCTGTACGTCTAAATGTTTGTCTACCAAGTTTCATGAAAATCAGTTAATTCGTTTAAGAGTTATGAAGGAACATACATACATACAGAAAAAAATTCTAAAAATCGTCAATTTAGTTTCAGCATCATGTATAGAGCCTATAAACACGATATCTCTGAAAACAAAGTAACTTACTCCATGACACACCCTTACAGATTTATTATTAGTATTGATAATATCTCTTCGTGTGCCTCTTCAGTCCTGAAGGTTAGCCGTCAACTTCTTGAACCGGTCTCTGTCAAGAGAAAACTGCTGTATAACTGTATAGCTGCTCGACCGAGGCAACTCTAGTCCACTCTCGGATATTTCTTAGCCATGACTTTCTCCTCCCTTCCACCAATTATATATATAATCTTATATTAATATCAAAAGTTATAAATAGAGGGGACTTATCTCTTGCTCCAAGTTAACAATTGTAAGCCCCTGTAATCGGATTATCTACAACTAAGTCTCAAGTTGAGGAACAGTCGATAGACAATAGCGGCCATTCTGCCCTAATTATTAGTATAATTAACCGACAGCGCTCAATCTTAATGTGTGAATGAATCTCATCTACTTATTGGAAAGGTCTCGATGAAACAGTCACAATTATTCCGGATAATAATATAGATAGGCTAATCGAATATACATGATTATATTGTAAAAGGCTCAATGTAAAAGGTGTATAAATTTTTAAAATGAGTAATTAATTTAACTGTCGAGGAAGTTTCTATCATAAGGAGTTAGTGAAGCTGTCATTGTCATGAAGGAGGAAAAAGTTTATCAAAGAGGAAGGGCGAAAGTAAAAGGAGCGTAGGTACTAGGGATGCATAGGACAAATCAAATAATTTAGTTAGACTCTGAAAAACCGTATATCAAAAAGTTCAAAAACCAAAAACTAAATTTAAAAACAAATGGGAATAAAATTTTCCCATTAGTTATATCGATGTAACTATTGGTAACAGACTGAAAACCCTAATTTTTTTAGTCTCGCTTATGTATGGAGGGCAAATCAATAATATCATAAACAATTCCATCAATTATGGAATCTTTACAGGACGGACATGTTATTATATCAACATCACAAAAAAAAATGTGCGCTAGTGTCGTTTTGTTTACATACTTAAAGAGGAGGGTAGTCGGGCAGGCGGTCAACATAAAGAGGAGGGAGAAAGGGAAGGGAGATTCTAAAATTTAAATTCTTAATTCATCATAAAAATTCAAACTCCTCTGTTCACTAATGTCAAAAATGTAAATTTCGCTGTAAATGTGAACTGAGAAAATATACGAATATTTTCATTTTGTAGTTGGTGGATTGACGCCACCTCTTTTGTAAGGAAAAGCCTCTTTGGCGTAACACAAACTTTCACTTACCGAGTAACCCGAAGCAGACTCAACGATCCTAATAACTGTTGAAATTTACGAGTATTGTAGATGTTTACATAATCTCACAATACGTTTTTCTTTATGGTTTTTTTTAAGTGCTAGATATCCTAACTAATCCTAACTGATATTATAAATTCTGAGTTGGTTTTTTTTTTCGCTTTTGCGCCTCAACTACTCAACTGGTGGCATGGGCACACTGCATTTCATTTGTAAAAACCTGGCTGGCTGCAGTACCTTAATCACCTTCTTACAAAACACCACTGTGAAATAATAGCACGTGTGCTGTTGTGTTTCGATGAGTGATGCCAGAGCCCATTTCTCTATCAATTTCCATTCCATTATCTTTAACCCTACTGTAGCTGGCAGAGCACTCTGTGGCGTTTTTTGTGTTATATAGGCTACAGTAGCCGCCTACCATCAAGTGGACCGTCAGCCTAACTGCTGACCTTAACATAAAAAAATACGCGTAGTCAGGGATACTGAAAAGTACATATGGTACCTTTCATCGAAAGAAAAAAATCTGGTAAGTAAAAAAAATCGACGCCTGACAAAATTGCAAAGGGTTGTTTGTTACTCAATTACACAAAAACGGCTCAACGGACTTAGATTGATGGAATTTGGCAAACAGATAGATAGATTAACATGTACTTAGGATAATTTTTCTCATGGAAAAGTATTGGGTTCCAGTGGGATATTAAAAAAAAACGAAGTTGCAGACACAGCTAGTGAAGGATAATAATGTTTTAACACCTAACCAAAATGGACGTAGACGAACTCGCGGGCAGAAGCTAGTTAATATAAAGTAATATATAAGTATTATCTCTACGAGATGTATATATAGAGAGAGACTATGTCAATATATTAGGTTTCATGCCTTTGAAGCGTTTAGATACTCATTAATTAAATATATTAAGTACTAAAGCCTTCACAAAGTAATTTAGGCGTCCAAAATTTAATCAATTTTAACGGTCCAAATGATGTACAATAACTTATGATAATAAAGAGAATTAGAGGCTTGGGACTTATTCGTATTCAGATGTATTTTCGTAACGAAATTCGTCATATAAAAGTGTATAACGCGTTTGTATGTAAATTTTATTCCCGAAATCCGTTCTGATGGAAAATGGTCCCTGGAAGTGTTATCAGGGCAGACCCGGCGGAACTTTTGGGTCGACTCAACATCATATCTCTAAATACGTCCAATGTATACACATTCATGTCTATTAGGTAGGCATTAGGAAATAATAAGTGCCGATAAACGTTTACTTATATGGCATTTATAGTTTATTACAATATTATTGGAGCATTGTCTTTTAGTGTTATTATCATACTGTATATTGTTTTTATTTTATATGTTGGTCATCTTTTTAAATGGACACAAATAGAGTTTTAACTAATAACTAATGGAAAGAGAGATAGAGTAGGAAAGTTTGTGTATACTTATTATCTGCAGAAAAAGTTGCATTCATACGAAGCCATGGACTTGTTTCTAGTGTAGATTTAATCTGCTTATTTTAATCAATATATGCTTTTATGGAAACAATTTCTATAAAACAACAAAATATTACTCGATGCTTCAAAAATATTAGAATAGAGAAGAAAAATAAAGCGATGGTCGCTGTAAATGTTTCATTAAAATGTTAATCTGGAGTCGAAGTGAATCGACTAGATGTTTTGCCGACAAAGCGCCATTAGACTGAGCCAAAACAATTAAGAGGCCGTGGACGCGTATCGCGAATGCCTCATTTCAACATCAATCTTCGTCATTGGTACTTCAAAATTGAAAATCAGAGTAATTATCATTTTCTCCTACCAACCTTTATTTAAGGAATAACTAACTTATTTTTATATGCTTATCTGTCTTTAAAAGTATAAACTGAAATGTTACATTTCAATTTAAACTTTTTTTGGTTTATGTTAATTGTATAGGTAGGTATAAAAAAGAGCTTAAGTTAAACTTTAATAGCTGTGGATTTTGAATGAATATATTTATTAATATATTTATTTTATAAAATTAACATTAAAATACACAACACTTATATGTGCTTTTATATACCTGGTCTTAGCGCCTCTTTCACCAACTTCAAGTAAAGTGTTGATTATTTACTTTTAGAAATCATTTTCTGTTTTATTGAATTATGCACTCGGTTTACTGCATCATTCGATAGGCGAATTTTTTAAATTAGTTTCTTTTTAACGTTTGGGACGTTTACCGTACAAATAAGTGACGGTTTAGCCTACTTGACGTTGGTGAAAGAGGCGCTGAGTGTTAGATTTCACAATGTAGGTACTATCGCGGTCAAGGGAGCAGACCCACTTTTCATACAAATTTGTCTAACGTTGAATTATATTTGCCTACTCTTTCTGACTACATTATAAATAAAAGAGACAAATATTGTCGTCAATATGTATAATCACCTAATATGTATAAGACGAGGTTGTCATAGTAACGTAAATGTTATAATACGAGTAGGTATTTGAAGTAGGAACAAAGATAAATACAAAATGTGCACACGAAATTGTTCCTTACGGTGGGACTGCTCCCTTGACCGCGATAGTACCTACTTGATTAAAATTATATAAAAGAAATTTCCAAAATAAAAACGTCTCCCAACAAACCATAAAACTCGCAACGTTTCATAACTACACACCTATTTGGCTCGCGCCAACCTTTATATTTGATAGGAACATAACGACGGTAACAGCTGCCAGAAGCGAGCACATGCTATGAATTATGTCTTTATTAACTGTTGTAAATAAAGTGTTTTAATATATAATGGAATCGCGAAAATGAGCGCTAAAGTGATAATCAAATTATCTTCATTTTTTTAATGTTAAACGACGTGCCCTCGACTTCTATGGATGTAATTTTTCTGCAAGGTATTGTAATGCATTACAAAAAGATAGAGAAATGGACAAGAAACAGTATTTTACATAGCTTTCATGTAAAATGCAGTCTGGCACCAGTAATCAGGCGCCTTAAAGAAGACTATGTTCAATTAGACTATAAAATATTTTCAGTTTCAATTAGTGAGTAAAAGGGATGTCATAAGCAGTCTTTTCTGGTCTCCTTTATCTGGTATTGCCTGTGAATAAAACGACAGCTAGCTTAAGTCGACCTTCCCACCATTTATACTACTAAACCAAATTTACGTGTCTGTTTTTAATATCAAAATAACTGCTTTTTACTAAATGTATATTAACATTATTTAAAAAAAAAAGTTTGTTTGTCTGTTTGTCTGGCTAATCTGCGAATCGTTTAAAATTTTGACGAGACTTTTACTGGCAGATAGCTGATATTATAAATGAGTGATATTTTTATATTAGAAAAATTAAATATACTTATAAATAGTGTCCAGTACCGCGCGCGTCCCACACACACCCCTCAACTAAAAGTGGAGGTTGTTTATCATAAAAAATCATAAAGAGTGGCAGTTTAATTATCCCTTTTTTAATTAAACTTTACACTTTTAAACTAAAATACGTTAAACGTAAGAACCGTTACTAAAACGTTTATTAAGTCCTTTAAAGTGCACCACTCTAACCGCTAAAAGAGATCATACTCGTAATATGAAAGTAAACTTTGAGTAGCGTTATACTGAGCATAAGTGTCGCTACGCGGATGAGTGCTCGGCCCGATACGACCACTTACGACAGTTCACCCGACAACCCTCTATTACAACTACCCAAGAACGCTCTTCCGAATAAATAAATATATTAAATGACCAGTGCTAGTCACTGGAAAAGATTATCTAGAAATAAAAAAATTAAGGCCCTCTTTTGATTGGTTCCGTAGACAGATGTATGTATAAATTTATACATAGAATTCGATTTAGAAATGCTTTTGTGTAAGGGGTATACATTCGAAAAATCGCATTTTGTATGGAGATTAATCAAACAAAAAATAAAATGGTTTTTAAAAACATGTAACAAGCATAAGCTAGTCTAAACTATATATTTTTAAACAATATCTGGTCTACTAAACTGTCCAATGAGTAAGTAACCTTTAGATGCTTGTAGTCTCAAAGAAATGTTAGTGTTTATTAGCCTACACGCATTCTTGCGGGGTTCATTGATCTAATTTTCGCTAAAATTGTTTGTCACCATAATGTATTATGACGTCACAAAAATTATAACATTTTGAATTTACAATTGCAGCTTTTTTTTTTGAAAAAAACAAGTAAAAGGTGAGTAAATATTTTTTTACGTAATAGGCACTCACTGCGTCGAAGCAGAAAAGATTAATTACAGAATCGACAGTTTTAATTAGTTTCGTAATTAACAGCCGCATGGCGCTCCTTCCACGCGAACTAAAATAAATTACCTTTTAATACAATCTCCCGAAGGACTTTGATTAAAATGCTACTCCCCGACGACATCTATTTTTGTAGCTGTGGAGTATCTAATAATGCCGTTGGTGAGATAATTTCCTACGGAATTACATCTGCTTCAGTGTGATCAATTAGTATTTTTTTTTTACAATTTTTATCTTCAGGCACGAATTTTTCAATTTTATTTATGAAAATTCAAACGACTTCCAAAGCTTGTTCATGAACTAACTGAAGCTTGTTTATGAAAAAGAAATGCTTCCACATTTCTCTCAGCTATTTGAATAATATTTCCTTGGAATTAAATACAACATGCAAATTTTATCTCTATTTTATGAAATATTGGAAAAATTGTATAAAAAGTAACGTATGCGTTTGTCATAATCTTTGTCCTTTTAGGTTTATATCTATGTACTGACTTACATTTCTCTTCTCCTCTCCTTTTCTCTCCTCTCCTCTCCCCTCCACTAATACTAATATTATATTACGACACATATCTTTACACAAAATACATCTTTTGTCGCTGTTAATTTTGAACTTCAAAATGTTAAATTAGTGAGTGAGTGAGTATGAGTAGGTGTACATAGAGCAGTAACGGGAATTTTCCGTTTATAATGTGAGTTTAAAATATTTGTAAAATAAAAACATAAACAAAACATTTTATTCTCTTTTCAACAGTTTTACATGTACAATTCTTTGAAATATTCACTTGCAGTATTTAATCTACAATATTTAATCAGAAATTGGAATACGCCACGTAGTCGTCCTCAATGTGATTCGTCACAATCGGAATTGTGACGATTCTCTCGGGAGAGCTTTGAGAAAAATTGTCGCTAACGAGCTTGTTCCTCCTCCCCAAGCCCCCTAGACCTCCCCCTTTTAATCCACCTCCTTTATCCGTAGCACTTTAAAACCCTTTTGCGATTTTCCGCACGAAAGAATTATCAAGAAAAAGTGTAGGGAACATTTAATCATTGTCTACCTTTTTTAATTATACGCCATTAATTCCGAGCTAAAAATACTTAAGTCTGTCGTCTTGGGTGTCGAGTCTCAACTTATTGGATTCATGGCCTTTTTCCCATAGAATACTTAACCTCTTCTGAACAAGGAAGTTCAGTCTATTGAGATAGAGTTGTTTAAATTGACTATAGTTGATGTGATGATACGGTTTTTAAACTTTAAGACTTTATCATAATATTTAAATGCTATTTAATAACTTGAAAGTATATCATATTTTTTGTTATTTTCTATAAAAAAACTTATGACGTAATAACCTCACGTCAAGTATGTTAAACTACTACCTATAATCAGTTATTTATTTACCTACTTAATATGTAGTGATAAAAGAAATGGAATTAAATATACCCAAATGTATTTATCATAAAACTTATGTAACTTAACCACGCTTGGCCTTCAGCTTCATGTGTAGCAATTTTCTCGTGAAATTGCATTTGAGTCTCTTAATCCTGCAATTACATTTTTAATAACTTTCATTAATCTTTATGAAACGCAGAAGCTATGAAAACTCCATTAAGTTCCGTAATCTACTCTAGACGACTTTATGAAACTAAGCATTTTATAACCGAGAAGATAATAATAATGAGAGTCATTTTGGCAGCCCGTCTGGCAGCAGTAACCACCCACTTAAAGAAGACCATAGTGAACCTTACTTTTAAATGGGTGGAAGGCAGTTTCAGCTTCACCTCAGGGAAATTCAGGGAAATGCAGTTGAGCTTAACGGTCTCAAACTAATTGGCTTATTAGAATCATATCATTGCCAACCCATCAGCGCACTTCCTGGCCAATCAAACGCCATCATTAAAAGATGCTTAAAAGCAAAAGAGTTGTGTTCAGTGTATCTTCAAAAACATAACCGCAGTCGTCATATTGTGGACTACTCAAAACCGCCTTTGACGATCCATCCCTTAAAAATGTCTCCAAATTTACCACCGCCTGGAATCGTATTCCTGTTAGTTACTGAACTAACAGGAATACGAAACTAACACTGAAAACCTAGACGCCAGCATCTCCAACGCGTTGCAGGACAACAGGTAGGCGTCTCCTGTGGATCGCTCCAGAATTCGTAATATCCCTAACTCATATATTAACCCTAGCCCACTTAAATACCTATACAGTCCTCAATCACCGTTGAGGCGCCTAAACCTAATATTGGTTTCGAAAGCCTTCATAGCGGCTGGTTTTAGAAGCCCTCCATTATTTTGTTATGATTGAAAAGTCGGTTTCGATAAAGAATGTTAAGTAAATCTACAAATTAATCACGACTTTTTATTTAACAGTAATTGTAATTCACTAATCGACTCGACAGCTCTACTCCCATTAGAGGAAATGTTTTATATCAAGACCGCTCGAAAGGTTCACCCAAAATGTCAGATGCTGTCACAAAATTGTTCCTGTCAATTTTGTAGAACAAACTAAATGGTGATTACAATCGAGTGACCAACTCGAAGTTTTTTAGTTACAATCTAGTAGAAAATGTAAAATACAAATTCTGTCACGTTTCAGTTAAGTGCAAATTTTAAAAAAAATATGTAGGCTTTTAATAATTAAATTAAATTGAAAAAATACTTTAAAAATTAAAATAAATTTTTAATTATAAAAATAAAAATAAACAGGAAGAGAGTGGAAATAATAACAAATACAGGTTGGCTGATGTTAATAAAAATTCAAACTATGCTTAGCTTAGCTTACCCTTAGCCTAAGCTAAGATATTCAATCTTGCTTCAAAACAAAAAATATAATAGACACGAAAGTTAGAAAATGCGTATTCAGGCAGCCTACCTAGTATTTATTCTATGAAGCTATTACTGATTATCAAATTACCTAAGTTAAATTAATATTTAGTGCTTACAAACTTTAACTAAGTGATTGTTAGAGGATTAAGCGCAGTTTAAACAACTTCAGTATCCATTACTGACGCAACGGAAACGTTGCAGTGCTCTGCAAACACAATCTCCGCAATGCTCCGTCAACAAATTTATGCGGTATGAAAATATTAACATCTGTTTAAATTTGTAAGTTGGTATTAAACTTAAAATTAAATTGAGCCTTTCGTGAAGTGGTTATTAAATAAAATAACCTTGTTTGTTTTATCACAGGACCGTGAATAATGTAATCTTTTGTAGGCTCGTTAATTAATGCGTTGGGGCGCGAGCGATCAACTTGAACAGCTCAAAGCTTGAAAAGCTCAACACCTGGGGGTGTTGATAAACAAGTTCTAATTTAGATGGCTTTTGTAATAATTTGGTTTTTTTCAAACGGCGGTACTAAAGATGGATTTTTTAAAATATCTGCCAATAAATCATAAAAAGGGACGATCAGGTTTTCGATTAGTAACAACTAAAGCCTTACAATAGTGAGTCATTAGACGCAGTGACCACTGACTTACTTGAGGTACGAGAGTTGATGCTTGACAATACTGCATCTGGTTTTTTTGAAATGAAGTAATTTTTTTAGAAAACCTCTTATAGATGTGAAAGTTGATGGGCATGGATAAATATATTATATGTTATTCTTTCACGCTACAACAGCTCAACAGATTTGGATAATATCTGGTACACAGGTAGTTTATTACCTGAATTAACACATAAGATACTTCTTACTATAGAAAAATATAAAAATGTTATGTAGAAAAAAAAGAGTAAACAACTAATCGCTTGGCGATATTACAAACAATAAAGGAAAATGAAAAATCACACAGCACAAAATTAATAAGTTCATTAGCTACAATATTGTTTACTGTAAAAATTTAAATTGCAATGAGAATTTTAAATTTATACAACATTATTTAACTGCAGTATAATAATAGTATGCGAACTAACGAATCCAACAATCGCTGGTAACAGAGTCATGTTGAGTACGAGCATGCCAGAGGCGCGAGTGCGCATCGGACGGATCGACACAACTCTAAATAGATCTTTCAGCGCCCTGTATGTCACCGCACCTGCGAAATATCATAAGAATATTAACCCTTCCACCCTTCCGGCATGTGTGCCGGAACGCGGATCCGCGTTGCGCCTACTGTATGTATCACAAGTGACATGAGATTATGACTTTACGCTCCGGCATACAACGGTAATTTGGCTCGCTGGCGTTCGGCACACGAGGGGTTAAGCATTAACACGTTAATTTACGTTGCGTTAAAAAAACAGATTTCTTTATAGTTTTTTTTTTATTGTGAAAGAAATTTCAAGAACCGTGAAATGTGTGTGCTCTTGTGTTTCGGTAATCTTAATGTTACTATGGTCGAGCGCATTTGCAACACCTGTGGCGTTGTAAATGTTGCAAGTGGACCGTCAGCCTTTCTGTCGACCTAAGCACTTTAAAAAATTATTTGTTAAGTAATACAATTTTTTTATACTTGGTATACGTAGGCGCTTACACTTTTGTGGTTATTAGTAATCAGAAAATCTATATCTATAGCAATATAATAAAGCTAAAGAGTTTGTTTGTTTGGTTGGTTCAACGCATTAGTAAGTGTTTACTTATATTAGAAAAAAAACATTTAATTTTGTTTAACTGTACTTAAAAATAATATTTACTGTACTTATGCACAAGTAATCCAGCAATCATCCGCTTTACATTCTCAGCACTATTCTCGGTGCACTGTGCTTCATATGACAGTAGATAAAGTTCAATTAACAACAATCCGTATAAGAAAATTATGTAAATCCACACAAATGTTAATTCTAATAAGCCCTTGAACAGAAAAAAAAATATCATTCACCACGATATCACTTAATTCAAATCAAATTATTCAACGAATAGTTAAAATTCATAATATTATAACACACACAAACACACACACACACACACACGATTTTTAGAAAAAAATTCTAAAAATCGTCAATTTAGTTTCAGTATCATGTAAAAAGCCTATAAGCACGATATCTCTGAAAACAAAGTACGAGTAACTTACTCAGACCCGATTTATATTTGTTGAATGAGACCATATAAAGTAAATTATATTTTAATATTTCAATAAAAATTAATGAAAGATACACAAGTAAAAATTGAGAATGACGTACCTTTAATCCTACTAGAATTACCGAATACGATAAAAATGTTACTTCCAAAGCCAACAGCATTAATATTATCATCAACTGCAAAGAAAATACTTAAATTATATACCAAGCCAATCTCTATATTATAATAGCCTATGTTCATCCACGTAACTATAAAATATAGCCTATGTTACTCGCTGATAATATAGCTTCCCAATAGTGAAAGAATTTTTCAAATCGGTCCAGTAGTTTCGGAGCCTATTCAATGCAAACAAACAAACAATAAAATCTTTCCTCTTTATAATATTAGTATAGAAGTATAGATACTTACATGACTACCAAATATTTTGTTGAATAACTTAGAAACCTCATGAAGATTAGTGTATATTGTACACCATGTGTCAAAAAGTTTTAACTTCATTTTCTCTTCATTTTCACGCATTTCTATGTCACTTGAAGTTCCATGAATTTCTATTGAATTGCTAATACTGCTTCCGTTCTCTTGACAAATTGATCTCTTGAGACTTATTAGTTGTTCCGACATTATCGATATCAAACAGTAAATGATACTGCACTCAAACAAAAACAGAAAAGCAATCATATGTATATGAAAATCAAATAGTGCACGCGTAAAAGAATACTCGTACTCCCCAAATGCACTGGTCATATTTAAAATAATTGAGGGGATCTGAGAAAAAAAATTTAAAAAAATCATAATTTTAATCACGCGCTCCTTTCGATTTTGTCTTTTATGATACAACTTGTCCATTTTTAAACAAAAATTGTTCTGGTTTATAATTTTTATTATTTTCAAAAAACTTCCTGAATGGTAAACAGCACTCGTGCTTAGAAATAAATATAGAAAAACGCTGTAAAGTATCATCAAAGCTTTAATAACTTTGTCTGCTTTATGTACATAAATTGAATAGTAAATAGTCACACCGAGTATTATCAATTGAAGCAACCACCTTAGAAACATTAAAATTCTAGTTAGTTTATTCGAAAAAGCAAACGAACGAAATAAACATACAAAGTTTCCAATAAATACTAAATATTTCAACGACTTTATATCTATATTCATTTCTAATATATTTTATTCTTAGCAAACGAAACGTGTCGCCAATGGGAGACGTGTCAATTAAACTGTTTGATGAACAGACATTACGAATTGAAATTAAATTAATATTAGGGTTGAACTATATATGTCAGCATTTTTTCATGCTCTACAGCGCACGATAGCATAATATCGTATGCTTACAGCGAAGATAGAGCGCGATGGAGTAGGTACTGCCACGCACGATAGCACTCACGCTATCATTATCGCTCTAGAAAATTACGATCCTGAGCGATAAAAAAGGAAAAATAGGGTTTGCGTTCGACAGCATGCAAACGCGTCCGGACGGGATCGTATGCGGCAGCACGCGATCGTACGCGTAACCACGCGATCGTACACGGAAGCATGCGATCGTACACGGAAGCATGCGATCGTACGCGGAAGCGCGCGATAGCACGTAGCAGTACATAGGGCATAAATACAATTCCCTGCTGACATGTGGTTCAACCCTTAACAGTTTTAAAGTAATGAATAATCAACAATGTGAACTTTTATAGAAAGTATATTGGAATGAAATTGTAAGAGGAAAGGTCACGTCACTATATCTGACTTGTTTCAATGTAAATATTATGGGTCCCTAACGTTTCCATAGCGATCAATGTTGTTCAATGTCATTACTGATTATTATCTTGTGAATATTTATTGATATTGTAGGGCTTAAAGATGTCGCTTCGAAACTAATGTTAGGTACACCATGCCATTTCACAAAATTTTCGAGAGCAGTACTTATTAATTTTAAATAGTATATTTACTGCTTAGCTGAAGAACTAGGTATATATGAATAAATGCGGAATAAAATAGATTTCATGGATATCAATTCTAAGGTAATACCTATAGTAAAAAGCTACGTAAAATAAGATAAATAGACAGAGACGGAGAAAGGGGAGATGTAAATTGCCTGTGACGTGTTTACCTCGTGATTTTTTTCAGTCTGCAATAAAACTAAAAGTACACTTACCTAATTGCTACCACAAATTAATATTTAATTTAAATGACACATTGAAAGCACTATGAGTGATTAAGTTGATCAATTCAACAAATAAGAAATATGCGGAGGGTACGATGCGAGAACGATAAAAGTACAAATAATTGCTTTTTATTATATTTTATACTCGATGGTTTTCGTTTATTCTAACTATCCAATGCTATTCACATACGGGATCAACATCGTCATCATATAATTTCAGCAGGCGATCAGCAGTATCCTGCTTAGACCATATCGTAGCACATCCAGCGGCCCTTATTAGATCCACGGTTCACCTTATGAGTGGAAGTTCTTGGTCTCCACTCAAGAACCTTGTGGCTATAGCGGCAGTCGATTTTCCGTATTACATGTCCCGCCCATTGCTACCACAACTTATTAATCTGCTGGTTACGACGGCGGTTTTCAATTGTCTACGGATTCGTAGAGTACCTCTGATCATAGCCCACCACGTTGAGAGCCATACCACGTTGAGGGGCGTTGAGCTTTCTTACAAGGCCTATAGTAAAAATTGACGTCAATTTTTATTAATAGCTTAGTCTTAAATAAAAATTTACAATTTTGAACGTTAGTTATTTTCCTGTGTACGGTCCGGTCCATTTCTTAATTAATTTTTTCACATAATGAAAACAATTCATTCCCACGACTAGTGTGAGACTACACGTATTTCTTACCATAAAAATATAATTCTTACCTAATAACTATATGAAACCACAGTATATCAATAATTTATTTGATTTAAATTTTCACTAAAGATTAAAATCAACATGAAAATAGCTATAAAATCGTTACAAATTTTAGTGTTCATAGGAAACTTTATGTGTTTATTTCGTAGTTATTCTTTTTCAAATAATTTAACAAGAACTTTAATGCTGGTGCGCTTATTTCTACAATTGATCATATATGTCGTGTACATTCATTATTTAATTTTTTCACATAAATCTCATAATATTTCTAAAGCTTTCATCGCATTTTATGGTGTTTTTCTAAATTTCTTAACAACACTGGGCTCGCTTTACTATTCTAAAAGTTTCATGAAATTAAACCAAAATCATTCGTGTTTGAAAGAAGACGAGTTTTATAATAAAGGACTAAACGAAAAATATTTTATCATCAAAGTGACGGTTTCCCTCAATTTCTTTAGTCAGCTGCCTCCTTTGATTCTAAATACTACATCAGTATCAGAAGAATATTCGATTAGGCAAGCAATTTATAATCTTCATTTACAAATGACAGCTTTTTTGTTCTTGTTTGAGTGCAGTGTGATTTACTGTTTGATATCTACGATGTCGGAGCAATTAGAAAGTCTAATAAGATCGGTTTGTAAAGAGAGCGAAAGGAATAATAGCAATTTAGTGGAAAACGATGAAACGTCAAGTGAAATAGCAATGCTGGAAAGTGAAGTCACATTAATATTGATCCATTTGGATGAATGGTGCATAACCTATACTAATCTACATGAGGTTTCGAAATTGTTCAACAAAGTATTCGGTAGTCATGTACGTATCACATTTATAAATAAAACCTGACGAAAATATATGAGCAATGGAGATAAAAACTAATATAGTAGAATAAGAAGATATAAAAATAAACTAAGAGGTTGCGGCGCTCGCAATAGAGACACTGGGCCCCTGGGGCCCTAGCCAAAGTAACAATTTAAAAAGATTACGAAGTTCAAAAACAATAAAATGTACGGGATTGACATCTGCCGTCGCTAAATCACGTGATACATCCCATACATTTTATTCTTTCGAACTTCGTTATCGTTTTAAATTGTTACTTTGACTAGAGCCCCTAGTTAGCTGACATGAAAAAAATTGTATGGGTACTGTCGGCACGGCTGGTCGACTACAGTGGACCCTAGGGCTGGCACTTATATATTTCTGTCAACGCATAGCTCTGACAGTACAGAGAGGTAACGTTGCAAGGTCCATGCCGCAGGCGGACTTGTTAGACGGGGGTATTCTTTTTATAATAATTGTTTTGTATTTAAGGTTTAATGTTAATTTTGTTTATTATAATTTTTTATTTGTATATGTATATAGATAAGTTATTAGTATGTAATCATTAATTTTCATAAAAATTAATATTTTTCTTACAGTTAATGATAATTTTAATGCTGCTGGCTGTGCAGTTCACATTTTTATTTTATTTGATTATTCAGTTGGGACTAAAGGTGAGTCTCACTCAATTCAGTTATTTTGAAGTTTATGTTTATATAAAATAGCAAATAAGGAGCAGAAATCTACGTTTTCCTATTAACTCCAGATTTCGTATTTATTTATTTATTTATTTATTATAGCCTTTATTTAACAACCTTTATTTATACTTTTACATTAAGAAAAAAAAAATTTAAACATTATACAGTCCTGACACCGTTTCTTAAAGATTGTCTTGCTTTTCAGCATAGGCCTCCCTTAGAGCTTTCCACAAATTACGATCACGAGCCTTTACCATCCAGTTTTTGCCTGCTACCTTATTAAAATCGTCTTCCCACCGTCGACGTTGTCCTCCTTTCTTCCTTTTGTATTGTCTCGGACACCATTCCGTTACGTCTCTAGCCCATTTGTCTTTCTTACTTCTTATCATATGTCCTGCCCAACTCCATTTGAGTTTTTTAATACAGTACGTTATATCAATAATTTTAGTTTCCTTTCTTATCTTCTTTAATTTAACTTTGTCTTTTCTTTTAATGTTAAGCATACTTCTCTCCATACTGTGCTGACACGTTTCTAGCTTACGGATGTTTGCATTCGTCAAACTCCACGTTTGACACCCATAGGTCATACTTGGTAGGATACATGAATCAAATATTTTACTTTTGATTTTAAGAGACAGACTAGGATTTTTCATGATTTCTTTAAGAGACCAATATTTTTTCCAAGCAATATTAATTCTGTTGTTTACTTCTTTTGTCGAAAGATCTTTTGGAGATATTATTTGACCAAGATATGTATATTCGTCTACGTATTCTATGGAGTTGCCGAGAACTTCGATTGGAGTCTTGACTCGATTTGTCATAATTTTAGTCTTCCCATTGTTCATCGATAAACCAACTTTGTCACTTTCAGATACCAGCTGTTGCAGCATCTCTTGTAATTTGTCTGCATTATCCGAGATTAATATAAGATCATCCGCAAATCTTAAATGGTTCAGTTGCGCTCCATTTATTTTTAATCCATATTTCTCCCAGTCAAGATTTCTAATTACGTATTCCAGTGTTGCAGAAAAAAGCTTGGGTGACATGGGGTCTCCTTGTCTAACTCCTCTTTTAATAGAAAATTTATCTCCTACTCTTCCAGTTCGGATTTTCGCACTCATGTCTTTGTATATATTAATAAGCAAGCGTACGTATTTTTCATTGACTCCTTGTTTTGTTAAGGAATCCCATATTTTTTCGTGTTTCAGAGAGTCGAAAGCCTTATTATAATCGACGAATGCCAGATAATAGTTTAAATTATATTCATTACATTTTTGAATGACTTGCTTAATAGTGTGTATGTGGTCTATTGTTGAGAAGCCACTGCGGAACCCCGCTTGTTCCTTGGGTTGATTTTCATCCAAAGTTCTAGTTAGACGTTCCAGTAATATCTTAGAGAAAATTTTATATAGGTTCGACATTAAGCTAATGGGTCTATAGTTTGCAATGTTATCTTTTTTACCTTTTTTATGAATTAAGATTATGGTAGATGTAGTCCACTGAAATGGTATATATTCTGTAATTAAGATTTCGTTAAATAAGTCTGTAAAAAAATTTAGTGTTACTTCCTTTGTTTCGATTAAAAGTTCATTTGAAATGCCGTCTTCACCGGGTGCTCGTCTTTTTTTCTGTGAGTTTATAGCCTTACAAACTTCTTCTTTCATGATATGTGGAACATCATTATCTGTGTTATTATTGTTGTTACTTGTCGAAACAGACAGTGACTGTATTCTTACATCATCATCGTAGAGTTCCCGGTAAAAATCTGTTGCTGCTTTTAATATTTCCACTCTATTTGTCTCGTTTTTCTTGTTTCTATGATGAGTCATATTGTCAATCCAATTAATACCTTCTTTAAGTTCGTTCCATGCTTTCTTGATACCTCCCGAATGCTCAATATGGTAATTTATAGTATCTGTTCGTAATTTCTGTCTATGCTTTCTTATACTTAAACTTATTTCTTTGCTTAGTTTTGTAATTTCACATTTATTGCTTTTCCTGTTTTCGAATAAGTTTTTCCTTTGCTTAATTAAATTTTTTGCTTCTTGCCCTATTCTGTCTCGTATGATTTTATTCGTTCTAATTTTGCTTTCGATTTGTTTTAGTTCTTTTTCTAAGACATTATATTTTTCTTGAACCCCGATAATATCATTTATTCTTCTCAAGTTTGCATCTAAAGTTTCTAAAATATCTTTTGGGAGTGGTGAGTGCAATGATTGTTTTTGATTGGTTATATTTTTTCTAGATTTCTTAACTGGTGTTGTATGTAATTGTCCCCTAAGTAGTCTGTGATCTGAGCTGTAGTTTAGTTGATTAACAACTTCAACATTTGAGAATAGTCTAGGTTTGTTTGTAATTATAAAATCTATTTCGTTTTTTATCTTCCCATTGGGTGACATCCATGTCCATTTTCTATTTTGTTTTTTCTTGTAATAACTATTCATAATGTGTAAATTATTTTGTAACACAAAATCCACTACTCTTTGCCCATTGTCATTTCTTTTTCCTGTTGTATATGATCCTAGTATTTTGTCTTCGTTTTTTTGTCTCTTTCCTATTTGGCCATTAAAGTCTCCTAATATGATAACAGTGTCAAACAGATTTTCTATAGTAACATTTAGTTTTTCGTAGAAAAGAGTTTTAATTTCATCTTTGGCAACCTCGGTGGGAGCGTATATTTGAACAATTGAAGTGGGTCCTCTATGGCCGGGAAGTTGGATGTTTAAAACAGCAATTCTATCTGAGACGCCCTTGAATTCTATTATATTTTTCTTAAGGTATTTTTTTATCATGAACCCGACTCCATATAAACCGGCTTTATCATTTTTGTAATATAATATGTAATTTTCATATTCTATGATACATTCTTCTGCTCTTCGCACCTCACTCAAACCTAGAATATCCCAGTTCACAGTTTCTAAAGCATATTCTAGTTGTAACAAAGATTCTTGTGATTTAAGCGATCTTGCGTTAAGCGTAGCTATGTTTATTCTGTTCTTTTGTTTTAAGGCCGGAATCAAAGAGCCGGAATGTCTCCCTGTTAGCTCTAAGGGGGTGTGGTCTTTAACCCCACGGTGACCAGCCGTATTGGGGATTAGTTTATTTTTAATTAAAGTTTTGTCTGAAATAATTATTTTTTTTAAGTTATCGGTGTCAGCGGTTTCCTATGCCTTATTTTGATTTGACTTTTTATCTGATGAAGAGAATGATCTTGCCCTCAAATATGCAAATGCATCAGTTTTATGAATTTTTGACGGGCCCATCACGCCAGTATCATCACCGCCTTTAGGACACGATGGTACTTGTAATTCTTTAGGTGACAATGATAACATTCGTTTCCTTTTCTCAGCTTCTTTTTTATCTTTAACAATCAACCTATTGTTCTTAATGAAAGCTTCATTACCTTTTTCTCTCTCCTGTTTTTGTTTGATTAACAATTTTTTGCGTATATCTAGTGTTTCTTTTGAGTAGTCTTCGGTGAGGTATATAGGTTGTGGCAATTTTATTTTGTTTTTTATTAGCTCCCGCTTTTTTTGATTTGTCGTCAAAGTAATTAATATCGGTCTTATTTTGTTTCCATCTTGTTTGCGACCTAACCTATGGAATTTATCTATATCATATTTTTCAATGTTTATATTAGTATTCTTCATTATATCTTTTATTGTGACAATTTATTCTTGATAGTTGTTCTCAGTTTCCTGTACGCCATGTAATAATAGATTATTCCTTCTGTTTAAATCTTCCAAGTACTTCACTTTTCTTTTTAATGATTCCATCTCAAGCTTCATGAATTTGTTTTCCTCTATTATTGGTTGTATTTTATTATCTACTGTACGCAGAATATTGGTAGTTATATTCTCTGTAATTGTTGCAGTTTGTTTGTCTAACTCAGTTTTCATCATTTGAAAAAGTTTCATCATTTCTTCTGACATTCCATCGGTAGTCATGTTGCAATATCTAAACGTTCAAACTAACGTGTAACGGAACGTATTTTTTCTTGCCCGTTATGTTGTTACAACTGCAATGTGTTGTGGTTATCTATGTATATATTTCTTTCTATTTATGGTTTATATCTACCCACTATGCCTTTTTTTAACACATCCAACTAATTTTGATTTAAAAATTGCAGTTTTATCACGTTTATTTCTTCAGTAAGGTTTTCTAAAATGTTTGTTTGGTATTTCTTAGTATTGTTTATGCAACATAAGGTAAATATTTGTAAGCGAATCACTTTTATTTCAATTAAAACTGGGAGCTTTATAAGAACACTGTTATCACTTTGACACTTTGACACTAAATTCGTATAAGATTTCGTATAAGAATGGATGAATAATTAACTATTTTCATTAATTAACTAACTAATTAAGTTAGAAACATTCCTATATGCTCTGGTCACCCCTCTAGAGGTGTTAATTTTTTCATTAGTCAGGTGGTTTCAAATCGACTCTGCTACTATTAAATAATAAAAAGAAATAGCACTATTGAATGATTAGAGTCAAAATGGAAAATTTTGAAACAAAAATTGCATTCTGTAAAAGAGTGCTTACCGCCAGAGACTATGATCAGTTCACTTCCTTCTCCAGTTAGTACTACTATTTTTTTTCTTTTTAAGGGGGTATTTGCTTTAACCTTATTGTGGGTATATACAATTTTCGTATATGGATTGTTCTTAATTAAAATATATCTTCTCTCCTATGAAGCACAACGCACCGAGAACAATTTTGAGCATTTAAAGCGAAACATTGCTGGTTTACTTATACACAAGTACAGTAAGTACACAAGTACAGTAAGTAGCATTCATTATCAGTAAGTTCAATAAGGTTAATAAATCAGTCAAAATTTTAAATGAACTACTTTAATGACAAGAATTTCTGTATTTTATAATTTTTAACTATTTGAAAAAAATAAAGAAAATTATATGACTAATAGAATTAATTATTAATTAGAAGAAAAAAACCATAAATTTCAATTTTTTTTAATGTAAGATGACGGTCCACTTAATGCACTTGACGCAATTAAAAATATGAATTCTTATTAGTTTAAATCACCATCTATTTTTACATTGAGTTTTGCTGACCGCTAACTTACTTGATTATCTTTTTTATATTAAAATCGTAAAACAAGCTGATGTTCCACTTGGTGGTAGGTGGCAACCGCAGCCTATAACGCCAGCTGCAATTGCGCTGCCGAATTCCTCAATAGTCGAAACCATTGATGATAATATTGTAATGAGATTCACAGATGCAGTGATACACAGAGCATTGAAAGATCTGCTAAGAGTGGTGTCGATTCGTCCGGTTCGCACTCGCGCCTCTGGCATGCTCGTACTCAACATGACTCTGTTACCAGCGATGGTTGGATTTGTTAGTTCACATACAATCATAGTACTGCAGTTAAATAATGTTGTTTGATCTTTAAAATTATCATTCCAAATTTAAACTTGGTCATTATAAATAAAAGATGTTAGTAGGTAATAAACTGTCATTAATTGAATATTATGTAGTTTACTTTGTGATTTTAGTGTATGACTAGTTGTCTAGTCGTAAATTGTCTAGTTGTACTAGTCAAATGTAATTTTTACTAAACATGAATTCTCACGACTGTATTGTAAGTAGGCAATGTAAGAACTGAAATCGAACGAAGTCGTTAAATATATGGGTGTAAAAAAATATTGTATCTTTTATAGGTCTATTTCGTCCAATACTGAGAAACATTTCTCAAATTTGCTGTGTGTACTTTTGTTTATATTAATTTAATTTTGTTTTGTTTAATTTAATTTAATTTAAATTTGACTTCCTAATTTCACTTATTGACTTCCTAAATTGACTTCCTAAATTGACTTCCTAAAAGATACGAGTATGAACTTTCTGTGTATTTTTTCCCTATTTTTTTAATTAAAACTTATAAATAATTTACAAAACTAATAAAAAATTTCAAAATTATGTGAATGAAAATCAAAACTCATTAGAGAACAACGCGAGATCTCTAGTACTGTAGTAAATAGATGCGCTAACATTCTATATTAGTGTATGATAAATGACTATTGATTTTCTCTTAAATTAGTTTAATCTCAGAACGTGACTATAACTACCATTAGAGCTAGGACGATGCTATGACGTGATAACATTTTCATAAGTGACGGATAATTAATATGACATATTATTAATACTGCGCATATGCTGCGTGTTCTGTTATATTATTCTGTTTCCGTAATTTGAGAATGACAATACATAGGAACTTAATAAACAAAGTGGGCAGCCTTTCTGGCTGCTTTCAGTTATTTTGTTTTCTATGTGTGATTGAGAATTCCCATATCGTTATAATACATAATACATTCGTTCAAAAATACCATTTCACTTGGATAAAATTATGCCATTTCAGAATTGACTAATCAAATTTCAGGATGATCTCAACGTTACTAGATCATGACTTAGATCGTATTGTTAGGGCCATTTTCACCATCTGTCAAGTAGGCTAACTGTCATTTAAAGTCACCGGTAACCGGGGATAATGGAGCTGATATACCTTTGTTTGTACGGTAAAAGTCCCAAACATTAAATAGAAAATAATTTAAAAAAACTCTATCGAAGGATGCATTAAACCTAGTGCATAATTTAATAAAACATAAAATTATTTCTGAAAGTATAAGTTCTTGGTGAAAGAATTACTTGTTAGTACTTTGTGTATAATTTTAAAAATTGAAGATTTTCATTTAGCCGAAAGGTTAACATTAGTGAATTTTCAAAGGATAAGTTGCGTTCTGTTCTAAAAGAGAAACTACAAAAAATAGGCGTGGGAGTAGAGCAGCGATAAAATGAAAATGAGGGGGCGGGGGAGCTCGTTAGCGAACGGTCTTCTCACTACGCTCCCCGACGATTGTCACAAGCTCAATATTTATCCTTACACATTAACAAAGAGACCCTAAACACCATCGCTTAAAGTTGAAATTCAGTCAGCGACGGTAAGCTTTAAAAATGCTGACAGAACAAAGAACGCATAAAATTCTGCAATACAAAGCATTTTCAGAAATGTACAAACGTAATGTCTAATTAGATGATTCGTTCCTTGCTCGACGGGCGAAAAATAAAAAAAAAATTTACACTTCTAATTTGTGAACGAATTCTGAAATGTAAGTTAATTTAAACTAAGTATATAGAGACTCCGTTTCCGGTTGTCAAATAGTAAACTGTCAATTAAAGCGATCCAAAGAAAATCTAAAATTAAAAATAGTTAATTACCTTGATAGTGAAAAGTAAAACGCAAATCAGATATAGTTAGTGTAGTGGTACAATAATACATAAATGATCACTGATTGTGTGAATAATTATTGCAATATAAGTCTGTTATAATTATTACAATATTATTACAATATACCTACAAAAATCAAAATATTAGAGAGTGACACAGAATAACAAGGTAAAAGAGTGACACAGAGCAACAAGGCGAAAAATAGATCTATGTAAATAAAACCCACAACGTACTTGAACGAGCCTAGGATCAAGTATAAATGGATAGAGGATATGGATTTTATGCGTGTAACTTTTATGTTAGTGTGCAGCTGTCAATATGTATTAGTGTGCGTGAATAGGGATGTGACTAGTGTATCGATCGGTATCGATAACCGATTCACATCAAATCAAATATCGAGAACTGTAATTTATTTTTAGTAATTAGAATCTAATTTATTTAATTATGTGACTAGTGTATCGATCGATATCGATAACCTAGTCATATCAAATTGAATATCGAGAAGTTACAAGGTACATTAATAATTAGAATCTATTTTATTTGTGCACAGTCAAGAGCAAATAGAGCTCTACACTTTGTACCATTCTTAACACCCACACAGGATTCAAACTTGAACTATGGTGAAGCTTGACTATACAAAATTGTAATTATTGATATATGCTGACATAAATAAAAACATTTTAATGGTACGGGACACACGGGAGACAGAAGAATTTAAGAATTTTTTAATCACATCAAGTCGTCTTGCAACCACCATTCGAGTTTTCGTTAGTGGTGTTAAAACTTTCACCGTTCTCTTGGGCGTAGTAGGAATATCTTCTATATTGACACCGCTTTCTTGCATTCTTTTTCTTTTCCTAGGAGTTATAACTTGAATTTCATCTTGGCGCTGAGGTGGTTTTCTCTTCTTTGGTACCTTAAACGTTTATTTTAAAAATAGTAAAAATCTCAATACCTAACTATCGAAAATGTATACAATTTTTATCGATAAAGCTTACATTACATACAGGGTACATCACTGAAAATGATGTCCAAAACAAATAATTTTATTTTCATTAATTTAAGGTTTAAAACTTGATTCCCATCAATATTGAATATTGAATGAGACTTACAATTTCTGAAATTTATTGGTATTCCGTTTTTATTATTATAAAACTCATCGTAAAGCTTAAATAATCTATTCAATGACTTACGTATGAAACGATAATTCCGGGTCTTTCACTCCTCCTTTTGTTGTTCTAGACGAACAATACACAGCTGAACAAGACATTATATTAATTTTTCAATTAAATTTTAGTTAATACACTGAGATTTCTTAATAAATTAATAAAATACTGCACAATACCGCAATGTTTTCACAGACTAGGCGGTCATAACATGACACGTTTCACACCGACAGTGCGTTGTTGCCAAACTTACAATAACTGTCTCTTTTACTCGTGGCACACGTCAGTAACGTAGACAGAGATACAAGGTCTTTAGTTTATACAGCTACAGAAGAGCGGCAACATCTTATCACTCTGTCTATTTTATACTTTGTCTTAGGAACGAGCAGTGATTGTGTGCAGTGACCACAGACTAACAATTATTACTGCAGAAGTGCATGGAATGGACTTGTTGCTTAAATTGGACTGTGTGTACTTCCATTCTTAGAACTTTTACAATACATTTAAAAATCAACGAGTTGAGTTGGTTAGACAAATAGAAAAGAAAATGGAACAACAATTGCAAATGTTTTTTGAAAAAATGCAAATTGAAATGAAAAATCAAACAGTTGAGTTAACAAAAAACATTACTGATTCCATTATACATACACTAGAAGAAAAGTTAAAACCAATTAGAGAAGAGAATGAAATTTTGAAAACAAAATTAGTAAGCTTGGAGAAAGAAATCGATTATTTGAAAAGACAGAAAAGAAACAAAAACATAGTAATTTTTGGTTTAAAAGAAGGAGAGAATTTTAACACAGAAGTCATGCTGAAGGTAAAAGAAATATTTCGAAGGGATTTACAGATATCTATCCAAGATTATGATGTTAGCAATATTTACCGTATCGGAAAAACAATTAATAGTGGTAAACCGAGACCAATTCTTCTTTCTTTTGTTAATACCTTAAAAAGGAATGAAATAATAAGAAATAAAAAGAAATTAACAGAAATTTACATTACTGAAGATTACCCAAAGGAAGTTTTGGAAAAGAGGAGAGCCTTAAAACCCAAATTGATAGAGGAAAGAGGCAAAGGTAATCTGGCATATATAAAATACGACCAACTTGTGGTAAAAGAAAACAACTCAAACAAAGATAAAAGGAAAAGAGAACTATCAATATCACCTCAAAATAACATACAACCTAGAAAGCAACCGACTATCAGATCAAACCAAAAAAATGCATTTGATATTATGAGAGACAGATCTAACTCTCTAACAAACTTTCCAGAAAATAAGCAATAGCAGTTGCACATCGGCAAACGGAAAATAAAACAAACTACAATAACAGATCACAGCAACAAACTAAATACTACAATACAACAAAACGAAGTAACAGAAAATAATGGAACAGAAAAGCTCTCTCCCCCAACCCGACTGGTCCTCGTGGGGGAAAAAGACCACGACCCTCTAAAGATAAAAACAAAGAAGAAAAAATCAACAAAAAATTTAGATATACACATTTCCACGTTTAACACTCGATCACTGCGAACACCTGAAAAACTCTTCGAATTGCAACTGGCATTAGAAAATATAAATTGGGACATATTAGGAATCAGTGAAATGAGACGCCTTGGAGAGGGAATAGAAGACTATGGAGAGTATATTTTACATTACAAAGGTGAAACGCCAGGATTATACGGCGTTGGATTTTTAATCAAAAGAAAATTCATGAAAAATATAATTGAAATTAAAGGTATCTCGGAAAGGATTGCAGTCCTGAATATAAAATTGCCTATGTACCAGGAAAAGGATTCATTGTGGTCCATTATTCAAGCGTATGCTCCAACAGAATCTATTAGAAATCAAGAAAAAGTAAAAATAGATGAATTCTACAAAGACTTACAATCCACTATACGAAATTCACATAAAAACATCATACTGATGGGGGATTTCAATGGACAGGTTGGAGTTTGCAGGCTGGGAGAGGAATTCACGATGGGAAGACATGGTTACGGAAATAGAAGTAGGAATGGGGATAGGTTGATTACACTTGCACAAGAAAATAAATTAAAAATTCTAAACACCTTTTATGGCAAAAAAGTTTCAAGGAAGTGGACCTGGATTTCTCCAAACGGGTCATATAAAAATGAAATAGATTTCATATTGTCCAATAACAGCAAAGTATTTAAAAATGTGTCAGTAATTAATCAACTAAATTTCAATTCTGATCATAGAATGGTTAGGGCAACTCTGACAGGAGCACATGTAAAGAAGAATAGGAGGTTTCAGAACAATGCTAATAGTCTTGTCTGCCTCGGTAATAGCGATAAACTGTTGAGCAACCTGAAAACATTAGTAGACAGCACTAAACAATACACGTCAACACAAGAAAAATACAATTACATTTTAAACACACTTAGAACTGAAACAACTAAAATAAATAATGAAGGCAAAACGAAAGATCTGTCTAGTGAGTCCAAACAATTGTTAGACCAACGGAGAGAATTGATAAAGAAAGAGAACACCAAGAAGGACAGACAAAGCGTTATAAGCTTGAGTAAACAAATAAATGAAAGCATTAGAAGAGATTATAAAATAAGAAGACAAAACACGATACAAAAACATATTGAACAAAAGGGAGGAATAAAGAAAGCCTTCAAAGAATTAAATGACAAAAAAGTGTGGATGCCATACCTAAAAAACAAAGATAAGGACATTACCAACAAGAGACAGGAAATACTTAAAATTGCTACGGATTATTATAAATGTTTATATGGAAATAAGGAAAATAAAAATATTGAAGAGATATCGACACAGGACATCTGGACTGACCCAGAGCCAGTGCCATTAATATTAAAGGATGAAATAATAAAGGCTATAAACTCACAAAAACTTGATAAAGCTCCAGGATCAGATCAAGTAACCAATGAACTTCTTAAAACTACAGTATCCATTATAACTCCAGTGCTAACTGATTTATTCAACGAAATCTTAATAACAGAAAATATACCTGCTGACTGGATGAAATCAACAATAGTACTACTTCATAAGAAAGGAGATAAAGGGGACATCAACAATTACAGACCGATAAGCTTAATGTCGAATATTTATAAGGTGTTTTCCAAAGTAATTCTGTCCCGTATTGCAGCTACACTTGATGAAAACCAGCCCAAAGAGCAAGCGGGTTTTCGTAGTAAGTTCTCAACAGTGGATCACATCCACGTTCTTAGACAGGTCATGCAAAAATTTCAAGAATATAACAAAACATACTACATAGGATTTGTTGACTTTCACAAAGCATTTGATTCCTTGGAACATGAGTACATATGGAGAACACTGAGCTGTCAAGGTATCCCAATTAAATATATCAGAATTCTTAATGCTATCTACTCAGGAAGTACAGCTCAAATAAAACTGGAGACCACAGGGGAACCATTTCCTATTAAAAGAGGTGTCCGTCAAGGGGATCCCATTTCCCCAAAATTATTTTCAGCAGTTTTGGAGATGATTTTTAGAAATCTCGAATGGGAAAACACAGGTCTGAACATAAATGGAGAAAAATTGAATCATTTGCGTTTTGCGGACGATTTGATAGTATTCGCTGAAACCCCAACTAGTTTAGAACTAATGCTACAACAATTATCCGATGAAAGTGCTAAGGCAGGGCTGTCTATGAATACAAACAAAACAAAAATTATGACCAATAGTCAACATTTAGATACTAATTACGATTGCGGCAGCAGGAGGCTCGAAAAAAAACCAAATTTACTTATAAAATATTTAATAAAAAGAAATTACAATTTAAATTACAAACTAATTAAACTATTGTCCAAATCGAAGTATGATTATGGAATGCGCTTCCTGTCCGGTGAATGCATCAAGTAACATCGGTATTGCGTCATGCTGTGTCAGCGATGACGTCAATTCAGTTATTTGCGCTGCCGAGGTAAAAGTGCAGCGTCGGCGAATACCTTCGTGTAGGTATATGTAATTCCTCCACCCCTAGAGCAGCAACTATTTTAGAACTTTGAGAGAAAATGTTGCTGGGAAGTCTCCTCGGGTCTCTGGTCCTCTTGTTTCATTTGTTTCTTCGATACTGTGGGTGGCCGGATTTTCGGGTTCTTCTGGCTTATGATTTTTAGTTCGAATAAAGAAGCGTCGTACTTTAAGGATGATGGCGAGCGCTCCTATGACTATTACGAATCCGTACAATGGTATTGTGGTGTGGTATAAAGAGTTGTAGGACTGGCCTTCGTTGAGCCTTATCGGAGCTTCCATTGTGATTTTGTCTTGGATGCTGTGTAGTCCGTGCAAGACAATACTGTTTAGTTTGAAGTGTCTTGAAATACGAGCCTTCTTTGTGGCGTTGAAAGGTACTTGCGTAAGCACGAGGGGCTGTCCCTTAACTTCGTCGTTATCATTAATTATGGTGAGTTCAGGCGTTTTGAGGTAGCATGTCACAGGAATGATGATGAGGTAACTACCCCTAAGCGATGTGAAGTCTTCCCTGTCGCAGACTAGCTGAACTTTTGTAGATTGTGGGAATGATAGTACAAAGTGTTCGTTGTCTAGTTTCTCCATAGCCTCCTTTTCTATACTGACTGTCGTGTACTGGCATGTCTCCTTTATGACTTGGTTGGTGATGAGCTCTTGAATGCAATCAGGTTTCGTACGAAATTGGTGATTAAGGTCAGTTTCACAGAGATACCATCGGCTATACTTCGGACATTCTGTCTCTATGTACATGAACGACATCTCTTTTAGTGCTATAAAAGGAAAGGGAGGAATAAGGGCTTGTTGGTTTCAATTAGGGACAATGGTAAGTTTGTAGAACTCATAGATGTTTACTGAAACGATTGGAAATTTAAGAATAATAACTATCTGCTTTTTACAATAGTATGATCCTGGTCTTATGATATCGTAATATTCTCTTAATTCTAGGCTTAAAATTTGATCCTCACTGTACAAAAGTTTTAATTTATCTAACATTGATTTTAAGATACTTATGTCTATCATAGAATAAATTCTTAATGGCATCATTGTATTTTAATGCATCTAGATAATCTAAATTGCCTGTTATACTTTTTATAACCGATCCGAGGCCATCTACAATGCCCCTTTTAGCGCGGTTAGGCTCTAAAGATTTTAGCTAATTTGATACTTTGCCTAGTTTCATGGTCAGATACTCTACTTGGAGTTCATATAATTGGTATGTGTCATTGTTGAGTTGATAGCAAAAGTTCTGTAATTGCCTTGATAAAAGTTCAATCTTGTTCTCTATGTCAAGAAGATGTGTCACGCTCGTCGTCGTTATTAGTAAGATTCTGTAACAAGTTAGCTGTTTTAGGGACTCGTTTTAATCGTGACTTGCCCACTGGGCCACGTTTTTTAGAGGTGTAGATGTGAATTGGTAAATTAGCTAAGACTGTGTCCTGTGTGTAACGGGGTGCGGTCTTTTGACGGTCTGCAAGGGGATTTTTTATGAAAATTTGCTGTTGGGGTGCATATTCTATTTCTGGGTCGCGGTTTTTATTCCTATTTTCTATAATTTTAGTACGGTCAGTCATGGTTGTTTTATTCAAAATTTCGTATACTCTTTTCATTCTTTCCTTATGGGTTAATGAATATTGTTGTAAGGAGTGGTGTGTGAAATCGAAGTCAAGACAATCTCTGGGGTCAAAATGTCCTGTTAATAGGTCAAAAGGTCTACATTTCGTGAAACTATGTATAGAACTATTGTAAGCGATGATGGCGTATGGTATGAGGTTAACTAAGGGTTCGTCTTTTCTTTCCAATTTTAGGATTCGTAAATGTTCGAGGATTGTGGAGTGGAATCGTTCTATGTTACCGTTGTCGTTAGGGCAGTGTGCAAGAATCCTATGGTGGTTTATTTTATGCAATCGAGTAAACTCTGAAAACAGTTGGTTGGTGAATTCAGTGCCGTTATCAGTTACAATGGTCATG
Source organism: Synanthedon formicaeformis (assembly GCA_945859745.1). Lineage (NCBI taxonomy): Eukaryota > Metazoa > Arthropoda > Insecta > Lepidoptera > Sesiidae > Synanthedon > Synanthedon formicaeformis. The sequence goes on from OX243964.1 coordinate 3,095,719, forward strand.
GGGACACCGTGATGGGTACAATATCTGAGTAGTGCCTGTAAGATACTAACAGCTGTTCCATCTCGTAAATGATAAACCTGCCCGTATTTTGTAAAGACGTCAATGAATGTCAAATATTTCTCATTTTGTACCGTGAATAGGTCTATATGGACAATTTCAAAGGGCTTTGTGGCTGGTGGTACTAAGTTAAATTGGGGTCTAATGGGATTTCTGTCATATTTAGCTTGTCCGCAGATGGTACATTCGTTAATAAATTTGCTTATTTGATCTCTCATTTTGGGCCAATAGTATTTTTGAGAGAGGGCCAAATAGCACTCATTTATTCCCCTGTGGTTAGTTTTCCCATTATGATAATGTCCTATAACCTCTTGTTGACGTAAGTAATTCTTTACGTTTTCCTTTTCAGATTTGGTTAAAACTAGGTTCATGGATGAACTTCTAAAATTATTTTGAATGATGGGGATGATATCGTACATAGCAAGAGGTGGATTTATAAGGATACCGGTCTTGATTTTTGGGTTTACATATTCTTTTATGGCGTTCGTAACGTCTTCTTCTAGGTTGGATGAGGATAATTGGATGTCGACTCGGGTGTGTGTGTCAAAGGGTTTAGTCATGATCGGTTTTCTTTTTATGTCATTTACAACAGTAAGGCATAGCTGTCGATGGTATTTATTAAGGGGTTCCTCTGTAATTGGTACTTCTAAAATGGGGTGTTCATTACTTGTATGGGCGGTGTCAGTAGAGGAATTTGCTAACGTGGGTGCTACTTCGGAAGGGTTTCCTATTAAAGAGTTCAATTCGTCAATTTCGTTGATGAGGGATTTGGACTCGTCATTGTGGATCTCTATCCTTGAAAGAGCGTCTACGTTGGTGTTGGCCTTGCCTTTTTTATAAACTACATTGAAGTCGTATTCGCTAAGTCTTAGTCTCCATCTTGTTAGTCGTGAGTTTGGTTCTTTTAAGTTTACCATCCACTGTAATGGTTTATGGTCCGTCAGAACGGTGAATTTTCTCCCAAATAGGTAAGGTCTAAAATATTTGGTAGCCCAAACTATGGCAAGCAATTCTTTTTCTATAGTGCTGTAATTTGTCTCACTGTCGTTAAGAGTCCGGGAGGCATAGCACACAGGCTTATCGGCTCCTATTGGTCCCTGAGATAATATGGCGCCAATGGCCACGTTTGAAGCGTCAGTTGTAAGGTTGAAATCTTTGCTAAAGTCTGGGTATTGGAGGATAGGGTCGTTCGTAAGAAGCGTTTTACACTTTTCAAAGCAATTTACATATTCGGGGTCGAAGTTAATTCTTTTACCTTTCTTGAGGCATTGTGTAAGTGGTTTTGTAATTCGGGCAAAGTCAGGTATAAATTTTCGGTAATATCCTAGAAGACCTAAAAATTGTTTAATTTCTTTTGGAGTTTTTGGAATAGGGTACTTTTCGATGGCTGAAATTTTGTCTGGGTTTGGTTTGATACCGTCTTTGCAAATGATGTGTCCAAGGTAAGTAGTCTCAAGCTTAAGAAATTCTGACTTATCCATTTGGATTTTAAAGTTAGATTCCCTGAGTCTGTCGAATACCTTCTCTAAGTTGGTGATATGTTCCTGTAGGGATGTGCTGAATACAATAATATCGTCGAGATAAACCAGACAGATAACGTTTTGTAAACCCTTAAGGACGTTATCCATCACTCGTTGAAAAGTAGATGGAGAGTTTTTAAGTCCCATTGGCATACGCAAAAATTCGAAGTGTCCGTGCTCAACATTGAATGCGGTCTTAGGAATGTCTTCAGGGCTCATTTCCACTTGGTAGAACCCGCTGGCGAGGTCCAGGGTGGTAAAATATTGACATTTCCCTAACTTGTCAAGTACGTCAGTGATATTGGGAATGGGGTACTTGTCGTCTATGGTCTTTTCGTTGAGTTTTCGGAAGTCTACAACAAGGCGCCATTTCTGTTTTCCTGAGGCGTCCATTTTCTTAGGAACTACCCAGATGGGGGAGCTCCAAGCTGAGTCAGAGGGTCTGATGATACCTTGGTCTAACATTTTAGTAATTTGTTCACTAACTTCCTGGCGATGTACGAAAGGATATCTATAACTTTTAGTATACACTGGTGTTTCGTCGGTCGTTCTAATCCTATGCTTAATTTTGTTAGTAAAAGTCAGAGGTTCTCCTTCGATATAGAAAACGTCAGAATATCTAGATATTAACGTCTCAAGGTTAGCCTTTTCCTCGGGTTTTAAATGGTCCATTCGTAATTTACTTAAAACGTCTTTAGTACGCTCTGACTGATATTGCGTGCTTGTGCACTCAACATTAAATGTTTCAGCTTGTACTGGGCTATCCATAGAAAATATGATGTCGTTGTCCGTCATGTTTGCGACTTCTACATAACCACGGTTATTATTAACAGATGTAATACATTCCTGAATAAGGCAATTGCAGATTAATTGTTCCCTAATGTAAACGTCTCCGTCTAGTGCATTAACCGGTAGTCTGATTAATTTGGAAGAACGGGATGAGATAATGTCTTCGTAGAGGTTTACGTTTCGCGAGTTATACATTAGAATGGGGTTGTCAGCCGTTTGGGTATGTAGAATTTGGTCTTTAAGGTCAATTTTCGCTTCCCATTTGCTGAGAAGGTCTAGTCCAATCAGTCCGTCAAAGTAATTGTGGAATTTGTATATGAAAAATTTAATATGGTCGGGGTCATTAAATTCTGAAAAGCAAGGTAAAGTTATGGAGTAATTATTTCGTGAGGTGGCATGGACATTTGTTACTTCAAAAGGGTCAAAATTTAGTTGAGAGTGGGGGAAAAATTTTTCGACGGCTTCAGGAGAAATGAATGATTGATTAGCGCCAGTATCTATCAAAAATTTTAGAGGGGGATTACTGATTTGGATATAAGGAAGCTGGCGCTGTGTCTGAAGGTTTATTTCTATTTTGGTTTTTTCGGAGTAATAGCCTTCTGAAAATCCTTCTGGTGGCTGGTCGACGGTTGAGGCTCGTCCGTTTCTGTCTGAGTCTCGTCATAGTTGTTATCGTCTATAAGGTTGTTACTGTCATGATAGTCGTAGTGTTCGTTAAAATAGTTGTAGTCTATGTCGGGATAGTAATTGTAATATTCGCCCTGATTGTATGGACAGTTATAGTCAGAATAGTCGTATGCGTCGTAGTTTTCGCATTGGTTGTAGTTCATTTCGCGTGTGCGAAAGTAATTATTGGGCGATGGATTACCCATTTTTCTCCAATCATGCCCATTTGGTGGTAGGGGCTTGGGAGTAAAGGGTACAACTCCACTCATCGGTGTTGGACCGCCTATGTTTGGAGAAACGTGTCTCGGTGGCAACCGGAAGACATTGCTGCGTTGATTGTAATTTGGGGGTGGCGCACTGAGGATCTGCTGAGTCCGCGTTGGCATTCTAAAAGGGTTTTGAACGTTTGGATTCTGTGGAGGGTTGAATCTAAAAGGTTGCGGAGGAGGTAATGTAGGACGCGAGCCTAATGGAAGGGGCCAGTTTGCTACTGGGGGTTGCCTATGAGGTGTGGATTGAATTGGGGAAAATGGAATCGTGAATTTTGATGTGGTGTGCGGTTTCGGGGGTTCGCTTCTTTGTTGCAAATACATGACGTTGAGTTCCTCCTGAACGTACTCTAAGGCCTTTTCTATAGAAGGAGGGCGCATGCATCTTATGCGGGAACCTAGTGGTTCTTTCAACCCGCGTACAAAGGCTTGCATGGCAACCTTTTTATATAGGTTACGTTTAGCCTCAACGGTGGTAACTAAATTTTCATGTAGGGTTACATATGTCATAATTGTACTGAGTAAGTTTTTGCAATGGTCGTAAAACTCTTGCGGGGTCTTGTTGCCTTGGGTGGCTAGCGAAAGGTCGTTATACAATGCGGTCTCGTCTCGTTGGTCCGAAAAGTTATTAATTAATAAGGTCCTTATGCCTAGCCAGTTTTCGGGGGTGCCGTTGGAGTTGATTGTAGTTGCGGCAGTGCCCGTAATTTTATTTAAGATTCCGTTAAGCAGGGACAAGTTAGACAGTTCGCTACCCGGTTCTGTACTTATATATGTATCGACGATTCTATCGCAGATGTTAATGAATCTAGTAAGGACGTTAGGGTTCCCATCAAATTCGGGGACAACCCTTAGGGATTTGAAGATGGCATCGGAATGGTCTACTGGTCGAGCCGGGTTAGCCATATTATTTTCTAAAGTATCGTTATCTACCGATTCTAAATTTCTATTTAAATCTAACCTATGTGGGCGGATCTGCGGCGATGCAGTATTCCGTTGACTATGAGCTCTAGGATGAAAAATCGTGGAGCTGGTAAGGATTAAGATATAAAAGGAAGCACACGAGAGCAATTCAAATGTACTTACAGTAATTTCATAATTTGGTTCTCTTCGTGAAACGATGATCAGTTTCTCCACCAAGCTGCAGCAGTACGTAGATTCAGAATACTCGATGAAGGCTTGAAAGCTCAATCAGTAGCTACGGAGCTGACAGGAACAACGATTTTTGATGTCCTTTATATCACGCCGCGCACTGACTCGAATATCCTACCGACTGCGCCAATTACGATTGCGGCAGCAGGAGGCTCGAAAAAAAACCAAATTTACTTATAAAATATTTAATAAAAAGAAATTACAATTTAAATTACAAACTAATTAAACTATTGTCCAAATCGAAGTATGATTATGGAATGCGCTTCCTGTCCGGTGAATGCATCGAGTAACATCGGTATTGCGTCATGCTGTGTCAGCGATGACGTCAATTCAGTTATTTGCGCTGCCGAGGTAAAAGTGCAGCGTCGGCGAATACCTTCGTGTAGGTATATGTAATTTACTATAAGAGTAAATAATAAACAAATAGAATATGTAAATGAATATATATATTTAGGACAGTTAATATCTCCCTCAAATACCATGCATAAAGAAATAGATAGAAGAATTACAAATACTTGGAAGAGATTTTGGAGTCTTAGTGAAATAATGAAGAATAAAGAAATAACAACAAACATTAAAAGATCTGTGTATAATATGTGCATACTCCCTTGCTTAACGTACGGTTGTCAAACATGGTCACTAACAGAACAATTGGCAAATAAGATAAAAGTGTGCCAGAACAGCATAGAACGAAGCGTAGTGGGTGTGAAAAGAAGGGACAGGGTCAAATTAGAAAAAATAAAAAGCAAAACAAATTTTAGAAACGCATATATGGTTCACAAGAAGTTAAAATGGCAATGGACAGGACATTTCTTGCGAGAACCAAAAGAAAGATGGACAAAAATAATAACAGAGTGGTACCCCAGGGGCGACAAAAGAAGTAAGGGGAGACAGTTTAAACGTTGGGAGGATGATATAAGACAAGTAGCAGGTCCTTTGTGGACCAGATTAGCAAAAGACCGAAGAAGTTGGAAATCTTTAGAGGAGGCCTTTGTCTCAGGACAAGCTGTTAAGAGTTGAAGGACCGATTGCCGATATTATGTACCTGATAATGTTTATATTCTTAGCTGTTTTATATTGTATTCAAAGTATATTATGTAGGCAAAAAAAATAATGTATAATATTGTTAACCTAACAGCAATAAAGGCTTATTTTATTTATTTATTTATTTATTATATAGATATTATTTTATAAATTAACAATCTATATCTAAAACTAAGTCATATATCGCCGCTTAAAAACTAAAGGGCCACAAATCAAAATTACACTTTTTACAGGAAGCTAATCGAAAAAAGTTAAATTATTTTTTGTCTAATTTTTTCTCATTAGATATAATATCAAATATATGCATATTATACATCGTTAGAAGCGTATTTTTAGTAACATTAAATTTTTTAAGTATTTTTATAATAAACTGAATACTAGAAGAGATATAAAAGCATATAAGTTACTTTTGAATATATATAAAAAATTATCAAAATATACTAAATATGGAATAAAACAACCATAAAGTCTTTTTGAATCATACAATATAAAGGTTTTTTATTGTAATTTTGCAATAAAATCATTTTTGGATTTTTTTTGTTTTATGGCCCTTTAGTTTTTAAGCAGCGATATATTATATTTACAAATTGTAAGCTTCATTCTCCTAGGCAGGGTCCGAAGCATGCTGCATTACCTCGTCAGCTTTGATATACGATGCTGAGACATGGACACTGACGATATTCTCGTCTACAAATTACAAGTCGCTCAGCTGTGTAACTGTGTAGAGGAAAATGCTTGGCATTTCTTTATGGGATATGATGCGACATACGATTCGTCGGATCCAGCGAGCAGTGAATGAATACCTACTTAACCAGTTACTGATTAAGTAACTATTTCATCTATGCTACTACATATTGTTAATAGTGGACACATTTAGGCTCACGAGGATGATGAATTTACATACAACGTTATTATATTATATTATATTATATTATATTATATTATATTATATTATATTATATTATATTATATTATATTATATTATATTATATTATATTATATTATATTATATTATATTATATTATATTATATTATATTATATTATATTATATTATATTATATTATATTATATTATATTATATTATATTATATTATATTATATTATATTATATTATATATTAAGTGTCATTAATTAATTAAACAGAATATTTTTGAAAAAAACACTGCACTTTCTATAAAAAATTAACTTTTATTTATAATGTTTGAAAGAAATAAAAAATAATATTGTAACTAAAAAGATTTATTACACTTGAATATATTTTTTTTAAATCTCATTTATATATATGCAAGTATATGTAATGAAAATCATCAGTTTACCTAATGTTTGCTCCGCTCTATTATACAAAAGCGTAGTTGGGGTATAATCATCTCTCAAGTGAACCAGTCTATCTGTGTGATATCTCAGATGAATAGTCGACTCAGTACACACAAGTGACTGAGATATGTATCTTTAGCCAGGTGTCGCATCAACATGAACACATGTTCTCTAGACTTCGTCATAACAACATGGATCTATTAAAAAAGGGACAGTTTCACCATTTTTATATGAGGTCATAAACTGGATAAATTGTAGGAATTACTGGGGTTTTTTAGTCGATTCAATTACTTAATTAATGTAATTTTGAACTATCGTAGTTCAATCAATTGACTTCCCAATTGAACTAGTGGGAATAGACCGTTCAAAAAGTCATTCTTAAGGCAAAGACTTCTTTGCCTAATTTGACTTGTTAGAGTAAAATTAAAACTTATATAAAAATATAGTCGGACAGATTTATATCAAAAATTCACAAAACTGGATTTGTTTTGTCAAAAATAAAAAATCAGTTTTGTGTGGGATTTGTTTTACATAATGCTTAAATATAATAAAATATCTTTGCTCGTCCATCGAAGAGATTTATATGTAGCTTATGTGGCATACGTCGGCGGTCCGTTGCGTTGAAAGCCCTCCCTGGGGACAAACGTCGTCCCCTTTAATGGGCTCGCTCACTCTGTTAGAATGAAAAATAAAAAAGCTAGTTTAGTCAACATCCATTAAAATTATTCTTGCGCGCATATTATGTAACTTGTAGAATTAAAAGGTATGCAGATTGAATTTTTTTATTTATTTGAGATTAATTAAATTGTACTAATATTTCTACTAATATTACTGTTGGAGTATATATTTTTATATATTTTTATCTTTTGTAATCAAAATAAATTTGAAATAAAAATGTTTTAATAATATATTTGAGGCTGCAGTGTAGAGCTATAGTATTTGAAAAACTTAAGTGTTTTTGCATAGAAATTCTTCTTGAATATTTTTATTAATCAATGTATACGTATATTATAAAATAATGTCGCTAACCACCTCTCTCTCTGTTTCTCAGAACGACAAACTTGGAAGGTTTGTGCATATAAAATTTAGAAAAAAGATGCATTCGTGTGAAGCCGAGGTCGGGTCGCCAGTTATTTATAAAACTTACTTTAAAAATATAAAAAGCGATATTTACTTATGATCAAGAAATGACTGTCAACTTTAATTTTCATAGTTCTATGCAATTTCCATATAACTTTAATACTAAGTTTCTATGAAAATTGCATATAAACTAGTACCTAGTTTAATTAAGATTTTAATTACCAAGATGACGCCATACTTACTTCTTAATTAAAGTAAGTATCAGTCACACGTTGGTGCATTAACATTTTGCATAATTATGTTCAAGTGTAAACATAAAGTGGTTTCATAATGAGATCCACGTAGAGTGTAGCAATAACCACTACGAGTATGTGATGACATATTATGTATATTTTATTTTCTGTGGATACTTGTAACTTATATGCTAGTTAGAAAATTATCATCAATACTAATAATAAATCTGTAAGGGTTGGTGATGGAGTAAGTTACTTTGTTTTCAGAGATATCGTGTTTATAGGCTCTATACAATATACTGAAACTAAATTGACCATTTTTAGAATTGTTTTCTGTATGTATGTATGTTCCTCCATAACTCTTAAACGAATTAACTGATTTTCATAAAACTTGGTAAATAAACAATTAGACGTACAGGACACAGGATAGGCTACTTTTTCTTTTTCAACGCGGACGAAGTCGCGGGCGCCAGCTAGTAACAAATAAATGGATATATTTATCAAATATAGGTAACTAGTGACCCGACCCCGACTTGCAATTATCTTCTGCAACGCATAATGAGTCTTAGAAAATTTTAGCACAATGGTGTTATGGTCAAATGTTAAAATTCAGAATAAAGTTCCCTCTAGAATACAGGTATTTTAGAGTAAAATCTAGGTTTATTTTATGTTAAGGTCGACAGGCTGGCGGTCCACTTTTCTTCTTTTTATTTCAGTCGGTTTTCGGACGGTGGCTACCGTCGCCTATACTTAATACAAGCAACGCTATTGGTCCTGCAAGTGCGCTGCCGACCATAGAAGGAATAAGGATCCTTACTCACTCACCGAAACACAACAGCACATATACCTACAGTTATTTCACTGTGGTCTTTTGTACTGCCGAAAGACAAAAGACAAAATTACATAAAAAAAAATTGAAAATGTTTGGCAAAATTCAACTCAAGTAATGCCAACAAAAGGTAAAATATTGAGCTGTTTATCGTGTTCAAGTATAAATAATAAATAAATAAGTCCATAATGGAGCACTGATTTACTCATTTTTCAGCCGAATTAACCCGTCAGCAGAAATTAGGTTATCTGGCAATGCCCCGTGTGAACAAGTTATGCAAATTCGGTTATCTGTTTTCCAACGTCCAGTTAATTCTGTTCTTTCTCGTTGCAGGAAAATTGTGCTGTTTTGCATTTTGATGAACAATTTTGTACAGTAACAGGCCGAACCGTGTTGTGCCCTTCGTTAATTATGAACGTATGTAGACTACAGAGTGATAGTAATGGTCTCATTAAATATAGCGGCACTTTATACTTTTAGATGCAGCGATTTTCATAGGAATTTTCATATACACCCTACTAATATTATTCTTGTGAAAGTTTATGAGGATTGATGCATGTATGGATGGACGTTTGTTACTCTTTCCTAACTAGCAGTCAGTTTTGTATAATTCTCTATGTGCGTGGCCAGGCGTAAGTCCTAAAATAATAAATTATTAGTACCTAGCCGGCCACACTGCTTGCGCAGTCATAAACTAGGCCGCGCTAGTATCCAGTATAAATACATTTTTTTATATAAAGACAAAGGTAACTAACCCATCTAAAGTCTAATTTTATAATATAAAATTTAGAAACAACAAATTTATATATTTTTTCTTTAATGTGTTTGAATAATAAACATTTTGAAGCAATTGAACTTATTATGTGAATAAAAACTGAATTACATGTTACCCATTTATTTACCCAAGAAAAGGAATATAATAGGTTTATTATAGAAAATGGGCTGATGTTTATATAAATGACATATATGGAATAATAAAATCATAACAAACAAAAGCTATATTTTGATATTTCTATTTCTGTTCGATAGCTTTTTCCTTGTGGATAACTAATGAACTATGAAGACTATTTTTTTCTTTCAAAGTAAATAGAAGTCCCGTGGGGTTTCATTTTTCTCGTAGAAAAGTGATATTTCCAATAGTTATTCTTGGAAGAAAAAAATTTCATTCAACATTACTGGTTACTTTACTCCAATATTTTTTTTAAAGAACACTGTCAATTACCGCGAAATAATAGCATGTCTGCTGTTGTAGTTCGGTGAGTGAGTAAGGAATGCCAATGCCAATTTTCCTATCCAGGGTCCTAATCAGTCTGTGAGCCTGTCTGTTCACCTTAAAATTAAAAAAAAAAATGTATTTTGATTTGCATATTATAAAAAACCCATTTAATACCTTTGTTAATATAAAATGATGACGAATCAAATTCGTAAAATAACATAGTTTTCGTCGAAAACGAGCCCAGCCCGCATATCGCACTCATAAAATGGACCTCGTAAAAGCCTCGCAGGCTGGCAGGGCCATTACATCCGCAGATGTTATCACAACATAAAACGCCAAAATTAAAACCTATAAAATTACGAGCCTTGAACATGATTTACGTCAGACACGTCGAAATAACTCCGACAAATTGCCTGTCATGTTGGACGTCGTAAAAAGGTTTTTCGATTTTAACTTTAGCCAATATGAAATTAATCAAATAGATAAAACATAAAATAACACTGTCATAAATTGTTTATATTGCAACAACAGTTTTCTTAATTAAAAAGAAACGTTTTTAGTATGTTAATTTTGAGGAAAATCATTATCCAACACAATGTTCCTTATCTTAATCCACACTAATATTATAAATGCGACAGTATGTTATGTTTAGATGTTTGTTACTAAATCACGCAAAAACAGTTGAAATTTGAAGAAAATTTGGCTAACAGTTTATTAAATGCAGATATATTATTTCGATGTTTATTACCCATGATGAATGACATATACAGGAAAATCCTTTTTATACAGGAAAAATGTTAGGTTCTTGTGGAATTTTCAAAAAACGAACTACAGCGCGTATTCATTACAAACTTTGAAAATTTCTATATAATTAATAGTAGTTACTCACTATATAAAAATCAGCTTGGTTATCGGATTTGAAACTTCTAATTTGGGTAAGGGTATCTAGGCTTTTGGGCTTTACACTCAGTGCTTTCGCTGTGGCTTAACATGTGTGGGAAATGTAGAAAATGTTTTAGCGCAACATATTCACTTAGATTCTTGAAAATATTGCAGTATATTTTCAAACGTTAAAAGTTTACTTTTGCGTATTTTTATTAAAAATTGTTAACTAAGAACTAAGCAAAATGACTGTATTGTTTACCGCAAAATTCAATAACGGTTAAACCGATTCGCTAAGTCGCGGGCAAAAGCTAGTTGCTCATATATTGTTGTCAAAGGTGTAAACTTTTTATTTTTATTTTTATATCATCCCTTAGCCTATATCCTTTTCTGAATTCCGGACAACGTGTATTCAAAATTTCATTCAAATTCAAAATAATCAATTGCGTACATTTATAAAATTAGTTATAATTGAGATAAATAATTTATAATTAGTTTATAGCCAACACTGTTCTAATGTTTTAACTAACAGATTAACCACATAAAAATAGAACATTAGTATGAAATCTGTTACAAAATTCATCAAATCCCGTTCAGAGGTTTAACAGTGAAATATCGTAAATAAGAATCCAACAGACGTAAATATTTTCGATTCTAAATTCGATTATGTATCTCTTTTCAAAGCAAAGTTTAATATTTTTCTCGGAATATTGAACTTTTCGGAATAATTTCCCGTGGTACATGTGTCCTGTGCCGCGAGCTCCGCTCAACGATGGGCACAAACTTGTGAATATTATACGACCACGAAACGACTGCATAACGACATTCATTCACAACTGGGAATGCTCAATTTACGTAGTAAATTCTGTGATATTCCACATTATTATATTTTATATACCTAGCGACTATTCAGGCGAATTCACAGTAGGTAATTATACCTATTGAGTGAATATGCTACATTTACAGAATAATAATATAAAAGCATAATAGGTCAGGGAAAAAGTTCCCCGTTCTATTTAATCTATTTTTATTTCAAAATTATTAATATCTACATACTTTTATTCTGCTTAGTAGGAAGCCGAAGGTCAGATTTTCAACTGTGCACAATATAGAATAACAAAATATGCTTTGAGTGTTACCTGTTTTGAGAATTTCAATATATTGTATCTATTTATGTAATGAAAGTACTTCATTCCTGTACAAATAAACTTCATTCCTGTCGTAATTCTTGAGATCCTTTATAATTATATTATTTTACTGAATATACCTACTCGCATTAAGTGAATATTTCGTAATGATGAACGAAATAGGTATTAAATGACGTAGTTAGTCTGAATTTTTGTTTTGTTGAGAATAGATCAGCAAACACTGCCTTGAATCAATGACAATTTACGAGTATTTATTTTTCTCTTTTATTTTATTTTTTAAATAAACTAATAGCCGGTCTTCGCACCGCGGAAGTATGAAGTATTAAAAACCATTATTAACCACTTTTTAAGAAATATTTCAATCCATTTTTACTGTCTATAAAGTTAAATTAAAAATGTGTATAAATTTCTGCTAAAGAAATTTTTATATGATTAATATTGATTGCATGAAAATTCGTTAAGTATACATTTTTTTTAAATAACTAAACGGGATTAGAACATCATGCTTTATACTTTTAAAAATAATATTCTCAAAAGCCCTTTCTCCATTGGCAAGTAAATTAGCAACTCAATATGGCCTTATTAAGTGGGCCTACTCTCGTAAGGTAAAGTTTCGTCTCTGTGGACAATGCGGTTTCTGACGACGCGTTTGAATGGCTCTTCTGTATAAAAACATTGCAGACATACTTAGGTGTACTTGAATAATCACTTTTACTTTTTAAATACTCAATTAAAAAACGACGGTGTTTGTTGTTTCAGTTAAAGAAAACGTGGAAATACAAATGTAAGAAAAAATATATAACAAAACAAAGCATTTGATCAAGAATCGCTGACCATGACCACTGAGGCACTGGCATACATTACCTACAGGCGCTGGAGCACAAAACTGCTTAACAAAGCTTAAATAAATTAATATTGATAAAGAAAAATTAAAACGATGAGACCTAAAAAAATTGTTTTTGTCTCTGAATAAGAAACCTACCATTCGTATTGAATCTTTATTGCTGAAATAGTTCCGCTGACATCAATGCCATCACTATTGTAGCATTAATGCATAATTTCTAACATCTACGCTTTTAAATTAAATTAAGATATAGAGATGACTGAACATTGTCGTTCGTGTCGTCGCCGACTGAACAAAGTCTCATTCGCGAGTTTTGAAAATGCAATATCTTTGTAGACAATAAATTGAACAGCTAATGTTAGTATAGAGTGTTATCAATACTAATAATAAATCTGTAGGGGTCGGTCATGGAGTAATTTACTTTGTTTTCAGAAATATCGTGTATATAGGCTCTATACATGATACTGAAACTAAATTGACGATTTTTAGAATTTTTTTCTGTATGTATGTATGTATGTATGTATGTATGTATGTATCTATGTAAGTATGTATGTTCCTCTATAACTCTTAAACGAATCAACTGATTTTCATGAAACTTGGTAGATAAACATTTAGACGTACGGGACACAGGATAGGCTACTTTTTTTTTCAACGCGGACGAAGTCGCGGGCGCCAACTAGTATAAAATATTTATATTATACCTACAAAATAGTTGTTGAATATAGTCAAGTGAACTAAACGGAGCCGAGGATAGATTTCAAACCGCAAGTGAGTCTCTGCTCACCCTGAAAGTGGCAAGTGGGAAACTTTCGCTTTGATGGAACGCGACCGCAAAGTCAACACATGCCAATACAAACTTACGGTGCAAGGAGTATTCATTTCCGTACAATATAATTTATCTATATATCGCTGCTTAAAAACTAAAGGGCCATAAAACAAAAAAATCCAAATATGTTTTTATTGCAAAAATGCAATCACAAGCCTTCATATTATATGTTGCAAAAAGATTTATGGTTGTGTTATTCCATATTTAGTATATTTTATCATTTTTTATATATTCAAAGGTAACTTATATGCTTATATCTCCTCTAATATTCAGTTTATTATAAAAGTACTTAAAACATTTAATGCTACTTCAAAATACGCTTCTAACGATGTATAATATGCATATATTTGATGTATAATAAGAAATAAAATTGACAAAAATAATTTTTTTTTTCGATTGGCTCTCCTACTAAAAAGAGTAATTTTGATTTGTGGCCCTTTAGTTTTTAAGCAGCGATATATATATTTTTCAAAATACTTACCCGTATATTGAGTTTTTTAGTAACTCATATAATATAACACACGCATATCTTACACTTATGTTATTTATTTAAAAAAAAATATTTACGAATTACAAAGTAAAATAAAACACGTTATAGACATACATATATAAACGCATTTATAGTGTTATAATACGAGTATTTATTAGTAAGAATTGTATTTGTATTAGTAAGTCAAAGGCTAACCTTTTACCATGTTAGCCTTAAAAATCGTAAGCAATACAAATGCCAGCTTACCTATATTTATAACATTTAAATGGATGTTATAAATCAGTACGTGCGAGCCCCACAATTGTTAACCACTGTCGATTCATCATGGCTATGTCCCCGTACATTAACTAAGTACACTCACACACAAAACGTTAAATGCAGAAATACACCTGCAAAACGTTAAATGTGTTGTGGTTTGCTTAAATATCGAATATTGGTTTCTTTTTACATGAGTTGTCATGTAAAAGAAACCAATCTTGTAAACCAATTTCAGTTTTCAAATTAATTCTTTTATGAAGTCGTAGACTCTTCTTCTTCTCTTTGGCTCCATCAAACCTTCTCCGATGAAGGTCTGTTTTCCAAAACAGGTCCGTCAAGTCCAAAGCTGTCAGATCTCATAGACTCTTAGTACCTTTTGAAGCTAAAGCACAAAGCAAAAAACTGACAGGCGTTTGAAATGAAACTTTAGCATGACTGATAATTGCAAATGTCGACTTTAAGGTGAATGTGGTAATGTTTATAAAATAAAATGAAATATTTTAAAAAGTAATAGGATACTAAGATAATAATGATTCCTTCCCTATTAATAAAAGTGAAATTAAAGAGATAATCTTTAATAATGTTCGCAATATACATAAACCTAAGTAAACAAAGCGTCTAATATGCGAAGGCAATTTAGCCATAATGACCGGAATCATAATAGAGCGTTCACCCACAAAAGTGACAAAATTAGGCTACCTGCCCAACCAAAACCGTACAATTATACTAGATGTTCAAACGAATATGTGTCTTGTCACATTCACGTAAAGTTTAAAATATATTGTATTCATTCAATATTGCTGTTATTAACTTGCGAATAACTGTACATTGTTAGTCTCTTTGCAATGGTTTCTGTTAACATTCTGTTATATACAATTATAACTAGATTTTATTATTAGTAATAATATAATTATGTTACAGATATATGTTTATGATCATTAAAAATTATCTTCAGCTTACGCAGTCGGTGCATATCCGCTGTAAAAATCTTGTACAAGACAATAAATATTAGTAAGTTCTATTGGAATAATTTTAGCTTTAATTGCAACATCGCACAAACATTTTCATAAAATAAAATAATTATTCTATATAATTATTCTCTCTCAATAATTCATTTGCTAAACAAGTCGTGCAATACAATGTGAAATAAGAAACATAGGCAGCTTATATTAACATAAACTTCGTTTTTAATAAGTTTAACAACGGGAATGAGTCAAAAGGGCAATAAAATTCAAAAAGTATCTTTTTAATTATTATTATTTATTTCTACTTTTGAATTGGACAAAGAATTTATTCAATACTAACTTGTGCCCCCGAGTTCGTGCGAGTTGAAAAATGAAAAATATAACACCGTGCAAAATATATCACTACATATTACAAACAAGTCCTCCGCCGCGTCTGTGTCTGTCTGTCTGTTCGCGATAAACTCAAAAACTAGTGCACCGATTTTCGTGCTGTTCTCACCAATGGATAGAGTGGTTCTCGAGGAAGGTTTTAGTATATAATTCACAAAGTTACGCGGGCAAAGTTGCGGGCAGCAGCTAGTGACTAATATAGGGCCTCGCATCTTTACCATTGTGACGATGGTGGCTCTGCCACTGTGATGGATGACAGTGACGCCTCCACATTTGTTTAATATTTTTAGACGATTCTTATACTTCATCATTCAGTTTATTAGTAGTGAGTGCTATTTTCATGCCTATTAGGTACACTTGTTTTTTCGACATGTTCTGATGAATAAACGTCGAAAAATACTTTGTCTAGAAGTCCTGATCAATTTTATTATATTTTACTTCGAGTTTCTTGGTACTACGATACCCACTCGGTTACATGATAGCAGTTTAACTTGTATCGTGATACACTTTTCTTAACTCAGTATTTTATTCTTACTATCGGAGTCACGTTCTGCGCGCTGTCCGTGTTTATTTCGAGTTGAGCTTATTTCATTCGAACCTGTATCTTGTGATTGTGCTGACTTGAGAATTAAATCGATAAAATATAATAACGATAAAAGTTTTGGTTAGCAGATTAATTAATGCAATTGCAATCCCTTCTGACAATTTAAGCATATGTTTAAATTATAAAATCATCATCAACATAGGACTCCCCCATAATTTTCCAATAGCGGACCTATCACATTATCTATATTACCTATCATATCGCTACGGCTATCCAGCGCGAGGAGCGCTACGCTACCTGTCAGAATCTTGGCGTACCCGAAAGTGGAGGTACGCGGGCCATCTCCCGAGATGGCCCGCGTACCTCCACTTTCGGGTAAGTCCCCCGGGACTTAACGACGGGAGGCAGTCTCCCCGAAGACTACCGTTAGCGTCTAAGCCTACAATAATCAATAATGCAACAAAGACCAAAATAATTCAATTCCCTGAAAGCCAGTTTCGGCAGTAACATAACACGAATACTAACGATTTCATTGGTCTGCTTTGAAGACTAATTATACAGCAGTAAGGTTTTATAATCTCCTAACTGTTTTTTGCTTCTGTTAGTGCATAACGGCCAAGTAGCGTGCAATGAGTGGCCAGTTGAACGCTGATATAATTTCACCGTAGAACGGAGTGACACAGAAGCTTTGATATAATGCTCAACTAAATAACGCGGACATCTACACCACCACCCACCCGAGCTCAGTTTTAACACCCTACCCTCGAATGCTGCCAGATTAATGGGTCACATGCTTCAATGTCGTTTGCCGTTGCGAATTACGCAAAAATATGATAAACAAAATATAAATTCTCTTCAATTCCAACGAACTTCCTCTAAAAGCCTTTAAAGTTGTACCTTTTTTTTTTCATTATAATTTAAAAAAATACGCTTTATAAATTCAACTACCCTTCTAGTGGAAAGCTACGGTTCTGAAAATAAATTAGCGTTCTGAAATTTAATTTAATTTTTTGGATGTTTATAACAATAACAGACTCTTGTTATTTCATTATAAAGATTATTTTCGATTCCATTATCCATTTCCACGAAAATATTTTTTTTAGTATTAACTTTATGGATATATGTAGGTATATGTAGGTATCTAATAAGAAGTACTATTATTATACTTTATTAGCCGTTGCACGCGACTTCGTCCGCGTAACTTTATAAAATATAGTCTATGTTACTCGCTGATAATGTAACTATAGATGAAAGAATTTTTAAAATCGATTCAGTAGTTTCGGAGCCTACTCAATGCAAACAAACAAAAAAACAAACAAATCTTTCCTCTTTATAATATTAGTATAGATACTCGTATGTAGAGGTTTCATTGATTGATGTCATTAAAATCAGCGCCAATTTATAGCGCTGATTCAATATATATTTAAATAAGGGCCTCTTTCACGAACCACAAGTAAAGTGTTGATTACTTACTTTTAGAAATCATTTTCTGTTATATTGAATCATGGACTCGGTTTACTGCATCATTCGATAGCCGATTTTTTTATTATTATTTTCTATTTAATGTTTGGGACGTTTACCGTACAAACATAGGTATATCAGCTAAATTATTCCCGGTTACCGGTGACTTTAAATGACAGTTTAGCCTAATTGACGTTTGTGAAATAGGCGCTAAATCAATTAATTAGTACGAGACAAACGATAAAACTTCGATAATATGAACCATTTTGTTCTGTGATTAAACCACCGTAGATTTTCTTCGGGCATTCGAAACGATTTGAATCAACGCCAGACCAATATTCAGCGGAGCGACAAATCAGCACTTCGATATTGCCTCCATTTGGGTATCCACCTCACCTATATGGAAAATGTGATTTTACACGGCGCCCGTTTCGATGTAACGCACACACACCCAGAAATATTTAATATTTACGACATTCACGGCTTTCGAGTCTCAAAATTCCGTGGAAAATCCAATTAAACGGCCAATTCGAACTTCCTAATAGGCCATTAATCGACTTTCCCTCACCATTAAGCGACTTATCGATTATAGAAAATATCGCTTTGCCAACAACTGTTGCGGACCAATTTCCCGCTTCAATTTCAACAGAATCACAAGAATTTTCTTCACTATTCGGTAAAGGAGCAAGTTTTCTAATTCTATTTTTAATAATATTGTTAATACACCAGATAAAACTTTTATTTTAAGGCATTGAGGTCCAAAATTCCGCAGTGCCTTATATCCAAAATCCATAGGTCTTGGGATTGTGGCAATGAGCTTTGGGCACGCCGAATTAGGTACTTTAAATAATAAAGAAGTCAATAAGAAGAAAAGTTTATATAAGAATAAGTTTCACTTAAGTAAATAGAATACAATATCTTCACAGATATTAATCAGAATATTACTAGTGCAATAAGCTACCATCAAAAATTAACTGTTCCTGCCCGAGTTGAATTCCAGTTAATCCCGTAGGAGCTTGGGACAAAGGATTCAGACGTAGTTCTCTAACTAGCGCACTAAACGCGAAGTTACGAATTTAATAAAGAGTGCATAGTCTAAGCTTCCAGGGGACAATTTATAGGACTTTGCTCAGTGTTCTAGGATTGTGATAATTTAGCTTACATCGCCTAAAAAGAATCGGAAAACCTACATCTTTATAAATATATTTGTTCTGTGCGTGTGTATGTCACTGAATTCCTCCTAAACGGCTGGACCGATTTTAATTCTGTCTTCACTTATGGATAGAGGGATAATCAAGAATGGTTTGTATGTAAAAAAAATTGTTCGCGGAAGAAGTCGCGGGCACCCACTAGTATAAAAATAAATTTCTTTTAAGTGATTTTTTTTTTTAATATTATAAAAAAAAGAATTTTTAATATCACCTAACCGTGCCCGCGATTTCGTACGAGCTGTATTTATTATTTTACTAGCTGGTTCCCGCGACTTCGTCCGCGTTGAAAAAGAAAAAAGTAGCCTATCCTGTGTCCTGTACGTCTAAATGTTTATCTACAAAGTTTCATGAAAATCAGTTAGTTCGTTATAGAGTTATGGAGGAACATACATACATACATACATACATACAATACCTACACTTACAGATTTATTATTAGTATTGATTGATAAATAGGTATAATGAAAGCCTGCTGAAGAATTACTCAATTATTTAAGTAGGTACTATAGCAATAGCTTGAGGCTTCGCCCGCAAAATCTGTTTAAAAATATACAGAAATAATAATAATCATACCCTTTTTACGAGCGCTCTTATATTAATTTATTCCGGAATAAAATTCAAAAAATATATCTATAAAGAGTATAATGTGTTTTGATTAAGATCATGTTAACAATCAATGTTAATTATTATAATATCACAATCTCTATTAATATTACAGAGGGCGAGCTGCTCTGTAATATTAATAAACACCGAATTATCCAAGTAATAAAGGAATACTATTGTAATAAACACAGAGATATGACCAAACCCTTTGTTGGATTGGTCTAAGATCTGAAATTAGAAAAATATACCCTCATTATGTTATTTAATGATGACAAAGATTATCTAGTAGATGATAGTGTATTATGATTTGCAGATAAATATTGCATCGCTAATCCCTGGCCCGGGTGGCTAGTATATTATACATTTATATTTTGTTTGTGTCCAGTGTCCACCATCATTATATAATAATTTAAATACTTAATAAATATTTTCATATCAATGCTAAACATAGATTCGTTAAATCGATTCAATTCGGCAGGTTTTCGTGACCGGTCATGAATATCGAAATTGGCATAAGCGGCTTAGAATGGACCCAATCTAAAGCGAACTGCATTAATGTGAGAACATTCAACAATATCTAGATCTTCTATAGTAACACCGTCAATTTTCCTTCTATGTGTAGACTATGTTTTAGAAAATAATTTGTAACTATTATAAATTTCATTTTAGTCTCAATGTCTCAATTAACAGACTTCAGAGTGAGAAAGAGTAAATTTTTTAATTACTTACTTTTGTACGCGACTGTACACATTCTTTATATATATTTTTTTATGTTAAGATGGCCAAACACATGATGGTAGGTGGCAACTGTCTCCTATTATAACACAAGCAACGCCCAAGTGCATCCAATTAATGTTGCATCCATGCATCCATGCATCCATGTATCCATGTACCCATGTACCCATGTACCCATGTACCCATCTACCCATGTACCCATGTACCCATGTACCCATGTACCCATGTACCCATGTACCCATGTACCCATGTACCCATGTACCCATGTATCCATGTATCCATGTATCCATGTATCCATGTATCCCTGTATCCGTGTATCCGTGTATCCATGTATCCATGTATCCACGTATCCACGTATCCACATATCCGTGTATCTGTGTATCCGTGTATCCGTGAATCTGTGTATCCATGTATCCATGTATCCATGTATCCATGTATCCATGTATCCATGTATCCATGTATCCATGTATCCATGTATCCATGTATCCATGTATCCATGTATCCATGTATCCATGTATCCATGTATCCATGTATCCATGTATCCATGTATCCACGTATCCACGTATCCATGCATCCACGTATCCATGCATCCATGTATACATGCATCCATGCATCCATGTATCCATGCATCCATGTATCCATGTATCCATGCATCCATGTATCCATGCATCCACGTATCCATGCATCCACGTATCCATGCATCCACGTATCCATGCATCCATGCATCCATGTATACATGCATCCATGTATCCATGCATCCATGTATCCATGTATCCATGTATCCATGTATCCATGTATCCATGTATCCATGTATCCATGTATCCATGTATCCATGTATCCATGTATCCATGTATCCATGTATCCATGTATCCATGTATCCATGTATCCATGTATCCATGTATCCATGTATCCATGTATCCATGTATCCATGTATCCATGTATCCATGTATCCATGTATCCATGTATCCATGTATCCATGTATCCATGTATCCATGTATCCATGTATCCATGTATCCATGTATCCATGTGTCCATGTGTCCATGTGTCCATGTGTCCATGTGTCCATGTGTCCATGTGTCCATGTGTCCATGTGTCCATGTGTCCATGTATCCATGTATCCATGTATCCATGTATCCATGTATCCATGTATCCATGTATCCATGTATCCATGTATCCATGTATCCATGTATCCATGTATCCATGTATCCATGTATCCATGTATCCATGTATCCATGTATCCATGTATCCATGCATCCACGTATCCATGCATCCATGTATCCATGCATCCATGTATACATGCATCCATGTTCCAATTAATAGTAATCCTTTAATAGTAGTATTAAAGATAAGGGATTGGGAAGGGATACTCGCTCACCGAAACAGCACATATTTCGGGGTGGTTTTCGGTAAGGGTTGTTACTGCCACTAGACGCACGCGGCACGCAGTGTGCCTTGCCACTTCTTCAGACCAAATGTCCGACCAAAGCCGGCAATTTAAAAAATTAAATTTAAAATCTCACTTTACTAAATAAAAACACAATGTAATGAATTACTCGTATGTAAATTTAATTTAAGCAAACGTAACATAAAATAATAAAACTAAATATTAGCATACAAGACTTCGGCTCTCTCCATAATTACACTCTTAGATTCGGGAAAGAAAGACAGAAGATCGTTCCAAGAGTCCAGAGTCAGAGACAAGATATTTACCTGCAAAAGTAATACACAGAAATAGTAGGCGATATATATTTAAATCATTAAAATAATTTAAATATACAAATGTATTTGTGATTTGCTGGATGTTTAGTAGTGAAAAATGTAACTGAGGAAAACGTAAATGAAATAAAAATATTGTTTCTTCTACAAACAATGCTTTTTAAGGTAATATTTAGATTGACGCCTGCAAAAGACTTTTGGAATAGGAATGGAATGGTTATTATAGACTAGCGTTTTTGATTATTTTTCTTAAATCTTCATTCTTATGAAAATCAATGGATAGTATTTTTTTGTTTAAGTTTTTTTAGTAAAGGATCATTAGACATTGATCTATAAAATTCATTATTTTAGTTCTCAAATACTAACTTTATACATAAATTGCAATTATATCAAGTAGATGTCCTTGCCACTACTAAGAATTACTATCAAATGTCTTTACAAAGAAAAAGTTTATTGATCAATCGTACAGACGGCCGGAAAAGAAATTATGAATGAGGCATCATTTTCTTTTTTTTTTTAAACGTGGAAATATCTCTCGCACTTACCTTAGTTTCTGCTCTGTATGAGAACCTATGTAAAAGTCCTTTAGTCATGCCCTGTAATATGCCGAAAACATCTCCAGGCCCTAGCAGTTCATATGTAACTTCGGTTAAGTCCGATCGAACGGACACGACGGCAACTGTTCCGAAATAAACCCAAAACATTTTAGGCTCGCTGTCATTTTCAACGGCTATGTAATTTCCTGGAATGTTCATATTATTACCAAGGAATCTTGCTACTAGGTTAAAAAACATATCCTTTGAATAAATTTAATACAATTGTAACTACATTCATTCATAACAATATTATTTTTTTTACCAGGAAAGTACACATTGTATTCAAGTAAAGCAGAAAGCTGTCGCAGAAATGATTGTCCTGTATCAGCAAACAGAAAACAGTTCCTCAAATGGTGACCAAACATTGCGGACATGAGATCGCATCGTCTCACATAGGGCGTCTGCGCAAGTAATGCTGGAAGCTAATACAAAGTTTTGCATGTATGTACTCGTAATTATAAGAAGACAGTGTCTTAACACTTATGAGAATGTCTCGAAACAAACTTATTGTACCTGCCGGCCGCGTTCTGATACCCAGAGCTGTCTTATATACTTGCGAAGTTTCTTTAATTGGTAACCTGAAATTATTTTATAGAATTTAACTCGTTTTTTATCCATCTAATATAGAATTAGTTAACAAATAACAGAATGAAAGTAAGGAATCGGCAAGGATCGGTAAAGTAAGGGATATGAGTATACACAATAATAAACCCAATAAAAAAATAAAGAAACGCCTGTTCCATTTACGCACTTGACAATCCTTGATTCTTCAATACGTCTATTAATTGGTTCGTCTTTTTCTCATAATTGACGAGAGCATTTTGCGACGAGTACGCAACTTGCACCGACGTCGCTATTATAATTGAGGCTAAAATTTTACCAAAAAGTAGACAAATAGCTAGAATAGTGGTAGCATATGTATCGTCAATGATGAATTCATCTCCACCACTTGCCGATAGTTCGGAGACTACTACATAAAAAGATGTCGTGTAATCCCATAGTTGAGGAGTGGTGTCTCTGTAAATGATATACGTTTAATTTACTATGATAAGTAATCAATCACTGTGAAATATTCAAAGTTGTGAAGCGTAACTGAATTGCAATCAGGATTATTCCAATATATTTCAAAATTTAAAACTGATGGTCGCTTGATGGTAGGTGGCTACCGTCGCCTGTGGCACAAGCTACGCAAAAAAATATTATCTAAATATTTTGGGTTCGATGGGTTGTGGGTTCAAGTATCGAAATCAATTTTAACTTTTTTGAAAATGATAAAACCAAGCAAGAGGGAGAAAAAATATTAGTATTGATCAGAAAATTGAAACGTACTCATCGATAAGGTGCAGCTTGACAGTGCGGATTATGCTCACAGGGGTGATAAGAATTGACGACAACAACCAAACGCAAGTAAATGTATGAAACATTAATATTACAACAAATATGGTCATCGCTGACTGTAAATAAATTTATTACAAGTAAATAAGTAATATATATAAAATAAAAAGTAGTTCGTAAATAGTTAATTTTTTTTTAAATATAGTGACCCGCCCCCGGCTCCGCACGAATGCATTTTTTTCTGCAAATTGTATTATATTAACTCTTTATAACATTAAAGTAAAACCATATAAAATCCGTAAGTGATTTTGATATGATTCCATAATAGAAGTTAGCAGAGCGGCGGAGAAGCGGACAGCGACTTTATTTTATAACTAGCTGGTGCCTGCGACTTCGTCCGCGTTCAAAATGTTATATAGCCTTAAGCCTTCTTCGATAAATGGGCTATTCAACACAAAAATATTTTTTTAATTCGAACTAGTAGTTTCTGAGATAAACGCATTCAACCAAACTAACTCTTCAACTTTATAACATTAGTATAGATATGTACGAGTAATATACATAATATCATAATACGAGTATAATATACATATTAGATTAAGATTTAATGTTTTAGGTGGACAGACAGGCAGACGGTCAACTTGATGGTGGCTACCGTTGCCTATAACACAAGCAACGCAATAGATGCTGCAACTGCGCTGCCATAGACGGATTGAAGTGATTAGGTAATGTTACCTGCAATGACGTTATATTATTCGTGAGTTGCGACGATGTAATCGAATTGAATTCCCATAAGTATTTGAGTCTAAATAATTTATTAATTCTCCAAAAATGCATTACAGTTGCTGGTTCCCTGAAAATATTTAAGTGTTTTGTAAATACATTCACAGATTTCGTGAAACTACCGCTTTTATTACTTTACTAGCTGTCGCCCGCGACTTCGTCCGCGTTGAAAAAGAAAAAAGTAGCCTATCCTGTGTCCCGTACGTCTAAATCTTTATCTACCAAGTTTCATGAAAATCAGTTAATTCGTTTTAGATACATACATACATACAGAAAAAAATTCTAAAAATGGTCAATTTAGTTTCAGTATCACGTATAGAGCCTATAAACACGATATCTCTGAAAACAAAGTAAATTACTCCATGACCGACCCTTACAGATTTATTATTAGTATTGATTATAAAACAAAGTCCGCCGCCGCGTCTGTCTGTTTGCAATAAACTCAAAAACTACTGTACCGATTTTTATGCTGTTTTCACCTATGGATAGAGTGGTTCTCGAGGAAGGTTTTAGTATATAATTCACAAAGTTACGCGGGCGAAGTCGCGGCCAGCAGCGAGTGTCGATACAAAAAGATAAAAGATTTAATAAAAAATAAAATTTACTATTAATTATTAATCACAAAATATTTTTGAACTTTTTTTTTTTTCATTAATAATACCACAGTATATAACACTTGAAAAAGTGAATAACTTTCTCTGTTATCTTTGCACGGCTAAACCACTGAACCGGATATTTAATGAAACTTGAAACTTGGGAAAGACATTGACCCTTGGGCTCCTTTTGTTTTTACACCTTCTGATTCCTTTTATTTTTATAATAAAAAATAGGGATATCAGGGATTCCTTAAATGGGGTATAGATGTTAAATAAGTAGTAATTTAGTATAAGTTTTTCGATTTTTTTTTATTAATACCGTGAAATGGTCCTTTGCTCCAATATTTGCTCCAAAAAAAGGGAATTATGAATATTGTTCACACTATTAATTATGAAATATACTCATATGTATTAATTTAAATAATAATATGTTATCTAACATATTTTTAAAGTTAAATCAACGTAATGAAGTTGCACCGATTTGGACATATTAAGCGATAAAACATTTAAAAGAATTGGAGCATAATTAACCCTATAGGAGCAAAGTAGGAACATTTTACCGGTAACTAATTTGTAAATTCGTAAAAAAATTTGTAAAAAATAGCCATTATATTTTATTTTTATTTCCTTCCCCTACAGTATTCCCTGTAATAGATGAAAATCTGTTTGCGCTGTTGAGTTACAATTTTTAAGATAATATAATGTGTATATTCCTTTATATTCGCTATAGAATTAGCATATACATATACATGGGTACTCTTATATGTGAAGTAAAGACATAATTTATGTATTGATAATAATCTTGCTTTCCATTACTATTAATATTTATTAAAAATATTTATAAAATATTAATATTTTTTTAGGTTTTTGGGTTTAACCTTCAAAACTGACAAAATAAAACTTAAATAATAACGTAAAATTTGTATTTATCCTTTTAATTAAGCCTTGAAATCCCTCATAAATTCATATCATATTGACATTAATGATGACGTAAAAAAATGTAATATTTTTTTAAAAACCTCTTAAATGTATCATAATTAGAATTAAGAAATACGGAGAGCGAGTTTTTATATGACAAACATAATTCTTTTTAATTAAATGAAAAATATTTCAGTGAAAATTGCTTACGGAAAACAAAAAGCGAAAAACTCCAGGGGAAAGTTAACCAGTATATCTGTCCAAACGCGCAGTTTACTCTTGAAATATTCGCCCCTACATCTGGCTGGTTCGCCGATGTAACAACCACGCTTATTTACGTAACCCTGTAATGAACGTGTAATTCGAAAAAAGAATTTTAGTTAAAATTTATGCATTTTCTGAAAATGTTTATTACTTACTAGCTCTGTACTCGCGTTGGCTTTGGAAAGTGTAATTTTGTGAGAGGGCAATTTTAATTTACATTTCATGCATAAGGTAATTAAGAGACGTGCGGCGAGGTCAAAAAGTATTTTCTGGTAACGCTTCCGCCAAGCATTATAAATTTTCTATACTACTTAGACGCGAAGCCCACACAAGAGTCGCGTCGCGTCGCGACGAGGAACGGGCGCATAAGCGGCGCGCCGCCTCTAGCTTTCCTATAGAAATCAATGGTTGTGCGCCCACATACAGGAGAGGCGGCGGCGAGGCGAGACGAGGCGAGGCGAGGCGCGAAGTCGCGGCGCGGGCGCAAAGCGTCGCCAAGCGTCGCCGAATGGGCGCGGCATTTTGTTTGCGGCTGTGTTTAGACGTGGTCGTGTATTTATTAAATAAAAGTAAAATGTCAAAATTTATAAAAATCATCGAACTTGTTTGATGTAACCCGTGTCATTATGACCAGACACGTTCCGACTATAGCAATAGAAACAAACAGGACCAAAAACGAGGTGAAATAGCGCAACAATTAAACGAAACTGGTAAGTGATTTCTTGGTAAGTGAAGTTGACTGTGTAAAGAAAGCATAGCCGCCTCCGCCGCAACTCTTCACGCCTCGTCTACGCCGCGACGATTTTTCATGTGGGCGTAGCGCCTTACACTTCTAAAGTTCCGAAACTTAAAGAATTTTCAATTTAGTTTGAGAGGAAATAAGCGAACAAACAGATATGAGTGAATGACGACTTTGTTTTTAACCCACGACGCCCGACACAAAAGATGGACCACAAAAGAGGATGTGTGTAATCGTAGCTCCTCAACAGATCGTAATCCTTAATCGAGATCTTTTTGGTTTGAAAGCTCATGGATCAGGTATAGCGTGTTTGGGCTCATTAGTATGGTATCAATAGAATGTCAGGGGTTAGTTCATAATTTTTAATAGCTTGTTGTTACGATTGAACAAAATATATAATAGTTATGTCAAAAATAAATATTGCCTAATTTTTAAAGGAATCTAATGTAAAGTATTTTAAATATAGTAAAGTACCTGATGTATCCTGATATAAATTTTGACGTAGAATATTATATCAAAAATAGTATGGAACCAACTGAACACGTAGCAATTATTTAATGTCACCAATTCATAAGAAACGAGTACGTAATTAGCTACGGCCATGATACATACAAAGTAGCCAAAAATCTGAAAAAAAAAGCAATAGAAAAAATATAATCACTTATGTATTGCTAGAGAAAAAAAAAATTAAAAATGAGAGGTGTAAATATTTCAAAAAAACTTACAGATTTTTTTTTTACTTATGAAAGATTTTATGATTTTGTAAAATTAAAAAAAACCGAGTATTCAACACTAGCTGTTGCCCGCGACTTCGTTCGCATAATTTTATAATGAAATAACCTATGTTACTCGCTGATACTATAGGTGAAAGAATTTTAAAAAACGGTCCCTCAGTTTTTGATTTTACATACAAATACAAACATACAAATCTTCTCTCTTTATAATATTAGAATGAATCTCACCTGAAACAACCATGTGCCGGGTCTGAACAGATTGTACGGATGTATTTCATTATGTAATGTGAGCTGACTTGCAGCCGATTTACTTTGACTTATGTTGGACTGAGAGTTTCGCAGTGATAAGGAAATGGCAGCGCCTGAACAAACACACACTTTATTGTTTTAACGTTAATTATTATACATTTGGTTAACACTAATAATATTGTACGAATTATCTTGATTCCTTACGTATTATTGTAATGCCAAATTATTTTAATTTAAATTTAATAATAAATAGTTCGGTATAGTACGTTCCTTTCCCTATTTATAGGTATTATGTATACCTAGAGCTGGCCATTACCTCGGGCAACAGATTAGCATTGCCATACAACGAGATAATGCAGCCAGCATGCATGGGACTTTGCCTAGAAGACCGAAGCTTTTTATGATTTAATATGTAAATATTATATAACTTAGAACTAAATGAAACATTATATTGGTAAAAAATTTGCATATTAATAATTAAGCTTAATTAGTTTGCTACTAGCGGGGTGCAAATTTTAAAGGTAAGAAAATATATATGGTCCAGTATCCCTCAAGGGATTTTTTTTCTGATTACTAACAGGCTGAACCTTCGTGAGTAACTTCAGTCTGCCGAGACGAATAACTTTTTCCTCTGCGAGTAACTTTAGAGGTAGCTAAAGGAGTTAGCAGCCGTAAAAAACTTCCAAGCGTAGGATTGGGAAAACGTATCACTCAATTTGTAGGACTATGCCACCATTTTATTATACAAATGTTTACTAAGCTGCAGACAAAAAATCAGCTGGTTAGTAATAATTTTTATGACTTCATTATTATGATTTATTGGGAGTGGTTTTTTTGGGAGGGATAATACTAATAATAAAATGGCCGCATAGTCCTACAAATTGAGTGGTACGTTTTCCCAGTCCTACGCTTGGAAGTTTTTTACGGTTGCTAACTCCTTTAGCTACCTCTATCGAGAATTTTCGCAGAGGAAAAAGTTCTTCGTCTCGGCAAACTGAAGCTACTCACGAAGATTCAGCCTCTTAGTAATCAGAAAAAAAATCCTTTGAGGGATACTGGACTAATACTAAAACATGACAACTGCTTTTTACGCTATTACTTTATGATAAAATAAAATAATTATCAAAGTAGTTACTTGATTCATAAAATCTCCCTGAGCCACTCCTGGAATCATTCATAGATGGCACGGAACGCAATTCGTCTCCAGAATTATCTGCAGATACATCATCTACACTAAAAATTATTATATAGTCTAATATAGTCAAGATGATAAATTAAAATAAATAAATCAGACCGGATGATGAATCTTCAGAAGCATTCGTGTCCATTGATATCGGTAAAACGTAGTCTTTCGACATTTGAATTGCCTTATTGAGAGGTTCCTTAAGTTTTGGATAGTATTTGATCAGATTAAAAAAATCTTGACTTGGTATAACCAACAAATCTAAACTTCGACTAGCATATACAGCAACTTCAGAGCGAGACTTTGACTGAAATAGAAGTCTTTAAATATTATTTCATGTAATCTTTTTTTCCAGTTAGGTCTGAAAATAATTCAGTTAGATAAATAGACGAAGTTTATATGGCGTATCATGACGGAAAGGGGAAAACAGCTACTATGTTCACAGTTCAATGTGCGTGGGACGTTTTACAAGCATTCAACAACTTTAACCACGACTTTATGAATAATAGCAAAATTAAGGTGACCTCTAAACTAGTAAACGTTCTGCCGATCATATAATACATATAATAGATCAGATATATCGCTGCTTAAAAACTAAAGTGCCATAAAACAAAAAAATCCAAAAATGTTTTTATTGCAAAAATACAATCACAATCCTTCATATTGTATGTTGCAAAAAGACTTATGGTTGTTTTATTCCATATTTAGTATATTTTGATGATTTTTTATATATTCAAAAGTAACTTATATGCTTATATCTCTTCTAGTATTCAGTTTATTATAAAAGTACTTAAAACATTATATGCTACTTAAAAATGCACTTCTAACGATGTATAATATGCATATATTTGATATATATCTAATAAGAAAAAAAATAAACAAAAAATAATTTAATTTTTTCGATTAGCTCTCCTGTAAAAAGTGTAATTTTGATTTGTGGCCCTTTAGTTTTAAGCAGCGTTATATTATGTACCTACATTCTCTGAATACTTGCATTCGGAAATGAATATAATGCGTTTATATAAACAAGTTGGTTATTATACTTATCTAAGCTATTCTATACTAATACTAGTGGGTGCCCGCGACTTTGTCCTTGACCAATTTTTTTTACCATCCCTAATTATCCCTCCATTCATAAGAACAGAAGAGTTTGTTTGGTTGAACGCGTTAATCTCAGGAACTACTGGTTCGAATTGAAAAGTTCTTTTTGTGTTGGATAGTCCATTTATCGAGAAAGGCTTTAGGCTATATACCATTTTTAATGCGAACGAAGTCGCGGGCAACAGCTAGTTATTTATATTATTTTTTTACATTATATTCGATACCAAAATTAGGAAGTGAAAACATTTGATTTATAATAAACTAAATGGTCTATATAAACGGTAGTTGAATGTACTAAATAATTTTATATAAAAAGTGCATAATTTTTTTTTATATATATTTTTGTTTCACATAGGTAAACAGTCATATGATTCGCGAAAGCGGAAGTAAATAAGTATGTGGCGTATATTTTTTGTGTTTTGTAGATACTGTAGAACTGAGATTTATATTATCATAAAATAAATTGATAAATATATAATATTATCATAAAATAAATTAAGGATACTTTTTATAAAATTTAATTATGAGACAACAAGAAATTGTATACACTCACACCAGAAAAGTTACCGAACATTCCTCCTGGACCCATACAAGTTATCATTTCGTTGTAAGAACTTAAAACATCGACCTTGAAAAAATAATAAGATATTTCAATTTATTTTCCATTTTATTACGGAAAAAATACAAAAACAAAAAATACACCTTTCCCTTGTAAATAATGTAGATATAGGGTTGTACATCCTTGTATTGAATCACGGTTTCTCCCTTTAGAAAATACATCTCGTGCAGGTGTCGAGTGATGACCCTAATGAAAGACCGTTCTACTTTTCCGAAAAGGGGCACTTCACGTAAAGACCTCTCATACATGAACACTAAGGTGTCTTCCATTAAAACAGAGTTTAAACGGCGACAGATTCGCTGTAAAAAAAACGTAAGATTATAAATTCTTGGGAAAAGCAATTGAGAAATATAACAAAATAAAAGTTTTTCTAATTATTGCTTTAAATATTGAAATTTTGATTTATTTATTATTATTTTTTTTATTTCAATTTATTCATTTCATTCATAACAGTTTGAAAAGTTCAACTTCAGCGCAGCTACCAAACTTCACAGGATTACCCGCTAGACTAATCTGAAGATTGTCTGAAAGTTTCATCAAAATCGGTTCAGCGGTTTAGGAGTCCATAGGGAACATACACACACACACACACACACACATCGCCTTTTATATGTATATTAGAAAAAAGAAAGAAAATTACGTGTCAAATAAAACTACTGAGCTCCTAAACTACTGAACCTATTTTGATAAAATTCCGTAACTATGCGTAATTTGGTCCAACTTAAAAGATGGGATAGTTTTTATTTTGAACGCAAGCGTGTTTGTTTTCGCCAAAAAGGAGCCCTTTCGACTTGGCTCCAACCTTCCGAGGTGCATCTGTACCTGTCGCCAATGATCTCGAATTTCTTGGCATAAGGTTGAGCTCTAATCGCAACTTCGGCACATCTATTGAGTCCAAAGCCCAAACAGCAGCCAAAAAGCTGGGCATCCTAAACAAGGTGAAGCGATACTTTACGACTGGCGATAAGGCACAAGTCCGATCATGCATGGAGTATTGCTCCCACCTCTGGGATGGCTCAGTCAAACACCAACTTGACGCACTAGACTCGGTGGAACGCAGAGCTAGAAGACTCATAGACAGTACTCTTTTAAAATCTAAAGTGCAGAGCCTGGCACATAGACGCAAAATTGCCAGTCTATGTGTCTTTTATATAAGATGTACTTCGGAGAGTGTGCTCAGGAGTTGCATGAGCTCATACCACCTTCCCCTTTCTTCCATCGGGCATACAGACGTACGGCTGGTTACCATCCTCATCTTGTCGAAATCCCTCCTTTTAGGATCGAGCGCTTTGAAACATCCTTTATAATGTGCACTGCCAAAGTTTGGAACTCCCTGGCGACGTGTGTATTTCCGAGCCTATATAAGCCTAATCTTTTCAAAGTTCGAGTGAATAGGCATCTTCTGGGTGAGCTCGCTCCATCTTAGGCCTCATCCTTGCTACTCAGCTGGTTGTTGGCCAAGAGCAAACCCATCTCTAATAATAAAAAAAGCCCATGCGAACCCGAAAGCTGTCAACTAGTATAATTTTCTTAACTTTCCCTAAAGAAATACGAAATTTGTTTATGTTCTTATAAACAAGTTTAGTTCGAAAAAACACACATTGTCTCTCGTCATATCTCAACTCACATTTACATGAAAAGATGTGAAAAAGTTACACTAACTTGTGGGTTATTTCCATTAGTCCTTTTCCAAACGTATTCGAAGTACTCCAATGTTTTTGCAGAGAGCGCCGGCTCTACGTTTTCTTGGTACAGAAAATTTGCCAAATCTGTTATTTTTTCCTATAAACGCAGAATAACTAAGCTCATTAAAACTTATGTAATCTACCATACAGTATATATTTTTAACGACAAAAGTTTGGCTATTACGAATTACTTTACTACAGTACTCGTATAAAGAATATTGTTTTCACTGAACTCTTCTTAATGGTGGCTCGTTAAAGGATGAATTCTTTGTAAATTATGACTTCCATTGAAATATTTAACAAAACTACTATTCCATTCGTACAGGTTAATATTCCATTGAAATATTAACCTGTACGAATACTTTAATTGAGATATTGATAAGATGATGCATGAGCTACCTCTTAATTCTAAATTTGAACAAATAAAAACATTTTTGCCGGTTTATTTGCAATGCGAACAAGAGAGAAGACTCGTAGTTGTTTAATGCAATTAATATACAAGAAAGAATATGCACGTATATGTGGCACTAAGAATATGCGAAATTATGAGAATTAGCAATATTTCATGATGAACGGTTAAGAGGTGGAAATCTTAACTAGGAAATAAACAAACAATCAACAACAACACGAATCAAAAATCTAGGAAGGTTTGTGTATATTAATTAGCAAAAATAATTAGATCCGTGCGAAGTATGGGGCGGACCGCTTGTTTATAATATTAGGATAATGCTTACGTTATGATCAAGTAATGATCGAGCACTAGCCGAACGAGATGAAGCGACGGATCCAAACATGAATGCGAAGTAAACAAAACCCAGCAATTGAAGGGCCATTATCATCCAAGAATCCACAGAGTTCAACGCCGCTACTGGAGTGCAACCGCAACCTGATGAATGATTAATAAATATTCTTTTTTATTTAACTCGCATGAAACACTTTTGAGGCATTGTGCTTCGGCTGCTAAGTCTTTCAATTATACCTGCAGAAGACTAGCTAGGAAGACTTAAATTATTTATTATACCGGCGCTTACCCTAATGTAGTAAAGTTAAAAAAAGGTCTTTAATTGAATTAGAGATCGAAGTATTTTTAAGTAAGTTTATCAAAGGTTGTAAAATTAAGTTTATCAGGATAAAATTAACATTCTATTTGACAATTATAAAGGTAGTACCTAAATATAGGTACTTGGGTACCTTATGTGTTTGAAATTCTTTTAATTTTGCACTTATGTATTGTACTAAAGATGGTTAATTTATTTACCGTTATATGTTTTATGAACACTCCCTTCGATTGCCCATTTATTTATTTTAAGAGTGGTTAGAGTTATCAGTCAGTTAAGTTTGAGTGTTAATGAATATATCCGTATGAGATAAAGTTACCGACGCTTCCTATAGATTCTAGATCTGCGATTCTAGCACTAAGCTAGAACGAACAACAATTTTATTGCCGAGGAGAAACCGCTCTTCAATGGATGCCACGTATCGAGAGTTATCATAGGAATCAGCAAGCTAAATATATAAAAAACTATAAAAATATAATTACCGATGATAATTTCGAAAACCCAATAAAATGTTTCGACGTACTCTCTTACTGAATCTGTAAAATAATTGTAAAACTGGTTAGTAATATGTTACTACATACGTGTATAACATATTACTAACCATAATGATAATTGTAATGATTATGATATACCTACAATATTAATGTGTTGCAATAATTGTGAAAAGTCAATAGATTATTTAACTGAAAAATTATTTTGATGGCAGACTTAAATATTACTCAACAGAATATTAATTAAATATTTTTAATAACTTCCATTTCTACTTATGACACTTAGGGTCTCTTTCATAAACTACAAGTAAAGTGTTGATTAGTTACTTTTAGAAATCATTTTCTGTTATATTGAATTGTGCACTCGGTTTACTGCATCATTCGATAGCCGATTTTTTTTTTATTATTTTCAATTAAATGTTTGGGACATTTACCGTACAAACAAAGGTATATCAGCTCCATTATCCCCGGTTACCGGTGACTTTGAATGACAGTTTGGCCTACTTGACGTTTGTGAAACAGGCGCTTATAGATACTTCAGAATTATTTCAACAATTTATGCAACAATTCCGTTTCATTGACTATGACAAATACACCAGAACTTCAATGTTAAAATTATGATTAGTTAGGTACTTACAGACAATATCGTATTTGGAACCACCCATTATAACGTTCCTGGTACAATTTACCTCAAGGAAGTAAGAGTTATTTGCTGGTGTAATAGGTGTGCACGTATTTGAAAATAGAAAAACCGTAGATAAATTAGCAATAGTTATAGCAGCCGGTAAGAATTTAATTAATATAATCACTTGGTTTGCTGACATTATATCGCCCTCCCAATATGATAAAGCACCCATTATTCTTGTTACCTAAAACATTTTTATACCTAGTTATTACTTGGTAATTAAATAATATTTTCATGTAAAATCTATTATGTTTTAGACTAAACAAAACTAGGTCCGAAAAAGAGCGGGTTTGAAAAGATGATAATGGTTACCAAACGTACGATAGTCTAACCCTTAAGGCATTCGTTGTTGTGTTGTGTAGTCAAGCAAAAAAGACACATTGTATTAATTAGTAAACAAAAACTTACTTGTAAAATTTTGTTGATCCTATAAGGGTCTGTATTAGTTTCCTCGTTAATAATCTTAAACTAAAAAGAAAAATATGTAACATTTTCAGCTAACTTGGCCATGTAAATTATGTAAGCTACAGCATGCCAATGCTAGCAAATACGAGAAAAACATACCAAATATTCGATAGGAAAAGCTGTAATAAGGTCGACGAGAAATCCGTGCTTTAAATAATGCGACATCGTGTATAGTGGATGGCTGACTAGTAAGGAACGTTCGTCATAATAACCGACATACGCCATAATCACAATATCTACATACAAGACCATGTCGATAAAATGGTTACTTATGCAAGGGATGTTACTGCCTTTTACCTGAAATCACAGTTTAGATGAAGATTTAGACCTAGGTATTTTATTGCGTCCTACATGCAAACTATGAAACAAAACTACGCTAAAGTATACTCATTCCGCTACAAGGTGGGAATCATTAGGGTAGCTGTGAATAAATTCTTGCCAACACGGTTTCGTACTCGCATAATTCCTAGTGTTACTTATGCCCTTAGGCGACAGTAGATCTATTTTGTCGTCAGGTTTTGTGTTACATAATTGGTTTAATTTGTTGTAAATAGGTTACCTCGCTAAATCTGAAATCTCCATTACTAATCTGTCACTAAATTTGTTGATGCCGCCAAAATTATTTTCATATATAGTCGTACTCACAGCAATATCGTAAGGAACAGCAAAAACATAGTACACAGCAAGCAGTATACGAAGCACGCACCAAATTTTGAGAAACATTCCGTGTGGAGTAATACTTATTGGCACAATTATGTAGCGGATATATCTAGAATTTAACGTCAGGATTTAATTACAGTATTGTTGTCCATTAAACCTGCTATGCGATTAAAAATGAAATCTCAAGGAATGTTGAACAGATATTCTTCTTTTAATTATTGTATGTAAAATGAGAAGAATTGTCTATTATTTATATTTTACAGTAACCTACAACTTTTTACAACATAGGTCTATTGCAAAGTTCTTGCACAATCATCCCCCTAGAGTTGTTTGTGACTCTAGGCTAGATAATCCTGTAAAAAGTGGACTTCAGCCTTAGGTATTGGCATGGCACTACAATCAAAGGGACCGTCAGCATGTCTGTCGAGCTTATCATAAACAAAGACATTTTCCGGGTCAATTTTAGATAAGGCAAGGAAACAGGGAATATTGCAGTAGGTTCCCCCAGTCAGCTACAATACATCCTGTTAGTGCACATACAAAATAGAGTTGACATTGATCTTAACAAAACCCTTTATGAGGCGTATTGTATAAAGACATCTTTTATTTTGTGAAGAATAAGTAGAAACAAACATTATTAACCTCATGATTCCCAACTTGTCGAATGCGTTCACGTATTCCCGACCATTTAGTAAGATGAAACTTTCTTTTATCCCTTGCTGGAAGAAAACGTCAAGTTTTCAACAAGTTCGCTAACAATACTTGCTAAAGTATTAACACGGGTATAACATTGTATTAATTCGATCTCTTTTGTTACCGTCAGTCTATTCGCCTTCACTTCCGCCTTACTTGTTAAAGGTTTTGAATTTTCATAATGTTTTGCTATATTTAAAATTAGCGGGTCGTCTAAAACCTGCAGAGAAAATGTAGTTAAGATCAAAGATTTAAATCTTTGGTTAAGATTATAAATTAATATGCAGAACACGTAGCAGACAGAAATGGTCCTCAAGCCTATGCTAAATCAATTAAAACGTTATTAAAGAAATGTTCACAGAAAAACTAACAGTAAAAATGGGAGTTTTATTTCATTGTTAATCGAGCTACTGGGAGTAAACATAACTATATTCAAAATTTATTAAAGGGTGAAATCCATGAGCCATCACTTTTCTTTGCATCAAGACTGTATTTTTGTAATTATGGTACATATTTGTCTCGTGGATGATAGGGCTATATTTTGACTTTTAAGAGCCATAAATGATCTCGTTTTGAATTCGACAAATGTAAAATTAATGTAACTTTTACAAGAATATATTCTTCCACAGAGAAACAAGTATTTTAGACACCTGCATAATTATATTGACATTGCAAATATGTTTATTGTAATATAAATTTAATAATTCCATTTTATACAGCACAGGGAATAATTGTACACGGTAGCAGTACGACAACAAGAAACGTACCTGGTTAATGATGTCGGCGACGTCAGGGAATATGTTCCAGGATTGCACAAGCGTGCTAAACTCGACGTGAAGTAGCACGCAATTTGTTGACGTCACTACTGTGTACACCTAGCAAATTAGCTTTGTTTTACAATGATGTGGATTAGGAATGATGATGATAAATAATATGGTAAAGAAGCGTGCCCGAGAAGACTAGCTAATTTCGAAAACTTATTATATACGAGTAATTTTGACGAGCCCATTGGATAAGTGGTTAGTTGCTTACCTCAACTCTCTGTCTTAACGATCCTAGGTTCAATTACCAACAGGTCTAACTTTGGATCTGGAAAGAGTCGCAGGGCATACTGCGTTTCGCAGTCATTTCGGCAGCCCGTGTGGCCGCAGTAACTATCCCCTTATAGAAGACCACTGTGAAATAATAGCATGTGTGCTATTGTGTACTCTTCCGCTCCTATTAATATGTGCTCGATTGTAACTTCTTACTTAATGGTAAATTTTTGAACTACTTTAAAATATAGTAACATTAAAAGAAAATACACTCGTGAACAAGAATAAAAATGGCTTGTTTCTTAATTTTAAATAAAACTTACCTTTGGCAATCCGTAAAGCATTTCCAGTAAACCAACGTTATCACCTGGACCAATTGTTTTTACTACTTTGCCCATGTGATTTAGTATATCACAATAGCCCTGTCAATCAATTACAACACATTAAAAATAATAATAACGTTCATTGCAATAAATATTGCTTTCATAATCAAACTAGAGTACAGGCTAAAAAAACGGGGTCTATCAAACCGAAAGCAGTATTGACCCAAATTTAATTTTAGTAAATCGATGGTACATTCTTACTTTCTTACATCCCTGTATCAGGTATGATTTACCATCTTTTAACATTATATTAATATAACATAATGAAATAGTGAAATAATGTCAATGACATTATTAAAATAATGTTGCTAAAAATTGTAAATCTTAGAAAAAAAATTATAGTTCCTAACCTTTTGTAAGATGTACATGTCTCGTCCAATATCAGCAGCGTGTTGAACTATCTCATTGTCCGGTAAGACTATAGTTCTGGTTTTCGAACCCACTATTTGCAGAAAATCGCGAGGACATTCCTACAAATTTTAGGTTTAAAAAAATAAATGAATTGCTTCAGGGAAACACAAGACCAGTAAATACAAAGATATGAAAGATCAATCAAATCATGTTCTTGTACTGTCATACCTGAAAGATAGGACAATACAAGAGTATCTGAACAATCTCCACACACAAAACCTCTTGTTTCATATTGTCAGACAAATTAGAGAATAGTTCTTCCGGAGAAACCGCGTGGTTGTAGTACCTTTAAAGTAAAAACAGAATAAAATTATTTTAAATAATATTTTCAGTAAATTGTGGTGTGTGACATTCCCGTTATTTTTTCATTGCATAAATTGTAAGTTAAAAATAACTATCGGGCTACCGGGATCAAAAAGGATTGTGAAGGCTAGTGGATTGCCAATTAGTAAATTGACAGATAAAAAAATGTTTTGCCATACTTTATTTTATTTTAGTTTTTATTGAACAGAAACGTTTCAAAGTAGGTAATCTTTGTTCCTTCAGATTCTCTGTAAATATATTAGATTTTATATGCGTAATACATATATAGATGTTGATAATTTCTTTCGAACCCTGTCTGTACATTAAATATTAAAAAAATATTGTATATGTTCTTACTTATGTTACCGAGTTCACATAATAAGTAATAGTAAGTACTACAAGTAGTACCGAGGTCATAAAAATGATTTTTAGAATTGTTGTCTGCTTGTCTGTGCGTTTGTGCACGCTACGAGTAATATCAGAAATGGCTTAACCGATTTGAATACGGTTTTCACTGATGTATTGATGATTACCTGGATTAATATTGGAAACTTTTAATCTTGGAAAAATGTTAAATTTCAGTAGGATTTAAAAAAAGTGCTTACAGGGTTGCGGTCACCAGCTATTTAGACATTATATCTATTGAAAACTGATTAAATATTATATAATACGCAGCCATTTTACCATTGAACGCGAAAAAAGTTCTCAACCCTACTTTTGATTTTTTCGCTAACACGATTGACAGAGAGGAAGTAAAAGAGCTCCCGCATCGATTCCTGAAAGGAAATTAAATTTATTCTTACATCGCACTCTTTGTCTATAAATATAAACCAATTTCACAAAGAGCACCTACTAACCTTGAACTTCAATTTCCGTTGCGTCGAAAGTATGTACAGGCTACATACTTTCGCTGTGAACAAATAGCTCATGTACGATCCCAATACAAACATCAAGTTTACCTGTTAAGAGATTTTTTGTTCGCAATGAACATGTTATTCCTAGTTGGTTAGAATAATCTCGTTAAAGACTAAAAAAAAATTGCAAAGTGTATTTATTATTCAAACTGTTGTCATAATTTTATAATTCATTTTTTGAAACTATTATTATTTAGGTATACTAATGTATACGGTGTAAGCATCGAAATACTACAATGGAATTTGCGTCACAAATGCCAAAGCGGCACATATAAAGAACGCCTTTGACAGAATCATGGCGGACTCTTGCCTTCACGCGTCAATTGTAAAAAGTAGTAACGATCAACTTCTACTATTTCATTTTAAACTCTAATGGGTTGACGTAAAGTCACATTTTCTTTAAATTACGTACTTATTATTATGTTTGTTTTGTTTTAAATGACAGTTCATGCTCTACGCATATATATGTCACTTTTAAATGTTCCATAAAATTCGTAGTGTTTTGTATGGCACGCGTGTTCCATGTTGTAGTAGTTTGATGGGTGTAAGCATTAATTACCAGTAACAAGTCATCAGGCCCTGGTGAAATATTGACAGATCCACTTCCAGTAAAAACTGATGTGCCGAAGTTCAGTGAGGATATAACTGGTTCCTCGTGTTTTGCTATTATAGTCGCAAAAACTTTCGTCTCAATATAAACTAGAAGCGCCATCCACGAGCCCTTTAATAATTGTGACAAAGATTATTTTTTTGTCACAATTATTAAGAAGATTATTTATTTATTATTTTCAGAGTTCTTTTGAAAATAATATAACATAATAAATGATTTCTCACCTCTTTGCACAGTTTTCTAGGACAAGCTACGAAGTATAAAAAGCATCCGGACCAATAGGACAAAATTGTAACAAATAAGGTAAACTTCACTAAACATAAAATCTGAAAATATTGTTTCCATTTATTATAATCAATCGATCAATGGTTTCAATGTTCAATTCAGATTATAACTACTAGCACAATTTTTGTATGTGTATTTGCAAACAAAACACTGTCTTAAACAAAGCTTAAGTACATTACAATACGTATCTGGTTAATAATAAAATATATGTAACATATTTTGTATTAATCTAACTAAAATCAACTGATAAGTAATGTCAAGAGAAATCATAGCCTGAAACAGCATCGAATTTCTTTCGAGACAAGCGTTTTAAGTTACAGATTCTATCAGAGATTCTTAATATGAATTAAACTTGGTCAAATTAATGTGGGAAATTCGCGTCAAAAATAATTAAATCAGATTACGAGAATTGCTTCTATATGAACTCATTGCTATAAAAAAAAAAAAAAACCAATACATGTTTTTGGGACCAAATTTCAAATAGTCTTTACACTGTTCAATAAACATAAATACTTCATAATATATAACTTAGAAACGGTCCCCTGTGCATAATTTACTGGTTCATTGAATCATATACAGAGTATAAACGAATGTTAATTGAAAGATTAACCTGATTTATGTGTGTATACTCATATGTAAGATACCACTTAAAGTGTAAGTTAGGAAGACATATTATGTACCTTAACATTACT
Source organism: Synanthedon formicaeformis (assembly GCA_945859745.1). Taxonomy (NCBI): domain Eukaryota; kingdom Metazoa; phylum Arthropoda; class Insecta; order Lepidoptera; family Sesiidae; genus Synanthedon; species Synanthedon formicaeformis. The sequence goes on from OX243964.1 coordinate 3,137,448, forward strand.
ATTAAAATTTTCTTCCCATTTGCTTATATAACTCCACAAATGCCACACTTGTAATATGGGTAATAGAGAGGCTATTTGCTTCATCACAGTCTCACCGTGAGCATCAAGAGTGTCCGTAAATATCCACATTGGAAAAACTGATAATAGGTCCAAATAAAAACCGAACGTAGACATTTTTACCTCCGCTATTTCTTTCACGGTTTCCTTTCTCTCATCCTGGTGTAATCGAATCTCATTTAGTATAAAAAAAACTAAAATCATATTTTAATCCTACACTCACTCACCGAACCACAAAAGCACACGTGCTGTTATTTCACTGTGGTCTTAATCTGTAAGGAGGTGGTGGCTGCCACCAGACGGGTTGCCTGCCACCAAAGATTTAAATCGAGAGATGCGGCATTACTAGCGAAACTGTGTTACAAAATACAACATAAGCTTTCGATTTAAATCTTTGCCTGCCACTGGGAAAAATAGTATCTCATATGTTAATACAAGTCATTTTCTATGTCATCCAGATCCCGCCAAACAATAAATGAAATTTAATATTATTTTACCAATACGAAACCAACAAATGTGTAGGTGAAGCAAGACGTAAAAATTTGTCTACATCTTTCAAATTTGTTGAAGATGTTGAGAACTGAGAACTGAGAATGTTCACGAATTGATTTACTTACTTTGTCTGGAATGGCCGTAGTGACTTGCAAATAGAGATTCAATAATAGTCCCACCATTAAAATTGTGTTTAATACTTTCACAAGATCCGATATGTCGTCGGAAAGCAGCGCGTCATACGGACATACCAAACACATGTATAATACCATAGCGAAATGAATTATATCGCACATGTGTGTCTGAAAATCGTCATTATGTGTGTCGTTCATTGAAAAAGTGAACTATCTCCTTGTAATTGAATTTTAGAGTAACGAGCTTTTTGCGAATTATAGTGTAGGAAAAAAAATATAAGCATTCATTCATTGTTTTCATCTATGGGATTTTAATGCAACTATTGGAGTTACTTCACTTTTATATTGAAAGTTATGACTAAATGTGATACCATTAGGCAAGAAAAGACGGTTTTAAAAATAGGGAGTTACATCACTTTTACAATGAACGACACATGTGTTAGTAATCTGTACAAATAAAATTTTAATAAGGTTTATCTATACTAATATATAAAATCGAAGTATCTGTTTGTTAATGTCAAAATTGTCATTTTACTTTTTACTAAAGGTATATACGATACTTATAAAAAAAAATTATTTTATTTTTGTCTATCTGTTTGTGACTACTAATTTTTTAAAACGGCTGGACCGATTTTGACGGGCTGGACTGATTTTGGCAGATAGTTGGTGTTATAAGGAGTAACTTGGACTTCTTTTGATTTAGAAAAATAAAATATTATATTTATATTTATATTTACTCGCTGTTGCGCGCGACTTCGTTTATTTTAAGTTGCGCTACGAGACATAATACAATTAATTATTGTATGCTTACAAAATTAGTGTCCGGCTCCAAAATCCATGGAAAATTAGCTCTTATACATATTGGAGGTGTATCGACCATTGTTACATTCTCCGCCAATTGATATAATTCCAAACACTCTGTAGTGAATCTTTTCTGCTTCGTATTATTGGCATCTAAAACAGTTCCAAAGAAAATATTTTAATTTTTTTTTAGAAATAGTTTTAATTGAACACGATGTTCTATGAACACATTATGATTATTAGTTTATGTACTATATATTATTTTATACAGTATATTTTATACAAAATATATTATTGGTTTAGTAGTGACAGGACACTGCTGATGGTGGAAACCACCCCCTCGTAGAAGGCCAAGACCAGATATCTAGCAGTCAATTAATTATGCAAAAATCTTGCGTTTTATTGGCAAAATGAACAAGAGAAATAAAGAACAATAGAATATTCCACAAATGTGTACATTTTCGCGTTTCTATGAAACTTTACGTGTATTCTCACAAAGTTTAAAGGAGGAAGCTTTCACTTTGTATTTGAACTTTAAAGTATCTATTCTTGTCAACGTTTCGCAGAATCGCAGAAGCTGAATATTTTAAATGTATGATGGAGGAAATGATTTTATGCATCGTAGACAGAAATTCAATATACTTATGCTAGAAATGTTAATGTGAAAACTTTATGGAAACGTTGTTCAGACGATAGAACATAGATAATATAGTATCTGTATAAACATACCATATTATACGCCCGGCGTGCGTGTTCAATATGAAAGTAGCAATTTTGTGAAAAAGTTTACCGTTTAATAACTTAATTTATTATTGTGTGTTACTAAACCAACAAATACATATTTCCTTATATTTATTAAAAAAAATTAAAATATAGAAATTTGAACAGTTATTAAAAAATCAGCCTGTGTATATAACAATTATAACACTATACTGTTATACATAAGTTCCATATACTTCTTTCTTTTCTAGCATTATTATACACTCATATATTTAGAGCATTTTGAATTTATTTGGTTTTTTTTTTTTGTTGTTTTTGAACAAGTTGTTTATAAGTCAGAAAATGAAATGCAAATTCGATTTGAAGCTATATTTATATTTTGATCCATCTAGGTGGGCCAGAAAGAGGTCAAGGTAGTTGAGATTTTTGAGATAGGGATATATTTTGAGAAAATACAGTTCATTGTTTAAAAAATCTGTAAGTTGAATAGTAACAGATTTTTAAATCGATGAACTCGACTATTTGTCTAAAAGACAAAAACCTTTAGACTTTTATCTTTGTCTACACTTTTGTCCAAAGGAACTTTTAGACAAATTGTGAATCTAACTCGGTCATTTAATTAATGGTATTTTCTTTGATTACATTTTTTTATTATGTTAAAGGTCTCTTTCACCATATCGCTAAGTAGGCTAACTGTCATTTAAAGTCACCGGTAACCGGGAATAATTGAGCTGATATAACTTTGTCTGTACAGAGTCTGTCCCAAACATTAAAAAGAAAATAATAAAAATTCGCCTATCGAAGGATTCAGTAAACCGAATGCATTCAAGAAAACATAAAATTATTTCTAAAAGTAACTAATCAACGCTTTACTTCTAGTTGGTGAAAGAGGCCCTAGGTTGGCTACTGTCGCCTTAACACAAGTAATACCACAGGTGCTATAATTGCGCTGACTACACTAGGATTAAGGATGGGAAGCAAATTTGAATTCTCGATCTTGGTTTATTTGATAACGACAGTCCCTTGGAAGAAATTCCACTTTATCATATAAGATTAGTTTTTAGTACATAGGTGTAAGATTATTTAAATATAAAACCTTGATAATCCTTTACTAAGGAATCTTGATAAAATCTTGATACCTCTGTAATATAAGTGAGTGTCGTCCACAAAAGTGGAGTCCTCTTCAGCGATATTCGCTAAACGATCTTTCAGCACTTTCATTGGTCGATATCTTGTTCTAATAAGCCTTGAATCACCTTTATCATACTCTCTTATGGCTTCCTGAAACATATATTGTATATGATGCGATAATCTTAATTTGCTTCAATCAACTCCAAGAACAAGTAACTCTATAGGAATTCTGGAATGATATCTACTTTGTGTATAAATGAAATGTTGTCTATCATAATATCTACACAGAATAAAAATGTATAAGTCAAAAATTATTATTATACAATATTTTGATTATAAATTTTGTTATTTGATATTTATTTCATGTTTTAAATTTGTTTTATAATTTAACTTTTTTACCTACTACTCATAAATCGAAAAGTATAATATAATAAATAAAGGAATAGAATGCCTTTTTCAAATTACATTTCATTATACCTATGGTCATTATACCCTATCCTTTACAAACGTTGGTGTTCGATGAAAAAAAAAATATTTTTAATGATTGAAAATCGTACCTCCCTCTGACGTATGTTTTCAATCCTAGTAGAAATTATTTCTCGTATTTTTTCACGCCACGTAGGTTGTTCTAACATGAGTCGCATAAAATCAGTCCTCCGTAACACCTTTGGAAAAATAAATAAAAATTTCTTATAACAAATGACACATCAATTTTTTTTTATAGACGTGGTCTCACCTGAAGTTCCACATAGGTAGCCGCTTTTATTGTCACTTTAGAGGGTATTGAATAGAATAGACTTAATTCGCCGAGTACCTGTAAATGTAGAATTGTTTTACGTATCGGTATTTTTCAATTTTTTGTTTTAGCTATACCTACTGTAAACATAAAAAATAAAATTACATATGATAAATAACTGGCCATTTTGGATTATTATTTTATTAAAAAAACTGTTTATATGCACAAATAAAACTAAATAGGTATGATTATTTCCTTTTTGAAAACAAAATGTCTACTAGAAAACTTAATAAAAGAGCTGAACAGACCGTTCCCTCTTTAAAAGCAATTATGGGGCTTTCGTCATCTTCGTCCGAAAGCATCTCAATGATCCCTCGTTTCACACAAATCATTCCCGCTTTAACGATGTTCTGACTCCATATATTTTGACCGGTTAGAAACAATTCATGTCTCATTAGTAAAGACACTTGACGTAGGCAGCTTTCATCTAAAATATAATACATTGTCTTAGACTCTAACATAAAAAAGCTTCAAGCTTAACATAAAAAAGTGTCAAGCCAGTGGCGAGTCGCTTATATATACTCACCAGCATTTTTGAAGAGCAAACTTTTGTGCAACGAGTCCACATTTATGTCAAAGATTAATTCCATACGCAACGGAAGCGGCAATCGATTCAAATGTTCAGATGTCAACACCCCATCCTTCTTATTCCACAATGTCTCTTTGTACCTCTCAGCTTGGTCTACGAGCCAGGAGGGGGCGCCACGCAATTTTAAATAGTTCAACATCCGGTGACACTGCAGTGGTAATTTCAATTATTACTTATTACGCTTGAAGATTCACTTGATGGTAAGTAGCTACCGTAACTCAAGAACAATAGAAACACAAGGAAAATAAAAGGCAAGAATTTATTACAGCACTCTGAAAAAAGCAGTAGGTATGTGCGTATACTCCTATTATCTTTATGTTATTATTCGACGATAAATACCTAAAACTCCAATAAAACCTAGTAATGCTGGGTATACTTACACGATCGACGTATTTATATCGCCTGCTGTTTGTTACTACGAATTCCCAAGCTATAATTCCTATGAATCGGTAGCGTATAACAACATATCCCAACAACATTAGGCACGATGTCAACCATTTATCAAAACTGTGCTGAAATAGGAGACAAGAAACGACTCATTTACTTAGCACTCTTCAGTTTTCAGCACTCTTTTATTTGTTTCTATGTGTCAATGTTGAATGTTTAACATTTCGCTCTTCTTACGTCTAAGTGTGATTAGAGGAATCATATCAATCGCCCGATGGGACGCCACCATTTACATTAATTATAAGAAAAGCACATAATTATAATTGGAAATCCTTACTAACATTATAAATGTGAATGTGAGCTTGTTTGTTTGTTACGCTTTCATGTAAAAACTACTGAACCCATCACTATGAAATTTTGCATACATGCACGTTGTCTGGGACACCAGAACGGACATAGGGTACCTTTCATCGTTCAACGCGGACGAATTCGCGGGCACCACCTAGTATTATTATAAATATACGAGTTTTACTATAAAATTCTTTTAAAAAAAGTATGACTTACTAAAGGAAAACTGTCTCCAAATAAAACGTTGAAAAGTCGACATGTGCAATAATACCAGCATGCTTTATAACTGTGAAAAAAAAACTTTAATTTTAAAACAAGTATACATATAATGCCGTTTTCACGTTGCAAAATATTTCAAAATCGGACCAATCATTTAAGAGATTATTATTAATTTTCATAAGTCTGGTTAAGATGCTTGCCTTGGCAGTCTAGGGTTCGAATCTAGGCACGGCCAACTTCTGAAATGAAATTTTCAATATTGGGTTTGGGTCTTGAAAGCAGTGGCAGCAGTGACAAACTCTTTATAGGTTTGTCACTGCTGCTTTTCCTAATCCTAATCCTACTATGGTAGGATCAAGTGGACTCACCATCAAGTGGACCGTAAGACTGTTTGACTAACTTCATATATAAAAGCAAATCTATTTATTACAAAAATATCTAATGATACCTGTGGTAGTCTAACCGCTTAAGACCAACGTGAGATGGATACCCTCGTGTAGACCACTGCCTTGACGTATATAAATATCTATGGATATCGTACCAGAAACACGACGCAGAATGCAGAATTAGTAACACGCAAATGACGTGTTCAATCAAATAGACAAATTTCCGAGAGACATGCATCTGAAAGTTTTATCCCGTCATACTTCATGTAGGAGAAAAGGCTTATTTTGGTTTATTATGATTATATTGACAGATGCATGAGGTTGTTAGTTAATTCAACGACCAAACGTTGAATATTAGTGGTCCAGTACCCCTCAAAGGAATTTTTTTCTGATTACTAACAGGCTGAATCTTCATGAGTAGCTTCAGTTTGCCGAGACGCCCAACTTTTTCTTCTGCGAAAATTCTCGATAGAGGCTAAAGGAATTAGCAGCAGTAAAAAACTTCCCAGCGTAGGACTGGGAAAACGTACCACTCAATTTGTAGGACTATGCGGCCATTTTATTATACAAATGTTTACTAAGCTGCAGACAAAAAATCAGCTGGTTAGTAATAATTTTTATGACCTCATTATCATGATTTATTGAGAGTGGTTTTTTGGGAGGGATTCTTTTGAGGGATACTGGAATATAGTTTTTTCAACATCAACAGAGTTAGCGTCAATTCACACCGAAACGCGGCGCAACGCGACGCAATGCAACGCGTTGTGATGTGACGAGTATTAGGGTCGGATTACACCTGAGCGAATTTTTTAAGATAGCGTTATAATATAGAACTACATTAAAAGGTACAGAGTTCAATGATTAACTTGCTGTCTTACGCGCTGCCCATCACGACACCGCCGCGAGGCCCATCATTGAAGCTTTATAGTAGCATCTGTGCTGCCTCTCGGGACACTGCTCACCCCGGGCGAAGCCGGGAGTGGGTGGCTAGTGTTATACTATATAGTGTTAGTACTATGCTATATACTAATAACAAATTTAAGATACAAATATTAGATTCTAAAATTTTTATTCTCATAAATTTTGTACAGTTTTGATCCGCGTCGTTTTCACAAATATAATCTTTTCTTTTTATTGTTAATAGCTACGTTTCTAAAATATATGTATTGTTTACATGTAAAAATTGGGTGGGTTTCAGACGGTCTAGAACGCAATATGACTAGTTGTAGTTTTGCCTACATCGCAATATAGCTACTATGTAAAATACCTAATTCTTATATTGAAAAAACGCAAAACGACTAGTTTATATGTATACCTAATATAATATATGTTAAAGATTTTTAGAATAAATTTTTTTAACAATACATTACTTACGTGTGCATTAATCGTTTTCATAAAATTGTATAACCTGTATATGCGCAGTAGTCCGAGCCATCTACCAATAGTAACTAACAATTCTAGACCTTCGTTTTTTACTGAAATGAAAGTTTCTAATGAAAAACACCTATTCCCGCAGTTTAAGTTTGGGTGGATGTCATTAACTAATAAATTTTTCTTTTAATTTATTTTTATTTTCTTTTCTGTTCGTTTTTAATGCATGCCGAGTTAGCCTATAAGTGGAGCAATATTATAAATCATTGTTTAAATGTGAATAAGTGTATGGATTGTTGTATACTGTGTTGGCTTCCTAATAAATAAAATAAAAATAAAATAAAATTATCGTCGTTGACTTTTTTGAGTTTTCAACATTTTGACCTTAATAAATAGTTCACTGCCTATCTATGGTATAAAAATACCTTTTAATAAAATACACAGAAATCTGTTATTTGCAAAATTTACTCTATTATCAAAATAATAAATAAAATATTTAATTTTCATGTTTAAAAGACAGATAAGTACACCTACGTGTAACACTAAATTTTAAATAAAATACTTTTTTTTTTTTCAATAAAAAAGTTTCGTATACCTAAGTTAACTTGAATACCAATATTTTCAATAAATTATATTTTCAATAAATTGAAAATATAAACAAAAATTGATGTTATACATTAAAATATTTTACTCAATACAGAACTGCCTGCGCACACGTGTTTATAAAACCAGTTTCACAATGTAGTCCGCAAAATTCTGTATGTAGTTCTTATTTGGTCAGAGCCTAATATGATATGTCATTAAGGTTGTGAGAATACATTAAAAAGGCTTACATAAAGTGAGCGGTAAGAAGCTGATAACGTCAAAAGATAGCGATAAATAGCTCCTCCTATATATTCTCATGTGTAATCGCACTATATGCCAAAAAGCGTGTAGAAGATGAACGAAAACATCCATAAAATATATAAGTTCACAACATATTAGCGTGGCGTCTATTATTGAAGTAGGTTTTGTAAAATAATGCGCATAAAGTAAATACATAACATAACCATATATTATGGTAACCATCACTAGAGACTGCAACAAAGATAACAGAAGATAATGTAAGTTAGTGTTTATAAGATCAAATAAATAATTTAATAGTCAATAATATAATTATTATGTTAAATCTAAATTTTAAAAGTTTTAAGTTACTTTTTAAAAAAAAACGTACTGGAACATTTTACCAGTGTCAATATTATAAAATAATTATGCAATTTATTATATATTTTCAATTTTCTTAATGAAAAGAATTTAAACTTAACTTAAAATAAACTTAGTTATTTATTAGTGTATATACATCTAGTCTATCGGATATAGTCTACATATCGCTGCTTAAAAACTAAAGGGCCATAAAACAAAAAAATCAAAAAATGTTTTTATTGCAAAAATACAATCACAATCCTTCATATTGTATGTTGCAAAAAGACTTATGGTTGTTTTATTCAATATTTAGATTTTTTTGATATTGATTTTGATTTAGATCAAAATAGTATATTTTGATAATTTTTTTTAATATTCAAAAGTAACTTATATGCTTATATCTCCTCTAGTATTCAGTTTATTAAAAAAGTACTTAAAACATTTAATGCTACTTAAAAATACGCTGCTAACGATGCATATATTTGATATATATCTAAAAAGAAAAAAACAGACAAAAAATAATTTAACTTTTTTCGATTAGCTCTCCTGTAAAAAGTGTAATTTTGATTTGTGGCCCTTTAGTTTTTAAGCAGCGATATGTTCAATGGTTCTATCGGTTTTAAACATCGCTTTAATAGATAAAAAAAGATAGACCCGACTGAGTTCTAAAATCTATAGGTACTTTTTCTAAAAGCTAAAGACTAAATGCGAACTCTCAATGTCAAACTGCTTTACCTGCCACCACAAACTCCATGGTAACAACAAAATAGTAGTTGTAATATTTGCAAGACGTCCCTCAAAGAAACATTTACCTCTGAATCCTAGTTTTGGAGATGTCGTATTATCAAAAAATATTCTACTATCCTGGTTCTTTAGCAACGATTGCTTACTGTAAAAAAATATTATTTTTGTTTTTTATTATAATTTATAATCGCCGTTTTACTTCGAAGACAGTCTTTAACTTTACATTCAATATACATACGATATCTATAAAACCTGTCAAACTAATCAAACAGCCTCACGTATGAACCACGAAACGGGAACCAAACCCTGTACCCAATGTCATTAAATTCAACCTAGTAGAAGGAGTAACGGAAGGCACACTGGGCTTACCGAACTTAAACTGGCCATATTAACCATTGCAACTATAAAAAATTAAGTTTCAGAGTTGGCCCTACCGGGAAAAGAGCCCGGGAACCCTGGGACAGTACGTTAAAACAAGCACCTTAACCACTTGACCAAGGGGCTAACGAAAACTGTACTTCGATACCTTAATTCGCAAAACGAATAACTCCACTTTTGGTTGAAAATGACTTTTTGATACGGGAGAAACTTAATGACAATTAGAATTTAATTTTTAAAAGGTCTATCGGTTAATACGAGCCATAATTTCCAATGTAAAATTGTCTTTTTTCTTTTCTCGTATCATGCAAAAAAAAATTATAACTTTTTTAGTCTCCCTTGTAAAGTTTGCCTCAGAGGAGTTATTTGGTTTGCGAATTAAGGTATCGACTTGTGTTTCGATAATCGAGTAATTAATGGACGCCCTATTCTTGTTATAAAACAAAACTTACGTTCCGATAGTTGATAAAGAAGGCCTGTTAAACATTTTCTTTATTCTTATCCAACCATATTTATAAAATGTACGGTCCTTTAACGTGTTTATATTGAGAAAGTTATGTTGTCATCATGACAACAATTTCAATTAAAATCTAGAAGGCTTTTTTTAAAGTTTTTGATAATAATATCAAAACTAGCTGACTCGGCAGACATCGCTATGTCAAAAGCTATTGGACTGTGGTAGCTGAGGTGTGATTGTAAGCTAGGATCTTTGCTAGCTAGCTTTTTTGGATGGGAAAAAGAAACGCATGGGGTTTTTACTTTTTTCTATTGATAAGATTAAGCGCCTCTTTCACCAACGTCATGTAAAGTGTTGATTAGTTACTTTTAGAAATCATTTACTGTTTTATTGAATTATGCACTCGGTTTACTGCATCATTCGATAGGCAATTTTTTATTATTATTTTCTATTTAATGTTTGGGACCTTTACCGTACAAACAAAGGTATATCAGCTAAATTATTCCCGGTGACAGATGACTTTAAGTGACGGTTTAGCCTACTTGACGTATGTGAAAGAGGCGCTAAGAACTATCCTCGGACTGCAAGGAAAATTGACCCCGCCGTTCTAGAGTTTTGGGTTTAGGAACATATTTAATGTCTATATCCCTTAAGTATTAATTTCAATATGAATTTCGATATAATTGATTAATATCTGTTTGTGTGGAAATATATTTTGATAAATATAAGTATTTTCAAATAATTTCCTTCAATTCTTTTCCGTCATTTCGGTTAAGTGAAAAATTACATTTTAGAGCATATTGAAATTTTACTGCATGCAGACTCGCAAGGAAAGTAAATGATCGTAAATGTAAGTAATGGAAAGCAATTCCTGAAGCGGCAAAAATCGTAAACTGAAAATGTGAACCTGAAACTGAATTATTCTCACTTTTCCATTTAATATTAATAAATTAACACTGCTGGTTATTTTATGTTAAGGTCGACAGACAGACTGAGGGCCCACTTGATGTTGGATCCGTCTTTAAAATTGCTCCCAACACTGATGATAACAAAATCGGGGGATACAGTTTGATCCTAATAGCTACACCTATCCTATCTATCACCTACATCCAAAATTTAATTACACCACTTGATAGCTAAAGGATCAAAGAATCGTTTGGTATATATGGTATATTCCTTGTATATATACGAGTAATATATATATTGAGAAAATATTACTCGTAACGTACACGTATTCACGTAAAATGGTACGGTGCGGAACGGTGCGGTGCGGTGCGGTGCGGTGCGGAACGGTGCGGTGCGGTGCGGTGCGGTGCGGAACGGTGCGGTGCAGTGCGGTGCGGTATAGTACATAAGTAGTTGTAACATAACATAACATTATAATACAATATAAAGCTTTTCTATTATAAGAGTATATCAATAATAGCTTTTTCTTAAATACAAATAAGCTTTTTCTTAAATAAATTTTTATTGATATAAAAATGACATAAAAATAATTCGCACTGCATAAGTATGGGCCAGCGTAACCAGACATTACTCGTTTCCTGGTTATTTTGCTTGAAATCCTCCATCGTACTCGTACATGCGGGCATTCGCCTCTTATGTAATTATGAGATTAAAAGATCAACGAGCAGCGCACACCAACTCAACGGGATTATAGTATAAAACATTTTTCATCCGCTGCATACTTCGGTTACATTATGTTTTATTTATATGGGACGGCATAACATTTTTTATGTTAAGGTCGGCAGACAGACTTGATCGTAGATGGTACCGTCGCCTTTAACACAAGCACGTCACAGGTGCTGTAGATGCGCTGCCGACTATAGTTATTATTAAGCATAAGAATTGGATAAAATCGTAAAAAAAGTCGTGTCTGTACATTAAATACTTAAAAAAACGGTTGTTACATGTTGTACACTGTACAAAAAATATTAATACGTAGGCTGAACTTAGTTTTTTTTTAATAGCTTTATATTTATATAAAAAAAATGGTATCTTGTGTCACCTACTTTATGGGTTTCTTCTCAGGATCGTAATTTTCTTGGCAATTATTTTCCCGAAATCCTTTAAAAAATAGATCGACCATTAATGAACAAATTACTGTTCAGTTTCACTATTTCAACAATTTATAACTGCAGTGCATATTTAACTGTTTGAAAAATATTATATAAAAAACGAAGTTAACTTAAAAGAAAAGTGAGCGAGAAATTTTTAACTAAGTAAGTATTTTATAAGAGAGCCGTTCATACCAAATGTTGTGAAAGTTTATTATCGCGAAAAACATCAATTTTTCGTTGTAAAGGCCCCGAGCTACTCGCACGTGCAGAAAAGGCGGTCTATCTGTATGCACGGATTATAGAAACAGTTCGCTGACATACGGACGTGTTGTTCGACAAACGGTACTGTAAGTCCACAAAATTTTTTAACCAAATTATACTTAATGGCATTTGATGGCATTTGATGGTAAAAGACGGTAATTACTACAAAAACATTAAGTCATTTCTTTGTTATGAAATTTGAAAGAAGGCTTTCACATTTCTTTATGTATTCACCATTTTAAGTTTCGAGCCTCGAACGGTCCACTTCTGTCTGTTTCTCCGCTAACTTCTTCTAGACCATCCAACAGATTTTGATACAATTTTCTCTAATGGAATAAGGGATATATACAAGGTTATACAAACAAGGTTTTAGTACATAACTTGCAGAATGAAAATGAAAAAGACATTTTTGTAGTGTAATAAATATTCATACTTGAAAAATTCAGAAGAGATATATATATATATATATATATATATATATATATATATATATTAATATAAATATTCTTAATCGAAATGCTCTGCGACATAACGAACATTATGTCTCTTTTGGTAACTATAACAAAAACTAACAAATGGGCGGCGTTGGCACAGTTGCAACGTAAAAATGTTACCGAGCAAAGTGCAGTACAGGTTTTATATGAAAGGTGGATGCAAATTTGCACATTCTGCTGTTTTCGTGTTAGCACGCTTTTAATTAGCGTGGAATTTTCACGTCAAAGCCTCAACGCTCACTAACTCACATTATAAACTCCGTACATTGTCATACAGGAACACAAAGAGTAAATAATAAATATAAGGTGCAATTGGATTCTCAAAGCAATAGATAGAAATAAAGATAAAACACTTCTTTATGAAGAAGGCGACATCCAGCACTGAAATTCGTAGTGATAATGTTGATAAATAGGCAGATGTAGATACACTGTGAGGATGTTTAGGTGTGGTAAGGCTTGCACCTTCAGAGGATTTGCTGAATAGACTTTGCTAAATACTAAACGATTTTAAAAAATATTTATAAAAAAACCGGTTGGATAAACGGAAGTGAGATATTATAAAGCTGTCTACTAAAACTGAGTACCCAATAATCTGGTTTTCACTTCACTATTTCGGAGAAAAGTATTATTTTTTTGTTTTAGAACAATGCCTAACTTAACACTAAAAATTAAATTAAATTAGTATTATATTATACGGCTTGAATAGCCAAATTAGTTTTATTATTATTTAAAACTGTACAATACAACTTTAAAATATGTTAGCTGTTTATTTTAAACTGTTGATAGGTCCTCTCTTATTTTATATTTCACTCAAATATACCTGAAAAAAATATAAGCTTTCAAAGGCTTCTCGGCTGTTGGACATTCACAGCTTCACTTCCCTTATAATTTTCTAAAAGAATCGACCTTGTGGACGTCTTTCCATACCGAGACAAATACAAAAGTTGACCCTGCTGGGAACGTTTTATATATGTATTAAAAAAAGTAACATAAACCAAACCTTTGTTTATTTATCAAGTAAAACGAAGACTCTTTCACAAAATACAAAAATGTGGGGTACTGAATGGTTATTTTATTATTTAAATGTGATGTCAACACAAGAAAAGTCAATGCACACGTAGTAATAATATTTTAATGAACAGAGTCGGTAGGCACTCGGAGATTATGCAGATTCGGGCAGATCCAACTAATTTATTACGAGAGCGCAGAGCGAGATACGCTAAAAACTCCACTTATATTTATTTTGTTTTCCATTTAAAAAAAAATGCCTTTGATGTGTTTTATACATTTTTAGTTTAGCAAAATAAAAGTTGGTATCCAATGTTTTGAAAGCTTCCTTTACGCTGTTTCTCTGGTTTATGAAAAAACCTATTACAATTTTGCTTCTATTTCATTTTAGTATTATATTATAGTATAAAAAATGGATTTCTATCTGTATAATATATGAAATGATGTGACTGATCACGTCATGGCTTTATTTATTTTTTTCATGAAGAATGTTTTTATATGTTCAAATTTTAACACGGTTCAAGACATCTAAAAATCTATAACTATCTACACATCTAGAAAAATATTATAAAGGTGATATCGCACCTGATCTAGTGAAAATATTGTGAATTTGTTTGAATGTTACTCGAGAATGAGTTGAACCTGTTTGGATGAAACTCGTTAAACAGATAGATTAACTGTATTAACAAACACACTTACCAATGATAATATTATGTCTCACATACATTATTGTGCAATTAACAATACTCGTATATGAAAAATAGTGAAGTTTGGCGAAAGTATATCAGGCGTCAATGTATGTCAATTATACATTTTTTGTCAGGCGTTATATCTTATATTTATCAACGCGGACAATGTCCCAGGCACCAGCTAGAACTTTAGAATTCGATCTACGTATATCCAGTGTGTTTTTTCCGTTAAACTGCGAAAAGTGGTTTACAAACGAAACGAAACGAAAGGAAAATAGAAGCGAACTTTGTTAGAGAGTCATCAGTAAGTTCGGTCCTTAGGTCACGTTCGTTGTTAACAGGAGAATTCGTCGAGGGGAAAAATCCTGTCGCCCCGGTGATTGAGTTAACGCCTCGCCCCAGGAAATGGACGTCCGATGTCGCCTTGTAACGCAATACTGCGGCTTCAGAGCAGCCATTTGCACGCGATTGAGTTACGACTTCAAGAGACTAAATATAATCACTGGATGAGACAAAGTGAATTTATTTATCTATATCTATATCCACATCTTAAGAATGCGTATAAAGAAAACAAAATTTGTAATTTCACCCGCGTGGCCCCTTGGACATGACAGTGACACAAAATACGTAGAATTACGCACAAAATGCGACGGAAGATAGCGCAACTTGCTTAATAAAAATGTCATAAATGCCAAAAGTATTAAATATTAATTATTCGTAAACTACAATGTCAAATGAAAAATTGTTACATACAGCCTTAGATAATATGTGAAGTGAAATTACTGATACACTTTTAGCTTTGTAATGTGTGTCATTTTGAAAATAAAACTAAAATCGGTGGAAATGAGAGCTCACTTTGTGATTTTTTCCTATCGAGAAAATTTCATAATATTATGTTTTCGGTCACAGTCGTCACTTTCATTTATAATGTATTTATCTATTCAAAAAAATTAATTAAATTAGACTTTGTTTACTTAGAGAAAATTCAAATCTAGGATTGGCTATTTCTCTTTATACCCGCTCTTAACAAACTTTTCTTTTCTTTTTTTTTCTTAAATAATTTTCTATTCTTTGTTGTTAGTATACGTTAATATGTAGTCAATACGTTAATAAAGTGTAATAATGTAAAAGAACCTCTTTTGGTTGGTTGTGCCACGGACGTACGAGGGAACTTTATAGTTGATTATTTAGACGTTTAAGCAGAGGAGAATCATAAACGCTGTCACTTATGTTGGAGAAGAATGAAGCTTCATACAGCGCTCGTCTGATATTGAGAGTGCTTCTATATTTATATCTATCTACTAGCTGGCGCCCGCGACTTCGTCCGCGTTGAAAAAGAAAAAAGTAGCCTATCCTGTGTCCTGTACGTCTAAATATTTACCTACCAAGTTTCATGAAAATCAGTTGATTCTTTTAAGAGTTATGGAGGAACATACATATATACAATACCTACACTTACAGATTTATTATAGTACTAGCTGGCGCCCGTGACTTCGTCCGCGTTGAAAAAGAAAAAAGTAGCCTATCCTGTGTCCCGTACGTCTAAATGTTTATCTACCAAGTTTCATGAAAATCAGTTGATTCGTTTAAGAGTTATGGAGGAACATACATACATACATACATACATACATACATACATACAGAAAAAAATTCTAAAAATGGTCAATTTAGTTTCAGTATCATGTATAGAGCCTATAAACACGATATCTCTGAAAACAAAGTAACTTACTACATGACCATCTCTTACAGATTTATTATTAGTATTGATTGATTGATCCATATCATACAACAAAGTCGTTGTCCGCCTCTGTTCCCTGCTACCTTCTTCTAAGGAGACCAACAAAACCCCTCAACGTACCCTACGATAAGAGTTACTATCGTACCTACGCTGCTATCGATGAGGATTACCCAACGTTTAAAAAAGGGTTCTCCTTTCTCTTGCGGTCAGCAGTCCAGTGAGCAAATGGAGAAAACTCCAAATTGAGCCATAATAGAAAGATAGTTGAAAATAAACGAGCAGACTCGAAAAAGATTACATCGGTGTAAGTGCCTTAAAATACCTTTAAATGGAGTCGAGATGAAGAGAACAATTTTATTGCGAACCTTTTAGTGAAATCATCTCTTTCAATTTCGCTTTTACATTTAGAAAATAAGTATCTACACAAAAGAAATGTTTAGGCACAGTACGAAATAAACATCTTATCGATATTGATTTTGACTAGACAAAGTAAACGAAATCAGATTCTTTGAGGAAATTAAATTTTGTTAGTGACTTGGATTATTCCCTCGGATTTACTAGTTAATACCTGATTCTTTTAAATATTTATATTTTTTATTTTTCATTTAAAACTCGACAGACAGGCCGACGGGTCCACTTAATAGTAAGTAGTTACATCAAGTGAAATTTTAGGTACACGTTATGAGGGATACAGAAAAGTACAGAGAACACCTTCAAGCTAGAAAATGAACTGTTCCCGAGGGATCATATAAAAAAAAATCTAAAAGTAATAAAAATAATAGAAAAAATAAAATATAATGTTGAATTGAATTGAATTTGAATGAAATAAAATAAATGTTGAATAAATTATTGCTCATATAATTTTGTAAGGCACGTCGTATTTTTCAACGTTTAAGAAAGAAGTTGCGAGAAAAAACTAGCCTCGTATAAATACAAAAACCTAATTGTAGATATCAGAGAATAAAATATGTCAACGAAGTAAAGTGAGGCTAAACTAAAACCCAATTATGGATACGCAGAAACTTTGTTCAAAGCGTGACCCGGAAGTTTCGTTGCAAAGAGATTATCTGTCACGAGACACGACTTCTGTGAAGACTTCTTGATAGCCCTTTCATGGAGCCTTAACTTTATTATCTTTGTCTAGTTACACTTCTATTGAGAAGTCTTTGACAGAACCTCTCGACAAGCGTTCTTGTCTGCAATCAATGATGTCGCATTACAATGATCCTACTAATCAATACTAATAATAAATCTGTAAGGGTTGGTTATGGAGTAAGTTGCTTTGTTTTCAGAGATATCGTGTTTATAGGCTCTATACATGATACTGAAACTAAATTGACCATTTTTAGATTTTTTTACTGTATGTATGTATGTATGTATGTTCCTCTATAACTCTTAAACGAATTAACTGATTTTCATGAAACTTGGTAGATAAACATTTAGACTTACAGGACACAGGATGGGCTACTTTTTTCTCTTTCAACGCGGACGAAGTCGCGGGCGCCAGCTAGTATTATTATAAATGCGAAAATTTGTGAGGCTTTTTGTTACTTTTTCACGCAAAAACGGAAACGCATACAAATATTTTATTAACTGGATCAACATATATATAGACCAATTATATATAGACCAATAGCAACATTCTGACGATTCAACGATTTCAGAATAAAGTACTAAGATGCATTGTAAATGCACCCTGGTATATCCGCAACGACGACCTTCATAGGGATCTCAAGATAGACCCCGTGATTAAAGTTATCAAGAAATATACAGAGGCTCACCAAAAAAGACTTCATCATCATGTGAACGTCGAAGCTATTCAGCTTCTCGATATCACAAATATAGTTAGACGACTGAAAAGGACAAAACCTTTTGAACTAGTGTAGTGATAAAACAGTAATATTCTCAAAGATCACAATAACAAAGTGTCTTTTGAATTAGTGCAGTGACAAGCTAGTGATATGTAGTGAAGTTAGTGCTACTTGTAAAGAACACAATAACAAAGTGTTTTCCCCTTAATAGAGACAATAAGAATCGTGTTAATGGACATTATTCTTAGTAAATATTGCAATTCTTGCATTGCAATAGTAACTTAAAATAGTTTAAGTTATATTAAAATTACTCATTAGTCCTAGACTAGATTGTAATCTTATAAGGATGCACTTTTCCAGGTACACCCTTTTTAAAAACAATATATATATATATATAGACCGGTAGGCGATACCTAATACAGAAATCTGAGTTATCACAGTAATCACAGAAATAGATATTAGAAATGCAAACATCAATCAACGTAGAAAGGGCATGCCGGTGCGAACACCTGAGCACGAATGGATGGGTACATTATGTCCCAGTTAAACATACAATTTACAAGGGACACTTTGTCATGATAAGACTGATGGAGCATCTCCAATGTACAGTCAGCAGGAAAAATGGTTACTTGTATGTAACAATCGCATTGCTACTGTCAAGTATGATTGTTAGAACAAGTTTCTCTAAATAATAGAATAGGAAATGCATGTCATGGTATGTATTATTTAATAATAATAATTGTTGAGCAATTAAAGAAACTGTCGATCCTCAAAATAAGTTACATGAACTAGACTAGTCTTAACCAATACTATAATTGCGATAATAGTTTGTGCGATTTTTTTAATGTTTGTTACGCTTTGACGCTTTAACTACTAATACAGAAAAGTACATAGGGTACTTTTTATCCAGAAAAAAGTACTGTTCCCGAGGGATCATCTTAAAGTAAAAAAAACGCCTGACAAAAATATATCTATACTAAATATTTTAAAGAGGTAAAGTTTAATTAAATAGAAACAGTAACAGTAAGAATAGGATTCCAGAATGGACTAGGGTAATTATAGCACGCGGATGAAGTCACAGGCACCAGCTAGTCAGCAATAAAGATTAACTAAATATTTTAAACCAAATAAAAAAGGGCGCAAACTAAGTCGCTGGCAAAAGCTATATAAAACTACTAGCTGTGCCCGCGACTTCGTCCGCGACCAATTTTTTTTTTAATAGAAACCATTCTTGAATCCCCTTGAACGCACACAAAAAATTTCATCAAAATCGGTCCAGCCGTTTAGGAGGAATTCAGTGACATACACACGCACAGAAGAAATATATATATGTATAAAGATAAAAACTTGACCAAAACGAATTCCAAAAAGTTTTAAGTAGACTGGTGGTTTTTGTGTACAGTAGTTTCATACAAGAAAAAAAATAGAAATATAGCAGCAATATTTAATTCTTATTTCAAGTCTTCTTATTACAAAGAAATTCCCCGGGATCAGCCAATTGCAATAAATGTGAGAGTCTGATTGGAATCCGATAGAATGTGATTTTTTGCCCCATTCAAGGCAGACGTCAATCCGATGACTACTCGGATGCCGCAGAGGCAATTTTCCGTTACTCGCCTTCATTTATCACAAACCATTATAGTTTATCTTACCTACATTTATTTTGCCGAAAACATACGAGTACAACTCAAATATTATTTGGACAGAGGTGATGCGTAAATCCATTTTTTTTAAATACTGTTATATGTTATATGTTTTTAATAAACAATATGTAATAAAAAAATAGTTCACTTTATTTTTCATTAACCATTTATAGCCTGAGAAAATAAGAAAAATCAGGGGAAATAAATCGTGTAGTTTTGAAAATTGGTAGAATTATACTTTACGATATCCAGATTAACAT
Source organism: Synanthedon formicaeformis (assembly GCA_945859745.1). Taxonomy (NCBI): domain Eukaryota; kingdom Metazoa; phylum Arthropoda; class Insecta; order Lepidoptera; family Sesiidae; genus Synanthedon; species Synanthedon formicaeformis. Next base: position 3,157,604 of record OX243964.1, read on the forward strand.
ACTAAAAGTCCTCAAGGGTGGGGGTTGTGCTAAGGGTGTAAGGGGGGGTTGAAGGTACCTTTTTTGAGGTTTTTGCTCATATCGCGAATATCTGTAGGAATAGCATTATGATTGCTTCTGACAAAAGTTTCTACATGAAATTGTCTACAACTTAGATATATACATATTTACTCTACGATCAATACTTTAGGGACTACAGGCTGTGCAAGTTTACAGAGATACAAAAAAAGACGATTTCAGCAAACGGGCTCGTTTTTTTTTCGGCGTTGTTTATCGCCATTTTTAGTTTAGAATAAGCAAGCTTAGTCATCTGCCTACCCAACATGAAAAAACCCCATGAAGATCCATGGAGAATTCTAAACAAAAAAGATGATAATGTAAACAAGGTCCGAGCGTTCAAGATACCGTGTGCCCTTAAGCAACGAAGGGCGTCAGCGGGTCGTGGATGGTGAGGTTGAGGTCCATGCATACCACTGAGGCTGAATCGACGTCTTTTCTACTGCATATACAAACAGGCCAAGATTTATAGCTCAAAAATGGGTTCCGGCGCAAAAAGCGCGCCCCCGTTGCTCCAGCGCCGACGGCGGTGAAGGCGAGTGCCCCCAAGCTCCCCAAGGAGCCAAAGAAGTTGGCCGTTGTGGTGGCCCTCAAGCCTGAGGCCATTGCAAAGGGGGCCACCTACAACACCGCAATCGCGAAAACGAAGGCCAAAGTCTCGCTCGACGCACTGAAGATTGGTCCGGCCCAATTCCGGACGGGTGTCACGGGAGCCCGTATACTCGAGCTCCCGAAAGGGACTACGCCCGTCCAGGCCGACCAGTTGGCGGCGCAAATAAGTGCGGTTTTAGGCGATGAGGCGAAGGTCACGCGCCCTGTTAAATCGGTTGACATTCGGGTCAACGGCCTCGACGACTCGGTGTCGGCCGAGGAACTGCAGGCTGCGCTGGCCTTGAGTACGGGCTGCCCCCTTGAGCACTTCAAGGTGGGAAAGGTCCACCCTGGAGCCAGAGGGGTGGGCTCGGCCTTCGCCTCTTGCCCGGTGGAAGCCGCAAGGAAGTTGGCGTCCGGTGGCCGTCTGACGGTGGGCTGGAGTGCTGCCTCCGTCCAATTACTGGAACAGCGCCCCATGCGCTGCTATAAGTGTATGGGGCTCGGCCACCCAGTGGTGAGATGCCCATCCAACAAGGACCGCAGCGGTCTATGCTACCGCTGCGGACTGGATGGGCATTCCGCCAACAACTGCGAGGCGGCGTACCGATGCGCCGTCTGTTCGGACGCCGGTCTTCCGGCTAACCACCGTATGGGGGGGATGAATTGCTCCCCCCCAGCCGTCAGGGGCCGCCTCATAGCGACCAAGCCGACGGTGAGGACGGGGGCAACTCGCGCCGCAGGTGGGGAGACTATGGACACTACCAATGCCCAATAGGTCCACCACAAGGTTCCTCCAGGCGAACATCAACCACTGCGCTGGGGCACAGGACCTACTGTGCCAGTCCATGGCGGAGTGGGAGATTCACCTGGCGGTGGTGGCGGAGCCATACACGGTCCTCCTAAATCCCAACTGGTTGGGGGACCTGGACGACTCCGCTGCTGTGGTGGTGAGGGCTGGTGGTGCGGTTCCTCCCCTTTCCCTCAGGGAGAGAGGTTCGGGTTTCGTGGCAGCAAACTGGGGGAGAATGGTGGTCGTGTCGACCTACTTCTCCCCTAACCGCAGTCGGGCGGATTTTGAGTTCTTCCTGGCTGCGGTGGAGGGTGTGGTGAGGCGCGCGGCCCCACTCCCAGTCTTGGTGGCCGGGGACCTAAACGCCAAATCCTCGGCGTGGGGGTCCCCCCGCACGGACGTGAGGGGGAGGATTCTGGAGTCCTGGGCGCTAGGCCTGGGGCTCCAGGTACTCAATCGGGGTTCCTCTCCCACGTGCGTACGGTGGCAAGGTACGTCCATCGTTGACGTATCCTTCGCCACCGCCGCCCTTGCTGCCCAAATCCGAAGCTGGCGGGTCGAGGAAGATGTGGAGACTATGTCGGACCATCTCTACGTCCGATATGAGGTCTCCACGCTGGCCCCCAGCGCGTCACAGCGCCGAGATCCTACAGCGGGTGCCGCCTTTCCCAGGTGGGCACTCGCCAAGCTCCGCCCGGACGTGGCGGAGGAGGCTGCGATGGTAAGGGAGTGGTCGTCTCCGCCCCCTCACCTTGCAGGGGATCCCGACGGCATGGCCGACCACTTTGCAGACGACCTTCGGGACGTCTGCAATGCCGCCATGCCGCTGTGGCGCCCTCCTCCCCGATGGAAGAGGGTATATTGGTGGGCCCAAGAGGTCGCCGCACTGCGCACCGCATGTCTGGCGGCCAGGCGGGCCCTCCTCCGGTGCCGGAGGAGACGTTCCAGGAGGACGCCTGACGAAGAGGTCCTCCTTCGTCAGGCGTACAGGGAGGCTCACAAAGCCCTGCAGAAAGGTATCTGCAGGGCCAAAGAAGAGGCTCATGAGCGCTACCTGACCCTCCTGGACGCTGACCCCTGGGGTCGTCCGTATAGGGTTGTGAGGGGGAAGTTTGCTTCAAGCTCCCCTTCCACAGCCAACCTAGAACCGGCGCTGCTCGATAGGGTTGTGGGATCTCTTTTCCCGACCCCCGGCCCCTTCGAGCCCCCCCATATGGAGCCTCCGGAACCTCTGCCGGAGGCCGTACTGCAGGGCCCTCCCGTGTCCGACGCAGAGTTCGAGGTGGTGAGGGAGCGCATCGGGAGCAAGAGGACGGCCCCGGGGCCGGATGGAGTCCCGGCCAAGGCCCTGGCCATTGCGCTGGGGCCTCTCGGGGAAAGGTTCCGGGCGGTACTCGACACGTGTATCGCCCGGGGCAAATTTCCATTGAGGTGGAAGATGGGGCGACTCTGCCTTCTCCGCAAGGAGGGTCGCCCTGCCGACTCGCCGGCGGGATACCGACCGGTGGTCCTGCTCGACGATTCCGGCAAAGCCTTGGAGAGGATCATGGCCCGTCGGATCGTCGAGCACCTTGAGACTGAGGGGCCGAACCTGGATGAGCACCAGTTCGGCTTCCGCACCGGTCGGTCTACGATGGACGCGGTGGCCCTCCTCAAAAGGTGGACTGAGGAGGCCACCGGCAGGGGGGAGGCTGTTGTTGCGGTGTCGCTCGACATCCGCAACGCTTTCAACAGCCTCCCTCATGAATGCATAAGGGCGGCACTCAAGTTCCATAGGGTGCCGCCCTACCTCTGCGCCCTCGTCTTCGACTACCTCTCTGATCGGGTAGTGTTGTACGAGGGCGCAAATGGGAGTGTCCACCGACGGCCAATGGTGGCTGGTGTACCCCAGGGGGCCGTCCTCGGCCCCTTATTGTGGAACCTGGGGTACAACTGGGTCCTGCGAGGCAATCTCCTTCCCAAGATGGAGGTTGTCTGCTTCGCCGACGACACGCTTGTCGCGGCGAGGGCAAAGACGTGGGAGGACGCAGCGCGGTTAGCGTCGGCCGGCACCTCTATGGTCGTCCGGCGCATCCGCCTGCTAGGATTGGAGGTGGCCCTAGATAAAACTAGGGCCATGGGCTTTCATCCCCCACGCCGCAGGATCCTTCCGGGGCTCCGTGTCCGAGTGGACGGGGTCCAGATTCCGGTCGGGATGCATATTAAGTATCTCGGCCTCACACTGGACCCCCGCTGGAGTTTCGAGGAGCACTTCAAGCTCCTCGCTCCACGGCTGACCGCAGCCGCAGCCGCACTCGGACGGCTCCTCCCGAATCAGGGAGGACCCAATACTGCGTGCCGTCGACTTTACCACGGGGTGGTAAGGTCGATGGCACTTTACGGAGCCCCGGTCTGGGCGGAGAGTCTCACTCCCCGCACCCGGGCCCTCTTGAGGAGGCCTCAAAGGGTCATGGCGACCCGGGCCGTGCGGGCTTATCGCACGGTCAGCCACGGGGCGGCCTGCGTGCTTGCGGGCATGCTCCCGTGGGATGTCGATGCCCTGGTGCTGTCCCAGGTGCATCGGCATCGGGTCGCCGCAAGGACCCTTGGAGAGAGACCCGTTGCCGAGGACGTGCAGCGGGTCCGGGCAGAGGCCCAGGAGAGGGCAATGGAGGATTGGAGTGAGGCTCTTCGCGAGCCTACCGCTGGCCACCGGACGATCCTCGCGGTTCGTCCGGTGTTGGAGGAATGGGTGAGGCGCCGAGGAGGTGGTCTCACCTTCCGTATGGTGCAGATAATGACCGGTCACGGGTGCTTCGGTCATTATCTGCACCGTATTAAACGAGAGGAGTCGCCGCGGTGCCATCACTGCGGCGACCCAGACGATACGGCCGAGCATACGCTTGAAGTATGCTCGGCCTGGGGTCCCCAGCGCCGGGAACTAAGAGCGGCGCTGGGGGGTGGAGATGTCACACTGTCAAGCATGGTTGAAGCCATGCTTGGCAGTGTGGCCACCTGGAAAGCGGTTGCTTCCTTCTGCGAATTCGTAATGTCGCAGAAGGAGGCAGCCGAGAGGGAGCGAGAGGAAGAGGCAGGTCTCGCTTCCCTCAGACGCAGGCGGTTGGGCAGGAGAAGGCGGGCATATCAAGCCCGTCTTCAAATGTCCTAGGGGACCTGCACGCACAGCTGACTAGATGTGTGTGCCTGCACAAGGTTCCCCTGCCTGGGGATTGCTCCGGTGTCTCCGGGCAATCCCCCATTGGCGTCAGCCTAGTCAGTAATGGCTAGGCCGCCCAGGGGGCGGATCGGAGTTGTTGCCTCGGCAGAGCCCGGTCCACCCCCGCACAAAGGGCAAGGAGGCACCGGGGAGTTTTAGTGGGTAGTGGCCGGGCCCGCTATGACTAACATAGCGCGGTGCGCCGGCTGACCCCCACATACCCCTACCGTCTAGTCAGCGGTAGGGAATCTGTAAACGGATTTCTCCTCGTCAAAAAAAAAAAAAAAAAAAAAAGCTCAAAAATGGGTTCGATCCGCAAGAAACCCTGCTATTTTATTTTTCGATTGGATTATGTCAGAGACTGTCTCCCAAGTATAAATCCAAGTTTGTGTCGCTTGAAACCGCGAGCGTTAGCCGTCATCTCGAGAAACGCCTTTTTACAAATATCTCGGTAACGGTGAGTTTTACGTTAAAAATTGTAAGAATCTTTTTTGTAGACAATACAGTTTCCTATCGTTTTTATTTGAAACGTTTTTCTCTACTGTTAATATTTGCCGATATATGGTCAATTAAAAAAACCAAATTTTTGTTTTTGGAAAATAATTCGATAATTTTTAGACATACGAAAAAAAAATGATAATCAAAGTTGTAGAACATAAATTGTTCTATAATTTTTGTAGGAAACTTTTTTTTGTAAAATCAATAGTTTCTGAGCTCTATCGCAATTAATAGTAAAGCAAAATAAAAGAAAATCTTTTTTTTTTAAATTACCGAAAAAAAAAATTACCAAAAAAAATTTAATGCCGCAATTTCAAATGGGAAACTTATATTTTATATTTCTGTCTTGTGTTGCTTTTCATAAAAGTTGCCGTAGCTGTTTTTTTTTACCTGACGGAAACTTTAATTGCGGTAGAGCTCAGCAACTATTGATTTTACAAAAAAAAGTTTCCTACAAAAATTATAGGAAAATTTATGCTCTACAACTTTGATTATCACATTTTTTTCGTATTTCTAAAATTTATCGAAATATTTTCCAAAAACAAAAATTTGGTTTTTTTAATTGACCATATATCGGCAAATATTAACAGTAGAGAAAAACGTTTTAAATAAAAACGATGGAAAACTTTATTCTCTACAAAAAAGATTCTTACAATTTTTAACGTAAAACTCACCGTTGCTGAGATATTTGTAAAAAGGCGTTTCTCGAGATGGCGGCTAACGCTCGCGGTTTCAAGCGACACAAACTTGGATTTATACTTGGGAGACAGTCTCTGACATAATCCAATCGAAAAATCAAGTAGCAGGATTTTTTGCGGATCGAACCCATTTTTGAGCTATAAATCTTGGCATGTTTGTATATGCAGTAGAAAAGACGTTGATTTAACCTCAGTGGTATGCATGGACCTCAATCTCACCACCCACGACCCGCTGACGCCCTTCGTTGCTTAAGGGCATACGGTATCTTGAACGCTCGGACCTTGTTTACATTATCATCTTTTTTGTTTAGAATTCTCCATGGATCTTCATGGGGTTTTTTATGTTGGGTCGGCAGATGACTAAGCTTGCTTATTCTAAACTAAAAATGGCGATAAATAACGCCGAAAAAAAAAAACAACACCGTTTGCTGAAATCGTCTATTTATGTATATCTGTAAACTTACACAGTCTGTAGTCCCTAAAGTATTGATCGTAGAGTAAAAATGAATATATCTAAATTTGTAGACAATTTCTTGTAAAAACTTTTGTCAGAAGTAATCATAATGCTATTCCTACAGATATTCGCGATATGAGCAAAAACCTCAAAAAAGGTACCTTCAACCCCCCCTTACACCCTCAGCACAACCCCCACCCTTGAGGACTTTTAGTATGTTAATCTGGATACCGTAAAGTATAATTCTACCAATTTTCAAAACTACACGATTTATTTCCCCTGATTGCCGATTTTTGGCTTAATTTGCCTTGGTTATTAAGACCTTTGAATAATCAATTATATTTAAGAGTTTCTAATTTATTTTCTAAATTGAAACAGTAATGAACTTTCCGAACTCATTGAGGCTTCAAAAGCGTTTAGTTTATTACCTAATATTTCAAATCACAAACAACTTCTTTTGATTAAGGACACGCTGTACGAGCGTGTGATGTCAGTAAAAGGTATTTGGAAAATTTTGTTGTGTCAACTTACTATAATGCGAATAATCGAAGACAAAATGCGACGCAAGAAAGCTTCACTTTTTTTAACTAGCGAAAATAATAAAAAAATTCTAACATTTTGAAATAACTTTTATTAGTAGCTATTGAAAACCCAATTTTAAATGTAAATTATAGTTATGATGTTTCATGGTAAAACATTTTTGGCTTTTAGTCAGTAATTACAACACTCTCAGAAAATAATTCATATCTCACTATACGAGATAACTTAACTTAATTTATACAAGATAACTTAATTTTTTGTTTTTGTTTCCACCCAAACCTTCTATTATATCTTAAAAATATCATGTTTTTTTTTATGTATTGCTGACCATTAACTAATGAGTAATCATAGAATTACATAAGCTACTCGAGTTGAATAGTGAGCCCTTAAAATTCGAATCAATCAATCTTTCTGGTTGAGTATATCGTTTATTTTTTTTTTTTTTGCTTTATGGTTTGTCGTGTGCTTTATGGTTTAATAAAAAGACCTGTAATATACTTTAAACGTAGTATTAAAAGTCGATTCAAAAAGATATCTTTAACATATTATTTATTTATTTCATATTTTCAATCTTTTATTTTTATTTTTAATACATATTATGTTAATATATTATTTGACAATTGTATTCATATACTTTATTAGCAAATGAAGGTATTTCGAAATAAAAAAAATTACATTATAGTATAAGAAAATACCCACAAAAAGAGTTGTAATTCAGTGACGTAACCAATGATTTTTCACCAAAGATAAAATATAATATTCTTGTACGAAATTTATTACATATGTCTTTGTGTTGTGCTATATTTAAAGTACATAGTATATTACCGACTATAAAGTACAAGAAAGTGAATTAATAAATATTATATTTACCTTAAAGTTTTTTTCAACTCAGCCAAACTGATTAGTGATCGGATTTTATTAATGGAATATTATTATTGTAAGTATAATTTAAATTTAACTTTAATCGATTTTATCTACATATTAGCTTTCTAGCATACAAAAACTTATTTTTGACTAGCTGGTGCCCTCAACTTCGTCAAGAACGTAACATTTTTTCGCATTCAACCGCATTCAAATCGGTTCAACACTTTCTGAGATTAGCTACCACGAACGCACAGACAAACAGATAAACGGAAAAAAAACTAAAATAGGTAGTATTATCATACTACGTAGACAAATTGTTTTTTTGAATAAATACTCTTATTTAATTTACACACGACTCTTTTAAGATTTTATACATAGTTTGCGAAGTTGCACGGCACAGCTAGTTTGGCCGGTTTCAGTGCTCTCCTGACGGTCAGTCCTGACGATACGCACGACCGACCGAGGTAGCAATACGCGTGCGTACGGTCAGGCGAGCTTTGTAAAGCCAGCAATACATCGCTGCTTAAATTCAAAACTACCACAAATCAAAAAATTCCAAAAAATTCCAATCACAATCCTTCATATTGTACTCGTATGTGGCAAAAAGACTCATGGTTGTTTTATTCCATATTTAGTATATTTTGATTTTGATACTTATATGTTTATATCTCCTCTAGTATTCAGTTTATTGTAAAAGTCTTAAAACATGTAATGCTACTAAAAATACGCTTCTAACGATATATATCAAATATAATATGCATATATTTGATATATATCTAATAAAAAAAATTGACAAAAAAAATATTATTATATTTCGATTAGCTCTCCTGTAATAAAGTGTAATTTTGATTTGTGGTACTTTTGAATACGACTTGTGAATTTTCATACAAATGACAAGCGCGTCGGTCGCACGGTCGGTCGTGCGTATCGTCAGGACTGACCGTCAGGAGAGCACTGGAAACCGGCCATTGTAAATAATACTGCCAGACTAGTTATTAGTTATAGTTGCCTTACTTTTAAAGCGAAATATTTTACTGAATTAATGAATTTTCTCAAATTTTCTAATGATGAAGCGTTTTTTTTATTAATATAAATTTAAATCATCCAGACAGGTAGATCCTGTAAGTAGGGTTTCGGCTCTGGCATCCCTAACTAAACATAATAGAAATGCATTAACTAATCAAATGCTAAAAGGTTTAGTTTATATTTAAATAATATTATGATTAATATAGATTTTGAGATTTTAAGATTATTCTATATTATTTTAACACATTATTTAAAGAGTGTTGACAAAATTTCACTTAGCTATAAGTAAATGCATAAAAGAAACGAAGACAGCGTTGTAAATTATATGATTGTAAAACAGAAGACTCGATTCAAACACATGAAACAGATCTTCTATAATCATGGCCTTAAGATTTCCTTGCGTGTCAGCCTCCTTAATACGATGTTGCATTAGTGTTTGTGAAACTTGAACGATTAGGGAGGATTAATCTTGGGAAACGTACAGCACTTAAAATGTGAACCTACAATTACTACACTACAAGCAAATGTGGTTAATACTCGTAACTTGAGGAACTATAGATCTTTTAAACCGTCAAAAAACGGATTTTTGCACACTTTCTACTGCTGCTAAGACAAAATAAGTGCTGATTGCAGAAGAAAAGTTTATAGTTGCTTTACATGAGAGAATTAATCGAAATTACGAGTACCACGGAGATATTATGTCTTGTGAATGAAGGAGAGGGACGAGTTTGTTCATTTGACTGCTAATCTATGGTTATCAGCTAACGTACTGCTGCTATTTACTGTACTGCTGCTATTTAGGTAGTGCTTAGTACAAGTTTTATTCGACAAAACGTATCAAACGCGTTAACTTGAATTTGTATGGGAATGTGTAACCTAGTGGCTGGGTTGTTCCAAACTGTTCTACTATTTGTTCTACGATAGAACAGTTTGGGCAAAAAAATTCCAACTAGTTCTAGTAGTATGCAACTAGTATGCAAAATTTCATGGTGATCGGATCAGTAGTTTTTGCGTGAAAGCGTAACAAACAAACAAACTCACATTCACATTTATAATATTAGTAAGGATAATATCGCATAATTACTAGTAGAACTCATTCCAAGTTTTTTCTTTTAATTTTGTTCTAGTATAAAAATAGTAGAACAGTTTGGACATATTTCATTAAAATTATTCGAGTCCAATCTGTCATACTGTGCAGTAGAACTAGTTGGAATTTTATAGTCCAAACTGTTCTATCGTAGAACAAATAGTAGAACAGTTTGGAACAACCCTTATCAAGCTAACGTGTAGCGCTAGTGTTCAAGTAGCGTTGTTTCAAAATGAGGTTGGATGAGGCGGTAGTGCGAACGTATACTGGCAAGCTCGTAGGTTCTAAGTAACTGACTAATTTTGGGCGCAACAAATATTTTCTTTTTGAGTCCTTGGTCCTTGTAAAATCAATTCAATATATAACTTTTATTTTTTGTTTTCAAACAAAAGTATCACGTTTAGGTATTTCTTAATTTTAATCAAATGGGTGTCTCTCGATGTCAATCTCAAAACAGGAAATTCTTTATGAAGATGACTGGAGTATTTAATTAATTTTCGTTACCCACGGGTAATGAAGCTATAATAACTATTACGAAGAGAACGTCCCATGAGAAAGACACCCTTAGTTCCACTTTGTAATAGATATGTAATAGATTATACTGTGTACAAGGAAAATCATATTATATAGATATACATTTATTTTTGATTGACTAATATGACAATTTTAAATTTTAATTTTATATTTTTTAAAAGGACATTTCACACAACGCTATCTAGCCCCAAACTAAACAGATGTATTATGGATGCTATGTGGATGCTAGACACTCTACTTTCATGGAATGGACAAAAAAAAATTCTTCTTACATAGTATCTTAAAAGAAAGGAATAACGTAAACTGTTTGATTCAAATTTCAAGAATATTTATTTATAGCGGGCGACGACGTAATTTTTAGAAAATCTTTGAATGCAGTATTACTTAACTTTTAAAAATAACATAAAGTCTTCTTTCAGCAAAATATCCTATCTACGATATTTAAGGTACTTTCCCTTCATGTCGCATAGTTTTGATTGGTCTCGCTGCGCTCTATACCGCGCTATCTAAAAACAATAGCTCCGTGAATGAGGCAACTCATTATTGTAGTGTGTGTCATGGTGCGTTTAAACGGCGCGCAAGCTCGTGATTCAGCGCGCCACGCGCCGTTTAAACAACTACGCTCGGCGCGGCTCGGCAAAGTTCGCACGATCCATCACTTGTCGGTTTTTTCGATACAGATCAAAGGCGCGCGCGCCATCTTCGGCTCGGCTTGCGTCTAAACAGATGGTGCACAGCGCGCGACGAAGAAATCTCCATCTCCACGAACGGCTCGGCTCGCGTAGGATCGTGCTACCCCGCGTCGTTTAAACGCACCATAAGACATCGTCACTTTTTACAGATTCATTACATTTTTACAGTTTCACTACACAAACTGGTATTTTATTATGCCCAAAATTTAATATAAAGCATTCGGCACGTACACGTTATAGACAGCATGCAGTGTGATTGGCTCGGGTACACCAAATTCGGCGTAGTATTTGTTGCCGCATTTGATAAGTATACCTGCGGTATCTCGTCGAGCGCAACGAGACCAATTATTAATCTAAGGATAGTTATTTTTATTTACTGAACCGTAGAAATATTTCAAAAAGTTTTAACACCATTGCGACCTCCTGGTTTTAATATTTAAATTTAGAATAAAACACGACAACTGAAGTAACATCTCGCCTGTCATTGGTAAAAAACACAGAATAGATTTTATTATTTTTATTTCTAACATTATGTTCATCATTTTAAAATAAGGTGAAAAGCACAAGGATTTTGTAATGTTATACCGTTTGTTTCAATCAGCAAATATAGTAATAAATGTGATGTTTGTAAATAATTTTTGAATTGGCAATTGGTTGACAGATTAACGTATTATCATAGGAATATGATAGAAACAGGGACCACGGATAATCCATCGCTGGAAACGCCACCACAGAGTCCGGTAAATATTTTTAATTTAATTTCTTTGAAAGTACAGTCGGGGTGTGAACACCTTCAATTTTCAGTCATTCCTTTATGAAGTCATTGAGTCTTAGTACCTTTGGAAACCGACGGACTTTCAAGATTAAATTTTGGCATGACTGATAATTTTTCTGGTGCAAATGTCGACTTTAAGGTTTTATATTTAATCATGGATAACTTTTAGGAATTGCAGAACGTTACCATTGAGGATGAAGATATTGCTCGTCCGGAAGCGTCCTTTGAATTTACAGTTCAAAATATATCGCAATTAAAGGAGCAGGTGTTGTCGCCACCGTGTTTCGTGAGGTGTTTGCCTTGGAAGATTTTGGTGTGTATCAGGCACACAACAACGCCGGAACGTCAACAACAAAAGGCTCTAGGAATATTTCTTCAGTGTAATGCTGAGTGCGATTCCCCCGGGTGGTCCTGTTACGGACTGGGCGAGCTGAAGCTGTTGTCCAATAACAGTGAAAAGCACCTGATCAGGAAACTTCACCACATGTTTCATTGGTAAAAATATGTACTATTATCATAGAGGGAAGATGTGTTTTTGTATTTTTGTTTTTATTCCATAAACTCAAAAAGTACTGGACCAATTTTTTAAATTCTTTCACCCTTAGAAAGCTACTTTATCAGCGAGTAACATAAGGCTATCCGTACTAATATTATATATTTTGTAAAGTTACGCGGACTAATTCGCGTGCAACAGCTAGCCTATACTAATATTATAAAGAGAAAAGATTTGTATTTTTGGTTTGTAATGAATAAAGGCAAAAACTACTGGACCGATTTTACCAGAAAGTACATTATCAGCGAGTACCTACTTTATAGGTTATACTAACATATTATAAAATTATAAAACAGTCTTCCGCCGCCTCTATCTGTCTGTCTGACTGTCTGTTCGCGATAAACTCAAAAACTACTGCACTGATTTTCATGCTGTTTTCACCAATGGACAGAGTGGTTCTCGAGGAAGGTTTTAGTATATAATTTACAAAGTTACGCGGGCGAAGTAGTGACCAGCAACTAGTATTTTATAAAGGTGTGCGGACGAAGGCGTAGCAAGAGCTAGTGTAAATTAAAATTGGCGTTACCGCGTTAAACATTTAAAATATCATTCAGAATTTGAAGTCGGTTTACTGGTTATACATAAGACAAACAGTCATAGTACGCAGCCGTGTTTTCAATGCTAAAAAAGGAGTTAATTGTTTTGATTCCAGCAAAGAGGACGACTGGGGCTTTTCTCACTTCGTTTCGTGGAAGGATTTGTTCGAACCTGAAAGGGGATTTGTAAAAGACGATTCAATAACAATTGAAGCACATGTCATCGCTGAGGCGCCTCACGGAATGTCTTGGGACTCAAAAAAGCACACTGGATATATCGGTGTGATGTTTAAATTTAAATAACTGCTAATATTTCTTACTCGAGAGGGCATAATATTGAACAATTCATTTAATTTTTAGGGTTAAAGAATCAAGGGGCGACGTGCTACATGAACTCGTTATTGCAAACTCTGTTCTTCACGAATGTACTTCGGAAAGCTGTTTACAAGATACCGACAGTGGGCGATGATAGCTCCTGTTCTGTAGAGTTTGCCCTTCAGCGTGTTTTCTATGATCTACAATTTTCAGACAAGCCCGTAGCGACTAAGAAATTAACGAAAAGTTTCGGTTGGGAAACGTTGGATTCTTTTATGCAACATGATGTGCAGGAGTTTCTTCGGGTAATGCTTTTTCTGTCAACTCTTTAAAGCTTATTAGCCTCCACAAAGTATTTCAAAATAGTATATCCTTATAGTCTATAGGCTTAAAGGCACCTCTTTAAAACTATAAACCTTTGCTGTTATAAGTTTGATTTTATTTTTGGAAAGTTTGCCATTTTTTGCCAATAGACGTACACTTTTGAAAGTGGTACATGTATGAGGTACATTCAATTGTACCTGATTTTTTTTTGTATGAAAAACTAACTAACTAACTAACTAACTAAATGTCTACCAAGTTTCATGAAAATCAGTTAATTCATTTAAGAGTTATGGAGGAACATACATACATACAATACCTACACTTACAGATTTATTATTAGTATTGATGGGTAACATAAAATACGAATTCGTGTCTTAAATATAAAAGCTATATAAGGTGACGCTTACTTCTTCAGAGCTATACTGACGACTAACATTTTCTGACTTGTTCCGCATATATCTTAAAAAGTTGGTTTTACTTTATTACTAACGCCAAAATAATGTATATTTCTTGAAAACCAGGTGCTTTTAGATAAACTGGAGAACAAAATGAAGGGGACAGTGGTCGCAGGGACAATACCTAAATTGTTTGAAGGGAAAATGACGTCTTTCATCAAATGCAAGAATGTTAATTGTACGAGTACACGTGTAGAAACATTTTACGATATACAACTTGGTGTTAAGGGAATGAGCAATAGTAAGATAATTGATTAATTTCTTCCCTACAGACTATAGTGATCCCACCGCCATAAGCCGATATGGTCTAAGACCTAAGATCTATGAGGAATTAAAAATATGTTGAATGTTAGAAATATGTAAGGAAAACAGGCTATAATTAAAAAAGACAATTCAAGTTCAGAAGAATTTCAACAAATATGTGTATCAACACTAAGACACAATCAATATACCTACTTACCTAGATTTTCAGATTTTAGCTAATTTTTGATTCCTGCCTGATGCATTTTATTACTTCACTACATATAAGCATATAAGTTACTTTTGAATATATAAAAAATAATCAAAATATAATAAATATGGAATAAAACAACCATAAGTCTTTTTGCAACATACAATATGAAGGATTGTGATTGTATTTTTGCAATAAAAACATTTGGAATTTTTTTGTTTTATGGCCCTTTAGTTTTTAAGCAGCGATATTATCCTCGTTTAACACTCTTCCAACTTCGTTGGCCAAGCCATATCAAAATTCGTTGGGCGGTTTAGAAGTACTTTGCGAATAAACAGACAGCGAGTTTATTTTATAATGTTCTCGTATATAAATAAAAATATGATATTTTAAAGAATTGCATGTAAAATTTAATTTTTAATGCATTTTTAAGTTCTCGTATTACATTGTGATTGTCATTGACATAATATTATAACTAACGAGTTAGCATGGGGAGACCACCATTCTGGAGCTAATACATCTACGAGAATTATTTAAAAAAATGAAGCCAGTCTATCAATGATAATGATGACGTAAAAATTTCAGTTTACGAGTCCTTCAAAGACTACATCAATACAGAGATATTGGATGGTGATAATAAATATGACGCCGGGGAACACGGACTACAGGAGGCAGAGAAAGGCGTTCGCTTCGATGTGTTTCCGCCCATACTGCACCTCCACCTGATGCGGTTCCAGTACGACCCGCAAACCGACGCGACCACGAAGTTTAACGACAAGTAATTATAAAACAAATTCATTTCTTTGAAAAAACACACTATGGCAACACAAGATATTTAATTTTATTCTCCAGTGTACCTATACTACACCAAACTCGACGTAAAGCGCATAGAAGGCGTAAAAATTGTGATCATCACAGAACAACTCATATAGCGTTTTAGACTCGACGTAACGGGACTCGATATTAAGGGGAACATATCAACTAAACATTTAATTTAGACAAGATTTCTACATATAATTATAATTAGCTATACAAATTCTACACATTTCTACATACAGAAATTAAACAGTATGACTTTTTAAATTCGAAATACTGACTGCATTCTATATCGAATGTATAAACATTCAAGATTAGTTCTGGTCTCTGGATCTGGGTAGTAGTGGCATGGTAGCCCGCCTGGTGGCAGTAACCATCACCTTACGGTGAAATAACAGCATTTGTGTTGTTTTATTTCGGCATCTCCTACGAATTTCACCGCAGACTTTGTAACTGTGTGATGGTTTCTTCTGGCAGACGATCAGATATTATAATTATTTCATTCAGAACTTAGTGTTTTGTTTGTTCCATTTTTTCTCGTTTAATCGATTCTGTTAGTGCTCTATAAGTAGCCTGTAAAAAACTTTTGTTGTGTGAAGACTGTAACTGAAAACTTAAAAATGTTAAAACAGCTTATCGGAATGAAATTAATTATGTTTGTAGATTCGAATTTTACGATTCTATCAACTTGGATCCCTATTTGCAAGAGGTGCCATCGAGTCCAGCAAGCTACACGCTCCACGCGGTGCTTGTGCATTCCGGGGACAATCATGGCGGACACTATGTCGTCTTCATCAATCCCAAAGGCGATGGAAAGGTTAGCATAATGTTATCAATACTAATAATCTGTAAGGGTTGGTCATGGAGTAAGTTGCTTTGTTTATAGGCTCTATACATGATACTGAAACTAAATTGCATACATACATACATACATACATACATACATACATACATACATACATACATACATACATACATACATACAGAATTTTTTTCTGTATGTATGTATGCGTATGTATGTATGTATGTATGTATGTATGTATGTATGTATGTATGTATGTATGTATGTATGTATGTATGTATGTATGTATGTATGTATGTATGTATGTATGTATGTATGTATGTATGTATGTATGTATGTATGTATGTATGTATGTATGTATGTATGTATGTATGTATGTATGTATGTATGTATGTATGTATGTATGTATGTTGGTATGTATCTTGGTTGATAAACATTTAGACGTACAGGACACAGGATAGGCTACTTTTTTCTTTTTCAACGCGGACGAAGTCGCGGGCGCCAGCTAGTAAATACTAAAATTTTACAAACCTCTAGCAATAACGTCTTGCCTACGTTATAATAAAACGATTATAAATAAGTAATAATTATTTCGTTATTATTTTATACATAAAATAATAATAAATCATAACTTGTATCATAAAATAGCGCGTGATTAAGGTTTTAAGCTTGATAAAGCCTTAAATTTGACTATTATAAGCCTCCACTGTAATGTATGATCTATTCTTTTTTTATTGATCAAAAACGTAAACAAATATAGCGTCGCCATGGTCACTAGACTATTTTAAAGATGGAATTTTACATTAGGCATTATCAAAGAGAGTTGACAGTGATAAACTCATTTAGAATTTGTTCGTATTGTTTGTTTAGTTCTATATCGTGAATTGTTTGTTTACCTTTTTGATCAATGAAAAAAGAATGCATATATAGATGTAACACACTCCAAGTAAATATACCATGTGTCTGTAGGTACGTGTGTAATATTATTATAGTAATATTTGTAAGCAGTGGTGCAAGTTTGACGATGACGTGGTGTCGCGGTGTAGCAAGCAAGAGGCAATCGAGTACAACTTCGGTGGCAAGGAGGACGCTCCGTACCTCGCGAGGCGTGCCACCAGCGCTTATATGCTCATTTATATACAGTAAGATTATTTCTATACTTGCCTGCAGATTATAAAATAGTTGGTGCCCACAATTTTGTATTTTAGTCGAAATTTTAATTATGCAGGTGGTAATTTCTTTTTTAATTTCTCCCTATAACTAAATGCTTTATATTAGACATAGGTACTATACAATATATATATATATATTGGACAAGACAGTGTTTGTCTGATATATATTTTAGTGGCAGTGCACTACTGCTGACTGCAGAAACCACCCCAGCACAGCGCGTGTGTTGTTGTGTTTCGGTGAGTGAGTAAGGGATGTCAGAGCCAATAATACCCTTCCCTTCCCAATCAATAATCCTTTATCGCGTTACTGCGGCGACGGTATCTAGCGGACCATCAGCCTGCCTGACCTTAACATTAAAAAGGATTATTGTGATTTTGCAGAACTTCACAACTGAAGTACGTTCTACAAGACGTAGAAGAGGAGGACATACCGAAGGATCTTTGCGAGAGAATCAATGAAGAGATGCGATACGAGATGGTAAGAACATGTAAATATCGATTCTTGCATGGCCACAATAAAGATTGTTTTATTTTTTTATTTTTTTCCTATTAGCAAAGGCAATGTTACGCATTTCAGACGGCAGAAAGATAAGATGCAGAAAAGTTAAATCTAACACTTCCGTAAACTCCGCGAAGTACTACGCGAAGATATTGAGCGCACTAAAACAGTTCTTCACTTTGCAGGCCCTATCCGGCTCTAAATCTAAAGGGAGATAATACGGAACCGGAGTTAAAATGATACTTTGTAAACATATTTTTACTATGATTTTGAAAAATATTAATATTTTTAATCAGAAAGCCAATTAAAGTTATTCAAATTCAGGAGGTGATTTGTGAAGTGATGAATTTTTCTGTGTAATGTATATTTTGTTGTACTTAGATATTTATGTTAGTAAAATTTGTTGCGGAATAGTGTTGTGGTTTTTGTTGTGAAGCTCACGTTCGCTTTGGTATTACTTTGATTATTTCTTTCGCAATTTGTGGACGATATGGAAATGTCTTTAGGTGTATCTCTTTTAAAATGTACGCTCTCTTACTTTAAGCTAGGATAGGAGTGTCACAAATGGACATATCAATTACCCTCATATCCTAGTCATACTGATAAAATTGGAAAGACGTAGATTTGGTGGGTGAAGAATTAGGTGGCGTTGTATCAAAGCTATTCTGTAAATAAGCTTTTATCCATTCACATCAGCCAAACATGTGAAATCCGAACTAGGAAATAGTCTTCAAGCTAAGATTAAGTAAAATCTTCATAAATTATAGCTAAAAACGGTTTGGTCCCATAACGTCAGAGTTTCAAATCGTCTGACTGAGTTTCGATCACGATCACGTCAGCTTTCAAAAAAAAAACAGATTATAATCGGCAGACCATCATTTTGGGAGCTACAATTCCACATACAGACCCACAGATACACAGATCCACATGTCAAACTTATAACACGTCGTTTTGCGCGGGGCGTCGGGGGTTAAAAACAGAATGAAAAGCGTCCGAAAACGAAATATTACAAGACAGATAAAACAAATGGAATAAATAAATTAGCGCATAACAAAATGACGTTTCAGTAGAAAGGACAAGGGAGGAATATCTATCAGGATTGACTTTGTTTTCGGTAATGGACCGTCTCCTTGGGGCATCAATCAGACGCCTTTTCCGCTCGCCTGTCGAATGAGAGAAATAATTGTTGGACCTTCCTCATTTACATTGCCATCTTAACAAGTACTTATTTAGAAACTAGCTGGTGCCCGCAACTTCGTCTGCGTAGAAAAAGAAAAAAGTAGCCTATCCTGTGTCCTGTGTGTCTAAATGTTTATCTAGTAAGTTTCATGAAAATCAGTTAATTCGTTTAAGAGTTATGGAGGAACATACATACTTACATACATACATACTATCGCGGTCAATGGAGCAGACCCACTTTTCATACAAATTTGTCTAACGTTGAATTATATTTGCCTACTCTTTCTGACTACATTATAAATAAAAGAGACAAATATTGTCGTCAATATGTATAATCACCTAATATGTATAAGACGAGGTTGTCATAGTAACGTAAATGTTATAATACGAGTAGGTATTTGAAGTAGGAACAAAGATAAATACAAAATGTGCAAACGAAATTGTTCCTTACGGTGGGACAGCTCCCTTGACCGCGATAGTACATACATACATACAGAAAAAAATTCTAAAAATGGTCAATTTAGTTTCAGTATCATGTGTGTAATTCATTGTAAAAGTGGTGTAACTCCCTATTTTTAAAACCATCTTTTCTTGCCTAATGGTATCACATTTAGTCATAACTTTCAATATAAAAGTGAAGTAACTCCAATAGTTGCATTAAAATCCCATAGATGAAAACAATGAATGAATGCTTATATTTTTTTTCCTACACTATAATTCGCAAAAAGCTCGTTATTCTAAAATTCAGTTACAAGAAGATAGTTCACTTTTACAATGAACGACACATGTATAGAGCCTATAAACACGATATCTCTGAAAACAAAGTAACTTACTCCATGACCAACCCTTACATATTATTATTAATAGTATTGATGAATAGTATCTGTGAAGTCTATGGATAAAAATTTTATATACACACATATTCTGTGATTTGAAATTCGAAAGCGATTTTGTTTTGTAACAACGATTTTGCGATTTTGTTTTGTTTTGCGAAGCACATAGCCTTTCATCCAAAAAAAAACCTTTGGTCCAGAGGGATCTTCTAAAACTAAAAACAAAAATTCGAAGCCTGAAAAAATATATGAGCAAACAATGATTGTATACGTATGTTTTAACATGTATACAATCAAAAATTTAACCATTTTATTATTATCAAAAGATCTGTGATTTAATATATGTAATAGAAGTATAGTTTTAGGTGCCATATTTCATTAAAATAATTAACATGATGAATCTATATATTTTATGGGGCCCCGGGTTCGAATCCCGGAAGGCCATGGTTATCCCATAGGCAATACAAATCTAAATGCTTACTTTGAGTGGTATAAAATTTGGTTTGTTTAATCTTAGCTATTTATTATTATTTATGACCTGAACAAGTTATACAAGATGTTTTAAATAAAACTACAAAAAAATAATAATTGTACCTACAACGATTTTATAGTTTGAATTTTCATGCCAATAACTTTTCCGTTCCAACGTTTTTTCCAGAAAAACCTTTTTAATGTTGGTTAAAATAAGTTTTGCTAAAATTCAAAGCTATAAAGCTATGTATTCACAGAGAAATAACTAAATTCTTAACTAGTTTGTTTGTGAAATGAATTAATGGAATTTCATTTAACGAATCTAAGAAAGACTGGAATTTCATGTTTAGTAACTTGGTATTTAATTTTTAATATAAGTTTTTACGGTTATGCAACATAAAATCAAATGGTTATTAAAATAGACAATAACTTACTTACCTGTTGAATGACAATTAAAATTGTATATTAATTTATTCATTTTTTTTTAATAAATATATAATTAAATGAGATTCAAAAGATTGATATTTCTTTTAACCGAAGACCAAGGAGTATTCCCATTTGTACCACTATTTTGTTTTATTAATAGAACAAACGACTAATATCCAGTGTTTCTCAAACTCTTAAATATTTAGTGACAGGGCATACTGCGGCATACCTAGTTTATGTAACGGGAAACCAGGTTGAATATGTTTGTTGTTTGCTGCAAAAGTCCACAAGTTGTAGCGTAACAAGCGAAATTCAAATAATAATAGCACCACCGCCCGACGACGCTGGCAGATCTCCGCTAATTAATCCGGAAGCTCTACTATTAATTAGGCGAGTTTTTCTTCGTCACGAGACGGGGATTAAGGCCGACGGGACTCAGTAATTGCTAGCCCGCTAAAGCGTAGCTTTAACTATTTTTTATTTAAAACTCAGCTAGAGAATTTGAGAAAAGTGGGCAAGTACTTGAAACGAAGTTAGAAATTTTTGACCGTTCAGCAGTCTTCTTGCTTTTATAAAAAAAAAACAGTGTTCGATGATTTCAATAATAAAAATGTACTCATAATGTTTTTATACTACCTAACGTAATCTATACAAATTTTAGTAAATATATTTTGAAGCTACCCACCAATTCCATACTAAAATTTATTAATTTTTTCTTTGTTTAAAATCACAGTTTACATTAAACCTACATTTTTTTTATTTACTAGACTCAAAATCAATTTCGAACTATTATACACCAACAAACAGTAACATGTAAAAACGTAATATGGGACATGATATCGTAAAAGTGTATACTATATTAATTAATTTAATAAATATACAAGTTACCTACTCAAAAAAATTATATGTCATGTAACTACAGTTATTCGTAAACGAAAATAACTTATACCTACTTATGTTCATACTTAAGTGATTCAAGTACCACAAACCGCTCAAGACCATTCCTAGTGAGTTAAATCAACGATCCCCTGGGAATAATGCCTCAATCAGAGAAACAATTACCTCGAACTAAGAGCTTATCGTCGAAATAGATATTCATTTCAACATTTCTGATTTAATAAAAACGGCGAAATAGAACACAATATAAAAATCTGCCCCAGTCACAGTCTGTCTTCTCAGCATCAGAACGTCCACTGCTGGATACCTAATAATTTTTTTTTTTGTGTGCGTATATTGCGTATTATATATAGGTTTTATTAAGAATCACTAAACCTTGCCAAAGGTGCCTGCTAATTAGTGGAAATTGGATAAAATTATTCAGTACAAACGTATCGCTTAAGTCTTTAATTCCCTCGATTCCTATTAAATTTTAATTTTTAATAAAATTTGCGAGCACTCAGCGGACATAATGCTATTCGATAATCATTTCGCGGTTTCAAACACAATGCAACGTTTCATTCGGGAGCAGATGTTTGCTGATCTAATGGCATTTTCAATTTGCATCCGAATTCCTGAGCTCGCATAGTTGCGCGGCATAGCGAGAGGGGGGCGGCGCTGAATGCACTGAGTCCGGAGTACTAGAATGGCCGAATGCCCGAATCGGATTAGCGCTAACGACGCACCATTCACCGGGGCTGCCACCGCTGCCCGCATTCCCGCCGCGTGCACTGACACTGATAAACTACTCCAGTTAGGAGCTTGTGTGCGACCTATAAATTCACTCTTCGTCTAACTATTAAAGTAACGCTCTAAACATAGGTATGTCATATCAAATTAATTTCAGCAGCACATATCCTAAAGGCGGATCCAAATGACATGTCATAACTTAGTTTAGGTAAATGTTATTATTATTTATTTAAAATATTATAAATAGATGCAAGATACGCATCTAGTTCGAAAAATGAAATGTGATGCTTTATTCATTTCAATATATCTTATGTCTAGTATCTTATGTTTTAATCCAGTACTTACATAATCTATCAGTGTTCGGTTTTGCGTGGTTATTTCGATTATTCGCTAAATGGCAGATTCTGGGAAGCAGATTCTGCGAATCTAAGTAATGTTTTACTTAATAAGAAAGTACTATTTTATCTATGGTATTACGCAACAAGCATTATCAACAGTCGTTTAGTTGTTATTTCCCTGTATCTACTTATTATTGCCACATGTACTTACTTATAGTTTAGATGTAACAATTAAAACTTCCCACTTAATAACTTTGCCGGAATAACTTAAAAAAACATAAAAACACATAAAAGTGTTGATAATTTCCGCCGTCTGCCCATTGTGTTGTAAGAACGGGAGCTTTATTTACTTATTTATACAGATAAAACTCGGATGAGGGAGTGCAAGCAAAATGAAATCGTAAATCCCTTGTCTGCGTAAAAATTCAATCATTTCAAAAGCCCCGCAAAGATTTGTTGGACAGCGGCGGATTTAAATGAAATTACACCATTGTTCCGATGGTCGGGCGGATTCCAGATTACACTGTATACACTCGTAATATTATAAACATAAGCCCCTTTTGTGTATGTATATAAAATCCAATGAGTGCATCATAAAATAATCGAAATTCCTATAACAATACCTACTCAATGGCCAAGAAATGCACACATCCTTCCTCTATACAAGCTATTAGGCGAAAAAATATCCAAATTTTTGGCGTTTTCGAGATAGTATATCAAAAACCAAAATTCTGTAGTGATTTCAAAAACTAGTTACTAGTTAGTAATATAGTGAGTGGGTGGTAGAAGTATTTGGTTTTAAGTAGGTACCTACTGATTGGCATCGAAATAATGTTTGTAGGTATAAGGTATACTCTTGCATTTCAGTTCGTTTTTAACAAGCGACCTTTACAGAGACCATACAAAAACGAATATTGCCCGCGGTCCACCTACTTTGCTCACCTGGGTGGACTACGAGCAATAAACAAATTTAACGAATGTTGTGAGACTCAATTATAGGAATGTAGTTACCCTAAAGCCGGTGGTTCATCCAAATCGGCCTCGGGAAATTTTTCTTTTTTCTCTGCGTGGATAGCGAAGATTTATGAATATTATGTAAATATACAATTTTAGGTTTTAGAATAATCTGCTTGGCTTCTTACTACTACTTTCTCAGAACGCGACATTCTCATCATGAGACGGCGCTTGCACGTCTTGCACAAGATGCTTGACGGTAGCTCGCACGGAACTTTCGTGCATGTCTCCTACTGTGCTGATTATGACTAACACCGCTGTTTTTATTTTTGACATACCGAAACCCAATTTGGTTAATCCGGGTCCATATCAAAAAAGCGGCTTACGGCCGAAATTAATAACCTATCCTGATCCGTTTTTACCCATTTAGGATTGAAAAATCAATCTTTTTTGTGTGTGAAGTGTGTCAATAACGTATCCACGGATTTATATTTCAATCTAAAACATGAAACTATCTTTGGGAGGACAGATCTCACATTAAAGATCGACCTCTGTTCGTAATTGACAGTTTGGGTGTCTCAATAATCAATCCGTACATTTTGACATAGCGCAATCGATCTAGATTTGCAATCCCACGAATTTCACGGATTAATATCACGGATTATAATTGACGAGCCCGTTGGACGAATGGCAAGGGTGCTTGCCTTACGTCTCAGGGGCCCCGGGTTCTATTCCCGGCGGGGTTAACTTTGGAAATTTTAATATAATTTTCAAAATTGACTCTGGTCTGGATTTAAAAGTAGTGGTAGGGGCACACTGCGTTTCGCAGTCATTTGGGCAGCCCGTCTGGCGGCAGTAACCACCACCTTACAGAATACCACCGTGAAATAACAGCATTATGTGCTGTTGTGTTTTGGCGAGTGAGTAAGGGATGCCAGAGCCCATTACCCCACCACCCTCCCTTATCCCTTATCCTTAATCCTTCTATGGTCGGCAGCGCACTTGTAGCACTTATGGCGTTACTTGAGTTATAGGCGACGGTAGCCACCTGCCATCAAGTGGACCGTCAGCCTGTCTGTCGACCTTAACATTAAAAAAAAATATAAGATAAACAAACAAGAATTTAAAATATTTTTATTAATTGTATTAATAATAAATAAAATTATTAAATTGTCCCATTTCAATCGTATAGTTGTTGTGGAGTACGGCGACACGTTGAGTTTTGGGCGTTAAATGCGTCGTAGATTCATTTTTTAATTTGTTGGTACAGGCATTGCTAGTTTTATTGTTTATAATTTTGCTATGCTCAATAAAGGATAACAAATTTTTCGTTTCATCTTTTGTAAGTGGTTTCATCTTGATCTAAAATAAAAACAATAAAAACTACATCACACCGCAAAAATAACAAGAAATGCAAGCGCCCCAAAGAACAGTGACGCATTAAAGAAATATAATTTACTACTGTTTCTGAATTCATTTTAGTTAACTATTAAATTATTCCACTATTTATTAACAATAATAAAAATTGAACACAACAAACATTGAATTGTCAACTGTCAAGTGTCATGCCATTCGTTCCTTTACTATTCAGAAAAACGAATGAATGTATATTATTATTAAAAACAAAATTATGTAGTACGCTTATAAATAAATAAAAATAAATTGAACTATAATTACTTTATCTTGTAATTGTAGGTAATTCATTATTTTCACATTTTAAATATGCATAAAATTAGAAATTTAAATTGTCTCGAAAGTAAAATTTTAATAGTTAGCATGAAAAGGAACGGCGTGGGAGGGAATGGATTGCCTACAGATCTATCCTTAGTTTCCAATCGCATACACACAAATTAATATTGGCACACAGATCGGAGATCGATCGGCCGATGGGAACAAACTGGAGATTGTTTTCAAGATCGGATTTTAGATACATTATTAATTTCGGCCGTTAGTCACATACCGTCAGACTTTCAGTTGTCAAAACATCGGAGTTTCAAAAGGTCAGATCAGACTTAGGTATAACCTATCAGAAAAACCATTCGTGCCCCCCAAAGGAGTTCACCAGGATCCCCTGGGGGGATTCAGTTAGGGGATCCTGGTGGACTCACCCCCCAAGAGCCCCTTGCGATCAATCGTGCTGGATCAAGCAAGTAGGGGCAAGGCAGATTGGGATACGGCTTACAAAACCTTACAGAAGGCCAACTGAAACGTGTGTTGTGTTTCGGTAAAGGGATTTCTGATGGACTATAAAATAGCTGTTACCTACGACGCATGTTGTTCGACGCATTAGAAACTTAAGTATAGGTACAACCCATTTTTTTAATAATTATTTGTTATACTTACCTGGTACAATTTCATTTTATACCTACGCCTTACAAATCACGATCCAAACTCAAATTGTGAAAAAACCACACAGTTTTTGAGAGCACCGCATAAAAGCAAATTGAATTGTAGACAGTTTGAAGGCAAATTAGTAGTCAGCTTTGCAAATACACCCCCCTCGTTAAGTGACCTCTCTAAAAGATAATCTTTGCCAATATCCGAATATATTGACGGGGCTTTCCCACGGAGATTGATATGGATATCGTACATTTAATCTGGATCCCGGCGGGACATTTGAGGGGTGAGGGGGGAAGTCCATCCATTTAATGAATACCTTTGCGCGCTATTGATGCCAT
The DNA here is from genome assembly GCA_945859745.1 of Synanthedon formicaeformis. Lineage (NCBI taxonomy): Eukaryota > Metazoa > Arthropoda > Insecta > Lepidoptera > Sesiidae > Synanthedon > Synanthedon formicaeformis. The sequence continues at coordinate 3,183,837 of OX243964.1, forward strand.
CTCTTTGTAGCGTATCGGCACTCGTTAATTTTCAGACTAATTATTGTGGAGTTATTTCTATGATTCAATAATAAACTGAATTGTGAACAAATATAAGATTATATTCATTGAAACATTTTATGAGTATATAATTAGAACCGTTTCTAAACGGTATTAATATGTCAGTAAGTAAATTTTTATGAGAATAAATCGAATCTCCATGGGTCGTGTGATAGATCTCATCCACTTTATTTTTTAAAATTACAATAGATCTAAAAATCTTTGCTTACTATTGTACTTATTATTTACCTAAATAATCAATAAATAATCCACAGAGTACCTACTATTGTACTTATTATTTACCTAAATAATCACACTATGCGAGAATATTTTATCGCCAATGGATAAAGTCAGTGTACACTGACCATTTAATTTTTAATAGTGTTTTGATTTTGTAATTACTGAGCATATTTCTTTATTGGTACAATATTTCTTTATTGTATTAGGCAAAATTAGGGCAGGAACTAATTCATACCTACTAAATTTTAAAACCTAATGTGATTATTTATTTTTATTATATGACATTTCGTCTTCTAAGTCTTTATATAATACCTATGTGCACTTAAATTGTTTGCAATTATATTAAAAGTTATAATAGTTAACCTCGTTGTCAGGGCGACGATTAATGATGCATATTATGTATATTCCGGATTCGTTGTCTTCTTAAAAGCTCCTATTCCAAATTTATCGAAATATAACATTCATCAAAGTTCTGAGACTAAAAAAATGTTAATTTCAGATAATCAAATGAACATGTTCCTACTTTGTGAACATTGTAACAATAGAAAATATGATCGCAAGTAATTTGCATTTATTGCTCCAATAAACTAATTGCTAAATACAGATACATCTAAACTATATATTCTTTTTTATTTTTATTCTCATTTCTATGTAAATACTATCAATACAATCAAGACAGTCGATGGAGATGAAGGATAGGTACAATATGACATAGTAATAACAAATAAACTATAATCCCACAATTGCCATTATTTATTATTTTCGGCAAGTATTTTAAATGAATATATGTATCAGAATCGATACTTCAAAAAACCATGTTAACATCAATAAATAACAAACATTAAAGATTACGGTGTAGGGAGACGCGTGGATTATTGTATATTAAAAATATTATAAAAAAGCAGGATACAGATATCACACGGGGTTAAACCATTAACCATTCATTCTGCTAATAAGCAGATAGAACGAAGTTGTCTTAAAAACATTTAAGGCATCTCTTTTTTAAAAACTGTGTATTTTTTTCTTAATTTATTACATCATTACATAATAATGCATAATAATACATAATATTCTTAATTTATTATACATCATTACATAATATTATATATATACATACATAACATCATATCATATTGGGGTAAGATTTAATTGAAACAAATGCATCTCTAATAAAAAAAATGCACTAAATATAAACAAAAAAATATCGTCATATACTTTTTTTGTACGTAGTGATATTTAGAGGAGGCTTTTACAAACACAACCCTATGAATATTAAACAAATGAATTCATTTTGTAATATCGCAATAGATTTATGTATGTAGACAATCGATCGGCAGAGGTGACAAGGACGCCGGCCGCCAAAATGCTTGTAATAAGCTTGTATTGCTTGTAGATTATTGCTCGAGTTTATTGAACTAAGATGTATTTTATTCTCAAGTAAATAATTTTTCAACATGAGCTTTTCTTTTTTTTTTCTCAAGTGTACCACACCAAACTCGACGTAAAGGGCATAGAAAGTGCAAAAATAGAACAATAGGTGTTTTAGACTCGACATGACGGGAGTTGACAACGACAATGTAACGTGAAAAGTGCATTATATGATCCAAAGGTAGCATTCAGATAATGGCAGTCGCGACTCAGCCTGCAGCCGTATCTGGGCACGGGCTGCCTGGTCGAGGAGCAAATCGCTGTGGATTTCTGATTTTAGCGTCCGAGTCTTGTGACATTACTGCAGTTACCTCTTTTGAAGCATTTTCTAATCAACTGTACGTTAGAGGTGACCAATAGCGAAGTGGACGAATAGCGAATATGCTAAAAAGCGAAGTTGACGAATGGCGTCAAACTCCTCAGTAGCAATCCGGCGACCTACAGTACAATACCCTTGGATATTTTTCCATTTCGTTGATGATGTAGGCCGGGTGCGGGCCAGCCCCAACACCATTATGTGCGTTATTCAAATCAAATCAAGTCGAAAAACTACTACATTTTCGGAAACTCTTCTACACTAGCTCTTTTAATTATGAAATAACAATTGTGCGAAACTTAAATAATATTAAAAATTATTTAATCCCATGAACTTTTAATGGTCATTTTATGACCATTAAAATGCGTGGAATTATAAAACATATTATATTATAAATTATAAAACAAAGTCCTCCGCCGCGTCTGTCTGTCTGTTCGTAATAAACTCAAAAACTACTGCATCGATTTTCATGCTGTTTTCCCCAATGGATAGAGTGGTTCTCGAGGAAGGTTTTAGTATATAATTTACAAAGTTAAGTGGGCGAAGTCGCGTGCAACAGCTAGTTCATTATAAAGCAGGCTCGACGCCTATTTCGATGACATTGGGAACAGTAAATAAACAATGAAACTATTAAGAGTTTCATTCAAAACCCCAATTTTGTTTCTCCAATTTAAAAGAACCTACCTTATTGACTATACAGTCAATAACCGTATCCCCAACTCCCAAATCCCAAATAAGTGCAGCGACAGGGACGAAAACTATGGTAATTTGTAAAAACTGATGAAAACTCAAATGCATTCAACTCAAACCCCCAGAAATAAATTATTATTCAAGAATGTCAACCTCTATAATATAATTATTGAGTTTCTTTAATATTTAATTTGTAAAACAATTTAACACGACCAATGCGCGTCTTATCCAAAAATTAAATGAAAATATAACTAAGCAATATTGGAATGAAATAAAAAAATTAAAAAAAAAAAATTTTTTACAAAATTCGAGTGCAGAAATCCTCGAAAAAATCGTGGAGTGTGGTCACTGGTCACCCTCTAAGTTACGTATCCAAAGAAAAGTCTTACATTTACAGCACAATGTATGTGTTCTTAGAATGATTGTCTATCGCTGCGCTGCTCCTGCTTGGTTGAATAGCCTATTGACTATTCTTGATATCAGTCTATGAATCTGAAGGCGTCTGAAATAATCTTTGCATAACGTACGAGTAAAACAGATGAGAAATGAGAGGCGGCGGGCAATAAAAGTGCAATAATTTCTATGATTGTAATTAAAATAGTAATAATTATTATTGTTTCGAATTACATTTTAATCATTATTATGATGCCAACAACTGGGACACAATAATGGGGCGAACAAACAAACATATTTCATGATACTATACTGAAATCAGCTGTAAATATTATTATACATCCATATACAATCGTTCACTAGTATCGTACAGTAAAACACAGTGGCTAAAACTGGTAAAAACAAAACAAATTAAATACTCTAGTTCCGGGGGCACACCGTACACACAAATGCGTAAGAAAATGGCTGCGTCCGTTGAAACGTTCCTACACCATATTATTTAAATAACTTATTTAATAATTATTAAAAAAAAAACAAGACACGGTCTTCAGAATAACCAAAAACATATATAACATAAATAATTTCCAGAAAATCGCAAAGCAATGTATCATATTCTTCGTTTTTCTCAGCAAATTATTTCTAAATATAATGCGTATAATGCGTGAGTCACGTTCATGTGCAAGTGTACGGAATATTCCTTCGACACTTATATATCTAAAATATACATATAATATCTCCAAAAACGGGCAATAAAATAAATAATACCACCACACTACTCCGTGACTCCCTCTAAGGGGAGGCGTAAATAAGGGACGGCATGACAAAGTACATACTTAATTTTTTTAATAGCATTTTACTTTTTTTTTAATAGTTTAAAAATCATTGTATAATGCTACAACAAACAGTATCCTGCGGTATTTCGAGATAGCATAATGCGATGAAATTTGAATTATATTAAAAGCCCTCAAGCCGTTTTTCCTAGTATTTTGTACATTAAGGTTCAAAATACTAGGAAAAACGGAAAAAAAACTAATTTCAAAACGAATCATCGCACGGCAGTCATCTTGATACTATTTATTCATGCTAATGTAAACTTTTGTGTCTACGGTATGACTGATCCATAGACAAAGAGAATGGACTGAGCAATGCCCGCATGATATTGACCATTATCTAGAAAGAGAGAAACCGATCGTGCGGCCAGTACCTATCTCTTTTCCTGTAGGTCTGTAGTGACTTCGTGTAGAAATGAAAAACTATAAAAAACAACTAGTGGCAGCACGATCGCTTCCTCTCTCTCTTGCACTTTTCTGTTCGTATCTACTTTACAGCTGGATAGGTAACGCTCAGTCCAATCTCAACGTATATGGACGTACCGGATGACGTGTCGCCATAAAACTATGATAAATGCTCGTAATTGCGGCCAGAAATCGTAAGCTACTCTCGTAAAATATAACAATATATTTAGCTAGCAAGACTATTGCACGGCCATTTACGGAACATCGAGGTGAACGAGTCAGTTGTTTTTATTGGTTACAAGGCTAATGGTGTTTGCGGTGAACGGACCTAAATGATGTACCACTGCCACTGTACACACACGCTGACCCCCACCATTCATACTAGAGCTATAGGTAAGTTAAAGAAGGCTGGTGTGTCATGTCAATGACGTCACACTGCAATCGATAATGTATATTACGTAAGACGATTTAGGGTCGACCATGTCTAATCTTGTCTTGCAAGGGAGGGGTTTTCATAGTTGTTACGTAAGATTATAAAAATGCGCAAAGTTAAGATCACTTTCTGAGTCGATTTTGAGCCCCCGAACTGAACAAAATCTTATGTAGAAATGAATGATCAAGAAAACTATAAAATAAAACCAAAGTTGACTTTGCAAAAAAATAAAAATGACTAGTACCTTTGTAGGTACAAATAATGTTTCTATAAATTGTTTCTTTGAAAAATTAAAAAAAAAACCCAAACGTGTATTTTTTTCCTTCTTACGTTAATATTAAACATAGGGGAGGTGGTCGGTCTATTCTTATTTTTTCTTACATGGGGGTAGGGGGTCAAAATGATCTTACGTAATAAAAGAATGGCCACCTTATAAGTATGACAGAGACTACTGTTCCTTTGTATGTATTTAACGTACCATATACAGGATGAACAATTGAACACAGTCAGTCATCGATAGACTGACGCGAAATGACAATTCATTATGATAAAATAAACCAAATATCTATTAACCTATTTGTTTCATTTCATATATTTCATTGCCTATTTGTTTCGGTATCAAACCAGCTTCGTGTGTTTTTTCATTTTATACATATACAATGACACACCCATCCAACACACAAATTTTCAAAAACATTGCAAAATTAATTAAAAATAAATTTTTTCAACATGCTGTATATGAAAAATTCATTTGCGTGAGTACTGTGAACGCGCCAGCTTTAATTAATTCACCTATATTTACGTCTAATTTCTTCGTGGACATAAGAAAATTGATGTACTGGCAATAAATAATTTGTCAAATTAATTACATTCTAATATTAAGATTGAGGCGCTCTCGTTCGTAACGTTCGCATGCGTACAGTGGTGCGGTGCAATTGTGTGACGCGAACACTCAGTTGTATATCTTGATCGCCTTCTCCAGATAGTTGACGCGAGATCTCTTCGGCGTTTTGTTGATGTGCTCGAGGCCGAGCCAAGGCCGGCCCGTCGCGTCTGGAAGGGGCAGATCTTTATTACATTTTAGAACACATCCCCTTCGGGTTACTATCGGTTGTAGGCGTTTCACTAAAATAATAGCAATCGATCATTCTAGTCGGTATGAGTCAACTACTAAACATATAAAAACGCATAGCTGCATTCATTGTGTTCATCAAAAATTTGAAATCTTGTTAAAAATCACTGTACTACCTAAAAAGGTCATATAAAGGATAATAATAAATCTGTTTAGGTTGGTCATGGAATAAGCTACTTTGTTTTCAGAGATATCGTGTTTATAGGCTCTATACATGATACTGAAACTAAATTGACCATTTTTAGAATATTTTTCTGTATGTATGTAAGTATGTATGTTCCTCCATAACTCTTAAACGAATCAACTGATTTTCATGAAACTTGGTAGATAAACATTTAGACGTACGGGACACAGGATAGGCTACTTAATTCTTTTTCAACGCGGACGAAATCGCGGGCGCCAGCTAGTATAAAAGATATTTCGTTTCGTTTATATATCAAATTCTACTACCAATTTAAAATTCAAAATCCAACAACGAAATATAAATGTATAAAAATAAAAGTAATCGCCAAAATTATATACGTAAAAATAGCAATACATAAGTTCAGCGCCATCTATTGACGCGTGTCGGCATTTAAATAGAAAATTATTGATTATCAAGTTTGTGCGAAAAATAAATGCAAATTCCCACTTATTTGTATAATTTATCAAGTTATGTTTTTTTTTACAGTTACGTCACATTTTTGGGACTAGACGTGTACTTGAAGACTGTCACTTTTCCCGGAAAAACTTCCTCACGAAGTTTATTTCACAGTTAGAGCAAGATATAGTCTAATCCACGTGTGAAATCGCTTTAAATACTGTTTCAACTTTTGCCAAATATGTTTAATTTATTGTTGAAAAAATTTAATACTCACTTGCATTACTATTCGGCCTGAAGTCGAAAATGTTTATTGTAGCTCCTTCACTGATGTAGTTAGGTCTGCCATTTGTTACTATAGCGAAATTGTACTAAAACAAAAATAATAATAAACATTATTTAATTCACATCCTGACGTCTGTCACTTGGTCATGACTAGTGATGAGAAAATAATCATCACTTTTAACTGACTCAATAAAAAAGTAAACTAAGTTTCATTACCTACTTCTTTGTCTGGATTCTAATTTCATAGTGATTATTTATTATATAAGGATGCCGATGGAGCCCGTTCGCCCGGTGTGGACGCGGCTATTAACGTACGACGAATATGGAGATGAATAGACAAATGTGTAATGAATAGGCGAATGTGTGATGAATAGACGAATATATGATGAATAGACAAATATTTGATTAGACGAATATGTGATGAACAGACGAATGTGTGATAAATAGACGAATATATAATGAATAGATGAATGTGTGATGAATAGACGAATATATGATGAACAGACAAATATTTGATTAGACGAATATGTGATGAACAGACGAATATGTGATAAATAGACGAATATATAATGAATAGATGAATATGTGATGAATAGATGAATATGTGATAAATAGAAAAATATGTGATTAGACGAATATGTGATAAATAGACGAATATATAATGAATAAATGAATGTGTGATGAACAGACAAATATGTGACGAATAGGCGAATATGTGATGAATAGACGAATATGTAATGAATATGCAAATATGTGATGGATAGACGAATATATAGTGAATAGACGAATATATAGTGAATAGACGAATATGTGATAAATAGCTTACCTTCTCCCACTCCTTGTCCGGCACGTCGAGCTTCTTCTGCAAGCGGTCCCTGAGCGCACTGAAGGGCTCGTGGTGCTTCACGCGCGCGTAGAACGGAATGCCGAACGTCGCGTACACTTGCTTGTGGAAGTGAGCGCACGGCACCAACATCTCGTCCTCCTAACACACAAACAAACAAACACATAACTCGCTACAATTCAAATTAAGAACCAAAAGCAAAGCTGTTTTGACCCAGTATGCTTTGTGTCAAATAGAGTATCTATTTGACACAAAGCATTTGGGTATATAATTCAGATCTGTTTGTCACAACGTACATTATAACTAATTATAAATACAAGTTTGTTTGTTTGTTCATTTGTTTGTTACGCTTTTTTAAGCGATAATCATGAAATTTCGCATACACGTTGTCAGGGATACAGAAAAATTACATAGGGTAGCTTTCACCCAGAAGTACTGTTGTTCCTGTACCTACTATTGTTAATTTATAGAAACAGGTAGCCAAGTAGCAGTATTTACAAAAAAATATATACCTGTAAATTTAATTCGTCTCTGGGTATCTCCTCTATCCGATAGAGTCGCGGCGGCGCCATGATAACTTGGTCAAGAGTCAAGTCGGGATCTGGTCCTGGTAACACCTTGTGACACGACACTTCAACGATCCTTAACCTGTTTAAATCAAATTTTCCATTGCTTTTAAATGTGTATAAACATTAGTCTTGCCATAAATATTGTTACTAGTGAGAGATATTTTTTTACTTTATCATAAAAAGAGTTGTCAAACAAATGAAGCCTCACCTGCCGGAACCTTCTGGAGACATTTCAACAACTTTAGCTGCTTCTTCTAATATATCTGCCACCTTACCACCTTTATTTGGATATAAAATTAATTCCTTATCCTCTTTATAATTTGGACCAACCTGGAAATTTTTATAATTAAAAAAATTGATTTTTTCAAACGTTAGTTTTTTATTTTCTCAACGCAAACTAAGTAGCAGGCAAAAGCTAGTCAAATTATAAAATCGAAAGCAACTCTGTAACGTTTTTACAGTTAAACCGCAAACTGTTAAATCCATTTTAATTAAATTTTGTACGGAGATAAGTTGAATCCCAAGCAAGAATATAAGACATTTCTTAAAAACATTTCAGTGGTAAAGAAAATCGTAACAAATAGTAATAGAAATAAACTCACCCATAAACATTTAAATTGTTTCTTGTTGTCCAATTCATTAACTTTAATAGATAGAATCTGATAGAACAATTTCTTAGGGCACTTTGGTTTACAGTACACTAGCAAATCCTTAAGTATTCCATCGTATGAGTATCTTAGAGGTTGTCCTGGAGTGTCTTTGTAACTGAAAACATTACAGGTCAATTTAACTCTCAATTAAAGTGCGAAAACAACTCAGCCAATCGATAAAATCCCTCATAAATAATTACTTTTGACACTTGAAGAACTGTATTAAGTATGGGTCGACGTTGAGTCGCTGTCCGACCGCGCGAGCCATCTGATCGTACCGCATTTGCATCGACAACTCCATAGTGAATCTAAATTGAAAACACAACAAATTTAGGTCTATTAATAAAATATTTGGATACTAAACGGAGACATAAGAGAACCGGAAAACAAACAGTTAACTTTTTTCAAAAAGGTAACTTGAAATCTATGTTTAGAGTAAAATATAGGTACACTAATATAATTAAATATATTTCTACTGTTATATTATTTTTTTATTGGATTAACAATAATTGATATTTATTTCATGGTAAGGTCGACAGACAGGCTGGCTGACGGTCCACTTGATGGTATGTGGTTACCGCCGCCTATAACACAAGCAAAGCCATAGGTGCTGCAGGTGCGCTGCGGACCGAATTAATTATTAAGGATAAGGCCAGACAGACTGCCCAAAATGACTGCGAAAGGCACACTGGATTTTATTATTAGTAACATAATAATGTATTGTTGGTACCAAAGATTTAAATCGAAAGATGCGGCGTAATCTCCTCGCGCCATACTAAAAACACACCGAAAATTCTTAACAATGGGTTGGGCGCAGGCGCTCAACCCAACTACAGCCAGCTACAGTGAGTGACGGTCGCTTGTTGAGAGCGCCGCTATCGACACAGTCACGTTTGAAGTAAGGAATCTGTTGTCTGTGTTTAAAAGTGTGTTTAGACAAAGGTATATGTGTATTTTATACTTTTGTCTTTAGTATAATGTATGTTGTATTTTGTAACACACTTTCGCTAGTAATGCCGCATCTCTCATTTAAATCTTTGGTTGGTACTGACCCCGGGTCGTTGTTCTGAGACTTGTCAACGAAGTGCACCTCGACCTTGTAGAAGATGTACTTGAAGTAGTCGAGGCAGGTGGGCAACTCGTAGTCCTCGTGCCGGTTGTCCGCCCGCTCGAACACGATTATGTCGCCGTCCATCAGCTCGTCCAATACCTGGCCGCGTGCACACGACTCAATCCCACAAAGGACACGACACAGGGGGCACACAACTAGCCTAACCACTCTCACCACCACTCACCACCACTTACCACTTCCAACTATTGTTGAATGTGTCCCGTTCTAATTAGCTTGCAATTTCAACGGAAATCAGGGCAGACTTTTATTGTGCAATATTAAAATAATTTCATTTCATACAGTCCGTCCCAATTTTAGGTAAATTTTTGGTCAATGTGGTCAATGTATTTATTATATAATAGTTTAATTTTATATATTGTGTTTACTATTTTATTCATATCCCCATAATTTTGTTGTTTCGCGATACATTTTAGTAACCACAATAGTGTTTTCACCAAACTTGTCCGGAAGATATGGCACTAACCTAAGCAATAAGACCACCTATTGATACACTATTTGAATTTTATTTTTTCTTGGTAGTGTCTTTCCAAAACTTAAATAACTTTGGTGTTGTCTATCTGTCTATGATAGTTGACAATCACTAAAAAAAATATTGTAATCATATGAAGTAAAGCGTTTTTCACTAAAATAGTCATACAATACATACTGTAAATCTGATTTCTTTTTAAATGTGCATTTTAAAAAATTACAAAGTTATCACACCTACGCGAGCTGCCATGGAAAACCTATTTTCTTAATAAAACCTATTTTCTTAAATTTTGAAAATTTGTATACCCCCTGTATACTTGCTTATCTGTGTTTGTGTTATCCTTATTTTATAATTATGATTCATTTAGTTTAAGTTACACAAACTAAAAAAATATATTTTTAATAATATGTTTACCAAAAATTGTTTAAAAACAACAAAAATTAGATCTAAATTTCAATACTTAAAAGCTGTAAAATAAATGTGTTAGACCCCTTAAATATATTTACTATTGTTCGGGACAGCCATCAAACTACTACAACATGGAACCCGCGTGCCATACAAAACACTACGAATTTTATGGAACATTTAAAAGTGACATATGCGTAGAGCCAAAACAAACATAATAATGTACGTAATTTAAAGAAAATGTGACTTTACGTCAACCATTAGAGTTTAAAATGAAATAGTAGAAGTTGATCGTTACTACCTTTTACCATTGACGCGTGAGCCGTGAAGGCAAGAGTCCGCCATGATTCTGTCAAAGGCGTTCTTTTTATGTGCCGCTTTGGCATTTGTAATGCAAATTCCATTGTAGTATTTCGATGGGGATAGCTTATAGTTTTACAGACATAGTAGTGATATAATCTAGTGTTTTAACAGCTTTTACTAAACATAGTTATTTTCATACAAAGTAAATCTTGACGGCTGTCGTAAATAGAAAATTAGAATAAAAATCGAAATTATAATGTCGGCGAAAAAGTTTGTTTTATGTTACAGTATTGATAAAATCAAATGCAACACCTTCAATATAGTGTTTCATTTCATACTCACTGCAGTAAGGATTTATATGAATTTGTTTATGTTTAAGTGAGGAAATTATAGATTTTCCTTTACTTGGGACTATTGTCAAGGGATCACATTAAATCTTAAAAATATATAGTAAAAAACTGAAAATAATACCTTTTCTAGGGGGTCATTGTAGTTGTTTATCTTCTCAACGAAATCTGGCTTAATCTCTTCATAGAGAACTAGTGACGTGTCATCAGGAAATCCTGTTGATACATTTATCAATATGTATTATGATTTACTTATATAATAAGTAGCTGGACTCTTCTGTTTCACCCGTCTTAAAACTAAAACCTTCTTCATATGAAAAATAGGATTTGTGAATTTCACACGAAGACCTTAATGATTCAGAAAAAGACATTAATTTGAGAGTTTCAACTGTAGTATCTGTAGTATAGTATAATATTTAACGACAATTTTTGAACCATCTACAATCTACATCATTTGCTAAAAAGAAATACGAAATCGAATAGGCGGCGTAGGGTTCTGATTTATTTCGCACATTTATAGCTAAATACGAGTATGATTTTTTAAAAAGAATCTTCATCATCATCATCTCACCCGTATGATGTCCACTGCTGAACCATAAGCCTACCCATAATTTTGGAAAAGGTCCGGTCAACCCCTTATGTTATCAGTGGCAACATAAATAATTGGTCAAAAACTTTTGTTTTGAGTTTGGGACGAGATGTTTCGGAGGTTGCCTTAGGCGGCCCATCTAAGATGAATTCGACGATTGAATTTCTCGATGTTGGACTCTACCTAATTGGACTGTTTGTCCTAAGGACAAAAATAATAAAATATTCATCATAATCACCTGCTCGTTTATTAAGTATGGGCACGAGGTCGGCCAGCTTGCTTGCTATGGGCAAGTAGTGATGTCCACAATAGTGGATCCGCTTGTATTTGGGGTCGTAGTACTTGAAGAACAGCACCACGTCGTTGTCCTTGTCAAAGGTTGGCAACGAGGTGAGACCAGAGTCCGGCGGAAGCATCTCCAGGAAAAGCGTCCAAGGGTTGGAATTCTCCGACACGTCTGCGACCGTCTTGTGTTGATCGTTGATTATGTCCAGACATGTCGGTCTGCAAGTCTGAAAATGTATAAACAAATTGATAATTCCATTTTAACAGTGAATCCAAAAGAAATTCGTGTAACGGTAAGACACAACGATAAGTACACGGTGACATCTAAATGAGAAACATATCAATCACTTACAAATACAAAAACTTATGAAATTCTTTGTGCTCCGCGACCGGACTAGTACCAGTGTTGTACTAAAAGTGTGGTCTAAACCAGCAGTTTTAGTGAAAGATGGACTAAATTGGCAACTCTACCGAAAGAAAGAGATAAAAAACTTGCCTGGTTGGAGCGAGCGCTGAAGGGCCAGGGGCGCAGATGGTTCTGCGGGTAGCGGAAGTTTTCTGCGAGCATGTGGATGAGGTCGGCTACGGTGGCCTGCTTGCGTACGCGGAACACGCGGTAGTGCGCCCGCTCGGGGTCGTACAAGTCGTTGCCCTGATGCCCCTCGAACGCCTCCTCCACCACCACGTTCACCGACATGTACAGGTGCGCCTCGTTGCGCTCCTTGCGACGGATCTATAAAACCACATCCACTAAATATTATATCATATCGTGTTTTGGCCAAGTGTGTACCACGTTTATATGTCGCACCGCTAATATTCAAAAGCAGAATACAACTTATACTCTCATAATACATACACCGACTGCCAAGATGTTGCATGGCGCGTACGCAACCAATAGCAGTGGACTCGTATCGCGGGTACCTCGCGCGTCTATATACTTGTCACGAGCTATTGGCTGATATAAATAAAAAAACTGTGATACATCAAAAAAATGTCTATTTTGGTAAATATAATCATGTCATAGTAACCCATTCAAGAATTTTTATGCTTTAGTGCAGGCAATATTTTTTTATGCTAAAAACTTAAATGCTATTTTTTTTATGATCAACTTCTTTTTTATGCTAAAAATAGGATAGATGTGAGCATGAACAACATTCAATTATTATTCATGACCACGATGTTTGCGCGCCGCGGCCACCAGCGCATCTCTTCACTCTTGTACTCAATATTTACCTCATAATGGTTCGCCGTCTTCACCACCATATCAGGAGTGACCTCATCAATCCATTGCTGCTGTCGTGCATTCTCATACGCCAGTCGTTTTATGCGATATACGCAAGATTTTTGTTGTTGCTGAAGTTGTTTATTTTCATCTAACAAACTCTTAATCTCTTTAGCACTAGCGGAATGGGCCTTCACAAGATCGTCATACTAACTACTCATGAATTCAACAGTTTTGTCAAGGGATGCGATCTGATTTTTCATTTTATCTATTCTTTTGCTATGGTCGCTTAGTGAAGACAAAACAAATTCCACGGACTTTAGGTTCGCAATGTCCTCCTTTACAACCTGTATGTCCTCAACTAGTAAAGCTAGTGGAGCCAGTTTAATGTTAATTTTCTCAAGCTCTTCCATTACCCCATACAGAGAAGGCACCGGGAGAGAGGGCGGTCCCAAACATTTACAGGTTGCACAACGCCATGTGGCCTTTCTCTCGCCAAGCATGCGGAAACTCAGTTCAGTTATGCCCGCACATTGGTAATCAAAAGACTCCTTACAAACACTGCACATAGGGCCATCACTAACTTTGCAATTACAACGTGAGCACGCAAACATAGCAGGGAAACGCTTTTATGCACTTTGGAATAATAAACCTACAAAATTTTGGTTTAATATTTACAACCGTTTAGAAAATAATTTTCATAAAAAATTAGGCAGTTAAAAATAATAACGATACACAAAATATAAGTCTTAAGCGAGAGTATATGGTCAGCTGCAACACGAAGTGACTTTTAAAAAAGCACAACTAAACGTTAAGACGGAACTATGAAGTAGGAAGAGAGACTGACTCTAAAACTTTATTTGGTACGTAATGAAAACTTACTATCTAATGCATTCGGTACTTGATATACACTTCGATGGAGATACGTGCAAGTAACAATAAAAGTAAGTTTTAGGAACTGATATGACTTTCCGGGCCTTTAAGATATACTCTAACTAAATAAATAACTAATTATATTATTATTAGTAAACACTCTTATCAATAACAAAGCTATTTCAGAACTGATGTAACTCGAGGCATTATATTTTGTTTTCTCAATCCCTGACTTTAAAAATAAAATAATCATCTCAAAAGAAAAGGAATCATTGAATTGTAAAATGAAAAGTATTGTCTTTTTACTTTGTCAATGTCAAATAAATATAATAACGATAAGATTATTTTTCTTATCTGTAGACAAATGTTTAAAATTTAAACGATAATATCCTTCACTATCTAATCTCATGTTTACTTCACAAATAAAATCAAATTATTTGTAAAAACATTACTGTGTTTATATACAAAAACAAAAGATGTATACAAATCAGTAGTACAGAGGCTAATGGTAATGTAATGGTAATGGCCAAAAGCGTCTGATATTCAGAGATGTTAAGTGAACCCAAACTAAGCTTCCATTTAAAAGACTGACTCAACAAGCTCGTGGCAGCTTCTTGAAAATTCAAAAAAATCGCTTTTTCGAAATACTCGAACGCATCAGATTTTCATATCTGACGACTCAGCTTAAATTCCTGATCATATTGGTTCATAATCTGACGATTATGAAAAGGTATATTATACATCATAATCTTTTCTTTTTCTAATCTTCAAAATCCAATAAGACCCTATGCTGCTCGATTATTTCCACATTAGCTAATTGCATTAATTTTTACTAAAAGAAATAATTAATTTTTTTTAATACAAATAAAGTAATATGTACATACCGTCTCAATTCTTTTCTCGTCTGCCAACCGTTCACTGAGCTCTGTTGGTATGTCAGCTTGAGTTACTTCTTGCAATATATTTTTCAACTGTGAATCTCTGAAATGTAAAATGACCATATTAAAAATTTATCAAAACAATGTCATAACTCAAAAACTTCGTCTACAGCATTGATCTTCATTTTGTAAAAGCGAGTATGTCAAATATTTAATAATGTTAATTTATTCGAGCCATACCTAGGCTTTCTGTTAACTTCTACTAGCTGCTAAAATGCCCCATTATATCCTGATGCAAAGAAGCACTGAACGAATCTTTAGGTAATGAATGAACTATAAATCTAAGTATAAAGTAAGCTAGTTATAATGAACAACCGAACTAAGCATAACTTTTTCTCTTTTTTTGTTATTCGAAACCTATTTTGCATATTTTTTTGAGGTTCAAGACACATGTTTTGAGGCACTTGTTTAGTACAACAAGAACTGACTAGAACCACAAGCCTACACTGATGACAAGTTATGTGTAATTATTTATTATTAATTTGGCATTCTTTTGGTGGTTACTGCAGTCAAGTTTGACCAGTGAAACACAGTAATTGCCCTTCTATTGCAAACTCTAGATATATAGGTAGAAAATGGGATTTGAAAAGGAATAATCCTGACCTGATATAGACCAACATGTAGGCGTTGGTGCAGTGCCGCACAGTGAGAGCCATGTCCTCGTCATGACCGCCATAGTTGTACTCAATGGCCTCTTGCTTCGTGCACCGAGACACCACATCGTCGTCAAACTTACACCACTGTTATAAACATTTTTATTTAAAATTAAATTCTTTAAATTATTGTCTGAAACTTTTTTTATTATATAATTTGAGGAAAAAAATCCATCAAAATTTCTTAATATTACATTTAATCTAGAAGCTTATATAAAAAATGCTCTTAAAGGACTCAAACTTTGATTTGTCTGTAAATTTACCTAAACTATTTAGAAGATATTACAAAAATTGCTATGTGTAACCAGAGATTGAAAATCCAGCATAATAAAGACATAGTTGTATAGTTGCCCAAGACAATTACAATAAATTTTGAGACTTGTTTTGTCCTAAATGATGGCTGCTCTTTCTCGCAAACCCAAAACCAAATATTATTTTTGGTTGACGCCTGCATCAGGCCTTGTCCTCAATGTGAGTATAAACTATAAACCATGTCCTGAACTATTATTTAGGGATGTTATGGAGCTCCGTAACCATAACCGAAACTATCGGATATGTGAGGTAAAAACCATAACCGACTTGAATATAAAAGTTTTGAATAATATTAATTTCGTGTAGGGGTGGAGTCTAAATGTTATGATAGATTTTTGTTTAAGTCCTGTCGAGTTGACACACTAGCAGCGCTCGTCCCATGCATTGTTTATTAAAAATCCGTACTACAGTACGAATTAACTATCCGAATTAACCGTAACCGGTATAATATTATTCGTATTTGTATATCTGAATCCAGATCCGAAATTCCATATCCATAACAAAACAACAACAAAAGCAGGGAGCTTTTAATATAAACTTTGTTCCTATGTGAAGCATAGTTTGAGAAAGTTCAAGAAGTGTTCGCTTACTTTTCCATCGCCCTTAGGGTTGATGAAGACAACGTAGTGGCCGCCGTGATTGTCCCCGGAATGCACTAGCACCGCGTGCAGCGTGTAGTCCGCTGGAGTCTCCGGCTTCTCTTGTAGGTACGCGTCTAAATTTATGTGCTCGTAGAACTCAAACCTAAACAAACATCACCCTTAGAGTCCCCGCAGACTACTTAGGCTTTTTAATCAGTATGAAGAGGTATGCAGCGATTCACCTCTTCATACTGATTCAAAAGCCGACCAAACTATCGGCCGATAAAAAGTCTGTAGTATGCAGGGACTCTTAGCTTGTTGGAAAACACGCCCTCTTACACAATAGAGCAATAGAGTTAGAGTAATGAAAAATCGGTCTAATCTATTATCTTCAGACTGATTAAGAGCACTCTATTACTTTTTTTCTGTATATCATAGATTGATCGAGCGTAGAAAGTATCTACGTTTTACATACTTACTCTAATTTTATGAAATAGAGCTAGACTGTATGTGAGAAATAACATCAGGGTAAACCATGTCGCGATTTATATAAAAAAAAAAATTGTACTTAACACCTCTGATATTGTTTTTAATTTAATTAATTTTTTAATAATTAGTTGGTAGTCTTAGACCATAGAAAAAAATATGCACTGTCTCTATAGAGAACTAATGGTTTCTGTTAATTCCAATACATAATATTATTTCTTCCATAGAAGAAATACATAATTTTAAATCTTTATGCAAAGCAGTAAGTATCATAAATCAGATTACAAAGACTGCTAATGGGTTTGTTATGTTTAATATATTTACGTGTGATTTAACGAATACATCTATGTGAGGCTTGAGTTTCAAATAACATGTCTTGAGTAATCTATCAACTTGCACTTGTATATTCAAAAAAAAAAAATTTTTTTTTTATAAGAACACGAACATTGTGAACTTAGATTTCGACTTACCTGTCATTAAACTTGACAGAGCTGTCAGTTATAGGATCGTATTGGAATCGCATCAAGTGTAAATGAAGTACGGGAGGAAACGTGGCAAAAATGACACCCTTCTCCGCCTCTTGAAGTCCATGTTCGCCGGCGTCGTATTTATTTTCACCGTCCAAAGTCTCGGTACTAATGTAATCTTTGAAAGATTCATCGACTGAAATATTAAAAAAAAATACTTATGTAAAAAAAAATGGTACGACGGTATAATTATAGAATCCTGGTTTAAATTATGCTCCAAGAAGTTGTGGTACATAAAAATTTAATTTAACTTTGACGTATAATTTCAACAATGAGAGTCCATTATCAGATTTGAGTATATATTTTTGAAACATAAACTTCAAAAATAGATTCCAATGTTTCCGACTCGGGTGAGGTCATATTAAATATATTATATAAAACACCGTAATACATACAAAAACAGTTTCAATTTTTTACTTACTATTCTTTTTCCCCTTAATATTGAGCTGTATATCGTAGAAAGTCTCAACTCGAGTACTTGATACATTGACATTCTTACATTTGATGTACGATGTCATTTTGCCTTCAAAGAGCCGTGGAACAGTACCTTCCACGCATGTACCCTTCATCTTACTTTCCAACTTATCAAGCAGTACCTGATTAATAAAAAAAGGATTATATAAGAATAAATCTTTATACAAATTGCAAAATATTTTTTTTTTAATTTTTTTTTATTGGTTTTCTCGTTTCTTTATTTTAGCTTCGCTACTATAATTTGCGGCGCTTGCGAACAATATTTATTTACTAAAACTAAACCGACATAATAATGATTACAGGTACGCCTATAGACCCCTATATCCCACGAGAAAGGTAGCTAGGGTCATAAGGCAATAAAGCAAAAGAGTATTAAACAACTTCCTTTCTTTGTATAAAAAATATTAATGCATTTCTTGATAAGATACGCATAAATACAGTCGGCCGCAAGAGTCGATTAACACATTCAAAAGTGCAAAACAACTGAACACTCAACGCGCCTTAAGTCGTTGTCACGACTAGACAACATAATAAACTTCATGTACAAACGATCGTAAAAAGCTTCAGTAAGTAAATAAGTAAGTTGAGTGTTCAGTTGTTTTGCACTTTTGAATGTGTTAATCGACTTTTGCGGCCGACTATACCTGATTGCAATAACACACTTTAGGTATGTAGTATCACAGTTATATCGTGATTAATTAATTTGATCTGTTTATAACACATTACATTACAAGGTCGATTAAAAATAATTTTATGTTGAAAAATAACTTCTAAGTAAATGAAAATAATAATTTATTTACCCTTAAAAATTCCTGCACATCATGCTGCATGAATGAATCTAATGTTTCCCAACCAAAACTCTTCGTCAACTTCTTAGTACCGACTGGTTTATCGGAGAATTGTAATTCATAAAACACCCTTTGTAATGCCAAAGCAACTGACCTGAAATAAATGAAATTGTTAATATAAAAAAATCTATATTTCATACTAGGTAAGCATGAATATAAGACAATAAATTCCATTTAAAAGAGTACCTTGTACTATCATCGGATTCTGTGGGCATTTTGTAGACTGCCTTTCGTAGTTGATTTGTAAAGTACAACGTTTGTAATAGAGAATTCATATAGCAGGTTGCGCCTTGGTTCTTTAATCCTATAAGAAAAATCATATTCAATATACAATTCATAATAGTTAATTGGGTATGAATTTTTGTTAACTCGGTTAAAAATTAATGCAATTACTGTCAAACATTTTTCAAAATGTACCTAGGTGCATACCACAGAATAGAAAATAAAAAAAACAAACAATACAGAAAATCCTTTTTAAGATTAAACTAAATTTGAAAAGTAAACTATTAACTATTTGAATATTTAAAATTAAACGTAACAAGCTACAGTTAAAATAATAAACTAACCACTGACTTCATACTGAGCCCGAACTGGGCAACTAAGTTGCTTGGGTGTCCGTCAGATCAAGGTTACGATATCATGGAAATACCACCGAAATTAATGTGATTCACATCAATCAAACATGTGGAAGTTAGTGAAATTCCTTTTTAACTAGGAAATGGGCTGATGTTCTTTCGAATGCCTGAACACACCTACATAAACTATAGCTAACATCCATCTCGATCACGTCAGCTTTCAAACAAAAAAAAACCTGATCAAAATCGGTCCACCCGTTTGGGAGCTACAATTCACTCATACACCCATACACGCCAAATTTACAACACCCCGTTTTTGCATCGGGCGTTTCGAGTTCAAAATTAACTAATTATTAGAATATATGCTATATTCTTTACAATATAACGACCCTGATACTTCCCACAAAGTTTTCTCCTCTGTGTAGGCGACGTCGAACACCTAAAGAGTCTGCCTGTCGCGTAATATCGTAACGAGGCCTTACATAAGTAGAAATACTCAGAAACGAAGGTTAATAATTAAAGGTTATTTGTTTATTTTTATTTCTCATTCTTCTTGCAGGATATAATTAGCTTCGGGCATTGGTACAAATGTAATTCACAGCAATGTTTTCTGTATGGGGTTGGTTACTAGTGATGGAAGGATTGCAAAGTTTAATATAAATTCAATGTATATTATGACATACCAACATATCCAGTATGTTTTTTCGAGTCCCAAGACACACCATGAGGTGCTTCAGCGGTCACATGCACTTCTAGAGTGATACCATCATCTTTCACATAGCCCTTTTCAGGGTCCAAGACGTCACTCCATGTCATAAAATGTGAGAAACCCCAGTCGTTTTCTTTACTGCAAAATTAAATCATAGTTTAATAAAATAATATTTGTGTGTAATAAAAATAAAGTATACTTAGAGGCCATTTTGGTTTTGCCTTTTGAAGTACATAAATGATGAATTTGATGAGTGCAAGACAAAAGTTTTTTTCTTATAAGAAAAATATATTTGCCTAACATATGATAAAAAATGTTGATTGCTGAACGATTAATAGTTAAAATAATTCAAAATGAGATCAAGATCAAACATGTTTAAACCAAACTTAATCTGCAAAACATTATTAGGATAGACCGCAGATAGGAAAAACTTTTAAAAGTACATATTTAAAGAGTATAATTTGTTTTCTTAGAGACGATTCCCTCAAGATATTAAAGCAAATAATAATAATTTCCAATCCAGCACATGAGATTGAAAAGACTCAGATGCACAGACACTCAGTCACTGAGTTGGGGTTTGTGGAAGTATACATATGTTACCAACCTGTAAAAGAGATGCTGAATCTTCCTGAAGAAGGGTTCGGTGTCTGGCTTATGTGAAATAAGCCTTAGCTCTGCCATGGCATAGCAGGACCAACTAGAAGATTCACTATCCCCATTGCATTGGAGGAAAAAGCCTAAAGATTTCTGCTGTTGACGGTCTGCAGTTGGTGCTTGACGCGGCATGACCATAATTTTCCAAGGCAAGTTCCTTACATAACAAGGCGGAGACAACATCGAGTCCTTCAAATTTTTAAAGTTAGGAACCGTGAAACGGAAAGTCGCCTCTGATCTCGCTTCATCATCCTCCATTTCGGCATCCTGCTATAATAGAGGAAACACAAGTCCATATTATCATGTCAATGGTGAACATAACAAGCACACATGACAAATTGACAACAAATATTGAAATTTTTAGATTTCGTCAACATCACACAAGTGACTCATAATTAAAAAAAAAAACATTCTATCCTTTACCTGACTAAAGAAAACTATTTTTTTGTGTTAATATGTGATAGATAAGGAACCACTTTATGACTGCAATCCCAATATGTGGCCACGATGTAGTTGTAGAAGATAGAAAGGAAACAGGAAAAAATACTAAGAGTATAGATGTAGATAAGATGTAGATAGATAAGATAAGGTAAAGGTAAGATAATAAGATTCTCTTACAATTTTATTATTATCTTTGAAACTTGTGTTCAAATCTGTACTTACAGGCATAGCAACAGTCGTGGAGTCGGTCTTCATAACTTCACTCATCACAACCTCCCCATTAGCTCCTTTCATTACAAGATTTTCAACCCATGTCTTGTCTGTGGCCGTGTCTACCGTTTCCACTGTAACACATTCACACAAGTAACCTATTAGACAAATTTTGTTACTAACAAAATATATTTTTCACTGACAGCCAAATACCTACTTATTTGTTAACAAATAGCAACTTCCCAAACGTTCTTATGGTCTTTCATTGATTATAATATCTTTGATGGTAAAACAAAATATCAATTACTTCACTATTTTAGGATATAATTATTTAATTTTGAATTTTTATTTTATCATACAAAGAACATTTTCAAATTATAACCCAAATGTTGACTAAATAAAAAAATTATTCTTCGTTTGTATTAAACACAAAACTATAATCATACAAGAACTCAAAATTCATACCTATCTTGAAATTTTTCATGGGACTATAAAATATTGTTAATTATGAACAGTATAATCAATAACGAAATTATTGCGGAAATTCAGACAATGACATGTCAAAATCTATGATGTGGACTTTGACATATACTGACATGTATTTAACAAGTAACTATAAAAGAGGAAAATAAAAATATTAACTTGATGTTGATTTAATCCTTGCTTTAGTTTTATTGCATATATTGCAACTATTTGAAAGATATATTAAAATATAAAATGCTATATTAAAAATATATCCCAATATAATAAATGCAAAAGTTTGTATGTTTGTTACTCATCATGCAAAAAAGGCTGAACAAATTTGAATGAAATTCAGCACACAAGTAGTTTATTATCTGGACTAACATATAGGATACTTCTTATCCTTAAAAATGTTAGGTTCCTATAGGATTTTTAAAAAACTAGTGACAGTGCATATGAAGTCGTAAGAAAAATACCTATAATATTATGTAAAGAGATTTAAAAATCGCTATCTAAAGTTAACATATACATGCATAAAATCCATGGATTCATCTTATATCATCTTCAATAGAAAGGCAAAGTACTTAAAAAAATACATTTCTCTGCATCATAAATTCCAAAGTATTGAAATTTACTTATAGGACTAAAAACTTTGGGATTGGTTGATAAATTCCAATAAGTACTAGCTGTGACCCCAGATTCGCCCACCTTGAAATTAGTGAGAAAAACATTGTCCAAAAAAAAAATAGATATATCAAATTGCAGGATAAACAGTGTTGGATTTTAGCAATTTCATAAAAACATACATTTTTATAATGTACTACTGGTGCCCGCGACTTCGTCCGCATTCTCTATAGCTTATAGCCTTCTTCAATAAATAGACTATCCAACACAAAGAGAATTTTTCAATTCAAACCAGTAGTTCCTGAGATTAGCGTGTACAACCAAACAAACAAACAAACTCTTCAGCTTTATATATTGGTATAGATTATACAACAAACCTGCATTTTGATTACTAAATTTTATCATTTAGATTTGTCATTTGTTAAACATTATAATATTGCAAAATTATAATTTTTATTTTATTATAATATGCAATAAATATTTTGTTACCTATATGTAAAGGTCAAGGTTTAAAGGAGACATTCATTTTGTTAATACAAGACTCGCACATTCATTTATAAACAAGTCAACAAGATCTGTAGTGACCTGTGATACCTGAGACATATTATTATACACACTTATTCCTATCAATACAGTAAATACATTTTGTTGAAGCTACTCTGACCAGGACATTGTTTCACAAAATACTGGACAGTATAAAATCTGCATTAGACCCCTAACTAAATTTTGCATCAAATGAGACAGTACAAAATCTGCATTGTACCCCTAACTAAATTTTGCATCAAATGGGACAGTGCAAAATCTGCATTAGACCCCTAACTAAATTTTGCATCAAATGGGACAGTATAAAATCTGCATTAGACCCCTAACTAAATTTTGCATCAAATGGGACAGTATAAAATCTGCATTAGACCCCTAACTAAATTTTGCATCAAATGGGACCGTACCTATAAAATCTGCATTAGACCCCTAACTAAATTTTGCATCAAATGACTACAATATTGACTACCTATAAACAACAAGGTTATGTTTCACAAAAAAAAACCTGTTAATTAATAATTGATGAAAAGGTTATCATAATTTTGTTATTAATAAGATACACAATCCTTGTAAAAATAATAATATGAAAGAAATATTCTCAAAATACATGGTAATCTATAATTAGATTTTAGTCATGTGTGACGACTTGCACATTTAGCACAAAGAAAACAATTCTTGTGTTGGCAAATTAGACATAGTTTATATATTTAACACATTCACGTCTAAACGGATAAAAAACACGTACAAAATAATCAAAAAGAACAATAGAAAGTATCATTTCTGGATTGTCATTCTGAGATTTATAAATGGCATAGATGAAAAATGCAATAAGTAAATAAAATAAAAAACAATAATATATCAACTTGTGTAGTTACGTGTCTTATATTAATATAATTTATAATAAGATTCATATAAGTTAGGTAATGTAAAAAAACAATTACTAATCAAATAGTGTATTTTAAAACTGTACTGATCATAAACAAAGAAAATTTTAATCTTAATATAGAGAAAGTAGGATATTGATGGGCAAAAACTATGGCAAGTTGTTACTAACCATCCTGAGTCTCCATTTCTTCGACCTGGTTAACATTAATGTCGTGCTGCTGCCTGTCAGGTGCAGGCGTATGATTCATGTTAGCCGGGCGCGCCACGGGGGACTCTCGCCCGCAACTTTTCGATATTTCCTAAATAAATATTATTTATTAAAATTTCATCCGCACCAACTGCACAAACTACACCCAGAACTTAGTACTCCACGTACCTTGACGGCCAGGGAATTGCTCCCTTTGGTTTTTCTGAAAATTCGTTGAACGAACTTCAACGAACCTTTCTCATCGACTCGGCCGCCGTGCGTAACGGGGTTTCTATTTTTCTTTGGCGATAGGGTGTTAATTTTTAAAGAGTGTTTACTAGCGGCGCGGCCGATGTCTGCAAATTTCAACACAAGGGTCCAGTAGCAATGTACGCTAATAGCACATTCCTGAACTAGTGATCATTGCCAGGTTTACTCAATCGCGTTGCTAAACTAGGAAACACAAACGTTCACTAACGTAACCGGACAAAATATATAATCTTGAAAATAAACAAAATGGTGGATAATTTAATTTTTAATTTCGGATGTATGGTGGCTGATCGACGAATGCACCATTTTATCATTCTCTCACATTCACCCTAGTGATGTGTCTCACTCTACTCTCAACGAGTCAACGACTCGTCAACAAACTTTATGGGTGATAATAAAAGTTGCAAAAACTATTGATTTTGCAGTTTTATATGTAGCTAATAATTTTATTACCGTTTTATTTTCAGGTTTCACAAAGGCGAGGTTATCAATTAAATATTATAATTGTGATTTCAAATATAATCTGTGACTGTATTAATTGTATGTAGGACGTAGGTTGACGTAGGTACTATCACAAACTATATAGTAGATAATTCCATTCCATCGGACGTCGCATCACACCATAGATGTAGTATTACTACCGTCAAACGAACCAAAAATGACATTTTTATATCCTATAATAGAATATCCTAGGCTAGTTTTGACCATTTTTTTCTATTTAAAATAGTGTACTATTTGTCGCGGCAGGCCGAGCCGCGAAAGCCTCCAATCTTTTATGTCGGTGTATTTATTATCGAGACTAGTAAAATTACAAACGTACTCTGTGGCATTTCTCTCTCTATGATGATAACATTATAATGACAACCACTAAAAAACTAACAAGCCAATATTGTCTGTGGAAGGCTTTCTTTTCGGATTCAACAAACGCGGGAAAAAGGTGAAAAGTGCGTAGTAGTGAAAACTAATACAAGAATAAATAAGGAAAGACTCCAGGACGAAAGTTAAGTACTTAGTTGTATTTCCATGGGCATATTCCCTGATCAGATGAAATTGAGCAGAGTGATACCTCTATTTAAGTCCGGTAGTACTACGGACCCCTCAAACTTTCGCCCGATTTCAGTCCTACCAGTTCTTAGTAAAATATTCGAAAAAATCTTATTTAATCAAATGTACTCTCACTTTTCAGTGAATAACCTTATGTGTAATAAGCAATTTGGTTTCACAAGGGGTCGCTCCACTATTGATGCTGGAGTAAAATTGCTTAAGTTTATTCATGAAGCTTGGGAGGATAGACAGGATGCTCTGGGTATTTTTTGCGACCTTTCCAAGGCTTTTGACTGTGTTAAATATGATAATTTATTCGGGAAACTTTCCCACTACGGTATTAGAGGTGTAGCTTTGGATCTCTTGAAATCATATTTGAGTGATAGAATTCAGAGTGTTGATGTGGGTGGGATTAGATCACAGGGATCATTAGTGACTATGGGTGTCCCGCAAGGCTCTATTTTGGGTCCGTTTCTCTTCCTTGTTTATATAAATGACCTTCCTTACCATATTAATGATCATGATATTGTTTTATTCGCAGATGATACGTCATTGCTTTTTAAAGTTAACCGTAGAAAGAATCATGATCATGTTAACTCGGCGATGTCTAAGGTTATTGATTGGTTTAATGTTAATAATCTATTGTTGAATAATAAAAAGACAAAATGTATTAAATTCACTTTACCTAATGTCAAACAAATTGATCATAATGTTCACGTAAATGGTGAAGACATTGAGCTGGTTAAGTCGACTGTATTTTTAGGTATAAATATAGATTCTAAACTACAATGGGGACTTCACATTAATAAATTAGCCCTTAAATTAAGTTCGGCTGCTTACGCTGTTAAAAGAATTCGCGAGCTTACTGACGTAAATACCGCGAGGATAGTATATTTTAGCTATTTCCATAGTGTAATGACGTACGGTATTTTACTTTGGGGTAATGCTGCGGATATAAACACTATATTTGTGTTACAGAAAAGGGCTATTCGTGCCATCTACAAGCTCGGTCCCAGGGTCTCGCTAAAAGATAAGTTTAAGGAAATAAATGTACTTACTGTAGCCTCACAATACATTTTTGAAAATCTTTTGTTTGCTCACAAAAATATTAGCACTTTCAGTAGAAATAGTGATGTTCATAGTTTGAATACTAGAAACAAGCATAGGCTTCAACTGAATAAAACTCGTCTCCACAGGGTTAGCAACTCTTTTATGGGACAATGTGTACGCTTCTACAACAGACTTCCTGCTAATATACAAAAATTATCTCTGAATAAATTTAAAGTTTATATTAAGAAAACCCTGTGCAAAAAGGGTTATTATAGGATATTAGATTATATAAATGATGAACGTCCTTGGAGTTGAATATTGTGTTATTAGATTGATATATATGTATTGTTACGTGTTACATGTTGTAAATTGATTTATGAAAAGAGCAACTAGGGGGTTTCTTGCCGAGTTCTTCCCCCTAGAAACAGCTTTCCGAACCGGTGGTAGTTTGTAATTTTTGACGAAGATAAATGTTTTGTAAAAACTTACATCGAATAAATGATTTGGATTTGGAATCACTTTACATATAATTCTTGATACATAACATGTAATTAACTCTTATTTCTTGAATTTATACATGTCGACCACGCGGTCTAATTGAGACCCTTTGAGGCTTACATACTTCCATTGAACTATACTAATTATGCATCAGAACACACGACTCATTATTCACATAAGGCTACTTACTAAACTAGCAACTAGTTTAATTGTTTATATACGGGATTATTTGGGATAAGGCATGATTTCATTAATAACCTTACACTTGGTCGCATGGTATAGAGGATGATCTCACTACACTCATTACTACTAAATCAGCGTTGTATAAACGACTACATGACATACACAATTTATATTACCCTAAGTTAGGTAGCAGGAGCGGAATCGAGGGAGCAAGGGGAAACGCATATGTGACTGAGTCTCCAATGTTCCTGCGAGTACACCATGCGCAGCATACTTAAGTCCTTTCAGAGGACACTTACTTAAGTCCCTTCAGGGTGACACTTATTATTAAGCACGAGTTGGGAGGTACCGGAATACATGTCGGATCATGTTGTGGCCGGTACCTATGGACCCCTCGTTGCGCCAAGGTATGTTCGGGAATAGGCGTCGTATCGTGACCCACTGTAAAACCTCATTTATTATTAAGCACGAGTTGGGAGGTACCGGAATACATGTCGGATCATGTTGTGGCCGGTACCTATGGACCCCTCGTTGCGCCAAGGTATGTTCGGGAATAGGCGTTGAATCGTGACCCACTGTAAAACCTCATTTATTATTAAGCACGAGTTGGGAGGTACCGGAATACATGTCGGATCATGTTGTGGCCGGTACCTATGGACCCCTCGTTGCGCCAAGGTATGTTCGGGAATAGGCGTTGAATCGTGACCCACTGTAAAACCTCATTTATTATTAAGCACGAGTTGGGAGGTACCGGAATACATGTCGGATCATGTTGTGGCCGGTACCTATGGACCCCTCGTTGCGCCAAGGTATGTTCGGGAATAGGCGTTGAATCGTGACCCACTGTAAAACCTTATTAACATCAACTGCGGTTCTCTTCAACGGCGGCATCAGGCCTCAGCAACGGCATCGGGTTCATCTGCATAGGTTCTATTCATCAGCGAGGACACCGGTTGACGACGGGCTTCCAGAGGCAGCACTACACCTTTATCTCATCTTTTCTCTCTCCTCACTAAACACTAGCCCAACATACACTGATACACAACGCCATCATACTACAATCTACATTCAACACAACACCATATGCGAGTATAAAGAAATATGGATTAATTCAGTAACCTTCATGTGTGTTAACTATGTACTTAAGAGGGAAGAGTTGTACCCACTTCCCAGACCGCCATGGCACCGGCAAGGTGTCATGGCTGTGAACTATTTTTATAGGTGTGACAACAAAGGAAGAGAAAGTGACCAACACACCATGTACACTAAAGCGAAGCAGATACACAAACTCAGAGTCGGTATGTGCTGAAGGCAGGTGAACACAGGCACACAAGGAACTTAATCGGGTATGTAATCTCTACATACCTACATTCGGAAAATGACCAGAAGTCTGCTGAGTTACACTATTGCTTAATTGACAATGCTTATTGTCATCATTACTTGAATCATTAATTTAACTTAATCTTTGTACATTATACAACTTTAACTTTAATTAACTTAACCCCATAAAGACTTCACGGTACCATACGTTTTCCGATATGGTAGAAATGCGATGGGATTATAAAAAACCTGGTATCCTTCAGCACACTCTGAACAAACACAACTTAATAATTACTTGCATAATAAATAAGATTTTAAAATTCACAAAATAACATAAAAATGTAAAACATCAAAGCTAATTAAAACTCAAAAAACAAACACATTTGATTTGAAACAATTTAATATACATTTATTCACATACACAATGATATGTTTCATATTCAACATTATATAAACAGCAAGTCAGACTTTAACAATCCAATCACAGTATAACTTTGAAGGGGAAACCTAGGTTTACAGCAAGAGTGGACAGAGAGGTCACTTTGCTTGTTGTACTTATGTGCGCAATATCTACTTGTCCACACACGTCACACACTGTAATTCGCCTGATAATTAATCGGGAAGTTGTTGACTTGGCATATTAAATGTTGTACCGGGGAGGCCGAAGGCCGGGATGGTTTGTTTACAACTTGTATATGTTGACTATAGTCAAAAGTAATAACGGTGTAACGTTCCATTGTCAGGTTGAGACAAAGGATTTATTGTAAACATGTTGAATTACTAATTATGTAACAACAATTTGTTGAAATTGTATAAATGTTAATCTAAATTATATATAATAATAAATATTTATATTTAAAAGTAAATGACACTTGTCACAGAACAAATGTGACACAGAACAAATTATATGTGCACTATTACTGTCAATATTACTAGATTCAAATAAGTTTATGGAACAGACCTGTTTATCTGTTGCCACAATCCGTGATTATCGCCATCACAGTACAAGTATCAAACAGTATGGAAACTGAAAAAAGTTTCTTCAACAAAAAATTTTTTTTTTTCTTTTCTTTATTTTTCTTTCAACTCTTTCCTCTTACTAAACTAACAAATAGAGGAATACGGTTAAAATTAAAAACTAAATAAAATAATTATAAGCAAAATTGTGAGACCACAGATGCAATATGTTCAATTTAACATTTACATGGCGAGAATTATACCTACTCGTTAAAATGGAGAATGGACTTCTCACCGTACTGCGCCTATTCTCCAGCAGATTAAATACACTTACAGTTGAATGTAAGGAACTTATAAAAACTTATCGGGAAAACGGCGAAATCACCGGAATAAGATTTAGTCTCTCGAAATTAAAGGAATGCGATAAAAAACTAAGTGACGAATTAAACAACTACTTCAGATTCAGCAATGAACACTTTCCAGACGATATATCAGAAGTATGCTCACTGCGACTCGAAGCAGGAGATACGATATGCGAAATCGAAACCTTACTAGAGGAACACAAGGCGATTGGGACACCTAATAAAGAAACTATACGTGCACGTGGAGAATTACCTAAACTTGAATTACCTACTTTCGGAGGAAACATCCTAGAATGGCATCAATTCTGGGACCAATATTCATCCAACATCCATAATAGGGACATACCTGACGTCGATAAACTCTTATATTTAAAAACTTCCCTTACTGATCGAGCAAGTGACGTTATTGATGGTTTGGAAACAACAAATCAAAACTACACTGTAGCCATAAACCTACTTAAGGAAAAATATGGAAGGAAAACTTACATCATTGATGCTCATTACTCGACGCTGGATAAAATAAAGAAAGCTGGAACAAATATAGATGATTGTCGCGAAACACTCTCCAAATTGGAAAAACATTTCAGAGTACTTGAATCTCTAGGAGAAGATATTAATCACAATCACTTGCGAACAACCATTATTGAAAAATTTCCTGAGGACCTTATATATGAAGTAAAAACAAAATGTACCAACGACAGCGTCAAAGAATTAAGAGAACGCTTGGAATTCATTGTATCGGCGAGAGAAGAAGCCAATAGAATGACCCAAGCTAGAGACACAGATAAACAAAACTATACAACAGAAACCTTCCACGTCAATAACAAAAATCAACGCTACAAATTTGGTCGTGAAAACACAAATTATCATTCCAAAATCCAAACAAACAAGTTTAACTATCATAATAATCCAAAACCAAATGAATCCAAACCGTACCCTGAACTAAAACCAAGGGGGTTCCAGCGACATCACACAACATTAGCAAACAGAACTAACCACTCTATACACCTGGTTAGGAACAAAATAAATCGTCAAGCTGAAGTAGACACCACAAAAGTCAAAAAAGAAACTAGACCGCAAACAAGGAAAAGAGATTATAATACTATACAAGGGAGAAACAACAGAGGAAACATTCCCCCCATGAAGAAAAACAAATTAAGTTGTATATTCTGTCAAGGAGAACATTACAGCGATAGATGTCAAGTCCACAAAACCATGAATGAAAGAAAGACACTCTTAGGGAAAAGATGTTATACTTGCCTTCGTAACGACCATTATTCCATAAATTGCAGAAACAAATTACCCTGCGCATACTGCGGCGAACTGGATCACAACAGAGCTATCTGTCCAACAATGATTAATCAAAGGAGAAGAAATAGGACCATCCCACAAACCAACACATATCACTCATTTGACCAAGGTCAAACTGTACTACAGACTGCTATAGTTGAGGCCAATAAAGAAAATCAATCGAAATCTCTAGCTTGCAGAATCTTGATGGACTCAGGTAGCCAAAGAACATACATCACGAAGAATATCACCAAGAAACTCGAGCTAGAAATAAAAGAAGAAAACAAATTAACGGTGTTTACTTTCGGTTCTAAGAAACCTAAGGAACTAGACACAGCATTAGTGAAAGTTATCTTAAAGACAAAGCAGGGAAAGACCCTATCCATTTACGCCAACGTAATTGACATGATCTCCCAAAGCGTACCTTACCCAAAGGAATTAGAAAAATGGGAAAACAAATCCATGTTAGCAGATGACGGCTCACTGTCAGACAGAATAGACATACTAATAGGAAATGACTATTACTACACACTCATGTCTAATGACAAGATTAAAATACATGAAAATTTATATCTAGTACATTCCGACTTAGGCTGGATACTAAGTGGAAGAGTAAATTCTAGAACTATGGAGGACTTGGCAGTGATAACGTACTTTCAATCCAATGTTGAAATACAATTATTTCAGCCAGATTTACCACTAAATAATACCCACCTGCAGAATTTATGGAATTTAGAATCCATAGGAATTACCGACTCGCCCAAAAACAGCAGAGAAGATGAAGCAGTAAAGAAATTCAACGAAACAATAGAATTCAAAAACAATAGATACTCAGTAGGATGGCCGTGGATCGAATACCCTCCTATCCTACCAAATAATTTCGGAGTTGCATTCGGACGTTTAGTCAATCTATTAAAACGGCTAGATCATTCAGCCATATTATCCTACAATCAAACATTGCAGGAACAACTAAACAACGGAATAATAGAAGTTGTGGCTAACTCACAGGTACGTCAGACGTCTAACCCGATACACTACTTACCACATCATGGCGTCCAGCAAGTAGGCAAGCCAACGAGAATTGTCTATGACGCATCATCAAAGACAAAGGATAACAAAAGCCTAAATCAATGTCTATACTGCGGTCCAATAATGTTAGAAGAATTAACTAGCCTCATTATTAAATTCAGGCAACACCCAATAGGCATCTCCGCCGACGTAGAAAAGGCCTTCCTACAAATAGCCTTAAAGAAACAAGATCGAGATGTTACCAGATTTCTATGGTTAAAAGATATAACGAAACCAGTTACAAAGGAAAACTTACTGTTTTTGAGATTCTGCCGAGTTCCTTTCGGTGTGATCGCTAGCCCATTCTTATTAAATGCAACTTTAAAATACCACTTATCAAATTCAGATAAACCACATATTAAAAGGCTAACTCAAAGCATATATGTAGATAATCTTGTAACATCTACAAAAACAATAAAGGAAGCGATACAAATCTATACTGATTCAAAAGAAACGTTTAACAACATCTCAATGAATCTTCGTGAATGGAGCTCGAACTCTAAAGACTTAATCAAGCAAATTCCCAACGCGTGCACAGACAGTAACATAAAGTTATTAGGTCTAAACTGGAACCTAGACAATGATACTTTGAAACTGAGAGGCAAAAGATTCAGCGAAAGCAAAACCAAACGGGAAGTTCTAAGAACATTAGCCTCAATCTATGATCCGTGCGGATTTGCGGTACCCTACTTGTTATCAACAAAACTGTTCATACAAAACTTATGGAAACAAAAAATAAGATGGGAGGAACCATTCCCAGACAAACTACAAGAAGAATGGTCAAAAATTCACGAGGAATTCCACGACATAGAAGAAATCTCCATACCAAGATGTTATTTCAGGAACCCAAAAGGCAAAATCACACTACACTGTTTCACAGATGCTTCCACAAAGGCATACTCAGCAGCAATATACATAACCAATGGACGAGAAACGCAATTCGTCATTGGAAAATCAAGACTTGTACCTGTAAAAGACCAGGACAACTTAAAAATACCACGTTTAGAACTCCTAGGCGTAGTAATTGGTAGTAGACTAATTAAATACGTAATGAAATACTTGGACCTGGAAACAGAGGGGAGCAATATATTATGGACTGATAGCCAGATCGTAATAGACTGGTGTAACTCCAACAGGTTGTTACCACCATTTGTAGACCGAAGGGTCCAAGAAATTAAAAGCAACAAAAACTTGATAATAAGACATGTTCCCACAAACTTAAATCCTGCAGACGTAGCAACAAAACCCACTCGTAGAGAAGAGAAAAGGAAATGGTTATCAGGACCACAGTTCCTTTTACAACCTCCCCAAATTTGGCCACCAACGATCAAAAATACTTCATTTCTGGCCCGGGAGTGTCTTCCAAAGAAGAATAAAATAAATAAAACACAAAAATTACAATACAACATAAATAATCATACAAATAAAACAACGAATGAAAAAACAGAAGAACTAAGAAAATTACAACTAAAACATTTCCCTTTAGAAATTAAAGGACATGACACTGATCTAAAAAGGAACCTAAACCTATTTCTAGACGAAGATGGTCTACTACGCTGCAAGGGAAGACTAGCAAATACGGACTGGTCTTATGATCAAAAATACCCAATAATCATTCCAAAAGATAGCGAATTCACAAATAAAATTATAATTAACATTCATAAAGAAAATCATCACGTAGGTGCGAGTCACACACTCAGTTTAATAAGAAACCTATACTGGATACCTCAAGGCAAGAGTCAAGTCCAGAAGATAATAAAAAACTGTCCAACATGTATTAAACACGGAGGTGGACCTTTCAAACTACCGGCAACGCCAGCGCTACCACCAGAAAGAGTTAACTACTCTGAACCATTTACGTTTACAGGACTAGACTACCTGGGCCCTATTCTAGTCAAATCTGGAAACAATACAGATAAAAGGTGGATAGCACTATTTACCTGCTTAGCGGTAAGAGCCGTACATTTAGAAATTGTTAATAACCTTACAGCGGAACAAAGTCTTCTTGCCCTAAGGAGAATGATATCCACTAGAAGAAAACCACAGCTTATCACATCTGATAACGCTACCAATTTCAAACTCCTATCAGAAATTGTTTCTGATACGTATTGCACAAACAACAATATCAAATGGAGATTTATTCCCCAACGAGCACCTTGGTTCGGCGGCTTTTACGAAAGACTAATCGGAATAGTAAAAAACTGTATGAAGAAAACTCTACAGAAACATCTATTAAACGATAAACAACTAGAAACGGTAGTAAAGGAAATCGAAGCTACAATTAATTCACGCCCACTAACGAGTGTTGACTCAGAAAATACATACATACTCAAACCTTCCGATTTCTTATCTTTAGGCAAATGCTTGTCGTTAAATCTAAATTCCCATGACTCTCCAGTCACGGAAACAAATATAAAAACCGATCTTATAAAAAGTTGGAAGAGAGGTCTAACAATCTTAAATGAATTTAAAATTATGTTTTCCAATCAATATTTACAAAGCTTAAGGGAAAGATACCAAAATTCCTTAAGGGAACCAAGAATAACGTCAAAGGACACACCGAAATTAGGACAGATAGTACAAATAAAAGGAGATTCCAAAAATCGAGAAGGTTGGAAGGTAGGACGAATCACAACTCTCCTGAAAAGCAACGATGGACTAGTAAGAGTAGTTAAAGTTAAAGTAGGGAACCAAGAGCTCATCAGATCTATAGCTCATTTGTATCCGCTCGAAGTACAAAGCGAGCAGGAAAACGAAGACTCTTCCTACATGTTCACAAAAAATAAAGAAGAAACAAGTTTAAACAATGAACCAAATATTTTCCCCAAACTAAGACGCACGATCAGCGTAACAAAAAATTTCCCAGTGGAACTCCATACCACAGAAAGTATACCAGAAACTTCTGGGATCAACCCAGAAGAAGAAACCTCAACAATTCCCATCAATCCAGAGGACGAAAAGGAGGAGACCGTCCAGGAAGAAATGGATGAGACCATTGAGGTCAATAAGTCACTAGTTGACTACGACACGAAAACAAAGAGAGCTGCGGCCATTAGGGCTCGGGAAAAGATCCGAGAGTGGACGCAGAACCTTTCAATACTTTTCTAACTTTCCGGGCGGGAGTGTCGCGGCAGGCCGAGCCGCGAAAGCCTCCAATCTTTTATGTCGGTGTATTTATTATCGAGACTAGTAAAATTACAAACGTACTCTGTGGCATTTCTCTCTCTATGATGATAACATTATAATGACAACCACTAAAAAACTAACAAGCCAATATTGTCTGTGGAAGGCTTTCTTTTCGGATTCAACAAACGCGGGAAAAAGGTGAAAAGTGCGTAGTAGTGAAAACTAATACAAGAATAAATAAGGAAAGACTCCAGGACGAAAGTTAAGTACTTAGTTAATCACTTTACATATAATTCTTGATACATAACATGTAATTAACTCTTATTTCTTGAATTTATACATGTCGACCACGCGGTCTAATTGAGACCCTTTGAGGCTTACATACTTCCATTGAACTATACTAATTATGCATCAGAACACACGACTCATTATTCACATAAGGCTACTTACTAAACTAGCAACTAGTTTAATTGTTTATATACGGGATTATTTGGGATAAGGCATGATTTCATTAATAACCTTACACTTGGTCGCATGGTATAGAGGATGATCTCACTACACTCATTACTACTAAATCAGCGTTGTATAAACGACTACATGACATACACAATTTATATTACCCTAAGTTAGGTAGCAGGAGCGGAATCGAGGGAGCAAGGGGAAACGCATATGTGACTGAGTCTCCAATGTTCCTGCGAGTACACCATGCGCAGCATACTTAAGTCCTTTCAGAGGACACTTACTTAAGTCCCTTCAGGGTGACACTTATTATTAAGCACGAGTTGGGAGGTACCGGAATACATGTCGGATCATGTTGTGGCCGGTACCTATGGACCCCTCGTTGCGCCAAGGTATGTTCGGGAATAGGCGTCGTATCGTGACCCACTGTAAAACCTCATTTATTATTAAGCACGAGTTGGGAGGTACCGGAATACATGTCGGATCATGTTGTGGCCGGTACCTATGGACCCCTCGTTGCGCCAAGGTATGTTCGGGAATAGGCGTTGAATCGTGACCCACTGTAAAACCTCATTTATTATTAAGCACGAGTTGGGAGGTACCGGAATACATGTCGGATCATGTTGTGGCCGGTACCTATGGACCCCTCGTTGCGCCAAGGTATGTTCGGGAATAGGCGTTGAATCGTGACCCACTGTAAAACCTCATTTATTATTAAGCACGAGTTGGGAGGTACCGGAATACATGTCGGATCATGTTGTGGCCGGTACCTATGGACCCCTCGTTGCGCCAAGGTATGTTCGGGAATAGGCGTTGAATCGTGACCCACTGTAAAACCTTATTAACATCAACTGCGGTTCTCTTCAACGGCGGCATCAGGCCTCAGCAACGGCATCGGGTTCATCTGCATAGGTTCTATTCATCAGCGAGGACACCGGTTGACGACGGGCTTCCAGAGGCAGCACTACACCTTTATCTCATCTTTTCTCTCTCCTCACTAAACACTAGCCCAACATACACTGATACACAACGCCATCATACTACAATCTACATTCAACACAACACCATATGCGAGTATAAAGAAATATGGATTAATTCAGTAACCTTCATGTGTGTTAACTATGTACTTAAGAGGGAAGAGTTGTACCCACTTCCCAGACCGCCATGGCACCGGCAAGGTGTCATGGCTGTGAACTATTTTTATAGGTGTGACAACAAAGGAAGAGAAAGTGACCAACACACCATGTACACTAAAGCGAAGCAGATACACAAACTCAGAGTCGGTATGTGCTGAAGGCAGGTGAACACAGGCACACAAGGAACTTAATCGGGTATGTAATCTCTACATACCTACATTCGGAAAATGACCAGAAGTCTGCTGAGTTACACTATTGCTTAATTGACAATGCTTATTGTCATCATTACTTGAATCATTAATTTAACTTAATCTTTGTACATTATACAACTTTAACTTTAATTAACTTAACCCCATAAAGACTTCACGGTACCATACGTTTTCCGATACTATTGTCGTATAGGATATTGCTTTTTTTAGCAAATTTTGTTAAAGTATTGCATCAAAAACGTTGAGTGCGTTTCATCTCACTGAATGGAGAATACCAATTTTTTTTAAATATATCTACAAAATAGGCCTACCTAACTCAAAAAAAAAAAATTTTTTTCTTATCTTCAAAAATGACTGAGATATTAAAGTACGGCTTCCGCGGCAAAATCCAACTAGCGACCGCGCTAACGTGTGACGTCATATCGCGATTTGGTTTTTCGCAGTTTCGCTCATTGCGCTCGCGGTTAACAAATATTGTATTGTGCCTATGTGTACCAACTCCAATGAAAAAACAATCCAAAAATAGTTTTTTTCTGTACCACGGAATACTTAATAATATTTGGAAAAAGTGGTTAAAATTTATGAAGTTAAAAGTTAGCATAACGTAATATGTATTGATTTTTATTTATAGACATATGTTAAAAGTAAGTCTACTAGTAGTTACATAATAATAATAAATTAATAAAGAACAGACCGAGTTTTATTGCGTCTCCGTAATAGTTTTTTTGTATATGCACCTCTCCCAAAAGGCAATCTTTGAAAATAGTTCATCGTAGTAAAGAACATCATATTATTATCTGTTTGTTCAAAGAACTCCAACGCTTACCTATTGGATGAGCGTATTCGCTGATATATTCTATGGAAAATTCATAATCATAAATTGTCATGTCATCTTTGCAAATGACAATGACATTGATATATTAATGTCAAGCAATGACAATGACATTGATATGTTAATGTCAAGCAATGACAATGACTTTAAAATAATTCATATGATTCGGCCAGCCGGCCTTGCCTTGTTTATTTATAATTTTATATCCGTTTTAGTTAAAATTTAAGAAAATAAAATAAATATTGTTTTATTTTATTAATAAGCCTATTTGATAGGGATATGGCAGTAATTTTATTTAATAACGTTTAATAAATAGTGATAAAATAAGTATAAACCAACATGTTTCCGACGAATCACAAAACTATATTCGTTTTGGATCACACACCATATTTCGGTATCTCATCAGAATATCCCATAGACTTTGATGTAAGCAAGAGCCGCGGTCCTGGGTATGTGCCTCTACCGCCCGTCTGCAAATCATTATGGACCTGTAGTGTAGAAGCAGCTGTGGAATATTGCCGCATCGTGTGGGATTTATTTCCTGAAGGAAAGTTAGTAAGTAATCTCACTATGAGTATTCCAATTGAGGACTATTATTTAAGCCCAAATTAAAATTAATTAATGTACTTTTCTAGGTTAGGTTTGTTGTCAGTGACTCTTCAGCACATATACTGAATACTTGGGCTGCAACACAACAGAACTTAACACATGTAAGTTACCTACTTATTATATTTAACTTTTTTGAAGTTCCCCGTGAACCTTTAATTTTATGACCTAGTGAGTTCACCGAGTTCTCTAGTTAGAAACCAATGTATTATCATAATAATCATTTATATAGGTACATTAACTTCTTAATACTTAATTCAAGATTATACAATTATCTGTCAGACACAAAGGAGGAAATATGAAGAAGGTTAATATGAAACCACAATAGTTACACCGTAACATAAACAAATATTTCTGTATACTGCAGGTATACAAAAATCACTTTATGATGCCATTAGAATAAGTATTTTATACTCTATTTACTAGTATACTCTGATGTCCAACTTGTTACATGCTTACACTGACATTTATCATAAATGTACTGAATAATTTACTAAATGTGACTAAGGATAGTTTGCTTCCAGTATACAGATTTCAAATTGTATATACCTTATTAGGTATTTTTTGTACAAATTTTCATGCATATTCGCAATACATATTTCATAATAATAGATAGATAGTCGGTTTCTTCATTGCTGAAGTTATTATTATTCAATTTATAATAATAATATAATAACTTTATTTGAATGAACTTTGAACTTTATGTAAAAATGTCTAAGTTTGTGATCATAAGGTAACTCACCCAACCTTTTCTATTGAATCTGTCTACTAATGGCCTTTTCCAAGTTTCATCTTATGTCATTATGTTCTTTATGTCATCTTCCTATCAGCAACATGGTCTTCATTTCCATCTCTTTGGGTTACCAAGCAGTTGCTCTGAAGTTACATAGCTAGTCACTAATAAAATCAATAACAGTTTTGCACAAATTGATGTTCTACGAATTTTAATTACAGATTTTAAATGGACTATGCCTTGTTGGGCCTGTGCGGCGTGGTGCAGGAGGAGATGTGGTGGGACTTTGTGCTGCAATTGAATCATTGGGCGAATCATCACCCACTCAAACTGCAAAATCAGCCACTGATAGACATTTTCAAAATCGGTTAGTATCTAATTCAAAAATTAGATAATTAAATAAATAGAAACCAACACAAATGTCATACCAAAACGAAACTTAAATAACTTGACTCCATTCTCATCGCAATCCGTCACAGTTATAGACAATCAGTGATATATTTTGAATTAAACAGTTGGTGGTCTTGTGATGCACTTGATCATGATTCCCTCTGAGTAGTTTAGTTGCTATATCAACAGGCTTGCTAGAACTATAGTTATAATAAATCTGAATTCAGTAATTCAGATTTTTCCTCTTTGGTTTCATAGTGCGGTTACACGTTACAAATATCGTACCTATATATAGATATATATATATTATTATATTATCTCTTTAACCGTACATCCAAAGCATATACAGTAAAAACCAAAAAGCATGTATATAGCATGTATGAACTTGAGACGATAAATTTGCTCATTTTGATACTTTAGTATAATAAAGATATTTCACTTTTCAGTGGCCGAATAATTTGTATAACTAGCGCAAGAGATGACGACTCAATAAGGAGCTTAGCTGAAATTGCGCTGAATACGCTAGTTCAACAAAACAAGAAAGCTTCATTAGCACAACCACAATGCAGTGCAAATGCAGATGCTAATACGCCACAGTAAGTAAATCATTTGTTCCAAGCCTATATATTCTGTCCATTATATTGGTTTAAGAACACTTGTGGATTATATTGCTAATATACTAATCAGACTTTTTATATTGACATCATCATTGACTA
The DNA here is from genome assembly GCA_945859745.1 of Synanthedon formicaeformis. NCBI lineage: Eukaryota > Metazoa > Arthropoda > Insecta > Lepidoptera > Sesiidae > Synanthedon > Synanthedon formicaeformis. The sequence continues at coordinate 3,224,651 of OX243964.1, forward strand.
AACTAGCTATAAGTTTACAAAATAAATTTATGTCAATCCTTACAAACATTATAAAGAAGTATTGATTACCCTTTAGTAATTAGACTGAAAATTTAGAAGAAACAAAATAAATTGTTTAAAAAAATCTATCTAAATATGTATATGAAACAATATATTATCCCAACTGTTTACAGGTTGTTGATAAAGTAGACCTAGACTTTTATTAATTTCTTTTTACATTGCCAAAACGACTCAACTATGCCAATTGTAATTTATCTGTTTTTTTAACAGCTAAAATTAATATGATAATATGGTGATTGTGTTTCTCAATCTTTTAAATCTTTTTTGTTCCAGGCCTCTAGTTGTTCACTATTGCCATTTAGTTGTAATAAATGTTACACCCGAAAAAGCGAAACCCTTAGTAAACAATCAAGCGCTTACAGAGGTAAATATTCAAAGTTTTTTTTTATATAATATGAATATTTAATTTTCGCCAACTCTATATTTCACAGCTCTATATTCTATATTTGAATTTTTTTTTTACATATTATTATTATTTTTGTAAAAATTAATAATTTAGAACATTTATTAGATAATATTTTGTCGTGAAATCATTACATTATTATAGTTCTGATTGTATTGACATGTCTGAGTGTATTTATATGTAATATACCTGTTTAAGCTTGAGCTTAAGCTGTTAATAGAGCTTAAATTTTTGAAAATGTCACTGTTTGCAGATGGGCAACGGTATAATGGGCGTTGAAGTTATAGTTTCGCCTGCTAGTACATTGGCAAGTCTACTTGGTCGATTAGTTTTACCACATTATAGATTGGCAATCACAACTGTCACCGGAATCCCCATGAAGGTGAGTCCAATCAAATCAAAAGGGGTATCTTTATTTACCTGCAAATTATATACATAAACCTTCCCAGTTTGGTGAAAACCGTATCAAAATTTGTTCAGTGGTTTAGAAGAAGTTAGCGGGGAAAAAGACAGACGCGGATGTTGACTTAATTTTAAAATATTTACAGATTAATTAAATAATATTATTAATAATAAAATCTTTTAATAGAATGATAAAAATCGTCTGAATTACTTGCAGTAAAATATTATAAATAAATTTCTAATATTTTCTATTGGGTTAATTTTTCTTTCTACGAAGTTAAGCCTTTTATGAAGTGAAACTAAATTCGACTGTCTAATGTCAAAGATTGGACGATAGACTAAAGTCCACAGACAGACTGACGGTGCACTTGATATAGTAGATGGCGACAGTCGCCTATAACAGAAGCAACGCCATAGGTACTGCAAGTGCGTTGCGAACTACAGTAGAATAAGGGATAGGGAAAATCGGCTCTGGCATCCCTTACTAACTCACCGAAACACAACAGCAAACTGTTATTTCACGGTGGTCTTCTATAAAAGGGTGTAAAAGGGTATAAAATACTATTTTATGTATGCTTGAACTCGACTTATGGCTGCCATAACATGAACTGTTTAAATAAATAATTTATCTTTGTGTCTGTCAAATAGTTTCCGAGAAGTGATGGCTAACTTCACTTTATTTAATGTTTATTGTTTTATTGAACAGGAAGAACAAAACGCTAGTTCGAGCGCCAACTATGACGTGGAAATCATTCATTCGGCGGAAGCTCATGCGGGTCTTAGAGCCACGCAGACTGCAGCCGAAGCAGCCGAGTCGGTAAATATTTACCTACTTTATTCAGTAACAAACTAGCTGTGCTTCGCGGTTTCAACCGCCTCCGCCAGGAGTACTAAATAGATAGTAAAATAGGTCCACTAAATAGTGACAATTGTTTATGAATTTATGGTTTTGTTTTTGTACAAATCAATCGCTTGCATTAATGGAGAAGGCCTCTTGAGGAACCAAGGGTCTTCTTCAGCATCCACGGATGTAGCCGGATCTTCTCGTTATGAAAATAAAAGATATTTTAATTAAAACTAATAGGTTTTCATTAAAATAAATAGTTTGCCTGCAGTAAGTCCTTTCAATACTATACTATACAAATAAGTTGCAGGTAAATAATTTAAAATTTTAACAAAAAAAAACCGACTTCAAACTTTTTTTCTCATGGACGCCATTGTCAGAACTGGACCAAATTGAAATGGGACCACACAGGAAGCACCAGCTTTCAAATAAAAAAAAGAATCATCAAAATCGTTTCACCCAGTCGAAAGTTCTGAGGTAACAAACATAAAAAAAATACAGTCGAATTGAGAACCTCCTCCTTTTTTGGAAGTCGGTTGAAAAATTTTTTGGTGACCGATCAGTACTCTGTACCGTATGTATAGACGTGCTTCCAAACACAGATTTAAAAACACTACTGTGCTGTTACTCTGCCAGCTATACAGGATCTTTGACCTGTGTCAGAGGAAAACTAGCTGGTAGGACAAAAAAAATAAGGCTGTGTGTTCACCAGGTAGTCCTCCGATGGTGGACGCCTCGGGGCGCGGAGGGCGGCGCGGGCGGGTGCGGGGGTCCCTTGTGGCGGGTCACTCCCGCCGACGTCGCGTCTCGTCCCTCAGCTTGTCTCGTCAACTTCCTGCTCAACGGACGCTCCGTCACACTTGAAGTACCCACGTAAGTCTCACAAATTACGAGTATATCTTTCCAGTTATTTTCAGTTAGATTTTGAATGATTTTTTTTTGGGTCTAAAATAAAATGTTTACCCCATTAATAAATTGTCGTTTTTTTCTTTATAACGTCTAATTGCACTGACTAATTGATTACTTACTTTAATTGACAATGAGATAATTGTCGTTCCAGTGCCACAAATCAACTGAAAATCTGTTCTGTAACAATTTTACATGCTGAGTTACACCAGTCATTCTGCGTATAGTCTGTCCAGCTCATAGACATAGAGAATGGACTGAGCAAAATGCCTGCATTAAATTGACCACTCTAGAAAGAGATAAAGCGATCGTGCGGCCAATAACTTTTCTTCGCGATCGATTCACACACTTTTGGTCATACCTCACACAGGTGAATAGTCATTCTCTATGTCTTTTCTATATGGTCCAGATTAATTAGTCTGCTCAATAATTATACACATAATAATCATCTGTGATTGCATTAAATTATATCAAGGTTATAATATACTTGCAGTAGAAAGGGCGGAGTGGCGGGAGGTCGGTCGGCGTCGCACGTGCTGGCGGCGCAGGGAGGCGAGTTGTGGATCGGCGCGCTCGGCGGTCGCACCGTCTACGACGACCCGCCCGCGCTCTCAGAGGGCGCCGGCGGACGGGTCACGGACTACAGGTGACCCCCCCTTTTCCCTTTCATTATTTTTAATTAATTATTAGTACATTCCGGAGTTTTTGGAAATGTACTAGTAAGGTTAATACAAAGCCTGCACTCCCGGTGAGCATCGATGGTGTGAATAATCATAGGGATATTGCAAACATCTTTAAGGATCATTTTTCAGTACGATCTTCTTTGGGACCGGTGGAAAATATTCTTGATGATGAGCTGCCAATCGGAATGGCAGAGGTAAAATTTAGTGCCAAAGATGTGACAAAAACTATTAGAAAAATGACAGGTGGAAAATCTCCAGCTCATGATGGTCTAGCCGTCGAGCATCTTCGATACGCAGGCCCACATATGGCCGGAATATTAGCTATGTTTTATTCACTGTGTTTAGGTCATTCTTACCTGCCGTCTGATATGATGAAAACTATAGTAATACCGATAGTTAAGAATAAAACTGGTGATTTATCTGATAAAAACAACTATAGACCTATTTCTCTGGCTACGGTTGTGGCAAAAGTTTTAGATAGTATGCTTAATACACATTTAGAAAAATATGTGTCTTTACATGATAATCAATTTGGATTTAGACGACGATTATCAACTGAAAGTGCTATACTTTTTCTTAAGCATACTGTCCAATACTATATTTGTCGTAAAACACCTGTATATGCGTGTTTCCTCGACTTGTCAAAGGCATTTGATCTGGTTGCCTATGATATCATGTGGGAAAAGTTGGAAAATATTAATTTACCATCTGAAATTGTTCGTATTTTTAAATATTGGTATGGGCACCAAGTTAATAGCGTGGGATGGGCGGGAACAATGTCAGAACCATACAAATTAGAATGCGGTGTGAGACAGGGCGGTATCACCTCACCGACCTTATTCAATATATACGTAAACGCACTGATCGAGGAGCTCAGCAACCAGCGTCTTGGTTGTCACATTGATGGGGTATGTGTTAATAACCTTAGCTATGCAGACGACATTTCCGGTGTCAAACTGTCAACACTATAGTGATAAGTTCCATAAGTAATTAAGCGAATAAAAATACTTACAGTAATCTTTGAGTATAAACTTCGTTACAAAAGATTAGTAAAACCACTGTGAAGTGTCTATAAATAAATTAAATTGTGTGATTGTTGGGGATCGCTGAAGGATCGGAAGCATAATATCATCGGGGACTTGAGGTTAGAAAATACATAATATATAAAGAGGGTAGGAAATAGAAACCATACAGGAAATATAATATAATAGGCATAACTAATTGACATCTGATCTGATTAACATCAACAACGTAAACAAACAAAACTGACATTACACTCAGTGTTGCCAACTGAGAAAATAATTTCCTGCGATTACGTTCCAATATACGCAAGCAGAACTTTATAATATTATAATGGAAGGTCAATTTAAAATATTATTTGACAAAATGAAGATCGAGATGCAAAACCAAAATATTGAATTGAAGGATTCTATCACAAAAAGTATTATGGACAGAATGGAAGAAAAGTTAATCCCTATAGTGGAAGAAAACAAAAACCTAAAAATGAAAGTAGATAAATTAGAAAAAGAAATAGAGTATCTAAAAAAAGGAGAGAGGAACAATAATATTATAGTATTTGGCCTGGAAGAAATAGAAACCTCTTCTTCTGAATTATTAGAAAAATTGAAGGAAAATCTAGTCCATGACTTAAATATTAATGTGGAAGATTATGAAGTCAACAAAATTCATCGTTTAGGTAAGAAAAACAGGGAAAGTAACAAGCCGAGACCAGTACTATGTTCGTTTATAAGCAACTTCAAAAAGAACGAAATTATAAGAAATAAAAAGGACCTAAAGAAAATAAATATCAGTGAAGATTTCCCAAAGGAAGTGTTAGAAAAAAGGAAAACGTTGCAAGCAGAGTTGGTTGAAGAAAGAAAAAAAGGCAATATAGCATATTTAAAGTATGACAAACTAATAGTCAAAAAGAATAACAACAGCCAAGAGAAAAGAAAAAGAGAATCATCTATTTCACCCTCTGCTTATAATGACCAGGTTAAAAAACAACAGACTGTATCTTCGATCAAGTCAAATAGAACAAATGCTTTTGATATGATGCGATCAAGATCTAACTCTCTTTCTACTAAAAACCAATAACAATTAAGAATCGGCAAACGGAAACCAAAACCAACCAAAGAAACTAGCATCAAGGAAACAGGAAAACACCAATCTCCCCCAAGCCGACTGGTCCTCGTGGGGGAAAAAGACCACAACCCTCCAACAAATAGCCTAAACAAAAAGCATAAACATGAAAAATTTAAAATCTACATCGCAGCCCTTAATGTACTTACTCTTAAAAATGAAGAAAATCTTTCAGAACTAATGTTTGCGTTAAAACACATAAAATGGGATATTGTCGGCCTGAGTGAAGTGAGAAGAATGGGTGAGAGTATCATATCTAATCCAGATTACATATTCTACCATATAGGTGAGACCCCAGGTCAGCATGGGGTTGGATTTATTGTTAAAAAACATACAACAAAATATTTAGAAGGATTTGTAGGTATCTCGGAGCGTATTGCGATTATGAATATGAAACTACCTGGATATAAAGATCCTTGGTCTATTTTACAAATATATTCGCCTACTGAACAATCGAATCTAGAAACAATGAATGCATTCTACCATGATCTAAACAAAGCGATTCAAGAACACGCTCATAAAAACCTTATAGTAATGGGAGACTTTAATGGCCAAATTGGGGCTAGGCGCCCAGGGGAAAACAAGGTACTAGGACCATTCATATACAACAATAAAACCAGAAGTAGGAATGGAGAATTTATAACGAACTTTGCCCTAGAAAATAATCTAACCATCTTAAATACAGCGTTCTTAAAAAGCAAGAAAAACATGTGGACCTGGATATCGCCTGACGGTAAAACAAAAAACCAAATTGATTTTATAATGACCAACAGGAATGGCTACTTCACTAACTTTACCATAATCAATAAATTGAACTTTAACACTAACCATAAACTGATAAGAGCCGAACTGATAGCAACGCAACCAAAAAAGCCTAGACCAAGACAAGAAGCAGGAAGTGCGAAGCTCGGAAAACATCAGTTAGAACAAATAAAAACCACTCTAAAAGACAAATTCACGGACTTTGAATTTAGCACAAAGGAATTAGGAACACAAGAAAAATACAATTGGATAGAGAATACCATCAAAACTCAGATACGACTCATTGCAAATACCAAAATCGAACCGAAAGAATGGCTAACGACTAATACCACAAAACTATTAGAAGAAAGAAACCACTTAATCAACGCAAGAGATACACAAGACAGAAGGAAACTGTTAACAAAAATTAATAAAGAAATTAAAAATAGCATAAGAAAAGATAGACAACAAAACAGAATGGAAATTATAGAGAAATATATAAGTAAAACGGGTGGAGTCAAAAAAGCATATAAAGAGTTGAAGAATTCAATGGATTGGATAGTTAAAATGAAAAACAACAATGGGACATGGAATCATCGCAGAACAGATATATTAGGCACAGCTACATCTTATTATAAGAAGCTGTACGAAAGCAACAAAACAGATGGTGAAATTGATTTGGCTGAAATATCAGACATTCCTAGTATTCTTCAAGAAGAAGTCGAGAAAGCTATAGATACCCAAAGGTTGGACAAATCACCAGGTCCTGATGGCATAAATAACGCAATTCTAAGACAAAGCAAGCAAGTATTAACACCTATCCTTACAGACATGTTTAACAATATCATAAACACTGAAATAATTCCTCAGCAATGGACAGAGTCTAACATCATCCTGTTGTATAAGAAAGGAGATAAATATGACATTGGAAACTACCGGCCCATCAGTCTAATGTCCAACATATATAAAATTTTTGCTAAGATCATCCTAAAACGTATTGAAAAGACACTAGATGAACATCAACCCATCGAACAAGCTGGATTTCGTAAAGGCTACTCTGTGATCGACCATATTCATGTAGTACGCCAAATTATAGAAAAATACAATGAATATCAGCTTACATACTACATCGCATTTATCGATTACAGTAAAGCATTTGACTCTCTACTACATAAAAACATATGGGAAGCATTAGTGGAACAGGGAATCGAACATAAGTATATTCGACTAATAAAGAACGTGTATAACAACAGTACAGCCAGAATACAATTAGAAAAGAGAGGCGATCCAATCAAAGTGGAAAACGGGGTTAGACAGGGAGACCCTTTGTCGCCAAAACTGTTTTCGGCGGTACTAGAATCAATTTTCAGACGACTCAATTGGGAAAATCTCGGAATCAATGTGGACGGCGCATCGCTTACACATTTGAGATTCGCCGATGATATAGTGCTATTCGCCAAAACACCTGAAGCCATCAACAGGATGATAGAAGATCTTGCGATAGAGAGCGAAAAAGTGGGGCTGAAACTCAATCCGGAGAAGACCAAAGTCATCACAAATGGAAACAAAACAACGATACAGTTAGAAAACGCCGAAGTCAGCTACACTGATGAATATATCTATCTGGGACAGCTCATAACTCAAAAAGAGCCTATGCGTAAAGAAGTGGACAGAAGAATTACGAACGGCTGGAAAAGATACTGGAGTTTGAAGGAGGCTATGAAAGACAAACAATTGCATATAAACATCAAAAGTAAGCTATTTAACACCTGCATACTACCCGTTCTTATTTATGGCTGTCAGTCATGGACTTTAACTCAAGAAATGACAAGTAAACTCGCAACTTGTCAATACGCTATGGAAAGAAGTATGCTGAATGTCAAGAAATCAGATAGACTAAAAAACCGTGTCATCAGAAACAAAACAAAAGCCATAGATGTAAAACTGAAAATTAAAAGACTCAAATGGAGATGGGCTGGGCACATGATAAGAGGTCATGACAAATGGAGCAAGAAAGTGACATGTTGGTATCCGAGAGAAGGTAAAAGGAAGAGAGGCAGACCGCAGAAAAGGTGGGATGATGATATTAGAGAAGTGGCAGGAGTTATGTGGAACAGGGTGGCTCAGGAAAGATCAGAATGGAAAAGGTTGGAGGAGGCCTTTGCCGATTGGCAAACAGATCTTCAAAAAACAAGCAAGAAACAAATACTAGCATAAGTTTTTTTATATTTATAATCAATTATTGTTATTAGGTTTAAGTTGATCTGATTAAAAGGCTATTATTATTATTATTATTATTATTATTATGCAGACGACATGGTGTTGCTGAGCGCCTCTGTCTGTGGTTTACGTAAACTCCTGAACATCTGTGAGAGGTATGCGTGTAGGCATGGACTGAAATATAATGTCACGAAAAGTCAGTTCATGATATTTGAGACGGCAATTGTTAAAAGCCCTAATAGCGTGCCACCTGTGCGTCTAAATGGCATTTCCCTTCACAAGGTGGACCGTTTTAAGTATTTAGGGCACATAGTCACGGCTGACTTAAAAGACAATGCCGATATTGATAGGGAACGAAGGGCTCTGTCCATAAGGACTAATATGCTAGCTCGTAGATTTGCGCGATGTACAACAAATGTAAAGCTAACATTATTTAAAGCATATTGTACATCGCTGTATACGTGTGCTTTGTGGGCGAATTACACACAAAAAAGTTACAGCTCCCTTCGTGTCCAATTTAACAATGCATTTAGGGCGATGTTAGGGCTACCCCGCTTCTGTAGTGCTTCAGGGATGTTTGCAATAATGAGCACTGATTGTTTCTATGCTAATATGCGTAAAAACTGTGCATCACTTGTTAGGCGAGTGCGGGACAGCTCTAACAAAGTCATATCAATGATAGCTAATAGGCTAGACTGTATATATATTCGAAATTGTTGTGATAGACATGTTGGTTGTAGTTTTTAGGTATTTTCTTATTATTATTTTTTTCTATTATTATTTTCTTTTCCTTTCTTTCATGTTGTATATCTTATTACTGTTAGTTATAGTTATATATATATATATATTATAATTAAATGTATAAATAAAAATGTAAAAATATGGGTCTAGTTGCCTGTAAATAAATGAATTTGAATTATTCTCTCTTAGGGCTTGATCACACTCACTAAGTAGGTTGGCATACTCTCTGACGAGTGGGCGAGTCCTCGTTTTGTTTACTAGGCTGTGCCCACCCCCCTCTTCTCATAATTTAATTTTTTTACCTACCTGTAAGGACTTACTTTTTTAGAGACTGATTTGAAAATTAATATTATATTGGAAAATGGAATTTTGTTTTTCAATTGCCAATAAGTTAACAACCTAAAATCATATAACCTTAATAGTCCTGTGGCTTTATGATAAATTCAAAATGCTGTTGCGTTTCTACAATAGCGTTTTAAGAGTGCGTATAAAGCAAACAAAATTTTTAATTTCACCCGCGTGGCCCTTGGACATGACAGTGACACAAAATATGTAGAACTACGCACAACATGCGACGGAAGATAGCGCATCTCGCTCAATAAAAATGTTATAAAATCGATGGAAATGAGAGCTCACTTGGTGATTTTTTTTCTATCGAGAAAATTTCATTACATTTAGTTTTCTGTTACTGTCGTCACTTTCATTTATAATGTATTTATCTATTTAAAAAAAATAATTAAATTAGACTTTGTTTACTCAGATAAAATTCAAATCTAGGATTGGCTATTACTCTTTATACCCCCTCTTAAATGTCATTCTTATTATGTTTTCTTTTTAGGATAAAAGAGTTTGGTGCTTTAATGCAGCAAAACCGGTTGCTTCCGCTGCGCGGCGCAGGCGCCAACACTCGTGCTCGAGCGCGCTTACAACGTCACACCACTTATTGGCCGCTCACTATATCATCCACACTCATCTTTAATTTGGGATCGGTGAGAATTGCCTTAGTCATTTATTGCTTTAGGTGTTTTCTGCCCCTAAATCAGCCTTCCCGCAACGCGGACGAAGTCGCGGGCGCCAGCCAGCTTCTATTTACATGTTGTGGAGTAAATATTATCCAAAAAAGTGAACCCTCATTGTGCTGTGATTTGGTGTATCACAAAACATTTTAGTTTGCGTATCGAGATTGTCTTGGAACACGAAACCTAAACAGTGCGTAAGCCATGCGTGTATTTGTATTGAACAAATGGTGGCCTGACATGACATGCTGAATTTGTATGGAAAGCGTTAACCATGCCGTCTCTAGGAGGGGGCGGCGCAGCACTTCTTTGCTCTGTTCTGTAAGCTCAGTGTCAGTGGGTCGGAGTCCAATTCTGAGCTGTCAAGTCTAGTCAAGTAAGTGAATAGATATCATGTCATCCACCATTTCCGTTGGCACGACATTGATATAAATAGCTAAACTAAAAAGCAGCCACAGTTTCAACATCCACTGTAACGCATCTTTGTGTGGCAGAGCAATTAGTAGGGAAGTAGGGATTGTGTTGTAAACAGTGTGGTGTCGTTGGGCAGGTTGTGGAGCCGCTGACGCGGCTGGTGGTGCAGGAGGCGCTGTCGGAGGAGGAGGTGGAGTCGTGCCGCGCGGTGCTGATGTCGCTGCTGGCGATGGAGTCGCGCCACGAGTTCCCGCAGGCGACGACGGCGGTGCGGGGCAAGTGCGCGGGGCGGCGCGAGGAGCAGTGGCGCCAGCTGTGGGCGGAGCTGGAGGCGCTGGTGCGCGCGCACGCCGCCTCGCCCGCGCACCGCGCGCTTCTGCGCACGCTGCTCGACTGCCGCGCCCACAATCACGCCGACGGTCAGTGCATCAACTTGTCTAATTTAGATTTAAATAAGTGTAGTAGAGTCGAACTCAGCTCGGGTATGCAGCGTTCGGGAAGCTCCAAGACTTTTTCTCCTCCTAAATTCCTCAGTGTCTCAAAACTAAAAGTTTTCGACCAATGTATGTTGCTGAAACATGGCTCTACTTTCTAACTATGGGCCTGAAACGGTGTGGTATGCCGTATGATGCAATTAGCTCAAAAAACAACCAAACCCCAACATTCAAAGTAATTGTTTGGTAAAAAGTTACACCATTTTTAACGCGGGTTTTGGGAGGAAGGGGGGGAGAAGTTGAGTTTTATCAGTTTGTCTTAAATATTTCGAAAACTATGCGGTTTAGCGCAAAAGTGCTCAGGAGAAAAATAATCTACATTGAATAGCGAACAAAAATGCTCAATAGCATAAGCTAAAGTGAACGATAATATTCGTAATCTCCGACTGGACAGCGTTAGTACTTTTTTCTAAACTAATTAGCTTTTTATTAATGAGTTTGTGCTGTGTCTCAATGGTGGCCTCCATCTTCTTCATTAAATTAAATTCGGATTTAATCACGGAGGTCTGTTTTTTCCATAAATTAGCTAAATGTTTATAATTAGATCGTATGGTTTCGATGTCCTTTGCGTATTGTTCCGCGAAACGAGAGTCTAATTCCCCGAACAGGTCGTTCGCGCGTTCGCGATATCCGACACCGTTAATATGACCCCACTTGCGGCGACGCTGTCTATCGTGAACATTGAAATGCTGAGTTAGTAAAAGTTCGTTATAGTAATCGTGGTTTGCTTGCCTTATTATCATATTACAAAGCGATTGTGTTTCAATCTTTCCAAGTAATTTGTTATTTTATTATATGCCCAATATGGTTCCATGTAGTAATACACATCTAAATTCCATTTATCTCTGATGAGCTAGCTGTACCTTGGCAATAGGATCAACGTACAGAGTTTGGTTATTAGGAAATTGGTTGACTTTATGCATACCATAAGATGGTAAACAAAGGGTAATAATAAAAAGCAATATTAGAAGTGGCGACTGGCATGAACTTTGGTCTCGTATGACGACCTCTTCGCACTTTTGGTTCAGAGACACCACTTTGCTTGTTTAGTGAGTTATTTGGTTGCGTGTCGGATTGTGGTTGCGACGAGTCATCGGATGGGTTTATTGGTAATATTGACAGTGTATAATAGGTAGTTTTATTATTCCATTTTTGGTTTTTAGAGTCTTTTTTATGTCTTTGTAAATAATCGAGGTCGTTGCTAAATTAAGTGTGTTGTATGAATTTGATGACCAGTCGTTTTGCGCTTCGCAGCTCGTGTAAGGTGAGATAGGGTTGACGAACTTTTTTCTTGGTACTTGAAAAACGTAGTATCCATACGTATAGTTTTATTAATCGAAGAATATTATTTAACAAGTAGTTTATTATGTTACTAGCTGGCGCCCGCGTTGAAAGAAAAAGTAGCCTATCCTGTGTCCTGTACGTCTAAATGTTTATCTACTAAGTTTCATGAAAATCAGTTAATTCGTTAAAGAGTTATGGAGGAACAAACATACATACAATACCTAGGCACTTACATATTTATTATTAGTATTGAATATTTGAATCTTCTTGGTTCTTGAATAATGAACGACATAATGATCGTTTTAAGACAGCTGGTTTAGTTTATAAATTGGTTTCATATTGGATTTCATGGTTGATTGGATCTTTGTGTAACGGCAGCCACTTTGGTCCTTGCCACCATAATTCATGGTCCTTTAATTGTTGGGTAGACACCCCTCGTATTGCACAATCGGCGGGATTTTCATTGGTATTTATATACCGCCAACAGTCAGGTGGTATTATTTTGGTAATTAATTTCACTCTATTGGCAACAAATGCCTTCCATCGTGATGGAATTAAATTGAAACCGCCCCTTTTTAGTAAGTTTATTAGCTGGTTTCTTAACTTTTTTGCGTTCTCCATACTCTGACATCCTCCGCAGTAGTCATCCATATAAAAACACTCTTCTTAAATCTTTGCTGCTTCTGGAAAATTGTCTCTCTTGCGCAAGCTGTTTTAAGCACATCATCGCTAAAAATGGAGCTGATTTTGTACCATAAGTAACTGTTGTTAACTGAAATGAACGAATAGGTGGGTTAAGCGAGTCTCTCCAAAATATCTTTTGGTAAGTCTGGTCATTATAAGAAAACTCAACGAACTATAGAAAAGGCTATGCTCTATATATGACCATTATAGAAAGTAGACCTGATAACCGCTGCTTCTGACCGCTCCTTTTGGAAAAATATGGGAAAGGCCTATGTCCAGTAGTGGACGACCTGTGGCTGAAATGATAACCATGATGAACTATTACTGAATGTATTTATGGATTTTCAGGCGAAAATCGAGCTACAGTAATCCGTGCGACGACAGACTCCCCTCTGTCGCCCGTGGGAGGTAACGGCAACGGGTCGGGGGGCGATGTGTGGGCGCAGCGCAACGCACTCGAGGCGTTGCTTGGGCCTCCGAGGCCGCCGCGTCGCCCCGACTTCGCCGGCAGGATGACCGCTGGCAACAGGGTGGCCACACTCTATCCGCACTTGCAGCAGGATGTCGAAACAACGCATTGATGTCAAACAATGGTGATAGGGCGCAAATATGTTTCAAGTTCCTTCATCGTTAAGACAATTTTTATCTTGGGACACTGTGTTACATCTAATTGTGTTCTAATCTAAATAATTATAAAATAAAATAATGTATACAGTTAAGAGAATTACCTTTTTATTTGATGCACAAAATACATGTGACAATAGGCTTCAAAGTGGTCTATTAGTCAGTTTTTAAAACTAGTGTTTCATTACTATTGTTTAGCTATTTTCGTTCATTTCATTTTAAAAGTTTACTTTTCTAGTTAGTGGCTAAGGTTTTAGCGTGATTGGAGCTTAGGAATCTACTGATCGCCTGACTTGGCAATCTTGGTTTATTCCCCAGATGGGCCTATTTTGGAAATGAACTTTTCAATGTTGGCTCTGGTCTGTATTTCAGTAATGGTAGTCCATCTGGAAGAGTAAAATCACATCCTTACAGAAGACCACCGTAAAATAACAGCAGCAGAAATAATGCTATTGTTTCGTAGTTAAGGCGTGAAAAACAAATAAAACTCACTTTCGATTTCTATTAGGAATAATTCCGATTACTTTTTATTATTGAGCGATTTCTTTCAGGCCGATCTAGTATTTGTCATACATCATTTTGCGATATAATCTTTCAGTCTCTACCTACCTTATGTAAGGCTGGATTCACACTAAAGGGTCTAGAGCCCAGGGTGGAAGTTTGGAGCTTAAGAAGATATTATTTATATACTTGATAAATATATTATTTATCAATACATGTCAATATTAGTTTCTTTCAAAAGTGAAGATACAGCACTTGTCGTTATCAAACCAAAATCTGCTATGTCCGAAAAGTATATTTTTCCTAGAATAAATGTTTTACTGAAAATTGTCACATGAAGGTTTACTTTTACTAATCGACTGTGGGATGAGGAGAGGGTATGAAATAAAATGAAATGTTGTACATTATAAAATTAATATTTTATATTTGTTCAGTAAAACTACATTGTGGGCCCGTGTGCCCGGCGCCCGGGTAACACGACCTTTGTATTGTTTCATATAAACTCTGCGGGCAGACTGTGTCATAAGGCAATGGTGAGTGGTAGAGAAGGCATCCGGTCGGCTACGACCCCCCACACGTCTCGTACGACTATTGGAATGTCACGCGGGATGCGAACTCAAAAACGTACTCAAAATCAGTCCAATACAACCAAACTAACCTACGGGAACACCCACTCCCACGAAATATACACAAATCTCATATCCATTTATAAAGTGCGCCCGGCGTGAGTCGATCGAAACGCATCCAATTCATACACCTATTATAAAACTTACAAAATCGTTCGGTACCTTAAAACTTAACGGCTAAGTTAACATTAAACGGAATTGAAAAATAAATTACCTAGGTACAATGTTTTAGTCTAGAAAGCTATATATAGGCGCACGAGTGTCGCTCGGTGGAGTCCGCTTGTGTCAGTGCGTGGCCTCGCGCAGCTTCTTAGCCACCGGCGCCACTTCCAGCGACTCGCCCAGCGAGTTCTCTTCCGCCGAACTCGCTTCTTCCAGTGCCCTGCCAAGCACATTACTCGTCAGACACTTACTGCCATATTACAATACAAATTAAATACAGCCTTTGTTACTTGATGACATGACAAGTAGCTTTCAACATCGGTTCAGCAGTT
Source organism: Synanthedon formicaeformis (assembly GCA_945859745.1). Classification (NCBI taxonomy): domain Eukaryota; kingdom Metazoa; phylum Arthropoda; class Insecta; order Lepidoptera; family Sesiidae; genus Synanthedon; species Synanthedon formicaeformis. The sequence continues at coordinate 3,239,930 of OX243964.1, forward strand.
TTTAAGTTTATCCATTACATAAAAATCAAATCTTTACTTGTTTTAATATTTCTTTAACTATATTACATATATCTATATGTATACCGGAAGTATACTATCCTGTAGATTAAAAAAAAAAACACTTTATGATGCCGTTGGAATATGTATTTTAAGTTCTATTTACTGGTATACTCTTTTAAGTCCTATCAGGGAAAACAAAAAAGTTTCGCTTCTGATTATGTTATATGTTCAAGTCGTTACATGCTAACAGTAGTATCCAACTGAATATACTCGTTTACCGATGTAAGCAGACCAGAAGACGAATTTTTAAAGCGTGGGAAATGCTATCGACCAATCCACACGCCGCTATTGGTCGCCAGCTGCCGCCATGTTAGCGACACGTTACGCTTGTGCGAGTGCGACAAAACAAACAGCTGTAAAGCATTGGTGGCCAACACGCGGCCCGCGGAGCTAGGTTATGTGAACAAAGCATTTTTCTACTTTACAACACACCGTGAATTTCTTCTAGATTTTAGCTAAAACTTGTGTTTAAAATAAATTCTCAAAGTTGAGATGATTATAAAAAGCACCCGCCCCGAGATGATAGAAATAGCGTAGGCGCGCGTGTGCGCCTTTACGTGATGCGAGGTGTTCATTTTCCTCTGTTTGCTTTGATTAAACTAGGTAGTGCGGCCCGCTAGGAAATCTCTTTACAAAAATTTGGCCCAGCTGCCAAAAAGGTTCGCCACCCATGCTGTAAAGTATCATAAGAATCCTAGCGTCAAAGAGTAATTAATAATATGAATGGGACGTTACCGCTTGGCGCGCGGCGTGCTTCGGGCGGAGTCGGAGTTGTCGGAGGGTGAGGCAGGTGTGGCGGGGGTCGCGGGGGTGGCGGGCGACGCTGGCTTCGCGTCCAACGAGTCTTCTGTGCAAGACGTCGTCGTGTCTTCGTTCACAGAGTCCACCGCCAATTTACCTGGAAACAACGCAATATTTTTCAAATCAGTCTTAAAAACAATATCTTCTATATGAATACTCAAAACTCGAGTCGTCGTTTTGAGTTGATAAATAAAAAGAAATGCCTCATTGCACTGTGATGTGGTGTAGTTAAAAATCAAAGTAAAAACGCGAATAAGCAAAATTCTGGTGTATATCACAAGTTGTAATTAATTATTTCACTAATTATGATCTTAGAATGACGTAAGTAATTTTAAGGCTTAATTAAAAGTTTTAATGCGGATTGTTAATAATTCATTTTCCTCAAAACGATATTAACAGGAAGTCACAGCTTTTTGCAACAATCGTAAACTTAAAAATAGAAAATAAGTTTTGTACCTCAAATTGAAACATATTTTCCTCTTACCCTTATTACTTAATTGCTTTTGTAGTCAAATGTAATGTGAAACATTGTAATTACGATTAACAAATGAAGATAATTAAGAATTCGATTTGTATGTCAAATATTCTGACAAAGGAATTTAATGTTAATGGAATGAACACAGCAGTCATTGATTGTATTTCTAAGTAAAGAATTAATTAAAAAGCGTGTTCCCAAGGGAGTGGCAACATTTTATTCAGTTTTTTTTATATAAAAATACCCCTTTTATGTCGAACAAGCTATAATTAAAAATTATAAAATAACCCCAGACTTTCTATTGGGCCCATACACGTTATATCTGCTGTAAGTTGCTAAGGAGTTGGGTATCCCTCAGATTACTTGATGCTGCAGCATCAGGTCAAGGTTACCACGTTATTGAAACAACACATAAGTAACAGTATACCAAATTTCACATAATTCATACATGTCAAAGTCCCTGATCAAAATTGGTCCATCCGTTTGGGAGCTTCGATTCCATAGACAGACACACAGGTCAAACTTATAATGTCCCATTTTTGCGTCGGGCGTTAATAATCGTTTACCTAAGTGAGAAAAACTGGCATTTTCTATGGATAAAAGCTGGAATTGTGCTGAGCTGAATAAATTCAGGTTACTCCCTTAATGTGAAAAGGATCAATGCAAATTAAAAATATTATATTACCGTTGCCATTTGTGGAGGGTGGTTCTAGGTTGCTTTCGTCACTGGGAAGGGGGGAGCCGCCGTTTGAGGGTGCGCTCGATTTGGGTTCCTTTCCGAGCAATTCTGGCTGTAAATCTGACACAATGTTGTGGGTCCATATTGCGAGCTCGACCATGTGTGGTAACCATTTCTTGCCGCATCCATTTTGATCCTGCAAGAAAGGCAAAGTAGGTACATCACTTAATTGTAAAATTAAGTCACTGAGCGATCTTTTCAGTTCTTTAAACTATTCAATGGATTTCGATGCAACTTTAAATATTATTTAAATTAGCGCGATTCTCGTGTATTTAAAGCGATACTATCGCATGTAAATATTAATAAACTTTGAACTCAGTGTGCCCGACCACTATACATTTAAATTTTGTGCTTTTATTTAAATTCTAGCTGTGCCCGTAACTTCGTACGCTTGGTATTTTGGTATAATTTTTTTGCTTGTAAACCGATTGGAATGAAACAAGCACTAAGGGCCTCTTTCACGAACTAAAAGTAAAGTGTTGATTAGTTACTTTTAGAAATCATTTTCTGTTATATTGAATTATGCACTCGTTTTACTGCAACATTCGATAGCCGATTTTTTTATTATTATTTTTGATTTAATGTTTGGGACGTTTACCGTACAAACAAAGATATATTAGCTAAATTATTCCCGGTTACCGGTGACTTTAAATGACATTTTGGCCTACTTGACGTTTGAGAAACAGGCGCTTAATGTTACAATACATCAGTTTCTGAGATTAGCTTGCACAAATGCAGAAAGAAATTAAAAAAAAAAATTTACCTTGGAACACATTGTTTTTTGAAAAAAAAAAAAAAATGTAATATACAGACACGGCTCGTTTACGGTTTTATTATATACTAGCCAGTCCCCGCGACTTCTTCCGCGTTCTGTATAGCCTATAGCCTTCCTCGATAAATGGACTATCTAACACCAAAAATAATTTTTCAATTCGAAGCAGTAGTTCCCGAGATTAGCGTGTACAACCAAACAAACAATCAAACTTTCCTCTTTATAATATTAGTATAGATATATGGAAAAAATTGACTGAAAAAAATTACCTTATTTAACCTATCACAGACGTTCCTAATGTGTTTTACAAAATTGAGGTATTCCTTGGCAGTGTAGTCGCTCCCTTCCATCTCTGGAATGGCTTGGAGACACTCGTCGGCCATGAAGGGGGCTGTTTCAGGACTGGCTGCAGCCAACAAGGCGGACGCCGTCGCTGTGCCTACCCCCTTCAAATTGCTAAGGGCAGTCATGGCCGATTCTATGTTGGGCAGTTTCCGAAATGCCTTCTTCGTCTCTTGCATTACGGCTCTCGGTGTGTTCACTTTTATGAGGTAAGACAGTTGCGGATAAAATCTCCCTCTCTGTAAAAAAAGCCACATAAAACATTGAGCCAAATCATGCCAAGCTTAACGAAAATTTTATAATTTGTAGAATTGCACTTTAACTTTTACATTACATTTTCATTATGAGAATTTGTATCAGTTTTAAATACTTAGACACCTGTGGTTCTCAACTACAGTACACATCTACTTCGAACACATGTTTTTTTGTGATAAACATGTGTCTAAATAAAAATATGTATTGCCAGATATAATTATGTAGTTAAGAATACACATGTTTAATAAATTACTAGATATGTCATACAAAACTGGACCTAATGAGGACCAATACAAAATACTTTTTATAATATAATAATATGTGGCATTGATGAAATTTTAAATTTCTGCTTACAGACTTTGGAGGAAAATGGTTTAAAATATCATTAGGAAATATTTGATATATTCTTGTTTGAAAATGTTTCAAGTAAATATATAAATTAAAAATTTTATTAAATTCATTTCTATTCTAAGTTTATTATTATATCTTCTTTTTTTAAAAATAAAAATGAATCCCTAACTAATGTGTTGCTAAGCGCAAAACTCGAGAACGGCTGGACCGATTTTAATTCTGTCTTCACTCATGGCTAAAGGGATAATCAGGGAAGGTTTTTACGTAAAAAAAAAATGCACCCTGGGCGAAGCAGGGAGCGGGTCGCTAGTTTAAATTAAAAAAATACTAGATACTTATTACTATTATTAAGTGACTATATGAAAATTGTTTAGAAAATGCTAGGTATTTACAAAGTAGAAAACTAACCGCTTGTTTCCATTTCATGAGTTGTACAAGTTCTTCATGTATCATGTGTGCATCTTTGCCTCTGGATTTGATCTGCTTTGGTAATTCATTTTGATACCTGGAACAACATAATCTCACATTAGATTTATAAATAATTAAACTCTGACATAACATTCCTTATGTTATGTATCATTATTATTACTTTTTGAATGTCCATTGCTTAATGGGTGCTTACTAGTTACTCTCATCCAAAATTCTACAACTTACTATATTAGAGGTAGTCTGCAATGGTCTATCAGGGTATGTGGCTGCTTAAATATGTATATAGTATACATATATATTGAGCAAATTTACATGAACCACGTTTATGGAACATATACATTTTATAAAAAAGGATGTAGGCGATGTTACAGACACCTAAGGACACTTGCACACTATACAAGTGACCTGCATGTCAAGGTCACAAGCATTCAATGATGTAGTAATATACTATAGAACAATATCAGGTAATACCTATGAATTAAATCTACAAAGCAATGCAAAGATTAGAAGAACAATTGTAACATTCTTTAAGTATGGGTCAGTTCATCAGAGCACTTCTCGACTTAACTGTAATAACTGATGCCTGTGATTTAATCCATATTGAAAAATAAAAAATATAACACCAGACAAAATAAGTAAAAATTATTTTTTATTTTTATGATCCTTTGGTAACTGTACATTTTTACAAGATGAAATGTATGTCCTTTTCTGTATCCCCAACAATATGTGTATGATTTAATGATGTTCGGTTGAGTAGTTAAGATGTGAAAAAGTAACAGAAAGTTACTTCTAAATTAATAATTAGTATGGATTTAACTGTTCTTTTGTATTTAAAGCTTGGCCTAACTACATAACCTAGTTTATGTGTGGTTTCATAGTTCAAATTGAAAATGAATGTAGCTTTAAAAGAATTTTGAATTATTTCTATTTAACTATAAATACATTCCTACTTAAGCTTAAGTTTTATTTTTATAATTTCACAATAATAATTCAATAATGAAGCAAATAGGTTCATGAATTACCTAGGTACTATAAAATGTATTATTGACAGTTTTGCCTTGGAAAAAATGTAAGCTATTCTAGAGAAACAACACCCCAGAAACATTTATTAGTGAATGATTATATTACACCTATCTTTCAAGATTGTGTAAATAATTAATAGGTAATGAAAAGCAATAACTTTAAAATAAATAACAGTATTATTTTGCCTACAAATATCTTTAAATGCAAAATTAAACTAAATGCCTGACTGTGTAACTAATAATTATAATAAATCTAAGATTTAATTTTACCTCAAGTACCTACCTATTATACCGGGTGTCCCAAAACTATGCGACATAAAGTGAAAGTACCTTAAATATTGTACTATAGGATATTTTGCTGAAAGAAGACTTAAAAGTTAGTAGTTAATACTGCATTCAAAGATTTTTTAAAAATTACGTCATCGTAAATAATATTCTTGAAATTTGAATCAAACATTTTACATTATTCCTTTCTTTTAAGATACTATGTTACTTAAGAATTATTATTTTTTGTCCGTTCTTTCGATGGGCATCATAAAAATAGGGGGGATTATTTTTTTCACATTTAATTCGGTTCGATTCTCAGACGAAGCAAGTCATTTTTAGAAAATCTTTGAATGCAGTATTACTCTTTTAAAAATAACAAAGTCTTCTTTCAGCAAAATATCCTAAGGTTTTTTACTACAACAACTAACAAAAGATATTTGAGGTACTTTCCCTTCATGTCGCAGTCTTGGGATGCCCTGTAAGTACCTATATACCTATAGGATGCAGGTAGTATATATATAATGCCTTTATTACATTTAAGCTGTCAACACAGTAATAGAAAGAGGCTTTAAATTATGAATTTAGAAAAAATATCTTTTGTTGTTTTGAGATGGAAGTTATATGAAGGTCAAAATTAATAAGTTTGAAGTTGGATTTCTTTTTTGTATGTAACACAGTAGATAATAGCAGAAACATTTAAAAGAAAAGCTTACATAGGATGTACTACCAAAAGCAGGTTCCCATGTCATACAAGTATATAATGAATGACTCATTGTTACAAAAGCAGTAAAATTCATTATGTACCTATAGACTTTTTTTTTAAATACAGTTAAACAGATTTGTTTATTGTGTAATTGGACACGTACATATTCAGCAAGTAAAGAAAGCCTTATAAATTATTTGGTAAACTAAACGGCAAGTCACCATTTTGGACAGATGTGAACCGTACGTATCCAACAAAGCATTGTAATATCAACTAAAATTGTACAAATAATTACAAATTTCTATGTCGAATAGTTCATGTGTTCGTGTTTATTTAGGATTATAAGGATTAGTAATGAAAACGTTGCTGTTTAAGCATTAAAAAAGGTATAATATAATGCCATGTCGAGTACACAAAATCCACCATTTTATAACGGCCGAGCGCAATGATATTTTCCCCCACACTGGCTTCAGGAAAAACGATCGTGTCAAATTGACATCGATCCCACGTGACGCAGTGATTTTAATGAACCGACCGCGGACTAGAGATGCAGTCCGCGAGGGAGGTAGCTATCAAATCAGTTTGCACGGATACACACACAATACAAGTTCATTGACACGCCACGGCCGCATTTTCTCCTTATAAAAGACGTTCCCACTCACCAGTTGTCCAATTTTATGAGCTCCTCCGGTTTCTTTGTTTTCTGTTTCGCTTTTAACTTAATCGCTTGTGGATATAAATCTAAAACACTTTCGAATTGTTTTGCGTCTGCTTCCAGAAAAAAAGTAGACGTGTCTTTCGCGGTAGCCATTGTGAACGTTCTAAATTGTACAACACTGCGTATTTAGTTAACTATAGCGCCGAACTCAACGCGGCGGCAGCACCTGGCCAACTGGCCGCCCTCTCCCCACTCGACGCCATCTTGTCGACTCAACTTCACAATGACGTACAATATTATTATTTTAAATACACGTTTGCTTTCATTTCACATAATAGCTACCGATTTAATGTTAAAAATAAACGATTAGTCTTATATTTAACGTTACGACAAAAATATAAGCAATTTAACACGTTTCTATTAGAAAAAGAGTTAACTTTCACATTGAAAAAAATAACTTACCACCACTTCGCAAGGTTATGTCGAGCGTTGTTCGAGTCGTGGCGTCGTACATTTGTCTGCCCCAGGGAACGACAGGATAGAAAAAAATAAACCTCATTTCGCTCAAATCACAAACCATTATTGAAGATTTTTATATCAGAAAATGAATATTGATGTAAAAATGTTCACAAGGTTCACAATCTATTAGTCACGTCGACCTCAACACACTATCAATTTCCTTAAACGTGACGCAACACACGACACCGTTCCACCGAAACGACTTTGGTAAACACGCATATTTTCCGTTGCATTGCAGTACACACTGAGCTCGGAGTAGTCATGAAGTAGTAACTAGCGGTGTACATAAGGCATTTAGGTAGTAGGACGTATACATATCACCGGGGTGGAACGTCACCCACCTCACCTCACCAATCGGCTTTGTTGTTTTGATAGATCGCCATGTGCTCTACGCTACTTACAAATTTCGTACTACTAACTACAAATACGTCAATGACTTGTTTATTGATATAAATAGCTTTCTAAGACGTAAAAGTGCCACTGTACACATAATACCTAATTACTTGATTAATTACACTACAATTTAGATATAGGTAGGTACTTACAATGATGATCCACTTCGGTCTTGGTATACTGCTTTTTTGAATTACCTTCCTATTTTATGCAATTTCGAATATACCCATAAGTTGTATAAAAAGGATGCTATAAAGATTTAAATTGAATAGGATATAGGTATTAGCTATCTATTTGAATTAACTTTAAATGACATAATTACCCTATCTCGGATACTTAGCTTAGGTACGTAGGTACCTACCTGCTGATGTTGAGTATGTATGACATGTCTAGAATATAAACTTGCATGAAAATTGAAAAATAGGACGAATATATATATATATATATTATATCTAATATTAATTGTTATTATTACTTCATGCAAATTGCATTGTATTCTTAGTGGCAGTTATGTACTTACGTAAACGCGACAATGTTGTCGCGTTGAATCGTTACTTGAAATTTTTCTCATCTCAGTCTTATAATAATAAGTTTTTGCAACAAATAAATCGCTCGGAAACAATGGTATAATGCACAATATTGGCTGATTCCGAATCCGGATTAATTATCATTTATGTTGTTAAAGCAAGATCATCAAAACCAGAGATGCAGGACCGACTGAGATTTGAACGACCTTCACTGCAAAGAATGATTAAGGGCGAATTTACATTACGAAATTATAGTTGCATAAAACTAGTTTCACGACATTTATTTCATCTACAATTTGACAATTAATTTCAGGACAGGGATTTAGGTTCCGTCTATTACCAACCGACCAACCACGCTGTCCACCTGCGTCCCATACGCAATTTTTTTAATAAGATCAATGTCATCATGATTTAAGGCGATACTAAGAGCCAAAACGGGATATTCAGAGGCTAACTCCTCTTTCATAAATCAACATAAATTTCCGAAAAAAATATATGCTTTTTATTGATATTTTATCTATATAAGGTACAAATAATACTGGTTAAACTGTTTAACTACTATGTGAAAAAAAAATCTAAATGGAAGTCGTTTTTGGCTGAAAACTTGTATCTTCTTTTAAACGACAAGGAATATTTACATGATTCTTTTTTTAAAATTTTGGTATGGATTAGACCTGTATACTGTACAATTAATGACCTAATATAATAGTTTTTCAAGTCATTATCCATATTTATCTTATTTTACCTAAACAAAGATTTAGCGGGTCCGTGCGCGGGCGACGGGCGGCAGTGTAGCGCTGAACGTCGTACGGGGAGGTTGTGCGTCTCGTCGCAGCGCCGGCTTCGAATAGTTTTTATCATTGAGCAGGTGATAAACAGATACGACACTGTTTTGAAGTGAAGTTAATAGTTTGTTGTGCAGACATTTTTAATAATTTGGACAGCTATATTATAATATTGTACATATTTTTATATTGTAAATCAATATTTACATATATACAATATAAACAAATTTACGTTTTAAATAAAATCTTTATAAAATTATTTGTAAATGGATTTCCTCACCATAAAAACTATATTTTTACAAAACTTACACATTCCTAACGAATTTAGTCTTCAAATACCCTAAAAGCTTTCCAAATGATTCTAAAGATTTCCCCACAACACACATAGTTTTTCAGGTCTAAGTCACAATAGATCGTGGAATAGGCCTACCGGGGAAACCATGTAAAAAAAAACGCGCTAAATACACACTACCTCACTGGTGGCGTGGAAACATGTGCATATTATGAATATGGATGAACAAAAACTTTGTAAGCAAAGATCACAATAAATGAATTTCAATTTCTAATTTGTGTTTTCATATTTAGTATTAAAATAAGCTTTTTTGATAAATTTATTACATACCTATATATTTTTTATATTTTACGCTATATCCCCGCTGATTAAGAACCGATTTTAATCATTTATTTTGTTAAAATGTTAATCTCGACAACTCCCTTAAAAAGAACTCTCTGAGAATTATTCAATTTTACTTCTAATTTTTAATATCCAATATAAAATTAACATGGAATCCATAATTATGTTTTTTGATAAAACGGTCATTACTATCTGCTAAATATGTCATAGTTGGTTTCAGTAAATATTAGCTGTCTATTTACACGCCATATGATATAAAACTAGAATTGTAAATAAAATATACTATTAAAATATATAAATAAATAAAAGTTAACCATTTTTTTGCTGACGCACCTCAAAAATGGTTTGGGAAGTTAGGCATAATATGTTCAATATCAAATGTTACCACTCTACTTTATTTAGTCTTTGACTCGTTTCACGCAATCTCTAAGTACGGGTGGTGCGGGGGCTACATCTTAGCTCCGCCTACTCGCGCAAAATCCATCGGCTCTTAGAATCACCTTAATAATCTTTAGCGATATTAGTTTCGCGTCGCGTTTACATGGTGAAATTAGTTGCATGCATGATGTAACTAATATCGCGAAAACGACGTGAAACTAATATCGCGAAAACTCCTGGAAAATAAAGATTTTATGCTGACGAAGCCCCACGATGTCAGCGATGCTGTAGATTTCACAACACTAAACTAGTTTTAGTGGGTATGAAATTAATTCCATGAAATTTGTTTCAATATATATGCATAAAACTTCGCAATGTAAATTCGGTTTAATCTTTATAATTATGTAAGTGTAGGTACTTAATTTATAGTACAATTAAGTAATAAACTTACAATCAATACGTAATCAATTACGTCATTTATTTTTGACGTAATTTAGTTATTAAAATAACAGTGGTTTACCTTTCATTTAATTTACCATGTTAGACATTTTATTTATGATTGACCGTATCGATTGGTGCCATGAAAGTACAGGTTGTTATTTTTTCGGAATTTAACCGGTTCGATTCCGGATGCGGAAAAGGATTTTCAAAAATCTTGGACTACATTTTTGTTTCATTTAAAAATAAAGGAATATTTCTCTTGAATAAAATTTATCTCTATTATTTACAGAAGGTACTTTCCCCTCCATGTGTCGTTCACTTCTATAGGTATATAAACGTTTTACAAGAATTAATAAAGATGTCAGGTACATTTATGTATGCGTATGGTATGGGATTATTTATTTAACTAGGTAAAATTTCTATAAGAAATATGTTCATATTTCAAAAGGTTTCATTTAGTTACATTTAGAATCTTAGATTTGCCTATGATTCTAACATTTTAAAATAAGTACCTAGTTTAAGATGAAAGCTTTTTGAAGCTTTTACCTTCTTTCATGTCACACTGAGTGAGTAACTTCACCCACTTTCTATTGAAATGCTCCACGCCATATTGACACCAGTTCACAGTAGTAACGATAAATGGAATAACCATTGGAAATACATAAAGGAATATTTATTTACACACTAGCTGTGCCCGCGACTAATGTTCGTTTTTTGAAAATCCCTCGGGAACCTAATATTTTTTTCAGCAAAAAAGTATCCTATATGTTAATTCAGGTAATGAACTATCTGTGTGCCAAATTTCATCGGAATCCGTTCAGCCGTTTTTGCGTGATTGAGTAACAAACATCCATCCTGCATCCATCCTCACGAATTTCAAACATCCGAACATACAAACTTTCGCATTTATAATATTGGTAGGATTTTAATAGTTTACAGGTAACCTTTTTTAACCATATTAAAAGTCACCTTAAAATTAAGACATGCCCAAGTCTTGTAAAATGTTTTGTTCCATTTTGGTCGACACAGAAACTTCAAAGATAGCGAGAAATGGCTGTACGATAAAATTGTATCCGCCCTTTACGACGGGTTTCCAAACAAAATACGGCTTCAAAAGGGTGCAGGCAGTAGGTAAGTGATGCAGTTAAACGTGGGTAGAAGCGTCAAGGGATCGGCTGCGGCTCAGACACAACAAAAAGTATGAAGGGCCCGACGAGGAGGGTTCGTTCGGGTTTTATAATAATTTTTTATGCGGGCGATGGGATGCCTGTTGCCTGTCCCGCGCAACGATACCGGAGAATGCAAGCATTCTGCGGCCGCCCGCTGAGAATTGAAAAATGCACTGCGCTTTATGATTTGAGCGAACGTTATCTTTCGTTTTATTTTTTAAACAGCAACTTTTTTATCTAGCAAAGCGAGATTTTTATCTTTGCAAACGTGTATACTTACTTGTTTATTGTAATGGAATATATTTTTTGAACTTACTACAATATAATTTTAATTAAAATATGGTCAAATAAAAATCTTTGATCAAAAAAATACAAGGATAGCGCCAGGTAGGTATTTTTCCCGGAAATAGAATACCTACAATTTTGCCTGTTTTTCTTAGTACTTACCTAGATAACGAAGTCCTACGTATGTAACTACCTACTTCGTTTATTTCGCCTTGAAGTTAAATAAAATAGGTTAGATTTTATTATGCTTCGCCTGTAAGTTACTTTGTAATAGCAGAAATAGTTTTTAATGCATTATGGACTACGAGAACTTCACTTATCTACTTATTAACCCATAAATACCATAATGCGATTAGGTACCTATTACCTCATTTTATGGATGAGACAGGCCCTACCTATTTCTTAATTTTACGGTTATATAGGTAGCTCAATGTCAAGTAAGTACCTATATCTATTACATTTAGGTCCTTATATAATTATTATTATTTAGGTACTATGGGTAATATATTCGTAATTTATTCAAATAGGCATTCTATTACTTAATTAATGTTATAGAAAAACATTTGGAACTAAAAACCATCGATGCTAAAAACCATTATAAAAACATAGATTTTTATTTTAGGATCTAATAGTTCCAAAAGCTACTTATTTAATCTAAAGTAATATCTACTTTAACACCCACATAATAGGTGAATTCTTAGAATAAGATACATTAGTATGCTCGAGCCTGGCTCGAGCAAGAAAACACTGCAGTCAGAATTAAAATTGTTTCTCCTTTTTTTGTCCCAAGGTCAGTGAGTTGTGATAATCATTGTTCTCGCGCCACGATACCGCAACGTTACGTAGAAACAAGATATTTTAATCGACTCGACACGACAACCCTCCAGCGCCATCTGTTGGAAATCATTTGCATTTCTTCGACTTTGTCGATTGTCAAGCATTTCATGCAAATTCGAATTTTAAATTTTGAGCTAATACTCTTGCCACTGTAGTGACATTAACGAAATGATAGGAAAATTTTTGCAGAAATGTTTGCGATGTATGATATACAAAGATTAAATCTTTGATGATATATCTATATAAAATCTAGGTGTATAAATTCATGATAATACAATATTTTTCAGAAGTAGGTATGCACTACATGGTACTACCTACATGCTACTTATCTACACATTCTTAAGTAGGTTCTTACCTACGTTAATAAACATGATACAATTTGATATTTGATTGTGTCAATATAAAATTGTACCTACATAAACATGTACACATTCTATATTCATAACAATTATCTTTACATTACCCAAATAATAGGTATACCTAATTATCTTTGCAAGTACTTCACATAGTATAATTTGTAGACGCTTTTTATATAGACAATTACTGACGGTGTAAGTTTTCTAGATTTTATAGGTATATATACAAACCGTATATATTTATCCATCTATTCCCAGTAGTTACTATCTTTTCATATTATGTGAAAACCGAATTAAAATCGGTCTACCCATTCTCGAGTTTTTCCATTATGCTCGCCAAGGTATAGGATACCACCAATATATTTGATAGAAACTTTAATTTCTAATTTCATATTGCAAATTTAAGTAAATAATGTTTTTTTTTGTTTCTAGATAACTTTCTTTGTTTTACCTGTGTAAACTTGGTGTAAACATAAAAATTAATAAAAAAACATCCGTTTAAGTATTGAATATTTCAAATATTCTTAAGTCTATAAATATAAGAGGTATGATATCCATTAGATTACGATTATAATATCCCATAATTATTATTATTGTCTATAAAATCACAATTAGATTTAATAATATAAAGTTAGATTAAATAATAAAAATAATAATAACATAATACAATATAAATACCTCCCTCCCAGGTATAATATATCGCATAGTTAACAAATGAAAACAATATGGCACGCTTCAGGTCAATGACCATTCGTTCTTAGAAAAAGAAATTACAATTTTTACGCACACGTGCCCTCTCGACAATCGTAAGCCAATAAGCATGGCGTGAGCAGTGGTGAGAATAGTGGCAACGTTGCACTTCTTCCATTGATAAATATTTGCAAATACAATACCTACAAGGCCACGAAACAGACACGTGAAGTTGATCGCAGTTCACTATACCTACCTACTTTTCGCGAATCGCGAATATAAGTTCCCTGTTCTGTTCTCACTAAGCCCACCCCCTATTTACGTTGAAAAAGAAAAAAGTAGCCTATCCTGTGTCCTGTAGGTACGTCTAAATATTTATCTAAATGTTTCATCAAAATCAGTTAATTCGTTTAAGTTTAAGAGAGATGGAGGAACATACAGTACGTACAGTACCTATAGAGAAAAAAAATTCTAAAAATCGTCAATTCAGTTTTAGTATCATGTAGGTATAGAGCCTATAAACACGATATCTCTGAAAACAAAGTAACTTACTCCATGACCAACCCTTACAGATTTATTATTAGTATTGATATTGATGATGATTAGGTATTGTTATGATTTCAAGAGTCATTTACCTAACTAGAATCTGTATCATAATAATAGTAATTAAGAAAGTATATTATAGCAGCTGTAAACTGATTAGTTTTATTAAATGGCTTAAATTATTATAGAACATTATACCTACAATGGGGTTTATCAGAAGGTGAGCGATCGACCGTCTCAGCAGGACATTTGTGACCTTTAATGTTAGGTACCACCTATACGTTAATATTATTTACCATTTCTTTTGTTATTTATACTAATATAAAAAAAGAAGGATGAATTTATTAGCATTTGGAAACACTGCGTTTGGAAAAACAATGCGAATTGTTTCGGTGAGTGAGTAAGGGGTGCCAGAACTGCAAGAGCCCATTACCCCATCCCTTCCTTAATCCTTATATGGTCGGCAGCGCACTTGTAGCACTTATGGCGTTGCTTGTGTTATAGGCGATGGTAGCCACCTACCATCAAGTGGGCCGTCAGCCTGTCTGTAGACCTTAAAATAAAAATAAAAAAAAAGCAATGAAAAGTAACTAAGTATGAGGCGCAACGAAAATTTTACTTTGCACTTGCAGCACCCGTTAAGTTAAGTGACCTTCAATTAAGTGCACCGTCAACCTGCTATAAAAAAATATAGCTAACGCAAAATTTATTACGCGAAATCAAAAGCGTATCAAAAGTGACTGCTATTTTTATCGTGACAAATTTAAAATAAGTACTCGCAGTATAGTATAAAGCGTGTTTCAAACATCAACTATATAGTAAGTATATCTCTCCTTCTCTCTTTATTTTGTGAATGAAATGACGTCACTAGGCACTACCTATACCTAGGTTTTATATAGTGTAGACAACAGATGATTGTCTTTCTTTCGACGCAGATATTCTACTTCGAAATCAGGGAATTAGTCACCAGTCGGTAGCGGTGTCAGTCGGACGCCACGCTCGGTTGCTTAGCCATCGCGCTTCTACGCGCCGCGGTCGGTAACTCCGTCGCGAATTTGGGCCAAGCACCAATATATCCCGTCTTCTCCCACTCATTTGTTTCCCGTATAATTCCGTCTCTTTCTACGATTTTCTCTTGTGACATTGTCATGTAATCAGTTCAATGTTTACACTGTGCCCCGTATCAGGTGATGAATATAAAACAGTTTGCCGATAAAACATAAAACGTTACTGTCGACTTGGTATTGGTACCTATTTATTTATCTTACGTACGTATCGCAACTTTATATATTGTGCTCCATATTTCATCATACATAAATTGTATATATTACATTCTTCATACGATAACAACCATTTGATATCCGGCAAAATCCATATCCATTTATCTAATTCTATATCTATACATCTTTACATATAAGCGGATCTCTCTTTCTGTATGGCCGCTAACTTCCTAAATCACGCAACAAATTTTGATGCAGTTTTCACCATCAGTTTTTTTTTACCCGGGAGCGAGTCGCTAGTTTCAGATTAATAAGAATATTACTCGAGGAAATTAATGTGCATTTCTTCCCATTATTATCAGAAAGCGTTAAAACTTGGGTGCATATTATTGAAAAAGAAATTATATTCAAATTGTAATAGTGATTTTGTAATAATTTTATGCAAGATCATGATAATAACTTACGTAATACCTTATACTACAATTTAACTAGGTACTACGTATTTCGTCTGTCTCTCGTTTACTGTCTAACCAGAGTTTTTTTCGTTCACTGTCTAAACCTGTCTGTCTAGTACAACTTACTCGTAAGTATACTTGCAGAGACAGGTGGTATGCGTTTTAGTAAGAAAGAAAAATACAAGAAAATATATAATTAGCTGTTGCACGCGACTTCGTCCGCGTAACTTTATAAAATGTAGCCTATGTTACTCGCTGATAATATACTTAGTTTCCCAACAGTGAAAGAATTTTTCAAATCGGTCAAGTATTAGTTTTGGAGCCTATTCAATGCAAACAAACAAACAATCAAATCTTTCCTTTTTATAACATTAGTATAGAAATATATAACTAATAACATTGATCTGACCTATAGATGCGGCGTAGCAAGCAAAAAGCCCCGAAATCTTTGGTAGTATTAAAATCATACTTACGAACTTACTGAGAGATTGACACGCAATTCCAAATGTATATTGCTTTTATAAAAAGAAACTAGTTAAAAGTGTTCTGTACTAGCGCATCAATGTATACTGCACAACGATATTGACTAGCTTACAACCAACAAACCGCTAGCCGATGGTACATCTGGGTGTAATACAACACGTGTTACGTGTCACAGGGCCGCATTTGGAAGCGTGTAATTTAAAAGTACGTAATATAATTTAATTGGATGTTTTTGATATAGAAATGAAACAACAAATAGTACGTGATTAAATGAATATTTAATAATAATCCGCGGTTTCGATTACAGCTGTTAAGAAGAAACCGCAAGAAACACAGTGTTCTTAACAAATTAGTGAAAAATAAGCATAATATGTTTAATTTTAGTTATTTCAAAACTTATTATTTTTTATGTAATTATATACATACGAGTACTATTATGATCTCTTATTGTCCCTCAAATAAAATAAGCTTATTGAACTTTTGCCGCTTTGTGAGTTGTTGTGTTGATGGATCTGTGTCATAATTTATGGAAGGTACTGCTGTATTTATTATTTTCCGATATCCCTTAAGATTCGTGTAAAAGTCATCATGATGGAAATGCGCAGAACATATAACACTTGAATTTGTTGGATTCCAATATTTGAGTACGTAATAAAATTGTCCATTTTTCTCTTCTTATTGGGTTAATAGGAAATCTATTATAAACATATTATTACTGATTATCAATCGAAGTATTCATGCACCAATTTAAACACAAGCATAAAAATGTACAAAACAAACAAAATTATTATTTTTATTTAAAAATATTACAAGTGCGGCCCTGGATCGACCGTCAAACATATTGAAATGATAAGTATATTTGAAATCTATATGTATCTCTTTCTACGAAAGGACGATCTTATACTACACAATAAGTAAGAATGAGACAGCTATAAGGTTCAAATGCTTCCTTTTGAAATATTAAAAGGTTTAGCTAATTAATTAAATATTTTGTTAAAAATATTGTAATTAAGTCTATTTATATGAAATACGTATGATACTTTTTCTTTTTGTCCTTTTTGAGGTCTATTTTTACATAATTTCACACAACACGATGGCATTTTGTCAATTTTTAACACAAATAAACAGCAACCAAACGGCTACAGCGCTAGCGAGCGACTAAGTGCGAATTCGTCCACTTCATCTCGAGTGGACGAATTGTATTACTACCATATTTTGTGGGCTACGCCGTGTCTATACTACCAAATATACTTATATAGTCTTTGACTAATAATCCCAAACATTCCAATAATCCCAAACAAGTCATATCTGCTGTAGATTACTGAGGAGTTGGGTATCTCGCAGACTACTCGCAGACTACGCAGACGCAAGGCTACCATACCATGTCATGGAAACACCTTCAAAGTAGCAGACACTAAATTTTAATTTAATAAAGCACTTAGGAAATGAGCTGATGATCTTAAACGCCTGAACAGAACTTCATAAATTATAGCAAGGAACAATTTCGATTACGTCAGCTTTTCAAAGAAAAATAGCAGTTCAAAATCGGTCCAGTTACGATGCCACAGCAGACAGACACACAGATATAAAGACACACTGGTCAAACTTTATATCACCCCTCTTTTGCGTAGTGCATTAAACATTTTAACCGAGTTAACGTTCAAAGATTAATTTTAACGACTAATGAAAAGAGAAATAAGTAAATGTTTTTGTCTGTTTTTCTTACTTAAGTAATATTATTATAGATATGAGCTACGAATATTTGACCTAATGACCTAGTAAATAAATGCATACTTGGCCAAGAATAAAGTCGTATACCGATGCAAAGTAAAATTTTCGTTGCAAGCATACTTAGTTACTTTTCATTGCTTTTTTCAAATTTTTATTTTAAGGTCTACAGACAGGCTGACGGCTCACTTGATGGTAGGTGGCTACCGTCGCCTATAACACAAGCAACGCCATAAGTGCTACAAGTGCGATGCCGACCATATAAGGATTAAGGAAGGGATGGGGTAATGGTCTCTGGCATCCCTTACTCACACACCGAAACACAACAGCACATAATGCTGTTATTTCACGGTTGTATTCTGTAAGGTGGTGGTTACTGCCGCCAGACGGGCTGCCCAAATGACTACGAAACGCACTGTGCCCTACCACTACTTTTCAAATACAGACCAGTCAATTTTGAAAATTACATAATTTTTTTTTAATAGCTGATATTCAATTAAATTATATTATCAGAGTTTAAAGTTTATAGTTAGAGATAGACAACTAATCAAATTATTAAGGGATCCCGTTGGTCCTAAATCATCAGAATGGTAGGTGGCTACCGTAACCCCACAGGTGCTGCAAATGCGCTGCCAACTTTATAGTAGGGTTAAGGATAGGGAAGTGACAATACAACAAATAAGTATCCGAAATTCCATGCATTTACAAATTTCGGAGTTTATAATATTAGTGTAAAGATGATCGAATTAAAACAAAACCTAACCCTTAACCTTATAAATGATCCCATATAAATAAGAAAGGGTTTCTAAAGCCGGCAGGATTAGTTACAAAGTAGGCTCTGTAAGACTCGGTATAACTACTGGGGCCAAATTTCATCAAAATCTGTTTAGTGTATTTTGTTGTGAATGAATATTGTGCTAATTTGTCAGAAGTAATCATAATGGTATTCGTACAGATATTCGCGATATGAGCCAAAAAATCTGAAAAAAGGTACTACACCCTCAGCACATCCCCTGACCCTTGAGAACTTTTAGTATGTTCACCTGGATACCATAAGGTATAACTGTACCAATTTTCAAAACTACACGAATTATTTCACCTGATTGCCCATGTTCCCATATCTTTGATAACCAAACGGATCAAAACGGAAATGGCTTCAACAATTTGTTTTGATAAACATTAATGTTGATAGAAACATAAACGCTCATAATACGTCTTTCCGTCTATTGTTAAATTGATGACCGTTATAATATAACGCACAACTCCTATGAAACGCAAAAAAAAAAAACATTAAAGGCCTTTAACATTGTCCATTAACCTTATTCTGTGTCTACTATATCTTCTATAATTAATAACTAGACGATGTCATTGTCGGCAATTTCTCTGCTAATTTCTTTAAACCACAGAACGGATTCTGATACGATCATCAATACTGGAAAGAGCGATAAATGAGGAACATTTATCTATATAAAAAATTACACCCGTGCAAAGCCGGGTTCGTTACTATTGAATAAATATTGCCTAGGTCTAGGTCAGGTTTTCTCAAACTTATGGCTCCATCGTACCCCTATTAGGTTTTCTAGACCAAGGCGAATCACGTAATTAAAAAACTCACTATCTGTAGGAAAAATGAGGTAATTAATTAATTAGAAAAGAAGTAAAAAAAGATAAATAGATAAATATTATTTACTTACTAGCTGGCGCCCGCGACTTGAAAAAAATTCCAAAAATCGTCAATTTAGATTCAGTATCATGCATAGAGCCTATAAACACGATATCTCTGAAAACAAAGTAAATTACTCCATGACCGACCCTTACAGATTTATTATTAGTATTGATATTATTTAGTCACTCAATTTTAATGTAATGCGTGAGCTTGTTTTGTAGCGCAAAATAATGTTATCTATTTTATTTTCGAAGAAATTTTGCTTCATATTCAGCGTTCAGATGATTCTTGTGTGTGAAGGAATTTCAGCCATTTGAAAGCTCTAAATATTCTTCTTACTACCTTCTTACTGTCTTACTACCCAGGAATTTGCGGGTGCGATTTTTGTGTTATCAGCTAAGCTATCGCGATTGCGTAAATTTTGTCGCGTACCCCCTACGATTAACTGGTGTACCCAAAGAGGCACGCGTACCAATCTTTGAGAAACCCTGGCTTATTAGGTGTCAATGACATCGTGTGCATATTACCTCAGATTTAAGGAATAGTTACGTATTACTTACTACTACAGTATGCACATACATATATAGGTACACAGGGTACCTACGGAAGGATGAATTGTGTCATATAGGCCTAATAAGTACATTCAGCCTATGTGTAGGTAATTGTTCATAGACCTATATCGTAAATAAATGCACGAACAACGTACAGCCAGCAAATAGACTTACTTACATTTGTTTTTCTTCAATCTACTTAGAGTTTTCATAAACATTCTTCTGTTAAAGATAGTAGGATACTTAATAGGCTATAGGTATCTGATAAGAATTTTAAAGTCTATATAAAACATATATCAGCACCTGCTACACGTGTGCGATAACCACCTGCTGCAGCCCGTCTAGCGTCTCCCCCTTAAGAATACCACCGTGAAATAACACAGCATATAACTATGTTGTTGTATTTCGGTGAGTAGTAAGGAATGCCAAAGCCCATTTCCGTATCGCCTCCTGATCCTTTATTATGTCTACTAAATCCATAGAAATCGCAAAATTATTCCTTTTATTGAGCCATCTACTAATTTATTGCATGTTCCACTTACATATCTCTTAAATTTAACATTTAATTATTTCTACTTGCCGATGCTAGATCCGAGGATTTAGATAAGAAATAATATTTTTATTTTACTTTTATCTTTAAAAATTATATTATTAATTAAAGTTTCAAAACTCCTTATCGGTGCTGTGGTGTGGTGTGCCGGTGTCGTCGACTTTGGCGGTGTGGCCGAAAACGTCATTCAGTATACTGCACACTGATTAGGAGTAGGCGTGTCAGCGCGGCCTTAAAATAGTCGTGTCACAATCGTAAACATACCATCATCAGGCCACGCGAGGTGGACATTTTATTATCACCTTTAGAGGTCGCACTATCACTGTTACCAAGCAAAAAAATTACGTATCGTATGATCATATAACTAGTATGACGGTAGTGTAGGAATTTAAGAAAAATACTGGCCTGTACCTAATGAATGCTTATTTTTACAATATGTTACAAGTTATATTCTATTTTTTGCCCACGATCTTTTAGGTAGATACGTTTATTGACATAGGGTAAGAGACTCCATACAAACCTATGCCACTATACTACCATATACATACTCTCTAAAAGAGCTGTTATGTCATGGAGCAGGCTGCCAAGATTTCTATAAAAACAACAAATATAGTTACTTTGGAGCTCCAATGCACAGATATAGACGCACCAGCGTATTTGTTGTTAAACAACAAACAGGTCAAAATCCATACTCCATACTTCCATACTAATAATATCACAGCTTCACAGCTATTATTACAAATGTGAAAGTAACTTTACCTTTGCACGTCTTAATAGTCGTAACACACGCTCGGATTTGGTTCGACCGGACCAGCGGACTTGGTACGCTCCGAACCAAATCCGACCGTGTGTAGAGTAGTCCGGCGGACATAATTATTATTAATCGAGTCCGCCGCGGTCCGCTTGTTTTCACATCGGATTTGGTTCGCTCCGTACCAAATCCGGACGTGTGGAAGCTTGTCCGGAGGATCTAGTCCGGGAGCCAGTGACACTATTTTTTGTTAGCGGGAGTTTGTTGTTCGACAATAGAGATGGCAGGAAGTGTTTTTTTTTCCATAATGGACTGCCAATAAACAATAATGTAAAGTTTCAGCTTTGCACATTTTTGACATTCACTCGCTTGTTTCATTTTTGACATTTATGTTAAATTTTGTTGTTGCCACTTGTTGTCCTGCGATTGAGATGGCAGGAGTTTATTTTGTTGATAGGCTATATTATCACGACAAATAAAAAAAAAACAGGCTTGGACAAATATAGTAACCAAAAGTGTCGCTGGCTCCCGGACGATGCTGGTGTTGTCCCTACCACCATAACTTTGAGTCCGGTCAGGTCCGGTCCGGTCGTGTGTAGCGACAACGGTTTTGTCTGGCGGATATGGTCCGACGGACCGAATCCGAGCGTGTGTTACGACTATAACTATATATATAACCAATCTCATGAAATTTTGTCAGGAATACAGGAAAAGACATAGGGTACCATTCATTCAGAAAAAAAGGACTGTTCCTGAAGGGTCATATATAAAATATAAAAACATGTTAAATTCACAATACTAAACATATAATTATATTATGAGTTCAGACTACGGTTCAGGTTTTATTATCGCGCAAATAATCATCGCGCCTATAATATCCACTTAAACAGTTTGGTTTTAAATACACTTTAAAATTTTCTTAGATACTCGTAGATCTAATTATTTCGGAAATTTTACTGTACACCTAAGATTCCCTGAGATTCGTGTAAATAAGTGATACCTGAATCAATAGTGACGCGTTTAGCTCAGTAATATTTTTCTTGTGAAGAAAAATATTTACACATTTCCAGCAATAGACTGATTTCATTTATTAACTGTCACTTGATTAATTACAATTCTATGTCATAAAAGTCGCGGTTCCGGGACTATTTATCGCTAAAATAAAATATTTATGATTAAGTTTTTGCTATCGGTCGTCGAGCGCGATAATATTACAGCTAGTCTATATTCAGCTACATACTCAATTGTTTGGACTTCGTACTATTCCTCAATTAGTTTTGTGTACAAACGATATATACATTATATACCTATAACGTTTATATGTGTTGAAACTTTACATATAATAAGTGATGCACGGAAAAATGTTTTATCAGTTGTACAGCAGCCTTCACCTGAATCGGTGAACTCGTGAGCACGCACGAAAGGTACGCTATCAAACGTGATCTTTACAGAATTCATATAACGCGTAAAAGAAAATCTTTCCTTATTTTCAATTTGAATTTTTTAATTTTTTTTTTAATTTATTACTTATGCGTATAAATAAATTGTATGTTTAATTTTTATTGTATTTTATATAAATTTTTATTTTAATTTAAATTTCAAATCAGTTAGTCTAGATTTCATATTATTTTAATAAATTAAACAAACTATTTTAATTAAATATTGTTTTGGCCCATTGTGGTTAAAATGGGCATTCAAAAGTGGGTCAAAAGGGCACTTTTATTAAGCGGATCACAATTTGAGGATTATTTTTTAGATCGACCAAACGTTATTACGCCCCGTCCGCACCTTTGTATTTGTCATAAAACTTAAAAGATATACGAGTACCTATCTTACAGTGTGAAGTCCGATCGCGTAAGATAATTTAATTTAAAGATATATTTCACAATCAAAAGTCAGCTTAAAATAGAGTAATAATATTATGTATAAAAAAATGTTTAATTATAGAATTAAAAAAAAAATTTCAAAAAGTAATCAACCATATAGATTGTTGGCATTATCGGAAGGCGTGAATATTTAATAAATAAATATGTTTAATCAAATAAGTTTGTCGTGCAATTGGCCTCAATTATCTCCTGTAGATAACAGTTATCGAGTACCAGGCGTGCTTTGGCTTTAAAATAAGTAAAAATGCGTTTTGTAATCGTCAAACTAACATTCTTATTCGAAGTCAATACAAACTACACTCTAAGATCAATGGAATAAAGTTCACGTTCTGAAGTTAGTTTTCAAATAATGCAGGAAGTGAGTACTAAGGTGCAAGGTTTTGTTATATGTATACAAACCTGTGACATTGCCAAACTCTACACCAGAACTGGCCAGCTTCCAGCTTCCAATGAGCACGAAGAACATTGAGGGGCAGCCCTTTTCGTTCAACGCATAATTTTCCTTTATAAGCATGCCAACATTCAAAGCAAGTCATTTTCTTCCCGCTTCTTCTCTAGTCTTTAATTAATAATATAACAACTGTTTCTCCGCTAACTTCTTTTGAAACATATTTTAATATGTTTTCACCATTTTTTTTTTGTTTGGCTTAATTCGGTACTAAGTACTTAATGATTTTATGCGATAAGACAAAAGAAGGATATGGCATCTTTATGGCACAAGATGAGTGGCAGTACCAATAGTATTCTGAAAACAATTATGGATATATGTTTAATGTCCCATTCAAACATTTTATCCCCACGACTATATAGGTACGTCAACCTCACGAGAAAATAATATTTAAGAAATTATAAAAATATAGTAAGTACCTAGTTAATGTGTATTGTGAATTATGTACATATTAGGAACATATAATATTTTTTTTCAAATGTTCCTACTACCATATCTGAAAAAAATTAAGTTGATTATTAACACTATAAATTATTACTATTATTAACACTATTATTATATTATTAATAGAAATAGGTATATTGTTCTGTGGACGGCATCGTTCATCATTATTTCAGACATTAATGACATTGTCGAGGACAATCTATATAAAATCGATCGATAACCGACTTTGACTATATTTATTGATATGACGTAGGTACATGTCTCGTCATTACTTAAAATTGAAATGATTTACATTTAATTTCGTTTCATTCAAATTGAAAATTGAATAGTAAAAAATTTAAATCGCCACAGATCTAAAACTATGCATCGGACAGTGTCTGCTTTTTGCACATATAAAACTTATATTGATAACTAAAACTGGCCGGAATATCAACGCTACAAGTAAAAAAATAACCGAGTTAGGAAGTTTTTAAATAACTGCAATTTGGCCGGTTTTTTCCCGATTTTCTCATTAATGGACGAAATAGACGATCAAGCGTTTGGCGTGATGACAAAATGACGTGAGGCAACGGCGCCGATTTTACATACAGTTTTTGACATCAAGTCATCAGTTATTACCATTCACGATTAAATTTTGGCTTCACGCCAGTTAATTTGACGCGATGGACTGACCGTGTATTTGGTCCATAACTAACGATAACTGATCGAGTCATTCGACCTCTCATATTCTTCGTGTTTTCGTTCTCTACAAATTATATCATCGTGATAGGTATAATTTGTATAAACGATGATATCATCGTGATTACCCTGATAGTTTCAATTTTATAAGCAAAAAACTAAAAAAACAGCGATTTTTTTTTCCATAAAATTGTTAATAACAATGTTATAAATAATAAACTCGAGTGAAAAACATGTCAGTATATCATATGACTCTAGCGCAGTTGGTTTTCTTCTAAGACTTTTTACACAAAATGCTCTGCAGCTTGATCTATTAATGAAGTAAGAAGATGAACCGCCATATTCATCGATGCATATACAGAATTATTTTTTCACTCTTATAAAATTATTAAATTTAGATTTTGAATCACACTACGCGACATATTCACAAAATAAAATATAACATTCTCTTAGGTTACCTACTAAGACTAAAGTTACTAAATCGCGTTAGCAGCTCGCGTCCACCGAGTCACCTTGATCTCGCCTTATCTAAATGAGGTGTTATCGTTACAATTGTAACGACATTTAATTAAATCTCCTTAACTGGCTTTACTTGATAGCATTCGCTTAGTTACAAATCAGTATTTTATTGTTTGTTTATTTTATTTACCGATGTTTTAATAATATTTAATGTTTATGACATAGATTTATATTATTATTATTTTTAAATAAACTCTTATGGGCACTCGATAGGACTGTCTTCGCGACATCGATGCTTCGCGCAATCAATACCATACCAACCTTTTCAAATTTATTGTATAACTAGCTGGTGCCCGCAACTTCGTCCGCGTTGAAAAATAATCGCAAAAAATATCTAACATCTTTATCGCTGTGATGACGGTGGAATTGTTACGGCGAGAGTGGCGTCAAATTTTTTTTTATATTTTTAAACGATCCCTCGGGAACCTAACATTTTTTCAGGATAAAATATAGTCTTGTTATTCCAGGTAAAAACAATTACAAAATAAAAATCAAAACATCTATTCATCAAATAGGTTTACTTAATACTAAACATAGTATGAGTTCAGAATCGTTTAAATTCCATAATTTTAATAAACTTTCGAAAAGAGTTTGTTTTTGATTACACTTTATTTATAGGTATAAGTGTGCCAAAAATGAAAGTACTGTCTCTTTGCAGGTATGGCCACATTGACCCTTGCAGCAAGGTGACTAAGATGCAAAAATGATGCCAATTCTTCGCAACGCAGACCACCCCGCTTCGCAGTACACTGACTCGCTGTACACTCGATATGGCGTTGCTGTGCTCGGCGCGTGGGCAGCTGAAGCAGGTAGATATAACCTATGTTCCAAGTTCCAACTTTCTAGACTTGTAGTTTTGGCTGTGCGTTGATAATCAGTCAGGAACAATGATTTTTCTCAATATGATATTATAAACTATAAATACAATATAATTAGCGCCTCTTTCACCAACGTCAAGTGGGCTAAACTGTCATTTAAAGTCACCTGTAACCGGGGGTAATGAAGCTGATATACCTTTGTTTGTACGGTAATATGTAGTTCCAAACATTGAAAAAAAAATAATAAAAAAAAAATCGCCTATCGAATTATGCAGTAAACCGAGTGCATAATTCAATAAAACAGAAAATGATTTCTAAAAGTAGCTAATCAACACTTTACTTGTAGTTGGTGAAAGAGGCCCTTAATGTAATATATTTGACTCGGACCAATAATGTTAGAATTATATTTACTTAGTTGCTGTAAAAAAATATTCACGATTTTGATTATGACAAGACCGTTGGATGAGTGGTTAGGGTGCTTGCCTTAACGCTCTGTTTTAGGGTTCACGAGTTCGATTCCAGGTAGGATCAACTTTGGAAATGAACTTTTCAAATTTGGCTCTGGTTTGCATTTGAAAGTAGGGCACACTATGTTTTGCAGTCTTTTTTTCAAGACCACTGTAAAACAACAGCAGGTGTGCTGTTGTGTTTCGGTGAGTAAGTAAGGCCAGAGCTTATTTAGTCGGCAGCGCACTTGCACCTGTAGTGTTACTGTGTATTAGATGACAGTAGCCATCTACTATATCAAGTGGACCGCCAGCTTTATACTCTGCCGACTTTAACATAAAAAAAATATACTTAAACACCTGTAAGTAATGTGTATGCTCTCATTTCAGCTACATACCCATTCGACTTAACTAAAACAAGATTACAAATCCAGTCTGAGGTAGCCTCTGCTAAACATGGATACAAGGTTAGTTCCAGTACGAGGTCGGTCCATTGAAAACCTTCATTCCATTATTCATTACTATAATTATGTGCAACTGCTGTTTCATTCCTTGAAGTATTGATAGAAACGATAAAATTATCTCTATGTTTTATACACGTATCTGCACAAACAGAAGTATAACTGATAAAGTTACTAACATGAAAGTAGTTGGTATTATACCTAATTACTATTACTTGTTTTGTTCACTTAAGCATTGAGGAATATAAAAACAAACATTATATAATATATTTTTTTTTGTTATTTATTATTTTTATTAATAAAGGTTCATTACAATAATAACAATATATATATATAACATTTATTACCTAAACCTAGATAAATAAATATATATTATCCATAAGGCTGTTAAAGACTGCTCCTGCTACTAAAACGACGTACAATGTTACCTAATGATGAAAGTCATGATATGACATCTTATTTGACAAAAGTAACTCTTCATCCTTTTTCAATAAGTACTTTATTTTCACGTCTATTTGATCTAATCCTTCGCTTTGCAATTATTTTATTGTCCACTAGCGACCCGCCTCCGGTTTCGCCCGGGTGTATTTTTGACGTAAAACCCTTCCCTGATTATTCCTCTATCCATGAGTGAAGACAGAATTTAAATCGGTCCAGCCGTTCTCGAGTTTTCATTGCGTTTAGCAACACATTTAGTGATTCATTTTTATTTATAAAGATGAATTATTACAAGTACAATCAAGGGTATTGTATTACGAGTATTTACGATATTATTAATAGAATGGATCTCAGGTAACAGTATGTCTGGTTTGACGTCTAGCTGATTTTGCTGATGTAAAATTACTGTGAATGTGTCGTGTCGACCTTGATGACACAGCCCATTCCGAGCGGCGTGCCGTCGTCTTGCGTATTATATTTTGCTGACATATTATCGTCTTGATTTTACAACTCGTACATCAAAGAATAAATAATACAGAAAGCACGTGTGCTGTTGTTTTTCTGTGAGTGAGTGAAGGATGCCAAAGACCATCTCCCTATCTTTTTCCTCTTTAGGCTCCTTAATATGAATAAGTCTGCAGTGTACTTGCAGTGCCTGTGGCGTTGCTTGTGTTCATAGGTGACAGTAGTCACCCACCATCAAATGGAGCATAGCCTGTCTGATGAAAAAAAATCAAAATCCATTTCGATACGTAAAAAAGGACATCATGAAAAAAACCGGGAGTGTTATGTAGAAATCATTTGACTAGTGGCAGTAAACATCTTTACGTAAATAATAAACTGTATTGAAATGTAATTTCAGATGGAGAATCATGGCATGGTACAGACGGCGGTCGGTATAGTAAAAAAAGAGGGTCTGGTTAAGCTCTGGAGTGGATTAATGCCGATGTTTCAAAGGCATACTATATATTCCGGTTGTCGGTTGCTTATCTACGAACACTTTAGAAATGCATTCAAAGACGAAAGCGGCAAAGTTTCATTGGGAATAGCATCTGCAGGTGAGTCTTGAGAATATAAGTAGTCACATTTTTTTTCTCTTAAATTTTTTTTTCACTAAACATATAAGTAGGTCCAAAAAATATTCCTGCAATTTTAGAGTTATACTGCTTAGATAAGAAAATTTAAAGCTTATTATGAACCAAGAAGTATACGTAATAATTTGGGTAGATGGCGCTTATTTCATACAATTAAACGTCACTAAGTGTCGCTTGCAGAGCGTGACAGTGTTATTTCCATCGCGCCCAAAGTTGTTTTTTTTTTATAAATTCAGTAAATTCTCATATATAAAATTATTTTGTACTATGACGTCACTTTCATTTAGCGACGAATAACCATCACATTTTCGTCATGTAAATATTGCAACTTATGTCGAAGTTCGGCAGGCGGATTGGTGGCCGGATCGCTTGCACAACTGGTCGCATCACCGATGGACCTGGTGAAGGTGCAGATGCAGGCGGAAGGTCGCAACGTGCTGCAGGGAAAACCACCACGATTCACAAACAGCCGGCAGGCGTACGCTATGCTGTATGCAGAAACCGGAATTAAGGGATTTTGGAGAGGTACATCTATACTTACATATTAATTGATCGTCATGAATGTTGGTTTTTAAGATTTTTACATTTTTGACGAGCCCATTGGATGAGTGGTTAGGGTGCTTGCTTTAAAGCTCTGTCTCAGGGGTTACGGGTTCTATATTCGCGCCAGGGTCAACTTAAAAGGAACTATTTGAAGTTGGGTCCTGTCTGATTTTGGAAAGTAGTTGCAGGGCACACTGCGTTTAGCAATCATTTGGGCAACCAATGATGCTATTAGAAAGATAAAAGATTTTACCTAAATGCTAAAGAACTTTGCTCTTAATATGTAGTGGAGTGCAATTAGGTTTATACCTCGGAATCCAATTATAATGTACGGATATGAATGTTTTTTTGGCGGCTTTCTAATGGCCTAAAATAATTTTTTTACGCAGGTGCTGTACCCAACGTGCAAAGAGCTGCTCTCGTGAACATGGGCGATTTAGTCGCGTACGACTTCACAAAGCAATTCCTCATCCGTGAATTCGGGATGGCCGACAATGCTTTAGTGCACGCAGGCGCGGCATTCACAGCAGGCTTTGTGGCGGCTGCGGTTGGCACGCCAGCTGATGTCCTCAAAACTAGACTCATGAATCAACCGGTGGGACCAGATGGAAGGTAAGACAGCGGCAGCTATATCTAATTTCCACAAAGGAAATACCTAACTTATTTACTCGTATCACCCCAGAATACGGAACAACAGCGAACGCGCATAATGGTAAAGAAATTATAACTTCTCTTATTCACACGTTCTTTTTTTTCAGAATATTGATATTCTTCTACATATCAATATTTTCTTGTGTAAATTTTTTTTGGACCTCGTGGTTTGCACTCCTAAATCCAATGCTCAGATAAGTTAGTCTTGGCAGGAAGAACTTTTAAGAATTGTTTATAGGAGACGCTATTCTTAAGTAGACCGAAAAAAATATACCAAATAGGTATTGTGTGATGCTATAACGAACTTTTAACGATATATGTATCAGTATATTTCAATAACACTTCTGCTGTTCTGATGGCCTGTGTTATATTTCAATATCACTAATGAGATTTCCCACTGCTGGTAGTACTTTTTTTTTATTTTCATTAATTGTTATTACAAATGCATCTATCTTGTTTTTTTGACACCGTGCACTCGTGCACTGCATGCAATTATGAGTAAACACGCCTTTTAAGTTGTTTATGGCGTTTTATAATGTCGCCTATATTTTATTATATTAATAATTAAATCTGTTTTAATAGAAATATAATATAATTAAATCTTTATGTTAGTTTATATTAGGTCATTAGAACAAAAGTGATTAGAGCCAATTTTATGTGACGATAAACATACAGTACAGAAGGCTACTAGATATTATATTATGTTAGATATAGAACCAATCAATTTTTGGTCTGGCTTCAATTTACTCTGCACCTAATAAGAGCAATTGAGGCACACCCAGTGTATTGAAAGGATTCTTTCAAATACGGAATTCTTACAAAAGTAATATTAGGAAAATTCTCTCCGAGTGTTTCGACTATAGTAAAAAGGAAATTAGTAGACAAGATAAGGGCAAGATAATGACAAGATAGGGCAATATAATATATTTGGATCAGTTTACACAAACTTATATGTACTACTTTTATCTACTAATTCGTTTGCGTATCTTCATAAGTTATAGCCCACGTTTTATTCTAGTGACTTGTATAAACTACATACCTATAAAATTGAGTTTTATAAAAATCCGTCCAGTAGATAACTACTTAGTTTTTGCGTGAAAGAGTAACTCACATCCAATACAATTCTCACAAACTATTTGTATATTATATTTACTTCAGTACAAATGAGAATAAAATGTATTTGAGGAATGGTTGTGTTGATGCATAGAAGTAACGTTCGCTGTAAGTAGGTACAACACAACAGCTGAGCGAAGTAGGTAGGTACGTGCGTAGAGCAATAGGTCGGTCGAGGTCAAACAAACGAGGTCAAAGTCTGAGCTCCGCCCGCGCGACTCGTATCCAATAATACCTATTTTCTTTTGTTTGACTTAATTCAACTTCTATAAATTTATCAATGAAAACAAAAATACAATAGCCGCCGAATTTAACGTGTCTATTTTACAACAAATTTATTCTTTGTTATCAATTAGAACAAATCGTTAAAATTAAATTAAGTTTTTTAAGTTTAGAACGGAACCGCAGTACAGTCGGTACATATTAGCCCTTTTCCATCGATGTTCCATTTTCTTATTAAGATGTGCATTCTTTTTTAATTGATTAAAAGGTAAACAAACAATTCACGATATAGAACTAAACAAACAATACGAAAAAATTCTAAATGAGTTAATCACTGAGTCAATTCTCTTTGATAATGCCTAATGTACAAATCCCATCTTTAAAACAGTCCAGTGACCATGGCGACGCTATATTTATTTACGTTTTTGATCAATAGAAAAAGAATAGATCATAGGTATATACTTATACTATACGTTAACACCTAAAAAGGCATTGTTAGAAAATTAATTATATAATAATATTAAGAGATAATATTATTCTATATTATTAGGATCATCTATAGATAGCTTAATCTATAATCCTGTTATAATATTATTATTAGACTTATGTATGTAAACGAATACCTAATAATAATACCCTATAAGCTTTGTAGACAAATAATAATAAAATTTATTATAAGCCTA
The DNA here is from genome assembly GCA_945859745.1 of Synanthedon formicaeformis. NCBI lineage: Eukaryota > Metazoa > Arthropoda > Insecta > Lepidoptera > Sesiidae > Synanthedon > Synanthedon formicaeformis. Next base: position 3,272,209 of record OX243964.1, read on the forward strand.
TAGCTTACTTACAACTCACCTAAAGTAGTGTACCTAATAGGGTATTATTAGAAAATTAATAATATCAATATAACTGTTTAGCTGGATTTCTACCTTTACTACTTACCTATAGTAGTTATACCTAATCTATATTAGAATCTATTCTAGTTAGAAAATTAATAACGATTACGAATATTATGTAGTACCTAATTATAGATAGCTACATAATAATATTACCTAACAAGATAATATTGTTATTAGTTTACAAAGGCTTGTCCAATTACTCGTACTTATATTAGTTGACGACAGCACCTCAAGTACGTATCCATTGTACCTATCCTATCCGAATTGATATCTAAACAAACTATATATTCTATAGTTTGGTCTCTTTGAAAGTGTTGGGAATAAAATAAACAATAGGTACATAATGTATTTTAGAACTATGTAGCATTTTGATTTTCTTAAAACAGTTGTAATTAAAATTTCTTAAGTTTAATAACAAGGAAATATTTTCAGCTAAAACTGGCTAGAGTAAATAGACCTTGAATGATTTCGGTAGCAAAATTGTCATTTGCGTTCTATAAATAAATTGTCAACAGATGACAAACTAAATAGAACTAATAAATAATTGATTTCAATTTAGTTAGCGGCCTGAAGTGTTTATTTTAATTTTCCGTAATTATAGACGATTTGACGAGCCGATTGGATGAGTGGTTAAGATATGTTTGCCTTCTCATTGGCCCCAGTCCCGGGATCGATTCCTGGCAGTGTCTTTTTTTTATTTCCAATAACCTCTGGCACGAAGGCGCGGCCTTTTCTACATTTTTCTTCCATAATAGTTCTCGCACTTATACTACTCGTACTTTTATTCTTCATACTGCATGTAACCATCAAACTACTACAACATGGAACATACAAAACACAACGAATTTTATGGAACATTTAAAAGTGACATATGCGTAGAGCATAAACTGTCATTTATAACAAAACAAACATAATAATAAGTACGTAATTTAAAGAAAATGTGACTTTACGTCAACCCATTAGAGCTTAAAATGAAATAGTAGAAGTTGATCGTTACTACCTTTTACCATTGACGTGCGAAGGCAAGAGTCCGCCATGATTCTATCCAAGACGTTCTTTTTATGTTCCCCTTTGGCACTTGTGACGCAAATTCCTTTGTAGTATTTCGATGATGGTAACCCATTCTTTGCATACTCATTCATTCTATCGCGGGTGAACAGTGTCTAGGTACTTTGTAAAATTAATTTTTCTGGTCTGGATCATAGTGTTTCGCAGTCATTTGGGCAGCAGTGAAATAACAGCATATGTGCTGTTATGTTTCGGTGAGAGAGTAAGGAAATGGGAATGCCAGAGTCCATTTCTTTATCCCTTGCTAATTCTGGCAGCGCACATGCAGCACCTTGTAGCGTTGCTTGTGTTATAGGCGACAATAGCCAGCATCTCACTGGAATCACGGTGTCGCTGTGCTTGGAGATATATCAATTATAACACTTATGTAATTTTTTTCATTATTATTTTCAGGGGCACTCTATATCGGGGAATGATCGACTGCTTCCAACAATCCGTGAAAAATGAGGGGCCTTTTGCACTCTACAAAGGATTCTTGCCTTTGTGGATGAGACTGGGACCATGGGCATTAATAAATTGGATAGCTTTTGAGAATATAATGATCGCAATAGGAGGGAAAACTTTCTGAAGTGTTTTTTTTTATTATTATTATCATTATTTAAATGTTTTTCATTTTACTTTTTTAAGTGATTTTAACTTTTACCACAGAATGCTATTCGTATGATTGTTTTAAATATTTTATTTATATATATTTTTTAAAGTTTCAAGTCACAGTTGTTATAGTCATATAAGTTTACTTGTTTTTGTGATATTCTGTCGAGTACTTCGAGTAACGACACCTTAGGAATTTTATAGTTACTTACTTTAATTTTAAGGAAAACCAAGAACAAAATATATTGTGATAAGATTGTAATATTTTTATTCTGTTTCAAATTAAGTGAATTCATTAACAAAGAGTAGTTTTAAGTAGATGTGATTTATAGATTAAAGACAATACGTGTTAGGTATGATGAATGAATTCAAGATTTTTTTATAAGTCTTTATGAAAATAAATATGTAAAAAATTGAAATGTAATATGTTGGTTATTTAAAGTTTGAATTTGTTATGTGTACCTAAGTATCTACATGATTTATGATTTAGGTGCACCTACGATCTGTTATATTAAGAGAGCACTAAGTTAAGAAAATAAAAAAAACTTGGCTATTGTTATGGATAATAATAGTATAAGCATTCATAAGTCATGCAACATAATTTGACATTTTTTGTGGTATATCCCCTTTGTTAATTTATTTGCAAATTCGAGGTCTTATTTCATATGATAAGATGAGTTGCAAATTACATCATTTCACAGTTGCGCACCATGGCTAGTCAGATTTATGTGACATAACAGATTTCAATATGTAGACAATGAAAAATATATATATTATAGATTTGAATGAAATAAAAGGTCACTGTAATTATAGGTACATCAAATATTTAGGACATATTAGTGCTCACTTATAAGTAAAATATGCACAAGTTTTGAAATTTATTTTATAGTTTTTTATTGATAAAAAATACTAGAGGCCATAAAAAGGTTAGATAAGTGTTTGAATGGTGCTAAATGTTACTTACTTATTTTACTGTATGTTATCTAGGTATCATTTATTTAGTATCGAGTTATTCCAATGAGTACTTACCTACGAGTATATGACGATGAGATAGGTAATTTTAGGCTCAAGATTTAGCTCTCCTAAATGGGTTCTGTTTCAAATTTTGTCGAAGGACCCTTTTACCGAACTCTGACGTAGCCCCAACCCCAATGGAGGCTATATATTTTTTTAGGCCCCCTATATTTAAGAGCCCAGGAGCTTTTTGTTCTATAACTTACCTATTTAATAGTGTGCTCATAGGCATACGGAAACTAATGAATTTGCGATATGTTAATGTATTTTTAATTAGCCAGTACTTTAATGATATATTCTATTTATTTCATTACAAACTAGACATCAACAAATTGTGATAAGTGGTTATTGGTATAAATATTGTCTTAACTATGAAAAATAGTGGAATTAATGTTGTGTATTAAAATTTGGTTGAAAACGATATGCTTGTTTTTTTTTAAACTCCAACGCAAAAATGCGGTGTTATAAGTTTGACGTTATCTCCTAAACGGTTGAGCCGATTTTGTTCAATTTTTTTTTGTTTGAAAGTTGACTTAATCGGGATGGTTTAGTTTAGATCAGTTGAAGACCAGTTCACAGGTTCGATTGATGTGAAATTTGGTTACTTCGGTATGAAATACTGTTACTTCGGTGGCATTTCCATGACATGGTAACCTTGACACCTGATGGTCCATGGCATAACTACCTGAGTCTGATTAATACCTAACTCCTTAGCAACTTACAACAGATATAGCGTGTTTGGGCTCAATAGAAAGTTAGGGATACTATTTTTCATTTTGAGTTTCTAGTATTTTCTTGTACTCAATTTCAGCTTTCGTCGGTATTGGTAAATAAAACACAATATTATATTATTAAATTTATTAGTAAAAAATATGATACATCTTCCACAATATTGGAGAATTATAACTTAATTAAAGATTTGATTATAATAGTATATAGCACTTTCAATTTCTTTCAACTCTGCCGTCATGCGCTTGCTACAGTTACTACAGCGAGAAGCACATTTTCTTTTATTCAATTTAATGTGTATATATACAATTTATATGGACATTACTACATCGTTTAATTGGTGTAACGTATTGTACGTGTAGACAGATCGCATTTTTTTTTTTTTCAAGAGGCTTCTCAACTTAACACTATAAATACATGCACACAAAAGATATAAATGCTTTCGCGGGTAGACGTAATTCACCCATTAGTTTACCAGACGAAAACTACATTTTATCAATTGTTATATATGAGAAAATAAATCGCGACTGTGATTCCTATTAAAATATGCTCATAGACGTTCTTATTAAATTAAAAAAAATAGCTGATACGCTGCATCCTTTGACTGTTTTAAAAAAAAATTGCCTAAACAGGCAGTCCCACTTAAATTGATAAAATCAACAGCTTTTCTTCAATACATACACAAAATATATATTTACCACGAAGGAAGAATATGTTAACAATTACTCAGTGAAAAAAAAAATAAACTTAAAATGATTACTATTTTAGCCTACAAAATTACGTAAAGTTGGACGAAAACTTCAAAAACGTATACAGGTTAATTGATTTTTTAGATTATAACAGTAGAAATCTATCCTATATAATTCAGTTCAAACACAACATATTACAATTTATCACTCAAAAATTTAAATTATTGATTTTTAAGATGTTTAGCTGCTAGCTAAATACCTAAACCATCGAAATACTACAATGGAATTTGCGTCACAAATGCCAAAGCGGCACATAAAAAGAACGCCTTTGACAGAATCATGGCGGACTCTTGCCTTCACGCGTCAATGGTAAAAGGTAGTAACGATCAACTTCTACTATTTCATTTAAAACTCTAATGGGTTGACGTAAAGTCACATTTTCTTTAAATTACGTACTTATTATTATTTTTGTTTTGTTTTAAACGACAGTTTATGCTCTACGCATATGTCACTTTTAAATGTTCCATAAAATTCGTAGTGTTTTGTATGGCACGCGGGTTCCATGTTGTAGTAGTTTGATGACCTAAACGCAGTCTTAACGCTTCTCTGTCGCACGTCATTGCTTGTTTCTGTTTTCAATTTATAAAATTATAACATCGTTACCTTATAAAGATTTAAATATATAGATATATTTATAACTATAATAATTATGAAAACCTTTCATGAGTTACTATTGCAAGTCTGAAATTTGAAAATCGGAGCACGCAAAAATATGCGACAGATAAATATTAAGCAAACTGTAATAGAGAAGGCTGGTTTTTTTTATATTATGAGCATATTTATCGTGATTTATCTCACAGATAACAATTGATATTATACATATACTTTTCTTCTGATAAACAGATGGGCGAGGGACGACCTCTCTTCGGATCTTAGACCATAAATATGGGGCCTTGAGTAAAAAAAAATTCCCTATTATACGATGCACTTTCTTACGCCTAATGATTCTCGTACAAATGTTTTTTTTTTTTTCACTTTTAAAATTCTAAGTGTGATGATATAATATATATATATTAATTAATATTAATATATTAATTTCGGGTACATTAATATAATAACAAAATAAATATCTACATTGGATCAACGAGCACACCGAATTCTATACCTGTCAATTTCATATAATATAATATTGTTAATCGCTAACTAAGTACTATGACACTGTCGCCTCGTTTTCATTGTTAAAAGGGATTAAATTTTAATTTTACGACCACATAAGTTATTATTATTATTTTTAATTTTATTTTAAAAACACTAAAATCGGCAACAAATCCGCTTTGAATAAAACATCGAAAAGCGTTAGAAAGCATTTTTGTTAAACTTGTATAAGTCCCGTCACAAAATATCAATAATAAATTTTGTCATTCAAAACGTCGATCAATCAATGTATAAAAAATTTAAAACATCACAATTATTAATTAAATATAAATTACTATTAGCCGTTAAATATATTTTGTGCGTAACACAAAACAATACATTCCTACGTCTAATGATAGCGAAGCGTTCTTGTACTACGCGAATGTGGTACGAGATTACACGATTCTTTTCAAAAAAATTATCTATATATATAATTTATTTTAAAAAAAACTATATATATATATATAGGGAGACGAATGAAACAAAACTTAAACACTACTAACTTATGCGTTAAATGGTAAATATTTTTCTTTTAAATGAGCATTTATACTAGAGTAGCGTAAGGATAAATAAAATAGTCACGCTTAAAAAAAAAATCACATCAATCAAGGGCAGATTTAAATCGATACAATGCGCAGGAGTCGGGGGAGTGGTCAGCGTGAGCTGACTTGATCCCTTTACCTTTATTACTAAACGCGTTAATAAAAAATAAAATAATAAAAAAAAAACTACAAAACATTCTGGCACGTAAATTGAGGACGAAACGCGTAATTTCGTCCCGCGAATTGTCACATAAATATTGGAGAATGAATAAATTCGTCACACACACACACACAACAACGCGAAAACTGAACGCCAACTTTTTTTTGTACTTCTACCATAACTTTTTAAAATATTATTGCAATAAACGAAGGCAGTCGTCAGCTCGCGATATGGAATTGTTACGCTAAGCTAACCGGTAGGCGTCGCTAGTCGCTACCGAAGCAAACACGTGACCGTCAATTGTCACCTGACGTTATGTCAAGGGTCTCCCAAACTTAACCCCTATCAATTTATAGAGGCATATCTGATGACTTTTGGAAAATAGAGTCCGACTTGAATGCGTTAAAAACTCGGTCACATCCGCGGAGAATAGAGGTGAGGAGGACCAACTCTAACGGAATAAAGTCTTGGATTAAATGTCCAGTTACCGGGTCATGAAATTCCAAAAAAAAGAACCAACTTTATAAACGAGATACTTTCGGCACGCTACCATTATTAGGTAGCGCCGTAGTAGCATTGGGGTGTTACGACGTAGTAGAGCACTTTATTGACAGTGGTTTTATGAACGCAAGCAACCAATCAATCATTCTTATTCACCAATGCTACACGAGCGCCATTTTGGCCATTTATATGAAATACTATTTAAAGGTTTTAGCTTGTCAGCAATACTGAATTCACACTAGAGGCCCAAAAATTTCGCTATAAATAATTCTTCAAAAAGTGTGAGTTTACAAATAGAAATAAATACAATGAATTTATATTAAAAGAAATATAACATAATCTATAATATAATTCTGCATTCTTAGGTCTATTTGTAAAAGACTTTAATCCAACTCGCTAAAGAATCTGATCGATCTCGCGTCACACGTCTTGTTTTGTTATCTTCTCAATTTTGAAAAATAAGTGTTTTAGTTAATTTAAGTTAAACATAAGTTAGTCCTCCTTAGCTTTACTCTCCATGTTCCTAACTTTAATGAATCCGTATAAACGTGGTCACATCTTAAGTCACAATGGAAGTTTCAGATCGATCGACATGAAACTTGATTATAAACCAGATAAGTTTCAATATGATTTTGTATGTGAAGATATGAAAGAGGAATAGTCACGAATCAATTTATATATTTTTTTAAGGTTGCAATACCTTGAAAACTTGAGTTTTTTCTCTTTCACATATTAACAGTTAAAATCATTTTTCAACTTTACATGTGAAAAGTTTCAAGTAAATTTGAAACTGTTCAACCGGTCGAATAGATAGTGAAAAATTCAAATAGCAAATACATACAAACATTTCAGGCATAGTGTCATTCAGGAACAGTATACATTTATTGTTCTGTTCGTAAATGTACGTGATAATGTATACGTGGCGCCACTAGCGGAAAAGTTAGCAATTAAATTTCCTGTTTGTTACTCGGATGCCACATTAGTCATTTCATTACAAATAATTAATTGCTCAAGTTCTTGGGGTTCCAAAATAGGCGAATTTAAGATATTAGACACGATATGAAGCGCCCACACACACACTCTCTAAAAACTTTAGAAATAGACCTTCTCCGACTGAAACCTTGTAAAAAACCTGATCCAATTTACACATTGAATTATCAAATAAAATTTATAGTGAAATTTTTAGCTAAACAATTGGGCAATTCTTAAAATATCAAGAAAGAAAAAATATTTTAAATTTTATACAGACTCAAATTCATGAAGTCCATAATATATGTCATAAAACATAAAATACATTATACAAACGCAAAAAAAAAAAAATTTATATCTTAAATAGGTTATCGATAGCTCTATTTTAAATTTTAAATTTCTACATCTAAATACAGTTGATTTTGAATTGAAGTTTCCGAAATGACCTTATAAAATTTTGTACAATATTAATATGTTGTGTTGTAATTAATCACAAATAACTTTTTTAAGATATATTGCTTCTTGTTTGTCGTTATTATAGCGTGTAAACATTTCAAAAAAAATATAAACTAGAAATCAGTCTGACAATTCTTTTTGACCACTTAAGCTTTGTCTCGCAACCTATTAGCTATATAATAATTACCTACAGATATAAATAAACTGAATATGTCAAATTTTTTGTAGTGTAACTTAATTTTTACCGTCTTCTGTCCGTGGAGACGGTCGGTGTCAAGTTGTTCCAGATCGTTCTAAAGTTGTGAAAGGTTTCCTTGTCCGCTGTCAACGTTTGTATTCACCAGACACCGGCGACTGAGATGGAACAGGTCAAGGTTCAGTCCGGCGGCGGAGAGATGGCGGTGGAGTCGACTATGAGTGATACGCGGTCACGTAAGACGCCGGGAACAGCCCACGTCGGTGTGCAATCTCACCCTGTAACCGAGAGGCACGGATTTAGGGCCGGTATTTCAGCTGTTACTATTCTTAGGGCCGGTATTTCAGCTGTTACTATTCTTAGGGCCGGTATTTCAGCTGTTACTATTCTTAGGGCCGGTATTTCAGCTGTTATTATTCTTAGGGCCGGTATTTCAACTGTCACTATTCTTAGGTATAAAATTTAAGTGACGCTTAACTATACTTTAGCGTATTTCAACTTTCACCCAACACAAATTCGTTCCTGAATAAGCTTAGCTCTATGGTAAAGTGAAGCTTAATAGTTAAGTGTAAGACTTAAGTAAAGACTGAAATACCGGCCCTTAGGAATAAAATTTAAGTGAGGCTTAACTTTACTAAAGCGTATTTCATCTTTCATTCAACACAAATTCGTTCCTGAGTAAGCTTAGCTTTATGGTAAAGTGAAGCTTAGTTAAGTGTAAGACTTAAGTAAAGACTGAAATATGATATGAGATGATTGTCAATGGTACACGCACTAATCTACAATTCTACACTATAACCAGACAAAGTGTACAAATTGCACCGTTAAAATGCCCCATTATCCCATTATCTGAATAGCCGGAGCCGGATAAAACTTTAGAAAACCATAGATATTTGAGTGAAAATGAGTTTTAATTTCCGGGCGCCCCTAACAATGAATTTGTTGTATGATGGCGAAGACGAAAAATAAAACTTAGATTAGGAATCATAGAATAGAATCCACTGTGCTCGTCACCCCGTCACCAGCATTCTAGTTATAAAGAACCCCCTAGACGGGTCGCTGGCATTGAACGTGTTAACTAAAATCTTTAACAATTGGGATTATATTTAGATAAAAAACCTCCAGACGCCGCCAAGTCGCCCTCTAAACTAAGACAAATCCGGGGAATGTATGCAGTTAAGATTGAGTATTGACGTAGTTTACACACCTGCCACCAGTGCTGATCGGTGCGGTCGGTAACCGTGATGACGTCGCCGCGTCTGAACTCCAACTCGCCGGCCTCTTGAGGAGTAAAGTCATAAAGAGCTTGTACGAGCATCTGTAAAATGCATATAAACTTACATTAAATGTCTCTATGTTCTGAACCGATTAACAATGACAATCTTTGTGTCTAAGTTCTTTTTCATTATAGAATGACGTATTTAGGGTTTAATGTATACCTACAAACATTAGTGAAAATAATGACAGCTTTGAGAATCCTCTACAGCTAGATAACACTTTTTTTGGTAGTAGAATAGAATATATACTTAATGATAAAGGTTTATAAAAAGACTAATAGATTTTGATCCAAGGGATTTTTAACAGGCTAACTATTCTGCAGTTCAAAAAGCTTGTTGTTCCTATTAGGGTCTGCAATAATTTAGTATAGCCATGTTCAGGTATAATTTTTAAAAATTACGTAAAAACGTCCAATGAGATGTCATTGATGATGTGTAGATTTCCCTATGGTGTCCACCCTGTAGTGTAGTCTATTTATTCTCTGTGAAATCATGCACGTATATTGCAAAAACTAAAATATTTTTGTTCATAGGGAATGTAGAGACCCATATATTAGACACATTACATTCGGAAAAAGCAAGAGTACAAAAAGGGAATTATTCAATAATTATAATAGTTTAATGACAATAAACTAACATAACACACAATAGCCCATGGACGCAAATGGGACCGACGTATTTGTTCAATAACTGAATGTTATAGCATTTCTATATTGACTGGTCTATTTTCGTTACGAACACCAGGGTCACCGTAGCCGTAATATTTACAGACATCGCTTGTTTTGCATCACTAACACTGTGTCGATTAATTTGTGCTAATGGAATGAGGGCGTGACAGCCCTAAATACTTGTTTCAATACAACATCGGACCCGGTGCTGAGTTACGATTGAGTCGTAATAATTCAATTATTACGACTCTTACTTCAATTCAGATTAATAGTTTATTTACTGCTATTGGTTAGGCGTGGCGTTAATTGCGGGGAGATAAACGCGAAAAGTTCATCATAACATCTTGACTTCGTCTGGCTTACCTAGTGTGTAGATTTCACAGAAATAAGCTCTCATTTTTTCATATGCGACAGCTAAAACACATGTGACAAATAAGCGTGACATTTATCGCGAATTTTGACTCTATTTATTTTGGAGAAATATTCTTGTCCTCAATTAATTGAGATTACTTAAAGGAGTTTCATATTTTGAAAGAATTTCCATACAATATTAATCAACGCTCAACGCCAGAGGTGCTGCAAGTGTGCCTCCGACCTCAATAAGATCGAGACGACCGAATCACAACAGCGCAAATGTTATTATTTCAATAGTAAAGAAGTGGATACTGCCGCTTGACGTGCTCCGCAATTGTGACTGTGAAACGCAGTGTGCCCAGCCACTACTAAAACACCCACGACTAGAGGCAACTTTGAAACAAATATGGCCCGAACGAGAATCGAACCGGACATCTCTAAGTCAAATTGTTAAGGCAAAACCTTAAACACATGAACAATGGCCATTATAGCGTTCACATTACATTAGATATATAAATGGTACTATGAGCTTCTTGTGTTGCGATTCTAATAGCTTTTCTCTAATTCTAATTTTTAATAGTATTAAGTAAAGTTAAAAGAAATTTAATTGTCTATTCATTATTAATACTAGGTTTAAAAAGCAACAGTTAGAAAATTATATTAAAAAAAAAGTTTTGAAAAAAAAAAAACTATGATTAATTTTAATTGTTTTCTCTAATTCCTGTACATTCAGAAACAATATTTACTTGAGGGAATCTAGTGATAGATATGCATCTATGAGGTTGCGTGTATAGATGTTCTGTTGGCTAAGTAAAGTAGGGTCCTTGCCTACAATTACTGCCTTCCAAGGTTAACTGTCCATTTCGTATAATTAATTAACTTGAGTGGCACATTTATACGATATCTATACATCTGTATACGGAATATGGTATGTACTAAGTTTCATTATTGAAATATTCATGTTAATAAAATATAAATAGAGGCCATACTCATTTACTTGTACTGTAAATGTAAAAGTATGTATGTAGGCAGAATATCTAGATCCAGAAGTACCTAGTGCACCCAATGTAAATTTGATCTCGGGCGAGGAGGGTTAAAGCCATTCTTACGTACATATTTTACATATGATATGATGGACATTTGAGAGCTAGGCGTTGGGGAAAACAACTAACATCTATTTTTGCTTTTTAAATGCACAATAAATTTTATTTTTATTATTTTTATTTAGAAAATCTACTAATAATATAATGGTATACTTCACTTAAATTATCTATTAAAAAATAAAAATATTTGATTTAGCTCAAATTATTGAGTTTCTAAAACTTGATAAAATCTTACGTAAGAAAGGGAAGGGGGCGGCCCAAAATATCTTATGTGCTCTTAATTGGAGCATAAGATCAAAAATGGCCAAAATTGCCTTCACGTAATAATAATTAATGAATGACCTAACTTTTAACACTTAGAGTAAAGTGTTAAAAGTAAGACTGACCTCTTCGGGCACAACATCTCTTAGTTTGACATCAGTGAGACGGCTGACGGACGCGGTGCGGTGATAATCGACCAGCTCGTTTAGCGAATTAAACTTCACTACCCACAGGAAGAATTTGCTTGAAGCGTCCCTCAGCACCTTGAAGTGTTGCACTCCATCTGGACATCTACAAAACAATATATTATTTTTTTATGTTAAGACAGGCTGACGATCCACCTTTATGTTAGGTTTCTACAATCGCCTATAACACAAGCAACGCTATAGATGCTGCAAGTGTGCTGCCGGCCATAAAAGGAATAAGGATAAAGGCTAAGGAAGTTATGGGGTAACGGGAACGGGCTCTGGCAGCACATAATATACTGTTATTTCACGGTGCCTATGTTCCAAATTTCACCTTTCTGAGTTATGGCTGCGCGTTGATAGGCCAAACAATTTTATAAGTATAAACATAGATAAAGGTCGTCAAACAGCGACGGTCCACTTGATGGTAGCTGGTGATTAACATGTATTAACTTTCATCGCTTTTAAATCACGTAGAATATATTATGGATCCATAAAATAAATATCATTTTAGACTAAAAAATATATATCACCAATGTATGAGGAAATATTGTAAACTGAATGGATCAATAACCCAAAACCAGTTTTTATAATTTATCTCAACACTTCTTCTGACTCATACTGCCTGAGTAACAAATTGCTAGGCTTGTCGAAAAAAATATTTTTAGACAAAAAAAAAAATAACTGCTTTTATTTTTCCGTATACATTTATGTCGCCTACATTAGATTGTCTAGTTGTTTGCTGCGGTTTCGCCTGCCGTTTAATTTGAATTGACAAAATTTAACTCTTATAGGTAATGTGACAACGCGTCACACTTCATTGCACGCGCTATTCGTTTTCATAGCGTTATTTTGACTATTTTTCTTTATGCTCGGCTTCTAAGGAGCTTAGCGTAATAAATAAAATTAATAACAGAACATCTATTTTTCAAGAATAGAGCTATAAAAACACAAGAACTTTTCAGACTGCTACTGCTGCTAGTTTCAGATTTTACCGTATTTAAATAAACAAACTCTTCAAGCTTTGTTAATTAGTATGTGTATGTATCTTCAGCCTTGGCTCTTAAGATATACAATGTAAATTGTGAGAAAAAATATTATATATTAATGATCAAGTTTCGAGTTATTGATTTTTAAATCCTAATACATAATATTAATGGTAAAGTTTGTATGTTTGGATGTTTGTTACTCAATCACACAAGAAATGACTGAACGGATTTGGGTGAAGATTTTTTATTACCACCATTAATATATAGCATACTTTTTATTCTGGGAAAATGTTAGGTTTTAAAAAAATAACTACAGCGCGTACGAACTCGAATGCACAGCTAGATAATTGTCAACAGATTTATATAATAATAGTTTAAAATTCAAGTTATTTTTTTCACGAAATAATATTAAACTGTCGAGATCCAGCGTAGCGATCAATTCATTATGAGTAATACACGTCAAGGCGAAATAAGAGTAAAATAAAACGATCGCTACGAACACGGCGTGACTCAGACGAGGGGCGCGAAATTCATCATATTATTATATATATTTTTCTCTGCCAATTTAACTCCAATAGAAAGAACTCAGCGTGTACGTGTCAGTTAAAGCAAATGTATTTTTCTGTCCAATCATTATATAGGTATGTAGTGTTTACAAATTAGTTACGGATAGCAGTGGCCATTGTGTGTTAATATGTACCTAAACTCACACTGTAATTAATTTCCTTTAATTATTGTCAATCATGCAAACCTTTGCTGTATGAATTAGTGAATTTTCGTCTTACACGAATCCTTTGTGACTATACAAACTTAAATTAAATAAAATATTATAAGGATATTGTGTTTCTTTTACCGAAAATATCAAATAGGCTAATTAATAACCATATCCTACATAAACTTCACAAATATAAATATGAAAATTTATTATAGAAATAATGAGATAATAGGTAGGTACTAGGTTCTCGACGTGTTTCACATTATAGTTAATATTGCTCCAACAAATTTTCATTATCATTTAAAAAGCTCGTGTTTTATCTTACATACATTCGTAACATTTTTGTGCCAATTGTAATTCCATTTGAATTATGTAAAATGTAAATAAATATTTGAATTATGTAAAATGTAAAAATAAATCAATGAAACAAACATAACTGCACAATGTTTACATTACCTACAAGATATTTTTAGCCGAACTCATTAATCCATTTGAGAAATACTTTTCAGGAAACTTCAGAACTACATTCAGATATTTTTATTTTATACTAGCTGATGCCCGCGACTTCGTCCGCGTTCAAAATGTTATATATCCTAAAGCCTTTCCCGACAAATGGACTATCAAACACAAAAAGAATTTTTCAATTAGAACCAGTAGTTCCTGAGAGTAACGCGTTTAACCAAACAAACTCTTCAGATTTACCCATAATATTAGTATAGAAGTATAGATTTAGGACAGTTCACTTGATGGCTGCCATAACCTATTGATAAAATCAAGGTCTGTATCTTGATAAAAGCAAACTTGATGGTCTGGTGTTGCAAGTCTGTTACTGGACTGACGTGTTGCGGGGACGTTGACACGACATCGGTGCCCCGTCACGGCTATCCAGCGCGGGGAGAGCTACGCTCCCTGTCAGAACCTCGGCGTACCCAAAAGTGAAGGTACGCCGGCCATCTCGGGGGACCTTACGACGGGTGGCAGTCTCCCCCCAAGACCACCGTCCGAATCCCGGTAGCAGTGTGCCCTATTGTTAATTTGCTTTTGTGCATCTGTGCACAGGAACAAAGTTAGGTAAACATATTTTATATTCAGGAAATTATTTGCAAAGTTCGTGTACGCAGTTTAGTGATACGTGACTATGTCACGATACGCAGCGCGACGCATCACGTACTCACTGAACTGTGAATTGGTTTTTTGGTGTAGTGAATTGGTTCTATCTAAGTATAGTGAATTACTGCCTTGAAATATACATTGGGGTCGCGTCTCGGTGTGAGAGGACCCTTAACTAACTGAATCTAATATCTAAGACAGAGCTTGATTTTTTTTTTAACCTTAACATTATAGTAATATAATAACTGTCTCCCCTATATAAACTTAGATAGTAAATATATAACTGTAGCTATTTACCATTAGCTGACCCGACAGACGTCATTCTGTTGTTTTTGTTTAAAACTTGTTTGACGTCAATATTTGATTGTAATGTTTATATTGTTAGCTTGAAACTTTGGATATAAAAGGGAAAAATGTTCTATTTTTTGGTTTTTCCAATTCTACACTTCATAACAACTATCCTCGGACTTCAACAGATGTGGAAATGAATTAGCCAAATTGGTCAAGCAGTTCTTAAGTTTTGCCCTTAGCAACAAATATTGTTGATTAATTTTTATTATATAGATAGATTATAGACTCTCATAAAATGTATTGATAGTTTTCTTAATCTATACTTCTATACTATTATATAAAGCTGGACAGTTTGTTTGTTTGGTTGAACGCAGTAATCTCAGTAACTACTGCTTTGAATTGAAAAATTCTTTTTGTGTTGGATAGTCCGTTCATTGAATAAGGCTTTAAGCTATATAACATTTTGACTGCAGACAAAGTCGCGGGCAACAGCTCGTAAATATTATATTTTACATGTCTCAGTGTTACAACCTACTTAAAATATTATTGAAGTTAACTGGTGAGAAATTAAAAAAAGATATCACATTGTCTAATTCAAATTCGTAAATTAATGTTTAACTATTTTATAACCAATAAAACATTTCAACAGAAAGACAATTTTTTTGACAATATTTTTATATAGTTTTTGCATTTTTCAAGATCTTAAAATGCTTCATATCAACTATATATTAGATGCATTTATTTAATGTATAACAATTCAAAGCGTGAAAAATTAAATGAAATAAAACAAAAATTCAATATTTACTGAGTTCAGATGTGTGAAGTAATATTATTTAAAATTATTAAAAATGTTAAAAGTATAAATTCTAAATAACAGAGCTTATTCTTATCTCTTAAATTTTCACAACCCTATCACAAATTTGATAACGAATACTAGGAATATGTGAATAATAGACGTATTATTCACTGCTTCCATTGCCATGCTATCAACAGCAACAATACCTAACAAGTATTTGATATTTTATTGAATTTTTTAACTAACAACATTGAATTTTTTTAACATGTATGAAAAAGTATATATAGAAGCAGATAAAAGTCACCTATGCCTTACTAGTCTAACAAAGTGGTTTAATTAAAGGTTTTATTAAATGTTTCCAATGTGAAAAAGTATAGAAAAGTAAATAAAAATCACCTACACCTTATAACAAAGTGTTGTAATTTAAAAGTTTTATTAGTTAGAATATATTATTTAAGTAGCAAACTGTTCACTAAGTTTTATTTCATTACAATATGCAACACTAAGTTTTGGCAAAGTTTAAAATTTTGTATGTGTAGTTATTCTTAAAATATGTACTCACTTTACAGATAAGGAGAAGTCACCCGGGCTTGATTCACTGATTCTTATAAGAAAACCACCTTCTGGTTTATTTGCTAATAATTTCTCTGCATCCGCTCTCGTGATTCTCCCATAATACCAACTGTAAAAGTGTGTACGTGATTAAAATCATCATTCTTATTGAGAGTTAAAGATAAAATGTTAAAGAAATATTCATAAACTACCCTAAATCTAATTTTATTCTATTCAAATGTACATTAAGTGTTCGCACAACTCACCTGTGATTTTTCATTTGAATATAGTTACTAGGTATGAGACCTTCTTTACCATCTAACTCAGCCCTGTACCAGTTCATATCATCCTCCATGTTAAGAATCTGAAAACAGTGGTATTTTGTACAGGTCCATCATCTTACGAAAAATCATTGGAACATAAAGTTTAAAGTACTCACTTTAAGAACTTGATTCTTTCTAAAACTGAGTTCATCATCAGCAGTCGCATTGAAATCGTGTTTTGCTATAGCCTCCATGATCAAATTAGGCACTTCACCGAAATGTCACCGATTAACAGATTTCCTCACAAAGTATACACTTTTTCAACTGTGCTTGAGGTCAGGGCAATGTAGTAATCATAATGTAAGTATTATCTCTCAAAATATAAGAAAATTAATATGTTTTTACGTAAACGAAGAACAATTTCACTCGATCTCAAAAACCACACATCAAAACCTGTGTTGCCACTTACAAAAAATATCTATAACTACACTACAGTACAGATTATAGAAGAGCCTTTAGCAATGAGACTTTATTTAATGATGAAACCTAATAAATATTAAATTAAATCAACAAACAGAACTAATTCCTTACTGAAACACAAAAAGAGAAGAAAGGTTTTTTACAAGGAGAATTGAGTAAGGAGCGCCATCTTACATGGGTGTTAAACTGAAAAAGTAGCAAAGTTAAATCCGATAAATATAGATGGCGCTAGTTTGAACAGTGAGAGTTTGAGAGTATGGAGAGTATGGAATGAATGTAGCAGTAGTTGACGGAGTGAAGTGCGCCGAGTTGAATTTTGGTTGAACACTAGCCTCACCAGCTCCACCAATTTATCGGTATCGACGGACACTTTTAATACTCAGAGATTGTCCTCCTTACTCAATTCTCCTTGGTTTTTTTAGATATATTATATTAGACTATGTATAGAATCGTTATTTGTTGTTTGTCGTCATGGAGGATTAATATCTACTATTTAGTTTGTGGATAGAATACAAGGAGCACCAACTTACATGGGTGTTAAACTGAAAAAGTGGCAACTAAAAGCAGTGTTTCATAATTGACCAGAATGGCGCTAGTGTAGCCAGAGTGAATGAAATGAATGTAGCAGATTTTAATATCTTTTATTGATTTTTTATTGTATTGACTGTTATAAAAGTTTTTAAAATATGTAATAACATTTGTGCTGTGAAAAATTGAAAAATAAACAAAATAATACACCCGTCTCTTTCTTAAAAAATTACACAATGGCTACCCTAGCGTCACCAATTTAACGCCTTTCAACGGATACTTTTAAAGATATGTAAGGTCCGTTTTTTTTCATTGATCAGAAAGGTAAACAAATAAAGCGTCGTCAGGGTCACTGACCAGTTTTAGAGATGGTACTTGTACATTAGGCATATCGAAGAAAGTTGACTCAGTGAGTAACATTTAGAATTTGTTCGTATTGTTTAATGTGATGAATTTTTGTCTTTTTACTTTTTATTTGACACAATAAAACAACATTAACAAATTTTGATGTCTTAACAGTAAAATAATGTTTTTAGTCAAAGCTAGGGATGCCGTTGTATAGACTTTTTAAAATAAGATAGTACAATCATTTACCATGGTAATATTGAATTTTGCAGTGGTGCATTTTGCACCTCCGTAAAAACCTAAACCGAATAAAATATTATATTAATAAATAAAATACGAATTATTGGTAGTAATTTTAAGTAATTTATTTAATGCTATTTAATCAAAAATAATTTCATAAAGTGATTTCGTCTACGATTATGAATTACGATAAACTAAAACTTTTAAAATGTATGTAAAAATGTGAATTTGATAATTTAAGTACGAATCAAAACCTCATGTGACTCCTAATGACTTAAGTCATGTTCATGTCCCATCTCTAAAACCATAGACAAAGTCTGTGTGATTGCTCTGTGACATCTAGTAATTATGCAGGTTATGTGACGATTTTATCGAGTTTTTTTCCATTTTCCTCTGAAAATATGCAATAATTTTGGGTCCATATCGTACAGAATATTATGTGTAGTGAGTGTAAATGAATACGTGTATATATATAAATGTGTAATTAAGGTGAAAACTGGAAAATTCTATGGCGTGAATTGTTTGTTTACCTTTCTGATCAATACTTTGCGAATTGAGAATACCAATGTACCCACATAGAGATGGTGCTCCTTCTATTCTATCCTCATTGACCTTATCTGTGGTTACATGCACTGATCTCTAATGTACCTCTGGATGGGCTCATGTCAAATTATTTTTATGTCTATTTGAAAAAGAAATCGCCATTTTGGCGCTGTAGGCTATGGAGTGTAGCTACATGGAACTAAAACTGGTGATGTCCGCATGATAGGGACATTTACAGAATACACATTTCTTCATGTATCAAAACTCAAGCGGACACAAATAAACTTAAACAGTCCCTAAGACATCAACAAATAGAATAAAACGTGAATAGAACGTGATACTATTTACTTATTTATGGATAAAAAATACGCAAATGTCAAAATTATTTCCTGTATTTACGTACGGCGGAGCTTTAAAATAGGTACACGAAAGTATCTGTAACTTGTATAACCCATCCAGAGGTATATCCAGAGATCGGTGGTTACATGACATGATGCATGTCAAATGTCAATGTCACAGTCAAAACTTTGCGGCATTGAATTTGAATTGAAGTTTCCTTCTTTTTCTTTCTTGTTCGCTCCCAGTGGCATTACACGCGTGAGTATTATTTTCATTTTTAAATAAATCTTTATTAATTATAAGAATCGTTAGTGTATATGGTATTTTTTATATTTTTTCTAATAAAAAGCTTAGTCAATTTTACAGAGAAAGTCCTATTTTTGATATCGACTACAAAATATTTTGTGTTTACATGCAATTCCCATTCCAGGTTTTGTCCTAACAAATAAACGCGACGATGTCGGGAGGACTTGATGTGTTGACCCTCAATGAGGAGGATGTCACGAAAATGCTTGCCGCGACCACCCACCTCGGGTCCGAGAATGTCAACTTCCAGGTACGTTATAAAACTAACCTCTTCACAACACAAGATATATATTAAAATGATGACAAGAGAATCCGTTCCATATTATTTTTTCTGAATATTTTGACGAAACATTCTCCCAACTGATTTTGAATGAAATGTCTCCCGTAATAATATTAATTTTCGATAGTATAACATTAAATTTGATTTTTATTTAGATGGAGACATACGTCTACAAGCGCCGGTCTGATGGTACACATGTGATCAATCTACGTCGCACGTGGGAGAAGTTAGTGCTGGCAGCGCGTGCTGTGGTGGCGATTGAGAATCCAGCTGACGTGTTCGTCATTTCCTCACGTCCCTTTGGTCAGCGTGCTGTCCTTAAATTCGCAGCCCACACTGGAGCTACGCCTATTGCTGGACGTTTCACGCCTGGTGCTTTCACCAATCAGGTAATCTATATTCTATTTGTTACATAGGTGTGTGACTGAAGTTCTTTATTTCAAAAACATATGTACAGTAGTACACAATTACACATTTGAAAAGGCGCGTCATCTTCGTTTGCGAAGAAAAGAAAGTATGCAATTTTAACTTTCTTAATCCGACGATTAACAAAGAAAGCTTAAAACTTAAAATTGGCCTTAAACAACTTAATTACCAAACTTAAACTTACAATATTTTTGTTAGAACTCACCTAATTTCTCTTAATGATGACAATTTTAACTAAGGAACCACTGACTGCTAAATGCAGGCATGATTAAAGTTTTATCTGATTTCAATGTTAATGAAATTTTTATTTTTTTTTATTTCTGCAGATTAAATACATGGTTTTTACTCTTTTTAGATCCAAGCTGCGTTCAGGGAGCCACGTCTGTTGATTGTCCTTGATCCCGCTCAGGATCATCAGCCCATCACCGAGGCCTCATATGTCAACATTCCAGTTATTGCTTTTTGCAACACGGACTCTCCTCTCCGTTTTGTTGATATTGCAATTCCATGCAACACCAAGGTAATTTAATTTATAAATTTGTTTTTAATTATTTTGTTTGTAATCATAACCATTCTGGATGAAAAATATGACACGAGTCAGATGGCTATATTATGTTGACCTTAACATTTTTATACAATTTAAAATAATAAAAAAAAAACTAGCCTAATTTACTCTGTATAACTTCAGCTATCTGTCAAGTGAAACTCCTAGTTTGTGTTATAGGCGACGGTGGCCATCTACTATGAGGTGGATTTTTTTGGTCCAAAAAAAGGGTGTACTTTTATTGTAATTTACATTTTTGTTTTTGAAACCTGTGTGTCTGTTATAAGAGAATATTGTTTTGTTTCCAGTCGACCCATTCTATCGGTCTGATGTGGTGGCTGTTGGCCCGCGAAGTGCTTCGTCTGCGCGGAGTGCTGACTCGCGACCAGCGATGGGACGTGGTGGTAGATCTCTTCTTCTACCGCGACCCTGAAGAGAGTGAGAAGGAGGAGCAACAGGCCAAGGAACAGGTTAATTTTTATTTTTCATAATTCAATTATAGTTACTTACAAGGACAAAGGACATTTTTTTAGTTAAGTATTAGTGTCATTTCAATGTAATATTGGAATAATTGACAGTCATTTATTATATAGAAATGCAGTGAATACAGAAGTATATGTGTAAGCGCTTCTTTCACCAACGTCAAGTAGGCTAAATCGTCACTTAAAGTCACCTGTCACCGGGAATAATTTAGCTGATATACCTTTGTTTGTAAGGTAAACGTCCCAAAAATCGCCTATCGAATGATGCAGTAAACCGAGTGCATAATTCAATAAAACAGAAAATGATTTCTAAAAGTAACTAATCAACACTTTACTTGTAATTGGTGAAAGAGGCACTAAGTCTGTTTTAGAATATAATAGTGGATTACTTCTCTATGTGTGATTGATCATGAAACTATAAAACACTAATATTATAAAGAGGTTGTTTGTATGCAGAAGGAGAAGGTAATATTCGAAACTACTCATCCGATTTAAAAAAGTTTTTTCACCAATAGTTGGAATAGAATTCCAGGATATATATACATAGGTTAAATATTTCAATAGGGCACCAGAGCTATCTAATCTAAAAATAAAGATCCAATACTTCCAATATCATTATTTTTCGAGTAGTGGACACACTACTTGAAAAATAAAAAAAGTTAGATTTAATATCCAAAATCAGTAGAATGAACTCGTTAGACTCTGACGCGCCAAAACTAGGACGAATAAGAATAATGTTATTGTTTGCATTGAATGTTTGTAGGCCGTCGTTGTCGCTAAGCCTGAAGTGCCGCCGCCCACACACGAAGACTGGAACGAGACAGTGGAGCCAGTCGCTTCGTGGGCTGAAGATGCCCCACCACCACCACCGGCGGCCGCCACCTTCGGTGCACCTCCGCCTCAGGAAGATTGGGCTGCACAGGTAAACTAACATCATTGTTTATGACCCATTATTAGTTTTTAACAATACTCTTTTTATTAATTGAAGACGTGAGTGGATGAAGGTGATATGACGCATTTTTGGGTTTATTCGTTTCTTTGCATTGGTGAAGGTAATAATTATGTCCTTATGAATGATTACAGACCTTAAGATCGTCAATTTAAGACATTTTTGGAAAATGAGAAGTTGAAAAAGGTGTTATGTACAGTTAATTTTAAAAAGCAAAAAGTGCAGAAAATTTTACTTTTGTTAATGGAAGAGAGGGAGCTATGTTCACTTTTTTTAAATTAAATAGTACAAGTGTTTAATTGCTATCATACCATTAATATTTTAGGTTGTTTACACAACTTTGCATCATAATTTACTACAAAAATCAGTTTCGTGGCGACTTATCTCAAAAACTAAAAGTAAAACTTTAACCTCGATTTATTGAAAATTGGAATTATGCGACATTTATCACCTTCATCCACTCACGTCTTCAATTACTAGCTGGTGCCCGCGACTTTGTTGAACGATGAAAGGTACCCTATGTCCTTTCTGGTGTCCCAGACAACGTGTATGAAAAATTTCATGGTGATCTGATCAGTAGTTTTTGCGTGAAAGCGTTGCAAACAAACAAACTCACATTCACATTTATAATATTAATAAGGATTTCTAATTTTAAATGTTGAGTATTAGGAGCTCACTTTTCATCGTCAATTCTATAGTGATTCCATGATTACATTCGTTGGTTAATGTTTTATTCCAACTTCCATACTTATGGTTAGGGAGCTCACGATGCTAAATGTGTAGTCAGTCACTCGAGCGTTATGGGGACCTATTGGACTTTGAAGATTGG
This sequence comes from Synanthedon formicaeformis, assembly GCA_945859745.1. NCBI lineage: Eukaryota > Metazoa > Arthropoda > Insecta > Lepidoptera > Sesiidae > Synanthedon > Synanthedon formicaeformis. The sequence goes on from OX243964.1 coordinate 3,295,236, forward strand.
ATGGTGAGAAGAAAAAAAGGTTATATGAAGTTTTTCATTTTAGCGGTGGGGTGAGCGTCTACAGGCGTTCAAAATGTTGTAGGCGCTGTATTTTAAAAAATCCTCCATATAATCGTCAGATTAAGAATCAGCACGATCAGGAATTTAGGCTGAACCGTCTGTATGAAAATCTGACGCGCTCGAGTATTACAAAATGAGAATCGTCAAAAATATTATTTGCATTTTCAAAAAGCTGCCACGAGCTTGCGTTACATCCGAATCGTCTGAATTTTAAATGGGAGTTTAGTTTAGGTTCACTTAACATCCCCTCTGAAAATCTGACGCGCTCGAGTTGTATATAAAAATTTACCCCCACCCCCGCCAACCCCACCAACCAAACCGTCAGATTGATACATATCCGTTATCGGAGACACGTGGGGTATATACATTGGCAAAATCTGACGAGTAAATCCAAAAATCCCCTCTTGGGCTTCCCTACCATTATATGATTTCCCCCAAATCTGGCAAATCTAGATTCACTCAGTTATATATGAATATAAATAACAATTAATTGATGGTTTATTTAACTTAGGTCCAAGACGAGTGGAATACGGCTCCGGCGCCTGCACCCGCCGCCACCGCGACGCCCTCTTGGGGAGGTTCCGCTCAGGACTGGAGCGCTACATAAACCCATCACTCACACATTGGTTGAAATAAATGCGGTGACAATGTAAACATGGTTTTCTTTACCTAATTATCCCATCAATAATAATCACTATTTAAAAGGCTCCAATATTTCTATCCAGTAAAGGGAAATGCGCAGCTGCATTTGTCCACTAGTCCTTCTTAACTTTCTTGAGATGAATAAGTAAGTGTAAAAAAATAAGTTGTGAACAGAGGAGACTAATAAAAATGTTTACAAGTAAATTTCGATTTATGACGAAACTGGAATCTGTGACGGATGTGTACTAAATCAAAATTCATCATGTATCAATCAGCTTTATTTATTTAAAAGAAGAAATTAATAAAACCCGTTTTACTGTACAAAGCATCCCATGGTTACTTTGTTGAACACATTGTATTTAATTTCTCAGTGTAGTGATGCTATCATATCACACTTATCAGCAAAAAGAACACTCCTATTCGGTTTTCCTTTCATGAAATTAATAAGGTAAAGATTACAAATGATTATGCAAATAAAATTGCTTAAAATTTAGTGCAAATACAGAAATTGGAAAATACAGAGTTTTTTTTCTTAATGCGTTTAATTTTACTTTCAATTACATATTTCAATTATATTTGGGTTCATTAAAATTAGGATAAAAATTAGGATTTTCTAAACTATTCTATATATTTGCTAAATTTAATAATATTTATAGTATTTTGGCGAACAAATTAATTGGTTTAATGCAAAGGATTTTACTTATTTATTACCATACAAACGGATTCTATATATACAAGTGTATTTTGAGTTTCCTTGATTGGACAAAATTTTGAGGATCAAACGTTGAAATGGGATTTGGTGAGTTGCTGGGAAATATTGCCTTGCCGAACCCTCGTATGAGTACTTGTTTTCCAGGACTTTAATTAAAGTACTATTTTCCGAGATTCCCTGTAATATTAAAGACAAAATGCATTTAGACTCAAACAAACGTTAAACTCGTAGGCCGTACGTAAAAAGGTACTTACATAAAGGCGAAAATGTTTTGGTGCACTTTTAGCAATGTCCGGGTATACATGTTCGATACTCAGGCCGTGTATTTGGAACTTGCGTGGAAGTTCTATGTTCATTTCGCCGAAGGAGCCACTGAAAAATACACATTTGGGTCACAAAATTTCCAATGTCTCCTGTGTCTATTTTTAAAGTTTTCACCTAATTACGTCTGATGGTGAAAGAAGATTGTGAACAAGAAAAAAATCAAAAGAAGTTACTGTCATTGTATGCTTAAACTCGTTAAAAACTCATGAGTGCAATGTTTAATAAAAAGTCAATTTTTCAATCATACTCGTAGTTTGGCCACGATTTTTTAGCCAACCCATTCGAGATATATTTTTTAACATACTAGATTTGATTTAAAATATTTTCATCCATTAACCCTTTAACCGCTTGGTTTTGTAAGAGTTGTCATGCCCTAGCGTTTGATTTGTAAACTGATTTTTTTTAATAGAAAGCAACACAGTGAATAAAAAAAATCATTAGTAGAGGAATTTGTCGTATATACCTACAACTAGCGAAGTGGACACGAAAATAATTATCCGACTCTGGCGGCTAAAGAATTAAACAGTTAAAGGTTCGGATCCTATTCGGATTTTCGACTAGTAAAGATGCAAAATTAAATTTCAATTTCACCTAAAAGACCAACAGTCTGATTTTTCAAGTTTTCGCAGTGTGAGTACTGTGCTGATTGGTCTCACGGCAACGGTCCAGAGTGGGATTATGCCCCACGCAGTTACATGCCCGCCCCACTCAGTTGTGAGCTCGCCTTTTGTTAAAGTTATACCTTCTATGCAACGACTTTTGGTTGCTTTTTGAATGCCTGTGAAGTAGGAAACATCTAGAGAGACACTCATTCCTCATTCTATTGATACTTTCGAGTTGTTAAAAGATTGACTATAATTTCTTATAGAAAGTGTCATAAAGAGGGATAAATAGGCACTTACCTGTATTAGTAATAATTGGTTTAGCCAAAGCCATCCCTTGGGAGTAAAGAGTATTCCTGGAATAAATGAAAAATAATGTACCTATAAGTACATCTTTATCTACTTAGGTTGTTTTCCACCTGATGGTGCTTAATAATTAAGCAGTGGATTCTAGCTGTTATGTATTATCTACATTCTACATAGTTAAAGGGTTCAAAGTGACCGAAAAGGTCACAATTTATCAGTTATTTGAACACACATCAAAGGCACCTATATAGTGTAGTCTTAGTAGGTTCAATGTGTTAAAATTTGCGCCATATGAACGAACGGTATAAATCATAATCTAGTATTACAAAGTTCACACTATTATTAAATAAAATTTAAGAAAATAATTTAATTCCTAACACAGTTCGACTTACCTTAAATATGATATAACCTTAGGCGCAGTATCTTCGTCTATGGATCGCAAGTAAAGCCAACTCACTGAAAATGTTTAATAGATTTAATTTTCAATTGGGTATTTTATTGTTATTTACGACATCTTTACCGAATGAACTTTTCAGTTAGCTCAGAGTCTGGAAGGGTAAATCCAGTCTAGCGTCAGTAGCCACCCCTTACAGAAGACGTGTGCGATGTTGTGTTTGGTGAATGAGTCGGTAGGTATGTGCGGCAACAAAACCTATTTCCCTATGCCTGTGCGAACTCACAGCACCTGTGGCGTTGCTTGTATTGATAGACAGCGGAAGCCACTTGCCATCAATTGGACCTCCAGCCAGTGTGACAACCTTTACAAAAAAAAAGTAACCCATTTATACTAGACTAGCGACCCGCTCCCGACTCACTGGGTTAATAGTGTTATTTTAAAAGAAAATCTTACGTACAGAAAATTGAGACCGATGTCAATGCAAACATTAAAAATATTCTATTTCTTCGTTTGCTGTTTTGTCCACCGAGTTGTGTAAAGGTTTTGGATGTCCTTCCATTGGGCATGTCAGAGTTTTGGTCATTATCTTCATGAAAATATTTCCTTATGTCTTCTCGTACATGCGACGATCGCGTTTTCCATGTTGGTGGAATAACTTTTGGTTTTTTCCCGTAGAGTTTACCTGTTTGAAAACATTGGCCAAAACAATATCTAGTTAGGCAACTACCTATCAAACTTTATTCGAGCTGCCTAAATTGCTTCCCTTTAGTCATTTGTAAAGCAAATTAGTACTTAACTTGACATTGACGTTGAAATGAAGAGGAGGAATTTTAAAGTATAATGAATTATTAGAAATTGTTCGTTCTTGTTAGTGTTAAAATATCTATGTCTGTATAAAACTGACGAGATACCTATTTTAGTATATAGCAGTTATAAAGCTGTTTTATCATTGGAACATTATGTATAAAAATATCGACGACGAGATATTCGCTACAAAAAAGTATTGTAAAATTTGAGAAATGAGAGAGTAATAACTGGTAATAATCCCTATCCTAGCTTAGCTAAATTATAAATGCCAAATGAGTTTGTTTGTAACGCCTAAGAAAAAGGAGCGCGGACGAAGTCGCGGGAAATACTAGTAAAGAATAAAATTCACCGTATCTTAAGAGATACGGTACCTAAGGGTAAGTAAGTAATTTTGTAGTTTTTTTAACATTAATAATAGAAATATCTTTTTTATTATCATTAGTTTAAATTTATATTTTTGACACTTATAGCAATTAAAACATCGATGTCTTAAAAGTACTTCGATGTGCCTTAAAAGCCAGTCGCCCCTGTTCGCTCGCTTTTTTAAAAGACTGGCTAAGTATAAAATTGATTTTTATTTAAAGCAGGTTTTGTGAGAAAAATTCAACTTAGTGTAGGAGTGGATCGGTTAAATTATCCGCTGATCTATGCCTTACAGACGATTTGGTATTTTGACCAAATGATTTGGATCATTTATTCACAACGGAGCAGGTGGTTTGGTATGGGCACGCTCCAATTGCATAATTCAAGCTGTTATGCCGCGGCATAGTTCGCGTTTTTAGGTCGATCGCATCGTTTTGATTGAAATCGATAATAATTTTACTTATAGCGAATAAAATGAGAGATTAGCACAAATTTATTCAACTTAGTTTCGTACAGAAATAGTTAATGCTAATGAATCATGTTGATTGGTAGAGTAAAGTGCACAAATATGTAATAAAAGAATCGTTTCATAAATAAGTATATTTAAAAAAAAGTTTATCATAAACTTGATGGTGCCCGCGACTTCGTCCGCGGTGAAAAATGAAAAAAATTAAATAAAAACACGACGACAGTGGCGCCTAATTTTTTTTTATCTTGGGAATTTAACATTTTTCCAGGATAAAAAGTGTCCCCTATGTTATTTCGGGTAATAATATACCTGTATGCCAAATTTCATCCAAATAATATAGTAAAACATCCATTGTTCGTTCATAATCTATTGATCACAAACGTAAACAAATATAGCGTCGCCAGGGTCACTGACCTGTTTTTTTTTTAGAGATGGGACTTGTACATTAGGCATATCGAGGAAAGTTGACTCGGTGAGTCACTCATTTAGAATATGTTCCGTATTGTTTAATGAGGTGAATTTCTTGTCTTTTTATTGTTATTTGACACAATAAAACATTAACAAATTTAAATGTCTTAACAGTAAAATAATGTTTTCAGTTAGTGTTAGTGTACAATTTTTATTGAACTGTGTAAGCTTTAAATGATAGATTATTGAGTGGCAAAAAAGTACAAAATTGCTATTTGCTAGTTAAATTCCACAGCAGTAAGTCGTTAGTTCAAAGAGAAACGCAGTCTAAATCGTAAAATAAAAACAGAAACCAAAATTCGAAGCAAGGTCGTTATGGTTAAGTATCAAACACAGAAAAGTACCCGTAACGCAGGACATCAGAACGAAGCGAGGAAACAAATGCGAATGACTTAACATTACGTTGCGAATTCGAATCCGAAATTCAAAGCTAGGGATGCCGTTGTATAGACCGCTAATAAAGTATAATCATTTATCATGGCAACACTGAATTTTGCAGTGGTGCATTTTGCACCTCCGTAAAAACCAAAACCGAATAAAATATTATATATTATTAATGAAATTAATAAATAAAATACGAATTATTAGTTCTAGTAATTTTAAGTAATTTATTTAATGCCATTTATGTCGCGGCAGGCCGAGCCGCGAAAGCCTCCAATCTTTTATGTCGGTGTATTTATTATCGAGACTAGTAAAATCACAAACGTACTCTGTGGCATTTCTCTTTCTATGATGACAGCATTATAATGACAACCACTAAAAAACTGACAGGCCAATATTGTCTGTGGAAGGCTCCCTTTTCGGATTCAACAAACGCGGGAAAAAGGTGAAAAGTGCGTAGTAGTGAAAACTAATACAAGAATAAATAAGGAAAGACTCCAGGACGAAAGTTAAGTACTTAGTTAATCACTTTACATATAATTCTTAATACATAACATGTAATTAACTCTGATTTCTTGAATTTATACATGTCGACCACGCGGTCTAATTGAGACACTTTGATGCTTACATACTTCCATTGAACTGTACTAATTATGTATCAGAACACACGAATCATTATTCACACAAGGCTACTTACTAAACTAGCAACTAGTTTAATTGCTTATATACGGGATTATTTGGGATAAGGCATGATTTCATTAATAACCTGACACTTGGTCACATGGTGTAGAGGATGATCTCATTACACTCATTACTACTAAATCAGCGTCGTACAAACGACTACATAACTTACACGCCGTCCACACCTAATCCTTGTACATTGGTCACAATTTATATTACCCTCAGCTAGGTAGCAGGAGAGCGATCGAGGGAGCAAGGGGAGACGCATATGTGACCGAGTCTCCAATGTTTCTGCGAGTACACCATGCGCAGCGTACTTAAGTCCTTTCAGAGGACACTTACTTAAGTCCTTTCAGAGGACACTTACTTAAGTCCTTTCAGAGGACACTTACTAAGCACGAGCTGGGAGGTACCGGGGTACATGTCGGATCATGGTATGGCCGGTACCGGTGTGCCCCTCGTTGCGCCAAGGTATGTTCGGGAATAGGCGTTGAATCGTGACCCACTGTAAACCCTTATTTATTATTAAGCACGAGCTGGGAGGTACCGGGGTACATGTCGGATCATGGTATGGCCGGTACCGGTGTGCCCCTCGTTGCGCCAAGGTATGTTCGGGAATAGGCGTTGAATCGTGACCCACTGTAAACCCTTATTTATTATTAAGCACGAGCTGGGAGGTACCGGGACACATGTCGGGTCATGGTGTGGCCGGTACCGGTGTGCCCCTCGTTGCGCCAAGGTATGTTCGGGAATAGGCGTTGAATCGTGACCCACTGTAAACCCTTATTTATTATTAAGCACGAGCTGGGAGGTACCGGGGTACATGTCGGATCATGGTATGGCCGGTACCGGTGTGCCCCTCGTTGCGCCAAGGTATGTTCGGGAATAGGCGTTGAATCGTGACCCACTGTAAACCCTTATTTATTATTAAGCACGAGCTGGGAGGTACCGGGGTACATGTCGGATCATGGTATGGCCGGTACCGGTGTGCCCCTCGTTGCGCCAAGGTATGTTTCGGGAATAGGCGTTGAATCGTGACCCACTGTAAAACCTTATTAATATCAACTGCGGTTCTCTTCAACGGCGGCATCAGGCTTCAGCAACGGCATCGGGTTCATAGGGACGTTCAACTAAGACCAACTTACTTTAAGCTCTGCATCTACGGCATCGGGTTCATCTGCATAGGTTCTATTCATCAGCGAGGACACCGGTTGACGATGGGCTTCCAGAGGCAGCACTACACCTTTATCTTATCCTTTCTCTCTCCTCACTAAACACTAGCCCAACATACACTGATACACAACGCCATCATACTACAATTTACATTCAACACAACACCATATGCGAGTATAAAGAAATATAGATTAATTCAGTAACCTTCATGTGTGTTAACTATGTACTTAAGAGGGAAGAGTTGTACCCACTTCCCAGACCGCCATGGCACCGGCAAGGTGTCATGGCTGTGAACTATTTTTATAGGTGTGACAACAAAGGAAGAGAAAGTGACCAACACACCATGTACACTAAAGCGAAGCAGATACACAAACTCAGAGTCGGTATGTGCTGAGGGCAGGTGAACACAGGCACAAAGGAACTTAATCGGGTATGTAATCTCTACATACCTACATTCGGAAAATGACCAGAAGTCTGCTGAGTTACACTATTGCTTAATTGACAATGCTTATTGTCATCATTACTTGAATCATTAATTTAACTTAATCTTTGTACATTATACAACTTTAACTTTAATTAACTTAACCCCATAAAGACTTCACGGTAACAGACATTTTCCGATAATTTAATCAAAAATAATTTCATAAAGTGTTTTCGTCTACGATTATGAATTATGATAAACTAAAACTTTTAAAATGTATGTAGAATTGTCATATTGATAATTTATGTACAAATCAAAACCTCATTTGTGACTCCAAATGACTTAAGTCGTGTTCATGTCCCGTCTCTAAAACCATAGACAAAATCTCTGTGACGTCTGTTGATATTGTAGGTTATGTGACGATTTTATCGAGTTTTTTTTTTTGCATTTTCCTCTTAAAATAATATACAATAATTTTGGATACATATCGTAAAGAATATTATGTTTAGTGAGTGTAAATGAGCGTCTATGTATTATGAATGTGTAATTAAGGTTAAAACTGGAAAATTCTGCCGTGAATTGTTTGTTTCCTTTTTGATCAATAGATTATGAACGATTATTTATAATTTTATATTCATTCACCAACGAATGCTTGCAATTATATATATTATTTCGATGATATTCACAAACTTTCGCATTTAATTATAAATTTATTAATAATAATACTAATTAGTAGGAAGAGTACAAAATTCAACTTGTATAGAAACAGTTATGTTTATCTAGCAATAATAAAGAGGATGATATATAAATTTGTGTTATTTACCTGTCCTTGAACAATATGGCCGAGAAGTCAGAGGAGAAAACATAATTCACGTTTCTTATTAACAAAGTCACTTATTAAATTACACTATGTAGAATGATTTACACTGCTTTACAGTAATTAATTGTTAAAACTTTGATGCATCACTTGCTCGCCATAAATGAATAATTACTTAATTTTTTTTCATCTTCTGGTGGGCAAAGAAATTAAGCTATGCAGCCTTAGCTGTCAATATCAATAAAAATTATAAAAAAAATATCATAATTAATACATCCCTATTGTATATTTATTGCAAAAATAAACATTTAATTAAGTAATTATTTTTTTATAAACTATTTATTCAGATTATATAGTTTAATCTATATTTGTAACAAACAGTATAATAACACTGTTTTTTTATTCTTCAGTTGGGCAAAGAAATTAACCTCTGCAGCCTCAGCTGTCAATAAGAATCATAAAAAAAAAATCTTATTAAATATCAACACCCTCTTATTTATTTTTTACAAAAATAAAAATTTATTTCTTTATTTTTTTATAAACTATTTATTCAGACTTTATAGTTTAATTAATCTATATTTGTAAAAAAAGAAAAAAAAACTTATTTTAAAATTAGAATACTTTTTTTTAAATATGATTCTAACTTTGATTTAACCTGGTAGGTATTAGGTACGCATTAATTTATAAGATACTTTTCAAACATTACAATACACACAAATACATACAAAATATTTGATTATAAATGGATTAATTAATCCTTACTATAATATTATAAATGTGAATGTGAGTTTGTTTGTTTGTTACGCTTTCACGCAAAAACTACTGAACTGATCATCATGAAATTTTGCATACTCGTTCTCTGGGACACCAGAAAGGACATAGGGTACCTTTCATCCAAAACGCGGACGAAGTCGCGGGCACCAGCTAGTATATTTCTTCTGTGCGTGTATATGTCACTGAACTCCTAAAAGGCTGGACCGATTTTAATTCTGCCTTCACTTATGGATAGTAGAGGGATAATTAGTAATGGTTTGTATGTAAAAAAAAATTGGTCGCGGGCGAACTCGCGGGCACCCACTAGTAGATTTATATAATTTGATTTGATAACGAATATTTTGTTCTTCGATGAGTTTTTTAAAGCTGATAACAGCAGTAAATAGATATACTTATATCAAATTTCTCAGCTTGGCACGTTTATTTCCGTCATAAGTAAATAAATATTGAGGTAATTTGATACCTAACCTTCGAAAGTAATTCAAACACAATATTTATAGATCTGTGAAAGAAATCACTTTCTTTGTTGTCCTAAAAATATTTGTCTCACTTTTGTGCCGTTATTTTAAATTTTACGCACAACTGTCTATTAAGCCTTGAAATTAAAATGTAATGGACGAGGTTATAAATAATAAATTAATAGATGGCCACAAAACAGTCTTTCCGCTATGTTCGCGACTCTAGCACTTCTTTTTGTGGTATCAAAAACGGTTGCTCACGAACAGGCTCTACTAAGCACGGTATCACCATTGAACACTTTGCCTTCACCATTCTTGGACCTGTTTACAAGTGCATCAAATTATTATCCAAGTCCTATACGAAAAACTGGAGACTCCGAATATCATGTATCATATCCGAAGGTTGATACACTAGCATCATTTGCAAGTATAATCGGTAGTGCTGCAAAAATTATGATATCTGCTGCAATTTTGGTCTTTCTAAAAATATTAGGCGCCAAGCTAATGTTGCTTCCGCTTATTTTCATAATGACTGCTAAGATGGGTTTGAAGGTTATTCTCCTCTGGCCGATGATAAGTAAAATAATTAAATTTATAAAAATGAAAAAGCAAAAAGTGAACAAATCAAGGACAATTGTTGATTGTTCGCATAGGATAGCATGCGTAATTCAAAGATCAATGGAAAAAGGATGGAGTAGCAACTTGGGTGCGGCAGCCACTTTTTCAATTATCGACGACATCTATGAAGACAGTTCGTTTGCCAAAATTCTTCTGAACATTTTTTCCGGTGACGAAGTTGCACAATGTATGTCAAGGGAATGCAGTTCAGGTATTGATATAAGTTGACATATTATTTCCGAGAAAGAGAGAAATATTGTATATAATACGTGAATTTTTCATAAAGACATGCGTCATTGAAAAACATTAACCCAGATTCAAACTAATACAACAATGAAATGCACACTTGCATTTTTAACACGACGATTATTTTATAAATAGCAGTTTTGTGTGAACAGTATTCACATATCCATCAAACATGGCGCAGACGTTTTGTAGTCTTGTGTTTATTTTCGCGTCGGTTTTCTCTGAAATAATTTTATGTAATACGGAACAGCCGCTTTTGTATTTGCCACCTCTGGAAGTGAGATCGATGAAAATGAACAAGCCTTCAAGTGTCTCGGACCCTGTCGTGCAGTTTCATCAAGTAAACGAGGAACCAAATGCAATGGCGCAACAGATTCAGCCCGTTCTCCACACGACACAACCTACGCCGTCTCCGAATATTGTCACATCGGTCCAGCCTGATCATCACCAAGAAGGGAATATAACCTTCCAAGATTTCCTTGAAGCTCTACACGAGTTAACTCAACACAAAGAAGACCACAATGACATCAATCGTGCTGCAATCGCTGGAAATGAATATGAATATTCCTCTCAGTATCCGTATGGATTACCTCATCCTACACCGTATGATTACCCTCAAAGGCCGCTTTACGGGCCTTGGGCACCTCCGCTGTACCAGAATTATCCGTCTACACACGGATCACCGACCACGACAATTCATCATGCTGATCCTTCAAAGAACCTGTTGAAACCTGATGCAAAAAGTATAGCAAAACCAGCAACAGCCAAATTGAACTCTAAACTTGGTGGTTTGATTGGCATAGTGGTATCTTTACTCTCAGGATTGTCACAGGAGAACCTCCATTTGAAAAAAATTAAGGATTTCTTTATTGATGGCATATTAGCACCAATTTTTGGTATCAGAGGTACCGTAAAACCATTGATCGCCAAGTTATTGATACCCCTGGGAAGCTTATTATTAATAAACTTGGAGTTTTTAATCACGATATGGTGGTTATGGGAAGATTGTCCACAGCCTCCTGAAACGACGCCAGCGCCGCCTGCGTATCCTTATCCGAAGCCTAATAACTACAATTCGTATAGATAAGCATGTTGATTGTAAACATCCCAGTTGAAGTTTAGAACTGTTGTGAATGTAGAGATTACAAAGAGTCTTGTGTAGGAGTTTCAAGCTATAAATATTATATATTAAAATAACCATTATAATTTTAAGTATTTCTCTATGTATTTTTATTCTCAAATTATAAGAATAGGTATTGTGTTTTAGTAATTTGAATAAAAGTATAGTTTAAGAAAAATTGTACTCGTATTATCAGATAATAAATTGAATTTTTTTTTAGTTCCCTGTTTATTTATTTAAATTGAATTACGTTCGTAAAAAAGAATTTAAATGTTATTAATACTGAGTGTTTTTTTAACAATTTCTATTTATGTTAAGTATACCTAATTCACGAAATAAATTTAAAAAATATATTTGAATGTTTAATTTTTTTAGAATTAAAAATAGTAGGTAAATAATATAAAATTATAAAACTTATTTCCGTCGTTTTTCGGGTTTCGTTGATATTTAAGCTAATATTGCAATTAGTTAAGATTTGCTGCTGAAACGGAGCAAAAGTGAGTCTTGAAAGTTGACACCCTAACACAGAGACGGGCATAAAGAGGTCGAGTAATGTGATTAGGTAGCAGGTGTCTGCATTTGTTACCCAAGCGTGTGTCTCTCGTCCTATTAGGTACCCCTAATTGGGTAAGGACTCGATGCTATTGCCGAGATGTGTCCTTATTACAACCAAAATTGAACAGTAATACGGATTCTATTGTGTTTTATTTGACATCAATTTATTATACTTACAACTCGATTTTCTGATTGTGAATTTATTGCGCAACGTAGATACTTAAGTAGGCAAATATTTTAAAAAAATGTAGCAGCCGACCTTCTCAGCCCTATTTGTAATATTATTTTTTCTTCTTTAAGTATATCAAAGTATATAAATGTAGTATTTATATAAAAAATAAAAACATTTTTTTTGGTTGTCGTCTATTTATACAGTCAAATCTCCGAGACGGCTGGACGGATTTTGATGGGATTTTCACTGGCAGATAGCAGATACATTCGAGGCTATTTTTGTTTTCGCTCGAAGTCTATTATTATAATATTGGTGCCTAAATCTCATTTGAAATTTAGACCTAATAATCATCAAAGCGTTTTCGGTTCAATGTAGGCAAAGAAAGTGGTGGCTTAAAGCTTGTTAAATATAATTAAATATGATCGCAAACTTAAATTAAGCTGTTACAAATTCTCGTCCATTATTTTAAATTCAATTACTTACACAAATGGAATTAAATTCTGAAAACATTAATTTGTATCGTTTATTTTAACGTGAAGTAATAACAACTTAATAAAACTTGTTAAATTAAACCTTTTATAAAAAGAATTACCTATACCTACCATCGAAATAATATATCTCTGCGAGCATACCTACTTATAAGAGGTAAAAGTTTGTATGTACGAGTAGCAGCTAATCTTTGAAATTACTCAACCTGTCATCATGAAATTTTGTATAAACGTTGGTAGGGATACAGGAAAGGATATGGAGGCCTTTTGGTAGGGGAGCCCACGATGCTAAATGTGGAGTCACTCGAGCGTCGTGGGGACCTATTGGATTTTGAAGATTAGATGGTAGGAAGAAAAAAAGGTTATATGATGTTTTTCTTTTTAGCGGTGGGGTGAGCGTCTACAGGCGTTCAAAATTTTGTAGGCGCTGTGTTTACAAAAATCCTGAATATATTCGTCATATTAAGAATCAGCACGATCAGGAATTCAGGCTGAACCGTCTGTATTAAAATCTGACGCGCTCGATTATTACAAAATGGCAATAGTCAAAAATCTTTTTTGCATTTTAAAAAATCTGCTACGAGCTTGCGTTACATCCGAATCGTCTGAATTTTAAATGGGAGCTTAGTTTAGCTTCACTTAACATCCCCTCTGAAAATCTGACGCGCTCGAGTTGTATTTAAAATTTTACCCCAACCTCCACCAACTCCTCCAACCAAACCGGCAGATTAATACGTCATATCCGTTATAGTGGTAATATAAATATACATTGGCAATATCTGACGCGCTCGAGTAAATCCCAAAATCCCCTCTTTGGCTCCCCTAGCATTTCATATCCTTTCTTGTATCCCTCGCCTGCACTAAAGTAGTCAAAATCAAAAATCAAAATATTTATTTTATCAATTCATAGGTTTCTACAAGAAACTCTTACGTCATTATAAATTTAAATTTACCAGAGTTTCGGAAAAAAGCCAAGATGACGATCCTGAGAAGAAACCCCGAAAGAAACTCAGGATACTATTCTTTTTGTCATCATTAAAATATAAAATAGCACAATTCACTTAATATTAGTTATATAAAAGAAAGAGTCAGTTTCTCATTAATATTATTAGTCTACATTTTAGATGAACAATTGGGTCACGGCTATTGATCACATGATTCCTATACTTACGTGCGTTTGTACAAAATACACTCGTTTTCAATGATTACATGCGCTTGCATATTTTAGTAGGTTAAGGCAAATCCGTTTGAATTGCAAGCAAATTTACCTAACAAATAATATTAACCTGGTTATTTAGTTTTCACAGTTGCAACTTCGCATGGGAAATTTAAAAAGTTTATCGTGTTAAATCGTGAGTGGTTAACACGTTTACGTATCAGTTCGTTAGCCGTTGACTTCCGAGGGAGCATCCACAGCTCACTGTTATATCTAATTGCGCTACGAACACCACTGGCCCTGTTCTCCTTAACTTTTATTCTAATTTTCAATGCTGTTAGTTACTATGTTTTTGTTATCAATACTAATAATAAATCTGTAAGGGTTGGTTATGAGTAAGTTACTTTGTTTTCAGAGATATCGTGTTTATAAGCTCTATACATGATACTAAAACTAAATTGATCATTTTTAGAATTTTTTTCTGAATGTATGTATGTATGTATGTATGTATGTATGTATGTATGTATGTATGTATGTATGTATGTATGTATGTATGTATGTATGTATGTATGTATGTATGTATGTATGTATGTATGTATGTATGTATGTATGTATGTATGTATGTATGTATGTATGTATAAACAGATAGTTTTAAAATATAAAAGAATGTGGTGTTATAACTAACATATTTATAAGTCGAGAACGGGTGGACCGGTTTTTATATTTGACTGGCTGTTGCAACCCCTGAAAATTTTATAACAGCAAAGATGTCAGGCGTTACATTGCTATACACATTTAGTCAGGCGCTACACATCCCTTACTTTTAACACGGTCGAAGTCGGGAGCACCAGCTAGTTTAAATATAAAACAAATAGAAATAACAACACAAATATAGTTTATTTTACGCGTTTGGTTCAGTTTGATTAGTGAGTAGAATCACTTTCGGTGTCCTAGAACGGTTTTCATTTTAGCGCCGCATGTCGCCGTGGATGCGTATTATCTTTAACATATGTTGAATAATACATAACCAGTTTGCATGTCAAGTGGAACTGTGATGGGATGTCCTCATGCGTACCGAAGAGGAAGTTGGAGGGAATTGGTGATAACGTACTACGTGCTTTGACATGACTTGATATTATATAAAATACTTATATATAATTTATTTTATACTAGCGGGCCGCCCCCAGCTTCGCACGGATTTTTTTTTGCAAATTATATAAGTAAAGAAACCTTTCTCCTGTAACGCTCTTTCTATCAGTGAAAACCACATGAAAGATCTAAGCGTACATATACGGAGGGACAGACGGTTTGATAACTTTGTTTTATACTATGTAAAGATTCAAAACTTGTCATTCTTCTGAGTATTGAATACTCTGAAAAGATAAGAGAAAAAAAAAATGTTTATGCATCATCGAAATAATCTATGCTAATATATAAAGCTGAAGAGTTTGTTTGTTTGGTTGTACGCGCTAATCTCAGGAACTACTGGTTCGAATTGAAATTTTTTTTTGTGTTGCATAGTCCATTTATCGGGGAAGGCTATAGGCTATAGAGAACGCCGACGAAGTCGCGGGCACCAGCTAGTATAATACATCTTTGCCGGACGGACCGATTTCTATCTGGTTTTTGGTTCTAAGCTATAACATATGAAAATCTGTTCGGCGTTTGAAAATCATCATTCCATTTTCTAGTGTACGATGGGATTTCAATAACGTCAAGAGGTTCGATTGATAGAAAATACTTACTGTTGCTTTAATGGTAAGTATTTCCATGACATGGGAACCTTGACCTCATGCTGCAGCATCAAGTAATCTGCGAGTTCGATATCTAGACTAACACCTAGAACTAGACTACGTATACGTAGTACCTATAGACTAGCATAGTGGCCTATAACCTATACCTGCTTCACTGAGAGTGCTGTGGCCACCAATAAGACGTAATATAGGATACTAGATGGGGGGTTTCTTCAGTGAAGAAAATTACCACCATTTAGGCAATAAAAGACAGAAAAAAACAAAAATTATTTTAAGTTTGAAAATAGAACCCTCCAATGGGTGTAAACACGTATGTATTGATGTAAAGCATGTATAGAAATAACACAAAGCGGTTTTAGATCTCATTGAAAATACTTCAATCATTCATAATAAGACTTGATATTGTTATTGCAAACAGGCAAAGCTATGTAATGACTGTAATGCGGATGAAAAACACTGTAAACTGTAAATTGCATTACTTATTGATACGGGAGCGGGACAAATAGCGCTCTATTGCTAAACAGAAAAGGAATGATCCACTTAATATTAGCAATAAACGCAGCTGAGGTATTGAATGGTTAGGCCTAATGGGGAGGCTGAATGTTTGTATCGGTGTGCCGTGAAAACAGAGACGGTCCCGACGGCGCAGCAGATCGACTCTTTGGGCAGTAAAGGCAGATACGGTCCGTACAGAGGCGACGCAAAGTCGATACGCGCACCAGCCTGAAGTTGTCGCGGGCCGGCGCACTTTAAGCCACCCTCTCCTGCTTGAGGACAGAGCACCGCGCCGTCGCGACGTACGTCACCTTGTGCACCCGAAAGCACAAAACTATAACATCGCAAAATCACGGGTTTTGTACATATTAGTTATAGTGACTGTTAATTTGCCTACAGTGAACAGAGAGGTTTGTGAAATAAATGCAACAAAGATTCGAGTGTCCGATTGTAGGCTGGTGAAAACAAACACATCACAAAGTGTGAACGCGCAGGCGCCCTTCGTGTGAACACGATGAGAGCGGCCATCTTGGCCGAGGACGCACTTTCGCCTCGCCCTAGTCCCAGTGTTTGAGTCGAAACCTTGAAACAGATTGATGGAGACGATGTGTCGCGCGATAGTGTTGGCGGTGCGTGCTCTCTGAGCCTGCACCGCGGCGGTATCGATCGGGCCGTGGAAATGGCGCCCGCGGTGTGAATGCGGACATCGGAACCGCTCTGCAGCCCCCGCAACTCAGCGGTGCGTTTGGCTAGTGATAGTGTCGGAGTGTTAGCGAGGCATGTGAGACAGCGTGCCAGCGTGGTTGGGAGGGCGCGCGGGCGGCGGCGGGCCTGGCTGACCGCGCGCCATGGGAGAAGAGTATGCGCGATCCCCATGCGAGCGTTTTCCGGCGGCGGGCGCGTTCAGCGTTGCGCCGCCGGAGCGGCTCAGCCCGCCGCCGCCCGCTCCGCTTCCGGACCGTTTTTCGGCGTCTCCGCGGCGGGTCCGCCGGTGTGCGGAAGCGGAACGCGCAAGGCGGCCGCGTTACGTACCGCCGGCGGCTCACGTGCCGGTAGAACGGTACGTGCCGAGACCGCCGGCACCCTTGCGACCGCCGCCACCAGTATACTGCGGCTTAGCGTGCCGAGCGCCGCCTCCAGGGCCGCGCAAGTGCTGCGGCCCAGCGTGCCGAGAAGACATCGCTGGATCGCCGCCTCCCACGCGCTACGTAGAGTACGTGGGAGCGGCTGCCGCGAGGAGATTAGCGTGCACTCCACCGCCGCCACCCCTGCCGGCACTTCAGCTGCCCTGCGAGCCACAGGAGAGACCGTGTTGCGTGCAAGCTCGCAGAAGGCCGCAACCGCCGCATGATTGGTAAGTTTCAATCAATCAACATTAGCGTTTATATAAACAGCTACCTACACGAACTTGCATTTGTTGACATTATCTTTGATGACGTATTTCTCAGACTTTAATGATTTTAATGACGTATGACATCTTTATTTGTACTCATACAATTGCCCTTGATAACCTTATTAATATAAATTCAAAATTTTACGAGGATGTATTGATGTTTATCTCTTCTACGCAACTTCTACGTAAAAATTACTCAATCGATCATGACGAAATTTTACAGTGATAAGTTTACATAAGAAAAAGATAGGCGTGTACGAGTATTATAAAGATATGCGGACGAAGTCGCGGACTATAAAGGTAACAAATTGATAAAATTTATAGCACAAAGCATGTCGCTTTATTTTTTTAGACATCCATTTTCATTTATGGATTACTAGCTGTTCCAGCAACTTCGTACGCGCATAGTTCGATTTTTGAAAATCCGATAGGATTTTCCCAGGATAAAAGTATCCTATATGTTAATCCAGGTTATAATAAAGTATCTGTATGACACATTTAGTCCAAATCCTTTAAGCTGATTTTGACCATACAAACAAACTTTCGCATTTATAAATATTATTTATATCAGGATTAAAAGAACTTTCATTATGTGTGTAACAAGTGAAATGATAAGATTGTAATGTAAAATTTATAGATTAGCGTTATGATTTCGATACACAGTTCCCACTAAATACTGATATTATGATTTACTAAACAGTGAAAAACAAACATGCTAGATTTGCTAGAAACTGGTGCAAGATTTTTTTATGTGATTGTCACTTTCATTGGAAGAATTGGTTTCGGAAGATTTACGCCTAACTATACCTACTTTAAATTTAAATACTTACTACTTTCCATATCCATATCAGAACCAACTTTGAAAAGTTCATTTCCAATATTGACCCTGCCAGGAATTTAACCCGGGACTCCTGAGGTTGAGCGTTAAGGCAAGCATCCTGACCACTCATCCAAAGGGCTCGTCAAACAACATAATTATAATATTGTAAATGTGATTCACAAATGACCTGATATAATCGCCCGTTCTAACTATCCCAATACTTTTCCACATAACCTTTCAAAAATTCAAAAAAATATACAGTCAGTATTGAGTACGTCCAAATATCCTAAATATTTGTATCAAATGTGTTTTACAATGTGCTTTCCTTTCATGATTTCACGTTACCAATATATAGACTTATACTCGTACCTCTAACCGTAGCACACGAGGATTTTGCGTAAGGGGTGTTTAAAGGGTTTTTAATGATTTACGATGACACCACAGGCTGAGCTTGTTATAATTGGTTAATATTTCGTGGATAGAATTGATAACGCGTGATTGATGACGGTTTCGTTAACGATCGGCGTTGCCTCGTGGAACGTTTCACATCAAAAACAAACTGATTAGTCTTTCGTTACGAGTATTCACCAACACAGAGTTTAGCGTAATCATCACTTTTCCCATACGTTTCATTTAGATTTATTACGATTACTAACTATAGCTTATGAGTTATATGTATTTTGTTGTAGGGGCTGTTTAAAATTGCTTTTATTACTATTACTGCACTGTTACTTCATGTCTATATTTTACATATTATAAATTAAAAACGCTGTCCACTTCTGCCTGTTTCTTTGCTAACATTTTCTAAACCATCCAACGGATTTGGATACAGTATTTACTAATGGAAAGAGCGATAAACACAAATTTTTTGTATACTAAAAAAAAAGTGCGAAGTTGGGGTGAGTTGCTCGTGATAGTTGAAATAAATGTAAAAGTTTGTAAATACGAGTATGTGAATGTTTGTAGCACAATGAAATATAAACTAACTGTAAGTTTGAAACATCGTAAGACTTGGATAGTTTTGGATTTATTAGTTTTTTAACGTGTCAGTCTTTCCTTGGGATAACTTGGGATCCTTGGGATAAATTTAATTCTGAACTAAATCAGTAGACGACGCTATTAAAAGCTATAATTTATATTATGTTGTATCAGATATAAATGTGAATAATAAAAGCATATATTAATGTTATTTACAACACTAATTGTCATATAGGAAACAAACATAAGTACAAGATGCCATCGGCCAATGTAGCAATAACAAAACAATAAATTACATAATTTCTCAGTAAAGTAATCATCATCATCAATACTATTAATACGTCTGTAAGGGTCGGTCATGGAGTAAGTTACTTTGTTTTCAGAGATATCGTGTTTATAGGCTCTATACATGATACTGAATCTAAATTGACCATTTTTACAATTTTTTACTGTATGTTCCTTCATAACTCTTAAACGAATTAACTGATTTTCATGAAACTTGGTAGATAAAAATTTAGACGTACAGGACACAGGATAGGCTACTTTTTTCTTATTCAACGCGGACGAAGTCGCGGGCGCCAGCTGTACGAGATATAATAACATCTCGCTACAAGCAATTCATACAACTTTTTCTTAAATATTTATACTGTTAGTATTTTCAAAATATTGACAATTTGACTACACAAAATACACTATTATTAATTGTTATTAAGTAACGCGTAACAGATGAACAGATTTGGATGAAACTTGGTACACCGATATTTCATGCCTTAAATTAAAAAATAGGTCACAATTAATTAAAACATTGCTTGAATAAATATTATTTTCATCCCGACAATTTCAATAATGAACGTCTTAATTACTAAAATCGTCGCTAGATGGCGAATGCAATCGACAGTGAATAATCGAATGAACACTTGACTATTCTTTACTATGATACTATCTACTATAATGAAGCGATCTAGATATTAGTTTTTGATAGACTAGGGTAGTATACAGACAATTTGATTGATAGGTCCGTTTATAGTTGGTAATTAGTAGGTTGGTAATAGTTGGAAACTATAATAAATATATCATATTTCTGTCATAATGTCTCTCTGCATTACATACGCATCATTTATATACGAGTACACAAAATAACAAATATACGTTAAATTTATTATACATTAGATACTTTTAAGATAAAAGAATTTCATTGTTTTTTTACTTTTTACTTCTAACGTTTATAATAGTAGGTATATATTTTTCCACTGTTGTTTTTTCTCCCATTAAATCATCATCATCATCATCATCTCAGCCGCAGGACGTCCACTGCTGGACATAGACCTCCCCCAAAATTTTCCAATTGGACCGGTCAGAAGCAGCCTGGATCCACCGTTGACCCGCGGCCTTTATTAGGTCGTCTGTCCACCTTGTGGGTGGACGTCCTGCGCTGCGCTTGCTGGTCCGTGGCCTCCACTCGAGAACCTTCCGGCTCCAGCGGCCGTCGGCTCTCCGTACTATATGCCCTGCCCACTGCCACTTCAACTTACTGATCCGCTGGCTTATGTCGGTAACTTTCGTACGTCTACGGATCTCCTCATTTCTGATTCGATCTCGTAGTGTAACCCCGAGCATAGCCCTTTCCATAGCTCGTTGAGCGACTTTGAGCTTCCTTACGAGGCCTATAGTAAGACACCACGTTTCAGCGCCATATGTCATCACTGGCAACACACATTGGTTAAAGACTTTTGTCTTGAGACACTGAGGGATTTTGGACGAGAAGATGTCTCGGAGCTTCCCGAACGCTGCCCATCCGAGCTGGATTCGACGATTGACCTCCCTCTCGAAGTTGGCTCTACCTAACTGGACTATTTGTCCCAGGTATATGTACTCGTCAACAACTTCGAGAGTTGAGTTCCCAACTGTTACTGGGGTAGGCACAACATGGACATTTGACATAACTTTCGTCTTGTCCATATTCATTTTAAGGCCTACCCTTTGAGAAACTCGGTTGAGGTCTTCAAGCATCGTGCCGAGGTCTCTCATCGACCCCGCCAAGATCACAATATCGTCGGCAAACCGAAGATGAGTGATATACTCGCCGTTAACATTGATGCCAAGTCCTTGCCATTCCAGGAGCTTAAATGCATTTTCCAAAGCGGCAGTGAACAGTTTCGGAGAAATAACATCTCCCTGCCTCACACCTCTTCGCAATGGAATGGACTGTGTGCTGTGCTCCTGTACTCGAACCGACATGGTGGCTTTATTGTATAAACACTTCAATACCTCGATATACCGATGATCAATGCGACATCGCTGGAGGGCCTCGAGCACTGCCCATGTCTCGATCGAATCGAAGGCCTTCTCATAGTCCACAAACGCCAGACATAGTGGAAGGTTATACTCTTCGGTCTTCTGTATAACTTGGCGTAACGTATGGATGTGGTCTATGGTACTATAACCTTTGCGAAAACCGGCTTGTTCGGGAGGCTGGAAGTCATCAAATCTGCGTTCTAGACGATTTGCAATAACCCTTGAAAACAGTTTGTAAACATGGCTCAGAAGCGTGATGGGTCTGTAATTCTTCAATAGAGTTTTATCACCCTTTTTGAAGAACAGCACCACCACGCCCCTGTTCCATGCTTCTGGCGTTATACCGCCGAGTAGGACGGAATTAAAGAGCCGCTGAAGGACTTTAAGTATCGGTTTTCCACCCGCTTTCAGAAGCTCCGATGTGATTCCGTCATCACCGGGTGCCTTGTTGTTCCTCAGCTGTTTCAGAGCCATTGCTATCTCATACAGACTGATGTCCGGGATATCCTCGGTGTAGTGTCGGGTTAATTTGGCTCTAGGGTCTTTGGCCGAACTTTCAACAGATTTCGTAATTGAAGTATACAACTGTCCATAGAACTTCTCGACCTCCTTTAGCATGTCCGCTCTAGATGACGTTACACTGCCGTCTTCTCTTTTCAGCTTCGTTAACTGGCTTTGCCCAATAGATTTGTCTCTTGCGAAGATTTTGGAGCCTTTATTTCGCTCGATCGTACTTTTAATACTGTCAGTATTAAAAGCACGAATATCCTGTCGCAAGGACTTCCATATTCGTCTATTGAGCTGCCTATATGTATCTGCGTCATTGGAAGATTGCAGTCTCAGGGAGCGTCGTTCAGCCATGAGTTTTAAGGTTTGGTCAGAGAGCTTTTGTGGTCTATTCTGTCGGATAGGTTTGAAGAACTTCGAACCCACCGACTGGACAGTGTCTACTAATCTGTTATTAATCTCGTCCACCGAAGCGTCGGTTTCCAGGCAATCGAAGCGGTTGGACAACTCGAGTTGGAAGCTGTCGAGATTGTGGAAATGAGCCAGTGTGGGTCGGAGCGTAGATTCAACAAGCGGCGCCTCTCCAGTTTGACATTAATATTCAATGTGCCTCTTACTATTCTATGATCGCTGCCGGTTTTTACCCTGTTGATCACGGAGACATCATTAAATATTCGTCTCTTGGTGGTTAGGATGAAGTCTATCTCATTTCTTGAGGAACCATCGGGACTTAACCAGGTCCATTTCCTTTGAGGTGGCTTTTGGAAAAAAGAGTTCATCATAAAGAGTTCCTCCTTTTCCAAGAAGTCCGCCAACCTCTGTCCCCTGGGGTTCCGCTGGCCATATCCAAATTGCCCAACTCTCAGCTCGTCATTTCTTCTCTTGCCCAGCCGCGCATTAAAGTCCCCCATTACAACATTGAAGTGGGTCTTGGAAGTATTAAATACAAAACTAAATTATAAATATCTAAGCATGTCACAAAAGACTAATATTATATATAGTTCACGACCAATTTAATAAAATAAATAAATAGGTCTCAGCAGTCACATGAAAACTGTTGTTATAAGATTGTTGTTGAGTTTCATAAAACAACAAAGTATTTTACGTTCCCAGTTAATAGGTACTCGTTCGTAAAAGCAATTCCATTTATTTTTTGAAGTATCGTCTTAAAACAATTGCCGTTTGTTTTAAGTCTCTTGGATAAATACCAAGAGTTGGAGACGACCCATTTAACGGTTCTTTCCTTTATTGTGCCGCCTTTAATCTAACGATTTTGTTCTACTAATATTATATATACAAGCCGACGCCCGACGGCTATTCCTGCTTTAATGTTGAAGGGTAAAGTTCCGCAAAGTTCACCGTAAGCTGTTTCAATATATTTTGTCGATTTCATATATAAATCAAAATTTTATAGATATTTCTCGAAAAAGAGTACGTTTACACAATGTAATAAACATCATACTATTTCCTTAAAACATAAATAATTATTGTTCCGTAAAATAGGTAGATTGTTGTTCACAGCTGTACACACTCGTTAAAAACATGTTTAATATATAATTCGAAATTAATATTAACTTTCAAGGAATTATCAAAAAACATGATGCAGTAAAGGTGAAGAAAATGGCGTGAAAAAAATGTAAGAATTTTTTTAATATTCATTTGTAGATGTTCGGATCATCTTGAAATAGATCATCTTGAACTGTCGACAGCCGTTTAGATTCTGAATAGAACCTAATTATAAATCCAAAATTCAGCGTTATGCTCAATACCTACTAAATTGCTCAATGCAATTTCATTTTATATCTTACTAGCTGGCGCCCGCGACTTTGTCCACGTTGAAAAAGAAAAACGTAGCCTATCCTGTGTCCTGTACGTCTAAATGTTTATCTACCAAATTTCATGAAAATCAGTGAATTCGTTTAAGAGTTATAGAGGAACATACATACGTACAATACCTACACTTACAGATTTATTATTAATATTGATGATGATTGATATCATGCGTTTTATATCTTACATCATTCATTTTATGACGGTGAACTTGACAACAGTTATCTACTCTGTTTTGTAATCTAAGTAATCTGTAAACGCACGATTTAAGGTCACTTTTCCAAGAAAACCGTTCATGGACGTATTTATTATAGAGTATATCTAACTCAATACCTACTGAAATTAAAGATAAAGCATTGGTAGAAAAAGTGTTTACTAATTAATCATATATATAGGATACATAATAATATTTAGATATATTAGGTATGTATTCTATAAAACTTCTATTTGGTGAGGGCTGTTGATTCGATTGTACTCGTAAACCTTTCTGATAAATAAAGAAAAGCCAACAGCGCCCTTATAAGTTGTTAATTTCTTAATTTTTTTACTCTAAAATTCAAGTTTAGACAATAATAGGACAAGTTTTCAATCTCTATGAAGTTCATTTAAGGGTGCATTTAAGTGAAATTCAAAATTTATAGGATTCTCAATAGAAAAGTGGGATTATTTGAATGACTTATGTAGGATTTTGTGTATTACATTGACATTGATAATAATTGTAGTCTAGACATTGTCCCTTTTTCCAGTAGATCGGCGAATGGTTTGTTTTTTAGGGCCCATAAGCAGTCCTAGCGTTAATGAGTTTGCTATCAATTAAATAAAAAATTGATTAATGAATTGTCTTATAAAACTGTCACTACCTAACAATGAACAATTCTTGTAAACTAGATTAGAAAAGGACATTGTTTAGACGCCCTGGCATTTTTTCTACTGCAGAAAAAGGCATACTTGTATTACCTATCATTAATTTTCAATAGAAAATCTATTGACACATTATTGCCAATACCATTAATTTGACATTTGGTTACTTTGGTTCATAAATGATCCAAGTTGTAAAATTAGGTTTCTTGTATGCGTTCATGCTTACACATAAGATTTGTACTAATTTTGGATTAGCTAGACATTATCGATGACCTTCGATAAATCCTACAATAGAACACGCTATTCGTCAGTATCTCTTGATAAATTATTAGCAATTATGATCTTATTTGGTGTAGCAATAATTATTATTGTAATTGTACTCTAAATTTCTTGCTTGAAATCTACTGTCAAATGAAAATGAGACACAGAAGCGTAAATTACTTTGTGTCCAGAAAAAAAAAATGCCGTATGATAATATATCTAACTACGTTAATCGGAACGCAACGATTTGTTATCTTGCATTCTATCCATTGATAAGAGATACAGGTGTGTCAGTTAACTGGTCGACGTCGCTGTTTATGACAACTTATTTCAATTCATATGGTTAGGTTTAATTTTCGAAAAGTCCGCGATAAATTAATTGTAATTGTATATAATTTTCGTATAAAGAAATCGTTGTTATATAGTGGTTGAAATGACAAAATATTATATTGTGTGTTTTTTAAAATTGAAGCGAGAATTTCGTTGCTGACATGCATAAAAAGTAAGTGGTTATAACATATATCAATCAATACTTTAATTATACTTAGTCTATGGCCATAAATATTGTTGCGACGAGAAAGAACAATATGTTTTTGATTTGGTACCTGTCATGAATATTCAGCGTGTTGGCACACTTTCATTCCCATCTTTGTTTTAAATTCTTGTGATATTAAAATAGAATGGATGGACAAATAGAATCGCAAGGTTTCCTCTTACCTCATTGGCTACGCAACTCAGTATAATAAAATTATTATGTGGCAACTAATATAAGTAGCTACAGTTACTCCTCATAACGTCATCGATCTGCCATAAAATACACTAAATTTTATTTATTACCTAGTATAGATGATTGTTATGTGATCGGTTAGAGATTCTTCGCATCACGTGATATATTTTGAGATATGACAAAGTTATAAAAGGTTTTGTCATAAAAAGGAAAAAAAAAACTTATAAACTCAAAGAAAGTATAAAAAAAGTTAAAGAAAAAACAATCTTCGCTTTTCCTGTACACATTTTCCCCCAGTTAGGATTACCGCAAAGAAAATCGTAAATAAATTAAGTATGTTTGGGATATTTATAGAGCTTTTATTAGGTTATATCAAAAGCTGTTTGAAAGTGGAGGCAAAAGAAATTATCCTAAGTAAAGTATGGTAAGGTGCGTGATTTATTGATAGCGCTCGCGCTCCGAAAAAGTAGAGTCTAAGCAAAACAAGCGAGTAAGTAAGATAAATGAATTACTTGCTTTTGGAGCATATCCATTTTGTTAGAAATACACCTACAGGATATCTTAATAGTAATGTCCGGTGATACTTTGAAAAGATTTCTCTAATGATTTTTTTGGGAAAATAAACGAAAATATATTCAACTAGGTGGTGCCCGCGACTTCGTACGCATTGAAAGATGAAAGGTACCCTATGTCATTTCTGGTGTCCCAGACAACGTGTATGCAGAATTTCATGGGGATAGGTTCAGTAGTTTTTGCGTGAAAGAGTAACAAACATCCATTCGTATTTATAATATTAGTACGGATTAATACGGATTTCTATACTAATATATTATAAAGAGATTTGTATTTTTGTATTTCTGTTTGTAATGAATAAACTCAAAAATTACTGGACCGATTTTAAAAATTTGTACATCTATAGAAAGCTACATTATCAGTGATTAGTACCTACAATCCTTATCCTTACTTATATTATAAATGTTTTTTTTTTGTTTTTTTTTTGTTTGTTTGTTTGTTTGTTTGTTTCTTATGCTTTCACGCAAAAATTACTGAACCGGTCACCATGAAATGCATTCACGTTGTCTGGAACACCAGAAAGGACATAGGGTACCTTTTATCCAGAGCACGGACGAAGTCGCGGGCACAAGCTAGTAATTTATAAAGTTACGCGCACGAAGTCGCGTTTCTTTTTCACTATCAATAGCGACAGGGGGGGTTTTGTTTAGAAACGTTCGCCAGTCAAAAATTTGAATTTGGAACGTACTTTTTTAACATCACGTCAATTTCATAACTGGCCTGTTAACATTCAAATGTTAATGTTCAAAGTGGCCCAAAATAGGGAAAAATTGCACCCAAAATTTGTTTTTCGCTAATATCTCGAAAACTATTGCGAATTTCAAAATGCGGTTTGCGCCATTCGAAAGAGAGGAAAAAAGCAACTTTGATGCGGATTTTGAGGATCACGATTTTCGGATTTCTCGACCCTGAAAACATAAAGTATGCCCTCAAGCGGAATCCTAATAGATTAAGTCAAGGTCGAGTAGTTTATAGACCGTAGGGCCAACAGACTAATAGCCTTTTTTAAGTTATAAAAACATAGTTTTTATAAAATTTAATAAATTTATTATATAATTAATTAATAAATTTATAAAATGATGTGAAAATACATTTATTTCTTGTCGATTTATTGCTTTACTGTAAAATGGAATTGTTTTAATTTAGCCTAGACCCCAAGCCAAGTGGTTCGTTCGGCGATAAACTCCAATTAAAGTTGTAGGCAAGTGTTCGGGTTGCAGCCGATTCTATTCTTCCACTCAAGTGGATTTATATAGGTTTCTGAGTAATTGCTGTTTATCTTGTATGACTATTGGGGCTTTTGGTCTCAATCTTGTTAAATTGGCTTTTTTTATAGAAGTCTATTGAAGAATACTGTATTAATAATAAAATAGATGAATAATGTCTCAATGCATATGGCACAGAGACGTATAATTTCTGTGTCATATGGTTTTTTGTAATTGTGGATTCTAAATCTATTGTAATATTGTCATCGTCTTCGTCAATATTAGGCGACAGACATTAATTTTTTTAAGACAGTTTTTAATTAAATTTCATATATTGATTTGTTTTTAAAATCAATCCTAAGGAAATATAATGATGTCACCATTATGGCATTCTATAATCTTAACCGATAAACAATTTCAATGTAAGCATTTAGATAATTTAATGTAAGATATTTCTATTGAAAATTTATTCAGAAATATACAAATATATCTAAATAATATTATAACTTTTTTACAAAACTATTTATGCTTTTTTGTATGCTTTCCTGTATTTTTTGCATTTAATATATTTATATTAAACAACAAACAATAGGCATATTTTAACGAACACCTGATGGTAGGTGGTTACCGTCACCTATTAAAACAAACTGTTGGTTGTGTTATTATACAGAAATACCTGCATTGATGTACTATGCATCACAGAGCATAATATGATTAAAGATGACGAATGTAATTTGATTATACCTAATTTTAGACTTGTATCTTGCTATTATAGGAAACAAAGACGTGGTGGCTCATGTATACTATTGAAAAATCATTTAAAATTCCGTAACATAAAAGAGATTCGGGATTTGTCCTTGACTAATGTTTTAGAATGTAGTGCTGTAGAAATCATAGATCATAAAATTTTTATAGTATGTATATATAGACCGCCTAATAATAGACATAATTGCCTCGACATATTTTTTGACAAACTTAATGACATCTTAAAAAAAATATGCTACAAAAATTACAAAATAATTATCTGTGGAGATTTCAATATAGACATATTAAAAAGAACAAAGCAAGTATTTGAATTTAGTCAAATATTATTGGCTTTCAATCTAAAATTTGGAATAAATGAACCAACTCGACTGAGTAGTAAAACATGCATAGACAATATTATACATAACGTAAATAAATGCAAGAGCGCTGTAGTTGATTTTGCTCTTTCCGATCACACTGCACAAATCCTGCATTGTCCTGTAAAAAAAAGCTGCTTGATAAGACATTGGTTCACTGAAAAGAGAGATTATTGTTTAGAAAACCAAATTAAATTTAAAGATGCTTTAATCATGATAACATTTAGTGAAGTATATGACACTTCCGATGCTAATGAGGCATTTAATAAATTTCATGATATTTTTAAAACTATATATGATCTATGTTTCCCGACAATTAGAGTACGAATACCAACTATTACTAGACCTAAATGGATATCTCGCGGTATAAAGTTATGTAGCAAACGTAAAAGACAACTTCTATGGAAATATAGAAAAGCTCCCAGCGATAAAAACAAACAAATATTTCGAACTTTTTCAAAAAAACTTAAGCAGATTATAAATTTAACTCAACGCGCACAAAATAATTTCTATATCAAATCGGCCAAAAATAAATCTTTAGCCACATGGAATATAATTAATAACAAAAAAACAAAATGCCCTAATGAAGATATTTTGAAATTAAATATTAATGATAAAATTATAAATAATCCCATCAAAGTTGCAAATGCATTTAATGATTATTTTATAGACGTGGTAAATTCAGATGGTAAAGTTAATGCTGCATACGATATGAATTTCGGTACTGCCTGTTCTATATTCTTAACCCCAACAATCCCAAATGAAATTTCTAAAATAATAACTACTCTTAAAAATACAAATAGCACTGGAAATGATGAAATAAGTGTCAAAATTATTAAACAAATCAATATGTTCATTGCTCCTGTCCTTAGTTATATTGTAAACTTATGTATGGAGTCAGGAGTATTTCCTAATAAATTAAAAATCGCAATGATTAAACCCATTTTCAAAAAAGGAGACAAAAATAACTTAACGAATTATCGTCCAATTGCATTATTATCAGTTTTCTCTAAGATTTTTGAAAAAGTTATCTATACTCGTTTGTATGCTTTTTTTGAAATAAACAATGTTTTGATTAATGAACAAAAAGGATTTAGAAAGAACAGGTCTACTGACATGGCATTATTTGACTTTTTACAAAAAGTAATGGTTAATTTAGATATTGGAAATAAAGCTACCGCGCTTTTTATGGATATGACAAAAGCATTTGATCGGGTAAATCATGAAATCCTACTTAAAAAATTATATCGCCATGGTGTAAGGGGTAATTCATATAATCTCCTTAAATCATACTTAGAAGATAGAAAGCAATTTACTGTAATAAATAGATTAAATTCAAAATTGAATGAAATAAAATATTACTCAGATACAAGATATAATAACTGTGGAGTGCCACAGGGAAGTATACTGGGTCCTCTACTGTTTCTAATTTACATTAATGATTTGCCAAAGAATATCAATCACCCTATGACTCTGTTCGCGGATGACTGCACTGTTCTGTTCTTAAACAAAAACCTAACTAATTTTAATTTTAATTTTTGCACAACATTGGATGGGATAATTCAGTGGTTGGAAAATAACAACCTAAAAATAAATTTCAATAAAACTAAAGCTATGGATTTCAGAATAAGGGGTAACAATGATAAAAACAAAATTCTTTATCGAGGCGAAACTATAGAAAAGACAGAAGAAGTAAAGTTTTTGGGCTTACAAATAGACAGCAGACTTACATGGAAGTCGCATATAGAAAGTGTTTGTAAAAAACTAAACAAATTCTCTTATGCATTAAGCAAATTAAATAAATCCTCAGGAACACCAACTGCACTTATTGCATACTATGGCTATGTGCAGTCAACGCTTATGTATGGTTTGATGTTTTGGGGTAACTCAACTAATAAAAACGATGCTTTTAAAGCTCAGAAAAGGTGCATTAGGGCCATATGTAATCTTGGTCAGCGTGAATCATGCAGGCCATACTTTAAAAACCTAGGCGTCCTAACCCTTGTATCTTTATACATACTAGAAGTTGTAATGTATGTAATAAATAATAAACACTTATATGAAAATAATGCAGTCTCACAGCGAAGAGCACATACCCTCAGTCTAACCAAATCCAAAACTAAATATTTGCATAAGAGTATTTTCTGTCTGGCTCCTAAAATATATAATAAGATACCTGTCTCGATTACAAGCATATCAAATACAAAATTAATAAAGAAAAAACTAAAGGAGTTATTGGTAGGCAAAGCTTATTATGCTCTGGATGAGTTTTTAAAGGACACGTTTTTAGAATAATGTTCTGATGCATTTTAAATTTAACTTTAATGTAATAATGTATAATAATTTTATGTAATAATTTGATTTAACTGAGTTAACATACTTATATTATTTTGCACGCCAAATGTGGTAGTACATGCTGGGACGTTGATTCATCTATGGCATCTGGTTTTTACACCCATGTACATGCAAATAAATGATTTGATTTGATTTGATTTGATTTGATATAATATATATTAATACATACATAGTAACTACACATACGTACCTATATAAACATTTTTTATATAATTTTACATATTAAGGTATTAAAACATAATAGTATCTTTTTGATTATGCGTTTATGATATAAATTATTACTTCACATAAGTAAAATATTCGTGATTGTCAAAAACAAATCAGTATTTAATTAATCATAATTTTGTCCAATTCCTAACTAAGTGTTCATCAGAAATATGTTTGTGAATAAGCGCGACTTCGGGGGCGATCCATTATTTGTTGTGCGAACGTTATGATTAATATTCCTTGTATCTAAATCGCTGGCGCGGCGTCATTCATTATCAGAAAGCGAACTGACAGTCTCGCTTGACACAACCGCAAAATTGCCGGTGCCCCTTTTCCCATTTACTGACGCTGATTTTTCTACTAAATTAATATTATGAAAGGGCATTTTTGAGATGGGAAAAAACTATTAAACTCGCGACCTGTTACCGTAATTGTGTTACCGATTAATTTAAAAAAATAACAATTTTTGAGATGGGGAAGAAACCATTGAACTGACAGCTCTGTATATATATAAGCACTAAGCAGACAACTGCATATGAAAGTAAACTTACTATTATAGATATAATATTTCCTATTAACCGTTTTAAATGTTATTTTTATTACAAACCTAACGAAACACCGATAAAATGATTTTTAAGACTACAATGAGATCAAAGATACAACTTTTCTTAAGCGTAGTCTTTCAACGTGTGACGTTGAATGAACGTTGGACGAGCTCATTGATAGAATGGTAAAAGTGCTTAGGCTCCGACTCAGGGCCTCGGGTTCGATTCCTGGCAGAGAAAACTTTGGAAATGAAATTTATAAAGTTGCCTATGCAACGACAGAATCCCAGTAGATTGAGATCAACATCAAACAAAACTCGATTCTATAATATAATGTATCTTCCCATTCATGCTTTTAAATAATAAAAATCAATACAACCAGCATCAAGACGAAGTAGAGTTCTTCAAATTTAAATATTCAGAACCGAGGCGCCTCGTCTTCGCCAGGGTACAAATGAAGGAAATAGAATACATAGCCTATGTCTATCTGGGATAATGTCCTACCTTGAAAATAGTGAAAGAAATTTTCAAAAGAATTAAAATCATCCCGCGGTTACGATTGTTTAACGTCGTAAGTAGATGTCCTGATTTGAGAACATTTTTGTTATTATCTATGCAATAACAAATTAAATTAAATTAATAAATTAATTAATTAATTTAATAAAGTACACAGAATGCAATTATGTACATGAATACTATAAAATACGTGTATATGATAAAGTGTACATAGCATGATTAACCTAATTTTAACTAAACACTAATGATATTAATAATTTAATTTAATGATTTAATCAATAATTAACAATATATATAATTTAATTTAATTCAATTTTTGTTTTTGTTATTATATCCTGATCCATATTATGTTAATTGATGAAAAGTCTAAAATGCAATGTATACCTATTTAATGTAAATTTAAATTTGAGAAATTCGCATCAGAAGCTCACTCGTAATAATATTAGATAATTCTGTGTTAAACTATTGTAGTAAAAACGGCTAAACCTACTCGTTTATTTGCTGCTTAGAAATATTGTACATACAATTTTGTGCGAGGCGGTGGTCAAATTACATGGACTTTGAGTTTGGTTGAATAAAATTAGATGTCGTGAGCGAAAACCCGGTAAAAAAGTTTAATCAGTGCTCTTTTGGGCGTTGTACTTCAAAGGCAAAGTCAGAAAGGGTTAACCGAGTGGAGGGTGGCGGCGGTTAAACAGGGGTGGGGAGGGGTGGAGGGGTAGCGTCCATTTTACAGATAACAAATGACGGGGACAAGCCAAATTTTCCCCAGATTCATGACAGATGTTAGATAAATTGGACTTTCTGTGCTCTATCAAAC
The DNA here is from genome assembly GCA_945859745.1 of Synanthedon formicaeformis. Classification (NCBI taxonomy): domain Eukaryota; kingdom Metazoa; phylum Arthropoda; class Insecta; order Lepidoptera; family Sesiidae; genus Synanthedon; species Synanthedon formicaeformis. The sequence continues at coordinate 3,328,709 of OX243964.1, forward strand.
AGTGTAAAACGTTTTTGACAAGAGTTATTTTTTAATATTAATAAATTCGTTTTGTATTGATTTGGCCCGTATTTGTTTTTGAACAAAACAAATATTTTGTTTTGTTTGGAACACCATAACGCACAACCAAAATTAATAAGTCTAGAAAGCTAAAATTTGGAACATATGTTTATTTAATAACGTAAACAGACCCCGTGAAATAACATCGTGTATGCTGATGTGTTTCGGAAGCCCAATTCCTTATCTCTTCATAATTTCTTGATTCTTAATTCTACTGTAGTCGGCAGCGCACTTGTAACACTTGTGGCATTGCTTGTGTTATAGGCGACCGTATCCACCTACCATCAAGTGGACCGTCAGCCTGTCTGTCGATCTTAACATAAAAAATAGAAGCCGGCGGTGGATCGTTAGAGGTTAATAAAATGTAGGTATTGTATTTCGCAGTTCGGTTTATCTACTTGCTCCGTCCAATTAACTCTAGGATTACATTAATAGGGTACAACTATCCTACTGTGTTTGTTGTGCCAAGATGTGTCAAGATTCTTCACAATTTCGTTGATTTACGCATGACTTAGCAGCAAACGTCCAAACATCTCCACAAACTTTAACAATTATAAAATTAATCTGCCATTGAAATAGCAAGAATTCAAAGCTACGGTCGCAGATACGCCTCCGAGTTACTTTGAACTCATTATGCGACTTAAAAAAAATCCCGGTGGGAAACTTTGAAGGCAGGTCTGAGTGTAAAAGTCACTTAACTTTATATCTACTTAGTCATTTATATTATTTCGAATTTTAAAGGCTACCGTCCACTAGATGGTAGATGGCTACCGTCGCCCATAACCTAAGCAACGTCACAAGTGTTTCAAGCGCGCTGCCGACTACAGTAGAATTAAGAATAAGGAATCAGGAAGAGATAAGGAAATGAGCTCATGCATCCTTTACTCAATCACTGAAACACAACAGCATCCACGATGTTGTTTCACGGTGGTTTTCTGTAAGAGGGTGGTTTTTGTTTTTGTTGCTTCTGCTAAGATGTGTACGTTATCGATTGAGAGAACCTTGAAATGACCGATCCGAGAGCTTTGACCTGCTATTCCATTATCCCTCCTCCTAGATAACAAGGGAAGGAGGCTGCGGATGATTAATTTACAGAGCTTGTTGAATGCAAATGCTTACGTCTTGTTCTCAACATAATACAGAGGCAATGAATAGAACATCACGTTGCTTTGTGTTTTGAAAAGGTGAATATTTTCGTAATACTTTGAATTCTTTATTTACGGCCCCCGGAGACAGCGGTCGCGTGGATTTTTTCCTACTTTCCTCATTTTCAATTTATTCTACATTTAAAACATTCGGATAAAAGATGGCTTATGTTAATTGGGGACTACATTTTATTTCCAAATTGAAGTAGGAAAGTTTTTTTAAATGTCACTTTATTTGATTACTTTATAATTGTGATATCCGGCACACGGCTACTTCTTCTAATATATATAAAAATGAATAGCTAAATGTGTTGTTAACCATATTCTATAACTATGCGTGCTGACGTGTTTAGGTAAGTGAGTAAGGGATGCCAGGGCCCTTTTTCCTATCCCTTCCCTATCATCAATATAGGTAACTACGAAAGCTTCGAAAGTTACCTGTGTCGCCGAAACTGTCCGCGCCTGTGTTTTTACGCTAACTACTTCTAAACCATCCAACGGATTTTGATTCGATTTTCACTTATAGAACGTTAATGCATTTAAAAAAATGTATCCCAGGCGAACCTGGGAGCGGGTTTCTAGTATATTATAAATTTATAAGCGACGGTAGCCACCTGCCATTAGGTGGATTGTCAGGTCTTACATAAAAAGAGAGAGAGCGCTAAAGGCTAGCATCTTAACCACTCAATGGGCTCATCAAAATGGTCAAAGGTTTTGCTTATGTGTGAATGAGCTTAGATGATTTCGGAATCGTGTTGTATTACGGCTAAAGGCCACAGGAGTATTTAGGACGTATGTTACACTCAAAACGTGACACAATATACTGTCTCAGAGCGGTTGGCTTTGATATTAGGTATTCCCGTGACATTTCGCTTAAGCATTTGTGGCGTTGTTAAGTCAGGCATTTGCGTGCTCTCTCATCTGCGGTGTAAATGCCCTCTCATTTATTTACATTTGCTGCTTTAATTAAATGCAAATCTATACATGTAATTAAATCGTAAACGAAATAGTGTTGGTATTAAATATTTTATAAAAAAAAAAAAACAATTTGTATAGGTATGTATATATGTACTTATGTTACAGAGGTCAAAAAATAGTTTTTAGATTTTTTGTCTGTTTGTCTGTGCGTGTGCACGCTAATCTCAGAAACGGCTTAGCGATGTTTTACGTATTTTAAATATTTTGAATATTTTAATATACAAAACTGATTCGACAAATGATTACTATCGTGCTATCCCTCCTCCTAACTAGTCAGGTCTACTGAAACAAAGACTGCTTTCAAATATTTCAAGATATAATACATTATAGTTCCAAGTTGTCAAATGATACCGTTTCAGTGAATATCAGTGACTCTGGTAATATCTTACACAAGAGTGACCGCTTTGAAGTGCGAATCAAATCAGTAAGACGTTAATTTAACTTTATGTGGAAACCTATTTCAAAATATCACTGGATGCATTATTGTGAGCATTTTCAAGTATAATATATTTTATAATACAACTTTTATAACATATTTTTTACTTTTATGTAATTTTTAATAAATCAGTCAGCTATAAGTTGTACACTTGTACGCATATGAAACTTCAAACACTTGTATGTTATAATATAAATTATGTGCAAAGGACATTCTTTCTTTCTTTCACAATACTTATTTGCATGTCTCACAATACCTATGTATATATATATATATACATTACTACTTATATGTGTATCATACAATTGTTATTTGTGAGTGCTCATAGGAGCATAGCCATTTGTAGAAGTAAGGCGGTCTATAAACTTATTACGTTGTGAATGTGTGCGTGGGGGCAAGGAGACGCAAATACACCGGGGCCACTTACTTTGATTGCCGATATTGTGTCCTTGATATTTTATTCGAGAACAGAAAATATAAGCGGAACAGAATTTATACAGCACACATATATACACAGAACAAAAAAGAAACACACATGTTCATGGATTTCTAACTTTATAATTACACTTTTCTCTGATTATATGGCGACGAGGATGTGGTAGAGTCCGCGCCAAACAAATATTGCCCTATGAAGTTGTCGCAAGTTGCGTTGCAATAGCTAAAACAGGTATCAACCCATCAACGGGAATAAGCGTTGCACTGTACTAGCGCGAACTAATTGCGGAAGCAACTTCAGAGGTATATTGTTATTTGGCGTGCACTCTAACTATAAATATCAATACAGTAAGCTGTATTTGCATGTGGGTAGCCACTCTTAGGGAAGTAGCATAATTTATATTTACGAATACGAACATAAAGGAGTTCCAAGGAGTATCTCCTTGAGTATTCAACTTGGCGCATTTCTTCTAGGCATACAAACTTCTCTGTATTGAAATAAACGATGTAAGTTTGTAATGGTTACACCTAGGAATAATAACAACCTGTGCTTAAACTAATGCGACTGCATGAAGCGGAGCAAACTTCACTTATTAGTTCTTTGCAGTTTGGATTGCATCTTTTGTTTGCCAACTAAAATAAATAAATTTTTTTTTTGCTCTGTAAAATCCAATCGGTCTAGACTACACCTTCCTGGGTTGCGAAAGTTGAATCGACAATATGTTTATAAATCAGTTTAAATTTCCATTCAATCAAAAATTTGAACAAACATTCAATATGTTTGTTCAAATGTTATTTTTAAACAGAAAAAGTTTTTACTTTTTATCGGTCCATTTTTATGGACCGCTATCAGAGTCTAAGGATTCGAGTCATTATCATCATACGTTCTTTAGATACAGACTGGTTACCATACGTATAAGTGTTTAGCCATAAAAATTGTGATTTCTATTTAAAATCATCTCACTTGTAGAGTTCAGTATTGCCAGTAGTTTAATAATGCGTTTTGCAGTTATACTGAGTCAACAGAGCAGCCCGGCAGGTGGTAGTAGCTATATAGATATGTATAGAAAAGGACAAACTGTGAATAATATAGCAAGTTTGACGTTATATGAGTAAAGGGTTCTTATCCTTTTTTTTTATTTATTTTTTTTTTGTCGAGGAGAAATCGTCTTATTGATCCCCCACCGCTGGCTAGGCGGTAGGGGTATGTGGGACTCGACCAGTCTACTCCGCCGCATGCAGGTTGCAGGCGGAACTGGCCCATACCCACTAAAACTCCCCGGTGTCTCCTTGCCCTTGAATGGGGGGTGGACGGGTTCTGCCGAGGCAATTGCTCCGACCCACCCTCCTCGGGCAGCCTAGCCATTGCTGGCTAGGCTAACGCCAACGAGAGGGAATGCCCGGAGACACCCGAGCAATCCCCAGACGGAGGGGACCCGTGCAGGCACACACAGCTAGCCAGCTGTGTGCGCAGGTCCCCGTGGGCATTTGAAGACGGGCTGGTGCCCGCCTTCTCCTGCCCAGCCATCTGCTTTGAATTATGGGAGGACTCAATGGACACCAATAGTGCCCATTGGTTCCCCCCCCCCCTGCAACGCGGGCGAAACCTCCCTCGAACGAGCACCAGAAGCCACCCCTCCAGGCCTTCCTGGCTCCCTGAACTCCAAATCCCTGACGGCAGCTGACGAGAGAGGCATAGAGAGGGATACCAAGTCCCGCCCCAGCCGCCAGGGCAACACCAACAAAGAACAAAGGAAGTCCCGCCCCATCAACATGAGCAGGGGACCAGAAGCCACCCCTCCAGGCCTTTCTGGCTCCCTGAACTCACTCAAATCCCTGACGACCGCTGACGAGAAAGGCATAGAGAAGGATACCAAATCCCGCCCAAGCCGCCAGGGCAACCTTCAACAAGGAGAGAGCGCTCCTGTGAGCACTCCTCTCATTCGTGCACTTCGCCACAAGCTCCGCAGAACGGAGCCTGCTCGGAGCACACGGGTGTGGGCCTTTTTGGTCCCCAACAACAATCCCATGGGACGAGGAAAGGCCGGTGAGAACCACCGGCCCCCGCGACCCCATCGGATTGTCGAGGGTAAGCCCCCCCACCACGACAAGGTCATGGCCCACCTAGGGGGGGGGGAAAGGGTTCTTATCCTATATTTATCACACACTTATTACGCGAGTAGGCCATTTATCCTATAATCTCTCTAGTCCTATATCCTAACAGGGCATTGGAAAAAATATATAAAGTAATTAAAAAAAAACAAGCTTGATACAATATTCGAAATTCTTAGATGAGAAATTTTAAAAAATCTAAACAATGTTGTCAAAGCAGTAAAAGAGAATTCCCGTGAATTTTTATTTTTCCTCCTCTGAAAACTTTTCGAGCTGAACATAAAAATACATAAATTGGAGCTCACGTCCCGGTTTTGTGGGATTAAGTTACTAGGTCAATTCATTGAATGAGCTATAATGGCTATCAGCCAGACAATCCCAAATTAACATAAATAATGTGCTACGAAAATATAACGAGAATCACCGAGAGGTTAAAAATGGAGATATTTTTTTAAAGGTACAGTATATATTAATTGCTTGGTCAGTTGTACTCTTGGAAAAGAGAAACCAAGGATCCAAGAACCAAGGTGGATACTTTGTTTCTCAACTATTAACAAGTGGGAATCGTGTTAAACCTCCCTTTCAATTTTAATAACATTTCTTTAAACTTTTTTAAACTGATTTTTCCTTGTAGAAATCTGTTCCGGAAAACAGTATGATACTAATCTCGTGATAATGTAACGTAGGTAATTTTTTTTTTACAAAAAAGAATCCCAGAAACTTTCAGAGGTAATTACATCGTACGATGTAATATATAATTAAAAATTTTAAATTTTTACACCGCGTATACAAAAGAGAAATGTAATAATGTTTTTGAAGATTATTGCCTTTTCAGACACGCGAGTTTTTTTACGATGATTTACTTAGTCTCGAGGCAGACTCGAGCTTGTGCCAGGATACGAGGCCTACTGAAGCAGGCCTACTGAGAAGACCGCTCACAGTAGGTACTTTGTTTAAAAAGTTTTGTGGGAAAAATTTAAAACTGTTTTGAGATAAAGTCATATAATATTCTTCTATCATTATAATAATTATTTTTTGAAATATTTTTCACGAGTAAAAATGTGAAATATTTTAAACTAGCGACCCGCTCCCGGCTTCGCCCGCCTTCGATCTCTACCAAACTTCACAGGATTACCCGCTGTACTAATCTGAGGATTGTCTGAAAATATCATAACAATCGGTTCAGCGGTTCACACACACACATCACCTTTTATATATTAAGATACGATCCAAAAAATGATCAAAATTATCCTGTTTTCGGAATATTTTGTGATTTTTTACAACTTCACCCGAAGTTGTAAATATCTTATCAGTGTTTATTAAACTATGACATATATTTTTTCCGATCAAAGTCGTGAATATTTAATTGTTTACAGTTGATTAAAAATAGTTATGTTCGTTATGTTTCGATTAAAATATACACTATCATAAAATCGGAGACAATCTTTCGTGAAATAGCATCCATACGGTATGTAACTTGAATTTGAATGTTCCCATATATTTTTTAAATAGTTAAAGGAGCAAACGTTTGCACTTAGAACGTTGCACCGAATTCCTTGATGTGAACTCAGTTTCAGGTCGAGTGTGCTGGTCGACCCAGATGTTTGCAACGTCAATATGATGTCACAGCGTTATAGAGAACTCGTTGCTACGTTGCATTTACTGCTCGCCGACGATTACGATTGCCATATTTTAGTGGTTTACAAAAAAAGTATTTAGATCTAACCGCGCGCTTAAACTTTTTGGTGTACCATTAAAATTATTCTACTTACATTTTTATTTAAAATAATGCTTTTGGGTATAAAAATTTGAATTTACTAAATACAAGTCTAGGTATACGAAAATAACATTTTTTTGGACGATATACAGTGTGGAAAAATAAGTCGGGCCCTGGAGGGAAACTACCTTAAATCCTTAAGTTGGCTCATTTTACATAAGGGAGACATTCCTTCATTTTTAAAAATTAGTAATACTGCATTCAAAGATTTTCTAAAAATTACTTGCTTCGTCTGGGAATCGAAGCGACTTAAATGTGAAAAAAAAACACACGTATTTTTATGATGCAAATAGAAAGAATGGACAAAAAAAAGGAATAACGTAAAATGTTTGATTCAAATTTCAAGAATATTATTTATTGCCAACGACTAAAGAAAATTTAGAAGATCTTGGAATGCAGTTTTGTTTCTTTTTAAAAATAAATTAATGTTTCCTTTATGTAAAATAAGCCAACTTAAGGATTTAAGGTAGTTTCCCTCCGGGGTCCGACTTATTTTTCCACGCTGTATAGCTATAAATAAAATTTTTAATGACATGCGATAATATGGGTCATATGCATGTCCGGGTTATTATTATTGATTTAAAAAAAAGCAGAATGCATATTATTATAGATTATATAAAAAAATATTAGAACAACTAATATTAAGAAATACCACAACAAAGAATCCTCAGCCCAATAAATTATTTGTATTGAGAATAAAAATATCTGACTTTGCTATATCAAAACACGCTCGAATGACGACAATACTCTATTATGTTGTGACGTACTTTGACAACTAAACACAATTTAAAAATTCTAAGTTAAATCGTCATAATGCGTCATAAAGTGATGACGTCACTTAGGCCAAATCGATATTTGTACGCGTATCTATTTAATTATGAAAACAAATCAATATAGGTACAGACAATACGGGGATTCTCATTAAACTATTTTATTAGTTAGAAATCGCGCGGCAGACAGCTGACAATCTATAAAATCAGTTTTTTAAGCAACTAGCTGCTGCCCGCGACTTTGCCCGCGTAATTTTGTAAATTATATACTAAAACCTTCCTCGAGAACCACTCGTGAAAACAGCATGAAAATCGATGCAGTAGTTTTTGACTGCATCGATTTTCATGCTGTTTTGTTCGATTATTCGATATTGTTTCGATGGTTTTATAATATGAATGGGATCTGTCAAATGTTTTTATTTTCGTTAGCAAAGTGACGTTGGCATCAAGAGGCCGTATTTGTTAATCCTAAAGGAGTTGTCCATAATACATAAATTATTACATTCGCTAACAGCTACACCCTGGTTATCATGTTGATGTAATTTTAATGTTGTTGATAATGCATTAAACGTGTGGAAGCGGAAAAAATTGGCACATCGAACGAAATGAGGCTTTGTGTAGATTCTGCTTTATTTATCTGGACCGCTTTATTTTGACCCCTCAGCCCGATTTGCATAACATACATTTGCTTAGGAAATTGTCTACTCTAGCTTTATTACAATAGACAGATTAGATAACAAAAATTCTTTATACCTCTTCGAATCCGTAGTTGTTTATAACAATGTAAATTAAAATAATAATTTAATTTGAAATTGACTCAATCGCTTCTTTGGCCACATGTCCAAAATTATCGAAATGACAGCGATATCTTAGTATCGTAAACTTATAGTGAATCCAGAAGAAATAAATTTTAAAATTTTAATTAGAGTACGTGTCTTTCATCCAGAAAAAAAAACTGTTCCCGAGAACGCGGTCGAAGTAGCGGCAAGCTAGTCTATTACAAAAAAAGAATATTTTAGACAAAAAAAATTGTATATTTATTATGTATATAATAATTTATGTTAATATAATAACATATTTTAAAGTGTGTAATGTTAAGGTCTCATTAAGATTACAGGACTTGGAGGTTCAGACATATTTTACACGATTTAAAAATCATAATAAAAAACCTAAATAAAAGAAGTGCTTCATCGGTGAACGGTTTAGTAGGTACAATGCATTTATGGCGATATATTTATCTTAATTTCTAGGTATAATGATTATGTCATTATCAAAAAGTCATAATTATGTAATCTTCCAATACGTACAAAAACTAAAACGGCCTAGCGACAAACTTCTCATAATCCTAAAGAATAATGATTCCACGATTTAAAAGAAATGTTAGGCAATTTAAAATCACTCAAGATTGCCAGGGAAGCTCCTATCTAGTGCGATCGCGATAGCAGGCGAAACGCGTTTAGCAGGCTCTCGGCTGCCACTTGGCGGTTGTCCAGCTTTCTTGGCAGCGAAGTGCGGCAAACGTTTTAGCGACTTGCGAGATAGCAGAGGCCCGCCCGCAATGTCGTACCCTGGCTGCTATAACCAATAACACACATTTTATAAGAATATTTAATAGTCGTTTCAACCGGTTGCGAATTCAACCATCCCTTATTATGTTTAGAGATTTAAAAAAAAGTTATTTAGTAAATACTACTACTAATAAATTTAATGTAGTTAATTTTTTTAATGTATTAATTAAAATTTTAAGTAATTTTGTGTATATTTGCTAAAAAAATTGCGTACGAAGTACGAAGCCGGGGCCAGATACAACACTACAAATATGAAACCGTTTTTTATTTATACCAAAATATACTTGTTCGCTTTTTGATCTCATTCATATTGATTCGTGCTTGTAACACAGAGCCCTCAGTCTGTAGATTCGGAACGTGACCCGTCCAAGCCAAATGTAGGTTCTTGACTGGTAATTAATCACGAAGACATAAAGTTTTCTCCCCTAAAGGGCTTGTTTTGAAGCCGACGAACTAAAGACGGCCAAATTGAGTTTTGATTAAGCTAAAACGAGGGCTGAACTGCGTAACCGGTGGGGATGGCACGTGGCTTAACACGAATTTGTTGATTCGCGGTATAAAACGTAATTATATCCGTTTGTTAAATATCAAAACACTCGTGAAGCTTGTATTTTATTTTTAGAAAAACTAGGCAGCTTTTTCGCGTGACTTCGTCCGCGACGCGACGCGATTTTAAGAAAAAGTTCTTAAAATATTTGTTTCAAAAATGACAATGATATGATAACCAATAATGAAATAATTGTCTCAAATACATTCCGATACCTCTTAATCTCACTCTCATCCAACGGACTACATGATTTTTTCCTGTTGGTTCATTTCGATAAGCGGATTACTATACAATTTTTTCGTGCAAGTTGTTCTATCGATTGGGCAATGGGTTTGGTTTTTTCTTTTTTTCCAATATTTTTGTTTTGATAGACATTTTTGGTTAGAGAATATAATAAAAATTAAAAAAAATACTTACATTACTAACCTTATAATATTGCAAGAAAGTTTTTCCTCTATCCAGACACTTACAGTTGGGAACAAGTTTAGCTCACGTACACACGATCGACTACAAACTAACGGCTCTTTGGGAGTTCTTCAATCTCGGAAAGTGTTTAAGAGGGAATTACCTCATCCAATCGCACTTTTATTCCAAATAAGAAATGTTCTCTTCTCTTGACACACCGCTGGTATTAAAAAACAGTTTGACATTGTTTTTTAAGTACCTATTCGTTGTACAAGTATATCTATCTATCTATATTAAAAAAATGAATCCCTAAATGTGTTGCTAAGCGCAAAACTCAAGAACGGCTGGACCGATTTTAATTCTGTCTTCACTCATGGATAGAGGGATAATCAGGGAAGGTTCTTACGTAAAAACAAATGTACCCCGGGCGAAGCCGGGAGCGGGTCGCTAGTTAGTCATGAATTTTTGAAACTATAAATTAAGATATTTTTTTTGAACATTATTTTGAACTAGGTGGCGCCCGCGACTTCGTCCGCGTTGAAAAAGAAAAAGTAGCCTATCTTGTGTCCCATACGTCTAAATGTTTATCTACCAAGTTTCATGAAAATCAGCTAATTCGTTTAAGAGTTACGGAGGAACATACATACATACATACAGAAAAAAATTCTAAAAATCGTCAATTTAGTTTCAGTATCATGTATAGAGCCTATAAACACGATATTTCTGAAAACAAAGTAAATTACTCCATGACCAACCCTTACAGATTTATTATTAGTATTGATGAATGATGAAACTATTATTATTTTGAAATACTGAGAATTACTAAGAAATAAAAAATAAACGTGTATCTTGTTTCTTTAGTAATGTTCAGTATTAAAATAAAAAAGTAATTACAAGGCTAGATTTTCCTCAAACAAAGTTTTTGTATTTCGTGTTCAACGCGCGCCGTGGGCGATAGTCGATGGGCAGCGGGTCAATGAGCCCGTAGCTGCTACATAGCTCGTCCACATATTTATATTAAGTCCTAGCTATTGCACTTTACTAGCTATTGTAAAATGTAGCCTATGTTACTCGCTGATAATATAGCTTCCCAATAGTGAAAGAATTTTTCAAATCGGTCTAGTAGTTTAGGAGCCTATTCAATTCAAACAAACAAACAAACATATAAATCTTTCCTCTTTATTATATTATAGTATAGATTATGAAATTATATAAATACTAGTGAGCCGCCCCGTCTTCGCCCAGGGATTCAATTTTTTTCTGTAAATTATATACTCCTCGCTTACGCTCTTTCTATTATTAAAAACCGTACCAAAATCCGTTTGGTGGTTTAAAAGGAATTAGCGGATAAACAGAGAGGTGGACAGCCTCCATGTAGTAATCAACCCCTTACAAAATACTATCGTGAAATAACAGCATAATGTGCTGTTATGTTTCGTTGAGTGAGTAAGGGATGTCAGAGACCATTACCCCATACCTTCCTTTAACGTTTATCCATAATCCTTATATGGTCGGTAGCGCACTATGGCGTTGCTTGTATTTACGCGACGTTAGCCACCTACCATCAAGTGGACCCCGTTAGTCTGTCGACCTTAAAATAAAAAAGCTGACTCAACCCTATTGAGAACGTGGAAACTTCAAAAGTATAAATAAATAACGGTTCGTCTTGTACATGAACAATGCAATAGTTAAAATTATTCGAGTTATGTCATGCGAGTGTTATGAATTGCTACGAATTTACACGGAGCGCAAATATGAAAAGGGCGGGTTTAATACATATGCAATGTCGTTTTGCAAATTAGGCCGGTTAGGCAGGCAGGGTGTGAATGTGTGCGCCCGAAGTCAGGAGGCGGCATCAATCACCCGATGCCGGTAACCGCGTTACGTCGCCGCTAATTGTGATCCCACTCCTCCGCTATGAAGGAGTGTTCACCAATCGATCGCACCCTCGCATCCGTACCCACTATAGCTGGAGATCCGCGTTTCTTCCCATTCAGCGAGTTATACATTGCTACGTTAATTCCATTACAGACTTTCGTCGACGGTACAAACGCGGCAATAGTAAGTGTTACTGGATTTTGCGTCGCCCCTCAGCGGTGCGGCGGTAGTAGTTCGGGTGAGGGACCGTTGCGAAAGTAGGTCGTAACAGCGACCCCTCATCTTGTCGATGCTTTCACTGCGTCCGCCGCACGGGATATAGCCTAATTTTATTGCGTCGCGTTCGATCATGTCTTCCTGGTGGTTGTTAGTTGACGTTAATATAAAAAAAGGCAAAATTTACGACAGTGCCGGACGTATGCCGGAATTATATCTCGATGTTTTGAATAAAAATATTGATTGATTGACTCAATATTATGCTATGTTGTGTTTAAAGTACAAAAGATTTTTAGTTTTTTAACATGTGACCCGTTTAGGAGCGGCAGGGGATACAAGTAAAAAAAAACTGGTTAACATTTTTTTTACATAGAAGTTTTACAAATACAAAAAACAAATGTCTTAACTTTGATATTTAATTTTTTTTTTTCATACTCTGGTCAAGTCATAAACGAGGAGTAGGTTTAAGAAAGTACTAGGGTACATTGAGGAGCCTGTTTCGTACAAATTAAACGGTCACATAATTAAGCAGGTATGCCTTTACCTTTACATTTCGTTATTTAGGTCAAGGTTAAAGGCCGGAATCCTTTCAGAGACGCCTCTAATATGTTCATTGATGGAGTTTGGCTAATGACTACCATTAAATTGCGGGTATATTAATGTTAAGAGTGGATACATTAACCCATTTGTAGTCGTGGCTCGGAAAAACTTAGTCATTGTTAAACGTTGACAAATGTGCTACCTATCCATTTTCTTTTCGTGTGCATGCCGGTCGTTGATTATGCCTTTTAATTCTAGCACGATAATAGCTAGTCATTTTACAGAAAATAAAACTAAAATGCCTGGCTTTTTTATAAATGACAAAATATAAGGTAACTGTTTTTTTCGATAACTATATAGTGTGAACGCCTACCTCGAAAATAAAAGTTACTCTTTTATTTTCTCATGCATTATTTGTAATTATTTTCAATTAATTAATTGGCAATAAATTGTTTTATACTCATTTTTTTTACTAATAAATTATTGAACATGTTGGGATACTATTATAATTTGTATTGAAAGAAATGAATACATTCATATACAGGCAGATAAATGGTTTGAATTTGAATTAGAAAATTAGTTAGTTTCAAGCTATTGCTTCAAATTATTGAAATGTTCAGCTATTTATGAAATATATTAAAAATATTTCACACAATGTACAAAAAAAAATCTTACATTAATGCCAGACATTAGTTTTTGCTGGAAACTTTTTGGCTGGATTCCTACAGTGATTCATAGTTTTTTTCAGGCGGAGTTAATTTGTTTTTACTTGGGAAAGATTAATAAAAGTTTTGTTAAGCAAAAGCTAATGCTAGACAGTGGCGACGACACAAGCTTGGCTGAGTGTTTAGAAGTTTGTTACTGTTTTTTTTTAAAACACAGTAAGTCATGTGACTTGGTTACTTACAATATAAGCAAGTATCGTACAGTAAGGCACAATGCGACATTCACACGAGCCTTGTAATCAGCCCATTAATTATTTCGTAAGTAATTTAAAACACGTTACATTATGAAGTGTTTAATTGAAGTATTATTTGATCTGTTAGAATATTTAATACTAGGTGGTGCCTACGAATTCGTCAGCGTTGAAAAAAAAGCAATAGGTATACTTTTGTTGCTTTAACTTTAACTGTTTGCTTTAAATGATCCCTTGAGATCCCTTCTTTTCTGGATGAAAGGTATTCTATGCTATTTCTTCTATACCTTCTAACGTGTGCAAAATTTCATGATGATCGGTTGTCTGTCTAAAAGGTAACAGACAGTCAGACAGACAGAGCTACTTTCGCATTTAACATACTAGTATGGATTACACATTTCGTCAGGCGCTACATCCCTTAACTTTTCAGCGCCTACGTTGTCGCTACGTACGCGTACGCGTAGCTGGCGCCCGCGTTGAAAAAGACTTCGTCCGCGTTGAAAAAGAAAAAAAAATAGCCTATCCTGTGTCCTGTGCGTCTAAATGTTTATCTACCAAGTTTCATGAAAATCAGTTAATTCGTTTAAGAGTTATGGAGGAACATACATACATACATACAGAAAAAAATTCTAAAAATCATCAATTTAGATTCAGTATCATATAAAGAGCCTATAAACACGATATTTCTGAAAACAAAGTAACTTACTCTATGACCAACCCTTACAGATTTATTATTAGTATTGATATATATTTAAATATTCTCGGATATACCTGGCAATCAAAGACTCCAATTGATCAAATAATAACCGAATTAAAAGTTTCATATGTAGGAAAAGTTTAAATTGCTTACGAAATAATTTATGGGCTGATTACGAGGTTCGTGTGAATGTCATCGCTCGCTTATATGAATTTGGAAGCGTGAAGATTTAAACGAGCAGGGCTCTAAGTAAAATGTTGGGCTACATTAAAAATGAAACGTCATTCCTCCCAGAATCGTCGAAACATATTAAATTTATACGAGGAACTGCGACTGTTGCTATGGTCCATATAACACAGTAACGACTTCCCTTGATGCCTACTTGCATCTCTGAAACATACATTGTTACTCCATTGCCAATGCAAGTTGTCCATACATATTGTATATACACCTCCAACTATGTCGTGCTTAAAATCTTCCATTGTTTTTGAAACTAATTCTTATTTGTTTTTGTGTTATAAATCTGTCAACATTAATATTGTTCAACCTCCAATGTGGGACACGACACAGTTACGGATCAAAACAATATATTTGCTGAATGTAGTTCACATAATATATGAACGGTCGGCATAAATAAGTAGAAAACAATTTTCAAATAAGAATAATTTATCGTTTCGCTGTTTTTTATGTACATATTTTTTAATCACAATATGTATATTGATTTTATTAACAGATTCTGATTGTGTATACTCATTGCAATGTATTAAAATAATCAAATTTCAGTGTAAAAATTAAAGATGATAAATTACATGTCCTTCCTACTAATATTAGTAATGCGAAAGTTTGGCTCAACGGATTTAGTTGAAATTTGACACTCAGATAATATACTATATAGGCTAAAGTTTAGTACACAATAAATGTGAATTACATGACCAAAAGTATCGATTGTTATTATGTTTACCTAACATGTTTGTGTAACATGTGAGTCGACGCCGACATCCTGGGGACGCATTAATTGCTACGTAATTCACTTCTCCTGCAGCCATTTAAAATAGGCGTCATTCAGCTCATTTGACGTGTAATTATTTTCATTCCCCGGCTGCTTTTCGAACGTGACCGCCTCGACAGCGTTTTGCCTACATTTTTTGTCACTCACCAACGTTATTTATGAGGTTTTGCGTCCTTAATTAATTTGCCTTCTCCCGGCTTCACATTAATAACATTATTTAACTGCGTACGTGATGCCTCCGGGTATTAGGGAACGAAAATAGATTTTATCACACTTTGCACCGTTTATAACACTCCATTATCATCTCTACCAAATTCAAAGGTAATAATTTCATGCAGTAATTTTTATTTTAGCTGACGTCGTAGCTTTGTAATTGTTTGTTCGAAAGAGAAGGTGTGGAGATGGAAAAGTTGTCATAGTAAGATTAAGTAAGATTAAGATTTTTGCGAGGAAGTCTGTAGGAGAATCACGCTCACCGACATAGCTCAAAGAACCAGTAAGCTTAAACGAAGTGAAAGTAAGGTTCCCGCGATTAATCTTCACAGTACAAATTGCGCTATAACATTTTACTTGAGATGCAGATATACGTCGCTTTGGTGGTCTATGGAGAGGACATTGTCTGGTTGCTTCTGTCGTGTCTAAATGATGTTGACGCACAAAGAAAACAACACAATATCAAACGAAATCTAATCACATGTAAACAACAACACGTATTTTGTCGCCAGAACTCATTACTTCATATTGTCTGTCACCGTTAGTTAACCTTTATTATATTATGGTCAGCAGCGTACATTCTAAAGATATGACTAGTCCTTAAGCGTCTGATAGTTAATGATCATTAAGTAAATCAACAACTAGCCTGCCTTCTTAATATTAAATATGAAATGGGCAGATTAACATTTTGAAAAATAAAATAAATAAATTAAATCCTATGACATTTTAAAACTATTTAAAGTTTTGTTTAGAATAGAAGTCTTCACAAAATCTAACTCCCAGTGAATTATTCTAATTATTTAAAATTGGGTATATGGACAAAAAAATTGTGTGTTGTACAGTAAAAACGAATACCGGATTAAAAGGCTTTATGAAATGTTTTTGAAATAGCTTTTCGCTATTCCATTATCTGTCGCGAATCATGTGAATGCACAAAATGTATAAAATATTTAGTTGCTGTTGCTAGTATTTCACTATTATTCCTTGCCCTATGGACATTTTTACTGAGTTCTATTTGGAGTGATTTTTTTAAATTATAAACCTTTATACCTAAGATTACACAAGCATGTACTTACTTGGTTGAATGGCCAGTGATGAATCAAGTATTTCTTATTGTAATTGTAAGAATAACAATCAATAATTGTCCCTATTATGTGTTCGAGTTGTGAAGCTGTTAGGCTATGAGATGAGTGATGCGAGCACAATATAAATAATTCTATCTATGTTGAGATAAGTAAGAGTAGGCCTGTCGTCGTAATGTTAGTCTGATCGATAAACATTGTCAGGAGGGTTAACGTACGCCTATTGGAAAAATGTATTATTTACGACATATACCAGGAAGACAATATTATATTACAGGAATAACCAGAAATAAGTAGCTATGAACGATCGTGTGGGTTTCTAGAGACTCTTATTATATTTCGTGTTTTGCGGATCCCTCGGAAGGATCAAGTACGTAGAAGGGTCAATTACATGTAAACTTTTTTTTAATGTTAAGGTCTGCAAACAGGCTGACGGTCCACTTATTTTTAGCCTGTACGAGTAACACAAGTGACGCCACAGGTGCAGCAAGTGCGTTACAAATCATAGTAGGATTATGGATAAGGGATTGGGAGCGGATATTGAAAATGGGCTCTGGCATCCCTTACTAACTCAGCGAAACACAAATAGAGTTAGCGCCTCTTTCACCAACTGCAAGTAAAGTGTTGATTAGTTACTTTTAGAAATTATTTTCTGTTTTATTGAATTATGCACTCGGTTTACTACATAATACGATAGGAGAATTTTTATTATTATTTTCTATTTAATGTTTGGGACGTTTATCGTACAAACAAAGGTATATTAGCTAAATTATTCCCGGTGACAGGTGACTTTAAGTGACGGTTTAGCCTACTTGACGTTGGTGAAAGAGGCGCTTAATGTTATTAGACTGAGTAATATATTAAAAGCATTACATTTTCTGTTATTAAAAACTCTATAAGATAATACCTAAAACAAAACACATACGAAATGTATCTTTGTTTCAATGTAGATATGTTTCAAAGTTGCAGGTATGTATACAGTTTCATTCGCGTAGCTTTTTGTAATATCTTTCGTTGGACTCGTCTTGCTTCTTGTTAATTTCCCGGAGTTCTGGCAAGTATTCATTTGACTCGCAAACAAGAGAAGCGAAACTCTTTGAATGGCTCGAGTGAGTTCGGCTCGGGATGAGTCTGTAATTACATAAGTAGGTCTACCTCGGAGATAGTTTGGGCGTTGATGTCGCAACACAAAAAGTTTTCTATTCGGAACTTACCTCATTTAATAATGCTCAACAATTGCACAATAGATTGATTCATTGTTTGTGTCATTAAGGACACGCTGTATGAGCGAGTCAGTAAATAGGTATTTGGGAGAATTTGTTGGGTTAACTTACTATAGTGCGAATAACCGAAGACACTAGACAGAATGCGGAAATAATAACATATGGTTAGGGAGCCCACGATGCTAAATGTGTAGTCACTCGAGCGTCGTGGGGACCTATTGGACTTTGAAGATTGGATGGTAAGAAGAAAATAAGGTTATATGAAGTTTTTCATTTCAGCGGTGGGGTGAGCGCCTACAGGCGCTTAAAATTTTGTAGGCGCTGTATTTTAAAAAATCCTCAATATAATCGTCAGATTAAGAATCAGCACGATCAGGACTTTAGGCTGAACCGTCTGTATGAAAATCTGACGCGCTCGAGTATTACAAAATGAGAATCGTCAAAGCTGAGAGCTTGCGTTACATCCGAATCGTCTGAATTTTAAATGGGAGCTTAGTATAGGTTCACTTAACATCCCCTCTGAAATTCTGACGCGCTCGAGTTGTATTTAAAATTTTACCCCCACCTCCGCCAACCCCACCAACCAAATCGTCAGATTATTAAAATGCACACTTTTCAGCATGTAATTAATCTACCATAGCTTAATCTGACGCGCTCGAGTGACTCCAGAAATCCCCTCTTGGGCTCCCCAACCAATACGCAAGCATTTACAATCTACTCGTACATTATAGTTAGGAAGTTTTCATGGAAAAACATTTTTAACTTTTAGTCAGTAATTACAAGAATTCAAAAATGTCACAATTTTTGCACATTTTAGAAATTATTTGTACTAGATATTAAATTAATTAAAGATAAACATGTCAGATATTATCTCAGATATCAGTGTTATATTTTTAATTTTTAACACAGACGAAGTCGCAGGTACCAGCTAATACATATATCATCATCAATCAATCAATACTAATAATAAATCTGTGAGTGTAGGTATTTTATGTATGTATGTTCCTCCATAACTCTTAAACGAATTAAATGATTTTCATGAAACTTGGTAAATAAACATTTATACGTACAGGACACAGGATAGGCTACTTTTTTCTTTTTCAACGCGGACGAAGTCGCGGGCGCCGGCTAGAGTGGTAATATAATATGTCAATACTTACAGATATATTAATACACTGTCCTTTTTTCGTGTACATACAATTCTATGATGCAGGACTGGGTTTGTTAAATTGAACACGTCACAGAGAAAAGGCGAGCACATGTTTTGTATGGATGTCGAATATTTGATTAGTAGAATCTAATATCCTCAAAGTTCGTTGACGTTTTATTTGCGAATAACATTACTATGTAGAGTATTATTATGTATACATTTGGAACCAAATGTGTCCAAGTTTTTAGCGCTTGGAATAAAAAATTTTATGGTTTGAAATTACTTGAAATACGAGACGATTTTTGAACTATGCGTCCTTGATGTAAATTTGCACTAAAATAAAACTCCACAATTACAAGCAAAATCATAATTTTAACATTTTTTTTAAGGCTAATTATAAGATACATGTAAAATGATAAAACCACTGCGGTTTAATCTGGTGTTATCAATTGTAATTATTATTAAAGTTTAACTATATACTATTAATTACATAATTAATTACTTAGCCATCTGCTCCCAGCCTACCTACAACTAACCCCTTTAGGGACCGTTTTCTGTGTTTCTCTTACGAATTTAAGGTTATAGTAGGTATGCAATACGATGATACTTAAATGCTTGGATCCTAAACTTATTTTTAGTTCTTTTGTATTTTCCATTTGGATACCCAATTATACTTCATGTGATGCCTACCCAGCCTACGATATTTTAAGGTAGTTTGATGATCAAATAACAGGCGGTGTAGAATATTTCAAACAAATTTCAAATATTCATTTTCTCCACAACAACACTGAGCAATGTTAGAATTTCAAGTTGTCTATCAATTGCTGAATAATTCAGTGAATTAAAATTATCATCTCAGCCCAATGACATGTAGGTATACTACTAGAGGTCTAGGTCTCAGTCACAAAATGTCCATTCTGGAATGTAGGCATCATACTTATTTCAAAATTATATTATTTTTTTATAAGTAACATTCAAGCCAATTATAATTATAAAAATAAACCACTCTTTATCTACCTTGCGTGAAAATTTCATAGGATTTCTAACCTACACTACACAAAATTATATGAAATCCGACTAATTAATTTAGCCTTATAGAGTTACTTGTTACTTAAGCAGTTACATGTTGTAATATAAGTAAAAATTTATTTTCAATTTGATCAGTAATAATTCTAAGAGAAAATCGATGGAAAATAGACTTTAGTTTACGACGCAATAATGGTGACTTTGTGGTTCTAACATCGTAAACATTGTAGATTCGATACCAAAAGCAGATTAAAATACGTTGATGTTGGCCCGCCTATTCTGTGCTAGTGTGATTTACAGCTTTGTGCAAGATACGGTATCGGAGTACGATAAAACGGGAAGCGATGGCCCATTCGCGTGAGATCGTGCCCTTGTCATAAATCTACATCACAAGCATAGCGAAGACCCAAGAGATGTACCCAAAAAAGGATGCTTCCATGTAATTCAAGCCATCCATCTTAGCCGTGACAGTGACCGAAGTAATTGCCAGTTGAAAACTTTTCTCAATACCGTTCGAGGGGTTTTGTTGCAATATATTTTCTTAGGTAAACGCTTGTGACTTTTCGACAGGTGAATAGAAAGGTAGCTAATAGTGTTTTATTTTGTTCTCTATCCAAATTATATTTAGAACATTTAGAAAGGAAAGAGAATACCAGTAGGCGTGATAACTTAGAAATGAAAACAAATCAAGAGCGTTATAAGCAATTAGTTTGCTTTGATGTTCTTAATTAGTTTACAGGCTGTGGCCAAAGGTTAATAACCTTGGCAGTTATTCGAATTTTTTTAAACATTTTAATCCCTAAGTTTAAAACACATTTTTCTTAAACTTAGGGCGTCCATACACTTAAACTAACATGAGTAAAATATGTTCTTTATTTAATACTTTTTGATATTATATTTTATAATGTTTACATTTTATTCAAACATTTTTAAACAAACATCTTTTTTGTTTATTCTGATTAGTTTTGATACCTAATATTTTCGTAATAACCCCAAAATAAAAGGTTTTTTCTAACTTTGTTTCAATTTTATCTCTAGACGACACATCTCTTCATGTAGAAACTTAATGTCTAAGATTTATTTTGTACTCTTCTCTAGATTCGTATCTATGCTCAACATAGCTCAACCCAACATTTTAAAAATATATTGATTTTAAATGTTCCCTAACTTTTCATTAACTCATGCACATGAATTGCAGACTTAAACTATGTCTCACATATTGCATTTAAAAAAATGTGTGATGTCAGATGTAAAACAACAATTTGTGTGTGTCATCTCCGACATACGACTGGAGTTTACTCTTTACGAACGGTAATAAAATTTAAATTTTCACAATTCGAACACGCCGAAAGAACAACATATGTAGTACTTATTTTAAACAATATTGTGTAGGTGGCGCAATATCTTTAAAACTTCAGATTTTCTAAAATATTCAAAAAAATAGATCGAAACCATCAATCGAAACTATAACGCATAACATAACGCATTCGTGTCAATTCTTATTTTACCCCATAATTTTTCATACCACGGGTTATATATAAATGCAAATGGATTGGAGTAAACTTCAAAAATGCATTATTTTATAGTGCAGTAACGTTACCTATACTGCAGACCTTGCGTCAAATCCTGTAGTTCTGATTTTTTTCTGATTTTTCTGTCAAACCTCTTCAGGATCCACAGGAACGAAGAAAGAAATAAACCTTTAAGGCCTTTATCTCAAAAAACTATTAGGTCTAAAGAGATGATAATTTTAGTCCAATGTTTAATCAATTCACATAGCATCGCATCACGAGTCATTTGAGAATCGTGTATGCAAGAATATTATCTTCTAAGAAATTCTAAGTGTTGTTTCAGTCGCCTTTGAATTTGGTCGCAAGTATACAGACGGCCTAAATAGACGTTTTCTTGTTCCTATAGAAATTATTACTACTGAAGCTTGTCATGTTGCGAACAATGAACCCTTTTCGTGTATTGAATTAATATACAATTATTAGGTAGTTAAATTCCGAGGCAGCGTATAATAAGTTCACAAGTAAATAATTTTATGTTATATTTTATGATAATATTATTTCATGATAACAAAGTTAATTATGTATCCATCATTAGTTTTAAGTGTATTTGTATTTGTAAAAGAGTAAAAATATATTTTATAATCCACTAATGAAAAAGGAACAAAGTTCTGACGATGACTGTTTTATCTAACTTTAAACATAGGCTTCTATTTTCCAAGAATAAAAATAAATTGAAACTATGTTTGATATAAATATTTGTAAGAGCTATGTAAAAGCTATCTACTACTGCCATACAAAATAAGTGTACAGGTCATCGAAATACTACAATGGAATTTGCGTCACAAATGCCAAAGCGGCACATAAAAAGAACGCCTTTGACAAAATCATGGCGGACTCTTGCCTTCACGCATCAATGGTAAAAGGTAGTAACGATCAACTTCTACTATTTCATTTTAAACTCTAATGGGTTGACGTAAAGTCACATTTTCTTTAAATTACGTACTTATTATTATAGTATAAGAGGTGGCAACGTTTTCGAAAGAGAATTTCAGGTCAGCTGGTTTTTTGATATGTCGTCTCTCTTGCCCTTTCGGTTAGGATCTGGGCAGTCTGGCTAGCGGTAGCGGTTGCGTTTGCCTGTGCGCATCCTATTTGTGCGGGTAATATACTGACTTTTAAAATCATTTTATGAAGGTTCAATTTGCATATTTTAGGTTAAGATAAGTTTAACAAACATCAATCTCTTATTGCCAGACATTTTTATCGTTGCTAATAATGAGCCAGACGCGAATTTTGATTTCATTTTTATTAAAAAATTAAGTTATTTCAGAATGTCTGTCATTTTAATATTATGTTGTTTAAGTATGAACAGACCTAAAAATAATTTGCCAGACATTAATTCAGTTGCTAAACCATGAATCAGAACGATTAAAGTCCTGAAAATTCATACAGTAAAATCATTTTATGAATGTTCAATTTGCATATTTTAGCTTTAACAGTTTAACAAACATCAATCTCTTATTGCCAGACATTTTTATCGTTGCTAATAATGAGCCAGACGAGAATTTTGATTTCATTTTTATTAAAAAATTAAGTTATTTCAGAATGTCTGTCATTTTAATATTATGTTGTTTAAATATGCACAGACCTAAAAATAATTTGCCAGACATTAATTCAGTTGCTAAACCATGAATCAGAACGATTAAAGTCCTGAAAACTCTTACAGTATGATTCTACTGGTCAGAGAGAGACAGTTGAGTGCTCTCAGCTATAGATGGGTAAGCACTGTAGTATTACTCAAGCCAGAGTAAATACTCAGTAAAAACTATTTAAGTACTTTTTTTTTTTTACTTTATACTCAGTATTACTACGAAAACTTAATGAGCTATGGCTATCGTTCATTACCACGATTCATCATTAAATGAAGGATTAACGCGTGATGATAATTATTATTATATAAAATTGTTAGGTACAATGTTTAAATTATCTATACTAATATGTAAAGCTGAAGAGTTTGTTTGTTTGGTTGTACGTGCTAATCTCAGGCTGTCGGGCTAGGCATCGCGTTGGCCACGATCTACGAGTCCGTAGGTTTGTTGAAAAAGTATCGATATTTTTAATTAGATATATTGACATTTTTCCTCGATATATCGACGTCGATATTGATATTTTATAAATGAAAATTAATACCGTTTTATATTTCCTAATTATAGTTTTTTAATAGAACACTAGCTGTTGCACGCGACTTCGTCCGCGTAACTTTATAAAATATAGCCTATAACACTCGCTGATAATATAGCTTCCCACCAGTGAAAGAATTTTTCAAATCGGTCCAGTAGTTTCGGAGCCTATTCAATACAAACAAACAAATCTTTCCTCTTTATAATATTAGTATATATAAAAATTCAACAAAACAAAATGCAGGTGCGTCGGCAATCTTTTGTATCTACTTGTAGGTATCATCCATAAATGATAATTGTTTTGATGAAAAAAAAATCTCTTGTATCCGTATGACTCATTTCTGTTTTAGTTTTAATGTTTGAACAAAAGCAATAAAAAATGTTCCGTGTTTACTTAGAGACCTTCTATCTAGTTGTCTTGTTTATCAAAGTTATCATAGTAGTACTATGTGAAATAGTTGTTATTCTAATATCCGTTAATTTACTATAAGGTTTGTAACCTCTGCTATGCCGCCGATGGGCGGTCTCGGCATGTGAGTATAAAATTGGCTTTTAACAATTTATAATTTAATTTTAATTTTAATTTATTTTTAATTTTAATTTATTTTTAATTTTAATTTTAATAAATTGACTATTAATTTTTACAATATAATTAATAAAGTCAAAAAATATCTAAAATAAGAATTTAGTAATTACTTATATGATGTCAAACAGGTGACATGTAACATAATTCTTTTGTTTTTTTTTTTATATTATAGGTATTTCTTATTTGGTTAATAATCTTTTCTTGTGAGAAAATTAAGAATTTTAAATTAAGATAAACGCAAAATTCACTGCAATAATAACATAACTAGTAAATTATAATAATATGGTGTAGAGTTAACTTAGTTGTAACTATATCTAGGTAGATAAAAATGTAGGTTTTTCACTCATCTTTACATACTTCTATGTATTCTTCTAATTTCCATGCAATTAAAAGGTTGTTGACATCGTCATCCATTAGGAATATTTGTAAATTATAAAAATTTTTTAGGCAATACGAGTTTATTAAATACGAGACGCAATGACTATCACGCTAGAAAGATTTGGACGAAATGAATGATTTGTTTTCACTTATAGGTAACCCATTTTGCTTTGCTAAGTATTTTTACTTGGTTAATATTTAGTAAGCTGTTTGTAAAGATTAGCAAATGTGTCATGGTAAAATTTACAATCGCACTTATTTAATAACAACAAAATATCAATGGCTATTTGTAACCGATTACGTTGTAGGTGGTAACAGAGATATATTGGTTAATTTTAACCAAAAAAAGGGTTAATTTTAACCCTTTTTAAACATATTTAAAATTACATACATAACTTGGTTAGATTTAACAATATTAAGTATTAAAATTTAAACAAGTCTGAATTGGTTCAGAATGCTAACAATTTTGTTTAAAAATTATTAAGTGCAATGTTAAAAATAACCAAGTATCCATAACAATGTTGACGTGTTAGATTATAACCAACTGCGCTTATATATTCTTAAACGAGTTTTAGTTAATTTTAAATAATCTGCCTTTAAACGAGCCAAAATGTTAAAGTAAAATTTTCTCAGTGTATCATAGCGACAAGAGTATTTCAAATAAAAAAAAAAAACTTTTAAATTTTCAATAATGTTGTTTGATTTCCTGCTATCTAATTCTATCTCATTTCAATTTTTTTTTATGTTAAAATTTGCTAAATGCTAATAAAAAATAATATCCCTAATTTAAAAAATATCGAACTTACGCATTGTATATCTATTGTATGTATATATAGATATACAGTTTACATAAGTCCAATTCATACTGTAAGAGTAGAATCATACTGTAAGAGTTTTCAGGACTTTAATCGTTCTGATTCATGGTTTAGCAACTGAATTAATGTCTGGCAAATTATTTTTAGGTCTGTTCATACTTAAACAACATAATATTAAAATGACAGACATTCTGAAATAACTTAATTTTTTATTAAAAATGAAATCAAAATTCGCGTCTGGCTCATTATTAGCAACGATAAAAATGTCTGGCAATAAGAGATTGATGTTTGTTAAACTTATCTTAAGCTAAAATATGCAAATTGAACCTTCATAAAATGATTTTAAAAGTCAGTATATTACCCGCACAAATAGGATGCGCACAGGCAAACGCAACCGCTACCGCTAGCCAGACTGCCCAGATCCTAACCGAAAGGGCAAGAGAGACGACATATCAAAAAATCAGCTGACCTAAAATGCTTTTTTTCCCGACGTTGCCACCTCCCGGACTATTATGTTTGTTTTGTTATAAATGACAGTTTATGCTCTACGCATATGTCACTTTTAAATGTTCCATAAAATTCGTAGTGTTTTGTATGGCACGCGTGTTCCATGTTGTAGTAGTTTGATGGTACAGGTGCACAAATTGATTTTAAATAAAATAAATTTATTGTTTCTAAAAATAATAAAAACTTTTATTTGCAACAGTATATTAATTTAGAAATGATTTTTATTGTTTCAGGTACGTATTGCTGTCGATTCAACATGAACTTCAAATATTGGTATAGATTTGCATCCACTTAGTAAAATATATTTTTATATATTATTTAAATCGATGTTAATAGTATTTTCAAATTAATTACTTAAGTCAATATAATCTTAGCTTCTGCTAAGATCTTAATATGATCCCTGGTTTCATATTGAGATATGTTATGTCTCCAATAAATAGCGATTTTCCAATATGGAAAACGTTTCTTTACATTTCGATTAGACAGCTAGTACATAAAAACGTATATATTGTTGAATATAATAAATATATTTACATTTTCTTTGATAAAAATATCTAAATACTAATCTAGTTTTATTAGTAATATAAAACTAGAACTGCTAATATAGGTACGAGGAACTGAATCTTTAATGGAAGTTGGTATCATCTCAAAATATAAGTTACTTATCCGTTTTATTTTACCTCAACTTTAGAAATTAAACATAAAATTTAGATTAAAATATTGCTATTGAAAAATTTAGCCGACTGAAAAATAGATGCTTGCATTTCTGAGTGAAATGAATATTTTATGTATCATTTCGCAGTCCCGGCGAATTCATCTCCACTCGAAGGATTTATATCGGACGAAATCTCGAGTTTATGGCTAGCGAACGGTTTTTAAATGTGCCGATATATCTAGGGAATAAACGTTGCATATTTTCGTAAGTGCATCACCATGTACGCTTTCAGTTTATTTAAATTTTGACGCAGTCAAGTGTGACATTCTTTCTAAAGTCCCTCGATGGAAGGTCTGCATACTCAAACAACACTAGGAGGGATGCAAGGGTCGGTACTCTACCTTAAAAGCATAAAGGAAACGGGAGATGACATTTTAGGGTTGAGTGAACAAGATGTTTTTTTAAAATATTTTGACAACCTTTATGCTCGCTTTCATGCTTACCGCACTGACATTTGCGTCACGTCAAAACAGTTAATTTGAATTTAATTCTCTATTTTAAATTAGTCATATATTAAGTTAGTAATTAGGTAACGCATATTAATTCTTAGTACTAACACAATTACAGCTTGATAAATTTGTGCAATAAGAGGGAAATCGAATAGTTTTAATTTAATATTATGATTTTTAATATGGAAATTGGATAGTTTCATAAATGCAAAAGTTGGTATGTTTGGATGTTTATTATAGTCAGTTACGCAAAAAGTCTGATCTGAATTGGATGAAATTTGTCACACACATGTAGTATATTAGCTGGTTAAAATATATGATAATTTTTATCCTAGAAAAATGTAAGATTCCTGTGGGATTTTACATTAGCCCTGACAGAGAGCGTCTTGCGCTTTCTCTATAGACTTTCAAGTCAGAGTACCCAGTGACAATAACATGACTTAGTGTCTGGACACTTACCTCTAACCCGAAAGACTAATCTGTGACTAAAGACTAAAGACTAAACAACACCAGAACTTAAAGTACCTATTACTCGGGTAATGTAGTTAAAGAC
This sequence comes from Synanthedon formicaeformis, assembly GCA_945859745.1. Taxonomy (NCBI): domain Eukaryota; kingdom Metazoa; phylum Arthropoda; class Insecta; order Lepidoptera; family Sesiidae; genus Synanthedon; species Synanthedon formicaeformis. The sequence goes on from OX243964.1 coordinate 3,356,586, forward strand.
GATAATTATCTTAATTGGAAAGGGCGCTTTGCAATTAAGATAATTATCGTAAAATGTATTAAAGTAAGGGTGTATATTAAAAGACTACGTCATTTCAATTTGAAACGTGAAGAAATTATGAAATTTATTTGACCTATTTTTCAAAATAAGTACATCACTAGCGTTTTACGTTTAATCCCTTTTGGCGGCAGTTCTGTAATTCGAAGTCTCACATAATTTTTATGTTAATAATATTAATATTTATTAACATGAAAATATTGCCTTGACGCTCTGTCTTAAGGGTCTTGGGTACGATTCCCGAGTTACTATATAATTTTTAAATATAGCTTATTGTTAATATATCATTGCGTCATCGTCATTGAATAAACATTGTAATGATTAATCCAACAAAACTTTATTTATAAATCTATTTATTGAGTCACAAGTTTTACTTTTTTAACATTAAAAGGAGCTTTAATAACTTGAAAGCGAATACAGTTATTATTAAAAAAAATGAAGTTTAATATTAAGTATCAACTTTACCGTTGTTCTTAAAGCCAATTAGTGGCTTGTCAGTGAATGGACTTTACATAACTTACCCAATTTGAGATAAAGTATGAAAAATAAAAGCTTATGAAAAAGTTGTGCAAAATCATTGTCTTAACTAATATTATAAATGCGAAGGTGAGTTGTTTGTTACGTATTCACGCATAAACTAAGCAACAGATCATTATGAAAATTTTTCATACAAGTTGTTAGGGATACAAAAAAGGTTACTGTTCCCGAGGGGATCATCTAAAAAAATATAATGCTTGACAAGAATAAAGATTGAATTTAAGTTTCATTTAAAATATAAGAAAAACGGGCCCACACAAAGTCACGGGAAAACTGTAGTGGCAGTGCAATTCGCAGTAAATTTGGCGACCCGTCTGACAGCAGTAACCTCTTACAGAAGACCACCTGAAAGAATAGCAAGTGTGCTGTGGTTTTTCGGTAATCCCTATCATTAATCGTGCTATGGTCGGCATCGCACTTGAAGCACCTGTAGCACCTGCACCTACCATCAAGTGGCCCGTCAGCCTGTCTGTCGAGTTTAACATAAAAAACATCTAGTCTATAAAATAAAAATAGTTTATAAAATAATTATAAAGGGAGGCTTGTATTTTTGTTTGTGATGATTAAGCTCAAAAACAACTGGAACGATTTAAAAAATTCTTTCAACTTTAGAAAGCTACATTATCAGTGGGTGACGAAGGCTGTCTTTTTATAAATATGCGGACGAAATCGCGTGCAATAGCTAGTATCAAATAAAGCTTTAATATTTTGTTTCAAATTTAGTAAAATTAATACAACGAGTGGTTCGCGTGTATGCAAGTATTTTACCAGCAGAAGTCTGTCAAAGCATTGTACGTTGTTTTAAAGACACGTCACTCAGTATAGCAGCCGTACAGGGTTCTGTTTTGCGGCGCTCAGAGCGTTATCGATTTTCACAGTCGTCGTGGGGGGATGACGGTTTGCGAGAAGGGAGGGGGGGGATGAGATCTCAGCTGGGCTCCCCTCACCCCCCTGTAAACATAAACACAGGCTCGCGTCTCTAGTCTCTCCACAGGATCGACATCCGGCGAGGTGAAATAACGCCACTGAATATTTATGAAGGCCTGGTATTACGGATTAAGATTCGACTTTTCTAGGTCATCAATTCCAAAGACATTTTGTAGCGAGATCAACTATTTTGGTAGGGGCAACGAACGCGTATGTTTTCCATGTCACGTCACTCGATTCTATCGAATATTGAAGCGTGAGAAGTTTTGCACTTCGTAAAGTGTTATGTAAAAAAATGTATACATTTCCACTTAAATTGCGATTGGATATATGTCATAATATACTTTTGGATCGTTAGGATTATGTAAATACCATAGCTGCTGCACGCGACTTCGCCTGCGTAACATTATAAAATATACCCTATGTCATTTCTGGTGTCCCAGACAACGTGTATGCAAAATTTCATGGTGATCAGTTCAGTAGTATTTGCGTGAAAGAGTAACAAACATCCATACATATATACATCCATACAAACTTTCGCATTTATAATATTAGTACGGATGTGTAAAATATAAATGAAAAACATTGATTTAATCTGAATTTCAATTATATTTAAACTTTTATAGAAAGAGAAAAGTAAAATATTTTCTCATGACAATTGGTTTTATATGATGAAAAATGATTTTATAACAGTACATGCATTCTGTTAAATTGTGAGTATGGGTTAAAGAAATGTATGGTTAGTTAAAGAATTTTCACTATTAAATAGAATATATAGTTGGAATGATAAGTTGACGATCCCATTGGTCGAGAATTAAAGTGCTTACATTAGCGCTCTGACTCGGGCTAGAGTTCCGGGTTTGATTTCCGGTTGGGACAAATTTGGAAATGAAATTTTGGAAGTTAACGAGTCTGAATGTGCAGTGTTTCGCCCAATGTCCGTTGTATGGTTATCCCATAGCACAAATCTACAAATGCTTATTTTGGGGGCCACATAATTTTATTCGTGTGTTGGCGATTTATTTTTATTTATTTAGAGAATTACCATTATTAGAATTTTATTATTAGTGGTTTTGACAAAACCCTTTACGGGTTCATATTCTTTCTTCATAATATTAGTATACACAGAGGTTTTCTGTACCTAAAATCAATTTATTATAGCAAGACAAGTCAACGATTCATTTTTAATTATACATATAAAAATGTTACATTCTAACGAGTATTATAGCTCTACTGTTCTAATGCGGTTTACATAAATAACTAAAAATATAGGTTAACATATCGATTAGCGTACGTTCATTGTTCGTAATTAAGGTGCCTTCCACACAATATGTCGAAGTATCTTCCTCGGGTATCGTCCATTGGGAAATTTGTGAACGTTCGGGCTCCCTTTGTTAACAAGCTAAATAATACATTCCATCTGTACCCAGTGCAACTACAATGTAACTATTGTATAGCAAAATCACGAAGATATGTTACATTAATACAATTACTTTGATATTTAAAAAAAAATACAATATAAAAATCCTTACACAGTATAATTTGAAGCAGATTTTTCCGTAGTCTGACTGTGTATATCCGCTAACAACTTCCTAACCACCCAAATGAGTTTGATAAGATTTTTACCAATAAAAAAAGAGATAAGCGACGAAGGTTTTTAGTGTCTTATAAAAAATCGTCATCATTTGTAGTCATGTAGACAGAGTGTATAATCGCTGAGTAATAATTACTCTATGCTAAGTTCACAGTCAAACATAATGCTTACATTTTTCGTGTATTTATAAGAGTAATACAAATTTAGTTATTCCGTTTGTTATTACGTACAAAAATAATTATGAAATAAAGAATAAAAATACTGAAAGTGAAAATACAGCTGCTAGACGTAGGTAGGTGTCCGAAAGTTTTAATTTAATAAATACAATTAGAATTTCATAGTATGAAATTCATATTATATTCAGACGTTGACGTTCGATTAAAAATGGATCCAATTTTCAATTTCATCGCTTTATTCTGTTGCTTGGCTCTCTTAATTGAAAACTGACATTGATCTGATGCTCAAAAAGATATATTTTAATTTTGGGGACATAGAATAATTGAAACAGTATTATTATTGAAGTATTAAATTTATAAATTATATGTTCAGTGGTCAACAGTTCAGTGGTCGCCAAAGACTACACGCAGTATTACAAAACAAAGTCCCCCGCCGCGTCTGTCTGTATGTATGTTGGCGATGATTTCAAAAACCATTGAACGAATTTTCATGCGGTCTTCACTAATAGAAAGAGCGTTAAATGAGGCAGGTTTCTATATATAACTTGGAGAAAAAAAATTGCACCCGTGCAAAGCAGGGAGCGGATCACTAGTTACCAATAAAAGAGTAAATAAGTATTTTCGTCCGCGCTCCATTTTTTCTTGAAAGCAAAAAATCGAGGCCTGGCAAAAACATATGAGCAATAAGATTTTTTAGAGAAGCAATTAATGATAATGACTTCGTATAATCAGAATATTTATTATTTGCGCTATTTACACTGGTTTCAATTATACAAAACTAATTAAACTTCTTTAAGAATAAAACTGTACAGAGAAAATATGTTAACATTTTATGATATTTTGTATAACTGTTGCTAGGCAACGAATGACTGTTTATTTAGTCTTTTTTATATTTTTAGGTGATCCTTTGGGAACAGTACTTTTTTTTCTGGAGAAAGATAACCTCCATTTTATTATCCCTGAAAACGGGTACCTGTGTAAAATTTCAAGATGATCGGTTCTTAACAATCTCTTTCGCATTTATAATATTTGGATAAAATAACTTTTATATAAAAAAAATATTATAAAATCAATGCAGTGGTATGAAGTTCATTCATAATGATCTATATCTAATTGACCTTAATTCAAAAGCTTTGCAACTAGTTATCGATTCAAATACGGAAATACTAGTATAACATGGGAAATTCGCCACTGCCTCACATATTGAACATTTCAAAGGAATAATTAATTTAAAACTATAATGAAGTTTAGAATATGCTACTCTCTAAAACATATTATAAATAATAATTGAGTGCTTAAATTAAGGTCGTAATTACTCAATTATGATTTATTAATGTTTTAGACATTAAGGTACTTGATTACTGTATGCCAGATGCCCAAGTGACCGAACAATGACATAATATAGGTTAATACAGTTGCAGAATCTAACAAAAAAGTAAGTAAATACATATTTTACGGTCTGTTTTTTAATCTCAGACAAAAATGACATGCAAATGTCAAGTTTTCATACGAGTATAATGATATGAAATGACATGAAATGTATGTAATGCATGTCAAATGTAATGTCATTTTTGTCTCTGAGATTAAAAAACAAACTATAAAAATATGTATTTGTGCAGAAACATTATTTTTTAGAAAAGTAAATACATATTTATTTTAGCGTGGGTTTTAGCTCTAGGGTTCGGCGTTGAAGTTTGTTAAACATCGGTTGACAAGCCGAATGTGATTGGAATAGCAAACAATTGGTGGTCGCTGTATTGTCCGCTTTGTCTTTCAGACGTGTCTTGGCTTCGGACCTCGTTTCGAGTATTATGTGTGGACGATTTCTCCCTACATACAGTATTATGTACATCCTATATGGAGTGTGCCAGTTTTGGAAATTCAATAAGTTTATAAAACTTTCTTCACTTTTTTCGTATAATCTAAGACTATATACATGCTTACATACATAGTACAAATTGAAGTAGCTGCCCGCTGCTGTTAGTCTATACGTACATCCGTCTTAAACTACGAATCTTTAATGCGGTTTTAATAACACCCAGATTTTTTCCTGAAAACTTTCCCGGACTATTTACGAGATCAACAAAATTCGTCCTGTTTTGTTCGTCATTCAGTCCAACATACATCCATACATACAAACTTACGCGTTTATAATATTATATTATTAGGACTAGTTAGGATTGTACGTCTTGTATAAGATAATTATTGTAATTGTATATAAAAGTAATAATTAGCTTATAAATAAGATTTTATGTTTATTTAAAGAAATAATCAAAAACGAATGTCCAATAGTTTATTACACCTGTAAACATTTCCGTAATTCAACAATGGACAACGTTCTGGCTCTATCTTTTCTTGTACTGATTTTCTTGAGAGCATTTTCTTTGAAACTCTTACAACGATAGTTGGATAAAGTGTGATTAAACTTAGTGCAATTTCGTAGTTCCACTCTTAAATTAGGTTTATGTCTACATCCGTTTTATTCTGTTTTAAAGACTCCATTACTTCTGCTTACATTTTGGTATATTTTTATATTACGTCTCTCGTTTGCTCTTTACTCTGTGACTTTTAAAGCATTTAAAAAATATATATATAATCGGTCTGCCAGAAGAATCTTGAATAGAGAGTAGATCCGCTGTCCAAATTAGGTCGTCTGTCCATATTTTTTTTAAAATCAAGGATCAAAAAATCAAAATAAAAATAAAAAATAAAAAAATCAATGCCTGAAAAAGGTTCGCGGAAGAAGTCAGAGGCTAAAGTTAGTTACTCGTACATTTCGCGTGTCCTAATTTTGTAGACCGCACAACATACCACAATTTGGTGCTACTTTCCCAGTTGCGTTTCAGGTTAAGTTTCTACATTTGAATGTAAGAGATGCTTATAGTGCTGCCTCCGGAGGTTTCTAGCGCCATATTTCGTGTCTCGCCCCTTATCTCGGGAGGACTATTAACCTATGTGAGGTTCATCTCAACCCGAATATACTGCTGGCCGCGGGTACCTATCCTAATTATGCGCTTTATGAATGGGCGGTTGCCACACTAATTAGTTACTGTTAATTATGACAGTGCTGGGCCATTTTGGCACTGCCAGTTACTGCGTTTAATTTAGAGAGAATATGATATTCAAATGTGGATTAGGAGTAGTCTCAGACCAAATAGAAACTAAAGACAGATAATTATTGTGGACCACACAGTGAACTCGGTTTTATAAACATGTATTGTGTCATAATTTATTATTTATTTTTATTGAAACTATTGGTTTCCAAGTTATTTTCGTTACTTGTGAAATATTATTCCATTATGCCTTTAAATTTTTGAAGACTGATTTTTACACTCTTTCACTATCCACGCAATTATGGAACACAGACCTTTACCGGAAGAGTCAATATCGATGAATATTTCGGATTTACCGGATTTTAATCAGACCCAAATGAAGGTGTTACCTTCATTTGGTTCTATGCTTGTCATGTCATATCAATGGACGTGTTAATTTCTGGTTCGATGTCATTTACAGGCTGATATATCCGCGCTGTGACGCCACACGAGGGGTTTATAGGAAGTTTCCCAAATTGATGTCATCGACATACCGATATACCAGATATTCAATACTATATTAGTTAGTATTGACTATTATGTATGTTATTATATCCTTCTGCTTGGCAGGTTTCTCTCTTTGCGTGAGAAGTACACCAGCCTGATTCACAGAGGAACAGAACTTCACACGTCTTCGATTAGTTACAACAAGTGATAATTACTTACTTCTAAGCTAAATATAAAAAGACTTAGATAAGACAAATGAGCCTCAGTTTGCTTAATCTACTCTAAATGGCGCAAGAAAATACAAACTTTGTAAATCATAAGCGGTATCTACTTATTTTATTTGCATGTACATATTTATGTATAAAAAGTACTGATGTCCCATTAATCCCGATCGAGCCGGCAACTCTACAGTGTTTTTCGATTTCATATGTGGATTAAAAGTAACGATCACTGAAAGCCCGTATATCTTTACACCCAGAAGGCTGTGTCCAGCAAAAAGGCTTAATGTAACATATATATACAGATTCACATTACAAGAGTTCTTTTAACTGAATGTCTGAATGTCAAGGGACACAAGAAATCAGTGAATAATTTCTTTCTTGCAATAAGTGTCAAGTGCGGCAAAGCTTTTAATACGACAGTCATATCTAAGCATAATGCAGTGTATGCTTTATAATCTCATGTTTTTTATTCTATTGTAAAACATTTAATAATGTATAAAAAAGCAGTTATTATTAGTAAGAAGTCTGCTAAAATGCTTGGCTTCCGAAACGGAAGGTTGGTTTGATTCGAGTCGGGCCTTTTCATGTTTTGAATTGAGAATTTTTATTTCATGTTACATTAGAAATAAAGTTTACTTGCTCCAACGGCAAAGGTGTCCTGAGTAAATCTGCGTATCTGCTAATCTGCAGGATAGCTATAGCTTAAACCTCTTCATATGGAGAGGTTAAACCTCTTCATATGGAGGTAGTTGAATGTATTCTGATAGTGTTCAGAAAAACGTAAGAAATCTTACATAGTGAGCTACTGCAAATGTAGCGTAACGCAGTTAAGTAAACAAGATTTAGCAAGGAAATGACAATTCAGATAAGAGAATGTAGTGTTAAACCTTTCCTCGTTATTTTTCGTTAATTTCATTTATTTGACGACAAGTCATTTAAATTACCAAAATTTAAGGAATATTTATGTTAATTATAGAGTACAATTCACAAGTAAACGTTTCTATTAGTTTTCTTGTGCATATTGCTGATTGAAGTAGACCATTTACCATTGCGAAAGAGAAAGTCGGTGCTGCGCCTAAATCGTTCGACTGATGGAAACGAGAACAAGACTGGGAGCCAAATGGTTTTCCGATCGAAGCAATTGTCGAAAAGATTGTGAAACAAATTGATGTACAAGTCAGGGATGATTTGACGACGTGTGTTGTCTAAATGGTCCGTTACATTACACTATTACAATGTCTAGTGTTCTGTAACGCCCTATTATAACAAGCTGTTATAGAAGTATTTTTATTCTCATTTTTTCTCTCCTTGTTTTTTAACTATGATCACGAAGGTTCTCGAATGGAGGCCACGGACTGGCAAGCGCAACATAGGACGTCAACACCCAAGGTGGACCCTAATGATGGATTTGCATTCAGCGACTCTCTCTATATGATAACTCTTCTCTTATTTAACCGCAGCCTTATAATTATCATAAAAATTAAAGGCAGTTTTAAGTTGGCAGAAATACGGTAGTTTACGGAGAAAATGTAATACAATTCATCAAATTGTTGTAGTTCTTTAAAAAAATAAAATAAAAAAAAACCCAAAAGGTTTGAGTAATGAACAAGGCGTTGGCAAAAGGTTTTTATGGCTTGCTTCCAAATCAACGTCTACTTGGTCTGGCACATCACACGATTTAAGCGTTATAAAAATCGATCGAGTCTGTAACACTAGACTTATAATATTATCACTTAAAATTGTCCTAAACAAAGACGCTCTCTACATTTATCTCGTTATCCGCTCAAACGTTTGTTATCATTTTTAGAAATTATTATTATTATCATTTTTTATCAGAAATCGATAATGAATAGCGAGGTATTCATAATCATTTTCAGAAAATGTCTTTTGGGAATAATTTATATTCCCGATTTTTTATGAAATATAAAGCAAACACAAGATTAAAACGAAAAAAATAATATTACTAAAATGAAATATAAAAAAAACAGCAGATGTTTTTCGATGAAAATAGATTTTCAAGTCACAAAGGACTATGAAAGGAAACATTTATAATAGACAATCAAACTTTAAAACGACCTTTCTTTAAAGAATTTCTAACTTTTAACTAGAAGAGTTTTATGTTTTAGTTTAGGTGGACGTAAGCAGCCTTTTCGTCAGAGAATAAAAGTGAAAAGTAACTGTAATAGAATCTATAAAGGCATATTTTAAGGTTAAAATATTACTTAAAAAGTTTCACTGTTAATGGAACCGATAGTGCTGTAAAATTAATTTTAATACTCTTTCCCTGAAGCACATTAAGGTTTTAGTTTTTGTAGACTAAGTTTGTGTCAAAGACAGTTGGGCTGGAAGACACTTGAATAACGAGTGTATATGGAAAAATTAACAATTGTTTTTCTAATTTTTTATCATAAAATTGTTAAGTCGGTTTTTGTACGGTTCAAAAATTCGAGAATGGTTATACCATAATTAATTCGGTTTTCACATATGGAAAAAGGGATAAGCTTAGGAGATTTTTACTATAGCTAAGTATAGCTGAGTCATAATAGAAGTCTTTGAAACTAAGAGGTTCTATCTAATCGAACAATTTATATCAAAATACAAAGTAGATAATCGTTACATAATATAAATTCACTAAACCACACAACGGATTTTGATGCGTTTTTCACTGTCCCATCAGTTAGATATTTTTTCACGGAATGTTTATACAAATCTCTATATATATATATATAAAAATTTCGTGTCACATGTTTGTCGCCGATGAACCCCTAAACTACTGAACCGATTTTGATAAAACCTCGTAACTATATGTAATTTGGTCCATCTTAAAAGATAGGAATTTATTTTGAATCCGGGCGAAGCTAGTATATTATATAATAAAACCTAATTAAGTTTTTATGTATGTAGAAAAAAAAATTTTGCAAGTCGCCAAAACTGTCCGCGTCTGTCTTTTTCTCCGCTAAATACTTCTAAACCACTCAACGGATTTTGATATGGCTTTTCACTAATGGAAAGAGTAATAAACTCAAAGTTTGTGTATATATAAAAAATTGCATACCGAATACCGGACGAAGTCGGAAGCGGGTCGCTTAGTTGTTTCTATAAAATAAATATTTTACTCATTGCATACAATATTTATGCGTGTAATCCGACCAAGTAGAGATTACTCGTCCAATGTTTTCCAAGTCCAGTGTAATCGGACTAAAAGCGTGTTTGTGCCGACTATTTGTATGATAATTTGTCGATTGTTCTACTTTACAAACAAAGTGTAGCTGTAGCCGCTTTCGTAAATAAAATGAAAGTGTGGTATAAAAAGGGGTTCTTGTAAGAATTACAATGTACCTATAATGTATTAACAATAATGGGTTCTAACGTATGGTTTTTTTATACGACAAAAAAAAATATAAAGTTTAATTATAAATCTTTACATTAGTGAAAATGTTTATATAGCCAGATGTGTTAGGTGGCTAAGAAGAAGTTAGAAGAGAAGCGAATGTAAAATTGTATAGTAATTGTACCAAATAAAAATATTTTTCGTTCTTTCTTTGCGTTGATTGGACAAAAAATATATAAAGTTTTTAAATCTTTACATTAGTGAAAATGTTGATACAACAAGATGTGTTAGGTGGCTGAGAAGAAGTTAGAGGAGAAACAGACACAGTAGGCGGACAGCGAATGTAAAATTGTATAGTAATTGTACCAAATAAAAATATTTTCGCTGTCTTTCCTATATTCAGATGTAAAATAATTTTGTTGATATTTGAACCTGTATAAGCAAAAAAATGGAGTCCCAAATAAGGTTATAATTAATTCTTGCTTTAATATTATTATTCAAAAGCACAATCCACCTTAGTAGCAATGTATTAATAATAATTTTGTTTCTGCAGTGAAGACGTTGAGGGCGGATGTAGGAAAAGCGTAGAACGGAAATCTGCTCTCTGTCGCGAACACGAACCGGCACAACCTTTTTATCACACACTACAGCTTCAAGATAATGTCTACTTATCTTGAGAAAATTCATACGCACCTATTAGAATAATTTTTTCTTTTCTTTTTTTTCTTCAGGATATTTTTCGCAACCTTTGTAATTTTAAGATTATCTTAAATTTTAAGATAGTAAGCGCCTATTTCTCAAACGTCAATTAGGCCAAACAGTCATTTAAAGTCACCGGTAAAGGGGGATAACGGAGCTGATATACCTTTGTTTGTACGGTAAATGTCCGAAACATTAAATAGAAAATAATAAAAAAAAAATCGGCTATCAAATGTTGCGGTAAACCGAGTGCATAATTCAATATAACAGAAAATGATTTCTAAAAGTAACTAATCAACACTTTACTTGTAGTTCGTGAAAGAGGCCCTAATAGTATTAAAAAAATCAAGAATTTTGCAAAATGTTATATTATGTTTTGTTATGAATTATTACATTAAAATAGGAAAATTATTGGAAAATAGGAATAAGTAACAGCTGTATTTGAATTTCATTGAATTCCAAGATTCAAATACTTACTACAGCTGATTAAAATTTTGCGGTTCCAAAGTCTCGGTAAGTACCATATATTCCAAAGATTATAGTTTATTGCTGCTGTTTACAGTTTGTAAAACATGTTTTTAATCTATGTTATTTATTTATTTAAACGATAACAAACCTACAGTTGTTATAATATCTTATAACAATGTTATAAAACAACAGGTTTGCATTTAAACATGTTTAGGACAATTATTACCTCATTATCATCAAAATAATATACTATTTCAGTTCGCTGCTTATTTTATAGGTTAATCATATATAGGCATTTAGTTTCAACATAACAATGCACTGTGCATCATTATTGTACTAAAGTGAATATTAAATTTTCATTAATAATTTCAATAGGAATTATTAATTTTAACAAGCAATTCAGTACATTCAATAATCCGTACTAATTTTGAATTATTATCTATTTAAACAGTGTTATTATGAGTATTTTATTCGACGATTTAAATTTACTAGCTGTTGCCACGCGACTTCGCCCGCGTAACTTTATAAAATAAAGCCTACTCGATAATAATGTAGCTTTGTATAGGATTTTCAAATAGGACCATGAGTATTCGAGTTTATTCATTACAAACAAATATGCAAAGATACTAATTTTATCTCTTTATAATATTAGTTTAGACTAGTGACCCGTACCCGGTTTTTTTCCTGCAAACAATACATATGTATGTATAAGTTGACATATTTTATACATTTCAAACACAAGTATCAACTTACACGGAAAATGATTTTTTATATTGTAATATGAGAAATTATTTCTATGCAAAAAACGACTATAAAATAATTTAGTGTGAAATTCAAACACTCAATTTAGACCAATAAATACAGTCGGAATTTAGTGAAATGAAAGATTAAATTAAAATTAAATTTAGTTGTTGACTTCTGCTAAGAAAATGCAACCAACAACTAATAAGAAGTCAATAGTGCAGTTTCCATAACATATACTATCTCGAAGCTTCACTAAAACTTTTATGTTTACGGTACAAGTTGTACAATGCTCTAGCTCTGCTATTGTAATATATCTAGCAGACAAAGCAACGGAACATGGCTTATGAGGGCCATATAAATGGAAATTGTCGCGATTTAAGTTCCTCCAGCTTCTCATATTGCAGACTGGTTTCGGAAATGACAGCGGAACGACTGAGTTACACTATGGAGCCTCGTTCACACGCTATTAGTACAATTTAACGTTTTAAATGATAAACAATTTATTTTAAGCAGTAATTATTGCCCAGAACTTAGCTTACGTTTTGTACTTAATAAGTACAGAACTAAATGGTTGCAAGATATTCTAAATATTTAAAATTGTTTAATAAAATAATTAATTATTTTTCTTTAAATACATGCAATAAATTTGAATTTTTATTCAATTGGAACGCATTACTGGGCTGAAAAATATCTTATATTCAAAACATGAACTATTTGCTTAGATAATAATTGTAAATTATATGACAGTGGCAAGCGGAATTCGCTTGCAAAAGAGATGACCTGGCGTAAATGTGTCATTACCTAAGTGTGCTCACTCATCAGTATCAAAACCAGTAAAATGATAAAATTTTATATTTAATACTTGTTGAGATATTAGTCGGAAGCTTAAGTTTCAAGTGGCCAGTCGAGTAGTTCAAAGGAAGCATCCACATTGAAACTTGTTGGATGACGAATTTACTATACAGTTACAATTTACACCAGCGACAACGAACTCGGTTGTCCCGAACATCGTTCTATTATTTATAACGAACTAGGATTTCAACTTTAGCTATGACACAATGTGACTTATGCCATTAATAATAACACAGCTTATTGCGTGAGATTTTCGTGTGTTGCATTTAAATTTTGAATATGATTTGGTTATTGTTTATAAATAATGCCCAAAAATAGTTACATTTATTTGCAAATTGTATTAAAAACTAGCTAAGAAGCCACGACTTCGTCCGCGTTCTCTAAAGCCTATATATAGCCTTCCTCGATAAATGGACTATCCAACACAAAAATAATTTTTCAATTCGAACTAGTAGTTCCTGAGATTAGCGCGTACCTACAACCTAACAAACAAACAAACTCTTCAGCTTTATATATTAACTAGCTGGCGCCCGCGACTTCGTCCGCGTTGAAAAAAAGAAGAGTTATGGAGGAACATACATACATACCTACAGAAAAAAATTGTAAAAATCGTCAATTTAGTTTCAGTATCATGTATAGAGCCTATAAACACGATATCTCTGAAAACAAAGTAACTTACTCCATCACCAACCCTTACAGATTTATTATTAGTATTGATATAGGTATATGTAGCAATGACAATTAAAATTCGCTCTATGGAAAGAAAGATTGCGTTACTTCGAGATACATATTATACAGTAAAATAATGAAATTAAAAACTAAACATATTATACCTGAAGAGTAATTCTGAAGAGATGGAATTTACGTGGCAAAGTGCCCAGCATGCTAGAAGCATTATCTCGCTGGTTACTTTTGGTTGTTGGCTAATCGAGATAGTACTTAGCCTTGGGTTTCCCGTGCTGGCGTTTCAATGAGAAAGGTTAAAGATAATATATTTGGGTACATAATTCGAAAACAAGATTCAATAGATTAATTCTTAAGATATACATAATAAGAGTGTGTATAATGTATATACGTTGCTAAATTGCTTTCGCCATTATAAACACATCAGTGGCATAATCAAGAGATAATTCTAAATTTAAATATTAACTAACCTATTTGATTTGCAAAACAGCTCAGCCGTCTGTTATTTACAAATTAAGTTTGATTGTATTCTATTGGTATATACTATTATAAAATTCACGTGGAAATTATAGAAATGAGGATGATAACTATGATAATTTCTTGAGTACATTAATATGATATTAACTTGAAATAAAAATTTATTTTCTTTATTTTCTAATTCTAATAAAGGTTTATTGAATGAAAATAAAAACATAATATATATCCTTGCAAAGCCGGGAACAGGCTAAATATTTATCTTTGTTGAGATTTTGTATTTGAGAAATTGTATTAAATAAATTATTTCTTTCTCCTCCCATCTAAATCCTTTTTTTAAATTTTATTGACATGTGTTTTTTTGCACAATATAATAGATTTGTTATTTTTTGTTCTGATAAGATTCAAATAGTTTTCTTCTAATTAAATGTACGAGTATTTTGAGTAATATTTACATATCTCGTGTCACATGTTTGACGCCGATGAACTCCTAAACTACGAGTATACTGAACAGGTCCAATGCCACTTAAATTGGCTAAATCTCGGAATTTCTAGACAACTTTGTTTCTACGGCGAATTTCTGAATATCAGAATCTCCCATAGACACTCCGAGCATAACATATTGTTTTCGATTTAACTTAAAAATATTGATTTTTACAAAAAAATAAATTAGAAAATATATCACAAAAAGAAAGCACTGCCCCTAATGACTTGATTAATATTGTACATGGGACAGTACCTAATTATTATTAGGGTAGCATCCTCGTTAAATTTTCCTCATCCTCCAAGTGAAGTGAAAACAGCGATAAAGTCCAGTACACAAATGGCACTCGCGTTAACAGTGAACCGAATGTCGATGGACAAACAAGAATGTAAACACTGGAACGCATCAGTCTTCTCGGTCGCCAGTAAAAAGGAGGAACGTTTTAACAATCGTCGAAGATAAATTCCTAGCGGGGCGTCTCATTTACATTGAGAACAGTTTACGTTCTGACCGTACTCGCAGTGAGGACCAATAAACAGTATGGTTCTAGCTAAAAGAGTAGAATTTATTTGGCTGCTATGGAGATATTATTGAACACTCATGTAGGTAAATAATATATCTACTCTAATTATTTATGTACATGTCTTTCAAATAGAATGTTAATGTATGGCTGTGATGTTTCATTAAACCTAATTTCAACTAAGTACGTATATTTAGAGACTTAGTAGGCTAGTAGACTAGTATTAGAAAGTATTATAAATAATAAAAATACAATTAGATTTAATGTCATGTTTTATAAAAAATAAAATCGATTCTATATTTATTAATAAATCGATTCCCTCCTGAAACGATTGATAAATCGATTTTTTATATCGAAAAAGTGAAAAAAACATCACTGGATGTAATTAGTTTATGCTATTAACATAACCAATTTTATTCCATCAATTTAATACACCAACGTTTTATCTATTGATCGCCACTTGATGTTTGGTAAAGATAAATCAATAAATTATATTTACTGAGAAATTTAATTTGTTATTTTGTTTTTTATAATTTTTTTACCTCTGAAAAAACATGTGAAAGCGTTATAGCGTAAGCATAATCTGAAAGATCTATCTTCTATAAATAATAACTGCTTATATCAGTCTATCTGTAACAATTTATCACAAATATAACTTAGGTACTATTTACAGTGCTTGTCCGCCTCTACTTCTGCTAAAACACCCAACGGATGTTGACACAGTTTTCACTAAAGTAAAGAGCGATAAATTAGGAAAATTTGTGTATAAGTAATTTGAAAAAAATTACGAAGCCTCGTCGTGAGTGGCCGGCGTACCTCCACTGTCGGGTACGCCGCGGTTCTGATAGCCCGCGCTGGATAACCGTGGCGGGGCACCTATGTCGTGTCCTACCGTCCCCGCGACCCCGCACATCAACGGCCGCGTTAGAAAGTCGTTGGGTTTTAGCCGGTACGAATCCGACATAACCCCACAGTGTCCCCTACACTGCCTAATATCCAAGAAGATTTCCCAACGTTAAAGGGCGGATTGCTAGTTAGTAATAAATTTATAATTAATTAACTAATTACTAAAAACTTATACTATTTCTGTGCGACTGTTTTAACGATGTGAAGATTTAAAGATTACATTTGACCTATAATGGTGTAAGCTTAACAGGTATAATACATTTCCAAGAATTGTTCGACGA
This sequence comes from Synanthedon formicaeformis, assembly GCA_945859745.1. Classification (NCBI taxonomy): domain Eukaryota; kingdom Metazoa; phylum Arthropoda; class Insecta; order Lepidoptera; family Sesiidae; genus Synanthedon; species Synanthedon formicaeformis. Next base: position 3,373,080 of record OX243964.1, read on the forward strand.
TTGCTATGTTCACGTTCGTTTTGTTATTGTGAAGTATTTTTCTATTAGAGTAATTGAATATCGAAACTACTCACAAATGGTATTTCATGTTAATATTTTATTACGCTCGAAGGAAACAATAAAGGAACCGAGACATGTGAAAAGTTACCGAAGCGTTGGTAATAAAAAATAAAACGTTTTTTATGTGAAATGAAAGTACTGAACGGATTACAGACCTCATAAACAATAACAGTCGAACCATACATGAGGCTGCTCAGATCGTAGCAATTACACACACATAGAGAAATAATCTTTTATTATTATAAAATAAGTCCAGGTGTTGGTAATAATTAATAATATTGTAATATTATTAAAGACTAGCTGAACGAGGCTACGCTTCGCTGGCGTGTGCGCAGGGCGACGTACGTGGACACTATAATTTTATGGAATTCATTTTTCTAAAATAAAATTAGCCTAAGTTATTCCCTATAATACCAGCTATCTGCCAGTGCAAGTGTCGTCAAAATCAGCCCAGCCGTTTCGGAGATTAGCCGGAATAAACAGACGGACAATTTTTTTTAAAAATAGTTCTTTTTTAACAGACACTTAAATTTTATTTATCAGTATAAAGATGAAAAATTACGATACCTATGTAAAAAAAACTTTTTCAATGTAAAAAAATCCTATCATAAATTCATAAATTATGTAAAATTTCTTTTTTTTCCAAAGTAAAAAAAGAATAAAAATATACCATACTGTTTATTTGCGTGCTGTGAGTTGGTTTCCACCCTCAAGAGACCCTATTTGCATGTTATACCAATTACTTTTTACAAGTTCACTAATTTTGTTCAATTTATCTTCACAAAACGAGTCTCGACTGCATGCTGTTTTTTTTTACGGGCTTCCTACATAATCTGTATCATGTGAGTAATAGGTATTTTTAATTCTATTTTTTATTTATTTTATTATAGTAAGTGCGATTTAAAAGACTTATCCAGACCAACTTAAATCTTAGATTTTCAGGACATAAATCATCATAATTATAGTTTTATTATTTGTTATTTGTTATTTTATTATTTGTAATATATTCATATTTATATTTAAAGGTATGTCATACAATTAAGGTGCAATTTTATTTAAATTTGTTTATAATTTGCCACTTGATTAAACATATTATATTTGTTTGTATACACAGAACTAGTGAAATATAATTTTCCCACTAGATTTTTTTACAGAACTAATGAGACAAAAAATCTCACTAGTTCTGTGTACAGAACTACAGCACAGAACTTAGTGGGAATAAGCCGAGGCAAATAGAAAAGCCGCTATTTTCAATAGCTATCCTCAATTGACCAATAGCTTCTTTCTTCAATATAGAAAATATGAAATGTAGTACTAATTTTATTCCTTAAAATATTAATTAAACAATATTTAATGTAGTTTTACCATCGTGCTTTTATGAAACCTCTCAATGCACAGTTTTTAAGAAGATTAATTAGTTCCTTTAATAAGAATGTCAGTGTGGTTAAAGTTTGCTGAAACTTTGCAGTAAGTTCAAGAAAACATTCTCCGTAGCACTTAAAGTTAATGAACATACAAAGTTACTGACTGATGTTTGATGTCATTTGCTATTAAAGTTTGAAGTACGCAAAATAATACAATTAAGCTATAAGTAGTTATAATTTTGACTTTAATTTATAATATCAAAATCAAATCAAATCAAATATTTCCATGTACATGGGTGTAAAAACCAGATGCCATAGATGAATCAACGTCCCAGCATTTGGTGTGCAAAATAATATAATGTTAATTCAGTTAAATCAAATTATTATATATTATTCTAAAAACGTGTCCTTTAAAAACTCATCCAGAGCATAATAAGCTTTTCCTACCAAAAACTCTTTATTAATTTTGTATTTGAAATGCTTGAAATACTTCAAAAATTAATGAAACATGAAAATAAAAAATATAATGTTATGTATTTTATGTAATATATGTAATGCCTAGTGAGTTTGTTTGTTTGTTAACCACTCAACCTTTCATTACGAAATTTTGCATAGGTGTTGTTAAGAATATAGTAAAAGGGCAGAGGATACCTTTCAGTACTGTTCCCGAGGGAAACAAAATCTTTTTACGCCGCCGTCCGTCCCTCTGTATTTTAAACTTTTAATGCAAATAAAACTTGTTTTGATAAAATTTATTTTATTAAAATAAACTTAATATATTTTTTAATTCAACAAATATAAATGCGATTTTCACCAATGGAAGAAAAAATTATTTACAAAAAAAATCACCCGTACGAGGCCGGAAGCGGATCGCTAGTCTAAGAATAAAAAATCAACTGCTCACAAATGTATATGAGCAATAAAGATTCCATAAATTAATTTAACACCTGTAGACAAAGGGGCGCGGACGATGTCGCGGGCAAAAGATAGTGATGAAATAAATCTGGAGAGGTAAAAGTAGTAGGTTTTAATGTAAGAGGTAATCTCCTGAACTACTTATCCGACTTAAAGAATTGTTTGACACAGTAAATTTGGACGAAAAGATGTCCTAAGAGTTCCGCAGTTTTCTAAAGACTTATTTTAATTGTATAGTCGAACTAATATAAATTTCGGTAGTAATTTATTTTAGTTCGGCAATTCATTGTGCGGCCAGGAGGTGGACCTCTGATAGGGCGGGATACAGTGCCTGCGGTTGACTCACTCACTTGACTGATCTACTTACATGGGCTGCTCACCCTTTCGAAAGCGGAAGGAAAACAAACAAGAGGAAAAACTGTTTAATAAATGTCACAAATTAGTGATCTGACCTTTCTTTGCTCGGGTGAAATTTTAAATTACATTAAATACACTGTATGAAAATTTTAAATTAATATTTTAAAATTCAAAATAAAAATAAAAATACTTTAAAATAAAAGCAATTGTGCGATCAGCCCGATGTTGCACGGGTCCATAAGCTATAATGCCCCATAGAATTGGCCTTCTGCCAGTTGCAATACTGTCATAAAAATTCGAGCGCTTTTGTTTCTTTTTTGCTTTAGCAAGTGTTTCAACTTTTTTAAATACGAAAGTTTGTGAGGTATATGTATGGATGTTTGATACTCTTTCACGCAAAAACGGCTTAACGGAATTAAATGATATTTGATAGACAGATAGCTTATAATCTGGATTACGAGTATTATATAGGATTCTTTTTGACCTAGAAAAATGTTAGATTCCCGTGGTACTCGTATTGTTTCAGATATATTCTCAGGTGTTATATTTTCAAACTGAAGCTAAAACAATTTATTTAGAAGGCATAAAAACAAATTTATTTAGAAACTTATTATTTTTCCAAAAACAATCACGAAATATACGTAACAGTTGAAGAGTTAAAGAGAACTTAACGGAGAAAATGAAAGACATATACGAATACATCAAGATATATTTAACTTTGATACTATCAGAGCTTTTCTATAACTCAGATAGCGAGAGAACTGAGCCACTAGACGGAAGGGATAATTTTAATATTATTAAGAATCTTGATTCTCGCCGTTGAGTCAGCGTTTAAAATTGCTTTTCTATTGTAAAGCCGCGTCAAGCGGTCTGTCGACTTGCTGATAATAATGTTCTCGGTTATCCGACTTTAATTGACAAGTGACAATTGTGCATTCGCCCCTAATAGTCTGCTCGTTTAAGTAACGTGAACTTCCCCATCATGTTCCAAAGTTCTTATTGAAAAACTTGGCTTGAGAAGTGTCTCGTTGTTTCTAGGTCAGTGGTTCGCGGCCCAACTTTCGGAATGACAAACTTCGCCTTTGTAATTTAGATCGACGGTTGTTGACTCTCTTCTTTTCCACTGGAAAAGTAGTAAATTGTCACGGTATGGTGCGTTTGTTCAGATTTGTCTTGATCGCTGTACTCATGTCATTATTTCATATTATTATGCTAATTAGTACTTCCTTAAAAAATTCCTTGTACTTTGAATATATTCATTTATACATGCGCCCCCCACACACGTTTGAATTATTAAAGGTTAGTCAAGGTAATGAACCTAAAAGTTGAGATCTAACCTTGGTATATATAGGAATTAAAAGCTCACACTGTAACAATTTAAATAACAGAGCTCACTCCCCTATCTCCTTATAATGCTGTATGCAGACCAAAAGCTAAGCTAACTTAGTTTAGTTTAGCTCGCACAGCTGACTCAGTTTTTCATACTTGTGCACACAATTTTTCATAGTTCGCAGTCTGCAGTCTGCAGTCACTGTAATAGCTATTTACCTTTTAACCAAAATCTATTAACCAATTTAAGAAATAAAAAGAGAAACTGAACTTGTATATGACAATTTCAGTAAAACATGATAATTTGATTGAAAAACTTATGGGAGTAATCGTCGTTATCGTTTGCGATGGCTTTAGGATAAATTTCTTAGACAGTTTTAATTACTTTTCTACTTATCTCTCATCTTTCGCTAGACAGATGGCCGTCGACGATATAATGATTGGCTTTGCCAACGGATAAAAAGCTGTAACTATGGATAAAGTTATTTTATTGGAAATATGAATAATAATTTACATCAATTTAGTATTAAACCTGATAATTAATCTATCTGAGCTAATACAAACAATATTGCTTTTTTGCTGCCTGTTTATCTGCTTGTTGTTGTACCTACTGCTTTAAGACAGATAAGTCAAGGTGTTGAAATGTATTTATTCTTCCATGGAATCAATGGAATGCCATGGCAAATTTTTCCACATTAAGAAGGATATTCTACAGATAGTGCTTATGCTTAATTCTGCGAAAGATTGCTAGTTGATTATTATATGCTGATTTAGTAATATACTGATATGCTGATTATGGGTTCCCTTCTAAAAGATATCGCAGGGCCATAAAACAAAAAAATCCAAAAATGTTTTTATTGCAAAAATACAATCACAATCCTTCATATTGTATGTTGCAAAAAGACTTATAGTTGTTTTATTCCATTGTTTCCATAGTTCCATAGTTTTATTCCATAGTTGTTTTATTTAGTATATTTTGATCATTTTTTATATAATATTCAAAAGTATTATTCAAAAGTAACTTATATGCTTATATCTCATCTAGTATTCAGTTTATTATAAAACTACTTAAAACATTTAATGATACTTAAAAATACGCTTCTAACGATGTATAATATGCATATATTTAATATATATCTAATAAGAAAAAAATAGTCAAAAATAATTTAATTATTTTCGATTAGCTCTCCTGTAAAAAGTGACGGTTGCAAGAGCCCATTTCTTCTTACACTTTATCCTTTGCAGTTATTGCATTGCAATATTGCAGTTACTTTAGGCGATCGTAGCCATCTATCTACATGTGACGCTGTGACAACCAAATGTCTTCGATTCTTTGAAATTATGTCAACGTATACTTCTGAGTCAGATGGTAATACGGTTATGGCATCAAACTACTACAACATGGAACCCGCGTGCCATACAAAACACTACGAATTTTATGGAACATTTAAAAGTGACATATGCGTAGAGCATGAACTGTCATTTAAAACAAAACAAACATAATAATAAGTACGTAATTTAAAGAAAATGTGACTTTACGTCAACCCATGATAGTTTAAAATGAAATAGTAGAAGTTGATCGTTACTCTTTTTACCATTGACGCGTGAAGGCAAGAGTCCGCCATGATTCTGTCAAAGGCGTTCTTTTTATGTGCCACTTTGGCATTTGTGACGCAAATTCCATTGTAGTATTTCGAAGGGTTATGGTCAGTTTCAAACAACAATCAACGCAACCAACTTGAAATATTGTCAAGTTTCTGAGCCAAAATACAGAGCAGATATTACATTCTTTCTAGAAACTCTGCACAGTATCTAATACTATTCAAAGAATATAGATACTTATAAAATAAGGAATGATTTTTTAAAAGAAATTGTACATCAACACCGTAAAAATTCTTCGAAGTAATAAGATTTATCTCGCCCACATACGAGAGTATATGAGCCTTGTAAACCATATTACGTGCATATTTCAAGGAAGTTCTCTTTGTATTTTTTTCTCAGATATCTCCTAATCGGCTTGATCTGCGCGAGATGTAAAGCAGTCGATCATTTACCCGTTTCGTAACAACTGGAGGGGCGTATAATATTTTATGGACAAGTTTATGCGGAGCGTATAAACGTACAATGCGCGAATAAAATAACAAAGGCGTTGTAAGCAAAGGAAATATGCCTTTAGAATCGTAAGAAAGTTCGCTTTAGTAACTCACGTGCCCGGGGTCACGTTCTATGAAGATTTCTAATTTGTTTGTCCTGTTTCAGCTCAATTTAATATTTACGTGAACTTTGTCATTTTTGTATAATTTTAAATAAATAATATAATTATATTTATTGGTATGTATTATAGAATAATATAACTAGTATAATATACAAAGATTATCTGGTTCGAAGCCTGTGCATGAGTGTTCACTGACTGAGCTTTTTCGTATTCGTATGTTTGTAGTTTTTATTTCTTAGATTTATTTCTCGTTTGCTACTTATATGCGGTCTTTATTTATTTTTTTCAAAAAAAAAAAAAACGGTTATATGTTATGTTACCGTCCTTAGTCAAATAAAATGTTTTTTGAATTTTTGTCTCTGCGTTTACCGATTTTAATGCAGTTTTCCCTTATGTATTGATGATTACTTGCATTAAACTATAGGATACCTTTTATACTGAAATTTTTTAAGGTTCCTTTGGGTTTTTTTAAAAAACAAACTACAGAGCGTAGGAAGTTCCAAGCCTCAGCTAAGTTTTAAATATATACCACCTAACTGCTGTAACTTTCGTGACACTGTTACTTACTTAACTATGTCGCAGGTATGCTATGTAATTTTAACATTCTACTTGCACAGTACAGTGTAGGTAAATGAATTAATTCGTTATAATTGTATATAAATTAAAACGTGTCAAGCTTCGTCTGGTATAACTGCGGTGACCCAGTTACGCCAGCGACATTATAACAAGAGATTGCGGGGAAAGAGGCCGGGGTAGGGATGGGACGTGTTTAACACTCATACGAACGGTTCTAATTTTTTTTAAAGTCTTTATGGGCTTGCTACAGAGTTACAGGATGTTATAAATATATCAAGCTGAAACAAGTGAGAACAGTATCTGCGGTAAAAATGCGGTAAACTCCAATAATGTCGATGTGAACATAAATACATAAATATTTTTTTGAATAAAAACATAGTCTTTGCAAAAAGTGATGGGACGTACTTTTCTGCATCTATGGGACTTTTCAATTTCATGCATCGATTAACCATACGCTTACCAGTAATACTACCTAATTAGGGCCTCTTTCACAAACTACATGTAAAGTGTTGATTAGTTACTTTTAGAAATCATTTTCTGTTATATTGAATTTTGCACTCGATGTACTGCATCATTCGATAGCCGATTTTTTTTCTATTTAATGTTTACCGTACAAACAAAGGTATATCATCTCCATTATCCCCGGTTACCGGTGACTTTAAATGACAGTTTGGCCTACTTGACCTGTTTGTGAAACAGGCGCTTAGTCTAATAGTTATTAAACTAAGCGCCTGTTTCACAATTACTCTAAATTACTGTAATAACCAGTTGCTCTAATGATATCTAACGTCACTGAATAACTAAACAATATCAAACATATTCTGAACTTTAATCTCTGAATGTAGAATACAATTTTATTCAAATAAATTGAGTCTAATAATAACTACATTCTTAAATATTTATTAGATAACAGCAGCAGTGTATCGTCGTCAATGGTGTTTTGGTTTGAAATATCTCAACCGCAGCTCGTCCACTGCTGGACATAGGCCTCCCCCATAATTATCCAATAAGACCTTGACCATTTAGTCCAATAATTAAATGTATAATTATTTATTTATTTATAAATTAAATTGAAGTTTTAAAATAAGTATTAAACTCTATGACTTTGAAAACTTTCAGCTTCTCAAGATTACCAATTTTCTATTGGTGTTTTGTAAGGTTTCTGATTGTAGGTTTATTGAGTTGAAGAGTATCTAGAGAACGTTCTAAACAAAGTTTATCTAGTAAACTAAATCTAATCTACAAACTTTCGATTAGATTTGTAGATTAGAACCATATTTTGAATAGTTCTTAATTAATACTCAAAAATTTCAAGCCTTTCTTCAATTATTACTGTCGATTTTTTTTAACAAACGTACTATTTCTGCATGTGTCAGGGCTATAATTGCCATATTCCATCAAAGCTCCAAATAAATAAAGTAAAAAAATATATTAAAGTAACTACACGCGCCTCCCTGTTGAGTTTTCAATGTCAAAAACTTTCTCACGGAATGCTTATATACCTATACATATATACATATCATCAAATAAAGGAAATTGAATGGAAATATCTTTCTTTGAAAACCTTTTTTTTTTGTAGATTTTTTGTGATTTTTTACTTTAATCTCTTAGAGCAGGTATTCTTATTCAACAGTTTTGAAATTTAATTAAGTTAACGAACTATGTAGTGTAGGCCGGTACTTAATCTCATAGTTAGTTGAGGGTTTGCATTGAAATCAAAACAGAATATATAATTATAGAAATACACAAATTTAAGTGAATATGTATTTTCGTATAAACAGGATAAAACATTTTCGTAGACAATTTTTTAAAACAATGTGAAAATGTTCGAAATATATTACTAAAAGATGGACACTTGATTAGATAAAACTACCAAATATTAAATTATAAGAAAACTTATATTTCGCAAATTTTTTAAGTTTCAACTCTTCTAATCTTACTAATAACGTCAAAAATTTAAAAAATGGGCACCACTTTCGCCGTCACAGTGATGAAAATATCATACGTAGATATACACATAGATCTAGATATATGACAATTTATATCCTGAAAAAATTTTGTTCAAGTGGGATTTTCAAAGAAACTAACTACAGCGCGTACGAAGTCGCGGGCACAGCTTGTGTTGAATAAATAACATTTACTTACTTCGTGGCTATATTATCTACGTCACTTTTGACAGTTCCATTTACAAAAAATTAAATAAGCATGGCCCGGACGAAAGTCGTAAGTTCGACGAGGATCAACCGATCCGTCCAAGCAACGAGAAGTGGGTGTACTTTTTTAGACGTATCAAGTTGAAATATATTTCCACAATAATAATATTACATTGTTGTTTTGTTATTGTTTGCCTCAGTTTAGATTGGAGTTAGAAGAAGGCCAGCTGTAGAGCAAAAATTTGCCGAAAACACCAAATGAAATATAATCGAAGGAATAAAAAAATATATACAAGATCCGTTAATTTAAAAACAATAAAAATGTAGCTATCATTCCTCGTTATATATTATAATTCTAAATACAAAAGCTTTTTGTTTGAATGTTTAGTACTCAATCACTCAAAAACGGCTGGAAACAAAAAAACAAGTCCGTGTGTGAAATTTGGCGCACAGATTGTTTATTACCCGTATTAACACATAGAATTAATTTTTATCCCTATGAATGTTATATTCCTGTAGTATTTCCAAAAAAAAGTGGCCGACATAGCTAGTATGGAATAAGTTAAAGAAGTTGAAGTAACAAAGTCCTTACTGAGTACGTCAACTTTGTGGCGTTGTTTGTGTTATAGGTGACTTGACTTGATGACACGATGCTAAATGTGTAGTCACTCGAGCGTCGTGGGGACCTATTGGACTTTGAAGATTGGATGGTAAGAAGAAAAAAAGGTTATATGAAGTTTTTCATTTCAGCGGTGGGGTGAACGTCTACAGGCGTTCAAAATTTTGTAGGCGCTGTATTTTAAAAAATCCTTCATATAATCGTCAGATTAAGAATCAGCACGATCAGGACTTTAGGCTGAACCGTCTGTATGAAAATCTGACGCGCTCAAGTATTACAAAATGAAAATTGTCAAAAATATTTTTTGCATTTTCAAAAAGCTGCCACGAGCTTGCGTTACATCCGAATCGTCTGAATTTTAAATGGGAGCTTAGTTTAGGTTCACTTAACATCCCCTCAGAAAATCTGACGCGCTCGAGTTGTATTTAAAATTTTACCCCCACCTCCGCCAACCCCACCAACCAAACCGTCAGATTAATACATATCCGTTATCGGAGACACGTGGGGTATATACATTGGCAATATCTGACGCGCTCGAGTAAATCCAAAAATCCCCTCTTGGGCTCCCCTACCATAACATCAAGTGGACCGTCATCCTGTCTGCCGGCCTTGACATAAAAAAATGTAATATAACATTAAAAAACATTTTCTTATTTAAGGAAGCAACTGTATGCGTTAAGATAACTGTAATTCGCCCCAGTGCCACTCCAAAAAGGATTTGCTTTGTCGTCGTCGGTCGTCTGGTGTATTTACTTAGGGAAAAAATCAACAACGACTTGAGTCCCTTTTATTCAAGGACACACTACATATAAATTATATCTACATCCATGAGTTGTTCTTAGAAAAAAATTATTTTATTTGCATTTGTACACAGGATTCCGTATTTTTATATTTTTTTTGTAAGAGAAAGTTAAAGAAAAAAACGTAGTAATGTTTTTTTATCTGCACTTATTTTCCTCTGGTATGGTTAGAATAGACTTCAGGCTTCAGTGGACATAAAAAATAATTATTATATAAATGCAGGATTATAAATGCATTAACACTTTTATAGGATCTTATATAATAATTTAACTTTATTATAATGAAATTTTTATATAAAATATAGTAATTGAAAAATATATTTAAAAGTGTGACAGAATTATTTTAATATAATTAATTTAACCATGTAATTTAATTCATTCAATGCGAGGCCATTTATAGATGCCTGAAATAAATGAACTTCATTTGATTTATATTTTTATATCTATACTGAAATTTAATGTTTTTTTACCAACACGTCTGGTGACAGTAACCCACCGTTATAGAAGACCAAGGTGAAATTACAGCATTTGTGCCGTCCTCCGCATTAATAAAAAAGCAAAGACGAAATGTGAACAATTTAATAAATTAAATTATAGAAATTCATACGTATTAACCCGTGGAAACATTTTTTTTTTCAATATTAGTAACACATTCTTATTTAATAAAGGGTAATGCAGAAGGGAAGCATTGTATGTCTTTATATCACCAAGTAAATATTTCAGTTTCCGTACCTCGTTCTTGCTCCGTTTCACCTCCGTTTTCAACCAAAGAGATATCGTTCATTTCCTTACGCCTTCACTGTAATCGTCATCATCTACTCTTGTCACAGTAATGAATAACAAATAGTATGGTAAGTCAATGTTGCCCCTTGTTCAAGCGGTCCTTATAATCCGCAGTGGGCTATTTTATGGACTAGCTGCTGCGCGCGGCTGCGTCCACGTAATTTTATAAAATATATCCATAATTTCATTCCATAATTTATACTAAAATATTTTAAAACAAGTTTGTCCTGACTGACTGACGCACAAGCTCTTTTTCTGCTAAATTATTTTAAAAAATTCTGATGTGACTGTACATAACACCTTTTTTTGATGATGTCCGAATTGTCAGTGAAATTTTATTGTAAATTACATGCCTATATTAAAAAAAAACATCCGACAACTTTACCAATAAGCTGAAATTTGGATTATATGTTTATTTTATAACGCTTTGAAAATTTAAACTCCGTGCGAAGCCGGAGGCGGGTCGCTAGTAAGGTTTAAAGTTTTAAACAGATCCAATACTCCATTTAGTTAAGAGAGTAAAACCATTAAATGCATTATATGACATTTCTTTGAGATAAATAACTACCGCTCTTTGATGTATTGTGTTACCGTATTCCCCAAAAACGTTTTTTTACCCTCTCTTGGTAACTTTTTCTCTAAATCTTGTTTTGTCAGGAAATAGACTTTGTCGTCGGAACGTTTCGAAAAGTTGATCACGCGATAAAATCTGCTAGTGGAGGGTTCAATGTGATATTTATGCTGGCTCGAGTGGAAATCTTAATATTGTATAGCTATGCGTAATTTTCGTATTATCGCGCTTCTATTTGTATAAGTTCAATGTCACGGAAATTATTTGAATTTTTTGGCGAATACGTTTTCTAATTTTTTACGTGTGTACACTGCCTACATTACACATATTATATCGAACTGTTGGGCTGAGGCCTCTCTCTCTTTTGTGTATGACTGAGAAAGAAAGGATTATATGAGTAATGTAGTCCAACTTACGCTAGCTACCTACAGATTGGCTGGAATTCACATATCAGAAGATTTTTCTCAGACACGCTACATTTGTGTTCAGATTTTCTTATTATAATATACTTTTTGAGCTGCACAATAACTTGCGAGGATAAATAAATGACAAAACATAAACTTTTAATATAAAAAGAAAAGAAAATCGAATTTTTGTCTAATTGAAGAATAGATAAAGTAAAAATCTAAATTTTAATTTTTTTCTAAAATAATAGTAGCCTAAATTACTTCTTATAACATCGGCTATCTGCAAGAGAAATTCTCGTCAAAATCGGTCCCGCTTTTTTGGAGATTAGTCGGCACAAACAGACAGATAGACAAAAATTTCAATTCAATGTTTTTTTTTGTTATCAGTTTCATAAATCCGCTAAAGAAATGTATTTTATTTATACAAACTTCAATGTGGTAGTGAAGTTTGTATAAAGATTGGGCAGTCAGTTTTCATAAAGAAAATGACTTACTACTTCTACGAATTTGTAGTTTATAAATAATCTCACAGAATATTTTGATGGACCTTTTGAAATGAGGTTTTTCACCAAATTTTTTTGAGTCTGCATCATTATTCAGCGTTCCCCGAGCTGTTTTCGTTTCCGTAAAACTTCAAGTGCGTCTCAAAGATATGAACGCACTTCAGACAACCGAAGGGTCCTCGTGGAAAATGAAACAAAACACTGCGTCCGATTTTATTTTGCCCGTGGTTTTTGACGAAATTTTAAACGACTTTTGTATTGTAAACGTTTTTACTCTTAGTTCCACTAGATATTTAGTAAAATGAATTTTTATATTTTGAATCATTTTGAAAAATATATATTTAGGTACAATGAATTATTTTAACTTTTAATCTACCATAAATTAAATTCAGCTTTTTTTTGCTATGCTTTGATATTACGAATGCTTTTATCAAATACAAAAACAATAAAAGGTACTATAGTGGTTTCTTTTTCCAACCTGCGAACCCATAAAAACGCGTCATCTAATAGAAATAAAAAAAAATTAAATATACAATACTGATTGAAATAAAACGTGTGTTCAAATAGAAATCTATTAAAACGGAAAAATCTATTTTACTCAAAGCGTATAACTTACACAATAGTTCGTATTTTGTTACGAATTTCGTTTTTCACCCGGCAACAATGATCGTTGAAGGTCAAAATACAATAAGTCACCTCCAACCTCCAAATAAGGTATCGTCTGGGTCTCTCTAAGTTATTAACGATCTTGATTCGTATTAAAACGAAATAGGCGACAGCAATTATTAAAACAATTTGGAATAATTGGAATGTGTACTAAGTGTTGTGGTCGCTTGCATTAGTTAATTAAGTAAGAAATAGTGTCTAATTACAGACTGTGCTGTTTCAAATAGCAGTTGTTTTCATTAAGCTACTCGTAACTAGATTTCGGCCGCCGTTACGCTTACATGAATTTTGCAAATGTTTCGTGGTCTCATTATAAAGAAACTTTTGATTTATATTTACATTTAGGATCTATGTGCTTTGAATTTAATTTATAGTATTTTATGAATAAATTTATTATAAGTTAAGCAAAGTAGTGTTTTTTATGCTTTAGCATTTTTAATAATTTACTGTCTGAACCGGTTTCGCTGCGGCGTGCAAGCGGAGTCGTCTTTCTCATGAGCTAAACTCCATTCCACTTTTTTCATAGTATTTCCTGAAATGGAAGTAGTCTAACTTACTTCTTATAACATCAGTTATTTGTCAGCGAAAGCCCGGTCAAAATCGAGCCGTTTCGGAGATTAGACAAAAATTTTGACAATGGTTTCTTTTTTTGTTATAAATACCGTATTTACTTTAATAAAAAGCAGTTGTTTTGAAATTACAAATGTTCCATTACGTCACAAGCTTATGTTTCATGCAACTAGTCCAATCTTTCGTGTTATTCTTTTATTTTTAGTTATTTTCTTCATAATAATATTAACTTTGTTTTATTTATCTAAGAGTCTATTTCACAAACGTCAATTAGGCCGAACTGTCATTTAAAGCCAACGGTAACCGGGAATAATTTAGCTGATATACCTTTGTTTGTACGGTAAACGTCCCAAACATTAAATAGAAAATAATAAAAAAAATTCGGCTATCGAATGATGCAGTAAACCGAGTGCATAATTCAATATAACAGAAAATGATTTGTAAAAGTAAGTAATCAACACTTTACATGTAGTTACGGGGAGCTTAAACCTAATTGTCTCTGTTAAAATCAAAAATAACATAATATACACATTTTAATTGATTAAAAAAATATATTTGCATAAGTAAATGGTCAACTTGATAGTAGGTACATGGCTATCATCGCGTTTATAATAAGCAACTAATAAGTGCTGCTAGTGTGCGGCTGACCTCATTAGGATAAAGGATTAGAGGTATAAGAGTGGATAGGGAAATGGAACTAACTACAGACAACGTATTCGGTGAATTGTAATTTTCTCCTCGAGACTGTACCACAAAACAGCGACTATGAATTTAATTTGGTTTAGATATTTCTCGGGAGACAAAGTGTCCTCTTAGTAGATAAGACGCCAGGCTAATTGCAACTAATTAAGAGCGAAAGCTATTGTAATTGTAACCAAGAAAATGTGAGAAATTATACTAATAAAATGTAGTGATTGTTTCAATTCCACAATATTAAAACAATACGTGTCTATTAACATTTTTATGAATCTTCACTTGCATAAAGAAATATATACTCCAAAAGTGCGAAATCTCAAAAATATGTATATAGTAGTAAATGAATAAACTCAAAACTACTTGACCGATTTAAAAAATTGTTTCTCCTATAGGATATATTTTATAAAATTAAGCGAAAGAAGTCGGATGCGACAGTTATTATATATTATAAATACACGCGCACGAAATCGCTTTTAAAAGCTAGTACGTGGATAAAAGTATACTATCTAGATTCTAGAGTGTTGTGTGGTCCGATGGCACCGCGAATCGCGAGTGTCGTGTCGCGACCCTCGGTTGCAAAACGTAACACGTTTCATTACTCTCATATTTCATGCGTCCATTTTTGCCGCGGCAAAGTTGTGACAGCTTTTCCAGTTTCCATTTCAGTAAATTGTGACGCTTCACTTTTTACTGCCACATCTGGTTTGTGTAAAACACGAAATTCATTTTTGCTGAACGGTTTGTGTTCCAGCGTTCGCTTTCCACCAAGTTCCTTTCGGAATAAAACATGCCAGTGACCCCATAAATCTCAACTACGAATGAGTCAATATGGTAATCGCAATTTTATATATTTCGTTACAACATGATGAACATCAAATGTTTGCTAAAATGTAATTAGTATTTTTTTAAATGCCTAGGAGACTTTTTATAATGTTTATTCAAAACTTAAACTCAAGACGGGAATCTAGGAACTGCAGTAGGGATGCCTGTGTACGGTTTCATAAATTTTATTTAATTACTAGCTGGTGCCCGCGACTTCGTCCGCGTTGAAAAAGAAAAAGTAGCCTATCCTATGTCTCGTACGTCTAAATTTTTATCTACCAAGTTTCATGAAAATCAGTTAATTCGTTTAAGAGTTATGGAGGAACATACATACATACGTACAATACCTACCTACACTTACAGATTTATTTTTAGTATTGATTTAATTATTTGAACTAACGTCTTTAAATTCAAAATAAACATATTATTGTAAAAGATAGACACAAAAACAAGCCAATTAAAAATATTTATTACTTCATAAGAAAAATATTAGACGGTTAAAAAACTTTTTACAGGAAAGAAAAAAAGATGAATTCTTTAAAGCAACATTACGAGGTACCTTGAGAATTTATTAACGAATTAATTAAGAGGAGGAATTAAGCTGTGCTGGAAAATATCGCTGGAGTTGTGATCGCAGAGTGTGCTTGTCTAAAAAACGTTTAAACATTTATTAAAAACAAGTCTGATACTGATACAGAGGCATTAAATGGCTTAGTTGAAGCTAGTAATTCACAGTTTGAACTTTAACTTTAAATATTTGATGATCTTCCGTTGCATCCTTTGCACGAGTATCATTGAGCTTGTAGTACGGATTTTAAATCTGATAACTATGTTTATGAAAGCATACTATTTATCCTGTTTTTACAAGAAAAATACTATATTACTTATCTTGTTATTACAATGAACTCATAGCCAATATATCACAGAATATTTGTCTTTTATGACATTACTATTTCAATATGCCAGGGTGCATATTTATGTTTTTTGGGGATGTCATTACAAAATATAAAACTTTTCGTGCTAACCCTATATTCACGTGGAATATGAATTCCCTACCATCCAGAAGAACAAACCGCGGTTATCCAATGACTTTGTTCCAGAGAGTTTATAAAAAAATTAAGAGGAAATGAATAGTATTGTTGTAAGATGTGTCGTTCATTGTAAAAGTGAACTATCTCCTTGTAACTGAATTTTAGAATAACGAGCTTTTTGCGAATTATAGTGTAGGAAAAAAAATATAAGCATTCATTCATTGTTTTCATCTATGGGATTTTAATGCAACTATTGGAGTTACTTCACTTTTATATTGAAAGTTATGACTAAATGTGATACCATTAGGCAAGAAAATATGGTTTTAAAAATAGGGAGTTACACCACTTTTACAATGAACGACACAGATAAAACTGATTATATTTTCATGTAAAGTGTCGCGAACAATAACAGTGTATACAAGTTGCACTAATTTGCGAGCAAGGGTAGATAATTAAACAACGTGCTACGTACTCCAAAATTAATAAGTCATAATTATTAAAATGGGCGTCCGCGCGGGCTTTGTTGGCAAAGAGCCCGTACAGAATCGGAGTCGCGCAATCTTAAAGTAATTGTTGGACTCCGGCTTCTGAAAGCCTTTCACTGTTAATTAATTTATAATTTGCTCGCCAACTCTCAACTTACTTGCTAACAACGGTCTATTTCTTTATGTTTCAAAATTTTCAAATGGACCACGCTATTATTGTTCGCGAATCTTTATTGGCATTGCATTTAGAACTTTCTATTATTCCAGATAAGGTCTCTTCAATACTAATAATAAATCTGTAAGGGTTGGTCATGGAGTAAGTTACTTTGTTTTCAGAGATATCGTGTTTATAGGCTCTATACATGATACTGAAACTAAATTGACCATTTTTAGAAATTTTTTCTGTATGTATGTATGTAAGTATGTATGTTCCTCCATAACTCTTAAACGAATCAACTGATTTTCATGAAACTTGGTAGATAAACATTTAGACGTACAGGACACAGGATAGGCTACTTTTTTCTTTTTCAACGCGGGCGAAGTCGCGGTCGCCAGCTAGTTATAGAATAACTTCTTGACTTCAGTCATAATATCTGTATTAGCTTTTGTATATGTATTTTTTTAAATCTTAAACTTGACAGACAGGCTGACATTCCACTTGATGATAGGTGGCGATCGTCGCCTATAACACAAGCAACGCCACTAGAGCCACTGACTGCAAACCAACTTTGAAAAGTTCAAAACTTTGAATAATTCAAAACTTTGAAAAGAAACTGGGAATCGAACCCGGGATTCTTAACACAGGCAAGCAACCTAACCACTCATCCAACGAGCTCGTCAAAATGATAATTGTATCATATGACATTATGTATACAATGGTTCATTTGTCACTGTAACCAAAGGCCTCTCGTCTGTGTAAATACAAAATATCACTGAAATTTCAAATTCAAATATATATATATCGAGGTAATTCCCAGATATATTTGAGGAAACTGTGAGAAACCCGTCCCCCATTAAGGTGTGTTTGTATTTCGTACAATGGCCTGCGATCCTGTTGTTGAAATTTATTATTATAATTAATGACCTACTTTTTGTGTTTAATGTGACCGATTGATTTAGTTTTAGACAAGCACGCAACACGCGCATTACACACATTCCATTATTGTCTTCATATAGGTTCCCAATAATACACATTTTCTACTTTACCATCGCATTTAGTAGAAAAAAAAAAAACAGTTGATATTGCTCAGTTGTTGGTTCATAATTTGCTCAGTCCTCCATCTGGTCTATATAGAAACGGATAACCCTTTATATCATTTATTCGGTTTACGATAGATTCGGATTAAGACTGAATTTTGTACTGACGAATAGAAAATTATATACGAATTTTCGATTTTTTTAAATTTGAGCCCAAGTTCAATAATTTTTGTTCTTACAATGAATTCACTCTGTATAATGTGTTTTTGTGTAATATGTGTGTATATTTTACCATAATATTTTAATAGCTATGGACACATTTTCGTTATCTACAGAAAAAAAGGCCTTGGAATGGCAGATGGAGGACAAAGCGTTTGTTTCGTTTCTTATTGCGTTTCGCTAACTTTAAATCAATATCATACAAAAAAAATCCAATAAATATTTGTGTGTTCCGATTGAAGGGTTTCCAATTCACACAATATTCTATTGTTGTTCAAAATCTCTCACTGTTATTGTTCAAAATATCCGATGAACGTGAAGAAATTACCCGCTCGCCCGAAGGAGTTATAAAAACTTCTTTTGTGACTCTCTAACATTAGTCGTATCGTATATTATGTACTAGCTTTTGTTGGCGACTTCTTTTTTTTTTCTAGATGTACTTACAGTATTTATTTTCTAGATGAAAAGTACCCTATAGGGTCTATAGGGTCCTTTTCTGTACTTCTGACAACGTGTTTGCAAAATTGCATGATTATCGGTTGAATAGTGTAATAAGTAAACAAACATACTTACGAAATATAATTTTGTTGGGATTTAAGTAATAATAAGCCAAGCTCCCTTAGAGTTTAAAAATATATATTGTAAAAGCTAATAGAAGGGCCTAAATTTTTAAAAGTTTAACCTCTGGTAACCTGAGAAAATAGCGTTCACAATTTTCAAGCACACTAGCAGTATTGTCATGAAAACGTAACCATGGTTCATAATTTATTATGTTACATAAGTATTTCTTTTGTATTTTAAGAATAAGATTATCTACGTATACTTTTATTAAATTTACTTTACTTACTCTATTATTTTTGTAAGAGAAAGCCAACGTGCTTGTTTAAATAAAGTTTATCCTCACAATGTCGTAATACCAGTCAGCCTTATTGACATGGTCCTTATTAGAGTTTAAATCGATACTTGATATCACCGAGTTCGCCATTCCGCAATATGACGGAGTTATCATTAGCCATGTCAGTGATGTAATTCGGGTCGGACAACACTCAAGTTAATGGGTGAGGCCGCATATCCAATGACGCCGGCTTCCTGCAATGTTCGCCTGTATACATAATAAATTAATGTCATTTATTAATGGTTAATGAGTGATTATGGATTTTCAGAACACGTGTGCTGTAGAACGATACTTTATAGTAATAAGCTTTCATAGGTAATAAGGTTTATTGGCGCTAGCGTTCAATTTAAAATGCATACTTCTTTATTGTACTCGTATTCATTTCATTTTATCCTAAACCAAATCCTATTAGGTTTAGAAATATATTTATTCTCACAAAGAATAATTACAAATTCACTTACGTGAGAACTGAAATTAAAACTTAGTAAAATCCTATTATTATATGAATTTTTCATGAAATTTTGCATATTTATTGTCAGGGATACAGAAAAGGACATAGACTGCCTTTTATGCAATAGTAATAATAATAATTATAATTATTAACCCTAAACTGACCTTGTCCTTGTCGCCCTAAACCCCGACCGACGGTACTTCTGTCGGGGGTAACACCGTCTCCCCCTCATTTTGGCTTTTGGAGACGAGTGAAATAGCATAATACATAATAATAATAATAAATTTGCTGAATATAGGTTACAATGGTTTGTAATGGATGAAATGTATAAAATAAAATTAGTATCTACTTTTCCCAAGGGATCATCTGTAATAAAAATATTAAAAAAAATGGACCGTGCCGCCGTCGTCACAGCAATATAAGATGTCATATTTACGCAAGTGTTATATTTTTATTTTTCAAATAAAGCTACTGCTTTATTTGTAATAGGTCATACCTACTAGGAACAAAGGATTGAATTTGAAATTCTAGACATAGGTCTAGAATTTCAAATTCAATCCTTTGTTCTGGCTTTTTATACAATATAAACCTTTCTATATATAAGAGTGCATTTTTTGCACATTTTCTGCTATTTGTTTTTGAATCTGTACAAATTCTCAGAAAAAATACTCAGCGGAACAATGCTTATTGTTCCGTAATAAAATATTACTTATTTTGTAAACAACGAATATAACATGTGTTTTAATTTTGCTTAGGGCCTCTTTCACGAACTTAAAGTAAAGTGTTGATTAGTTACTTTTAGAAATCATTTTCTGTTATATTGAATTATGCACTCGGTTTACTGCATCAATCGATAGCCGATTTTTTATTATTATTTTCTATTTAATGTTTGGGACGTTTACCGTACAAACAAAGGTATATCAGCTCCATTATCCCCAGTTACCGATGACTTTAAATGACAGTTTGGCCTAATTGACGTTTGTGAAAGAGGCGCTTATTGTAAAATTTTACTTACAGCTAGTTAATTTTAATAATTCATATCTACAACGCTCCAGCGACGGCGGCTTGACATCGATCGAATAAAGAGTTCTGCTAACCGTTTAGCCGACTTACAGCTTAGATTGGCTGTGATCGATAACAATGAATATTTAATATCTGTAAGATTTAAGAAAATGTTTCACATAAAATTTATATAGAATGTTTATCTACCACGTTTCACGAAAATCAGTTAATTCGTTTAAGAGTTATGGAGTAACATACATACATACGATACCTACACTTACAGATTTATATAGTATGGATGATTGATTGATGATTGATGATGTGGACGCCACGAACAATCAGTATATCGACACTTGTTTCAGTGCGTGAATGACCTGTTGTCAAAACTGCTGATATCTGCTGTCTAACTATCTATCTATTCATAATACTAATAAATAAAGTGTCTGTTGGCAACGTCAAAATAACTGCATTCTATTAAATACATATCAAAGTATGTACGGTACTTTTTTACTGTAAAATTTTGTCTGTCCGTCTGTTTGTTCCGGCACTAGCCGTCCAAAATCAAAATCAAAATCGTGTCTGTCAAAATCGGTCCAGCCTTTTCGGAGACTACTCTGAAAAGGCTGGACCGATTTTGACAAGACGGTCACTGGCAGATAGTTGATGTCATAGAGAGAGTAACTTACGATATTAGATGTGCAGTACCGCGCGCGGCTGGGTTCAGCTAATAAATTGATAATAATAGGATAATATATTGTGTACATACGTTATACAGCGTGGCTAGAACGTTTACCCCGTACTATATAGTAAACAAGTACACAATATATTGTGAAAATTTATCTTATGTTAGTACCATATTAAAAGCGCGAGACGATACTAAAATAATAAAATAAGTATAACATTTTATGATTTGTGAAATGGGTGTTTGCCAACGTTGTTATTAGTGTGAACTTTACTGTATCAAGGATATTACTTCTTTCTAATATGGACATTTTTGTAACCTTAATTTTTTTTTTAATTGAATATAATAAAAGGAATTGTTACTGTGATTCAAACGTACGAAGCGCGGAGTTTTCTCTAGGACTTTGGAAGAACTTCTTATCTAGTACATTACTTTTATACATTTCTTAAGGTTTTACCACTTATCTACTTTATTACATAAAAAAATATTAGTGTTAAGTTGGCTTGTGTACGCTCTAAAACAATTTATACTATGTAAGGATAAGGATATAGGCAATAAAAAGTTTCATTAAAAATTCGTTCTACTGAAACTTAATTAATGTCATTATTTGTACAAGACTTACTTATCAGTAAGTATAAAAAAGTAAGTAAAGTAATTTTTGACTTTTATTATTTTCGATTAAACTTCATATTGTAACTTGCGAAAATTTGATATGATAATACGATTAGTTTACTCTTTGTGAATTTGTTTCTATTCAGCTAAAGTTGAAATGTACGGAATTTAGTTACGACCAGATAGGACAGTGTCGCAATGCTTGCTGCCAAAGTAGACCGCACTTTCCCGCACTACAGTATGTGTCCCAACGCTTCAACGCTTTACCTCCTGAATTATTAATGTACTCTTAGCAGAGACATGATACTTTGCGACATTGGCACGTACGAGGCGAAAGTATATATACCTTGCACGAGCCAAAAACAAAATCTATCTCAACCTTTCAGACGGTAGTATCGATCTTGCAAAAATGAAACGCAATGATTTTATAAGTAAAGATTTTTGTTTGCATTGCAAGTACCGTGTCCCTCGGTAATAGTACTTTTTTTAGAATGAAAGTTACCCTCTATTCTTTTTTATTACCTCTGACAAAATGTATTCAAATGTTTTTTTAAATGATGCATTCATTGCTTTAACAATGGTGGAAAACATAGTGAGAGAACCAGCTTCACCGAAAAGTGAAAATTGCTATCGTCATGAGCTCATACATCTTACATAGGTTAGTACCCAGTAGATACAAGCTGATTTTTTTTATGTCAAAGGTCGACAGACAGGCTGAAGGTCCCCTTGATTAAAAATATAAAAAATAAATAAATGTGATCATATTTCTTAATCCATAAAAGTTGCAATATTTGTTGTAAACTTTTTGGTTTATTTCATTATTTATCTTTTACCACATATTCTAGATTTAGTTTAAAATAATTCTAGATGTAATCTAAACTTTATAATTGAAACTATGTTTGAACGCCGTTATAGGGATCGATATATGTTTTGTACATGTATCGATTCGAGATTTGTATCTACGAGTATTTATTACTTAAAGTACGCAACTATTTCTCAAATTAAGTAAAGTATAAATAAATTTAATAAAAGGGAGATACTTAATAAATAAAGTAGAGATTTCACATTACAAAAGTTGACGTAGATCCGGTCAAACTTTTAATGTAATGTGAAATAATCTAAAAAAATATATAGCAAGGCTCACTGTAAAAACCCCTATAAATAAGGTTAGCGACTTAAAGTTTACTGTTGGCGAGCAGTGAGACGATAGCTGCCTCGGTTTCCGTTACGGAAGAGATTCCCTCGATAAGGCAACCCTCAACTACAAGTATATTGCTTCAATGCACGCCACATTGCACTCGACAGCTGAAATATAAATTTAAAGGCAAAGGAATGATTTGTCGTTCGTAACTTAAATTAGCAAAATATATAGCAATGCTATCATAGATATATGAACAGCGGTGAATTCGAGTATTTGTTGAAATATAACAAAATAAATCTCTATCATTTTAACTTTTATCATTTTAACCACAGTCAATTAGTGTGTGATTAATAAATGTTTATTTCTTAATTTATTTCATTCTTTATTTAAATTAAAACTATTTTATATCATGTCATTTTAAATACAAAGAACGAAACCTTTATTAGTATTAGTATGAATTCTAACACACTAATAACTGTTTCTCAGCAATTTTAACTTTCATTTACATCATTTCTTCTAAATAGTTTTTTAATATTCTAAATCTTTTCAAAGTTTGAGTGAATAGGCACCATCTTGTGAGCTCGCTCCATCATAGGCCTCATCTTCACTACGCGTAGCCCATATTTAATAAAAATAAAAATAAATAAATAATTTTATGATTACTAAAAGAAGTCGATGTTTCGTGTGTAAAAAAGTGCCTATAGAAATGCATGAAATAGATTTTTTGAAGTTTTCACTTCAAAAAATCTATTTCATGCATACGCCTACATGAGGCGATATCAAAAAAATTGTACATTTTGAAAAAGCTCAATGTCCTCATATTAATACGGGTTTTACTACAGATATATTATCTTATGATACTATTTGTAATAAGTAAATCGTGTGATAGACAAGAATTGTGAAAATCTTTTTACTTTGTTTGTAGCGCGTGGTTTCCTGTTTTGATAGGTTATATTTTGCTTCCATTGGGTGACGCCACACAAAAAAAGGGTGCATACACATTGGCAATTTTTATATTCCATTATGTTTCTTTCGTGTGACACATTTTTTCGTTTTAAAATGTTTGTTGTAGTCTGAATATATTTACGTTGTATATTTCTACATTCAAAATATTAAATTTATATGAATAAAAATTCATTGTGATCCATTAATTCATGATAATTTTGTAATGTTTTTTTTTTTATTTTAAACCGACTAAAAAAATGTTGTTTCTCGTTCATAAGTATCTTCGCGATTTTATAAAGAACTACTGATCCGATTTGAAAGCTGTTTTCGCCATTCGATTGCATATTTTTTCGTTAACTTATCGCTCTTACTGTAAAGAAAAACACCGTGAGGAGCACAGTACGAAATTGCCCATGTATAGACTCTGCACTAAAAAGCCTTAAATATAAAAAGGAAAAAGAATTTTTTTATATAAGAAATATGAACTTCAAAAACTTACCGAACTAAAACGAAATATATAAAAACATCAATAGGCTTAGACCAGTTTACATTACCTAACTAAATATATACTTTTTCATTTATGTTTAAAAAATCTATTTTGGCATTTTTTTCCCGTTTTTAATGTAAAAAGTTATATAATTATCTCTATTGGTGTATTTACGTGATAGAACCATAGTTACAATTTGTGCTTTCTGGAGCAGAGAGACAATGACGATATCGACAAAAGTTGAGTCAAGAAAATCCGGAGAAACTGCTATTGTTTTTACTTGCAAAATGTTGCATTTTAGATTGTTTTCTTTAAGATTTTTAATTACTGATAATATAAATAAGATTTTTAAACTATTTAATTTTTGTTTATTTTTTAAATACCTAACTACCTTAACTATTCTACATAATGTGTTAAACTTTATAGTTTTGCGTCATGTTAAATGTTGATTAGTATAAAATACAAGTCAATTAAAATACAAAATGTAAAAGATAAAATAATGTCCGTAAGCAAATACACTGTTGGTATAATGCACCTTTATATTCCTTTGTGTTACAGAAATGTTAATATTCCATTGTGTTTCTTTTGTGTTACGTACAATTTTTTTGATATTCACTCACATGGCATATTTCTAGAGGCTAATATTATACCTAAACCTTTATTAACTTTGGCCTTGTATTAATTTAGTTATTTTAGTTTAGTTAATTCATTAGAATTGTTTAATATAATTCCTCCAATATTGTACTTAAAAATAGATTAATTGTAAAGGGTTTTTCATTAAGAGCGCTTGAACTTTGAAATGAAATAAAACAACTTGTTTGAGGTATATTGCCACAATTTTTATTTTATTTTAAAGTATATTTAATGACATTATGTACGGAATTTAATTACGGCCAATTGGCCGCCGTGGCTCCGTTGCAGGTGGTTTATCCTGGTGGACCAATTTTTTGCGACATCTTCGCATAAAGAGGCTCAATTTCATGAAGAACGCAAATTATCAGAGCGGGTATTGTTTGTGGTTTGTCTGCATAGACCAGAGATTTTACATAGTCCCACAGAAAGTAGTCGAGCGGTGTAAAGTCACAAGATCTCGGTGGACAGTTGATGTTGCTACCGCGTGAGATGACGAAGAGACATTTCTTATCTATTAAATTCAATTTTCGCGTGCAGTATGGCAACTGGCGCCGTCCTGTTGGAACCACATGTTTGTGAGATCCATTATCATCTATCCTAGGCCACAAAAATTTTGTTATCATCGTCCGATTGACAGTGAGCGAGACCCCTTTAGCATCTTTAAAGAAATAAAGGCCGATGATACCCACGCACCGAAACCCACTCCAAGCAGTGCTTTTTTGGAGTGAAGAGGCACCTGATGAATTTTGTTGGTTCAACAACCAGAAATGGGCCTCATCACTGAAGATGATTGTTTTCCGAAAGCAGGTTCAGCCGCCAAATGCTCTAAAACCCAATAAACTCATTGTTTCAGCATATAACGTTTCATTATCAAATGTCCTTGTCAAATTTGACAGCTATCGCATCAAGATGGCCGCTACAAGCTATCAAAGTTCGAGCGTTAATAGTGAAAAAAAAACCCTTTATTAGCGCCCTCGTTGTCTATTAATTACTTTATAAACTTATGTGTTTGTTATAATAGAAATGTGTGTTATTTGAGGACGCTGTCTATGTGTGTTCAAAGGTATAGCCGACCAGAAAAGTGCTTTAACAGTTTCGATAACAAATTCCGTTCATTTCAAAATTCGCTAAGGCTTAGATTTGAAATAGGTATATTATGATTGACATAATTGTCACTTGAATTTACAAAGGAAGAAAACAGACCTTATCTTTCTACAACATACAAAGAATGTTCAATCTTAGGGTGATAAAGCACTTTATTTGTCGAGCTTACATTCAAATCTGTTGAATTATGCATGATTGAATTCAAAATATATATATATTTTATATAAAAGCATCAATGAAGCTCTTTTTCTGGTACACTTCAAAAGATACTTCATAATGAACTAGCTCTTGCACGCGATACCACCCTCGTAACTTAATATTACTCGCTGATAATGAATTTTTTATAGGTGAAAGAGTGAAAACTCTTTAACAGAGTTTAGTAGTGTAAAAACAGTTTAGTAGTTTTTGAGTTTATTCATTACAAACATACAAATACTCTCTCTTTATAATATTAGTAAAGATAGGTATAGATATTGTAAAATGAATAAAAAAATTAATTTAATTCTTAAAATATGTATACGTATACACAAAGTAATTATGTCGGCCTTTGCATAAAATGTAAAAATTTGCGGAGGTTCGCATCATTAGCGACTGTAACTGGGACTGTGTCTGGAATATTCCGCCCATACTAACTGAGTTGGAAACATTAATAATTCAGTTGCGGAACCGCTATGTGTGTCTACGGAACAAGTTAACCGTACGGAAACTGTGCGTAGTTTAAACACGTATCTTTATTTAGCGGAAAGGGTAAAACAGGGCTTATGTAACGTACATTTGTAAATGAAGGCATTCAACATCTCTGCTATATTTAAATGTAAAAGTTTATGAAGATTATTTATAGAAGCCCACCATTAAATTATTTTGCTGAGTTCTATATATGTATATATCCATCTACTTATCCATTTTTATCTAATATCTATTCCTGTAGGATACATGGGAAGCAATGAATTTGAAGTTCTTTTGGTATCACTTGTATACGACGTAGTTTGATGGTATCTATCTACCATCAACTGGACCGTCAGCCTACTTGTCAGGATTGCATGATAGGACGTGTTTGGATAGTTCACAAGTAAACCATTAAATTATTTGAATATAACTTTACCCTCAAAAGACTGGATTGGATTAACATGTAGGTGTAATGAAATTGTTTCTTTACAGAATGATATTAAATGGTAAAGTCTTCCCCAGTTAAAGGAAACTTTCCTCTCTTTTAAATAATGTAACACTTACATTACAGATTATTAATGGAAAATACAAGATTAAGTAAAAAAAACAAGATTAAGTAAAAAACAGCTTAAGTGAAAAACAACTTAAAACTTGTGGACAATTAAGTTATCACAAGTGATCAATAAGAACACTGACGTCTTGTAAACAATTCCAAATGGATTATTTCAAACCTGCTTAGAACTGTGCAAAATCCAAACTTTTTTAAAACAATTATCTTATTTTAAAAGATGAAAAATTTAAATTGTAATTAGTCTAGAAAACGAGAATACTACACTACAACATAATACGTTTGAATTTCCTTGTTTCCACACATTGATATTCGCTACATATATTTAATATGTTGCACATCCCTTCTTTATCACAAATGATGACGTTAATTGCTCCGCGTTCTTTTAATATTTCCTTCTGTAACGTTCCTGTAGCTTCCACTAGCTTCCACTTGAGTTATTGACTTCGTGTTGAGAATTACAATTTTGGTGCTACGCTACGGTGTGGCTCGTAGCAACGTAGGCTGTGCTACGAGGACGTGCTACGACTATTTTACAAATGCATAGAAACTTGTTTATTTTTAAAAGAAAATATGTATTTGTGGCATACCTACTGAATTGCTTACAATTTTTTTAATTTTTTAATTTTAATTTATTTTATTTTTTATTTTATTTCTGTTAAGGAAACCTACAATATATATAAACATTCTTACATATTCTTTTTAAACAATGCAATTAGGTAAGTACGTTTCTAAGTATATATTTAATTTTCACAAGCAAGAGACAGATTATTTATATTTTTTATACATATAATTCTAATAATCGGTTAAATAGTTATGATGTTTACCTAGGACATTGATATAAAGGTTGGAGCTACAGTTGACTATTAGATATTATCAAATAATGTAAAAACTTTCAAATTGTTTAATAATAAATTGGTTCTTTTTATAAAATTCTATTTTAAAATGACTCCTCTGAGCCAAACTTTACAGAGGAGACTAAAAACGTTATAATTTTTTTTTTGTATGATACGACAAAAGAAAAAAGACAATTTTACATTGGAAATTATAACTCGTATTAACCGATAGACGTTTTAAAAATTAAATTCTAATTGTCATTAAGTTTCTCCCGTATCAAAGTCATTTTCAACCAAAAGTGGAGTTATTCGTTTTGCGAATTAAGGTATCGATTTATGCCTGCAGCTTCGCCTTGGGACAAGTTATAGAGTTACATAACAGAACTATATAGTTTAATTTTGAACTAATTGAGTTATAATTATTTATAAATCCATTTCAATATTATG
Organism: Synanthedon formicaeformis; assembly: GCA_945859745.1. Classification (NCBI taxonomy): domain Eukaryota; kingdom Metazoa; phylum Arthropoda; class Insecta; order Lepidoptera; family Sesiidae; genus Synanthedon; species Synanthedon formicaeformis. The sequence continues at coordinate 3,401,887 of OX243964.1, forward strand.
TTAGTAATCGCAAGTTGGGTTCCCGCGTCGGACGATATTGACGATGCGTTTAGAATAGCAATCAGCTTGGAACACGGGAACTATCTGCATTATTGCCAGGCTGACGTGACTAGAACTTCGGAACTATTTATCAGCTGATCTATTGCTTTATCTATTTTATTAGATTATTTGCTTCAGATGTAGTCTTGAGAGAGAGTGTAATGAAAAGAAATTACTGTATTAATCTCGGATGAATGTAAGAATGGATATGTTTTATTTGAAATTTACTGGGTGTTTTGTTTATTAGTAGCCGGTGTCTGCGACTGTGTCTGTTGAAATATAAAAGATTATTAAAATACTCGTAATGCCTGACAACACATATATTGCATTGCATTTTTGCCGATCGTTGATCTTTATTTTTAGATGTTAATAAAATTTAATATGTTAATTATTAAAAAAAAAAAAATGGCAAAAAAACTTTTTCAATTCAATTTTTTTTTTCAATTCAATTCAATTATTTATTGCAATTTATTTTTTTATTTTATATTATTTTTAAAAACAAGGTTTTTGTTTAAGTGCCTTAAAATGAAGAAAATTATCTTTATATTAAATATAAAGGCTTGTCGCGAGATTTACCTGTGTACTAACTAGTCTTGCCTAATTCTATGAAAGAAATGTTTCCTATAAAATATGCAAATCTCGCGAAAAGCTTTTATATTTAATTTAAAGATTATTTTCTACTTTTTAGGGCACTTAAATAAAAAGCTTGTTTTTAAAAAGTTTTTTTACCATTAATTTATTTTTTATCTATGATTGACTAAAAAAGTTTAGTTGTACTAGTTTTTCGTATTCTCCTCAGTAAGCCCTTTCATTTGATACCCATATTGTGGTTTTGCAGAAAAAAATTACTAGTCCGCCATCTTGGATGATCCGCCATATTGGAATTAGAGACGTCACATAGCTAAGCATGCATTTTCATCCAAAAATACATACATACATACATTGCAAGTTAATAAAAAGCTTTTAAAAAGCGAATATCTTTTGTTGTCTGTTATTTGAAATTCTATTCTATTATTGACAGATTTTTCAAATCGGCCCAGTAATTTCGGAGCCTATTCAATTCAAACAAACAAACAATCAAATCTTTTCTCTTTATAATATTAGCATAGATATGTATAGAACTATTTCTATACGTAATATGGACCAAAAAGTTCCATTTGAACGTTACATTTAGACATTGAAGAAGACAAGTAAAATTAGGTACACCAGTCTAAGCACATAATATGTGATGTATGGAGTGTATTAAATAGCACGTTAGAGTCACAGGTGTGAGCCGCGAGTTGGTAATAATTTGCACGCAGTACTAAACGCGCCACGTAAATCAAGATACACAGCTCGGTAGCTAAGCAATGTCTTTGATAAATATTCCTTATTATTGTGTCGCATAGCAGACGCCTGAGCTGAATAACGGATTACGATATACTTACTTATGTTTTCATAAGCAAAGTGTGGAGGTACATGTAAGTAAGTGTACTTATGTCATAACGTAATAAACATTAGGTACTTACTTATGTTGTAACTTTTACAAACTCAGGTTTAAACAAGGTTTGTAACTCCCTGCTGGCGTCTGTGTTTCCGAGCTCATATAAAGCCGCATATCCACTAGAGGCAGCCTCGCTCCGAAGCCGAGCAAGTGGAGACGCTGCCTCAACCTGAGGCGCGCCGTGACACGAGGCAAATTCGTCGCCTCGAGCCGAGCCATATTTTGTCGGTTTTTTTGCCGTGCTCATGCTCAAAGGGCCTCAGTCTGAGCTGTGCATTTGATGGAGACGGACGTGTTGCCTCGGGTCGCAATGGACAACGAATCAACAATTAAATTAATAAAATTATACGAATAAATCTCTTTTTTTAATGATGCTAATGACAATTAAAACAGCAGCTACTCTACGCGCGTCTGGTACTATCGCGTGTTTGCTTTAAACTGGCTCACGGAAAGTCGCGGATCACGCCTCAGCTTGATTTGCAACGTGCCTCAGCCTATGCCTCAGGTAGATACGAGGTTTAACCCGAATCTTTTCAAAATTCGGTGAATGGCATCTTCTGCCTGAGCTCACCCTATCATAGGTCTCATCTTCGCTACACGGCTAGATGCTGGCCAAGAGTAAACCTATCTCTAAATACAAAAAATAATTCTACAATTAGATGTGTATAATATTTATTATAAACAAAGTCCCCCGCCACGTTTGTCTGTCTGTATGTTCGCTATAATCTCAAAAACTACTGAACAGATAGAACAAAGTTTATTAGAATAACATCATCTTAGCCGCAGGACGTCAGCTGGATATACATAAGTCTGCCCCATCTGCATATATGTTTTATATACCTTTTTAGAAACATATTTATTTATGACTTACTAGATGGTGACCGCGACTTCGTCCGCGTTCAAAAATAAAAATAAATTTAAAACAATATAACGCCCGACATCTTTATTGCTGTAAAACTTTTGTCAGGCGTTAGTTTTTGTTTAAATTTTAAATGATCCTTCAGGAACAGTAATTTTTTTCCTGGATGAAAGGTTTCCTATGTGCTTTCCTGTATCCCTGACAAAATGTCATGCAAAATTTTATTACAATCGATTGAGTAGTTAAGGTGTGAAAAGGTAACAGACAAACGGACAGACAGTTTCACATTTTATAGTATGGATGACAGTTTATATCTTGTGCACATTTAAAATAAACGTCTGAAAACATATTAATGAAACGATTATTTGGTTACATATTTATGCATATTTATACAATACATACATATTCTTGAATCTACAAAATTATTTTGTGTTTTCAAAGTATTTCGCATATCTTACAGTACTCCAGTAATAAAGCAAATCGATGAGCAATGGAAATGCAATCGGAAATACCGAATCAATTGGACCAATTTGCGATGACTGTCGAGCTGAAACGAATTTCATGGCTACATTGGGCTTTTGAAGTTTATTGGTTGAATTCGCGAACACATTTGTCGCTGTTCGTATATCTTTGCATAATGCCTCTGTTTCTATTTTTTACGAGAAATAAATTGATATCAATTTTGAAGGATTGCAATTAACTAATTTATTACAATTTGAGAGATAAATATTTTGAATTAAACTCAAATTGAAAATAAATTACTAGGTATATATACTTAGATCAAATATAAGTAGTGGATAAAATAACATCTTCTTCTCGTCAAAGCTTACCTAAACAGAGATGCGTAGACCCCTCATAAATATACCCAAACATGCATATTCAGTGTCATATAAAAAATTCTTAAAATGTAAAAAAAATAAAAACACGAGTAGTATCAGTTACAGTTACAGTTGATCAAAGGTTCATCATCTCCAGTTCGGTTAAAGGAAACGCAGCTCGCATTGCAGATAAAAAATTTCAGACGTGCGACATAAAAATTGAAATGACATATTTAAAATTATGCCCAAGAAATTATATTATACATGATTTATATTTAAAATGAACATTATTTTTTTTATTAGGAAAATATTGTCTCAATTCAAGGTTGCTTCATATCGATCGATCGAATCGAAAAGCCGAATTTATATACTATTGCGCCTCAAGATAGATGAGTAATTGAAAACTCAATTTAATATTGTCGCTTTAATTTGTTGCAGGCGATCGAGCGCGGGGCTGCTCGCACCCCAGCTGGCGTGTCAGACCTCATCGCCGGCACCACCATCGGCACCAGCACACCCTGTACCAGAATCTCAGCCCCGTGTTGTTTCCGCCCCACCCGCACCCCTCGCCCCACCCCCGCCAGAACCCGTGCCACAACCAGCTCAAGAAGACGGAGTCAGATTAAGAAGAGCGCATACGGTCGCTGTTCGCGATTATCTTAAGAGAGAAACGCAGACATTCTTCGGTGTACAGAGAGACAATGAGAGGGAACAAAAGAGGCTGTGGTACGAGAGGCGGAAAAGACACGCGGCGCGAGCGCTTGGTGATATTAGACTGGATCTACCGGCTGATCATCATCCTGATGATGATGACATTAGGTAAGCATTCAATTGATAATTTCTTATTGCAATCTCAGACCCAATAAGGACAGAATTTTGCGGCCAACATATTGACGCCGGCTTGATAAACATATGTGCGTAGGCCGGTAACTTTATTGAGATTTTGTGTTTCTAGCTATAGCCTCAATTTTTGTTTATTTTTATTAAAAATATTGGTCCAGTATCCCTCAAAGGAATTTTTTTCTGATTACTAACAGGCTGAATCTTTGTGAGTAGCTTCAGTTTGCCGAGACGAACAACTTTTTCGTCGGTCAGTAATAATTTTTATGACCTCTATATTATGATTTATTGGGAGTGGTTTTTTTGGGAGGGATGGGTATAATAACCAGCTGATTTTTTGTCTGCAGCTTAGTAAATATTTGTATAATAAAATGGCCGCATAGTCCTACAAATTGAGTGGTACGTTTTCCCATTCCTACGCTTGGATGTTTTTTACGGCTGCTAACTCCTTTAGCTACCTCTATCGAGAATTTTCGCAGAGGAAAAAGTTGTTCGTCTCGGCAAACTGAAGCTACTTACGAAGATTCAGCCTGTTAGTAATCAGAAAAAAAATCCTTTGAGGGATCCTGGACTATATGGGTTCCAACTTGTCAAATTTGATTCCATCCTGCTTTTTATATTATGAAGAATGATTTTTACACCCTTTCACTAACCAAAGCGGTATTAGGCGAGGCATTGTTTGATTACATTTTGTAAGCAGACTTACAGAAAAGCATCATCATAATATAACAGCACGTGTGCTGTTCAAATACAAAGACTTGCTGCCAATACAAAGACAGAATGAGGTTTCAGAATACTAATAAATATTGTTTGCTGTAACGATATTAGCGTACCTAACTCAGACGCATTTAGACTTATTGTTAGCAATTTGTCTATTGTGAAGTACAATAACTTCTGAAATTTAACTAAATGTTCTACTTTAGTGTTCTAAATATAGAATAGAACCACTAATTTAACAATAGCATCAAATCACGTGATATCTTATTACGGAGCCACGAGATACGGCTCCGAAGTATACGTTTACAGGATTAGAGATATGCTTTTAAAGTAATTATACGATTTATTACTAGCTTTTGCCCGTGACTTCATCCGTATGTCATTATAAATTACAGCCTATATTGTTGTTACTCCAATGTACAAACTACAAAATACTTTAGTAGTTTTTGTGTGAATGAGTAACCAATATCTATACATCCATCCTCGCAAATGTTTTATATAACAATTTTGTAGCAACACTGTCACTAATGCATAATGAAACTTTAGGAGAATTGGTTCAACATAATCCTACGAGTATTATGTACCAGATTTAACAACTAATTGTCATATTTGAAAACTTTGTAGCTTTATACTATAACATACTGTGTCAGTTATTTTTTCTTGAAAATACAAATTCAAATAACAACTTGATATTATTTCATTTTGAACATTTAAACATTGAACATTCACAATTAAAAATAGAGTATAAATAATATAACATTGACACGAAAACGTCCAAGGTCTAATTAACACGAATACAAATTATTTTCTAGCATGTGAAAAGATTTGCATGTAATTAAATGTTTCATGTTCAACTAATTTGATACTATAAATTATAGACCTAGCCGACAGATATTAAATACCTAATTATAAATACTTTTTTCGTGTAGATACTTTAAGTATATAGTACAGTCAATGGTGCTGAAAAAAGAGGTTACCTAGAAAGTTTTCCTTGGGTTTAAAAATTAGTGATTGTCTAGCTAGAGTTCGATGTGCCCTTCTCGAATTTTCTACTTTGCCACCTCTTTCTTATCTTTACCGCATGCGTCGCCATATTGAATAAAAATGGCGCCTAAAACAGTTTTTTGACAATATCTCCTTTCCGACACATTTTATAATACGATAAAAATAGTTTTATTAATAATTAAACTAAATAAAATTTCCTATAATTTTAGTGAACCTTTATTTCTGTAAAAATAATAGTTTCTGTGAACGAGCTCCGCAAAGACTACTCCAACTTTGTACGGGTGCACTTTTTTCTGCAAATTGTATACACAAACCTTCCTCGTTTACGCTCTTTTCATTAGTGAAAACGGTATCAAAATCCGTTGAGTGGCTTAGATTACAATATATTAAAAAAAAAAGAGTAAGTAATAAAAAGAGAGATTAAAAGCTAATTTCGCATTCTTATTAATCGCCCAGATACTTTTTATTGACGTAATAACGTGACATAGGTGATATCGTAATGATAAGGCCTACAGTGTGACAGGTGACGATGGTAATGCTTCTTATTGATAGCCCAGATACCTTTTCTAATTAATGATAATGACTAATGAAAGGTGACAAATGATAAGGTAACGATAAGACATCGTAATGATAAGGTGTTACACATTGTGACGGCTTACTCGATGTCCTTCGACTTCACCTGTAAAAACAAATGGCGATAAAGGAAATAAATGTGTAAGAGTAAACTTTTATTTCCTCCGTCTTTATCTTATCCTTACATATTATAAACAAGAACTAATGCACCGATTTTCATGCTGTTTTCACCAATGGATAGAGTGGTTCTTGAGGAAGGTTTTAGTATATACTTTACAAAGTTACGCGGGCGAAGTAGCGGGCAGTAGAGTCAAGATATAAGATAAAGACAAATTGGGAATGAAAATAATTATGTTGTCATACCTACTCGTTCTTTGATTTTTTTAATATAGTTCCTTCCGTATATTTTAATGTAGTTTTTTAATGACATAACTTTTTTAAATAATTAATTTCCTTAATAACCTTCGGATGCCTGCATCAATATGCCACTACTTAATTTGCAGTACCGTGTCAAATTCTTCATGAAACGCTCAAAGTTAGGCCATTCGCGAGCGCCAATTACATAACTGTTACGTTAATAAGTCTGTCGTCTCCATACGGTAGAAACATAAGTAAGTCGTGCTACACACTTCTCGCCTTTCATAATAGAAACAATTTACCACAAACTATACAAGAAAATTGTGAAATTAAATTGTTTTAATTATTTATTTAATTTACCTAATATAACAAACATTCTGTCGGTTTCTTCACTAACTTCTTCTAAAAGACTCAACATATTTCGATACAGTTTTTATTAATGGAAAAAGCGATGAACGAGGAAGGTTTGTGAATATAATTTGCAAAAAAATGCTCCTAAGGGCGGGAAGCTAGTACAATATATGTATAGAATTAAGTCTAATATTATTATTCAGCTGTTTGAGTTTATATAAACGTTTCTGTTTTTGGAACGCCAGATATTATTTTCGTTGATATTATTAGAAGCAAGATTTAAATGAAATGGTTAGAAAACTAAAGATTTCAAGGTTTTGTCAAAATTGTTAATACTTAGAAGTTATCTATAAAGATAACTAATATATATTTATGAACATATACGTCAATGTCCTCGGAAAAGCCGAAGGCCTATTAGATGGAAAGTCAAATATAGGCCACTGCTAACCCAAGGGCTGCGCCTCAATCATGCCATAAAAGGGTAAGAAGGAAATATAGTAAATAATAAGGGACAAGACGAGGGTAAGGAAATTGGAATTGGCATTTCTTATTCACGCTTCAAAACACAATAATACCTCACGCGTTGACTCCACCTGAGTCGACTGTAAGATGGTGGTTACTGCCGAGCACATTGCGCCCTATAACCTTTAAATTTAAATTATTTCTTTATACAGAATACTTAGTTGTAATAACAGCAAATATTTTGATTTGTGTCTCATGTAAGTTGTAACATTTTCTTTAAAAAAATCATACTAATGCAAAATAAATAAATGCGAAAGTTTGTCGGTATTTTTGTTTGTTAGTCAACATAATAAAACGGTTTTGGATGAAATTTGACACACATATATACCTTATTACCTAGATTTTAATTATAACATATATTATATAGGATAGCCTTTTGACGAGTTGACAACCTTTTTACAAAATAAGATGTGTGGTAAATGGAACCTCTCCGATACAAAATGTTACTATTGAGTGCAGCTATGAGGAACGCGCTTAGTGCTGCGACCAAACCAGTGGTAGTAACGTCGATAATTTGGTACTATCTTGGTCTGTAACTTATAACCTCTTTGATAGATTTTTATACTGGAAAAATATTATGATCCTGAGAGATCGTCTAAAAATTAAAAAAAAAAAATGGGCGCCACTGTGTTTTTGGCTATGTTAGGTACATAGTATACGAGTATATGATTTTAAGCACTTTCCCAAAAATAGTGAACTTCAATATTGAAGAGAAATAACTGAGTTGTGTATTGTGGCAGTATGTATGGAGCATCAGGAGCGGCGCCCAGAGAGGCTCGGGGGAGAGTGCGCGAGCGACCCGACGTGCTACCTGCGCCGGCGTCGCTTGACGAGTCCGTAGTACCGCGTCTGCCTCCCCCTGGCAAAGACAGTGTCGCCCGGCTCACACTCACTGGAATCTCCTACGTTGTTACTGTAAGTACTAATAATTACCAATTTATCTCGTAATCGTAATGGGATAATTATTATTAAATGAGTATAGATCAAAGTATAAAACTTACTTATGTATATTGTAATGTATATTTATGTTAAGAGATCTTTTTTTATTATTAACAAAAAGAACAGTGTACAAACACAGTAGTTAACACGAATGTACAAGACGGAGAAGTAGAACAAAGTGACACACACAGAAGCATTGTTAGGATATTTCAAAAACTTCTCAAGACAAAATGGTCAAATTTGGTAAGCTTTAGTTTGAGCTTCAGATTATTTTGTGTTTTTGGAAATTTCTAAGTGGGACAAGAGCAGTGTTATTGATCGAAAGCAGCCTACATTATTATACATGACGGAATTTCAAGTTTAAATTATATAAACCCGCAGGGAACGACTAATCTAAGTATAAATATTGTGGAGCGAGTTGACCAACAAAATTTACATTAATAATAAAATTACTTAATTATTTAGGAAAGTTAATAGAGATAGAGGAGTAATGTACGGCAGCGAAGGCTATTACGGTCACAGGTGGTGTTGTTAGCTAACCTAGTTCCGCGGCCAGCTTTTATTACTTTTAAATATTCCTGCATGAGGTCGTCTAGCTGTTCTGAGGTAAAAGCGCTCGCCTATCACATGAAATCCTAAGCTCCGCACTATGTTGCTTCTAATAGAGCTATATGAGCGCTAAGAGACTTATAAACTACCCACTCGCTTTACACTTTATACGAATTTTGATATTCATAGTTCCAGATTAGCTGCTCTACTAGGTACCGCTTTATTGCACTTATGAACTGTTTATGATAATAGCGATAAAAAATTTAAATATAAGGGAATATACGCTTTTCACTAGTGCACGTCTGTTTCTTTTATGACATTTAGTAGTGACAGGGCAGACTGCGTTTCTGGTGTTAGTATAGAGTCCCCTTACAGAAGACCACACTGAAATAAAAGCCAGTTTTTTTGGGGATTGAGTAAGGGATGCCAGGTCACCCAACTTATCCCTAGTAACATCCTCTCCTGTCCTCTCATTTCCCTATAGAGGTCGTAACTAGAAGGCTTGCAAGGGCAGCAACTTGATCTGTCCTCCGGCTACGAGGCCACTTGTCATCCATTCATCTAACCACCATCAGCCAGTCCAGTTATCCGGAATTCCGAATCCCAAACGGTATGAGGAAAGAGATGTTTGTCTTTAAATGTAATACATGAAAAAATGTGTCTATTTAAAGAAAAGGAAAAAGACTCCATAAAATTACACGACCTTATTTTATCCTATTGGCCGTCCATGAAATACTTCCGTCCTCAGCACCACAATTAAATAAATATTATTTAATATAATTAAATTATAACATATATACCTAAAATGAAAAAATGTAGACCTCAACATAAAAAGTTAAAGGGCATTAACACACTAAGCGAAAATAAATATTTCAGTAAATTTAATATTAGTCTGAAAAATTTCTAAACTTGATTTATCGTAATTTATGCACATTTCAATGAAAATAGCCAAATTAAATTATTTCGTAATTCAATTAGAATATACATTAATAAATCATTTCAACGGCAACTTATAACGAAGATATGATAAGATTTTAGATCTGGTTTCGTGGTGGTTTTAGACATCAGAGTCGATAGGTTTTAAAAACTACAGATAGAGAATACGCCAGCCCCTCTTCGCAAACATCTCTACGCATCTCTACGCTTTATTGAGCTACATCTCTACGCACCCATGTCTTAGCATCGTAGCACCTCTACACTAAAGTCTGTTTTTTAATCTCAGATAAAAATGACACATGCAAATGTCAAGTTTGCATATAATGATACCATGAAATGTATGTAATGCATGTCAAATGTAATGTCATTTTAGTCTCTGAGATTAAAAAACAAACTTTAATGTATTATATTATGACTTCAATATTTTTATTACTGTCCTTTGAAATTTATTCTATAATTTTTCAAATTTAATTAATACTCCTTAAGAGCCATTTGACTATAAAAAGCGTCGTTTTTACATACCATTATGCATAATTTCATATTTTAACCTATAAAATCCCCCAATATTTTTTTATTCAGTAGCCTTTAAATATACGACGGACGAATTAGGCTACCATATTTCCGTGTAATAAATTATAAACGCGATGTCTTTCGGGATCGGCTCGGCCGTTATGGCATCATAAATAATCGCTAGAAGACGTACCACGTTCATGCCAGTAATATCCCCGGAAACACCCACGACTCAGATATACAACTGCTTCCGTTGCAAGAAGCTGTGATCGAGAGGATTTTTAACCTTCTCGAAAAATTGCTGAACAAGCTCGAGATGACGTAAGCTGCTCGAAAATCTCTTCAATACATCTACTGTCTCACACTTGAAGTATGTGAATGTAAGTTGTTTAAAAATCATTGTAAAACCTATTTTTGTAATTTTACAAGATTTGGGAGTTTTATTTAAGGCTTAACCAGGCTATAATTATTTATCTAACACATATTATTTTCGTAACCTTACTTTATTTATTTATTTTCCCACTTTATTTTCATACTTCGGGCTTCAGCTCAGACACGCCAACTGTGAAATAAAAAAAAGCAATTTGAAATATTCTATTCTACCTACAAATTATTATTCTACAGACCACATAATACGTTATAATCAATACTCAATACTAATAATAAATCTGTAAGGGTTGGTCATGGAGTAAGTTACTTTGTTTTCAGAGATACCGTGTTTATACTCGTAGGCTCTATACATGATACTGAAACTAAATTGACCATTTTTAGAATTTTTTTCTGTATGTATTTATTTTTTTTATTTATTTATTTATTTACAATAATGTATTATATTTAATTTAATTGGCCATGACAGCACACACTAGGCTTGCAAGCCTGTATCGTGTGCTTCATGAATTGATTAAAATTTATTTTTTGATACTTAAAATAAATATCAAAAAATAAAATAAAAATAAAAATATTAATTTTAATATTAACAAATTATAAATTACTAAATATACACTAAATTAATAATAAATATGTACATATAAAAGTAAATGACACAATAAATTTAGAATATAAAATGAGGCTATCGATATATTATGTTTTTAAATTGATTTAAATAGTTTTTCAACATAGTCGTATTTAAGACTGAACAACCATTTTTTAATCTTAACCTTAACTTTACGTATGGTATATTGCTTAAGGTCACAATGTTTAGTAATTTTGTTGTAAATACTTAATTGTACATACGGATTAAAACGTTTAGCAAAGTCTGTTCGTACTAATGGCAGAGGAACTTTAAATACACGCTTTTTTATTAGGTCTGAGTATTGATGAGAATTGATAACTTGTTTATGAGCAATTAAAGTCATTTTCAGTATAAAAAGTTTTCTAACGCTAAGTACATTGCTTTCTTTATATAATTCTGTAGTGGGATATCTAAAATTTTTCTTCAGCATTGTTTTTAGGACTGATCTTTGAGCTCTTTCGATTTCTATCATGTTTGTTTTAGAGGATCCTCCCCAACAGGAATTACAGTACATTAATATCGATTGGCAGAGGGCAAAATATATGTTTGTTAGAATACTAGTTGAGGCTATGTTACGGAGTTTGCGCATTATGTGAATTATAGTACGGACTTTCTTCGACAAATATGATATGTGTTGTTTAAAAGTTAAACACTGGTCAATTTGTATGCCGAGGTATTTGGTGACTTGAACTTTGTCTATACTATCGCAGTTACACGAATCTGCATTAGACGTACATTGAGCATGTAATTTTATTTGGTTATGTGAGGGTGGACTTGATGCTTGTGTTTTATGAAAACAAATATAGTTGGTCTTTTTTATATTTAAAGTTAATAAGTTCCAATTTAGCCATTCAGTAATTTGTGTCAGGCCTCTCTCTGCAAGTGAAAATACACCGTCCCATGATTGGTCATTAAAAAGTAAAACTGTATCATCTGCATAACATATTACATCAGTATTTTTCAGATTTAATGTATGAATGTCATTTATATATAATATAAACAACGTAGGACCTAAAATACTACCTTGGGGAACACCAAAGGATGTTTTTTGTACATTACTAGTGAATTGACCTATTTTTACATATTGTTTTCTGTTTTGTAGGTAGCTTGAAAACCAATTTAAAGCTGATCCCCTGATGCCGAATTTTTCTAGCTTTTTTAATAGAACCTGGGTAGACACAGTGTCAAAGGCTTTTGCCAAATCCAGAAATATTCCTATGCATTTTCGGTTTTTATCTAAATGAGAAGCAATAAGTGAAGTTAAAAGAGAGACAGCATCTTCAGTAGACTTTTTTGATCTGAAACCAAACTGACGGGGAGAGAGCAAGTTTTTATCTTCAAGGTAGCATATAAGTCTTTTATTAACTAGCTTTTCAAGCAGTTTAGAGAAAACTCCAAGTAAAGGAATTGGACGGTAATTATTTGGTGTTTTTTTACAACCATTCTTATGTATGGGATGGACTACTGCTATTTTCCACATTTCTGGAAAGACACCAGTAATAAAACTAGTATTGTAAATTGCTACTAAAGGTGGTATGATGTAATTTTTAATATGTTTAATTAGTTCGTTTCTTAAGCCATCTATACCTGGTGCCTTGTCATTTTGAAGGTGGTCGATTAGGTTGCTTATTTATGTAGATTAGTATGTATGTATGTATGTATGTATGTATGTATGTATGTATGTATGTATGTATGTATGTATGTATGTATGTATGTATGTATGTATGTATGTATGTATGTATGTATGTATGTATGTATGTATGTATGTATGTATGTATGTATGTATGTATGTATGTATGTATGTATGTATGTATATAAGTATGTATGTTCCTCCATAACTATTAAACGAATTAACTGATTTTCATAAAACTTGATAGATAAACATTTAGATGTACAGGATACAGGATAGGCTACTTTTTCTTTTCAACGCGGACGAAGTCGCGGGCGCCAGCTAGTTTATATATAAAAACCTTCCTCGTTTAACGCTCTTTCCATTAACAGAACTGCATGAAAATACGTTTAGTAGTTTTTGAGATCATCGCGAACATACGTACAGACATACACACAGCATAAACGCGACGGGGACTTTGTTTTATAATGTGTAAGGATAATATTATCCATGCGACTTATGCTGGAATATTAATGTTTTAAATATTAATGTCTTCATGAGAAAAAAGCAAGAGAAGAGAATATAAGAAAATTTATAAGAAGTTAATTAGAATAACAGTGAAAAGTCGATGAGAAAAATGATAAAAGGCTTGAAAACGAAATTTCTGTCCAAAAAGGGAGCAAGATTTGTTTTATGATGATTGTGTTGATTTTAGACATTTTGTACTTTTGAGGGGTTCTCTTTTGAAAATGAATATACCTAGATGAATTCTTACAAGTAGACATTAAATTTATATGCGCAACTCTTTTCATGGCTTTTGATTACATATAAAAAATTGTCTCCATTTGGCATACAATATATACAAATAGCTCCCAGGCTAGCTCGGATGCAACCTTTCTCGTTTATCGCTCTTTCCATTAGTGAATACCGTAATAAATAAAATAAAATAATAAAGAACATACATAGATTATTTGTATTTTAATTTTAGATTCTCTAAACGATGCTTAAAAATGAAGCATCCTAAATATAATATATACTAAATAAGCACCATAGCCATCACATTACCATAATACTCGTATACATTATTGTATATTTGTTATATGAATGTCATAATTATGTAAAGATTTTAATTTCTATTTTGCCCAGGCGGTGACACGTCGGTCAAGACAATCGTCTTCGGCGCAGTGGTCTCGCTCTTTCCGCGGAACAGTTAGTACTCCACAAGACGAGACTGAACTCGACGACGTTTTCTTCTCACCGACGTCGACATCGCCACTCACTCAGCAACACCACGAAGAGGATACAATCGATGGGCCGAAAGGGTAAGTAGTTAATTTAAATTATTGTTTATAAATTTATTTATTTAACCAAGTATATAAGAGTAAAAAGTATCAAAACCACGAGGGGGTACAACATAACGTTTTGATATCTATTTCAACTGGGTTACGGTTGTAACAAGGTTTTGTGAATTTCTTTGATTTAAAGAAAAAACACACACACAATATATTTATAATAAAAAAAAAGAATCAGAAGAAATAGGTACGAACGAAAAATCATTTTTTACTATTGATTTAAAAAATTTAAAGGAAAAAAGAATGTTTTTGTCTTTTGTTATTTACATGAAAACCTAACTAATTCTATAATTGCGAAAGTGATTATGTTTATTTGTTTGCTTTTAAGATACATAACGGATCGTCATGAAATTTTACTTAGGTACACAGCGTTACAGAAAAGGACATAGTGTATCTTTTATCTAAAAATAAAATAAAAAAAAATCAACGCCTGAAAAAACAAACAGTTCATAAGATTAAATAAAATATTTGAAGCCTAAGAAAAAGGAGCGCGAATGAAGTCGCGGCGAAAGTTAGTATGGGGAAAACATATCAACATAAAAACGTAACCACGTGGCTTGAACCACGTAAGCTACTATGTTTATTAATTTGCTATGCTATATTTACTATATGTGTAGTATTTAAGTAGTAATTGGTTATACCTAATATTATTTCAAAATATACTATTATAATTACAATATCCTACTATTATAATTATATATATTACTTTACTTACAGTGACTAATACTATCGGTATGCAATTGCGTACCTAATTAGATAGTGAATGTTCATTAATTGCATTAATGATTCTCTAATTACTATAACATATGGTTTAACTAATGAAGAACGAACTAAGTAATTATAAATGTATAATGGGCATATTTATTTTTATAAAAGCAAGACTAATAAACATGTTTCAGCGTTTCAATATAAGTTTATAAAAAATTGATTGAATTGAAATTACAAGCCTCTGGCTATTGGATGGCTTTCATAGAGGAAAGTTATTGATGCCTTAAAGAGATATAAAGAAACAAAAGAATAAATTGAAAACAGCCTGTGAACGTTGGAATAAAAGATTGTCTGATAGCAATCGAGTCTTCGTTTTGTTTTAGTAAATAAATGTTATTCTAAGCGCTTCTTTCACCAACTACAAGTAAAGTGTTGATTAGTCACTTTTAGAAATCATTTTCTGTTTTATTGAATTATGCACTCGGTTTAATGCACCATTCAATAGGCGATTTTTTATTATTATTTTCTATTTAATGTTTGGGACGTTTACCGTACAAACAAAGGTATATCAGCTCCATTATTCCCGGTTACCGGTGACTTTAAATGACAGATTAGCCTACTTGACGTCGGTGAAAGAGGCGCTAAGTTCGTAAGTTTACTATAGTTAATTCATAGGTAATTGAAAAAGATTTTTTTTATTGATAATACTAAAGCTCTTCAATAGCTACTAAACAAAAAATATTTCTTAAGGTAAGAATAATATTTTGCTTATAGTAAATGCATTTTAGACCAATTTTATGCCAAAAATAATACTTTGTTATTTAAAAAAAAAAAAAAAAACGTAATCTATCTCTATATAAAGATAACCATTTTTTTTTTTGTGAATTTAAAGGCAATTATATAAATGTTACAGATGTTTAGAATTAATTATCGCTTTTTATTTACTGTATGATTATTATGCACACAAATCAGGCTCACAACCAAGCAAAGGTTGCCCATATCTGGTCCACATCATCGTATATATTCCGGTAAACTCACGGATAGCTGGAACACTGAAGACAAAGTGTTAATCCAAGAACGTGCTACAAATTCTCTCTGCGTACACGCGGATCCCTGTTATTAGAAGTCAACTTTGACACTGAGAAGTTTACCCAATAATCGTATTCGAAGCGGGATCTCATTACAACTTCGTGTTGCGTTAATTTGACAGATTAATTAGCTTAAATTATAATGTTCATACAGTTGAACAAAAGCGAGAGAGTCTAGAAAATATGCACAGTAAAATATTTTCCGCCTATGATTCGTGCTATCCTAAATGAAGAAACTATTCGAAAAAAAAAAAATTCAATAATAACACGAATAATTTCTTCATTTTCCTTTAGGAAAATTGCTTACATGTTATAATGAATAATTTTCTTGTTAGAAGAACCTGGAATTGTGCTTACATTCTACGCTTACGCGGGGTCGTAGATAGGCGGGGTCGCGGGAACGTTGTGACACGATAACCGCGACCCAAAGAAGTGTGCCCTTCCATTACTAATCTAAATAACTAACCAACTAATAGATTGGTTCTCATAAAAATTGTAACGGAAATAACGAAAATAACAAATGTTATGTTATTATATTTCAGTGCGCGTTCACCACTGAGCTCCACCGGCGTAGAGTATCGGAGGCCAGAGAGGAGTATATCGATTAACGCGGTGGGTGCGGGGGGCGCCCGAATACCAACACCACTTTTAGAACCATTGGCAGATAACTCTAACAGAAGGCAGTTTGGCACTGGAATTTTAGGAAGGTTTTTGAGGTGAGACAATATTTCCAACAAATCTTTATTGTCAAGGTTATCAAGGTGAGCAACAGTGAGCCTGCAACACGACTATCTTAGTCCACCATCAAACAAAGCGTGAAACTCTATGGCTGTTATATTAATACTAGTACATATTGTTACAATGCAGCATATTACCATTACAGTTTTTTAAATAATTAATTTTACAATAATATATACATCGCTATTATTAAAAGGAAAGTTAGAAATTATCTAACAAAATGTATCTTTATCAGAACAAATTATTTATTTGATATATACTTTAAGGTAATGTATTATATAATGTGTATTCTATCTTACTACCGAATAGTGAATTCAGCTAGAAAGTATATAATAAGATAGTATAAGTAAGATATTATGTAAATATTTCGTAGTTTATCTTTTAATCTCTATCTGGGGAACATAAATATTCACAAAGATTCATACATGTTTACGTCAAATGCGAAAATACCTAATTAAAAATTACTTACGACTAAAAATACTAAATGGACATAATAATAATATTATAATTAAAAGAGCCTTAGCAACGAATACAAACCGCTGGCATACTCCCAGATGCCGGTGGTAACTTTTGTAAAAGGCTTACTAGGTCATTCGGCTTTACACGACCCACTTTCGGTCAAGTGACCTTGGATCAGATAACCACAAAACTAATATAAAGGCAAAAAAGATGGTATCGTAAGTATATGTGTGTCATTATCTACTTCAGACCGTTACGTATTGGATAACTATAATACGATTTAAGAAATATTTGGATTTTGTACGCCGTTTCTTTTCTTTCCTTTTTTGTATTCTTTATTGTATTATTTTATATCAAAAACATTAAATTAAACTTAAATATCATTTAAGTTCACTGCCGGTGACGAAAATTGACACAACGCATTTTTCTTTGTAAATATATGAGATTTGGTCACTGTGGGATTTCCAAAAAACAAACTACAGCGCGTACGAAGTCGCAGGAATTGCAAGTGCAGGATGAGCAATTGAGCAATTATTATATGAGCATATATTGCTCATAATTGCTCATACAAAAAAAAAGATTTTAAATGCCAATTCCGTATAACTATTTGCCAATGTAACTTATACCGAAAAAAAAAATTGCAATTAAAAAGTTTTTTTAGTAGACGGGGACCTTAAGTTGATAAATAACCATTAATAACATTGATAGAGGATTATGTTAAAACAATGAAGAAGTAAACCCTAATTAGAGTTGTAAGAAAACTCTCATAGAAAGGCTTAAAAATAAAACGGGCATTAGCTGGCAGAGCGCACGCCCTGATCCGGTCATATTTCACCTGTTCCCCCTATATATCAGCCTGTTTACGAGGCCTACTTCCATTTAAAAGTTGCTGTAATGGGCTTTTGAATTAATTTTTCGTGGACATGATGGTGGCTGTAATAAAGATTTTTTTCGGTAGAACATAAACAGCCCTTTGGCGAGGAAGTAGTTAGTAAAGGCGTAAGGGTCTCATGGCTCAAACTTAGGCAATTAATTTTGGAGTTGATAGACCCAGATTAACTATCTACTAACTTTTTAGCTACAGATGTTACTCCGATTTGAGTGTGAGTTATTGTATACCATATCGTTAGTTCTAAAAAAACTTTGCAATGCAACGTTTACCTGGAAATACATTTAAAAAAATTGTAGGCTCAAACAACAAGATTACTTCGAAGAGGTCACTTTTATGTTCTAAAAGTAACAGCTCAGTGGGTACTATAGCCTAATATTATTAAACGCCTACACTTAGAAATGAATATTTAAATAGACCTGTTAGATTAGTGTCCAACCAAAATAGCGAATTCATAATGTGAAGGGTAATTGTTAGGACTTGAGTTAATTTGTTGTCTTGTACGTTATTATTTTATCAAATCATGTGTATCTGTACCGAAAGGTTCAGCTTGTTTACCGACCACGCTCATTGTTCACGAATATATCTACTGAAAACAAGACTTTGCCACTTATCTCTTCCAAACTATTGGCTTTAAACAATGTGTCAAGAAATTTCAGTTGCTCAGCCAGCTTAGACAATTTGTGGTATCAGCTTATGTAGATTGAATAACTTGAAAACTGTTCGCGTATTTTAAGACGCGGTTATAAGTCACGATTTCTCATTGTTCGGCGATATGTATTTTAAGTAGTGGCAAGGCACTTGTAATGCGGCAAGGGCAGTCAACCTATCTGCACTAACTACCCCCTCACAGAGGACCACCGTAAAATAACATAGGGTGTGCCAGAGTTTATTTCCTTATCTTTTATCTTAATCCTACTATGATGGTTGGCAGCGTACTTACAGCACCTGTGGTGTTGCTTGTATTATAGACGTCGATAGACACCTATTATCAAGCGTCCGTTATATTATAATGTAGCAGAAATTTCAGAGATCTGTACCTAGTAAGTAAAGGAACGCTAGAAGATATAATAAATTAAGAAAATATTGATGACTTACTTATTTCATATTTCAGGCGATCTCTTCGTAAGTCGGTGACACAGCAGGAGGATGTGGCTCGACAGCTAGAACTCAATGACTATCGTCCTTACTTCACTTGGTGGGTTAGCACTGTACAGACGCTAGTGCTTCTGTTATCGCTCCTGTGTTATGGCTTCGGCCCAGTTGGCTTCGGCAGACACACACATTCAGGACAAGTTCTCGTGAAAAGCTTGAGCTTACAACAGGTAACTTGATGAGATTTCTCAGTATATTTTCTGTTCATTTGAAGGTAATTTGATGAAAAAAATAAATTAAATACAATATATACATCATACACAGAAATGCGAATAAATATGTATGTCGTTGTAGAACGGCGAATACTTGAGGAATGTCGGAAAAGCTAGAAATAACGTGTAAAAACAATCTTATAACATGATCTTATAATCTATAACATGAATAATAGTTGTATTTCCTTGAATTTAGCGTAACTAAGTTAGTATTTTTGTTAAATTAATAAACTAAGTGACATCACAAAATCCGTTCGAAAATTTTCACAAAAAAGATGCTATATTTAAAGAAAAATATAGCTTACTTTTGCTACCATTATCCTCTAAAGTAACCGGAGATATTATATTCTTTTAAGAGGCGTTCGCAGTATTCGGCCATTATAAAGGCGTAATTAGTATTGTGTTAGACGACGCAACGGTTGTTCAGAATTTATAATATTACATAGTTATTTCTTTACACAAAGGAGTCAAAATGTGGACAATGTGATAATACATGACTCCCAAATTCAGTTTCTTTGTACAAAAGACATAGCATTATAAGGTTAAATAATGTCACAAAGCTTTTAGACAAAACGAGTTTCTCGACATTTAAGCGTCATAAGGCATAATGCTCAATATTTTCTTTGAGGGTTTAATCTCTTAAGATTTTAGCCTTTTAATGCTACAAGTATGATGCTTTCTTGCTAAGTAACAAAATATTTTTTTGGTTTGTAATTATTGTATATTTGAATTCGTTTTATATACCTACTTATACACATATAATACGCTCAAAGAAAATATTACTCGTAACGTACTATCGCGGTCAATGGAGCAGACCCACTTTTCATACAAATTTGTCTAACGTTGAATTGAGGTTGTCATAGTAACGTAAATGTTATAATACGAGTAGGTATTTGAAGTAGGAACAAAGATAAATACAAAATGTGCACACGAAATTGTTTCTTACGGTGGGACTGCACCCTTGACCGCGATAGTACATGTATTCAATAAAATACACAGCCATGTCCACGACATAGCCACACTCATTTTCTTAATAAGCTAAGCAATATATTGTGTTATGTCTATTTCCAAAATAAACGACGGATAAGTTTTTCACTTTCACATCAGTCTTTAAAGGAAATATTTTAATTATCTCTTCTAAAACAACTTATTTCTTAAACAACAGGAAACAAAATGATTGTTATTGAATAGGAAATATAAATAATGCCACATTGATGTGAAATGTATTTAGCTAATTATCATACACGAGAAGATAAGTACGCTGTATATTCAACGCTGAAGAGGCAACCCGGCACAAAGTAAGGGTATTAGAGAGCTTGGAAACTAGGTCACATAGGCTTTGTATATACAAACCTTTTGTCTACTTTTTGCTCAACAGTCGTTTGCGACGTGACATCTTCCATTTGGGACCACATAAATGTCCAGTTTGCTATATTTTGAAATTTGTCATTTAAAGTATAGATATTTCATTCGTTGTGAATTACACATTAAAATATTAAACTTAGGTACATATGTGTCGTTCATTGTAAAAGTGGTGTAACTCCCTATTTTTAAAACCATCTTTTCTTGCCTAATTGTATCACATTTAGTCATAACTTTCAATATAAAAGTGAAGTAACTCCAATAGTTGCATTAAAATCCCATAGATGAAAACAATGAATGAATTCTTATATATTTTTTTCCTACACTATAATTCGCAAAAAGCTCGTTATTCTAAAATTCAGTTACAAGGAGATAGTTCACTTTTACAATGAACGACACATATGTCATTGTCATTTTTATGTAAATGAAGCGCCATTAGAAGCACAAGTTTTACGTCGTTAATCTAACCATTACTTTGTTGATACTTTTACTTAAAGAATTTCTTAAATACAACTTCGGGCGCACATGTCTCATCGGGTATTATATCTAACATAATATATGTACTGATTTCGGAGGGAGATTATTATTCCTTTCTGAAATTACGTCATGAAATATAGATTTCTGTCATGATGGATTACTTAGTTGCAAGAATTTTGACAGAATGGTTGTTAGTTTGTTAATATAATGACTAAAGAATTTTCTAGCGAAACACAATATTGCAATAAAATAAAAATACTTAGTTTATAAGAAAAATAAGAAGCTTATAATAGATTTTTAAATTCGAAAACAATATATTAAGAGATTAATTAGCTAAATACGAGTATATTTGCATGCTGTAATACTAATAATATATCTGTAAGGGTTGGTCATGGAGTAAGTTACTCTTAAGAAGATTGTCAAGCTGTATATTTTCATACAAAAAGCGATAACGTTTCCCCCCAGTAAACATAGTCCAATTTTTATAATTTTTGGAAGTGTTGTAGACATAATGAAAAACTAGGTCCATACGTTTTTATTTTTAAGAATTATTGCTTACGATATAAGTTATTACCATCTAAAAATCTATATGTTTTACTTAAAAACTTCCTCTAGCGTTTTTTTTTACACAGGATAGGCTACATTTTTTCTTTTTCAACGCTGACCAAGTCGCAGGCAACAGCTAGTTTATAATATATTTGTGCAAATAAAGATTTATTTATTATCATTTATTTAGCTTTCTTTATCACAGGACCTTATGGAGTCGTAGATTATTACATTATAATATTTGGGCAAATCACTGGATTTTGCTCCAAACACGTCCTTTAGAAAATACTTAACATCCAGCTAAATGTCCCATGGACAGTTTGCGGAAATAAAGGAGTAAAAATAAAAATAAAAAAAAAATAAAATTATAATATAAGTATGTGTTGAGTATGTGAATGTTTAAGTTTTACAATATTTGTTTCCAGGTGGAATGGGAGGAACCCGCATCGTTTTGGTTGGGTCCCAGGGCGGCGGATCTTATACATCTCGGAGCGAAATTTGCACCTTGTATGAGGAAGGACGCGAGGATAGCAAGAGCTATAGCCGCTTCAGCAAGACGAGAGAGGGACACAGCGTGCTGCATACGAAACGATGACTCGGGTTGTGTGCAGTCGTCTAAAGCAGATTGTTCGGTAATTGTCTATAATATCTTATATCAAATTTATGTATAAAGTATCGCAATAAACGCTGACTCTTTCTTAAGAGCGGGTATAAAGAGAAATAGCCAATCCTAGATTTGAATTTTATCTAAGTAAACAAAGTCTAATTTAATTAATTTTTTTAAAAAGATAAATACATTATAAATGAAAGTGACGACTGTAACAGAAAACATAATATAATGAAATTTTCTCGATAGAAAAAAATCACCAAGTGAGCTCTCATTTCCATCGATTTTAGTTTTATTTTCAAAATTACACACATTACAAAGCTAAAAGTGTATCAGTAATTTCACTTCACATATTATCTAAGGCTGTATGTAACAATTTTTCGTTTGACATTGTAGTTTACGAATAATTAATATTTAATACTTTTGGCACTTATAACATTTTTATTGAGCGAGTTGCGCTATCTTCCGTCGCATGTTGTGCGTAGTTCTACGTATTTTGTGTCACTGTCATGTCCAAGGGGCCACGCCGGTGAAATTACAAATTTTGTTTGCTTTATACCCACTCTTAAATTCATAGATCATAAACTCACACCCCTTACAACCTCAGACCAAAAAAGAACTAAAGACAGAATTTTTCGAACAACACAGTTATAAATATATGTCCGTAGGCCAAGCTGTAAACTCAATTTTTGTTTATTTTTTTAAAAATATTACTCTCGCAAGTTTACTTTCGTGTGAAATTTATTTTTTGATGACTGATTTATTATAGGGAAATTTTTGATACTTTGTGTTACATTATTAAGTATATTTTCCATAGGAATTTCTAATGTTTTTGAAAATTTACTACACCCAATGTTACTTGCCCATAGTGTACATATATATTAAGAAATCATTTTTAAAATCGTTCAAGTAATTATTGAGCATATCCATTATAAACAAACAACTTTTCTCTTTATAATATTTAGTGTATATTGTGAAATTTTAGCTAATTATTTTTATTATTTACAATGCTTACATCCAGATAAGAGGATTAATACCAAAGGTGAGCGAAACACATTAAACATGTACTTATTTGTTCAACTGCATCTACATTTACTTAGTAAAGATCGTACACGAGTTTGTACAAATAAAATGTAAAAAAAAAATTGCTATTTTCAGAATACAATTTCTACGTGGAAAAAGTGGTCCTCGGGCGAGTCTGGTCCAGGTGGTCGAATATCAGGGTCTGTTTGTGGATTGGATCCAAAGTGAGTAATCCACGTAACACCATGGTAAATATTAAAAAAATCGAATTTAAAAAGGACACAAAAACGATCAATTATATGACATGGCAATGTTTAACTGTCATGCTCAAAATACATGACCATTTGTCAATGCCATTGTCATATGGCCACATGTAAATGGTTAAGTTCGTCAAATAATAAGCACTTGTGCTTTAGTGGGTGATGGATTGCAAAGCTTATTTTTCTGCCCGCCACTTGAACTCATCGATCCTAATTCCTAGCTCTGCGCTGGAGTAAACGCTGGACTAAAACCTATCTTATCTTTCTTGCAAAGTTTCAAATAAAATAATTAAAAAAAAAAACATGCGCATGAAACTTCTTTTGGCGATCAAATATATATAGTAAACGGCAGATGTCATGCAGAAACGTTACAACAAGCGTCACGTGTTCGTTACACTGAAGCTCAACACTGTATTCGCCCTTGAAATTTTACTCTCATGCGCAAAGTAAACTCTCTTATTGTCGCCATAGAGAAACATTGAAAATATTTGTCTCAATTTCAGATTTTGCGAGGCGCCACGTTCAATAGCACCCCACGAATGGCCGGATGATATTACGAAGTGGCCGATCTGTCGTAAGTCTCTGCTGGATGGGTCAGCGGCCGCTGGTCGCGCCGGTCACGCCGCTGAACATATGGCCTGCGAGGTGATCGGCCATCCGTGCTGCATAGGCGTACACGGACAGTGCGTCATCACCACGAGGGAACACTGCGACTTTGTTAAGGGTTACTTTCACGAAGAGGCCTCGTTATGCTCACAGGTAGTTTTTGTTTTAATATCATGTTTTACTAAAATATAGTTTTTAATTATAATATGTATAACTTCGCTTTACTTTCGTGAGCTTCTGGTGACTGCTTTACACTAGATAGGTAATTTTCGGTTACGTAAAGATATATCTGTTGGTACCTACCTGTTCAATCAATAATATTGATTAAAGTAAATAAAATAAAATGAGCATCAAAAGTAGCTTACCCTAAGAGTGTTTTTAATACAAAGCAAGCCGTATTTAGTTACTAAAAACAATCGTCAACCCTGAGCTTTAGTGGTCCATGGAGAAGTCTTAATGTCACAGTGGAATTTAAAGGCTAAAAATGGCGATGGAATATCGTTTAAAAGTTGCTTCTGCATCTTTTACAGGTATCCTGCTTAGACGATGTTTGTGGGATGCTTCCATTCTGGCGAAGACGTCGTCCGGATCAATTATACAGAGCATGGACATCGCTATTCGTTCATGCTGGTCTTCTTCACTTAGCGGGAACTCTGGCGTTACAATGGCTCTTTATGAGAGATCTAGAGAAAATGGCGGGACCTGTGAGAATAGTTGTTATATACTTAGGCAGTGGCGTCGCCGGAAACATGGCTTCGGCCATTTTCGAACCGTACAGAGCAGAGGTAATCTTCACATTGTTTTGAAATTCTATTTTTTTTTTTGCATGTATATCAAACAAATACTCGAAATATTTGGCCTTTCGATAAGAGCGGCTTCTCAAATACATGAGGCGTTCTTAGTAATTTTCGTTAGCTTTTATTTGCCAACTTTATCTCACAATAATTATATTCATACATAGGCAATGAAGGTAAAAAAGAACAACAACCCAGTAAAGTGATTGCCTTCCTCGTTTTATTTTTGTTTAATATCTAGGAGGTGTACTCTTCTGTTATATCTAGTCCATTTTTTTTTTCACTGAGCATGCGACCCAATTTGAGTTTACTTTTTGTTTTAGTCACAAAATTTCCCACAGTTGTCATCTGCCTTAAGAAAAGCGCTCTCAATGTATCAATTAATCAAGTCTCCTCAAATATACGGGAGCTTTTTAGTAATACTTCTAAATGTAGCACCTACACTTTTAAAAAGCGTTAAGATTTACAAGGCTGTGAGTGAGTGAAGATATCTCATGATTTCCTTATTTTCTTTACAGGTGGGACCAGCTGGCTCACATTTTGGTTTGCTAGCGTGTTTGATAGTAGAGACAATCGGTTCGTGGAGAATATTAAAGCATCCGCGACGAGCACTCCTTAAGTTAGTTTCGATCGCAATATTGTTATTTTTACTCGGACTCCTCCCATGGATCGACAACTTCGCGCACATATTCGGCTTCGTATTCGGATTTCTGCTATCGTACGCGCTACTGCCGTTCATCACGTTCGGTGCTTACGAGAGGAGACGCAAAGTAGTTTTAGTGTGGGTGTGTCTGGTGTCTGCCGGCACAATGCTGTGCGCATTGGTGGCAATATTCTACGCGGCGCCGGCGTACGAGTGCACGGCGTGTGCGTATTTCACGTGTCTGCCGTTCACGCCGGAGATGTGCGCATCTCAGGACGTGCGCGTGCGACAGCTGGACGTGGTATGACGGCGCGCGGCCCGGGCGCCCCCGCCGCCGCCGCCCTCCTGCCCCGCGCCCCCCGCGCCGTCGCCTACCCCCCGCCGTCGCGCCGATTGCGCCTCAACACCTTCACACTATTAGCTCGCTACTGCCATCTGTAACCAAAACGATCGATATATCACGTGATTCATCAAGATTTGAATTTCAGGCGGTCAGATCTTATAAGATTCTGACCATATAATGCCATTATAATGCCGCGGTCCCACTGCCCGCAAAAGGACGGGCCGCGCCGAACTGCGCCATTCCGAGAAGCCGTGGGAACAATTGCATCTGGTGGCCCGTCGACGCCCGTCTCTATCCGTCAGTGACACACGCGGTGCGAACGCGTGGCAAAGATCGCAACGGGCCGCGATAAGCGCGGGACGGCCTGGCGGTTGATTGCCCGTGGGACTGCGGCATTACGCATAGACCGAGTTCTAAGAAACCAAGTTGTAAATTTTAAAGACAGAAAAATCGTTACTTCAGTACTTTCGTTACTTCAGGTACATATAATATTGTTTAATTTTTGCGTAAATATGAAGTGTGATGACAATTTTCATAATGAACGGTTTACATAGAGACGTGAGTTCTATGTCAACGGTGCTGCTTCTACCACCTCTACACCGAGCAACAATTTATCTAAACTGCTTTTGTTCATTAAAAAAAATATTAAAGCACTGTAACTAAAATAAATGCGTTCTAGATCCAGACCAGAGCCAACTTTGAAAAGTTCATATCAAAATTTGGCCCTGCCGGGAATGGTAAAACTGCGACCAGTGAAAATATTACGTGTTTTTATAAATGTTTAAATGAAATTTCTACAGTTTCTACACTAAAATCGACAACATGGTTCATTTGAACCATCATATTTTCAAATTTCTCACTCTTTTCTATCATGATGAATCACTCGGTATAATATTCATTCGCTCGATAAGAGTGCGTTAGTTAAAAACATTAGCGATCGTTTTACGTTCATCGGACTAGACATTAATACACTAATCGATAGTGATCTTATTGAAAATTAAGATTTGTTGGATACGTTATTTTTAATGGACTCTAAAATTTATCCACGAATTTCAAATGTGTATAATCGACCCTTAATGTAATTGTGATAAATTATGCGCGGGTGATGAATTTTGACGAGCGAACGCTACAATTTGTTGTAAATAAATTTGTAAAATATAGACACGTAAGGTTCTAATGTGAGCTGTATAATTACATACAACATACATATTGTGACATAGTTCTGCGTACATTTTACGGGGACGTCGTTACGGCACAACGTATCATGATAAGATGAAATTATACATAAAAAGTATTTTTATAATCCTAAATTTAACCGATAATTTACGAAACGAATATTGTATAGAAGTCGAGAAACACAAAAACTAAATACCACAAAATATTCTTATAGATAGCAATTGAAGTGATAAGAGTTAATAATTGTATCTTTATGTCTCGTTTATGCAGTTTTTGGTGTATAACATCTGACAGCTCGGTTTCGTGTAAATGCAACGGAAACGTGTTACAGGAAGCCGAGATTTGCAGAACACGCGCTGTTTCATTTAATATTAAACGCGCGCAGACGTCAGTCACAGCGCAACGCAGTGTTGCAAAAGTGAAATATTAAAAATTGGTAAGGTTGCCAGAAAAAAATCGGGAGAATTTTATTCCAAATAAATAAAGAAATTTTTCTATTTTTAAAATCATAGAAGCATTGTAATAAATCCATACTAATAATATAAATGTGAAAGTAATAGAAATCTGTCGGTCTGTTACCCTTTCACGTCTTAACTACTTAACTAAAATTTTGCATACACGTTGTCAGAGATACAAGAAAGGACATAGGGTACATTTTATTCAGAAAAAAGTACTGTTCCTAAGGGATCATCTAAAATAAAATAAAGAACGAACACCTGGTCAAGTGTTATAGCCAACAAGTAGTCAAGCGTCAAGTTTCATAACTAGCTGGTGCCTGCGATTTCGTCCGCGTTGAAAAAGAAAAAAGTAGCCTATCCTGTGTCCCGTACATGTAAATGTTTATCTACAAAGTTTCATGAAAATCAGTTAATTAGTTTAAAAGTTATGGAGGAACATACATACATACAATACCTACACTTACAGATTTATTATTAGTACTAGCTGGCACCCGCGACTTCGTTCGCGTTGAAAAAGAAAAAAGTAGCCTATCCTGTGTCCCATACGTCTAAATGTTTATCTACCAAGTTTCATGAAAATCAGTTAATTCGTTTAAGAGTTATGGAGGAACATATACACATACATACAGAAAAAAAATTTAGAAATCGTCAATTTAGTTTCAGTATCATGTATAGAACCTATAAACACGATATCTCTGAAAACAAAGTAAATTACTCCATGACCGACCCTTACAGATTTATTATTAGTATTGATTGATGATGATTTTGAACGCGGACAAAGTCGCGGGAACCAGTTAGTATTACATAATCTTTCAATAGTGACTTGTCAACATAGAGAAGCCATAACAATTTATTACCATGGTGAGATTGTCGGATGTTACACATCATATGCGACTAATTTTTTTTAATTTAAGGCTCGTTTACTTTTTTCAATGTCTTCTGTGCCCAAGTGAAAATGTTTTTTGAGGAGATATTTATTTAATTTATTTTTTAATTAAAATTTCTACGTTCCCTTTAACGTGACGTTGAACGTGTTCCCGTAACGGTGTCAAAACTTATACATTCATAAATTTAGTATATTACTAAATAATGTAAATAGCATGTTAACATTTGATATTTTTATTATTTTTCAATTTAAATTTAATAACGAATTCAGTCTTACTTGTATCTAAGCTTCGAGTTAACATGAGTTTTGATTTCGTCAATTTATATGTATTTAGGCATTGCATTTGATGAAGTCTGCGTAGATTTGTATGTTATTTTATTAAAACTATGCTAGTGAAGTATATAAAATACAAATGTATCTTTAGGGCGATTTGTTTTTAATACAAATGCAACATGACATACTAGTTTTATTAACGTGTATTTATTTAATTTACATGAAAGTTGAAAAGTTGTTGACGTATTATAATCTTGAAAACTGAGAATTGAAATAATCCTCTTTTTCTGCACAAGTATAAAAATTTGCACAAAATTTCTACAAACAAAAAGTTTTATTTTATGTGTAAATATACAATATTTTTTGTATGCGTCAATTAAGTAATTCTGAAATAAATAGAGACGATATTTGATTTTTACATTTGAAAACAAATTATATTATCACTGAAAATTCAATCAGCGATACATTTGCCAAAAAAAAGTATGAATTGTGTTTGTGAGATTGTTATAACTTTTGCAAAATTGTTTTGTGGTGAGCCAAAGAATATGTAACATCTTTAATATAATTATATTAAAACATAGTTATATTGCACTAATGTATCACGTTGTTTTTTAAATATCAGCGTATTGGTATTAGTAAAAAATATACCTCAAATATTCTTATGAGATTGGAAAATGCGTGTACTTAGCAATAATGTCTTATTTAGGTTGGACGTTTGCTACGAGTAAAAGCATATTAATGTATCAGCGAGCAAAATTCAATATAATTTATTTGTGTAAACAACGAAAATATCTAATAACATTAATTTATTTAAATATATTTTAAACGACATTACAGTTAATTAAAATTATAATTTAAAACTAAAAATACACAGCGGAGATGCTCTTTTATTATTGAAATATTTGAATATTCCAATCACATGTATGACCATTTAATAATAATTATAATAAAAAGACACAAATGACAACTTTTATAAGTAATATTATTTTTTATTAAAACAAAAACCTTATAATTAATAAGCACAAATGGGCATTTATTAAAGAAATTATATGATTAAGTTTATAATTTATTAAAAATATATTTTGTAATATTTATTTTTCGGTCTCATTTCTAGTGTTATTATATGGAAGATGTAGCTACTAGATATTTTTCATGAATCTATAATTAAGCGCAGCCATTACTATTGTACTTCGTCTTGAAATCTTTCGAGTTTGTCGATAACTTTATTAACTTATGTGTCAAAGTTTTCAATTGTGTATATTGATACAATTATTTAAAAATAGATTTTAATTACCTGCATAAAATAAGCTCGTTTGTTGTCCCTGAGGTAATACGGAAACCACGAGCTTTTTTTTAATAACTCTAGATTACAGTCAGTGGCGTAACAATATGGTGTCAGAACGGACCATAGCCCGTTCATTTTTATTACTAAATGAAAAAATGTATTTATTAAATTTAAGTTTTTATTTTTTAAATAAAAAATCCTCTATTGATCATAAATAATTAGATCGTTATGAAAATAATTTGTTTGTGACATTTTTTTTCTTTCGATATAGTAGTAGTTTTCATTTTATCGGAACTACTTTACTCATGCCCGGTTTCTGAGGTACTTTTGTTGGTAGTTTATCTATTCGTTAGCACTATCGGTTCGATAACTTTTGAAAATGCGTTTCCGAGTACCCCAATGTAAGATAAACTCCGTTTATGTGTAGTTTAACTTAACTGGCCAATGGGTGCCGTTTATCGGTTCCATAACTTTATTGGACGTTTCATTTTTGACTAACTTATCAAATTTAAGGCTATTACTTCTTTATTTCTATTATTTTATATAATTTTCAAGTGAAAAGTTTAAATTATATCGATAGTAAAATAATATTCAATTAATAGAAAAGAAAAATCAAGAAAAATACGTAGGAGGACAAGGAGGTATCTATCCTCCTTGGACAAGGACTTTTTATTCAGATTTTGACACACTTCCTTGACAACGATGTCATTCATAATAAATAACAAATTATAGTAATTTATATAATAAAAATAGTTTTTGATCACTTATTTATCTAGGAATATCTTTTACTATTACTATAACTACTTTTAATTATGAATTGAAATGATAAAATCAATTTTAGACTTGTTCTGTTGACGAGACCCATCTAGTGGCAAATAGAGGAACTGGCTATCGGTTTCATAGTTATTGAACGGCTCATTTTGTATTCAGAAACGCAAGGACAGTTATCCGACGTTTATCTTACGATTAACTTTATCGAATCAATAGTAAGTGAGAGTTTAACTGGGAACTTCAGAAACCGGGCATCAGTGATTTTTCAATTGAAGAAGTGAGTGGATGAAGGTAGTATGTCGCATAATTCCAATTTTGAATAAATCGAGGTTAAAGTTTTACTTTTAATTTTTGTGATAAGTCGCCACGGAACTGATTTTTGTATTAAATTATGATGCAAAGTTGTGTAAACAACCTAAAATATTAATGGTATGATGGCAAGTAAACATTTCTATTATTTAATTTAAAAAAAAGTCATACATAGCTCCCTCTTCCATTAACAAAAGTAAACTTTTCTGCACTTTTTGCTTTTTAAAATTAAATTATATCTTTTTGAATTTTTTAATTTCCAAAAATGTCTTAAATTGACGATCTTAAGGTCTGTAATCATTCATATGGACATATTACCTTCATCAATGCAATAAAACGCAAAAACCCAAAAATGCGACATACCACCTTCATCCACTCACGTCTTCAATTATAATATATTCAATATAATTGAAACTAAATACAATAAGGGAGGGGATTCATATGAATTCATCACGGGCCTCGTACTGTATTGCTACGTCACTGGTTACAGTACACTTTTAAGTATAATTTAAGCGCTATATCACAATTATTTTTACCCAATGTTTGATTCATGTGAAATATATTCATTCATAATAATTGCAGAACCTATGATCAAAATACACAGAACTGTTGATAATGATTACATAAACATCTGTTTATACGTTGACACATACCACTGCCACGTACATGTATAATATTTTTTAGTAATAACAATTGGCTCTGTACATTCTTATCGTGTCTAAGCACAGTTTTTTACATTGAAGAGACGTCAAGTGTTCGAGTGGTGAGTGTTGTGTGTGCGTACGCTGGTCCATAATAATTTGCGCGAATTATTTTAAGCTGCGAAGTTATATCGAAGTGCCCTTGCGGCCGGCGGCCCGGCGGACTGTACTCAGAATTTAACTCTTAAGACAAAAATTACACATTGTACATTGTGAACATACAACTAATATTAATATATTTATAGAATAAGAAATGGTAAAGTAATCTTATTGTAAACTAGCATTAACCGAACAAAAAAACCTTATTATCATAATAACATTGTGTTTTATTTTGGTGCATAGTCTTTTAGCGAACGCGCTGTATCGAGTACAAGTATGAGGATTGTCAAGCTGTAAAATTTCATACAAAAAGAGATTCCCCCCCCCCCCTCTCCCCCAGTCTTCCTTAGCTAAAAACTTCCTTTAACGTTTTTATTTTTTTAAATTACATTTAACTGAATTACTAAAAAAGAAAAACGTACAGAATTAGATTAAGGTGTCCTGAATCCAATGATATCAAAATTGTCTTATTTCGTAAAAGTTTAAGGGGGTAAAAACGTTATCGCCCGAAAGCATATTACAAAAAGGAAATGTAGGCAATAGCCTCCAGGACTCTGTCTCTATCGCATGCCAGGAGGGAGGCAGAGCGGTGTGAAACAGATAGCATTTTTGAAAATACCTACTCGCGCCGCGTATCGGCACCTCACAATCCCTTAAGTCATGAGCCAAAGTGAAAAAGTAAGACATTGGAACCCTAAAAGACTGAGAGTTCATGTCTCTAGACGACCCTCAGGCTACAATTAGTTGCAGCCAGCAATATTGCAACTGATAAAAGAAAGTACTGAAAGTCAAAGATTCTTATTACTATGAAAAAAATATAAATTTTATAGAAAAGTCAGCAGGCTACATAGGTGGATACCACTGCCGATTAATACCAGAAAGCTAACAGAGATTGGAGTTCGCTGCCTACTTCGATAGCATTAAAGACATGAGATAAGGAATGGGTTATGCAGAGGACTATGCTCGGGGTTACACTGCGAAATCGAATCAGAAATTAAGAGATCCGTAGACGTACGGAAGTTACTGACATTTAAAGCCGGCGGGTCAGTAAGTTGAAGTGGCAATGGGTAGGACACATAGTACGGAGAGAGCTGACGGCCGTTTGGGCCGGAAGATTCTCTAGTGGAGCCACGGACTGGCAAGCGCAGCATAGGATGTCCATCCACAAGGTGGACAGACGACGGTGTTCCTATTGGAAAATTATGGGGGAGGCTTATGTCCAGCAGTGGACATCTTGTGGCTGAGATGACGAATCTCTAACTATAGGACAATTTGAGGTTACTAAGAGGCCTCAAATAGTATCTCAACCTCAGGTAAAATAGAAGATTTGTTATCATGTACGTCAATGATGTTTGTGGCACGCTAAGAATACATGATATTCAATGTATCTGTTTATCTGCCACGTCTCTCAAAAAATGTCAATCTTCAAGTACCACTTACGCATTAATACAAAAGAAATACTAAAAGATGTTACGTCTTATGACGTACTAGCTGGTGCCGGCGACTTCGTCCGCCTTCCTCGATAAATGGACTATCCAACACAAAAAGATTTTTTCAATTCGAACCTGTAGTTCTTGAGATTGAGATTAGCGCGTACAACCAAACAAACAAACAAACTCTTCAGCTTTATATATTAGTATATATAGAAGTATAGATGACCATACAAAAATCTGTCAAAATGGTAATAACTTTACCTACGATAGCAACTAAACTACATAGTACATAATACTCGTACTAAGTAACTCTAGTTCATTAACTATTACTGTGGTTAAGTTTTGAGTAATATATATATGTTAGGAAATATTCCTATCACAATTGAGATTCTCATGATTTACTGTAATCCAACTATGTCCTTATCTACGCTCGGTTTAGAGCAGTTTACTAGGGGTACCAGATCAACTAAGTGGTATGATATAAAACACTTATGAAATACCAAGCGATTAGATTTTTTTATCATTAAGACATTGCGCGAAAGGCGATGCAGAACAATTCCAAAAGAGATAATGTCAATCATCTTCCTATTGATAGTATAACCTTATAACACTTACAGAATGAAAACCTTAGTGCCAATTTGGTACTTGACAAGTGAGTTGAGTTATTATTACACATCGTAATTACATCGTAAGTACCCATAAAATATTTCTTAAATTGTACATATTATAACACATGTAATTAATATTTTTTTAAAAACTTAATTTTTTTTTATACTAATATCGGCAGACCGGCTGAAAATTTTCAACTATCAATTTATTCGAAATTTAAACAATTTCGGTGAAACTTGCACTCAAGTCGAGGATGGCCAGGATAATATATGTTTTACAGATTCCTTGTTAGTATTAAATCATGTTATAATCATAGTTATAGAGAGATTTCTTTTACTTTATATTACAAAGAAGACATTACATTACGTTACATTACATTACATGAAAGAATTATACTACAAAGAAGAATAGAAACAGTGATCTATGTAACTTTAAGCTCTTACTTTGAAGTTTATATATATTTGTGCGTTTCATATAAATTTAACCGAATACCTGAATAACCTGAATTTTTTTGTAGCAATTTTCTCTGAAATTTTGAATGATCGCTGATTCGAGGAACAAATTAAATATTAGTGAGCTAAGTATTTCTTCTTTCTACCATACTTAATCATTGATTGTTAACATTTTCTCCACATATTCCAAAAGCCAAAAATTTAATGACTGGCATTTCCATAACCATTGATTTTTTTTTATTAGATTGGTCCTATCATCTATATATATCTTTCTTTTGTGAGTATGTCACGTCACGACACCTTTCCATCCACGCAATAATTGACTTGACTTGTTAACAATAACATTAAAGGATACGTATGTTACTTATTTAAATTGTGAGTCAGTGAATTGTAATTTCCAGTTTAAACACGTAAAGTAAATATTATGGGTAATCTATTTAATAAAACAATGCAGATAGGCACCCATTTCTTTAAAAGGCAAAGTTATTTTTCTTTTTAACGTGCCTTTATTAGTTCAGCGATGATAAAGAAATGTATTTGGATAACGTTGTGTCCCTCCAACAAATATTTTAACAAAAATATAATTATATAAATTATACTACAATACTTTACTATCCTAATAATAGATATTAATATTATAAATGCGATATTATAATAATATTTATTATTATACTAAAGTTGAATGCTTAGTTTTTTTGTATGAAATTCCTTGTTCTCACTTAAAATCGACTTTTTATATACTAATATTATAAATACGAAAGTTGGTGAGGATGCATGTTTGTTTGTTACTCTTTCACGCAAAAACGGCTTAACAGATTTTGATGAAATTTGGTTAACCGATAGTTTATTACCGTAATTAACATATAGAAATTTTTTATCCTAGAAAAATGTAAGGTTCCCGAAGGATTGTCCAAAAATGTAAAAAATCCAAAAAATTAAAATTTGCCAAATCACACACATATTGTAAATAGTTATTTTAGAACAACTTTTGTTATAAAATGTAAAATTATAAAAAGTAGAAAAACTACAAAATATTCACAAAGTATACTACAAAACATTATTTCTAAATTATATATGTAGTAAAATAAGAAACAAATGACATATACAAGTGACAGTTACATACATATTTTGTTTAGTTAGTTTAACTAGTTCCCACAATTATATGATAACATTGTTTTCTCAGATTTTATGTAAGACACGAGTCTCATAGGTGTGGCGAAGCTATAAACATAAATAGCTTATAAAGTAAAAATTTAATTTTCAAAGTTCGGGAATGTTAAGCTTACCATTTACTTTACTTTACTTTACCACATCATCCAATGGGCTCGTGAAGGTTCAAGAAGAATCAGTCTTGTTAATTGTATAATAATTAACGTATCTGTTTAATATTTTTTACCTCTTTCTTATTGATTTACAATGATATGAAATAATCTTATTTTCCCTGTGTAACGGATGAGAACTATACCCAAAAACATATATAATGTGTATATATCTTATAACTAAGTATTAGTTTTTATTTTTAATAAGCTTATTTTTGGTTTGTATAAGATGATTAAATAAATATATGCTAATGGATAAAAAACTTCTCAAAAAAGTTCAGGTCTCATCTCTGGAGGTTCTGAACAAGTTTTGTATTACATTGTGGTCTGTAGAAGTTGTCAAAGTATACAAATATCTATACTTATCTATCTAAAATGAACACGATAACAGATATTCATGTGTGAGATAACGTTATTCAGTATCACAGCCTTTTAAAGTATTACGTAATACCAATACATTCATGATTGTACGTATCCATGCATATGTTTGATACTCACTCAGGCGATTTTATTATACTCACTTGAACTAACTAGACGATAAAATATAATTTTAATGTTTTAATCGTAAATGCTTATTCAATGTTATATTTAATGCCAAAGCAGTAAAATTTGAATTAATATTATTGAGTGCAATTATTAAACAATCAACAAACATAAATAAGTTCTCCTTATTGTTATTGATAACCATAAAGAGATAAAATTTACAACATTATTTGTAAAATTTATGTCATCACAATTCAGTGAAAAATCAATCAACTTAATATCAAACTTTAATGTCACAAGATACTGAATAATTAGAAATACTGCAGAAAAACCTTAGTTAGGTTATCATTACCTACTGTAAGCACATTTGAGGTGTTGTAAGCACTTTTTTTGCAATGTGTGTTTATTTTTTTAATTTTATTTTTTTCTTATTCTTTTCTAGCATTACTGCAGCTCTTAGAATTGCTGCAGCTCTGTAGAAAATGGCATTGCTACTCTTACAATAAATTAGTCTATACTATACTTACTAATATTATAAATGTGAATGTGAGTTTGTTTGTTTGTTACGCTTTCACGCAAAAACTACTGAACCGATCGCCATGAAATTTTGCATACACGTTGTCTGGGACACCAGAAAGGACATAGGGTACCTTTCATCCAGAACGCGAACGAAGTCGCGGGCACCAGCTAGTACTTAATATAATAATGATGAAAGATTTGTTTGTTTGTTTGAATTCAATAGGCTCAGAAACTACTGGACCGATTTGAAAAATTATTTCACTGTTGGGAAGTTATATTATAAGCAAGTAACATAGGTTATATTTTATAAAAAAATTGTGGACGTGCAACAGCTAATATTTGATAAATTTCTGACAAATACAATATAAATGACAGCTTTATTATTGATGAAGTGATAGTTAAATTTAAATTTTTGTTTAAACCTTATAATGCGTGATCGTGTATAAACAAAATATATTTAATAACATCAGTCGAATGGTTGAAGTCCTTTTGAATGTAAAGTTGTAAGTGAATTTGATATGTGAATCCTTTAAAGGGTTGAATGAATTCCTCCTCGATCAATACACAAAGAATTATTTATTAAGTTTTCATTTTTATACTTAAAGATAGACAGGTGGGATAACAATCCAACTTGGTAGAAGGTGGCTACTATACTATATTTGCATATTAAAATATTACTTTAAAAAATTCAATCACAGTCGACTGAAAATTTAAATAAATCTCATTTTACCTAGCATTAAGTGGGGCGTGAAATTTTTTCAATGAAACAAAAACAGTAGCTACACTGAAGTTAATTGAGATAAAGAAATTAACCAGGCGTCTTGTAGTACACTAATGACCATCAAACGGAGACCTTGTCAATGCGGTAGTGTCGTGAAGCGTTGATGAAACATCGATGTTTTAAGTTCGCCGCACTTTTCCTACATAGCTACTGATTGGAGCAGTCGCGTTTCCACATTTCCATTTAACGGAAAAGTTAGTTAAAACTATAATTATTGTAAGAGTGAAAATTAATGTTGTTACAGGTGCAGTTTTAAAATG
This sequence comes from Synanthedon formicaeformis, assembly GCA_945859745.1. Classification (NCBI taxonomy): domain Eukaryota; kingdom Metazoa; phylum Arthropoda; class Insecta; order Lepidoptera; family Sesiidae; genus Synanthedon; species Synanthedon formicaeformis. The sequence continues at coordinate 3,440,082 of OX243964.1, forward strand.
TTAACGGGATGGAGGCTCGTGTTATCCAAGTGTAAGTATTTGTTTATTGCATAAAAGTACAGAAGTTCATTGCTTTCATATTTATATGAGAAAAAAAATGTTTAAAAGCCCAAAACAGTTAAAATTCTATTCTTATAATTTTATCACTATAGCAAATTAGTCGATACTCGAGTCGAGTTTTTATTTTTCGTAATAAGTTATTGCAGAAGTTTCTATATCGTTTATATATAACTTGTTTTATCGCATTATCAGGATTATTATTAAAAGTGCCGACAATTTTAGTTACTTACATACTTCACTGTTGCGAAGTCTTCATCTATCAAAATATTTAAAACGCTAAGGGCCTCTTTCACAAACTTCAAGTAAAGTGTTGATTAGTTACTTTTAGAAATGATTTTCTATTTTATTGAATTATGCACTCGGTTTACTACATCATTCGATAGCCGATTTTTTTTTATTATTTTTGATTTAATATTTGGGACCTTTACCGTACAAACAAAGGTATATCAGCTCCATTATCCCCGGTTACCGGTGACTTTAAATGACAGTTTGGCCTAATTGACGTTTGAGAAACAGGCGCTAAGTCGATTGTTTTCTTGAGTATACTTTTTATTTGTTTATACAAATAATTATAATAATACATAACCATTTTTTTATTTTATATTTTTAAGATTCACATTAACTAGTCATCAACATCATCATCTCAGTCGTCCACTGCTGAATATATAAGGTCGCTCCCATAATTTTCTAATGGGAATTTTACCATGTTCAAAAGTTCAAATACTACAAGTTCAAAATTAACTCATGCATAAAAGAAGACAATTATTATTTAGAATATCATCGGTAGAATTAGAATTTTACTACATATTATATAATTCTTTTACTATCATCATTATTATACGTGATTCAACACAACAAACTCAATATTGATCAATGATCATATGAAATTGTGATAATTAGGGCCTCTTTCACAAACTACAAGTGTTGATTAGTTACTTTATGAAATCATTTTCTGTTTTATTGAATTATGCACTCGGTTTACTGCATCATTCGATAGCCAATTTTTTTTAATTATTTTTGATTTAATGTTTGGGACGTTTACCGTACAAACAAAGGTATATCAGCTCCATTTTCCCCGGTTACCGGTGACTTTAAATGACATTTTACATATACCATTATTACTCTATATACATTCTATACTATAATTATATTAATGAATTTGAAGTCAACTAATTGAACCGTTCCACTTGCGGAACACGAGGCGCGGGCGGGGGTTTCATCCCTTTGTGGTTGATGTTCCTCGGTCACGCACGAAGCGTTATAGTTCCACCTTCCTTGTCCGAACTGCTAAGGAGTGGAACTCATTGCCTGCGTCCGTGTTTCCTCAAAATTACAATCTCGGGGCGTTCAAATCATGGGTAAATGGGCACTTTACTAGGTAAACGTGGTCCACCTTTCTCCGCATCTGCACTTTACATCAAGTGAGATTGCGGCCAAGCGCTGCCTTGATTAAAAAAAAAAATCATTTAAAATAAGTCACTACTTGATGGGGGTCATTCTCGTCTATAAACTTAACAGCGCTAGGGAAAAAATGAAAACTGATATAATATGGTTAAAATAGCCACTAAAGGTCTCCGCTTACCTATGTATTATATATGAAGATTTGTATTTTTATTTGTAATGAATAAATTCAATAACTCTGGATCGATTTTAAAAATTCTTTCAGTTACAGTTCACTATATAATAATATGACGTCCGCTCACTCAAAAGTCTGCAACTGCAAAACAAAAGCTCATCTTATGTTATTGTGCGCCTATGGGAGTTTATAAATGTAAAGGGAATTCGGCTGATTTACTTTGAAACTTTCTTTTTGTCTATATTTTAGTGTTCATAATACCTCAACGGTATGTGATGTCAATCATGGCTTTGTTGGCCATAGCCAACGCATACACTATGCGAGTATGTCTCAGTCTGGCTATAACTCAGATGGTTGCCAAAAGACCAACAGCAGTAGAAGGGGATGAACATTACGACCCTGATGCATGCCCAGACCTCAGTGTGTCGAGTAATGGCACATCTAGAATTTATGACTTTTATAGTGTGAGAAATGATGAGGTTAGTAAATTTATTTCTACGTTTCTAAGGATTTTCTATCATATACACTTTCCATTAATTGCTTGATTTGATTGAAAAGCCGAAATCTAATTTAACTCTCTCCAATTTTATTATTGCTTTCTGTTTTTTATACATAACTACATACATACTGACTTAACTAAAGCTAACGCCTTTTTTGGAATTACTTATCTTTTTTTTTGTGAAAAACAATATTTTCTGTCACCAAATTGTATCCCCACATTACACTATCTATAAGTTATCTTATTTGGTAAATGTCCAAAATTTCGTCTAAACTCTAAGCAGTTACATAAATAAAGCGGGAAATCATCATGGTTTTACAAGACTTTAAACAAGTCATGATTGCATTAAACTTTCGTGTTAAAGTTTCGTTATTTGAGAATCTAATTTCGTAATAATTACGTATTTCACGTTTTTTAAATAACAACAGAAAATTTGAGGAAAGAGATAAAATATTAGATCGAGATTTTTGAAACGTATCAAAGCTGATCATCAATAGGTACCTATCAAATATTGGTCTTATAAATTCAAACGAGAAAAGCCCAGTGAACATTTTTGTGGTCTTTTAGAATTTTTTTAACATAATCACTTATGCTAAAAAAATACTTTCTAACAAATTCTTTGGTGTGATTCAAAATTACACAGAAGTCTGATGTAAATAAATATTTAAAATTCTTTAACGAATCTTAATTAATAAACATAATATTATACACATAAAATTTGCAACAGAAACATTTACATAGTTTTATCTAAAAGATAATGAACGGTGAGACGAAAAAAAAAACAATGGATACCATCCAGGCGTTCAGATTATTACTTATTTTATTTAACTAGTATCCCGAAGTTAAATAAATATAGTACCCAATAGTTAACCTTGTCTTGTACTTCTCACATACTCAAACAACCATTTGTCATAGTTAGTCGCATTAGAACTTAGAAGTACATGTTTTTCTACTCATGGAAGCCTTTTAATCCTACTCTATATTTGCTAATATCTTTATATCGAATACGTCAAGTGTTTACTGTGTGATATAGTTATTAGGTTAATAATAATGCGTTTTACCTATAAACAATAAATTATTGTTAGAGGACTTGCCGCACTCGACTCGGAGGAAAGCAGAGCTAGGAGACTCATTCGCGACAGTACGCTTTTAAAAACTATGTTGCAGAGCCTGGCACATAGACGCAAAATCGCGTCTATGTGTCTTTTATGTGTCTTCGGAGAGTGTGCTCAGGAGCTGCATGAGCTCATATCGCCTTCCCCTTTCCTTTACGAGTATCGGACATTCAGACGTACAGCTCGTTATCATCCTCATCTCGTCGAAATCCCTCTTTGTCAGACCAAGCGCTTTAAAACATCCTTTATAATTCGCACTTCCAAGGTTTGTAACTCCCTGCCGGCGTCTGTGTTCTCATATAAACCAATTTATAAAGTTTCTAAAGTCCAATTTCTATTCGAGTGAATAGGCATTTTCTGGGTGAGCTCACTCCATCATAGGCCTCATCTTCGCTACACGGCTGGATGCTGGCCAAAAGCAAACCTATTTCTAATAAAAATAAAAACAGCAACTATTATAATAATTATTATAACATCATACTAAATATTTTTTCTGAAATCATAAATTGTACAGCTCTTCTAGGTGTTAGTAATCAGTATTTTACATAACATCGTAAAATAACAAAACATTCATGTTGGTGCGCTGATAAGTAAATTCATCAATCCTCATCTTGTCTCTTTTGTCTCATCTGAATCGGTAAATACATACCATCAACTATATAAAACCGGCATGGGGCGATCTTTATCACAAAAAAAAATCACTTAAAATGGTTAAAGTTAATATTTCGACAATATTTCTATATGACGATAACATATTGAGATATCGCCTTAAGTACATGAAATATTAATGTGGAATTCCGTCAAATACATTCGAGATTCGCAGAAATATTTTTCCTTATTAATAATATTTGCAAAAATTTCAGACAGTGGTCTTTGAATGGAGCGAAGCAACTCAGGGTTTGCTTCTCAGCGCATTTTACTATGGATACGTACTTACACATATTCCAGGAGGGATGTTGGCTGAGAGATATGGCGGCAAGTGGGTATTAGGCTTAGGACTCTTATCTACTGCCGTTTGCACGTTTATTACGCCTATGGTAGTGAAATGGGGTGGAGCAGTAGCATTATTCGCCTTGCGAGCAATTGAAGGTCTTGGTGAGGTATGTGTAAATAGATAAAAATAAATATAAATAAGAATTTATCAGTACCAACATCACAATTCTGGGCCATTCGGTACCTTCTACCTAAATATAAGAAGGTATGAACAAAGTCAAACATGTCAGCCTGCTTCGGATTGGCAGTGCAAAATGTTTTCAAATATTATAGTCTCTGAACAGACTACATTTCTCTTCGCCGTTAGTGCAAAAAGTTATTGTTAAAACACACTTTTAGGTAGTTAGTTTTTGCTATATAGAAGACCACTTCGAGATGCGCCTATCTTGTTTTTCTGTTTTAATTTTGTTTCTTGTTTGTAGGGTCCAACTATGCCTGCCCTCATGGCCATGGTATCACGTTGGGTTCCAAAAGAAGAGAGAGGTCGAGTGGGAGCTATTGTATTCGGAGGTGCCCAGGTTGGAAACATTGGCGGAAATTATTTATCAGGGTTGATTATGCACACTGGAAGGTGGGATGATGTGTTTTATTTGTTTGGTGGTTTAGGAATCATTTGGTTTGTGATTTGGGTAAGCAATATTATTTAACTAATTCTTAAATATAGTATTTAACTAATTGTTAATAACTAAATCGTAACACATTTCAGACATTTATCTGCTATAGTACTCCTAACACACATCCTTTCATATCAGACTCTGAGAAGAAATTCTTGAACGAAAACGTTGAATCTTTGATTCATAATAAGAAGCAAGATTTGGATCCAGTACCATGGAAAGCACTAATTCGCTCTGTACCTTTGTGGTGCTTGATTATTGCTGCTGTAAGTATAGAGTCTAAGATACTTTATTTTATATTCCAACTACATGTAAACTAAGAGTAGGGTCTTATTGCCTTATGCAGTTATGAGCGTAACTGGCACGTCTTGGGAGAGTAAACACCTAGTTGAAAATGACTAATAATATTTTTAATATTTAAAATTTACTATATTTTCATAAATATACTGACACATAACAATAAAAATCTTCATTTTTTGTAGTTTTTCTCAGAGGAATTATCGCGAATCTAGTTGGTAAATGGCTGTAAGAGTATTTATATCCATTATCACAAAGAAGAATCCCATAAGATATTATACTGTGAAAGCAAACCAAATACATAATCTATACCAATATATAAAGCTAAAGAGTTTGTTTGTTTGGTTGTACGCGCTAATCTCAGGAACTACTGGTTCGAATTGAAAAATTCTTTTTGTGTTGGATAGTCCATTTATCGAGGAAGGCTAGAGGCTATAGATAACGCGGATGAAGTCGGGGGCACCAGCTAGTTTATTTTATCCGTATTGAAATCTGTTGGGCGATAAGCCTAATAGATGCTTCTACTTACATACACATACATCTGATTAGACAAATGAAAGTAATTACAAAATCTGTACTAGCTTATTATTTTTAATTATTAAGAAACCTCTTAGTTTCTTAAAAATATTAGATACGTACAAAATTTCTATTTATTACAAAGCAATATTATTTAAGACACTGTTGAATTGGACTTTGTATTTTATTGAAAACAAACATTGTATATGAATAAGTTTCACCATATTTTTTATTGCCATCCATTAAATTTAACAATCAGTAGAAACGAGGAAAATTCTTTAATATGATTTGTTTTGAGCAGATTGGTCATGACTGGGGCTACTTTACGATGGTCACAGATTTGCCGAAGTATATGACCGACGTTCTTAAATATGACGTAAAGTCGACTGGTACACTTTCGTCGGTTCCATATGTGGCGATGTGGATTTCATCATTCTTCTTCGGGTTACTCTGCGATTTTTGTGTGAAGAAAAGATATCATAGCATTAAAAACGCTAGAAAAATTTACACAACAATTGGTAAGGAAAACTATTTTTACGTCCGAATTAGTAACTAGCCTGAAGAAAACAAGGGGAGTTGCAATCTACGATTATAATCCAAATAACATCGACAAATCTCATTAATTCTTCAGGATCACAGAGCCTGAGGTAAATTATTTACTTGGTTGCGTACAACTTTGTACACAAACCGTAACATGAACTGCTAAATAATGTACAGAATCAAGTGGTACAGTGAATGTCAGTTAAAACATTTCCTTTGTGAATTATTTTCCTAGCTAATGCCTCACATTTTTTGTATAGCTAATGATGTTAAGATTGTAGGTTGACGGTTCACTTGATGGTAGGTGGCTGCCGTTGTCTTTAACCTAAGGGGGTTTTATTGTAGAAGAAAGTGACCGTGAAATATCCTTTATTCTACTAAGGTCTGCAGCACACACGCAGAATTTAGGCGACGGGAAATCTATTAGCACATACAAATGGCAAGGATGCTCATAATTTAGTCTATTAAAGACTACATAAACATAATTATTACTTGCGTGCTAACATAATAAATGTTATGTTAAATTTTTAGCTGCAACTGGTCCCGGAATTTGTATAATTTTGGCATCTTACTCTGGCTGTAACGCGACCTTAGCTGTGGGATGGTTTATAATGGCCATGGTGCTTATGGGTGCTTACTATAGCGGCATGAAAGTTAACGCACTCGATATAACACCCAATTATGCTGGAACCACGACCGCTATGGTGAATGGAATTGCAGCTATATCTGGAATCATATCGCCTTATTTAATAGGACTATTGACACCAAACGTTAGTATTCATTAATAATATTACTTTTTCTTTTACAACCATAGAGTGAAAGGAAAATAACGCTGAAGTTTGAAGAAAAATAGGTTCACCAAACTGGCCATTACATTGAGGAAGAGATTATGTTGACTATGTTTTGTTTTTAGAAAAATTGATTTGATTTTAAAATTGTTGAGTGTGGTAAAAGTTAATCGGATACTGCTATTGTCCCCGAACTGCTGGTCGCTATGTGATAAGTAATATTTTCTCTTTCTTTTACAGGCCACGCTCAAAGAATGGAGAATAGCTTTCTGGGTGTGCCTTGTCATATTAGTGATCACGAATATAGTATACATAATCTTTGCGCAAGGTGAACAACTGTGGTGGGATGACGTCAGGAAGCATGGTTATCCCGCTAATTGGAAACATGGGCCACTTCCAACCAAAAAGGTTGATACTGAACACCAGAAAGAAGAAGAACAAGGTGCAGATAAGAAAGAAGTTAGAGAAATACAATGACCTATGACAAATACAGCCTCACTTAGGCTATGAAACATGACTGTGAATGTAGGTTATAATTAATTATTAAATAAATTACCGTTAAATAATATTGTACATAAAAAAATATAAAATGAACATAATAGTCTTAATTCAGATTTTTATTTTGTCAAGAATTTACTATAATACTAAATATACATTAGTATGTAACTACTGTTGATATACGTATATTTATATCTTTTTACATTTTGACGAACCCATTGGATGAGTGGCAAGGGTGCTTGCCTAGCATCTCAGGGTCCCCGGGTTCGATTCCCGGCAGAGTCAACTTTGGAAATGAACTTTTCAAAGTTGGCTCAGATCTGGATATGGAAAGCAGTGGTAAGGCACACTGCGTTCCGCAATCGTTTAGGCAGCCCGTCTGGCATCTTTAATCACCCCCTTACAGAAGACCACCGTGAAGTAACAGCATAATTATGTGCTGTTGTGTTTCGGTGAGTGAGTAAGGGATGCCAGAGCCCATTACCCCATCCCTTCTTTATCCCTTATCCTTAATTCTTCTATGGTTGGCAGCGCACTTGCAGCACCTGTGGCAATGCTTGTGTTATAGGCGACGGTAGCCACCTACCATCAAGTGGACCGTCAAGCTGAAGTGTCAATGCTTGACTTTACAGCGTCGCTAAGGTCACGAAAACCCTAGTGATAGCTAGGAAACTAATGAAGCACTAGAATAAACGAAGATCTGTGTATGTGTGAATGAGATCTACGTCTTAGCATGCAACTCAAATAATATTAAGAAAATATTTATACATAATTCATTGCTTATCCAGTGCAATGTGGTTGATTCAAAGGTATAGAACTCTTATCTACACTAATGTAATACAGCAGAACAGATAGTTCTTTTTTTGATCTCTCGAACTAACAATTTGATTCGAAAAAATATTTTTAAATGTTTCATTAATCCAGTTTTCGAGGAATTAATTAACACTTGATAGGTCATTCAACATCACGCTACGACCCTGGAAGGTGAGTTAAAAGAAAAAGACAGAAATATAGCTTAGCAATAAGGCAGCTACGGTTGCGATGCGGGCGGTTGGTAACCGTGTGCAACCGTCCGACTAAAACCAAGCATTATTGAAAATACTTAGCTGAAAAGTTCATACGAAGCCTTGCAACCAGCGGATGAAAACGCGAAGCCTACTTAGTAACTAATATAAATTATGTTGCTGTGTGTCAGCAATAAATAAATATTCGAATTAAAGTGACGTGAAAATTGAATTCAGTATAAAACAGTGATACTATTGCCCCATAACTTGGAGTTGTAAAAATTTTATCTAAAAAGTTATCTGTGTTGGAAGTAACAAGACAAAAATCGCGTAAGAGCGCCAGTGTTAGATAGACATGTGAAATGTATTGCAGTTATCTTAAGCGGCTGAGTTATCTCTGTAATTTGCTGTCACGTCTTAAGTACAAGTGACATCTGTTAAAGAAATCCATTTCATGCTCACGCCTTGAAATTTCAACAGTTTGACCAATAAATAGAGTGCACTTTAATCTCAACTGTAATCAGTTGATAATGTGGTTATACTTTTTCAGTGGGTAAACAAATATGCGAAAAAACATAACTACAGCTTAGTTCAGCAATGACTCTTAAGGGATGGAGATTGGTTTTGAACAGAGGTAAGTAACTTTTTTTTCTTTCACGTAGAAAGAAATCTACGTAATTTTTCTAGCACGTAGAAACTTGAACAACTGGTTAGTGCCTCAATGTGAATTTGGCTTCCTTTACTATATAAATGTATAATATTCTTTTTTTAAGTAAAAATCGACAGACAAGTTGATGGTTCACTTTGGGCTTTTGCCCTTTTTCCTGAAGGGATTATGAAGCCATACGAGAGTTCCCTCTTCAAAACCGTTGATGTTTGATCTCCTATCATAACGGGTTTTCATTTTTTCACCAGTCTTGAGACTGCACTCGCGAACTAGCTTATGCACTTCATCCAGCTGTTCTCGAAGATCGCTGACATAATCCGTCACAAGTCTTGGGCTATTCGGCGGAGACCCTGTTATTGCATCGACTGGTAGTCTTATTTCTCGTCCAAAATTCACTCTGGCAGGGGTAAAACTAGTACTATCATGTACAGCGGAGCGATAAGACAGCAAGAAAAGAGGAATGTACTGGTCCCAGTCTCTCTGATGTGAGTCGACTACTTTAGCCAAATTATTTTCCAATGTTTGGTTAAACCTTTCGACCATTCCATCAGACTGAGGATGAGCTGGTGTCGTACGGGTCTTATGTATACCGAGAAGGTTGCACATTTCTTGAAATAGGGCTGATTCGAAATTTCTCCCCTGATCGGAGTGTATTTCCAGAGGTACGCCATACCGACAGATTACATCCTGAACTAGCTTCTTGGCAACAGTTTTAGCTTCTTGGTTAGGGGTCGCAAACACTTCCGGCCATTTGCTGAAATAGTCTTGCACTACAACGATGTATTTGTTCCCATCCTCAGTTTCAGGAAATGGTCCGGCCACGTCTATAGCGATACGTTCCCATGGTGCTCCTACATTGTAGAGCTTCAGTTTTCCCCTACTTCTTGTCTGTGGTCCCTTGACTGAAGCGCATGCGTTGCATTTACGACACCAATCTTCTACGTCTTCCCGGCAATGGACCCAGTAGAACCGCTGTCGCACTTTCAAAAGGGTTTTCTTCACTCCAAGATGACCACCAGACACCCCATCATGGATATGACGTAGTAGAGGAGATACCTTACTTCGAGGGACTACAACCTGTACAGTCACCTGATGTCCGGTATTAGACTCCCATTTCCTGCACAAGATTCCGCCTTCCAGGGTCAAACTATCCCATTGAGCCCAATAGCTTTTTGTAACAGGACTGGAAGCTGATACATCCGCCCACTCAGGTTTCACTCCCTTTTTTATCCAATCTAAGATCAATCGCAGGTCGTCATCTTCCTCTTGCGCCTTCCTCATATTTTCTCCAGACCAGTCATCGTCTAATCCTTGGGTACGGATAATTTTTACTGATTCCTGAGACTCTTGTTTCCTGCAGTGTTTACAGATTTCAGGACATGGTCTTCTCGATAGAGCGTCAGCATTACCATGACCTTTACCACTTCGATGTTCTGTTGCAAAATGGAATTCCTGCAATTGCTCAATCCACCGTGCCACCTGTCCTTCAGGACTTTTAAACTGAAGAAGCCATTTAAGTGCAGCATGGTCCGTCCTTAAGGTGAACTCACGTCCAATGAGATACTTGTGGAAGTGCTGCAAGGTCTTCACTACCGCTAACAACTCTCGACGTGTAACACAGTAGTTTCTCTCTGGCCTGAAAAGCGTTTTGCTGTAGTACGCAATCACAACTTGTTTGTCTCCCTGCACTTGTGACAACACTCCACCAATACCCGTGTTGCTGGCATCCGTATCCACAATGAATTTTCCATTCCGTGTCGGATAGCCCAATATCGGGGACTCACATAAACGCTGTTTCAGTTCTTTGAAAGCGTTGTCACAATTTGCGTCCCAAGCAAACACCTGTTTATCTTCAGTCAGGCGATGGAGGGGTTTGGCTATTGTTGAGAAATTTTTGACAAAGCGCCTGTAATATGCGCATAAGCCAAGGAAGGATCTGACTTCGGTTTTATTCTTTGGTGTAGGCCAATCTTTTACAGCTTTGATCTTTTCTGGATCTGTTTGAACTCCTTCCTTAGTGATTATGTGCCCCAGATAGCTAACTGCGTTGCTGAAGAAGGTACACTTTTTAGGACTTAGTTTTAAGTTTGCCTCGCGTAGACGGTTGAACACCTTTTCAAGGTTCTGGAGATGTTCCTCGAAGTCACGACCCATGATGATTACGTCGTCCAGATACACCAGGCAAACATCTCCCAGAAGACCCACCATAACTCTGTCCATAAGGCGCTCAAACGTTGCGGGAGCATTACACAAACCAAACGGCATGACATTGAATTGCCAAAGTCCATTTCCGATGCCCGTAGAGAATGCTGTTTTCTCCTTATCCTCTGGACTTATTTCCACCTGCCAGTACCCACTTTTAAGATCAACGGTAGAAAACCATTCCATTCCACTGAGCATATCTAAAGTGTCATCAATACGCGGTAGAGGATAGCTGTCTTTCTTGGTAACGTCGTTCAGCCTTCGGTAGTCTACACAAAACCTGGTTGTGCCATCTTTCTTTTTCACCAGTACCACAGGTGACGACCAAGGGCTTGTAGATGGTTCGATGACTTTGTTTGCCGCCATATCCCTTATCATATCCGCAACTTCAGCTTCTTTTGCCCACGGGATTCGACGAGGTCTTTGTCGTATAGGTCTTGAATCGCCGGTGTCTATTCTGTGCTTCACAAGTCCTGTTCTACCGCAATCATTTCCAACGGCAAACATGTCTTTGAACCGCATTAAAAGATCCTGAGCTTGCCTCAACTGAACTGACGACAAATTTCCTTTCAGCGAATCCAATAACTGCGATACCTGGTAGTCTGTGCTATTTACTGCGTTTGTTGTACTGCTTATACGTCTTAAATACTTCACTTCCTGACACTTTCCAACTACGCTGTTTCTTCTGAGCTGTACCTCTTCATTGCTGAGATTTAAAATTCTTACTCTGCCTATCCTGCTTGTCATTAGTAGTGTTCTGGCCATTATCCAATTAGGATGTGTTCCTTCATCCTCCGCAATGACACATAACCCGTTCTTGACGTTGGATGAGAATTTCGTCATTACTAGATTTTCTGATCTGGGAGCTAGTTTGACGTCCCTTAAACAATAGAGTGTACATGGGATCGAACCTTCTAAGAAAACTTCTTGATCAGGAAATTCGAGTACTCCTTGGTCGACGTTCAAAATACAACGGTGATTTTTTAAGAAATCCAGTCCTAATATGCAGTCGTCAGTAATATTGGCAATCAGCACTGAGTTTGAGTACAACTGACTACCAATTCCAATTTCCACGTCTGAGTCACCGAGGACAGGTACTGGCTGGCCCGTTGCTGTTCGTAGCTGACATGTTGGAGATCGTTGCTTCCATGAGATAGTTCGTTTTAAGAGTTCAGGTCTTACAATGGTGCGCGATGCTCCTGTGTCTATTGTGAACCTGCACATTTTACCGTTCAGCGTACCCTCGATGCTTAAACTGTTTCCGTTAGAAGCTTGTCTGATAGTAATAGCAGGGGCTTTCCTTCTCCCAGCCAGCGCCTGCCCCGCGGCCCTGGCAACGCTTAGTTTAACTGCCCCTCGTCAACTTGGGTCTCCATCTCTGAGACCCTTTTTCTCTTCTTCTTTGGGCAGTCCAACCTTATGTGGCCTTTTTCGCCGCAGCCATAGCAGGTCAGGCCATAGCGAGGCTTTCGCTCCTCGGCTACCAGCTCCCTGACCTTGAATGGCCTCGTGTCACGCCGCACAGCTTCAACTTCCAGAGCATGTGCCAGTGCACTCTTCAGGGTCTGATGGTGACCCAAACGTACCGCTGCGCGAACTTCGCCGTCCCTTATCCCGTCCACAAAAGCTTGGAGTAGAGTTATTTCTACTGCATTCGGTGTTGATGTATAGGCGCGACGAACTAATCTCTCGATTTCGTCAGCCCACTGCTGGAGTGTTTCCGTGGGCTTCTGTGTGCGATCGCGTAGTTGAGCCCTATACGTGTGCTCCATATGCTTGTCACCATATCGTGTCTCCAGAGCTTCCAGTAGGGCTTGCAGAGATCTTCCTTCTGTAGGGAGTCGCTCCAGAATCAGTTGGGCGTCTCCTCTTAAGGCTAGAGTCAACGCCATGAATGCTTGATCCTCGGTCCAGCCGCTGCAGTTAGAGAGGGTTTCGAATTGGTACTTATAGGCTGTCCAAGAAGATGTGCCATCAAACCGTGGCAAGTCCAGCCTACCTTGTGTAGGTACCGGCGTAGTGAAGACTGCCTCCCTCGTCATCAACTTCTGCACTTTCTCGGCGAGCGCTTGGTGGCGAGTGTCGGTTTGATCGAGTCTTTCTTCCAGGTTTTCGACTTTCAGTGAGACCCCTTTGACTTCGGACTCTACCTTTTTAACCTTATCACAAATTACTTCAAGGCTTGTGTCCATTTTTGAAAGCAGCATTTGGCTAGCAGATTCCTGACTGGCCTGTATGCTCTGTACAGCGGCTTCCTGTTCACGGCGAGCGGCTTCTTGACTGGCCTGTATGCTCTGTACAGCGGCTAGCAGCGCAGCGAGGTCCATCGACGGGCTCGATGTAGGTACTGCCGTAGGAAGCAAATCAGCATCGGTGCCTTCCTCCGGCTCCTCATGTGCTCGTTGTCTCGCAGCATCCATCTCCACTTGCCGCCTGGTCCGTGGAGTACGAGTTCCTTCGTCCCGTGGCATTAACGGCATTCCGCTTCTGACACCAGTTGTTACGTGCGGGGTGAGTTAAAATGCCGTTTAGGGTTGTAAGAACACGATTTATTACGCAGACCAAGATGACTTCCAAAATATCAGAGCTTTTCCAATTAAACCGTAAAACTTGCCAAAAGTCGTAAATAATTCACTCTATGTGTCAACAATGCACTGTCGCAAATATCTTCGCAAAAGCTCCCAAGAGTTGTTTTCGTATCGCTTGTTGTCGCAGAACTGTCCCACTCGAGCGATGGCACCCGTATTTATACACGCGCAGTCAGCCGCGATGTTTTTGGAAAACACTAGAAACTTTAAGGTAAACAAGCTCGTACACAAGTAAACAAGTCATAAAAAACAAACATCGTAAACAACTCTCTGGCTTAAGGGAATGTGAACCTTATGTCGCGAACATAAGGAACAGTTTTCTCTGAGACAGGAGGGCTTCCTTCTACGTATGGAAATTTCCATACGCCCAGGTCTCATGATAAACAACAACACGCTGTTTGTTTATGATAAACAAACGCTTCGAGAATGTTCGGTCGTAACAATATTATATGTTAGTTTTCCACGGTTGCGTAGTTACTTCTATAAATATTTCAATTAACTTTAATTCGCTGCTGTATATATCAGGTAAAGAGGAAGGCACGGGAGCACCCTTTGGTTAATTTATCAATACTAATAATAAATCTGTTGGGGTCGGTCATGGAGTAATTTACTTTGTTTTCAGATATATCGTGTTTATAGGCTCTATACATGATACTGGAACTAAACTGAAGATTTTTAGATTTTTTTTCTGTATGTATGTGTATGTATGTATGTTCCTCCATAACTCTTAAACGAATTAACTGATTTTCATGAAACTTGGTAGATAAACCCTTAGACGTACAGGATACATGATAGGCTACTTTTTTCTTTTTCAACGCGGACGAAGTCGCGGGCGCGAGCTAGTAGTTGTATAAATGTTAAAAGTGTATGTTTGTTAAAAGTTTAAAAAAAGTTTTGAAAAGCGTTGTCCACAATTTGTACTTTTACTGGGACGTACTTTTACGTTTTGCACTTTTAATTATTATAAAAAAGAAGATGAATTTAAACCCTATTGATAGATGAATTAACAACGCAATTATAAATATTTGTGTTACAGTGTTAATACATGTCACACATTTTACATTGCAGATTAAGAAAAAAAGTCTTAATCCTTAAGGGTCAATAGCTTGACTCTTAAGCTTATATTGTTGCTACTTACATTGCTGCTACAATCTGTATTGGCAAAATCACTGCAACCTTATATTTCTTCTATTTATTATTTTAACGTATCAACGCATAGCTCTGGCAGAGAGGTAAAGCCGGGGTACGAAAACCTTCGTCAATTTTCAAATTCATTCCTTTATCAAAATCGTAGACTCTTAGTACTTTTTAAAACTAAAGCATTAAGCAGACAACTGATACACGTTTGAAATAAGTTTGGCATGACTGACATTTTACCCTGGTGCAAGCAAATTTCGACTTTAAAGTGACGAACCTTTTCTTACCCCCACTGTACATACTAGGTACATAACGTCGCAAGCATAATAGGGTCCATGCCGCAGGCGGACTTGTTAGACGGCGTATTCTTTTTATAATTGTTTTGCATTTAAGGTTTAATGTGAACTTTGTCTATTATAATGTTTTATTTGTATATATAGATAAGTTATTGCTCTTGAAAGTATTAATTGAATCCTATATATAAAAAGGTTAACGTTTTCAACGTCAAAGCCAAGTTTTCGTTCCTATGCCTGGTATTTAGGTGTTCGGTACAACTTTTTTGTTTGTAAACCGATTGGAATGTAATAATGTAATGTGAGATTACCGTGCACAAATGCACTGACAAACACACAACATTTTAAAAACTTTTTTGACCTCGGTAACATAAGTAAAAAGTGACAATTTTTTCTTTTTTAATATTTAATATACAGACATGGCTAGTATACGATTTTATTATATGTATAGATATAGATAAAAGTATGTAATGCACCTATAGTGTTAACATGTACTTACAAGTTTATACATAAAACTAGCGGGTGCCCGCGACTTCGTCCGCGACCAATTTTTTTTACATACAAACCTGATTATCCCTCTATCTAAAAGTGAAGACAGAATTAAAATCGGTCCAGCCGTTTAGGAGGAGTTCAGTGACATACACACGCACAGAAAAAAGATATTAAAAATTAAACATATAGTAACCATTTTTACATAATGTTTATTTTAATTCCAGTTAAAATAACGTCTAGTTTTTATAACTAGACTTTCTAAAAAGATTACTTATACCTAGTAGAAAAAATAATGAACAATTATTGTCTTCAAGGACAAAATTTACGATCGTATGTTTTCTTTTCACAATGTAGATACTTTTAAAATGTTACACAATATCACTTCCGTTGGCTTCATATCAACTTGTTTGCAACTTGTTTGCAAGAAATGTGTTTGATGTATACAAACTCGTAAGTGCTTTATTAGATAAGTAATAAAACTCAACAATTTGTTATTTGTACTGTAGGTATCTGCTATATAAGTCTTAGTAAGATCAAGAGAGATTATGCCACTTTGTTTTCTTTCTTCAATGTGATGAATAAATTGAGTTCAGAGTAGGTATGCGAAAACAGCCTTGAATTAGCATATGAAAAATTTGTGTGCTTATTTTTCTTTTCGTATTTTGTTAAAATACAGTATGCGAGACAATCCTGCCGGAATTGAACCAGGGAACTCTAGAACAGAGTGTTAAGGCAAGCGTCCTAACCACTCATCCAACGGAATCGTCAAAAATGTGCAACTAAAAATTGAAATTTGTTTTATTTCCAGTTATCTTTATACCTCAGCGGTATGTATTGGGCATCATGGGTTTGTTCGCTTTGGCGAACTCTTTTACAATGAGAGTATGTCTCAGCATGACCATCACTCAGATGGTAACACACGTCGCTGATGAAGGGCATATAGTTGGAGAAACTTGTCCTGATTATTCAGAAGACACTACAAGTAGCTCTATTGGTAACAGTACTACAGTAATTGGGGTATTATATAAGTTCTTTATTAATTTAAAATAAGTTGTCACAATTATGAATGAGTCTCGGTATTTTTTTTCAAATTTTAGGGCCGTGACCGATATGATTGGGATGAGGCAACTCAGGGATTTTTGCTGAGTGCCTTTTATTATGGATACGTTTTAACCCATCTGCCTGGAGGTCTATTGGCTGAGAAATTTGGAGGAAAATGGACATTAGGTATAAGTTTGCTGGTAACTTCAGTGGCTACAGCGTTGACCCCTCTTGCCGTTAGCTTTGGAGGAGCAGTTGGATTATTTATAATAAGAGTCATTGAAGGTTTTGGTGAAGTATGTTTTGATCTAGATTTTACTTAATATCAACAATAAATGCATCACAATAAAATGATAGCCATCACAGGCTTTTTCTCTTTAAGGGGCCTGTAACACCAGCATTCGTTCTTCTTATGGCCCGATGGGTACCACCTTCCGAGAGGTCGAGGTTTGGGGCAATGATATTCGGAGGAGCTCAAATAGGAAATATTTTAGGACCGTATATTTCTGGTTTAATCCTAGCTGATAACGGAGATTGGGCAAACGTTTTTTACGTTTTTGGAGCTTTAGGAATTATTTGGTTCATATTTTGGGTAAGTATTTAAATTATCATTTCCTTATACCATTTATGAGACTGAAGATGGTTATTTGTAAATCGATAATAAATCGTCATAAACATTGTGATCAACACGTATAAATATTCGGTCTGGAGTAAGTAAATTTATTTTTTGATGCCTTGTAATTTTCAGATATTTTTGTGCTACAGTACTCCAAACTCTCATCCTTTCATAAGTGAAGCAGAGAGAAATTATCTAAATGAAAATGTGATGGCATCCGGTCTACACAAAAAGTTGGATCCTGTGCCCTTTAAGGCGATTTTGAGGTCCCTGCCGCTTTGGGTTCTTATATTAGCTGCGGTAAGTTAAATATAAGTATAAAATACAAATACATGATTTTTGTTCACTTAATAGACCGTCATCGTAGCGATAATGGTATCAGGCCGAAATATTTATTTAACCTAAAGAATAAAATATTGTTTAACGATTTAATTTACCATTGTTTATCAGTTTCGTAAGGTTAGGTAATTAAATGACTCTTTATGTGTTCATTTACCTTGCCTCCTTTTCCGCAGGTAGGCCATGACTGGGGCTACTTCACTATGATTACTGACCTCCCCAAGTACTTTGTCGACGTGCTCAAGTTCAATATTAAGGAGACTGGTACAATGTCTGCGCTTCCTTACGTCGCAATGTACATTTGCTCTTTCCTGTTCGCAGGATTTTGTGATTTTTGCATAAGGAAAAAGTGGCATAGCATCACAACTGGAAGGAAAATCTATACAACAATTTGTAAGTTGAATGTTCGAAAATAAGTATGTCTTTTATGTCTTAGAGTGCAGCTGTTCAAAGCACGGCCCCCAGGCCGCATGCGGCCCGCAGTTTATGTTTGTACGGCCCGCGACGTGTTTTTCTACCTATCACCATTACTAACATATTTAAAAGAAAAATATTTGGTGAATTTTATGAATTTTATATATATATTATATATATACACTTCTTACTTATTGTAAACAAATGTGTTGTTTACACGGATAGCATACGGGACAATGTAAAGGTGATGTTACACTGAAATACTTTTAAGCACATTTATTTTATTTTTGTTTATTTAGACAACCTTGTGTCTTGAATATATTTTGTCATTTCTAAACAAAAAAATAAAGTAAAAAAAGCGCTTGGGTTAATTTGACAAGATAAATGGCTCACAAATGTTAATCCTCCTAAGAGTCCGTTCACACGGGACTAGCCCTGCATTTTTGACGGACAGTATTTTTGACTATCCAGTTTAATTTTAGTAGCCGCCTATGATTTCGTATAGAAACATTCACATGACTACCTGATTGCAGGATCCTGAAAAAAATCAGGTCCGATTGATGTTGACGTTTAGACCGTACACATAATTATATTATTGTAAACGGAACTACAGAAAAGCGGGATTCGTCGGTGATGACGTATATTATTTGGCTAATAGCGTGTTCACACGAGACTAACGTGTGAACGGGCTCTTATAGTGTGCGCGCAGTTACGCACCAAATTCATGTGCGCCACTGGTGTATTGACCGGTTTTTCGTGATATTCTGCAAATCCAAGTGAAATGTTCTTCAATTTTATTGTATCTGTATTCACTTGCACGAAGATTTTATAACGTTTCTGCGCGTTACAGCGTAAAACATGTGCCGCATAGCGGTGGAGAAGCACCTTAGCAATACAGTGTATAGGGTATTTTATGCACCGAATAGCATTAGCACACCATGTTGTTATTTCAAAGTGGTGTTCTATAACTGGCTTACTTTAACTGCTACCCTGTCTCTATTGCACAACTTTTAATATCCTTATGGCAGATAAAAAAAAACCTGTGTTTTAAAACATAGAAATCTGTTTAAATATGTTTAATTATGATTATAAATTTTACAGCTTCAACTTTGCCGGCAATTCTAATTATATTGGCTTCGTATTCCGGTTGCAACAGGTATGAGGCCGTCATACTTTTTATATTTTCTATGGCGTTCATGGGTGGATTCTATAGCAGTGTGAAAATCAACGCTATGGATATAGCGCCTAACTATGCAGGGACTTGTTCAGCTTTCGTCAACGGATTGGCTGCTATTTCAGGAATTATAACACCATACTTGATTGGATTATTGACTCCAGATGTAAGTACTTATAAATACTATGTTAGAATCATCATCATCAAGTGACAGAGAGCCAATGTTAGATATAGCGATTTTTTTATCTCCTGCTAATCCAATAAATACTGTCCTACTAAGGTCGGCAGCGTACTTGCTTAGCGGTGGCATGTCATTGATGGCAGACCAGTAGACATCTGCCATCGGATGACCGTCAGCCTACTTGCCGACCTATACATAAAAAACTGGACGGTGACCGAAATTAATCAAAGAAACACGTAACCAGTCATTGTGATGCTTATCAGTAATTTCCTTATATTTTGTTAGTATTTTTTTCTTAATTTACTTATGTTTAGTTCGACGAGCGTTTTCAAGTTACATATAATAAGTTTAAGACATACGTTCACGAGAATATTAGAAAACTGTCGTGTCTTTTGTTCATTTTTAATTATAAAAGATAATTCAATTTAAATACATTAAAACACTGAAAATACCATTACCTAAATATTTTGAACAAAGCATATCTTTACAAAGTAACAAAGTCGCTTCCCGCTGACTTTAAACTTTTAAACTACGCAACGAGTTTTATTGCGAATTCTATAATGGAAAGATCGTTAATTTATATATAACTAGCTGGTACCCGCGACTTCGTCCGCGCTCTCCTCATCGATAAATGGACTATCCAACACAAAAAGAATTTTTAAATAGTTTTTTAATAGTCACTTTTTATAGTTCTTTTAATAATAGTTTTTAAATAGTCAACAAAAAGAATAGTTCCAGAGATTAGCGCGTACACCCAAACAAACAAACAAACTCTTCAGCTTTTTATATTAGTATAGATTTGCAGAAATAAATCAGCGCGAAGAAAATCATATATATTTATACTAAGAAGGCACTAATCCCAAAGCCCTTACCCCAAACCTAGTACAAATAATAATCTATTTAAAAAAAATAAATTATTATTGATAAAAAATATATTAAACAGTAATATTATTATTTAATTTCAGCAAACAATACATCAATGGAGAATAGCATTTTGGACAGTATTTGCAGTATTGGTTTCAACTAACATAGTGTATCTGATGTGGGGTTCAGGCGAACAACAATGGTGGGACGACGTTGAAAAATACGGTTACCCATCAAATTGGAAGCATGGACCTTTGAAAAAAAACAGTGACCTGAAGGAGAAAAAAGTGGTCCATCCAAAACATGATCACCCACCTATTTGATCTGATTAATAAATAACCTATTATAAATCAAACTTCGTTTATTTTTTAAATAAAATTGTTGTTTTAATAGTTAAGTAGCTTACAACGGAAAAAGGTTTCTTAAAGATATTTAATAAATAAAAAATAAAATAATTATATATAATAATCATCATCTAAGCCCTAGGATCATCATCGCTATTATATTTTCCAATAATATCGGATAAAAATGGCCTAGTTTGGCCCAGAAGCAGCCTTAATAATAAAAAAAAACATAAAACTTTTTTAGTTAGTCGTTTCTGATAGCTATTTATGGTTCATCCTTTTTTTATTAAGGCAAAATAACCCTATATACTATAGTAACTAGAGTTTATTTATCCTATAAATAAATCTGTAAAGAAAAAAATATTGCCAAAGTTTCAATTTGTAACAATACAATAAATTAATCAAGTTCAAAAACTGTTTAACCTCGACATTGAATTTATTACCTGTGTCAAATTAGGCTTCTGCGTCAAATGAAACAAAAACGTGAACCGGAAACAGATTCGGTTCAACTTTATCTGCATAAGAATTATAGTTTTTTTAATCTAAATGTTAGCAGACAGACTGACTATGTACTTAATGGTATCCACTTGACGGTCGCCTATTGATACAAGCAAATGCACTGTCAATCCTTGATAATTCTTGATGCTGTGGCATAACCTTAGTCACTTACCGATACACTGCGCTCGCGAGGCAGCCTCGCGAGTTTGCCTCGCGCGCCAACCGAAGTGCGGCGCAATTTCTATTAGCACGTTGTCGAGTAAGCTTATAGAAAAAAAAAAAACCATAGAAACGCCTCATTGTTCCGTGGTGATTTGGTGTAATAATTAAAATAAAATTAAATGGAATTTTTAGTTTTTAAAAAGTGCGAGTCGAGATACGGGACATAAAACCTGGAACAGTGAAAGTCTTTGTAAAAATATGAATTATATACTTGTGTAATATTTTTTGCTGTTAGTTTGCTTTAAATAAAAAAATAAAAATATGCCACTATATAAAAAATATGATATGGTGCGCCATCTATTGTCTTGAATTAGCAGTACAAGGACGCAATACATTATTCGATCAATGCCACAGTTCGATCTACAAAAATTGTTATTAACGTCTGTAGATGTCGCCTCTTAATTAAAATGAGGATTTTTATTAATATTTTTAGATAATTATTACATCTATTAAAAGACGATAAAATTTATTTTATTTTAAGAAATCTATTTTATTGCTAGTGCCTTCTAAAATATGATTATAAGACTAAAATCCTGTTTTAATTAGATAGGTACACAATTTTGATTTTCTTCAGCGGAAAACGCTAAAAAAATTACAAAGTAAATTTCAAGAAAAATAAAAAGAAAATGTTATTAGTGCTTCAAATCTTGCTGTTCCTTTCCTTTCTTTGGGGTTTAATTGAAAAAAAAAAAAAATAGACCATACCTACGTTTTTTTGTGTCGAAGACCATTAGATATCAAAATTATTTAAAATGAATCCGGCAAATAATTATTTTCCTTTTCCTTCGAAATCATTGCCACCCCCTTAGGGGTGAGTTTGAATAGCGATACTTACAATATAACATTACCATTAGGTATCTCCAACTTAGCGGTTTGAGTTGAGAAATAATGAGTCAGTTGGAACTTTCAGTTTAATGTACGGCGTTTAAGATGTTCCTGTTTGGTTTGTCGCAAAATCTAGGTTCCATTGCTATCTTGAAGTCTTGTGTAGTCACTAAAGAAACTACATTGAACTCTAAATTGAAGTGTATGTCCACACCTCTCTGTTGCTCCGCTAACTTGTTCTAAACCGAACAACAGATGTTGATACAGTTTTCACTAACGGAAAGAGCGATAAACGAGAAATGTTTTTGTAAATAGTTTGAAGGAAAAATTGTATCCATGGATACACATTTCTCTAGAATCGGTGCCTATTGCATTGCATTGCAAATTGGAAGATTCAGTTATGGGATTTTTTTTCCTCATGATCTTCGTTTGTCAATTTTATTGACAGTTGGTTATTGTCAAATTTAACCTATTTTTATTTGAAGTTTCCTATAAGCAGTCTGAGCTGTTTCTATATAAATGTATCTACAGATATGCTACAGTTACATTTCTATATAGTTCTTAGTTTTAAAAAAATATTTCAACTTAGTCATAAATTTTATCCTACTTTTCTTCTTTTGAGTCTAGTATGAAAATTTCTTTTCCGTCCTTATTGAGTGAAACGTCTTCGTTAGGGATTTAAACTATCTCCATATAAAATTTCATTAAAACCTGTTAATATTTTGTAACAAACACATAGCCATAGATATACTTACATTTACAAAGATTATTGTAAACACGATGCTAAGTGTTAAAACCTAAGTAAAGATATCGCTGCTTAATATGTGTATCTAAACCTTCTTATCATATTGTAATCACATAAGTGTTTTTATTGCACATCACTCTGTTTTCTCGGTAACAAAAAGAGATCAACTTCTTAAAATTGCTTTGTTAAGATTTTAATAGAGGAATTTTGTACGTAGGCCGTTTTATGATAGATCTTCGTTAGCTATAATATCAATTATATATATTATACTAGCTGGCGCCCGCGACTTCGTCCGCGTTGAAAAGAAAAAGTAGCCTATCCTGTGTCCCGTACATCTAAATGTTTATCTACCAAGTTTCATGAAAATCAGTTAATTCGTTTTAGAGTTATGGAGGAACATACATACATACAGAAAAAAAATCTAAAAATCGTCAATTTGGTTTCAGTATCATATATAGAGCCTATAAACACGATATCTCTGAAAACAAACTAACTTACTCCATGACCAACCCTTACAGATTTATTATTAGTATTGATAATGATCAGTATTATTTCTCTCACAAAGTATCCCGCACAATTATCTCTAATTAAAGTATTAATCTCGCACGAAGAAAAATTAATATAGATTATTATAAATTTTATAATAATACTAGCTGCTGCCCGCGACTTCACCCGCGTATAAAAAATAGATAAAAACCTATTCTCAGACCCACCAAGTGTACATATAAAATTTCATCAAAATCGGTTAAGCCGTTTCTGAGGAGTATGGCAACTAACACTGTGACACGAGAATTTTATATATTAGAAGAAAGATAGTAAATATTTTTACTCATTGATACAGGTACTCAATTGCATGAAATTAAATGAAATCTACTATGTCGTATACTATATAGGTACTATAATTATGTTAAACACACCGTCAATTACAATGATATTGTATTTAAGACGTGTTTACGAATAATATAGTTTTAGTTTCGTGAAGATTTTTATCAAAAATATAAACTTTTGATTAATAATAATAATAAGGCGGTAGGTACTTCTCGACACGGCAAGTAATTTTATTTTTAATTATAATAAAAAAAACAAAAAAATCTTAAATTAATGAATATTTTTACAGTAAGCTCTATAAAGCTTTATAAGCTCTATATGGACGAAATACACGATCAATCATTGGACGTGACTCCAAACGACTTTAATCAAATGGAGCGACGCCAAACATTGTGCCCACACACTGTCAGTCCAATTTTCTGTCATTTATGCGTTTGACCGGATCGAGTGACGTTGACATGAGCTCTGATTCGGAAGCGCAGAAAGATGCCACGGCGTAGTGTTTCTACCAAGGAGGATAGAAAAGGTATTCTATCCTTCTTGGTTTCTACACTCACGATCAGTTGGCGCGATGAACTGACGTGACGCAACGGCGCGATTTGAAATCCAGTGTTTGACCAAGACATCAGTTTTTACCATAGTTTCTAGTTAGCGCGGTGAAGGCCCGCATTGCAAGTGATTGACTAGCTAATTGTTCAACGTTGATCGCGCTTTACCCTTTAAAATGGTCAAAGAGTATGAATATAAACAGAGTCTACACTCGACGCAATTGAATACTTTCCAGGATTATCAGAACTTTTTGGTATATAGAATACTAATCAAAATATATATATTATTACTAGCTGGCGCCCGCGACTTCGTCCGCGTTGATTATCTACCAAGTTTCGTGTAGTACCAAAATCAGTTAATTCGTGTAAGAGTTAGATTTATTATTAGTATTGATTACTTTGATATCAAAAAAACATTAAAATTATTGGACCTATCAAAATGAGACAAAATGGTCTTGTTTATTACAATACTAGCTGACCCGGCAAACGTTCTTTGACATATAAAAAATTTTTTGGGGTGGGCCACCCTTATCACTTAGGAGTAAGTATGAAAAATAGTTTAAGACCTATTCTCAGACCTACCAAATATACACAAAAAAAAAATCATAAAAATCGTTTCGGAGGAGTTTTTTACAAACACTGTGACACGAGAATTTTATACATATATATAATATATAAAGAAGGATACTTAATAAAATTATTTGTTTAGTCAGAGAAATATTTACGATACAGAAGAAATAATACTTTTGCAGCAAAAATTTAATAAAATAGCAGGCGATTGTCAGTTATGACGATAAATATGAATAAATATAAATAAAAATATGTTCAACGAAATAAATCGAATGAAAGTCGTTAGTCTATGACGCGTTTAGTGCGTTTGCTTGCGCGCAGAAACACTGCGACAGTGCTGTGCACGAGCGACAGTCACTCGCTCGACTTACTTACCGGTTAAGTGTAGTTAAGTTGCTAAGTAAAAACAACTTACACAAAAAATATTTACGGAAACTGCAAAAACAACGGAAACAATTATTACCGTGAATAATTTGTAAGTACTTACCTTGAATATTTTTTCATTAACATAAAATATATGTGCTTCAACATAGTTCGTAAGTATGAGTTATTGAAAACTGTTGTTTTCGAACATGTAATTAAAATGAAATGTAATTAAATTAAAATGAATACTCTATTTCTATAATTAAGTCGTTTAAAATAAAATTCTTTTTTTAAAATACTTTTATAACTTATAGAAGAATAATTTAAGTTCGGTATGTATAGAAATTGCATTAGGTCAGGAATATTTTTTTTATAATACATATATATCCTTGAAGTCTAAATTTCCATATTACGAATAGCTAAATAACAATAGAGAAAATATTTTCTATATTATTTCTATATTTAAACTAAAAAAATATATATTAACTCTATAAATATTAATTATTTATACTTTTTGGTTTCTGATCGACATCTACTGACGAAAGGGAACGTTGTCTAGACCAATTTTGTTAAGGTCAGAGAAAAAAAAGACCAGTAATCGACAAGCTACATTATGTTATTGTTGTCTTATAATGTATAAAATTATAAGTTAGGTACATAATAATGTGCGTCGTTATATAACATACCTTTTTAAGTTATACAAAGTTAAAAAGTTAACCTTTTTAAGTTTTTTAGTCATTAATTTAACTATTATTCTGAAATAGACTATATTTCATGAGCTTAAATTTTGCCTGCTGTTAAAAATTGCTTTTTTGGGTTATTTTCTAAATAATCATCTAAATGACCTAAATCTTCTCAATTATGCTATTTTTATTTAAACTTATACTGAAATCGCGAACAAATCTAGTATCATAAGGGGCGTCGTGTGTACTTAGAATCTATTTATATTGATAAATAAAAATATTTATCAATTTTACCTTAAAACTGAAATATATATTTTTTTACCTGAATATACCTATTATTTCTTACTATGACTCAAAAAATATGGGAAAATTTAAATCAAATTAAACATGCCATTTTTAATTATTATTATTATTCTTGTATAGGTATGTATAAAGTAAAGGTAAAAACAGGGAAAAAACATAAAAAAGATATAGATAACGAAGATCCGTATAATAAGTTATCTGAATAAGTTTTCTACTTTGTTATGAAATGGAACGTGTTGAGGTAGAACAATTAGATATGAAAAACAATGTACTTGTAAATTTATGTATAGTTGCTTATTGTGTTTAAAAGTTAAATATATATTTAAAGTAAATAAAAATACAGATGAATGTATTGTATTAGTGCCAATAAAATTATTAATAACGAGTATATAATTATTAGGTAGATATTGTCTCTGAATAACATAATATAACGTTATGGTGTCTGTTAAAAAAAATCATATTACGTTTTTGCAATGAAATCCTATTTATGGATTTTAAATTATGTTAATTTATGTTAAAATCAATAAGGTTATTTATGTTAAAACCTAAAATGTATCTATGGTCCCTACTTATAAGTATCCTAATTCCTTAGGTTCTAAGAGGAATATTCTCAGAGACACACGACTAGACAACTATGTGAAAAATAAATAAGTAAAAATTAAATTAATTAAATTGTGAAACAACTTCCTACAATAATATGTATTTCCGCTTCAGCTTTATTCGAACGTCGTAGTAAAGCATGCATCGCAACTAATTTGATTTATAACCAGTTGACAATTCGTAACACTGCAATAATATAACATTTTTTTCAAGAAGTATTTGCATTAAATAATTTAAATATTCTACATGAGTAGTTCCTGATATTTTAATGCTATTATTATAATTCGATATTCTTATACTAATTCTAATATCTATACTATCTATATCTCTATATTATAAAGCTGAAGAGTTTGTTTGGTTGAACGCGTTTATCTCGGGAACTACTGGTTCGAATTGAAAAATTCTTTTTGAGTTTGATAGTCTATTTATCGAGAAAAGCTTTAGGCTATATAACATTTTGAACGCGGACGAAGTCGTGGGCAACAGCTAGTATATAAGAAATGCGAAAGTTTGTACCTATGATTGAAATTTTGTTTCTGAAGAACGCAAAAACGATAGAATGAATTTGTATGAAATTTAGCACACAGATAGTTTTTTGCCTGGATAACTTTTTATCCTGGAAAAATGTTAGGTTCCCGAGGGATAGTCTTAAAATAATGCAACCGTCGTCACAACGATAAAGATGTCAAGCGTTATAAATCATAAATTTTCTCAGGTCTTCAACGCTTCTTCTTCAATTCTTCATTTTTCAATGCGGACAAAGTCGAGATTCCATTATTTTGGACATAAGATGTCCAAAATAATTTAATTTTTATAAAATATTTAGATTCCACTGCTGGGCTGCGTTTTCTACTCTGTTTGGGGACGTATGGCCTTGAGTGCGAAGACTGCTAATACTAATATAGTCTAGAAAATCGATCTTCTCGGAAATACAGGTTTCTGCTCTTTTTTCTCAGTTAAAGCCATATAGACTATATAGTATACTATAACAAATAAAGTACAAGTGAAAAAACTGCGTAGTCTTAGAACCGTCATACATGGGAATAATTCTAGAGTGAGTGATATTCGGACTTGGTCCAGTATTAAAATTACATTATGATATTAATTTAAAATTAATAATATAATAAATACATGCAAAAGTACATGCAATATGTCATCGACACTTTTGTATCTGTATTTGTTGAAAATACAATAGAAGCGGTAAGAAGGAAATTGTAATACGTATGTCGATGTTTTTATAACAATGAATACTTCACGCACATTGATATGTTGACAGTTACCCATACAGTTCTTTTTTCCATTAGAAAAGTTTCGTTGTCCTTATCCTCACCTTGTGGCAAAATATGTTGTTCAATTTTCTACATCAATGAACCAACTGATATACCTAAGCAAATATATTTTTCGAAATGTCATCGACCACTGACACCCACATGTTGTTTTTTCACCTCTACGAAATCTATCTTTTAGAAGAGTGAAACAAGAAATTATTTTATTCTTTATCAAAAAGCTACAAAGAGTCGTCACGTGATCGACAACCGCGTTGATTTTTGTTCTAAGCCAGTATTAAAAAGTGTTTCAGATTAATAATTCAGTCATTCTGTGTAAGCAATGTATAGGGGAAGCAAACAAATTAATAAAGTTTTGAAACTTATGTGGGTTATACCTTTGGGTCTGCTGATCCAGATCCACAAATCTCCCCCCTTTTCCATTTGCCGCTTCATCCCCTTTTCCATGGGCAAGTGGAAAGGGGGGGAGAGATGTGGATCTTGATCAGCAGACCCAAAGGTATAACTCACATAAGTTTCAAAACTTTATTAATTTGTTTGTCTTAAAACATAGAATGACCGTACTATTATAGAATACTTTTTTGTCTAAAGAACTTTTCTATTAAATCATTTTCATTAGAACATTTCGTTTGGACTTGCAGGAAATATTAACATCAAATTTTATTCACAGTCTTATTTTAAAACAGTCATGTTTAACATCATCAGAGGCATCAAAGTTAAATAATCAAAGTTGTATGATTAAATTTAACAATTCCATAAAACCGGAATTTGTCAAACATTTAGGTCGACAGATCGACTGACGGACCACTTGACGGTAGGTGGCTACCGTCTCCAATAATATTTATATATAAGCAACGCCACAGATGCTGCAAGTGCGCTGCCGATCATAGTAGGATTAATGATAAGAGATATGGAAATGGACTCTGTCATTCCCTTACTCATTCCCTGAAAGCCCTGGTGGGTACTGCCACCAGAATAAAATA
The DNA here is from genome assembly GCA_945859745.1 of Synanthedon formicaeformis. Lineage (NCBI taxonomy): Eukaryota > Metazoa > Arthropoda > Insecta > Lepidoptera > Sesiidae > Synanthedon > Synanthedon formicaeformis. Next base: position 3,469,388 of record OX243964.1, read on the forward strand.
TTTTGGTAATTTAAGGACCTATTTAGATTTGCTATGACTTGAGATCAATTTGAATTGATAGGGGTCACAATTCAAATTGATCTCTTCTTTTAGTTTTTTTGTCTGATTCTGCCTAAACGCCTCGAAGTACAAAAATTTTAATTCTTTGCATTAATTTTGCATTGATCACGTGAACAGTAGGTCAAGTTGAGCAACTTTAAGACGTGCTCAATTTCAAATCAGCTGGGGTTGAATGATTCTTTTTAAGTTAATACTCTTTATTTTTTATTTATATGTACACTAACAGGATAAGGTGATGTAGCGAAACTACTTCTCGTGTCTAGTTGTAACATATAAACATTAAAATGGAATTATGTGGGAATATTGGTAATATATGGAATACATTACAATATATTCTCACACGAATACTCATCTGTTTATTCATACGGTTTCTCTACTACAACACAACCTTACTATGAATCAATCATCGCCAATCTATATATTATAGTGATATTATAAATAAGTAAATTTATGTTTGTTTGTTTGTCTGTATGTAGGAGGCAGAATTCTAGCTGGTGGCCTGCGGCTTCGCCTCGTGGAATATTTAGTCTGAAATTCTATTCTAAGTTTGGTGAAAGAATTTTTTAAATCGGATGAGTAGTTTAGAAGATACATATTATATTTTTTTAATTTACATTTTTATTTTTAATATTATTAGTTAATGAGATATTTAATAAAAGCGTCATCCGATTTTGAAATTTTCTTACAGTCATTTTCTTAGACTTGTAAATTGAAATTAGGTGATTTAACATGATCACACTTCAACATGATATCTTACTATTTTGTGCTGTTAGTACCGATCATTATAGATAGTTAATGGTGTCGGTTTGATAAGGCGGAAAACCGATCATTTTCCTGTGTAAAATTAATATGCTACTTGTATCGTCAACAAAAAGAGTATCCAATTGAAAACTAGAAGATTTATATAAAGAGGTAAAGTTTGTATATTTGTTGGTTTGTATGTAGTTGGTAAACTTCGAAACTACTAATCAGATTGAAATATTTAACCAATAGAATATAATTTCAGGATGGACATAAGCTAAATATTTAAGGCTGGCATCAGCTATATGAAAATAAAGATCCTGACAAAAGTGTAATTTAAGGCGTCAGTGTATTCCAGGCGATATATTGCTTTACATATTTTGTCAGGCGAGGACTTTTATTTATTGAAAAAAAAAAAAAAAAAAAAGCGCAACCCAAAAAATCTTTTCGTGTCACAGTAATAAAAAATTTCAGCAACAACTACATTTGTTTTTAAGCTTATTAATTAACTTCTTAATAAGCTTAGTAATAATGGCCCGGTCAAATTAGCTCCAAATATAGGGGTACCCTAGCCTTAATTCACAACTAGCTGAAAATTTGCAGGCACGTAAGGGATAACACTCTAATGAAACCCTGAAAAGTCCCCATTGATCCCGTGTGTGCAAAATTTTTTATTCAAGGTCAAAGGTCGCAAAAGTGGGTTTTTTGGATTTTTTGGCCAAACGGTTAGTTTTACAATAAAAATAGCTCATACTAAAATTGTAGATCAGGTTATCTACTAAAATTGTCCTTATTTCTCTAAGATTTACCATTTCTGAGAAAAAGCCACTCGAAAGTTGCTAATACTATTTTTTAAAGTTTGTGCTGTATTCGCTTTTGCGACCTTTGACCTTGAATAAAAAAATTTGCACACACGGGATCAATGGGGACTTTTCAGGGTTTCATTAGAGTGGTATCCCTTACGTGCCCGCAAATTTTCAGCTAGTTGTGAATTAAGGCTAGGGTCAATGTCTATTTTGACCGGGCTATAATAGTTTTAATAATTCAGTTTTAAGTTTTAATAAGTTTTATGTTATGTTTTGATCGGTTACCGCCGAGAAGCTACAAAATTTGTTGTTCAATATTGCACATTAATTCATAGGTTCATTGCGCTCATTTTGGTGAAATAAAAATTGTATTCGGTCTGAGGTTAGTATTTGTCCTAATATCAACCTAATATAGACAAAACAAAGTCCCTATACTATAACCAATCTAATTTTAACTCGTTAGTGCGTACGCTATTACTTTATCCATTGAACCATGAATGTTACGGTTTGTGTAACTCGACCTCGTCACTTAAACTATATAAATAATGACCTTGACAATATACTTGAGGTAACTTATAACAAAATATGATGATTACTTTTATTAATATGATATTTTAAATTTCGCTCGCACCATTCAAAAAGTAATATAGGTAGCATGATATATTTTTAATTTTTAATTTTTCACATTATCATAATATGACAGTAAATCATCAAAATTGAATCTATTGAATCCTCGATTATGTACCAAATTACAAGATTTTTTTCCAGTAAAAATTTATAATTTTTTCTTATTTAATTGTGCAAGTTTCAACCAACGATGTCCTGATCTGCCATACAATACTGATTAGAATAGAATTCCAAATAAACAGTATTTTGTTTCAACAAGCAACTTTATAAAATATACATATAAGGGCCTCTTTCACAAACTACATGTAAAGTGTTGATTAGTTACTTTTAGAATTTTTTTATGTTATATTGAATTATGCACTCGGTTTACTGCATCATTCGATAGCCGATTTTTTTATCAATTTCTATTTAATGTTTGGGACTTTTACTGTACGAACAAAGGTATATCAGCTATCCCCGGTTACCGGTGACTTTAAATGACAGTTTGGCCTACTTGACGTTTGTGAAATAGGCGCTTAGTCACATAAATGATATGAAATACTCGGTCAATTCCAGTATTATCTGGTTTTTAACACTTGATTAAACCAATAAGTGACGGACGTAGTTTAAAATTTACATAACTTGCTTCATCAAATTTTTATTACGCTTGATTAGTAACATTAAAAGATGAATATTCATTTTAGAACGCTTAATAAAAAGTTTACATTGTAAAATAACTTTTAATAACAATCGGAAATTTGCATTATTTATAAACTAAAAAAACTATTTGACTGATTTAAAAAAAAAAACTTTAGAAAGCTACATTATCAATAAGTAACTTGGAGTTTGTTCTATTTTCAAAAAATGTAGATCCCTAATTCCCTACGAAAATTGCAAAATGGGTTACCTCGAGTTACCAACGTATTAAAAATTTGCATGTAAAAAACAAAAAACATGTATTCTGTGTATTTTGTGTATTTTGTGTAAAAGAAGACAAAGACTTGGTCGAGTCGTAATTGTTTAGCCTTAACCTAGCCTTAGTTTTCTGACTCAGGGGTACCGGGTTCATTTCGTGGCAGAACCAACTGTGGTAATAAACTTTTAGTTATGGCAACCACACACACACAGTGTGGCAATTTTTTATTACTGTTTATTCTAAACTCGTTTTATATTCTGTGAATATATTATTCTTATTCAAGTATTTTCCTCATTTCCTTAATTATTTTTTCCTTATTACCCTACCCTCATGCATTATAATTTATACTTGCTTCTTCCTACTCCATTTTATCCTTTAAAATAAGAACATTTCAACTAAAATATAAAATACTATAAAATTCAAACTTGAATTTAATGAAACAGTAATTCGTATGAAATTTTTAATAATTAATTGATTCTCAAAAACATAAAATAACATCCCATTTTTATTTTGTGTCAATTTACACAAGAACCAATATTACAGTAATTACTCGGATTATGCTTGTATGCATGCGTGTAATAAAAAACTCGTTTTTTAATCAATTTACACGCGGAACTGTAATAATTGTATATTATTTATACTATGTACAGTCGGCCGCATAAGTCGATTAACACATTCAAAAATGCAAAACAACTGAACAATCAACTTACTTACTTAATTACTTACTTACTGAAGCTTTTTAAGATCTTTTGTACGTGAAGTTTATTATGTTCTCTAGTCGTGACAACGACTTATGGGGCGTTGAGTGTTACGTTGTTTTGCACTTTTGAATGTGTTAATCGACTTATGCGGCCGACTGTACAATGTATAATTATGAATCTATAAATATTATAAAGTACGAAAGTCTTGTAGAAATGACTTCCATATTCGTATATTGAGCTGATATCTTCACTGGAAGATTGCAGCCTTAGCGAGCGTCATTCAGCCATTCTTGTTACATCGTGATAGGTATCGGGAGATCCGTAGACGAACGAAGTTACCGACATAACCCAGCGGCAGTGATATGTAAACAAGACAGGATGCGCCCTTACCATACTACTATTGACAAAAAAATGGTCCTCCAATTTGCACATCTAGTTACTAAAAATAATTTGTTTTCATTGCCATCTTAATACATATTTTTATTTCTTATTGGCGTATTCTGTTATTGTAGTGTTCTCATTGGTTGGTTGGACATATCACCGGTAAGTAGGCATTTTCGTATCTTTCTACGCACAAAATGAACACCCGTCATTGGTGCCAATTTCCGATTTTGACACCGGCGCGTCGGTGCTACGTACTAGGAGCGTTACCCTTGTCCTTACGAAGTAATATAGAAGTCATTGCCCAGCGGATTAGTAGTGGGTAGAGCACATAGTACGGAGACTCGATGGCTGCTGGGGCCGGAAGGTTCTCTCAGCGTAGGACGTCCACCAACAAGGCGGGCAGACGACCTGACAAGAACCGCGGGTCAACGGTGGATCCACCAGGCTGCTTCTGACCGGTCCATTTTGAAAATTATTGGCAGGCCTATGTACAGCAGTGGACGTCCAACGGCTAAGATATGATGATGAACTCCATATGTTGCACCGAAACAAAGCCAGGGTGCGTTAGACAAAAAACAAAAAATATATTCTAAAAACAAGTCAATAGCTTATTAAGAATTCTGCGAACACTACTACATCGCGACAGCAACTATCATAGTTAGTGGGCCTATTCAAAATAATAGAAAAAAAAACACCAATTGATTAAAATTCTAGTTTCGTATGTCAACATTGCCACTCGTAATAGACTATTGTGTACTTACTCGTATTGTAACTCGAATGAATTGGCAAAAATAAATTGACACATTTTTCTTTATTCGTATTACTTTAGTATTAACATACAGTAAAGTAACTATTTACTCTATGGTATTAATAAATGAGTCTTAAAAACCGATGTATATTTATTGCATTTTTATTCAAATAACGTAATTATATTGAACTCTAGATAAAATTATAAGCCTTAGCCCTTAGCTTCGAGAGCGTAAAAATTCAAAAATCTTATCACTTTCCCTACTATCTTAATTAAAAAATTCGAAATTATTCTTACAACTTAGCCACGAAAACGAGACACACATACACAGTTTCTTTTGCATTTTTTATAATAAGTAGGTTTTTTTTTTGAAACAATATCTGACACATATTTACACTAAAGTGTAATGTAAAATAACAATTGAATATTGTTGCGTTATACTACAAACTTACAGAGAAAATAAGTTATTTACATATTGTTTTAAGAAAGTGAACATGCATAATACGAGTTTTCACTAGCCAAAGTTTATGTTAAGTACACATGATGTCATACATTACATTATAGGTTTTTGTAAGAGCTTAAGGCACGTTACTTGTATATTATAGTGGTAAAGGACTTTTTCATGCTTAGCATATGCTTTTACACGTGCAATTAGCTGATTTGAAAAAGCTGATTGAACTTTTGAAATGGATACTGATGAGTCTCTAACGGTCTCTAATCTTTTTTAATATTAATACCAATACACACACAGTCTTCGCAACCATTGCATCCTTTGTAACTTTTTATTCCATTTTTTGTAAGGTCCATTATTTCAGATTGTCATTTACGAGTGAGTATCCTGTCTTATAAAGTGATTGTCCTTAGAAATATTTCCCAAAAAAAAGTTTAAACATATAAAATGTTTGCTTTGAACATTTTTATACTTTTTTTAATGTTAAGGTCGTTAGACAGGCTGACGGTCCACTTGAAGGTAGGTGGCTACCGTCGCCTATAACACAAGCAAAACCACAGTTACTGCAATTGTGCTTATTGTTGTTATTTAACGGTGATCTTCTGTAAGGGGGTGGTTACTGCCACTAGACGGGCTGCCCAAATGACTGCCAAACGCAGTATTCTCTGAATCGCCCTGCCAGTACTTGCTGTTTATTTCCAAAGATGCTTCTGCCGGGAATTGAACCCGGGACCCTTAGCAAGCACCTTATCTACTCTACCAAGAACTTAGAAACAAATAAATATTTATATAATCATGGACTCATAAATAGATGCCAAATATGAGAGACTGTTTAAAAAAACGCGAAATATTGTCGGAAAGTTGTTGACCTCAAACCATAATAGAGTGGTTCAGAGTTGTTTACCCTCGGCCATTGCTCAATGCTCACGTGAATATCGAATTGGCTGAGCATGGTAAATGGCAACACGTGCGTTTGCAAATAATCACATCAAATAAACAAAACAACTTTTAAATATTTCGGAGAGAAAATATTTAGTGTGAATTTTAGTATTGAATTTTTTGAATACCTCGTAAACATGGAAATCTTTATAATCTTAAGCAAATTATGTATGTGTTATAGGGAACACAAATAATATATACAAAACAAAAAAAAATGCAGATGTGATTGGTTCTGATAAAAAAGAGCCGGTTCTTATTAAGGACCTGCTGGGTAGTTTTTAGTTGTAAGATTATATTTTGGTCACCGCAATAAGCTATTGAGAAAAGAATGGCCCAACATTTACAACTTTCACATTATTTTATTTATATCATTTTTATCTCAAAAGATTCATCATGCAATCATGAGCACATATCGCATTAAAAACGTTCTTTCAATGTTATTACTCAAAGTTACATAAGAAATCGATTATATTACGAAAAGCAATTTAATGCATTATGCGTTTTTGTTGCAATTCCTTTTTTACGGATATCTTCTGTAGCAAGCATACATATACATATTATCTATATCTTAATATTCGATAACATTTATCAAATATTTGTTAATACTAATAGAGACTCCGCGCGCGTTTCTAAAATAGCGCCTACTTTTTTTGTTTGTAAACCGATTAGAATGAAACAAACACTAAATGTTGCGGAAAGCTTGCTACAGTACACCAGTAAAAACCGCATTCAAATTGGTTAAGCCGTTTCAGGACAGTCGCCTATGTCGCCGTGGCGGCGCCACCGTCGTCACAGTGATAAAAATGTCGGGCGTAACTACTCATATATTTTCTTAGGTGTTATGTTTTTCATTTTCCAACGCGGCAGAAGTCGCGGGCACCTGCTAGTATAATTATATATTTATTTCGACTCTCCACTAACAAACTACCTTATTTTGATTACCAATATAATATTTAATACTAAAGAAAATTTATTTATTTCTAATACAATTTCTAATAATATGCTTATTTAGACAAAACTTATATGATGTTAGGTTATGTAGTTGTATGAATGTTCAAAGGTTACAACAGTCTCTTGATATTTAGAACGTTAACCCCAACGCGGTCAAAATGTAACCTAATGCAAAGTTCCATATAGCTTAGCTGCAACAGATGTTGTCGTAAGAGAGTTATGGGCAAATGCAATTAACGTCGAGAAATCGACTCTCCACTAACAAACTACTTTCAATTTTGCTAAGGGAAACTTTACACGTGATCATGTTGCCTCTTCAAAGTAGCTGGGTAGCCAGTTACTGGTTCAAGTACAAATAACTTATAGTGACTGATATGCGCAACTTTAATAATGATGTTAAACCGTAGATTAATACATGTCTTGATAAACTTTTCATTATAAAATAAACCCTTACAGAGGAATTTTTAATTTTTCCACGATAAACAGAATATTATATGTTAATCCAGATAATAAACTATATGTGTGCCAAATTTCTTCCAAATCCGTACAGCTATTTTTGCATGTAAGGGCCTCTTTCACCATCTTTCAAGTAGGCTAACCGTCATTTAAAGTCACCGGTAACCGGGGATAATGGATACCTTTTTTTGTACGGTAAAAGTCCCAAACATTAAAAAGAATATAATAAAAAAAATCGCCTATCGAAAGATGCACTAAACCGAGTGCATAATTTAATAAAACATAAAATTATTTCTAAAAGTAACTAATCAACACTTTACTTGTAGTTGGTGAAAGAGGCCCTAAGAGTAACAAACGTCCACCTACATCCATCCTTACAAATTTTTGCATAATTATAATTATTATAATTATGTAGTAAGATGATCTTTATTTAAATTCCCTTCCAGTTACACGTATTGTTTCGCTTTCACATTATTTAACCGTGCAAATTATGTTTTATGAGCATTCTTTTGTAGTTTTGATACAAAACGAATGGAATAATACATCAGTATTGCGTTTTATTTTATTTCAGATAATTTTCTGTGACGCAACACATCGACATACGTTGTAGAGGCAATTTTTAATTTCGAAATGATACCGAGATGGAGACGGACGATATCCAAATGTAAGTTTTTTAAATTTTATCTCACAGTTTAACATTTAAAAAAAAGGTTTAATTCAATTTTTATGCGACAGCATGCAATCAGACTTCGCAACAGAAGGGTCGGTCGCTCAACACACGAATGTTGTCACACTCAATATGCGTAACCAAAAAGGATTTAGGTCGAAATAAGATTAAAGGGACAAGGGAATAAGGGATCGAGCTGTGATATCTCTCAACATTGTAACACTGAAATTGAATTAAAAAACTAAATCGCTAATAGAACTGTTTGGAACAACCCAAATGTGTCGCTAAGCGTAAAACTCGAGAACGGCTGGATCAAATAGGATATTTTTTTCTTTCAAATATTCGTTAAGTCTGAGGAAAGTTCTTATGAGGAGAAAAAAATTGGAAAAAAATGGCGATGCGAAGCCGGGGGCGAGTCGCTAGTATACAATAAAATTATTTACAATATATTACACAATTTGTTATATGATTGCGGTACATAACATAATATCTATTATATATAAAATTATTAAGTCTTAATGAATATCCTTACATATTATAAAACAAAGTCCACCGCCACGTTTGTCTGTCTGTCTGTCTGTTCGCGATAAACTCAATAACAACTGGATATAGTGGTTCTCGAGGAAGGTGTTAGTATATAATTTACAAAGTTACGAGGGCGAAGTCGCGGGCAGCAGCAGTTATGCATAAATATTTCAATACACAATTTGATTAATTTATTCACTGACAATGTGTATGCAAAATTTCATAATGATCGTTTTAGGCGTGAAAAGGTAACAGACAGAGTTACTTTCCCAAGTAAAGATAATATTAGTATGATGGCCTCTTTCACCAACTACAAGTAAAGTGTGGACTAGTTACTTTTAGATTTTTTTTTTTTATGTTTTATTGAATTATGCACTCGGTTTACTGCATCCTTCGATAGACGAATTATTTTTTATTATTTTCTTTCTTAATTATGTTCTTCGTATTAGTACAAACAAACCGGTGACTTTAAATGACAGTTAGCCTACTTGACAGATGGTGAAAGAGGCGCTTAGTATAGTGAAATATAGTAAGTATATACTTATACTCGTATACTTACTAATACGGAATAAAACTGCTGGTCTAGGCAAAGGTCTCTTTAGAACCTGAAGAGCTCTTCACTTTTCGACCCAAATATGAAATTGATAAATCAAGATGTCTACTTATGCCAAATTTTTTGTCTGCTCAGTGTTCCTAATTCCTCAGCGGTATGTCCTTGGAATCATGGGCTTGTTGGCTGTGTGCAACGCTTATACAATGCGAGTGTGTCTCAACCTCGCCGTCACGCAAATGGTCAACAACACTAAGTCAGCCGAGTCTCATTACGATCCCAATGCTTGTCCTGATGAAAGCGACATAATTGCCAATGGAACAGTCAGTACGAAACCGGTTAGTATTGTAATACAATACTTTATTCTGAGAATGTTTTACTAATGATGATACTGTGGAATTATTCCGCCAACCAATATACTAATAATAAATCTGTAAGGGTTAGTCATGGAGTAAGTTACTTTGTTTTCAGAGATGTCGTGTTTATAGGCTCTATACATGATACTGAAACAAAATTGACCATTTTTAGAATTTTTTTTCTGTATGTATGTATGTAAGTACATATGTATATATGTATGTATGTTCCTCTATAACTCTTAAACGAATTAACTGATTTTCATGAAACTTGGTAGATAAACACTTAGATATACGGGACACAGGATAGGCTACTTTTTCTTTTTCAACGCAGACGAAGTCGCGGGCGCCAGCTAATATAAAATAAATTTAAAAAAATATTAGACAAATTTAATGCAGTTTCTTTAAAGAAAAACTACATAACTTATTATTTTTAATTACTTTGTAAACATAAATGACATTTGAGATTGTTTCGAAAGAGAACTTTGTCATAACGTATTAAGTAGTGTCTACCTTCGAGAGATAATATATTATTATGTTTATAGCCTTGCTTCAGCGTCATTTTAAGCATTTTTGTCGTTTAATCATTTTCACTAGATTGATGTTAAAAACACTTGTTGTATGCTATCAATTAATCCGAGTATTTGCTTACACTTGGCCTGTTAGTAAAAGTGCGTTTCATTTTACGTTACACAAAGTAGATGAAATATCTACATAAAACATTACCTTACATATTTCCTATAGAAATACTAATTTACAAGAATATTTATCAAATTAGCCAGAGTAAATTTGCTAATATTCAAAACTAATATCTACGCAAAAACACTTCTACGTAATACACTTAATTCGAAGGAGAATATTCATCCGAAATATTTCTTATCTATTTAAAAATGCTCATTATACACTGTATAAAATATGGCAGATTTTTTTAATATCTTTTTGATGTAAAATTTAGGCTTGCAACAAATTTCATTTAATAGTAGGCGACTACCGTTGTCATTTAAATTGCCAAGACTAAGCACACCATTTGTATGGCCCTCAAAGTCCAGCTTGTGTTATGAGAGAACTTGGAAAAAATCATTTTAAAAGTTGGCTCTGCTGAGAATCAAACCCCTTACAATAAAGCCTAAAGAACTATTAATATTAGAATTAATTAATAATTCATTAAAATAAACACTACCGCATGTTTGACACACGCACAAATGTAGTGTTTGACTCTATGTAAATATATTGTATACTCTTGTTTATGGTCAAATTTCCACCACTGGGCGACCTCTAGTACAAGTAAATGCGTCGGCCCATAACAACCTGTGTGACATCTCCTATACATACTGCATCTACCTCCTTCCAGCCCTATCGGTTATGTGCGGAACCCAGAGTAAAAAAAATCTGTGAAGGTTCCAAACAAGTTCTAACATATCTTAAAAGGTTTTAGAGGTTTTATTGGAATGATGAATGATTAGTCTTAACGTTTATTGAGTACTGCTAGTCGTAACGTTAAAGTTATATATAGTGTGTTTGTTTACTTAGTACACATTAATAAGTAGATACCTGTCTATTGATTTTTCAGCACGCAATTTTCGACTGGTCTGAGTCTACTCAAGGGTTAATACTGAGCGGCTTTTACTACGGATATGCCATTACGCACGTCCCTGGCGGGTACTTAGCGGAGAGATATGGAGGAAAATGGACATTGGGCATTGGTCTATTAAGCACAGCTATCTTCACTTTATTGACACCTGTTGTGGTAAAAGCCGGAGGGGCTACGTGGCTCTTTATTTTAAGAGTATTACAAGGAATGGGCGAAGTAATAAAGTTTTTATATATTTTCATTTAATTTAATCTTAGTCCTTAGAAACTGTCATGATCGCCTTAGAATACATTTATAAGGTATTCTAGCCATCGGAAAAATAGTCTTCTTCTAAATTTTATTTGTTACTCTAGGGTCCAACAATGCCCGCGCTGATGATCGTATTAGCCCGATGGGTACCTCCTCACGAGCGGTCTAGACAAGGTGCACTTGTGTTTGGTGGCGCTCAAATCGGTAACATCTTTGGATCCTTCATGTCTGGTTTCCTTATGGCCGGTGACGGCGACTGGGCCAACGTGTTTTACTTCTTTGGCTGTTTTGGAATCCTCTGGTTCTTAGCATGGGTAAACTTTGTATTAATTTTCTTTGCTCTCGAACCTATTAGTTTATTATAATAGTATCAATATTTAATTATTTGTCGGGTTTATTGTCATTTTTACTTATTATAATTATGTATGTATATTGCGCTATTTTTTTTCAATAGCTAAATAACTAATACATAAATAATTAATACACTTGAGTTTTGTTTGTTAAGTCATATAAATTAATTTGCTTCATCATAATCATCACCATTGCCATCTTTATCATCATTATCGTAATCAAGCATCAAATGTTTGTTGTTGGACTAGACTTCCGATGTAGACTGCCGAAGTTCATAACTGTATCCTGTTGCACAATGTTATCAATAAAAAAGATCATTTTTTAATAAGGTCGAGTTTCGACCAGTTGGTGAACAAAGCTTACTAATATTATAAATGTGAATGTGAGTTTGTTTGTTTGTTACGCTTTCACGCAAAAACTACTGAACCGATCACAATGAAATTTTGCATACACGTTGTCTGGGACACCAGAAAGGAGATAGGGTACCTTTCACCCAGAACGCGGACGAAGTCGCGGGCATCAGCTAGTTAGTCTATCTATATGTGTATGTGGACATTTAATTTTCTGTATATTTTTCTAAATGGTTTGTGAACCGATTTAATTTTTTTAGTAGCTGTTGACGAGATTTAGAGTTATCAATTAAAATACAATTTAAACAGTATTTTTTTTATCTTCTAAATGTTTAGAGTTAATTACTCTGTTAACTCTGTTTAAGAGTAACTATAATAGAATTCTATTTTTAACGAAATGGAGGTGAAACCAAGTAAACGCAGATGAAGTCAAACTTTAAAAAGTTCGTTTCCATGTCATCTCGTCAAATGAAATCTCATTGAATCAAATGGATTGGGCCAGTCACTATGCCTATTTTAGCTAGTTAACAATGAATAAAGCTCGCCTACATATTTATTTATGTTTCTTTTTATTTTTAGAGTATTCTCTGCTTTAGTACACCGAATACACATCCTTACATATCCGAAGAGGAGCTAAAATATTTAAATGAAACAGTAACCAGCGCGGAGACGAAGAATGTAAGAGATCCAGTTCCTTGGAAGGCTATTGTTCGATCGGTTCCAGTTTGGGCTCTAGTATTTGCTGCTGTGAGTAAATTTTATTTTCACATAAATTTTATCTAAAATAGTCTCTTCAGTTTAAAATACCGAAAGTAATCCCTTTTGAGACATTTTGAAAGGGACCTTTCAAAGGAGAATCCTCACAATTCATGTAGTCGTGATTTGTCTTTTTTGTTGTTTTACGTTATTCGAAAGAAGTCTCGTTTTTAGAAGTCAGACCTCAAATAGTCAAATATTAAAAGAAGAAAAATGTCATATTTATATTAAGTTTTACTTTATAAATATTTATGTAAATGCCGCCAGGTAATGGTAATGGTAATGGTAGTCCATGGTAATGGTAACAGTAACCTATTAACAAAAGCAATGTCACAAGACTTTCAAATCTGCTACAGACTTTGATGTGATTAAGGATTAATTAAGAGTGGGTATAAAGCAAACAAAATTTGTAATTTCACCCGCGTGGCCCCTTGGACATGACAGTGACACAAAATACGTAGAACTACGCACAACATGCGACGGAAGATAGCGCATCTCGCTCAATAAAAATGTCATAAGTGCCAAAAGTATTAAATATTAATTATTCGTAAACTACAATGTCAAATGAAAAATTGTTACATACAGCCTTAGATAATATGTGAAGTGAAATTACTGATACACTTTTAGCTTTGTAATGTGTGTCATTTTGAAAATAAAACTAAAATCGATGGAAATGAGAGCTCATTTGGTGATTTTTTTCTATCGAGAAAATTTCATTATTTATGTTTTCTGTTACAGTCGTCACTTTCATTTATAATGTATTTATCTATTTAAAAAAAAAATAATTAAATCAAACTTTGTTTACTTAGATAAAATTCAAATCTAGGATTGGCTATTTCTCTTTATACCCGCTCTTAAGAGAACATCAAGCATAGGAGAAATCGACTTAGGGCCGGCGCAATATACTGTGGTGGTCTATTGTAAGGGTTTTAGCCTTTAATAATAATATTATTTCAATTTTATTCAGAACTTTAAAATTTCAGAAATTTTATTCAGATTATAGTTTATGTACCTATTAGTGAAACGAGACTTCGCTATACCATCAACCCATGAAAATAAAAAAAATCGTAGGAGTTTTATAAAGCTTTATTTATAGTAATTACAGAGAGTATTCACTGAATTTTTAATTTGCAGGTTGGTCATGATTGGGGCTATTACACAATGGTGACAGATTTACCCAAATATATGACAGATGTACTTAAGTTCAATATAGCTACAACTGGGACACTCACTTCGATACCGTATCTCGCCATGTGGATCAGTTCCTTCATCTTTGGTTGGGTGTGTGATGTTTGCGTTAAAAGAAAATGGCATTCGATAAAAACTGGAAGAATTATTCACACAACCATAGGTACTGCATATTGCATATTTTATTACATTAGCTAACAGCAGTTGTTACATTTTTACCCTAACACGTTGTCAGGGATACAGAAAAGGCCAAAGGATACATACTCGTACGTTTAATCCAGAAAAAAAAAAACAATATCTCTACTAATATGGAAAATTGACAATTTGACAGAGAGTGCGGTCACTGTAAGCTCATGGTAAAGGTACTTTAATTTCGCTACATAGAAAAATAACTAAAACTATCATAATATAAAAACAAAACACCAACGCCTGGAAAAATTAAAACAGCGAATATTTTGTCATGCGTTATATTTTTCTTTTTCAACGCGCACGAAGTCGCGGGCAAAAGCTAGTGAGACAATAGTGATAGTGTAACTAATAGAGTTAGGGCCACTTTCATCAACTACAAGTAAGGTGTTGATTAGTTACTTTTAAGAATTACTTTCTGTTTTATTGAATTATGCACTCGGTTTACTGAATCATTCGATAGGCGATTTTTTAAATTATTTTCTTTTTAATGTTTGAGACTTTTACTGTACAAACAAAGGTACATCAGCTCCATTATTCCCGGTTACCGGTGACTTTAAATGACAGATAGCCTACTTGACAGTTGGTGAAAGAGGCGCTTACAATAACAATTTATACTTTTCGGACTAATGCTATAACGCTAAAATAGAAAAGATTTACGTTTTCTCAGTATATGTACTCGTACATTAAGATTTCATTGGACGTAATTTCTTTACAGCTGCCACTGGTCCAGCAATATGCATTATATTGGCTTCGTATGCGGGCTGTGATCGTTTCGCCGCTGTTGGTTATTTTATCGCTTCCATGGCTCTTATGGGTGGTTTTTACAGCGGAATGAAGGTTGGTTGGTATATTGGATATATATTATATGTTCGCAATATAATATAAAACTCCCAATAATCTTAAAACTTTCATGGTTTAATGCGACACAAGGAATTGATTTAATGCCAGCAAACGACAACAGATTTCTTTTATAAATAAATAGGTACCTATTGATTAGAAAAAAATTATTAAAAAGAAAAATAGAATAAAACATTGCTGGATTTTGATAATTCTCTTGGCTATGTCGACACGACCTTGTTCTTTGCCGAATTTCAGAACCAAAGAAACTTTAATCATAACTCGCTCAATAGCTCGCTGAGTCCACGTTTCGTCACCATACGTCATCACTGGCACTGCACTGATTATATAATTCAGTCTACAGACATTTGCGGCAGTATTGGCAAGAACAGATGACGCAGCTTCCTGAATGCAGTCCACACTAGCCGGATTCTTCTGTTAACCGCCTTGTCTAGGATTTTCCTGCCTAACTGGATCATTTAGTTGCCTTAAGGAGATTAGCTTTTATATAACTATAAGATACACTTCACTCCCAAGAAGTTAAAGGCGCAGCAAGATCCTAGCGTCTATAACATTCTTAGCGAAGTTTTTTTGTATTTATTAATATCTAATAGGTTTGTTCTTGGCAAGAATCTAGCCGTGCAGGAAAGACAATTTCAGACATCTACCTATTCATAAGACATAGGACTTCCGTGATAAATTGCAATCATCAATTTTCTTTATTAATGTTTCAGGTGAACGCCTTAGATTTAGCACCGAACTATGCTGGATCTTTAACAGCCATGATAAATGGTACATCTACATTGTCAGGGATCATAACACCATATTTAATAGGACTATTGACACCCGATGTAAGTAATTATCATATAATACAAAATATTTAATTTTTACGTTAGTGTAAGCATATCACACTTAAGCAAGCTTTACCTTATCTATAGTAATTTAAGTTTTTAAAAGCTCAATTTAGATTCTCTATGCGCTTAATTTAGATTTTTCTTTTTTATTTTGTCCAACCACTTCTATCATTCGAGCTTAATTTTTTAAAGCTTAATTGTGCTATGTATTTTATATTTTACTGATGACAAAAAGAATAGTATCCTGAGTTTCTTTCGGGGTTTCTTCTCAGGATCGTCATCTTGGCTTTTTTCCGAAACCCTGGTAAATTTAAATTTATAATGACGATCAGAAGTGTTTCTTGTATAAACCTAATTGATAAATAAATATTTTGATTTTGATTTTTTGATTTTGAAAGATTTTAAAATTTTAAGAGTTGTGTTTGTGTCTCTATATAAGTGAATGTGTATTAGATATAATAGAACTTCAATTAACTTCTTATTGATAATATTAGTCGCACATGAAACAATTTTAAAATTAAAAAACTAGGTACCTACTTAGATGTACAATGAATTACTAAAAAAGGAATAATTAAAGGTCAAACAAGCCAAGGCCTTATTTTGTGCACTCCCTATTGTGTACCACAAAGGCCCTTTCAAAATACGATATCTACTCACAAATTGTGAGACTTTTAAGTGACTTTCCAAAGTTCTATGAAACTTTGTTTGGGATATAAGGCTCATTGATTTAGCCCTCTTTACAAAGTGGAAGAGACACTGTCGACATTATGGACTATACTAGCTGGCGCCCGCGACTTCGTTCGCGTTGAAAAAAAAGTAGCCTATCCTGTGTCCTGTACGTCTAAATGTTTATCTACCAAGTTTCATGAAAATCGGTTAATTCGTTTAAGAATTATGGAGGAACATACATACATACATACATACAGAAAAAAATTCTAAAAATGGTCAATTTAGTTTCAGTATCATGTATAGAGCCTATAAACACGATATCTCTAAAAACAAAGTAACTTATTCCATAACCAACTCTTACAGATTTATTATTAGTATTGATAAAAGTATCTCATTCTGAGGTTTTAATATTGTATAGTTGAATTATTTTAATTATTTTAGACATAAAATAAAGAAAATCAATGAAGTCAATCTATGTGCACTTTTTATGTTATGGTCGGCGCACAGACTAACGGTCCATTTGATGATACAGTACCTGTGACGTTGCTTGTTTTAGAGGCGACGGTATATAGTCACCTACTATAAAGTTGATCGTCAGCCTGTCTGTCGAACTTAACATTATAATAAAAAAAAGTATACAGTAAAATGTTTCTACTTTGCTCCTATAGGGTTAATTATGCGCCAATTCTTTTAAATGTTTTATCGCTTAATATGTCCAAATCGGTGCAACTTCATTACGTTGATTTAACTTTAAAAATATGTTAGATAACATATTATTCTTTAAATTAATACATCCCCTTATTCATAATTCCCTTTTTTGGAGCAAATATTGGAGCAAAGTAGAACCATTTTGCGGTATTTAGGTATACAAATATATATTTAGGTACTAGCTGATACAATGTTGTTGTACAAATAGTGGTATTGTAAAAACAAGGCATAATCGAAAAATATGTTTTGTTTTCTCTTTCTCCAGTTTAAGATTTAAAGAGGCATAGGTACATCTATACAAATATAGACAAGCTTTCTTTTATTTCCTTATTTCTTTTATTTTCAGTCGACCTTGGTGCAATGGAGGACAGCTTTTTGGGTGTGTTTCGCTGTACTTGTTGGGACGAACGTTGTGTACATTATATGGGCAGATGGCAAGCAACAGTGGTGGGACGATGTAAGACAGTATGGGTACCCGGAAAACTGGAAACACGGCCAACTTCGAATGGCCAGTGACGACAAGGAAAAGAACAAAAAAATTGAGGCGGAAAGTGTTGCCTCTTGATTGTCTTTGTTCCTAGTCTTTTATAGCGCAGAGTTTAAAAAATAAAATCTGTGAATCGTGAAAAATATTTAACATTGCAGGGCAATGTTGATTTTTTGTTCCATGGACGATATGTATTGTATAACTTTAGTGTGCCATGTGATTTTAAATATTTATAATGTAATTTACGTACTTATAGCTGTTCCCAATAGCTTCGCTTGCGCCATCGGTTGAATAAGTTTAAAACTAAAGTTTTAAACATTTATGATAAGAGAGCTAAACAATAATATTAGTTTTCTGAATTGCCTCTCAATGTTTTACGTCAAAATCTTCGTTTTTTAAGTTTAAGCTTTGTTAATTGTAACTGCCGTTGGTTTATTTTTGTATTAAAGTTTTCAATTAACTAATTTATCAACGAGTATACAATTACAATAAAACAACGCGAAATTATTTCTTAAGAATAAGTCCAACGAAATCTTTACCGCTTGAATTATAGGTAAGTACTTACATAACCTAAATATCACGGTAAGAAGCAGCGCCATCTACTGGACTCAATTGTGAGTTAAGCCTTTCGGAAACCAGCCACCACCACAAAAGCAAACTTCATTAAAATCCGTCCAGCATTTTTGAGTTCTGTGCAGTTCTTCTGTATGTAAGGTACACATACGTACAGAATAACTTTTATACCGTTGTATATCAGCTGAAATATGAACAGAAGAAATATGTGTTATAACCTTTTTTCAATGTTGAGTGCATGATTATGTTTCTAATTATTACTATATTCAATCACATTAAATAATGAGTTCCTTGTACTAGCTGATGGAAGGCAAAGTTTTTGTGCTGTGTTTCTACTTCTCGAATAAGTTCTTTTGTCGATTGTGTATAATTTTATTGATTATATTAATGATATTATATTTACTTCTTCTAACTTCTTTTGGAATAAAGAAATTAAAAATATATTAAGGTTGTACAAAAATCGCTGATGTGATATAATTATTATAGTGTAGATAAGTACAATATATTAACTAAAATAAAACAGTTTATGAAATGTTATTAAATAAAACGATCCGATAAAGCAATATACTAAAACTACTTCGTTTTATTTCGTTCTGTAATTTGGTCTCTCTGAATGTATTTTAATGTTATAATATATTTTTCGATGCTAGATGGCTTCAACCGAGTTTTCCAAAGGTAGGGAGGGCCTTAAGATGAATATGGACAAAAAGAAAGTTATATCATGTCTAATGTCCATACCTACTTGGGACAAACAGTCTAATTAGGTAGAGCCAACTTCGAGAAGCAGATCAATAGTCAAATCCAGCTTTCGGGAAGCTCCGTGACATATTGTCCAAAATTCCTCAATCCTTTAAAACAAAAGTTATCGACCAGTGTGCTGCGCTGTAACGTGGTCTCTATAACTAATGCGCCTCTTAAGAAAGCTCAACGTCGCTCAACGAGCTATGGAAATGGTTATGCTATGTAGGCGAACGAAAGTTACCGACAGAACGGCGGATTATTTAGTAAGTTGAAGTGGCACTGCAGTGCATGATAATTCAAATTTGATCAAATTTTCCTTCTAGATTTTTCTTAATTCTGAAGTTGTTAATAGTATCTATAACTACACAAGTTTAGTTTTAGTTTTCTTGTCTTTTTGTCTATTATTAACGCCTGATAAAGGCATATTTTGAGCGCCTTGTGTAACTATTATAGCAATGCTCAGGAGTTGACAATATTGCATTGGCTTCTTTAAAATACAATAAATTCGACCCAATTT
Organism: Synanthedon formicaeformis; assembly: GCA_945859745.1. Taxonomy (NCBI): domain Eukaryota; kingdom Metazoa; phylum Arthropoda; class Insecta; order Lepidoptera; family Sesiidae; genus Synanthedon; species Synanthedon formicaeformis. The sequence goes on from OX243964.1 coordinate 3,489,302, forward strand.
CATTCATTTTATTTCATTCATATCTATATATATACCAATATATAAACCTGAAGGGTTTGTTTGTTTGTTTGGTTGTACGCGCTTTCTTTATATGTTGGATACTCCATTTATCGAGGAAGGCTATAGGCTATAGAGAACGCGGACGAAGTCGCGAGCACCAGCTAGTTAATTGTAATAATAAAATTTTAATATATACTTGAATAATATTTGAAGTAAATTTAAATATCTCAGTGATATCCTAATACGTAAAGCAATGTTGTTATTTGCAGATTATTATCAACACTCAACTTGCCTACTTTCGATTTTAGATTTTTGTCTAAGTATCTGATTAGAACCGATTCTAAACTAAGGTGCCATTGGAACAAAACTATTGCCTATAGTAATTTTGGGTTGTGTTATTCGGTTAAATTTATATGAAACACACAAAAAATATATAAACTTCAAAGTAAGAGTTTAAATTTACATAGATCACTATTTCTATAAGTGTGTTAGTAAAATATTAGTAGGTATACAGGAACTATAGTTGATTTATAATCAATTATATTGAAACAAACAAATGCCTTAAAAACTTATGTTAACAACGTATAACAAAAGCTATATTAAAAACTTGACTCTTGACAGAGTGAAGCCGACAAAGGATACAGAAAAAAATTCTAAAAATCGCCAATTTAATTTCAGTGTCATGTATAGAGCCTATAAACACGATATCTCTGAAAATAAAATAACTTAAGTACTCCATGACCAAACCTTACAGATTTATTATCAGTATTGATGCTGATTATATTAACCCCAGCCTTTCTATTGAGCCCAAACCCGCTTTATCTGCTGTAAGTTGGTGAGAAGTGGATTTCCCTTGGAGTTGGAGTCTACTTGATTCTGTAGCATCAGATCAAAGTTACCATGTCATGGAAATATCACCGAAGTAACAATATATCAAATTTCACTTCGATCGAACTTGTGGAAGGTAGCGAAATCCCTGATGAGGATGATCTTTAAAGCCTAAACATATCATCACAAACCAAAATCCCGGTCTAATCCGTTTGGGAGCTACAATTCTATAGATAGATACTCCTATACACCTATACATACATACACACAAACACATAGACAAACACGTCAAACAACACCTCGTTTTTCGTCGGGCGTAGGGTGTAAAAAATAATTGAAGATGTCACATTAATTATCTAAACGATACGCAACAATTAGCTCAGTGACCAAATTAACATTTTAATTGTGGTTGTTAAAAAAACAGCGGATACACTACAATGATCGTGGTCAGCATTAATTAGTTCCTGTGAATAAATGAAGTAACAAAATTTCTGTCCTATGACATCATTATCATAAAAGCTTATCTAATGTACTTGGTATTCTTAATAGCAGAATAGAATCTGCTTTGCTACAATAGTAGATACTGAAATTGTACTAATTAAATACCTAATGTGTTTACCACTCATTGTATGTGTTCGCTATTATTTTTGTACAGAGGGTGGCCACATTATTAGGGACAGAGCTACTGAGATTTTTTAATTTATTATCTAATTGGATTTCTCTAACAAATGATTGGTTGTAGGTCTCATGTATTTTTTATTTGTATCTCAATTTTATTGGGATCATAAAAACAACAAAAATTTATATTCTTCATATTATGACTGATATTAATATCTAAAAATTAATAAAACAAGTTTCAATATTTAGTGATGCCTCCCTTTGCCGAAATAAGAGCTTCTATTCGTCGGGGCATGCTCTCAATACATGTTTTTGCATTTTCTTGGAGTGTAGAGTTATGAATTCCCTGGCCAAGTCAAAAAAATTTTTCATCCAAGAGTTCAGTACACTTCTGTCTTTGTGACACGGTGCAGAGTCATGCATAAAAATGTAGTTGTCATTACCAGGGAATCATTCATTGATTATACGAATATGAGCACTGTCCCTAATAATTTGGCCACCGATGGTATATTTATTTTTTATGTAGAAGGTAATCTTCGAAACTACTCATCCGATTTAAGAAATTCTTTCACCAATTTTAGTTAGAATAGAACGGACATGCTAAGGCGAAGTGCAAACGTGTAATGTCAGGCGTTATAAACAAAGAAAAAACAACAAAATAAACGAATTGAGAACCTTCTCCTTTTTTGAAGTCTGTTGAAAATTAAGCGGCGAAGCGTATCGCTAGTCTTTGCATAATTATTATAAAACAAAGTCCTCCGCCGCATCTGTCTGTCACCGCATTTTCATGCTGTTTTTATCAATGGATAGAGTGGTTTTAGCAAAGTCGCGGGCAGCAGCTAGTTTAAAGTAAAACATTTTCAGACTTGAATATGTCGCTACTGTACAGTTTGTGATACTGTGTGCTCACTCAGCCTTATTGTACCGGAGTGTATTGTGTAATTATTTATACTAGACGATAATGTTTTTGCCCTTGGATCTATAATGACCAGTTGTTGAGTATCCGATCTGGGTTATATGGAAACTTTACAATTGGCTCGACCTAATTTTCTACTATACATAATTTTAATTCTGTGACTGAAATCTTATAAATAGATTAATGTTATCTTGCGATACGCGACAATATCACCTTACAAACGTTTTTGAATTTTTTATACTGGCGACTCGCCAAGGTTAGTATCGTTGTCTAAATGACAATTTTCTAAATGACTTATATCAATAGACTATTGATTATGGTGTAAGTAAATCAAGTGGACCGTCAGCCTGTATGACTATTACTTATTTTACAAATCAACTTTCTTTGAAAGCACAGTAGGTATTAAATGAGAAATGTGTACCTACTTACTTGGCTGGTATTAACTAGATATGAAAAGTTAATATACAACCAATTTAAATATAACTGGCTGGTGCCCGTGACTTCGTCGGCGTTGAAAAATAAAAGTTATAACGCCTGACAAAATATATAAGGACATAATATATTGATTGACGCCTGACATTATTCTTCGCTCGCGTGAAATATTAAGCCTAAGTATGTCCATCCTGAAATTCTATTCTAACTATTGGTAAAAGAATTTTTAAATCGGATGAATAGTTTTGAAGATAACCTCCTACATACAAACTTTACCTCTTTACAATATTAGTATTTAATTTGCAAGTTAGATTTTGATTACTAATTATCCACCATTTCTTTCCTTGTAAGTATGAATTATTACATTTCGCATTTTTATTCAAAATTCAAATTCAAATTCATTTATTTACAGGCAACTAGACCCATATTTTTTTACATTTTTTTAATTTTTTTATATCTAATTATAATCTATACAGTATTATATATATTATCTATAACTAACAGTAATAAGATATAGTACAACATGAAGAAAAGAAGAGAAAATAATAATAGAAAATAATGTTAATAAGAATAAGAAAGTGCCTAAAAACTAAAAAAAAAACTTACATTTTTACTTTACATTTTCTAATCATTTGAAGTTTTTTACATAGGTGCGAAAGAATTCTTAACAGTTTTTCTTATCGCATTCTAAATATAGGTGCAATGACTGATGGGTTAGATGGCATAATATAACCCAGATCATAAACTTCACAATGACCGTCACACATTCATGTAAGTAGGTACAACGGTTATCTATTTCACAGCAGTATCAGACACAGATAACTAATTTGATGTATTAATTATCTGTATGAGGAGGTATGGCTTATATTATATTCCTCCCTGTTACCAACCTTAGATAGGCAAGACTTTTTTATGGTAGGTTGCTAGTTGCTACCGAAGCCACGCTCGTCGCTCACGTCCCTTCGCAAGTGCGTTGGCAGTGACCTGTTAGGATAAAAGATAAATAGAGAGGGGATAAGAAAATGAAAACTTGCATATGCAACTCTCACTCACAAAAATACAACAGGACACTAGCTGTAATTTCACTGTGGTGTTTCTTTTATGTAAAGGTCGATAGACAGGCTGACGGTCAGCTTGACTGTAGCTTGACCTATAACACAAGCAATGCAACAGCTGTTGCAAATGCGTTATGATTGCCGACTATACTATACATATTATTTATTACATATTGTAATATTAATATTAATATGTATGATAATGAAGTTTTTTTTGTTACGTATTTAGTTTAAAGATAGAACAGGTAAAGTTCAATGAATTTCAAGATCAAGGAAGGAAAGTTTTATTTTTTGTGTTATAACAAAAAACATTTTACGAATACAAATATTTTTTATTTGTATTTATTTTGCATAAAGTTAACACCTCAATTATTATTGCTTGTCCTTCAAATGATTTATGATGACCATAATGTATAACCACTTACCTGTCACGTGATGTAACCGTATACTTTTAATATTGAGGCCTAATGGATAGTAATTATAGGATCATTTATATTGAATATTTATATAGAAGAACTAGCTGGCGCCCGCGACTTCGTCCGCGTTGAAAAAGAAAAAAGTAGCCTATCCTGGGCCCTGTACGTCTAAATTTTTATCTAAAGTTTCATGAAAATCAGTTAATTCGTTAAAGTTATGGAGGAACATACAATACCTACACTTACAGATTTATTACTAGTATTGATTGATTGATGATTGTAATGACAAAAGTTTTTTTGTCTTTTTGTTTTTTTGTAACTTTTTACTTTTAGACCAATTTTCCTATCCCTTCTCAATTCCTTATCACTTGCACTTGCAGCCCACTTGCAGCACCTGTGGCGTTGCTTGTGTTTTAGGCGACGGTTGCCACCTACCATCAAGTGATCGTCAGCCTGTCTGTCGACGTTAACATAAGAAAAGATGAATTACGCAGGTGGATCTCTAGTTACTTTATTGTTATTACATACTTAAATTAATAATAATAAAGCAAAAGCATATTATATTTCAATTATTCAAGAAGTTTTTGTACTAATAAACTACTTTGTATTTAGAGTTAGCTGTTTATTATAATAATAGACCATGTGTAGCCGAGACCATTTTTTGTTTCAATTCAAGGCCACCGTTTCGGCTTTTAAGGATGTATTCTTTTTTCATTGACCAAAAAGGTAAACAAACAATTCACGATATAGAACTAAACAAACAATACGAACAAATTCTAAATGAGTTGATCACTGAGTCAACTCTCTTTGATAATGCCTAATGTACAAATCCCATCTTTAAAACAGTCCAGTGACCATGGCGACGCTATATTTGTTTACGTTTTTGATCAATAGAAAAAGAACAGATCATATATGAGTTGGTTATGCAAATGAACATTAAAACTTGAAACAACGCTAATAAAATAAAGTTTTTATGCTGACAAGTTAACCTAGACAGTTTTTGTAAGGCTGGTTTTACAGTGACGCTTACCGTCCGTGCGGGCGGTAAGCGCGGCCCGTAAGCGCGCGGATGACCCGCTCGATGAGTTTAGAGTCGTGCGGTTTGCTGTTGGTTAAACTATGTAACGATCTAAGAGATGCAAAGCTCGTGGCTCGCGACGCTTACCAACTGCGCTAGCGAAAGCGTCACTGTAAAACCAGCCTTAGTAGGCAGAATTTGCGTTTGCAATGCACAGTGGACTGCAACGCAGAATCGCAACTCAACAACGGGTGGACCAATTCGACTAATTTTTTTTTCAAATATACGTTGAAGTCTTAGTGTATTAGATACTTTATACTAATATTGTAAAGAAGAAAGATTTGTTTGTTTGTTTATTTGCATTGAATAGGGTCCGAAACTACTAGACCGATTTGAAAAATTCTTTCACTGTTAGGAATCTATATTATCAGCTAGTGACAGGCTATATTTTATAAAGTTTCGCGGTAAAGTATTTTACGGTAAAGTTTATAAAGTATTTAAGAATATAGTATACAATATACTTATACTTTACGTAGTTAGACGCTTTATGTGTCAGTGGAAAAAAATGTCGCAAATAGGTACGTCTTTATATTTTAGTTATATATTGATAACAGCATCATTAAGAGTTCTTTTAGAACCTCTATAAAACATTTTTGTGAGTATTGTTTTGCGTATAACATTACTTATCTATTTTTTTATTTGTTAATTAAGTTTTTTTTAATACCAAGAACTTGTAATAAGTACTTTAAATTGACCTACAAGAAGTGTTGATAGTATTTTTTTACGTCATGATCACTGGAAAAATAAAGATAAAAATATTTTAGAATGCTTTATGATTATTTTTACTTTCCAACTCGTGCAGCTTACCAATTCCATACTACGTAGTTCCATGATTACTCAATAGTTATTGGTGGTAGTAATACATAAATAACCTGACTGACATTATAATTAGTTTGGGTGAATTATTGAATTAACTTATTGAAGTAGCGAAAATAATAAAACATACGCCAGCAATTCCAATATTTTAGAAAAACCTTTAATCTATGGATGGTAGCTATTGACAACAACATTTTAAAAGAACATCATTGCTAGGATGGTTTCATGGTAAAAGATTTTTGGCTGCTAAGCAGTAATTACAAGAACTCGTGAAAATTTCACGAAAATTGCACATTTTAGAAATTTTATAATTATACAAGATATGAAATTCAGTTTTTAGTTTCCATTCAAACCTTCATATTATATCTCAGAAATGTCATGTTTTTTTTTTATATGTTTTGGTACGACCAATAACTAATAACTAATCATGGAATTACGTATAGTATAGAATTGGTAACTGCTCGAGTTGGAAAGTGAGTTCTAATCTTAAATTTACTGAGAATAAAACATATATGTTTTTTTTAATAAACAAACATAAGATATAAAGATAATGTAAACACGAGAGACATATAAATAAACATAGGCTTAATTTGTAGAAATGTTTATGTTTGAAATACAATTCTCGACGAGATGATACTGTCTAAGTTGTTATTGTTAATAATTTTCCGTTCGAATTAAAAACAACAGAGTATATTTTAAAGTGATAGGATTAGTACCTATATAGTTAAAAACTGGGAAGCCCGATTGTCGGGATTAACTGCACCCTTATATTAAAGACTAGCTGGCGCCCGCGACTTCGCCCGCGTTGAAAAAGAAAAAGTAGCCTATCTTGTGTCCCGTACGTCTAAATGTTTATCTACCAAGTTTCATGAAAATCAGTTGATTCGTTTAAGAGTTATCGAGGAACATACATACATACATACATACATACATATAGAAAAAAATTCTAAAAATCGTCAATTTAGTTTTAGTATCATGTACTCCTATAGAGCCTATAAACACGATATCTCTGAAAACAAAGTAACTTACTCCATGACCAACCCTTACAGATTTATTATTAGTATTGACTAGCCGCTGACTTGGTCTACGTAACTTTTTTTAATAAAATATGCTACTCGCTGACAATGACATGCTGACAATGACAATGACTTCAATGGATGAAAAAATTTAATATTGTTTTAATAATAAAACAATAATAAAAAATAATATTGTCTGTCTGTCTTAGTATATTTTAAACACTTCAGTTGTAAGAGAGATAAATGTCTCTTTCAATCACGTTGTGTCAATGGTCGTTGTTATTTCGCTAGACTTTAAAAACTATGATCATTTTCAAAATATAAATTTAACTAAATAACAATATTTGAGATCCATAGACTTCCATAGAAGTAATGACACATGAAAAATGTATAAAAAAAAAATTGTATATAGAGCAATAGACAGCATGGGATTACGTAAAGAGATAAATTCATTCCTCTATAAAGGGTCTCCCTTTACATAAGACCCCTAGATTTTCTTAACTATGCTTTATGAAGATCTGTGCAGACGTTTGAAAATCATCAGCCCATTTCCTAATTGACGAATGATTTCACTAACTTCCACAGATTCGATTGAATTTGGTATACTGTTACTTCGGTGATATACTGCACTTCCACACGGTAACATTGATCTGATGTAGCATCAAGTAGTCTTCGACACATCCTTGTTGCTTGTTAAAAACAGCATGTTTGCTTGTTTAAAACTGGGCCCTGATTCTGTAACGCCATTTCGCGATTCCTTACTTCAAGGAATCGCGAAATGGAGTCAATTCCTTAAATTGTTTCGACATCTGGGCCCTGATTCTGTAACAATTAAGCTCTGTAATTAAATTCTTATTCTGTAACTAAGCAGGGCCCTGATTCTGTAACACCATTTCGCGATTCCATACTTCAAGGAATCGCGAAGTGGCGTTACAGAACCCTGGCCATATTAGATGTTTAGGTACGGTGTACCACATATTTTTTCTACGTCATGAACAACGCGAACATTGAACAAGTTCGAGACGTCTGACATGACCATGACATACCGTACGACAATACGAGCCATGTGCTCAAGCGCACCACGCGTGTTCATTAAATCCATAGGGAAAAAAAATGTAGTAGGTATTGATAAATGCCGATAATTTTTCTGTCTGGTGTTTTACTTGACGTAGTAAATGAACCGCGCGCGCCACATACAAGTCCGTGTCATTGAGTAGAGTGCCCGTCACCAGTGCTGTGTTGACTGTTGATTTTTTGTTTATTAAACATTTTTTTTATAATGTGCCAGTGCGTTGTGTGAATTAACTTGTGAATATTTTTGTGTTTAGGTAAAAATTTTATTTTTAATTTTAAACTAGTTTATTTAACAAAAAAAATATTGTTAGCGTTTTACCGGTTTTGAAGCAAGTTTAGACGTTTAGACATATCAAGTATGATTCGATCGCTTGATATTTAAAAAGTTTTGAATATTTATTAAATAGTTTAGAAACATAAAATAAGTTAAAAAAAACTTTGTTTAAGCATATTAAAACATAACTTTTTAATTTTTAATATACGAATATACGCGTGAATATAAATATACCTTTTTACTGATTGGTTCTAGAATTTATTAATGCAAATAAGTACTTTACGATAAAATGTGCGGACTGATAAAATAGAGAGTTGATATATTTTTACTGTCGGTTAATAAATGATAATATTGTAATAAATAAAAATTGACAATATTTTTCTCAATGACAATTTAACATATTTTTTTCACGTTTGCACGCATTGATAATGCATAGTAGTAATTTTTAACATTACTTTTTTTAAAGAGTTGAATTTTTTTTATTAGATATTTCCTCGGATACAGTACTTTTTCTCTAATAATAATATGTGCCCCCTGACAATGTGTTCTCAAAAATTTTATTATGAACTTTTTGTAACAAACAAACAAAATAACAAAGTCAGTTTCTCGTTAATAATAATGCATAACTAATTTCGCACAGTTAGAATAGAGTAGATAATTACACAAGAAGAAATTCTGTATAGGTATAGCGGTAAAAATTCCAAAGCCTAGCTTGAAATCTTAACTGAGGCGTTGTTTTACACAATTACTAGCGGCCCGCCCCGGCTTCGAACGAATTTTTTCCTACAAATTATCACTACATATTATACAACAAAGTCCTCCGCCGCGTCTGTCTCTGTCTGTCTGTCTATTGGCGATAAACTCAAAAACTACAGCACTGATTTTCATGCTGTTTTCACCAATGGATAGAGTGATTCTCGAGAAAGATTTTAGTATATAATTTACAAAGTTACGCGGGCGGCATGCCATTGTCAGAACTGGACCAAATTGAAATGGGACCACACCTCCTTTTTTGGAAGTCGGTTGATAACAAATAACAAGCTCTTTGAACTTAATTATGTCAATATAATAAAAGTAATTATCATAGCACAATAATTTGTATTCTGATTAAACAAAAAAAGCAGTAGAATGTAAATACAGTAAAATCAATTTTATTCTTGATCTGAACTTTTGACAATACGCCGGTTACTCAGTGGTCAGTGGGTATAATCGAGGTCCAGTTTCCAAATACGGTATCTACACCGCTGCGGTAATGCAATGCGCGTTGATTTGCATTAATGTGTGAATTTAAATCCGGAATTTAAATACACGTCTACATGATAACTGACCCGATGACTGCAGGAAATCAACAAAATTATCGGGAAAAGTTTTATTTCACCTGTATGTATACTTTATTAATTATTATAACCAACTTGAATACACGTAACAGTTTGATATCACTAAAAGATAAAATGTTCCTATCGTTACACTATTGCGGGGCACGGACAAGAGGCGTTTTTAAATAGCAGAAGCAGAGAATGAACTTGATCTCCGTATTATCATTTTATTTCGGGTGTCAATCTGTTTATATTTAAAAATATAACGGTTAGCTAGCGACAGCTGTAGACACGAGCATCGCTTAGAAATTCTTCTACACACATTATATACATACATACAAGAACAACATATATCAGTAAAGTTTCCACTAAATTACTAAAACATATTATAAGTTACAAGACTATTTTTTTTTTAAAACATAGAATATTGAAGTTGAGAGAAAACATACAAAAAGGTAACCAAAAAAAGGGAGAGAAAAAGAAATAAATACATCAATTATTAACAAAACATACGAGTAGGTATAACATACAAAATAAATAGATAAACTCGCCGTTACAAAAAGAAGACTACACAACTATATTTTCGAGGGCTTGATTAAGGCTTCGTTAATATAATCGAATTCATATAGGTATAGGATTCTTTTTATCCTAAAAAATGTTGGGTTCCTGTGGATTTAAAAAAAAAACGGACAGCAGCGCACAAGAAGTCTCGGACATAGCTAGTTTATACCTTATAAATGTGTGTGGATTCCAGATATGGCGGACACGAACGATGCGCAGGCGCAGGCGCATGATTTATTAGGTCAGAATACCAGGAATCAACCGCAAAGGAGAGATAACAGACTTACGCGTACTTTGCGATCATGTAAGTGGATTATGCAATTTATTACTATATAATGATTATGTTTCTATGTTTGGTAAAAAGTTCCAAAACAAAGAATTTATTTTTGTGTTCTCCACTTTATGTGATTCTCCATTTTTTTATGTCATTACTAGCTGGTGCCCGCGACTTCGTCCGCGTTGAAAAAGAAAAAGTAGCCTATTCTGTGTCCTGTACGTCTAAATGTTTATCTACCAAGTTTCATGAAAATCAGTTAATTCGTTTAAGAGTTATGAAGGAACATACATACATACCTACACTTACAGATTTATTATTATTAGTATTGATTGATTGGCACAGACTGACGCTGACGGTCCACTTGATGATAAGTGGCTACTGTCGCCTCTGGTATACGTATCCTGTAACTCACCGAAACACGATAATCACAGTAGTCAACCGTATCGGTTACTACTGACAGACGGACAGAAAGACACTGCCAGAAGTCCAAGCGCATTACAATATTCCTTGCTGTCATTACAATCTATTTAAGATTTTATATGTCTATGAATTATTTCCGAACTAAACTATGATCTCACTGAAACTCATTTATTACTACTACAAAGATAAAAAGTTTTGTTTTACTAATTGCAAAACTAATTCAATAGATTACGCACGATTGAGTAACAAACATATACCTAATATTAAGAAAATCCAGCACCTAATTATTTAAATTAATTATTAATCTGAGCTTCGATATTAGGTGTTTTGAAGGCAATCGTTTTAAAATTATTAACGTCCTTAGTTTTATAGCTTACCTTCTTAGTGTGAGATTTTAGTAAATGTATAAAAGCTCTTCTTCGTAAGTTTATTATTAAATGTAAATGTTAATAAACTTATAATCTTAATTCGAATAACCTTGAAATCTGTTTTTAAGTTCATTACAGACTATCAACGATTGATTGTATATTAATAAACCTGACAACAAAATTTATCGTTTTAATAAAAGGACCTTGCAAACAAATTATTAAACACGTGGCACAAATCGGACACAGAACAAAATATCACGGTCGTTCACCTAACGCAGCAAGTTGGCACAAAACAAAGAGAATTTACTTCCCACACGCGCTTTCCCATACGTTTATATAGGTTCATGGTTACTGTGTCGTCATGGCTTTTATTCAACATGGGACAGACTCTATGGCATTTAAAAAGAGAAACCATAACATTTCACGAGGCCATAACTTTGGACGCCCACGCGTTTAGATGTATTTCAAACAGTATTGTTTTTAGTTTATTTTTAAAGCAGTCGATTTCGATTCGATTCAGCAACATTTCGATAATGTATGGATGCACAAATATTTCAGAGTCATTGCAATAAAAAAAACACGTAAATATTTTATGACAAATTATAATAAATGTATATTTTTTAAAGACATTGTAATATAGCCCATTTAAGTAAAATATGTAAATTAATTAACATAAAAGTACCTAATATTCAGTTGTGCAAAATCTATTATACCGATTTATAAACATACTCTTACAGCTGTGAGAACTTGTTTTCTAGATTTCCTTTGAGACTTATAAAATTGTTTTAAAAGGTTAAACTGTTCGCGGTTAGTGGTTTTTAGTGTCAGTAGCCCTTCCGCAATTTCGCTACGTCGTCGCTAGAATAGCATCACAAGTCGTATAAGAAGAGTTTCTGCGTATTCTCCAATTTCAGCTTCAGCTTCCTATTAATTAGTTGACTTCCAAGGAATCAATGTTGCAAATTTAGTCACGTAGAGAAAATTATATACAAGAATCTATAATATGCAAATTGTATTAAAATAATGTGCAAATTTTAGTGATTTTTTTGCATAAGAACATTCTTTAGTATAAAAGTCAACCGATAGGCTGAGGATCGACTTCATGATAGACGCTTACCGTCGCGCGTCAAGCAACAACTTACAACAAGCAATGGTGTAGGGGTTGAAAAAAAAAAGTGGTAAGCCAAGCCATTTAACTCTGGCTTTATCATTCACCGACACCTGCCTGCCACTAAAAATATCTGGACAATGCAATATTCAAAAATAACACAGTCAATACAGTTATATCAAGTATATTCGCTTAGCGGACTAAAACCTTCTTACAGAGAAATATAATGGTTATTACAAAAACATTTAAAAATTATATTTGAAAAGTTGTTACAAGTAATATAAGTCATCAATTTAGCCTATTCAATTCTGTTTTTATATAAAGGCAGTCTGATAGGCTGATTGTCCAATTGATGGCAGGTGGCTATGCCCGCAAGTGCTGCAAGATAAGATTAATGATATGGGATTAGGAATAGATAGGGAACATAATGCTAAATCATCCAGACCAGAGCCAACTTTGAAAAGTTCATTTCAAAAGTTGGTTCTGCTAAGAATCGAACTCAGAACCCCTGAGTCAGAACGCTAAGGCAAGCGCCTTAAGAGCGCGTATAAAGGTACACTAGCGCCACTCATTTAAAAAAATATTATCTCGGGACTGAGAAGGAATTATTTATAACGGCTCCACAAAGCCCTCGGTAAGTATGTCTACAATTTTTTAATACCTTTTATAAAGTTTCATATTGAGACACGAAGCAACAAAATACGATCTAGAGGAATGTGGCCGCTTTTCTTTAGATCTTATTTTGTTGCTTCGTGTCTAAATACTTTTTAAAAGGTATTAAAAAAATTGAAACTTTATAAAAGGTATTAAAAAATTACCTACTTACCGAGGGCTTTGTGGAGCCGTTATAAATAATTCCCTCTCAGTCACGAGATAATATTTTTTTAAATGAGTATAGCGCTAGTGTACCTCTATACGCGCTCTTAACCTCTCGACCAATGGGCTAATGTAGTTCCATATTGTGATTGTGATTAATATATGTACTTATACAATTGTATTCTTTATTATTACAGATTGTATAATACCTCAGCGTTATGTTTTGGGTGTGATGGGGTTATTGGGAGTCTGCAATGCTTATACGATGCGAGTGTGTCTCAACTTGGCCATAACACAGATGGTAAACCAAACGAAAAAGGAAGATGCTTATATTGACATAAACGCTTGTCCCAGTGACGAAGTTGTCAATGCAACTGTTTTTCATAAAACTGTAAGTATGCATTTTTTTTTAAATAATAAACCAACCCCTGACTTTCTATTGAGCCTAAACACGCTATATCTGCTGTAAGTTGCTAAGAAGTCGGGTATACCGCACACCACATGATGCTGCACCATCACCATAAGGCCAATGTCACAATGTCATGGAAATACCACCGAAGTAACAGTATGCCAAATTTCACAGCAATCGAAAATGTGGAAGGTAGTGAAATCCCTACATAAACTAGGTCATAAAACGCCTGAACACGATCTTCATAATTTATAGCTCAGAAAGATACTGATCATGTCAGCTTTCAAACAAAAGAAAAACGGATCAAAATCGCTTCATCCGTTTGGAAGCTACCATTCCACGTACAGATACACACATACGTCAAATTTATCGTTATAAAGACGTCTTTTTGTGTATTTGCGTCGGGCGTCGGGTTTAAAAATAAAGACGCTGCTAATTTCTTTTGATACGGTTTTAACCAATAGAAAGAGCGATAAATGATGAAGGTTTTCTGTATATTAGCGGGAGTAGTATAGTCTTTAAATACTCATTTTTCTAAACGCCATTTTGAATACGATGAGTTATCGTAGACATTTTTAGGACTTTGATCAAGTTTTAAAACACCACTTTGAACGTGTATTGAAATAATTGAAAAGTTTGCAATGTTATCTCTACATGCTATCTACGGGTTATCTGCTAAGGTTAAATTTACGAAACAATTTTTATTTTATATATCACATTAAAAAAATCAACAATTTTAATAGATTTTAAAGAAGAAATAACATTTAATAAAGTTGTCAAGAGTCAAGAAATTAATATTAACGTTTCTAGACTATAAAAAATATTTCAAAAGAATGATACGAAATATATAATTTAATTTTGTTTGTGATAATCTGATAAATGATTCACGGGGTGGTTATTGCCACCAGTCGTGCCCTTCCATTACTTTCCAAATCCAGACCAGAGCCAACTTCATTTCTAAAGTTGACCCTGACTGGAACCTCGGACTCTTGAGACAGAGCGTTAAGGCAAGTACCACAACCACTCATCCAACGGGCTAGTCAAAGGTTTTAACAAAGGATTTGTACACTGTTCAACTCAATATGAACTTTAGTTTAGCCTTAGCCAATCCCCTCTAAAGTTGTATTTATCCGAAACCGTAGACCAAATGGAAACTATCGTTGCGGAACATCCGTCCAGACAATTCCTTCCATTTATAAAATATTAATTTTTATTTCGCGTATCAAATCCGTTTAATAGTTTACGCATGCCATCCATCAATCACACTCGCATTTATAATATTAGTAGGATCAGAATTTATAAAATTACTTTTTTTGACATTGGAGATGTCTTTTCGTTCGCTTCAGTATAGGCCCCTATATAAGGAAAAAGTGCGATCCCCTTATATCTCAGAGAGTTGTAAAGATATTATATTCAAAATGGGCTCAAAAGACGCGTATTTACAAGAGCTGTAAGGTGCAAAAATATTTTTTGAGTCAAAAACAAAAAAGTTATGGCCGAAATAGTGAAAAAAAAAATATTGTACATTTTTCTGATTTTTTGATTTTGGCGCTCGATATTTTGGAAACGAAGAAATATATCAAAAATTTGAGAAAAGTTTCTCTGGACAATTTAGTCAGCTACAATTTGAGCCTAAAATAAAGACGATCGCGTTAAGGGTTTGCCCTGTAGCTTAACCTTTTTGAAAGAAGTCAACAAGTCAGAACAATAAAATTTCGAATTCCGTAGATTCATTTCCAATGTGCTTGATAGTCGTGTGGCACGAAATTATGAATTTTTTCATCATCTTAGCTTATTTTATCAGTAAGCGCTTGAGAGCTATGCATTTTTAACAATCCCATACAGCACTGCAGCTAACTATATAGTATGATCATTTTGAGAAATTCTTTTATCATTTATAAAATTTTCTTCAATAAAGTATCAACATCAGTTTTGTTGACAACAAATAACAGTCTGTCTTGTAGAAACTGAAGTCTCTTTAGTCAGCCTAGGTTACTCCTAATAACACTGGCTGTGTGCCAGTGAAAGTCCTGTCAAAATCGGTCCAGCCGTTTCGGACATTAATCGAAACAAAAACAAACACAAAAAATTAAGAATAGTTTTTTTTGTTATGAATACCGTATTACCTATACTTTGATATACAATATAAATTTATTGAAAAGCCGTTATTTAGCCGTCTCTTCAATTTTTTTACTAGTTTTTTAAATATATGTTTAAAAAAGAAAATTCCTTCTTTGTCTGTTTAATTTTCTCATATAATTAAAGAATATTTACTTATAATAAAACCATAATGTAGACATAGAAACTTTAGATGTTCAAACAAGGCTATTTAGATTATATTGTGGTTTTAAAGTAGGTACTTAGGTGCTTATAGACTCGTGTGCTTATAGTGCATAACTTAAGTATACCCTACTACTGTCCCACTATACGTATTTAGGTGAATTGAACTATTTGTATGCTAACGCACAATTGAAATGGGCTTGTACACATCATAATGAAATCCTCAGTACAAAACAAAACATATTTTCGAACTAGCTGTGCTAGCAACTTCGTACGCAGAGTTTTCGTACCAGTACCACTCGTATTTCGGTATTCGGTATAACTTTTTTGTTTTTTAACCGATTGAAATTAAACAAAAACTAAATGGTACGGGAAGCTTGCAACAATACAACAGTGAAAACCGCATTTAAATCGGTTAAGCCGTTTCTGAGATTAGCGTGTAAAAACGGAAAAACAGAAAAAAAATCTAAAAAACATTTTTTTGACGTAAGATTTTTTTAAATATTTAATTTACAGACACGGATCGTTTACGATTTTATTATATATGTATAAATATAGATGTGTAAGTACACGAGCTATCCAGTATAATGCAGCTGATGTTGCAATTGTTGTTTTGTCACTGTTAATTTAAAGTACTTTATCCCTTGTTTAACTTTGTAATTAAATGTTATTGTCCATGACTAAAGCTTAAGAAACTATCAGTCATAATCAGTACCAAAAAAGTAGGTATTAAAAGGGGGTACATATTTAAAAAAATACAGTGGCACTCCGGGAGTGCCGACAGAAAACTTAAATAACTACTTACGTGTGTGTTTTTTGAATCGTCAGGAATTATTTTACAATATCATATGTACATACTTATATACAGAGGTGTCGGTTACGGTAACAGTGTCGCGAGTTCAATGTTTCAATCACTTGCATATAGGTAATATAGATAACTTCCAATATAGCTAACATTGTTAGTTATGAATAAAAAATTGCACCTGTGTGAAGCCGGGAGCGGGTCAGCTAGTTGTATAAACTTACTAGCTGGCGCCCGCGACTTCGTCCGCGTTGAAAAAGAAAAATAGCCTATCCTGTGTCCTGTACGTCTAAATGTTTATCTACCAAGTTTCATGAAAATCAGTTAATTCGTTTAAGAGTATGGAGGAACATACATACTTACATACATACATACAGAAAAAAATTCTAAAAATGGTCAATTTAGTTTCAGTATGATGTATAGAGCCTATAAACCCGATATCTCTGAAAACAAAGTAACTTACTCCATAACCAACCCTTACAGATTTATTATTAGTATTGATGATAAAGATAATAAGGAATAAGACAATTTTGTTAGTTTTAGAGTAAACCTATTTTTTTTAATTAAGCTAGAATTTTTATTGTGCAATGTTTTTGATATTATAAATACAATGTGACTATGGCCGACAATTGAAGTTAGATATTGTGTAATAGCCTTGCCTTTATAACCTTCTCAACAACAAAGTAGTAAATGGCAGTAAAATTGTCGTCCTTATTTATAAATAACTAATCTGTAATCTCAAATACAGCCCAGAACGACACATTAAACAATGTGACATCATTCACATCTGTTTTGTTTAAATCATTAACGGTTCACACAGTTCTTTGTGAGAAGTTTGTAAGGAATAACTATAATGAATAAAGAAAAACTATAGGTTTTTTTTTTCAAATTTACATTTTAAAATTATGTATTGTAAGAACTGGTTATATACCCAAGTAAAGCTATAATAACAATACCCAGCACCTTTGTGAGCATTTCATCTTTAGATTTATAAAATTCTTTGACAGTGTGAAAATATGAAAAATTGTTTAAGTGTAAATTTAAATCCAAATTGGTGCGTTTTCATTTGAGTAAGTTTTTAAACCATTTCAATCGGATGAACGGCTAAAAATTTATTAGAATCCATTCACAACTGTTGTGAATACTTGGACTCGCAAACAAGTCATAAAAGTTGTTTTTATTAAATAAAAAATAAAAAGGACTTGATAAAAATATCAAAATATTGTTTGTTTGTTTGTATCACTCAATATACAAATGCGACTATTACAATAAGTACTTTTTTTTGTGTTTCAGTACGATGTATACAACTGGGATGAGAAAATGCAAGGTCTCATATTGAGCGGTTTCTACTATGGATATGCCGCAACCCAAATCCCAGGTGGATATTTAGCAGAACGATTTGGAGGGAAATGGACACTTGGAATTGGTCTTCTAAGTACTGCCTTCTTCACTTTCCTTACTCCAGTAGTAGTAAGAAGCTGTGGAGAGATAGGGCTTTTTATTCTTAGAGTAATCCAAGGAATGGGCGAGGTATGAACTGCTTCTATATTTATATTAAATATCTATCTTCTACTGATATGTACATGAGTACAACACAATAAGATCTGCCACACTAGGTATTTTTTGTAGCTACACTATCTTTTTTAATTTATTAATTTATAAATATTTATAACTTAGTTTCAGATATAAATATATTTGAATTATTAATTATCAAAAAGAACAAATATTAACAAAGAATATTTGAACATGAAAGTGTCACTTAACAGTCGAATGATTATTTCTTATTAGAAAAATAAGAATGGCAACTTATAGTCTTCGCAAAAAATATTTTTATGCAATTAAATATACCTAGATATTAATATCTAGGTATATTTAATTTATTAGGTATATTTAATTTTTAACTAATTAATGTTCCATAGAACATTCATTACGGTTATATAAAACCAAAAGTTTTTTAGTAAGTCCAATTAGGTGACACTATTTTTGTACGTTCAAAAACTTGCAAACCACGAATGACAAATTACTCCTTCGAGTTATAGAAGACACAATACTAACTAAGATTGCCATCACCTACTATTTTTCTTCGTGTTTTAATCTATCTTTGATCTTCTTCAATTTTACGCAATTTTTACCAAATATTAAGATTTAATATCAACCACTTTATGCCACAAAGCTTGAAACTACTTTTCCGTAATGTGCGGTAGTCAGCAAGTTCAATGACTAGGTCAGGGAGTATGGCCAAAGTTTCGTCCGATTTTCAACGCTTAACCCTGTTAGTATCACAAAAACACAAACATCGATTTCTAGTTTAACTAAACTTTTACATTTAAAAATATTAATTATGTTTTAATTACAAATTAATTACTTAAATAAATTTTAATTTTAATTATGTTTCAGGGACCTACAATGCCAGCTTTAATGATAATGCTGGCAAAATGGGTACCACCCCACGAACGTGCATTCCAAGGGGCTTTAGTGTTTGGTGGAGCACAGATAGGAAATATATTCGGTTCCTTCATGTCTGGAGCTCTTTTATCTGACGGTAAAGATTGGGCTAATGTGTTCTACTTCTTTGGGGGTGTCGGAATTGTGTGGTTTATTTTATGGGTGAGTAAGTTTTTTATGAGGGATTTGTATTGTTTATTTCCTGCACTATTAAAATACTTTCTTTATTTAAAAAAAAAAAAATTATAACAATTTTATTTTTATTAATTATTTTAACGAGCCCGTTTATGAGTGGTTAGGGTGCTTGCCTTAACGGTTGCGAAGCCAGGAGCTCGTTGCTAGTATCATAAATGATACAGCACAGAACATTAAATGAAATATTGTTATAATTATGTCCTAGCGAAAAGATCATGATAAAATCATCGTCAGCAATTTAAAAAGCATTTGAACTGGTCGTTCTCATGCAACCATAGAGAAATAGAAGTTTACCAATAAATAAGTATGTGTATATTTTTAAATTTCAGAGTCTCCTGTGTTACAGTTCACCTAACGTGCATCCATTTATTTCAAAAAAAGAACTCGCCTATTTGAATGCAAATGTCACCCAAGCCGACGTTCAGGCGAAAAGAGATCCCGTACCTTGGAAGGCTATGTTACGATCAGCGCCGGTCTGGGCACTTGTGTGGGCTGCGGTAAGTTTTATTACCGTTAGATAGTAGGTACCGGTTTATCTGCCATATGAATGTTAGCTTTCAATTTGAAATGTATACTTATAAAATTGTTTGTCTTGACTCAAATTTGGAATTTGGAACATAGGTTTGTTTTATTTTTGAAAATTTCAATTCCGCGCGAAGCTGGGGTGGTGCGCTTGTAATAAAGTATTATAAAATGCGAACTAGAAATTATGTACGTATGTAAATTAAATGGAATATGGTATTCTTTTGAAAAAAATGAGACATTTTCAAAAAATTTCAGTTTAAAAACTAATTATTATTACTAGGGTTTACAAAAACAATTTGAATTTGAACGGGTTTAAGCAAATTATGATTATTGATAAGATAAAATATTAGTCAGGTCCAATAACGTCCATAAGAAATAGGTACTTACAATAGAATTCACTTGAACACAATGTTAAACTTATGCTTTTGCCTCTTAAGTAAAAAATTTGTTCAATAAGTAAGATGAATTTTGTCTTAGGTTGGCCACGACTGGGGTTACTACACCATGGTGACAGATCTTCCCAAATACTCCGTCCAAGTGCTCAAATTCAACATAGCCACAACTGGCCACCTCATGGCTCTCCCCTACCTGGCTATGTGGATATCTTCGTTCCTTTTCGGTTTCGTCTGTGACCTTTGCGTGAAGAAAGGATGGCACACTATTAAAACTGGAAGAATTATACACACAACTATAGGTATGTCTAAACAAAATACTGTCCCTAAAAATTGGGCATTTTATCAATAAAACAACAAATTACCTATTAAAGTATTAGCTACCTTAAAATAATAACAATAATTATTTATGGGACAATTATTATAATATACGCCTGTTACAGAAAAATAGCAAAGTTACATTCCTAAACCATATTGCATTACTCAATATTCAATATTATAAGAAGATTTGTATGTTTGACTTAGGTTTGCTTTAATGTGCTTTATTTTACCAAGATGTTTATCAATACTAATAATAAATCTGTAAGGGTTGGTCATGGAGTAAGTTACTTTGTTTTCAGAGATATCGTGTTATAAACACGATATCTCTGAAAACAAAGTAACTTGAAAAGTTGAAAGTAGGCTCTATTGAAACTAAATTGACGATTTTTAGATTTTTTTTCTGTATGCATGTAAGTATGTTCCTCCATAACTCTTAAACGAATTAACTGATTTTCATGAAACTTGGTAGATAAACATTTAGACGTACAGTACACAGGATAGGCTACTTTTTCTTTCTCAACGCGGACGAAGTCGCGGGCGCCAACTAGGAAATAAATATTTAAAGAAAATGTACCCCTAAACGTAGACTTGTTAAGATCTATGTAAAAATCGATATCCAAGCGGATAGTACACTTGATGGTAGGTGGCTACCGTCCCCTTAAAACATAAGCAACGCGTAGGTCTTGCAAGTGCGCTGCCAACCTTGTAGGGATAAGTATTGAGGGGATGAAGGATCTGGGCTCTCATAGTTACTTACAGACTCACTCTCATAGTATATTCGTCTCTGCCACCAAATAGGCTGGTACAGGTAAACACCTTAAAAGTGGATTTATTATTAAATTTTAGATATAATTTACTTATCTTCGACTAATATAAAAGTCATATTAAAACCAGGACCAAAAATATGTTTTTAAGAATATAGATTATACAAAGATTTTATTTTGCTATAAGAATTGAACCTATACATATGAGAAGTAATCTTCTGAGTATTATTATTTTAATCTATACTTTTATTTGCTTGATTTCAGCCGCAACGGGCCCAGCAATATGTATAATTATGGCTTCATATTCAGGGTGTGATAGAACAGCAGCTATACTGTATTTCATACTTTCAATGGCTTTGATGGGAGGCTTTTACAGTGGGATGAAGGTAACACGATATTATACGTAACACTTCATATATTATTTGTGTGTGTGTAACGGACAGGTAGACACTGTAGACAGTCCAGTCAGAAATGTTCAAAAGTAGAACATGAAGGGTTACGCATTGAGTTATTTAACGGTGTATTCTATTAGAAAACCTTTTTAGTCCCCAAAGGGCTGTCCAGTTTCTGATTGCGGAACTAAGTGATAGATTATTAAAATTTGTTGAATTTGGTGAGAATTTATTTATGGTTCCATAACTATTTTACATTCTCTATGGATTTTTGTTTTTATGTTTCTTCATGTGATGCATCTTTATAAATTATAGCCTGTGTTATTCTGGATATCACTTACAAACTCGTGATTTATAAAAAAAGTTTTGATATAGTAAAATTTATTTTTATTATAACAAAAATCTATAAATTTTCTGTTTATCAATCTATTCTCTTTCGATTGAATGTTTTAAAGTGTGACTTCTTAAAGTAAAAGTAGTATTTATTCATTCACTACCCTCTAAAAATCCTCAGATAGCTGTGTAATGAAATTGTTCGGATTAAATCACAAGCTCTAGTTTAAGTGCTCAGTTTTAGATTAAATGAAAACGAATTAGTTTTTAATCACTTTTCTACTAGGTAGGTACTCGAGTTAAAATTAAATGAAAAGGAATTAGTTTCTAATTACTTTCCTATTAGATACTCAAGTTAAAATTAAATACTCAACAAGTCCACAAGTAAAGGGACGAGAACCATGGAAATTGTATCAATAAGATACTAGAAAAATCTAAAAATAATACGTAAAGTAAATGACATCAAGATCGAGCTGATAGTAGTTTTATATTGGATACCTACATAATTTTGTAATCATACATAAATTAAACATATATTTGATTTAAGTAAATGTTTACAGTGGGATTTTTTTCACTGAAATATGTTCATGTTACAACTGTATTACATCAGATTGCGTTATAAAATAAATATTATAAAATTATTTGCACTTACGAGTATTATGTCCATGTGAAATTGACAGCAACCATTTCTGTTTCTTTCTTACTTACTAACTTCTACAAAACCACCAATTGGATTTTGACAAGGTACTCACTAATGAAAAAAGAAAAAAAAATAAGAGGGTATAAATAGTAAACCAGTATCATTAAGAAATTTTTAGCATAAATAAAAAAATGATAGCGAAAAAATAAGTGTAATTTATAAAACAATATAATATGTTTTATAAATCACATTCTTTTATACATATTAATTAATATGTAAATTAAACATCAATATGAATGAACGTTTCTTTAGGAGGTTATTATGATGGCAAAATCACAAGAAAATATTTATGATATTAATATATCTAAGATTGCTTTAACATCTCAGTTATCATTTATTTTTAATATTTAAAGTTTTTCTTGTTTTTAATGTAAAAGGCAAGATCTCTAGATCATTTTTTTTTATCTATCACACATTAAGAACGCGTCCCTACTCGTAATCTGGAAATCTATACTCGGTTTTCGATATATAAAGTCGCTTTTCGATATTTTATCCAGTTTATTGTATGCTCTCATTTGTTTTATTTTTTATTTTAGGTGAACGCATTGGATTTGTCCCCCAATTACGCTGGATCGCTAACATCTGTAGTGAACACAACTTCAACTTTCTCAGGAATAATTACTCCGTATCTAACTGGATTATTAATAACAGGGGTAAGGTTTCCATTTTTTTATTTTTTTTATTTTATTTCATGTTAAGGCCGACAGGTAGGCCAACGGTCCACTGACCATTGATGGTAGGTTACCGTCGCCTTATAACAAGAAAATTAGTAGAAAATTATATTTCAACTTTTTCTTTTATTTAAGTAAGTATATCTTATAATACTAAAAGAGGAATTCTTGTATGCCACGACGATCTCGCAAACGGTTCTAACGATTTTGACGTAAATCTAGGTTTTTTAGGTCTAGAAATCGATCTGTCAGGGTCTTATCGTCGAGAAAATTCGTTTTAGGTAGTTTTTTTAATGGAACGGTTACAAAAATAATACCGCTTGCTCGTTTTATAATATTTTGAATTATTAGTTATTAAGAATGCAAGTAAGTAATTAAGAAATTCTAGAAAAAAAATTCTATATACAATTATATAGTTTCTTTTTTATTATGTTTCATAGACTTTCTTTCTTACATGTAAAAAACTGTAAAACCTTTCATTGGCCATTCTAATAGGAAATTAAACGTGGTAAACTATAACACAATTCTTCTATGTTCTACAATATAAGAAGATGTGCAAACAAAAATTTTGCATTTTCTTTAATAAATCTTTTTATTTTGACTCAAATTAAAGTCGTTAAAGCAATATCACGAAATATTTTTTTTTGTTACTGTTTTCTAATTTTTTATCTGTAAATATATCTGTCAATAATTGTAAATGTTCGACTCAGACAAAATAAAAAATCTTATTGTAGTAAATTACTAATTGACCCCTACGGTACAAGCTCAGCTTAGTGTAGGGGTCAAAAACAAATCTTATCTGTTTGTAAATTGTTGAGAAATAAATTATTATTATTATTATTATTTCAATTATTTATTTTATTTTCTTAATTTTAAATTTTTTACAATATACATTTATATAAATACAAAAAAAAAAAAACAATATATATTATAAAAAACTTAAAACTAGACATCCGCTAGTAGTAATAGTTTATTATTATTATTATTAAATCTGATGAAAGGCGACCAAAATAAATTTATCTTCTAAATCTGATAACGCTTAAAACTTTCTTTCAGTCAACATTGGCGGAGTGGAGGACCGCTTTTTGGGTCTGTTTCGCTGTGTTGGTCGGCACCAATGTAGTGTATTGCATATGGGCTGATGGCCAGCAACAATGGTGGGATGATGTACGAAAATTCGGATACCCGCCGGATTGGAAGCATGGATCGCTCATACCAGAAACAATACCGGAATCTCCAGAAACTTATAGACTTGCTGAGGACAAGAAAGAAAATGATGTTAATGTTAATTAACCTTTACTCAAACGGAACAGTACCTAGCCATTTTATTTGCTTATTAAACAAACGTTGACACTCCCCTCTACCAAATGACTCGGTGAGATAATTTCATCGCTAAAATATATAAGGAAATATTTGTTATATATCACGTGTATTTATATTTGAAATGGAGTGAAATAACTACTTAGATAAATTAGCAAGTGTTATTTAAAAATGCCAGTGAACTAGTCAGTGAATTGGCACAGGATAGTACAAACTTCAGTGCCTATATTATCGCATAGATATATTGCATGGTAATTATATAGTTTAAATAGTTTTAAGTCTTATAACTTTTATATTACATAATAATATTAAAATAAAATTTAATTTTAATACTTCTTTTTTCATTTTTATATTGCCCAACATGTTTTAATTTTGATTAATTCTGATAATTAAATGTCAGAGTCGGATATTGTTACGTTCGGTAAGTAGGCAACAAGGAGGTCACTCAACAGATGGTGATTCTTTATAACTTGGAGAGCAGCCAACAACAACACAAACACATTGTTTTGGAGTGACATAACACCAACTAATGTGGCTTATTAATTTTAATTATATATTTTAATTATTTATTCCAAAGTCTGTATCCATACATATTATAAAACTAGCTGGCGCCCGCGACTTCGCCCGTGTGAAAAAAGTAGCCTATCCTGTGTCCCGGACGTCTAAATGTTTATCTACCAAGTTTCATGAAAATCGGTTAATTCGTTTAAGAGTTATGGAGGAACATACATACATACATACAATACCTACACTTACAGATTTATTATTAGTATTGATGAAGTCGCTGTCCGCCTTTGTCTGTTTCTCCGCTAACTTCTTCTAAACTACCCAGCTGATTTTGATACGGCTTTCACTAATGGAAAGAGCGACAAACTAAGAAGGTTTCTGTATGATGTATATAATTTGCAGAAAAAAATAAATTTCTGTGCGACTCAATTTTCTTGAAAATTTAATGTTTAGCTTTTTATTATTTAAAAAATTTTATTAAATTTTTTGGGTCTTTTTTTTCTTTTGTAATATAACGGCAGAATTTCTTTATAATATATTTCCTTAACGTACTAATACAAGACCATTTATTTACATAAATTCTACGTTATCTTTAATACGAGTTAAGTAATAAGTATACAATATAATTATGTTGCAACCTTTGTTAAGGCTATGTATGTAATATGTGTCGTTCATTGTAAAAGTGGTGTAACTCCTTATTTTTAAAACCATATTTTCTTGCCTAATGGTATCACATTTAGTCATAACTTTCAATATAAAAGTGAAGTAACTCCAATAGTTGCATTAAAATCCCATAGATGAAAACAATGAATGAATGCTTATATTTTTTTTCCTACACTATAATTCGCAAAAAGCTCGTTATTCTAAAATTCAGTTACAAGGAGATAGTTCACTTTTACAATGAACGACACATATGTAGGCTCTTTGTTATATATTAAATACTAAATAATGATGCAAACAGAAAATTAACTGTTATGTATTTCGTAAAACAGGAGCAGAAACAGATTTTATTTTTCTAGTCTTGGAATTAGAAAACTGAAAATCCCATAAGGCCTATTTATGTGTATATTTGTGGCATTTTTAAATAAAAATCGCTCTAGATAACGTACCAATCATCATCAATCATCAATATTAATAATAAATCTGTAAGTGTAGTTATTCAAATGGGCACAACAGTAACTATAACTTTGTAGAGGTTAGAAAAAAATTTAAAAGAGAAATAGTCTGTTATAGCTTTAGCCTAAGAGCCTCTCACCATCTCTGAGTAAAGTGCCAAGTAGGCTAACCGCCATTTAAAGTTTCACCGCCGAGTATCACTATCTTCGAGTAGCGTAACATTTGAAAAGTAACTAATCAACACTTTACTTATAGTTGGCGAAGAGGCCCTAAGTATAATGAAATGAAGTAGATGAATGGCGTCAAACCCTTTAATAACATATTAGTGATACATACAGGTTTTCAAAATAATAATGAAATGGAGGATAAGAAACAAGAGTTAGAAGAACCAATAAACAACAAAAGGATAATAATAGAGGAAGATACCGCTCTGTATAAAATATTGAGATCATGTAAGTAAAATTATCATAGACATGACTTATGGACAGTAGGCAAGTGTACTGTAATAGAAGGTACTGTGTAAGGTAATGAAATAAAATGAACAATATGTAAATTTTAGTTACTGTGGTTTTCTTTAAGAGAGTACGGTTGGATACTATATATACCTAATCTGACTAGTTACTCAGCTACTCGTACTAAATACAGTGTGCGCAACCAATCCACTTTTAATTGAATTTTAGAACGCGCAACAAACTTGTTTTGCCACATCTATTTAATAAATTCAATTTCAATTCCACTCAATCATTTATTGCAAAATATAAGAAATGCAATTATATTCAAACCGCCTTGATTTCATTTATAAATTGACTAAATAATATGTTTGAGGATATTTATGTATTTTAAGAGTAAAAGCGCCATCTAATATAAACAACCGTATGTTACGGTTTATTTTCCTTAGATGGCGCTACTACGAAAAAAAACATGCTAACGCTTGGTGTCTGAACGAAACAAATGTTCGTTGATGTATATTTTTATTGTATCTCCACTTTTTTCACTTTTAAATACAAGTAGTTGTCACTGGACTGGCCTTTTATTTGTCGTCGTACATATTTTGGTCCTTCGAGCCGGATATACTGGAGCCAGGCAGTGTCACTACTTCGCAGCGGAGGGCAGCAGCAGACTAGGAGAAAGGTCTGCAGACGGACCCGGGAGCCAGATAGGCGACCAAGTGACGTCAGGTTGGAGCAGTGGACCAAGAGGGCGGTCTACAGACGGAACCGGGAGCCAGCCAGCATCAAGGGGTGCTGCACAAGTGCATATGCTTATGCACTAACGGAAGGAGGCACCCAACCCAGTGACGTCAGGTTATTTTGTTTTGTGTGTGTGAAGTGTAAGTGGGAAGCAGAAATCGGATAAATTGTGAGTACTTTATAATTATTAAATTCGTGCAATTTTGATCTTTAAATACTAGAAGAAATTAACTTAGTAAATTTTGAAGGAAGAAGTAAAATCAAGCTAATTTGGACTTTAAGTGTTAGAATAAAATAACTTGTAAATGTAAATTTTGTACTAGTTTAGACTTAGAATAATTTCGCGAATTTGGTTGGGACGGGGAATCCATGCCTGATTTTCAATAGATTCGATTTCCCAAACACTTGTAAAATTTTCAGAATTGGGTTAGGACTTAGAATAATTTGTTGGAGAAAAACACTTGTAAAATTATTTGTATATTTTGAAAACTTGTGATATTTATTGTAATCGGTCGGGTAAATTTAATTCTTTATTAACTTCTTGTTTTTGTTAAATATGTCAGGTAAACTATTAAACGCGCAGCGAGATACCTATGACAAAATTGTAAAGGCACATTTTAATTTCAAAAAGTCTCCTAAAGATCGCCTAACAGAATCTTATGTGCAAACAAGGTTAACGTTATTAGATAATTTATGGAAGCAATTTACAAAGGTTCATGGGGATATTTTGGGTTCTAGTGATTGGGAAAATATACAAGGTACTAACTATGTTAAAGAGGATTTATATGATAAGGCAGAGGAGGCTTTTATAAATTATAATGCAGAATTAATGAATATGCTGAGTCCAGTTTCAGAGGTTTCGGTTCAAACTGAATCAGCTAAAAATTGTGTAGGAAATATAAAGTTGCCAAAAATTACAATACCCCAATTTTCGGGAAAATACACAGAGTGGGTTACCTTTAGAGAGTTGTTTGTTTCTTTAATTCACTCGAACACTTCGTTAGACAACGTGCAAAGGCTTCATTATTTAAAAAGTCATTTATCTGGTGAAGCAGAACAGCTTATTAGGCAATTGCCAATTACTGAAGCAAACTATTCGGAGTGTTGGAAGCAGCTGGAAGCTAGGTACAATAACAAAAATTACTTAGCAAATAATCTCTTAAAGCGGTTACTTGGACAAAGAAACATTAGTGTAGAATCTGCTGACGCATTAAAGGAGCTTGTTGATACTACTACAGATTGTTTGCACGGGTTAAAAAATATAGGGGTTAACGTCGATACATGGGATCTAATTGTAATTCATATAATATCGAATAAGCTGGATATGGAAACGCGTAAGCAGTGGGAGTTGAGGGTCTCGGCAGACGGTTCCGAAGAACTGCCTAAGTTTGTGGAATTTCGTAAATTTTTACAATCGCGATTCAGAGCTCTGGAATCGATCGAACCAGTTACTAAACCGAGAGCCTCAAATCTTACTCATGATCAACCAGCAAGGCATAAAGTTTTTACTACGGTTAGTGTTACATGCAAATATTGTAATGACAATCATAAACTGTTCACATGTAAGAAATTCTCTAAAGAAGATGTTTTGCAACGGCGTGAATTTATAGTTAATAAGCGTTTATGTTACAATTGCTTGGGTAGTAACCACTCGGCGAGGTTTTGCCCTAGTAAGTTAAGATGTCGGTTGTGTAAAGGGAAGCATCATTCACTGCTTCATCCAAACGGTTTAAGTAGAAGTGGTTCACAAAGTTACATTGGTGTTTCAACGTCTGGAGACGGTACGGGTAGCTCATCCTTTGGAGATTCAGGGGAAACCTCCAGTTCTGTTAACGCGGCGCCAGTGGTCTCGGGTTTTGGTCGAATGCCTGTAAATCGTCAGGTATTGTTGCCGACGGCCATAGTGAGGGCTGAGTCGTCAAAGGGTAGGAAACACTACATTAGGGCATTGTTAGATCAAGGATCACAAGCATCCTTTGTCTCAGAAGCAACAGCTCAATCTTTAGGTCTTAAGAAATATCCAGTCAAGGGAATTATATCGGGCTTAGATGACAACAAGACAACAATGGCTAAGCATATGGTAGACCTCAAGATATGTTCGCGAATTGATGACAAAGTCGTCATCACGGTCCAAGCGTATGTTCTCAAAACGCTGACAACTTTTCTGCCAAATTGGAAGGTAGAACAATTGGAATGGCTGGATGAGGATATATGTTTTGCTGATCCTCAATATCATAACCCAAACCAGATTGACATCTTGTTGGGTGCGGAAGTTTATGGACAGGTGGTACAAGAGGGTGTTAAAAAGGGTCCAAAGGGTTATCCTCTTGCTCAGGCCACATCATTGGGATGGATTTTGTCGGGGACTTGTGAAAAGACACCATCATCTTCTGAGAATGTGGTTTCTATGTACCTAAGCGGTTTCGGGAGTTCGGAAAGAGCTCGAGGCCACTGCCACTGCTTGAATCCGCGAATCAGATTCTAAGGATGCGTTGACTTTAGGACACGCTAGCTAGTCGGTGAGCCGCTCGTCTTTGCTCCAGACCATAACTCCGAAAAGTCAACTATCAGTAGTCTGTATTAGTTATTATAAGGATTAGGGTATTTTGTTATCATTTAGGATTAGGATTTGTTTTTTATTATTGTGAAATGTTCATGGAAAATTGTTGTGTCAACCCACTAAGGACAAATCCCACTTGATTCGGGTCGTTTGGAAAAGGCGTTACCAAGCCATGGTGGGCGGTGTGGGTAAAGGACAAATCAGTTTGTCCTTGGTGGGCGGAATGTTTGAGGATATTTATGTATTTTAAGAGTAAAAGCGCCATCTAATATAAACAACCGTATGTTACGGTTTATTTTCCTTAGATGGCGCTACTACGAAAAAAAACATGCTAACGCTTGGTGTCTGAACGAAACAAATGTTCGTTGATGTATATTTTTATTGTATCTCCACTTTTTTCACTTTTAAATACAAGTAGTTGTCACTGGACTGGCCTTTTATTTGTCGTCGTACATAATATTTTATGCAAAATCCTTACTCTCGCGTTGATTTCTATGTATTTCTTGTACAAGATTCGATCCGAGTTGGAATATTATATACATACACATATTTAAGTATATAAAGTTCTTCTTCTTAGCGTGCCACTTCTCTACGAAAGTTGGCGACAATCATGGCTATCTTGACCTTGGAAGCTGCTGCTTGAAAGAAGGAGCAAGTGCTTAAACCGAATCATTCTCTTAAGTTATTCAGCCTGGGTGTCTTTCTTCTGCCTCTGCTACGCTTTCCCTGTATTTTCCCTTGCATCACTATATGACGAATACGGTATTTCGCCCCCCATCATGTACATATAGTTACGTGGATACAATTTATGTATTTATATTTGAAGGTTGTTTCATACCGCAACGTTTCATACTGGCAATTATTGCTCTATTGGGTGTTTGCAATGCGTTCACAATGAGGCTGTCTCTAAACATGGCAATTACACAAATGGTAAATCAAACGAAGACTGTAGTTACTCATTACGACCCAGACGCCTGTCCAGGAGACGTAATTTATAACACAACAACAGTTGATCGGCCTGTAAGTAATAAATCAAAACAAATTATCTTAACATCCTTACCATTAGACTTCTTACGTTTGTCTCAATTTTCGTTATTATATGAATCTGTTCGGCTTTCTCCGACTAACTACATAAGATTGTTGTGCATTATTGTACCGTAATTTACAGGGAACTAGCTGTTAATATAACTTTCTATAGGTGAAAGAATTTTTAAAATCGGTTCAGTAGTTAACATATAAAAATTCAAACTTTCTCCCTTTATAATATTAGTATAGATTCGGTAGCGCTAATTTTGATAAAAAAATTAAATCTTTTAAAAATCTTCTTTGGCTGAATTGCTCCTCCAAAGATAATTTTTATAGTCCTAATAAAAATTTTAGTATGCAATTTTCCGATGGGACGAAGCGCAACAAGGATTAATTCTTAGCGGATTTTATTGTGGCTACGCTTTAACTCAAGTAGCTGGAGGGTACTTATCAGAGCGATATGGCGGAAAATGGCCTCTTGGACTGGGTTTACTTAGCACTGCGGTCTTCACATTTATGACTCCATTTACTGTCAGGATCGGAGGGGCTACTAGTCTTTTCATACTCAGAATACTACAAGGAATGGGGGAGGTATGTTTCTTATTAGTAATAAGAGAAATTCCAAGCATTTTGTATTTATTTTAAGTCTTGTGTATTGTTTGAGAATATATTTGAACTTGAATTTATAGGGTCCCACTATGCCATCTCTGATGTACACTCTATCAAGATGGGTGCCTCCTCACGAACGCGGTTTTCAAAGCGCTTTAGTGTTTGGTGGAGCTCAGGTTGGCAACATATTCGGCTTCTTCGTATGTGGTGTGTTACTCTCTGAAGGTAGAGATTGGGCTTACGTGTTTTACTTCTTCGGCAGTTTCGGTATTATTTGGTTTATACTTTGGGTAAGCATAAATTTTATGCAACAAGTATGAAAAATTCAACGACGTTTGTTTTGAAGTTTAAATAACATTTGTTTTGAAATTGAGTGGAAACTTTAAATTCTCTTTATTTAATAATGATAAACACAAATATTTATTTCAGAGTCTTTTCTGCTACAGCGCTCCAGAGAGTCACCCTTTTATTTCTAAGGAGGAGCTAGAGTATTTGACTAAAAGTGTGGTCAGGGCTGAAGATCGAAGTAAAAGAGACCCAGCACCTTGGAAGGCAATGTTTAGATCTGCACCTGTATGGGCTCTAATATTTGCGGCGGTACGTGTTTAAGTTTGTTCAAAATCCCTATGAATATCTAAGCTTTATGTACGGAGTTGATTGTTTGCTAGGTTGGACACGATTGGGGATACTACACGATGGTGACAGATCTCCCTAAATATTCAACAGATGTACTCAAGTTTAATATAGCAACAACTGGAATACTTAATGCTTTGCCGTATGTTGCTATGTGGATTTCTTCTTTTATATTTGGTTTCGTTTGTGATTATTGTGTCAAAAATGGATGGCATAGTATTAAAACTGGAAGAATTATACACACTACTATAGGTACGTTTACATATTTATTTATTTTTTATATAAAAAATTTTGATTTGCTCTTGGCCAGCATATAACTGTGCAGCAAAGACGAGGCCGACGATGGAGTGTGCTAACCCAGAAAATGTCTATTCATTCGAATATTAAAAAGATTTGGGTTATATGAGCTCTGAAACACAGACGCTGAAAGGGAGTTACAATCCTTGGGCAAAAGGTCAAAAGGAAACTTAAAAATTCAAATAAACTCTAAAATCTCAAAAA
Organism: Synanthedon formicaeformis; assembly: GCA_945859745.1. Lineage (NCBI taxonomy): Eukaryota > Metazoa > Arthropoda > Insecta > Lepidoptera > Sesiidae > Synanthedon > Synanthedon formicaeformis. Next base: position 3,522,382 of record OX243964.1, read on the forward strand.
CGTTGCAGATTGTGATTAGATCAAGTAGTTTTTTTAAAGGCTTTATAATACTCTCTCATAAAAGTAATCAATTACTTGTGTTTCAGCTGCTACTGGACCTGCCATATGCATAATTTTAGCATCTTATTCTGGATGCGATCGAACAGCGGCGATGTATTACTTCATTTCGTCGATGGCGCTTATGGGAGCTTTCTACAGTGGAATGAAGGTATTTTGTTTTCTTAGCTTCATATAATAATTTTAATGGCGATGTATTACTATATTTTGTCAATTGTGCTTAACTAGTTCAATTGTTATAATTATAATTGGTTAATTCTGCTTTAACACGTTCACAGTCGAATTAATAGGAGGCGCGAACGAGTTCGCGGGCAAAAGCCAGTCTCATAAAGTAAAATTCAATAATGTAATCTTCTTGTTTTCAGATTAACGCATTAGATTTATGTCCAAACTTTGTTGGTTCATTAACGTCCGTTGTTAATACAACTTCTACATTTGCTGGGATCATTGCACCTTATCTCGTTGGATTATTGACACCAGATGTATGTGTTTTATTTTCTTTACATTTAAACTATTTTCTTTTAAAAACCTCTAATATGTGTGTACATATAATCTCTAAACATATATGACTAGTTAAGTAGGTACTCAAATGATTATTTAGTAGAAATTAATAAATTTATTTGAATTATTAAATAATATTCTATATTTTTTACAGTCGACACTAGGGCAATGGCGGGTCGTATTTTGGGTATGTTTTGTAGTACTAGTTGGAACTAACGTGGTCTACATTATTTGGGCTGACGGTGAACAGCAATGGTGGGATGACGTCAGAAAATATGGTTATCCAGACAATTGGACACATGGACCACTTTTACGGGAGGAAAACGTTGAGGCGAAAAATTCATATCAGTTAGTTGACCAAAATGAGCAGCAGACTTATGAGAAATGCTGAGTTTCATAGGAAACCTTACACGGTGGCAATGAAATTGTAATTGAACTGCATGAATATCTAACTTATTTGAAGTCACATTTTAAGGGCTTGAAATTCGTTTCATTCTCTAGTTTGGGATTTTTCCACAGATTTTTCTAGTTCCACGGAAATGAAATAGATTTATCGCTTAAGCCCATTAGTTGTATTATAAAAAAATAAGTAAATATTATAGTAAGAAAGACTACTCTGTTATTTTTATTATTGGTCAGATTCCTATTGGGAAAAAATCCTTGACATTCATTGTCAGCATTTATAGTTGATGTCAGACACAGTCCAAGCAATTGGTGAATCAATCAAATGAAAAAAATATGGATCAAAATCAGTTCATCCAGAGATGCAATAACCAATTACCCCATCCCTTCCTTATCCCTTATCCTAATCCTTTTATGGTCGGCAGCGCACTTGCAGCACCTATGGCGTTGCTTGTGTTATGGGCGACGGTAGCCACCTACCATCAAGTAGACTGTCACCCTGTCTGTCGACCTTAACATAAAAAAGTGCGCTGCAGACCATAGTAGAATAATGGAAAATGGGCTCCATAATATTAATATAATTATTATAATATATTATTTAAAAATAAATAAGGATTATTCCCATTAGTTTAATAAGCGCCTGTTTCACAAACGTCAAGTAGGCCAAACTGTCATTTAAAGTCACCGGTAACCGGGGTTAATGGAGCTGTTATGGAGTTATACCTTTGTTTGTACGGTAAACGTCCCAAACATTAAATAGAAAATAATAAAAAAAAATAGGCTATCGAATGATGCAGTAAACCGAGTGCATAATTCAATACAACAGAAAATGATTTCTAAAAGTATCTAATCAACATTTTACTTGTAGTTTGTGAAAGAGGCCCTACGACAAATAAAAAAAAATAGGCCGAAATGAAAATGTGCAACTATATATTTTTTAAAACACTAATGGAAAAATAACATGCCTAGAGCAAAAGAAATAAATAGAAAGGAATGAAGTGTATTTGCGCTCGTAGCTCTCTCCGGAATTCAATCGAACGTTGTTAATCGACTTAGTCGATGTTTGCAACGTTATATTCACAATACATAATAACAGTAGTCTAACTGTTATTGTTAGGATAAGAGTTCGTCATTAAGTCCAGGATGTTCGAGCCTCAGACCAACTGAAGCAGGCTGAGAAGACCGCTGTTTTGTTAAACAATTTCTTGTAGAAATAATTAAAAACTGTTTTGAGAAGTAGCGATATAATATTTTTCTAAACATCGTTACTTTTTTTGCCTTTATTACCCGGGGTCTACCTGACAAATTCACCTGGGTTTTACAACGGAAAATTAAGTGTGCCCGAACTACACCTATTACTTCAGTAGCAGCAGCTACTGCCCGCGACTTTGTCCGCGTAAATTTGTTATAATATGCTAAAACCTTCCTCGAGAACCACACTCCATTGGTGACAACAGCATGAAAATCGGTGCAGTAGTTTTGAGTTTGTCGCGATAAGACAGAGAAAAGCGGCAAAGGTCTTTGTTTTATAATATGTAAGGATTATAATAAATTGAAAATTTATAATATTATAAATTAATCAATGGGGATACTCGCAAGATGTACCATGGGTCATCTCATGTGTGAACTACTTAAGGGGGGTAATATTTCCAGCGCTGCCTGTATACCACCTCAAGAGATGTACTAATGGTCAATACAAGTTTCCGTCGTCCACCCCAGGTGAACTTGTCAGGTGAACCCCGGGTAAGAAAGGATTTTTGACATTTTTTTATATATTTTTTTCGCAACATATTTTTCGTTAGTAAGCGCCTATTTCACAAACGTCGTTTAGGCCAAACTGTCATTTAAAGTCACCGGTAACCGGGAATAATTTAGCTGATATACCTTTGTTTGTACGGTAAACGTCTCAAACATTAAAAAGAAAATAATAATAAAAAATCGGCTATCGAATGATGCAGTAAACTGAGTGCATAATACAATATAACAGAAAATGTTTTCTAAAAGTAAGTAATCAACACTTTACATTTAGTTTGTGAAAGAGGCCCTAAGAGTGATTATGTTTTAATTAGTTTGGCGGGCTAAGACGTTATGAAACATTATAATATAATGTCAACATAAAACTATAGCTTTCATTGAGTTCATTGCACTGAACTTTTCTCTGCAGTTTCATTACCCTGTATTCAATAATACTACAAGAGCCTACGTATATACATAAAAAAAACAGTTATTTTCAAATATCTAAAGGAAATTTATTGAACACAATAATATTTAAGTTTTAACCTTTAAAATCAGTTCAATTATATGATATTAAAAAAATATCTTATATTATTCAATTTTACTATAAGCACTAGGGCAAAGAGATTAATTTTGCGAGAATTTACCAAATTAATCTAAGTCCATAGACAATCAATTGGAAGAGCAGAACATTAACATATTATAAATATAATTATAAAATTATATAATTATAATTTACTATTAATTATATAATATAATTTATATCATATTATTAGAGTCAAATGAGTTATTTCGCTGCACTGGTTGCTGCTGTATTATCTTGCGAGCTTCCCTCAACTCTTTACTGGTTTTTGCTATTAATGCTTCTAGGTTTGCTTTTTTAGCTCTAAGTGTTACTACCTGAAACGAAAAATATAGCATCAATACGTATTGTTACAAACACTGCTGATGTTCGGAGAGACTCAGATATACCAGCGATTCGCGCACGGCTTTGCATAGGTATGGCATAGGTGCATTTTTTTCTGAAAATTATTTACATTAAACTTCTAACTTTATCGTTCTTTCTTTAAGAGCGAGTTGCACCATCTAACTTTAACGGTAACCATATCCAATCCAGCCGTTAAATCTTCGTTTAAGCATAATATGCGATGCACCATTTTTACAACGGTTAAAATGACGTCATAACTTAACGATAACCTTAAACGCTCTACATTGGCCTGTCAATGTTATTGTTTCGGTTAAGTCAACTGTGACAGTTTTAAGACAGGTGACTTTGAATGTTGCCATATTAAAAAAAATATTAGTACGACAACCTAGGAAAATTACATTATTTTATAATGGCAACCCCTTTAACTTTGACAGTGACGAACAATATCATGATGTAAAATGTGATTGTTAATTTCGACTGTCACCGTTAAAGTTACCGCTATAGTTAACTTTGACCGTAACAATAACCAAGCCTACGGTGCAACCCACCCTAAGTATCAGTTATGTGTTCCCTAACTACTAGGTGTAAGCGGGCATTACAGTCGTTCAGATACTTATGAATTCAATGTAAGTAATTATATCACAATTATGATTAATCTTACTTATTATTCATAATTAACTAGCGACCCGCCCAATGCTTCGCGCGTATATAATGTTTTTCTGCAGATTACATACACAGACCTTCCTCGTTCCTATCTCTATAGACATGTGAAAAGAGTATCAAATATCATTTAAACAAACCACTTTTAAAAGAGGTTAGCGCGAGGTACAGACTGATTCAAACAACGTTTTTGTTTCTCGTGGAAATATTGATTAAATAGTTCATTTTACGAAAACATATATACCTCGTCAGTGGCGTCTTGGTAATCACGCAACAAGTCCTTTCTTGTGAGCAAGCCCGCTTTCAGTCGCTCCGTTTCCAGAGACCAACGCAGTTTATCGCGACGAGTCTACATAAATCAAACAAATACTATTATATGAAATGTGAAATTTTTTATTGCAGTATATTTGTGCTTTTTAACATTCTTTGGGTAAGAAGTAAGTTCTAGAATCAAGATGTTAATATTACTATTATTTAAAAAAAAAAAAAATATTTTATTTAAAAAATTTATTTACTTTGTGGTGTATTTGGCATCAAGAGTTAACTAAATCGTGAATTAATAAAAAAAGAGTAGATTTACCTTAACCGTGGCAAGATCTTCTCTAGCTCTTAAAATTTCAATTTCAGCATCGCCAAGATCACATTCGGTCACATCTATCACTTCATCGGTATGATGCATCTTCTCTCTAATGTGGGCTAGTATTTGGTTGTGTTCAGTACATTTCATACGGTTCTTTATCAGTTCATCATCGCGTTCTATCGAAAATATTTATTTAGAATATATTACGAGTAGGTAAGTATAAGTTAACTGACGTTTTTAATAAATATCTAAGGTGCAAGCAAGCAACAGATATTAAGACATTTATTAAGTCTTATTTTAATAAAATAAAGTAAGAATACAAAGAAGTAATACAAACTTTTAAAATCAAATAATCTTATTATATTTTATTTTATTAATCACAGAGAGGCGTTCTTTTAAGATAACTAAGATCATTTAATGTAAAATTTTTATTTGTTAGTAAATAAAGTAAGTAAACAAAGTTGCAGTAAGAATATTTGGCTCAAATTCAACTGTCATAAAAAAGATGAAACTGCTATTAAAATATTAAAATTATATTTAGCCGCATGGCTAGAAGTTAGGTTATTGATATAGTGTTTGGACAACACAGATGGCGTGTCAATCGGGTAACATATTTTTTTTCGAGTTCGGGCAGGTCAACGTCTACTGGGTCCGCTAGTAATATTTGTTAATACGATACGTACCTTCAATTTTGCTTTTAAAATTTTGATTGTCAATATTAAGTTGCTCATAGTGAGCCACGTAAAGTCCCGGCCCCAACGTTTCCAGTCTCTTGATAACGGCTTCCAACTCGGCCACAGCGTTTCTAGCACGAATGTATCGTAGACGTAGTGCAGAGGTTTGTTCGGATTTACGTTTTTGTAGAAATAGCAATCTATCCACAGTCTGGCACACAATTAAAAGATAACTATAACTATAACTATAACTATAACTATAACTATAACTATAACTATAACTATAACTATAACTATAACTATAACTATAACTATAACTATAACTATAACTATAACTATAACTATAACTATAACTATAACTATAACTATAACTATAACTATAACTATAACTATAACTATAACTATAACTATAACTATAACTATAACTATAACTATAACTATAACTATAACTATAACTATAACTATAACTATAACTATAACTATAACTATAACTATAACTATAACTATAACTATAACTATAACTATAACTATAACTATAACTATAACTATAACTATAACTATAACTATAACTATAACTATAACTATAACTATAACTATAACTATAACTATAACTATAACTATAACTATAACTATAACTATAACTATAACTATAACTATAACTATAACTATAACTATAACTATAACTATAACTATAACTATAACTATAACTATAACTATAACTATAACTATAACTATAACTATAACTATAACTATAACTATAACTATAACTATAACTATAACTATAACTATAACTATAACTATAACTATAACTATAACTATAACTATAACTATAACTATAACTATAACTATAACTATAACTATAACTATAACTATAACTATAACTATAACTATAACTATAACTATAACTATAACTATAACTATAACTATAACTATAACTATAACTATAACTATAACTATAACTATAACTATAACTATAACTATAACTATAACTATAACTATAACTATAACTATAACTATAACTATAACTATAACTATAACTATAACTATAACTATAACTATAACTATAACTATAACTATAACTATAACTATAACTATAACTATAACTATAACCATAACTATAACTATAATTATAACTATATATATACTCGTATATTTTTAATACACAAACCTTCCTAGTTTATCCCTCTTTCCATAGGTGAAAACCATAGAGTTTTGGAGTCCACAGAGGACAAACATACTATATAGAAATAAAAATCAATGCAAAACAGCAACTGTTCTATATAAATTTTCCTATCAACATAAAATTTGAGATGTATCAATTATATGGGATGGTGGTTGGCTCAGAACATATCCATTCGTTTCACATACGTATCAAATTACCTACCATGAGTTATGTATACGCTATTTGCGTTACCAGAATGTAATGGTATCATTTTTTTTTAATAAGAATAATTTGAAATCACAAGTTCATAAATAGTGGTAGTACAAACCTTATCTGAAATTGGTTTTCCTTTTTTAGCATAAATTAGACCAGCGCCAGTATTTTTCTCAAGTATTTGTAACTCATGAAATTTATTATTAGCGTGTTCCAAACGATCTTCATATTGTAACTGAACAGCATCTACTTTAGTCTTTAGCTGCAATTTAAAAGCAATGGTTAATAATGGGTGTTATTTGTCATTTGTCAATTATTGTAATTATTTGTCAGCATCGAAATACTACAATGGAATTTGCGTCACAAATGCCAAAGCGACACATAAAAAGAAGGCCTTTGACAGAATTATGGCGGACTCTTGCCTTCACGCGTCAATGGTAAAAGGTAGTAACGATCAACTTCTACTATTTCATTTTAAACTCTAATGGGTTGACGTAAAGTCACATTTTCTTTAAATTACGTACTCATTATTATGTTTGTTTTGTTTTAAATGACAGTTCATGCTCTACGCATATGTCACTTTTAAATGTTCCATAAAATTCGTAGTGTTTTGTATGGCACGCGGGTTCCATGTTGTAGTAGTTTGATGTTTGTCAGCTATTTTTTAAGACAACTAAAGTTACCCAAATGGCATAAGTATACAAGCAATGTTCTAAAAAGTTTAATATCTTACATCATTTATTTCTCTTTCCTCTTTCTCCTTCATTTCTTCGTAGGAATATAATTTAGCCACATATTTGTCTTCCAAATCTGGACTGCCTTCTATAGGTTTTAAGACTTGATCTTGTTTTCGTTTTCTACAAACTAAATCGATAGAATCTTAAAACTTTTAAACAGACGTTTCAGAGTAAATGTAGCAGTTTTAGAATATGGTAATATTGGCTCTCTTTATATGTAGAATAGTATATGTAAACTTACTCGACAATTCTGCTATCAAATGCATCTCATCAATCAATCATCAAAGAAAATCTCAAATCCAAGTGGTTTAGTAATTAGTATAATTTAATTTTAGATGTAATTATTTAATTACATCTAAAATTTGTTCATTTGAAAAAAGAAATTTGAAAATAAAATTCATTTGAAAGTTTGCCTGCTCACTTACTTGTAGTACTCGGCTAGACGCCTATGAAGAATGTTATTCTTCATTTGTAGTTGACTGCGGTCGTAGAATAACTCTCGATAGGCTATCAGGTATGTGTCACGGTCGATTGCAATAGCACCGGTGCCTACACCCTTACCAATTTGCAGTGTACTCTCATCGTGATCATCAGAGGCACTATCTATTATTAATAACATACACAATAAACATACAAGTAACTATATGATAGGTAAAATTTTATGATAATCGGTTGTGAAAAGGTAACACAGACAGACAGACAGAGTGTATGACAATAATTTAATAAGCACAGATTAAAATGTATTTTTATAGTTTTTTTTTAATACAATACCAAAAAAAAAATCATAATAAAAATTAATATTTGAGCAGCATACCGCTAGATCCACTAGAAATATTGTCTTCATCGCTTTTCAATTTTCTTGAATCCTTTTTCTTATATTTTTTCTAAGGAGAAAATTACATAAATTAACATATTAATATACTTATAGTTAACTAGTTAGTCTATCGCAAAAACAATTTGTATTTTTGATATTATTATTTTTAACTTTCTCATTATACATCAATACTAAAATTTATAATTCAAATTATTCATTGCTTCTAAATTATTGTAGGTATTGTTATAGTCTAATGAACCCACCTTAAGGGCGTGTATAAAGAGAAATAGCCAATCCTAGATTTGAATTTTATCTAAGTAAAAAAAGTCAATTTTTTTTAAATAGATAAATACATTATAAATGAAAGTGAAGACAGTAACAGAAACCATAATATAATGAAATTTTCTCGATAGAAAAAAATCACCAAGTGAACTCTCATTTCCTTCGATTTTAGTTTTATTTTCAAAATAACACACATTACAAAGCTAAAAGTGTATCAGTAATCTCACTTCACAGATTATCTAATGCTCTAGGTATGTAACAATTTTTCATTTGACATTGTAGTTTACGAATAATTAATATTTAATACTTTTGGCACTTACAACATTTTTATTGAGCGAGATGCGCTATCTTCCGTCGCATGTTGTGCGTAGTTCTACGTATTTTGTATCACTATCATGTCCAAGGTGCCACGCGGGTGAAATTACAAATTTTGTTTGCTTTATACACACTCTATACCCAAAAGCAAATTACTATCATAATAAAACAAAGGAAGTCAGTCAATAACATAGTCATAGTTTCATTGTAGCGCTAAATTATCAGGACAGCGCTAAGTCTTCAGAGAAGTGACCAATGTTTTATGTGCTTTTTTAAAAAAAATAGAATTAACTAGACCCATACAAATAAAATGTGTCTTCTTGAACAATTTGATAAATCGAAACAAGAATCAACACGAAAAAATATCTACAAAATGTTTTTTTTATTTATTCAATAAGGATAAAGGATATTGTTTTGTTTTTATTCTTATAAATTATAAAGTATACAAAAACTGGTATTAATGGTAAATGTTAGGTAAGTATGTATAATAACAATTAGATGTTAGGTACCTACTCACTAATAATAATATAGTATATTAGGTACTAATAAAACAGCAATTCACCGCCCTATAAACCCAATTCTCTACCGTACCAATGTTGCCTGTCATTGTGCTCGCGTTATTGCCAAAATTTCTCAGATAAGTCCATGATCACTGCTAAACATCTTTCGGTCGCAGTATCATACCCATAACCTTCTAAAATTAACAGAATATAAGAGTATTATGGACGAAATACACGATCAATCATTTGGCGTAACGACAAACTGACGTGACACAACGGCGCGATTTTTCAATACAGTGTTTGACATCAAGCCATCAGTTTTTACCATTCACGATCAAATTTTGGCTTCACGTCAGTCAATTTGACGCGATGGACTGATCGTGTATTTCGTCCATTACAGTTGAAGTAGTGGTTTCATAAATTGTCATAAATGAGCTTCACATATTAGCTATGTCCAATGTTTGGATGTAGAAAACAAGAGTGGGTCCAATGTTGATTTTAGCATTGAGTTATCCAAAAGTGAATTGTAAATTGCGTCAATATTTATAAAATCTTATAGTAATTTCTTAATAAAATAAACTAAAATCACTTACAGCGTATAGCCTGCCGTGATTGTGTAGTTACTGACTTACACTTTTCAGTTTTCGTGCCGCCTACCTATTTTATGACTAAGTTTATTAAAGCAACATTAGATTAGTAAGCAGCGAATCATAAATGTAAAGTCCACAATAATGGATTTTACTTACTTATTAAGTACTGACTAGGTAATTGGCCTAGGGAAATTAAGGAATTCAAATATATGGGTAGCAACTCCATTTAATACCTTACCTTATAGATTTACCTTATAGAAAAAGTGTTATAATTTTAGTCTTTGTGGGTTAGAAATAGGCATCTAATCAAACTACACAAAAAAAACCTATTAAGCAGCTTAACTTAAAACATTTTGCTACAAAGTTTTAGAAGTAGAAGTTACAAGAAAAGCGCCTCAAATTTTGACGTGACATCCCCGTTCACAGTACCAAGTTGCATGTCACGTAAACCACATTAATTAGATTGAAAGGGACAATATAATGTAGCGAGGCATACCTTAACATCAGCCATATCGCGTGTTCTGCTTGAATTACGCCGTCTTTATTGATCTGTTTAGGGTTACAAACGAAATTATTTTATTCCATTATCTGTACTATGCGAAGAACTGAAATCTGTTGCTATGGTGATCGTCAAACAAATATCGATCCTAATGTCTACAGCCAGTTAGTTTTTTGTATGCGACAGAAGTTTCTAAAACAGTCATAGCTGTTTTTAATTAACAAAAATAATAAAATATATATAATACGTTTTAACACAAATAATTTAATTTTAACACAGTTAAACTAGATATGTTTACCATAATTAGGGCCTTTTTCACCAACTACAAGTAAGGTGTTGATTAGTTACTTTTAGAAAAAAAATTCTGTTTTATTGAATTATGTACTCGGTTTACTGCATCATTCGATAAGCGATTTTTTATTATTATTTTCTTTTTAATGTTTGGGATTTTTACTGTACAAACAAAGGTATATAGCTCCATTATTCCCGGTTACCGGTGACTTTAAATGACAGATAGCCTATTTGACAGTTGGTCAAAGAGGCGCTTAGAGATGATGGCAATTGTTAAAAAATTTTTTTGTTAATAACTGAAATTGTGTCCCACGCAATAAAATATCATTTTATTTTATTCGCCCAGGAAAAAATAGGTTTTATTAATTATTAATTAGAATATACTCTAATATATTTAATTATAATTAGGTTTTATTAGTTAGAATAAAAACCCTTAACGAAATTAACTAACAGATGGTTAAAAACGCATAAAAATCCGTTGAGTGTTTTAGGAGGAGTTAACAGCCATACAGTCATATAAACGCGGTAAGCGACTTAAAATTATACTAATCCTTATTCATTTAAACGAGCTTAAAGGGAGATAAAGCGTTCGGCTATGATTGGTGGAAATAACAGACAATGTGAGTGTACAGTGTACACAGTACATGTACTTTTTAGTCTGTTCGTAGAACTGTCACTGTTCAGACGCTCTCACTGTTATTAAACTGCGTTTTTTTAATTTTAATTCGTATTATTGTTATTTTAAGGTTTGAATTTAATTTAACTAACGTTTAACGTATATTAACTAAAGTATATTTTTCATTTTATGATTATATCAAGAACCAAAATGTCTATTATCTTAATTAATAAATAATTCACAAAAAGTGTTGGGTTGTGGGTAAGTACTTACGTATTACAATAATATTTTATTATAGTTTACAAAGTTAAAAGTAGCGTAGAATTAACATTCACCTATTATTGTATACGCCGAATTGGGTGAAAGAGAAAGTGCTATATTAGCTCGTTTAAATGAATAAGGTATATGTAAAGGTATACCAGCTCAGACACGTGACCACCGTTTGACCTATTGACCAGCTAACATTACTTGATAATTCGAGATTCATGGCTGAAAATTTCTAAAAAAAATCTTAAAATAATAGAGAACAAAAGAAAATATTCAATAACAGTCAATCATCAACACACTATTCCCACAGCGGTGCGGTTTTTTTAGCACTCTGACCTTTTTTTATGTTGTCGATGTCATTTGGTCTCTGGGCGGCTGCCAGGAACGACAATGCTCACCTCAAAATAGCAACGCACAGAAAGAGAATACTTTCCTCCTATCAAATTGTTGAAAGAGTTGCAATTTTTATGATACAAATTTGGCATTCTTACAAGGTTCCTTGCTGGTTATGTCTTATTTATTTTAATCACTGGAATGGTCAATGTTTATTATTTGAAATAACAAATAAGGCAAAGTTTACATTCTTTTTATATTCCTTTAAAAGGCAGTCAACAGTCTTCTTGCTTGTGTGAATTAATGAAAATGAAATTATGTAAAGTTACATACGGTAGTAAAGGACTCTTTTGGAAAAACTTTCTCAATTTTAAAACATTCTCTCATAAATCCAATCGTTTAGTTCTCCCATGTCTTAAAAATTAGGTTATTCAGCAGATGAATTGTTAGAGCAGGTGAATGAATGTCATATTTTATTTTTTTTATTTTTTTAACTAGATCCGTGTCTTACTTTAAAAATATTTTTAAATGAAAGAAATATTTAGGCTTTAGATTTTATTCATAAAGAAAGATTTTTAAAAACAAGAACATACATTAACATCAAATACACACAATGCAAACGGTATGGAATAAATAACACCACCTAAGATATCTATTCGTAATATTTTGGAACAAATGGCGGACGAACAAGGCAATCAGAGAGACAAATTTCTTGCTTATAACATTAAATGCCTTCAGCTTCACTCGTTAAATACTTTTTAAAGTCTAATTTCTTTAATACTTAGGCCTAGCAAGATATAATATTTAAGGACGCTAGCATAAAATTAGGCAGAAAAACTGCCAGAGTTTAAGATGAATTACAGGAAAAATTAAAACAAAATCGGTTTCTGCAATTGTACTCGTACAGTGATGAAAAATACTATACTGTTTGTATTCTTTCCATCGAAATACTACAATGGAATTTGCGTCACAAATGCCAAAGCGGCACATAAAAAGAACGCCTTTGACAGAATCATGACGGACTCTTGCCTTCACGCGTCAATGGTAAAATGTAGTAACGATCAACTTCTACTATTTCATTTTAAATTCTAAAGTCACATTTTCTTTAAATTACGTACTTATTATTATGTTTGTTTTGTTTTAAATGACAGTTCATGCTTTACGCATATGTCACTTTTAAATGTTCCATAAAATTCGTAATGTTTTGTATGGCACGCGTGTTCCATGTTGTAGTAGTTTGATGATTCTTTCATAAAAACTGTACTTTAAGAAAAATAAATAAGTCTTATTGTTTCTTTTAAAACTTTATTGTTTCTACAGTCCCGGATCTTTATTTATTTATTTAGGTATTTCATAATAATCTATGTGATCCTTATTAATCTGGTCTTATTTTCCTTTTATAGGCGTAACTTTATAAACTACGTTTCATTGTTTATCTACTATTTTTAATATTTTTTTATATGCGTTTTGCTCACAGTGTATTTTGTTTAAATATTCTGGGAAAGCTTCACCTCCTCAAAACATTTGAACCAAATTCGTATAGTTTTTAGTGTACACTTTTAGATAAATGTGGGCTAATGTAATCAGTTTATTTAATTTGACCGAGAAATAAAAAGGTGTGTTTAAATATATCGCGTAAGGTATTTTTTTTGATTTTTTTTTTAAATGTATTAACATCACACATAGGTATTTCTTTATACACGTTACAAATTTAATGAAATATAGAGGCCATTAATATTTTTACATTATCATAAAATATAAGGTAGCATAAGTTAAAGAATTTTTAAAATTTTTATTCATTTGTAAAAAATGAATAATATTTTTTGATGACTCATATTTTTTTAAATTTATTTCTACTACCTTGCTAATTCGGTTTAAGACATATTCAGTTTATATCTTTTTAGCCAAAGGCGCACCAAAAATTAAATTTTGTTTTTCACTCTTGAGTTGTAGTAGATTGATGTTAACTTGTAATAAGTTTGTATGTAGGAAGTAGGTTATATTCGAAACTACTACTCATCCTATTTGAGCCATTGTTTTCTAGTTTCGTCTTACTCCATAGAAAGGGCACAGCTACAATAAACAAACTTCGTAAATGATCTAAACTGAATTCGTCATAAACTGAAAATAATTCTACATTTATAGGCCATGAGACGACTTCAAATAAGCTAAAAAAAATCAACTACTTACATATACTTCTACATGTTAAAAAAAAAAATCTGAATATATATCGAAATGAAAGTGGCATTTTTTATGAAATAATAATGAGACATTTTTATTTGATATTTTTTTGTTCGTATAGTTATATATTTTTAATAAATTTCACAATATGTTCATTCGCTGTTGGTCCCGCCGGCTTATAGTTCATACAATTCTTAATTTTATCTCACTAAACGTTGCTTTTCGATTGTCACATTTCTTTTTTAGAAAGTATTTTGCGTAAAATTATTGGATAAACATATATATTTTTAGTTATCTCATTATTAACCAATCACAGACTGAACTATATTATCAATTGTGTGATTTGTCATGTACAACAGAGTTAAGTATTTAAAAAAAATATTTCTTGTTTTTAAGGTAATATCGAATCACTGATCTCTTACCTTTCGGCCTTATTCCTAACATGCGTTGTTTGCCTTGTTAGTATCGGGAAATATTCATTACATATGTAGATATGTAATGAATATTTCCCGACTTTACTAGGGCATCTGTGGTTTTATTTATACTTCAACAAGAAGCAAAATCCGAATCTCGGGTTATGGAATTTGTTAATCCCATTAACACGAAAATAACCTTTTCATTTAATTATAAAACTAAGTTGTAAAAGTGTGCTATTTTGTCGTAGGCTCCCGAACTAATAACATGCAAAGTTACTAGTCATTTAAATAAATTACACATTGTAAAATTCATTCAATTATAAATCAAGTTCCTTCCTTGAACACATATTACTTTGAATATAAAATCAACTGTGATTTATTTCTTATAGTCTTTAATAAATAAAAATGGTTATTTATTTTCATAGATCACTATTATAGTATGTACATAAAAATATCGCAAGCCAGTAATAAAAATGTCGCAATAAAGATATTTTCTACGCTTACAAGATTAACAAGGGATACATAGATACGTCACAAGTAAACTGGGTATAATTTTATATTTCAAGGTAAACTAAAACAGTCCAGACTTGATATTTAAAACCCTGCGTGAACATTAGCATAATAATATAATATAATAATAAATATGGAAGACGAACGAACATTGCTTCAACTATTGGTCGCTTGAGCACTGTTCAGTAGAGATTTGAGGAAGCTGCTCTGTAGATTTAAGGTTTTGAGTCATCGGCCTATGATTGTGGGTTCGTCTGCCATCGCCAGTTCATCCGTGGCTGCCTTGTCGCCTTTTCTCTTTCGAGAATACCAAAGAAAGGCTGCAGCAGCGCAGAAGTTAATGAGGACCACGAACCATGCCAAGAAGAAACTGATGTGGTAGCTGTAAACAATATATTGTTTCATGATTATTAACCTTGTTACTCAGACCAAACAAGAACTAAAGACATAACTTTACGAACATAGTGAAGCCGGTTTTGTAAACATTGTAGAGACGGTGTTGCCATAATAATTACTTTTGTGTGAAATGTAATTTCATCTACTTTTTATTTAGTAAAGACTGGTTTTTACAGCCTTTCACTACGCAATTCGGCATTTTAACTAGTTAATATTTTAAAAAGGCGAGACGCAGTTTGAATGCATTTGTGTGCGTGTAGCCGTCTATGTACACGACGAGGTGTAGTTGTAACGCCTTCACTCTGCCATCCACGTGGGACTATCTTTAGTTCTTATTTTACCTGAGCCTTGTTGGCACAATTTATTAGACTTTTTCTGCCAAGTGAACTTAATCTTTACGGAGCAGTCATCATCAATTTGAGAAAATTTCTTGGCTTTCGTATGAAAATGGGCTCCGATTTAGGATCATATTCACTCTACTTTTAGCAATGGCTATCTGATTTTTTATATTGTAATAAATATTATATTTTAAACAAACAATGTACACATGATTTGAACGAGTTAGCTTACGACTGGTCAGTTTCCTTACTCGTCAATTTTACTAATTCACCAGTTTACTCGTACAGTTTCGGTAGGTTGACAATTTCGCTGTTAGAAGGTTAATCGAAAAGTATAATGCCAGCCATATACGATCTAGCCCATTGTCTAGCTTATTAATATAAGCTACAACAATATTTACAGATTATTTTCGTAACTGCTTACGAACACGTAATAACATTATTGTTATTGTAAACAACAGGTATTTTCAATGAATATAAATCGGGAACGCAGCGAAAGCGACACAGGGATCTTGCTTTGAAAACGGCCTATAATGAAGCAAACTGAAAACGTGCGCTGCTTTCTTAAACAATTGCAAAGTTCAAAAACTGTAGTGAGTTTTTTTTTTCTTTTAAGCATAATTACTTATATTTTGACTTTCTTTCGCGAGTAAAAATGTTAATTATATTTTAATTACGACCATAAAAACAATTAAATCTCCCTGTTTTCAGAATGTTTTATTTTCGGGTGAAATTGTAAATACATATCGTGTTTTGTACACTCATCAAGGATTAATTTTTAATATAATATTAAAAATTAGATCGTGTATGGCTGGCTTACAGCGATATCACACTGTATTCGATATGCGAACGAATTCAAAGCGACGCCAATTCGCAACGAGATCGCGGCGAAGACGCCGCGAAGATATCGCGGGCCCACAGCGATCTCGTACAGTCACTAACAAAATGGATTCCGACGAGTTTTCCTTCCTTGGCTTTTGAATGCTTGAATGCGAGTGTACAAAATGGCGTCGATGGCCGCCGCGACTCGCCGCAAGCTCGTTGCGAATTCGCGTCGCTTTGAATTCACTGCTGTTAAGCAAAAAATAATTCTGACGAAAACAACTTACTAATGGTATGCACGCTCTGGATACACGAATTTGACATTTTTCTTCAAATGATCTACCGCTGTCATCATCACTTGCACAACGACCAATGTGCAAGATGCTAAAAAAATAGAGTTGGTCTTTTTATCCATTCCGTTGATTAGTAAAATAAGATACTTATATAAATTATATAAGAATAGCAGTAATATTTTACTAAAGTGCATCAGAGCTTTGTAACATAATATAATACTAGCGACCCCGGCTTCGCAAGGGAGCACTTTTTCTGCCGTTTATATACACAAAACCGTATTATACAAATTAAAACCGTATCAAAATCGGTGGATGGTTTAGAAAAAGTAAACTAAAAAACAACCAAAAAAAAATTGTTTTTCATAAGAGTAATTCTATTAAGGCATTCTAAAGCAGATAATAAATTATTGATTACACCAAACTTAAATATACAACAAAATAATATAAAACAACCAGGGTACTATTTTGGTGTAATAGTCTATGGTAACTCTTTTTAACAAAAAAAATACCGACTTCAAACCGTCTCATGGATTTTGAAATGAGACCACACGGGAAGTACCAGCTTTCAAATAAAAAAAGAATCATCAAAATCGGTTCACCCAGTCGAAAGTTATGAGGTAACAAACATAAAAATAAAAATAAAACATTCGAATTGAGAACCTCCTCCTTTTTTGGAAGTCGGTTGAAAACACATCGCTGCTTAAAAACTAAAGGGCCATAAAACAAAAAAATCCAAAAATGATTTTATTGCAAAAATACAATCACAATCCTTCATATTGTATGTTGCAAAAAGATTTATTGTTGTTTTATTCCATATTTAATATATTTTGATCATTTTTTATATATTCAAAAGTAACTTATATGCTTATATCTCTTCTAGTATTCAGTTTATTATAAAAGTACCTAAAACATTTAATGCTACTTAAAAATACGCATCTAACGATGTATAATATGCATATATTTGATATATATAATAAGAAAAAAAAAATTGACAAAAATAATAGAATTTTTTTCGATTAGCTCTCCTGTAAAAAGTGTAATTTTGATTTGTGGCCCTTTAGTTTTTAAGCAGCGACATGTTGTTCGTAGCACTCGAGTAATGTGTGTGTTAGGAACGTGACTGAAACGCGATTTTGCTTGAGTCCTTCAGATTTTGTTCTTTGCTCAGGACTTTTATTTATAGGTATATAGATTATATAAATTGTTGGATTTAGCTAAGCACACTTCATAAATATCAAATGTAAATCGAGTCACAATGTACCTCAAAACAACAAGTCGGGCTGCAGGAAAATAGTCTTAGTGATTAGTATAACTAGTCCTATACGATTGCTATTATTAATTTAGTCTTTTATGATTAAGGTCTGCATATAAATACTTAGGAATAAATATAAAGCTGCATTTTATCTACTCACTGCTAATAAAGTGGATGCCGGCAGCAAGGCGCTTGAACATATAGCGCGGATTGCGGAAAGTGTACATTGAGAATCCGCAACCCATCGCCATCACAAACAAACTGATGATGCCGAACGATATCATTGTTCGTACATAGTCTGTGAACAATTTTTATTTTGTCACTATATAGGTACACAAAACACAACACAACATTTCTGGATGATATTTCAAAACTAACTAAGCTTGTATTTTAAATATACAATCTGAGCGGAAGAGCGCCTCAAACAAACAACATAATATCTGACATATATATTTCTTGTATTTTATTAGAGCAGTCCATTCTTACGTGGGTTATTGTATACAATAAAGGTATGATACGTTAGTGGTAAGTGGGCGATTCTGCAGGTCTCATTTGTCACTCATCTACACAAATATGGTCACCCTGTAATAACCAGGTGTATTTGGGCAATAGATACTTTGTCTTACAAAAACTTATTTGCTTTCAAAAAAGCTAGTATTAAGTTAGTATTTTTCACTTATTTTACCTATATTATTAGTGACAAAGCACACTGCAATAGCAAGTGAGAGTCTGATGGCAGTAATAGTAAGTCTGGCCACCTTGAATTAAAGCTCGTGTCTTGTTGTGTTTCGGTGAGTTAGTAAGGGATGTCAAAGCACACTCCCTTATTTCTTATCATTTATCCTGTCGAGGTCGACCGCTCACTTGCTACATCTTTGGCTTTGCTTGTGTAAAGCCAAAAGCGACGATAAAGTAGACCATCATCAGAATGACTGAAGACCTTTATAAATTAGTTTCTGCTCATTCATAAATTGTCCTAATATCAAAGGTAGATTCAATACTAGCTTTGAAAACTGCTAGATCAGGTATGGCCAAATTGTCTTGCCATACCTGATCAAACGGACCTAACTTTAGGATGTTAATCAAGGCTAATAAAAAGCGGCGACGATAGTCAAATGTTGCCTGACAGTTAAAGAATTTAAATGTCTCTCAGAAAGGAGTAAGTCCTAGATCGGGCCACAAACGGTCCGAGGGCCGAGGGTTGCCCATATTATGTAATCTAGGTATTATTAAAATACATCTAAGTTTAGAGTGATCATAGATCTGCAAGAATAGTACTCATTTCGCTCATATATTGTATAGTGTTCGAATGGAATCATGGTGCATTGTAGGTATATACCTACAATGTTTCGGCTTGGGACTTTCAGGAAACGTGTGATTGTTATGTGCTTGTATTTGGATTAATTAACAAGCTTCGACAAATCCGACGCTATACAAGTGTTTCAACTGCCAGGAACGGTCGGTTTAACAAACACATACACCGGTATAAAACAAAATACATAAGCTATAAATAAATGTATTCTAACGTATATCACGTTCTTTATACATTTCACACTACAGAACGTGAAAGTTTTAGGGAGTTTAGAAATATTCATGTGGAAGAGCAAGCGAAGCTCCCCGTCAAGTAAAATCGTATTATCGCGTAGTTGGAAGGGTTATAATATAATAATATGAAATTGAGATAATAGCACTAGTTTAATAATCTACTTGGAATGTCAATACAGCTCGGAATCTCTCTTTGAAGATCACATCTATTCGATTGCGAGGTCGTTGTTGCGAGGCAATAATTAATAGGAAATATTCTCTGCGGAGAATATTCTGTCTGCAGCAAGATTTTGATTGATTTGATGAAAAACACAAGAAAAAATATAATAACATATTTCAATAATTATAGATAAGTATTATGATAATCGATTGTTAACAATATCATATAAAATTTAAACTTTATTTAAAGTGCATTTAAAAAAAGTGCATAATATTTAGACGTAATTTTAATACTCACTCGCAACATCTACATTGTATGCTGGATCTAAAGGTTTTCCGTCTTGCATTAATGGTTGCGATAAATAATTTGTACATTCTGAAACAAAAAAAAATGTCATAAAAATACATTTTAATTTGAATTATATTTTGTTAACTGTACATATAAAATCGTTTGTCTATGGTCTAATTTTTTCTCCAAGGTCTCCAAGGTTTCTCCTATTATGTCTCGTTTTTCGAAATAGCGAGAGAGTTCGCGTACCTATATGTTATAACCCCCTGTTTATCACCATTCTCATTCTCCGAAATTATTCCGTTTTACAGGCGGTTCATAGGGTAGCGGGAACGTATATTAACATTTTCTTGGAAATCAAAGACAGAATTAAATTCGCAACATATGACGTGAAACTAATTTGGCTAGAATAAGTGGATGCAAAATTACAAAATAGCTTCTAAGCTTTTAAACAGTGAAAAGATGTTCACCGAAATTTAGATTTTAATTAGAAATTATACGAAAAGTTATGTGGTCTTAATTTTTATTTTATTAAAAAAAAATTACACATTTATTATTAGTATTAGTATTGATTGATAGGGAGGTTATATGTTGCAACGCCTGTCTGTATTATGTTAATCACATTTCGCTTTACTCTGAACTTGATTATGATTAATGTTAGGTTACTTAACGAACGGTCTTATGGGCTTATGTGAGAGTTCGGTGGCACAATTAATTATGGTTCATGAGTCAACATTTACAATCACGTAGGTCGTGTAGCTTTAGTATTCTTTGTGAGAGTTCATCCACCCTCAAGACTCAAGACAAATTTGACAATTTTGTCGTGTTTCTAATTTCATTATTATACATATTAAGGCCGTTACAGAGTTAGACTCACTATGGAGTGAAAATTTATGATTCGCGGCGGCTCATAATGCCATGATATTAATTTAGTTTGCAGATAAGATATTAACGTCATATTATTTGTAGTTTTATAAATTAGACAATGGCTCAAAAATATTGGGATAATTTTCTCATTAAAACAGTTTTTAAGTAGCCTTTTTTTTTAAACTAGCGGTCGACGGTATACGCAGAAGTGAGATATTAGTAAAATTATATGTGGAAAACTTATAAAAATATTGATTTTCCAAAAATTCATATAATTTATTAGATAATAGTTGTAAAAAATATAAGATTTCTGTAAATTTTCATTAAAGATAAGTATAATCAAAAGTGTCACTTTTAGTATATTTTTTCGTGATATTAAACGTCTTATTTTAGGATCAAATTTGAGATATTTCTGTTTTTTCTTCGACCTAGTATGTGAAGTCATTTATGTTCTAAAACATTGTTTCATAATTTTTTTAAATATTTTGTATATTTATCTGCGTAGGCCGTCGACCGCTAGTTTGAAAAAGGACTGTTTAAAAACTTTTCTAAGAAGAATTCATTTTAAAATATTTTTTAGCCATGTACTAGATTAAAAAACTACAAATAATATAACGTTGAATCTTATCTGCAAACTAAACATCTGAAACTACTGAAAATCATAAATTTTCACTCCAACGTGATTCTGATTCTGTAACGCTCTTAATACTAGCTGTCTTGGAAAACTTTGTACCGTCTCAAAATAAAAACATGTTCCATAAAGAAATGTATTAGAAAATGAATTTTATTCACAATTTCTGAATATTTTAATATAATTTTGAATATTTCAGATGTTTTAATAGTCATTCTGCCATTCGGGATGAAGACAAATTTTACGAATCAAAGATGATAGAACTCAAGGTATAATATAAGGTTCATAAGATCGTTTATGAAAAAAAAGGCTTCCAATTTAGACTTTCTTCTGGGTTGTTCAATTTTGGGTTTCATTTTATGTGACTTCAGTTATGAGGTTCCGTAATACATATAGTTACTCATAAGCACTAATATTTAATTTGGGACTATACTATCGATAAGAAAGTATTGTGGTATTTTTAATTAAGTAGACAACAAGCGAGCCGTCTGACGGCAGTATAACCATCCCCTTACAAAAGACCTAACATGAAATAATAACAGCATGTGTGCTGATGTGCATCGGTGAGTAAGGGATGCCAGAGCCCATTTCCCTATGCCAATCCCTTATCCTCAATCCCACCTTGGTCGGCAGCGCAAAACTATAATTTGCAACTATTAATACTTTAGTGGAACTCTATTTGATTTGACGAAGCTCTTAAGAGTGGGTATATAGCAAACAAAGTTTGTAATTTTACCCGCGTGGCCCCTTGGACATGACAGTGACACAAAATACGTAGAACTACGAACATGCGACGGAAGATAGCGCATCTCGCTGAATAAAAATGTTATAAGTGCCAAAAGTATTAAATATTAATTATTCGTATACTACAATGTCAAATGAAAAATTGTTACATACAGCCTTAGATAACATGTGAAGTGAAATTACTGATACACTTTTAGCTTTGTAATGTGTGTCATTTTGAAAATAAAACTAAAACCGATGGAAATGAGAGCTCAATTGGTGATTTTTTTTCTATCGAGAAAATTTCATTATATTATGGTTCTGATAAAAAAAAATTGACTATGTTTACTTAGATAAAATTCAAATCTAAGATTGGCTATTTCTCTTTATACCCGCTCTTAACGTAGTGGAGTTTGAACCGGCAGTTAGCGCTTCATAAATTTAAATGGCCGAAGATTACGCATAATATTTATAACTACTAATTGATATATATTAAGACTACAGTATTGCGTCGTAAAATATATTACTTCCAATGAAATGCTGGGTATTAACATTTCACAGAATTCAGATCATTCGCCGATAGAATATTTTGTGCCTACACGGTGCCTACACAATAAAAGAACAATCCAGCCAGTCAATACCTACATAAACCGCCTGGGAAAGTTTTAAATTAGATTTAAAAATAGTCCACAGTGCATAGAAAAATACATCAGTGTTTAAAAAAAGGTCACAAATAATCAGTACGTACTCAAAAGAAATAAGAAATCTCGTGGCAACAAACCAGATATCCACAAGATAAAAAAACTATTTAACAATCTTACGAAAGGTTTATAAATTCAATACAGCAACATCGACAATAAAGTATTAAGCTTATCTAAGCGCCTCTTTCACCATGTGTCAAGTAGGCTAACTGTCATTTAAAGTCACCGGTAACCGGGGATAATGGAGCTGATATACCTTTGTTTGTACGGTAAATGTCCCAAACATTGAAAAGAAAATAATTAAAAAAAAAAAAGCCTATCGAATGATGCAGTAAACCGAGTGCATCAATCAATACTCAATCAATACTAATAATAAATCTGTAAGGGTTGGTCATGGAGTAATACTTTGTTTTCAGAGATATCGTGTTTATAGGCTCTATACATGATACTGAAACTAAATTGACCATTTTTAGAATTTTTTTCTGTATGTATGTATGTATGTATGTATGTATGTATGTATGTATGTATGTATGTATGTATGTATGTATGTATGTATGTATGTATGTATGTATGTATGTATGTATGTATGTATGTATGTATGTATGTATGTATGTATGTATGTATGTATGTATGTATGTATGTATGTATGTATGTATGTATGTATGTATGTATGTATGTATGTATATATGTATGTATGTATGTATGTATGTATGTATGTATGTATGTATGTAAGTATGTATGTTCCTCTATAACTCTTAAACGAATCAACTGATTTTCATGAAACTTGGTAGATAAATATTTAGACGTACGGGACACAGGATAGGCTACTTTTTCTTTTTCAACGCGGACGAAGTCGCGGGCGCCAACTAGTACTAATAATACCTCTGTAAGTGTAGGTATTGTATGTATGTATGTATGTATGTATGTATGTATGTATGTATGTATGTATGTATGTATGTATGTATGTATGTATGTATGTATGTATGTATGTATGTATGTATGTATGTATGTATGTATGTATGTATGTATGTATGTATGTATGTATGTATGTATGTATGTATGTATGTATGTATGTATGTATGTATGTATGTATGTATGTATGTATGTATGTATGTATGTATGTATGTATGTATGTATGTATGTATGTATGTATGTATGTATGTATGTATGTATGTATGTATGTATGTATGTATGTATGTATGTATGTATGTATGTATGTATGTATGTATGTATGTATGTATGTATGTATGTATGTATGTATGTATGTATGTATGTATGTATGTATGTATGTATGTATGTATGTATGTATGTATGTATGTATGTATGTATGTATGTATGTATGTATGTATGTATGTATGTATGTATGTATGTATGTATGTATGTATGTATGTATGTATGTATGTATGTATGTATGTATGTATGTATGTATGTATGTATGTATGTATGTATGTATGTATGTATGTATGTATGTATGTATGTATGTATGTTCCTCCATAACTCTTAAACGAATTAACTGATATTCATGAAATTTGGTAGATAGACATTTTTTCTACTTTTTTCTTTTTCAACGCGGACGAAGTCGCGGGCGCCAGCTAGTAATTCAATAAAACATAAAATGATTTCTAAAAGTAACTAATTTACTTGTAGTTGGTGAAAGAGGCCCTAAGTGATTTAACAAGTTATAGTAAAATAAATCCTATTAAAGTCAAAAATGCACATTCCCTGATAAAAAAATATTAATGGGCTATGGACAAAAATGATTAGCAAAAAGCAAAGCAGTTTGCTAAGAGCCTGCAAAGAGGCTCTTTACAAAGGTTGCAAAGAGCTTGAGAAAATTTTGTGCCTAATGAAGAACTTGCGTCTGGTGACGAATGATCCAATGAGAATTCGACATAAGACTCGTTACACCAAAAGAAGTAAAAAACGAGAAAGAGAAATTCTAAGAAACCTTTCAAGCAAATTATAGTAACGGAACTTTCAGATTTATATGTGGAAAAAAGAACGATAAACGGGGAAGGTTTTTGTATTTAATTGATATTATATTAATAATTGGCAGAAAAAAATTGCTTCCATGCGAAGATGGGAGTAGCTATAAAGTTATATAGTTATACATAAACTATATAGTTATACAAAGTTAAGTATCTATTGTTTCTCGTTACTAAAATAGATTAATAAAGGCTTTCCCTAAAATTTGATAAGATAATAATTCTCCTCCGTTTGATAGTATCGTGGAGTTGTAAATGATATTAATTTGCTATGTCATTACAATTAATCGAATTGAGCTGAGAAATCGAGTGTATTAAGTTTCAGAAGCAGAGACGTTTCGAACGAAGTCGTTACTTAGATATTTCGCTCCGCTGTCTGTAAACGTTCATACGAAAAAGCTTTTATCATGATTAACATAACTTTCGGTCACATTTCTTTCGTTACATATAAGTATGTGTGACTATAGAAATGTGTACAAATATTAAAGTCTTTGTACATTGTGTCTCCTAAACTTGAGACAACAATACATTTTACTTTTCGCCCCATTTTTAGTAAACTCTCATATATGTAGTTATTAAGCTATTTGTTAATATGTTAAGCTCGACAGACAGGCTGACGTACCACTTGATGATAGGTGGCTAATGTCGCCGGTAAAAGTGCAATTACGCTGCCGAGCATATGTAGCAGGATTAAAAATAGGCATTAGGAAGGGATAGGGAAATGGGCTCTGTGATTATTTGTGATAATAATACTGGGATAGCGCAATAATAACTTTTCTATAACCGTTGCAGTTACAATTAGTTAAGATACAATCTATATTACAAATCAAAATCAGTTTCTACATAAACATTACGTCATCTTTGTCTTGAGGCTAATCTATTTGTTACTGCAGTCATTTTCACTAGCCTCGTTCAACGCCGTTATCCCGTCGCCAGTTCTGTTTTCGCCTCTAAACCAGCGAACAGTACGGCTATTGTTTATTTATTTACATGACACGTAAACGCGTCATAGATAGCTTTAAGGTGTGGTCGTAGTGTGAGCGGGTTATGTCAGCGTCAGTTTTGAATAAAATGGGAGTGTTGCCTTTTGCTCTAATTTAAATGTAACACATTAGTCCAGTCGTGTTAGCATTTAAGCTTACTTTTTCTCTCTCGGTAGCGAATTCTTTTCACCAACCTTTAGGGGGGTCCAGTGGGAGTCTAAAACAAGAATCTTGACCATTTTTAAGGTCCGCTACGCCCGTTATCATGATATTAAGGGGTAACAAATATTCACTGATAACTTCGTTATTTTTTACCCTACGACAAAAATGACTAATATTGTTGTTTATGCAAAAATGATATTGATGAAACAAATAAACAAAAAATGCATATAATTTTTTCAGGTTGTGAGATTTTAACTCTTAGGTTAAAATAGTGATTGACTAATCAAAACAAGACTGACTTGATGCTTGATTATAAAAAATAAAAAAACTTATACAATTGAGAAGCGCATTGTGGCCCTAATTTGAATGACAAAGCAGAAATATGTATTGAATTCCGAAATATATAATGAATGATAATGATATGAAGTAAATGACGCCGAGATAGTAATGAATGGAACTGAATAAAATCGCTACGCTCTTCGCCGTTACTGTGAACACAGACTTAGATTAAAGTCGGTGGCGACTTGAAAGAACCAATGTGGTATTTTTGTCGGTGACTATAAATCTTATTGTGTGGGCAGAACTGGACACAATGTTTATTTTTTGTGAAAATTTAGCTGATTCCGTTAGATATTGGCGTGTTACGGTTTCCCAGTAATGTCTTTTGCTACCTGGGTGTACACAGTTATTGTTTAAAAAAAACTGTGTTTAAAAATATTATGTTTTACGTAAACAACCACCTATAACAATGTCAAGAACAAAGATATAATGTAAACTATATGTGTAATTACTAAAAACAGTAGTTTTATGTACCTACACGGTCTATAACAGACAGGTACATTACGAATTATCAAGCACTTTAAAATTAGGCGTTTATTTCTCCGGATCAAGAGAAAAGTCTGAAAAAAATATCTAAGAATTTCTCGAAGAAAAAATATTAGAAATTCAATATAAAATCTAAATCTTATTACACAAGTTATTACAATTTTAAACATATTTTGTGTTTTTTATCGTTTTAAAATATCACATGTATCTTAATTATAAAAAATATATTAAATATAAGACAAGCTATTAATGTAACAAATAAAGTATGATGAGAACAATTGCTTGGTAGGTATAAAACATAGAAAAGTAGATGTATATACGAATGTGTAATATTACCCAGTAATATAAAGCGCAAGAAATATAAAAGCGGAATACGGTCTGAAAAATCAGCGAGCCACGAAGTCGGATTATGCGGCTGATATTTTTCACAATAGAACCGTGAATGAGAGTATTTGAAAGACTTATCTGGAGCTTCATATTGCAAAGATTGCATTATGCTGGAAATATGAGCAGAATTATAAATGAGAATTTTAAATGTTAATGACTTTTTAAAATGACTAAGCGCCTCTTTCACAAACGTCAATCAGGCCTGCCACAACTGTCATTTAAAGTCACCGGTAACCGGAGATAACGGAGCTGATATACCTTTGTTTATACGGTAAACGTCCCAAACATTAAATAGAAAATAATAATAAAAAATCGCCTATCGAATGATGCAGTAAACCGAGTGCATAATTCAATAAAACTGAAAATGATTTCTAAAAGTAACTATAATCAACACTTTACTTCTAGTTGGTGAAAGAGGCGCTTAGAGATTAAAGTTTGCATAAAACATTAAATTTATAATACTAATAACGTATTATAATTTATGTTATGTTAGTTAGTTAAGTAATTTATTAAAGTATAATAAAATACTGTTTTGGTTTTAAAACATCATTAGGAGTATCACTTCAGAAGAATATGAATACAGAAAAATATGAATCTAACTACAAAGCTCATGTGGCATTAATTTTCATTACCATTGCCACTTTTGGAGTTATCAATTACAATAGAATGCTATCTAATGTCTAGCTAGTGTGTGTCTAGCCCTATCAGTTCTGAGTTAAGACCTCACTTTCCAACTCGAGCAGCTTACCAATTCCATACTACATAATCTTACAATTACTCGTTAGTATTGGTCATAGCAATACTTACATTAAAAAAATCTCAGATATAATAATGAAGGTTTGGATGGAAACAAAAAATTGAAGTTAATTTCATATCTAGTATAATTTTAATTTCTAAAATGTGCATAGCTATAATATACATTTTAAATTAGGTTGTCAATAGCGACTCCCGGCCCAAATTACACATAGTTACGAAGTTTTATCAAAATTGGTTCAGTAGTTTAGGTTTTTATTGGCACCAAACAACGTGACACGCAATTTTTATACATATAAGATTGGAATTGCTGGCGTATATTTTATTATTTTCCCGAGTTCAATAAGTGCCGCAAATGTCTTGGGTCGCATTCTATCTTCGTTTATTCGCATTATAGTAAGTTGAGACAATAAATTCTGCCAAATGTCTATTACTGCCACTCGCTCGTAGGTACTGTAGATAATATGAAAATAAAGTAGATTCTTAAGATGTTACTATATATATATATATATTAAAACTTTTGCTTATCATGCCACGGGTTCAATGAATGGTCCCACTGTCTACAGAGGAAACGTAAAAAGTAAATAAGTACTAATCTCGAGGGATCTCGAGGGATAAAAATTTAACACCTCACAAATTTATATGTAGGAGAAATAAAAATTAATAAAAATTTTAGTACGTAAGAAAAAGTGGCGGGGACTAAGTTGTTTCAAAGTACTGTTTAAAAGTAAAATGTTTTCACGACTTGTTTATATAATAATGAGTGTGTCGCGTGCTAATGCATTCCAATGGCGCGGCGGCGTCATAGTCGCCTGTCGCGCCGCGCCCTAGGGAACGTGACACACAATATAATAAAATTATACTTTCAAAACAGTAGGTAATATGAATCAATTAGCGCCTCTTTCACCAACTACAAGTAAAGTGTTGATTAGTTACTTTTAGAAATCATTTTCTGCTTTATTGAATTATGCACTCGGTTTACTGCATCATTCGATAGGCGATTATTTTTATTATTTTCTATTTAATGTTTGGGACGTTTACCGTACAAACAAAGGTATATCAGCTAAATTATTTCCGGTGACAGGTGACTTTAAGTGACGGTTTAGCCTACTTGACGTTGGTGAAAGAGGCGCTTAACCATATATTCTTACTGAACTCAATAGACGATTTGATTAATATTTTTTCAAGCATTCAATTTCAATAAAAATTCAGTATAAGGCGCTATGTTAATAAATTAATCGATGATGAGAGCAGAGGAATAAAAGTTATAGTAGTTATAGCGGTAATAAGTACCACTTACGAAAAAGAGATATAAGAATCAGAACTGAATCCGTGTAACTAAATTATACTAATGTTGTAAATAAATAACTAAATACATTTTCTCAGAATTTACCAATTATTTATATACAAAAAATACAATTAAAATGTTGAATCTCTACTTATTTTATCTATACTGTGATGGCTGAGTCTCTTATGGGTATATTGACCGCTGCTATATTTCAAGTCACTTTTGTGTAATTTTCCTTCAGAGCATACCAGTTCATGCAAAATACAACGCTTATAATAACTTAAATAATAAAACAGTTTACTTACCTATGACTTATAACAAATATTTAAAGTGATTTATTGAACAATTATATATTTATTAGCAAAACTTGCATTCATCATAGCCGATTGTTATTTTTTATTTCCTTAATACGAGTAATAGTGACGACAGAATTCAACGTTGAGACAAATTGAATGTAGGGTAATTTGGATGTCTAGTATTTATCTAGGATGTCTAAAGTAGGAATTGCACTCGCACACCTAAAAATACATAATATAGTCAAGAATACTGGCACAACTTTGAGATGTATAGAAATAGTCAAAATGTATAGTTCGAATTTTGTTGCTGCAAATAATACGAGTATTAATATTTGGACATTGTTATAAACAGCAACAAGAACAAAAGTTTCTCTAGTTAGTCTTTTGAAGTTCGTTTTTATTACAAGCCCCTATTAAAAGTTTAGTAATATTTTTTATGTTTACTCGTATTTTATTTATTTTTGTTTATTCAAGAACCTGTATTACTTACTTCAAAGTTTTGAAAAGGAATAGGTAACTTAAATATTTTACTTCGTACTTCAAGGTTTTGATGCTCAACTAACTATAACATATAACAGACATAAGGAGCTTAAACGACTCTAAACTGTGAAATCATAATTTTGTGTAAAATTATATGGTGCGTCTCGTCGTCGCGTTCTTGGTTACATGTTTAATGTCATTTACACGCAAATTGACGTCAAGTACTTCGTGGTAATGTCACATTCGTGTGGACAAACACTCAGCCTGTGTGGTTTTATTGTCCATTATTTAAACATTTAACTTGAAACAAACTGTAGAGCTTTTTAGCTCTACGGTTTGTTTCGGTTTGTTGTTGTTGAAATTTTTTTCAAAGGTCACTTAAAGAAGTCTAAATGAATAATTAAAGATAAATTCTTATAAATCAATTCTCTTTTCAATGGCAAAACAATCTCTTTTCATTTAATCTACCAACTCGCTCGGGCTTGCTCGAATCTGGATTTTTAGGTTGAATCCATAATACATTTGGGAATACTTTAGTGTCTTTAAATGTAATTTATAATGATATTACCATATCAACAAAGTGATTAAAAAATCCATTATATGTCAAAATGCTTTTTCACTTTGTTTTGTTTATTTTTGCAAACACTTTCATAATAATAATTCTCCCTTATGTTACGCTCGCTAGTATATTTTCAATTAGGTCAAAATCGGTCAACATGATGTGTATAGAGCTCATGTTACATAAAAACCTTGTTTCATTAATGTATCTAACACGGACGTGCCATTTTTTCTTTATAGATAAAATACTATAGAAATAATTACAGCAATAAAAATTTTTTTGTAAGTAAAAAAAAAATTGTTAATTAACATCACAATAAAATGTTAGAGTCTGTAGTGATCTTACAGAAGATATGCAATTCGCAGTCATTTGGGCGTCTAGAGGCAGGTAGCCATGTGTGCTGTTTCGGTAAGTGAGTAAGGGCTGCCAGAGCCCATTAGTCTCTCCATATCCTAATCTCTTTTCTTTAATCCTACTGTAGATGGCAGCACCTGTGGCGGGCCTGCATCATAGACGACGGTAGACACTTTTTTAAACGTTGGGAAATCCTCATGGTTGCCCTTCAGCGAAAGGGAGGCTGCGGGTTTATGACGGACTCCTACTGGCTAAAACCCAATGACTTTCTAGCGCGGCCGTAGATAGGCGGGGTCGCATTAACGTTATGACACGTTCGCGACAGCCTACCTAGTCTAGTTTGTATTTTTGAAAGCAGTGTTCCTGCACGTTCCTTTAGCACGTTGAATATATATCTTTAGGCAAAAATCAAGTCAATCCTGTATGTACTTACGTTAATGAAGGACAAACAAAGTCAATACTTTTTCTTTTTTATATTAAATACTTCTTTCGACTTCAAAATGCACCAACTTTAAATTTCTCAGTCATGTCTTTGGTTACGCGCACAGAGTATTATTTCCGGGATCACGTACATATAAACCTATATATAATACTTGGGTTTAGTAGATTTGTGTAGAAGCTTTGGATATATGAGATACGTGTTTGGATTAATAAACAACCGTTATTATTTTTTTACTTCCTCGTTTTCAACACATTCTATGGTATTTTGCATGTTGGATTGTTATCAATTGTGTATTCAATAATTTTAGCATAAATAAATAATAAAACTAATCTATAATAAAGCTAGCGGCCTGCCTTTTGTTTCGCATGGATTTTTTTCTGCATATTATATACAAAAACCTTCCTCGTTTGATTGATAAGAAGTTAGCTGATATAAGACAGACTGAAAGCGACTTCAATTGATACTGTGTAAGGATAATTAAATTGTAAATGATAAAGTATAATTTTGTGAACATGTTTAAATTACTCAATTGTAATACAACTTTGTAAATGCCAAAATATAATTTTGTGAACATATTTAAATCACTCGAAAATCGTAAGATATTTAATTAGAACTTGGCGTACCTACGCATAATCCATGTGTTGGATAGACCCGGTAAATAGTATTCGGTGTGACAATAAACACTTATGTACATCTGTCGACAAAACAACAGCTGTTTTACATAGCTAAAGAAGCTGCTTAAGTGTTTACAATTGACTTTAATATTAGAATACTCGTATTTTGTGTGTGAATCACTAATTTTATAGTTTAACTAGCTGGCGCCCGCGACTTCGTCCGCGTTGAAAAGAAAAAAGTAGCCTATCCTGTGTCCTGTACGTCTACATATTTATCTACCAAGTTTCATGAAAATCAGTTAATTCGTTTAAGAGTTATGGAGGAACATACATACATACAGAAAAAAATTCTAAAAATCGTCAATTTAGTTTCAGTATCATGTATAGAGCCTATAAACACGATATCTCTGAAAACAAAGTAAAAAAAAAAAAAAAACAAAACAAACTTACTCCATGACCAACCTGTACAGATTTATTATTAGTATTGATCTATAAGATTTCTTCGTGGAATCTGCTTTCCGAAATGAGGATATAACAGACTGGAATTTCTCTCTACAAAATATTATTTATATTTATACATGTATGTTAAGATTTTTTTAAATATAATTTCAATGTATGTGTAGAAGTTTCGAACTACATATTTTGCTGAAATACTAGTTATGATAACATTATTATACACAACATTAAATTAGCGTAAAATTGTCTACAAAGCAGCCTTTACGTCTAGTTTTTCAACAATTTTGAAATGTTTCTTCAAAATTCTTTAGACTGACTGCTATCTGAAAAGTTACCTCAAATGGGTTTGAAGAAAATTCCTCACTAAACTATTGATGAGAATTCTTTTAAAGAAATAAGGAAACATTCGAATTCCGCCTATATTTTTGAAGTACACTAAAAGATTTGTGCAACTGTTGTTCTTTCCCAATACCTATATTTACCCGTGAAATAACTTAATTAATTAAGGTTAATTCGCTCGTCTGTCCACACACTACAAGCTGTCCTGTAACTCGGCCTTGTGTTTGCACACGTCTAGCATTAATTAGTTAATGTATTTTATACTTAACTATGGAACAGTAATGGCTTTGCGCACGTGAAACTGGTAAATTCAAAAATTCTAATTGTATATTTTAATAAACTAGACAGCTGCCTAGTTTAAGTAAGCAATATCTTACAATAGACCACGATGGCCCACATGTGAATAGTTAAATAATAATCACGGTCCCATGCGCAGGTATCTCTTTTATTTGGCTTTCTACGTATCCATCCCATCATACAACACATTAAAAAACTATAAAATAATAATAGCGGAAATTAACATAACTGTTTTAAATTTAGAATTGACGGGGCACACTTGCTTCCCCCGAGATGGCCGGCGTACCTCTACTTTCGGGTACGCCGCGGTCCCGACAGGGAGCGTAGCCCGCGCTAGATAGCCGTGGCGGGGCACCGATGTCGTGTCATAATGCTCCCCCGCGCTAGAAAGTCGTTGGGTTTTTAGCCGGTAGGAGTCCGGCATAACCCCGCAGCGTTCCCTATCACTGCTGGGTATCCATGAGTCAGCAATAACAGCATGTGTGCTGCCGTGTTTTAGTGAATGAGTAATGAATGCCAGAGCCCATTTTCCTATCCCTTCCTAAAACCCCTTGCAGCACCTACTGTTTGTGTTATAGGCGACGGTAGCCAGCTATCATCATGTGGACCGTCAGACTGTCTGTCGACCTTACATAAAAAAAAAACTGTGAAATCATCAAACATAACAAATTACTAAATTAGACACTTTAAGGTCGAGTCAAACGTCTGCAACGTGATGTTAAAAAAAGAAAAGATTACAATCTTTTTTTAACACGAAAAGAAAATAACTCCGCTGGAAATGTAAACCAGCGGGTGTTAATGGACTTACCGAGTGAGTTAAAACAGAAGGCGATCTTAGGGAAAAATAAACCGAAATGAAATTGGCTGCTGTCGTACATACTACTGACCAGTAACAACAAAGTAACAAGGCCAAACTGAGTGGCTATAAGAAAATTATACACTCTAAAAAAACTTCCACTAAATTAGATTAGGTACATTAGAAAGATATTGAGTTTCATAATACACTCTGCTACTGATCGTATATAGTGTACATCTATTTTTCTTTCTACTTCGTGTATGAATTTTATGCATGACAGGCTGAAGCTCCACTTGATGGCAGGTGGCTACCGTCACCTGCACAAGCAACGCCCCTGGTGCTGCAAGTGCGCTGCCGACCATAGTATAGTAGGATTAAGGATAGGGATTAGGAAGGGATGGCTCTGCCATCCCTTACTCACTCACCGAAACACAACAGCACACATGCTATTATTTCACTGTTATGGTCTTCTGTAAAAGGGTAGTCACTGAGGCCAGACGGGCTGCTGAAATGACTGCCAAACGAAGTAACTATTAAAACATAAATCTATCAAAAATTCTGCATTCACTAAACTTCAGTTAGGTAAGTAATCATCAACAGAAAATATATTCATTCGAAACAATTTGGATGGGAGAATTCAACAAAACAAAATATCATTTTGACAACTTACTTTTTGTATTAGTTTAAATATAAATAAACAATTATGTTGTGGTAAAATTAAACAAAAATATTTGTTAATCAGATATTTGTAAGTATAAGACATTTCATATGTTTTTAATATTATATAAGACAGATATGTTTTTAATATTATATTAGAAAATGATATTCAGTTACTGTTTAAATATCCTATAATAATACTGTGAACTGTTAGGAATAAATTCATATTCAAATGTTTGTATAATTTTCATTTTGACGTGTGGGGTTAATAAACTGGGATAAAAAAAAAACACAAATTTAAAAGTGGATATTACACTCACGTTTGTTAAGAACGATCTAGAAAGAATGATTAAAAAAGTTGAAATGTGACAAATATACCTACTCGTAGTCTCCAGAACGCTATTTATTATAATGGTAACGGAACTTTGGAAGATGTTTTCGGACAAATTATACGCCTACGTTCATAATTTCGTTAGCTGATAAACATGTACTATCGCGGTCAAGGGAGCAGTCCCACCGTAAGGAACAATTTCGTGTGCACATTTTGTATTTATCTTTGTTACGTTTCTATGACGTTACTATGACAACCTCAATTCAATGTAAGACAAATTTGTATGAAAAGTGGGTCTGCTCCATTGACCGCGATAGTACATCTAACTTATTTTTATTTTAGTACTAACTGGTGCCCGTGACTTCGTCCGCATTGAAAAATTGAAAAATATATGAGCAACATAACGCCTGACATTTTTATTGCTATTTCACTTTTGCCAGGCGTTAGTTTTTAATTTTAGGTGATACCTCGGGAACAGTACTTTTTTCTGAATGAAAGGTAATGTTCCTTCCTGTATAACTGAGAACGTGTTGCGTTTCATGATGATTGGTTGAGTAACCATTTAAGGCATGAAAAGGTGAAGGAATAACAGTTTCGACCACATTGTTTTGTTTAAACCATTACCATAAATTGTTACACTTTTAATTATTGATGTATCTATGAATAGACCAATAAGCGTGTTCTATTCTATTGAATCTATTTGATTTGCGTATATCGAAGCTGTTTACTCTTCTTAATGAGTAAAAAATGTACTCTTATTATATATATAGAGTAAGGGATGCCAGTGCCCATTTCCCTATCCTTGTCTTATACTCTTTATGTTATTAAGTTCGGCAGTGTACTTGTAACTTTCACTTACACTTGCAACTTGCACAGCTACTTATGGCGTTGCTTATTGAGCAACCTTTATGGTATTGCTCATGGTCGATGGTAGTAGCAACCCATTATAAACTCGTTCAGCCTATCTGCCGACTTTTACAGAAAGTCCCTAATTTAGAAAATTAAAGAACTGGTTAACTGTGATTCTAAAAGTGTTACACAAATTTTGATTCAGATTCCTGAAATACTTAGTGAATTGATCCAAGTAAATTAATACTTTAAGTTTTTAGAAATATTTCCATTATTTTAGTGAAATGTCAAATACCCTATTTTGATTCCTAAAAACTAATCTATGTTAATAATAAAACATGAAGTTATTTAGTAAGGGGAATCCCCTGTGACTTGACCGCAGCTTATAAAAACTGGTGAACTAATTGAAGTTAAAAAAATATACAAAACTGTTACTTACTTATTATGTGCTGACCAGTCAATCCAGTTATATCTTGAGGTTGTGATGGGGATGTAGTTAATGTTGTGTTGACTTTTAACGCGACAGGTGAAGTTGTATTTGGTTGAAACACGTGCCTACAAATTTCCCACATACCGGAGTCACTGTACATGAAGTAGCGGTGAGTTTGAGCGAGATATATACCTGAAATGAAATGATAGCGTTTAATAGTTACAGTATTGGACTAAAGCCAAAATCAGACGAAGTAATTAGCATAGTAATAAGCATCGTATTAAAATAAAACATGGAACTAAATTGTTTTTGTTCTGTACGGACATTGATTTGAATTAAACATATTATTTTTAATATGATTAAAAAACAGTCAAATTACTGAAACTTCGTAGGTATTCAATTCGTTTGGAATTTTGAATTATTATAAAATTATGCTGACAGAACAATACAGGTTGAGAGTCGTAACATTTTATTTACAAGCGATCTGCGTTCATCAGAAATAGCTCGTCGGCCATCGACCTCAATGCCACATGTTCCTAAACTAATTAAAAATAAACTATCCGGGCGCATAGATATTTTTTGACACGCTCATTGTGGCGACTGGTCCTACCTTACCCGCCTTAAATTTACTGCAGTTCATTAGAAACACAGTCTGATTGTCGTTTATATATTACCTCACTTTCGTTATTGTGGCTTACATTGGAATATAT
The DNA here is from genome assembly GCA_945859745.1 of Synanthedon formicaeformis. Classification (NCBI taxonomy): domain Eukaryota; kingdom Metazoa; phylum Arthropoda; class Insecta; order Lepidoptera; family Sesiidae; genus Synanthedon; species Synanthedon formicaeformis. The sequence goes on from OX243964.1 coordinate 3,559,653, forward strand.
AGAATCAAAGGTATTTTTATGCACTTAATAGGTACTGCAAATGCATTACCGACTTTGGCCTGGCGACCCTGGGCGTGGAACTCTCACAAAGAAGAGCCAGATGCCAAGCAATATTTATGTTTATATTAACAGAGTACCTATTAGCTGTCTTGTTATGTTATTAACTCATACCTCTTCAAAACAGAATTAGCGAATGTAAGTTTTTATTTCTTTATTAGAGATAGGTTTGCTCTTGGCTAGCATCTAGCAGTGTAGAGATGAGGCCTTTGAAAAGATTTGGGTTATATGAGCTCGGAAACACAGACGTCGGCGGGAGTTCCAAACCCTGGCAGTGCGCATTACACAGGCTGTTTTAAAGCGCTTGGTCCGAAAAAGAGGAACAAGTAATGTAAATTAGAATATACCTATCATTTTTGAGGTACTAAGAGTCCCCAAAAGATAGAGGGTTAGTCGGCGGCGGTGTGGGTGTGAATGGTCCTGTTTTGGTATTATGCTCATTATGTGATAATAAAATCATTGTAATTTTTTTTTAGTATAATATTAAGCGCCTGTTTCACAAACGTCAAGTAAGCCAAACTGTCATTTAAACTCACCGGTAACCGGGGATAATGGAGCTGATATACCTTTGTTTGTACGGTAAACGTCCCAAACATTTAATAGAAAATAATTAAAAAAATCGGCTATCGAATGATGAAGTAAACCGAGTGCATAATTCAATATAATAGAAAATGATTTCTAAAAGTAAGTAATCAACACTTTACATGTAGTTTGTGAAAGAGGCCCTAAATGTATAAAATCCATGTTAATCTATCATGTATTATATCAAAGCCTTACCGTTACCACCTTCAATGTGAACCCATTTCTCTGTGCAAACAGCAGCAATCCATACAAAGGTGCAAAGGCCCACCAAGATTGTGCAACAGAAGAGTATCCGCCTTTCGATCACGAGGGCTTGCATCAACGGTCGCCTTTCCGCGCCCACGGACGACGCTGTCGACATCTTGTCGGTCTCCATGTCTAACCTACGAAAGAAGAAATCATAGTTAGGTAATATAATATTATACTTTACACTTGCTTAGCGTTGGAGCGGGTCGTTAGTATTTTATATATTTGGAATTTTATATATCCTTACTAATATTATAAATGTGAATGTGAGTTTGTTTGTTTACGCTTTCACGCAAAAACTAGTGAACCGATCGCCATGAAATTTTGCATACACGTTGTCTGGGACACCAGAAAGGACATAGGGTACCTTTCACCTTTCAAGTCACAGCACCAGCTAGTATATACTAGTTCTACATAAAAATCCAAAATGAAAAACTTCCTAAGCTCTTACTGTTGATGATTTCGTCAAAAATATTTTATCTTTAAAATCGTTGAGTGGCGCCGTTAACTTAATAAAAATGTTATTCAGCGTAACGGAATAGGTAGACATTTTATCCGATTAGATATTGGTACCCGTCACAGGTATCGAGAACGTCCGACCCATTTTCATTGCCTTCAAAAGCAAGCCTGCCTTATCTGAATTTCTCAATTTTATCATTGCGTTGAATAACTTGGCATACGAAAATCACAGATTTGTTTATGTGAATACACACAGCTAAGTTTTTACCAATTTTGATGAAGTTTTTTTTTTTTTAAAGCTAACGTGATCGGTTCAGGCGTTTATAGTTGAAGACAATCCGCCCATTTCCTAGTTTATAATTTAAAAATATATATATATAGCCATTAAAAAAAAGTTCATTCAACTTAAGATTTATTATCTGTGACATTAAAAAGCGACATCATTGACACGAATTCTGTTATTAAACAGTCATAATAAATTAGAAATAATCCGGATGTTGAGGTATGTGGAACGCTACTATTATATACATAAATTATTGTCTTTGAAGCGGTATTTTGCGCTGCCCGTAAAGTTTTATATTTGAACAGTTTATATTTAGACAAATTTCGATTTCAATGTCACGGGTGCTGCTTTGAATTAGAGTGAAATACATTGTAAACAGTAAAGTTAAAAATAATAAATTACACGTTTTTAAGGCAAAGTTGATTGTTAGTGACAGTTTTGCATTCGTTACGACAAGCCATTTTCACAATATAACCAAAAATATTATGTATAAAAATGAAAATTATTTAAATATTTGTTTTATATTTAATATCATATTATATTGTTTATTTAAACAATATTTAATTTTAATCAGGGGCATCGAATTCCAGTGAGGTGCAGTGTTAACACGTCCGCAATGAAAAATGTAAAATATTATAACACTTGAATAACGCCTGATATCTTTATATCTTTTTTTGATATGTTGACCGCTGTGGCGCCAATTTTTAAAAATATTTTTAGACGATCCCTCGAAAACTTAAATTTTTTTCGGGATAAATATGGTATCCTATATGTTAATCCAGGTAATAAACTCTCTGTGTGTCATCCAAATGTCATCCAAATCATATATTTTCCTTTTCAACGCGGACGTAGTCGCGGACACCAGCTAGTAGGTAATCAATATAAATCTTTATCGCAAATTTTAAACCTTGAAGACGCATAGAACAATTTATCTTTATTATATTTGGTAACAGTTACGAAGCTAATACTAATTATAATGTAAGCGTGTTGAAAAATAGGCCCATAAAATTAGGTCAAGTTAACAAAGGCGTGTAATTTAATAGACTATAAGTTGGTAGAACACATTATTAATATTATTTATACCAGTTCTACGTTTTAGGGTAGTGCGTATTGAACATATACATACCTATACAATACCCAGAGATTATTTCGCTTAATGATTAAATAAATAACTGTAAGTCACAATATATTTATATATACTTAATATATACTTGCACGTTTTTTTTAATTAACATAATATTCACAAAAGAAATGTACCTACAGTCGCAAGCTATTATAATAACTCTAGTTACAAATAAACCATTTCTCAAAGCTTGCATTCTATATACAATTTACAGGAAGCTCATTAGATGGATGACGAATCCTTAAGTTAAATAGCTAAAATTATAGCAACTTAGACTAATGGAAAAAAGGAAAAATATAATTGCGATAGCCTATGTTGTGTGTCAATAAAAGTGTATATTTGTGTTTGACTGCCTTTATTTGTTTAATTAATACAGCTAAGACGTTTAGATGGCGTCGACAATGTTCAAAGGCGACAGGATGACCGGCGACTAAGACGCACTTAGACACATTATGACAACAAACAAGTAGGGTGTCCATGTTGGCTTAAAAGGAAAAACAAGATTCTGATTTTATTTACCTAAATGCAGGGAGCATTTTGATGCTCAAAGTGCTTTGACTGCTATATGAGTCAAAAAGTTCCCTATTAAATTCCCTCGAATATTATAATATTAAAAAAAGTGTGTCAGCTCCGATGCACGACTGGAGTTTACTCCTTTCGAACGATTATAAAATACATATTAAAAATTGTAGAAACATTTGTCATAACGAATTAATATCAACGCCATCTCTGTTCGAATGATTACCAGTGCCATCTAGTTTTCGCAAGGATGTATTATTACGTAACATATTCTAGCTTAAGAGATATTGTGTAGATGGCGCAATATCTCTGAAACTTCAGAGATATTCTAAAATATTCGAAAATAGAAGGTAACACATACCGTGTGACAATTTTGATTTTACTCCCATAAGTTTTCATATCCCGGGCTTTTATATGAAAATCGATTCTTAAGGAGTAAACTCCAAAAATATCTTAATACTTTTCGAAATTACCACACTCTAACCATATCAAATACCTGTCCTTCCAGATTGATAGACGTCTATCTAACCAACTTATAGGTTAAGGAAGAAACTCTAAGCTCTCTGTTGACAACAAAATCTTTATTTACAGGAATGTAATTAAACCTATCTGAATCCGTGACAAGTATTGCAAACAATCTATGGGACGTTGCAAGTAAGATTATTGGGTGAAAAAATTGTGGGCTTATGGATCACAATAATACTCTAGCTATACTAATAACGGCTTATTGTAAATTCGCTACAAAGTAAATACTTTTGTAGCACTTGTATATTCCATACATTGAAAGTAAATAGAATCTCGCTACGCCCACCGTACACTCAGATAAGCTCATTTGAAAGGCTGTATACGAATCGATTGATATGTCATCAACACCCAATCGCTGCAAAATTAATAAATGTTACAGATAATGTTAGGAGTCTGAAGTGAGGAGTATGTATAGTTTATCATATTCCATTTCTTATATAAAAATTAAAATAAATGCAACAAAAATTCCTTTTTTGCATGCCATTCAGTAATCTTATTTACCGTATCAAACAAGTAAGAAAATAAGATTATGTTTCCGTTATAAATTTTCTTTGCCATATAGAGAATTACTAATTAGTAAGGGAAAACCACATCAAAGTAAACATTGTGAGGCGAAGTTGCACGGGTGACGGACATGTGACTTTAGGGGCTTTGATCGTCGCCTCTTAATTAGAAACGTTAAAATCCAACTATATACGCATAAATAGTTAGATCACAGTCGGTTTTGCATCTTTTGAGTGTACCTCAATGAATGATAAATTGTACATATAGATTAGAAATAATGATAAATTGCTACCACGGCGACGATAACTTCGAGCCCTAAATCTTTAAAGATATTTTAATACTGCCATCCGCAGTTGTAGTAAACTTATCAATACCTCATTATTTTGAGAAAAAGAAAGACCTATACTGTCCAGAGGCCTGAAGCAGTATAAAACTAAATTGGTACACATACTATAGCAGCAAACCTAATTATAAAAGCAAGCATTATACTTAAAACCTTGAAGGTGAATCATTGTCAGAACTTACATTTTACTTAGTAGGTACGCGTGTCGGAACTTCCTTGTGAAATTTGTATGATACATACTTCTTTGGCCATTAAATATTCAATTCACTGTCAAATATATAATAGTAAGCAGTATTAGAAAGCGAGAGAAATAAAATAAAATAAATATTTTAAATTACAATTAGTAGGTATTTAATTTTGCAGAAACGTTACATCGAGTGTCGCACATAATTCGACCTTGAAATTGTACTCTCATCTCGCGCAAAGAAGTTTTACTTCTACCTAAATGCTATAATACGCATTTATGAAAAACATCAGCAAATCTGCAATTCCATCTTTAGAGCGGTTACCTGCTAGAATACATAGAGAATTTTCTATGTGCTTGTCTTTTTTCTCTAGTAACAGGAAGGAATTAATTAAAATACTATTCGAAATACCTAAGATTATAGCTAGTTATAAAGAAATTTGAAACGAAATAATGTGATACGTAGCATACGTTGTAAAACCCCTTGTTGACTAGATCCAATGAGTCCGAGTCATTATGGATGAAAGCCAAATGAGCGTTGTTGATGAAATGTGTGATATCGTTACACTACATTAGTCACGCTGTTTACTGACTTGACATTTTAACTGTACTCAGTGAAAGATTGAAATCAAAAATAATACGTTCACCATTCGCCTAGTAGGTACTTAGAAGGTAGACGAATATTAGGCCGGTGTGAAAACTACGCAATAATTGCTCACGTAGAGGACAAATAAAAAACTATTCGTGAAATGTTTTACTAGAACTACTGTTCTCGTTGATTCTATTTGCGAGTCAACGGTGGATCCAGGGCTACTTCTGACCGGTTATTTTGAAAATTTATGGAACAGGCCTATGTCCAGCGGTGGAGGTCCTATGGCTGAGATGATGATAATTCTTGTTGATTCAGTCAGCAATCTTAGTAAGTTAAGTTTGTGTGTGTATGTTGTTAAAAGTACTTATTTCAAAAATGTATTTTATTTTATTTTATTAGAAATGGGTTTGCTCTTGGCCAGCATCCAGCCGTGTAGAGAAGATGAGGCCTATAATGGAGCGAGCTCACCCAGAAGATGCCTCTTCACTAGAACTTTGAAAATACACAGACGCCGGCAGGGAGTTCCAATCTTTGGCAGTGCGTATTATAAAGGACTAGCTGGTGCCCGCGACTTCGACCGCGTTGAACGATGAAAGGTACTCTATGTCCTTTATGCAAAATTTCATGGTGATCGGTCCAGTAGTTTTTACGTGAAAGGTAACAAACATCCATACATCCATACAAACTTTCGCATTTATAATATTAGTACGGATAGACCGTCTGTGCAGCTAAACACCTTTCATCGTTCAACGCGGACGAAGTCGCGGGCACCAGTTGGTAGTCTATAGTGAGAGTTGAACGTATAGTAGGTTAGTTTTAAACACTCCTATGGAACATACTGAGCGCTTCTTATTCGTTCAAATATCTGGTGGTTTTTAAGGTCCTCAAACCAAAAGTGGAAATATCCTTGCCAGCCCTCTACACACGATTCTTCTCTTGTTAATTATGATCACATAGTACTGGGATTAATATTTATAGTAGAAAATTATTTCCAAAAAATATTAAAATTCATTTGTTAGGGACATGAACACCGTAACCATCTAGAAAAAATAATTTACAAAAAATCGATCAAACAGTACAAATTAGATGATCACATTCTGTTGTGTTTTGTGATTGAGTGTTATAGCCAATAGTGTCAAAAAATGTTTGATAACGAGGAGTCTGATACGAGTACTGATACAAACCCTGATAGGACTGATAATGTAAAATCTAAATCAACTGAATCCGGTGAAAGCGTGTAAGTATATCAGCTACCGAATTTACTGCGTACTCATGTATACCTACTAGTAAGTCTGTAGTGTTTGGTTGAGTGTAAATAGCATGCTTTTAAACACAATTTTTAAATATGATAATTTTTAAATAAACTAAGTTAAACCTTTAACTGAAAAGTCAAGACGCCACGATAAAATATGTATAGAGACTTTAGTTAAGCTAAGAATAACTACTATTAGTACATGTACTGCCACATGGAATGGTATATTTCATTTTAAATATGGTGTGTATATTAATAATAATAAGTATATATTATTATATCGCACCTTCGGTAAGACAAGGGCATAATTTACAAAATATATGCAGAAATGTCTTAAAAACATTATTAAATTAAAAAATATTTACAAGAACATGGGCCTTATTTGATGAAGAATTGTTTAAAAGCAATATAAGCAGAAGAATACGATAATGAATGCAAAAAAAATTAGCTTTAAATAGCTCTCCTGTAAAATTACAAAAAAGTTCAGTTATTCCCTTGTCTTTCCGAAGGTGCGATATGTAATGTAACAATATAAATTACTACTAGCTGTGTCGTACACGCTTCGGATTTTAAGGGTCATAGCATGATGGGGATACATAGCCTATAACCTTCCTCAAGAATTAGGCTGTGGCTGCTTTATGTGGATACGTGTACGTTACGAGTAACATTTTCTTTGAGCGTGTATAATAGATATTTGAATATACAATATAGTTAGGCTTATTTTATAACGTAAAAACATGAACTAAGAAAGGATTTTTGAAATTTCAACTCGATGCTAATTTGATATTTTATCATTATAAGACTGCTTTTGATAAAAGTTTATTTTAAATAAATAAAAAAACCATTCTATAGTTACGCAATTCTGTAAGGTAATCTTCGTTGATATTTGCGCATGTGACATCGTTTTTATAGTGTAAAATATAAATAAGCTAATTATTTGTAGTATATTCAGTTGGTTGAGAAATCAACAAAAATAATATTGTGCAATTTCCAACAGATTAAGAAAGAGGCAAGCAATTTAAGTAAGATCTCACAGCAATAATAGAATTTGTTGCTTCAGGCCGTCTGTATTTAGAGTAAATCTTGTTTTTCTATTCTCTCCATAGCGCTGTTTCTTTATCATTAAACAAACAATTGGGTTACTAACGGCTACCAGGAGAATAATGCATATGACATCAACTGTCTTCTATGTTCAGACTTTGGCAACTATCCATCTAAACTTTTCGACAGCCACATACATTACAATAATGATTTTTTTTAAACATCTCGTTTAATCACGGTCGGAACGATTTAATATTTGTATTATTCATAAAATAACAGATTCAAGAAATAAACGTATGAGTAATATTTGCTAATCTATTAAGTGTCACATTTTTGGCGAGACGTGTATGTTTTTTTACATGTTTGTCAATATTTTTTTTGAGGAATCAACATGCAGTGGCATTTCCTCAGTAAATCAATTTCTATAAGTTTATTAGGACCGTTCAGATGAACCCAATTATAATTCCTTGATTTTTTTCCAAAATGATCTTTGTTATAAACTAACTAGCGGGCTGCGTCTGGCCTTATTTATCGCTCTTGTCATTGGCGAATACCGTATTGAAATCCATTGGGTGGTTTAGAAGTAGTTTATCTCTATCCCACTCGCTTCAGAATTTTGCTGCCGATGGCCAAGATTGTTAACTTTTTATAACTATTATACACATTTTGTGATCAGTTGCAGAGATAAATGCCTTATTTTTTTTAATATCATAAAATATTTATATGATATGGTTCCTTTGAGTGGAAACTTCTTGAAGATTTAGAAGGTAGGAAAAATCATTGTCATAAAATTTGTTTTTCTATAAATAAATATAGAAGATAGAATTAACATTTTTAATTAACAAAAATATTTACATATTATTTTAAAGACGTGCGAAGCCAATTTTTTATTTTCGAAAAATCACATTCTCCTCTTAAGGTATCACATTCTAAACATTTTAACCCTCGAGAGGGTATAGGGAAAGGCTCGCAACTCATTGTTTAAACACTGGGGCCTAAGTAAACAACTCTTAGCACAAGAGGCTATTCATGGACCCGATATTTATTTCAGCTTAGCTGCATCGAAGGTTACTGAGACCATTTAAAGGAATTTACATAGTAATACAATACAGAGGGTGAATATTATATAGGTACAATCTATATATCTGTACAATCTATATATCTAGGTATATCTATATTATAAAACAAAGTCGTATTAGTCCGACTCAGTCGGTTTCTCCGCTAACTTCTAAACCACCCAAAACCATGAATGTGAATGTTAATTTGCAGAAAAAAAATGCATCCATCATGAAAAGTCGGGGGTGCATCATATGTATATATATGTATAGGTATTTGTAATAATTTCCTATAAAAATTTCAGAGTAACATAAAATTTCACGCATTTTTAGGTTATATCAACCAATCCATGTATTGATCATAATATTATTATTATCATAACAAGTTTTCTTCTGCATAATAACTATATACAGTTTCTGTAACTTTTCAATTAAAGTATGAAAATCTTTTGTCCACGCGATCACAAACAAGTAAATATTTTGTTAAAATAGTGACTACAGATCTTACAACATTTATCAATAGTGCTGGGAATATGTGAAAAGGTATCCCAGGGGACCTACCAGCGTAGCGGCCAGAGTCATCAGGGCGTATCGAACTGTCTAGTGGGAGGCGGCGTGCGCAATAGCCGGAACATTCCCCTGGGAGCTGGATTCCAAGGCCGTTGCAGTAGTTTTTCGCAAAACTGCAAATGCAAGGGCCCGACATGCGGCTCCACTCCCAGAAACAATTTCTCAATGGCGGAAAAAGGCCTACGGTAAGGCCTTGGACAAATGGCGCGATAATTTAATGTCGACACGGCTCGTTTATGATTTTACTTCGTCCGCGTTGAAAAAGAAAAAAGTAGCCTATCCTATGTCCTGTACGTCTAAATGTTTATCTACCAAGTTTTATGAAAAACAGTTAATTCGTTTAAGAGTTATGGAGGAACATACATACCTACATACACTTACAGATTTATTATTAGTATTGATTGATTATGGTTGGGGAGCCCAAGAGGGGATTTATGAAGTCACTCGAGCGCGTCAGATTAAGCTATGGTAGATTAATTACATGCTGAAAAGTGTGCATTTTAATAATCTGACGATTTGGTTGGTGGGGTTGGCGGGGGTGGGGGTAAAATTTTAAATACAACTCGAGCGCGTCAGATTTTCAGAGGGGATGTTAAGTGAACCTAAACTAAGCTACCATTTAAAATTCAGACAATTCTCATTTTGTAATACTCGAGCGCGTCAGAATTTCATACAGACGGTTCAGCCTAAAGTCCTGATCGTGCTGATTCTTAATCTGACGATTATATGGAGGATTTTTTAAAATACAAAATTTTAAATGCCTGTAGACGCTCACCCCACCGCTGAAATGAAAAACTTCATATAACCTTTTTTTCTTCTTACCATCCAATCTTCAAAGTCCAATAGGTCCCCACGACGCTCGAGTGACTACACATTTAGCATCGTGGGCTCCCTAACCATTATATGTATCAGCGATCAGCGATTGTTCGGCGGGCGAGTCATTCCCTAGAGGCCGACTCAGACATTGTTATACAATTTCTATTCTTACTTACTGTGTATCTTTGATCTTTCAGACAGTAAGTGATACCTTGCTTTGTATTTTCTAATAGAAATAATATGATTTGTTCCTAACCTTCTCACAGTTCAGATTACCTCTTTGATGTATTATCGTTTATTATTATTTTTTTGATTTGTTTAGTATGTCATGGTGTATTATTATGATTCGTTGGTTTTATATATATATAGCTCTTATCTTATTTATTAACAATTTTATGATTATTATTGTTTATTATCTTATTTTATAAAAAATAAGGTTAATAGTTGCAATAATATAATTAAAATAAAAAAAGCTCAGTCGAATAACTATAAATTAAACGTTTTCACATTCATTCGAAAACATTTGAAAATACTAAATAAAATAATTTTGATGGATCATCATTAATCATGAGATGAGAAAGCCGGAAGTAGGTTGATAGTGTTTAAAATGTAATACTATGATTTCATTTCTCAGTGGTGTCAATGCACCATTTAAAAATATATATTTATCTCCTTGGAGAAGCATATGTTTAACAAAATATTAATTGTTGAAGTAGACAACCGCTTGCTACGAGTATTTTAATGGATTTGCGCACATATTGAGGGTAATCGCCGACGGGGTTCAGTTCCCGAACAAAATGTTTGGCAACCGAGCATGACGTTTTGAGCCAATGGGGACGGTTACGCGAACAATGACTTACAAATGTAAAATCTGTTAGCAATTTCAAAATAGGCACATAAATATACACTACAAGTCCTATTTATTATTTATTCACAAACTTATTTTTTCTGAATATAACTTTTTGAACTTACAAACTTTAAAAGTTCAAGCTAGTAGGTATTAAGTTAATAAGTTCTTAAATATTATTTTTCCTATTGGTACTGTCACGCATCTTGTGCCATAAGGATGCCACTCTTTTTATCGGTATCTTTTTATCGGTTCTTTTTATCGGTAAAAAATCATCAGTACGATTTTCGGCAAAAATGTCTTATGCACTGCAACAACAAAAAAAAAATTACATATGAAAGCGCGAAGATAAAAGAACCTGATGAGAAATTCAAAATGAGATCATTTAAAACATAAATCCTAGCTTACATCAAGCTTACATGAAAAGGTTGTAAATGTATCTGAAAATAGAAAAGCGTCTCGTTCTTTTGTACATATACAATACAGTATCAAACAAAAGCCAATTGAAAATGTATGATATTGACAGGTTAATGGATCACATTTTCTGCAGAGATTGTGAATATCATATATCTTTCAAAAAGGTTTTGATACCGTTTTCCACGGTAGACATAGATGTTTGCTTAGCGGCCCTTTGTTGAACAATTATTTCTGACTAGCTTTTGTTCGCGACATCGTCCGCTCGACTTTATAAATACCTAGATAGTAGGTACCATACTGATATATCAGGAATTCTGATATATCAGTATTGATCATGTATTGATACAGATTAATCTTATTTCGCATTTTTACTTATAAATTATGTTGGTGCAACTTAATTGTCTGTGTCCACTTTGTAGGTTTTAGGGACCTTCTGTGTCCTGAGTGACTTAGCAATCTACTAAAATATTATGACTTAGTCTCAAGTAAGTACTTTTTAGAAAATTATGGGGAGGCCTATGGCCAGCAGCGGACGTCCTACAGCTGAGATGATGATGATGATGAGTCTCAGTAGTTCAATTACCTATTAGTCCGGTAATGGACTAATGAGACCCTTTGTGTCAATAATTCGGTAGCAAGAATGTACCAGATTATTGGACTCTCCATATAATTACTAGTTCGGTAACACTTCAGTTGCCGACGTAGAATAAATTCAAATCAAAATAATTTTGTAGTTACATACATAATATGTATCATTATCCTAGTTACTGGAAAATGCAAAGGAACGCCTAACTATATGAAGTACTGCCAATTTGTAGAGGGTTATTGTATTGAGTATATAATATAATACGACTTCGCATATTTGACGAGATGGCTGCTCCCAGGTCTGGGAGCAGAAGTCATATTTTAAACCTCACATTTTATTTATATATTTTCTTTTATTTTATTGGTTCCCACTCACATTTTGCCTCGCTGGATCCAGGCTGCTTCTGACCGGTTCTACTGGAAAATTATGCAACAGTAGACGTCTTACATCTGATAATATGATTACATTGATGATGATATATCAGCATTGAGATTTACCTTTTTAAAATTATCTCACTACTAATGTTAAAATTTATAAGTTTGGACGTTTGTTACTTTTTTACGGTATAATTACGACCCATTACGATTTGGATTTGCAAATGATTTCTAAGGTATACTCCAGACAGATAATTTATTTACTTATTCGAAATATTTGATATTTTTTTTGAGTACTTATAATGTAAAAGTATGAAAATAAGTATGAAAAAGAACTATAACTGTAATATAAAAATCAAGAAATACCAACCTGTTCGAATAATAACGCTGGCTGATCCTGGACATTTACGAGAATCTTGTGAATCATGAATAATTAACAGTTTCGGGCATCATTCAACTCGATTATGTTAATATCGGCAAGCACCAGATAGAGTAGCACAAATAACCACCATTATTGTCATTTATTGAACACAAATGTGAGGATGAGATATAAGTTTGGTGTTTTAGTTTACGTGGTTCCCACTTGAGGTTGGACGAATACCGAGAGCACACACTTCCTGCCGCCTTACTGGGCTGGCGGCCGCTCGCTGACTGAAAGTACTGAAATTCTCTCACTCGGTAGCTGCGCCGTATTCGCCTGTTGCTGGGCTACAAATCTCCTATTTCTTTCATCGTTTATTTACTTTTAAAGGTGCTTTTGTTTTGTAGGTCATGTGCTTCCTCAATTAGAACAGCATTTCCTGTTAAACAAGAAAAAATATGTACATCTTTTCAAAGTGATTTCTGTTCTTCGTTCGATGTTACAACACTTAGCGTCTGGATTTGTTATGGGTTCAAGCTGTACTAATATTATAAAGAGACAGGGCGTATTTTGTATGTTTGTTTAGCCTCTGCACTTATTTGAAAAAAATATTTCACTATTTAATATTATAATTACATTTTTCCAGATCGACATAGATATACTAATCTCACAAATGCTCCCGGGCGAATGTGAACGTGATGGAGCCTCTTTCTATGTTCTTGTACTTCTTGTACTCCTTTTGAAAAATTCATTAAATATTTCTGAAGAGATTGGAATCATAATTCCACACTCAAAGAAAATGCAAAAACGTGTATTGAGAGCATGCCCCGACGAATAGAAGCTCTTATTTCAGCAAAGGGAGGCATCATTAAGGACGCCTATACGTTTTTGACGTTACGATTTCCGTCAAAAAGAAGGATTAACACACGCGCACGGGTCGCGCACACAGTGACGCTGTCGGCAAGGCAGAAAACAGACGACACTTGTAGTCTTGATATTTGTTGTAATTTTGTTATATATTTACCTATTCGTGTCAGTTTAGTATCGATTTATAAAAATAAAAAAATGATTCTTGAAATGAGCAAAGTGAATGTAGGTACATATATAAAAAATACACTTTTGTTTATGACTAAAAATAAACATTGAGGGCTGACAATGGACTTTGAAGACACCCTATGCAACTTCAAAACGGAAAAACCATACTATAAAATTCTTAACCTTAAAATAATACTTATAAAACAGCCTCTAAATAATTTGCTTATGTCTAATCACTTTAGTCTAATGATGGCATTCATTACTCAATTTTTATATACTTTTTATATACGGAGGGAAAGTACCTTGAATATTGTAGATGGAACATTTTACTGAAATAAAACATTATTTTAATTTAAAAAACAATTTAAACTGCATTCATAGACTTTTAAATAATTACATGGTTGAACCGGGAATCGAACCCGCTACACGAGAAAAAAAAATTACCCTGTAGCTTTATCATGCCGATCGAAAGGCTTCATCATAAGGATTACTTCTTGCTAAATAACATAGTGTCAGAAATAAAAGGAAGACTATGAATTTTAACATTTGATGTGAAATTTTGTTCAGAAAAATGAAAAGTTGACATTGCCGTAAGGACATACAACTGACATTATCATAAATACCTATTACCATTTAGTAATAGTCACAGAACAAGGGACTATCTCAATGAACACTTTCGTCCCTGGATCGGGACAAATGGACAAAACGGATGGCCGCCGAGATCCCCAGATCTAACCTCGTTAGATTTTTTTTATGGGGTTATGTAAAAAATTTAGTTTACAAGAACCAGTATGAAAGTGTCCACGAGCTACAGATCTTAGACGTATTATTCTAAATATCCACCACAAGATCAAAAAATCGACAGGGAGTGAAATAATCAAAAGAGTGCGACTTTGTATTCAACAGTATGGGACTCATTTTGAGCATTTGATAAATTGATAAATTTTGTATTAAAAATGTTAAAATTCATAGTCTTTCTTTTATTTCTAACACTATGTTATTTAGCAAAAAATAATCCTTATGGTGAAGCCTTTCGATCAAGGGCCCTTGGAGAAAGGCCCGTTGCTGAGGACGTGCAACGGGTCCGGGCAGAGGCGCAGGAGAGGGCCATGGAGGATTGGGGCGAGGCTCTCCTTAACCCTACGGCAGGCCACCGGACGGTATCCGCCATTCGTCCGGTCCTGGAGGAGTGGGTGAGGCGCCGTCGAGGTAGCCTCACCTTCCGTATGGTGCAGATAATGACCGGACACGGGTGCTTCGGTCATTATCTGCACCGTATTAAACGGGAGGAGTCGCCGCGGTGCCATCACTGCGGCGACCCCGACGATACGGCCGAGCATACGCTCCAGGTATGCTCGGCCTGGAGAACCCAGCGTCTGGAGTTGAGGGCGGCGCTGGGTGGTGGAAATGTCTCACTGTCAAGCATGGTTGAAGCCATGCTTGACAGCGAGACAACCTGGAGAACAGTAGCCTCCTTCTGCGAATCAGTAATGTCGCAGAAGGAGGAAGCTGAGAGGGAGCGAGAGGAAGAGGCCGGTCTCGCCTCCCTCAGACGCAGACGGTTGGGCAGGAGAAGGCGGGCATACCTAGCCCGTCTTTAAATGTCCAAGGGGGACCTGCGCACATGGGTGGCTAACTATGTGTGCCTGCACAGTGTCCCCCCGTCTGGGGATTGTCTGGGTGTCTCCGGGCAATCCCCCATTGGCGTTCGCCTAGCCATCAATGGCTAGGCCGCCCAGGGGTGGATCGGAGTTGTTGCCTCGGCAGAGCCCGGTCCACCCCGCTCAAAGGGCAAGGAGGCACCGGGGAGTTTTAGTGGGTAGGGGCCAGTTCTGCTTGCTACATGCGCAAGCGGAGTATGCTGGTCGACCCCCACACACCCCTGCCGCTTAGCCAGCGGCAGGAAGTCAGTAAACGGATTCCTCCTCGATAAAAAAAATAAAAAAAAAAAAATAAAAAAAAAAATAAAAAAAAAAAATGGTGAAGCCTTTCGATCGGTATGATAAAGCTACAGGGTAATTTTTTTTCTCGTATAGCGGGTTCGATCCCCGATTCAACTATGTAATTATTTAAAAATCTATGAATGCAGTTTATTGTTTTTTAAATTAAAAAAATGTCTTCTTTCAGTAAAATGTTCCATCTACAATATTCAAGGTACTTTCCCTCCATGTGGCATAGTCGTGGGACGCTCTGTATATCATCATCATCAATCAATACTAATAATAAATCTGTAAGTGTGTATGTACGAGTATGTAATATGTATGTATGTATGTATGCATGTATGTTCATAACTACGAAGATTTTCATGAAACTTTGTAAATAAACATTTAGCCGTACAGGACACAGGGTACTAAGGCTAACTTTTTTCTTTTTCAACGCGCACGAAGTCGCGGACGCCAGCCTAGTATTTATGTTACTAGCTCACATAATTTTATCTTACATACCTCACAACCATAACTATATTGTATATTTATTTCTTTGTCCCTTCTCCGTCCATTTATCATAATTCTTCCTAACCATCGCGAAACTATCAGAGGTAGGTATTCCGAGTTTGGGCTCTTTTTGTTTGTATTCATGAGTACTTACATGCTGCAAGACTTGGCTGACCTGATGATGGACTCCGGAGAGACCCCATGGAACTCCGAAACTATCAGAGTTAGGTATCCCGAGTTTGGGCTCTTTTTGTTTGTATTCATGAGTACTTACATGCTGGATGACTTGGCTGACCTGATGATGGACTCCGGAGACACCCCATGGAACTCCGAAACTATCAGAGTTAGGTATCCCGAGTTTGGGCTCTTTTTGTTTGTATTCATGAGTACTTACATGCTGGATGACTTGGCTGACCTGATGATGGACTCCGGAGACACCCCATGGAACTCCGAAACTATCAGAGTTAGGTATCCCGAGTTTGGGCTCTTTTTGTTTGTATTCATGAGTACTTACATGCTGGATGACTTGGCTGATGGATGACTTGGCTGACCTGATGATGGACTCCGGAGACACCCCATGGAACTCCGAAACTATCAGAGTTAGGTATCCCGAGTTTGGGCTCTTTTTGTTTGTATTCATGAGTACTTACATGCTGGATGACTTGGCTGACCTGATGATGGACTCCGGAGACACCCCATGGAACTCCGAAACTATTAGAGGTGGGTATCCCGAGTTTGGGCTCTTTTTGTTTGTATTCATGAGTACTTACATGCATGATGACTTGGCTGACCTGATGATGGACTCCGGAGACACCCCATGGAACTCCGAAACTATTAGAGGTGGGTATCCCAAGTTTGGGCTCTTTTTGTTTGTATTCATGAGTACTTACATGCATGATGACTTGGCTGACCTGATGATGGACTCCGGAGACACCCCATGGAACTCCGAAACTATTAGAGGTGGGTATCCCAAGTTTGGGCTCTTTTTGTTTGTATTCATGAGTACTTACATGCATGATGACTTGGCTGACCTGATGATGGACTCCGGAGACACCCCATGGAACTCCGAAACTATTAGAGGTGGGTATCCCAAGTTTGGGCTCTTTTTGTTTGTATTCATGAGTACTTACATGCATGATGACTTGGCTGACCTGATGATGGACTCCGGAGACACCCCATGGAACTCCGAAACTATTAGAGGTGGGTATCCCGAGTTTGGGCTCTTTTTGTTTGTATTCATGAGTACTTACATGCTGGATGATTTGGTTGACCTGATGATGGACTCCGGAGAGACCCCATGGAACTCCGAAAATAACCGAGGTAGGTATCCAGAGTTTGGGCTCTTTTTGTTTGTATTCATGAGTACTTACATGCTGGATGACTTGGCTGACCTGATGATGGACTCCGGAGAGACCCCATGGAACTCCGAAACTATCAGAGTTAGGTATCCCGAGTTTGGGCTTTTTTTGTTTGTATTCATGAGTACTTACATGCTGGATGACTTGGCTGACCTGATGATGGACTCCGGAGACATCCCACGAAACTTTGAAACAGAAATAGATAAGTATCCCGAGTCTGGGCTCTTTTTGTTTGTATTCATGAGTACTTACATGCTGGATGACTTGGCTGACCTGATGATGGACTCCGGAGACATCCCACGGAACTTTGAAACAGAAAGAGATAAGTATCCCGAGTTTGGGCTCTTTTTGTTTGTATTCATGAGTACTTACATGCTGGATGACTTGGCTGACCTGATGATGGACTCCGGAGGCACCCCATGGAACTCCGAAACTATTAGAGGTGGGTATCCCGAGTTTGGGCTCTTTTTGTTTGTATTCATGAGTACTTACATGCTGGATGATTTGGTTGACCTGATGATGGACTCCGGAGAGACCCCATGGAACTCCGAAAATAACCGAGGTAGGTATCCAGAGTTTGGGCTCTTTTTGTTTGTATTCATGAGTACTTACATGCTGTATAAATAAATAATAAATAAATAAATAAATATTTTCATACTTTCCACATATGATCCAGTTCCAAAGTAAACAACTAATGCTTGTATTATGGATACCAGACAGTTGATATATTTTTTTGTAAATACATACATATTATAAATACAAAACATCCATGACAGGTGCAAAGGTAAAATGCTAACACAAACATTTGCCCCTAGCGGGATTCGAACCCGCGACCGTTTGGTTAAGAGCTAGGATTAGGTACTAGCCACTAGACCAAACGAGTCGTCAAGTCACAGTACTTACAGTTCAGCCAAGTCATCCAGCATGCAAGTACTCATGAATACAAACAAAAAGAGCCCAAATTCTGGACACCTACCTCGGATAGTTTCGGAGTTCCATGGGATGTCTCCGGAGTCCATCATCAGGTCAGCCAAGTCATCCAGCATGTAAGTACTCACGAATACAAACAAAAAGAGCCCAAACTCGGGATACTTATCTCTTTCTGTTTCAAAGTTCCGTGGGATGTCTCCGGAGTCCATCATCAGGTCAGCCAAGTCATCCAGCATGTAAGTACTCATGAATACAAACAAAAAGAGCCCAAACTCGGGATACCTAACTCTGATAGTTTCGGAGTTCCATGGGGTGTCTCCGGAGTCCATCATCAGGTCAGCCAAGTCATCCAGCATGTAAGTACTCACGAATACAAACAAAAAGAGCCCAAACTCGGGATACCTAACTCTGATAGTTTCGGAGTTCCATGGGATGTCTCCGGAGTCCATCATCAGGTCAGCCAAGTCATCCAGCATGTAAGTACTTACGAATACAAACAAAAAGAGCCCAAACTCGGGATACCTAACTCTCATAGTTTCAGAGTTCCATGGGATGTCTCCGGAGTCCATCATCAGGTCAGCCAAGTCATCCAGCATGTAAGTACTCATGAATACAAACAAAAAGAGCCCAAACTCGGGATACTTATCTCCTTCTGTTTCAAAGTTCCGTGGGATGTCTCCGGAGTCCATCATCAGGTCAGCCAAGTCATCCAGCATGTAAGTACTCATGAATACAAACAAAAAGAGCCCAAACTCGGGATACCTAACTCTGATAGTTTCGGAGTTCCATGGGGTCTCTCCGGAGTCCATCATCAGGTCAGCCAAGTCATCCAGCATGTAAGTACTCATGAATACAAACAAAAAGAGCCCAAACTCGGGATACCTAACTCTGATAGTTTCGGAGTTCCATGGGGTGTCTCCGGAGTCCATCATCAGGTCAGCCAAGTCATCCAGCATGTAAGTACTCACGAATACAAACAAAAAGAGCCCAAACTCGGGATACCTAACTCTGATAGTTTCGGAGTTCCATGGGATGTCTCCGGAGTCCATCATCAGGTCAGCCAAGTCATCCAGCATGTAAGTACTCATGAATACAAACAAAAAGAGCCCAAACTCGGGATACTTATCTCTTTCTGTTTCAAAGTTCCGTGGGATGTCTCCGGAGTCCATCATCAGGTCAGCCAAGTCATCCAGCAGGTAAGTACTAATGAATACAAACAAAAAGAGCCCAAACTCGGGATACCCACCTCTAATAGTTTCGGAGTTCCATGGGGTGTCTCCGGAGTCCATCATCAGGTCAGCCAAGTCATCCAGCAGGTAAGTACTAATGAATACAAACAAAAAGAGCCCAAACTCGGGATACCTAACTCTGATAGTTTCGGAGTTCCATTGAATGTCTCCGGAGTCCATCATCAGGTCAGCCAAGTCATCCAGCATGTAAGTACTCATGAATACAAACAAAAAGAGCCCAAACTCGGGATACTTATCTCTTTCTGTTTCAAAGTTCCGTGGGATGTCTCTGGAGTCCATCATCAGGTCAGCCAAGTCATCCAGCATGTAAGTACTCATGAATACAAACAAAAAGAGCCCAAACTCGGGATACCTAATTCTGATAGTTTCGGAGTTCCATGGGGTCTCTCCGGAGTCCATCATCAGGTCAGCCAAGTCATCCAGCATGTAAGTACTCATGAATACAAACAAAAAAAACTCAAACTCGGGATACCTACCTTTGATAGCTTCAGAGTTCCATGGGGTGTCTCCGGAGTCCATCATCAGGTCAGGCAAGTCAACCAGCAGGTAAGTACTCATGAATACAAACAAAAAGAGCCCAAACTCGGGATACTTATCTCTTTCTGTTTCAAAGTTCCGTGGGATGTCTCCGGAGTCCATCATCAGGTCAGCCAAGTCATCCAGCATGTAAGTACTCATGAATACAAACAAAAAGAGCCCAAACTCGGGATACCTAACTCTGATAATTTCGGAGTTCCATGGGGTCTCTCCGGAGTCCATCATCAGGTCAGCCAAGTCATCCAGCATGTAAGTACTCATGAATACAAACAAAAAAAACTCAAACTCGGGATACCTACCTTTGATAGCTTCAGAGTTCCATGGGGTGTCTCCGGAGTCCATCATCAGGTCAGGCAAGTCATCCAGCATGTTAGTACTCATGAATACAAACAAAAAGAGCCCAAATTCGAGATACTTATCTCTTTCTGTTTCAAAGTTCCGTGGGGCGTCTCCATTTCCGATATTATCTACCTACTTAGTAGATATCATCAATCAATACTAATAATAAATCTGTAAGTGTAGGTATTGTATGTATACGAAGATTTTCATGAAACTTGGTAGATAAACATTTAGACGTACACAGGATAGGCTACTTGTTTCTTTTTCAACGCGAACGAAGTCGCGGGCGCCAGCTAGTACATAATAATTTGAATTGCATGTTGGTAAAAAAAATATAGTTTTGGCTAAAGTATCAAAGGCGTTTAGTCGATTATTTCGTATCTGTATACAATAAGTTCGATCTTGAACAGAGCGACACAGGTCCTACCTCGACGACGCCTTGGCGTAGACTGAGTGTTGAGCAAGACGTGTTCGAAAACGCAAACATACAAAAGCGAAGCCGTTTTGAGCCTTGTTTCTTTGCATTAAGGCAAATTTCAAATGAGTTTTTATAAAAATGATTTAATTTTTTTTACTCAGTTTCTAGGCCTTTTTTTGTAATTTTTTGTGGGAGGAATTAAAATAGACTTTATAGGCCGTCTGTAAGTAAATTTATTGTTTTTTTAAATGCTCCAATTATTCAGATCTGTGTACCGAAACAGACACTGTTTTAGGCGTTTTCTCGAAAATGCTTTTGGGAAATAGATCACTAGAAGGGGTAAAAAAGATAATTTTTCATTTTCGCGTGGGACAAACTGTAGTTAAGGAATTTATTTACCCATATAAGTTAAAAACTTGTTTTCATAAGTGACAGATTACCTAATAAATGAACCGCAAGACGTTGGTTTTTGATGGATTTCGTATACGCCTCCTTAAATATTGAAACTTGTTTCATTAATTTTTATCAATATAAATATTAGTCATACGAAGAATATAATTTTTTGTAATTTTTATGATCCTAATAAAATACAGATACAAATAAAAAATACATAAAATACCTACAACCAATCATTTGTTAGAAAAATCCATTTTTGTTGTTGATTTGTTGAATTTGTATCCGCTCCGAGTAGCAGATCTATATCTTAAATATTCACTAAGAAAAAAATTGGGAAGAAAACCTCATACATTTTGTATGGAACAGCTTCTCGAGGCGGCACGAAGTTCGCAAAGTCAGCTAATGTACATAGTTATAATATATACTGAGGTAGAATTCTACTGCAAGTAAAATTAGATTTTTGATATTAAAATTGCAATAATATGCAATTGGGTTGTTTCACTGACATTATAATACCTACATAAATCGTGCAAAGGCGTTGAAACTAAAATAACGGGTCTGGCGTAATTCTATTTTTAATACTCCATTTCATTGTGATGAAAAAGACAAAAACAGGAAGCGTTATTATTTGGCAAAAGGGATCTCATATCACAGATACATCTGAACTTTATGTTCTGGGCAGCATGAGCTTTTTTTATGTTAAGGTCAACAGACAGGCTGACGGTCCACTTGACGTATTCTAGAATAACAGCATTATGTGCTGTTCATTGGTATTCTGTAAGGTGGTGGTTACTGCCGCCAGACGGGCTGCCCAAATGACTGTGAAACGCAGTGTGCTGTACCACTACTAAATTGTAATTAATTGTTACTATAATTTTGCCAATTTAATGCATTAAATTATATTGTACTAGCGACCCGCTCCCGCGGATTCACAATTTTTTTTGCAAACTATACATAACGCTTTTCCATTATTGAAAACCACGTGAAAATTCATTCAGTAGTTTTTAAGATCATCGCAAACATACAGATAGACGCGACAGACAGGACGTTTTTAATGTATTAAATTTGTTCTATCTGATGTCTGGATTCTTAATTCATAATTTTCGAAGTACAAAACACATTATTAAAATAATTAATATTAAATTATTCTTGTAATAATTTATACAAATTTATTGCTGACGCACTTTGTGCGAACTGAATGTTCAGTGAAATGGATTTTTATGATTCATATATTAATTGTAAACGTAAAATAGAATTAGGTAGTAGTGGCAGGGCACACTTTGTTACTTGGGTAGCCCGTTTGGTCTTCTGTTAGGGGGTGGTTACTGTATAACCACCCCCTAACAGAAGACCAAAATGAAATAGGTGAATAAGTAAGGGATGACAGAGCCCATTTCTCCATCCCTTTCCAATCCCTTTATATCATAGGCAACGGTAACCATCTACCATCAGGTGGACCATCAGGGTGTCTGTAGACCTCAACATATAAAAAAGAATACCTCAATATTTTAATAGCATTCATTATTCAGTCCATTCAAAAACCACTAAGTACCTAATTGTAAACAACCAGTAATAAGTAATACGATAGAACTTTTCTTTCAATAAAAATCGTTTAAGAAGAAACAACCTCTTCTGTACGAATTCTACGAAAATTCTTTTTGGTTTGACGTGGTATGAAAATTAATAAGAACGCTTTTGAATTTCGTGACATAATTATGAACGTTATGTCCAAATTTTTTTTTGGTTAAGGAATATTGGTAAATTAATATTCATATTGGAGTCTCTCATATTGTAATAGCTAAAAGAATTATAAAGTTTATAAGATAAAATGTTGTAAGTATTTTTTTATTGTTCTAAGTGTATATAGTAGTGTATAAGGGGCAAGGAGGCAAGGATTTTATATACTTTTTTATATAAAGGGGGCAACGAGGGCTACATTCGGTATTTATGAACTAGAGGAGGCTGATTGTCTAAAGGTAGGTGACTAAAACACAAGTCACGCAAAGTTTCTATCTGATAGGGATAAAGGATGAGACCCAATAAGGAATAAGAAACAAGGTGCGGATAGAAAATATGAGATGAGTTCTGATATCCTTTGCTTATTTACCATCGGAGTAGAATTTTAATTAATTTTATTTTGTACTATTCAAGAAAGCAATGCTGTATTAACTGAGACTCATAGGACTAAGTAATCGGACTACTGATACTGGGCCATTAACAATGCAATGAACCATTACGTTATAAAAAAATGTTTTAGTTTTAAATTCTTTTTTTTTTTAAATAAAACAATTCAATGTTTTATTTAAAAAAATAAAGAATTTTCATGCACTCATTAAAATTATATTGTATTGAATTATAAACAGAGTATCTCGATTTCTGATCTTCCATTATTGAAAACGAAGCTTACTTATTATTCTTTTGATTAATATTGATTTAATTTTATACATATACATATATAATTATTTTTTTGGCAATGAATGAAGCAATAGAATCAAAAATAACTGTAATGTGATTGGTTTGATAATGTCAGATTATGAAAAGCAGATTTAAAATATTACCTATGATATTTATGTGTTTCTCTTTTCCCTAACAGAATAAAATAAAATAAATAAACATGGCCCTATCACTACCTATATTTTATTGTGCTTATTCTTTGTAGTAGCAGAGAAGAACCGGAATTGACTTATAAAGAAAGAACTAAATTATTTTTAACTGCTCATTGGCGCGGCACTGTTTGTGTGTTAACGCCAATAGTTTTTCTTTTTATTATACTTCCTGGCCCGACAAAGGTAAGATAATTAATATATTTTTCAAAATATATTATGGTATATTTTGATCTAAAAATTACTATTCAATATTTACCATTGGTAAAAAGAAAGAGTCAGAAATTCTTAAAGAATGTTGGCAACTTGAAAAATTATTTTGCATTTTCCTTTAACAAGTTATTCTTAAGATATACATTTGTTTGTAATCGCCGAGGCCCGACGCAAAAATGGGGTGCTGTAAGTTTGACGTGTGTGTGTGTCTGTCTATGAAATAGTAGCTCCGTTAGATTTTGATCTGTTTTTGTGTGGTTGTGTGGTTTTTGTGATCGAGATAGTTCTTTGAGTTTATGGTCTGTTCAGGCATTTGAAGATCATCAACCCAATAGTTTGATGAATAGATTTCACTGACTTCCACAGTTTCGATTGTTATGTGAAATTTGGTATAGGTACTGTTATTTTGGTGGTATTTCCACGACGTTGATCTGATGCTGCAGCATCAAGAAGTCTCCGGGACACCCAACTCCCCAGGAACTTACACATTTAATATAAATAGCGTGTTTGGGCTCGATAGACAGTCGGGAGTTAGTTTATAATTTTAATTATAGCTTGTAGGTAGATATATACCTACATATTTATATTTAATAAATAATTATCTTATTTTCTAGCCTTACGAATGGTGCGCGTACACTCTGGTTATAATGGCAGTTTACTGGGTGACAGAATGTATTCCATTGGCGATTACTTCGTTCATACCACTAGTACTCTTTCCAATTACAGATGTAATGAACACAACCGCAACTTGCCTCTGCTATATAAATGTAAGCAGTTTATTTTCTATGTGAAACTTTTAAAATTTAAAAAAAAATTGGTTCGAAAATTTCTTTAGGCGCGTTGAGCACTAATAAAATACTTTGTACGGGAAAAAACACTGAACTCGCGAGATGACGTCTGTGTCTAAATCGTTAGATGGCGCTGCAAAACCATCATAAAATTGCCTCAAAATATTTATTTAGTTTAAAATATGTAATTGTTCGACGTTAAATGGCGCTGTTTTCGAATTGAAAATAAATAAATGTAACATTTCTTAACAGCCCAAAAATAATGTTTACAAGAACATAATGTACAGCATAGTGTATACTGGACTGCGAAAGTGTTAAGGGGCTTTTAGTGTTGCTTGCTTATGTTTAAAGTGCATTTGCTTATGCCCTCAAGCGGATGCTAAGCCTACCTGCCATTATATACAACGAAATATGTTTGAAGTAACAAATATTTTGTGCACTCAGGATACCGTTTTAATGTTTATCGGAAGTTTAATGCTGGCGTATGCAGTGGAACAGTCTGGATTGCATAAAAGAATCGCCCTGTGCACCATTAAATTGATTGGATACTCACACTATAAGTAAGTGTTTCAGACAATGGTATTATGTATAAGTAAGTGTTTCAGGTTTAGGACATATATGCATGTTATGCAAAAAGTTTAATACGAGTAGCAAAATAGTGGTCGATATTGGAGATCACGGCCCTCGGAAAAACACAAAACGCACCGTTTTTGAGATGAACAATAATCATTATGGCAAACCTTCTTAGCCTAAGGCTTTGTGCAGCGAATAAGTGACAGAAGGTAGGGAACTTTTAAAAAAATCAATGAATTTCAGATCTCTTGTTAAGATTTCTTAAGCCGCGACCAGACATGCGGGACTCGCCGAGTACCCAGCCGATTATTCACCAAAATGCGAGTAGTGGGGATGGGTGCTCGTAATTCGCCGAGCAACAGTTGTCAGTGCTCACCTTGCTCGACTAATTGTCTGTCAGTTTTTCCGCTTCAAAGTGAACGGATACGAATACTTCTCGCTACTTGTATGGCCCGCATGTGTGTATGTATAGACATGCTCACCACTTGGCTCAATACGAAGCTGAGTACGAGGCACTAGGCGATTAATCGGCATTCGGCATGTCTGGTCGCGGCTTTATAATTTATTTGTCCTCTAGGTTACTATTCGCAATGTGCTTCACGACTATGTTCATATCAATGTGGATCACGAACACGGCGGCAACAACGATGATGGTGCCTATAATTTTTGCAGTTTTGAGAACATTTGAGAATGTTAGTAAAAAAAATAGCTTATCTATACTTATATTTATTACATATAAAGAGAGAAAATTTGTATTTTTGTATGTTTTTATTTTGTTTGTAATGAATAAACTCAAAAACTACTGGACCGATTAAAAAAACCATTCACCGATAGAAAGCTACATTATCAGCGAGTACCTAACATAGGCCTATATTTTATAAAGTTACTCGGACGAAGTCGCGTGCTAGTATATAATATAGTCCAGATAATTCTGATTACTGTCTTAATCCTTTAGCCGCCAGAGTCAGATTTATCCGACAATTATTTTCGTGTCCAAATGGAATCGCCAGAGCCATATTCCTAAAAATAACAATATACGACAAATTCCTCTACTTGTATAATGTTTATTTTATTTTTATGTTAAGGTCGACAGACAGGCTGACGGTCCACTTGATGGTGGGTGGCTACCGTCGCCTATAACACAAGCAACGCCATAAGTGCTACAAGTGCGCTGCCGACCATAGAAGGATTAAGGATAAGGTATAAGGAAGGGATGGGGTAATGGGCTCTGGCATCCCTTACTCATTCACCGAAACATATAACCCTTACGCACACAATGCCGTTATTTCACGGTGGTATTCTGTAAGACGATTTTTAGAATTTTTTTCTGTATGAATGTATGTATGTATGTTCCTCGATAACTCTTAAACGAATTGACTGATTTTCATGAAACTTGGTAGATAAACATTTAGACGTACAGGACACAGGATAGGCTACTTTTTCTTTTTCAACGCGGACGAAGTCGCGGGCACCAGCTAGTAATAAATAATTTAATAACATCTATAAAAGATATAATATATATATATGAATAAAAAAAGTCGACATGTGACGCACCTTTTTATTCCCCGACTATATTTAACTTAAATAGACAGGTAAACATTTAAAGACAAATGTCCAGACAATTTGGGTTCATGTCATTACTCGTATGAATAATAATATGCACTATTTAATCAATTTGTGTCATAGTAGATTTGAGGCTAGACAGTCCAAGACCAACCCATAATTTTCAATTGTTGATCAACTATTGTAACAATCCCGTTAGCAATACTGAGTAATATTTTGATATTATAATAAAAATTATATTTCAGTTAAGGTTGTTAACCATCTACGAAAAAAATTCAAGCGGCGAGAAAGTTGCAACAGATATCACTACGTGCTATTTTTGCGCCGCTACTTATTCCGCAACAATAGGTAATTGAAATAACCCTGTAATAGATTAGAATTATCTAGGCATAAAACCCTTGCAGTTAAATATAGATAGTTTACACGAAGAAAAGAAAAAAATAAATTGAAAATAAAGTTAAAATTTATCCAAAAAAACCATGTCAGTTTATTTGTATAGTTTAATAGTAAATATTGTGGATTATTCGCATAAGAACAGATTCTCAAAAAGACAGATTCGCAAAAGACAGATTCTCATAACGGCGGATTCTCAAAAAGACAGAACATGTACAGTTGAACACATTATTCTTTAACAATTAAAATCCAACTAAAAAGTAGACGATCTGCTGAGAAGTGTGCCTAGTGTTAATAAATGCCTAATACCCATCGAAATACTACAATGAAATTTGCATCACAAATGCCAAAGCGGCACATAAAAAGAACGCCTATGACAGAATCATGACGGACTCTTGCCTTCACGCGTCAATGGTAAAAGGTAGTAACGATCAACTAAAGTCACATTTTCTTTTACGTACTTATTATTATGATTGTTTTGTTTTAAATGACAGTTCATGCTTTACGCATATGTCACTTTTAAATGTTCCATAAAATTCGTAGTGTTTTGTATGGCACGCGGGTTCCATGTCGTAGTAGTTTGATGCTAATACCATATAACTTTACGACATCTTATCAGTCATCTTTACTGTCTCTATGCATTTTGCACTAACCCATATTTATATCGAAAAAATATCGACAATAGAATGCTTCCAAAGGTTTTCGGTATTGAGGCGATTTACAAACACTGGTACAAATTATTTTTTTTACTTATTGTTTCTTTGTATTAGTAGTTATTAGTTTTTTTTAAATATAAGTATACTTATTTGTTTTTGTTTTATATTAGGAATTCAGTTATTATTAATTAGGTATAAAGTTATGGGAATAACCCAATATTATTCCGTGTTTAATATTATAACTGTATTATAAAATATTTTTTTCAAATATTTTCTACAAACGGCAATAATTCGCACGTTACTTGAAGGAATCTTTTTTTTACCTAATAATAAATTTTATAATTATTTATATCAAATTTTTTAAACTTCAGAAAATTAAATAAAAACTCACTTTTTACTTAATACCTATTAATGTTTTTTGAATTTCGTGTGTAATATTTTTACGATTGAAAAGGGCACTTAAAATAATAATTTCTATATTTCAGGAGGAATTGGCACACTTGTGGGAACCGCTACGAATTTAGTATTTAAAGGACTTTTTATGAAGTAATAATTTTTTTCAATGTAATATTTACCTTTTAAAAAATTACCTAATTTATAAGCTTAGCTGTCAAAGACTGGTGATAACTCAAATATTTTAGCGTTAATTTGAGACCATTTAAGACGTGAGTGGATGAAGGTGGTATGTCGCATAATTCCAATTTTGAATAAATAGAGGTTAAAGTTTTGCTATTAATTTTTGTGATGTCGCCACGGAACTGATTTTTGTATTAAATTATGATGCAAAGTTGTGTAAACAACCTAAAATATTAATGGTATGATAGCAATTAAACACTTCTATTATTTAATTTAAAAAAAAAAGTGAACATACTTCCCTCTTCCATTAACAAAAGTAAACTTTTCTGCACTATTTGCTTTTAAAATTAACTGTACCTAACACCTTTTTCAACTTTTTATTTTCCAAAAATATCTTAATTCGACTATCTTAAGGTCTGTAATTATTCGTAAGGACATATTACTTCATTAACGCAAAAAAACGAAAAAACCCAAAAATGCAATATAACACCTTCATCTACTCACGTCTTGAATTATTTTAGCGAATTTTCGACTGATATAGATAATAATCAGAAAATCATATGACATATTAAATTTTTAACCAATGCATCACCAGAAGCATTGCGATGGTGATGGACGACAACGTCTATTACGAAAAAAAAAACAGAATATATTTTATTCTAAAAAAAAAAACAGAATAAAAACAGAAAAACGGATATAAAAGAAAAGATGAGAATTAGGCATTTTAGCATCCCATTATTGAAACAACAGACGTTAATAAAAAAACAAAAAATAATCTAGACTAATAAATATTAAAAAAAAATGCCGAATTTTTATTGGAACGTTTTCGAGTCTGCTCTATAGAATACATTTGGCGGTTCAGTTTTATTTTTATAAGATTCAGTTTTATTTATATTTTATTTGATTTTAAATCTTTTCCATTTCAGAGCTTATCCCACGGCGCCCGAATATTTGTCATTCCCCAATTTTTCTGCTTTTTCGATTCCGTACATGATTGTCATGAATGGATTTATGTATCTTTACATGCTGGTGGTGTACATGGGATTTATGAGGTATATCTACATATCATGTACATATAAAGCTTCCGGCCGAAGGGCATATTATTGTTTCAATGATTTTTTTTCCTAATGTGGCCATCAATCGTAACGTATTAGCAATTGACTTATTTTAGCAATTCAAACTAATGCAATGTAACAATAAATCAAAATATATCAAAATATTATATCATATGGAACATGAAATAGATGTAAATTAATGTAATATTTTAATTAATGTAATATTTTTTAAGATAAAAAGCATTTATCTTTACAGACCAAAGAGTGAAGCTGCAAAGAAATGTACAATGACCCCAAGTGGAATTGATGCTGCGAAAAAAGCTGTTGAAGAAGACTATAAAAATTTGGGAAAAATTACTTTTTGGGAAGTTGTGAGTGTGTTTGGTTTCTACTTATATCAACATTAGCCCCGATTCAATTATTTTTTTTTTTTAATACACTGTTGGACTCGCATGAATTTAATATGCTTTTCCAACTAACTATATAGTTACATTTTGATTTGCATTGATGTAAATAGTTCGATAGATTTATTTCGAATAGTTACATTGTAATATGATTTAATGTTACCAATAAATTGCAATATTTTCACTGTGATATAATTCAGAAAGCTGAAATCATATAACCGAGCATTTTTTTTTAAATATCATATTAAATTTTTTCAGTAAAATATATAAATAAATCCGTTTGGTGGTTTAGAAGAAGTTAACGGAGAAACACAGAGGTCGAGTCACCTTATCCTTACATATTATAAAAAAATCTGTCTGTTCGCAATAAACTCAAAAACTACAGCACCGATTTTCATGCTGTTTTCACCAATAAATAGAGTGGTCCTGGAGGAAGGTTTTAGTATATAATTTACAAAGTTACGCGGGCGAAGTCGCGGGCAGCAGCTACTTTATAATATATCAAAGTTACATAGTTACATCAAAACATGGGATATGGGGAATAAACAGTGGATATACATCATTCACATAAAATTATGACACATATATTATATTTCTGATAAACATTTCAGATGGTCATCCTATTGTTTTCATGTGCAATGCTTCTTTTTTTCCTTCGTGCTCCTCAAATAATGAGTGGATGGTCAGATTTGTTGGAAAGCGTGTTTGGTATTACAGATAAGAAACAGTACGTTATTATATTTTTTTATTGTTCTTGTGTAATCTTCAAATATCACATCATGTTTTTCCGAGTCAACGTTCACGAGTTTACGTTGGAATGGTTTTATTTACGAGTATTAGCGCCTCTTTCACCAACTGTCAAGTAGGCTATCTGTCATTTAAAGTCACCGGTAACCGGGAATAATGGAGCTGATATACCTTTGTGTGTACAGTAAAAGTCCCAAGAATTAAAAAGAAAATAAAAACAAATCGTCTATCGAATGATGCAGTAAACCGAGTGCATAATTCAATAAAACAGAAATTTGTAAAAGTAACTAATCAACACCTTACTTTTAGTTGGTGAAAGAGGCCCTTACTATCTGAGAACAAGTCTAAGGACTTGGTTCCCAAAGGATCGTGGGATGATTATTTATAGCCCTCGAATTCTATTTCTTTTTGTAATAACAGCATTATAAGTGTATGCCCGCTCCACACTTACCCCGCGAATCACGCGAGAAGGCGCGAAAGGTGCGAGAACACGTAATTGGAGCCGTGTCGCATGTTTTTCGCGGCTTCGCGCTGTTTCTCCGATTTTTGCAAAGATTTAAATCGAAAGATGCGGCGTAATCTCCTCGCGCCATACTAAAAACACACCGAAAATTCTTAACAACTACAGTTGCACGCCAGCTACAGTGAGTGACGGTCGCTTGTTGAGAGCGTCGCTATCGTCACAGTCACGTTTGAAGTAAGGAATGTGTTGTCTGTGTTTAAAAGTGTGTTTAGACAAAGGTATATGTATTTTATACTTTTGTCTTTAGTATAATGTATGTTGTATTTTGTAACACACTTTCGCTAGTAATGCCGCATCTCTCGATTTAAATCTTTGGATTTTTGTCGGTTTTTTAACCTGCGACAAAAGGCCAGCGCGCGCGAACTTTGCGTGAAAACGTCTAGACCACACTTGCGCGTTTTTCTTCCGCGACTTCCACCATCTTCGTTTTCTCCAGGTCCTTTTAATTTTTTTTTTTTTACTTTTAATATATTCGTAATTGTAGTACGCTAGTACGCACAAAACGAGAGACGCAGCGATACGCACTTCTTCTTTTTCGACGTCCCTTACATTCGAGCACGCGAACGTTTCTGAGAAAACTACGCGAATATTGTAAATGTGGAGCCTTGTCCACGTCGCGCTGCGTTCGCGCGACTTTCTCGCCGCGCCTTCTCGCAGGGTAAGTGTGGAGCGGCAATTAAACAATTTTCTTTTTATTTTGCAGCATAAAAGACTCTGCTGTTGCAATGGGAATATCGTTTTTTATGTTGCTGATGCCTTCGACATTAATTTTTTGCAAGCACTCGAGAGCAAAATGTATTGTATATTCAATATTAAATAATCATATAATAATTTAATAGCTTTAACATAACTGAATCTTAATCTTTAAGCAAAAGTTTACAGTTTCTCTTAAAAACCCCTTTTTTAGTTGTTATTTTAGATTGTATCTAGTTTAAAATGATTAATTCATAAATTGCTGTGATTATCTTATCCAATGCTCTTGATATATAGCAGATATTATAAAACACCATTCCGCATATTGATCTTGGTGTATATTATAGACTTAATAAAGTTAATTTCATATCCTCCATTTGAAAACGTGAAATTTTTGAAATGGCAACAAAATTTAAAACCAACGAAGGATGCGATTACACTGCTGGAATATCCTTTTTTTTTAACGGGTGCAGACCAACCGTCACACTACCATGTCACACTGGTGTGGTGGTTAGGAATTCTATTTCTTAACTGTCACACCGACAAAAGAAGGTTGACAAAAAGACTAGTTTTATTATTAGAAATATATTTAACTTAAGTACTTAACTATGTGCACAAGAGTTATGTCGCTTAGTACCCACCGTATAGCTAACCGCACCGCTGACTTATGAATAGTGTTGTAATATATATGTCGTTCATTGTAAAAGTGGTGTAACTCCCTATTTTTAAAACCATCTTTTCTTGCCTAATGGTATCACATTTAGTCATAACTTTCAATATAAAAGTGAAGTAACTCTAATAGTTGCATTAAAATCCCATAGATGAAAACAATGAATGAATGCTTATATTTTTTTTCGTACACTATAATTCGCAAAAAGCTCGGTATCCTAAAATTCAGTTACAAGGAGATAGTTCACTTTTACAATGAACGACACATATTATACATATCGATAGCGTATTTCCGTTTCCTTGTTCAATAGGAGGATGCGCAAGCTTGAAATCAGCAAGGGTTTGTTCAACAAACATTTCTATCAACAAACAACCTGTTGATTTCAAGTCACTGAGACCCGAATTGAACAAGGAAATGTAGTCATCGAACGAGTACAATATGTTTACAAACCCTTGTTGATTTCAAGTCTTCGCTTCCTTATATTGTACGGCACTAATATGTTTCCTCGTTCGTTTGAGAGGCACGCGTCGCTTCCTTAGTGAACTACTTACTTAGTGCACTTTAAGAGTTCTATTAGTACTATTCGGCCAGTGATTCTTTCGGTTTTTTTTTTAGCCGTTATCAGCCATGAGTGATTGGGTCAACTATTGGCTACCAAAGGAGTTATGTTACAATTATGCAAATACTAAAGTTTTCGGGAATTATATATAATAATGACGAGTTACATGTAATGAAATATCACAGTTAAAGCGTTTCTTAATAATTTACGTAAAAACTGAATCAGTTATCTGTAACTAAGATCAACACTGTAAACACTACACTCATTGATTTGTGCATTGTTTTTAAGCCATTTTTTTCGCATGTAATTTCGAAATGCGTTTATTTTTTATTGTTTATACCATTACACTGTGATTATATGTAGCTTCACCCATCTTTAATAAAATTCACCGGTAATAAAGGAAGAGCGGCACATAAACCAACAATACATTTGTAAAGTTTCGCTTTTATTCCAAGTTTTTTGATTTTCTCCATAAAGCGTTAGAGAGAGGGATTTTTTTTATGAATACACCTGGAACATTTTCTTTTAAACAGTTTGTAATTGCAGTTTCAAAATCCGTATGAAATTTTGTAGGATTCCATTTGGGAAATTTCGATGGGAATTTTAAGTGGCCAGTTATTTTAAGTATGTAAGGCATCAATTCCTTCTTAGTGTGACAGTTAAGAATTAGAATTCCTAACCACCACACCAGTGTGACATTGTAGTGTGACGGTTGGTCTGCACCCTTTTTAACGTTGGGAAATCCTCTTGGATACGCGGCAGTGTAGGGGACACTGCGGCGTTATGCCGGACTCGTAACGGCCGTTTATGGGCGGGGTCGCGGGGACGACGTCGGTGCCCCGCCACGGCTATCTAGCGCGGGGAGGGCTACGCGCGCCGGCCATCTCGCCGAAGTTACGCCGAAGTTCTGACAGGGGAGCTGTCAGAACTTCGGCGTACCCGAAAGTGGGGGTACGCCGGCCATCTCGGGAACGTGCTGGAATACCCTGATGGAATTAAGAGATTAAGAGACGAGCTTAGGATAGGAAAACATGATAATTTAATTTGTTATGTTTAAATTTATATTATATTAATGTAATTAAATTCTTGTACAGATCACGAGGAACTGCCGAATAAACGTATACCATCGGTATTACAGTGGGCTAAAATGAATAACGTGATGCCGTACAGCTTTATGTTTCTGTTGGGTAAGATTTGTCTTAATACTGTGATTGCAAAAACCATTGTTATTAAAAGTTGATGTTTCCATTATTTGTATGAAGACGGTTTTTGTGTTGTCCGGTTCGCGCAAAAATTTACTACCAAATCAAAATTTTAGTCCCTTGGCGGAATTTTAATTTCAAGTGAATATAATGTTATATCGATGGGTGAAAGAAATTTTCGAATCCAACTTGTAGAAAGGGTGGAAAAAATGATTATTAATTTTTTCTCCAAATCCTCAAAAAGTTATTTTGAAGAAATATACTCAACTTACATAAAAATTTAGAGAATTCAGTTTTACATAATTTTTTTTTTTGCTAAAATTAAAATTATCAGAGTTTGGGAGGTGTGAAGCATACATCTATCTATCTAACAAATAATATTATTATTTTTGCGTATCTAATTTTTTTTTTTGCATACCCCTCGTATAATAAACTGCGATGATAATAATATTGAAATGTGTATGGTGTCCTTTTTTACATCAATTTTATAGTCTTCTTTTGTTACAGTAATTATAACCATGATTGTTTATCTTATAAATGTTTTGCAGGCGGAGGATTCGCGTTGTCTACAGCAGCTAGGAAAGAATATACGGACTTGAACGGTGTGATTGGAAGCTTTTTGGGAAAATTGAAAAACATGCCGAACATTGCCCTTTTACTGCTAATAATAATAGTATCCATATTTCTCACGAACTTTGCGTCAAATGTAGCCGTGTGTAATGTTGTTACACCCATTGCCATGCAAATGGTAAGATTTCTTTTTATAGTATTTTATTTCAGTGACAAGATGCGATACGTATCTCAAAACATGTGTTCATTTTACAAAGTTTAATTTTAGCTGCTTGCTAACCGTATATATATATTTTTTATTGATTTTCATTTAATTCTAAGTTGTATTATTATAATATATTTACATTAAATTATACAGGGTGTCCCAAGACTATGCGACATGAAGGGAAAGTACCTTAAATATCGTAGATGGGATATTTTGCTGAAAGAAGACTGTTATTTTTAAAAGTTAGTAATACTGCATTAAAAGATTTTCTAAAAAATACTTGCTTCGTCTGTGAATCGAACCGACTTGAATGTGAAAAAAGAAATCACCCGTATTTTTATGATGCCAATCGAAAGAATGAACAAAAAATAATTCTTCTTAAGTAACAATAGTATCTTAAAAGAAAGGAACAACGTAAAATATTTGATTCAAGTTTCAAGAATATTATTTATTGCCGACGACGACATAATTTTTAGAAAATCTTTGAATGCAGTATTTCTAACTTTTAAAAATAAAATAGTTTTTTTTTCAGCAAAATATCCTATCTACCAAATTTAAGGTACTTTCCCTTCGTGTCGCATAGTCTTGGGACACCCGGTATAATATAATCAGTACCGTAAATAGGGCGGTGCCAACGGTGCCCAGGCACAGGGCGTAGACTCTGGGGGGCGCAAGAATGGCCTGACCAGGCAAGACTATTATTTTTTCGGTTTGCTCTTTACTATCTGAACTCATTCATTTGTGGTCTAATTTACAGTTTACTGAAACTTTGCAGGGTGTTATTTTATTATCTTAAATCTTAAGCATCAGGGTAGGTAACGCATATTTGCATGGGTTGTATAATAGGCGAAGGGTCCACTTAACATCAGATGGCTCGTCTGCTAGTTTGCCCACACCCACATCAGTTCTTTAAAAAAATAGATTTTGATCCACCAACACCAAGTTCCTTTGTGCTTTATTTTATCACCCTGAATGAAATAAACTAGGCTTATACATAGCATTGCTCTAGGGTACCTATAATATCTAAAAAAAAACAAGAGCGCAGTTATAAAAGCTCGCACAGGGCGCAGAAAAGGCTATTTACGGCACTGAATATAATATGCAGTGAAGTAGACGCAGGTTCGAATCTGGTTAGTATAGGGAGTGGGTAATATCTGGAATATCAGGAAGATTAGCAATCAGTGCTGCTTTTTCTTTTTATTTAATTTAAGTACCATGTTTGTGAGAGATTTTATCCTTATGATGATTGAACAAATGATGCCATATAAGTACAGTTAGTTTTTTTTTCTAAAAAAAATTCTGATTCTGATGAGAGTTCTGATACAGCCGGTCCGGTTCACAGGTGTGGCAAGCGTATTTTCGAAAATCCGTTTTATAGTATTGCAGTTATAATTTTTTTTTTATAAAAGAATGTTTGAGTAAAATTTGCTATCTTCACAATTTGATTACTTTTGCTCCAGGTTAAAAAATTCTACCTGTATATAAAATCAAATACAAATAATTGTGTACATAAATTATTTTACTTGGTTTTTCACAGGCTAAAGAGATTGGATACAATCCCCTATGGTATAACATAGCTACTGGGTTTACGTGTTCTTATGCCTTCATGTTACCCGTGGGAACACCAGGAAACCTGATTGTCCAAAGTGCAGCCAATATCCCAACAAGAAAGATGGTGCGTGAATAATCAACTATTTGTTATAAGTTTCCAAAAGTCATGCTCAATGTTATAATTCCATAGATATTCCTTATTATTCCGTACTATTTCCATGCTTTTCTTTACTAATATTATAAACTAGCTGGCGCCCGCGACTTCGTCCGCGTTGAATAAGAAAAAATAGCCTATCTTGTGTCCCGTACGTCTAAATGTTTATCTACCAAGTTTCACGAAAATCAGTTGATTCATTTAAGAGTTATAGAAGAACATACATACATACATACAGAAAAAAATTGTAAAAATGGTCAATTTAGTTTCAGTATCGTGTATAGATAGAGCCTATAAACACGATATCTCTGAAAACAAAGTAACTTACTCCATGACCGGCCCTTACAGATTTATTATTAGTATTGATGTGAAAGTAGCTGTCTTTCTCTCTATCTGTCTGTCTGTCTGTTTGTCTGTCTGTTACCTTTTCTCGCCTAAACTACTCAACCGATCATCATAAAATTTTGTATACACGTTGTCGGGGATACAAGAAATAACATAGGGTTACCTTTTATCCAGAAAAAAGTAATATTCCACCTTCACTTTCGGTTACGCCGAGGTTCTGACGGAGAGCACAGTCTGCCCCGCAATGGACAGACCCTGCAGCGTCTCCTATGCTGCCCAATTTTTAAAAAAGGCTTAATTTTAATTTGGACAATATTATGAAATTTTATTTAACGCAGAGACAGAACGGTTTAATTTTAATATAATAATAGTGTTAGAACACTATTATTATATTAAAATTAAACCGTAAGAAACGTTATTAGGTAGACCTAATAACGTTTCTTTTATTTGTACCTCTCATAACATTAATGACATAAATAAAATATGACGATAGGTGAATGTGATGAAAAGCGGTTAACGAATGTGGTAAAAAGCTTCAAAATGAATGGCGTTAAATCCGTAAAATACAATTGTATAATTGTAGTTTGTTTTAACAAATCTAAATGAAAAATATAAAACAGAATAAATTAGTAAATTGTGAAGGTGTTTTCTAAATATTGTCTGAAGCGAATATGACATTTTCTCACGAGTAGCTTTTCTTTACTAGTGGATAATATGTTGACAATTGCTGTTTCAGATCAAAGCAGGTGCAGGGCCCACTGTCTCAACTGTTATCATAACGTGGCTGGCAGTGTACTTCTGGGCTCCTATAATATGGCCAGACCTAAAAACGATGCCAGGATGGACAGCTACATAAGTTATACTTGTTTCCAAGACTTCTGTTTCAGAATAAAGATTTATTTCTCCCTTAATTGAATTTAAAAAGAGTATTTTTTAAGTTTTCTTGTATTAATTACTGTACTTAAACAAATTTTATTGAACTATAACTTAGTTGAACGGTGTGGAAATTAAATTTTTACTATTTATCTACCTATTGCTCTCAGTTTCGTAAAACATGTTTAATATAAGTAATTGAAACTTAAATATAACATATATATATTAGATTAGTTTCGAATAAATAAAATGAATAACAAATTTAAAAAGCATTTATTTTTTCGATAAGTAACTGAGTTTCGATACTTTAATAAGTAGCATATTGTGCTGAATTAGCGCTGAATTGTACTTCTATTATTTTGCGAATGTAATATTTTGCGAATATAAAAGAAAATATTATGCTCACAAGCGCACAATAGAATTTCTTTTCGACTTGGTGGTCAACTGGGCCCGCAGAGCACTGAGCCCGCAGGTTCAGTTACCCATTTCGTTTTTTTTTCATAGGTGATTCGATCCACACTAATCGGATAACTCGACCCGCGGGTTCCGTCGACTACTATTTATCGATAAGGGCCCGCTCAGCCCTTATCGGTAAATGTGTGCCAGCCAGTAAGCAATTACGGATGCAATGCAATCTCTTTCTATGTAAATAATATCATATAGTTTGCTAGAACAATTATAATATGTGACCTATATGTGTTTTCAAGAAAATTACTGATATGTAAGCCAAAAAAGACCGTTATATTTACTTTGAATTGGGCACTATGTCCAAGGGTCAGCTGTAATGAATACTTTATGTAAATATGTTGCCATTTGGAAGGTTTGGAACACCATGCCGGCGTCTGTATTTCCGAGCCTATATAACCCTAATCTTTTCAAAGTTCGAGTGAATAGGCATCTTCTGGGTGAGCTCGTTCCATCTTAGGCCTCATCCTTGCTACTCAGCTGGTTGTTGGCTAAGAGCAAACCCATCTCTAATAAAATAAAATAAAAATAATTATAAAATCGTTTATTGATAATACATATTCTTAAATATTACATGTCAGCAATTAAATCTAATCTTATTATGTAAAGAAGCCGAACAAAATATAGAAAACGTTTTAAACATCTCGCCCCGCGACCCTCCCTGATCCCGCGGGCTGAATTGACTCTTAGGCGGTAAGTAATGGTAGACTGAGCCCGTGGGCTGGGTTGACCCTCGCGTCGAGTCGCCCGTAAAGAAAAAAAAATGGTCAACTTAGCCCGTGGGCTCAGTGCTCTGCGGGCCCAGTTGACCACCATATCAATTACCGTTTACGACTTATTCGACTATTACGATTTGTTTATTGACACAAATATGGCCATTATTACACATTAGACAAAAAATTATAAGACAAAAAAGATATGAACCTGTATTTTCACAATGTTTCAATTTAAACTTCAGACAAATCAACAACGCACCTCACTGAACAACACCGGACCACAGATTTATTCACGTAACTCCTGAACGGCTGAATCGATTTGGATGAAATTTTGTGTATATTTGAGCTGGATGGTTTCCATTTACAATTTACTTAGAATCGGGTTATACTTTCTTATTTATTGAAATTATTGCATTTACTACTATAATTAGTATCTATTAATACTATTATTGCATTATAAGTAGCTATATTATATTTATCTATGTATCTAATTATTCAAGCTATCAATATAATATCTATGTAAATTATATAATATATACGAGTATGTATGGCGTTCGCGTGAGTCACACGGCTGAAAATCAGCGCTGCAGGTGCTTGCCCAGCGTCTCAGCACAATGCTGAGCCAGTATCCGATTCACTGCCGCGAGGACACACACATCTTACCTGTCTGTCTTTAATAATTTAATTGTGTCATTTTGTTTTTGTTGTTTCTTTTTCTTATGTAATGTCATGTTAATGTCCTTCGTGCAGTGAATAAAAAATGTTTCTTTCTTTCTTTAAGTACGTGATACTGAACCTATTTAAAACAGAAAATAAGATTGATAAGATTTTTTTTCGGTAATTAAAAAAAAAGATTTTCTTTTATTTTGCTTTACTTTTAATTGCGGTAGAGCTCAGCAACTATTGATTTTACAAAAAAAAGTTTCCTACAAAAATTATAGAAAAATTTATGCTCTACAACTTTGATCATCACATTTTTTTCGTATTTCTAAAATTTATCGAAATATTTTCCAAAAACAAATATTTGGTTTTATTAATTGACCATATATCGGCAAATATTAACAGTAGAGAAAAACGTCTCAAATAAAAACGATGGGAAACTTTATTCTCTACAAAAAAGATTCTTACACTTTTTAACGTAAAACTCACCGTTGCCGAGATATTTGCAAAAAGGCGTTTCTCGAGATGGCGGCTAACGCCATCGGTTTCAAGCGACACAAACTTGGATTTATACTTGGGAGACATTTTCTGACATAATCCAATCGAAAAATCAAATAGCAGGATTTTTTGCGGATCGAACCCATTTTTGAGCTATAAATCTTGGCCTGTTTGTATATGCAGTAGAAAAGACGTCGATTCAGCCTTAGTGGTATGCATGGACCTCAACCTCACCATCCACGACCCGCTGACGCCCTTCGTTGCTTAAGGGCACACGGTATCTTGAACGCTCGGACCTTGTTTACATTATCATCTTTTTTGTTTAGAATTCTCCATGGATCTTCATGGGGTTTTTTTTATGTTGGGTAGGCAGATGACTAAGCTTGCTTATTCTAAACTAAAAATGGCAATAAATAACGCCGAAAAAAAAAACAACACAGTTTGCTGAAATCGTCTATTTTTGTATCTCTAAACTTACACAGCCTGTAAGTCCCTGTAGACAATTTCATGTAGAAACTTTTGTCAGAAGTAATCATAATGCTATTCCTATAGATATTCGCGATATGAGCAAAAACCTCAAAAAAGGTACCTTTAACCCCCCCTTACACCCTTAGCACAACCCCCACCCTTGAAGACTTTTAGTATGTTAATCTGGATACCGTAAAGTATAATTCTACCAATTTTCAAAACTACACGATTTATTTCCCCTGATTTTTCTTATTTTCTCAGGCTAGATTTTTTGCGGAACGAACCCATTTTTGAGCTATAAATCTTGGATTGTTTGTATATGCAGTAGAAAAGACATTGATTCAACCTCAGTGGTATGCATTGACCTCAACCTCACCGTCCATGCCGCGCTGACGCTAGTCGTTGCTTAAGGGCACACGGTATCTCGAACGCTCGGCACTTGTTTACATTATCATCTTTTTTGTTTAGAATTCTCCATGGATCGTCATGGGGTTTTTTATGTTGGGTAAGCAGATGACTAAGCTTGCTTATTCTGAACTAAAAATGTCGATAAACAACGCCGAAAAAAAAAACACCGTTTGCTGAAATCGTCTATTTTTGTATCCCTGTAGTCCCTAAAATATTGATCGTAGTTAAAATGAATATATCCAAATTTGTAGACAATTTCATGTAGAAACTTTTGTCAGAAGTGATCATAATGCTATTTCTACAGATATTCGCGATATGAGCAAAAACCTGAAAAAAGGTACCTTCAACCCTCAGCACAACCCCCACCCTTAAGGACTTAGTATGTTAATCTGGATACCGTGAAGTATAATTCAACCAATTTTCAAAACTACACTATTTATTTCCCCCTGATTGCCGATATTCGGCTTAATTTGCCTGGGATATAATTAATACCCACTTTACTTATAGATCAAGTTGCAGAGATTTGGTGTGAGTATTTTGTGTAAAAAGTCTTAGAAGAAACCAACTGCACTATTGTGTGGAGAATAGTTTCATATGGTATACTGACATTCGTACGACGAATGCAATTGAAAGTCGGCGTAAACGTATGAATACCAACATTTTTAGGAAGTTGTCGTTTTCGGAAGTTGTTGGGGGTAAATAGGGAAAAAACGAAAATGAACAGAATAATTTTAATTATGCATCTTCAACAAAAACAAAAGAAAAATTGTCTACATCTATTGTAGAAACTAAATTAATGTATTCTTAAATATAGACACTATATATTTCAGCGAGCATCTTCGCCGCCGGCCTCGGCCGCGGCTTCGGCTTCGGCGGCAGCTCCGTCACCATTGGTAGTAGCGTTCGCTACGACCTTAATCGGTACCTCTATTAGAGAAATCGGCTGATTCCATACAACCGGTGCCCAAAACAACAACGCGAGCCACAGTACTATGAGACAAATTACGACGCTCATCAGCGAGAAGTTTACCTGTAAATGATACATTCTATGGAGTACTAATGAGCCCAAACACTCTTTATCTTCTGTAAGTTGTTGAAGAGTTGGATGTACCGCAGACTTGAGGTCGAGGTTAGCGTGTCATGGAAATACCGCCGAAGTTACAGTACAATAAATTTCAAAGCAATCGAACCTATGGAAGTAAGTTAGATAACTTCGTCAATTGCCTCTATTCCCAGTAGTCCGACCGTACAAATCAACTGGAATAGTGGGACCATTTTTTCTCTGGTCCATTTCCAGTAGTTTGGTTGCCGCCCTCTCCTTGTAAGTCCTTTAATTTAAGTCCAGTGTTTTTTCGCCGCCAGAGCCAAATTCGTAAACGCACTTTCCAGAGGTGGCCCTGGTTTGGATATACTCCTTAAATATAAACATCGGGCAAAGAAAGAATAATTTATTTATAATTTATTTTTCTTAATATATATGACTTGTAAAGGTAATTTTAATTATTAAATTAACTATTAATCTATATCTAAAACTAAGTTATATACAGGGTTACTGGTAACGCGACGTATTCCTGCCAGGACGTGAAAGGGGAGCTAAAATGCAATGTTTTTGACCCCCCATATGTATGGCCAAAATTCAGTAGTTTTCGAGTTTTTTCAGTTTTAATGATTTTTGCCAATCACCCAGAATTTGTCATTTAAATCAAAAATTAAAAAAAAAAATCGCTTGAACAATGGGTTTTATTTAGATTTACTTTTACAACTGATGCTTCAATCTAGTTATTACAGTTAAAAAAAGTCTCAAATCACGTCGCAATTTGAAATTATAAGCCATACCAGCCATAAGAAGAAAAGGTGGCGTCATTTAGGCATTGCGAGATTGCGGTGTTAGTTCCCAATTTTCGCCATCAAATATCCTTGAAGCACTTATACAATTACGAAGTATGAAATACAGAATTTCCTTCGTTCACGCATAACCATCACTATATCTAAGATTTAATGGGCGTTCCAACTTCAAGTGTTAATAAAAAATGCCATTGGACGGTCCACTTGATGGTAGGTAGCACAAGCAACGCCACTGGTGTTGCAAGTGCGCTGTCGATCATAGTTTAGGAATAAATACTCGTATATAGGGGCTTAGGAAGGAATAGAGTATAATTTAATATAAATAATAAAAACATGCTAACCATTTTACGTTTAGGTACGTTTCCAGCTTTGTGGCAAAAATAAGCAGGAGTATACATGAATGGAAACATAAATCCAAATGTGGATGCGATTCCGACGCCCAGTGCACCCAGGTGGACCCTTTCAGGCCAGACAGAGCTTCCGCCTGAGCCTGCAGAGCCTCCGCCTCCGCCTCCGTCTGCGGCACCGCCTCCGCCTGCGTCTGCGGCTCCACCTCCTTCTTCCCGCCGAGCTACTGCTGCTGCTTGTTGAGCCTAGAATTTATTTTACAATCCCAACTTTATTTTTATGTAAAGCCCGACACACACGTAGCTATAATATAAATACTATAGTGGCCCGCTCCCGGCTTCGCCCGGGTTCAAATTAAAAACTATCCTATCTTTTAAGTTTGACCAAATTACATATAGTTACGAAGTTTTATCAAAATCGGTTCAGCAGTACAGATTTTGACACGAGTACTAAACGCAACAATTAAAGGATATAAAAAAAGTTCCAAGTTTTTAGGTGATTGTCAACAGGCTGTAACTTCGAAGAAAATGGTCATACAGTGTGCTAACTAAAAAAGTATATGGTAGCTTCAAGTCTTAATTCAACTGAATGCACTGCACTGAAACCGGCCTTATAGTGCGTACGTCGGTCGCGCTTGTCATTTGTATGAAAATTCACAAGTCGTTACATTGATCAAGCTGCAGAGATTTGGTGTGAGCATTTTGTGTAAAAACCAACTGCACTATTGCAGTTTCATATGATATACTAACATGTTTTTCACTCGAGTTTATTATTTATAACATTGTTATTAACAATTTTATGGAAAACTTTTTCATTCATTTGTTAACATGGCTTCGTATACATCTATAATCTCATTTCCGATTCGATCTCGCAGTGTAGCCCCGAGCATAGCCCTCTCCATGCTCGTGTTTAGCGAAAACTATTTTAAAATTTGAGTAAACTTACCATACTTAAGACAAAAGGCAAAAATATAACGCATGCAGCCGTCCCCGGCATAATGTTCGCAAGAATGATCGATATAAGGCATACCAAAAAGATAGATAAGTGCCATGGATAATCGGTAATGTATTTTCCTACACCTTCAGTAATAGTTTTTGCCAACGCGGATGACTCAGCCGCCTTATAAATGGCTA
Organism: Synanthedon formicaeformis; assembly: GCA_945859745.1. Classification (NCBI taxonomy): domain Eukaryota; kingdom Metazoa; phylum Arthropoda; class Insecta; order Lepidoptera; family Sesiidae; genus Synanthedon; species Synanthedon formicaeformis. The sequence continues at coordinate 3,604,541 of OX243964.1, forward strand.
ATCCGGCACCTGGAATTTAAAAAAAACATGTTGCAAATAATAAAATAGTAGGTAATAAATAAAACTAGCTCATTGGATCACTGATTAGGATGCTTGCCTATACGCTCTGTTCTAGGGTTCCCGGGTTCGATTCCCGACAGGATTAACTGGAAATAAACATTTCAAAAACAAAATAATAACTTTAAAGAAAGAAAAATATTAAGATTTACCCAATAAGAAGAAGTAACCATAGTTCGTGTTTTTATCCACAAAACGCCACCATAAAATTGGCGATTCTGGTTTTTGAGGTGGTAATTCGCTCTTGGCTGTAAGTAAAAGGTAAAAGTAAATAATGTTATTTTTACAAAAAAAAATTATCAAAATTTTTGTTCAACATAATGTTCGCTCTTATAAGAGCATTTATATTATATTTATAATATGTGCAAATAAGCAGATAAATCGAGTTCTGTACTTTTCGGTGTTTAAGGCTAAAGTTGAAACTACTTGCTGCTGTTTTTTTAATGCAATTTGTATGTACACTGTAAATTACGTTATAAACTCACTATCGACAGAGAAGTATTTCAAAAATCCGATTCCCCTTGGTAAAATATGAAGGGCGATGACAAAAATTGCAGCGACAGCTGCATCTTTAATTCTGAAAAAGAATATTAGCCTCTTTAATAAATAAAAACTTTATTATGAAAAACGATTCAGACCATAACTAGATTTGCTGAAAAAAAAAGAAACTATCAAAGCATTATAAGAATATTACAATCATTACATGTTACCCAAGTATTTATTACTCTTAGTGCCTCTTAGCGCCTTAAGTGTTGATTAGTTACTTTTAGAAATCATTTTCTGTTTTATTGAATTATGCACTCGGTTTACTGATGCAAAGTCGATAGGCGATTTTTTTTAATTATTTTCTATTTAATTTTTGGGACGTTTACCGTACAAACAAAGGTATATCAGCTAAATTATTCCCGGTGAAAGGTGACTAAGTGACGGTTTAGCCTACTTGACGTTGGTGAAAGAGGCGCTTAGAGGCCGAAACTAAAATCTTCCGTCGGTAAATTTAGAATTTTTGACTAGATCTTTAGTATTTGTAATCAAAACACAAAAAGGGGCAAGCTCAACTGGAATTTGAACCTAATGCTTAAGAACAGTTTTGTAAACCAATATGTTTCATTCTCTGAGCTATAGACCAACTCATACAGCTCAATTCAATGTTACCCATAGAAATATGCCAGAATTTAGAATCTGAGGAAAATAATTATATTTATAAAATGACATAAGCTTACACAGGATATTGTGGAGACTCCTCTACTTTTCTGAAAGATGTCCAACCCATATTTAGCCAAGTACTCCAACGGAATATCAACATGGCCAAAGAGAATATCGTAAAAAAGACCGTAAGCTGCAAGAAAAAAAAAAAGAATAATAATTATTAGTGTACATACCTTCGCCATAGAACTTTCCAGGAGGATCAGAACAACAGTGACTGTATTAAATTTATTGTGTCGAGTATAATACTTCTATCATCGAGGTTATAACGAGAGAAGCAATAGACATTTGCAAACGCACCCTTTTTCGTCTTTTTCGTTCATTGCAAAAACACACTTAGCTATTCTGTGCCTTTGATAATGATCCTGAACATGTAGCCTGTGTTACGACAAGCAGTGCTGATAATATCCACCCCAAAATAAAGCCAAGCGACGTTGGCGTTCATTAGTTTTGTTAATCCTTATTATAAAAGCTTATAAAGGCTTATTTTATTAATATTAAAATAAAACAAACAAAGAGAAGCTAGGCGCTTTTAAGAATGTATACAATAATCTAAAGATCAAACATTTTGATGGATATCACGCCATCAGTTTTTTCTATAATCACTGGGAAAATTTCGTGTAATTTGATAATGGAATTTCATAGATATTTAAGTTTGAATGTATATTATTAAAAAAGTTTGAAAGTATAAAAAAATCTTTAATTTTCAAATGTCCCCCCCCCCCCCCCCCATTTAGAAAATCTGAAATACTCTCAGAAAATTACTAAAATTAAGACAAGTTCTCCATAATAAAAATTTAAACAATTGACCTGGTTGTGAACGATGGTTTCATTTGTAGTGGTTCTATATATGTTCTTAACTGCCATTATCTGTGCGGTCGTTTAGGTATTTCTTATTATGGTTATTTACGAAGTTATTATCCGTAGATTTCTCAACTGTATCTATATACAATGAACTGCGAATTTTGTCTAGCGAAGAAATCTTAATGTAAACACTTGTACATAACATAATGTAACATAACACGAATTGTAATTGTTAAATCAACACGTGAATATTAAGAATGGGTATAAAGCAAACAAAATTTGTAATTTCACCCGCGTGGCCCCTTCGACATGACAGTGACACAAAATACGTAGAACTACGCACAACATGCGACGGAAGATAGCGCATCTCGCTCAATAAAAATGTTATAAATGCCAAAAGTATTAAATATTAATTATTCGTAAACTACAATGTCAAATGAAAAATTGTTACATACAGCCTTAGATAATATGTGAAGTGAAACTACTGATACACTTTTAGCTTTGTAATGTGTGTCATTTTGAAAATAAAACTAAAATCGATGGAAATGAGAGCTCACTTGGTGATTTTTTTCTATCGAGAAAATTTCATTATATTATGTTTTCTGTTACAGACGTCACTTTCATTTATAATGTATTTATCTATTTAAAAAAATAATTAAATTAGACTTTGTTTACTTAGATAAAATTCAAATCTAGGATTGGCTATTTCTCTTTATGCCCGCTCTTAACAGAAACTGCAAATAGACTACACAACACATCGTCCAAATCATTAGGTAAATGTAGTATTGTGACCATCAGTTTAAAAGCAAATTTCTTACCTTCTCGTGGGCTGTAACTTTTTTCGGAAGATCGTTTTTGTATTTTAGAATACTGTTCCTCAGTGTAGACATGCTACTTGCACTCATGGTCTTCGAGACTACCCTGTTAAAATATGAACATTATCTCCTTTCATCCTTCGCGCCATAACTTCCAAATTAAACAGATATAAAATTTACAATAATATGCTGTGTCTCTTGAACATTTTTCTATTTTTACTATAGGCACTGCAATTCTGATAGTCCAAAAAGTAAATATTTTCTTATTATTTGTTCTTGTTATTCATCCATAATTAAACAGTTCTACTTTTAATGTTCTACTTTTTAAAATCATTTTGTGAGGATGGATGGATGGATACTTTTAATAGATTAAATTTTACTCACAGTGCAATAGAATCGAATTTTTACAAAGAAATAAACTCACTTACCAATTAATGAGCAACATATGATAAGACAAGTTCAAAACAAATGCTAGAAATGCCACGGGGAAGGCAAAAGAAGAGTATTGCAGGTAATTGAATAAATCAGGATACTCCTTTCCTTGAGGTGTACTTCTGTAAATTTCCAAAAAAATCAAAAAAAAAAATTTTTATTGAAAAATAAATTGGATGCAACATGCCAACCATTGCCAAACCAGCTAATAGCAAGCCAGAGAGTGGCTTCACTTATTGTTTTTTTTTTCCTATTTTCATATCTCTTCCCAATCCCTTGATCCTTAAACCTACAGTACCCAGACGGCAGCGCACTTGCAGCACGTGGTGTTGCTTGTGTTATAGGTGACGGTAGCCACTTACCATCAAGTGGGCCGTCTTAATAGTACATAGTACGTAAAAAAACTTAGTAGGTACATACAACCTCCACTGATTATCAGTGCTAGACACCGAGTGTCTAGCAAAAACAGTGGATATGTCAAACTATGTAATTATGTACACTTGGTAGGTCTGGTAATAGGTTTTTATCTATTTTTATACGTGGGCGAAGTATAAAACCTTCCTATAAAACCTTCCTCGCGAACCACTCTATTCATTGGTGAAAACAGCATGAAAATCGGTGCAGTAGTTTTTGAGTTTATCGCGAACAAACAGACAGACATACAGAGAGACATGGCGGAGGACTGTTTTATAATATGTAAGGATTACGTACAAAAAAGAAGTGTTAGTATTTGTTAGGCACCAAAAATGTCTAAAATAATAAGGCAGTTATTTACTACAAGTAGATCACTGAAAGTCCCTAAAAGTTTGGCAGCTTCTAATGGTCAAATAACAAATATATTTTTTATGTTTAAAGAAAAACCATTGAGTATTTTTCAATTCATGGCACCATGCATTTTAGCCGAAATTAATACCGAATACTTGTGGAATAGAAGGATTTAGTTGGACCCATAAATATTATAGGAATTTGTAATTTTTGGGCCTACACACTAATAAAACAATAAAGAACAAATATTATTAAATCAACATTTCTTAACAAAACTTTAAAATTATATTTGTATTAGTATAGACATTTCATAACGAAATTGTTGCCGCATTTGTGGGAAAGAATAAAATAGTTAAGAGTTTAACCCATGTACTTACCCACAAAATATTGCTTTGAAAGCTAATATTGAAGTTGCCGCGTGTATTATGACTATGCTACCTGAAAAATTAAGTTTCTAACTATTAATATTTACTAATTCTTTTTATATACTACTACAGTGTTTCTAGCTCAGATATGAACTAAAGATGAGCCTTGTGGACGGCAAAGTGAAGCCGATAAAACTATGCCTTCGCCATACACATACACCCATACACGCACTCAAAAATGAAATCAAATTACGCCTCGCCTTATTACAATATTTACTAGTGAGGCTGGTTTTACAATGACGCTTACCGCCCGCGCGGGTGGTAAGCGCGGCCCGTAAGCGCGCGGATGACCCGCTCGACGAGTTTAGAGTCGCGCGGTTTGCTGCCTCGTACAGTTGTCAGCGCGGGCCACCCGCGCGTGTTGGTTAAGAGTGCGTATAAAGAAAACAAAATTTGTAATTTCACCCGCGTGGCCCCTTGGACATGTTAGTGACACAACATACGTAGAACTACGCACAACATGCGACGGAAGATAGCGCATCTCGCTATGTGCGCTATGTTGTGTGCCAAAAGTATTAAATTATTAATTATTCGTAAACTACAATGTCAAATGAAAAATTGTTACATACAGCCTTAGATAATATGTGAAGTTAAATTACTGATACACTTTTAGCTTTGCAATGTGTGTCATTTTGAAAATAAAACTAAAATCGATGGAAATGAGAGCTCACTTGGTGATTTTTTTCTATCGAGAAAATTTCATTATATTATGTTTTCTGTTACAGTCGTCACTTTCATTTATAATGTATTTATATATTTAAAAAAATTAATTAAATTAGACTTTGTTTACTCAGATAAAATTCAAATCTAGGATTGGCTATTTCTCTTTATACCCGCTCTTAAACTATGTAACGATCCAAGAGATGCAAAGTTCGTGGCCCGCGACGCTTAGGAACCGCGCTGGCGAAAGCGTCACTGTAAAATGTCAAATTGCGTAGTGAAAAGTTCTAACCACACACTCACTGCTGGTGTGGTGAAAAATATTTAACATAATTTGAATTTGTCGTCCAATGATTAGGAAATGTAAATCAAGGTCTATGAATAAGATTTATTACACATTCGTCAGATATAAATAAATATATTAATTAGAACTTTGAGTGGCAGCCCACCCACCGACCAAAGTTACTATTGGCATATTGGCAGTCCGAAGACAAACAGTCTCGGTTTTAAATTGAAAAGCAATCAGAAGAAAACAACGACTAAGTGACGCTCGTTTGTCATGACGTTAATTTGACTCGGTTCTAAAATTTTCCACAAAAAACATTTTTTATGAGTAAAAATGTGCCGAATAATTTATTTATTTTACGTGCTTGCCATATTTTTTTTATATAATATACACTTTATTTAAAAAGAATGAGTTTTAAAATCATAGTGAAAGAAATAGTTGGTGGCACGAGATTATTAGTATAGTTCTCTTTTAATGTTATAAGGGAATATTATTACCGATCGATGAACTGGTTTGAATAGCATTGTTGATTATATATCGCATTTGATCATAACAAGGCTCCGAACTTCTATATCTTGCCGTAGAAGACTGAAAGGAAAACATTATTAACTTATTTTAATAGCTCGCTCAGCCAATCAATACTCATCTCAATAGAAAAGTCGAATAATGTCAAAGTTGAGGGCTTTCAAGTAAGGCCAGAATTTGCTTTGAATAACAATAAAGACCTCAGAATTTAGAATTAACAATGTTACTGTCAACAGTTCTGCTCCCGCCATCTATAGTTTAATCAATACTAATAATAAATCTGTAAGGGTTGGTCATGGAATAAGTTACTTTGTTTTCAGAGATATCGTGTTTATAGGCTCTATACATGATACTGAATCTAAAATGACGATTTTTAGAATTTTTTTCTGTATGTATGTATGTATGTATGTATGTATGTATGTATGTATGTATGTATGTATGTATGTATGTATGTATGTATGTATGTATGTATGTATGTATGTATGTATGTAAGTATGTATGTTCCTCCATAACTCTTAAACGAATCAACAGATTTTCATGAAACATGGTAGATAAACATTTAGACGTACGGGACACAGGATAGGCTACTTTTTTCTTTTTCAGCTAGTTTAGTAAATAAAGAGCCTTAGATTTTGCTAAATTAGTTATTGTAAAGAACGCTTTAGTTCTGAAATACTATCATAATATATTAGTATAGATAAGCAAGTAATAATAGAAGTTATTTTAACATTTACCTGTAAACTTGTCAACGGCGGCGTAACGTACTGTATAAGAGTTGAAGTCACTATAAGTCTGTTGCAAAAAAACGAAAGAAAAAATGCCGCAACTCCCGTTTTGAAGACCAACCTAAAAAAAAATATATTAAAGTAATTAATATTTCAGGTACACGCGGAATAGGGAGAAAACATTTGTATTTTTATTAAAAGTGGAAACTATACTTCCATACCAGTTTAATTAAATGGTGCAATTGACTCTATGGCAAAATGAATAGGTACCTACTATTTCCGCATAAAATAATTTTTTGTCCATCTTGGACATACTAGAACCACGATTTTCATATTTATATAAATTTGCAGCACAAATGTGCACAAAAAATAAATAAATTGGTAAGTTGTTGTTTCATACCTGCATACCTGTATCCTGTCTGATGCCAGTGTCCTACTTTTTAGAGAAAGTAGGTAGAAGTAACCAGAGCATATGAAGTGTACTAAAAAGTGGATTGGTTTACCAGGGCAATGGCAGAGAAAAGTGGGCAGTAAGGAGAAAGTTACCACAAATTCTTCTCTATCTTGCCTTTCAACCCCAGATGGGGTTGAAGCGCATTTACGTTACCGTCGCTTTGGTTGTGTTCCACAATAGCCACCTACTATCAATCGGACCGTTCGGCCTGTATTCATTCACCAAAAAAATATCAACAAACCTTTTTCCAGAAAATTGGCATGCGTCTCCGGAACACAAAAGACTTAAGGCAATGCGACGATCAACACCAGAGTTATTCATTAATAATGCCAACATTCCGCCAATTATTAACAAAGCAACGGTGTCCTGGAAATAAAATGAACGACACGATATAATGACGTTTCAATGTTAGCCCCCGACATTTATCTTAGGATTTTATCTTACATCCTGTGAGAAAAATTGTTTCATTTTATTAGTGAACTAGTTGGCGCCCGCGACTTCGTCCGCGTTGAAAAAAAAGTAGCCTATCCTGTGTCCTGTACGTTTAAATGTTTATCTACCAAGTTTCATGAAAATTAGTTAATTATTTTAAGAGTTATGGAGGAACATAATTATATACAGAAAAAAATTCTAAAAATGGTCAATTTAGTTTCAGTATCGTGTATAGAGCCTATAAACACGATATCTCTGAAAACAAAGTAACTTACTCCATGACCAACCCTTACAGATTTATTATTAGTCTTACATAATAAGTGTAACATCCTGTGAGAAAAATGTTTCATTTTATTAGTGAACTAGTGACCCGCTTCCGGCTTTGCGGGGATGCGATTTTTTTCTGCAAATATAATTTGCAGAAAGAACCTTCCTCATTTAACGCTATTTCCATTAGTGAAAATAGCATTAAAATCTATTGCGCAGTTTAAAAGATCTTAGTGTACATTCAAAGGGACAGATGGGGGAAAACTATTTTTTACTTTCATAATAAGTATACTAAGATGAACTATATAAAGATAAAATGCTTCATTAATGATTAACTATACAATAAAGAGGAAGCAATACGGTAAAATGTTCTGCTAGTTAATTATAAACTATCCTCTGCCCGCGACTTCGTTTGCATGGACTTCATCTTAAGAGCGGGCATAAAGAGAAATAGCCAATCCTAGATTTGAATTTTATCTAAGTAAACAAAGTCTAATTTAATTAATTTTTTTAAATAGATAAATACATTATAATTGAAAGTGACGTCTGTAACAGAAAACATAATATAATGAAATTTTCTCGATAGAAAAAAATCACCAAGTGAGCTCTCATTTCCATCGATTTTAGTTTTATTTTCAAAATGACACACATTACAAACCTAAAAGTGTATCAGTAATTTCACTTCACATATTATCTAAGGCTGTATGTAACGATTTTTCATTTGACATTGTAGTTTACGAATAATTAATATTTAATACTTTTGGCACTTATAACATTTTTATTGAGCGAGTTGCGCTATCTTCCGTCGCATGTTGTGCGTAGCTCTACGTATTTTGTGTCACTATCATGTCCAAGGGGCCACGCGGGTGAAATTACAAATTTTGTTTGCTTTATACCCATTCTTAAGATATAATAAAATAAACAAAAAATAAATAAATAAAAAATAAAGCTTTCAATTACACCGCGGACTATTATTATTATTATTTTCATTTATAATAATATCCATAACTTTTTATATCAGATTAAAATAATTTAAAGAAGAATATAAAATTACAATACATAATTACAAAAAAAACGATTATGTATTTCATTATAAAATCTATTATAAAACTATTTCTAACCGTGTTTGGGTAGACTAATTTAAACAAAACGCGGTTATTGTGTTATTTAAATTAATGATGGTTGGGTACTATAAACAAATTAGTTGCATCGTACTAACGTTGAAATAACATTCAGCGGTTTTGTCCGTAGACAATACACCGAACAATGGAAACATGAAAATAGGAATCAATCCTACAACAGGAACATTCACTGGCTGCCACAATAGAAACCAAAACATCATCATCCAAGTAAACATGGTAATAGAATCCTGAAAAAGTATAACAATTAATTTGGTGAGACCTGACCGAGACCAACGGGTATTGAAACAGTATATCAATACCCGTTGAATGGTTCAGAAAAAGTTAACCAAGAAACAGATAGAAGCGAACAGCGACCTTATTTTGTAATACTAGCTGTGCCCGCGACTTCGTCCGCGACAATTTTTTTTCAATACAAACCATTCCTGATTATCCCTCTATCCATAAGTGAAGACAGAATTAAAATCGGTCCAGCCGTTTAGGAGGAGTTCAGTGACATACACACGCACAGAAGAAATATATAAAGATTGTAGATTAGAGGGTTTAGTGCCGTTAGGTCTACTGTATCAAAATGACCACTGTGGCAAAATAGATTATTCCCATTAGTTCCGTTGAAGTATTTCCGTGGCGGAACTAGTGAGAATTTTTTTCAAGTAGTTCCGTCAACGGGACTTATGTGTAATTTGATTCCCATTGTATCAAAATGACCACTGTTTTGGGAGCAGCTAAGTTTTCTATGTGATTTTCCAACACGTTAACCCACTGACTAGTGCTTGGCAGGAATTCAAATATCTTCAAATATTAAAACTTACGGGACATGTACTTATGTTTCCTATTTAAATTTAAACTATTGATGAAATCAAAGAGTCAAAGAGGTGTAGATTCTACCGAGGCTTACCGGTAGAATCTACACCTCCTGTACCATCAATAGAGTATTTAGATCATAAATTTAATTACTGTAAACTTTTACTTACCGGCGAATTTTTAACAAATGGTGCCAAAACAATCAAAGGTAAAATAAAACCAATTAACCCTCGGAAATGAACGGTGAAAATACTCTTAACCCTCGGTGCTGGTCCGCTCACAGGCTTCTTGGGCTTTCCACGACTGTAGGATTAACAAATATTACAGTAATCCATACTCCTCCATAATATATATAAATATTAACTCTTTCTGTCTATCTGTCTGTTACCTTTTCACGCCTTAACTACTCAACCGATCATCATGAAATTTTGTATACACGTTGGCAGGGATACAAGAAAGGAAAGAAAGAAGAAAGAAAAGAATTGAAGAAGAAAGAAGGCTTCCTCATCCAGAAAAAAGTACTGTGTCGCGAGGGATCATCTAAAAATCATCTAGAAGTCGCGGGCACCAGCTAGTTAGATGTAAGTACATAATATTTAACTTATATTAGCTCTGGTAAAACGCATATCAAAAGAAATTATATTACACAGCACCACATGTACCTACATTTTGATAAAATGGTAATCGTTGGTTGATATTTTCCTGAATAGGTATAGTGTTCGAGTTTTATGTCTTAGAACGTCACACCTATAGCTGCCATTAAAGAAAACCATGACAAGTTTAATTCTCTGAATACATACAAGATGTAAGGCTCTTTAGTTTTTTACTAGTTTTAAATCTGTAGCTACACCATCACCATACACCATGCGAATGAGAACATTGCAGACTATTGCCTGTTCTCGTGGTACCGAATACATGTGGCAAGTTAAGTATTTAATTAGATTGAGGGCCTCTTTCACCATCTGTCAAGTAGGCTAACCGTCATTTAAAGTCACTTGTCACAGGGAATAATTTAGCTGATATACTTTGTTTGTACGGTAAGTCCCAAATATTAAAAAGAAAATAAAAGAATTCGCCTATCGAAGGATGCACTAAACCGAGTGCATAATTCAATATAACAGAAAATGATTTCTAAAAGTAACTAATCAACACTTTACTTGTAGTTCGTGAAAGAGGCCCTTAGGGTCTCTTGCACCATCTGTCAAGTAGGCTAACCGTCATTTAAAATCACGTCACAGGGAATAATTTAGCTGATATACTTTGTTTGTACTGTAAGTCCCAAATATTAAAAAGAAAATAAAAAAAAATCGCCTATCGAAGGATGCACTAAACCGAGTACATAATTTAATAAAACATAAAATTATTTCTAAAAGTCATAGATGTAGAGTTCATCCGCATTACTTGGACAAGGTGCCACTACGCACGGTCCGGTTGAGTAGAAACTTTATCCCGCGGACGCGCGAACTTTGGAACAATCTCCCTCCTGACGTGTTTCCACCTAGCTACAATATGGGCTTCTTCAAGCGAGCTGTAAATAAACTTTTGCAGGGTAGGCAGCGCACTAGCACTCCCCTTGGTGTTGCTCGTGTCCTCAGGCGGCGGTAACCACCTACCATCAAGTGAGCCGCCAGCCTGTCTGCTACCTCTTTATTATAAAAAAAAAACTAATTAACACTTCACTTGTAGTTGGTGAAAGAGGCCCTGATTGTATTATGGGAGCCACTTAATGGACTAAGGATCAAACTCGATAAGACCTGGACCAGGGCAGACTTTGACAAGTTACTTTACACAGTTGAGTTTGCATTGAGCCCAGGAACCCTTAGTTCGAAAAGGCCTCCACCTTCTTGACTCCTATTTCGAGGATCCTAAGGATAATTAGGATGCCTTCTGGTTCCCATGGGATCCTAGAGTATTTTTTACATCTCTTGGCTCCCAAAGGATCATAGGATAATTATTTAAAATACCTACGAACGACCAACGTTCTTGTCAAGAAATAAATCTATTTATACCCGACTCTATCCTCTTACTATTATTGTTTTTATATTATTTACATTATATTTATTATGAATAAGTTGTTGAGTAGATATGAGATTAGTAAATCTGATTACTCACATAAAAGACCATAATCTGAAAAAGAAACGATAGGAATTAACTATTTAAACACATCAAGATTCAAATATAATTAGAAAAATACATTCTGAAAACACTTACGCTCCCATTATTATGTTTAGTTGAGCACAATTGAATAATAAAATATTATTTATACATTGTTTGTATCAATTAAAAAGAATTAATATTTGATCGACTTCGACAGAACTGTCATGAATAAGAATTTGTATTGATCTGAATAAACTAAAATATTTTGAATTAGGAACCATCTGTTAATTTCGTAAAAAAGGTTGGACTTGTAAAAAAAATGCTTTTTTATAATATTCACAGGCTATTGAAATGAATTTTATGATTAAAACAAGTTGGTGCCCGCATCTTTGTCCGCGTTGAAAACGAAAATAAATGAGTATAACGGTTTTTTATTATTATTTATAGACGATCACTCGGAAACCTAACATTTTTTCACGATAAAGCGTATCCTATATGTTATATTAATGCAGGTGTGCCAAATTTCATTCAACTGTTTTTGCATAAAAGAATAACAAACATACATCCTCACAAACTATCTCATTTATAATATTAGTATGATTATATCCGCCTTATTCGGGCCTTATTACATGCAAATTAATTTTAGATGACATCGCATTTTATTACAAAAAAAAAAACACTATAAATAATAACAACTTTTAATTTCATGTGTTTTTGACATTTCTTCATAGGTACATGCCTATCTTATATAAACAGTTAAATTAAATAGTATCAAACGAGCTAACGTTTGTTTGGCACATATAATATACAAGTATCCTAATTCTGAAAAAAAAAGTCCAGAGTGAATCATGAGCGATACACTTTTCTGTGTTTAGCGTGTATATCTTTTATAGACTTTTACATAATATATGTATTTAAATTGACAATATTATCCCCTATCGAATATTTGGGTCTATTGAATCTCAACACAATTTTTCTACATATTTTTTTAAAAAATCTGTACAAGAGAACAAAGTTAAACATAGTATAATAAATTATATTATAATTCAAATACCTGTAATTCAGTTTTGATAAAAATAACATAATATATTTGTAATTTTAACAAATAATTTTCAGAAGATAGAAATGATTGTTTTTTCTATATTAATTAGTTACCAAAACTTTGTTCTAGCGGACCGTGCCCGTGCTTTTGTGGATATTGACACAACATATTGACAGATAAAATAAGAACTAAAGATAGAGCCTTGTAGACCGCAATGTGAAGCCGATAAAACTATGCCTTCGCCGTACACATACACGGTTACACGCACACAAATGCAATCAAACTACATATCGCTTTATTAAAATATGAACTAGTGAAAATGCCTAATTACGTACTGAAAGATTGTAAAAACCAGGTTTAAAAAATAAAAGCAGGATGGAAGCAGAAATAATCACATTTCACAAGTAAATCAACTTGGAAAACAATATTTTCAATAAAAATAAACAAAAATTGAGATTATAGCTTGGAACACAAAATCTCAATAGAGTGAACGGCCTACGCACACGTGTTTATAAAACCGACTTCATTATGTTGTCGGCAAAATTCTGTCTACAATTATTATTTGGTCTGAGGTTAAGGGTGGCTACTGTCATTTATGAACACAAGCAATGCTAGAGGAGGGGTATAAATACACTTGTCGATTCTGAGAATGTACGGTAAGAGGTCTATGAGACCCGAGCACTGTAACCTGTAACACAACACGCTGCTTCTCTGAGTCTTCTGTGAAGGTTTTTTGTTAATTTTTTTAAAAATAGTAATAACATAGGTATTATTATTTTAAAAAAATCAACACAAACAAATTTTATACGTTATTTGGTAATACTAATTTAACTACAGTTGCAATTATGGTTCATACAAATCTGATGATTTCGGTAAGAAATAATACAATACGTTTTTTCATCACATAAAAGTTGCTTCAGCCGCTTATCTATACTATGGTAGTAAGTAGAATAACACTCAGACTATGTAATGGGTACAGCTGTTTTCTAATGGTTTTTTTTTTATTTTAATAAAAACATAATAGTTTGTCACGAAGGAAAATGTATATAAACATGAAGAACAGATGGGAAAGAATCGAAGTTATGTAAATATTTTATGAATGAAATGAAATGTAATATGAAAATCAAAACTATCAATCAATATCCTAGGTTCTCCTGTATGTCCATTAGTACTATCTAAAGAGTATTTCTCAGATTCTATATTAAAATACAAGATATCGAAAATTATCAATAAAGGATGCCATCCTTACATTAGATCTTCAGAAACATTAGAATTGGTATCTAGTTCAAATAATTGTAAACTTTTAATAAGAAACAAATATACTCGTAAGTGGATTAAATTGTAAGTTACATTTACTTTATTATCCATTTGACACCAGTTTATAGGTTTTTCGGCTGATAAATTACCGAAGCGACGCATTGTATTAGTAATTAAAAGGCTAATAATCAATACTAAATAATAAATCTGTAAGGGTTGGTCATGGAGTAATTTACTTTGTTTTCAGAGATATCATGTTTAGAGGCTCTAATTTTTTCTTTATGTATGTATGTCCCTCCATAACTCTTAAACGAATTAACTGATTTTCATGAAACTTGGTAGATAAACATTTAGAAGTACGGGACACAAGATAGGCTACTGTTTTCCTTTTCAACGCGGACGAAGTCGCGGGCGCCAGCTAGTCATAAATAATTCTCTTTTGGTAGAGCACTCATAGCACCTGACTTGAACTAAACTTTGCAATATTTTCTTTAAATTAAGTTACATTTCTGAATAAAAATTAAAAAGGAATCTAATTTAAATTCAATCAAAAGTAAATTGTTTTAGGGATATTAGTTTAATACATAATTTACTGTTTGTATATTATTAAAAAAAAGACATATTCACATATATTTACACAATTGGCAGTGTTTATTGTTACATTAAGGATACTTCAACAATTAAAAATTATATTATTAAGTTACCGCACTTTTTATTATAGTTATAAGTTATAAATTCGAAAATCACTTGATCGTAATTTATCTAAGATTGTCACTTTATCACTTATCGATATGCTTTATAATATACCGTGGGTTCTAGGTGGGCTTGAGATCAGACCGGTGTCGTCCTTCTGTACGGGTCAGTGCTGACACCGCGGTCCTGTCGCGGTGGATGCTCTTCCCCTGCGGGACCACCCCTAGCCCCTGCACCGAATGTTACCAATTCTTCCTCACGTGAAGGAGGAGGTTCCACAGCCGATGAGTCTAAAAATCTACCGCTTGCTACCGAAGCTTGCGATTGAAATATCGAAGCGCTTCTTAGACCACTCAACGTGTTTGCACTCTGAGGAACCTCTTTGAACTCCTCAAAATAATTGTCACAAGCGGTCGGTCTCGGCGCGGCAGGAAACCCGTAAAGCGTTGAGGACGATAAGTCTTTTAACGACCCTGAACTTAAGTTAATTCTTCGGTTCTTATTATGTATTGAACAGTGAGGCACCTCGTCTCCGTCAAACACAAATCTTCTCCTTTCATGTGGAGTCGCCGTTGAGGAGCCGGTTGGTGGATAGGTATCTCTTTTCATCATTCGCCTCTCTAGAAGCGTGGAATCCCGTTCTCTGAAATCTGAGAACGCATATTCGCGGTCCCAGGCCCGACAATCGGCTTTGGCTTTCTCCGTCAGTTCTGTTATCCAGTCTTTCTGATACCACTGCAAGAAGAGAAATATAGCGGAAGTACCGGCCAGTTCGACAGCAACAAAACCACTGATGTACAGCCCAAACGAGTATCCGTAACTGTATGACATCCGTGGCGTGTCTGAGAAAGTTATGAAATGACCCAACTTGTGACCAACTTGGGATTTGAACACTGAAATGTACATAACGATGCCCGTCAGCATGATGAGACCTGAAAACGAGAAAACTGAAGTCATTGGAGTTTATTAGGTGTACTTAGATATAGATATACTACTTATTAGGCGTAGATATATCTTTCCAAATGGAAAGCTATAGATGTACATCAATGTCTTAAATTGAAGAAAATATAGGATTCTAGTGGACACAGCAATAATTATTATTCTACAAAAACATGATAGAAAATTTCTAATTTGTACCTAATTTAGTCTTCAATTATTGGATTTTAATGAACTTAGTTACTATAAACTTCATTTAACATAAAAACGTTAATTAAACGTTTACGTTTAAACGGTCAATCTTTTATTATCTTATATTATTGTAATATCATGCGTGTATGAAGTCCTGTAAAATTTAGTGACATCTGTTCAAGACGTTGTGAACTAGTTGCCACGACATCTGCCGTTCCAGTGTTTAATTAAAGTAAACAAATCAAACGGGTTGTGGGTCTGCCAGAAACCCTGAACTCACCAGATATTATAAATAGAACACCGGCTATGAAAGTGCATAATCTACGGCCTTTGACGCAGTGGCCAAGAACGCAACACAGAGCCCCAATCGCTTGTGTTAGGACTGCTAGCAACAGTGGAGCAGCTGACCGTGTAACTACATCTGAAACATCGTGAAGAATATGGTGAAACAACTTAGATAGGAAAATATTTTTTCGAAAGAAAAGTAGTAAAAGTGAATTTACAAAAAATGGATACCAAAATTAAATACTCCTATTATTGTAACTTGTTCAATAAATACACACTATTATAATATTATATAATAATTATAATTTATAATAATATATGAGTAGCAGCTCTGCAGTGTCAGTGTCTGTCATCCCTTACTCACTCACCGAAACACAAAAGCACATTGTCATACACTTTTATTCATATATATAAGTCATACGATGGTATTTAAGTATTTAAGTAGCCGGCAAACAAGATTCCCAAATGACTGAAATACAGTGTGCCCTGCCGAGAATCAAACCCGGGACACCTAAACACAACGTTAAAACCTTAACCTTAACCACTCATCCAATGGGTCGTCAAGTGTGCTCTGCCACTGTCACTGAATATTTTTTGTCATTTGTGGACTAGAAGTAACTCTCAAAAGTTTATTTCCAGGGCTCCTGAAATAGAGCGCTAAGGCAAGCAACTTAACCACACTATCACTGTCTAATTAGTTATTATTAATGTCTAGTTAGTTAGGGCATTAGTTATTGAGCTTTAAAGATAATTATATTAAGAAACTAAAATATTACTTACAAGGAATTGCATTTGTTGAGTCGCTTGGGTCCGGTGCGTATTGTGATAGTGGAAAGTATGGTATATCTAAGCATCTGTACACTGTGCTGCCGGCTGAAATAGAAATATACACTTGATCAAAATGACATCTAAAAGTTACATGATGACATCATAACATATATACAAAGTCAGGAATGGTTAAATACAATTCTTTTTACTTCTTTGAACAGTGAACAGATGAATTAACTCTTACATTGCTTACAAATCGGGAAATTTTCAGGAAGCAAGATGATTTTTTTTTTGTATTGCAAGCGCAACTAAGTGTATGAGATTAACAGCTACAATGAGTTACAGAGTGTTCATAAGTGTTCGGGCGGTGGGACGCATTGGTGAGCTTGTAAATAATAAAAGTAGGTACGGAAGTGGGCCGAGCATAGCGGACTCTCACAATACCTTTTCCGCGAAGCGCGACGGATGCAACGACGTTGTATTGTAAAATGCGTCCGCATACGGAAGTTTCACCCACTCTATTCTATGTGTATGTGTTTATATGAAATACACACAGTGGAAGTAATTTATTCACTAATGCAGAAACGTGTCACTATGCAAGCGTTTACATTGAATTTTATATGGAACTTTTCGTGGAAGTAAATAGATTCTTGGAGGATTGGCTTCTTATTTGCATCCCTCAGGTATTATTACTGATGTGACCTTAAGCTATAGATACCACTAACTATGTCTACCTATAGCGTAAAAAATAAGTCATGTAATTTATATATAGTTAGTTTACTAGCTTTTGCCATCGACCAAGTCCTTGCTAACTTCAATTTGGCATTTATATAATCTTAGAAATATGAATATAAAGTAGATTGACGTCAAAAAATATTTTAATTTGTCTTTGTGTCACTACAACCCGCAAACGCACAGTCTTAGCATAATTTAGTACCATTTTTGTTCAATAGTACACAAGACGCGATTGGGCGAGGAACACAAAGTTTGGCTCATAACAAAACACACATTTTACGAACGGTTGCATAGAAAAAATAGTTAACGTGCTACAAAAATATCAAGAGCATCCTAAATGTATTATTTGTATTTTTACATATAGCCGACCAGAAAATTGCTTTATCAGTTTCGATAACAAATTTCATTCGTTTCAAAATTCGCTAAGGTTTAGATTTGAAATAGGTATTGATTACTGATTGACATAATTGTCAGTTTGAATTTCCAAAGGAAAGCAGATCTTATCATTCTACAAAATACAAAGAATGTTCAATCTTAGGGTGATAACGCACTTTATTTGTCGAGTTTACATCGGGATGCACACGACACATCATTCTGTAGTTTACTCACATTGATTAATAGTTAGTGTTATTGATTAATATCATATTGATATGCTAATTTTGCGTTTTAAGCCACTTAAGATTTAAACCGTTTTTGTCACTTGAGTTCACGTGTCTAAATGTTTCAACGATAGTATCAAAATGTTTAATGATAAGCAAGCACTTACGTTCAGTATGACATATCCTCCAGAGTCCAGAGATAGTATGTTTTGCGACAAGGTCGTATCGTCCGGAACCATTGTACGATGGATTTAACATATTTTCCTGTGTGTGAAGCCAGTTGTTTGTGGATACCGCTACAAGGACAGCTGCTACCGCAGTGCCCGCGGACAGAGGTGTAAGAAGCCACAGACAGGCAACAGATGAGTCAATTTGAGAGACGAGAGTTGGCGAGGGAGGGGTCGGTCTGAAACATTATTATGGTTAATATAGATTAGATGTTAATATTTCATTTTTGTTAAATTATAGTAACCTACTGCTGCACAGATACCTCCCACCCATTTTCACTTAAGCACTTTGATTCTGTGAGTCTGGGTTATGTCCGAAATACATATTTCTAATCTCAGAGAATCTGAGAGTCTCTCAGATCTCAGAAAAAAGAAATACAGCATAAATTCACTAGCATAAATTCAATAGATACTTAAATAATTTAGATTTTTTGAAATTGATAATGTTACATAAAATTACCATTGAACAATGTAGTATTATGTTGTAAGTACCTATCATTTACCTGGGCGGGCGGCGGCTTGCGATGGCACCGCTGAGCGTGGGGGCAGGTGTCGCGCGCGCACCACGCGGCAGCGAGGCGTGCACGCACTGCGCACCCCCGCCCCACATTCCTTCCTTCCGTTTCACTGAAACGCCACACATACAACTATTTAAAAATATGGCTCATTTTGTTATTTGATGATGACAAAGATTTTAACATATTAGCTTGACTAGCTATATCGCCATTATCGCTAATCAATTGGGCTTTAACCTAATTGATTTCCAATTAGCTAATCGAATGGGATGGCTAGCTAAATCGCGTACCGATGCTGTTAATAATATAACAGGCTTACTCTGTGATATAACTCGTATAATATAATGAAGGGCGCGGACTGATTTTAGTTTACCGGCTTTACACTACTTTCTACAGGGATCTATTTATAGTTCTTCTTTTATCTGAGATACTATTTTAGCTCCAAAATTATACTGATCTCGTTTCATAACGTCAATATAGATTTTAACAAGTGTTTTTCGTACGGAAATTATATGCCGACCCCGTTTCACTTCTCCTGGACAAGACAAATGGCGTACACCGACCCCAGGGACACACAGTGACCGGCGAAACTTTGGATATAATATTATAAACTCTCAGTAATTTGATCTAGCTTGTACTATAAAATATAATGGAGACCCGAACTAATACGTAAGTATACGTAGGTATATGTGCTTCACTGTTTTATCGGGTTACTAAATTACAATCTCCTTTGAAGGGTTGCCATCGTTTGATGAACAGTATTATCCGCAGAGAATTTTGATAGGCTGCCGTTAGGCTGCACGATCTTGTTATCGGACATTTTTTTCCTTATTCTAGAAACTGAACTGAACAGTTCTAGAAACTGTTATAATAGTTCTAAATAGGGAAAATATGTTAAAATAAATCAAAGTCGACCAATAAGAAGCAGATATAAAGTCCAATGACCAAAAAATAGTAAAATGTTTGATATTAATATTTTTCGGATAGATATAATTATAATGGCCCTACTGATTTTATTAATTTACTTTTAAAGGTTTTTGAATTAATGTTCAAAATAAAGATAAGTGTCAGACGTTGTCCTGCTCGAACCCGATAAAAATTCTAACCCGATTGCAGCACTACCTATCGGGTTCAATTGTGAATCTAAACCTTTCAGGGGCACTTAAGCGTACACAAAAAAATTCATCAAAATCAAGCGAGGCACGTTGCCAAGCCAAACGCTGATCACGCGAGCAACTAATAGTGCCAGTACATCCAGTCATAGGTCATGCATGCATGCAATCCTTATTTGGTAGTTTCTATGTTCAATTACTAGAGAACAATTCAAGATCGGCATAAAACCAATCAAAATATGTTACAGCCTTTTCTTTCATTATTGAAAAACATGTGTATCTGAAACTCTTTAGAAAAAAATACAGGAAACAACGACAAAATCAGTAAGGGAGAACAAAAATTTACTTAGTTACGAATCCTGCAAACGGTAACTACTGCAGATTCAAATGAGAATCGGAATTGGCAAAACAAAGCGTAGACTAGTATGTAAACCGAATAAACTCTGAAATGAAAAAGCCCCAAAAGCTTGAATGAACTAAAATCGTGAATTTACGAACAGAACTGTTTTACCAGCAGCCTAATAATAAATAAATTCTAAAGTTCTAAAGAGTAAGTTTGTGCCTTCGTACAAATACGATGAGTTGTTAATTTTAATACTTGGTAATTGAATTAATACTTAATAAAATATTTATTAAATACTAGATTAGTCTCGTGGTTTCATCCGCCTGAAATCCTTCTATAATTAGCTTATTGTACCTTCTTCAAAAATTTAGATTCAAGAATTTCACAATCTTGGCTACCACAATCAAAAAGACTTTACTGGCTTTCGACTGGCTAAACGCCTGAAACCACACAAAAAATCAAACTTTTCAACTCTATTTATGTATTAGTGTAGATCTGGTGTCGATTAATCAAATATCTAATATTTCATTATTTTCTAAATATTATGAATTAACTTTAAATACCAATTTTGAAATACTTTTAAGATTACGTTTTCATATTATGAGAATATGAGAATTATTTAATTGTTGTTAAAAAAGGTATGTTCCGCACAAAAAACGTGGGTTGTAATTGAGCGATTCTCATTATTATATCGATATATCGTGAACCATTATCGATTTCAAGTTCTTGTCCTGCCTTATGACTACAGAACGGAGTGTACCATGCCTTACGCGATCAAAAATAAGTAAGAGAAAACATATTTAGCAAATTTATTTATGTAGGCATCTTGAAGATGGAATATTGTGCAAATAATCGGGGGCCCTACGGACTTTTGTCACATACGCTCCAATTGAATTCTATGACGCACTCATTGATATTCAGATCCCGTCTAACTTTGTGGCCGCCTAAGCAAAGAATGTTCAATTCTTTACAAAACCCACCATTTCACTGCCCGACGTCTACATTACGGTGGAGAAATGAGGATAAAAATATAGACATATAAATAACTAGCTACGGTTTCTTTTAAACCTATCTTATCTTTTAAGGTTCAGTAATTTAGTAATTTAGTATATATATATATATATATATATATATATATATATATATATATATATATATATATATATATATATATAATCTGGCAAAAATAGTTTCCTATCAATTTGGTCAGAACACTCCCAAAAGAAAGGCAACAATAGCCGTCTACCATCAAGTGGATCGTCAGACTGTCTGTCGAGTTTAACATAAAAAAGTTTCCAGCACTAATTAATCTTGAGGCTGGCGCCCTGAAATCTTTTATCAGTGTCTAAAGCTGGGTACCCACTATGTTGGCGCACGAATCATCCACGCATCTGCAACTGCTCAAATGGAGACGGTACGGACATCACTACTTGTGAATAGAGTGCTCCACAATTTTCGGACGAACATTGAGCGAACATATTGTCTCCTGCGCGTTCACTAACCGTCGATCGTGATGCACCACACGTCCACACTATCGAGTTGCTTTGCTCCAGTGTTGCCAAGTCAGTAAAACAAAAAATGGCCAAACACTTCTAAAAAGGTGCTAGAATGTTAAAATTTTAATTCCCTAAAAAGTGGCTATAAGTGTCCAACTTTTCTTTCCATCTCAGCATTAGAGTTTGGTAGAAATAGAGCCAAATCCGTCAAAGCCAAATCGGTGAAATACAGATTCACCGCTTGTATTTTTATAGTTTTGACAATATTTAAGGACGTATGCAATTTGTATAGGTGTATTGTGAACCATTATTATATCAACTTACCAATTTTTTCGTCACAAATAGACAATATTCGTTCAGAAATAGGTATTTTTATGTAGATGAGTAAAGACAAGTGTTAATTTTCGGAAAATATTACTTTTGATTTTGCTGTGATTTTTATACTTTGCCAATGATTAAAAGTTGCCAAAACAGTGGCTAAAATATTTAATATTTATGGCTAGTGCAACCCCAAAAGTTGCCAGATATAGCCAAAAATTGGCTAACTTGGCAACACTGCTTTGCTCGCCTCCACGAAGACGAACACACTGCGCACCACTTTGTGTTAAAAAAACCGGTGCGTGAACGTATCCACTACTGGAGCAGTTGCAGATGCGTGGTTCACGAATGGTGCGCGAACAATTTATTTCCTGATTAAACGTTTTTTCTTTGTTATGTAAATTAGAAAATAATATAAAATTATTTTCTATACTCCATTTTTAAATACTATGAAAACTATGCAACTATGATATTCTATAAAAAGTTGCCGCTTATAGTGCATTGTATTGAATTGAACATTTAATTTAACTTGGACCAATTCAGGTTTTAGCGAATCGGACGCCAGTAGACTATTCCCAACACAATTAATGAGTAAGAAAGCTTTAAATTACAGCAAATTGCGGGTCGTCGTAATTGTAGATAACAAATCTTATTTAAACCTACTCCTGCTTCCCTACTAACGCGATGTTCACTTATCAGATTTCAGTTAACAACGCTGTAAAATTTTTACAACCTCAAATTGTTTCCCATGGATTTTACGATTATAATTAAGGTTTTTACTATAATTGTTTATTACATAGCGCCACAAGCAAAAATCACAAAGTTGTGGACATTTACAAAAGTTTATAAATGACGATAACTCGTAAGCTATCACATTCATTCGCTCTTTATTAAAAACTAGCTGGTGCCCGCGACTTCGTCCGCGTTCTCTAAAGCCTATAGCCTTCCTCGATAAATGGACTATACAACACAAAAAGAATTTTTCAATTCGAACCTATAGTTCCTGAGATTAACGCATACAAACAAACAAACAAACAAACAAACATACTCTTCATTGTCTTCAGCTTTATATGTTGGTATAGATTTTTTGCCTTGCTTTAATACAATCTTCTACATACTTTTTTTTTGTATACACATCGATTCACTTACTTATCTCTAACACGAAGTCAATTTAATTCGTTATTTCCTTTTATGTAGTAATGAATGAGTAAACACAAGAAACAAATAATAAGGTAATTCAACGCCATTAAAAATACTGCCTTTGAAATGCTTTAGAGAAATTTATCCTTTTGTTTTAGCAATATCTCAGAGCGCTGTCGTTCGGCGAGCGCACTTGTCGAATACAAAGTTTTTAATAGTAATGATGGCGATAAACGAGGCCATTAAACAAAATTACGCGAGCCGCGACGTGCCACTAAAGCAAGTCAAAGTCTAATCGGAGGCGTAACTTGTAAAACTCATTTTGTGGCCAAACTCCTCTATGGAACGGTTAGGGGAAATTGTTATTACCCGATGGGAGAAATTGCCATTAGGTCTTGTAAATAACTGTGACAGTATAGGATTCTTGATTGCGAAGGGCACTGGATTCAGGCTGCTTTCAGCCGGTCTTATTAGAAAATTATAGAGGAGGCCTATGTCCAGCAGTAGACGTCTTCCCGCTGAAATGATGACGTTATGACCAAATTTCGATCATTTAATTTATGAGAAGATATACGACAATAAATCTCATATATTTCTTCTGCACTATTTCGTGATTCAACCATTTAGGTACTGTTATTACAAATTTTGAAATTTTTTGATATTTTTTTTTGTGTAATCATAAATAAATATGCTATTGATGGCAGTCATAAATTAAATGAACTATTGAATAACTATTTTAAAATTTGTAATCACAGTACCCAAAAATGTAGTCCAAGGGCGCCAATTTTTCCGCTTGTCAAATTTATGTCTATTATCTCTTATCCAAGTTATCTAGATGTTTTTCCTATTTTTTCCAGAGCTTAAGCCTATCTCTCCGTGCCAGCTTAACGCGAAGTTTAACGTTAACAAAATCACGGGCAAGATGTATTTTAATATGTACCTACCTAGTAAGCTACATATAAGTAAATATAATTAAATGAATAATGATTATAATAATTGACTTTATTACAAGTAACATTATAAATGCATTGATATTTCAATTCTATTTAGATGCAAATAATATCGTTTAACGGAAAATCTTTAGTATCTGTGCATACACTTTTTTGCTCTGTTATTTTCCATTTCAATAGGTGTGTCCAAAAAGTTCAGATTCCGATGTTAAAGATTTCCTATACAATGGAGCTACACAAAACATCTTGAAGAAACTTGTAAATTTTCACTATGACTTCACTATGCACTGCTGGTGATCCCAGGTCACCAGCAGTGCACATAATAAATATCATATATTTATATTATACTTCTATTATACTCGTATATAAGTTGATATAAGTAGTCAGAAAAAAAAAATAGAAAAAAGAATAGAATATAAAGCCTTAATTTCTTTTTGAAAGAAGATGCGTACTTATTGTTATTGACTTCCTTAAGCGTTCCTATTTCGAGTCCATGATCTCTGAACACGATTAACGTCGAGTTCAATTGAGTTTACACATATATTTGCACACCCTAAAGGGTAGAATGTAGCGAGCCTGATTCATTATAAAACCATTAAATTGTAATTACCTATATTCAGCAAATAAAATTATTATTATTATTATTATTATTTAATGTGCTTTTCCCATACCTACACAATTCATTGAACCAAATCTCAAGTTATATTTGAGTGTGCTTTTGTGCACGCTAATATCAGAAACGGCTTAACGGATTTGGATGAAATTTGGCACATTGATCGATTATTACCTGTATTAACATGTAGGATACTTTTTATCCTGAAAAAATGTTAGGTTCCCGAGGGATGGTCTAAAAATATACTGTAAAAACTGAGCGCCACTGTTGCCGTGGTGGCGCTACCGTCGTCACAGCGATAAAGATGTTAAGCGGTATTTATGCATTATATTTTTCACTTCTCAACGCCGACGAAGTCGCGGGCACCAGCTAGTATAAAGTACAATATTAGTTGTCTACCACCCATAATACTGTGTGACATGTCCTTTTGTTTCGTGGGAAAAACTGCGAACCAGATGCCCTCCGACCATGGGGAGATCGGTGGGGTACCTACGTGTTATTTCTACCCACTATAAAACCTACGGTGTTTCTTCGCGTTAGGGGACGTTAAGACACGCTACCTAGACAATACTCCTACCTATAAATATTCATACCACAGGCTTATATATGAAAGTCGATCGCACGACTGGAGTTTACTCCTTACGAACGATTGTAAAATACATATAATTTTTACAATTCGAACACGCCGAAAGAACAACATTGTTCTTTTTTTAAAAAAATATTGTGTAGATGACGCAATATCTCTGAAATATTGTGTAGATGATGCAATATCTCTGGAACTCCAGATATTCCAAAATATTCAAAAATGCATAACGCATACCAAGTGACAATTTTGATTTTACTCCCATAAATTTTCATACCACGGGCTTATATTATATGAAAATCAATTCATAAGGAGTAAACTCTAAAAATAAAATAATTAATTTAATAAAACAATATTTTTATTACAAATCCATGTAGTAAAATGTACCAGCAGTGACTATAGTAGGCACAGATGCCGCGGTGTCGGGCGTCAGGCGTCTGCAATTTATTTAATGTGGCCCCGCCTCCGTTTTATGACGTTTTTTTACCCAGCTATGATGATACCGTCTCATCTTATTGAGTCGTTTGCTTCACTTCTCTAGGGAGACTTTTATTAAGTGACAGTACTTCACAGCTTCCCTAGGCCATTAATTTCACAGGAATTCCAGCCACCTTATGCTTCAATAAATTAATTTAATCTTTATTTATTATATGAATTTTTTTGGCGATAGCAAGCTTATATTTTATTTTGGAGATTACAAAATTTGGCGATAAATACAATTACCTTTCAATATTTAGTAGAAAAAGGATTTAATTTTATATATAAAAATCAATTGCTGTTCGTTTGTCTCGCTCAAACTCGAGAACGGCTGGACCGATTTTAATTCTGTCTTCACTTATGGATAGAGGGATAATCAGGGAAGGTTTGTACGTAAAAAAAATTGTTTGTCGGCGAAGCCGAGTGCGGTCACTAGTATATTATAAAAATAATTTTTAAAAACTTAGTTTCTTAGAATTGTACCTACATTGGTGGAAAAAAGATTCTTAAGATAATTATATAGATAGATACACACTTACTTTACTGAGTAAGAATTATACACAAGTTAAAATATCGGCTAACCAATTTATCGTGTTATTTTATTAAAAACAAATTAATAAAAAAAAAAACAAATTAATAGACATGTCAAAAACTGAAAATCACTTATTATCTTAATCCTATCCTCCTATCCTATCCTGATAAAAGTTATTATGAGAATAATTTATAATCATCTGTAGTCAATTTATACTGTTTTCAATACTACAGTACTAGCATATAATAATTAGCACAAAAAAAAATTGCATCCATGTGAAGCCGGGGGCCGGTCGCTAATTTGTGAAAAATCATAATTTGGCATACAGATAATGTTTACAACGTACAATTTTATTATGAGTTTATTTTTGAAAGCAATTGTACAATATTTAGAATCCCATAGCTACTCCTATAAGCAACATAGTAAATATCTGGGTCGACGCTAACCAACAGGATATTGTTTAGCACTTTGCAAACAGGACATGTTGTGATTTATTGAATGTTATTTTGGTTCGGGTCACGGGTTCCTAGTCTCACCGGTTATTTGCTTTAACCAAACCAATATAATGGACCGGTCGTAGATACGATGACGACTCAGTCGAGTATCTGTAGACGTCATAGCAATGCGAACGGTACCTATTGAGTCTTGGCTAATATATGGATCGAACTTTTTTTTTATTAAAACAAGCTTCCACTGACTTGCTTGGGAGGGAAATTCTCTATTTGAAAATAGAGTGAGTATTTTTGCACCCCATTTCATATTCCTAGGAGTGTGGTGTTATTTAAAACCTTACAAAGATGTTTGCTCTGCAAGAAAGGCCTAACAGAATAAGAGATACAGAGAAAAATATTTTAAGAGTTGGAAAAAAATAGCAATTTTATCGCACATTCGTTGAATAACTGGAACTTGAATATTTAACATTTCTTTAAAAAATACAAGATTTTTTTGTACATAGTTTTCTAGTATATTTCAAACCATTTTTTTGATAAAATAGTTTTTTATTTTTTTTTTTTATTTTAAGAATAATCAATAGCAATCAATAGTAAACATCAATAGCAAAATACTACTAACAACAATTAACAATTTAGGAAAGACACTCAATTTAAAAGGGGACTGTCTATTGGTTTTATTTGCTGAAAGGTTATTTGCTGAAGACCTCATACGCCGTACATATTTATGACCTTCATATTAAAAACGGTTTTCGGGTTATAGTCAGATATCGGATATTGGAACTTATACCTCGAAATCTTGTGTCTATTCGTTTCACAGAAAATGCTTTCCATAGGAATACTTTAACATTAAGTATATTATATTATAACTTTATTTACTTAATTACATTAGAATTGCTTGATTTATCACGAAGTCATTTATTTCGAAGAATATAGGTAACATTTTTATTTTAAGAATATATGCCATAATGTACGTTAAAAAGTAGATAAAGACAGTTTTATTTCAATTAAAGATTAAATTCATAAAAACATATTTAAAAATCTTGTTGTGTTGATTAAAAAAGTTTACTTTTTAAACTTTTTTTTTAACTTTAGCAGGATAAACGATCAGAGATTCGGAGGGGATAAGCAAATTGGCTCAGCCATCCCTTACTCACTCACCGAAACACAACCAGCACATAAGTACTGTCATTTCATTATGGTCTTCCAGATGGGCTTCCCAAATTTATGACAGCGAAACTACAAAAAAATACAAAAAAATATGCTGCAATATGTGTAACGACGCGACGCAACGTGCGAACATTAAAAATAATCTGTAACATCGATCATGACCGGTGACGGTTACCTGCGTTCAGGATCGATGGGTATTGCTCGATCATGCTCCACCTATTATCGCACAATCTAACATCGAATTACATATACAAGTGAGGTGAAAATCACAAGTAGAGGAGGTAATGTACGTTAGAGACTTTGATAGATGATTCTTGATACTTAGCTCCGCGCTACGTATGTTGTTAGTCGCTAAATTTTATTGTAAATTGCAAACTGAAAGGGAGCTAATGATGCGTACCGCCTCGTTTCGAACATGTAATGTGTCACAGTATCTTTGGTACAAAATAATTGCCCCTATTAGACTTTTTGAGGGGATTGTAGTTATTGCATTACAAGCATATGTGAATTTCTGTTATAGATATGAATGTTGCTATAGAGAAATGAGAAAATGAGAAAATTTGTATGTTTGTAATGAATAAACTCAAAAACTACTTGTCCGAATTTGAAAGTTATTTCACCTATACAAAGCTACATTATCAGCGAGTAACATATGCTATATTTTATGAAAATACGCGGGCGAAGTCGCGTGCAACAGTTAGTATTGTTATGAAGTAATATCATAAAAACTATATAATAAAATTTGTCACCTATTTCGGATACTTATATACATAAGTTATTGCTATATACGGGTTGTTAAGTGTTAAAATACTTTATCAAGCACTAGAGACCCGATTTCCAGGTATGTAATGTTTTTCTTTAAATTATAATTATATACAAAACCTTCCTCTTTTATCGTTCCTTGGTGAAAACTGTATCACAAAACTTGTATCAAGCGGACAAAACCACTTTATCTATACTAGTCTATACTAATATTATAAAGAGGTTAAACCTATTAAACAGTTTCATAGTCTTTTTCTTGCAATTTCTTCATTAAAAATGCATAATTTTAGTATTTGGCCTTAGTTTTCATATATAAGCGATGGTACACAAGTGTATACAGGCTCTCCCGTAAATAGTGGCCGATATAGGAGTTATCTTGGCCTTTAGATAAACATTAATTTACATCATCACAATACACACAGTTTTTGAAAAATTGGGCTTTATTGAACTTTTGTCTCAAAAGTTTTCTACCTTTTGTCACAAATTCGCGCCTCAACCGGAATAAGTGCACTACGAGTAAATGACAATTTATGCTATGAGGTATAATGGTTTCTTATTTCTTATTCAGAAGAGTATATTATTGATCATTGTATATATTTATGTAGAAACCAACGCCAAATTTGTGTTGTCAGTCCAACAACGCAATTGGATACAAATGATAGCCATTCTCTTCTGCTTTTCTGCAAAAATAATGGATGGCGAGGCATCCGAGCACGGAGTAATCAATCAAGGAAGAGTAACACGCTCCCGTTCCACACCTAGACGCTTGCCTAAGTATTACTAAGGTTGGTCATACGAGATGAGATTTTATCATTTTTCATAAAATAATATTTCCATGTTTATTTACAGCTAATGTTGAAGGAAACTTATAAATAAAACATAATCTCTTCACCACTTAATTTTATAAGCATGGGTTTAAATCATGATGTTTAAGTGCCTAAGTTAATGATTTTTTTAATACACTATGGCATTATACATAAAATTATTATATTTATTTATTAGTAAACAAGGAAGAGGTACTACTTATTTTTAGTCATGATTTAATAAGGCCCCCGCGAGACTGCTTACATGGAAATCTTATAGAAAGGCTAGATATGAAAAATATAGCACATATTTTTCCTATCTACATCTATTAGATTACAATAATCAACTTTGTGTACTATGTACGAAGTTTTACACCTGGATATAGGTATGTACTAATATTTTTCTCAAACTACACAACAACATATGAAAGGAAGCCTAGCAATTTACTATTTAAAGCACTAAGGGCCTCTTTCACGAACTAAAAGTAAAGTGTTGATTAGTTACTTTTAGAAATCATTTTCTGTTATATTGAATGATGCACTCGGTTTACTGCATCATTCGATAGCCGATTTTTTATTATTATTTTTGATTTAATGTTTGGGACGTTTACCGTACAAACAAAGGTATATCAGCTCCATTTTCTCCGGTTACCGGTGACTTTAAATGACATTTTGGCCTACTTGACGTTTGAGAAACAGGCGCTAAGCCTCTTCACTAACTACAAGTAAAATGTTGATTAGTTACTTTTAGAAATAATTTTATGTTTTATTAAATTATGCACTCGGTTTACTGCATCCTTCGATAGGCTAATTTTTTTATTATTTTCTTTTTAATGTGTGGGACTTTTACCGCACAAACAAAGGTATATCAGCTCCATTATCCCCGGTTACCGACGACTTTAAATGACAGTTAGCCTACTTGACAGATGGTGAAAGAGGCCCAAACTGTTTTAAGAGACAATTTAAACATATTTTGAAAAGTTAAAAATCTGAATCTAAATTTCAGGTATTTCAGGGGTCCAGGATTTGACTAAGATATTTTTTAATGAAGGATTTTAAATTTAGAATAACCTTTAGAGTTACCTACATAATATATTTTATTTTAACTTTCACGTCGCCTAGTGGCTATTTGATCAGACACGTGCAAAGGATATTTGTCATATAAAATAATGCGTACCTATATCAAAACATGAACTGACCTCATTTATTTTTCAAAGCTTTAAGATCTACAACAAAAGGCTACAAGCGAATGTAACTTTCTTAATGGTGACCTGTCAAAAGTGGACCAACAAAAATCTATTTTCGGCACTTGAGGGACGAGTATCTAAGTACCAGTATGTATCATTTTTACTGGTCGAATGAAAACATGTAACTCGTAGGAGTTAACAAATTGTGTATCATATAGCCTTCACACGGATGCTATATTTTCGTTAATTATATTATACCAACCATCCTTGTTTATCGCTCTTTTTATTATTTTAACCATTATCAAAATCCGTCCTGTGAGTTAGAAGTGGAGAGAGTGACTTTATCTAACTAATTGATTACAATTTTTAAAATATTTTTTCGTAGTGTCAAAATAATTTCTTTTTGCTTAATGTATATCAAAAGTATATACTTATATAAAAAAATAATTTTTCAACATTTTTGTATGTTTTGTGTATGTTTTTCCGGCTTAGTTCTGAAATGGCTGGACCAATTTTGACGGGACTATCACTGGCTGTAGTTATAAGAAGTTACATAGGCTATTTTTATTTTATTAAATAAATATACTAGCTGGTGCCCGCGACTTCGTCCGCGTTCTGGATGAAAGGTAGGTACCCTATGTCCTTTCTGGTGTCCCAGACAACGTGTATGCAAAATTTCATGGTGATCAGTTCAGTGGTTTTTGCGTGAAAGCATAACAAACAAACTCACATTCACCTGTATAATATTAGTAAGGATGTGTATAGATATTATAAAAGCAATGTTATAACCCCACGCCCACGCCGCAGCGAACGTTGATCGGGTTCAGCTAGTTTTATAATATGTGTAGTTATATGTATATAACATATATGAGCCAATTAGTCGAGTTTTGTGCGTCTAAATTGGATTAAGCTAGTCTGATACCTGTAGTGTGCAATATTAATTGGTGATTAATTGTATTAAGTTTTGACTTCCAAGCTAAGGCTGTACTCGATAGCGAAATATACAAATAACCTCTAAAAGTTCCTGAACCTAAGTTCTAACTTTAGCCATAATTTGAACACTTTTTTTTTTATATTTCATCTGTGACGATGTCGTAAATGACGCCTTCACAAAGTTAATCCAATCTTCCATCGTGTGAATATAAGTCAATAATATAGATATCAGTTCTCCACCTCAGTCAGGTTCAATTTAAACGGAGGCCCACCTACAAACTCTCAGTAATCGCCCGAAAGATTAACTTCTTGATAACTTTTCCGAAAGATAAAGTTTCCCTCTTTATATTAAATTATTCTAAAACTTCAAGGATACGAGCGAGGAAGATTTTCGGAAGTGCTAATTGATTGATATTTCATTTTGTAAAAGTTAAATATCTGCCGTCGTGTTTTTGTTTCATAAAAAAAAAACACAGCAATGATTTTCATTTGAACGTTTATTACAAAGTACGTTGAACGTTTGAACGTTGAACGTCCCCTACGTTTGAACAATGGGGTTACTTTGTCGACTGAAAGTCCACTGATTAATTTATTTACTTTTACATTTTACAACACGGATGAATAAGTGCTCATGTGAGCGATCAAAGAAATATCCGCTGGAGCAAAATTCCTTCAGTGGTGTGGAAAATTTCAAAAGTGTAAGTGCTTAACGCCACTATGCATACTTTGGAATAATCTCCCTTCTGCGGTGTTTCCACCTAGCTACAATACGAGCTTCTTCAAGCATGCTGTAAACAAATTCTTACAGGGTAGACAGCGCACAAGAATTCCCCTAATGTTACTTGTGTCCTGGCGCCGGTCACCCTCAAGTGGGCCGTCAGCCTGCCTGACATCCCTTGTAATATGTAACTTATAAAACTTATACAAGCTGGTGCCCTTCGTTTACGTTGAAAATGAAAAATATAACATATTCTATTGACGGCCCACTTGATGGTAGATGATCATCAAGTGGGCCGTCAATCGGTGTGTAAAAAAAGGTATTAAAAAAGACATAGTTGCCACTGTGACGACGGTGGTGCCGCCATTGCGATGGTGGCGCCCAATTTTTTATATTTTTAGAGGACTCCCGGGATAACATTTTTACAGGGTATTTAAGTTTAGTTTATTTAGTTTAATTTACGTTTATTTTTATATTAATTTGTATAGAAAATTAACAAAATTCAGCATTCTACAACCACTACGTTTTAAGCGGTCAATTATTTCAAACGTAATACTTACTTAGAATAATAATCTAAAGTTCATA
The DNA here is from genome assembly GCA_945859745.1 of Synanthedon formicaeformis. NCBI lineage: Eukaryota > Metazoa > Arthropoda > Insecta > Lepidoptera > Sesiidae > Synanthedon > Synanthedon formicaeformis. The sequence continues at coordinate 3,637,854 of OX243964.1, forward strand.
TTGAATAACTAAACTCTTACAAAGTTTATACAGTCTAAATTATATAAGAGAATTCGTTGTTTGTCTTATATAGGCTTCACCAATTAAGGCAATGTTATCTACGTTAACTTAAACTCGTTGCCACTTATAATTACAGAGTTTCTTAACAAATTGAATCAAACTCAATCATATTTTCAATGAGTTCCTTATAAAATATTGGCTTTGATCTGGCTACTTCTATCGTACTAATATTAGGCTATTTTTATCGTGAAATTCCCCTAACTTCCATAGGTTTAAATGACAGTTAGCCTACTTGACAGATGGTGAAAGAGGCGCTAAGATATATAAGTATATGAAGCGTAATCGTGAATTTGAGGATTCCATTTTTTAAAAATAACAAAATAAAAAAAGTGCTAATATATTCATGAAGTTTAAATTTATAATGTTACTTTGCATTTCACTATAGACGCAAATGAACTACCTCCTTCTAATTTGTTAAAGTACATTTGAATGGCCCAAATCGGCCTTAGCGTTCTGAAATAAAACTGCAAAGAAAAAGGAAAAGGCCGCCGCCCTCTTTCGTGAGAGATTAACAGCCATAATCAAGCAATTGGGTGAGGATTACAGCAATTTTTATGTTACTGTAGACGACGGCGCCAACCGGATGTTAGGCGCGTCATCAATCAAGACCAAAAAAATCTCGGCTCTTATAACAACTATATTGTACATCTTTAGCCTCTAAATAATGTAACATAAAATATCTATTCGTGTCTGTCTGTTTATTCGCTTCGTAGTATTAAACTAATAAACATGTTTTGTTACTGTTACGAATGTTTAAACTACGAGTATAATTATTTTTATACATAGTTTTATTTGAAGTCTCTTTTGATTTCACCATTTCACCATCAGTTAGATATTTTTTCAGGGAAGTTTTGTATGTATAATACAACCTAATAAAGCAACAATGTCGCCGAAAAATAAATTTACATGGCTTACGTAGGCTAAATCTTAAGAGATAAATAAAAATTATGTACCAGAGAATTGTGGTTATTCTAAAATCTTAAAGAAAACTCCATGTTGAGTCATTGTAACCAAGTCTTTCATTAAAACTTTAATCTCCCCATATTATAAATCCGTCATGTCTGTTCCTCCGCTAACTACTTTTAATCTAAAATTGTTTCAATCAAAATAATTTAGTATACAGACTATGATAAGCCATTTTTATACACTATATATAACTACATACGCTTATCTAATATTGAAAACATGTCTCGTAAGGTGTTACCGTGAGTTCAGATAACAAAATGTCAAATAATAACTTTATGTGATCTGTGCCTCAAAGAAATGTAGTAATATTCTAAACCCCTCTTTCGAAATTAAAATAAGCATCTAGTGATCACTGCTTCCAAACGGCTTTTTAGTTGGTTTTTTCTTTCCCTAAATTCAAATGAAATAGTCCTATGATTAGTGTCTAAAATGATACATTTTAAAAAATATTGCAATATAAGCAATGTTACAAAGTATAAAGCAATAATACATTTTGACGAAAAGAGCTTTTCTTGTTGATCGATCAGTCAAATGCAACAAAGTAAGGACGGTAAAAATGACATTTCAAAATTGCAACCGAATAACGTCTTTATGTTACCGGTACTAAGAATTTTACGCAGTCTTGACATGAACAGTTTTATACCATTTTTGAATTACTTTGTCATGTTAGCAGTTCTACAATTTGAGAAAATGCCTTAGTATTTTTAAAAAAGTTGCAGAGCTATTTGTATATCAATAATATTGGGCGTTAAGCGTTTCACCTCTCACTCATTGTGAATAAATAGAAAAACTAAAAATTAATCGCGGCAGGAAACACCGTCATTTATATTAAAACTAGCGACCCCATTCTCGCTTTCGCACGGATGCATTTTTTTCTACAAATTATATATAAAATCCGTCCTCGTTTAACGCTCTTTCCATTACTAAAAACTGCATGAAAATCCGTTCGGTAGTTTTTTTTGATTATCATAAACATACATACATACAAACGCGGCATGGGAATTTGTTTTATAATATGTAATGATACGTTAAGTAAACATACAAAAGACAGAGGATAGCGATAATATGCGATTTTTTATTATTATTTTCGATTTAATGCTTGGGACGTTTACCGTACAAGCAAAGATATATCAGCTTCATTATCCCCGGTTACCGGTGACTTTAAATGACAGTTTGGCCTACTTGACGTTTGTGAAACAGGCGCTTAGAATGGTGATTATGTTGCCGCAGAATAGCGAGAAATAAAACTGAATAAGTATATAAAGTAAAGTAAATAAGATTTTCAATCAGGGTTTATTTAAAAAAAAAACGGAGGCAGTTTTGTAATATTTATATGTTAAATATTTAATTCATAAGTAGTATCATGGGTAAAAATACCCCGTGGTACTACCAGACAGCATAGTAGTACTACGGGCAAAAAAAATACCCTTGGTACTACCAGTAGTATCACCAGTAGTACCACGGGTAAGTAGCGGTTTTATCGATCCACTGGTCAATATGCACCTAAAGGAATATCACAATAATTATATTTATCGCATTTTTCGCTATCTTGAGCTATTTTGAGAGGTGTACCTATCAATTTATTTTGATTTTTTGAAAAATTGCATGTATATATATTATCGGCCACAGCAAATAAGTCAATATCAATGAATTATTTTACTGATATTAAGTTCACTGTTTGTATTTACTCCAAAACACGTTCTAAATACTGGTTCGTCTCCCGCAAACCCCTCAACATACAATCCATTTGGAATGGCATATTAAAAGGCATTTACATTAATGGCATTTACAATGGCATATTATGTGGCATTTACAATGCCTCATACATCATTTGGCATACCGGGGAAGATTTCATTCTCTTTAAAATTGTTCGTTTAAACATTTTAAACTCAATTCCTAATTTTATTTAATTTCAATAAAATAGATTAAAAAACCAAAATTCTCCTTTGAAAAACCAAATATAATAATAGCGCCCTTTGTCTTGATGTCTTTATCTCCACAAGGCGACACAACTTCAAACAATGTCAACAGAGAATGCCACCCCCGCTTATGAAACTGACAACTTTTGCTACTTTTTTTGTATAAATGAGTAAATATGTCTCGGAGAATACTTTGACGCAACTACGACGTATCCTCTCACACAAAAAGACTCCCAGCGGGAGGATTTGGATACGACGCGCTCGTAATAAAGTATTCGTGAAAAACAAAAGGAGCTGCGGAATCGTTTCGAGTCATTACGAACGGTTCCCTTTCCAACGTCACGCGTAAATCTTTCATTTTCCACCGCGACGTGTGATACTTTTTGCGTTTCTAACGGCTTTACGATCGCAGCCATGCTCAAATATCTATGTGACATTCAATAAATTGAATAGTTAAGGCCATCAATATTGCGTGATGGGATCTGTTGTGATATAGCTCCGCCTTTTGCGTCAGTAAGGTCGAAAAGAGCGTCAATAACTTTCATTTCATTTTTTTATGTAATAGTGTGGTGGAACGGTCTATTAGCTGGGACCTCAGCTGTACCATTAGATGTTCCTGGTTTTGTGGTACGCCTAGATTTTCGAACCAGGGATCAGCGGTGATATTTCATTTTCCTCAGTTTCTTTTTCTAAAGTTTAGGGGCCTGTAATTGAACCTCGCATAAATTTAAAGTTACAATTAAAACCAGTGAGATTACATTCTAAAAATTGTAATTACCTACTTAGGTAATTAAAATTTAAGGAATATGATATGACTGAATTTTAATGGTGTAATTAACGCAAAGTGCCTAAAATTTTGATTGTATAATTTGACATAAACAAGTTTAATTTCGAGTTTTAGTGAAAGTGAAGAGGTAATTACAAAATTAAACAATTTATTCATTAAACTCTAGTTTTAATAGGAATTTTAAATGACATTCATCAGAAATCAAGGTATAATAGCCATACATTTTAGCAACTCTGCGGAGTATGCAAGTGCGTAGCTACATTTAATAGAAGAAAGCATAACGGGGAAATGGGTTCACAGTGACCCTTATGTATGTTATAGTTAGTATGGAATAGTTATTGATGACATTTTGCTGGTGCTATTTTTCAATTCTTAGATACACCATAAGATTATTATCTAACTAGCTGGTGCCCGTGACTTCGTCCACGTTGAAAAAGAAAAAAAGTAGCCTATCCTGTGTACTGTACGTCTAAATGTTCAAGTTTCATGAAAATCAGTTAATTCGTTTAAGTTATGGAGGAACATACACATACATACATCACAGAAAAAAAATTAAAAATCGTTAATTAAGTTTCAGTATCATGTATAGAGCCTATAAACACGATATCTCTGTAAACAAAGTAGGTAACTTACTCCATGACTATTACAGATTTATTATTAGTATTGATGATGATAATCTGTTAGGGGATATCCCAAATTAAGTCACATAGATAGTTTACAAATGAATATATTATGTAAAATTTATGTATACATACAATCGCTAATGCGATTTACCATTTTAACACGGGAAAAATGCTTATCGCATGGCTCAGTTCTTATCTAGCTTGCGGAATGGTCCTCGCAATCTAATTTTTGTTCGGGTAAGTGGCATATATTATTCCAAGTGAGCGGAAGATAGTGGAATTCTATTTTATTCACACATTTGAAACACCACTTACTATACGAGTCACATTAAGGAAAAGAGTGTACTTACAGCAAACATAATTCATGCTGGTTTTCTGTTAGGTGGCGGTATCTAGATCAGCCTTGAGCCAAGTTATGAGATTCAGTCTTCTTATAACTGGGATAATATATCTACAATGAAAGTAGAAATTTAATTGAATCCTACTAAAAAAATTATTGATACATTTTGCTTCAAATTTACTTATTGAATTATTATTAACATATATTTTTTGAGGATATTATGAAGACATTAACAAAAATGCAAACGGCATTTTTGTTAATTTTTCATGTTCACAGTTTACAAACACTATTCAGTACAATTATATCTCTTGTGAATATACATTTTCTCTCCAGATGCTACCCTCACATTAAATGCAGGCGACGATTATATATACATATATAATATATTATGGGTTCCTAGTTCGGAGTTACAGCCCTGATCTTAATTCAGTTATTAATCACTTCGTGCAGTTAGTAGATACTGCTTAGTGCTGTTCAGCTCTGAATAAAAATATAAAGTTAGCGCAATGCTAGATTTATTCTGATCCAGTTATATTTGATATATTATAAGTATATATGGTATATCACATGGGTTTGGTCCTGCTCAGTTTTGGGTTGAAATGGTCTATCGTAGATGAAATAGTATAACTAGTTGGACTAACCCAATATTACTCGTAATGTACACCCCGTTTTTTTGTTAATTTTTTAATTGAACTTACTCCAGAAACTATTTTCTTTTCGAAGAAAATATACCTTGGTGCATATCTGTAACCATAATTCCATATCATTGAACTCGGAAATGGATTCTCTATCGTCTGAGAAATCAGCACTCCATATAATAAAATTTGATATGCTGAAAATATTTCATATTGTACGAAGCAGGAATGTTACTGAAAGCTTAATCTTTAATTCAGCAGAGTTATAAGAAAACACAAATATAGACGATTCATCTAATAGTAATAGATTTGTATTTTTGTTTGTAATGAAAAAAAAAAACTACTGGACCGATTTTAAAAATTCTTTTACCTGTAGAAAGCTACGTTATCAGCGAGTAACATAAGCTATCTATATATATGAAAATGTTATGTTTGTTTGTTGTATGCTTCAAAAACTCAAAAACTAGCCAACGGATTGAATTGAGATTTTTACACAATATTGCATTCAAACAGAGAAATAATCTTATCATTATATTTTTTTCCCATAATTTCAACGGAAACCAGTGATATGTTAAGTACTAGATGGAACACTCAAGACGCGATGAGTGTTCCAAGTGATTGGAGTTCCGACGTCCTACCCGTTGACAGTCTGTCATACGCGCTCGTAGAGATTAGGCGCGTTATTATTTTCAAAACCAGTAAAAATGCCGTCTTGTGTGATGAGATATTGCAAAAATACAACAAAAATATTGGTAAACCTGCTGGTGTGACGTTCCATAGGTAAGTTTTATTAATATTGAAACGTTTAATAGGTTAATATTTAATTTATTAAAACTGACGTGCTTATCGGGTCGGCCATATTAATATTCAGTTGTCTACGACTTGACGTATTGACCTTGACACTACTGCCGCGCCGTCCCCCGCCAACCCCCGCGCACCTTCCGCTTTGGAACATGAATTTAGCAAGAGATCGTAGGGAGTGTTCAATCTATTACTTAACATATCACTGACGAAAACCAATTTAAAAAAAAAAAACAATTTTTATACGTTGACCATTCTCATAGCAACCATGAAACGTTGTTAACTGAGCCACAGCAAAACGTGGCCGGGTTCAGCTAGTACTTTATAAATTTACGCAGACAAAGCCGCGAGCAACAGCTTAATATATTTCTAGTAGGTAAGAGAAATAAAATCAACAACCGAAAAGTGTTAATATACTTTTAAATTCACCATGATTACACAATGCTATTTTATCTTTTATGTTATGAGGTTGTTTGCGTTCCGCGACAAAATAATGTTGAGCTGTTGTTCAGTAAGTATCTTATCGCGTCTAGGGACTTTGTAAATTGGTAAGTTGTCCGATAGCACGTAATCTTTTCAAATCATGTCTGGCGAATAACGCTCTTATTATAACGACTTCGCTTTGACATCAAGTGCAGCGGTATTCATCCTTACTAATATTATAAATGTGAATGTGAGTTTGTTTGTTTGTTACTCTTTCACGCAAAAACTACTGCAGTCTGCATCACCATGAAATTTTGTATGTACACGTTGTCTGGGACACTAAATATAGGGTACATTTCTTTCATCATTCAACGCGGACGAAGTCGCGGGCGCCGGCTAGTTGTATTTGCATATATATGTGTTTAACACGGTGCAACATACTAGGGAAAAACAATATGTTAATCTTGAATTAATTCTAATTTGAAATTCTCTTTCATGTATAATTTTAGACAGTATAATCTCGTGAACTATAAGATTATACGAATTTACAATGTTTGATTACTGTAAGTATAAAAATCATCTGCATTCACTTTAGTGAGTATTTTTCGTTGTACTTTTTCTATTTTAACAATATAATTATGTTATATATTATTATATAAAGTTTAATTTTATTTTAATATTGATATCATAATATTTTCCTCTTTTTTTAGTGGTAGGTTGTAATAATTTAAATTTATTATTAACAAGAAACTTTGAAATGTGTACTTCTATAATAAATGTATTTTTAAGTTCAGGTAAGTTACGGGTGAACTTTGAATACATTTGAAGTTAAATATAAGTTTAGATTTTTATAAAATCAATGAAACAATTTTATTATTCATGTAATGAGTGTACTTTTTCCTCTTTTTTGCATAAATTTGATTTTACCATTATTTCATATTAATTTCTTTCCTAAGAGAGATATAAAAAAATAATTTTATTTGTTAGCATCATTTTTGATCAATGTAGTGTCTGTGATCAATGTGATCAGTATTGCTATAGTGAATTTTCATCCAAAAAGAAGAAAACGGAAACGTAGCGCTGGCGATAAAGTTGCCACTAGGGAGCTATCTCGCTGTAAGCGCAAAATACTTGTGTGGTGTGGTATCAGGTTTTGTCAAACAGTATCTAAGCAAGGGTGAAGTATACTTGGTTCCGTTTGAAGCTAACAAAATTGTACTTAAGAGCGGGCATAAAGCGAAATAGCCAATCCTAGATTTGAATTTTATCTAAGTAAACAAAGTCTAATTTAATTAATTTTTTTTATTGATAAATACATTATAAATGAAAGTGACGTCTGTAACAGAAAACATAATATAATGAAATTTTCTCGATAGAAAAAAATCACCAAGTGAGCTCTCATTTCCATCGATTTTAGTTTTATTTTCAAAATGACACACATTACAAAGCTAAAAGTGTATCAGTAATTTCACTTCACATATTATTATCTAAGGCTTTATGTAACAATTTTTCATTTGACATTGTAGTTTACGAATAATTAATATTTAATACTTTTGGCACTTATAACATTTTTATTGAGCGAGATGCGCTATCTTCCGTCGCATGTTGTGCGTAGTTCTACGTATTTTATGTCACTGTCATGTCCAAGGGGCACGCGGGTGAAATTACAAATTTTGTTTGCTTTATACCCATTCTTAAACCGATTTTTAAGTGTCAAATTGCCGCGCCACTATTCATCAGATAAGAGATTGTTAAATGAAAGTTCTTGTTTGCACGATTAACGAAATAAACTGTTGTCTAGTTAGTATTCATGGTGCCGGTCTCATTGTGTATTCAAGGAGCGGACGAAAATGAAATATGGACTATTCTCTGTGCATTTTGAACACAAGGTGACTTCACGTTTCCCACGTGACTCGTTATTGGTCGAATTATTTTCCAGGGCTCCATTTTTGGTTATTGTTACCGTTTTAGTGCACCCAAATTCAAATAAGCTTTTGGAATTTCTCTTGAAGCGGTGTCATAAGTTTGAATTTCATGTTTTCCACTATCCTAATAGTTGGCTTGATATTAGAATAGAAATTTACACCTCAAGCAGTAATGACTGCTTGAGGTGTAAATTTCTATTCCTATGAATTAATTTTAAATTTACAGTCTTTATAATGATAAAGACTGTAAATTTAAAATTAATTCATTCCAAATTGCCATAAAAGGCACATTTTTGTGAAATGTAAATAATAAAGTTTTATGAAGTTGAAATTAGATTAGAATAAAATTATACTAATTTTTAGTAATACGAAAACGTGAAAGATTTATGCTATTTTTTTAACAGGTAATTTTGTGGTCTTATTTCTTGAAAATATTGATTCTGTGTGCGAAGCGTTATAGAAAATATTTAGTTTCAATTTTTTAATTTTTTACGTAATCAAGTTCTCTTTAAGAACTCAGACATCGAAATGAGATTATATAGTTCCCATAAGATATTGCATGTTTTGTTAAGGTTTTGAAATAAAATATACATTTCATATTATTACGGTTTCTACGAATGAAATAACAGTGTTCGTATTCTTAGGAGCATTTCTGCTGCGCTTCTGGTTGGCGGAAACAATAACCTCGCGTAACTCAATTCTCCACCGTCTCTGTATCATCGTAATGCGGAATACTCCAAATGGATACCATTGTTTTCTCTTACAAAAAGCATCAAATAAGGAACGAGGCAGCGAATACTAAACGAAGTATAGAGAGCACTCAGTAGTGTATGAGCGGGCGAGAATACGATATGTCTCCATCACATTTCCATACATTACCAGTTCTCGGGAAAGTTTGTCGCTTCAACTCAACGGGGGATATTTTGCATTGATGCGTGACGATGGAAATGTCTCTTTAGAGGCCTTATTTTGTTCGTTTGTGTTTTCACGGGAAGTTTCATAAAAAAAATATTTCGTTTCGAACAATTGAATTCGATTTTTGAATGCATTGATTTATGGCTAACCTAATAATAGTATAAGCGCCTCTTTCACAAACGTCAAGTAGGCCAAACTGTCATTTAAAGTCACCGGTAACCGGGGATAATGGAGTTGATATACCTTTGTTTGTACGGTAAACGTCCCAAACATTAAATAGAAAATAAAAAGAATGACCGAGTGCATAAATTCAATATAACAGAAAATGATTTCTAAAAGTAACTAATCAACACTTTACATGTAGTTTGTGAAAGAGGCCCTAATTCTATTGCGTTGAAAAATGTTACAACACAAGCCAAACTTGAATGCTCTGTTAAAGTGATACTTTTTTACAAAATACGTAGAAAGTTGAATATTTATACAACTCAAAATCATAATAAATAAATCACCAGGTATAGCCGAATTGATAATCTTTTGAGTAGGGCCAATTATATGGCATCCAAAGCAAGCAGTATGCTGAGTTGGAGCCGGTTTGTGGCAGTAGGGAACGTTTGTGTTTGTCTTTCTATTGTTATGTATGTTTTTATTTATGTACTTTGTCATTGTTATTCTTGTTAACTAATAGATATTTTTTGTCAAGGGATAACCATACAACTCACAATAATTGAAACTCTGCACACTCAATCTAGGGTCAACTTTAAAAATGTTCGTTTCCTAAGTTGGTCCTAATGAGGATTGAACCTGGAACCTCTGAGTCATAGGGCTAAGACAAGCACTATATTATCAGTACCAAGACATACGAGATCTTTAAGAATACGGTAGATTTTATGCTCGTGGAAACAACATTGTGAAAATAATAAAATCATTTTTCGCCTTGATTAGACATCAGTACAATGAATTGTGATTATCCGTTGTCTTGTCTTATTGTCTTATTGTTTTATTGCCCTTTATTACCCGTTCTAAAATTAATATCCATAATATCACCAGTATTGCTTCAGAATTCCTGCTGTTTATTATTTTATTGAAAACTCCTATTTTGATTCCACCCTATATTTTCTGATATATTAACAAATTCGAATACAAACCATAAAACCAAACAGTTATCTTTGAGCTCATTTGTAATAACATTGACTTTAATGTTGATGTCTATGCCATTTCTTTTGTTATCGCTCTGAATATTCTATGAATCCGTTCGCTTTTATAGTGATCTTAGTAAATATTGATTTTAAGTACTCATATAACCGTAAAAGGGTGAGAAATATCTTGAAGATTATTATTCACACTGAAGTAATACCGATATTTTCATTATACGATTTAAAACTGATCCTAATCCTTATTTCATTATGAATTTGGATGAAAATTGGCACATAGACAGTTTAATACCTCCATTAACATATAGGATACTTTTTTTTATCATGAAAAAAGGTAAAGTTTCAGGATAAAATGTATGCTATATGTTAATCCGGGTAACAAACTATATGTGTGCTAAATTTCATCCATATCCGTTGAGCCGTTTTTGCGTGAAAGATTAACAAATATCCATACATTCATCTTTACAAACTGTTTGTTGTATCTATTTGTAAAATGTAAAATATAAAAAGTATATAACTGGATCAGATTTTATTTTAAATAATATTATAATATAATTTATTTGTTATAGTAAAATGTAATGTAATTGTATTGTTTGTTGTGTTGGCGTGAATTAAATGTCTAGACAAGCCATTAGTGGTTTACAGACATTGATAAGGTTAAATACGTGTTAGATAATAAATAAATAAATAAATTTAAAATATTATTTGCTTCGAAATCACTTAATGCGGACAATTAGTGAGGTTTCAGTTTAACATCATGTTTTTAAAATTTATTAGAACTGCAAAATGAAATGTGCCTAACATTTCACAAGGTTTAAAAGTGGGTATATTTAGTACAACTAACGCTATCACATCCCCGCGGATGCATATTGTGATTGATGAAAAGTGTTTCTTGATAAATTTTGATTGATGCGACCATTTCCCGGCTCATCCTTGCCTTGCCTTCTAATTTAACAATACACTCATAAATATTTAAAGCAAACAGTATTCCCATATTCATGGTATTATTTTTATTTCATTACAAACACACACTGTATTTTCTAATTAATATCTTCTGCCGAAATTAAAAATTTTTTAATGTTACAATAAATAATACTATATGTATATCTTCTTTATCTTTAAACATTATTTGGTAGGATTTTACAATTATTTTATAACAATTATTTTATTTTATACAAGATGAGTTTATAATTTTATTTTATTATGTTATTATTTTTAACTTATGATTAGATTTATTTTAAATAAGCTTATTTTTAGTTTGTATTATATGATTTCTTAAATTAGATTAATAAATATAAATAATTATGATGCTCTTATTTAAATTTTTATATAAAAAACAGTAAGTAACTCTTATTAAATTCTTAAATATAAAAAAAAAATTATTACGATTTACTATACAATTAAATATTTTTATTATATTTTTGTATTATTATTTATAATAAATAAATTTATGAAGCAAAAAATTAAAGTCTGTAAAAAGTATAATATGCTTTAAAAACATTTCTTTGTTATTAAAATTAATAAGATTAAATAAATACATAAACAATAATTAATGTACATTGTTAAGTGAGGTAAAAACGTTTACCATTTTGCGTAAAAACTGGACTGTTGCTTTTATTATAGTAAATATTATAATAAAAAAAACCTCTTCTCAACAGTGATGGAACCTATGTCATATGATTGCTTGTAGGCTATAAAAAATTTTATACTATGGCAGCTTAGTTGAAATCAAACGCGAACAGTTTGGAATATCTTTTTAATTTTTTTTAGATTAGATGGACTTCTTTATAATTTTCTGAGAAGGTACTTCCTTTCCATTACTCTAATACAATTAAAACATTTATAAAATCCCTGAAGGAACATGTAAATTACAATTAAAACCGCTTAAAACATTTGTAAAACAGAAACTTTGAAAAAAAAAAGCATTATAAATGTATGGTATTAAAAGAGCAATTTCTAGAGAGTTTCGTTCGACGTTTCTTTTCTATAATGCCTTTTTGTATCTGAAACGATAGTATTTTTTTTACTTCAAAAAAGCGATCTAGTTATCCTATTTTTGAAAAATAAAAGATTTGATTACATTTAATATGGATGTGTAATTTATTTTCAAAATAGTAACAATAATATGTTTGTACTAATAAATAAGATTTTTTTTAAACTATAAGCGACAAATAAAAGCTTTTTGCTCAAACAAATGACGGCTCATATAAATCAACTACATATTCCAGTTAAACCCGCAATTAATACGATTGACTTCAAAAAGTTCCCTGTGAACAATTGTGAAAAAAAAAACGCAATATGTGTACGTTATTTTAATTCAATTTGTGTGTTTATATTTGAAAAGCGCGGTGATAAATCTTCAATAATACAATTGTATGTGCACTGAAGTTATATAAACACTCTCCGTTTGTGTTTGAACACTCGATAACAGCGGGGCGACTTTATAAACTACTCGGATGTAAGTTCAAAATAAATTTTTTACTTTAACTTATCTTGACTTCTCTACATTTTCGAATGTAAACAAATAAAACGTATTTTGCTTTAAATCAACTGTTCTGCGTTGAAATTCAGTTCTGCATTGCTGATATATACTTGCTGATAAGTTAGCTTTCTATAGGTGAGACTTTTTAAAATTGGTCCAGTAGTTTTTGAGTTTATACATTACCAACAAAAATACAAATATTTTCTCTTTATAATATCAGGAAAGTATAGACAAAGATCCAACGCTTGGCAAAAGTATAATGTCAAAGGTTAAATTGCTTTTTATATTTTGTCAGACGTTATTTATTTTACTAAGCTCAGACGAAGTAGCGGGCTCCAGCTATATTATCTTATGTTTATAGTTAAGTTACCTATATCGTTCTTTTCAACTACTATAGATACAGGGTTATGTAAGCGTACGTACCTACGTGAACGGCGCACGCTATCAAAATAATAAATTATATGAAACAGAAACTGTTATTACACGATAAAATTTTCAGTTCATGTTTAAGACGCGCGACCACATTAAGATGAATCAGTGGAGCTAAATTACAAGTTGGTATGGCCGTCCATACATTGCTATGATTTTATTATATTTTCTTCACATTATATCCTCCTTACATATTATAAAACAAAGTCCTCCGCCGCGTCTTTCTGTCTGTCTGTTCGCGATAAACTCAAAAACTGTTTTCACCAATGGACAGAGTTGTTCTCGAGGAAGGTTTTTAGTGTATAATTTACAAAGTTACGCGGGCGAAGTCGCGGGCAGCAGCTAGTGATATATAACACTGTTCAATATTTTTATAATATTCCAATATGACAGGTCAGAAGCAGTCTGGATCCACCATCGACCCACGGTCGTCTGTCCAACTTGTGGTTGGAAGTCCTGTGCTGCGCTTGCCGGTCTGTCGCCTCCACTCGAGAACCTTCCGTCCCGAGCGGCCTTCGGCTCTCATTCTCTCATTTCTCATTTGATCTTCTCATTTCTTATTTGATCACGCAGTGTAAAACCGGGCATAGCCCTCTCCATAGCTCGTTGAGCGACGTTGAGCTTTCTTACTTGTAACACACGTTGGTCAAAAACTTTTGTTTTGAGGCACTTGAGGAATTTCGGACGAGAAAATGTCTTGGAGCTACCCGAACGCTGCCCATCAGAGCTGGATTCGACAATTGACCTCCTTCTCAAAGTTGGCTCTACCTATTTGGACTGTTTCTCCCAAGTACATAATTATGTATTCTTCAACAACTTCGAGAGTTAATTCGCAACTTTTACTGGGTTTTAATTATGTATTACGTCATGGAAGCAAATTACCTACATAGAACAATGAAATTTAAAAAAGACAGTGATTTTTCTAGAAAAACATTCTGTGCGTGACATTAAACTTGAAATGGGTTGAAATAAACTTATAACAAACAATTTAATTAAAATTAGAAAGCATACATTTTGCTTTGAGTGCGCTTATATCATTTGTTATTAGAATAGGGATTACTTTTTCAATTTATTTAATTTTTTACTAGGAACTCGCCCCTGGCTTCGCACGAGACCTTTTATAACTGATCCATTTAATGATTTGAATCTTTGAATAGCTTTGAATACCTGGGGCCCTAGACAAAGTGCATTCGATTCGCATTCGATTCGATTCGCTAAATAAAAATGTATGGGATTGACATATGCCTTCGCGTGATTTAGCGAAGGCATATGTCAATCCCATACATTTTTATTTAGCGAATCGAATCGAATGCGAATCGAATGCACTTTGTCTAGGGCCCCTAAATACTAGCAAAATCAGTCCACCAATAGTTTCGCAGAAACTACTACATATGTAAATTACTACAACGATGCACAAACTTATATCACTTTCAACTTGTGTGTATCGTTATGCATAAATATTGATTAAAATGTAGTACAGTCAGCATGGCTGCGACAATGACCACCCTCTTAAAAATACTACAGTGGAATAACGGTATGTAACTGTCTGAGAGGGACGCTAGAACCCGTCGTTCTATCCCTGACTTGTCCGCAACCAATACGTCGGCGCAACCATTTCGGGTGCTTCATATGGGTTTTTACATTTTTGGTTGGTTGGTTGGTCATGGAGTAAGTGACTTTGTTTTTAGAGATATCGAGTTTATAGGCTCTATACACGATACTAATACTAAATTGACGATTTTTAGCATTTTTTTCTGTATGTATGTATGTATGTATGTATGTATGTATGTATGTATGTATGTATGTATGTATGTATGTATGTATGTATGTATGTATGTATGTATGTATGTATGTATGTATGTATGTATGTATGTATGTATGTATGTATGTATGTATGTATGTATGTATGTATGTATGTATGTATGTATGTATGTATGTATGTATGTATGTATGTATGTATGTATGTATGTATGTATGTATGTATGTATGTATGTATGTATGTATGTATGTATGTATGTATGTATGTATGTATGTATGTTCCTCCATAACTCTTAAACGAATTAACTGATTTTCATGAAACTTGGTATATGAACATTTAGACGTACGGGACAAAAGATAGGATACTTTTTCTTTTTTAACGCGGACGAAGTCGCGGGCATCAGCTAGTTAATAATAATAATGGTTGAAAAGTGAAAAGCAGTTTCATTTTATTTTGAAACAAGGAATTAAAGGATATTAGAACCTTTTTTTGTCATAAAGTTGCTGAGAACAAAAACCTATATAAGTTGATTACATACAATACCTGTTTGAACACTCGTTAAATTATAGAAAACTGAGAAGAAATAAGAAAAACCACATTCCTTTCTGTTTCTTTCGTTGATTTTCATTAAATATTTAATAAACGATGAAGGTTTGTGTGTAAAATTTTCAAAGAAAAATTGCATCCGTGCAAAGCCGGGTTGAATCGCTAGTATATAATATAAATAAAAGTTCCCATGTAAAAACAAAAATGTCATGTTGCAGCAGTGAAATCCTCACGAATAAGTGTCCTATGGTTGATGGAGGTTAGCTGTCTATCCGACAACCAATTTCTAAGTGTCCCTGCTAATTTCGAGTATTCTTTGGTAGTTATTTGATTCCAACGTTCACTTTGGTTGACTGTACTATGTGTTGGTTATATTATTGGTACTCTATACACGCACATGCAAATTGAAGAGATAGCGTAATTACCTCCCAGCTAACCAAAGGAAACTTGGGAACTGAAAGTCACAAAGAACGATGAAAGCCAAAACAACTGGTGCTCTACTAAAATGAATACCTACTCGTTCTTTTTAGAGCAATCTCATTAAATGTTGTAAATGAGATTTTGCTTTTGAGAAGGTATTGCTTGAGTTTTGAATTCACGCAAACTACTAACCACTTAGTGTAGCTTTTCTGGTGGTGATTTAGGCTGTACCAGTCATGGATTGAATATCCATGACGCAGGTACAAAGATAAAATGTCAACACATAAACATTTGCCCCTAGCAGGATTCGAACCCGCGACCTTTTTTTTTTTTTTTTTTTTATGTTAAGGTCGACAGACAGGCTGACGGTCCACTTGATGGTAGGTGGCTACCGTCGCCTATAACTCAAGTAACACCATAAGTGCTACAAGTGCGCTGCCGACCATAGAAGGATTAAGGATAAGGGATAAGGAAGGGAAGGGGTAATGGGCTCTGGCATCCCTTACTCACACACAGAAAAACACAACAGCACATAATAGCTTAATAACGTTTGGTTAGCAGCTAGGGCTAATGGCCACCTATGCGAAGAAATTTGGACTTTTGTTGCTGACTCAGGAGAAAACCATTGAACAGTTAAACTATGTACTTGAATAAAGTATGTTTTTTAACCCTATAATAAATCAGAATTAAACTAATGCCGCAGTTCTCCAGGATCCTGTGGTTAAAGTTGTTCGCACAAAACTATTTTTAGCCGCAGGTCATCCCGCGTGGAAGACTTAAAGTTTTGATACGAGTATAAAATAGAAACGGGTCTCCGGTCTCCGAATCCTAACACCTACGTGTAGTTACATCGTGGTAGAAATTGGAAGTACATTTTTTGAAATGGTTTCTTTTTTATATTAAACTATGTTTGTTGATTGATAACATTAAATATATTAAATGGTTTTAATTTTGACTTCCGACTTCCGGTAATTAAAAATTATCATAGTTTCTTCCAAAAATATATAAGTAAAGGATCCATAGTAAGTAAAAATGTACAAAAAAGAGTAAAAACTGTCAATCTGAAAAGAGTTTACAAGGTCAATAAACTGCTGTTTCTGCATATAATTTTTTCTGAAAATTATATACAAAAATTGTACAAAAACCTTCCTCCTTTATCCTCTTTTGCATTAGTGAAAACCATATCAAAATCCATTGAGTGTTTTAGAAAAAGAAGACACTTCCGACTTTACAATATGAAATACACTTCACATGTCTAATAATAATACATTTAGTTATTCCAACATTGTGATACAAAAATATATTTTCCTTTTTGTAAAATTTACAAAATTGTATACTTATTGTTAAGTTGACTATATTTATTCATAATAATCAAATAATAAATTTTATAATTTTTTTTTTTAGTTGACTGTACCTGTCACACGAATGTTAAACAATGCTGTAATTATGGTATTAATATTAAGTAGGTATGTTGTACGTACAATACCACACGCGCGTGATATATTTCGCTTTTCATCTCAAACCACAAAACACATTATTGCTTTTGAATAACAGTAGGGCGTCTCCATTTGAATCCAGCACAATGCGTATAATACATATTTTATAGAAATTGGTAATGTTTTAAGGCATAGAAAATATTTAATTTGATATTTTAATAATTATTGAAATGGTTTTTAATGTAAAATATCACATTTTTAATAAATACACTGGCTTTGTGACAATGACAATTATTTATTTCTTTTAATTATCATAGATTATAAGTTACTAGCGTTAACTCCCTTTTTTGCCCAGGAAAAGTGTTAATTAGGTTTTATTGTAATATATAACCAGCAAAACCACTTTCTTGTTGAGTACCACATCACATACTGTTTGTGTTAGCCAGTTGTGGTTTTCTTACAAACGTATACGATCTCATCTGTATTTATTACAGTCTACATAAATTTTCCCGGAAAATATATATTTTCGCACGTTTCGTCACGTTTTTGTTTTTGGAACATGAGGATTAAAAATATCAGCGCATTTGAAAGACTTTTAGAAACCATCTCTTTGTTCTCTAGATCAAGCTAGCTCCGTATATAACATAGAATCTTTTAGAATTTGTTTTAAAAATATCAGTTCATTTTGAGATGCTCTAGAAACTGTCCCGTCCTTTTACAGGTAAAGTAAGCTTCATTTGACAGATTTTTTTTAGAATTCAAATATTAAAAATATCAGCAAGCTTGAGAGTCCTTTAAAAACTGTCTCATCCTTTTATTTTCCAAGTAAAGCTAATCCGTGTGACATATTTTTTTTAGAATTCACTGGGTTAAAAATTTCAGTGAGTTTGTACCGTATACTGTCTCGTCTTTCTTCAGGTAATTAAATGAATTCAGGTAATCATGACATTGTGTTTACTTATTTAAAAGTACTTTTAATATTTAATTTTGGTTATATTAATAACTATGACTTATATTAATATAAAAAGTTATGACACAAAATAGCGATTTATGATGACTCACGCTCACAATGAGTGTTCTTTGCAGAATTACAATAGAATACATCAATTTAATTTAGTTAAATTTTAATTAAAATAATGCAATATTTTTCTAATATATTTATATTAGAATTTAATTTTATATTTTTTATGTTGGTCGGGATTAAAAACGTAGTTTGATTTCATAGAAAATATCTGTTCATAGTTTGAATTCTGTAAAAGATTTTTTCAGAATTTTTAGCTGGTGATTCTAAACTTTTCTAAATAAGTAACTTCAAAATTTTTCATGATTTAAATATCCCATCCCATAAAGTCCCATATTTAAAATTTTATCATGCCGCTAATCGTATGAAATCATCTACAATTCACTGTCAAGATAACATTGTCTATGACTCAATCGTTTACACAAATTTATTGTAATGAGGTCCTCTAATATGAAAGGACAATATTGATTTTATTTAATGAAGTGTCAAGTTCTCTCTCCCTTTCTCTCAAATAGTAGAATATCAGTACTTAATGAATATGGATTTGTAATAAATGTTACGTCAACCACAACTATTCAAATTTGAACTTTAGTAACAATAACGTAAGGTTATTTTTAGTAATTTAAATCGTATCCACGATAAATTTACAAAACAATATTTCATAGTCGAAACAAAGACATTTTATAATAATGGCTATAATTATTTATTACGACATAAAACATTGTTGCTTCCATTTCAAATCTGTTTGATTTCAGTAATCTGTCTTTTAAAACATGTATATAAATTCGTGTAATTACTGTAAAAATATAAAACCAAACAGGCATTTAAAATTTCATTTTTATAATAACAAAAATAATATATGTAGGTATATGTATTATGTAGGCCTAATACATAATATCATAAATGCAAAAGTTTGTGAAGATGGATATAAAATATATTATATAAAATTTTCAGAATTTCATTTCTAAACTTGGTAGTTTTGACTGTACGTTAATAGTTTTAGTGACAAGATAAACAATTTTATATGTATATATGACTAGGTTCACTACTAAAGCTATGAGCTTTATCGAAATTCTTAATATTCGATAAGGTATATAGTTACTTAGATATTTTTTTGTTTCTTAGCGTTTTATGTCTTTTTATACCGATTCAGCCCGAATGGTGGCAGAAACTACTTTCAAAGAATAGTGAGAAATTTAAGCAAAATTAAGCACTTTGCTCAAATGAAACGACAAACCGCTCTTACATGCAGCGCCTTTCGATCAAAAAATTCTATTAAATTGTTGCCTATTTTTGCACATCCTATATCATTATCATCATCTTGTCCTATACTCTCATTCTGTTTTCTCCTTACACTGATTGAAGATGTCACTTCAAAAATATCATGTTACATAAGCCTACTATGTATTTATAAATGCCAAAGTAAGTGAGGGTGGCTCGATGTACATAATTATGTATGTATATTACTCTTTTACGTAACAGATTTAGCACACAGATAGCTTATTACCGGGATTAACGTATAGGATGCTTTTTATCCTAGAAAGATGTTAGGTTCCCGAGAGATCATCTAAAGAGATGGAACCACCGTCGTTTCATCACAGTGATAAAAATGGCAAGTGTTATGTTACTCATGGATTTTCTTTTTCAACGCGGACGAAGTCGCGGATGTTTATAAACGACATGTCATATTCTCTTATTATATATGTATATGTCACCTTCTAAATATCACTTAAACAATAAAAAAATTGTCATTCTAGTACCACTGTAAAATAATAATAAAAAATCTACAAAATTGTGATATTTTAGCCCAAAATAAACGTAATGATAACGTATATTTGGAATTTTCTATCAAATGCCGATGGACGTTCGCTGCCGCTTTTGTGTTCAAACAAACGCATATTTCATGGATATGTGCAAGGACTTTTATTCGCTCCTTTGTTATCCAAAATTGTTACATTTTTGTATGAATATAATGTGCAGATAAAACGTATACTTTGACTGGTACAACTGAGTTTTTAAAACGGTAACAGTGGTTTTTAATAATTATTGTAACTTAAACATTTTGTTATATTATCTAATTTAATTATAATCAATAAATTATAACGATAATCGTTCAACAAAATTCATGTCATAAATAAAAAAAAGTAAGAGTCAAGTACTCAAGAGTATAATGTGCTAAACCAGAAGCATTTTAATATTTATTTTGTTAATTTTAAATCACAATTTATTTAAGTTAACGAGACAAGTTTTTTTTTTTTTTTTTTTTCATTTATTTAATATTATATGATTTTTCTAAAATGTCTTAATAAACTAACGATATCTGAGGAACATGGCTTCTAAAAATCTTAAAAATGACGGGTGAAGAACTACGGGATGTTTAATCATAATGTATTTAGGTATTTTATGAAGTTTCCTTACTTAATATATTTTTAAGTATATTATATTAATAAAAAGTTATTAATTAATTTTATTAATACACTTACTTTTTAAATTAAAATATATAAATGACACCATAAAATATTGAGATTTTGAGCGTGAGCACTTTTCTATTATTATTTATTATTATATATTCTATTTTGTTATTTTTTTTAAAGAGGTTCTTTATTATGTATTCCATTTTATCGTAGGTTTCTTCCAAACGGTTTTTAAAATACTACGTTTTGTAGTATCTTAATAATTTAGTCCTAAATACGTACTGCACATTTAATTAAGAAAAAATCTGTACACAATATAAACAAACTACAAGATTATTCTAAATGAAAATACCACTTACCATATAATTACTATAAACAGTACAAAACCGCTATCCCTCGATAAACTATATCACCATAACACTCAATTAGTTTCACAAGTGCTCAAACAAATTTATTTCCCACTATACCGCGTCTTCCCTTAGCTTCGTAGAGCTTCGAACCTCCCGCTACGAAAGGCCTCTCTACGCGGCAGGCCGACACGTGCGTGTCGCGTAGCTTCGCACGCCGTAGTACAGTCGCTACGAGCTACGCTCCCGAAGTTTGCCGACAACGCCCGAACACATCCGAGACTTTGTAAGCCGTGATTGATATCAAATGAAATGTGAGGAATGAGTAGTTTCAGAGAGCTCTTTGTTTTAAGGATTACATTTTTTTTTGTCACCGTCCGTGTCGACGCGACGATCATATATCTCTAGTGAAAGGAAAGCTTTCTCATTTTCCAGAGTTACTTTAACACAGACGTGCTTCCGGAAGTAGTGATAAAACTTAAAATTTTGAGTAACAGCAAGTTTTATGTGCTCTTAAAGTAACGCCAAACGTTTAATGTGATACATTTAATGCACTAGAGATATATATTTAGAAGCATACAATTTTCGAGAGGATAATTTGTATCACAAGTATGTAGTATTATTTAGAGTATACAATCTAAGTAAAATTGAACTTGATTATATAAAATGTTCAAAACAGTCGTAATAAATATCAGTCACAAAAACATTATTATTTTCTTTAAGTTTATAATTTATAACGTATTTATTCATTTCGATTTTATATATGATAAAATCCTTGTCTGTACCTATATTAAATATTTTTTCAAAAAACAATTTGCACCGGTTGTACTTATGTTACCTAGGTCAAAATTATAGCCTTTAGAATGGTTGTGTGTCTGTGCACGCTAATTTCAGAAAATGCTTAATATATTTCAATGCGGTTTTCACTAATGTATTTTAGCGAACTAAGCAATAACATTAAGGGTTTGTTTAATTCCAATCGGTTTACAAACAAAAATGTTATACCGAAATACTGCTCGAAATACCGAAAGTTATGAGAAAAAAAAATTCAATGAATTTAGAGTTTATCTAAAAATAATTTTAGATTTTTTTAAAATTACTAGTGTTAAAATGTGTTAAAAACATAGAAATGTGTTCGAATTTGTTCATGTAAAGTAAGTTTGATTTCATTTTTTAAATAATATAATTTTATGACAAAGTAAATACATTAGGTGTCCTGTTTATTAATTACACAACATATCCCTCGTGTACGCATAATTGAGGATGTAACGACCCCCCCCTTTCTTTATGTGAACATTAATATAAGAACATATAATCATATAGTAACGATAGTAACATGTCTATAAATTTTTCGAGCTTATCAAACTGTACTACGAGTCTACAACACTACGAATGTTCAATATGTAAATTTTCCTCACACACACATACTTGCACACTTAATAATATTTACATATACAATATGTATTCGTTTTCGTAATACAGTACTAGATATATTTTATTGGCATTGTGATCGTCAAATAGCGGCAGTGCTCTACATTGTGTTCAATAGTAACCTTTTAATTCTTTATAGAGGTACGTAATACTTTGTGCTAAACTGCTAAATAAATTAAATAGATATATACTCTAACATATATTTTCTAAATATTAAGAAGCTAATAGAATTTTATTTCAGTCAGTTAAAGATATAAGATTAAATTAAATTGGGTTAGGGATAAAGGATTAAATTTACTTGGGTAAGTTTTACTATATTGACTAATGAGTATGTAAGCCAGAAGGCTAAAGGAAATTAAAAACCCATTCTAAACGAAAGGGTTAAGGATATTTATGAGCCCCAACCATTCGCCCACAAATCGTGAAAGTCAACCACAGTTTCCTTTCCCCGTTAGTCAGGAAGGAATCTCGTTGCGTCATAAAGACGATAAATGGTAGGAAATAAGGAATCCTCCAATCCCATATAGTTGTATTTCAATATTTACCAGAGAGTGTCTCTAGGTCAATCAACACCATCATCACGATGTTAAGGTTTCAGGAACATGGTTGTTTGTCTCTTTGAATGATCTGTAGCAAGTCATGTACTTAAGATTGCTCGCAAGCGCTTTTTCAGTACTACGGTTAGTGGTACGGGACTACATTGGCCTCGACTGTTAAATACTTCCCTCAGGGTTTGTCCTGCCGCTGAGATCGTCAGTAAAGTAACATCTAATCCAAAGTGCCCCAATTATGTGGGTACCACCTCCCGGATTACGCCATACTCAAGTCGCTGCAGCCGAAGAAGAACACGTATGTTCGAAGCAATGCCTGCTTACAGTCACTCGAAAGGACGATATTTTAATTAAGTAATATATTGTCGTTGGGTGAGGATCACCAGATGGTCGTGTTAGCTGACCACGAGCTTCTCCATGTGGAGTAATCAAATAATCATTATAATTCCAATTCAATATTGAGATTGGAGTGGCTTGGCGAGTAAACTCACCGTAGGAAGGTTTCATAGGTCTGCAAGCGCTATGCTTGGCAGGTATGTTGTTTTAGTAAATGATAAGACTGTCTGATTAGAACAGTCGTGCATTGTAGGTGGTAACTGGAACAAGGCAATACTATATCGCCAGTATAAAGTTAGCATGATTGTAAATATATATGTATGTTGTTATTTTAAATAATAAGACTGTCCATTTAGACTAGTCTTGCTTGTAGATGTTATCCAAGTAGTGAATAAAATGATTGGCTGTAGACCAAACAAATCAGTTTATGAAAATTGAAAGTCGCTTTTGAGGAAACTGCAACCCTTCAGTACTTGCGAGGTTTCTACACATGGTTTAAGAATACTGGTAGTCACCGTAGATACCACGGTACAACTGTTAGGCTGTCCTGGCATCCACTAGAGTACGCGGGGCAACTACTAGAATTACATCGATTAAAACAATAGTAGTGGAAAAGGCATTCACGAATGTATACCTCTTCGTAGCTCACCTAGCACAGTCCGGCTACAATCCCTCTAAAGGACGCTGATTTTATTTACAATGTATGTTAATTATATTAAATACAAGCCTGTCCATTTAGACTAGTCTTGTTTTCCAGGTAGTAAATATTACAATTGGCTGTAGGTCAAATAATTCAGTTTCATAAAAATTGAAAGTCGATTTCGAGAAAACTGCAACCATTCAGTACTTGCGAGGTTTCTACACATATTTTAAGAATACTGGTAGTCACCGTAGATACCACGGTACAACTGTTAGGCTGTCCTGGCATCCACTAGAGTACGCGGGGCAACTACTAGAATTACATCGATTAAAACAATAGTAGTGGAAAAGGCATTCACGAATGTATACCTCTTCGTAGCTCACCTAGCACAGTCCGGCTACAATCCCTCGAAAGGACGTTATCTTTATTATTATTTTAATATGCAAATTGTTGAATCATAACCAGATGACGAATAGTATTCAATATTAGAATCCCATGTTATTGTTGTATAAAATTTTGATAGGTATACAGTGAATAGTCAGTCGATATTGTCAGTTACTGCAAAGGTTATTGATTCTTTATGACAAAGACAAAAGCCATGGTGTGTTATTTCCTTATAATGGCTAGTTGCCTAGTATATGTAGAATTTTATGACAAACTATTAAAATTCAGACTATGCTATCATAATTATATTTTAAAATATTTTATACAAACTACAGTTTAAAATATATGTGAATGAAATTGTACTCAATTTGAGCTACAATCTCTATATAAATAAATACTACTAAGCCACAACATAAAACACCACACACTATCTGATCTTCACACTATTTTGAAGACTTTCCGCTATTTCTTAAAAGGGCTACCTCACTCATTATAAGAATTATGTAATTAGCTAATTTGCCGTTCGTTATTGCCTAAATTGCTCTGACCCTACTAATGCACACTACACCATCGTATAAAATTATTAATCTAAATAAAATTCTTATAACGTTTATGTTCAAAATAAATAAATAAATAAATAACTTCTCTCTATGGACCCTCCCACTAGCCATCTACCTATCAGTAATTTTCTTCTACCTTAGTCTTTCTCTACTCAAGCCAACAGCAACTTTTCCAAATTTATATTCTAGTATCACTTGTTCTCACTTGTACATATTAATTAATATCTGTGTTAAGACTTCTTATAAGATATGTTGCTTGTATGAAACTAAAATAAACATAAATTAATATACTTAAAGTCCCAATCTCATCTCACATACACCTCGCATTCACAATTACGTTAACCTATATTTATATATACTCCCTATTCCTTCATTGTTCCCTTTCTAACATTGATGTTGTTTCTACATACATTGAACTATGATCCGTAATTATTACAAATAGTTATTATAGTATATTCTAATAACAATAACCGATCCAGAATTTATGAATCATATAAATACTTAACCTTTCAATATTAACCATTAATAAACACCAAAATAATTAATTCCTATTCCAAATTATAATCTATGTTCCCAAACAACG
The DNA here is from genome assembly GCA_945859745.1 of Synanthedon formicaeformis. Lineage (NCBI taxonomy): Eukaryota > Metazoa > Arthropoda > Insecta > Lepidoptera > Sesiidae > Synanthedon > Synanthedon formicaeformis. The sequence goes on from OX243964.1 coordinate 3,663,738, forward strand.
CGGTATGATGAAACCAATGCCTAAGTCCTCATAATATTGTCTATTATAACCTAATTCAACGTGTAATACAAATAACCCTCCGCTATATAACTGTTTAATTAATTCAGTCAAATGAATCTAATCACAACACAAAATAACGCATAAGTATACTATAAAATAACAGAAATTAAAAATTAAAATAACTATGTAGATTGACTCTAATAATCTCTACCGTAACTAAACAAAAGATTCTAACCAAAATTAAATAAAGTATTGAAATGTACGAATTAACCCTCGAAACGTAATAAAATCTATTCCTTTGATTATTAACTAATTCTGTGAATTTAACACCTAAATTATCATAAAAAAACATACACAAGCAAAATAATGCGAATAATAAAAATAAAGAAATTCAAATCTAAAATGCCGTTAAAACACACACAAAATAAAATATTGCACATATAAAATAAAGAAAATCAAAACCTAGATTGCCGAAAAAAATCACACACACAAAACAAAATAATGCACATGTAAAATAAAAAAAAAATCTAGACCTGTAAATAAAATCATGCTTACTTACCTTAACACAGCTATATTACCGCTCACTCTTTCAGGCTCTGAAGTATATTGAAGTGCTGCGCTGATTCCTATACACTCGTGAATCTTTTATAAGAAACAGACTAATTAACCCGTATTTGCTTGCAACAATCTCAAAGCTTTCGTGCGAGATTAAATTCAAACCCGAACGCGTCTTACTTGATCAAAGCCAAAACCGTGGACAATAATTATGTTTTACTTAAACAAAAATCACAAATAAATCGCCGATGATAACGTCTTACTCAACCAAGGATCAGACCCGACCAGCCCCGTCTTCGCCCTTGTCAATCTATTTATGCTCTCCCTACCTCCACCCCGCTGCATCTTAAAATAAATATTCCCATAAAATCATCACAAAAGACACAAAAAGATCGTCACATCTGTTTTCCCCAACCGTCGAACCTTCTACCTGAATTAACCAAAATGTTTCTTTGTTAACGCTGACAACCTTCACACGCTGCCATACCAGGCAATGCGAAAACAACACCCCCGAGTTGCGCGCAACACATCTATTGTCCAAACAAAGACGGATCCTTTTAACTTATATTTCTTTATTACTACCATCATCCGGTCACTCTATTGATACAATTATGCATAACAATTTTTTTCTAATTTTTGTTTTTAAATTTTACGTGAGAACGAAACCTATTTGCATTCACACGACGGCTTCAAAGAACACCTCACTATGCTCAGGTAGATATTTTTTTTCCGTGCAATTGTCTCATTGAGTTTAGTGACGCACTAAAATAAAATACACCGAGAATTTTATTACATAATTACTTTACTTTAAAATTTTTAAATTTTACGTGAGAACGAAACTTATGTGCATTCACACGTCGGCTTCAAAAACAACGCACTATGCTCAGGTAGATATTTTTTTTTCCGTGCAATTCTCTCATTGAGTTTAGTGACGTACTAAAATAAAATACACCGAGAATTTTATTACATAATTACTTTAATTTCAATCACGAGGATTGATCCGTTACAATCGCCCCCTAAATTTTGAGAGTTTAACTAACGACTTAAAATTTACAACATTAACTATTAACTTTGTGTGGGTCATCCCTAACTGCTAAAATGTAACCAAAAATTTAAAATATATATTTCGAGGTATTTTCCTAATATTTTATCATCCAGTTTTACTGACTAACAATCAATATAAGTTTTGGTCCAGCCTCCCTGCACCCCAACGACTAAACCTATTACTTACTACATATGGAAGTAAATCACGAAAATTAATAATAAAAGTAATACAAAGCAAAGTTCAAGTTAATCTCCATAAGCAGTGGATAGGTGTACTCGTGCTGAACTCCCTAACCAACCAGTTTTTTTTTTTTTTTTTTTTTATATATATTTTTTCACATACAATGGACACATTACACATTAAATATACATTTACACTTTTACATTTTCTAAAGAATGCTAAAATTAATTAAAGATTTATATTTTCACATATGCCAGTTTTTCTCTATTTCCTGTCCTGTTCTACACTAATCAAAAACAAACTACCCTGATTAAATCTTGTACCTCTTACTAATCACACGAAATATCTACTAAATTAACACACTATTAACACTTTTAATATTCTCAGTACAAGATGTTCATGAATTTAATATTACTACTCGTCTACTTCACTAAAAATTTTAAAATTATCTTACTATAATTCTAAGATGAATCCCTCAATTAAATGAATTTAAACATAATATTTTGATAAATGTATAGTGTTAAAATTTCCTCTAATATGTTGTGTTTTTGGATCGGCCAAAGTATAAACGTTTGGGTTTGGAACGGCAGCAACTACATAAGGTCCTTCGTACAACAATTCAAACTTTTTTGTTAATTTAAGTTGTTTATCGGATTTATTATATTTACGAACTTTCACCATATCACCTACATGGAATTCCGCTAACCTGTGCGACCTATTAAACTTAAGCTGTCTGGTTTCGCTGGATTTCTTTAAATTTAACCGAACTTCGTCACGTATGGTTCTACAATCTAATTTTCCCCGCGATTTCAGTAAATATTTATCTGTAGATAATGTATTCCGTTCGCCTAGCACTATCTCATTGGGTGTGTAACCAGTACTCTCGTGATAAGTATTGTTATATAATGTCTCTATGTTGCTTAAAATAAAGACCCATCCCTTATGATTGCTATGACAATAAGTCCTAAACAGGCGACCTATCTCCCTATTAACTCTTTCTGTAGTATTCGGTCTCGGGTTTCTAACTGTAGTATATATCGGTTTGATACTCAAATCCTGCAAAGCTTTGCGCCAAACATTACTTATGAATTGACTACCATTATCCGTCATGACTACCTTGGGTTTTATTATTTTAATAAACTGCTTTAATTTTGATACTACAGCTCGCGAACTGGCCTTTCTTAGATCATAAAGTTTTATAAATTTGCTAAATGAGTCTTGTATAACTAAGATATAGGCTGAGCCAAATTTTCCTTTGGGTAACGGCCCATACAAATCTGCCATAACAAGATCCCCTATATCATCTGTAACAATGGACTTACATTCCCCAACATACTTTACATTGTTGCTCTTTGATAATTGACATATGTGGCATTTTTGTAAAGTTCTCTTCACATCTCTAGTCATTCCTACCCAATAATAGCGCTCGCGTATATATTTTATGACCTTGTATGCTCCTTGGTGTCCCATTTCCTCATGTACCTGTCTACATAAATCTTCCCTAAGGGAATTAGGTAAATAAATTGCCATAAATTCATCTCTGTCACCTATTTTGACATGCATTATCTTTTCTATTACACAACACCGCTGTGATATCCTAGTCAAGCTTTTATTGATAAAGTTATAAGTAGGATCCCTTACAAAATTTATCAGTTCCTTAGTCTCTTCGTCTTCAGATTGGTATGTCAATATGTCTCTTAACCGGTTTGTTAAATATTTATTTTCTCTAACTCCCATATAATGAATCTCCGGACAATTTAACTTATCCTCCTGTAGCCCAATTCGATCACTAGGAAACCTAGATAATATATCAACCACTACATTGTCTCTACCCTTTACATGTTCGACGGAGTAATCGAACTGTTCAAGATACAAGGTCCACCGAATAATGCGACTGTTATATAGCTTCCAAGATTTTACAAAAGTCAATGCTTTATGATCCGTTCGAATTATAACTTTGGATCCCCTTAGATAGGTTTCAAACTTTCTGAGGCAATAAATTACAGCCCAAAACTCCTGTTCTGTAACAGTCCATCTTAATTCAGCCCCTTTTAACGACCTACTACAGTAACTAAGAATTCTCATATCTCCCTCTTCGTTATATTGGTAAAGGACCCCAGCTATACCTATTCCCGAACTATCTGTTTGTAAATAATAGGGAACCTTAACATTAGGGTGATGTAACATAATAGTGTTTATAAAAGCAGATTTTACCTGATCAAAAGCATTTTGAGCTTCTGCTGTCCATTTCCAAGAAGAACCGGTCCTTAATAATTTACATAGCGGTTGTGAAATAAGACTATATCCCGGAATAAATCGTCTGTAATAATTACATAAACCTAAAAATGCCCTCAAATGTTTAACCTTCTTAGGCTCTGGAAAACCTCTGATTGCTTCAATTTTCTCTGGGTCTGTTTTAATCCCCTCTGTAGTTACTATATGTCCTAACATTTTTACCTCTTTGCAAATAAATTTACATTTCTGTAAATTGCATGTAAGTCCAGCCGATTCTAATTTACGAAGAACCTCCTCAATGTGTTTCAAATGGTTCTCTAACCCCCCAGTTGTAAATATTGCTAAGTCATCTAAATAATTAACACAAAACTGCCTAACCTCTGGTCCTAATATGATATCCATAGCTCTGCTAAAACTACCAACAGATGTTTTAAGGCCCTGTGGAAGGACATTATAGACATAAGACTTTCCGTTAAACGTGAATCCGGTATATTTTTTGCTACTTTCAGAAATGGGTATTTGGAAGTAAGCATTATTTAAATCAATAATGCTTATATAATTAACACCATGAAAAGCTTTTAGAACATCGGCTTGTATTGGAGGTGCCTCCGACTCAGCTATCATAAATTTATTTATTTCACGCGCATCTAATAAGATTCTAATGGTTCCGTCTGACTTAAGTGTAAACGTTAATGGACTACTATAAGGAGTCGGCGCTCGTGATATTACTCCTAATCCCTCCATTTCATTTAGTTTACTCTCTACTTTGTCTCTATATGCATAAGGTATCGGATAAGATCTTTTAATAAACGGCACATGATTAGACATCTGTATCACATGCTCATAGCAATTAGCCCTGCCTAATCCTGACTTGAAAACCCCTTTACGCCTATACAACATTTCCTTTAACTTTTCCACCTGATTTGTATTTAAATTCAGGCCTGTTTGTACCCTATCAATCCAACCACCTATATTATTAATGACGCCTAGTTCCGACACCACTAAATCTTCATTTATCTGTTTATAAAAGGGTAAATAAATTTCACATCCATCCTTAAAAATTAACAACCCCATGCGTGATTCATTAAGATGAATAGTTACCTGATTAGCCTTAAGCCAATCAAACCCTAAAATTACTGACTGAACTAAGTTTGGTACAATTAAGAAACAAGTATCTATAAAAATATGACCTATTTTAAGCGGTAATAGTACCATTTGCTGTATTTTAGTACTTTTTTGGCCAACTGCCCCTCGAACCTGAATTGCTTTGACGGGTAATAATGGCGTACTCTGTTTTACGTCATTAGCCACTGAGTTCCAATAAGATTCCGATATGCAAGTGATGTCACTACCGGTGTCAATGAGGCATTTTACCTGTTTTCCTAGTAAGCCTATTATGATTTCGGACTTGTGAATAAGAGGGTTATCTTCCCAATGATCTTCTTCCTCAAACAAAGATGCAGTTACCTCATTGTTGAGTGTTACTAATTTATGTTGCAACGCATGAGTACGATACTTTAAAATTTCCGTAATTTCTAAAATAAAACTTTCAATACACCTATCGTTTTTATTTAAGCTGAATCCAAACCCAGACTTTCCTAGCGGTAAATTTACTTGTAAAGGCTTTCTCAACCCCTGACTACTTTTCTTGCCTAATGTCTGACCTGGCTTCCAGCCCATTTTTAGCATCATATTTAGACAAGGTATTTTTTGTATCCCTAGAACAACTGATGAGGCGGGATAGTAATCATCAGTACATATTAGTTTAAATTGGCACTCTCAGTATTAGCATTAGAATTATTTACACTCGTTTGTTCACTTATGTCAATCACATTAGCGTCCCTAGGTTTTGCAGCACCTTGATATTGAATTCTTGAATACTCGTTTCTTTTGTTTTGATAGTTAGACTTGACACCATTATAACCACGGAAGGTGGAGTAGTCATGTTTATTAACATTATCCAGTTTGCGTAAGAACTCCGTTGCGTCCAATATTGTCTCACAATTGCTTACAGCCCATGCATATTGGACGGCCTGAGGAAAGTGGCCCATAATATCGTTTATAAGCTGCCTTTCCGGAATGGGGTACGTGAGCATTTTTGCCTTCCCAGCCAATGAAATGAAGTATCCGAGCATAGTGGGGCACTCCACTTTGTTCCAAGAACCTTGAACTATTCTTCTCCTTAGTAGACTTTGCTCAGCCTCTCCCCAGTAAGCACTTAGAAAGTCGCGACTGAACTCTTCAAGTCCCGCCCATCTTTCTTTATATAGGCGAGCCCAATCGCGAGCTTCTCCCTCCAAACAGTCGATTATAGTTTCCACTACGCCGCTCGCGGACGGCGTCCTTTTCAAGTATGCCCTGAGGTCCTCCACAAAAGCTATCGGATGGCACCTATTTTTCCCCGGGTACTTAGGGCGGTCTATATTGGCGTTTTGTATAATATAGTTTAGAGTTTCTCCTCCGATTCCACCCTGCATTCTATTGGAATATTCGGAACCTAGAGGGGGCATAATGCTCAACCCCCCTGCAGTACTTCCTTGTGGCGTTTCCGGTTGGTTTCCTTTCATTTGACTTAATTTCATATTCAATATAGCAACCTCCCGTCGGAGCGCTTTATTTTTTAATTGATAAAAATCAAGCCTACTGACTGAGCTTCTATCAGTTTTGCTCCTCTTCTTTATTCCCGTTGAACGTTCAGTCATTCTTGTAGATTTAGGGATATTGTTTCTTGTTGGTGCTCTAGGCATTTTGTTGTATTATATTTTTATTAAATGCCAAAATAACTTTAATTAAATCGTGTAGTTATCCTGAAATCAACCACGAGATCTAAACATTTCGTTTTATTTGGTAAATTATTTACAATAATACCATCGGTTTTAATTTAAATTAATTAACCACATAATCCTATAAGATATAATCTTATAATCATTGCGAAAACTCAGTCTTACAACCTACTTTATTAAAATCTAGGATCAATAATACTCAAACCTTAATTAGTTACGCCCCCACATCTCTAAACTAGTGAACTGGTTAAGCCAAGTTCTATTCAACCCAACAACATAACCCAATTATAATTTTTTCATTGAATGAATGACAATTACGAGAGTTATACTCACATGACAAATTGAATCGTGATTTAAAATTTGGCTTTAATAAAACAAATCCTAAAGTTTTAACTCTAAGTCTAATTGCCTAAACTAGCGTAATTAGGAAGCATCTCGCCCCCATTTTCTAAAACCCGTGGTTACATATTTATAACTCTGTTAAGTAAACATATTAAAGAAATAATTTAGCACAATCGATTACGTTTTCTAACCTCTATCCATTTCACGGACAACAAATTGTAGGCATGTTTAGCCTACATATTAAAATATTAAAGCCGTACACCATAATGTTTGAAATCCTGGTTATCGGCACCACCAAATTGTAACGACCCCCCCCTTTCTTTATGTGAACATTAATATAAGAACATATAATCATATAGTAACGATAGTAACATGTCTATAAATTTTTCGAGCTTATCAAACTGTACTACGAGTCTACAACACTACGAATGTTCAATATGTAAATTTTCCTCACACACACATACTTGCACACTTAATAATATTTACATATACAATATGTATTCGTTTTCGTAATACAGTACTAGATATATTTTATTGGCATTGTGATCGTCAAATAGCGGCAGTGCTCTACATTGTGTTCAATAGTAACCTTTTAATTCTTTATAGAGGTACGTAATACTTTGTGCTAAACTGCTAAATAAATTAAATAGATATATACTCTAACATATATTTTCTAAATATTAAGAAGCTAATAGAATTTTATTTCAGTCAGTTAAAGATATAAGATTAAATTAAATTGGGTTAGGGATAAAGGATTAAATTTACTTGGGTAAGTTTTACTATATTGACTAATGAGTATGTAAGCCAGAAGGCTAAAGGAAATTAAAAACCCATTCTAAACGAAAGGGTTAAGGATATTTATGAGCCCAACCATTCGCCCACAAATCGTGAAAGTCAACCACAGTTTCCTTTCCCCGTTAGTCAGGAAGGAATCTCGTTGCGTCATAAAGACGATAAATGGTAGGAAATAAGGAATCCTCCAATCCCATATAGTTGTATTTCAATATTTACCAGAGAGTGTCTCTAGGTCAATCAACACCATCATCACGATGTTAAGGTTTCAGGAACATGGTTGTTTGTCTCTTTGAATGATCTGTAGCAAGTCATGTACTTAAGATTGCTCGCAAGCGCTTTTTCAGTACTACGGTTAGTGGTACGGGACTACATTGGCCTCGACTGTTAAATACTTCCCTCAGGGTTTGTCCTGCCGCTGAGATCGTCAGTAAAGTAACATCTAATCCAAAGTGCCCCAATTATGTGGGTACCACCTCCCGGATTACGCCATACTCAAGTCGCTGCAGCCGAAGAAGAACACGTATGTTCGAAGCAATGCCTGCTTACAGTCACTCGAAAGGACGATATTTTAATTAAGTAATATATTGTCGTTGGGTGAGGATCACCAGATGGTCGTGTTAGCTGACCACGAGCTTCTCCATGTGGAGTAATCAAATAATCATTATAATTCCAATTCAATATTGAGATTGGAGTGGCTTGGCGAGTAAACTCACCGTAGGAAGGTTTCATAGGTCTGCAAGCGCTATGCTTGGCAGGTATGTTGTTTTAGTAAATGATAAGACTGTCTGATTAGAACAGTCGTGCATTGTAGGTGGTAACTGGAACAAGGCAATACTATATCGCCAGTATAAAGTTAGCATGATTGTAAATATATATGTATGTTGTTATTTTAAATAATAAGACTGTCCATTTAGACTAGTCTTGCTTGTAGATGTTATCCAAGTAGTGAATAAAATGATTGGCTGTAGACCAAACAAATCAGTTTATGAAAATTGAAAGTCGCTTTTGAGGAAACTGCAACCCTTCAGTACTTGCGAGGTTTCTACACATGGTTTAAGAATACTGGTAGTCACCGTAGATACCACGGTACAACTGTTAGGCTGTCCTGGCATCCACTAGAGTACGCGGGGCAACTACTAGAATTACATCGATTAAAACAATAGTAGTGGAAAAGGCATTCACGAATGTATACCTCTTCGTAGCTCACCTAGCACAGTCCGGCTACAATCCCTCTAAAGGACGCTGATTTTATTTACAATGTATGTTAATTATATTAAATACAAGCCTGTCCATTTAGACTAGTCTTGTTTTCCAGGTAGTAAATATTACAATTGGCTGTAGGTCAAATAATTCAGTTTCATAAAAATTGAAAGTCGATTTCGAGAAAACTGCAACCATTCAGTACTTGCGAGGTTTCTACACATATTTTAAGAATACTGGTAGTCACCGTAGATACCACGGTACAACTGTTAGGCTGTCCTGGCATCCACTAGAGTACGCGGGGCAACTACTAGAATTACATCGATTAAAACAATAGTAGTGGAAAAGGCATTCACGAATGTATACCTCTTCGTAGCTCACCTAGCACAGTCCGGCTACAATCCCTCGAAAGGACGTTATCTTTATTATTATTTTAATATGCAAATTGTTGAATCATAACCAGATGACGAATAGTATTCAATATTAGAATCCCATGTTATTGTTGTATAAAATTTTGATAGGTATACAGTGAATAGTCAGTCGATATTGTCAGTTACTGCAAAGGTTATTGATTCTTTATGACAAAGACAAAAGCCATGGTGTGTTATTTCCTTATAATGGCTAGTTGCCTAGTATATGTAGAATTTTATGACAAACTATTAAAATTCAGACTATGCTATCATAATTATATTTTAAAATATTTTATACAAACTACAGTTTAAAATATATGTGAATGAAATTGTACTCAATTTGAGCTACAATCTCTATATAAATAAATACTACTAAGCCACAACATAAAACACCACACACTATCTGATCTTCACACTATTTTGAAGACTTTCCGCTATTTCTTAAAAGGGCTACCTCACTCATTATAAGAATTATGTAATTAGCTAATTTGCCGTTCGTTATTGCCTAAATTGCTCTGACCCTACTAATGCACACTACACCATCGTATAAAATTATTAATCTAAATAAAATTCTTATAACGTTTATGTTCAAAATAAATAAATAAATAAATAACTTCTCTCTATGGACCCTCCCACTAGCCATCTACCTATCAGTAATTTTCTTCTACCTTAGTCTTTCTCTACTCAAGCCAACAGCAACTTTTCCAAATTTATATTCTAGTATCACTTGTTCTCACTTGTACATATTAATTAATATCTGTGTTAAGACTTCTTATAAGATATGTTGCTTGTATGAAACTAAAATAAACATAAATTAATATACTTAAAGTCCCAATCTCATCTCACATACACCTCGCATTCACAATTACGTTAACCTATATTTATATATACTCCCTATTCCTTCATTGTTCCCTTTCTAACATTGATGTTGTTTCTACATACATTGAACTATGATCCGTAATTATTACAAATAGTTATTATAGTATATTCTAATAACAATAACCGATCCAGAATTTATGAATCATATAAATACTTAACCTTTCAATATTAACCATTAATAAACACCAAAATAATTAATTCCTATTCCAAATTATAATCTATGTTCCCAAACAACGCGGTATGATGAAACCAATGCCTAAGTCCTCATAATATTGTCTATTATAACCTAATTCAACGTGTAATACAAATAACCCTCCGCTATATAACTGTTTAATTAATTCAGTCAAATGAATCTAATCACAACACAAAATAACGCATAAGTATACTATAAAATAACAGAAATTAAAAATTAAAATAACTATGTAGATTGACTCTAATAATCTCTACCGTAACTAAACAAAAGATTCTAACCAAAATTAAATAAAGTATTGAAATGTACGAATTAACCCTCGAAACGTAATAAAATCTATTCCTTTGATTATTAACTAATTCTGTGAATTTAACACCTAAATTATCATAAAAAAACATACACAAGCAAAATAATGCGAATAATAAAAATAAAGAAATTCAAATCTAAAATGCCGTTAAAACACACACAAAATAAAATATTGCACATATAAAATAAAGAAAATCAAAACCTAGATTGCCGAAAAAAATCACACACACAAAACAAAATAATGCACATGTAAAATAAAAAAAAAATCTAGACCTGTAAATAAAATCATGCTTACTTACCTTAACACAGCTATATTACCGCTCACTCTTTCAGGCTCTGAAGTATATTGAAGTGCTGCGCTGATTCCTATACACTCGTGAATCTTTTATAAGAAACAGACTAATTAACCCGTATTTGCTTGCAACAATCTCAAAGCTTTCGTGCGAGATTAAATTCAAACCCGAACGCGTCTTACTTGATCAAAGCCAAAACCGTGGACAATAATTATGTTTTACTTAAACAAAAATCACAAATAAATCGCCGATGATAACGTCTTACTCAACCAAGGATCAGACCCGACCAGCCCCGTCTTCGCCCTTGTCAATCTATTTATGCTCTCCCTACCTCCACCCCGCTGCATCTTAAAATAAATATTCCCATAAAATCATCACAAAAGACACAAAAAGATCGTCACATCTGTTTTCCCCAACCGTCGAACCTTCTACCTGAATTAACCAAAATGTTTCTTTGTTAACGCTGACAACCTTCACACGCTGCCATACCAGGCAATGCGAAAACAACACCCCCGAGTTGCGCGCAACACATCTATTGTCCAAACAAAGACGGATCCTTTTAACTTATATTTCTTTATTACTACCATCATCCGGTCACTCTATTGATACAATTATGCATAACAATTTTTTTCTAATTTTTGTTTTTAAATTTTACGTGAGAACGAAACCTATTTGCATTCACACGACGGCTTCAAAGAACACCTCACTATGCTCAGGTAGATATTTTTTTTCCGTGCAATTGTCTCATTGAGTTTAGTGACGCACTAAAATAAAATACACCGAGAATTTTATTACATAATTACTTTACTTTAAAATTTTTAAATTTTACGTGAGAACGAAACTTATGTGCATTCACACGTCGGCTTCAAAAACAACGCACTATGCTCAGGTAGATATTTTTTTTTCCGTGCAATTCTCTCATTGAGTTTAGTGACGTACTAAAATAAAATACACCGAGAATTTTATTACATAATTACTTTAATTTCAATCACGAGGATTGATCCGTTACAAGGAAGACCCGTGTAGGCATCCTTTCCCCGGGTATAAATTACCGAGGCGCGAGAGAGTTGACTGGCGTCTAAACAATCATGATAGTTTGAGCATTCTCTTTAAGGGGTCCATAAAGATATTCTTGGCATTTCTCAAAATTTCTTGAGGTAAAGTGGGTAAGGTTCAATCGACCTTTTCAAACCCTTCATAATAATCAAATATCCGCAAATCATGAGCTCCTACATAACATAATTTGTTATTGTCGGAGGCGTCTACTTGTTTTGGTTAGACGATCATAATGCGGGCCGCCCTCGTTGAAAATGATCAGAGCTAATGGTTGGGAGCAATGACACCGAAAATTGTAGAATTATTATCCAATCGGACGCTTCGTTCGTTATTGCAAATATTTACAGTGGCAGTAAAGGCTGATGAAGCGCAAAATTTATTAGTGTTCACGTGGGGAACGTTATACAATGTGTTTTTATGTCAAATAACTCACAAGGGAATATCCCATTTGCGTTTCTCTATTCCTTCCTAATCCCTTTAGGCATGTTAGAGGCGACGGTAGCCACCTACCAACAAGTGACCCGTCAGTCTGACGTCAGCAGTCAATGTAAAAGGATTTACTCTGTAAAAAGTTATAATGTGCGTCTTAAGTACCAAGTAAATATTTCAAGTATTTACTTAGTGTTAAAAATTAAATTCTTAATTATTATCACTCGTTTATTTCTTAATATAACTGCAAGCAGCGACTTTGCTTTCTAAAATATTCTCTTCGTATTCGTACGATATTCACAATTATCGTAGGTAGAAACGTTTAGCATAGAACTTCCGGGTCATTTGTGTTCATTAGTTAGTGTCCACTAATGGTAACGGCTATGGTCAAGTGGAATGTTCTAGAAAATGGTTTTGTACGGGCGTGTTACTGCGACTACTTTGGCAAGTATATTATTTTTTTGTATTTTTATATCCTGACAAAGTTAAATACCTAAGATAATACCCAAAAATCATATGGTTTTATAACATGTGTGGGTAGGAAGTTCATTATATTAAGATTTTTATCTTTTTCAAGACTTAACGGCGCAGACGAAGTCATGGGCAAAAGCTAGTAGATTTTAAAAGTAGATTTAAAACAAGTATCTCTGTAATCTGAACAGCTTAAACGACTTATCTTACATTCAAGGCAGTTGTGAATTTTGATATTCCACCTCAAAATTTTTAAGCAATTTGATAAAAAAGATACTTTCCTTCTATGACATAAAGTTCATAATTCTGTAAACGATGTGTATCTGTCCATGAACGTGTAACCTTTAAATACCAATAGAAATACGAGTACCAAATTTTTTTTTTTATGTTTTATAAAATATTTTTAATTATGGATAGAAGTTTTATATTTATTTCTCAGGTCTAGATCTAAAACATCAAATCTTAAGATCAATCCAAGGCTGACTGTACCTACTTATTTATTAGAGAAAAATATAAAACTCTTTGGAGGATCCAATTGCACCCGATAAGTGTCTTAGAATCCATTATTTGGAATTGACTGGAATGATGGCCTCAGGTGGAGTAAAATTGTACTAGGATCCATCAATGGAGCCATTGCAATGGAACCAAGTGGATGTAGCGGACTAGTTTTTTGTTAATATTGTCTATTAACAAATATAAATATACACATTCATACACAACATATACAATGTGTTCACTTAAGATCAAACTTCTTCGAGAAAAATAAAAATATTAATTTTTTTATGGTTATTAGTTGATATTATGCAAAAATACCCTCATACAATCCACATGTGAAAATAAACTTACTCACTAGTATTAATATAAATAACTAGCTGGTGCCCGCGACTTCGTCCGCGTTCTCTATAGCCTATAGCCTTCCTCGATAAACGGACTATCCAACACAAAAAGAATTTTTCAATTCGAACCAGTAGTTCCTGAGATTAGCGCATACAACCAAACAAACAAACAAACTCTTCAGCTTTATATATTAGTATACATTTATTCGCTGTTCCAATAACATAACACTCGTGTTCTACCATACATTTTTTGAACTCAACGGATGTCGAGGTTTTCGAACATTTCTATAAACGAGGAATGTTCGTAAGTATATTAAATTTGCAGAAAAAAATTGCATCAATACGAAGCCGGGGACGGAGCGCTAGTTTACTTACTATAATTGCAGTCTCAACGTAGCGAACACGAATTAGTTTAGAAATGTCACCTAAGCGAAACTTGTCGGTTATGAACTGAGCGCTGTGAGCCTTCCCTAGGGGATAGAGAAATTGTTGGACGATTATCAGCATACTCGTATACTGTTATATGAATGAAACCTATGAAGCATGGATATAGCGGACATCGAGTGCGCATCTAACAGTTACTGCTCTCACAATATGCTACGGCCTCACATCTATTACCCGTTTTATTGCTATCAATTTTATTTTATGCCCTCCTCATATATGTATTGATCGCGCTTATAGATCGTTCCGTACACTAAAATCTTTATTCCACGTACCGAAACGACTTTTTAATGGTACGAGCGCGCGCTCTCGCCACAAGTCGTTATTTAAATTTTTGTTAGATTTTAATATTAGGTATACGTCGAACGGAATATGAAATTTTATATACTTATTAAACTTGTTCTTAGGAGATGATTATATATGGATTTTACTATCGTTTGTTGCATATACAATTAAAAAAGTTATTAGTATTTTCCAATGATTTAAGCTTCATATATCTGTTCATTGGTTAACTAATATATCGTAAGAAAACCATTTTCAATTTTTGGTCTAATTGGTTGATTAGTTTAAGGTACTCGCTTTGACTCAGGGATTCTGGGTTCGATTCTCGGAAGGCTAACTTTAGAAATAATAATTTCAGTTGATTCTGGTTTGAATACAAACCTAGCATGTTGTATGATTATCCTACAAGCCTACATATTATGGTGTGTTTAGTCTCAGTTCTTTATTTATTTATTACCAATTTGTAACAGTGCTTTAAACTTATACCTACTTGTAATATTTATCAATTGTAAAACATCTTTTTGATATGTAACCTACAGTAATAAAGAAATATGTAAAATTCGATTACTTTAAAATAAACCTCATTTCCTACGACTTAAGATACACATTTTAACGACCGAGAGTGGAACCCAATGAAACTTAATCTTTTTTAATAATAACCACCTCGCCGTTGAGTTCGTTAACGGGCCATCAATATAACCTTTTGCAACAATGAAAGTAGATTATAATAAGGGTTGTAGATAAACAGGTTTAAAGAAGTGTACCCGGGCGTGTCCTCAACTAACGATTGCAGCCGTATCTGCCAAACAAACTGTAATAACAAGCACACCTTAACACAGCTGTGATAAATCCCCGAGAAATGGTGCAAGTTATTGGATTCATGTCTCTTTATACCCTAGAAATGTGTCATTTTCTTGAGACGAAAATTTAGCAAGATAAAAAACTAAATAAATCAACATTTATATAAAAAAAATGCGTCTTTGGGTTTGAATTGGGTTGAAAAAAAATATGGGGTTTGAGTTCTATTTTTGATAATCTTTACATTATAAAATAAATATCCTGCCGTCTGTCCCTCTGTATGTACGCTTATATCTTTTAAACTAAGGAATGGATTTTAATGCTTTTTTTCACTAATGGAAAGAACGTTGAACGAAAAACGTTGCAGAAGAAAATTGCACCCTTGCGAAGGCGGGAGCGGGTTGTTAGTAGGACTTCGTTATCTGTTAACCGAAGACATTGAACTTAAAAAGACACACCTTGTCTCAGTCTGGTATCCAGTACAAATGTTATTTTTCGTGATGGTTATTTCTGTTTTAGTGCCTATAATTCAAATTCAAATTCATTTATTTACAGGCAACTAGACCCATATTTTCACATTTTTTTTTATACATTTAATTATAATATATATATTATCTATAACTAATAGTAATAAGATATAGTACAACATGAAAGAAAAGAAATGAAAATAAGTAATAATAGAATAAAATAATATTGCATACTGGATATGTACAGAAAATGGAAAAATCACCGTGGTATAAAATCCTGATAGGTTATAGTTTCCGATTAAAACTTGGACCATACGAACTCCTGTTTGAAAGACAATGGCGAACTTATACAAAGTATCCCAGCTTTGTCGCAATAAAAAGCATTGAGTGAAGGGATGGTAGAGATAAGACATTCTTTAGCAAGTAGGTACAGTTATTTTAGGATTTAAGGTCAAAATAAAAAAGGAAATGTTACATTTTATATTCAAAGGTGTTCTATTAGATAGACAGCTAAAGTGATAAAGCCTTCTTTGAGATCTTAGGACTGCTAAAGAGAATAAGCTTTATTTGTTTGTGCTATATATTTTTTTTATATTTAAAGAAATAAAATTTCCTAAGAAAATACCACACGCTGGAGCTAATCGTCGCCATTAATTTTACAAATTAAATTATTGAAGATGTGAATTGGTTTCAGATCCCGGGCAAACATTTCAACACATGTATGGAAGTAGACTTATGACACAGAGAAAACACTATTCGTATGGTCGTCATTATTAGGTTCTTATTTTCGCAAATATATTTTGTATTATGTTATATCTTTTTATTATAAAATTCGGAGGACGGAGCTTACAACCAAACCTTGGCTAACTTTGAAATGTTTCGTTTGCTGTTGAAAAGTTCGAAGTACAGATTCAAGCAAAGGTCCTTAGTCGAACTTACCAGCAAACGAATCTGTTTTTTAAATCAGAGGGATACGTTTATCTAAATCTACTATCAAGCGGACCGTCAGATTGTTTTCGTTTTTAGTCAATTCTCAACCAGATTTGCTCAAATTATTACGAATTACACTCACTTTTTCAGATATATAAATAATTTTTCAGATACTAGCTGGCGCCCGCGACTTCGTCCGCATTGAAAAAGAAAAAAGTAGCCTATCCTGTGTCCTGTACGTCTAAATGATTATCTACCAAGTTTCATAAAAATCAGTTAATTCGTTTAAGAGTTATGGAGGAACTTATTATTATTATTCGCTAGTGGCTATTCCTGTCTGCTAGAGAACCAGTATCACTTCGTCCATTGCTGAAATATTGTGATCGCCACGTAAACTAAAGCTCTCTACCTATACCTACCACGTTGAGAAACTGTAGTACTTTTTTGATAGAGGCATTCTTCACATCTTCACAAGCCATTGTGTGGCTTCCTAGGATGTGACTGCGCTTGTGCATCAACGGGCCACACTCGCACAGGATATGCATTGGTGTTTCTTCTGCCTCATGGCAGAAGCGACACTCTCCCGTACTAGTGAGACCCATTAGTTTAAGGTGCCTATTGAGGCGGCAGTGCCCCGTTAGTGCCCTAGTTAGCATGCACAAATTGCTCCTACTAAGCGACATAGCCTGGTTTGTCACGTTTCGACTGTAGGCTTTTATGAGCGCTTTGGAATGGTTCAACCCTGGCAAGTTAGTCCAGCGTTTGTAAGATTTAGTAAAGCACTGGTTCCATATGGTCCAGTGAGCTAGGCTGTTTGGTAGTCCACACATAGGTTCAGGACCTATTAGCCTACCTTTTGCGCCTGCTCGAGCCAGTTCGTCGGCAAGTTCATTGCCTTCGACCCCCATATGGCCAGGTACCCATCTTAGGACCACTTTATTCTTGCGCCCTAAAATATTTAAGTAGTCTACACAGTTTCGCACCAGCTTTGAGACAATAGAGTCCGAGTCCAGTGCTTGAAGAGCAGCCTGACTATCTGAGTGAATGTAAATTACACGGTTGACGTAGTTTCTTTGCAGGTTGATTTCCGCGCATTCTAGGATGGCGAAGACCTCTGCTTGGAAGATGCTGGCGTATTGTCCCAGGTTTACACTGGTCCTGTAATTCTGGTCCCCGCCATACACTCCACAACCTACGTCAGGTCCTGATTTGGACCCATCGGTATACCAAGAAAGGCCTCCTTCCTCCCAAGAGATCTTGTTATTTGACCAGTTTTCTCTTGAGAGTAACTCCACAGTGTAAGATTTTTCTTCTATGTACTGTGGTAACAATGTGTCAGTAGGCATGCCTAGGATAGGATCCCTTAGTACTGAGTCTTCTAGAGCTCTCAGTACCTCGGACAGCCAATTGTGTTTACCCCGATTCATCATTCTGTGCATACTGGTTTTCGCCTCCTTCTCTAAAAATAGATGCAGAGGCGGTAGGCCCAGGATTGCCTCCAGAGATGCTCCGGGGGAACTCGACATGGCTCCTGTTATCATCAGACATGCCAAACGCTGTAAGCCATTAAGCTTGTCAATAATCGTCTTCTGGTTGGCTTTTCTGTACCATACTATAGAGGCGTATGCAATCATCGGCCTCACAATAGCAGTGTACAGCCAATGGGTGAGCTTGGGACACGGACCCCAGCTCTTCCCTACCATTCGACGACTGATACATAAGGCTTCCTTAGCCTTATTTATCACATTTCCAATGTGTGCATTCCACGTTAGTCTCTGGTCGAATGCGACTCCCAGATATTTGACCTTTGAGGAAAATTCAACTCGTTTGCCATTTACTAGAGGAGGCTTTAATTTGTCTAGCAACCTCTTTCTGGTAAACGGTACTATAGCGGTTTTGTCACCGTTAACTGACAGTTCATTTGCTGTGCACCACTCGCAAATGACGTTTAGAGCTTTCTGTAGTATGGCCGAAATAGTGCTTTGGCAGAAGCCTCTTATGATCACCACTAGGTCATCAGCATAACCTAGGGTATCGATCTTGTGCTCTGCCAGCCTGTACAGAAGCTGATCAACTGCAAGAGTCCAAAGCAGTGGCGATAGAACTCCGCCCTGCGGGCATATGGAGGAACTTACTTACATTTACAGATTTATTATTAGTATTGATTGATGATTGAAATTAGTATATTTTGTAATATAACATCCAAAAATACAACAAAGAAAATAGTTAAAACTTGAGAGCGTCTTCTTCCATCGGTGGGTAATAAGGTATGAAAATGTTTGCCGACATGAAAATAATGATTTATTTCTGTTTCAAAGCTACCCGCTGCATCTTTGATTCGAAGCGTTCGTGAAGAGCAAAGTTGATATGAAACTTGAAGAGCGGAAAGCAAAAAGCAATAAAGCCAATATTGCTTGCACGTTAACTTTAGCAACTACCGATTATATATTTTTTTAATATTTACATTTTTAAAACATAGAACAAAGTTAGTTCATCGGAATGAGAATACTTTTGCTTAATTAAAAAAGAAGTTTATGTAAGTATTTTATACGTATTTTTATCATGATTGTAATAATTCCTACTTTTTAAATGGAACATAATTTTTAAAAGTTTTATATAATTTGGTGTCTAAAATAGTGTCTTTTTAGAAGTATTAACTATGCACAATTGCACAGATTTTAAATTGAAACATATATGATCAATATTCAGCAGGAGACTTCTATGGTTTATGATGATGAATCCGATAAAAAAAAAGACTTATACAGAGCCAAAATGTCTACTCAAATGATAACCTTATAATTAATTAAAATGAAATAAAGATAAAAAATATTCTTCAATATCTCCTTGCATAAACATTCAGTTTTTGCAATGAAATATTAAACACGGCCTGTATACAACGTTTTGCATTTAAATAATATTGCAGTATGAACTTTTACCAAGATTTTCTTCATGGGTGCTGGCGCCAGAAAATTATCAACCGAGCAAGAAATTAAAGTAGCCGTGAACGGCATAAAATTAACTAAGTCTCTTGGTGAGATGTCTGTGTTAAAGTCATGGAAAATTTTACACTATCATTCTCTCTTGCAACATTCCATGCAGTAAAAGGCTTGCGCACATAATTAATTAAAAGTTTCACATCCGTTTGTTTTTCGTGTCCCTTTTCTTTTTCTCTTTCTTCCTTAATCTGAGCCAACTCTTAATTTTCTGTGGTATGCTACGTATACTGTGTTCATTATGAATAAAACTTATTCTTTTTAAATGTCCTTAAAATGTTTTTGGCTTACAATTTAATTATTTATTTATTTATAATGTAACATTACTCGCATTACATGAAATACGACTAATGTCAAACTCTTGTTAGGGTTTTGTAAATAATGAGTTATACTACTAATTTTATAAATGTGAAAGTTTATGAGGATGTATGGATGTTTGTTGAAATATGTCAGATATTTTCAACGCAGACAAAGTCGCGGGCACAAGCTAGTTATATTTTTTTACACAAAAAAATACAATCTGTGGTACACAGTTTAGGTGCACTATAAACTCAATTGAGCTTCTGCCGTACACCTGAGTTGTCTAAATTAACAGAAATACATTGAGAACAAACAAATACAAACAAAGGAAAGAAATACATACACATTCAGAAGAAGTAGATTTAGATATAAACAAAGATTTTATTTCATTTATCAGTAATTTT
The DNA here is from genome assembly GCA_945859745.1 of Synanthedon formicaeformis. Classification (NCBI taxonomy): domain Eukaryota; kingdom Metazoa; phylum Arthropoda; class Insecta; order Lepidoptera; family Sesiidae; genus Synanthedon; species Synanthedon formicaeformis. Next base: position 3,684,358 of record OX243964.1, read on the forward strand.
TAGGGATACATAACAATTATTACATAACTAGCTGGCGCCCGCGACTTCAGTTAAGAAATCAGTTAATTCGTTTAAGAGTTATGGAGGAACATACATACATACATACATACATACATACATACATACATACATACATACATACATACATACATACATACATACATACATACATACATACATACATACATACATACATACATACATACATACATACATACATACATACATACATACATACATACATACATACATACATACATACATACATACATACATACATACATACATACATACATACATACATACATACATACATACATACATACATACATACGGAAAAAAATCTAAAAATGGTTAATTTAGTTTGAGTATCATGTATAGAGCCTATAAACACGATATCTCTAAAAACAAAGTAAATTACTCCATGACCGACCCTAACAGATTTATTATTAGTATTGATGTTACCGCCCTTTAAATGATTGAAGATAAATGTAATAAGTAGGTATAGATCTCAACTGAGTTGCGCATGAGAACATTGCAAACTAACAGCATTTGGCCTATGTATTGTATCAGTGAGAGATTTAGAGATACCAGACCTATTTTCTTTAAGTACTTTATTTGACGTCAGCCTGCCTGCTATAATATTTTACCATAAAAAATTACTAGCGCTAGTTTATCCACAAACCACAAAAATAACAAAAGAAAATTAAACTGTGATTACAGTGTTCGTAGGTGAATTTATTTAGGTTCGCCCACCAAAGGGCAGGATCAAATCGATAACATTACTCACTGTCAGATAAAACCAACGCCCAGTTAAGCATACTCTAAATCAGAGAGGTTCACTTGTTATGAAGATTGGAATTGGTGTAATAACAGTAAAAATACACATAAACATCTCGGAAAACACAAACTTAATGTTCAAACGTATATAAAACCGGTGTTAAAGTAGAATCGCTCATTCGGCAACAACCTTTTTTCAAAGTTTGTTGAGTTGTTCCTTGTTACTCGCAATTGATTAGAAAGTCTTATCGCAACGTGTACAGTTGCTGCTGAAGTTAAACGTTATTTCAAAATATCTCAGCAAATTATTGTTCGCTTTTAGCAGCCTGAGGCATTTTAATAATGATTTCACATAACCTACTTGTTAATGTTGAGGTAGGGTTATAATATATTTTAATTATACAAGATTACATTCTTGTATCATTAAATTGATTACAAATATTCTCTTTGTTTTTGTATTAGGATAGTTTATTTACAATTGCATCCGATAGGTGGCACTGCGATCGAATTACAGTCGTAATTCGACTGAAAAATCTTGGGACATTTTTTAATTGTTTGAGATCTGCAGCCAGGAAAGCAACATAAATTGTTTTTTTAGGATTTATTTATAGGTATATTGAAACATCTAAAATAGAGCATCTATCTCACATTTTCCCTTTATTGAAACATAACATAATGCACTGTTATTACGCTTTAGTCTTTTGCAGCGAGATTATAATCGTGGAGCGAGCTTCCCAGATTGGAACACAGCGTACTAAGACACTATTAAAATAAAGAAAGTAAGAAGTATTTTTAGCAGTTTTATAAATATATTAACTACTAGCTGGCGCCCGCGACTTCGTCCGCGTTGAAAAGGAAAAAAGTAGCCTATCATGTACGTCTAAATGTTTATCTACCAAGTTTCATGAAAATCAGTTAATTCATTTAAGAGTTATGGAGAAACATACATACATACATACATACATACATACATACATACATACATACATACATACATACATACATACATACATACATACATACATACATACATACATACATACATACATACATACATACATACATACATACATACATACATACATACATACATACATACATACATACATACATACATACATACATACATACATACAGAAAAAAAATTTAAAAATCGTCAATTTAGTTTCAGTATCATGTTTAGAGCCTATAAACACGATATCTCTGAAAGCAAAGTAAATTACTCCATGACCGACCCTAACAGATTTATTATTAGTATTGATTTAGAAAATATCTAAACAAATCATTAAAAGTGTATTTGCGTCAATAAAAACAGAAACAAGGTTTATTTCGACGTTAGTTTATAATTAATCACTTTATCGCCACGCGTTCTCCGTTTGTAAATAAACTTGGTAAAAACATATTTCGGGAGTCGTTGCGACTTGTTTATATCTTATTTCGGTTTCTATATTAATAGGTCACACTTGACAGGATTGAAAAAAGTATTCAAAAGTACTTTCATTGTACTTTTGAAATGGTTCTTAACACACTGATTTATTGGTCTAATATTAGGACAGGCAACGCCAGTTTTTTTAATGTTAAGTTAGACATATAGGCTGACAGTCCACTTGATAGAATGCAGCTACTATAGCCTATAACACAAGCACCACCACAGGCGCTGCAAGAGCGCTGCCGAGCATAGTAATTTTAAGGATAGAGATTAGAAAAGGATATAGAAAAGGGCTCTGGCATTCCTCACTCATTCAAATACAATATCTTTTATGTTAAAAGAGTATCTAAAAAATTAAAAAAAAAGTAAAATAAATGTGTTGAAATAAAGAAGAAATGACTCACGGTTCGGCAGAGACGTGTCAATTTTCCGCTCTCTCCGGGTACTTATGTAAGTTTGGTTTGAACCAGCTCGCAACGAGCTGCTCGTGTGGTTGTTGAACATGTTCCAAGTCCCTTCGCTAATTATCGTCCGAAATAGCTTTACTCAATCGAATGCACGGAAAAACCGAAAGGGGATTATCGAGATTCGATTCCGCATAGTTCCGATGTTGCGAAGCTCTCGTGTGAAACGAATTTATGTCGGAACTAAAATTCGTGGCGCGAGCTCGGCCCAGATGCGTTATTTTTGTTTCCCGCCACTCCCGCTGTGTTTATACAATTTTAATAACAATATTTTCTTTCGTGACTACCTCATCGCGGTCGAACCTACTCACACAATCGTTACAATAATATACAGCAATGTTTCGGTAAAAGACTAAGTTTTTTTTAATATTTTAATAATATAAATGTATTAAGAGGTTAACGCTTCAGAATCTGCTTCAGTTGGTGATGATGGGCAAATTTGGACGAAGAAAGAATTCTGGCTGAGGAATATCAGTGAGTGGACAGGAATAGCTAAAGCAGTAGAGTTGTTTCGAAGAACAAAAGACAGAGAGGACTGTTCCAGGCTGACCTTCACCAGTTGGGGGAGGCACCGCAAGAAGAAAAATATTAAAAGAAAAAAGACTATAATAATAATGTTAGTTTCAGTGCGATATGTAATTTTTTTAATATTAAGTTCGACAGACAAGTTGACGGTCCACTTGAGTAGCCACGCAACGGATTTTGATACGGTTTTCATTAATTGAAATATCGATAAACAAGGAGAGTATGTGTATATAATTTGATGAAAAAAATTACATCGAAACGAAGCCGGGGGCGGGTCGCTAGTTATAAATAATATGTACAATTGTACAGTTGTGCTTGCTTTTTTTTCCTATGTAATTGAATATTTACGCTTTTAAAAAACAAACTTTCGTATATGAAATCTAAAATATAATGTTTCCATGAAGGTATATTTGTTTATATTTCACTCGGAACATGCAAACGTAAGTTGAGTATCATGTTTTTATTGTTACATAAAGAGAACTGGCCGTACTCGTTCCGGATAATGACGTTCACCGTATGTGTTCATTATTTTAAAGGTGAAATGATAATTTCAATTCGTGTAATATACAATTTTATTTCATTTTCAAGCTTCATTTTATCGTGTACTATAAAAAGCAAAAGTACCTAAAGGTAATTAAAGTAAATGTAATTATTTATACTTCTCAAACTAGAAAACAGTTTATATGCTTTATATATCGCTGCACGATCGCTGCTTAAAGACTAAAGGGCCATAAAACAAAAAAATATCCAAAAATGTTTTCATTGCAAAAATACAATCACAATCCTTCATATTGTATGTTGCAAAAAGACTTATGGTTGTTTTATTCCATATTTAGTATATTTTGATCATTTTTTATATATTCAAAAGTAACTTATATGCTTATACCTCTTCTAGTATTTAGTTTATTATAAAAGTACTTAAAACATTTAATGCTACTTAAAAATACGCTTCTAACGATGTATAATATGCACATATTTGATATATATCTAATAAGAAAAAAATAGACAAAAAAATTTTTTTTTTCGATTAGCTCTCCTGTAAAAAGTATAAATTTGATTTGTGGCATTTTAGTTTTTAAGCAGCGATATGTCTTCAGAAAGCTCACGCCATTAAGACAAGGACTAACCTCAGACCGAACATAATTTTTAATAAAATGAGCGCAACTTATTAAAGTACAATACTGTACAAAAAATATTGTAGGTTATCGGAGACAACCGGACATGTTTAAAATTGGAAGGTTTTTCTTAAACACACGTCGATACATAATCAACTACAAAAAAACGTCCTCAACAAATGAGCACCATCTTGTACACTTGAACTAAATGTACAGATATTTTCTTGTTAATTAATATTTATCTACATGATGTCACTTAATTATTTTTATGAAATTAATTCACAATGTAAACATAATCAGAGATGACATTTTATTTCTCGTTTGTGTTTAACAATAATTTAGAGTGGTTCCGAGTTTTTGCAATATTTGTATAATGTCTTCCGTAGAGAACGGAAACTACAAGGCAATTTAAAAATTTTATTTTTACGTATTTATAAAACGGAAACATTTTGTTAGAACTTAATAGGTTTAGAACAAACGACGAGAACTGTTTTCTTCTAGTCTGAAATAAGCCATAAAGGTAAGGTATAGCTAAAAGGTAAGGTGCTACTACCTTTTAGGTATAACAAGATGTGAACATGCGGGAGAGTTTGATGTATTTATAATAAGTTCTTAAAAATTATTCGAGAAATTTTACTTATTAATAAATTTTAATAGAGCACTTGAAATTCCGCTTTATACTAGTACTCGTAGAATGTACCTACCATTCGGCTCAAATATAATTAATCGGAACTGCTGGAAGTAGGTACTATTAAGCAAAGGTAAACTCAGTACTATCATATGTAGGTATACCAGTAATGCAGACCAACTAATGAACACTGTAGCTGATCTTGCCGAACTTGGAACTACATTTCAATCGAAAACTCTTGCATAGTTCCAATCCAAATCAATTATTTTGTTCGGTTACGCTTTGTGCAATATGTACTCTCACATTCGTATAATGGGATTTGTATCATATATACTGTACATCAACGAATCAATTTTTTCTTAAATGCTTCGTAAAGTAATAGAACATTCGAATGAATGCACGAATAGCAGATTCGAATGAAATAAAAAATTATGGTACAACAAACAATGTGATTCCTTAGAATAAAATATCTACAACTGCAATAAAATTTAAGTTAACTAGTAAGTTTAATCTTTCAACAATGTAGAAATAATCTCGTTGAATTACTAGGCAATAACTTCGCACTCCTAGCTTTACGAGCATTTGTTCATTAAAGCTAGGATCAAATTTAACAACGAATTATTTCTAAACAAAAACAAAATAAAAACATTGTGTATGAAACCGTACAAGATGGTTTTGAACTTTATAAAACATTAAGCAAATAGCAATGAACTTGAACAATTTAATTTGAAAACAATTAACTTCGTAAACATGGCCACGGGGCAGCCGAAGGCAAAAAGCCAATGTTTGACTCAAGCACAGCCTAACGAATGCGCTGAAATATTATACTCGTATTTATGTTGTGGCAACGTTATATTGTGTATTTTAAATGAAAAGTATTGGCTAAACCTTTTAATTTTTATGGAATTTGTAACGAAAGATCAAGTTATTCAGATTTTGTAAAAGGTTCGATATAGACGAACCTTCATTTTGCGTTTTTCACACGAATAGATTTAATTTTTAAATTCACACGAATTTAAAAATGTTACTAAAATATGGGAACAATTTTAAAAGATCATAATATGTAGCTCGAAGCAGTGCATAAAATATTTTATCCTTAATGATGAAAATGTATATCAAAAAAGTTCACTCGATTCCGAGACTTTATGAAAGCTAATTCCACATTTAGCTTTTTGAAAGGTGAATTGAGCTTTTTGAGGTTAGAAGTAAAATTAAATTGAAAAATAGATTTATGTCTTGACTATCAATCATTAAATTTTTAAAATCTTAGTTTATATTTTTAAAATCTCTTACGTTTATAATTTACTAGTTACTACTTTGTTACTCGCTGATAATGTAGCTTTCTGTAGGTGAAACAATTTTTAAAATCAATTCAGTAGTTTTCGCGTTTATTCATTACAAATATACAAATATTCTCTCTATAATATTAGTATAGACTAAGTAGTTCCTACTCCCGGCTTTGCATGGAGCAGGAACGATGGGAATCGCTTGATGCAGCCACCCCCGCCTTAGTTGCAGGTACCGAACATACTGGATTGCTATACTTAATTGCTAAGCGAGGTAATGTACAGTCGGGCGCAAAAGTCGATAAACGTAGGTACACACTTGGCGTTTTGAAGCGCGCGCTTTGCTAACGCGCACTTTGAGAACTATGAAATTCTAACGCAACGCCAAGCGCTCAATGTGTACTCGCTCTAAGAACTTCATAGTTCTCAAAGCCCGCGTTAGCAAAGCGCGCGCTTCAAAACGCCTAGTGTGTACCAGCTCGCATTCAAAAGTGCAAAAAAACTGAACACGTTTGTACGTGAAGTTTATTTTGTTCTCTATTCGAGACAACCACTTATTGTGAGTTGAGTGTTCAGTTGTTTTGAACTTTTGAATGTGTTAATCTTTTTATGCGGCCGACTGTACTGTCTTGTCATCACCGGCTTTGTCGTCCTTTATAAAGAAATTACAAATGATGCTCCATTGAAATCTTCTTTATACTCTCGCCCTGTATAACAAATTAGGTCAATTTCATGACAGCGAATTAGATAAGACATAAGTAATTATAAAAACGAAAATATTAAATATTCAAAAAACAACTGAACATAACTCTCCTAAACCATGTCCTGTCCAAAGATAACCGCTTCTATGGTTATTTATAGTGAATGAACAATGTGAAGCTAGGGGTGCGAAAGGGGTCACCATGCACAGTCCGACGATCATAATTTTTCATCTCATTAGCTGTTAGAGGTGTAGAGCCTTCATGTCCTGGATAAGCTTCGAGCCTCATTAGCTGATGGCCATTATGCCTATTCATGTGTCCTCGTACACGTACAATGCGTAAATGCATTAGCGTATGGTACATGACTTAAAAAACACTACTAAATATTATTCAAATGTAAATAAAATTAAGAAAATTAAATAGAATAAAATGTTTCAAATAAGTAAAAAAGTGCATTTCCCTATTCCCTTCTAAACCCTTATTCTTAATCCTACTATAGTCGGCAGCGCACTTGCAGCACATGTGGCGTTGCTTGTGTTATAGGCGACGGTTGCCACCTACCATCAAATGGACCGTCTACCTCTTAAAAGTTACCGAGAGTCTACATTCTCTAACGTGACAAAAATCACACCGTTCTTTAGTTTGAATGCTAAAGTCCAGTAGTGCATCCCTTTTGACTATCACAAAAGATAGATTGGATGCTGGTTTAGTGTCACAATATTTTAGGTATATAGTAACGCAGGTAGAGTGTTCAAACTTATATTTTTTATGAGACAGGGCACGGACAGACTGACGGTATTCTATATGATTACTACACGCCTATGAACATAAAGATACCAGGGTATACAAACGTCAAACGCACACACGCTTTCAGGTTATCTCCGTCGCAAGATTTTATGTCTGTCCATAATAAAATTATCATGACTGCGGAATAACTTGACACCAGTTACTATAATATTTTTTTTAAATATTACACTATACACAATCTATTATCTATATGAATCTAATAACAATTTTAGTAACACCATTAAAAAGTACAATTTAATATAACCGCTTACTCACAGATATTATTAATATTCTCCTCAAATATATTCCTGAAAATACAATATTTTTAACAGCGGCAATAATAGTAATATGTATTAAATAATATTTAATACTACGAATATATTATAATTAAGACGTAACCTTGACTACTAAAGCGCTTAGTAGGCAAACATTGAGGAAGTAACATTACGCCCAATATACCTCTAACAATTCTGGTAAATAGCCAAAGAAACTCTATTGAAGGTAATAGGATTACCGTAATGGACGTCAATGTCAATAGAGATATAGGAAACAGATAATAAAGTGATTGGTTCTATGAAAGAGATACAAATATACTTAAGATAGGTACAAATATTGTATAAGCACGGATATAGAAATCAATTTGTAACCTTAGATTAATATCATATTATAGGCATTAATAGTGTTCTGAATGTTACTATCACATAAAATAAGTTAAGCAAACAAATGATCGAATAATTGAATTTGTGTGTATCGGAATATAACAGTTTTGACGTCTACGTTATTAAGTCGTTAAACACTACATATTGAATTAGGGTAAATATTTTTAACAGTTACAGCCTAGTTGTATTTAAACTGGATTTGGTTTATATTAGGGAACAGATATCGACATAAAAGTGAGCAATTCCTATTTTAAGAGACAAATAGAGATTCATACCTAATCTCTGTTTGTCTCTCAAAATTGGGATTCCTTAAAATCGAAGTATAATGATCAAAGATTTAAATCGAAAGATGCGGCGTAATCTCCTCGCGCCATACTAAAAACACACCGAAAATTCTTAACAATGGGTTGGGCGCAGGCGCTCAACCCAACTACAGTTGCACGCCAGCTACAGTAAGTGACGGTCGCTTGTTGAGAGCGTCGCTATCGTCACAGTCACGTTTGAAGTAAGGAATGTGTTGTCTGTGTTTAAAAGTGTGTTTAGACAAAGGTATATGTATTTTATGCTTTCGTCTTTAGTATAATGTATGTTGTATTTTGTAACACACTTTCGCTAGTAATGCCGCATCTCTCGATTTAAATCTTTGATAATGACAGAAAAGTTACAGAAATGGCAGAAGCTTAGAAGATCTTTTAAGTTTCAGTTTCTAAGTCTCACATGTGTAATTATTTCAATTTTTATCTACCACAGCTATAAATAAAAATGTCAAGTATTTCATAATAGATATGATAAATGAGCCTTATTAAGCTACCTTTAAAAGCAGTAGATTTATACATTTAGGAGTGACGATAGAGACATCGCCACTTGATAGATAGCTGCAATAAAGTTTCAATTTTCAATGTGAATAGAATTGCAAAAAAAAGAGAAAAATCAATAGCGTGTCGCCCGTATGAAGCAATTGGAAAATTACGCAGCGCTATATCATCCAGGCTGAATGTAGATTTTGATTGGTTGCCATATAATAAATATTTGTTAGCCATACCGCCGCAGAAAGGGCAAATTGCATATCCGCATATTGCGTCGGTTGTTTACTGATGTCACTGGTTAACTTATGCTCATAAAGTTTATATTGAATAGTATCAGAGGGTCTATTATGAGCTCTTGAATCCAAGCTAGTCAATTTATATTAACACCTAGTGACCCGCTCCCGACTTCACCCGGGGTGCAATTCCCATTCCCATTCTCGAGTTTTTGAAACGTATACAAACCAAGTTAACATTTTTATGTATTTAGATTTAACTGTCTTTTCTTATGTTAAGGTGTCGACAGACAAGCTGACAGTCCACTTGATAGTAGGTGGCTACCGTCGCCTAGGTATAACACAATCAACGTCACAGGTGCTGCAAGTGAGCTACTGACTATAATATGATTAAGGATGAGGGATAGGATTTTTTTATGTAATGGTCGACAAACGGGCCGACGATCCACTCGATGGTAGGTTATCAATACTAATAACAAATCTGTAAGGGTTGGTCTTGGAGTAAGTTACTTTGTTTTCAGAAATATCGTCTTTATAGGCTCTATACATGATACTGAAACTAAATTGACCATTTTTACAATTTTTTTCTGTATCTATGTATGTATGTTCCTCCATAACTCTTAAACGAATTAACTGATTTTCATGAAACTTGGTAGATAAACATTTAGACGTATGGGACACTGGACAGGCTACTTTTTTCTTTTTCAACACGGACGAAGTCGCGGGCGCCAGCTAGTAATAAAATATAACACTTGATGGGATATCATTATAATAAAATAAATTAGTGAAAATTCTTCAATATGAAGCTGTTCGAATATTAGACGCTGTGTTTATTGCCTAAAAGAGGCAACACACATTTTACAGCCCTTTTCCACTGTACCTACACATGACAATTTTTGATTGCATTGTACCGAACACTATTGTATGCAATCATCGAAACGTGCCGGTCACTGCATACTCGCAGATGACGTCATTTGGTAAATTTTTAGTACTCACAATTTTTGCGTGATATTTGCTGAATATGACGATTCAAAATCCTGACAAAAATTATACATTATCATTTTAATGTGTTTTCAGATAATGGTAATCTTTTTAGAACATTTCAGTAGAATTAACATATAAGACCGTTATTAATTTCCTAACAAAATAAGTTCACTTAAGAGAGCTATAGCGGATTACAATGGGAAAACATTCAGTTGAAATTATTTCATTTATAATACTCGTTTCATACGCACTTAACTGCACGAGTCGTCTTTTAGAAGCCCGTCAATTCGTGAGGCGTAGCAATCGTAAACAAAAATTCTCTGTATATAAAAGGCAGTGAGTGAAAAGAGTAATTTTCTCCTCCATAAAAACAGTTACGCAGTTATTTATGGTGATACCGCAATCTATACAAGGGATTTCGCCCGGGGCACAGCATTAACGATTACTCGGCTTTTTCCTGAAAAGAAAATATTACTTTGACAAATAAATTTTGTGCATTTCCTTGTATACATCATTAAATTATCAGACTCTAATTGTCAACGATTGAAATGAACGCTTTAATGATTATAACGATTAGCAGTCTGACCGTCCATTTGATGGTAGGTGGTTACCGTCGCTTAGCAACATAAGCCACATCACATCGGGCGTTATGCCTCTTGCTTACATACATAGTATAATTTGAAGTTGCTATCTATTTATATAACCGCTCCTCCTAATAATTAATATCTGGAAATATATAGTTGTTTCGGTTACATTACGTTACATTACATAACAGTGTCGCGAGTTCAATGTTTTTTTCCATCTCAAAAAATACCTAACGCGCCTAAAGAAGACAATACTTAGAGAGTTAGAGTTAGAGTTCAAAAAAACAGTATTTTGAAACCAAGACGTCTAAAAATATATTTACACGGCTTACGTAGGCTAAACCTTAACCTAACCTTAACATGCTGTACCAGATAATGGTAGTTCTTCTAAAATCCTAAAGAAAACTCCACGATGGCGTACCCTGACTCTATCTGTTACGGTTGACTCACAGTGAACATTTCTCAAAGACAACTAAAAACTAAACATTATCTATGTTTTAAAACAGTTATAACAGTAATCAGAGATCTATGTAATGAATATTGTAAATAATAGTAATAAACTAATAAACTATTGATATACTCGTATTAATCGAGAGTTGTTTTGTACAATTAAAATAACATTATCGACAAATAAATTTACTGTGGGAGCATAACGTACCTGAGACACCTATGAACAGTACGAGACAATACGAGTAAAAGCCAACTAGAATGATCGGTCTCAAGCATCGATGGTCTCAAGACATTGGCATTGTCTTGAATGTTTGTTCAGAGTTTACGCTTTGTTGATACGAGTAAGTTGTTACATTTTCTTATGCTTTATCTCACCTAAAGTTCCATAAACGCTCAATAATAAAACAATTAACACGATGTTAAATTATTTTGAAATTATTTAGTTAACTTTAGCTTAAAAAATTAGGATATGGTTGCTACTATTAATCTCTATGTTATTAAAAGAGAGAAAGCGGATTCTGCAGGTTCTGCGGATAATGTTGATTGTGGAGGGTGATTTCCGAAACCACTATATTCTAAGTAGATGATATTTGCTATAAATTTTATTATTATACCAGGGGCCTCTTTCACGAACTACAAGTAAAATGTTGATTACTTACTTTTAGAAATTTTCTGTTATATTGAATTATGCACTCGGTTTACTGCATCATTCGATAGCCGAATTTTTATTATTATTTTCTGTTTAATGTTTGGGACGTTTACCGTACAAACAAAGGTATATCAGCTAAATTATTCCCGGTTACCGGTGACTTTAAATGACAGTTTGGCAATTGCAATGGATTCTAATTACTTATAACATTATAATCAATGAGATAAATCCTCTGAAAATTCCACATTTGCTACTTTACAGTATACGTATATGTGTATACAATTTCCCGAGCGTGGTAATATCCTGTTGTACTAGTCTGAACGCCTTACATGAGGAAGACACATAACTACTAGAGAATTAGATATAATTCGTTTGTTTTTTTTTTACATATAGAACTGTTTGTATGTTCTCTTGTTAATATATATGCTTTTTATCTTCAATTATTTAACAACTTAAGTTAATTTGTTACTTTTTTTTTTGTTTTCACCTAGAGAAACTTACATATTGAAAAAAATAATATTAATATTGAATGGACACATAAAAATACACGCAATTTATCCAGCTATCGTTAGCTTAATTTAACTGTAAGCAATCGCACAAGTCTCAGTAATAATATAAAACCTAGATACATATAGTTTTTATATTATTACCGAGACCTTTACTCAATACATAAATGCTTATAAGATTTATTTTAAAGCAAACGTTATTTTAATATGTATGTTACGTGTTAAACTTCACTCGATCGTAAAGTCAAATCATGTCGTAGTTACACCTTTTGAATCTGAAACCTGAATGTTTTTTTCTAAAAACAATGAGTGGGTTTTGACTTATTAAAAAAACACAACTATCAAATATATCTTGAACGCAATAAAAAAATTAATATGCACTTTAAAATATAAATAAAGGTAAATACAGTGTAAAATATCCCTAAATATAATTCATGTACATAATAAAATTTCATTCGAAAGCAACTTTTACAACAATACTAAAAATACCTACTGTGATATTTTTACACCAAAATACCAAAGAAACTATAAAACCAAAAATTTCATATCTTAACAAAATTCGGTTGATACTCGTACAATAAGAAAAGTGTCTTAGAATACTCTACAGCAAAAAAGGTACAGTCGGCCGCATAAGTCGATTAACACATTCAAAAGTGCAAAACAACTGAACACTCAACTTACTTATTTACTCACTTCTGACGCTTTTTACGATCGTTTGTACATGAAGTTTATTTTGTTCTCTAGTCGTGACAACAACTTATGGCGCGTTGAGTGTTCAGTTTTTTTGCACTTTTGAATGAGTTAATCGACTTTTGCGGCCGACTGTATCGCAAAGCCACAGGCAAAGCTGTTGAAAAGCGTCGACTGTGAGAGTAGTAGAGTGCGCGTGCGACTCCCTCGGGGGGTTGACTGTCTCGTCTCGCTCGGTGACCGCGAAAGCCGGCGCGTGATTTGCATACAGATTGCTTACACATCCGTACATTTCTACAGAATTTAGCATTTCACCCGCTTCTTGGGCGCAATTACGTATTTTTGCCTCTTTGAGGATTTTAAACAACAAATGTGAGGGTTTACCTTCATTGCCGGATTCATGTTTATTTACAAACGCGAACGAAACTCGTACACAAGAGTATACGAGTTGGATTTTGTTTTGTTTCGTTCGTATGTTGTACAGAAAATATTTTACATTTATGAATATGCCTTTTGAATGTATTTAGTATTCGTTTGTCTAACAGAAATCTAAACTTTTATGTCTTTTCGTTTATCGACGTCAATAATTTTCTAGTAAGACAGTTAATAAGCGGCCTGGATCCAGCCAGCTATATTGCCTTACAAGTTTTGTTAGAGCTAATTCCCTTAAACTGTAAATTGTATTTAACAAGTTAAGTTAAGTTTAAAGTAAGTTAAACTTTACTTTAAACTTAACTATTAACTTTAAGTTAAACGTGTATGTCCAAGAATTTTCATGTTAAATTAAAATTTTATTTTTATTTAATACTAGATAAGTAGCTAGTGTTCGCGACTTTGTTCGCGTCAAGAATAAATAAATAAATAGATTAGTAACAAAAATGTTGCTCATTTATAAATATGAAATCTAAGGCGTTACTCATTTATTTCTAGATTTTCTTATTCATCTCTCGGAAATAATACTTTATTTTTGCATGGAAAGTAACCCATTTTTTTTTTTGACGCCCTGACAGCGTAACAAACAAACAAACTCATCTTCGCATTTATATTATTGATAGATATTTATAATTGAAGGGTTCACTGTATAAAACAGTTAACCCTTCAGAATACCATTGACAAATTACAGCACTTGTGCTGTTGTGATCAGTTCTCTGAGTGAGTATGTAATTCCAGAGCACATATAACCCCCACCTGATTCATTATTGCACGAGTATACCCTATATGGGTCGGTCTAAGTCTGAGTTGCTTGTGTTAAGGCAAATTGCCTAAGGCATCTGTATTCATACACCATCAAGTGAGCTCTCAGCCTGCCTACCATCATAAAACATAAAAAGGGGAAACCAAATTGCACTAAATGTTACAAAATGAAGAGTGAAATACAAATTACATTTTTTTATTACCGACATTCTCAAACAGATATTATAGTAGTGTTGCAATTTATAGTCGACAATTTATTTTATTAACCTTAATATCGAAAGCATTATACGAATGGCTTAAAGACAAGCACACACTTAACTTGTTTCTAACTAACTTTGTTTCATTAATACGTTTGCTATCATCACACTGTATATGTATCTAATATATTATATATCATCATTCTTCGTCTAACCCGCAGGAAGTCCACTGCTGGACATAGGCCTCACCCTTAATTTATCAATAGGACTAGTCAGAAGCAGCCTGGATCCACCGTCGACTGCAGAAAAAAATTGCGTCCTGTGAATACCTACTGAGCCCCTCATCATCATCATCATCATCATCTCAGCCGCAGGACGTCCGCTGCTGCACATAAGCCTCCCCCAAAATTTTCCAATTTGACCGGTCAGAAGCAGCCTGGATCCACCGTTACTGACTAACTATTAGTAGTAGTAGTAGTAGGGACTGAGCCCCTATTAGTTATAAATATGATAGAGACTGATATACAAATGAATATTCGTTACATAATATCGGCAATACATAGTCAGCAGTTGACCAGGTGCATGAGAACTTTTTTTTTTAGCGTTCTAGCAGAAAACTTACTTTATTGGAAAATATGCTTTAAAGATGGAAGGAAACAAAATGGATGTATCTTTAAATAATAAACCTAGTTACTTAGTTTGAGTAAGGTAATTTTACTTTCTTTTGAGTTACCTTCACTTAGTTTTATAGTTAAATAATAAATAATAATAAGTAAGATAAAAAAATATAGATATAAAATTTATAAATTGTAATCTTCGGCAGGTCGCACGAGTTTTCACATCTTGCCCACGATAGATTTTTATCTATTGTTATTTTATTTTATTGTTTCGTATGTAAAATTTTTTTTTTAAACATTTCTTTTCATTCATTGTAGTTTTATCACTGTGAAAGTTACACAGCTTTCGAGCGAAACATACAATTTAAGGTTGAAGACAATTTGATGTTTATTGTAAGTTCACCTTTAGCCGTCTGGTGCGGGCTTATTGCAGCGCAGTCCGGTTCATTTGGCGCGTCTAGCCTTATTCGACGCTTGCTCGCCTGTTGTGAATAGAATCCAAATTACTTGAAAAATTCCCGCCAAGCTGCATTCCGCGCTCGAGAAATGCTCAACTTAATTCATCTAAAGAGAAATTTGTAAGGAAATGTTGGTGGCGTTGACGTTCATTGCGATAACTGATATTAAATTGAAAAAATAAATACCAAAAAAATTGTTGCCAGTTAAGCCAGTTTTGATAACAAAAAATTATTAAAAATAAATTTGTATCCAGATATCTGAATTTTTATTAATATGCTATATTTTTTAATTTTAATATTATTTAAATAATCATTTGATTTATTTATTTAAATTAAATGATTATTTACTATGTAGATTCGATTACAACCATAACGAGAATTTCTTGAAAAACTCTTACGCCGCTACCGGAATATAATGAACCTACATATTTTATTTTAAGACTTTTAAAAATTGGGACCTTCGCGAGGGAAATTTGGGAGTCAACTTCGAGAAAAAGGTTCTCGATTGGAGGTCAGCGCAGCGTAGGACGTCTACCCGCAAGGTGGACATGACTGTTAGCAGAAAAAAGGTGAGTGAAGGTACGCTCGAACAAGCTGTCAAAGGTCTTTACAGTCAAGCATTAATGGACGAAATACACGATCAATCCATCGCGTCAAATTGACTGACGTGAAGCCAAAATTTGATCGTGAATGGTAAAAACGGCTTGATGTCAAACACTATATTTCAAATCGCACCGTTACGTCACGTCAGTTTGTCGACACGCCAAATGATTGGTCGTATATTTCGTCCATAAGAGATATGTAAGGTCATTCGTAACAAATACAAACATTTTTAGTTACACCGCTTGAAGGCTGAACGCCTGTCTATTCTCTCATAACTTTTATTTTATCATGCATGTATCTGTTTTCCAACGACTTGGCTAGGCAATAAATATTCTTGTCGGATCAATCTTTTCCGAATAACTTTAACAAACACTACAAACTCGCGACTCGGTCGAGTTTCATTAGTTTTTCCAAAGCTTTTGTAATACAAGAGATTGCGAGTGCAAAGCCTTGTTCACATTGAAGCAAATATCTCAATATTTTACATGAAAGAAAATATTACTTGATTTCTTTGTATTTGTCCTCTTTTACTTAAATAGCGAACCACCTCGGTTTTGCATTCAAATAGCCTAAATTAAATCTACATTAAAATTCTTAAGGCAATCTAATTACGGTTCAGACAGTGCAAGTATTGTCTTATTCAAAGATTTAAATCTTTGGTCTTATTGGATGGCTTCTTTACAAACCTATCTCGCATGTAAAATATTATTTCTTCTGAGTTTATACATTTTACTGGAAATGTAGCTTATTTATGTATTTTTTAGGATACCTATTAATTTTGTTGAATAGTCAGGAAATCTCATAATTATGTAGCCGGTATTAATAACAATATATTTTTTGTTCTGTAGTTGAGATATAAAGCATTTGAAGTTGTGGTATATACCAAAACTTATACCACTTATACAAAGAGAGATTAGTATTTTTGTATGTCATTGTTTGTAATGAACTCAAAAACTACAGGACCGATATTAAAATTCTTTCACCTATACACTGACATTTATAAAATTTTGTAAAGTTACGCGGATGAAGATGCGTACAACAGCTAGTATAAAATACGTTTAAAAACTGACAGAATTATACGCATACAAATTATCAGAGAAATGACTTAAATATCGCAAATGTATTATTTATATTGTAAATGCCTGCTCCATTGTGAGCGATTCGCCTTTCGCTAGGTGAAGACAGGGAGAGCTTAGGTTACAACGACGCAATGTAATCTCAACTAAGCGAGCAATTTGGTGTTTGCTTTCCAGTACCTTCGACTATTGAGTTGATCTTATTATGTCATTTACTTTAATTTAGGTTTCTTTGTTTAGTCAGATTAATTGACGATTAATACTTCGTCATTATTACATATATAAAATGTTATAATGCAGAAGTTAGCGGAGAAACAGACGTATGTGACCAGTGACTTTATTTTATAATATACTAGCGACTCGCTTCCGGCTTCGTACGGGCAATTTTATTTCACAAATTATGTATAAAAATCTTCTTCGTTTGATGCTCTTTCCTTTAGTGAAAACCACATTAGAATCTGTTGCGTAGTGTAAAAGATATAAGCATACATACAAAAGGACGGACTTTGTTTTATAGTAAGTGTAGCTATTAGTTTTATAGTATGTCAACTAAGTTAAATTGTGGATAGGTAATATAGGTATTATTTTTCTGGATGGAAACCCAATGCCCTTTTTTGTATCCCAGATAAGTTTTATGCAAAGTTTCCTTATGATCAGGGCTGAAGCACACTTCGTTTCGCAGTCGTAAATTGGGCAGCTCCTTAATTCAAGACCACTGTGAAATAACAGCATACCAGAGCCCATTTCCCTTTCCCTTCCTGATCGATCATCCTTAATCCTACTAAGGTGTGCAGTAGGCATCTACCATTAATGGGTCGTCAGCGTGTCTGACGACATTTACAAAATAATTAAAAATAGTTACGATGCACGTAAATCCCAAAGAGATTTGTACGAATTTCTAGTTTGAGCGAGCGGTAAAAGGAATGAAAGTGTAATTGCATGTCAAAGAGTTGTGTACAGAGACAATTTAAGCACCGGATGTCCACATTTTACTCAACTTTGACTGCATGTTTGAAGCGAACGTCCCATTATTGCATTCGTAATTTTGGGTTGCTTCCAACATGCCAGTTCATATAAATTTTAACTCCTTTGTTCTTTTGCATTTTGATTTAACAAGCCATTTTATAGAAACCGTTTCTGTCGCGCAATTAACTTTCTCGTACGCGTGTACTGCTTTTTGGTGAGCTGGGTTATATTATATCAGTACAAGCTTTTGCCCGTGGCTTCGTCCGCGCCCCATTTCTTAGGTATTAAAACATTGATTCAATATTTGTTACTCGTATTGTAAACAATGCTGACAAAATTTACAGAAAGAATCAAATAATTAATTATGGACTAATTGCCTGCCTGTCGACCTTAACACAAAAAAAATGGGTTTCAACTGCAATAATATGATATTAACAAAAGCGGCATTACATATTAAGTAATGCTGTTAATTGTTTTACATGTAACCAATATGTAACATTAGTTTTCTAAATTATTTACAAGGAAGTTGTGACGTTATTAGTTTAACAATTTTAACAGAATGTTGTTTGTAGAGCAGTGCATTAATAGGCATTAGGTGGCTTCGGTAAATATAATGTTGAGCGCTAACAAGGTTCTTGGATGTTTTATCCAAAACAGTGGGCCGTGAAATTCTGAGAGATAATCAGCCGTGAAACAGGCAACGGCTATCTTTTCACACCTTCATGAAAATACGTACCTAGCAATATATCGACAAGTACAAAATATTATGTGTCATTTTGTGGCTAGACTTAAAATTGGATAGGTAACATAATATTTTTTTTATTTTTAACAAATATTTGTTTTTGTTAATATAAAATAATCAATAGAATTAAATAAAACTGTACAGTGATATATTATAGTTTATACATCATAATAACACATAGGATGTAGTTTATAAAGATACGCTTACGTAGTTGCAAGCATAAGTTATTAGGTACATATTTTACGAGTATAAGCTCCATTCTACTGCGATTATTTTCCAAAAGGAATTCTCGTCACGAAATTGTAATTGTCCGCTTGTTAAAAACCCGCAAACCGCTTTTACATAGTTACAAAAACTACTTCGAGCATGGTAACCACGTTAGGCTTGGCGGACAGACTGCTAGTGGAATTTGCTCGGTCCACTTCGAATTTAGAAATAAAAATAGCCGAGTTCCGATACGCTTTGACTAAAAAATAGTTGACCGCAAGCGCCATGACGTAACCAAACACAAAAAACACCTCCATTTCTTTTCTAGAATTTGAAAACCGCAAAGATTTTCACAAAATAATTTAGTTAATTTTCAAGACAGCTAATATTTTTAACATTTTGTTTATGTAAAATAAGGTAAGTGGTTACCGTCGCCTATTAACACAAGTAACGTCAAGTGGAAGTGCGCTGCAGCACCCTTTATCCTACTAAGTAATTCTTTATTTTTTACTCCTCAGTAGGATGAAGGATCCTTATCCTTACAGAAACACCCCTTACAAAATACCACAGTAAAAAAACAGCAGGTGTGCTGTTGTGTTTCGGTGAGTGAGTACGGGATGCCAGACCTGTGGTGTCTGTAATTTAGCAGAGATGTGCACAACAGCACTGTTACTTTTTAGCGGATCTTTTTACGGATCTTTTACCTTATTAATTTTTAATTTATAGATGAAATTATGTATATAGGTGATTAGGTAGCAATGAAAAACTATTTAACTCCATTCAGATTATTTTAATAGACGAAATACACGATCAGTCCATCGCGTCAAATTAACTGACGTGAAGCCAAAATTTGATCGTGAATGATAAAAACTGATGGCTTGATGTCAAACACTGTATTTCAAATCGCGCCGTTGCGTCACGTCAGTTTGTCGTCACGCCAAATGATTGATCGTGTATTTCGTCCATTATTTTTTAAAATCAATCATTTGACACCTTTATTATAATGCAAGCGTCAAGTGGCGAATTGGGATTTGGTTGTAATGGACCAGAAGCGCGGGCGTCAACTATTGTTTCAAGGTCATGCGCACCGACACCGATTGAGTAAAAAAGTTATGATCCATATCCGTATCCGCGGATATACATTTTTAACGATTCGGCACATCACTACTATACATGACCGGACACACTTTAAATTATTAAAAAAAAAAAACAGTTAACGTTACTCGAAAATGTTCCTGATTTCTATTGTAAAAATTCTTCTTTTAGTATTAGGAACGCTTCGTTTGGGAATTTACTTCACCAAATACCCGAACCAGGAAGTGGAACTTTTTAAAGTAAACGATTCGAAACTTGTTTCTTTGTTCGAAGATGAAACTCTAAGAACGTTTTCTGATTGAGACGTTTAAACCACTCGTATTTTTTAGTAGCAGGACAGGCTCCACTGTCATAAACTGAGTACCAACATGAAATAACAAGAAGAAGAAAGGACTAATATTATGCTACTTACTCACATATACTATTTACAGTCACACACATACGTACACATTTTATTTTATTCTTCTACAGCATCTACAGATAATTTTTCTATTCTAATTTAGTATAAGATTTAAGTACAGTGTTGGAGGAGCAGGGTCTCCTGATACAATACTTAATAGGAGTGCCCCTCTACATCTTTTTTGTGTCTACACTTAAGAAAGTTAATTAATTATTATGTATTTGTATTTTGTATGAATGCAAAGATGAGTTTGTTTGTTTGTTTGTTACGCTTTCAGTCCTTAACTACTCAACCAATTATTAAGAAACTGCATACACGTTGTCAGCGATACAGATAAGAGTTTACCTTTCATCCAGAAAAAGAAGTACTATTTCCGAGGGAACATCTAAAAATAAAAACTAGTGGGATTAAAGATAAGGTATTAGGAAATGACTAACTCACTCACCGAAACACAGAAGCATACATGCTGTTATTTCACTGTGGTCTTCTCTGTAAAGGGGTGGTTGCTGCCGCTAGACAGCCTGCGCAATTTTACAATTGCTTGAAAATATATTGTATTGAAATGTATTGAAGTTATACTTTGTATATGTATAACCTCAACTTCAACCATTATTTGTTTTGAAAACCACATTGCCAATGACAATCAATAAAATATATTTTTTCTAACAAGTAGATAGTGGTTTTGTTAATTTATCATATAGGTATATAATGTTATACTAGCCGGTGCCTGCGACTTCGTCCGCGTTGAAAAAGAAAAAAGTAGCCTATCCTATGTCCCGTACGTCTAAATGTTTATTTACCAAGTTTCATGAAAATCATTTGATTCGTTTGAGTTATGGAGGAACATACATACTTACATACAATACCTACACTTACAGATTTATTATTAGTATTGATAACTTTTTCAGTTTGTTTTTTTTTATTTTTTACGCAATAGAAAACGTATATTGTACATGAAAATTTCATTTAGTTGGGTTTGATTGAGTTTGTAGTTAATACATTTTGTTGCAGAAATTCTATGATTCTAATATCTGAATTCTGAACTGGACAAAGCTGTGAGATTAGTATGGAAATATTTATATTTTTATTGTAATTGGAAGGCCATATTATGTTACATTTCGTTTTTTAGATAGACACAAAATGTTTAAAATTTTATTCACGTTTTACGCTCACCCGAATGTAAATACGGAATTTTGCCGGAAGGAGTAAAAACGGGTTCGCATAAATACAAACGACACAGGATCATATTTTACATGGAAAAAATTAATTTGATTCGCAGCTTGTACGAGTAACGATGTGCGTTATGTTGGTCATTCCAATAATTTAAAACTCTCTTTTAAATACTTATTTGAACTGTTTTTCAACTACTGTTCAATAAACAATTGTGTCAGTATAAAAATAACAATATATTTAGTAATAAATTAAGTTTTTCGGTAATTACTTAATAAGGTTCTCGACTATCCCTCTTTCAATTTTATTAGTGAAAAACCGTACTAAAATCCGTTGTGGATGGTTTAGAAGAGTTATTTACGAGTGCATTTTTCATATCCGTTGGGTCGTTAACCATAGGAACCATCCGCGGGTTAGACAGATTCGACATCATGTTATAATACGTATAGATCTAGAATTTTATACACCTATACAATACTTTTACAGCACCTTGTATTCAGATAGCCAGTCATGTTGATAAATTGTAATGTTGTCATAGCGTGAGCAAAATGTCTAGACAAACCTAATAAAGGTTTACAGACATTTTTATTATCTTGTGTAGAAATACTTGTAGAAAAGAAATAAAAAAATTTACTGACTAGTTCCTACATCTAACAGAAAACCAGTCAATAACATAGTGTGTGCTACAGTTATTCAGTAAGCTAGTAAGGGATGCCAGAGCTTATTTTTCAATCTCGTTTTTATCCGTTATCCTCAATCCTCTGAAGATCAGCAGCACACATTCAATCCTATGGCGTAGCTAGTTTTAATAGCTGACGGTTTAATTTCGAAGTTTAAAAGTGGTCTTGCTGAGTTGACGCACAATAAAACGCGCAACATTCTGAACATAGCAATTATCGCTCGAGTTACATTCTAAAATATTTATTAACATTTTATGGCAGTCTCATAAATTTCTACTTTCATCATGTACATTGTAATAAAATCTGTTGTGTTCAAATTTCAAATTACTAATAAAACAATATTAAAATTTAATAATATCATATTTATCAGTTTCCATAAAAGTTGTAGTTTCATTTTAAACTGAAAATCTAAAAGGTCAGCGAGAAATGTCTGAAACGAAGAAAGAGCTCGTAATGAATATAGAATGTAAAGAAAGATGTCGAGAGAAATATTTATTCATTGCCACTGACAGTACACAAGACCTTCATAATTAGAAAAATCTAAAGGACAACTCGACCCGCAATTCGCGTACAAAGAAATGTGGAACTCATTGCAACAAATAACTCTGAATATTATTTAAAAAGAGAAAATAAAATGTTTTACAAAAGAAGAGGGTTACTTTTTGTTGCGCTTACAAATGTGAAGGACGGCACTAACCACTTGACATGGCACAATAACTTAATAATTAACTTTAAAGTAGTATATAGATTCTTTATGTAAGCCAATGACAGCATTTACAAAAAATAGAAAAAACTTAGATTTAAAACTTCAAAATATTAAAATAAATTGATATCAATATTCATGTCAATATCAACTTTATTATTTAATTTAATTGACAGTCGAATTTTACTTAATATGTTCATAGATTGCTTGATTAGTTACTTGAACTATCTCAGAAGGTTGACGAGCCCATGGGTCCAGTGGTTAAGGTGATGGCTTGGCGCACTTTCTCAGGGGTCCTGGGTTCGATTCCAGTGCCAACATTGGAACTTTACTTTTCAAGCTCTGATCTGGATAATATTATGATAGGCAGCACCTTGCAACACCTTTGACATTGTTTGTGTCATAGCCACATACGATCAGGTGGACCTTATGTATAAACCAGTCCGATGTCATTTATAAAAATATACATTATAAAAAAATTACATAATAAAAAATGACTAAAATATAAAAACGGCAATTAAAAACAAATGCATATTAACGGTACTATTGCCAATACGGTTAAGATTGTTCTGATTAAACTTGTATTGCATATTATGCTATTTGTGTTAACCCAATAAAATTTCTTTTCTTTCTTTTTTTCACAAGAACTAATCATAATTGTTTAAAAGTTATTGTGTGCCGCAAAGCAGGCGTAGCAGGACATAATATTATAATTAATAACAACTCTTCCAGCTGCACTATAGTCTTTTCTATTCAACTTTAAAAAAGTACGTAGTGTAGGTATAGACAATGTACAATATTTGTAGCCGACTCACGCTCTCCAAATTTGCTGTAGCGCCAATTCTAACAAAATTATTTACCATTTATTGCAAAATAATGAAGTATAAACACAAAGTGAGTTGGATTTTATCCAATTCTACTATTCCCTTGGGCCGGTCTCATTTGGAGTTTTGCACTTTATTTATTGCCCGCCATCGGTTGCTGCGAATTGAATCCAAATTACTGGAAAAATTCTTTGCAAGCTACGCGCTGAATTCCTGCAACATTATACCGGTGCTTTCCACGGATAATATTCACTTTATGGCTCCGATTAAAACTTTATTACACGACGACGACAGAAGAAAGATGTCTTAGAATTTTAAGTGATTTTATTGCAAACTACCTGTCATATAAGAATTTTTTTTTGTAGTAAGATGTATGTTTGCAATCGTTGTAATGGTAAATAATTTCCTTTTAATCGCGTCTAGAATTTTTTAGTCTGAGATATTTTGATACCAAAATTATTAAGCACGATATTAAACTCTGGGATGAAGATGCAAGGTATACCCTACACTATACTATAACATATTATATTTATACACTGAAAATCGCATATCACTGTAAAATAATAGAAAAAAAACTCGGTACTTGGAAAGAGAAACATCTTTTTTCTTTTGGTGGGTGGGATATTCAAAATTACATGGACGCGGATTTGAGTGTTTAAAAATAAACAGAGTACTCGTTAGTACCACATCAAAGAGATTTAAATAAATAATTGATTATGTCGTAATAAGATGACCGATTGAGACATAGTCGAACAAGCTGATTTCTTGTCTATCTATTGTTAGCCTAAACAATCTATTACTTACTATATTTTTAAGAATTGACATTAATGCGGAATCATAAATGCAAATAATCAATAAAGTTCATAAATGTCGTTATTTTACTCGATAGATTTTAATGACACTTGGCATACTGGTAGACCAAGTCCTAAGTACTCTTAAACATTTAAGTTGCTTTTTAAAACCAGTAACGCTTCGCAGTATAATTCACTTAAAACAAATGTTCTTTCAACTACACTATTAATGGTGGAATAGATTTTAAAGCTATAGAAGCAACAATGCAGTAAAAACATTCGTAAGATTAAGCGCCTCTTTCACCAACTACAAGTAAAGTGTTGATTAGTTACTTTTAGAAATAATTTTATGTTATATTAAATTATTCACTCGGTTTAGTGCATCCATCGATAGCCGATTTATTATTATTATTATTTATTTAATGTTTGGGACGTTTACCGTACAAAAAAAGGTATATCAGCTCCATTATCCCCGGTTACCGGTGACTTTAAATGACAGTTTGGCCTACTTGACGTTGGTGAAAGAGGCGCTAATACTGTTAAATCAATCGGTTTTTGCTTCTGAATCTCTCTTCATGTGTTCTTTGCTAGTTGAAATCTCTGATTAATACTATTCAATATCGCGAGCCGTTATCAATTACCCGCAATATGTTATGGCGAAGTAATAAATTGCTTAAGAAGTCTATGCAGTGAGGAGTGAAAGAAATTATCGGTCGCGGATCGCGGTTGATGCGACCGGCCATTTGGCGGACAGCCAGCCCTGTCGGCCCGATCTTGTAATTTACTCGTGTGGAATGAGATTAACACGACATCTGCGTTGTATTTACCAAATCCCAACTCGCCATAATATTGAATACAGTACAGAGATACTTTTGTGTCGTTCATTGTAAAAGTGAACTATCTCCTTGTAACTGAATTTTAGAATAACGAGCTTTTTGCGAATTATAGTGTAGGAAAAAAAAAAAAGCATTTATTCATTATTTTCATCTATGGGATTTTAATGCAACTATTGGAGTTACTTCACTTTTATATTGAAAGTTGTGACTAAATGTGATACCATTAGGCAAGAAAAGATGGTTTTAAAAATAGGGAGTTACACCACTTTTACAATGAACGACACATTTGTCAATGCAATTTGTAATCATAAAAAATTGTAAAGAATATAATTTTACACACGTCTCTCCTTCCCTCTTTTGGTGGATCTTTTCTGTATCAGCCTGTATGTGCTACAATAGACAAAGCTCTCCTCAATATGAGGATATCGAAAAAAAATATGCAACAAAATTTGGTTCACGTGACGTCAAGAACAAGTGACGAGTACATGTTTGTAATAAATCCCTCGCGAATCGGTCGCTGAATAGTGAAAACACGTAACTACTCATTTTAATGCACAGGGAAACGTGTCGAAATAATTTAATGAAGTTAGCTGCCGACTGCAATCTGGAGCCGAATTTATTCTCTGTGGAAAAATTGAGCACGCGGCCCGAAGTACGAGAAAAAAGTATTTAATTGCTCCCAAGGAGCGAGGAGAATGGTGAAAATTCGGGTAGCGAATTTATAGGAGCTATTTGGATGCAAATGATGAGCTTCGTGCGGCCGCCAGCGACTGTGTGAAGAATAAAGCGGGCGGCGTCTTAAGAGAAAAAGGTTCGTAACTACTCAGTATTTATTCAGGACCGCTAAGGTGTCAGTGAACTCGACTCAGCAATAAATAAAACGCCGCTCAACGGCTGTATTATTGGCCTGAAAGATATTATTTATTAACGTTGATAATGTCTGTCTACAAATAATACGAAAATATTCCATGTACAAAAAAATAACATCGTAATGTTCACTAATCTCTCAGATATTACGTTTTCCACCGAACGATCTGACCTTGCTCAATGATAAAGACATACTTATTTTTGTAGAAAAATTCTAAAAAACAGAACGTTAAATGAAATTTATTTACCATTGAATGAATTTCAAGAAGCAGTTTATTATTTTCTAAGAATTGAGATATCACTCGTCACATTTTTTATTTATAAGCTTATTACTTATTATTATTACTTATTTACTCAATTTTTTTAAGCATCATTAAATACTGACACGCGTGTGGCAAAAAAATCAATAATATTATAATATCACCAAGATCACCAACGTATATGACCTAAATTGAGTTGTCATACATTATTAAACAAGATTTTGGTACCGTAAAATTAAATTTTATCATAAAAAAATTTCATGAGAAAGAGTATCTAAGTACTAAGAACGGTAAAGGAGAGGAAGCTACAATGTTTAGGGGCACGTAATGAGGGCGAAAGATACCATATTCTTTAACTTATTGATACGGGGAAAATTAAGGCAATGTAGCGGAGACAGGAGAAAGACACATGATTGAATAATTTAAGAATGTTTTAGTTTCGCTTCATTTTTAGTGAAGTAGCTTCCAAGCTTATGACAGTAATGATAATAGCCAATCTTCGTAAAGAAGAGGCACGATAAGAAGTAGGTATATATTTTTTATATTGTCTGAACCCTTTGCCTGTGAGGTATCGCTTGTAACAAATCCGAATTATCTTTATCCGAAGTTTTAGAATTTGATTTATTTTTCTCATTAATATTATACATATAATATTTTTGTCTTTTAATATTTTAATTATTATTAATTTAAAAAGGTAAAACACACAAAAATTTACACAAATTTAATGATCGCATATTTCTAAAATTAAATAAATGAAATTCCATTTTAGTTCCAAGAGTGGTTATATCACATTTTCCATATAAAATTATAACTTAAAAGTCTTTGAGACTGAAATTGTCAACAAAGTAATGCGTGGCGTAGAAAAATAAATGCGTCATCTCCGGTACTGTGGGAAAGCACCGGAAGTGTGGCGCTGCGGTCGCTGCGCGCTCTCTGTCACTTCCGGTTTAAGCCCCAGCCCCTTTTACAACTTTTCGAAAAGTATTCCGCAAAGAATTGAGTATCAAACTTGTTCATAGACAAGTTTTCTAAACAAAAGACAAAACAGAAATGCATTTCGCCGCAGACAGTGCATTCGTCGTTCAATATAGATGCCAGAGAATTTTCGTAGAGACTATTCTTCTTTCGAAGTATGTACCTATACAGGTGAATTACCGTGGAGACATTTCTGTATTGTGAATTCAAAACTTTTTCCTTTTGAAAGTCAGCTCCAATAACTTTACAAAGTTTAAAAAAAATCCAGCGTCATCTTACTACTATTCCGGGTATTTACAATTTTTGTGGCATTTCAAACTACTTTTAATGACTTTTAAAGATTTTTAAAGACTTTCGATGAATTAGTAAGGGCTGCCAGAGCCAAGTTTCCCTGTCCCTTTCTTCCTAATCCTACTGTACTCAGCAGCGCACTTGTAGCACCTATGGCGTTGCTTATGTTTAGGCGACGGTAGCCACCTACTATCAAGTAGACCGCGTATATGTCCACCTAAACATAAAAAAAGCCACCGATTTTTTTTGTCACCAATTTTTTGCATGCTCAACAATCACCTACAACCGGATAAAACCCAATGTGTGCAAAATAACTAAATATTATATATTTTAAAATTGGCTTTTCGCACATTTCGTTTGAAATAAATTCGTGTTACATGACAACTAAACCGCAGAATAAAACTAACAAAAGTATAAATCTAAAATGTTGACATAATGTTGACACATGACTTAACTAACGACTTGGGGTTGTTTACTACAATGGATTAATTACCAGCCAAAATTAGGGTAGCTGGTAACTAAGAATTACACAAAGTTATGGTTTCAACAGTCCTAAGCGGCCCGGGCACGGCCTAACAACACTTTGTGTGCCTAAAACTGTTCCGTCGAAAACCATTATTATATTTTGCAAGAAAATCCCTGCAAGGAAATTAGAAAAGGGGTTATAATGTAATAAGCTTGTTTGTGCATTAGCACTTCACGAAAACATTAATTTGTTTTATTAACTTTATTTTTGCAATAACAACGTTACTGGTTCCTGACTTAATTACGAGTATGTGTATTGTGAACCAGTTTAATGTTTTTTTTAAATTATTTTTCTTTGCAATATTAGCTAGAGTAACGATTATATGCAAGTAATGAGTAAGAAATATCTGGAAGAAATTTTTAACTACATGAAAACTTGTTTTTTTTATTAAGATCATTAAGCGCCTCTTTCACCATCTGTCAAGTAGGCTAACCGTTATTTAAAGTCACCTGTCACCGGGAATAATTTAGCTGATATACCTTTGTTTTTACGGTATAAGTCCCAAACATTAAAAACAAAATAATAAAAAAAATTCGCACTAAACCGAGTGCATAATTTAATAAAACATAAAATTATTTTTATAAGTAACTAATCAACACTTTACTTGTAGTTGGTGAAAGAGGCCCTCAAACTCATAAAAATTAAAAAAAATTGTTAAACATTCGTCTAATTGAAAAAACATATAGGCAATGTTGAGTAGTATTATTTAAGTAGCATTCAGTAAACGGAACTCTATTAATATTATTTTAAGCGCTTCTTTCACAAATGTCAAGTAGGCCAAATTGTCATTTAAAGTCATCGGTAACCGGGGATAATGGAGCTGATATACCTTTGTTTGTACGGTAAACGTCCCAAACATTAAATAGAAAATAATAATAATAAATTCGGCTATCGAATGATGCAGTAAACCGAGTGCATAATTCAATATAACAGAAAATGATTTCTAAAAGTAACTAATCAACACTTTACATGTATTTTGTGAAAGAGGCCCTAAGAATTATAAACAACTTGAGCGTAACAGTATGGATAAAGTATTGGTAGTTAACCCTTTTAACTAGAATAATAAAAGCATATTAACAAGGAAATCAAGTATCCAGCTAACAGGATGTAAAGAATATTGGTTATACATGTTTTATATGAAAGCTCTAGTTTCGTTATACTGCGGCGGCTTTTAAAAGAAGGGAAGCGAAGCCCGTTGCTCTTCCGGCACTTTTCTCAGCTCCGGAGATGGGTCATTCATCGCACCATCGACGTATTTGTGTCTGGCCAGCGAACCTCCACATTTTCTGTGAAGATTAAAAAAAAATTTACTAAATAGTGTCAAAGTCGACGAAAGACGAAATTCTTTCACATCAATTTATTTACACGTATATTCTACGGTGAATAAGATATAGCTGTAAGCACTCATAAAAGAAATTTTCATTCGCTTCAGTAATAGGTCTTACAACTGGAATAGTTGATACAGGAGATAGAGGATGTCGGACGGGAAATTAGCTTGTATATTTTAGGGTCAATGCACATGGTAAAGGCACTTTTATTGCCGTTTCATAAATATAATAGTTTTTTATTTTAATATTGAAAATTTATGAGCTAACTTTAAAAAAAATATTTTAGTTGACCCCGCCGGGAATCGAACCCGGGACACCTGAGACAGAGCATTCAGGCAACGGACTCGTTAAAACATAATTAAATTATTTTTTATTTCCTTGAATAAACAATGACTCTGTGAAAGGTATCATCAGGGAAAAATGATTGGAAAATTGGAAATAGATGAAAATACTGGACTAAGCTAATTCATTTTAAATCGAGACATTTGCTTTCACAGATTTAGAAAAAAAGTGAATAGATTCATTCATCAAAACGGCATGATTTATGGTCAGAAACTCTTTCGGTAAATACAAATGAGAGAGAGTAAGGACGTTGGGTCACTGCCAAAGTGAAGCCTGATTAATGATTTTAGAAGAGCACGAGAATGTTTTGGGAAAAATAAATTCAAACTTCGAACCAATTTTCGACCAGCAACAACATAGGATAATCCCTGAAGTTGCATCGCTTTTAAGCCACATTTTAAAATTTAAAATTGGCTGTTTCCGGGCTCGGCTAAATTTGCATCGTTTCTTACATGGAAACTTTTATTTTTACATGATATTGCAACAATCGCTTCTAAACTTTGGATACGTAATAATAACTAGATACAATTTTAATTTTACAATAGCTATTACCTGCTAACCCTAAATAATATTTAGTCTAAAAAATATATCTTCATTCTTGTGTTACTTTCGGGGTTTCTTCTCAGGATCGTCATCTTGGCTTTTTTTTCCGAAACCCTGGTAAATTTAAATTTATAATGACGATCATAAGAGTTTCTTGTATAAACGTAATCAATACTAATAATAAATCTGTAAGTGTAGGTATTGTATGTATGTATGTTCCTCCATAACTCTTAAACGAATTAATTGATTTTCATGATACTTGGCAGATAAACATTTAGACGTACAGGCCACAGGATAGGCTACATTTTCTTTTTCAACGAGGATGAAGTCGCGGGCGCCAGCTAGTTAATAAATAAATATTTTGATTTTGTGTAGTAAATTTTATTGGCGGATTTTCTTTAGTCATAAATGGGCAAGACACACTGCGTTTTGTATAGTCATTAATAGAGCAGGACCTTCTCTGATGAGAGTAATCAAGTAATCACTCAGTGTTATTTCACGGCGGTCTTCTGTAAGACAGTGGTCACAGCTGCAAGACGGACGACATAATATTAGGCCAGTGATATGTTAAACAAGACAGGATGCGCCCTTACTATACTACTAGTGACAAAAAAATGGTCCTCCAATTTGCACATCTAGTTACTAAAAATAATTTGTTTTCATTGCCATCTTAATACGTATTTTTATTTCTTATTGGCGTATTCTGTTATTGTCATTGGTTGGTTTTACATATCACTGGTAATTAGGCATTTTCGTATCTTTCTAAGTAGTCCATTGAAATGTTACAATTTGAGGGCCGAGTATTGCATTTTTTAGAGGACGCAATTTTATTTTTGGAACATGTAGGGGGGGTCAATAGAAGCTTAACCCCAAGTTTGTGGGGTTGCCGCCCTTGTCCCCCGGCCGCCATCTTGGAAAAAGGGGTGCAAACACCTTTTTCTCTATATCTTCGAAACTATGCGTCCTACAAAAAATTTGTTACAACATAATTTGTAGCAAATCGCTTTGCCTACAAATATGTTTATATAACTTTTTACCTTAAATTCAAAATTAAAAAAGTTATAAGCAAAAAAGTGAGAAAATTTCTATAAAAATTTTCTTTTTCGCTCTATAACTTTTTTTTTATACATTTTACAAGAAAATTACCTCAGACCAATCTTGTAGATGATCTTTTGAGGAAAATTTTTCTCTATCATTTTTTTAAATTTTATTCATTTAAAACGCTGTTACAGCGCTCCAAAGTTGACCGGGTTCGTCAATGCTCACCAGAATCCGGTCAAAACGAAATGTTTTCCTTAGTTTTATGATCTTTTTTTTTATTGTACATATATTCTCAAAAAATTTTGTTAAATCTCTACAACTTTACTTATTCATTGCTAACTCTTTTCCCCGCCACCTATGAGGTAGAGTCTGTAGGCGCGTTTTTTTTACGTGGTGTCCACAGATATCTTGCCGATGAGGTAATCCTCAACATAATCATACTTTCAATCAGTTATTAGCTAGTTATTCTAGTCTACTCTTTTTCGATGGTCCAGGCTGTGGCTCAGAATCTAATTGAACGTCGAACCTGAAAGTTTGGGGAATGACAGGAGTTAAAATTGGAGTCATAGTTGGAAGTTCATCTTCGAATTCATTTTCTTCCATTAACTTGGATATTTCCATGATGTTGCTGCATGTTTCGCCAGAACAATGGAGGAATACTGTAGAGCATTTGAGGCCTGCTTTTTGCAAATCTGCTGCATCCAAATCTTTGCTTTTTCCAGCCCCAATCTTCAGGATTTTGATATATTCCGAGCCACGACTGGACCTGGTGATATACTCGGAGACTGTGAAAACGAGCTGCATCTTGTGTTGGAGGCAGCGATGATAAATTAAATGAATTTTTAGTCACTGTCTTGGTAAATCGTTTGTATCGTATGCCGTCTAGTGAGTCGTCTTTATTACCACCGTATAAAGCTACGAAAAAACTTCAGGATTCAAAAAATTCAGGATGTTTCTCCATAATTTTTATAAATTTTAGTTTCCCCATATTATAGGCTGCTGATGTTATATCACATCCTGAGAAAGCATGAAGAAACAGCAAATTCTGTGCTATAAGATCTCCATACATAAAACTTGAAGGGCTATATAACTGATAAGATGTGCGGCCTTTTGAAGGTTTTGAAAAGTAAATGTTGGGCTGTCTTCTACCTAATGCCGTGAGCAATACAAGAATGTCAATGTCCTCTGCCACAATAATCACAGAATCATGAGATTGGGATGCAGTAAGCGCAGAAGAGACGATGATTGAATCTGCATCTGATTTAGCTTGGTCGACAGAAAAACCCATCTCTGAAAGAGCAGTTTTGAGAAGATCTATCAAGTTAGATTTGATTAGGACCTTTTCTACCTGTTTAACATTCTCGAAAATGTACACTCCTCTTAGAAATTATTATAAGAAACAATAAGGTAGCAATGAATAAGTAGTTGTAGAGATTTAACAAAAAATTTTGAGAATATATGTACAATAAAAAAAAGATCATAAAACTAAGGAAAACATTTCGTTTTGACCGGATTCTGGTGAGCATTGACGAACCCGGTCAACTTTGGAGCGCTGTAACAGCGTTTTAAATGAATAAAATTTAAAAAAATTATAGAGAAAAATTTTCCTCAAAAGACCATCTACAAGATTGGTCTGAGGTAATTTTCTTGTAAAATGTATTAAAAAAAAGTTATAGAGCGAAAAAGAAAATTTTTATAGAAAATTTCTCACTTTTTTGCTTATAACTTTTTAATTTTGAATTTAAGGTAAAAAGTTATATAAACATATTTGTAGGCAAAGCGATTTGCTACAAATTATGTTTTAACAAATTTTTTGTAGGACGCATAGTTTCGGAGATATAGAGAAAAAGGTGTTTGCACCCCTTTTTCCAAGATGGCGGCCGGGGGACAAGGGCGGCAACCCCACAAACTTGGGGTTAAGCTTCTATTGACCCCCCCTACATGTTCCAAAAATAAAATTGCGTCCTCTAAAAAATGCAAAGCTCATGTAACATTTCAATGGCCTAAAGCACATAATGAACATCCGTCATTGGTGCCAATTTCCGATTTTGACACCGGCGCGTCGGTGCCACGTACTAGGAGCGTTAGCCTTGTCCTTACGAAGTAATATAGAAGTCATTGTATTAGGCATCAAGTTTGTCCCAACTTTTTTGTTTTGTTTTGAAATAACTAAGTGCATTTTTTTGTTGCCAACTCTCACACATTAGAAAATATCAGCACACAAACAGTTAAAACTAGTTTGGCACTTAAAAGTTTGGGAGTTGTGTGTATTGTTATATTGGGACACAGTACAAATAACTGGAACGCCCGCTCCGTTTCACGTTGTTAACTCTCCTAATTCTATTAGTTCGTTTTAGTTTTTCTGTACGTGAAGTTAACACCACTTGAACAATCTGCGCTTTGTTACTGCATCCGAGTTAAAACAAATACACAGTTGATAGGAGCTCTGTTTTTCATTTGTAATTGAAAACGGTACTCTGCAACAGAGGTTAATAAATCAAGAGATAGATACTAGTAAAAGGCGTATTGATTCCTCTTTTGTGCATTCTGCTATCTAAACTTAATTAAGGTACAACAATTTAACTACTGTAGTGTGATTCTCTAAAATGATTTGTCTATTTATAGACATTCGCTTTGATCTTTACATTGGATTTGTACTTGACAAATTAATTGTTATAACGTAACCAATAGTTACAGTATAACTAATGATTGTAACACAATCAAGCGGAATAGTAAGTTGAAGTGGCAGCACAGGATATAATATATGTAGTATGGAAAAGCAAACACAGCGTAGGACGTCAAATTTCAAAGCCTTGCAAAAGCAATTGTTTCGCAGGCTTATTATACGAAGTTATAATTTTGTGACTTGAAAATCGGAACAAGCAAAGATGTGCGACAAAGAAGCTTAAGCGTATTGCGCAATTTAATAGAATTTAGTAGAACTATGATTTAAATAAGAATTTTTAATTTAGGATTTTTTTAAATTAAGGATAGGCATTTTAATAGGAAACATAAACGCGATTTATTTTCTCATAGATAAAATATACTTTTCGTCTAGAAAACAGATTGGTGAAGGACGACCTCTTTTCGGATCCTTTCAGCTTTTTACTCATCGAAATAATAATCTAGTATTCAAGTTCGCTGGTTTTACTAAATTGACTTGAATTGAAATTCACGATTTAAATTGTCTGAAAAATCAAAGTCTGCGATTGGAGGGCGATGGTCCAAAAATTTCCGGGTGAATACCTTACTGTAGTTACAATAATTACACCCTTTTTTATTTGCACTAGTCTATGTTAAAATTTGCGGTTAGGCGCGTTACGTTCAGGTGAGTATGAAAGTGGTTAATATAATGGTTCTGATAAAGGGAATTATTAATTTTATGTTAAGGTCAGCAGACAGGCTGACGGTCTACTTCGATGGTTAGGTGGCTACCGTCGCCTATAACACAAGCAACGCCACAGGTGCTGCAAGTGTGCTGCTGAATACAGTAGGATTAGGAAGAAAGGAAGAGGGAAACTGGCATCCCTTCTCACTCACAGACACACAACAGCACACGTGCTGTTATTTCACGATGGTCTTCTGTAAGACTACTGCCATCATTGGGGCTGCTGTAATTTTCAGGAAAAAATTGCATCTGTGCGTACCGGGGGAGGGTCGCTATTATACCATATTACAAAATCAATAGTTTTATTTTAAAAAAAGCAGCTTCCATTTAATACAAGGGAAATTCTGAACTAAAAGGCCCAAATTAAATCATAAAGGCAAATTTTGTTATTCAATAGCTCTAGCGCTTAAATTTCAAAGCTTTTTTCTTGACTACGGGAATTTAATGAAAAAATATTTGAACAAAATTTTACCGGTTAAAAAGGCATGGGAGCATGCGATACTCGACAAGCTAAATTACTGTGAACAAGGAACTAGCCTTCTAAATGAAATTACTTTATAAAAATTATTTTTTCAACTAAAATTAATAATGAAGGAAATTAAGACTCTTTAAATACCAAATAGAGGACACTTGAAATTAATTTTATTGCAATGTTTTCATTATTAAATCTCTTTTAATATAATTTATTTTATTTCTATTTTTTTTATTTCTTATACATAGAGAATAGACCATAGCAGGATTAAGGATAAGAAATCAGTTTTTTATTCTTAATTTGTTCGACAACGAACTTGCCTACTGTGGCGTTGCTTGTTTTAGACGACGTTAGATGCATACCATATCATCAATACAAATGGACTGTCAGCTTGTCTAACGAAATTTTCTGTATTATCATCAATACAATACTAATAATAAATCTGTAAGGGTTGGTCATGCAGTAAGCTACTTTGTTGTACTTGAGATATCTTGTTTATAGGCTCTATACATGATACTGAAACTAAATTGGCGATTTTTAGATTTTTTTTCTGTATGTATGTATGTATGTTCCTCCATAACTCTTAAACGAATTACTGATTTTCATGAAACTTGGTAGATAAACATTTAGACATACAGGACACAGGATAGGCTACTTTTTCTTTTTCAACGCGGATGAAGTCGCGGGCACCAGCTAGTAATAGATAAATTCATGAATTCTGTATTATGTCACAAAATTTTGTTTGAACCTAATTTTCGTCTCTATTGATTAAGTAATGTTCTTATTGCTAAATTGACTTTAGCGAAAGTCAGACATTAAAGAGAGATGACAGAAACACATTCAGTCTTTGTTCATGGCGCTACGGACATGCCCTGTCGCCCGCGGACAAGGTTAACCCGACTGACTTTCCAGGCGAACGAGCGAGCATTGGGATTTGGGACTATCGAACGAGCATTGGGTTTAACAATTTTATTTCCATAGAATAGTTATATAGTAAATGCGGGTTTGTTTACCTATTAGTCGCCAGTACTAATTTAATAATAATATTTGATAACTGCAATTAACTCGGGTAATACTCATAATATTAATACTCGGGCATTACCAATTGCAGTGAAACTAAAATTAATGTTGCTCTATTGTTACAGAACGATTGAATACAATTAAGTTACTTTGATTCAACTTAATTATTTATACCTTATATCAGATCTAACATTATGAATATGAATATGAATATGAATATGAATATGAATATGAATATGAATATGAATATGAATATGAATATGAATATGAATATGAATATGAATATGAATATGAATATGAATATGAATATGAATATGAATATGAATATGAATATGAATATGAATATGAATATGAATATGAATATGAATATGAATATGAATATGAATATGAATATGAATATGAATATGAATATGAATATGAATATTCAATTCAATTCAAATCATTTATTAGATGTAAGTTTTTACAAAACATTTATCTTCGTCAAAAATTACAAACTACCACCGGTTCGGAAAGCTGTTTCTAGGGGGAAGAACTCGGCAAGAAACCCCCTAGTTGCTCTTTTCATAAATCAGTTTACAACATGTAACACGTAACAATACATATTGTTTTTAACATAACGGAGCCTTTATTAATACACTATAAATTTTATAATAAAAACCCAAATATTGATATTTAGTGTTTAATTTTGTTATCGAAATTTTGAGTATACAATGCCGCCATGGCCGTTTGCGTACAGCGAGAGTGGAATGAATGAATGTGCCGGTTGAGTTGTTTGACGTCTTGGACATTTTTAAGCGCCTGCGATATTTATAATGCAAAGTGGCGTGAAGCCGCAACATATTCCCGCCTCGTTGAAAGACTGTCTTTCAACACTGAAGCTGTAGGTAGTGGACAAAGACGAACGAGAGGTCTTCGAACGCAGCCTTTGGTTGTAGTTTCGTCTGAAGCCTTGACGACTCCGTCAGGTCCCAGGAACAGGCGCGCCACTCGTCCGAGCCGCCAGCACAGTGGGCGCGTTGTCTTCTTGAAGAAGAACCAAATCACCGACGTTCAGTTTGGTGCTGCTGGTTCTTCACTTGGTTCTTCTCTGTGGTGATTACGAAATATGTTCCCTCTGCAATCCTCTCGTAAAATGCTGACGAATTTCTTAGTGCGTGCGTAGCGTTGTAGGTAATTTTGAGTGATTCTCCAGTGCAGGTATCGGGAGCGACGTGAGAGTTCTTCCGATAAGTATGTGCCCTGGAAAGAGGGAAAGGAGGTCGTCAGGAGAGGATGACATGGGGCACAAGGGGCGACTGTTAAGCATCGCCTCCACTTGCGCAATTAAAGTTACAATTTTCATCAAAGGTCACGTGACTGTTCCCTAAGACGCGTTTTAAATGATATTTAGATCTTTAGCGGCTTTGACACCAGCTTCCTAGATGCCGCCGAAGTGAGGAGCGTGCGAAAGAGTGAAAATAAGTTTAATGCCTTCCTAACTTGCAAAATCAGAAAGAGGTTAACGATTTTCATTTAAAAATTATGCTAACTCCTTTGCAGTGGCAACGAAATTACGATCGTTATAGCAAAATATTTCCACTGGCTCGCCCCTTCGCGATACGACTCGCATCATTGTTATTACGAACGCGTAGGTACTTACTTAGTCACTGACTGCTTCTAAAATGTTTAAATTCTAAATGTAAATATTTAATATTAAATTTTGTTATTTTGTAAAATAATTTTGATTTAATTATACAAAGACAGGACAAGAAAAGATTAGATAAATTCAATTGATAATAATTAATACTTTGCATTTTAATTTAGATAGATTCTATGAGTCACCGAGACAGTTTAGCGACTGAATCAGTGGCAGCTTAACTTCTACTAACCTTTCCGAGTTTAAGCGAACTGTGTGAGCCAAGAAGTGTTTTTCACATTTTTGTTTCTTTGGACTCGAAACCGCCTTGCTGGGAACCTTTTGGTTTTCCCAGAATTTGGTCAACATTGTAACGTTATTTTCTTGTGCTGTCGACATAGCGTTGTAATCATGTTTACAACGAAAATTAGTGTCTGCAATTGATGTCTTTACAGGACCAGAAATTATCCAGCCTAATTTAGAATTTCGTAATTTAGGATTTTTAGGACCCAAGGAGTGCTGTTCACTACCAAGGATATCCCAGAATATATCTGCCCCAATCAGCACTTCTACCGGTGCCGGTTCATTGAATTGGGGGTCAGCTAATTGAAAATGCTGCGGTATCTTAAGATTTTTGATGTCAACTGGACATTTAGGTATATTACTTGTTAGCTCTTCTAGCACGAGACACGACAAAGTAACTTTAAACGCGTTATTAATTGAGTTTAATTGAACATTACATCTCTCCACTACATTATTTGTGTAATTATTGCCTATTCCTATGACCTTTAGACAGTCAATTGGATTAGATTTTAATGATAATCTCTCTTTTAATGATTTCGTTATAAATGATGACTCACTGCCACAATCCAATAATGCGCGTACCTTTTCTTTACGATTAGAAATAGGGTTTGAAATTTCAATGAACGCGGTGGACAAGAGCACTTGATTTTTATTTACGTTAGTACGACTATGCGATGACATAGTTGAACTAACTGTAACCGAATCGTTTGTGACAGGTATAGGTTCATGCAGCAAACTATTATGTCGTTTGTTACATTCACGGCAAGGACCCCTACGACACTCGCTAACTGGGTGTCCTTGTCTAAGACAGTTGGCGCATAATTTATATTTTGACACGTCAGCCAATCTTTCTTTAATGTCTTTAGCTTTAAAATTAGGACATTCAAATACCCTATGATTGTCACTACATATTATACAAACATAGGTCAAAGGTTTGCCTTTATTGTTGTTAGCAAATGCCTTTGAATTGTGATTGGTGCTAACAAATGACTTTACATGGGAAGTCCGTTCATATTTATTGTTGTTATTATTAGCAGTTGCTGGAGGAGCTGATCGTGATGTTAACGGAACAAATTTAGAGGAATTACTTTCGAACTTGTTTCTATTTAGCGACTCTAGTACATCAGCACGATCGATTAAAAATTTATTAAACTGATTCAGAGTTGGGACGTCATCGAGCGTATTACGAAACTCTTCCCATTTAAAAAGAGTGCGACTGTCTAATTTAGATGACAACATAAAAATTATTAATATGTCCCACTTGTCTGTAGGTTGACCTAGGCTCGCCAGTGCACGCAAATTCTTTGTCACGTGATCAACCAAGAAACGCAAAGAATTCTCAGTCTCTCGAGTGTGAGCTTGAATATTGAAAAGAGAATTTAGATGTTGATTGATCAACAACCTTTTGTTATTGTAACGCTCTCCAAGAAGCCTCCAGGCCTTCTCGTAATTAGCTGAAGAGACTTCGAGGTTCGATAATATTCTAGCAGCGTCTCCTTCCAAATACGAAACAAGATAATGGTATTTATGTATTGCCTTTATGCGATCGTTATTATGAATCAAGCTTTCAAACGTATCACGAAACTCAAGCCAGCGGAAATATGTACCATCAAATTTAGATATCTGTATTTGCGGTAATTTAAATCCTAATTCATGATGATCGTGAACGTATTGTGCTTCGACTGCCACAGAGTGGCGCCGTTCGATCTCGATAACGCTATGTTTATCGATCAAAGTTTTTGCAAGGGCTATGTTAACTATGATCTTATGCTCAATAGTTTCACGTTCATCAATTTCCGCGGACAAACCTTCTGGATTCAAAACCTCAATCTCATTTTGCAAGGTATCAAACTTAACTGATAAACTTTCAAATTTGGTTAATTTTAGAGTTAATTCTGCTAATTCAATTTGTGAAATTTCTGCTTCATTCATCGTTTTTATATAATTTTGAAATTTAGTGATTTGACCTTTAATCGAACTTCGCATAGTAATTAAATCCTTTAATCGGTCTAAATCGGTTTTATCAGTTTGTGTAGGCATTTTTATTAAATAAATATTAATAAAATTTGACTTCAAAAACCAAAACGTATAGAAAAATGTAAATTATAATTTAAATTATCTCACGCTCCTCATTAATCGTGGCTCCGCCGCTCAGGGAAAGCCGGGGACAGCTGATATCGCCGCCGCTAACTTGCAAACGTGTCCGCTAGATACAGCGGCCGCCTCGTAGACAAAACCTGGAATAGTCGGCAGAGCGCTTGAATACAACGAAATAATAATCAAATCGTTGTAGTAATGAATTTACCGTTATTAGGTCTGCAACTATGTTGTAAGGAAATATTATAAAATGTACGATTAATTTTAGTTATTAATTATTAATTAATAAGCGGTAGGTATTTCGTAATAAGTTTTCAATTAATATGAAATTATTGTTCAAAAACATGGGCCACCAAAGAATTTAGAAATATTTTTATATTAATTATTTTACTAGATAGGTAGATTTTACTTTATTTTTATTTTTCATATGAAGTAGCGGTAAGCGGAAATAATCACGATTTAATTAATATACGATAATTTCGTAATTGTATGCCTTTTCTTTTGTACGTAATTGTATTTATGTTTTACGTAAGTGGAGGGATTATCCAACTAATTCACTATATATTCACGAGATTACTAGAAAATTGTTTGCAATTTTGACTAGAAATAGTTGAGGTAGGTAGGAAAGACAAAGGATGAGCACTTATCTGCGAAACTATCACGCCGAGCGGGGCGATGCTGACGATGCACCACCTTCCGGTTCACCGACGAGGTCCAGACAAGGTTTACTCTGCTCCAGTCTTCAACCTTTTACAGCATACGCGCTGTGTGTTGAAGCCGCGACTCGATCTTGATATTTTTACGTAGCGAAGGTTTTCGTAGCTTTTTTAGTCGTTCCCGCTCATGGGCCTCCAAATTATGTTTTTAACATAACGGAGCCTTTATTAATACACTATAAATTTTATAATAAAAACCCAAATATTGATATTTAGTGTTTAATTTTGTTATCGAAATTTTGAGTATACAATGCCGCCATGGCCGTTTGCGTACAGCGAGAGTGGAATGAATGAATGTGCCGGTTGAGTTGTTTGACGTCTTGGACATTTTTAAGCGCCTGCGATATTTATAATGCAAAGTGGCGTGAAGCCGCAACACATATATATCAATCTAATAACACAATATTCAACTATATTCAACTCCAAGGACGTTCATCATTTATATAATCTAATATCCTATAATAACCCTTTTTGCACAGGGTTTTCTTAATATAAACTTTAAATTTATTCAGAGATAATTTTTGTATATTAGCAGGAAGTCTGTTGTAGAAGCGTACACATTGTCCCATAAAAGAGTTGCTAACCCTGTGGAGACGAGTTTTATTCAGTTGAAGCCTATGCTTGTTTCTAGTATTCAAACTATGAACATCACTATTTCTACTGAAAGTGCTAATATGAATATGAATATGAATACCTTCTGTTCATTTAAAGTTTTATCTGTCGTTCTATTTAAAATTCCATTTATGGCTCTTAATATTTATAATATTTCGCTCAACCTCACATCATCGTTTCAGCATATTAATTGAAGTCCTCAATAATAAATAAATCAACAATATTATTTACATTTCTTATTTTTGATAATCTTAGTATCTGCGTCTAATTATCAATATTCCATAATTCCAATATATGGCTGTGTATAAATTTATAGACGCGAACAACAAAGTTATAGGGTAATGACGAATGATTTATATTAGTAAGGGTTAACCCGCGGGAGCGATAGTGTGTGGCATGTTAACTTATCCCAATGGATGTGGGGACATAAAGTTTAAGGTGTCGTACACCTATTATCATTGTCGCCATAATTTTGTTGAGAACCGAGCTATTAATATCGGGATTTAAACAATTTCGGATATTAAAGGGTTTTTGCGGATATTAGATATTTTAATATTTGGCCAAGAGTGTTTTCTGACATCAATACTAATAATAAATCTGTAAGGGTTGGTCATGGAGTAAGTTACTTTGTTTTC
This sequence comes from Synanthedon formicaeformis, assembly GCA_945859745.1. Classification (NCBI taxonomy): domain Eukaryota; kingdom Metazoa; phylum Arthropoda; class Insecta; order Lepidoptera; family Sesiidae; genus Synanthedon; species Synanthedon formicaeformis. The sequence goes on from OX243964.1 coordinate 3,727,223, forward strand.
AGAGATATCGTGTTTATAGGCTCTATACATGATATTGAAACCAAATTGGCGATTTTTTAGATTTTTTTTTCTGTATGTATGTATGTATGTATGTATGTATGTATGTATGTATGTATGTATGTATGTATGTATGTATGTATGTATGTATGTATGTATGTATGTATGTATGTATGTATGTATGTATGTATGTATGTATGTATGTATGTATGTATGTATGTATGTATGTATGTATGTATGTATATAACTGATTTTCATGAAACTTGGTAGATAAACATTTAGACGTACGGTACACAGGATAGGCTACTTTTTTCTTTTTCAACACGGACGAAGTCGCGGGCGCCAGCTAGTAAGATAAATAAAGTGTATTAAGTAAGACTTTTAAAACTAGTAATAAATAATATTGTTTTAATAATAAGCCCATCAGTTATTTTTTTTTGCTGTGATCTGACTGACTGGCAATAAGAACTTCATAACACTTCTTCGTACTTTCGTCTCATATTGTAAAAGTTTTGATACCACGTGCCTTTTTGGAGCATTATATTTTTACTTTGCAGATTGTATGTAGATAAAATTCTACAAACAAAAATAAATGGGTTGGGGCTGTGTTTTGTATGTGTTTTACATGAATACTTGTACCCTTCGAGTAATATTTTCTTCGACTGTATTATATGTATGTATCCAACGGATTCTAATATACATTATATACCAAAAAATATATTTGATACTTCGAGTGCTATCGAGTGTATCCCGCGATCCCCGGTTTTGTTAATATCACTTTTCTGAATTGCCTTCCACTGGAAGCAAATTTAAAGAAAACAATGAGCATTGTTTAAACAACGTGATTGCACCAATAAATAGAAGCGGACGGAAACTATGTCGTTATAATGTCTGTGTGTTTACGTGATGTTTATAAAACATTGCGAAAATATTTTTCCCCGCTAGAGGAACCTAAACGTCTCAAACAAACATTCCTGGCGAGTTTCGACGTTTTCAAAATACGGCTAAAAGAAACTCGCCGTATTTCTCTCTATTAGTGCTGTGTCAAAGTCTATCGAACTCAATCGAATTTTTAAAACGTTCCTGAATTTTTTAAAAATGACATATCTATGGTTTAATTAATTTAAATGTGTTTCTTCACTCGATTCAGTCGATTGTTTATCTTCGACGAAAGTGGAAAAACTTGTATAAAAACTCCTGTTAATTCTATTATAAAATAGAAATAACAAAAGAAATATCCGCAAGTCCGAATCAGTTAAAGTTTGAAATTTCGTAAACTATTTGAAAGAAAGAAAGAAGAAAGAAAATCTTTTTATTCTAAAGACAAAATGCAAGGACATAAAATGCATACAAAACAAGTTTCCAATGGGTACAAATTTTAAATGCCAATCAAATGGTATCGTACTTGCCAGTACATGCACCAGTGCCTGGCCTCACAAAACTGATCTTCCGTCTGGTACCTCCTTTCCACCACGGAATTGTACCAAATTATTTTGAATCCGTTTAGCTAGTAATAGCTAGTTATTGACCTACCGTGTACCTAGTTATTGACACCTAGATTCTTCTATTTTCTTGCTGCTTCTGCCGTTTTTTAAGAATTTTTTTTAATTCGGCTTTAACCCTTACAAACCGTGAAGGTATATTTATACATATTCCAATCGTTTATTTAACTTTTGACAGCTCGAGTACTAGTAATACCCTGATGCGTTACCGTTTCGATTTCTTTTAACAGCGCGTACAAAGGTACACTAGCGCCACTCATTTAAAAAAATATTATCTCGTGACTGAGAAGGAATTATTAATAACGGCTGCATAAAGCCCTCGGTAAGTATGTCTACAATTTTTTGATACATTTTATAAAGTTTCATATTGAGACACGAAGCAACAAAATACGATCTAGTGTACCTTTGTACGCGCTCTTAACAATCGATTTTTATTTTTGCATTGTTTCATAAACATTCACAGGTGTTTAAGTTACTTTAGCTTATATATTAAAATAAGCGATTCTTTATAATTAAAAATAGTATTACAGCATTTTACTTGTTTTATTTTAATCGATTTATTTCAAAACGGTTTTTATAGTCTGTGGTCATTCATTACGAATCGCACATCACACTAAGTGGGCGGTGCCCGTCCATGAAGTACGGTATTCTCTGTAGTACATTGTACCTATCGAAAATTATTGTAAACTTGTCAAAAGTTAAATAAACGATTGGAACAACTATACCTTACTAGGCTTATAGTGGAATTTGAAATTTATATTGCGAATTTCAAGTTTTTTTAAATTAATTTCAAAATTATTTATACACCCATCCTGCCTATTGTTCATGACGTTGTCAATATATTCACTGTATATTCATTTTCAACCGTATCGATGTGATCACAATCAATAATGAAACAGATAGAAATGCGATGCGTGTTGTTGACAGTACTCCCTATTACAATATGAATAATGACTCGTCAATCAAGCTAAGTGTTTCAAGAGGCCTCAGTAACGAACCAGAGTAGATTGTAACAAACTTCTTTACTAATACTTTCGTTTATGTTTAATTTCCATTGGTTCATAAAGTTAAATTCCTAATTTTAAAAAGGTAGCAATAGGTCTACTTTCTCCGAACGACAAAGCGTGGAAACGTGAGAATTCCTTAAGAAAATTACCTTCCACCAATGCATGTTTAGTTTTGTTGAAATAGTGTACACAATTTTTATTTTTTTTGTGTCAAGGAGAAATCGTCTTATTAATCCCCTACCGCTGTCTAGGCGGTAGGGGTATGTGGGACTCGACCAGCATACTCTGCCGCATGCAGGTTGCAGGCGGAACTGGCCCATACCCACTAAAACTCCCAGGTGTCTCCTTGCCCTTTAAGTGGGGGTGGACGGGCTCTGCCGAGGCAACTGCTCCGACCCACCCTCCTCGGGCGGCCTAGCCATTGCTGGCTAGGCTGACGCCAACGAGGGGGATTGCCCGGAGACACCCGAGCAATCCCCAGACGGGGGGGACCCGTGCAGGCACACACAGCTGGCCAGCTGTGTGCGCAGGTCCCCAAGGGCATTTGAAGACGGGCTGGTGCCCGCCTTCTCCTGCCCGACCATCTGCCATGATGTTACGGGAGGACACAATGGACACCAGCAGTGTCCATTGGATCCCCCCCACCCTCAGCACCTCCAAAACCTCAACGAGCAGGGGACCAGGGGCCACCCCTCCAGGCCTCCCTGTTCCCCTGAACTCCACCTTAACCCCCGACGACAGCTGACGGACGAGACATGCATGGAGGGCTACAAGCCCCGCCCCAGCCGCCGGGGGGAACCTCAACAACGAGCAGGGGATCAGGGGCCTCCCCCCAGGCCTCCCTGTTCCCCTGAACTCCACCTCAACAAACGTCAAACCCCCGACGATAGCTGGCGAGGACGAGCATGGAGGGCTACAAGTCCCGCCCCAGCCGCCGGGGGTACCATCAACAGTGTGTGCTCCGCCACGAGCTCCGCTGAACAGAGCCCGCTCGGAGCACACGGGTGTGGGCCTTCTTGGTCCCCAACAACAATCCCATGGGACGAGGAAAGACCGGTGAGAACCACCGGCCCCCCGCGACCCCATCGGATTGTCGGGGTAAGCCCCCCCACCACGACAAAGTCATGGCCCACCTAGGGGGGAGTGTACACAAATTCCTGACGATCCCACGAGATCCTCAGATGTTTCCGGGATAAAAAGTATCCTATATGTTAATCCAGGTAATTAACTATATGTGTACCAAATCTCATCCAAATCCGTTAAGCTGTTTCAGACATGAGCGTACATAAACGCACAGACAAAAATTTAAAACTAATTTTTTTTTTTTTTTTTTATTTATATTTTTTATATAATGTACAAACACGGCTCGTTTACGATTTTATTAAGCCGTTTTAGCGTTATTAGGGAACAAACATCTAAATATAAACATACAAATTTTCGCATCTATTATATTACTAGAATATTAAGTTAATCGATATTATATTTATCGATGTTTGGACAACATTGTTTAACATTTTATTGCGAGCAGGCCGGTGCGATTCGTTCCGTTTAATGGCCGCGTAAAATTGCGACGTTCGGCCGCCGAGTGCCGAACGCGTCTACGACTGAATCCGCCCTCACGTTTGTAATCATTCACGCACGAAGAACACATCACACTTACACGATAATACACTACTTGTCTTACGACATCAAATTTAAGACATCAAAGTTCCCGACGACGTATTTCAAAGTATTTTCTTCCAAGTTTACAACACGGAAAAGGTCTGAGAAAAATTCTTGAACGAAATTTGTAACTAAGTAAGTCAGATTCTAAATTCAAAAGTCAGATAATTAAAATGAAATCAATATCGACAAATTGTAGTGGTAGGACACACTGCGCTGCGCAATCGCCCTTTACAGAAATCCTTCGTGAAATAACAGCATGTGTAGGACTGTTGTGTTTCGGTGAGCGCACTGGCAGCACCTGTAGCATTGGCGGCCCTGTATAGAAACTATATAGGCGACGGTAGCCACCAACCATCAAGTGAATTGTCAGCCCGTATGCCGACCATAAAGCCGCGTCCTCACTAGGGCCGCACGGCCACATCAGACCGGCCGCTCGGCCAGGCCTTGTATAGTGTGTACGCGTGTAGTGTGTACAAGGCCTGGCCAAGCGGCCGGCCTGATGTAGCCTGCGGCCCTAGTGAGGACGCGGCTTAACATAAAAAAGCACTGTCAAAAAAATTCATCGGAAATACATTGTATTATTTCGGCATTTACTATTGAATTAACTATCGTAAGCTTCGTATTATATGTATTCACGATTGTAAACTTGGAAAGAGTTTTACTTGTATGAGTTTACTAATACGATGTAAAGCGACCTTATAAATCAAAATTTTAGACCAACAAAATTTTGTGTCATTTGACCATGTATTGACCATACGAATTTTCATTCGTAGATGGAAGCAAACAAGAAAGATACGGTTATTACGTAATCGATAAATTTAAATATCGAAAATGATGTGTTTCGAACATGAATTCTTTCCGTACTTTTAAGGGTATCAAGTGTACACAAGACGTGTCCTTTGAGCAACTGAATTATACTGAGTTCATTGGCCTCAGTACATAAAGGTCCATGAGCGATTAATGAGTAACTAATCTTCCTCTTTGCTTCCATCTACGCACTCTTATTAGAGCTGTAATTTTTATATATATCTTTTAACTTTATCAATAAAACCGGCCAAACATATTTTTCACTGTCAAAGCAAAACCACAACAAGATTGATATTGGATTCAGGCTTCTCTTTTTAATTAATCGCGTTTGTAGAATCCAAAACTTCAAAGCAAAGGGCTATTGGTACGTTCCAATGTAAAAATTGCCGACCGCTGCCGTACTGTTCCAGATAAATTCTAAGCCTTGGGTTGGCTTATTTTTTGTTTGGTTATTTTCGTAAAATACAAATGTAACATTCAAATATGTATATGATTAGGTATGTTAATAGGGTAAATGTAATGTGTTTTAGCATCGAGAAGTGCGTGTAAAGTAGAACTCGTTCTAGAAGATACAAAGTTTTTAATTAAATAAGGTATTATCGAAAATTTTGTCAGGTGACCTTATTTGTCAGAGACCAGTCAGGTAACAGGAAGTCCAGTGTCTCTCAATGCAATCACAGTAAGTCTTTATGAGCGAAGGATGAATATTTATGAACCTATTTCCCTTTTACTATATAACATTAATATTACTATAATCATAAATATTATGATAAAATTAATTGTAATTTCCTTGTAATTTCTCTTCAACTTTATCAACATCATACTTTTTATACCATACTATATTATATTAGTTTCACTAACTAATATAATATAGTATGGTATAAAAAGTATGATGTTGAAAAATATAAAAATGAAAAATATGAAAATCTTTTTCGCTGTGACGACGGTGGCGCCCAATTTTTTAATTTTTATTTTTTTAACATTTTTTTTTAGAATAAAAAGTATCCCATATGTCATTCCTGGTAATAAAGTATCGTTTTTGCCTGAAAGAGTAACAAGCATCCATACATCCATCCTCACAAACTTTCGCCTTTTTTATATTAGTGGGTATGAGTAACATGTCAATTGTTTCTGTTATTTTGTTATGTTTCCTTTAAATTCCATTACATAACATACATCTCGGTCGATCTTTAAGCCATATCACAGATATATATCAGATACAATATCACAATATTTGCTACGATGTAAGTCTATATTACAATTTATTCAAATAAATAAAATATTTTTTAAAAAATAATCGCTAAAAAAGCTTGCTCTGTTACTTCAAAAATTTACGATCTCGTTGACAATACCAACTTTTGTATTCAAAATCGCATCCGAAAGAAATAAATCAAATTAATTCAAATTCAGTCTGAGAGGCGTTCACGAAAAAATTGAGTTAGTGAGGTTTAATATTTATTTCGGCTCTCAGAAATAGGCTAAACATTATAATTGACGAACGCTGAATATAAATTTAGACATTTCGATTGCTGGAAATGATTACTTTTCTCCTTGGGGAGTCCAACGAGTGGCGAGTACGTGACACCGGAAGATTGTGGAATTATTATTCTAACCATGTTGAAGAGGCCGTCTGGAATTACGAAAATTGTTTCGAGAATAAAAATGTATGCGTTTTGTCAAAATCCGACTATGGTTATACCAATTACTTGAGTCGAAATAAATGGATACTGTTTTTACCTAATTTTTTTCATATATATTATCCTTATTATGTTCAGTAACGATAGGACTAGCAATTGATAAGATAAACATATTTATCATCTCCTGTCTCATCTTCTCTTTAAGTGTTATGACCAAAAACATAAATGAAACCGTTTATTTTATTAATGCCTTATCAACCATTCGGTTTAATTCGTCACCATATTTCATAAATAGGTATGTTTTTAATAACGGTTATTATAAATTTCACATATAAATTGTCATAAATATAATTCTGAAATCGTTTTAATATAATGGGTCCTTACCTATGAAGTTGCTGATTTTTAATATTGGCTAGTGTGTGATTGATAATTTTCGTTCTACATAGTATTCCAAATTCAAATTAATTTTGTAATAGCTATAAAATAAATAAAAGCCTTTTATTTCATTTGAATATTTGAATATTTAAAGCATGCCAATTTATAAAAAAAAAAGTATATTTATAAATTTTACAAAAGTTAGCGTAATTATGTTTCTGCAAGAACAACTCTACAGGTGAAGGCCTCCTCCAAAGTTTGCCAGTCTTCTCTTGGTTGGGCTTTTTGAATCCAGTTGGTGCCAGCTGTGTTTCTTATTTCATCTTCCCATCTAGCGTAGAGTCTTCCTCTCGATTTTTCTTTGATATCACCTTTTCTGTGACCATGAAAAACGAGTTCCGTCGTGGCACAGACACAGTACAGACGGCATGCAATATCAACGACGTGTATGAACCAGGTACAGCAATTATGGAAATTTTATTCAAAACCTATTAAAGTACATTTTCCGCTATTTTAATTAAACTAAGCGCCTCTTTCACAAACGTCAAGTAGGCCAAACTGTCATTTAAAGTCACCGGTAACCGGGGATAATTTAGCTGATATACCTTTGTTTGTACGGTAAACGTCCCAAACATTAAATAGAAAATAATAAAAACCGAGTGCATAATTCAATATAACAGAAAATGATTTCTAAAAGTAACTAATCAACACTTTACATGTAGTTTGTGAAAGAGGCCCTTAGCGTTTTAAATATTTTGATAGATGAAGACTTCGCAACAGTGAAGTATGTAAGTAACTAAAATTGTCGGCACTTCCTTGTACACTTTATGATTGCGTGGATTTCTGAAAATATGGTTTTGCTCTGCAGTAAAAACTTGACCAAGTATTAAAGTCGCACTGCACCAGTTTCCTTTGAGTTTCGCGTACTTTTTCTGAGAAGTTATATTTAAACAAGTTCTCTCTTTTAATTTATGTATAACTTTTATACCGCGTCTCGTCTCACTATCTTCACTTTAATATAAGTCTCGAAATAATATTTGTATATTCTTCTACGCTTCCTATTACAGAATAAAAATTCTGTATTTCTAGTTGCAGTAACTTAGAACATTCGAAATCAACCTATTTTTTATTCAGTGGTAAACAATTAAAAGTTCTTGATTTTTTTCTCAGAAAAAATATTATGTCACAACTTATAAATATATTTGATGGTTTTACGGCTCAAAATGTGATATTTAAAGTTTCACTTAATAATAAAATATTATGAAAACAGGAAAGCGAAAATGATCGTTTTCCAAAAATGTCAAAAAACAAATAATGATATTTAGAAGAATATGTAATACGGCCACTTTTTCTCAAAACAGTTTGCTTCAATCAAAGACTTCAATTAAATAGGCCACCGCACCGGGCGTCTTCAAAGCAGGACATACGAGTACGTCGCTTTCACTGCGTTCTAAATTTTTGCCCATTAATAATATCTCTTGTTTACATTATTGTTATTGCGTGCTCGTAAGCAATTACGAAAATATGTCAGTAAACATTGTAGTAGGTTATATTAATAACTGTAAATATTACATTTTTTTCACGTTATTTAATTAATTTAATGAATAATTTGATTTCATTAGAGAGAAAGTCAAGACAAAATTCGTATTCAGCCATGATTGATTTGTGAGGTAATTGTTGCATATATATATAATATATTTTTTTTACATAAAAATTTTAAATATTAAGATAACAAAAAGAATTTTACAGTTTTAGCGACTCCGGGGCGCGCGGGGTGAGCAATCTTGAAAATACTGCTCTCGGATATGTGGCCTTAACTGATTAAGTAACTTAAGATCGATCCTGCCAACTAAAGGCCACTTATATAAAACTGCATTATTATTCAATTTCAGTAAGTAAAAACGTTATGAGATTAATATATTTAATATTTGAAATAAATTTGAATTTGGAATTCCTAACCAAACTTGCCAGTTCGACAACGCCAACTTCATATATAAGAACCTAATAGATATTATAAAGTTTGCGTTAGCTTTATTCAAGAACCCTAACAAAGACAAACTTGAGCTTACTTTCGGAGAAGAAGCTCCGAAACCCATAAGGACTGCAATCAACGTTGCACCTCTAGAAGTGAATTCACTTAGTGAACAACTCACTTAACGCTTGCTAATGTTTCACGTGAGATGTTCAGACGGTTAATTAACAAAGTTGTTCTCTTCTAGACTAAACTATGTCCTCGTTTGAATGGTTATAATACGAGTAAATTCTATATTCATTGTCGATTTTAAGGATAATACATGAGAACCAAAAATAAGTAAAATTTTATTCTAAGCAAAATATTCCATGACTTAATATTATTTTTCTGCATTGCATCAATATTATTTCTGTCAGACAAAACGGGGTTCGATTTTCCCGTTTACATTCCTGACAAGTTCGTCGCGGCCTCTGCGAGTCTTATTTTTACAAGTGCTGCAAGTGCGCTGCCGACCATTGCAAGTGGGAAAGGAGTGGGATAAGGAATAGAATCCCTTACTAACTCACCTTACCACTCTTACACTTACTCACTGACAAAAACGTAACATAGATTGGATTTTCACAAAAAGCTACGCGGTCGTCACGTGGCAACGCGTCGTATTTACGTGACGAACACGTCGCTTTTTGGGTTTGCATGATATATTACGTTTTTTCTTATTATAATTCGTTCTTAAAGTGTCAAAATATTGTAACAGTTCGCGTCAACAGTGAAGATATTTATTATTTAATATTTTAGTTTGTATAAGTTTTATATGAATAGAATATATATATAAGGATATGTATATTATATGTGTCATTGTAATTATTTTAAACATCGGTTCGAAAACCTATTTTGATAAAATTTGGTAACTATGTTTAATTTGGACCCACTTTAAAGATAGGATAGTTTTTATTTTGAACCTGTGCGAATCCGGGAGCGTGTAGCTAGTATACTATATAATTGAGTAGGATGCGCTATTAAAGGAGATAAATCAAGAATGCAAACGCGAGTCGAGGCTACCTTCGTAATAAACTAGTTCATAATGTACTTGTGCAACAGATGCCGACAATGTGCTAAGTTCGGATATAAATCAAACCCCTTTAATGCTCGGGGGCTATCGGTTACGCTGGGGTCAAGTATGTAAAAGTGATTTACACGGCCCATAAAGACACCTACCAACTGGTTATATTACGTTTGTCAGCACCCTTCACACCGGACTGCGTCGGCTTGTAATGAAACCTAACCCGTGTATAACACGAGAACTTTGCGATGGGGCGAAAACCAATAACCCAACTGGGTCATGTTCAACTTTGATATGCATTGAAAAGTTCCGAAGGTGCCCGGTTACGTTTTGTAAATAAATATCCCCAAGATTTTCAAGTTCTGCTTGGTGTTCTTGTTTACACGGCTACAGTGAAAGCTCATAATTCACAACCAGGCCATTGTAAACTTACGCTTTGGAGAAAATGGTAATAGGATTCTTTAATAATTGAAGACGTGAGTGGATGAAGGTGATATGTAGCATTTTTGGGATTTATTAATCTGTCACTTTATCCTTAGCTATCTCAGTAGCTTAAACACAAAGAGAAGTATTTCTAGGAACGTTTGCCTAAAATATTCAATAGTGGATCAAATTAATTATGTTTTATTCAGTTTCATGGACGTCTAGAAGTTTGTGGGCAAAATTTCAATTTGTGACCCGGGATTTGTGTGAATACTTTGAGTAATAAACTACCAGTAGTTTATGTACTTTTACTATCTAGTTGTTATCATCTTGGGCAAAGTACCTTAACTCTATTTAACGTTATCGGTAGAGTTTTGCAGGTTTAAAATAGTTTATAATATTTGATTAATATTAACCTTGCTCTTTAAATTATCAGATATTAATCGATATAGACCAACTATATTCTAACATACAAAGAGAAACAAAACTATCACCTACAGATAAAGTCATTATTATAAAATGAACGAAATAAGTATGAAAGAGTAAGATGAAAAGCAATATATCTAATAGAAAAACATAGTATTATGGTGGTGGAGTGCGAGAAATGAGTACCTCTCTTTGGATGTTAGAATATGGAACAAACATGTCCCTCATTTACGATAGGTAACTATTTGTGATAGGTAAAAGAAGTGATTAAATTAATATATCTTTTTCTTCCAAATATATTTGGAAGAAACGTGAAATCCGCTCTACTTATTGCAAGTCTAGAGCATTTTTATGCGGAACAACACAAGAAGGCATAATCTAAATTAAAATATGCTTCATATAACGCGCGTCGAGACTGTGGTTTTTTTTTTTTCTTCACAAGTAAACTTCTTTATATACTTAAGAGTTATTAATATTGCCTCTTATTTAGTATTTGTTACTAATTTGAGATTAGACGTCATTCAATACAATACTGAAAGATTTAAGCTTGCGTACAACATTCAAATATTTGGTGTCTCCATAAAAGCGTCTAGCTGAACATCTCATCAAAGGTTTAGAGGCTTAGTAGTTCAACAACTTGGTTCACAACGGTTGAAATACTGCTCCAGTAGTACAAACTGACTTCAAAGATAACTTGTACAATATCTAAGGCAATTTCTTGTTTTATTCTATGTCATGACAAATTCTTGATCTTGTAATTTTCAATAAGTATCAATAATAATTATTAATACGTAAGTAATAGTAATAATAAAAACTGTACTTAATCAAAAAATTGTTTCTATACATACATAATATAATATAGCAATTATTTATTTGTTATTTTACAGCTCACTCATAGTATCAATTTTATTAATAAATTTAAAAAGTAATTTATTGAATTTACCTATAAATACCTTTTTTTTAATGTTTAATATACGGCTCCTTTACGATTTTATAACAAAATTTCAAGGACCTTGAAAGTCACGAATACCTAAAGTACATTATGAGATTCAGTAAGAAACCTAAATATAGACTCCAAAACCGGTGAACCGATTGACACTTTCAGACAATGTTCAGATTAGACCAGCGGGTGTTCATGTGAAATTTGGTAGCGATCGGACGCGGACCAAGTCGCGGGCAAAAACACTAGTATATAAAGGTATTAATGTAAATGCGTCAAGAATAAAGTCATAGGTACGAGTATAAAGCAATTTTTCTTTTTGTTTTCTTTCGGACTTTCAACCGAAAGAGGCAATAGGACTCGGCGAAGTTTTCTTTGAGGGTAAAGGTAATTCTCCGAGGGACTGTTCAGTTAGTTTGCTTAGTATTAGAGAAGTTTGTTTAGGCGAGTCCGGCCAACACTAGATAATAACCCAATATAAATATTACGGCACCAAATCAAATTCGCATAAGTATTTGCAATTGATCGTCGAATATTTTTCTTAGACGTTGACTGTTTGGAAATAACTTAAGCCGCTTTGAGTCGAACTTTGAGATAATTACTTTAACTCAACACTTAATAATTTTATTTCTAAAGTAAAAAATTAGTCAGATGAAATTACCATGGGTGGAACATACTAAATATTGTGTGGTGTGGGCCCATGGGCCCACTAGTGAACTCCAAAGAGCGACTGGCAACGAATGAATGCTATAGAGCGAAGAACCGAATGTGTTAGCTCTCAAAAACAGGCCTTTGTCCAACAGTGGACTGATGCTGACTGAACATTGACCAATACTTGTCTATTGGTGACGTCAATAGAGAGTCTAGTGACTCTCATGACGTCACCTTTCTAGACAAAGTTCGTGTACATCAACCAAACACAAAAAGGCGGATTGTCATTTGTGTCGTTCATTGTAAAAGTGAACTATCTCCTTGTAACTGAATTTTAGAATAACGAGCTTTTTGCGAATTATAGTGTAGGAAAAAAAATATAAGCATTCATTCATTGTTTTCATCTATGGGATTTTAATGCAACTATTGGAGTTACTTCACTTTTATATTGAAAGTTATGACTAAATGTGATACCATTAGGCAAGAAAATATGTGTTAAAAATAGGGAGTTACACCACTTTTACAATGAACGACACATTTATAAAACACAAAAACTATGCCTATATTATCATTTCTATTATATATAGTACTGACATGACAGCAGTTTTGTGACTTTTACTAAGCTAAAAACGAGAAAAATTACATTATTGACGTGTCGTCACACGTCATTGACGTAAGCGAGTGACGGCTGTCACGAATCCACGGAGATCAGTAAACTTAACATGTCGCAAAACCGTTTAGAAAGAATTTCCTTAACAACGTCACGTCTACCGCACATTCGCGCGCCGTCAGCGTCAACGAATTGTTACATTTCTTTGAAATAAAATGCAATACATGGAAATAATTTTATACTTACTTAAAAAAAATTGTACACACGGCCAGATTATCCATTAGGCAGTATTGGCAATTGTCTAGGGGCCCTGCATCGCTAAGGGGTCCTAAGAAAACAATTTTTTTTTTTTTTAATATTTTGGTATTTTTCTTTTGTTGAAGTTTTTCTCACACTTGAAAATCAAACGCTAATAATTACAATAATTAACCTCACACAATTCAACCCTTTTAAATGTGTGAAAATATTAAAGTGTTTAGCACTTGTTGAAATTGTAAAGGATATTTAATTTCCGCCGAAAACCCATTATTGGGAATAGCAAAATTGCTAAACTTTTCCTCGTCGAGGTTCCGAAACTTGAGTTTAACCTTTTAGAAGGATATTACGCTTTATTTATTGCTTTTATATTAAAATGTCAACTTGGAAGTGACTTCTGATGGATAAATGTGAGTTTAAAGAAGTAGAGGTGAACGTTTTTATTATTGTTGTCAAGAAATACTCATTAATATCAGGTGAGGTAATTATTAAAAAAAATCATTTTCCTGATATTATTATTTGTATGTCTTTTTATGTTAAGGTTGATGGTTGATGGTAGGTTGGGTCCTATAACATAAGCAACGCCACAGGTAAGTTCAAGTGCGCTGCCGAGCATAGTAGGATTAAGGTTTAGGAATTAGGAAAGGATAGAGAATGAATTAAACTAATGAAATGAATAATATGAAATTCGTTATTCAGCCCTAAGGAAAGGAAAGGATGGAAAGACTGCTTTGAAACTTTTCACGCGGGCGAAGTGTAAACAGGTTTTTGATCTTTCTAATTGCTGGCATCTACTTTATTTTGATTTACACAAAAACTACTAATTAATGTCTGTCGATTAATCCTGCTTAGAAAAAAGAAATAGAGATGAGATCATTAGAAATTAAGATAGAACTAAGATGAGATGATTCTGGAGACTTTTCTTTAACGGCCAGGGGCGTTACGCTCTTCAATTTACCGGTATTGGCTTCAAAGTCTCCTCAAGACCTGCACTTAATGCTAGTTTTTACTGGGTAGAAATCCCACTTACCTTATGCACATATATATTTGTATGTGGCCTGCATGTGTGCTTAAAGGTATATTTTTTAAATTGTTCCCCTCGTTAAACAAAAAAACGTCAGTCGTAGGACTGAACGTCAGAAGTGGAAACTGCGCCATCTTTTAACATCTTAACAAACTATTGACGAAGTTAGGCTTCTTATGAACCAAGAAGTAATTCGGGTAGATGGCGTTTATTTCATATAATTAAACGTCACTGAGGGTGTCACTTACAGAGCGTGAGAGTTGCTATAATATAGTCGGGCCGGCTTTGCCGACAAGGTTATAAGTTTAGCAATTTGTCGAACGTTCAACTACACATATTCGATTTTATCGCCCGACTATATGAGTGAATATCAAAAAAATTGTACGTAACACAAAAGAAACACAATGGAATATTAACATTTCTGTAACACAAAGGAATATAAAGGTGCATTATACCAACAGTGTATTTGCTTACGGACATTATTTTATCTTTTACATTTTGTATTTTAATTGACTGGAATAAATGTATTTTATACTAATCAACATTTGACATGACGCAAAACTATAAAGTTTAACACATTATGTAGAATAGTTAAGGTAGTTAGGTATTTAAAAAATAAACAAAAATAAAATAGTTTAAATATCTTATTTATATTATCACTAATTAAAAATCTTAAAGAAAACAATCTAAAATGCAACATTTTGCAAGTAAAAACAATAGCAGTTTCTCCGGATTTTCTTGACTCAACTTTTGTCGATATCTTCATTGTCTCTCTGCTCCAGAAAGCACAAATTGTAACTATGGTTCTATCACGTAAATACACCAATAGAGATAATTATATAATTTTTCACATTAAAAACGGAAAAGAAAATGCCAAAATAGATTTTTTAAACATAAATGAAAAAGTATATATTTAGTTAGGTAATGTAAACAGGTCTAAGTCTATTGATGTTTTTATATTTTTCGTTTTAGTTCGGTAAGTTTTGAAGTTCATATTTCTTATATAAAAAAATTCTTTTTCTTTTTTATATTTAAGGCTTTTTAGTGCAGAGTCTATACATGGGCAATTTCGTACTGTGCTCCTCACGGTGTTTTTCTTTACAGTAAGTAAGAGCGATAAGTTAACGAAAAAATATGCAATCGAATGGCGAAAACATCTTTCAAATCGGATCAGTAGTTCTTTATAAAATCGCGAAGATACATATAAACGAGAAAACATTACAAAATTATCATGAATTAATAGATCACAATGAATTTTTATTCATATAAATTTAATATTTTGAATTTAGAAATATACAACGTAAATATATTCAGACTACAACGTACATTTTAAAACGAAAAAATGTGTCACACGAAAGAAACATAATGGAATATAAAAATTGCCAATGTGTATGCACCCTTTTTTTGTGTGGCGTCACCCAATGGAAGCAAAATATAACCTATCAAAACAAGAAACCATACGCTACAAACAAAGTAAAAAGATTTTCACAATTCTTGTCTATCACACGATTTACTTATTACAAATAGTATCATAAGATAATATATCTGTAGTAAAATCATTAAACTTACCTGAGATATTGCGTAACACAAGTAAATATTTTACAATGCAAAAAAACGGTAACCTCACAAATCAAAGCAATACAGCAAAAGTAAGGTGGCTGACGTTTTGTTTTGTGAGGTTGAGTGGTAAATCGAGTGTTTCCGGATGTAAAAAAATACGGATGCGTTTCGAAAGTGTATAACAGGACACATAATATCGTCACACAACGGTCGTCACACAAGGTAATGAAATATGGAGACATCAGTTTTACTTCAGTTTTCTTATTTATTACAACGTTTCTAAAGAAATAAAAAGGTGTCTTATGCACAGTGATCGTTTTCCAAGTACACTTTATAAAAAAAAACTGTGTTCGATGGATTATGAAAAAGTTATTATTTTTTTCTTTTAAAAGTACCACGGGAGACACTACTTTTTTGTATGACAAAAAAAAACTTCACTTCATTAGATTTGGTTTTTATTGTATTCCTTTGAACTAATTCAGTTGATCTGGTATTCATATACCAAAGAATGAATATTGAAGCGCCTTTTTAAAAAATACGGCTTATTTATTCACCATAGGATTTTTTTACACCCGTATTAATATGGGGACATTGAGCTTTTTCAAAATGTACAATTTTTTTGATATCGCCTCATATGACCCTGACAGCGCGAGTTCACTGTTTTACCCTAGTTTTACCCCATATTAAAAGTGCGCCTAAAAATCTTATACTTCAAATACTTAAAAAAGTTTTAATTTAGATAGTTTCATACAACCTTAGATGTTTCTTTTCGGAAAAATCATAAGTTCTAATTTTCTTACACAAATTACAAATGTTTATTTTTACGGAAAATCAGACTACAATTTTATTTTCAGGGTAAGAGTAACTTACTTAAACTCTGAAGTTGCAATTTTAACGCGAGTTTCCGAGAAAAATCTTGTTTTTCATAAATTTTCCTTCTTAAGACTTTTACACTTCAAACGGTCCAATAACATCCGCACTAATCTGAAGTTTTTGTGCTATCTGATTCCAGGGATTTCGTGACGAGACAGTAGGTAGCTCAACTTAAACCTGACTTGGCAACATGACTTTTACTATACTTCGAAAGTTCTCTTAGTGTATTTAACTCTTTATTTAAACTAAAGCTGAGTTTTAACTCTGAGACTCCAATTAATTAATCAGTGTAAATAAAGTTTAAAATTTGCATTGTTAATTTTATTGTTAGCACCTCGTCTGTTAAAATTATGAGACAGCATTCAGTGCCGTATCCTTATAAGATTAAACTTATAATATTATGAAGTTTCTGATGCTGACGTATTAATAAGTACAGGGTGCAAAAAACTACACACATTTATAAAATAATTGTGAAATGATTTTTTATGTGAGACTAAAGAGATAGTAAGTGGCTTCTGTAGCCAACTAACACAAACAATGCCACACGTGCTGCAACTGCAAGTGCGCTTCCGACTAGGAAAGGATAGGATACTAATTCTACTCATATTCAGATATCAATACTAATAATAAATCTGTAAGGGGTAATCATGGAGTAAGTTACTTTGTTTTCAGAAATATCGTGTTTATAGGCTCTATACATGATACTGAAACTAAATTAACGATTTTTAGAATTTTTTTCTGTATGTATGTATGTATGTTCCTCTATAACTCTTAAACAAATTAACTGATTTTCATGAAACTTGGTAGATAAACATTAAGACGTACGGGACACAGGATAGGCTACTTTTTCTTTTTCAACGCGGACGAAGTCGCAGGCGCCAACTAGTATTTTAATAAAGTAAATGTTAAGTTATGCTATGCGGACCGTACTCGTGCGCGCTTCCTTCGTCGCGATTGCCTGACCTGGTTGCCTTGTGCTCGTTAATATGCAATTAAAAACTAATAATGATCACGATTTCTTTTATTCCAGAGTTTTCCTTACATGCCTAGTACTATTGACTTAGGGCGGTCAAAACGCTGGAAAATAAACTACATAACACAATATCTTACAAATTAGTAATGGCAAGGCACACTTGCGTTTCGCAGTAATTTAGACAGCCTACTATCTAAATTGCGTCATACATTTTGTTTTATTATTTAGAATGAATGTAACGTTATTAGCAGCAATAAATATTTTTAAAGTAAAAACTTCTTTAGGCACGTTGGGCACTTTTGCTAGTGACATGACGGTCACGCGAGCTCAGTGCATCTACCCTGTGACGTTTAATTTTTAAAGTGAGATTATTTTTAAACACGTTGGGCACTTACAACAATACACAATTCGGGCATTATATTTTTAATTTTTTCAACTCGGACGAAATCGCGGGCGCCAGCTAGTATGTAATAAGACAATAAAATCAACAATGACGAGTGCAAAATTGAAATTTTCATTAACATTTTCATCGTTTTACACGAACGTATTAGAACGTTTAGGATTTAAATTACAAATGGTAATTTTATCATCAACAATTACGAGTTCGTTAATAAAAGGTAATAGCCAATTAGGTGAGACCCCACGAAGCCCTTCGGATCCCGGGCAGACACACGTGTCTGTATATAACTCGACGTATTAAACATCTCACCGAGCGGAAACTTTGACGAACTCCAATTTAAATTTCAAATCGTTGCGAATAAATTTGCAACATTACCCTTTCGTCTTTTAATACTTTTTTTATCTCTTCCTTTTGAGTTATCCTCGACTGGTCGATATCGTGGCTTCATTAAACTCGACCTAACTAGATGATGAAACTTTTTACTTAGCCGAGTTCCAATTCACCCCAAGCGTAGATTGACGGTTTAGCGTTCCTGCTTGTTTATGGCTAGCGTTAAGCTGACTCCCGTGGTTTTTTCATTGTTTCTCACGGTCTATAGTGAAGCGAAGCAATTCAAGTAAAACCGAAGCTTTGCATTTCATTTCCTTGTTAATCTAGGTACATTAAAATGGTTTTTAATTTGTTTATGATTAAATGAAATTATAAAATTTACGCAAGAATAATTATTGTATAAAATTATTTAGGTGCCAACTTACCGAAAAAATGTTAAGTTACACTCCCAGCAACACATTTTTAAAATTATATCACAACACTAGCCTTTGCCAGTGACTTCGCCCGCGTCCCCTTTTCTTAGGCATTGAAAAATTTATTCAATCATTATTGCACGTATATTTTTGTCAGCCGTTGAGTTTTCATTTTTTAGAACAGTACTATTTTCTGGATGAAGGTTACATATACCTTGTAACACTTTCTTTAGGTGTGGAGATGACTAGGAGAGTGTTGGGACTCGCCCGTTGAAGTGACTTATCACAGGGAATGCCCACTTTCTCCACTAACTTCTTCTAAACCACCCAACAGATTTTGATATGATTTTCACTAATAAACAAAAAAGGTTTGTGTAGATCATATGCAGAAAAAAATGCCACCATGCAAGCTGTGGACATGTTGCTAATCTATTACTAATATTTCAAAGAATAAACACAAAAACTACTTGACATACATACATACATACATACATACATACATACAACACCTACACTTACAGATTTATTATTAGTATTGATTGATGTTACGCGGACAAAGTCGCATGCAACAGCAGGCTCAATATAAAATCAAAATAAATAATCTTATAACCTCAAACCTTATATGACTGAATAATACGAATACCCTCATTACTGCTTGTTAACAATAGATACCTTCGAGTGCTGCCTGAGTAGAATACCTGTAGTACAAGTATACTGTTCCCACTTTGGATGTGTACTTTGTGATATACGATATGATAGGTGTATAACAAAGTTGACTTTAATTTTCGCTTCGTTATAAAGACAAAGTTTTCCTCCTGTCTTCGAGCTAATATTGAAAGTTATTTACCTACACAGCTACAGGTATGATCTCGCTCAATGCGTAACTACACACAAAGTATATAGTATGACATATAAAAACACTATAAAGTAAGTTATCTCTGTCTACCTTTGCGCTGCCGACTACAGTAGTGATTAAGGAAAAATGGGCTTTTGGAACTCTCCAATTGCTTTAGAAACAGGTATTTTTTTTATGTTAAGGTCGACAGACAAGCTGACGGTTCACTTGATGGTAGGTGGCTACCGTCGCCTATAACTCAAGTAATACCATAAGTGCTACAAGTGCGCTGCGGACCATAGAAGGATTAAGGATAGGGGATAAGGAAGGGAAAGGGTAATGGGCTCTGGCATCCCTTGCTCACACACCTAAACACAATAGCACATAATGCTGTTATTTCACGGTGGTATTCTGTAAGGTAGTGGTTACTGCCACCAGACGGGCTGCCCAAACAATTTATTATTTAACAATTTATTATTATTATTAACAAAATACAATAAAATACCCAGTTAGGTTACTGTATTTTACTTGTACAGTGTTAACTAGCGAGCATGCCTTCCTTCCACATTGAGGATCCCCGATCGAATGGAACGTGAAATTAATAGCACTTGATGCAATTACCGCGGGCTTTCCATAAAGTACCATTAGCCCGCAGTAACAAAAATTGTTGTAGATGTCAATTTAAAAGCATCCTATCGACTGCTAATTGCTTCTTAATGCGAAATTATCGAGTTCTTTCTTTTAATATTCCATTTTCGGGTCGTGTTTTTATTCATAATTTCTTTCTTTTTTTTTGTTACGGAATACAATGGAAGACAGTCAAATGGTTTCGAACAAAACGAAATGATAACCAAATTCACAAGAAACATGACGTGGTCTTTTTTATGATTCTACTCAAAATAAGAACAAATGCAAAGAAAATTATATATAAGACATAAATATTAAATTAGCTTTTGACCGCGACATCGTCCGCGCCACTCTTTCTTAGGTGTTAATTTAATTCATTCTTTGTTGCTCATAATTATATTTTTGTCAGGTGTTGATGTTTTTTTTACATATTTACATATTTTATTATTTTTCTTTTTCTTTTTAAGTTTAATGTACAAACAGGGCTCGTTTACGATTTTATTATATGTATAGATTGCCAAAAAAAATCAAAAAAGCAGTTTTGAAACACTTTTGTAAAACCCCATGTAAATTTAACTTAACAGTAGTTATAGATAGAACTCTAGTAACCGGAACATTATTATTATATCTGCTTCTACGTGTTACTTGCAATCCGTCTTTTGTGTCGCAAATTAAATCATGGAGGGAAGAGCTACGAATTAGTCACTAAGTACCTCGTCTCCCTTTTAGAGGTACCTCCACGTGCTCTTTGTGAGAATAATTTCATATTCGTCCGTAATTAGTCGATGGAACTGGCAGTTTCCTTAACAAGGAGCAGTTCAGAATTAATCAATCGCACAGATGTGTGGTCAGGTGTGGCCGATCGATCAGCAACTCTTACCACTTACACCCAACTTTTATTACGAAAAGAAAATGTAGCTTTCTTTTAGGTACCTTTTAATTAATTAGATGAATTATTTAAAAAAAAAACTGACTTTTGTGACATTTTGTCAATCAACCTCATAAAGAAGACCACCGAATTGCTTGTGTTTATAGGCAACGGTAGCCACCTAATATCAGCCTTCTTGCCGACGATTAAGTAAAAGATACTAGAATTTCGGTTCAGCAAAAAGTAGTTATGAACGAAAACTAACCGTTTTTCAAATATCAATGCTCCCTAAACATTTTACACCATATCAGTCTCGATCGCATCAGCGATAAGCTTTATAAAGGTTTATATCAGAATCGCGAGCTTAAATGTTAGAAGGTTATATTTAATAATCTATTCCTTCATCATTATGAGATATCTGATATGAAACATGCTCCTATAATACTTTGGAAAATTCTTATTCATCATTATTTATGAATTAAGAAGCTCTGATGAACAGATTTGGGTATTTTACCAGTAAACTCAGAATTTCCATTTCATATACCTATCTACTATCTGATTTCATTAATAGAAACGTTTTCAGAGTTTTCAGGTAGTCTATTCATCCGGGATCCAAACGTATAAAGCCGGCTTATATTCTGAAAAGTTATTGATTTGTATTTAATTATAAGTTACTTCCGTTCACCGTTAATATTAATCTCAACTTTAAAAGGAAAATCGGCCCCGTTTAATGTTACCTAATCGAAAAATAAATCAAAGGCATGAAGTTAGCTTATAAACATGCCATAAAATGAATAGAGTGTTTATTGAAATACAGAATAGTTTTAATTATCGGACGGAGTATTTAACCGACGGTTTATGTTAACTGAAATCTATCAGCCAAATTTAACGCGAGTGGATTAGAGTGGAATAAAAAGCGGATTGCAATCCATTAATGGATTTTGTAGACGGATTCGGCATAATAACCAAATGTTCTAATGTAACAATAAATAACAATAACAATATTAATAGGATGTCTAGATTCCTAGTTCCTACATGACTATACTTTTAAACTAGATTCCGCCCTTCATAAAGAAAAAAATATAGCAATGTACATGTGAATGAGATTGTTAATTTGATTTTTCGTGACGCTTTTTTTATGCTAATTAGGGCATTAACGGGACACTGCCGCCTCAATAGACACCCTAAAGTAATGAGTCTCACTATGGTAGGGGAGCCCAAGAGGGGATTTTTGGATTTACTCGAGCGCGTCAGATATTGCCAATGTATATACCCCACGTGTGGTTTCGATAACGGATATGTATTAATCTAACGGTTTGGTTGGTGGGGTTGGCGGGGGTGGGGGTAAAATTTTAAATACAACTCGAGCGCGTCAGATTTTCAGAGGGGATGTTAAGTAAACCTAAACTAAGCTCCCATTAAAAATTCAGACGATTCGGATGTAACGCAAGCTCGTGGCAGCTTTTGAAAATGCAAAAAATATTTTTGACGATTCTCATTTTGTAATACTCGAGCGCGTCAGATTTTCATACAGGCGGTTCAGCCTAAATTCCTGATCGTGCTGATTCTTAATCTGACGATTATATGGAGGATTTTTTAAAATACAGCGCCTACAAAATTTTGAACGCCTGTAGACGCTCACCCCACCGCGGAAATGAAAAACTTCATATAACCTTTTTTTCTTCTTACCATCCAATCTTCAAAGTCCAATAGGTCTCCACGACGCTCGAGTGACTACACATTTAGTATCGTGGTCTCCCTAACTACTAGTACAGGAGTGTGTCGCTTCTGCCATGAGGCAGAAGAAATACCAATGCACATCCTGTGCGAGTGTGGCCCCTTGATGCACAAGCGCAGTCACATCCTAGGAAGCCACACAATGGCTTGTGAAGATGTGAAGAATGCCTCTATCAAAAAAGTACTACAGTTGCTCAACGGGTAGGTATAGGTAGAAGCTTTAGTTTACGTGGCGATCACAATATTTCAGCAATGGACGAAGTGATACTGGTTCTCTAGCAGACAGTAATAGCCACTAGCAGATAATAATAATAATAACGCTTTTTTCGTACTTATATGACTTTAAACAGTTTTAAGGTTTCACGGTGCGCTTGTTTTTAAGTTGAATTGTATTCGCCGAGAGTTGTAAGGTGTAATTTGAAGTTCTTTCGTCGCGGACGACGCAGATAGCAGTATAATTGCATTTAGAGGCTAAACTTTTGCAACTATGAAAATTGTTGCCGGAATTGAGTTTAACTCGCGTCGCTTACTTAAAGCTGGAGGGTGCTGAAGTTAAGTTGGACTGGGACTGATTTACAACATTACATAGTTGTATATTAGATGGCTAAATTAGCTAATATATCAACTCAGATAGATATCTAGTACATTCTTTGAGTTCAGAAACTGTCTAATTTTATAATTTCTATATAAGAAATACAATTTCTTGAAATATATTTCCCAATGAAATATGGGTACGTTATAGACAATATTAAAATAAGAATTGACTATAAATCGTCTTAAGTTGGCACGAACCTATTTACTATGTTTTGTTATTAAAATTATGTTACTAAAATATTGATTGATGGCCATAGCTTAGTACTCTCCATTGGATCTAAGCAATGACAGACGCTGGGTCGATTTCTGAGTTTAGTGATATCTCGAGAAAGCCGTGATCATGAGCAAGCCTCAATAATTCATGCCAGTAATGACCAAAATCATGCAAGATGAACTTGAATGAACCAGATACAGGTTTACAAATATTATAACTAAAATAGAACCACGTTTTTTTCTTTTATGATTTATAAATGTACTCCATTCTTAGATTTCAAGTAGAAAACAGTTTATGAGCGTGAAATTCCCTAGACGGCCAGTTACATTATAACGAGTGGAACAATTTCCTGGGAAAGCAGTGTGAATGCATTTAAATCGGCACGGTTATCATTTGACCTAATATTATCAACTGAAGTATTATATTTACTGGGGATTCGTTCCGGCTTCGGATAGGTTAAAAGGCTCTTTAATTAAATTGCAAAGGAATGCTCAAGGTTCATTATTAACGTATACCCATAAGACCATGTTTTATAATTTTATTTTAAATCAGCAACATTGACTTATTATTTGATATAATTCAAATCCTTTACGTACATTGGAGAACTGATCAGACTTAAGGCTCGCAAGTCTTTCGAAAACAGCAAATAATATATTAGTTTGGTATACCGCTTGAAACAAAATTCAAATCACAAAATAAATTATCTTGTACCTTTGCATATTTTAGGCGTATATGTTATACTAGTATTGCTGAAGGATCATTTTAGTCAAACCGGAGACTCGAAAAACCGGAGAACCGAAAAATCGAGAGACTAACTGAGTGGCAGTTGGTGTTCATCATATTATTTTATAGGGGTTCAAAGTATGTTGTCAAACTTGATAGGATAAAAATAAGTATGAACGGGGATAAGGGCAGTGGGCTCTGGAAATCCTTACGGTCTCACCGAAACACAGTAGCAATCTTACTGTTATTTCTCGATGGTATTCTCTAAGAAGTGGTTACTGTCGATAAGCGACCTGTCCTGTCCGGTTTATAGATACGAACTCATTGTGCCTGAGCTAAGAATAGATTCACAGAATATATACTTACATATTATTACATAAAAGGGGAGTGACTAGTTTCGTGTTGACATAAATCGTGCTCCTCCGGGAGCAGGAAACGATGCGGAAACAACGCGCAGAAGGCTTTCGCAGAATGTAATTTATAACTACATTTTATGCACGCAAATATGCCGTAATTCCTACTGGACGAAGACACAATGCATACATAGAAATCACATATTACAAATTAAAACCAACACTTAAGTACTGATTAATTTCAAAGTTTGTGTAATTGTGTGTCTTTCTATTAAACTTTCACCGTTAAAACGTTGAAGATATTTTGATAACACTTTTAATCGTAACGATAAGCTGCTTATATTTTATATTTGTAATCAGTATTCCGCAGTCACTAATAATAAATAATAACATACACGAATTCAAGGTTTAGCTAGAGATTAAAATATATCCCTGCTTTTTAAATTGCAGATAGTTACTGTCAAAGAATGTTTTTTTTTTTTTTTTGTAAAGTATTGTTTTATACTAACAAGAAAAAAATATTTAATACTAGAAATGTTTTTTCTTATTTTTAGTATCAAAATCAATCTGAATATTTTGAGTATAATTGCGCAAAGTGGCTATCGCTTCAAAGGAGAGAATGCGCTTTGCTATACATCGATCGACAAATAAAGCTAAAACACCCTTGACTCACAAGTCAGGGCTCGCACGACATATATTATCCCCCGGGACAATACATCTCACGTTTTTCCACGATAAGTAGCTCTCATAAGATACACTGATTTATTGGGGGCGAGAAAAATATTACAGCTGATACAGGAATCAGAGGTCCCAATAATAGTCATGACGCAACCGATTTTACGGATTGGGAAAAATTGTTTTGTTACGCGAGTAGCGTGAAAGATTTCCATTTGGAATGACGCTTTTGTTACGTTGACTATCGAATTCTATTTGTTATTTAAATCAAATATTTACATTCATGCGGATTTTTCTCTACAATATACAATACACACTGCATTCCGCAGTCAAAAAATGAATCAAATCTTAATCCCTTTTTCTAAAGTTGAAAAAAAAACCTTGTGTACTAGCAATCTTAATCTTGACGATTCCCTTGATCGAGTGACTAAGGTGTTTGCATTAGCGTTCTGGGTTCGTTTCCCGGCTGAGCCAACTTTTGTAATGAACTTTTCATAGTTGGCTCCGGTCTCGAATTGGCAAGTAGTGGCAGGGCACGCTGTGTATTTAATAAGGGTTTCCAGAGCCCATTTCCCTATCCTATAATCCTACTGTGGTCGGCAGTGTACTTGCAGCACCTGCGGTGTTCCTTGTGTTATATGAGATAGTAACCACCCACCATCAAATGGACCGTCAGCCTATCTGACGACCCTATCTATGAAAGTTCTACTAATCAGCTTGTTATGCATTAAGCTTGTTGTACTGTAATATACGCTTCTACTTTTTAGTTTCTATACAAATACAATACAAAAAGATATAACATTTTTTTTGTCATTTATTATGCGTAATTGTTTCTGATAGACAAATCAATATACCAACTAAGAACAAAGCTAATGGAGTGTTCTTACCTTGTGTATTGTTGCCACAGTAAAAACGTTTTTCTCCATCGCCCCACTCAACAAGGTGAATCAGAAGCAGGCCTTGACCCAATCATAAAAACGTTAGATAAAAGAAATGAATTGACGAACCCTCACAGGGAGCCAAATATAGTTTACGCTTTTAACATTAGCTTCAAAGATTTCCTCAGGCACCTTGTTCACTTCGAACCTCTCTCACATCTAATTTGTGTCAATTTACAACACTTCAAGCAGACGAACTCAACTGCAGTAAAGTTATATAAAATTTTATTTTATACTAGAACCTAGTCTGATATTTAGATAGACACGGACAGGACCTAAGCTTATTACATTATTACTTATCTGGTTTCTTTTATTTGAATCATACCCAAGATATCCTTCAATGAAAGAGACAAGACACAATTTATTATCAAGTGACCTGTACTGTACCCAAACTATGCTGTACAGAGAATACCAAACTATGCTGTACCCTGAATTTATACCAACAGTTGAGTGTCTTTTATTCAATTTTGTTCTATTAACAAGTTGCAGCGACATTCACTCATTGCATTCTGTAGTTCTGTACGTTCAACAGTACCTTGTTCTTGTAGAATATAATGTTCTTGTATTTTATGTTGTATTTTATGCCTCCCCTCTTTTTGTCCCTAAATAGCCCTTTACCTTATCAGAGAGAGCGCCTGCATCTTTTTCTATCGTAATGTAGCTTATGTTCATATGCGATGGTAAAACTAGGAGCATGGAAATAAATGTAGGATTAAGGATAATGGATTGTAAGGGGATAGGGCCTCGCCACAAATTTTCCAGATCCAGACTAGGAGCAACTTTGAAAAGTTCATTTCCAACGTTGACACTGCCGGTAATCGAAGCCGGAATTCCAAAAACAGAGCATTAAGGCATGCTCCCTAACCACTAATCTAACAAGTTCGTCAACGTCTTCAAGTCGTTCTATTGTACTTTATGCTTGTTAGTTCAGTGTTTAAATTAAATTCCCTACTGCGTGTACTATGACAGTGATAATATTGCACCCACCCTCGCAGTTTCAGTTCGCTTTACAGTTATTTACCTCAGGAACACTTTATACGTAGTTCTAGTGCGACGTGTATTTACGTGTTTAGATCTATGTGAGTGAAACACATTATTACTTCCTCTAACTGTAGCTAGTCATTTAATCACTGTAACTGCGGCTAATGTGCCACATTATTTCGGTGGAAGAAAGCTGAACGAAATATTGCCTGTACGTGTGACTATACGAAATTAGGCCGAGTTTTTATGGATGTAGTAAGTGATATGTAACATTAACAGAAATATGGAGTTTGAAGAGTATATTGGTATATACATAGTATTTACAGTAGACAAAATACATGTTAGGATTAGAACATATCGAAAAATTTGAGTTCATGAGATTTGATATTATTTATTTATTAATATTAAAAAAATAGAAAGTTAATGATTAGAAAATTAATATATTACAATATATACAAATACGCTTGTAATATACAAGCGGTATTCTACAGCTGGAGGGTGGCGTAAGGATTTTTTTTTCTTTTTGAAGCTTGATTAATAAAAGGTTCAATATTTAATTAACAGGTTCGAAATTCGAATACATTTTTAAAGGAACAAATGGCAAGTGATAAGTAATTTCTTTAGTATCCTTGGTAAATTCACTACATTTGTGATCGTTTATTTTTGAATGGGAGTGAAACTTCGTACAACTAATTTTTAGCATTCAAAATAGATAAAATCCGCTAAACTAAGTCTCTAATCACGGTTTAAGAAAGCTAATGTCGAAACGGCCCGTGGGTCGCTTAGAATGGTGACTTCAAGGGAGTGGCTGGCAGAGATATATGCGGAAGGTGATAAATATGGGATGACAAGTTTAATTTAATAGAGCGCCACCTACATACCTACTCAGTCCTACAACCCAAGTCTCAGATGTTTCTTTTCGCGTATGTTTTCGCTTTATTAAAAGTACCTATGTCCAAAAGTAGCTTCCATAATGATGGAAGTCTTAAGCAGCAAGCAGATTTTTGTTTGTGACAACGAAAGTATATTGTTTATTTCCTTTCTCTTTCGTAAATAATAATATTATGCCGCAATGAACCAATACAACATTTTTACGTGAGAAGTGCTGGCCATAGTTTAGGTGAGAAGCCAGCGCCTATGCCAAAACCAACAGCCGTTGTTCACTAGAACATTAATTACGTCGTACAGTACTGTCTCGTGAAATATGAACCTGCAGCGATATCAACCCACCATTGCACTGTGACGCCCGTTGAATTATTTACGAGCTAAAAACCAACATGGAATTAGACTAATCCGTTTTCAGCACTAATAGGTTCACACATCGAACCCTAATCAGAACCAGTGTTGTCGTTAATGAAAACAACGCTGTATACTAAATTATTTTGATCTGTTCCCAACTTTTACATTAATTATTATTCTCTTAACTTTTGTGATCTCTTTTTTTTCACGCTCTATTACTATGTGCTTTTTATGCACATGTGATCATAAAGTAACACTTTATGGAACCGAAGTTGACTGAAGTTGACAGTCAGTGGTAATTTTTTCTAAATTTAAAAGATGTAAATGTAAGCGTAATTTTGAGGTGAATGAATACGTCTTATAAAACATTACATTGTATATCTACCTATATTAAATTAGCTTATTTAAAATTACTTTAATTTGACAATGTTTTTACATACACACACACACTGACCTCAATTTTGTCATGTTAGTTTGATGTTAGTCAATTAGAAATACTTAATTTTAAGATAAAGTTTAAAAATCAAAATAAAAATATTTATTTATCAATTAAGTTCCTACAAGAAACTCTTATGGTCGTCATTATAAATTTAAATTTACCAGGGTTTCGGAAAAAAGCCAAGATGACGATCCTGAGAAGAAACCCCGAAATAAACTCAGGATACTATTCTTTTTGTCATTATTACAAAGAGATATCGTGTCGAAAACTTGGTTAATAATTAACAGAGCTTTCAAAAGAGGAAATCTTATGAGGATTACTGTTCCCGTGGTGCTGTAGATATCGGGCTCGAACAAATCTTGAGTAACTTGCTCCAGGGGCAGAGATTACGGGAACAGAGTTGAGAAGGATTAGTCGAAAGTCTACTTACATAATACTGTATGAAGCAAGGAACAGGAACGCTCGAACTATCACTTCGTTGGACATGTGTGTCAGTCGTAATACGATTTTGTAGAAGCAAGCATACGAGTATATACTTATATATTTCCGAGTCAGTATAGAAACGAAGCGAGATATAAAAAACGCCATATAAGTAACATTATTTTATTAGTGAATTTATTATTTTTGTATACAAAATACATTGCAATTTTCTTGATCAAAAATGAAATAAAAAATAAAACGTTTAAGATGTCTTACTTAAAAAAAAAATTAACTAATCAATACTAATAATAAATCTGTAAGTGTAGGTATTGTATGTATGTATATGTTCCTCCATAACTTTTAAACGAATTAACTGATTTTCATGAAACTTGGCAGATAAACATTAAGACGTACAGGGACACAGGATAGGCTACTTTTTTCTTTTTCAACGCGAACGAAGTCGCGGGCGCCAGCGATAAAATAAATAAATAACATATTTATAAACTTTATCAAATAAAGTTTATAAATATAAGTATATATAAGCATGCTTTGAAGTAAAATTTGGATAAAATAATATTTTAAGTAGTTACACATGTTCCCACCTGTACTGACAGAAGTTATACACTTTTTATGATCTACTAGAACTAGATAATGCCTGCGATTTCGTTCGTTCAACAATAGTCATAACATAAATCTTAAAAGTTAAAGCAAAAGCCTTTACAGATAAAGTTGGACTTTATTTAAAGTCTAAAATCATAACGTTAAGTGAAAATGTAAGAATTTCACTCTTTCATTACGTAAAGTTAGAAAAATATATAAATTCTAATGATTTTGGAGTAGAACGTAATGAGCCCTCAGATCCGTTCCCCTCGGCGCCTCGTGAACGATGTGAAAACTCGACTTCAAAGTTTTCCCATCGCGATTCTGGCTGTTCTCAGACCTTTCAATAAATATTCACACAGTATGTAATTTTTCATTATAATTTTAAATCTTTTTTTTATGTTAAAATTAATTGATATTTTCTGATACATTCTATAATAGAAACTATGTATAATAAAGACACTTCGTCATTTACCTACCTATATTGCCTATATTCATTGTAAGTATACCTATATTCAACTTTATTCATTATTATTAAGAAATTAATTAAATATTTCGTTATACAAATTCATTCAAAATTTAATCTTCTCTGTATTAAAATTTTAATGCTCGTCTTCGAATGTTATAAAAAAAAATATTATTATAATTTTTTTCGATTTACAATGCAAATAATTAATTTATACTTAAAATTTGAAACAATTACATTATTAATTTTTAGAGTATAGGATGTCGGTCTAATTTAAAGTAATGTGTCTACCTCAATTTAGGAATACAAAAACAAAAGAAAAAAGAATACGATATAAAATAAATACAGCAGCACATTTATTATGATTACGGATAAATGCATTACTGTTTACATCAAAATTTGTTTTAGAATGAATTTCTAGCTCCTATTTAGCGCCAGAAGCAGCTATCTCGTACTCAAAACAGAATTTCGCTGACACTGATTTAAAGGTAAGATATCTTAAGAGTATGTGAACAGATAAAATAGGTTCGTATGGAAGTTACGGTCACAGCTTCTGCGCTATCTGGCTAGAATTCAATAAATCAAATCGCTTGGCACACTTGCCCTATAGCGTTGTATGTGCCCGATGTTTATGTAGCGCACTTCCGTAGACACGAAAGTAACAAAAATATTCTCTCGCAAACTTAAACCGTAACATGGAAAATCATGGAGCAAAAAATATATCACACGGAGCTGGAACGCTCTTGCCACGAAGCGGGGCTATATAACATTTCATTAGCGGTCAGCCAAGACGTTCCGGTTACACAGACAATAAATTTTCATTTTTGCTAAAGGACAAGTGAAAAGAAAAGATAAATAGGGGTAGAGATTTGCGTTACGAGCGCATAAACTATTCGACGCGCGGCCGAGCCGAATCCGACCTTTGTACGGACGACAGAAAATATTTGATTAACAAAAAAGGCAAATATATGTCTGGGCTTTCACATTTCTTGTTTCTTTTGTAAAATTAAAGGCCAACTTGTATCGCTATTGCTCATATCAATATTGCTGGAATAAGTTGCTGTTTATTGGAAGATTATTTCAAATAGTTAATTAACTGTTATTGTTATTTATTTATGTTTCATTTTATTTTGAACAAAAAACCTACAGCAAGACGGTATTGCCAATTGCATTGCCACTTACAGGGTTTTATTATGTGGTCAGATATTTATTACGATAAAATCAATTGGTTTCCAATCAATGACGAAAATATATTGATTTCCACTTTCCCATTTCCTGACTTGACAAGAATAGAGGCATTAAAATGATTATATATAAAATAATAATATTAAAAGACCATAAAGTTTTTTAATATATCACTCACAACAGATTTTTACGACGATAATGATAGAACTTTTAAATTATTTGTCCGACAATTTGTAAAAGTATTAATTTTGCAATTGTACTGAATGGTAACGATCACGTGGATTCGATGCTGAAAATGTTCAAATAACACTGTTGCTATTACTGTAGCAATTTAGACCAGGGGTAAGTAACATGACAATCATAATTATACCGAATTACATTCAAAGTTAGATCGTTAGGTTGTATATAATTTGACCTATGTAGTTATATATGTTTCACCCACAATTTCGAGAATAATCTTACTAATATACACTTCGACTTCGAATACCTACACGAGTATTTGACTTGATCAACGTCTTATCATTGTTCAATTTCAACATGAAGTTTAATTATTTGAGTGTTAAGAAATTGTTAAAACATTTTCACAACTATTACACCCTGTAAATTCAAGGAGCACATGAGGAATGAATGAAATGAACTTTTTAAAGTTGTCTCTGGTTTGGATCTGGAAAGTAGTGGCAGGGCACACTGCGTTTCTAGGTCACCTTACAGAAGACCTTGAAATAACGGAGTATATGCTGTTATGTTTCGGGTAAGGGATGCCAGAGCCCTTTTCCCTATCCCGTATCTTTAATTCTTCTACGATCGGCGACGCACTTGCAGAACCTGTGTCGTTTGCTTATGTTATAGGCGACAGTAGCCACCTACCATCAAATGGATCGTCAGCCCGTCTGTCAAAAAAAACGAAGTCGCCTGCTAAATCGAGTTTATCCATTTTTACTTAAGGTGATTCTAAGAGCCGATGGATTTTGCGCTAGTAGGCGGAGCTAAGATGTAGCCCCCGCACCACCCGTACTTAGAGATCGCGTGAAACGAGTCAAAGACTAAATAAAGTAGAGTGGTAACATTTGATATTGAACATATTATGCCTAACTTCACAAAGCATTTTTGAGGTGCGTCAGCAAAAAAATGGTTAACTTTTATTTATTTATATATTTTAATAGTATATTTTATTTACAATTCTAGTTTTATATCATATGGCGTGTAAATAGACAGCTAATATTTACTGAAACCAACTATGACATATTTAGCAGATAGTAATGACCGGTTTTATCAAAAAACATAATTATGGATTCCATGTTAATTTTATATTGGATATTAAAAATTAGAAGTAAAATTGAATAATTCTCAGGGAGTTCTTTTTAAGGGAGTTGTCGAGATTAACATTTTAACAAAATAAATGATAAAAATCGGTTCTTAATCAGCGGGGATATAGCGTAAAATATAAAAAAATATATAGGTATGTAATAAATTTATCAAAAAAGCTTATTTTAATAATAAATATGAAAACACAAATTAGAAATTGAAATTCATTTATTGTGATCTTTGCTTACAAAGTTTTTGTTCATCCATATTCATAATATGCACATGTTTCCACGCCACCAGTGAGGTAGTGTGTATTTAGCGCGTTTTTTTTACGTGGTTTCCCCGGTAGGCCTATTCCACGATCTATTGTGACTTAGACCTGAAAAACTATGTGTGTTGTGGGGAAATCTTTAGAATAATTTGGGAAGCTTTTAGGGTATTTGAAGACTAAATTCATTAGGAATGTGTAAGTTTTGTAAAAATATAGTTTTTATGGTGAGGAAATCCATTTACAAATAATTTTATAAAGATTTTATTTAAAACGTAAATTTGTTTATATTGTATATATGTAAATATTGATTTACAATATAGAAATATGTACAATATTATAATATAGCTGTCCAAATTATTAAAAATGTCTGCACAACAAACTATTAACTTCACTTCAAAACAGTGTCGTATCTGTTTATCACCTGCTCAATGATAAAAACTATTCGAAGCCGGCGCTGCGACGAGACGCACAACCTCCCCGTACGACGTTCAGCGCTACACTGCCGCCCGTCGCCCGCGTACGGACCCGCTAAATCTTTGTTTAGGTAAAATAAGATAAATATGGATAATGACTTGAAAAACTATTATATTAGGTCATTAATTGTACAGTATATAGGTCTAATCCATACCAAAATTTAAAAAAAAGAATCATGTAAATATTCCTTGGCGTTTAAAAGAAGATACAAGTTTTCAGCCAAAAACGACTTCCATTTAGATTTTTTTTTCACATAGTAGTTAAACAGTTTGACCAGTATTATTTGTACCTTATATAGATAAAATATCAATAAAAAGCATATATTTTTTTCGGAAATTTATGTTGATTTATGAAAGAGGAGTTAGCCTCTGAATATCCCGTTTTGGCTCTTAGTATCGCCTTAAATAATTCATGTCTGAAAGTTTTTTATATCATAGAGAAAAATAGTAAATCTCACAAAAGGCATCTAAAGAACAATTTTGCATATTTTATTTACATATACTCGTATACCTAAGTATAGGATATTCCAAAATACAAAGGATATACAAAGAGATAGTCGCATTCAGAAACAAAGGCACGAGGAATTCATTCTTGTGCAATTTTCGGTTCTCTGTTCAGTTTAGTTATTTGGAAGTGATGTATGAGGCACAGTTGGAAAATTCACGTATCCTAGCCACCAAAAGATTACCTCAACAAAATTTTACATACTATAATGCTTTTTGAACATTACAATATTTTGACTATGTCGTCTGTTGTATGTTGGTAAGAGCATCTAAGACAAAAACAGAAGCAACAACAGGGGGGATGTATAATATGCACAGCCGACCCTGATGCCCTAAGGAGTGAAGAACAAGAAGAGGGTGGATAGTGGACTCACAAAAAAAATCAACATCATTTTCAGATGGTCTTCTGTAAATACGCTTATACTGCAAGAAGACAAACTACTCAGTTTGAAATTGCTGTTTTCAGTGTGCCCCGCCACTACTAAAAATTTAAATAAAAACATACATTGTCTTTTTTTAAAATATTGACAGGAAATACATTGATCTTAATATTAGTGACACTGTTAACATAGTATATACAGCGAACTTGCTCGCAGAAATATATTATTTCGATGAGTATTTCGATTTTATTAATTCTCTATATACATATGATAGAAAAACTTAAAAAAATCGCATTTGGAAATTCAGTTAAGGCTCATCGTAAGATGATATCAAAGAAACTCAATTACAATCATGAGTGCTGGTATATACGATATTTTATAATAAGGTAGACTCTTACAGAGTTCTTTCTTAATACAATTTTATTTGATCAAAAGTAAATATCCAAAGATTAGTGGAGAACTGTTGAATAACTCTATGAAATTTATTATAAAAGTTATGCACATTAATCCATGATAGAGTTCTTTAATGAATGGAGTATGTGCTGTGTTTTGATTTTTCTTATTATTTTTAATTTTTCATTAACTATTACTGTTATTTGTTACTATTACTGAAAGCATAGATTTCTAGGTGCACAAAAGAACTTCATAAAAATATTTTAAAACTGCAGTAACTATATTTATTTCCTTAAATTCGTCTCTCG
Source organism: Synanthedon formicaeformis (assembly GCA_945859745.1). Taxonomy (NCBI): domain Eukaryota; kingdom Metazoa; phylum Arthropoda; class Insecta; order Lepidoptera; family Sesiidae; genus Synanthedon; species Synanthedon formicaeformis. The sequence goes on from OX243964.1 coordinate 3,762,651, forward strand.
AAGCGACTCTGTGGAACCAAGCTAGAAAATATCACGAACCGCCCGTTTTTGTGGCACAAATATAGTGGTTTTATCTGCAGCATTACCTCAAAGTAAAATACCGTACGTTATTACATTATGAATATTAAAGTCATTTAGCTAAGGGCCGGAACATACACGATGCTTTTGCCATCCGCTGTAGACGATTTAGTCGTTTTTAAGAAGCTCGATATATGACTGGACCAAACTGTCAAAACCCGCATATAATTCGGGTACCATATAATTCATTTCTGTATAGTATATAAGAAGCAGTAAAAAGAAGTTTATTTATATTATAATAAAAATAGTTAATGTGTGTGTTTTTTAATATAAGTCCATTTACATAAAAATTTAAGTTATAATATTCTAATGTTTCAGTGCCGAGATTAAGGATTTGAAATTAGAAAAGATATAGAAACGGGCTCTTAATAAGATCAACAATTACTATAGGGTTTTTATTTATATCCGAGTATAGACAGACAACTGCAGTACAGTACAGAATATAACAATTAGATAAAAGAATATAAGCAATTAATTAACTAACATTAATTTAATTAAGAACAGTGAAGGATTACATTATGAAGTTCTCCACGGTTGAAACAGCGCTGCGCCAATTTCCCTCGCCTTCTAATTAGTTCTGAAAAGCAATCAGTTTTCAGCTTACACTGTGCTTCTTATTGACTTTTCAGTATATACACACATGTATTAAGCAGTGCATAATTAAAAAAAATGAAATAAGAAATTTAAATTTTAGTACTACTGATAGGTGTTTTTTTTTTAGAAACTTTGGCATCGCGCTAAAAATCACTGTGGATGATTAGGATCTCACATACCTACATTGAAAATTTCCTGGTCGTCATCTTTCGATCCTTTGATACCCGGCAGTGTAGGGCACTGCGGGGTCATGCGGGATTCGTACCGGCTAAAACCCAATAACGTCTTTCAAGCGCGGCCGTTAATGGGCGGAGTCGCGGGAACGTTATGACACGACTTCGGTGCCCCGCCACGGCTATCCAGCGCGGGGAGGGTTACGCTTCCTGTCAGAACCTGGGCGTACCCGAAAGTGGAGGTACGCAGGATTATCTTTCGATCCTAGCCGTCTTTTATTTGACTGATTTGAACAAACACAAAAACAAATTGACTTAATTATAATAGCTAGACATTTTAGTACTAGCCTATCCTGTGTCCTGTACGTCTTAATGTTTATCTACCAATTTTCATGAAAATCAGTTAATTCATTTAAGTTATAGCCTGCCGAACGTTTTGTTTTTTTTTTTTTCTTTTTGATGAGTACCTACTACAAATATTATGTATTACAAAATTTCATGTATTATTGAGTTTTCGTAGCGCTCGTCAAATAATGATTAAAATTTGCCTATCTAATATTCATATTCGTAAATATTCATAAATATTAGAAATCGATTCGTTCGTTGGAGCTGACACATGCACTTTTTTTTAGAAAATAAATGTAATGTACAAATATAGGTAAATTACAGTATAGATATGAAAGAAATAAGGTTTAACAAAACTAGGATTTAAAAGAAAATCTAAAATAATATGAAAAAAGTAGAGTGTTAAAACCACGTTGAAAATTTCGTTTTCTAAACATGTTTAATTACGCCCCAAAAATAAGCAAGCGAAACATTTTCACAGAAGATTAAAAAGTAGCAACTCATCCTTTGCGGCGAAACTCTGAAAATGTTTACTTAGATAAAAGTTAAAGGGTTTCAGACGGATGACAAAAAATTTTAAAAAAGAATTTACGGTCTTAATACTTATAATATTTTATCATGATTCTAAAATTTAATTAGTTCTCCTCGACAACTTACTTTTTCACGCGGATTCATCCATGTTGTTTACAGACCTTACTTTCAAACATAGTGGTCATAAAGTTTGAGCGCCTGTGTGCTGGCAGTAAACATCCTCTTTCAGAAAACTAGTATAAGTACCTAGCAATTAAGATTAAGCGATTTCAAAGTTAATAAGTTTCCGACTGCCTATTATGGTAATACAACATATTCGATAAATCAATAATACTTCTGCGACAACCCTTATGTAACACTTGTCTATCTATTGAGCGATTTGCCATTAATACAGCCTGTTTGTCAACCAGTTCGTCACATATCTTCATAGTTATCATAGTTCGTCATACATCTTGTCAGAGTAAGTAAAAAAAGGTAAAAAAAATACTGCTCGCAAAGGATCATCTAAAAGTAAAAATTAAAATATTCTAGCAAAATAATTCGAATAAATGTTTTAACCCCTAAGAAAAGGCTCAAGCAAAGCTGCGGGCAAAAGCTAGTAAAATATATAAGACCGCTATGAAATTGAAATGAAAGAGTTCCTTAAATAACGCATATATTTGGAAAGATACTGTATATGGTGCTCATTAGACAAGCCCTCGTTGAGGTCAATAATGTAATAGGACCTTTTGCCGCTACTCCGAGTAAATGTTCCGACGTCTTAGTCCCCATCCGGCTCATTGTTATGGAGCCGCCTTAATTTATTGTTACGATTATGATCTCGGCGTGTTGCCGCACCACATGATAAAGCCATCGCAACGATATGATACCATCATTGCAATACATACATAACTTGGTCTACTATATATTATGTATGTAATAGAGAAAACATATTAATTACGTTTTCGTTTGAGCATAAATTTTGTATCGAGCACATTGGAACAAAAATAAATGTAGTTTTATTTGATTTACATATTTTTTTTAGAAATTAACAGAACAATTTTTAAATTTAACTTATAATTTATAAATTAGCGATTTAATAAAAAATATTATTATAAATTAATGAAACAACTGAACAGATTGAAATTTTATAGTGATACTATGTAGTCTATATATACATATGTCATGGTTATACAAAGATTGTGGACCGTAAAAATGTAAAACTGTCAAAATGTGGTACTAAATTTATTACAAAAACAATAAATAAAGTAATGAAGAATAAACTTATAACTTCAGATTTTATTTAAATTCAGTCTTATGTCATTCATATATGTAAAAATTCGTTGCATTCATACAATAATAATTTGGAATAAGCAGAAAGTAAGAAAGAGCAAAAAACTCTGAACCTTTGGTAATACTGTTCCCACAGCCACAGAAATTGCAGCAGCCCTCAAGGGCCACCTTGATGATAGCCAACCTCTGGTAGGAGATAACACCCTTATAAAAAAATTAAAGACCAAAGTAGAAGTTAAAGGATAGAAGTTATACTCATTTCTAGCTCAAAAGTCAAGTGATCTTACAAACGTACAAATCTTCAACTTTTTTCCTCTTTGAGAATATTATTATGGTAATTTTCCTTTAGAATTTAATTAAAATCGTTGTTTATTCATGATTATGTTTCATATTTCTCTGTCAAGAGTATGAGATATGATTATTAATCAACTTTTAATAAGCAAATACGTTTCTCGTAGCGTCAGTGGTCAACGAAACCCTTCTCAAGGCCGCAGCCGGTTAATGGCTAACGCTGACATTTTAGAAAAGGGTCACTAATTTATCTAAACGGAGTTCCGTGGGTAACTTCTGCTTAATTATAGTTTAACTTTATTCTAGCTGTCCATTTGCCGCGTATCCAACACAATTATAATTAGTTTATTTATCTATAATACCATTAATAACTTGAGAACACATCTGCATGTAAAGGTTACCCAAAAACTCGGTGTCAAAACTTGGTATGACTAAATTAATATTTTTAATTATTGTAACAAAGTAACAAATCTCCGTACTTAAATTGTAGAGACGTTCAGAGTGAATTAGCTAAAAATTATCATTAAAACGACCGCTACCTGACTTTATCGCCGTAATTTGCGTGTACAATGTCAGTGACAACAGCCCGTCTAGACATAAACATTTACTTACGAAAGAACATTGAAGGAGTCAAGGCAATAACTGTGAGTCGAATTCAATTCAAAATTAAACCATTAACCCAATTCGAATTTATATCTACCCCCATTTAGGAATGCTCGGGACGATTTACAAGAGGCCTCCGCCATTATGAGAGGTTTTGCGAGTGCTCTGAGAGAGGGCTAAAGTCGCCCTCGGGGGCAATCAACTGCTAAGCCAAGGGACAGCCTACCTGAGAATTCGCGATAATGACAAAAAATGCCGCTCCAATATTTAGAGTCGCTACGGTTCCACGCACCGTCTTTTACGATTTCTTTTATTTCATTGATAATATTTAACATCTGGAAAAATAATAAAATTTGAAAATTATAATTACAAAAATTTAATTCTCTTTTGTTATTGAGCTTATGTACTAAAGAAACAGACAGAGTGCATAGACAAATCGCCCGAATTTATCTCGCCCGAGTCGGGCAGTCCACAGACAGGCTGATGGTCACTTATAATTATAACACAAGCAAACGCCACAGTTGCTGCAATCATAGACCATAGAAGGATAAAGGCTAAGGGATTAGGAAAGAATAGGGTTATAGGCTCTGTCATCCCTTACTCAGTCAGCACCGAAACACAACAGCCTACATGCGTACATGTTATTACCGCCGGACGGGCTACCCGAATGAATGCATGCCCCACCTATTATCTTCTTGCGTTATCTTCCCAGTCATAAAGAAACTAATACATACTGTTATAGAATCTATACTAATATAATATTATAAAAAGCTAAAGTGTATGTTTGTTTGTACGTAAAAAGTAATCTTCGAAACCGATTCAGACTTAAATCATCCGATTTAGTTAGAATAGAATTTCGGGATGGACAAAACTAGGCTAAAAATTCCACGCGGGCGAAACCGCGGTCACCAGCTATCTAAAATAATAAAGATCCAAAGCTTAGCAAAAGTATAATATCAGGCGTTAATGAATGTGTGGCGTAATAATTAATGCTTTACATATTTTGTCAGGCGTATATCTTTTATTTTTCAACTCGGACGAAGTCGCGGGCACTAGCTAGTTTTATATATAAAAAATATTAGCTTTAGTAGATAAATTTAAACTTTATGTGTACTAAATTTTAAACCAAATTTCAGTTTTTGCTTCACGTATTAATTTATGGATAACTAAAATAACTTCATTCTTAGATAGAATACTCCTTGTATTGTTGTCACAAACATTAATGTACGTATTATCTAAAACCCAACTATAGAATACCTAATATATAAAATGGCAGTTATTAAACAAATAAACATCGTTCAGATTTATGAATAATCGATTGAATACAGTTAAGCGTTACGCTCAATCACTGCAATCAATCTTCGACTGACAAAAGTTTCTTACAATAATAACGCTCCGGCTCACTTCTTCTTAGTTGCGAATTACTTTTCCACTCGAACCCCGAGGAACGACTTTCACTGAATCGAAATTAAATTGCTAATTTGTGTTCTCACTTCTGAACTCATTATCGATTACTTTAAACAGAACCGTCCAATATCCGTTAACGCAACTTGGAATTAATTAGAATTAGCTCCATGTTAATTAGACGATAAAAAGTATTTGCTTAAGAGAATTCGGTTGAATACCAATTGGAAATGCGCGACATGATGTTAACTGTATTTGTACAGAGTGAGAGATATTACTTTTTGATTTTCTATGTTATTTATTCATTTATTTTTTATTATGCAACTATGCGTAAGATGTGCGGCAGTGAATTGGGAATTACCAATCGTTTTGAATATGGTCGGACGAAGTCGCGGGCATCAGCTTGTTATACCTGTAATCTTTATAAATAATCACTATCCTCTAAATCCTCCTGATGATCCTCTAAAAGGGAATTCTATTCATTCTGATTACATTTACACAGTAGGGATAGACGGGAAAAATCCGTTTACCAGTATGCCACATTAGTAAGGATAGGTGGAATGTGCGGAAAATTTAGTTACTTGCTAAGACTTTTACGTAGGTATATTTTATTACTTTTGTGCTTTCTAATGTTAATGTTGGCAGAGAGAGACTGAAGGTCCAGTCCACATCGTTCACAGGTCCACATCGTTCACAGGTCCGCATCGGTCACAGGTCCGCATCGTTCACAGGTCCACATCGTGACTACTGTCGCTTATTAGCACAAGGTGACAAGATTAAGACAAGACACAAGTAAGGTCACAAGATTTGCAAAGATAAGATCTTGATTTCATAAGAAATGAAGAACGCTGCACTGCCGACTATATTAGGATTCAGGATAAGGAATTGGAAAGGGATAAGAAAATGGGATCCGGCATCCCTTACTCACTCACAGAAACACAACAAGACACGTGTTGTTATTTCACTGTAGTCTTCTGTAAGGAAGTTATTATATCTATACATATAAACATAATCTATACTAATATTATAAAGAGGAAAGATTTGATTGTTTGTTTGAATTGAATATGCTCCGAAATTCCTGGACCGATTTGAGAGGTTGTACTTAATGTTGCCGAAGACAAAATTTTGTTTTTAAAATTTTTGTCTGTTTGTCTGTTTGGTGCACGCTAATCTCAGAAACAGCTTAACGGATGTGGATGAAATTGGTTACACAGTTAGTTTATAACCTTAATTAACATAAAGAATACTTTTTAGATTCCTGTAAGGTTTTTTAAAAAAAACACTTACGAAGTCGCGGGCTCAACAAGTAGTTAAATACGAGTATTACCTTTACTAATGACTGAAAAAAAACTACGATTTTTCTAACACCTTATTAATTTTTTTAATAAAAATATATTTAAAATTTGTTAAAAATATAATAACAAAATAATGTAGCTTTATATATTGCGTACATTTAGGTATGTACTGGGTATGTACGAAATAACGTAGTAAGTATTTTCACACAAGCATTGTGTCAACACTTTGGGCCAAACATCGCCCCTATGATGTCAGTAATTTTCAATAATAATATGAAATAACTGCGCTCGCGTTAAATTTAGATTCTCTTCATGCGGCTAACTCTCCTCCGACCTACCGACGACGAGGTCACACCCGTGTCGGATAACGTTGTTTACTAGGAGGAAAATCATGAAAAACTTGCTTTTTTATTTATTACGAGTATAAACAGTATTTTCGTTGAGACTGCATTACCTTCATAACTTTTTCTTCTTAATTAAGATTTCTTGATACCTACGTGGACAAGACAAGTTATCTTTATACAGTTATGTACAGTCGAGGTAAGAAAAGGTTTACCTTAAAGTCGACATTTGGTTGCACCAGAGCAATTATCTGTCATTCTAAAATGTCATTTCAAACGTCTATCAGTTGTCTGCATAGCGCTTTAGTTTCAAAAGGCAATATAGACTTGATAAAGAATTGAATTTGTAAACTGACTAAGGTTTTCGTACCCCGACTGTACAAAAATAGTTTTTTCATATATTCTCAATAACCGAATTTTCGATTATCCGAATGCATTACGACAACGTTTATTTCGGATAATGTAGTCCAATGTATTTTTTTTAAAATTTACACGAGAAATTCTCTATACACACAAACAGGACACTTCCATTTTATTTATTAGTATAGATAAATTGCCGATACTTTATAGATAAATTGGCGATTATTTAATAATGATTTGAATCAATATATTAGTCCCTTTAGGTATTATTGGGGATTTTCTTAATATTAGGACACTTTGATTAATACCACCCAATACTTAGTAGTGACTGTAAACGATCAAATCGTGGTTCGGCGAAGTGTGAGTGCGAGTGGGTAAATTGTGTGATGACGTGTAAGTTAAGATGAAAGACGATGAAGTGAGTGGCCCTTTGAGCCTGAGGCCTGCCGGGAGTGCCGGGAGTGCCGGGTCGACCCATCTCAAATGCGTGTTACGCCTAATGGCCTGTGCTGACGCGTTATCCACGCTATGCACGCTTCACTACACTGAAAAACCAAATCCGCAAACATTTTAAATCTCGTTCTGTCACAATTTAATAAATTATATGGATTTTCAATCGTTTAAACTTAGTTGGCTTACCTACATTGATACTGTTACATGAGGGGTGAGATAAAATGACATGTAAGTGTAAAAAAAAAAACTATTTATTCTCACAGGCCAAGATTACTTCCAATATTACAAAACTTTTCTGATTAAACCGTTAAATTCGCCAATAGTCGTCACTAATTCCTTCAATGTCGCTAACTCACTGTTGCAGAGAGCAAAAGCTCTCATGTGTTGTTTTCGTATCGCGTAGGTAGTATCGCACAACTGTGTCTGACGAGCTGTGATCTCCGCCTGCCGAAGACAGTTAGAGAAGCGGTTACAGACCAGGGCCCCTAGCCAAGAGCAAACCAATGCAAGCGGGAACGTTGCTTAATTACGAAACGATAGAAAATAAATCCCGGTGATTGGTTGTTGTAACGCCCACATAAGATTTTGACCAATCACTGGGCTTTATTTTCTATCGTTTCGTAAATACGCAACGCTCCCGTTTGCATTGGTTTGCTCTTGGCTAAGAGCCCCAGTGGCCCTTTGCCGCAGTAGCTGCCCGTTGATGACGACAGGTCATTGGGGGTACCTTTTTCTTCTGCTAATATTTGATTATTGCATTTTTTGTGTTTTATTACAGTTTTTTTAATCAGTTACTCAATTAAATCACTCAGTAGGCTATTCAATTTGTTAATAAAAATATTGTAATAAATATGTTAAATTATTTTATCATGCCCAGGGGAGAAATTATATTATTTCAAAATCAAAATCTCTATATATAAAAATTTCGTCACATATTTGACGCCAATAAACTCCTAAACTACTGAACCGATTTTCAAAAAACTTCGTAACTATGTGTGATTTGGTCTAACTTAAAAGATAGGATAGTTTTTATTTTGAACCCGGCCAACCCGGGAGCGTGTAGCTAGTAGTATATATACTTAGGTCCATTGATTGTTTGTAATCCATGCATTAATTACAGCGAAACTGTGTACATATTTCACTATTTCAGTTTTACTTTATATTATATAAACGCTTTTCATCTTAATATCGCTTTGTGTTGTTGAAAATACACAAAACAAAGAATGAATTGTATACGATATTATCATCTCCATTATTAAGCAGGTTCATACGTCTACTTCCAAATGCAGCGTACGTAATCAAATAAGTATTTATAATAACAAAGGTTACATTTAAGGCGAATGTTTCCGTTGAAACCAACAAATATTTTATGTTGGGTAATATTTTATCTAGCAATTGGCTAGATAAAATTTAATGATCGCACCATCATTAAATTATAAAAACATACCTTCCTTGCTTATTGCTCTTTCTTTAACTGAACCCTTTCGGAGGTTTAAAAGAAGTTAGCGGAAAAAACATTCAGAAGTAGATAACGACGACGACGACGATGAGCCCGTTGGAAAAGTGGCTAAGGTGCCTTAACGCTCACGGATACCGTTCGATTCCTGGCAGGGTCAGCTTTGGAAATGAACTTTTCAGGCACTGGCACGTCTTGTGGCAGTAACCACCCGCTTACAGAATATCACGTGCATGTTTGCTGTTTTGTTTCAGTATGTGAGTATGAGATGCCAGATCCCATTTTCCTATCCCTCCCCAATCCCTTATTCTTAATCCTAATATAATCGGCATTCCACTTGCAGCACCTGTTGCTTTACTTGTGTTAAGGTGACGGTAACCACCCACCATAGAAACATACATAGGAAGAAAGAAAAAAGTCGACTGATTTTTCTAAATTTTCTTAGGTAGTGTAGCGCCTTAACATGTGTTACATTAAACGTGGGCGAGTGTACAAAAGGCGTCCCCTACTTATTCGCAACCGTAATCTATATTCGGCGAACAATGCTCAGCCCCCGGCTCTGGAGTCTGGACTCCCCCGCGTCGCGTAATCGCGAAGGCTTCATACACATTAATTGATAAACGCGGGGTCACAGTGTGACAAGCTCATAACTCACGAAAGCGCTCATATTTCACAGCCCGAGAAGTTTCATTAAGCACTCATTAAAACCTTGTACAGGTTAATTCACTCGTTCCTGCTAACAGCACTACGTGGTAACAATGTATGTTCTTAATTTGTATAGCTGCTCACTGCGAACACTCGTTAAGCATAAAATTTATGGCACAGTGTGCAATCTGAGCGGAGACACGAGATTTCTTTATTTTTATGAGACACAGATACCCATTGGTGTAGGGAATGAGTTTACTACAGGAGAAATAAGCAAGACAATATTAAAGGCTTAATATTTAAGTGTTGAATATCACCTTCATGCTTGATTTAATAACCTAACCTACTGTAAAGCTGACTGTAAGAATTGTACATGATACGTAAAATAAAATATAAAAATTCATTAAACTACTTCCAAATGTAAATATTTAAATATTATGCTCTTATCATTAAAACATATAACAAAGTAACTAAAGTAAGAAGTGACAGCCCTCGTTTATACGCTCTGCTAACACTCTAGGCGAATTAACCTTGGAATCTTGTCGGTTCTTTCTGAAAGACAAACATCGCCAGAAAAACTGCACATTCCGTGAAAAACTAGTAATCTTCGTAATAAGCGAAAAAATTCACGGTTTTTCAGGTCTTGTCGGTCAACAACACAAAACACAAAGGTCAGGTCGGCGTAGAGACCTCCCCCCATTTCCTCCAGAACTTCTTCTATTTTGTCTTTTATATCCATAAGTCATTATATAACATTTATTTTAAACCATGTAATATGTGAAGGTGTACTCGAAACATTGTAAGGGGAACTCGCATAAAATTCCAATTTTCCAATACAAGTTTGCTTTCGGCTGATGGGTAGGAAAGATCAACATCCCTCAACGAAATATATCTCAACACTTGTCACTCGTTTTTGGGAGCACATACAGCGATTGTTAAACCTGAAAGTCCCCGGCCTACTGCCACCCACCGGCTCGTCGGGTCCCTTACGGCCTTATTTCAGACAGTCGCAAACAGATTGTAATTAATTGTTTCTTTCCTACCCTGGCCCCCGTTTCACTACTCGTCAAATGAATTTTACACAACACTCGTTTACCGAACGTCGACGGCTTGTTTTAAATTAATTAAATTTTAAGGGACATTTCCTTTAAAATTTCTTTTGCAATATAGACGTGACGTGAAAATTAACTCATATGGTACGAGTATTATACGTGCAATGTGTGGGCCAACTATGCGTTTTGCGAATACTGTACAATAACGCACTTAGGCTGCTGTGGTACTGCAGTGCCTCTGGTATATTTGCAGATGCCTCATATAAAAAAAATAAGGACTAAAGATAGCAGAGTGAAGCCGCCGTGTACATACACGGAACACACACACAAATGCAATCAAACTATGCTCCACCTTATTAAAATATTTACTAGTGAAAATACCGAATTGCATAGTGAAAAGGTAAAAACCAGTTTTAAAAAAATAAAAAGCTATCACATTTCACACGTAAAGTGAACTTGGAAATCAATATTTTCAATAAAAATAAATATAAAGTAACATGCACATGACAGGTGTTTAAAAAACCGGCTTCACTACATAGTACATACTACATAATTATTCACTAAGCCGTGACGCAAAAAAAAAATTACTTATGGCTATATTTGTACTCAAAAAATACCATAGAAAGTGTATCGTATATGCTAGGCTTACGGTATTAGGAATAGGATAGAACTTCCCTGTTTCCTTCCTTAGATCTTATAATAAATCTTCTGCATTATTATTTTTTGTCTCTACTTCGAGAGTTCTTTATTTTGACATTTAATGTAGTCAAACTCAGTACCCCAAAGGTATGTCCACGGAATACCTTCCTTTGAGATTTCCTTCCTTTCATCATTTTGCACGGCAACGCCGCCAGATTCCTTGTCAACCCTTGTCATCAGGACAGGCTTCAATTAATTTGATATCAATGTTACCAGTTTTTGTTTTTTTTTTTTTTTAAAAGTAACTCAATTTTTCCACATTTTTCGCATATTTTTTCGCATATTAACTTTTTGTACCTATACAAAAATAGTGCTTTTTGAAATAACAGTAGTGGCAATACTATTATATATTTCATTATATCGCTGCTTGAAAACTAAAGGGCCATAAAACAAAAACATCCAAAAAAATTTTATTGCAAAAATACAATCACAATCCTTCATATTGTATGTTGCAAAAAGATTATGGTTGTTATATTTTTTATATTTAAAAGTAACTTATATGCTTATATCTCCTTTAGTATTCATTTTATTATAAAAGTACTTAAAACATTTAATGCTACTTAAAAATACGCTTCTAACTATGTATAATATGCATTTTTCGATTAGCTCTCCTGTAAAAAGTGTAATTTTGATTTGTGGCCCTTTAGTTTTTAAGCAGCGATATGTTCCATTAATAATTATATTTTTTATTAAATCAATAATTCCTATCTAAAGTAAAGTCTTTACGCCTATATAGAATGCTTGCTTGTAAATTTTGAAATTGACTGGTAACTTAACCTTAAAACATACATTAAGAAATTGTACGATAATAAACATTTTCAAACATTCTATTTCACAGAGAACTTTCGGATGTCTGTAAGCTTAGTCAATGAGATTGCTTCAACGTTATCCGGAAACTCATTGTCAAATATAGTTCCTAAACGAATACTCCTCTCAAATGACACAAACGAAAGTGACCTTTTGCAAAATGCTACCTCCTCGGCGAGTCACAAACATAAACAACTAACTGGTAACGAAGGCCCTTGGAACGGTTCAAAGTAAATTGAATCTAGGTGCCAATAGTCGGAAGTCCCTCATTTCCTTGCATTTGTTGTCGCCCTCACTGAAAGCATTAAATTTTCCTCTAACCCATGGCGTACTCGTTGTTACCCTGTCCCTATCATTCCGTATCCGGCTATGATGTCCGGCCCCTTCTGTACTACATTCGGTACAAAGTGAATTACATATTGTTCCCAATTTTATTACTTAAACCTTAACTTAAGAGTACGAAGTTGGTTATTGAAACTAAAAGCTAAATGTATAAATAAAATGTAAGTATTTCTAATATTGAAAATAATATCATTGCAAGCACACGTTAAGCAAAGTTAATGAATAGACGTCATTTTCTTTATATACTTATCTAGTATAAATTTAAAGATTTCGGCGTCGGTTTGTATGGCCGCTAACTTCTAAACCACGCAACGGATTTGATGCGGATTTCACCATCAGAATAAAACATTCTCTTCCTGTCGTCTTACCCTCTGTATGTATGTACGCTTAGATCTTTTAAGCCACGCAGCGGATTTAATTGCGCTTTTCACTAATAGAAATAGCGTTAAAGGAGGAAAAATCTGTGCGGATTATTTAATTTTTTCCTGGGCAAACTTGGGAACGTGGGACATCCATCTTAAAGACGGACTGAGGACCTAATAAAGACCGTTGGTGCTGAACCCAAACTACTTCTGACCGGGCCTCTTTAAAATTATATGAGATAACCTATATTATTTAAGAACTAGCTGACGCCCGCGACTTCGTCCGCGTTGAAAAAGAAAAAAATAGCCTATCCTGTGTCCTGTATTTCTAAATGTTTATCTACCAAGTTTCATGAAAATAAATTAATTCCTTTAAGAGTTATGGAGGACCATACATACATACATACATACATACATACATACATACATACATACATACATACATACATACATACATACATACATACATACATACATACATACATACATACATACATACATACATACATACATACATACATACATACATACATACATACATACATACATACATACATACATACATACATACATACATACATACATACATACATACATACATACATACATACATACATACATACATACAATACCTACAGATTTATTTTTAGTATTGATGGTGTAAGGGGCAAACTATTAAGGATGTATGGTAACCGCTATTAGATTGCAGGCACTCCATTTGCCTGTGTACCTCACAACCCCAATAATACAGAAATAAAGGAAATATTCGCAAATTAAACTAAACCGTGAGTAAGTTGCACTTCGCAGATTTCTAAACACACTCGACATTAAAAATGACCACTCTCCTACAGAACGTTACTGTGAAATAACATTTGTTCCATTGTGTTTAGAGTTGCGTATTCATGTTTTAATTGGATGACCTAGATTATAATTATGTACGGAGGGAGTGTGCAGCAAAAGGCTGCGTTTTAAGAACATTTTCTTTACTTTGTGATGTTATAGATAGCTCACTTTAACAGGTAAGTTCTTAATATGTAGGTATAAGCGTTTTAAAGGTGTTAAGTTAAAAAATTATGTGTATTAAATTTAAAAATATATAATAAAGTAAAAATTATTAGATGCAGGAGCTGTGCAGGAGAGATCGCAGTGTTTCCAAAAAATTGTGGTCAGGATGACGTCGGTATGTAAGATAAGAGTAATGTAAGTTTCTTAAAGTTCACAAATTCAAAACAGCACTGTCGCTTCTTAAATAGAAATTAAATTTAGTAGTTGCATGGAACCCGTTTGGCCCCGTTTGGCCGTAGTTACCACCTCCTTACAGAAGACCACCGTGAAACAACAGCATGTGTGCTGTTGTGTTTCGGTGAGTGAGTAAAAGATACCAGAGCTCATTTCCCTATCAATCTCTTATCCTTAATATTACTGTGGTCCACAGCGCACTTTCAGCACCTGTGGCGTCGTTTATGTTATGTTATAGGCGACTTTAGCTACCTACCATCAAGTGAAATGTCAGCCTGTTTTTGAATGAGCATAAAAAACAGTTTTAAAATTTTTGTATATCCGCAGTAATCAAAATATTGCATGAAAAAAAGTTTCGCCGCGAACCCTAATGCTAAACAGATCTATAGGAAACATCTCATGTGTTTTTATACCGTTTTTCTGTCTGTCACGCATTTACTTTAAAAAAAATAGTGATAGTATTTAACCTCAACCACGAACATATGGTCTCGCAATAATTCATCCGAGCCCTTGGGTGTCAATAATAATCGGTACAAACCCAAACTAGGCTCATGAGATCCTGATAACGCTTGAGAACGTTTTATAACACCCTTAAATAAAGTTAATAGCGCTTTGGAAGTTTTCCGTTGCACCCCTTAGAGCCATTACGCAGTGTTACGTTACGATTTATTCTGCGTTTATAGACTTAGGACCGGCCGAGGATTTTACCTTATAACATATTTTGGAGTCAACGAGACTTTATGGAGCATGATTTATGATTGTAAAAAAGTACCGTGAAAACGAATAAAATAAAAGTTAGGTAATAGTTAGATGTTTATCCAGAACCATATTACAGTAACAATCGCTATAAACAATCATACATGTATACTTTTATAAGCTGTTTTATAAGTAAACCAATCGTCTAGAGTGTACCTACTTCTATACTTTTTACAATCGCTTATTTTCATAGTTTGCTATTTTCGGAAACAAATAGGTACATACAGTTTTTATAGCATTAATAAATTATTCATGATTTTACTCAAATTAAAATTTTTTTTTTTAGTAATTACTGCATATCTGTAGATCATTGACACATTTTAATATGCATTTAACTAGTTTTCTTCAACAAAAACAAAACTATAAAAATGTAAGCTCTTAGAGTGTTTTAACTGCTTGAAGACTTTATATTTTAGGGACTTATACTCTCTTTTCTAATTTATTACTGCTTTTAAGTAGCAAAGACTAAATAGTTACTCTTACACACACGTGCAGTTAATAATATCCAAGGTACATATCCAATAGAAGCCATCTTTCTTTTTGCAACCAATAAGCCCCCGTAAACCCATCGAAAGTACGAAATTAATTAGACAGTATTTGTTTCCTGCATGCGGATCACGCAGATTTAGCAGGTGACGTGATGACAAATTCACCATCGTATATAAAGCGAATGTGTGCTTGATGCCTCAGTTTTTACCGAGGACCGTATTAATTATCGTATAGAGAGGGGTCTGTCGGCGAACCGACGACAAATGGTGTGGCGCGCTGGATTGTCACAAAAAATCAGAGTAATATTTGAGCCAACATTTGTTAACCGCACGCTGTATCAAGTATTAACTAGGCGCTTGGTAAATTTGTATTTGACTGCTATATAAAAATAAAGTTCATGGGAAAATTGGGACAAATTTATGATTAAGTATCAATACTAATAATAAATCTGTAAGTGTAGGTATTGTATGTATGTATGTTTCTCCATAACTCTTAAACGAATCAACTGATTTTCATGAAACTTGGTAGATAAACATTTAGACGTACGGGACACAGGATAGGCTACTTTTTCTTTTTCAACGCGGACGAAGTCGCGGGCGCCAGCTAGTCTTGATATAAAAATGTGATATTTATTAACATGAGTTAAACCAAAGAGCTTCGCGGTGGTCACATGCCTACGAGTGTTTTTTTTTAAATTATTTATTTATTTAATATACATAGGAAGTTATCTTAATAATATAAACATTGTCCCATAAACCTGTTAAACTATTATAGTCAGTGGTAAAGAAAAACATCGTGAGTTTAGGTTAGTCTTAGATCCGAATAGGGCGTCGACCTTCATCCATCTGTTTAATGGATGAAAAGTATTTTATATCAAATCATTTTTGAACTAAGTATGTATTAGTACAGTCATTTGTTGAAGTTAACAAAGAAACGTTATGTACGCGTAATATTTAGAAGCCGAAGTCTTATGGTAAGTGGCTTCAATAATTCACGTAAAACAATTTAAACTACAACGCTCAAGATAATGTTCGCGTCGGCGTCACACACTTAAAAACCAACATCAATCTAAGTCGCGGTACACGAGTCAAACTGTCAAAAGTTTGAGGTTACTGCTAGAGCGAGCAATAAAATCGAGAAAAACTCAACGTCGACAAAATTTCTCCAAGAAGTCGACACGCGCATTTGTAACGAGCTTTTGTCAGCTCATTCCTCGTCTCCTTATTCAGATAGACTTCTGTGTGTACATAGAATTGGGACGACAACGCACTCTCATACACCTACAGTTAATTAACTGCAATAATGTTTCTTAAAGGTTGATTATATCGTTGTAAAATGATGACAGAGCTTTATGAGCTTAATTTTAGAAGAGATGAAAAGAGAGATGGCCACAGCATCAAACTGTATCCAACGATTTTGTTATAAACAATTTTCTAAATTGCCTCCCTTTATACGTCTTTAATTTTGCTTCCATATTGAAAGACATAAGGGAAGACAAAATTAAAGACGTATTCACGTCAGAAATATTTATCTTATAACAGGAAAAACATGTCTTAGAAAAATTATTTACGGTGAAATTGCACCAAAATGGTCTTCGCTCAGCATGTAGTCGTAGAATGAGCCAAAGATCAGTTGTCTTCCGCGGATGCCGTATTACAATTTAATAAATTTCGATTAAGTACCTAATATACATGGTATATACACAAATATGAAAATATATAGAAAGTATCAAAAAAAAAATGGATGGTGGAGAATTAATGGATTTTTTTTTTAATTTATTTACACAAAAAAATACAATAGATGGTACACAGTTTAGGTGCACCATAAACTCAATTGAGTTTCTGCCGTACACCTGAGAAATACACTCAGAACAAATAAATACAAACAAAAGAAAGAAGTACATACAATACATATTTAGAAGTAGGTAGATGCAATTTTAATACAACGCTTTAATACAACAAACCTCTATAATTATTATAATTGAATCGATAATCTATATTATTTTGTAAGTATTAAAAAGTGCTTGGTTTTGTTGCTCACAGTAAGTACCAGTAGATATCGTAGCAGCTTCTTAGCACTTGTAGCACACGTAGCGTGTCAAAATTGTAGCGAATCTTAGCTCCGCTACGAGGTTGCGCTTTTTAAGAATGCAATTCATAATAGAATTTGGAGTTTCGTTGTTATTTGCCTCAGATCGTCTATGTCAACTAGATAAGCAATATCCTCACTCCTCTATGCAATACTTATCCTACAAATGGATTCAAACTTTCGTCTTGAAAGATGACTCGAATCTTCTTTATTTGGTACTGCTGGTCAACATGAATCGTATTTATACAAAATATATATTTAATACGAAAAGTACAAAAAATACTCAAATCAATTTTATAGCTCTAATTTCCTTCTCAGTCCAGAGAGAAGCAATGAATCATAGGTATTCTTGTAATAAATAAATAATAATATAAATTCTTACGATATTGATTGCATTTTTCATTCACAATAATATACTGGTAGTTAATTTTTAGGAATTTTCGGAATTATGTTTTTATTATTGTTTTATATAATTTGATTTCACATTTGGCTTTATAAATCTTATACTAAAACATATATGGAAATATAACCCATATTCACTTTAGTGACAGATTTACCTGTGAATATCATTTTTCATGGCTTACTATGACCGCATGAAAAGAGCTAAAGCCCCGGCCTGGCTCGGCGGGTTGAATAGGCTTAATGCCTTATCCGCTTGTTCCGCTGCTTTCGTGAGAACGATCAACTTCTTAGGGACTATTTCTCCTTAAACTTTCACGCCTTTATGAAGGGCTGTAAGCGGTAAAGCTAGGTATAATGAAATATAAACGACGCTATCGTACATCAATCATACCTCTATGAATGCTTTATCTATGAAATTAACAGAATTAAATTACCTCTGGCTTAATTTATTAATTCGTAGACGTTTTATATTAGAAGTTGAATGGAAAACTTGTTCTAAAAAAGTATCTTTTCATTGCTAATTATGAAGCTATTATTATTAATTGCAAATATGACTGAAGTAGGGTCCTTTAATTTTAAGTCGAAAGACAGGCTGACGGTCCACTTGATGGTAGGGCTACCGTCGTCTATAACAAGCTCTATCTATACCGTCGTCTATACCTTCTGATAGTTATACATTTGAAAAAACTTATAAATATATATTTCTGGACATAAGTCAGTTAAGAATATCTAAAATAAATCAAAAAGATTTTTTTTCTCAATTAGACTATATATGTTAACCGAAACATGTTAACGATAAAGTAAAACAGAAAAATAAAAGTTTTTCATGTTTTAAAGCAGTGACCGTGATTAACAGCACACAAACCACTACGACACCGGTGAAATTTTTAATGGACGCCTACACTCTGTGAGTCCATAAAAGCTTTCTCATATTTCCAATTTTCTTAAAACGCCTGAAAGTAATTACAATTTTAACCCACATTTAAGTGGATTTAGATTAAAAATGTATTTACTCACTCTTACTTGTTATTTAGGTATGAAAAACATTAAAAGTAATCTGTGAAAACGAAACTTACCTACTCTTATAATTTTTGTTAACTTTGAAAATGGTGGAACAGGGGAAAAAATTTTTTTTTAAATTTTTTTTAGTGTTTTTAACCAAACTCCTCCGAAACGGCTTGACCAATATTTTCATACCCCTAAGTGATAAGGGTAGCCCACCCCAAAAATTTTTTTTTGGCAAAACAACGTTTGCCGGGTCAGCTAGTATTACTACCTATATAAATTTAGTGTGTATGTACATCTCCAAGGGTTTTAAAAAAATGTCATATCATTCATCTACTTCGTTGATGAAAATTATGTAATTAAAATATTTCACAGCGGCCACAGTAATGAATTAATGATAAAATAATATTTTGAGAGGCGAAATAATCGAGCAATATAAATTAATTGATGCACTTGCTTGACAATTTATAACTTCATTCAATTTTAAACTGGTTTAATAGTTTATTTTAAAATTATGATGTTATTAAAATTCATTAAAAAGAAAGTTTACAGCTTACACATTCTTGTGTATAATAATTTAAACATTATTGATTAAATAAAGGCTAATCTTTTTAAAATTTATCAAATTAAATTGAAGTCACGTGCTCACCGCGAAGCTTTTTTTTTTGATCAAATAATCAATGAAGCAAATCAAAAAGTTAGATTCTTCAATGACGTACTAAAAGTCGATATTCCAAATTCGAATTTCTAAAATTGAAGACAAACATAACTTGTCTGTAAAATGTGCTACAATTTGTGTCTTGTGTTTTCAATGACAATTTCAAAAGATATTTCAAGTTAAAAATCTCCTTCTAAAATCTCTGTACTTTTTGAGTTTCATGTTACTACACATCATCATATCATGTTATGCAACGATTTTATGTTAATATTTATTACCATTATACCTTTCCTTTGCTCCATTAAAAGGAGACATGCCTACACGGCTTTATAGCGTCATAAATTCCAAAATATGGTAAGCGCATAGAAAAACATTGTGCCCATAAAGCAAATGGTGTGCATAAAAGGAAAAATGTGTATTGCAGATTGAAGGTGTAAAAGAAAATTATATTTTAGTACACTATAGTGTGAAAATTTTATATATTATAGCCACCTATCTCCACAAACGAGCTACTCTTCAGACAATCGCGAAGAAATCTTAAAAGAAGTTATTACACTAAAATTTCTTTTGAAATTCCTTTGATTTAACTTGATTAATGTATTCCACGTAGATTCCACGCTAATCCAGTTACAAGATACAATCATGCAATACAAAGAAGCAATGAATGATTCATTGTATTTTTAATTTTTTGCAACTAGTTGGTGTCTGAGACTTCGTCTGCGTTGAAAAATAAAAAATATAATACCTAAAGTCCAGATATCTTTATCGCTGTGGCGACAATGGCGCACATTTTTTTAAATATTTTTAGGCGACCCCTCGGATACCAAACATTTTTTCCAGATAAAAATTATCCTATATGTAAATGTAAGAAACAAACTAACTAACAACAAATCCGTTGCGCCGTTTTTGCCTAAAAGAGTAAAAAACAAAATTAAACAAACTCACTGTAGCATTTATAATAATAATTAGGATTAAGAGTATGCCTAATATAATCTGGTGAGATTAAAGTATATTCATAATTATATCACTATCATATCCTGTGCATTACGAGTAAGCGAATTGGTTGTAATCAATTTGGGTTTGCGGTTTTAATATAATCTCAATTCGTGTTTTTACTTATTTGTTTTGTGATGGATTCGTTGGTGGATGTGGTTGGGATATTAAATTTTAAATTTTATTCAATCATTAAAAAGCTGAAACTATTTTATCTATAATCGGATTTCATAGATTCAATATTTTTTAAAGCTGCTAGATACTCAACTGGTGATCCTTTATTTTTATTATTTTTAAATTATTGAATATAATTTTAGATAGCGTGATGTTTGTTTCGTTATTCTAGTTTACGGATAGTTTAACATGGAGTGCAAAGAAAATATTTTCATACATTTAATTTTTTTATTATTTCATATAAATGCTGATGCTCACCGAGAGGTATGTAAAGTTTATGCTGTTGATTGTTTTAAAAAAGGTACTTGTCGGAATTGGTTTAAAAAATTTCGTTCTAAAAAATTTTTACTGAAAGATGACTAACTTCTGGTCGACCATCTGAATTTGATGATGACAAAATGAAAGCTATAGTACGATTTAATACATTTATCTATGAGTTCTTATAGAAAAACTATGTTAATCAAGAAAACTAAAATAATACGATGTTCGGGCAAAAAATTCAACAGCTTTCACGTAATAAAATATCGCAACGTACAAGAAATGCTGGCAGCCTTTGGATGTTGAGAGGAGTTAAATAGTTTGCAAAGTTAAGGTAATACAAGATCCACTCAGTGTTTGTTTTACAATATAAACAGTAAATCGAGCTGTAAGCGATCCTCGTAAACTGCTACTAAAAGTTAGTCGCTTAAAATAAAAACGCCCTTTACGAAGATCGAGGTCGGGCCGAACTGTGTTAGCCACAAGCGCGATAAAGAAGGCAATTTCCTAAATAGGGCTTGTGAGGATTTCCCTAATGTCGGGCAAAAAATGGATTGCTATTCGCAACTGATATAAGTCTCCTTGTGTATTGTAAGGCAATATGTCCATAACATGTTTTAATTGATCTAAGCTTCAATTCTGGTAGCCGTTGAATAATGATTTAACGAGCCTATTGGATGAGTGTTTAGGGTAAATGAGTGGGGTTAGTCCAAACAGTTCTACTATTAGTTCTACGATAGATCTGTTTGGACAAAAAAATTCCAACTAGTTCTACTGCACCGTATGACAGATTGAACTCGAATAGTTCTATACTAATTTTCTGTAAAAAGCGAAAGATTATAAGTTTTTTTCATCTATTTTTGGTTTCGTAATAAAACACACATAATGAAATTTTCGATAATTGATTCATATTAAAGACGTTCCTATTAAATTTTTCAGCGACACACATTCTGTATCGTGTGTATGTGTGTGTGTGTGTGTGTGTCGTCTGCATTCTGTATTACCTAACAACTGTAACCATCATTAACAGAAAGTCACTCTATAAAATAAAAGCACATGTGCTTTTGTATTTAGGTGCTTCAGTAGGGATTACAAGATTCAATTCGATATCCTTGTCCATTATCATATCGAGCTCAGCAGTACAATTAAAGTATCCCCGTTGGCTTTGGTCAGCATTCCTGTGACCTTTGCCTTAAAATATTTAATAGCATTATTATTTTTCGTAGTATTGCAGTGACTACGCTATAAGGATAATTTTCGATTTAATAAATTAATCGTTTCAAGTGGCTGGATTGTAACAATATGTTGGCATATTTAACAATATAATATACAAGCGCTGATTAAATAACACGGAGTGAGTACCTAAATGTATTTGAATTTACAATGTATTCTTACATGTATTTTTAAAAGTGTATTTTTCTTTCTGTAATGTAATGCACCTTTAGAAACCTTAAAAAGTTAATTTGTCTTCTATCGAATATTTAGGAGTTACCTATTTTTTGATAGATAAATTAGTAAGATATTCGTTTTATTGTTATTGCCAAAGATGTTCTTGCTAAGAAAAGCTGTTTTTCATTATTAACTGTTGTTAATTTAATTATTTCCTTTTTTTTAAAAAAAAAGAGAATTTTTTAAGCAACCATTGTGTTACACCGTGACAACCTTTTCCTGTTCTCAAATATGAAAGAGAAAACCACGAAGGGAAGATGTTTCGCGAACATATACGTAGACCATTTAGAAACCGAATTGCTGTACGTTTTCGTACGTTTCAGAAATGCTTTGAATATTAAACAGTTATAAATAATTAAAAATGTTTTAAGTAACTTGTGAAGTTCACGGCCACTAATGTCTCCTAAAACAAAATACATTTATGTCAAAATGGATCACAGTTGACTAAGCGAAAAAGCTAAATTTCTGCAATCCTTTCACTCGCACAAAAAACCTTGAGATTCGCCCAAACAAGGGATTCTTGAGGAAAATATTTTCGTCTTTTTCAGCTCTTCAGAGAGAAATGTAATTAGGGCAAATTCTTTAATAAAATCTAATAAAATAACGTTACAACAGCGACATAAAATTAAGGGTCCTCTGTTCACAATATTAATTGTCTTCTTAGTGATTTTCATAACTCAAAATTACAATTCTTTTACAGCGCGCGTACTGTACAATAAACTTATTGTAACAATGCCAGTCCGTTTTACTATCTACACATCATACCTTTATGTTAACCAGACTCATAGCCCACTTACGCCTATACCTTGTGTTTCTATAACGGTAGCCTTGTGTCTACATGTAAATAAATATACAGATAACTTATTGTAAAAAGAATAACAAAGTTCCACAATAGTGCTGTCGGTAGATATTTTGTTTGCTTTAACAAAAATGTCAGCTGGATAAGTATAGGTATTCCTTGAAATTAATATTGGAGAAGAAAACCGTTCTAACGTAGAAATAATAGTAAAACTGTTAGAGGTGTTCAAGTTTATTCCAAAATAATCTTTTGTCCACGACCCTTTTAAGCAGGTCTTAAAACATTTTTATATTTAAATAGAAAAATCTTTGTATATTTGTAGGGAAAAATGACACAAAATTACCAATGTTAGCGCAAGGCATCATCCGGGTCGTTAGGACCAGAAAGATGGAGGGTAAAGTGAAAGGAATCAGGGGTACTCACTCGGAGAGCAGCGGTCTTCGACCTTCCAGTCCTTGGTTGGATTTGGATGTCACCACACTTCACTCGCGATTCACGAACTGCTTTTAATTTGGTTCGAGCGAGATGCGACTGATACAGCGATTAATTGGAATGTCTAATTTAACAGCGAATTGCGTACACTTTAGCGACTTATAGTGTCTGTGGACTTATAGACTTATAGTGGACTGTGTCGAATGTGTAGGTAATTGTCCTTTTTTTCTGCGAGTGCCGGGGGGTAGGAAAGGGAGAGGGGCGAGGTATAGATAACGCGCGGAACCAACCAACAAAATATTATGTTTATCCGATCGCCACTATACTTCACAGGATCGCTGGGCTAATCTGAAAGATATTGACTGAAAATTTCATCAAAATCTGTTGAGCTGTTTTCGAGTTCATCTGAGGGATCATATTATATCATGCATCGATTTTTAATATATATAGAAGACAACCGTAAGCAAACCTTGTACTCTTATATATAAAGACAACGGAAAAAAAAATAGAATGTTTCTTTTACTAGTCTCATCTCAAAGCGGGGTGTATCACAGAAGGGGCACGTTCAATTGGATTGAAACGTCGGTCGGCTAAGCGAAGTGCTGTCGGGTAAAGGGTCCGTAATAGCATTTGTAGTGGAAGGGCGCTCTACAAAAATTGTTTAGCTGAAAGAACGTAGCCTATTTGGTGTAATAACCGATGTATTGATTAAAAAAAGGGAGACTTAGTAAGCATTACAATTTTCAAAATAAAAACTAGGCTTACAATCATCCACTTAACGATAGCTTTTTACTCGGTGTTTTATTTTAACTAAGCAATCAAAGAATTTAGACCTGTTTTGTCTCACTCTTTTCGTATCTACCTGGCTATTATTTTTAATAAAAACTTAACTTTACACTCCGCATGACAATAAATTAAGATTTACATAACCAAAAAGTCCTCGAAAACACAATTACAGAAGTTTTAACTGAGAGCTGTAACCGTAGTAATCACATTTATCTGAAGTTACACGGAGCAAAATTGTCTTCAGCGATGTCGGCATTGGTCCCCACCACATATCTGGATTGGACGCTTAAATTTTCACTCGTTTTAAGGCTTTACGCAAAACAGGCAATATTATCGTTGAATGTGATATTGCATTTTAGATAAAATATTAGTGGAAGGACACACTGCGTTTTGTAGTCATAAATCGAGAAGCTCGTTTGGCGACAATTACCATCCCTTAGAAAAGACAATTGTGAAATAACAGTTTGTGTGTTGTTGGGTTTCGATTACTTATCTTCATCTTCATCTTCTTAACGTGCCGCTTCTCTACGAATATTTACGCTTTCCTTGTATTTTTCTTGCTTCACTAGTTGAGGATTACGGTATCGCTCGCCCCTCATCATTTGCCACTTAACATTGATATTATGCCAAAGATAATTTCCCTATCCTTTGCACCTGAAGGATCCTTTCCACCTCCCTATCCGGGATCTGAGGAGATCCGTAGACAAACGAAAGTTACCCAAACCAGCAGGAGTTGAAATGGCAGTGGGCAGGAAACAAAATAAGAAGAGCCGTAAGGTTCTCGAGAAGAGGCCAAGGACCGACAAGCGAAGTGTAAGACATTCTCTCACAAGGTAGTCAGACGATCTAACAACGGCTGCTTCTGACCGGTCCTATTGAAAAACTATGGAGAAGGCCTATGAGATGATCACGAAATGATGAATCGCAGCAGCTGTTTTAAACTTTAGATCTCCTTTATATTTCTCTCTATAAAACTAGTCACGCAGAGAAGCCTCGGTTGCAACTATTCCCATGGAACAATGATTTATTTTCAGCCTTTTGACAGTACCATTAGTTAAATGTCACGTGTCTTATGCTTAACGTGAAAGCGTAATCACATTCACCGACTCAAGCTGATTCAAATCTCGGGTTAAACTAAACCTAAACTTAAATAATTTGCAAAATGTCTTCTTTAATGATATTGCTTACCTATGTCTTAGGACAATTACTGCAATGTACAAATTTAAAATAGCAATAAAACAAATTATATCCTGTTAGTTAGTTAGTTAGTTCCCGCACATTTGCCCCTAGCAAATGTTTATGAGTTAAAATTTTACCTTTGTATACAATAGTTAACACAGCTTAACATATATAATTCTTTTTATCTTTTTAAAATGGGAAATCCTGGAAAAAATAAAAATATCCTACGCGATTTAAAAAAAAGAAACAAAATACATCACGTATAAAATGGCGGGCATAGCTAGTGCTAGAAAAAATAAAAGCACCTTACATAATTACATTTTTGCACTTAATTCCATACACCAAATCTACTTTTTCGTTTGATTTTCATTTCAATAAATCTTTATTCAAAAGAAACTGTGAGTTTAATCTGGTACAATTCCATTACAAATCGATTCCACTTTGTGTTTCGTTACGTTTGGTTTGCTTGGGTTTCCCGTTAAGTGGATAGGCACCGAATCTGCATTTTGCTTACCAATTGCACTTGAGGGAGAAGTTGTGGAGAACGATAATTGTTTCTAACCTTTATTACATGAGAACTTTGTACCGATTTGTTAGTATGTATTGTTATTATAGTAAAGTAATTTTTGCTTTCTTCTTAATTCACATTTCATATCAAAAGCGACAGTAAAATGTAGGCTACATTTTACTGTCTCGCTTTTTTTCTTAGGTAGATATTAAGAAGAAAATATATTACAAGTATTATTTATTTTAATTTTTTTTTTAATTTAAAAAAAAAACATTAAAAAAAACACAATGGATACATATAAAAACAATGTTAACATGTCAAAATATAGCGTGAGGGCATCGAAATAATCTTCGAGAGGCGCGAACTTGCGTCATGGTAAACGCAAGTTCGCATCTCGTTTGAGATTAAATTAGAGATTATAATAATTACACGTTTTAAAGGTAAAGGAAAACAACTTGAGGACACCTGCGATCCTCAAAACTTAAGTTGTGTTTCAGTGAGTAAGTAAGGGGTGGAAGAGCCAATTTCCCAAACCATGTCTAACTCAATATCCTGAATCCTACGATGGTTGCAGCAACTTTAGCGTTGCATCACCCACCATCAAGTGGATTGTCAGCCTGTCTGATGACGTTTACATAAATATGGTTTTTTTACTTGTATGTACTCTGTCTTTTTGAGAATCTGTCCTTATATTACTCAAAAATATTTAGTGTATCACATCGGAAGATGAATAATTGTTTTTTTTTCTTACATAAGTAAGTACTTTCTTAAAATCTAAGATGCAGAGCCTGGCACATAGACTATGTGTTTTTTATAAGATGTACTTCGGAGAGTGTGCTCAGGAGTTGCATGAACTCATACTGCCTTCCCCTTTCTTCCATCGGGCATACAGACGTACGGCTGGTCACCATTCTCATCTTGTCGAAATCCCTCCTTTTCGAACCAAGCGCTTTGAAACATCCTTTATAATGCGCACTGCCAAGGTTTGGAACTCCCTGCCGGCGTCTGTATTTCCGAGCTCATATACCTAACTCTAATCTTTTCAAAGTTCGAGTGAATAGCCATCTTCTGGGTGAGCTCGCTCCATCTTAGGCCTCATCCTTGATACTCAGCTAGTTGTTGGCCAAGAGCAAACTCATCTCTAATAAAAAATAAAAAAAAAGTACGTATGTATTTTTTAAAGAATGCATACATTTAAATAGAGTGCTGCTAGATGAGTCCGTGAAGCTAAAGATCCTATTGCGATCACGTATTCATGGGTGCATGAAGAGAATTGCCTCTAGTGTATATTCAAATACTGATTGGAGTAGCGGAACTACATTATATATACCCGTGTTATCAACTAAATTCACAATATAATGGTAAACAACACGTAGTAGCGACAGACTACTACATAGAAAGTCCTTTGAATAAGTAACTATAATTATATATAAGTACTTCAGGCTTCGCCCAGGGTGGAGTTTTATATTAAAAAAATCTTCCTCGTTTATCCCTCTTTACATATGTGAAAACCGAATCGAAATCGGTCAAGCCATTCTCGAGTTTTTGAAGCGTACACAAACCCTGCCTCAAAATAAAAACTATTCTATCTTCTAAGATGGACCAAATTACATTTAGTTACAGAATCGGTTCAGTAGTCATTTTTGTTTATATATAGATATGCATGTAAAAGATTGAAGAAAGTTGTTATATTTTAATTATTAAAAAATAGGTAGCTCGGTACTTCATTGTTATACAACAAAATTGTCCCGAAAAATATTGACTTTCTTTTTATTTACCTTTTTTTAAATGTGAGTTATTAAAATTATCAATAAGTATTAACCTTAATTTTATTATAATGAGTTGTAATTTGGTCTGTTTAATAAAATAAACGCAATAATTGAGAATGATTACTGTTTCTTCAATATATGGAACAGTGTCGTTGTCGTCTCTAGCGTGCAATGTCTTTGCTGCTACCGTCAACACCGTCTTCTACATGTACAAATACAAGCAGTACTAATATGTAATTTACCTACTGCAGTTTTTGCAATCAGCTTGAAAACTAAATTAATTTATAATTTCACCTATCCTTTAAATGAAATATTTTTTCAGTCTAGAGTATGGTCCAATTATTTAGATACAATAGACGTGATATTGTTTCTGTCTTTAAGATTTATTATTGAATAGCAATGACAAAACCAGATTCGTGTCCAGTCAAAATCATCTCTAAGTTTCTATCTAACTTTAGGTGCGGATTGGAAAGAAAAACTAATATAAACAAAAATAGCTTTTATTGTTTCTCTCGAGGAACAAATTTTAATAATTGGCAAAATTTTAATAGGATATTTAATAAATAAAATTTTTGCCAATTATTAAAATTGTGGAAATTATTTATTTTAGGATCTATAGCAAAATTCATTCCTTATGACGAAACTACAGTAACGAAAATAATAGCCTATTTGTTACAGAGATTAGACCAGTTTCGATTCCTGGTTGCGTCTGTATTCAAAAATATTTAAACGTAATTTAAAAAAAAAATCAATATAGTTTTGCTTAATTCAAAAATTGAAACCTTAGTTAATAATAGAAATATTGTATATATATGAAATAATCTCATCACACTCTATAGATATCAAAAAATAATAAACATTATTACATCGATTCCTCCTCACTTCTAAAATCTATTTCCTTCAAAGTCCCAAGACTGAGGACAATGTCAAGGGACACATTTCACATTCCCTGCTGTCGGACCAATCATGCTTGGAATTCCTTCCTTCTTCGTTCTAAGTATAAAGGTTTTAGGAATAATAGGTGGGTACTAAGTATATTGAAATATTTTTCTAAAATTTATGGTTTTACAAAAAGAAAGTTAGTAATTTACTCTGTAATTTACTCTGTTAAAAGTAGTGTTTACAATAAGAGTGATGGTTCTTTAACACTATTAGTATATATTTTTAGCTTAACCTTAAGATATAAATAACTGAATCTTTCAAGGCGGGAGTTTCGAAATTTTACCTTAATTATTTGTAAACATGTTACAATCAGCGCTCGAAAAGGGCTTGTCCCCTTTGCAAAGGAACTTTGTCTCCTTTTTTATTCATGCTAAACACGTTTAGACACAAAGTTGGATCTCGTAAACGAAACAGCAGATAGTGATTGTACAGTCAGGGACAAGAAAAAATGTAAAATTTTCTTTTATTTTTATAGTTATTGAAATAATTTATAATAGAAATTTTACTTATTTGTTCATTGAAGGTGCAATTTAAGAATACTTTCTTTAAAATAGTAATGGCCTTTCACAATTCTAAACTGGGCAGAAGACCATCCGCCCAAGTTTAACTTTAATGCAATAAAGAACCTAAAAAGAAATAATAGTTAATGTAAACTATTTGACAAGATAAATTGTCATTTTTCATGTTACTTAATTGCGAACAGCGGCAGATATATAAAGATATATAAAGTGTATGAAATTCCTGACACCATCTACATAGTATTTTAGTGATTTATACATATTGATACATTTATATTTTACTATTCTACGAGTATAACCGATCTTATTCAGACCTTTGGATAACTTTGAAGGCATCGTTCCCCATCTCTCGTTTGGTCAATGCCTGACAGTACGACAAAGACTGCCAGTCTCCTTAACTTCACTTGTATTGTATTTACACGTAAACGTCGACAATAACTTTTTGTGTTTGTGATTGTACACAGCACGAATGTCTCGGCTACATGAACGATAATATACTGGAAGCGTTTTCCCTCTGAGATTTAAATTAATTGCAGAGCTATTTTTGTGGAGGCATAAATTAAAAATTTACAATCTTTATTACAGCATTGCATGGTTAAGTAAACATTAAGCTGCATTGCAAAGCTTATTTATATTAAATTTCATGTTTTTTAATCGTACCTACTTTCAGTGTGTAACATTCCGAACGAGCTTTCTGAAATCAAATGTCTGTGCATTTATTACGTTACTAGCTGTGTTAATTTTTTGAAAAATTACCACAGAACTTAACCTTTTTCCGGGATAGAATATATCCTATATGTTAATCCAGGTAATTAACTGTGTGTGTGCCATATTTCATGCAAATCCGTTAAGTTGTTTCAGAGATGAGTGTACATAAACGCACAGACAAACATGTAAACAGACAAAAATTTAACACTATTTTTTTTATATAAATATTTAATGTACAAACACGGCTTGTTTACAATTTTATTATAATACTAGCTGGTACCCGCGACTTCAACCGCGTTGAACGATGAAAGGTACCCTATGTCCTTTCTGATGTCCCGGACAACGTGTATCCAAAATTTCATGGTGATCGGTTTAGTAGTTTTTGCGTGAAAGCGTAACAAACAAACAAAACAAACAAACACACTCACATTCATAATATTAGTAAGGATGTATTTATAGATATTACAGATATAGATTAATTAATATAGATATAGTTGATAAATTATTTGCATACACCGGGTCTTGTGATTTTACTACGTGCATTTTCAACTGTCTGAACATAATGGTTCGATCCACCTACGGCATAAACTGTATCTAGTGAGAGTAGCTTAGGTAGGTTAGTATCTAAGTTAGATGTAAGTTATTGTTTGTAAGGGCTGAGCGGTTTACGGTCGCTCGACAATTTAGCATCGCTTCTAAGGTTTTATGTCTAAACAATAAGTTAGTTATTCTAAGAACATTTTCGTTAATACATATATACAATACCTACACTTACAGATTTATTATTAGTATTGATGATGAAATAAAGTCTAGAGTCCGCTATTTGTCCGCTATCTTCTTCTAAACCACCCAACGGATTTTGATACTTTTTATACTAATGGAAAGAACGATAAACGATGAAGATTTGTGACATATAATTTGCAGAAAATTTTAGACAGGTGGCTAACTAATATAATGAAAATTACACTATTAAATCGTTTTTATTGTTACCTTTTTGAAAAATTTTAAAGTCAACCAAACCTCCCCCATTTCTTATTATTTGTTTATTTCATAACTTAGTGAATTTGTTAACTTTCATAATTTCATAACTTAGTTAATATTTAAAGCAACATAATTTTTCAGACCTATTTCGTATTTACTTTTATGTCTTCAAAGTTAGGACGCACTCGCTCGTAGCTCAACACAGGGAGTCTCCTGAAAGCTCCTTCGTATCAAAAAAGAAACCCGATAAAGTAATATGTGACGCCCTACATACGCATTCTCCTGCTTTCTCCTGCGTTTTTGTTGTTTTTAAATTGCTCTGCCTATCTTAAATCTACTACTACATATGACGTGTAAAAATAGTCATATCGCTGCTTAAAAACTAAAGGGCCATAAAACAAAAAAATCCAAAAGTGTTTTTATTCCAAAAATACAATCACAATCCTTCATATTGTAGGTTGCAAAAATACTTATGGTTGTTTTATTCCATATTTAGTATATTTTGATCATTTTTTAACTTATATGCTATAAAGTAACTTATATGCTTATATCTCTTTTAGTATTCAGTTTATTATAAAAGTACTTTAAACATTTAATGCTGCTTAATACGCTTCTAACGTTGTATAATATGCATATATTTGATATACATCTAATAAGAAAAAAATAGACAAAAGATATTTTTTTGTCTTTAATTTTCTTCTATTAGCTCTCCTGTAAAAAGTGTAATTTTGATTTGTGGCCCTTTCGTTTTTAAGCAGCGATATATCAAAAATGTTTTGCAAGAATTAAGTTTTTAATTGTTAATCAAAAATTTTACAAATTTTATATCTCACTAGCGTCCCGCCATTTTTAAATATAGAATACTTCCCCGTTTACAAATCCCTCTTTTCATATGTGAAAACCGAACCAATACCGAATTTTGTAGCGTACACAAACCAACTACATCTACACCTACATACATATAATTATTATCTATACTATTTTAAATATATCTCCACTTATATGTAATATAAACTTCGATAACTTATACATACGTGTAGGTATATAAGTATGTAGGTAATCTTCGAAACTACTAATCCGATTGAAAAAAAAACTTTAACGAATAGTTAGAACAGAATTTCAGGATGGATATTGGACATAGGTTAAATATTCCAAGCCCGGACGAAACCGCGGGCACCAGCTATATAAACATAAAGATCCAATACAGACCAAATATCTTATACCGCTAGTATACGGCTGAACGGGTTGGAAAGAAATTTAACCAACACCTGGGTTAACATAATATAGGATACTATTACCCTGGAAAATAATAAGGTTCCACGGGGTCACCATCATCACAGCGATAAAGATGTCATATATTTTCTCAAGTGTTATATTTTTAATTTTTCAACGCGAACGAAGTCACGGGCACCAGTTTAGTATATAATAAAAAATATTTTGAATTCAATGTCAAACATACTAAGGTTTCTTTTGCTTTAATTCAAAATGGACTAGGTTGTCGGTTTATTACACAGTCAGTACCTTTTAGCTAGACGTTAGACGTATCTATTCCGCGGAATTTTATTGAAAATTCCAACGGAAGCTCAATATTCATCTCCTTACACAAACAGCGCTTCGTAAGTGTAGTGCAGTAACTGCAAATTGTAGGGGGAGGATCGTTCCCTATGCAAGCGAGCGCTTCTCACCCTAATGTGTATGTGATGTTGATACTCGTATCCTCTGTTTTACCACTTGCGACAACGTGCGCTCAATGCTGATACCACGTTCAGATAACGCTATATTACACTTTGTACAGCGCGATGTAACTACTTAGTATTTATATGTGCTTAGAGTAATCGTATGTGAAAATATATTGCAATAGGAATAAATAGGGATCTCCAATCACGCAGATATGACTTATTTAAGCCCATGCTGCCATTTTCTCTATAACATTATGGTTGTGTCATGGAACAGGCTGTCAAGAGAAGTGAAAGAAGTGGACAATTTAAACCAGTTCACAAATAAATTAGATAGATATGTACTTACAAGTTTAAATGCAGATGTAGATGCTTAATCAGCACAAGCTGCTAGTCTAATTAATAAATAAACAGAAAAAGGGGACACGTTTATCCTTTATACACCGAAAAATTATTTTATCCTTTAGCTATCGATTAGTGTGATTATATTTTAGATGTAGATGATACATATGTAGCTTTAGCATCAAACTCTATCTTCCGATTTTGATATAATCAGTTTTCTGAATTGCCTCCCACTATGGAAGCAAAACTAATTGTTTAGCATAGCGTAAAACTCCATTTTATTAGCGCCATCTATTTATAACAATCACAAATAGTGTAGAAACTTAAAAAATGACCTAATAAAAAAACTTTAAATTGACATAATGAAACAATAATTTATAATAATTAAAAATAATAATAATAATAATCCGACTTAAACAACGGCTCTGTGTTTTAAATATTTTTCTTTTAAGTAATATAAGTAACAAGATATTTTGTAGTGATAATCGTGGAAAGTTGTTACAAAAGACTTCAAAAATTAGTGACAATGTTATCCAATGGCAATTTGTCGGATCTAATAAATTGTAAGACTATTATCAAAAGTGTTTAATAAGTGCATAAATCAATTTAATTGAGTAAACTTTATTCTTTGGAACTTTTTTATAACTAAAAAAAAAAAAAAAAAAAAAGGAAAGTGATAGTTGGAACTTTTGACTCGTTTCTTGGACATTTCCGTGTTATAATAAATATCATAATTACAACGATTATTATTAGTATCACTTGGTTCAGTGGCCTGCTTACTTAGCAGTTTAACGTCTGCGTTATACATAGTAAAATTAGATGCATTTAGTCATAACGTAAATAACCGCAAACATATGTTAAATAGCGACAGACTACAACATGGAGGAAATAAAAAATATGCTATTAAATATGCAACATGACATGAAACAACAAAAACAAGACATGTTAGAAATGAAAGAGGACATTAGAAATACTATAATCAACAGTCTTAACGAGAAGTTTACCAACCTTGAACTAAAAAACGAACTTTTGGAGAAAAAAGTGGAGGAACAAAGTACAAAAATAAACAACTTAGAAAGGCAGTCCAGACGCAGAAACCTTGTCTTGTTTGGCGTAGAAGAATGCGAAAAATCATACCACGAACTCGAAGACATTATAATTAACATAATAAAAACATATATAAAAGTTTCATGTGATAATAACAACATTGAAGCAGTTAGAAGACTGGGAAAAAAAGGAGCTAAAGTTAGACCGGTGATAATAACATTCAATACAATGGGTTTCAAAATAAAAATTCAGAAAAACAAACGCTATCTACAAAACACTTCATACTACATAAAAGAAGACTATCCAATTGAAGTATTAAACAAGCGCAAAGAGCTGCAAATCCAATTGCAGAGAGAGAAAGAGGCAGGTAATATCGCTTTTATAAAATACGACAAACTCATTATATCAAGCAACAAGCACTCCCCTCGTAACCAACCAAACAAGAGGAACCTGTCGGAATCCCCGGAGATATCTCTTTCTAATAATCGAAAAGCACACTATGTTGGTAAACAGCCATCGAAGAAAAACAAAGCAACAAACATGAAAGATTACATTATACAAGAGCCTAAACTGATCCTCACTGAGACAGCTGCTTCACAAAGCCAAACGAAGACACCACAGCATAACGTAGCATAGCAATCAAAATCGGTCCCTCTACCTACTCCTGATCTCCCAGTTCGGCTGGTCACCACGGGAGAGCTCGACCAAAACCCACCAAGGAAAACCACTCTAGCGGAAAACACCTTCAAAATTTGTACCTTCAACGCAAGATCACTGTCTTCAGAACTAAAACTTATCGAGCTTAAGACAGCGCTACGAGACATTAACCATGATGTAATAGGATTGTGCGAGGTTCGTCGTCTCGGAGAGAAGATAGTAGAAGATGACGAATACATCATGTATCACATAGGTCAAACTAAAGGCCTATACGGTGTAGGTTTCTTAGTTAAGAAAAAGCACAAAGAAAAAATCATAACATTCACCGGAATATCCGAAAGATTGTGCATACTAGAAATCGAGCTAGAAAACCTACGTTTTGGAATAATTCAGGCACATGCACCTACTGAAAACTCATCTAAGGAAGAAATAGAAAGTTTCTACGATGACTTGACTAAGGCACACGAATCCACACGTTCGAAGTACATAATCTCCATGGGAGATTTTAATGCACAAATCGGAATTCCCAAGAAACACGAAAGCTCAGTAACTGGCAGGTATGGATATGGTAAAAGAAGTATTCGA
This sequence comes from Synanthedon formicaeformis, assembly GCA_945859745.1. Classification (NCBI taxonomy): domain Eukaryota; kingdom Metazoa; phylum Arthropoda; class Insecta; order Lepidoptera; family Sesiidae; genus Synanthedon; species Synanthedon formicaeformis. The sequence goes on from OX243964.1 coordinate 3,798,194, forward strand.
GGAGAGAGACTCATTCAATACGCACAAGAATTTAATCTAAAAATAATTAATACAATGTTCAAGCTAAAACCTAAGAACCGATGGACATGGATCTCTCCAGACAAAAATACAAAAAATGAAATAGATTACATAATGACCACGAAACCTCGCATAATCTCTAAGTATGAAGTATTAACGTCACTCTCTTTTGTATCGGACCACAGATTGCTAAGAGCTACAATCCGCCTGAAATCAACCAGGAAAAGCAGATGTAATTTTTCTAGTAATCCAGGGAGGCTACAAACATTGGCTGAACAAGAAATATACCTTAAAAATCTTTACAGTTGTATACCAGAACTTATAACGACGCATAGTAACTACAAAGCGGAGGACTACTATCAAAAAATCGCCCACTATATAAAGGATAGTTTAAAGAATATTAAGAGAACAGAAAAGAACAACATACTGTCAGAAAGGGTGCTAGAGCTCATGAAGGAAAGAAGTAAGTTACAGAACAAGCCTAAATTAAATAAAACCGACAAAGAAAATTTAAAAAGGCTTTACAAACTGACCAACAGGGAAATAAGAAAATGCTATGATACTTATAGAACAACCATAATACAAAGACATATCGAAAATTCTAGATCTGCTAAGAAAGCCAATAAAGAGCTAAACAAATCAGTTACTTGGATTCCATCACTTCAGCCTGGCACTAACAAATGCAAATCACGCACAGAAATCATAAATATAGCTACTGACTTTTACGCTAAACTATACAGCCAACCAGGCATAACAAAGCAAAACGAGGTTGTTTGTGATTATCAATGCACAAAAACCCCTTCACAGTTTTCAGAGCCTGAAATATTAAAACAACTAATGAAACTTAAGCCCGAAAAAAGCCCGGGACCAGACGGGATTACAAACGAACATATTAAGTTTGCTAGGACCCTACTACTGACGCCAATCACTATCCTATGGAATAAAATACTGGAGGAAGAAACTATTCCGCACCAATGGTTAGAATCTGAAATAATATTGTTGTATAAAAAAGGCGACCCAGCTGACATAGGGAATTATCGGCCCATAAGCCTCATGCCTTGTTTTTACAAACTATTCGCCTCCTGTCTACTTGAAAGAATATCCCCAGACATCGATGCACAGCAGCCGATTGAACAATCCGGTTTCAGAAGCGGTTTTAGCACGGTAGACCACATCCAAGTCGTTGATCAGGTAATAGATAAATATCTAGAATTCCACAGACCCCTCTACATGGCTTTTATAGATTACAAAAAAGCTTTTGATTCAATATCACATGAAAGCATATGGGAAGCCTTGGATTCATTAAATATAAATGGAAAATACATTAATATCCTGAAGAACATCTACGGCAACAGCACAAGTAGGGTCAAGTTAGACAGAGTCGGCGCACCAATCAACATTAGAAGAGGAGTCAGACAAGGTGACCCAATTTCTCCAAAATTGTTTATAGCCGTTCTACAGCATGTAATGGGAATCCTACCATGGGCTAAACGAGGCATTAACATAAATGGGAACTTTTTAAGTAATCTTAGATTCGCTGACGACATCATCTTGTTTTCAGAATGCCCACAACAGCTTAACATAATGATAGATGAATTACAACAGGCTAGTTCAAAGGTCGGGTTAGAAATGAACCTAGATAAAACAAAAGTGATGACAAATCATCATATGTCACCAATTTTTATTAATAACATACCTCTCGAATTTGTAGAAAATTACATTTATCTAGGCAAGCGAATATCTTTCAATAAAAATAGAAACTCAGAAGAAGTGGACCGGAGAGTAGCAATCACCTGGAAGAAATATTGGGCTCATAAAGAAATTTTTAAGTCACAATTGCCGCTGTCCACTAAGAAAATAGTTATGGATACGGCTATACTACCATGTCTAACCTACGGGTGTCAAACTTGGACGTTTGACGCCAAAACTAGAAACAAAATCCAGACCACTCAAAGAAGAATGGAAAGAAGCAGCATGGGTTTACGACTCAAGGATAAGGTGAGGAATACGGACATCCGCGAGAAAACTAAAGTTACAGACGCATTAACAACCTCACTTCAAAGAAAATGGAAATGGGCAGGTCACGTGGCTAGATATGAGGACAACAGATGGACTCTGAGAGCGGTAGAATGGTCTGGTCCGCGAGGAAAAAGAACGAGAGGCCGCCCGCACGCCAGATGGGCGGACGAAATAGCGGCAATAGCAGGCCAAGATTGGCTAAACACCGCCAAAGATAAAAATAAGTGGTACACCTTGGAGGAGGCTTTTACCCGAAGGGGGTCCATATAGAAATAATTTTTAATTGTGTTAAATGTAAATAGTAATTGCAATGGTATTTAATAATGTTACATCAATTAATTAAATAATTATAATATTGTAAATTTTATGAATGGACTAATAAAGCTTTATTATTATTATTATTATTATTATTATTATGGAAGCAAAACATAACCTAAAGTCTTCAATACACGTTGCATTCCACTATACAAACTGGATCTTGACCGTGTAGGCTTCGGTAAAGATCTGATTACTACCTGGTCTGCTAATAATAACAGCACATGTGCTCTTATGTAACAATGGAGTGAGATATAGATTGCCAGTCTCCAACCCCCATCTCCTTTATGCCATCAAGTTTTGGAGCACACTTCCATCCCCTCTAGCATTGCTTTTTATGGGGACTAAATATTCGTAATGTCATCATTTATTCTGTAAATATTAAATGTAGAGAAAAGATGCGTGGGATAAAAACGCCAGCGTTAAAACTTGATACCACTTCCCTAACAACCTGATTTCTGTTGCTATACTTATTTTATATTTTGGTTTTTGTGGTACACCACAATTTAGGTCTTGACTTATATTTTCTATGTATGGCAGTCAAACTAGTCCCATCAACTGGACTTTTTATTTTATACACTTACAAAAGGGTTTCACGTAAAAGCAAGAAACATAATAATGATAATGACAACTTTGTTGCCGATGTAGTAAGTAGAATATTTTCAAATTTGAGGCTAAAATAGTTTTTTTTTTACATACCAAAATGTTGTTGTCTCGATCTATTTTTTCAAAGTTATACTTTTATATAATTTTTTTTTAAATGATACAAACAGGATAACCTAATTAAATTTTCGGTTACTGTCGCCAGGCGACTGCGAAACGCAGCGTGCCTTCCACTGCCAGAGTTGAATTTGAGCTTGAAAACAATTGCTATATATATAAGGTAGAAAATATAATGTTCTGTATTGTATTGAAAGATTATTTACGTATTTTCCGCATGAAATCTTTATGGAATGTAATAAAATAGGTAAGAATAAATGTACGCTACATTGCTTCAGTTACTCTCAACGGAAAACTATATAGCAGATTTTTATTATGAAGGAGCAAGACTAACCTGCTTACAATGTTTTCTCGCGACTTTTAGTATATCTTCGATGCCACAGATTTCTAACAATAACGGGCGCAACTCAGTGAAATTTTGCATCTCTTTCTTGTTACCTTTAAAATGCATATTTGTATCTCACTCTTACTCTTCAAATACCTATATTCAATACAAACAAAAAAAACTGTATCAAAATCGGTCTATTCGTTTAGACCTACAATGACACAGGCAGATATACAGCCACACACGTCAAATTTATATAACTCCATTTTTGCGTCGGGCGTCGGAAGTTAAAACTTTTTTTTTTTTGTTTTTCAATATTTGCATAATAAATATCGGTTTGTATGTAATACAAAAGAAAAGGCAAATTGGATTAAAATTGCTACAAAGCTGAAAAATCTCAATATTGTCTCGTATTTTGAACATTGTTGTGGTCGAAATAAATGAAAAGTCCCTTTCTTGGTGATAAACAAAGCGATAAATTTTCATCAAAGTTAATCCAATAAGAAACATTCAAAAGAAGCTTGACGACTTGTATAAAGAAGGAAAATAGGAGAATTATTTAAAATGATATTTTTATTAAAAATGTTAAAAAAAGAATTATTTTTATGAACTTTTATCTCTTAGTATTATCATAGAGTAAATAGTTACTTAACCAGTAATTAAGTAAATATTGACTCTATGGTATTATATAATGTGTGTATGTGTAATCCATCAAGTGGACCTTCCAGTCTGTCTGTCGAGAGTAACATAAAAAAGTCTCAATCCAATGTAAAGAAAAAAATTTAAAATTAATATAAAAAACCTATTCCATTGTCTCTGGCATTGTTAACATTGTAATATCGCTGCTTAAAAACTAAAGGGCCACAAATCAAAATTACACTTTTTACAGGAGAGCTAATCAAAAAAAAATTTTTTTTGTAAATTTTTTTCTTATTAGATATATATCAAATATAATATGCATATTGTACATCGTTAGAAGCGTATTTTAACTAGCATTAAATGTTTTAAGTTATTTTATAATAAACTGAAAATTAGAGGAGATATAAGAGTATAAGTTACTTTTGAATGTAAAGATAATTATCATAAAAAAAAAAATACGCGTCGAATTTAGAACCTCCTCCGTTTTTGTTTTTTCGTTTTCCAACCATAAGTCTTATTGCAACATACAATATGAAGGATTGTTATTGTATTTTTGCAATAAAAACATTTACATTTTTGGATTTTTTGTTTTATGGCCCTTTAGTTTTTAAGCAGCGATATGTACTGTAATTTAAAGAAAACAAAGATCGTATCCCACAAAATAGTTTGCGGTCGTCGATCATCCCCGTAACTTATTACAAGTCACGAGCAATGCACCCACAACATTCCCCGTGTCACGTGGCGCCTCCAAGATTAATAGTGGACCACAACTGTGCATCATGATTATAAATGTGCCTCTTGTTAATCCACTTGACAATTTTATTTATCTACTAGCTGGTGCCCGCGACTACGTCCACGTTCAAAATGTTATATAGCCTAAAGCCTTCCTCGATAAATGAACTATCCAACACAAAAATAATTTTTCAATACGGACCAGTAGTTCCTGAGATTAGCGTGTACAACCAAACAAACAAACTCGTCAGCTTTATATAATAGTATAGAGATACTATTATAATACTGGCCGTTGCACTCGACTTCGTCCGCGTAACTTTATAAAATGCTAGCTGGTGCCCGCGACATCGTCCGCGTTGAAAAAGAAAAGGTCTTTAGTAAAGAAAAGAGAAAATATTTGTATTGTAGTTACAAAAAGTATAATAGAATATGAACTAATAGGAAATAAACCTTTATGAAGTATAAGTTTTCAACGTAAGGCATCGAAATAATATATCTTTCAAGGTGATTAAAAGTAAATGCAAGCAAAGGTGGTTAAAAGTAAATGTTGAAATGAGAAAAGATTATACGAATTTTACGAAGTCATAGTTTCATTAACGAAGCGGAATGAACGAAGGGAATAATGAAGTTTTGAAACGAGCGCTGCGAAGAACTTACCAAACGACAATATCCGGTACCTACTTGTATGTTGAAGCGGTCAAAATTAAATTGTATTTAATAAGTATTAAAAATTCTCACCGTTCTGTCCATTTTTTGGCAGTATCAATACTAATAATAAATCTGTAAGGGTTGGTCATGGAGTAAGTTACTTTGATTTCAAAGATATCGTGTTTATACTATATATGATATGAGTATCATGTATAGAGCCTACTCTATACATGATACTCAAACTAAATTGACCATTTTTAGAATTTTTTTTCTGTATGTATGTATGTATGTATGTATGTATGTATGTATGTATGTATGTATGTATGTATGTATGTATGTATGTATGTATGTATGTATGTATGTATGTATGTATGTATGTTCCTCCATAACTCTTAAACGAATTAGCTAATTTTCATGAAGCTAATAGTACTTACTTTAATATAATTAGATCACAAAATTCACGCAATGAATACATCTGCTTACATTTTTTACGCTTTCACGTTTTATTCTGTTTTTTTTATTTATTAATACAGTAGATGGCAGACAGGTTGACCTAAGACCTAAGGTGTAGCGGGTGTCCCAAAACTATGCGACATAAAGGGAAAGTACCTTAAATATCATAGATAGGATATTTTGCTGAAGGAAGACTTTATGTTATTTTTAAAAGTTAGTAATTACTGCATTCAAAGATTTTCTAAAAATTACCTCGTCATCTGCAATAAATAATATTCTTGAAATTTGAATCAAACATTTTACGTTATTCCTTTCTTTTTATTTTTTGTCCATTCTTTCGATTGGCATCATAAAAATTTGTCAACAACATACTTTGCTACTGTGTAATATGACTTGAGTCACTATTTTCTTAAGATCAATATATTTCAATTTATCCAAAGAAAATATTTTGGATAAATAATTTATGTGCATAATTTGGTAAATCTGCTCGTAACTCATTATTTTCTTAAATGCGAATGTAGAAAATTATAAACATGAATTCTGAACTCTCAGTATTTTCAAGCCTAAATAAATACTCAGTAAACAGGTCAGTGCTTTCATGAGCGTAAAATAACACAGGCCTTTCTATATTACGGTCTAATTAAATTATGGGAAGATAAAAGGTGATCTTTCCATCTACAGAGCCTCTTATGTTGGAAATTATTTTTTCCGCTTTACTGAATGTAAGTATTCTGAAAAGAGTGCGCTCTTCGTATTTCTCGTATATAAATGTAGGTAATAATAGTCCACTAATCATAAAATACAGACGTTGCGTTAACATTCGGTACTTAGTTCTAAGTATTCGCTGATGTTTTTATCATATTGGTCAAAGAATAATCCAATTTTGAGACCCCGAGCGCCGAATGCAACCTTCTGCATTCTGAAAAAAACCGCGAAATTTTCGAATTTACTGTAGTTTTTCAATAATACTTACTAAGAACTTTCTTAAAGTAGACTAAATTTGCCACATCATCAGTTAGAAACTCTTTATTACAAATAGTTTTCAAATTAAAACCTTCAAAAGTTTATTAATATTTTTGAACCTCGCAATTTTTACCAATATTTTGTCTTTCTAAATTAATTTTGATCCTGTTTCTTTTGAACCCCTTCCTTGAAGTATTTAACAAGATTTATTCGTGCGATCCAATATCAAATTAGGTGGAATTTACGCAGAAATTGCTTATCAAAACGGTGCAAACTACTTTTAGCAAATTCACCGCGACGGCAGTCTCGTTAACAATTTTAGTCGATTTTAATGCAGCGCACGACAAGGCGAGGCTAATGGAACGACCCTCACCGAGACAGAACTGCTAATAAGTATAAAAACGAATTACGGATCGTGTATTCTTACTAATGTTACTATAACTGAAGAGAACAATTTCTACAAGGCCAGCTGCTATGAAACCATAATTAGTTGAAAACGTTTTTTTTTTTTTTCCTTTTAAACTAACATTATGCAACATGACCGTAAGACAACATTACGTATATATCATCAATACTAATAATAAATCTGTAAAGGTTGGTTATGGAGTAAGTTACTTTGTTTTCAGAGATATCGTGTTTATAGGCTCTATACATGATACTGAAACTAAATTGACCATTTTTACAATTTTTTTCTTTATATATGTAAGTTCCTCCATAACTCTTAAAAGAATTAACTGATTTTCATGAAACTTGGTAGATAAACATTTAGACGTACGAGACACAGGATAGGCTACTTTTTTCTTTTTCAACGCGGACGAAGTCGCGGGCACCAGCTAGTATTGTAATAATATTTCAGAAATGGTATTATTCCAGTAATACTGGAATAGTAATATTCCAGAAATTTATGTAAATTACACTATATTTTGGAATTTTTTAAGTTTAGATTTTCTGTAGATGTGGTTTTGTAATAAAATAGGTACTAAATTAAAAAAAAACTATTTTTAATTTTAAAAATTAAATGTATCCTTATAGAAACCGATTGCGCCCATGCAAAACCGCGGCGTTCATTTTAATGGAGAAGTTCTCCAATTCCTTAAAATATCCTACAACCATTTTCATTGTATCACCCTTTTCTGAAAATCGACTCGACATTTCGGCGACGAGCGTGTGTCTCATTTGCGGATATAGCCTAGGACTTACTTTTATGATAGCCATTTCCGAAACCGCAAAAGATATTCAAACGAGATTAGTTAAATGAAACGAGAGAGTCGAATGCCGCATGTGACCATGCATACAAGCGATGCCGCCGACGCTTGAATTATCGTGCAATTTTCCGTACATTGAACACATTTTAATCTCATCTTACTTCCGCCGTATGTTTACCCAACTTTCCTATCAAACTTTAACTCTTTATATTGAATTTGTTTTGTGCTCAAAACTATACAATTTTACAAGTATTTCCTATTAAATTTTGTTTTGTACAAGGTCTTCTTCTTCTTCTTTACTAAGATTGGCGACTATATTATAAATTCTAACTAATATTATAAAATCGAAAATAAGTTTGTCTGTTAGATTATTGCACTTTCACGGCTTTACAACTTGATTGATCATCATAAGAGGACATATCCTGAAAAAAATATTGTTACCAAATTATGCGGACAAAGTTGCTGACAAAAACCAGTTAAAAATAAAGTTTATAAAAATTAAATCAGGAATGATACATCGGCAACAGAATGACAAGCCTTTTATGAACAATTTTGCACAAATGTCCAGTAACAAAGGAATCGGGTCAACTGTGCGATTATCGACACACCGAAAGGACAAAACCACGGGATAATTATTCAATTTGTAGCCCCTATACTACTGCCGGCCCAGGACCCACAAATAAAATAGCCTTCATTTATTCTGTCCTTTGTTTAAAACCCAGCGTCATATTACCATCATTCAACATTTGATTGGATGAATTCTGCTCGACCTTTTGACTTTACGACTTGAAGAATAAAAATAGTCCCTTCCCAGAGTTTTATGTGTTGTTGAGGAATGTGAAACATGTCTATAGGTTATTACTCGATCACATAATATATTGTTGTTGTTTTTTATTATTTGTAATTAAAAAAATATAGCACTCCAGTGTGTCAACAGGTTCCAGGCCACCACTAAAATATTTTATCCCAAATTTTAACGATTTGTGACTACTGATTGCTTATAAGTAATGCAGTCTGAGAGATTGAAAGTCTGAGAGATCGTCTTCTTCGGCAGACCACGCCCGTTGACACGTGACCCTAAGGGCCTCTTTCACAAACTACATGTAAAGTGTTGATTAGTTACTTTTAGAAATCATTTTCTGTTATATTGAATTGGGCACTCGGTTTACTGCAACATTCGATAGCCGATTTTTTTTTATTATTTTCTATTTAATGTTTGGGACGTTTATCGTACAAACAAAGGTATATCAGCTCAATTATCCCCGGTTACCGGTGACTTTAAATGGCAGTTTGGCCTAATTGACGTTTGTGAAAGAGGCGCTTAGCCTCATCCATACTATTCAGGCATATTCAAGCTCGTAGCGCATCTACTGTTGTCCTGACGTCTATTATTCCAGATGCTTTATCATGCTTATCATGTTGTCTCCCCTTTTTAATATAGTAATAAATTGGTTGTTTAAAAAAAATCTGCATTTAATATTTTTACTCTTACTAAATTTCATTGCTCTTACTGAATAGTAAAAGTTGCTCTTAACATGACAATGAAAATTGCGAAAGGTTTTTAGCGAATTTTTATTAAAGCAGAAACCAAAATTCCAACTCGTTTTATGACATAACCAATCTAATTTTATTATAGTTGTGTATGAATAAATAAACAGAGAAAAGGCGAAATCCTGACAGATCTGTGTACAAACCGGAGCCGCAGAAAAAGCAAAGCCACCAAAGATTAATGAGACGCACTGGATGCCGAGATTCGTTTGCATTTCATTACCGAATCTCCAGATAACATTATTGTCTTTTCGGAGTATTGCATTTTGCATTTGTTTATCTACTATTAATATAGCTTTAATAGGAGTATTCTCTTATCAAATCAAATCATTTATTTGCCTGTATATAGCTGGTGTATAACCAGATTTTACAAATAATATAATAGCGTCCCAGCATGTGCACATTTGGTGAGCAAAACATATTATATTGAAAAGTCAAACATCAACAAAAACCCACTGTCCAAATTAACCATATATGAAGAGATTTTTTGAATAATATTGTAATAAAAAAGAACTAAATTAATTGATATAAGAAGCATAATTTGCGAGGCTACTTCCAATCGAGATTGTAAAGGCCATCAACGTTAGCCTTATTACTTAATTATTAGAAACACAGTCTTGGCTATTATAGTGATTAACCTCATTCCGCACATGTCAAAGCAATAGCCGGGTATTCAATGTGCACACACCGCTTGCCTGTTGTAAGTGGACGTTTGATAGGCCTCAGTGTGCACGTCCGATACGGCGACAAGACTATGAGAGGTCCCACAGGATCCGAGGCCCATTTGCACGTATTGCAGATAAATTACTAATGCCTGCTCGATCACTCGTCCCGATGGCGGCCAAAATCGATGCCCTGCTAACACACCAGTAAAGGCCCGTTTATCTGCAGACATTGAGCGTGCCAGATATGTGTCGTGGTAGACAAAGTAATATTTTTCTATAAATTGTGTTAAAAAAAGAAAGATTAGTGACTCAATATCCGCCCATGGACCTTGTATACTGAGTCCGATGAACTCAGTATACTCGTAATTCAGATAATATGTGCACCATGCGAAAGTCGTTTTTTTCGCTCGCCCCATCTATCCCTACGTATCCCCAGTAAAGATAGGTGGTATTTCTTATAATTTTAGTGAAGTTTGAATTTTTAAACATTTAACCTTTAAGTAATAATTATAATTTTTAACTTGGAGTTATCATTTTAAATTTGAGAAATAGTATCATACCTTGATAGGGCTGATGGAGGCTTAACAATTGATTGGCTTGATCTGTCGCGTCAAAGTTTTAAGTGAGAGATAGTCAACAAAAAATAACAGAGGGTCATTATTACTTAACACTAAAACCGTTTCTATATTTTTTGTTCTAACTTCCAAATGAAAGCGTTTCAGAATATTATGCAGTTTGTTTTAAATGGCTGCCCTTATCCAGCCAACCGCTGTTGAATGAATGAATTATATTAGCTTGCTGATGTTCACTTTGTTTTCTTAAAATTTACATATCAATTTCCATTACGGTGTTCCGTTCCGATAGAATCGTTCGCGTCAGCGTTTATTGATGCTCGTTTGATTTATCGGTTACATTATTTCAATAAAAACCGATGTCGCTAAAAGTTACCTGTGCACAGGCCAATTTTATAACCACGTTTAGACATTCTATAAAAATATTAGCTTTATCCAGTTCTTCTCCATATAAACTTTAAGTGTACCAAATTTCACCCTAATCCTTCCGCGCAATTTTCTTAAAAAGGAATCCAAAGTTGTCGCTTCAAGTTTTAATATATATGTTATATATATGTAATATGTATACATATAAAAATATTTAGGTAGATTATTATGACAGTCAACGAAATATGACAGTAAATATTATAACAACACAATGATAGTTAAAAAAAGGACAGTCATAAGACGAACATAACTCGTATGTTATAAAGTGCTGAAAGTGTGAAAAATAGCGCAGTGTTGAAAAATAAATCATTTCACCCAGAATAAGTTAATAATTCTGTTACATCCTGTAACTATTAGCACCCTCGTTCACTTTGCACGCTCTTACGCCAAATAATGTCGGGTGTTATTGATCACATACCCCTCTTGTATAAATATGTGTACTTACGCATGAAAAAATCACTTACAGTATATTACAAATTCAAAATAAACTACTACTATAAGTTAGCGTTTTTTACAGAAAACGCGTGTGTAAATACGTCAAGTGCAAAGACAGAAATGAGAAAATAATGTTTTTATAGAACAGATCGCTGGATCTGCTTTTATCTACATCTGGAGCAAACGTCTCTGGATTATAGTACACAAAAGTCCTGTACATTTGAGAGGAAGATTGCGCATAAAAGTTATATTGCCACATGTGGCCGTTCTCTATCCAAGTGTCGACTCGATGCTAACTTGTACAAACTGTCTCACTACAACCTTGTTAAGAAATCACTTATTCACATGTCGGAAAAACTGAATATTATTCTAAACAGATGTTATGGTAAATAATTTGTTTCAGTAGTACAGTCAAAAGTAAAACAAAACGCAATAAAAGTTTTTGAGTACGATTGGAGCAGAGTTCAAAAAAGTATGAATTACGATTGCTAAACTGTGATTCCATATCTATGTAATTAATATATAATTTATGTAATGGCATATTATGTAATATATAATTTCATATTATATTGTACTAGCTGGTGCCCGCGACTTCGTCCGCTTTCTCTATAACTCCTCTCCAATCCTCGATAAATGGACTATTCAACACATAAAGAATTCTTCAATTCGAACCAGTAGTTCCTGAGATTAGCGCGTACAACCAAACAAACAAACAAAACTCTTCAGCTTTATATATTGCTATAGATTATAATATATATACTAGCTGAACCCGACCACGCTTCGCTCTGGCTCAGTCTTATACTTAGGTACTCGTATTATATTAGATCCATGGTCTTATATTAACTCGGCTGCCATTACATATAATGTAACATATTAATCTTTCTAAATGCCTATTTCACAAACTACATGTAAAGTGTTGATTAGTTACTTTTAGAAATCATTTTCTGTTATATTGAATTATGCATTCAGTTTACTACATCATTCGATAGCCGATTTTTTTTAAATTATTTTCTATTTAATGTTTAGGACGTTTACCGTACAAACAAAGGTATATCAGCTCCATTATCCCCGGTTACCGGTGACTTTAAATGACAGTTTGGGCTACTTGACATTTGAGAAAAAGGCGCTAAGAAGTAAAGGATTATATTAGACTGACGTGTTTTCTATGATTGAGTCTTCAAAAACTCCGTGAATGCTAATATGTACATATCAATCAATCAATACTAATAATAAATCTGTAAGGGTCGGTCATGGAGTAATTTACTTTGTTTTTAGAGATATCGTGTTTATAGGCTCTATACATGATACTGAAACTAAATTGACCATTTTTAGAATTTTTTTCTGTATATATGTATGTATGAATGTATGTTCCTCTATAACTCTTAAACGAATTAACTGATTTTGATGAAACTTGGTAGATAAACGTTTAGACGTACGGGACACAAGATAGGCTACTTTTTCTTTTTCAACGCGGACGAAGTCGCGGGCGCCAGCTAGTATCAAATTTGTTACCACGGTTTTCCTTACAACATACAAGCAACCATTTTGTAGTGTCAGAGCACACTGCGTTTCACAGTCATTTGGACATCCCGTCTAGCAGCAGTAACCACCGCCTCACAGAAGACACTGACCACCATGAACATCACATTTTCTGTTGTGCTTGTCCAAGGAATGCGGATGAACTCCGCATCTATGGCTCCCAGTAAGGTGGTAAAAACTTAGTTGGAACTCTCATCTTAACGCTATTAGTCAACTTATGCCAAATTAGCTCGACAAAATTATCATCAGCGTATTATTATATCAAACTAAGTTACCTATTTTCTGGTGCTCATCAGTTCAATAGCCCAATTAATAACTTGAGCTCAAATTAAATTAACGAAATTTAATAATAATACAAGCATACCGAGCTGGATACTTGAATATATACCGGGTCAGAATTAATATTAAATTTAATTTCAGCAATAACAACACAGTTATAGTAAACAAACAATCGAAATCTCAATTAGATATAACCATAATATTCCAATATTAAAGCTCCGGGGCTCTAAATCGAAGTTACAGTAAAAACAGGAGTAGAAATTATAATTTAGAACATAATACACATAAACGCAGTAGCTTAACAGACAAACAGACAATTTATAATAACAAAAGTCAATGTAAGTATGTACGTGTGTTTTTGTAGTTTAAGTAAGAATTTTATGTAATGTAAGTAATTTATGTGGAACTGATACATCGAATTGTGGTTGCTCCTGTACCTGATAAATAAATAAAATAAAAATAAAAATATAAATAAATAAATATTTGTCTTCTGTGGATGACGCCAAAACCGTTGAACCGATTTCAATTCGGTTTTCAGTTATGTTAAGATTGGTGGGTGGGAAAAACAAGGAAGATTTGAGTAGGCATCTTCTGGGTGAGTTCTCTCTATTGTCGGCCTCGTCTTTGCTGCACGGCTAGATGCTGGCCAAGAGCATACCCATAATTAATAAAAAAAAAAAAATTAAATTATGTTTCAATGGAGTATTTTTCAAAAAATATAATTATTCAGAAGGAATATTTGAAAGTGCCGCTACTCATTCTTATTATACTCGTACTGTGTAACAACGTTTGCTTGTTTAGAACGAAACGATCGGATACCCGATTATTGAGTATAGACCATGAATATTCATTGTCCAGATGTTAGGATACGTCCATGAGGGCCGGAAGCTCCGGAATATTGTATTGGACTGAAAGGGATTCTTATCTGCGTTTATTGTTATACGATTGAATCAAAGGCAAACTGATAGATACATTTACTAACAAAACACTTAATAATTTTAGATAAAGGTAATATTAATATTAATTAGTAGTGGCAAAAATCTTACTACGTAACATAAACATCCACTATAAAGCCTTTTTGAAAATTTTAATTCGTGCGAAGCCGGGGTCGGGTCGCTAGTATTATCATATTCATACCTATGTATTATTATTTCAGTTATCTTTTCCCCTTTAGATTCCGGTAAACATAATAAACCATCGTTATCATCGCAGTAACCTTTGCAAGCAAAATTCATTCAAGTTCGCTGATTGTTACGTAGTTTTTATTATTCCTTGTTCCATTTGTTTCACATCCCTAGTTTTAGCAGTCAATCTGGATAAAAATTTTCATAATGCCACTTGGTTTTTTCTTCAATTGCTTTTTTTTGGAATACTTAAAGCATAGATAACACGAGTTGATGTTACAAATGGCGCCTCTCAACACTAATTGGTAACGCCTAATTGGTAGTCGCGGCAGAAAAATTACTTTCATCAACGAGCGAAGAGTTTCATAATTGCGGCAATTAGGATCATTGCGGCGTTCTGTTCAGACGAGCCCCTTGGGAGCGGACAGACGTGTCGCGTGTACAAATTTATCATTTTTTAACAATCCACCCATGCTTTGAAATGTTCCAATTGAAACGCCCCCGGCAACTTTGCCTCACCGTCAAATGGTTTCGCTGGCAATGATAAATCCCCTCTGAAATGTCTAATTATATTTTTGTATCCATACATCATATTCACGTGTTGTACTGTATTGTATATATTGTATAGAATGGAGTATAGGAGGCAAGTATTATTAGCGGTGGAATTCCGAAATAGGACCTTTAAAATCGCAGTTCTAATAATGTGCTCTACGAAACAGCCCTGCGCTCTACGAGTTCAGTATAAGGATATGGTACTGTACGCTTCTGTATTCTGTACGCTTAACTCAGTACCTGAACCACCTAACTTTATATGGTTCATGTACTGTCTGATAAAAATACCCACCTTGAGTCAAAGCTTTTTTCTTGTCTGCTTAGCGAGAAGCGTTGCGTAGGCTACTCCATGTGACAGACAGGGATGGCGAAAGTTAATTATAATTCATTTTATTTAACAGCGTCGCATTCGCAATTTATCAACGAAGGTATCATCGACCAGATACAATTTTCCATCTAAATAACAGATGAAAAAAGTATTAACGATAAAGTACATATCTTTTAACTACACGAGAAGAAATATGGTATACATATACTGTATATAAATTTTAACAAAAAGAGGGGGTGTAAAATTATATTTTATTTAAGTAAACGAAAACATAGACAAAGTAGCTTACAAATTCCACTATAAATTCCAAGTTCATAGGAAGCGACGAGCTGTAGGTAATGAGAAGTTACAACGGTGCGCATCGTGCTCTGTATCAAACAATCTAGACTTCACGAGTGAGTTATAGTCTGTTGCTATTATATTATATTATAGTTAGTATTGTACTATATACATAAATATTCGTATTGTATATAATTAAATTTTAATTAGGTATCGAGATTTTAGAGCTGACCGATTTTAAACTAATGGATTTGTTTGTAAACCAATTTTACACGCATTCAGCAATGCTATAGTTGCGCTATAGCAAACAACTATAGCAAATTACAGCACTATAATATTATAACATAGTAAATAAATGGGTTTCAATAAGTTTTCAATTGTGTACATTTTTTGTATTGACTAATGGTAAGCGCAATTGTACTGCTTACCATTAGTCGCCGTAGCCAGCATGTGTAACTTCGGCGTACCTCCACTTTCGGGTACGCCAAGATTCTGACAAGTCTAGACGTGGCGGACGAATCCGGCATGAGCTGACACTGCTGGGTATCCAAGAGGATTTCCCAACGTTAAGAAAAAGGACTTCAGCAAACCACTATTACCTATTATATTGAAAATAATTTCACAATACGAAGTAAACAAATCACAATTTGTTTAAAAGCTGTTCCATGGAGAGAGAAAAAATGTTTCATAAAATTTTTCCTTGATATTACCTACGAGTACATCCCCCTACATTTTCCACGCTGGCATGAAAAGCAAATGGATTAGCGGCTTTTAACTTTAAAGCCGGTTGCGGACAGCTACTGTAAATGTGTGGAAGTGTACTTCACTGACGATGTGCCACAGCTTATATATTTCATGAAAATTCAATCGCTATAAATATGTTTACACATTATACTCCGCGACATAAGGTGTTATCTTCTATTAAAACAAAAATGTAAAAGCCCTTTAAAATTGTATTTTCATTGTACAAAATTAATGCATACATAACAATATTGTGTATATAATGAGTGTTCATAAGAGCTTCCATCAGTTTTCATATCTATTTGTAATATAGATTTTAATGAGGCCAACAGAGATGAATAAACTTTATGTTTTTAATTCTTAATTAATTTAATGTTGTAAGAACTTGACATTTGGATGTAATCTATGTCTTGGATTAAAATCTATACAAATAATAATATAATATAAATAAATAAATAAAAATATATAAATAAAAATGATTATAAATCTAAATATGTTTATAAGCGTAAAACCTGATGTAGGAATGTTTAGAAAGCGCTTCCTTTTATCATATTAGTATAGATAAGTAAGTACATCAGTTTATTGGTGACACATCATCCACCGCATTGTTTCTTAAAAAAAGAAAAACATAATGTTATTTGATTTACTGCCTCCGTAAAAGGAAACTCTCTTTTTTTATGTTAAGGTCGACAGACAGGCTGACGGTCCACTTGATGGTAGGTGGCTACCGTCGCCTATAACTCAAGTAACACCATAAGTGCTACAAGTGCGCTGCCGAACATAGAAGGCTTAAGGATAAGGGATAAGGAAGGGAAGGGGTAATGGTCTCTGGCATCCTTTACTCACACACCGAAACACAACAGCACATAATGCTGTTATTTCACGGTGGTATTCTGTAAGGTGGTGGTTACTGCCGCCAGACGGGCTGCCCAAATGACTGCGAAACGCAGTGTGCCCTACCACTACTTAAACATAACATAACAATAAGCGAAACGTATTTATTGATAGAAGATAACGAATATTCAAGTAATACGTGGATACAGACGTGTTGACCCCCACTTGTAGTTTCTACAGGAAACTACGTAGTGGGAGCTGACACGGCACGCTATCCGAACAAAGATCGGAAAAAATATACAATATACCTAACACTCGTGTTTTTCGCTGTGATATTTACCAATACGGCGAAATACAGTACTGCTATCTTTGTAAATAAAGACAGGATATAACAAAATAAATGGGCGACGAAGTCTTATGTTTACAGAGTTTATTTTGTAGCTGGTTTAGATAAATGTGTCATTAAAATTAGAGGTCGATTTTTTTTTTATACTAGCTTGTACCCGCCACTATGTCCGCTTTGAAGAGTATATATAACATCCCTGGGGAAATTAAAAAGTATTTACAATTATGTTATACCAGATAATAAACTATTGTTAACGTCTGCTATTTATGTCGACTGAAGTCGATTGAAAAGTGCTCTGATTCATTCGTTCGTTCGTTCAGTCAGTTGAACGAACGCGTTCACGAAGAGAGGTCGTCGTCGTATGTTAGCACATCTTATAGTTGGAATTATAGTTCTAATTTATCGGTCAGACGATAAAAGTATTTGGACTAAACATAAAGTAGTTTAATTAATGTGCCCGAAGTAGAGGGTGCTAACACTATATTTCATCCAAATCTTTTTTTGCGTGAAAGAGAAAAAAACATCCATCCTCACAAACTCTCACATTTATATGTATTATATTAGTCTGAAACATTTTAAAGTAACAATTTATACAACCTCTTTTCACGTGAAGCGGACTGCATAAAATCCTGTTCGGTTCTGAGGACGACATAGACAAGTTTCCATTGTGAACACGGAGCTAACCAGCTATCGAACGTAAGCGGAGATAATACGTTCAATCCATCTTGCCCTTCCACCTTAACTTTTAGCTTCAAAATTTTATTCTAACTAGAAAGTTTAGAGAGCTACAATAAAAGAAAAATCATTTCTTTCTCTCATACAGAATAGACATTACATTTTATTGACTCAGCAAGATTTTGTAACTATTGAATCGTCTCTTGACACAGGATGGTTTAGTACTTTTTTTTTTCCTTCTATATGTGGTTGAAATATGAAGTTTAATTTAATCGAACATAAAGTAGTAGGGTTATCACAAAAAAAAGTCAAACGCCCGCAGTCCAAATGGATGCGAAACGCAGAAAGTCCCTCTACTTGATGTGTAGAGCTACACCAGAGCCAATTTTGAAAAAAATATTTAAAATGGGACCTGCCATAAGTTGAACCTGCAACACCCGAGACAGTGCATTAAGGCAAACACCTTAACAACTCTACCATTGAGCTCCTCAATATTTAAGTTTCCGTTTCATTGTTAAAAATCAAATCACTTCATAATATTTATTCATCAAATAGGTTTCTCCATGAAACTATAAATTAAAATTTTACCAGTTTCGTAAATAAAAAAGCCAAGATGATAACGATCCTGAGAAGAAACTCCGAAAAAAACACAGGGTGCCATTCTTTTTGTATTATTATAGTTATTATTTTCTAAGAACAATAAAATTCTGTACACTGTCAGTATATCTCGGTTAAAACACCTTTGTACGTGTGTTGGAAGATAGAAATATGATTGGTTACAAAGATTTTTCTTCGACGATCGATATTAAGACCTAGTGGCTTCTACCAGCACACCGTTCGACGAGAGCAAACTGAATTAAGGACGTTTTTCTCCTTTTTATATCTTTCGCCCTCTTAGGAACGGCGAAGTGGTGAATTATTAGACTTACTTTATTTTATAAAACGATTTCCCCGAAGAGATTTCTGTTTACCTTCCCACAAAACGCTTTTCACGTTCCGGGTTCATATTCTATTGATACAAATTGCTACTTATAGCGATTCCAATTTTTACAATGAATTCCAGGAGACTAAGTGGATTTAGTTCTATTGTGTAAAATTCATTTCTATAGAACTATAGTTAAGGCTTCATTCGCGTAGTCCTTGCCCGCTACACTATTCAAACTATTTTCGTAATAAACAGGTTAACAGAACGTCGACAGGAAAAAACTTAATTAGGTTTTGTACAAAAATTCTATAAGAAATTATCTAACTGGTGGTGAAAATTGCATCAAAATCTGTTGCTTGGTTTAGGAGGAGTTTCTATCTATCAGGGTCCAACCCTGATAGTATTCTATCAGGGTGTGAACCTCATTTATATTCACCTAATTGTGATTATATCCCTAGAAATTCGTGAACTGTCAGCCTGTCTGCTGTCCTTTATAAATATAAAATTTCCACTTTTTACTCAAGTAATGACGAGTAGGATATACCCAGTGCAATTGTTTTGTCTAAAGTGCAGAAATTTTAATACTCAACAAAACTGCGATTGACAAATTAGGAAGCTTATTCAACAATTCGCGTCTTAGTTGCGGCTCTTATTCAAATTACTTTATCCTTTATCCCAAAAAATAGGATAGACAGAGATTCTGTGACGAGAATCGCTGTACATAATGTGATTACTCCGACCCAGTTTCTGTGAAATGCAACATGAAACTTTTCCGGATTTTGTTACGCCCTCACTGAGATGTTGTTACATTAACATTTTGTATTGTAAGTTCGAAGACTTAAGTTGGTTAAAACTTTTTAAATATTGACGCAGAAACACTAAAGTTTACATAGCTAATAGAGTCAACAAGCTAAAATGGTAATTGACAGGTCTCATAAATTGTAGAGCAAACTATCATTAGGGAAACGAAGGTTCTCGAGCAAGAAATATTGGAAAACAGTAGATGTGGGCTCATTTTAGCGCATGGCTAGGTACTTTTTTAATGGAATATAGAGGAAATCTATGTCCAGCAATGGGCTTCTGTTAACGTTGAAAGATGACCTTTAAAAATATGAATCATATCATTTGTTCATTTCACTATCCAAAAATCCTTAAAAGAAGACACTGACAATGAGTAATAAGTAATGGCAGAGCAGATATTTCAAACAACAGCATATGTGCTGTTATGTTTCGTTCAGTGAGTAAGGGATGCCAGAACCCATTTCCTAACAACAAGTGGACCGACAGAATTTTTGAGGTAAAAAAATACATTCAATGAGGCAAAATGCGTTGAATATATTATGAACTTTTGTAACAGTAAACATATACTTTTACCTAAGTAAGTCTGTTCTCTCCGAACACCATGTGGACTGCCTTAGGCTGAACGTTCAAAGTTTTTTCTTGCGTGTGTAATTTCGCGGGTGTTTCCTTTTCATTAAGCTCACGCACAATATTGTGAGCGGCTCGTAAACTTGGTTAAAGGTGGCGTACAACGAACAGTTGCCCCGTTTGTCCGTACCACTGCCGGACACTTAATGAAACTTGCTTGCGAGAAAATATGTATTCACTAATGAAACGATGCACCTCTCTTTTCCTAGAACACGTAATACGAGTACGATTACTTACAAGCTTTACTGTGTAGAAACACAACACGCACAAGTTTTACAGCAAGGTTTAACTCTTCGGTTTAACTTAACTAAATCAACATACTTATAATTAAAAAAATTCTAGACTTCTACCATAAAGTGGGAACGGTATCGATCAGGATGAATAAATATTAAATGGAAAATGATACGGTCCCTTGGCAAGGGTATCAGTGATTTTCCCGCCAATCAATAATTCTTCGGTTTTACAGCAAGGTATAAATCGTGATTTAAGCATTTTTGACAATTAATTTAAATTTAAATTTATTCATTTCTTATATCATATATAACACTTAATCCTTAAAAAAATAAATTAATCAATTGCGAATACTAGCAAAAATTTTTAGCGGTCAAACTTGTTTGATTGTTTCAAAATACAAAAAATAAATAAAAGTTCTCGATGTTTTTTGTAGAAAACATATTTATAAAATCTCAATAACTTCCAAAATATTGGACCTAGCTCTATGAAATAAAGGCTACATTGTAGTCAATTTTATAGTGGTTAAACCAATATCATAAAATCAAGCCAGTCTTAATTACTCAATTGATCATCATGAAATTTTGAATACCTACTAGTTTTCAACAAATACAGAAAATGGCATAACGGGTACCTTTCAATCAGAAAACAGTACTGTCCTCGAGGGGTCATCTAAAAATAAAAAGAATAAATTCAAAAGGGGGGATGCAAACACTTTTGTATGTTAAGGTCGACAGACAGGTTGACGATCCTCTTGATAATAGATAGCTACCGTCTCCTATTATACAAGCAAAGCCACAGATGCTGCAAGTGCGCTGCCGACCATAGAAGGATTAATAATGAGGGACAAGGAAGGGATGGGGTAATGTGCTTTTGCATCCCTTATTCAGTCACCAAAACACAAGAGCACATATGCTGTTATTTCACGGTGGTCTTCTGTAAGGAGGTAGTTACTCCCGTCAAGCGAGCTGCCCAAATGACTGCGAAACGCAGTGTGCCCTGTCACTACTTTCCAAAATCCATATCAGAGCCAACTTTTAACTGCAGAACGTCTTCTGCCCTGTCCTACCTCTAAAACACTGCATTCTGCCCACCCCTGAGACAGAGCGTAAATGCAAGCACCCTAACAACTCATCCAAAAAGCTCGTCTTACACAAGAAATAAAAAAGCCTAGAGATATTAAACCGTATCTGAAAATCGTGAGATTATTACCTCTTAAAACACACTCCAATCGAAAACCGGAGCTACGTTTTAACACATTTTTATACCGTGTGTAGTAAAAATAATGAACAGTGGGGTAGAGCGCACGGGCGTCAAGTGAATTAAAACTAATGGAACAGTTAATTTCTCATGAGGATAAAGCTCCGCCAGAACTCTGTCCGTGCCGGTTGTGTTGCCCGTTTCGCGACTCACACTTATCTTTTATTTGGCCCCTTTCTATCGCACTGAGATTAACACGCGGCTCGAAAACAGATGTAATCGGCGCGAACGTAGAAACAACTTTTAAATGAATCTCATTCAAAGTGAGGTAACATTTTTGAACAAAATCACAGCCCACTTGTTGTTTTGTGAATTTTTCGTGTTGTTGGTAATACAAAATATAAGTCACGTGATTGCCAATAATACGTTATACAAATAAAGTCTGGAAAGATAATTCGTCGCTCGCTTTGACCACTGCATTCACTAATTCTATGATAGATTACGTACTTAATTAATTACTTATGTACTTGAAATTTTTAAAAAATCAATTTCAGAAGTGTGTCTTGTTCTGAATTTAAAGAGCGAAATGCTATGAAAACTTATTACCAGGATAAAAAGTTTTCTGTGTCTTAATCCACATGTAACATTCTGTGTTCAATCAAATCCAATCGTATACCTACTGTTATAGGTACTATATACTATCGTATCCAATAAAAATAGAGATATAAATGAATATTACCTATGTACTAAATTTGTCTGGTATACCTAGTAATAAAAGACAAATATTAAACAACTGAATAAAGTTTCACCAACTTATTCCTTACAAATACAGTTGAATATTGAATAGCAATGCACTAATGTGTAAGGCTATGTTCTCATCACGCCAGTCAAGCAGATTTACTGGAAACGGCCGTATTCACATTATATTATGCCGAGCACCCGCGTTTTGCCGGATCCGACATAGTTTGAACAGCTTCATATAAATTGTATTGTACAGCCTCTGGATTTCCGGCAGTTTTACCGGCCAGGTAAATTCGCCGCTCCTGCGTAGTGGAAACCTAGCCTTATGCGAGTTGATACAATATTACTTTGATATTTATCATAGATCATTTTAAAATAAGAGCTTATGTTGCTAACAGTAAATTACAAATTCCATTGTCATTTATGTGGCACTGAATTGTCGCAGACTTAGTAAATAGTATTGAATGTATCGTATTGTATCCATTCGAATTGTGTTACCATTGAGGAAGTTAGCAACTGCGATTGAATTGACTACGACTACGATAAGAAAACTATCAAGTGAACACAACACTGGCCAAACCCTGTTAATGTTCATTTGACAAGAGATCCAATGTTCGCATTGTTTGTTGTCTATACAACATTGTTATTTACACTCAGAACTCGAAATAACAATTTAACGAAGCAATAAATCTTATTTATTATTTATTATTTATTTTTTTATTTTTTTATTTATTATTTATTATATATTATTTATTTAGTTTATTATATATTATTTATTTAGTGATGGTCTACTTACTTGATGGTAGGTGGTTACCGTCGCCTACAACATAAAAAAAACGCCACAGGTGCTGCAAGTACGCTGTCAACTGCTGCTGCTGTAGTAGGATTAAGAATAAGGAGATTGGGAATGTCACAGGCGGCGGTAGCCACCCTCAAGCGACGGTAGCCACCTACCACCAAGTGGACCGTCAGCCTCTCTGACGACCTTTATATAGAGAAAATATTATAGATGTGTGGTAAATTAATTAACTATATAATTATATAGAAGTTCCGTTGTATTTGGGAAACAGATCAAATCTATAACAACAGTATTTTGCCGCCCTTGTACGCCGGAGGAACAAATAATCCGAAAACTAATTCAATAATTATTCGAGACACGTCTCGCCAAGCAACTAGCAACTATAATAACTGAAGGTTGAGATGCGGAGGACTGCGTAACTGCAAAACTTATCGCCTCTTTTCTCCTCTCTCCTTTTTTCGAGAACGAAAACTTGCTCTCCTTTGAGTGAGTAAACGAGTTAGAGCGTGTAGCAAAGTTCCACGTGTTAGGTATGTCAAGTGAGGCGAAGAATTTAAATTTACGTACCTTTGCTGAAATGCGCTCAAAGCTACTTATTTGTTGGTACATGCTTTACTTTGAAGGAATAAGCTTTGATACATTTTCTATTTTTTATTGCATTTCGAAAATCAAAGTTGTAAAGTGTCGAAATATACCAACTTTAAACTTGTTAAGTTTTTGGGACGAATCAGGAATCTATGGAAATTATGGAAGAAACGAAGAAATTTTTGTATTGTGGTACAAAATATCGGGACGAACGAGTTTAACACCCGATTTTTAGCGTGCGTGTCTGTGCACCTGTGTGTCTATCTGTGGAATGGAATCGTAAAGGTGCAAACAAACTAGCGGACGTGTCATGGTAATCTTGACCTGATCCTGCAGCATTAAGTAGTGTGCGGGATGTACGGGAAACAGCAGATATTGGGCTCAATAGAAAGCCCGACTTTTAGTTGATACTTCTAATTACCATAGCTTGTTTGGTAAGACCATAGACCTCCTCATAAAACTACATAGATCTTTTAATGGATTAGTTAGACTAATGCATTAGAGTAGAAAAACACAATAAGTACATGCATGCACAAAAACATTGTACAGTTATTATTAATACCATGCGTTTATTCGTCTGAGGCAGACATTGCACATAAAAGTTCTCTAAAAGGATTTATAGTCACATTTAAAAAGATTACTCACGTTCAACCCGTGTGTATGTGGTTGCGTTACAACGAAAATGGAAAGGTTTTCATCTCTTCGAAATTAAAGTTGAACTAGACCGTAAACTTTCACTCAGCAGAATGGATCCTAAACTTTGTTCTTTCATGTATTTCAAATACTAGTTACTTTATCAACAAGTCTCTTTTAGTTTCTAAATACCCACTTTGTAATTTATGGCAGAATAGCAAGCTGAAGCTCAGTAGAGGAATGCGCTTAGGCTAGGTTCACACTATGCTGCGGGTACTGCAAAAACACCGGGCTCGACAGTCGAAGTATTATCAATTCTCTTTTAGCTGCCAAATACCCACTTGATAA
Source organism: Synanthedon formicaeformis (assembly GCA_945859745.1). NCBI lineage: Eukaryota > Metazoa > Arthropoda > Insecta > Lepidoptera > Sesiidae > Synanthedon > Synanthedon formicaeformis. The sequence goes on from OX243964.1 coordinate 3,823,464, forward strand.
TTTATTAGTACCGTATCAGAGTAACATGTTCAAAAATCTGTCATGCGATCTGTAGGTACTAAGCTGTGGAACTAGAAAAATCTAATTTTTAATTTTAAGGAAAAACTACTTAGCTTGGACATGTCAATTTTTTTTAAGAAATTCAAACCTCCAATTGTTAAAGGACCGCATAATAGATATTGTTACCTATATATGTAATCATGTGCATCATCTCATAGTATAAAATAAAATAAAGTCGCTTCTCGCCGTGCAGAAAAATCCGTGCGAAGCCGGAGTCAGCTGTCAGCCCGTTAGCAGATAATAATATATCACACGCTGCTTAAAAACTAAAGGACCTGGGGCCACAAATCAAAATTACCCTTTTTACAGGACAGCTAATCGAAAAAAATTAAATTATTTTTTGTCAAGTACTTTTATAATAAACTGAATTTAGAGGAGATATGAGCATATAAGTTACTTTTGAATATAAATAATATCAAAATTTAGGTAGGTACTAAATATTGAAAAAAACAACCATAAGTCTTTTTTGCAACATACAATATGAAGGATTGTGATTGTATTTTTGCAATAAAAACATTTTTGGATTTTTTGTTTTATGGCCCTTTAGTTTTTAAGCAGCGATATGTGAGTCTTCACGAACGTCAAGTAGGCTAAACCGTCACTTAAAGTCACCTGTCACCGGGAATAATTTAGCTGATATACCACCTTTTTTCGTACGGTAAACGTCCCAAATATTAAATAGAAAATAATTTAAAAAAATCGGCTATCGAATGATGCAGTAAACCGAGTGCATAATTCAATAAAACAGAAAATGATTTCTAAAAGTAACTAATCAACACTTTACTTGTAGTTGGTAAAAGGCGCTAAATGGGCCTACAAAAATTGAAATTGGTGTACAGGGAACATCGATGACAAGGAACTTGAATATTATTAAGATGGGTACTTTGATTGACTATAATGGGTAAGTATGTAGTGTTGATGTAGTGTTTACTTGAGTGTATAGGTATAACTTTTTTATAAAAGTTATTAAAAGCTGTCAACCGAGTGTCAAAAGAAGTCAAAGGTAAAGTTGTGATGGAAGTCTTTGTCAAAAGAACATCAAAACAAGTGTTCTGAAACTTAATATTCTAATTCTGTTGGTATTTTTTTAAATTATTTTTTATGAAATTACACAGTTTACATTTGCCAAGAGAATGTAATAGTTCACAAGTGTATGAGCATTGTATACTTTTGATATCTGTATTTAATTTTAAAACATTATCTTAGTTAAATGTCAAATCAAAACGTTCAATAATGTTAACGTCAAAAATAGTTGAACGTTTCGCATGTTTCGAACGCACTTACGTCATAAAAATCTACTTGATTCATTGGTGGAGAATTATAAATTGTAAAATAAATTCTTTGAAATTGGCCTTGCGTGACTAAAATGTGAGACGTACATATCCAATGTTAGTCTTGTTTATATCCTGGTGTTAAAAAAAAAAAACAAATTTTTGTGCTGTTTTCCTTTTAAAAATCGACCTACTGACTACAAAAACAAAGGTGAGTTTTAGAACCTAATGGAATATCTCCGTTTATTTGTTTTCCCCAGCGAAACTTGAATATTTATTCCATTTTTATTAATGTGAAAATAAAAGATATTCATATCTGACATACAATATTATTGTAGGAAATTTCCTAGTTCCTACATTTACAGAGTAATTGATTGTAAAACTATTTCTGTTGATGACGTGTTGTGCTAAAAACCTGCACATAAGTAATATGAAACACAATTAACACCATACTTAGAACATTTTATGACCTTCATATTTAAAAAGTTCTTACTAGGTATTATTGGAAAGCAACTTTCAGTGATAATAAATTTTGTACTTTAGTGTTTATTTAAGTGTAAAGGTGCTGGGTTAAACAAAATATTTGATTTAAGTAGGTACCTATTTGATTTTAATTTTTTTTAAAGTAGTTTCAAAGTAGTTTAAGTAGGGATTCATTTACTACAGGTACAATTTATCTTTTTTTTAAATATGTTGCATACTTTAAAGCCAGTCAAAGTAAATACTATTAATCTATAATCTATATGTACTTATACAATTATTTTATAAAGAGAGAAAATTTGTATGTTTGTAATAATTAAACTAAAGAACAATTTTAAAAATTCTGTCACCTATAGAAACCTACATTATCAGCGAGTGAGTAACATCACTACATAGTATAAAACAAAATCGCTTCCCATACTTCTGTCCCTATGTATGCATAGATCTTTAAAACTACGCAACGGATTTTGATGTAGTTTTTTTTTTATAGATAGAGTGATACAAGAGGAAGGTTTTAGTATATATTTTCAACCCCGCGAAGTCGTGGGCACCATCTATCTACAAAAAATAAAGATACAACCCCCGACAATTTTATAACAGCCAAGAAGTCAGGTTTTATATTGCTTTACACATTTAGCGTTATATTTTATAAAGTTACACTGACAAAGACAACAGCTAGTATAATATATAATAATATAGTTACAAGTAGAATAGGTGTAGTAGCTATCAGATGCTTAGCTTGTAGGTGGAGCAAAATTGAAATTGATATATCCTGTTATTACATTTAACAGCATGTAGCTATTGCTTTGAATAAAGTGTAATCTTATACCTATGTTATACAGTTCTTCAGTTGGTTTTAGTATGAGAATTGTTATCCACTTGCTGTTACTCTCATTTTATGACCTAGAAATTTTCCACGTTGAAAAATAACAGATATAACACTTGACAAAATATGTAAAACAATATAACAGCTGACTTTACACTTTTGCCAAGCATTGGATATTTATTTTTAAATATCTGGAGCCTGCGGCTTCGCCAATGTAGAATATTAGAACATTTCCATCCTGAAATTCTATTCTATTCGGATGAGTATTTCCGAAGAGAATATAAAAATACACAATACAAATTTTACCTTTTATAATATTATTATAGACCAGCGAACAACTCCTAGCTTTGCTTGGGTGCAATTTTCTTATCAATAGTCAGTAATTCTCTTATATCAAAATTCTCTTTACCCAGAACAATTTAAAGCAGAATACTTTTAATACTTTAACGAATATTATAAATAGAGAGAGTGAAAATTGTAAGCTCGTTTTATATGTGGAGGATAACCACTATTTGTAAAATTCTTTTATAAGAAATGTACTTGCTTCCCCAATTACATCCGTTCTATTCACAGGCGAAGTGTGGGCACATTATATCCAAAATGGACGTAGGCTTTAGTGTACATTGTGTACACTAAAGCCAATCTGGCACATCAAATTAATTTGTCAAGTAATAAATCAAAAAGTATTTTTTTTTAGTCATTATTCTGCCAAAGCCCATTTGCCTATCCCATATCTTAAATCCTACTATGGGTGGTCACCCTGACTGACAATTTGACAATAAAAAAGTCTTACTAGTAAAATATTAAATTATTTCTCTGAATCTTACTTGTGATTTTTTTTAATGTAGTATCCATACAATACTTTTCATGTCAACTTTTAATGCTTTAATAGCTTCAGAAGCATTTATTCTCTCAATCCATTTGCTTACTATGTAGTATTGTAGTATAAGTTCTAGTACCGTTTTTGTGGCAAATGCTGTATACGCCTGTAATTGGTACTCGTGTCAGCCGAAATACAATGTAAACTTTTATATCATGAATAATGTTAACACGTGTACTGTTGGTGTATCCTAAATAAATAAATAAAATAAATAACCTGGGCATGGGGTCATTCCAACCCAAAAACCTTAACCAAATAGTTCAGAGGATTACCTAAGATTAGGAACAGGTTAATTATCAAAAATAAACCTGTTCCTCATGGCCACGGACACCAATATTCAGGTTAGACCAACAGAGTTCAACTCTTATTTTAATCTGCATTAATTAGTCAGTCCACTCACTCTATATCTTTACTAATCTATACTGGCTAAATATTCCATGCGCTCGAAGCCGTGGGCAAAAGTATAATGTTTGGCAAAAGTAACGCGACAAAGTCGCGGACACCAGCTAGTGTAGGTAACTACTATAGTCTGTTAAAAACCTAAAGCTAACCTTTAACTATGATCTTTCTACAAGTTTCTCTATACTTAGTTAAATCACTCTATAAAACTATCTCAACAGATGCATGTATTTAGCCCTGACTTTTTGAGAAATAATGAAATAAAATTTCTAACATAATACACCCTGTTCACTAGCAGTTATTCCCTAACAAAGAATGCGACATAGGAATCCAATTACATTCCAATAGTTGGTGTAGGACACGACACGGCCGCAATGCTCGCGTTGTCGCTATAAACTATAAACATCCGCAATTGCCCCTAGCTCGCTGAAGCTGAACCATTTCTGGTACGCGAACAAGCTAAAGCCACAACTACACCGACACGAAATCGATAATATTCGCGGATATATCGTTCATTGCGTTCCATTCTATATTAGAAATTTGAATTTTCTTGATGATAGGTGATTACTGTCGCCTATAGCAACGACACAGGTCTTTTTGCAAGTGCGCTACTAACCAGTGGGATTGAGGATGAGGGATCGGGAGGCGAAAAAGGGCTCTGGCATCCCTTACTCATTGAAACACAACAGCACACATGCTGTTTTCACGGTGGTCTTCTGTGAGGGGGTGATTACTGCTTCTGTAAGGCTGCCAAAATGACTGCGAAACGCAGTATGCCTTGCCAATACATTTTAAATTCAGACCAGTTCATTTTCAAAATTGACCCTTCAGAGAATTTAAGGCAAGTTAAGACAATCACTCATCCAACGGGGTTTTCAAATCTGGAGGTGATATTTTAGTGTCGTGTGTCACCATCCTTATTTTGTGAAAACGTGACATAGTTATATCTATCCTCTTTCGCGCCGATATTAGTAAAGCTTTGGCATTCAGCCATAATCGTCTTTGGGCGCTGGACTACCGACTCGTAAGGAAGTATTCCTTCACCATACTGGACGTTTTTATTACTGAAATACGTCATGCACGAAACTTGTTTATGAATAAACCCTTCCAATTTAAAATGAATAATATAATTGAGATACATTTGAAATCGGCATTTACACATTGATAAGGCATATGTTTATGACGAATTTGTTACGAAAAACTGTTATTCTATTATTTATAAATTCTAAGAAATGATTGTGAAAGCGTATAAAATACGTCATTTTAGTTCAGATGTTTGCTTTATTGTAATATTGAAAATTTCCAAAAGCTTACAGGAAGTCTGGTAATCTGTTAGTGATGTATGATTCATTAGTGTTTGCAATTGCAAGCGTTTACTCATAGTTAACTCTGATAGAACACGATGTATGCTCACAACGATATAATTTATAATGTAAATTATTACATTGCGTTGTTCACACTCGTATGAAATTCCAATATCTACGTTTAAACGTATTCACTTAGTCAATGAATTTTTATCTTAACTACCAAGTAAGTATTACTATGTCAAGAAATTACCGGGAATCGATCAACAAAACACAAAATATGTATTATTTATCCAAATTTATTGTATCGCCTTCAAAATATGCTCCTTCCGAAACTACGAGTATACACTTCGCCAACGAATAACTCAATCATCAAAATATTTTTAAACGATTTTTTTGGAATCGACTTCACTGCTCGCTGCGAATTCTCTTTGTGTCTTATATCGACTGAAAACGGTTGCCTCGAAGTGGTAATTTCAGCTTTTGAAAAAGAAAAAAGTCGCTTCGAGCCATATCAGAGAATACGGTGGTTGTTCCAAAAGATTTGTTGAGTTTTTGGCCAGATATGCGTTCACAATGATAGCCGTGTGAGTTGGCGCGTTATCGTGGTGCAAAATCCATAATTTCTTTCCATTTTTCGACGAATTTGCTCTCTCAAACGTCGAATAACACCCAGATAATATTTCTTATTTACTGTCTCACCTTCTCGCAAAAATTCCGTGTGCACGACACCCCGATAATAAAAAAAAACTGTCCATTACCTTTACATGTGATTAAAAACTTTGATGGCCGACCAGTCTCTTGAATTCACTGTACCACTCATACACACGTGTTTTTGATCAAGTGGATTCAACGTAAGGCTTGTGTACCTTTTTCAGCGCTTCGGCACACGAAATTCCATTCGCAAAGCAAAATTTAAGACAGATCCTTTGTTCGATCCATTGTAAAAAATCGCAAAACACGACATGAACTGACAAAATAGCGCTCTGTAAATAAACTAAATGCGTTCAAACTCCTCCTGAATATAGGGGACAGTTGTGCCGACATAGCTACAAAAATAATTTCGACGATCCCTTTAAGTGGGCTTTTTAAATAATCAATTCCCGTTACTTATTTGACAGAATGTATCGCCTCAATTTCAATTATAATGCATTTCTGTAGTCAATTTAAAGTTAGTATCTATGTAAATTCATATGTAACCAGCTATGGAGAGAGTTATGCTCGGGGTTAGGTACATTGCGGTTCTAATTAGGGATGTGGAGATCCGTAGATGAACGAAAGTTAGCGACAGAAGCCGGCTGATCAGTGTTTGAAGTGGCAGTGGCCTTAAAGGCTCTCGAGTTGAGACCACGGACCGGTAAGCGCATGTAGGACATCCACCCCAAAGGTGGACAGACGATCTGATAAGGGCAGCGGGTCAACGGACCCGTCGACCCGCTGCCCTTATCACATTTTGTAAAATTATGTCGGAGGCCTATGTTCAGCAGTGAACGTCCTGTAGCTGAGAAAATGATGATGTAACGTCATGCATGTTCTTATTTATTTACATAATCTCTTATCACGAACAGTAAGTATATTTATTTTATATATATCAGCAGACTGACGTAGAAGATTAACGAAAACAATGTTTTATAATGACTTAATATTTATAATTAGATCATATAATATATCCGCTGCTTTTCTTCTACGTTTTTATTATGTACTTACCTACTTTAATAGATAAAGTGCTAATGGGCCAGCGGATATGGCACAACTGTTTGGGCTATTAGTTAGAATACGTATTTTTAGGTTAATAAAATTTAATTTTAGGTTAACATTACCTTTGTTAAATTAAATAGAGAATCAGTACTTCTGAAACTTATGCAACAACCCCTCAATGCAACCCCTCTATTATTTTTTTAAATAGAGGATAATTTTGTAATTTCTTTTTTTTTAAAGGCTGATTTAAAATAGTTAACTTAAGGTAACTAGACTAACGATTAAGTTTAATTGATTTTGCCTAAACATTCTAGTGAGTCCAAGATTAAGTCATGCGTTACAAATTCAGTGCTTCTCATAGTAATTTACAGCGTGTTATACACCCTTAAAAATATTATCCTCTACTATCATTGAGATATAAAATGTATTGTAAATTATACTTTAATGTCTTTTACGTGTAACTTGCTTCTCCAACTTAAAATTGGACTGCATAAGTTAAGTAGTCCGTGAAAAAAAAAACTGCAAAAATTCTTTCACAATTTCAAAGTTTAGATGATTTTCGGAGGGTAATTTCGTATACGGACAAATTTATAATCACATTAAAACCTATTTATGTCTTTTGTAACTGATAATATAAAAGTTATTCATTTGTAAAATTAGGCTAACATATTTTGATCCCACATTTTTTTCTATTTTATGTATTCTTAGATTATACGGATTCTATGAATATAGTTCAATAATAATATATTCTTTACAATAGCAGGTAGTGATTGCCTTATCTAAATATTAATCCGTAAAACCTAATCTATACTAATATCCTTACTAATATTATAAATGTAATTGTGAGTTTGTTTGTTTGTTACGCTTTCACGCAAAAACTACTGAACCGATCACCATGAAATTTTGCATACAGGTTGTCAGAGGTACAGAAAAAGATATAGACTACCTTTCACCCACAAAATAAGTACTGTTCCTGAGCGATCATCTATACTAATAATAAATCTGTAAGGGTTGGTCATGGAGTAAGTTACTTTGTTTTCAGAGATATCGTGTTTATAGGCTCTATACATGATACTGAAACTAAATTGACCATTTTTAGAATTTTTTTCTGTATGTATGTATGTATGTTCCTCCATAACTCTTAAACGAATTAACTGATTTTCATGAAACTTGGTAGTTAAACATTTAGACGTACGGGACACAGGATAGGCTACTTTTTTCTTTTTCAACGCGGACGAAGTCGCGGGCGCCAACTAGTATAAAAATAAAAATACTAAATTCTACGCCTTAGAAAAAAATTAACAATAAAGGTTAAATAATAAATGTTAATAATCTTAAACAAAAAGGGGCGGGGAAAAGCCTAGTACCTAATAAGAAAAAGAAAACTTCATTTTCTACGCAAAACTTAACATTCCGGCGACCTGTCTGTCCGTCACCAGTAAATTTAACAACGACCGCCTCCCTTTATTAAGGTCGAACTAATTCGAATAATTCGGTGTAATCTGAAAAAAGACGACCTTCGCTTTATACATACTAAAATACATTTATTTAAAGAGTGTGTTTTTAGTTTAATCCCGTTATTATAATTTCGCTTTTGGTATATTTTAATACTTTAGATAATATTTTTGGTATTTTTGGTCTCCTTCCTCATACCAACCAAAGATTTGGTGGTGAAAAACATACATATTAATTTTTATTTTATTTAAAATGAAGTAAGTACCTATGATTGAAAAATATGGTGATTAATATTTATTTTAGTAACGGTGAATTAATCATAAGTGGCCACAAACAGTTCATTTTCAAATAAACAAGTTCAGTTCGAGTTAATTACAAAGTTATGCATTGTGACATCCAGTATCTAGATGAGTCTACATTAAAATTACAACCGACGGACAATGATATTATTGTACAGCTGTATTTTTATATCATGTATTGTAGGTATTTTTTCTACAATCAGTTATTAGCCATTATGTCCATGTCTAAGGCGCAGTTCACATGACCAGCTAGCTTTTAGCATATCTCGCGAAGATACCTAGTTCTTTTGACTATGGGCTCAGGTAATTTAAATTATATTAAAATACCTTATTTAAGTTTGATTAGACATAAAATTATAACCAACGTATCTGGTTATGAAAAATGGTTACGAATGTGGCTGAAGGGTATTTTACGAGTCTATCTATTGTTACAGTTTGTCTTAAGGGTCCCGGGTTCTATTCCCGACATGGTCATTGGAAATGAACAAATTTGGCTTTGGTCTGATCTGGCAAGTGATGGCAGAGCGCTGTGTTTCGGTGTCATATCGATACTTTAATTCGCACACCAAATAACTCCTCTGAGGCAAACTTTACAGGGGAGACTAAAAACGTTATATTTTTTTTTGTATGATACGAGAAAAGAAAAAAGACAATTTTACATTGGAAATTATGGCTGGTATTAACCGATAGACCTTTTAAAAATTAAATTCTAATTGTCATTAAGTTTCTCCCGTATCAAAAAGTCATTTTCAACCAAAAGTGGAGTTATTCGTTTTGCGAATTAAGGTATCGATATCACCATGATACTCGACCGCATATAATCTCGCATATAGAACCTTGTGTTTGCTCCCGTTAGTGCGACTATCGCGTGCTTTGTAAAAACAGGCGGCATGACGTCCGTACACTTTAGCAATAGACAACTGCTGACCGTCGTAACGTCTGTAGCAATGTTGGAATGGTTTCCAAGTCGGAAAGTCTATTAGGCTTCTTAGCATAGCTCGCAGTGTGGCATGCTCTTAAAACATGACCGCATTCAAGGATATTCACATCATTAAACTCAGCTTCCAACTTCGTTTCTACGTTTATACACATAATATGCAATACCAATACGTCATCTAAATGTGTTAAATTCTAGCTATGTACCTATATATATAAAACTGCTTAGTTATGTTTTATTTTTAACTAGCTGGCGCCCGCGACTTCGTCCGCGTTGAAAAAGAAAAAGTAGCCTATCCTGTGTCCTGTACGTCTAAATGTTTATCTAACAAATTTCATGAAAATCAGTTACTTCGTTTAAGAGTTATGGAGGAACATACATACATACATACATACATACATACAATACCTACACTTACAGATTTATTATTAGTATTGATGATGTCCGTTTCTTAAGAAAAAATTTTGGCCGAAGATAAATTTAAGTAACTAATTTTAGTTTCAACCTAATCTTCTCAGTGTAATTGTGACGATAGAACGACGCAATTGAGTTAAGGACAATTTTTAATCTATTCAATGACCAAGGTTTTAGATAAGGTAAACCTTGTAAGCGCCTAAAAATCTTCTCTTTTGTTCTAGTTTCGAGAGAAAATTATATTTTTTTTAGAACCTAGCTAGATGTCGCATATATAACTTCATAGAATGCGACTCCATAGAATGCGGTAATTTTTTTAATATATGTATTTTCATTTGATCTATTTTGAAGTCATATTAAAACCGCCTTTAACTTTTTATTATTTTCACGGAAGTCCATCAGTGTAGAGAATTAATGAGATTTCAAACTTTTTAACCAATTATCGCAATTGTCGGCTCAAAGCCGAAAAAGGTCGAAGAGATTCGACTTTTAATTCGTTTTCTCCATTTTTTTTCAATTGCAAAGTGATCACGTTCTTTTTCAGTTTAAACGTGAATTAATGAGAAGTTCATTAACTCGTATCTTATTCATAACAGGCGACCCGCCCCTAGCTCCGCACGGAGGCTTTTTTTTTTGAAAATTTTATACACAAACGTTCCTGATTTATCGCTTTTTTCATTAGTGAAAACCGTATCAAAATATGTTGGGTTGTTTAGAAGAAGTTAGCGAAGAAACAAAAAAAAAGTAGACACCGACTTCCTTACATCTTAAAAATTATAATTTGAAGACGCTGTCCTGTCTGCTAGCTCCTCCTAAACCACAGATCGTATTTTGATGCGGTTTTCACCATCATTTAGTTAATTTTTCACAGAAAGTTTATATATTAAGAACTAAATAAGTTTAAGTTTAAACCTAATTACCTACGTTTTTATGTAAATAGAAGGAAAAAAAACAATGTTTTGCAATCAAGTCACCGAATCACCGAACACCGATTCGGTATGCACTTATGGAAAGAGAGAGAAGAGAGAAACGAGAACGATTTGTGTAAGTATATAAAAAATTGTATCCCCATGCGAAGCCGGGAGAGGGTCGCTAGTTATTTAAAAATAATAGAGATCTAGCTATATCTTACTTATACATTGAGAGTTAGCATTATGGCCTATAAATATACTTCGTGTGTATAAAATCGTATAAACTGATAAAAGTCTTGACCTCTGGATTCTACGAAACACAAGATTTATCAATATATAACGTCTGTCTCTATTAAGTTATGCATAATATAACTATTATTTACATTTTAGATTATCGCAGTCGTATAGTAAAATCGAGTTTACAATTCAGCGATATATTTTGTTTTTCTTATCTAATTTCTATAATGTATATTTAATTTGGTTAAAAAAAAGGAACAAATCTGTTTCAATTTGATTTCTTAAAATAATCACAAAATATAAACTATATTTTGTGTATAAAATATAAACTATAAAAAAAACTCAGCTATATTATCTAAAACTTGGCTGAAACGGTTTTTTTATAGTTCCTAACGAGTTAAAACTTTAAAATGCTAACGAGTAAAAAAGTAATATTATACATTAACATAGTATTGGCGATTATCCAATTCTATAGTGCAAAATTTTTCGTTGTTATTATCCTTTAATTTTCACTTACAGAATGTCTCTTGAACTAACAATAAACATTATTTTCTATTTATCTTTAAGACATTAAATCTGAAGTTCATTGGCTACTCGTGAACGGATTATATTTCGACTTAAGTACCTAATACACATTTATTTATAGCACGCCGAAATGGCTTAAGTTTTGACAGTAATTGCCCTTAATTGTAAGTAGCTATTGGTAGATACAAAGGACATTAACAATGCGAGAATAATGATCTGTATAATAAATTTTCAGTTATAGAAATAATTTCAATTTTTAACTGCTTTCATACAGCTCTCTTTAAATCTGACACATTTGTATAAATCTAAAGTACATTAGATGTTCTATTTTTTATATGTAAAGGTTGTAACTGTTTGATCGTTTGATTTAAGATCCACTTGATGGCAGGTGGCTACAGTCGCCTATAACACAAGCAACGCCACATGTGCTACAAGTGAGCTGCCGCCCTTAGTTGGATTGAGGATAAGGGAAGGGGAAATGGGCTCTAACGCCCCTTACTCACTCACCGAAACATAACAAGCACAAATGTTGTTACTTCATGGTAATATTCTGCAAGGGTTTGGGCTGTCTAATTTATGACTGAAATGCTGTTTGCTCTGCCACTAATAAAAAATCCAGACTAGAGCCAGTATTACAGGAGGACGCTAAGGCAAGCATCTATATAGTCACTGAAGTTTAAGCGGAGAACGGATTTGATTATAATACCTACCATTGATCCGGGTAATATCTTGGTTCAAACTAACGTTCTCTCTTCTAACCCCATAATTTAATCATAAATGATACTTAATTTCAAGTTTTGAATGTTGGGATGTTTTTTTTTATTATTGTTATACTTGCGAATCCTTATATAAAGTCAAAATTAAGGGAGATAATTTAGTTACATAGAAGCGTTAATTAATGAAGTAAAAATTTAAAAACAAAAACACTTCAAGGAAATTTCGTTATTTGTACAAAAATGATAATATTAAGAGGAAATTAACAGTGATTGATATTTAACACGAAATTGGGACCATTGTAATTAATTGCACACAATCTAATTTAACTATGGTATTTCAACAATTATATTCTAGGAACTTTATACGTAAGTATAATAATACTAGTATATTTTATTTGTTCTTAGTCATTTTTAGTACAACGTACCTACGTAGGTTGTAGGTACGTTGTACTAAAACTTGCGAAAAACAGGTAAAACTAACTTAATTACTTAATGAATATTAACTAAATGGACAAACTTTTTCGCAACTGAAGTAATAACTCTATTTTAATTACTCTAAAACTGCGCTTTTTAATTTTCTCAAATGTTTTATACACTCGTAGGTAATCGTTATATACTATACATGTAGTTTTAACTTTGGAACCTCGCAGGAGACTTTCCAATACTTTATAAGATCATAAAAATCTTAAATTTTGGAGGGAGCGCTATAGCAAAAATCTCCGCAAAGCGCAATGGATTCTCGGAACATTCTTATCTGCGCCCGTCGGCCATGAAGTGTGAACATGTAGGATATTTCCGCCTATATAAATCCCGGTAAGCGACGTCCTCTTCTCACTAACACCCGCGGCGTCCCCGCTGCTGGCAATCCCTGAATTTGTGGAGCGTCTGCGATGCACCGCTTTTAACACCGTCAAATCTCCTCAAGCCAAACATTTATTCCTACAATTTTCTACAAAATATTGGTCACATGCATTGAGTTACAAGTACATATAACGTTGATGACATAGTAAAGCAAGATTTTTTTGCTACAAATGACAATATAATAACGCATCCTGCATAACTCGCTCTCTTTTTAGTATAGATTGTGCGTCCACAATCTATCTAGAGAGCGAATCAATTTTGTTCATATGTGGAGGTTAATCTTCGGCACTTATTTGAAAAGCTCTTTCACTGTTTGAAAGGTACATCATTTCAGATGGCCATAGGCTATATATACTGTGGAAACTAACTCTCCCAATTGCAACCGGTGCTAATTAACGGTAGTCTCGTTGCTAATTAATTAGATTTCGATACGGTTTTCATTGGTGAAAAGAGCGATGAACAAGGAAGGTTTGTGTGAATCCGGGAGCTGGTCGCTATAGTAATTGATAACGTGATAACTACTTACCTGTACATTTAGTGAAACATTCTAACTCGCGATAGTGAAATATAATTTTGTTACACTTTGTGTAAATTCAATTATATTTTACCCTAATATCATTCAATGCGAGTGGTACCAGTCTAAATCGATTCTATATTGACAATTAAATCTGTGCGAAAATTTTGTTCAGTACATTAGTATTCCGTTAGACACATTATTACCTCAATGGTCTCACGTGATAAATCCTCGCAGACAAAGATCCATTAAATTAAATAGACGGCCAGAATATGCCGCGTTGAAATAAGAGGTGCGGTGGTGGACGACACGCGACGGCTCAAGTGCAGAGGTGACAGCAGGGCCGTTAACAGGGCCGTTACAGCCTCAAGTGATATATGAGCTACGAAGTGGCTTGGTGCCGCTGTCACTTCTCGCTCCACGCCCGCCCTGCACCCGCAAAAAGATAAAAAGGATTCCGAAATACGATTCACAAGTGGGCTGCCGGAAATGGGTAGAAAGTTACCGAATACGACTTTATGTCGAGCAATATATCTCTCTCATATCGCTTTCCCATTCAATTTCTGCTTCACGGCATGTAATATCCACGGAATCCTTTTAATTTTTATCCCGACACACCCCTTTTTATTCATACGGTATACGTATCTAATGCGTAGTCATTAATTCTGAAGCGGTGCCACTAATCATCCGTAATCCAGTAATGGATTAAAACAACCGTGAAAGATAAGTTATGCGGACATTCAGATTCATAGTCCCGTGCGCTATATTTTCACCAGTATTTTCTAGTATGAATTTAGTTGCGTGACACCGGTGACCCGTGTAACCTTCATTGACTTACGACAGGTCTGTCCAACTTAAGGTCCCACTAGGGCCGCAAGCTTCTAATCTGTGTGTATGATATGTGTGACGTCTAAATAGTCATAGGTAGCCTTTGTGTATGAACAGTTAAATCATCATCATCTCAGCCGCAGGACGTCCACTGCTGGACATGGCCGCCACCATAATTTTCCAATACGAGCGATCAGAAGCAGCCTGGATCCATCGTTGACCCGCGGCCTTTATTAGGTCGACTATCGACCGTTGCCGCGGCTGTCGGACGCGTCCGATAGTTTGTTTCCACCTTTAGTGTATGAACTAGGTTATGAAGTGTAGAATATTTATATCCGCGAATATCGAAAAATAATCTATGTTTTTATTTTTTCTAATCTATAATTTTTTTGTGAATCTTGTACGCTAGTGAACATCATTCTAAAATATTTTTAATTTAGGTACATATTAACTTTTTATTTCTAAAGATGTACTTACATAGACATCTATTGATGGTCTACATTTCTAGAGCAATAATGTTATTGGGCCGCACGATTTCGCAAAACCAAGCTGAACGTTGAATACGGGCCACATGTTTGACATACCTGACCTACAGGGCGCTACCATAACCCACAAGGGGCACTCACGCCCTTATCACTCCAGTTACTGATTTAAATTCGTTTCGACTGCCTGTTTGCATTTCACGTGAAACGGTTTCCCTGTATTTCACTCTTCAAAAACATTTATTTCTTCGAGCTGTGTGCCATCTTCGACGAAAGTGTAAATTGGTGTTGTTCCGTTCGGATGATATTGTCGCCTGGTATAGCAAGTTTTCAATAAAGAGAAATAACTCGCGCCATATCCGCAGAACGTTTACTTACGGAGTGGCAGCTAGTCTGTAACGAGGTTATACGAAACAGTTTCGGGCGAAATTGCTCGGGGAATGTAGCCAGGTGTCATAAAGTTTCAGTGGAGCTGACGGACAGACGTGTGCAGCGTCGAAATACAAGTGTCGACGAGATATTTCATCTCGTGTACGCTACAACTTTGTTATTTCTCTTTCCATTTCGCATCGTTACCAGCTTTGCAGTTGACTCATGTAATCCGACAATTAAAGTGAGAAGGTATCTAAGAAGAAATTTCTTCAAAATTCAATCTATTCCTAATGCACTTTGAAAGCTTTGATTTCAAAACTATCACAAATAACGAAAGCAACCTTTGGATACTTGTAGAGAAAACCACAATTTTTTTTATGTTGAGGTTGACAGACAGACCGGCTAACGGTTCTTTTTATTTTTTCTGTGAAATAGGATGTTATCAAATTTTGAAAATACATAATTTGCCTTCGGGCTTACTCAGTTATGTAATTCACTTTTCTGTAAAGCTGTAATGTTGTTTTAAAATAAATTTTTTAATGTGAGCTATTTCTTCACGAAGCATTCGCACTTTATTGAAATGTTTTTCAATCAACCATATAAAATTTCAAATCTGCACTAACACATAATGTTAATTGAATGCGCTCTGCATGTCCATACTGTTTATTTTTTCGTAAGTAGAAAATTCAAATTATTTTGTCCAAATTGTTCGATAATCAAAAATTAATGAGGAATGGTGGGCTAAGGGAAAAGTTTGAACTGTTCTGAACTATTTTTCAGTAAGTGAATTACATGATAATCAATAAAGCAAATAAACGAATCAATAATGCAACGAACATCAGATTTCATCTTATATTCCTAAACATTTAAACAATATATTTGAAAATGTAATATCAACAAAGAAGTTGGTCATCTTTATGAAGAAAAATTTTCCTCTTGACATTCTCGGTCGCATTAATAGACTGAAAAATATTAATGTTCACGACCGAAAGAACAAATTAGATAAACTTCGCCCACAAATCACATAAAAATGGAGCCGAGAGGGCAAAAATACAAAAGCTATATTACACAAAAAACGTATTTTTATACACTTCTATTTGATTTCATTCTATAACGAGATTCTTTGTCATTAAAATAAGTGATGTTGATTTAGTAGGCCAAGGATTCTTGTTATTAAAGGGCTGCAGGCAATATGACAGTCCACTTTAATGGTAGTTGTTACTTTGAATCCACCTGATTCTGGTAGGATACCTAGAGAAAGGATAGGGATTCATCGTATCTTACTAAAACGCCAAAACACAACATCTGGGCTGTCTAGTTTAATTTAATGGTTATTAAATTTTGTAAGTTGTATATTTTTCTTTTTCAGATTAATCATGGATTGGAGAGCTGGTTTTGTGACGCTCTCTTTGGTGCTATGTGCTAACGGATTTTCAAGTAAGACAAGTTCAAGTAAACTTTTAAGGCACTAATAGAACTCACTAACTTACTTTATATAGAGAAAACTTTACTACGTGAAACCGACTTTTGAATTGAAGAGTTCTGTCACTAAGATAAGCCGGGCTAATTTAATTGTTTGCTTGGATCAAATTTCGTAGTAATTAATATTAAATTTGAATTTTAACTTAACACGTTTGTAAAGTTCAGTATTAAATAAATCTCAAAGGGGTTCTTTAATCTCATTTATTTCATCAGTGCGTTTATTTTCAAAAGAAGCAATGGAATACTTCGATTGATTTGGAAAACCTTGCTCATTCGTTTGTTTGTACCTAAGTATAAAAATCAACTGTATCATCACTCCATTAAGGTCTTTTATTTCCTTATACGTCGTCCTACTACACTGGTATGTGCGAATCGTAAATTCAAAACGTACCGACCTTGACGTCCTATTCATTATAACTTGTTTGTAAATTGATTTCATTTGCAAAATAAAAGAATCTTTGTTCAATGTCAATGATACATAATTCAAATTAGAAGCACTATATATAATGAAAGATAAAACTCTTATTAAGTAGAAGGACGGTCTACTTTGTTGGTAGGAGTCACATTTACAACAGCGGACATTAATAGTTTTGCCTCACTTCCTTTCAATTTTAAATTACTATCTTGCAACTTTATTTAAATTTGAAAGGTAATCTCGGGAACCACTGCAACCTATTCCCTCTCTATTTGAAAGCTAAATTATTCCATAAGGACAATGTGCAAAAGTGCACAGATAACGTTACACAAATAAATTTTGTATTTGTTCTTTTCACTTTTATTTGTGCTAATTTCATTCATTTGTTGTATTTAATTTTCTAACGACAAAATTTCAAATCTTAAGGAGTACATAGTCGTACTCGTAATACGAAGCAACCTCCACTCATCTCAGATTGTCTTAAGATATGGCGCGAATCCATTACCTAATGCACTCGTAAACCAAAGTAAACTCGCCTGCCTTGGATGTAACAAAACAATGAGTTATGATCCGGCCCCGTGATACTCTTTTTATTTGTTTTTATTGCCTGTAAATTCGCACTCGCACGGTCGCAAATTCTATGCCACCAAACAATTCCTCGCGATTCTTGCTCTTAGCTTAAAACGTTTTCGGCGTACGAATTTTCGTCTCTACCCTCAACGGCGAAACAGATTTTATGACTTTAACATTTCGCAATATAACACTTTTATTCTAATAAATTTCTACACAAATTAGATTTTATATTGCCACAATTCGTTTTACGACGTTTTCGGTTTTATTTATAATTTGATTGATACTTGTAAAATTATGTCTGTTATTTTGTAAAAGACAGTCTGCACGAGTATATTTCAAATTCGATTTTTGGTAAAATCTAAGAACACAGTAAAAATGACTAGTGACTTATAGTTAAGGAAATAATATTTAATGTAAAATGCTTGGGAATTATAGGCCAGAAAGTGCTTACTAAAAATATTTGCAGCTTTCTTACTTTATTGTCAATTTTCAATATAATTTCAACATTGTACGAGTAATAGCTACCAACCAGTTACTGTGAAATAACACACATCATTTTTACAACACTCTTACGATAGATATGAACCTCCGTATAACTTTTCCGTCTCACTTGGCTTTTATTGCCCGTGATATTGACTCGAGCGACGACGGTGAACCCAAACACCCAATTCGAGTATATATCCCTGTATATGCAAATACACCGTGTCCCCGTACAAGTGAATTCGTTACCCGGTCACGCCTCTTTGGTTGAAAATAAAACTTTCGAGTGTGTATTTCGCGAATGTGTTGTATATTTTTTGGGTCTAAAAAGTTTTTTATTATCCGTTAAAAACACTTCTGTGTCGTATGCAGATTTGATTTATATGTTTGTTTGTACAGAGGCCAACCAATGCTTGTTTAAATTTGGTATATTATTTAGTACCTACATGTACATTTATTTATCCACATAGCTATTTCAACTCTTGATTAGGCACTAGAACGTCTCCTTCATACAACTAATTATATTAATCTAATCACTATATGTTTATTTATGTCTCACCTCCAACACCTTCCAAAAGTATAGTAACGCCATTTGCACGTTATCCATGTTGAGCGATTGAGTTGAGTTCCTCCCGAAGTTGTCCGTTCCTCAGGTAACTTCGCCAAGTAGGATGTGACTCAATGCATGCATGAAGGAACCGAAGTTCCTCGGTATAATATATCAGGCTTATTTATTTAATATATAAAACTTGTATGTTTAAAGGATGCTGTTGTGTATCGGTTCGCTAGATTAATATTCTATTTAATTTACTTTTTCTGGATCCAGTACATGATAATCTTTCTTTTGTTTCGAAAATTAACTCCCTAAAACAAACAGCCAGACACACAAAACTTTAAAAAATGTGCGTGTTTACGAAAACATTTCTACCATTGATTTGATAAAAGGATATAATATAAGCAATATAAACTGTATAAACTTGTCCTCGATTTTAATAATTATTTTTAAATGCCTGCAAAAGTGTGTTATTTTGTGACCTAATTTTACTACTATTTGTATGATATTCTTTGTAAAAATAACAATAAAGTATAAATTGATTGAGAACATTGATTTATTTTTCGTGGATTCTATATTACTATTACAATAGCGTTGAAACACAAAAGGCATATTTTGCCTTTCTTACTTTTTTGGTTCAATCGTAGAGGTTCACTAACCTAAGGGAGACTTTAGCTGCGACGATTAATGTTAAAGAAAGATATAAAAGTAATTTTGTGTACTCTACATATTATTCACTTATATAA
The DNA here is from genome assembly GCA_945859745.1 of Synanthedon formicaeformis. Lineage (NCBI taxonomy): Eukaryota > Metazoa > Arthropoda > Insecta > Lepidoptera > Sesiidae > Synanthedon > Synanthedon formicaeformis. The sequence continues at coordinate 3,843,182 of OX243964.1, forward strand.
AATTGATTGTACGACTTTTATGGCATCGTTAATACTAAAATTCCCAGGATCAGTTTTAATTTTTGGTTTTTACAATAAGTGTCAGTGTTACCATTATAATCATGTCAATTGAACTACTGAGACTTTGTAAGTTTCGATAGTTCAATAAATTAATGTAATTCAATGAATTAATGTAATTAGTACCCATTCTCGTATCATTTATCCTCAAGGGTCGTCAGTACACTTGCTTACTCTTCGATATTTATTTTAGGCGACTGTCCAATTGATCACATAGAAAAAGCAAAACGTGTAGCAAGTAACTGAAGGTTTTAAACAAAAATACCGAAAGAATTTCCAATATCATCTAGGAATTACCCTTAAAAAGGATTCCGATTTTATGTACGCGATAAATAAGGAAGGAAATTCCTGATTCATTGAACAATGGTAAAAACCAGTCCATGAAAACGGATCGAGTACTTTTTTTTATCATTTTCTGCTTCTCTGAATAGTCTGAACGAATTACACAGTTCGTTTTTTTTAATAAGTACTGAAACTACTATATTGAAGCATAGTAACTGGTGAGATGCAACCGCTACGTTTTTATCATTGCCAATTAACTACAAAGGCACTTTTAAGAAAAGTTTGAATGATAACATTCAAACTTTTCTTAAAAGTGCCTTTGTAATAAGGGTTTTGTTTTAATATTTTAAACAAACTTATCATAGACAAAGGTCACTACAATTCTTACTATAAGCGTTCGAGTAATCGGCTGTTATTTGATGTTTTTTTGCGGACTTCATTATCCCGTACGACGATGATCTCGTTAAGGCTGAAACCGAGAAGAGGAAATATCTCTAGTTGACATGTGGGCTGTTGTTTACGCGGAAATCATCTCAGTTGTTTTGTCTACCAATGTTTTGATCCCAGCCAACCTCAGCGACAACCTGAGGCGGTTGGGATTCGTTGGTGGTTTTCTCTTAAATGCATAGGGCTGTGCTTTTGGATCCGGCCAGAATCGTACTTTTTTTAAGTGGTAACCTTGTTATAAACCTTAAACATCGAAGACCTGAGAGACGATAGCGGGCTAATGATATTTCGGTAGTCCCTTTGGCGTTGTGCCTACCTAAAACTATCGATGATAAAATATTACTTAACCAGAAATAATATTTTATCGATGCTACAACTTATTGTACAAAAATGAAAACCTTGCTTCCTCATAGAAAGATTTTTCCATGACTATTCAGAAAAGCTTTTCAGCAACAAATGAAAACCTAATAAGTATAGCTTATTTACAATTAGCAGTATTTGTTACTCCGCTAATCAAGCAACGTTACATTCCAGAATACGGCCGTTCATGCAAAGACATCGGATGTCTCAACAGTGAAGTGTGCGTGCTGGCAGAAGACCCCTGCAGTTTTGGTCACGCTTCAAACTGTGGCACATACCCGACATGCAAAAAGAAATCTCTAGTTGACGGTGGTGAGTGTTTTAAATTATGTTATTTTTATTTGAATTTATTAAAATGGTAATTGTTAAGGAGTTCAATCAAAAAGTATTCGTGTTAAGAATAAACATACAAACATGTTTTTTAAAAATATATATATAATTTATTTTATAATGTTTTTAAACTACGAGTATAAACATAAAGTCGCGCTCTTTATCATAAAAGTTAGACTTTATATGGAATCAATTATTATATGTTCAAAGAATGGTACAAATTATAAAATATTAATATCTACTATTTATTACAGGGTCACACGCAGAACCATCACCTCCAAAACCAACGCCACCAAAACCTCAAGCGCCAACACATAACTTTGACTCAGCACCCAATTATCCTCCACCTGCGCCGCCATCAGGCGGATCATCTTTCGGTGGTAACTCACCTTACGGGGGCAGTTCACCGTACGGAGGAAGCTCACCCTACGGTGGAAACTCGAACGGTGGAGGATCGCCTTACGGTGGAAATTCGAACGGTGGAGGGTCGCCTTACGGTGGAAACTCGCACGGTGGAGGATCGCCTTATGGCGGAAACACCGGTGGCAACTCGCCATACGGTGGCGGCGGTTCACCCTACGGTGGAAGCAATCCGAGCACACACTACGGCGGTAACTCGCCTTATGGGGGCAACTCGCACTACGGGGGTAACTCACCATACGGGGGTAATTCCCCCTACGGCGGCTCCAACGGTGGAGTTTCCCCTTACGGTGGTTACAACCCGCAGCCGAACTCTGGAGGTTTCGGAGGGTCGGGTAATAAAGGAAGTCCACTCGATTCTATTCTGAATACTCTGAACAAGTATGCCAACGGCGGTGGAGGTAGCAGCAGCACCGGCGGCAGCAGCGGCAGTAGCGGTGGAGGCGGTTTCTCCAACATCTTGGGAAGCATTCTCAGTGATTTCACAAAGAACGGAGGTTTGGGCAGTTTAATAAACTCTAGGCCAATCATGGAGAATCCAAACTATGCGTCGTACAGCTCGAGGAGTTCTAATAGTCAATATTACCCGTCAGGCAACCAACAAGTGTACCAACAGCCGCCCACACAACAGAGCAAGAAATACGGGCAGAGTAACGCACACCACAGTGGAGCCACTACGCCCAAGCCCGTGTACTACGGCTGGAATGTTGGGTAACTAAGTGCCTATACTTATTAGGGATGCACATCGATGCGCACCTCTCACGATGCAATACCGATACCGATATTTAAATATAAACAGAAGAATTTGTTTAACGTAACGTTTAAGGTATATATTGTAGTTGTCAAGCCAAAATCTGCTATGTGAAAAAAGTACCTATTATACTTTTAAGAAATTGATAAAAAAAAAATCCTGAAAATTTTTACATGAAGGTTTAATTTAAAAACTTACTTTTCAAATAAAGTATTTTATTTGAAACATGAGGTTTTTATGCGTAAATTTATTTGTCTTATGAAAATTTAGGTAATAGTTACTATTATTTTTATTTTAAAAATAGAGTAGGTAGGCAAATTTTGTACATATTCTAGCTGCTGCACATAGCATACTTTATTAAAAGGTCAGTGCTAATAGGCTCCTGCTAGTTTTTTATACGATATATGAGGCAGTGAACTTCAATGTTAGAATCTCAAAAAAGTGCACATAGCAGATTTAGGTTTGACCACGACGATATTTAATTTTAAAACAATTTTTAAGTCCTCCAATATTTTAAAAAAATCAAACATAATGTAATTAATCTATTCAAATATTACATCAAGAATTAATAGGGACAAGTTCTCAATATTGAAAAAATTTAGAAGATAAAATAAAGTTTTAAGATAATTTAAATTTATGAGTTTGTTTTAATTGAAATAAAATAAATTACTCACAAAACAGTGATTTTTAAAGTATTCATTCGGAATGGGTATGGTATCGATATTTGGTATCGGGTGCATCCCTAACAGTAACATCGTGGTGTGGCTTCACTTGGTGTTTTTTTTTTTTTAATTTGCATGTTCTGACCACAGCAGTCTATATTTATTTTTATTTTACATAGCACTAATTCTGTAGAAAATATTATAATTAATTAATAAAGCCTTAACATTTTCTTTTAGAACTTTTGGTTCTGGTTCTTAGTCATAAAAGTCACAAAAGAATACTCAAAACACTAATCAAACACAAATCTGGTTTATTCGCATAATATTCCCCGTATTAATTTTATTAATTATACAAATATAAATCATTAGGTACTATCGCGGTCAATGGAGCAGACCCACTTTTCATACAAATTTGTCTAACGTTGAATTGAGGTTGTCATAGTAACGTAAATGTTATAATACGAGTAGGTATTTGAAGTAGGAACAAAGATAAATACAAAATGTGCACACGAAATTGTTCCTTACGGTGGGGCTGCTCCCTTGACCGCGATAGTACATGCTTTAACAGGTAACTATTTACTTCTACTATTATCACTATAATGCGGTTTATTAAATTTTAAATGGTCACAAATGGGTCCATAGTCCATACAAAGCTTCTTTATGAATCTACAATTTTATTCCCACCTATTAATGCCAAACATTAAACTCAATATAAATTCACTGAAATAATATTGTATAGTTTTTTTATTGCTTTTACGTAATTACCCAATAATTATAGTTATTACAATTGCATGTGTATATATATATTATTGTTTTAAGCTATTCGATCGAGGCTACATATAGCTAAACTATATTTAAGATTTAATTTATTGTAAATATGTAAAGATTTTATGTAAACCGTAGATAATATGATATGCCATATTGAATTTGTTTGCCTTTTTTTTGTAATATGTTTAAAAAATACAGCTCATTTAGTTGATATGTATCATACTGCAAGGAAGGTTGCTAATTTTATCAAATTAAATTGCATTATTTTTTCCCCAAAAATCAGTATATTATAAGAACGATATTACACGAATTTAAACTTGGGATTTTTTTAACCCTTGTTTTAGTACCTTTTGTGTAGAAAATCTGTTTTTTATTCGGTGTAGGTGCTCCTGTAGATAAAGATACTAAGCCACAGAGCAAAGAATTCTTCACAGCCCTCTACTAGAGACGGCACGGTCAACGCTTTCCATACAAACACGCACGGCTTACGCATTTTTTAGGTTTTGTGTTTCAAGACAATCTCGACTCGCATTTTTAAAGGCTAAAATTTGCATTTATTTATTTGTGATATTATACAGAATTTGCTTATTCACGTTTATTGATTATTAGATACACCAAATCACAGCAGAATTAGTCATTTCCAAAGCTTTTTGGGATAAATATTATTTTACTCTACAACGTGTAAATAGAAAGTGGCAGCCGTTACAGCGTCAGAATCACATTGGAGTGAAAATTTATGATTCCCGGCGGATCATATCACATTAGATATTAACGTTATATTATTTGTAGTTTTATAATCTAGATAATGTATGAAAAATATTTCAAAAATATTGGGATAATTTTCTCATTACGAACAATTTTTTGAGCAGCCCTTTTTTAAAACTAGCGGTCGACGGTCTACGCAGAAGTAAGATATTAGTAAAATTATATGTGAAAAACTTATAAAAATATTGATTTTCCAAAAATTCATATCATTTATTAGATAATAGTTAAAAAAAAATATACGATTTCTGTAAATTTTCATTCAAGAAAAGTATAATCAAAAGTGTCACTTTTAGTAATTTTTAGTGATATTAAATCGTGATTCAAATTTGAAATATTTCTGTTTTTTCTTCGACCTAATATGTGAAGTCATTTGTGTTCTAAAACACTGTTTCATATTTATATTTTGTATATTTATCTGCGTAGACCTTCGACCGCTAGTTTGAAAAAAGGCTGTTTAAAAGCTGTTCTAATGAGAATTCATTTTAAAATATTTTTCAGCCATATACTAGATTAAAAAACTACAAATAATATGACGTTAACATCTTATCTGCAAACTAAACATCTGAAACTACTAAAAATCATAAATCTTAACTCCAGCGTGATTCTAATTCATGGGTGAGCTCAGCACAGTTGAATGACATGAATTCTTTGCTCTGTGTACTAAATCGAAATAAAAAATTACTGTAAAGTCGTCAAATACGGGTATTTATATAATATTTTTATTGTATGATTAATTAAAAAGTCATCGAGTTTGTGCTGGTTTTAAGATACTTATTATTTTTTCAGTGTTGTCATTGTATAATACATTTAATATTATCTATCCCGGATAAGTTGGCAACCTAACACGAATATTTAGATCTGCGAAGTGCCATTAAAATAGATTAATATTTCTAATTTTCAGTGCGACTGTAATCTTGACATTCCTGACTCAACTGTACATCCAGAGTATGGCGAAGATGTGATAATTTTGTAAAATAAATAAACAATTGAAAGGTGCATTATTAAAAATTAAGTGTCCGTTGGTTTCCATATTAAAACTGTTTTTTTATTCTACACTAGTTTGTTTTATTTTATTCTAACTTACCGTTTGGCTGAATCTTGAACTAGGATACCAATTTACTTTTCGCTTATAAGACTTTAGTAGGATTTGTGAGGAATGATGGCTTCTAAGAGCCTTACGTTACATGTGAATTCAAAATAGCCAATTAAACCTTGAGCATGGAGAATAAATATAGCTATTCATAAGAATGTGTTGGTAGCTGACCGTAGCATTGTGGTGTGACGCTGTAGTTAACATCTTGTTTAGGGTGATTTCATGAACTACAGAAACAACCAAACGTATCAAACACCAAGCGCCTTTCTGGCCAATTTAAGAACTACTATTTAATGATTTTAGCTTGATAGTTTTTCAGCTTTACACCCATGTAAGTTAGTCCTCCTTTCTCTATACATAACTTAACATATTTCAGAGACATCTAGCGCTCAGTAGAGATAGCATTAGAAACTTCCTTTTACGACTTGATTAATGAAGTGATTTTTTATTTTAGATTCAGTACTTCATTTTCGGTTGTATTGTATTATTTCGATGGTTATCTAATAATGGTACAATCGATATTAAACATTCGAAATTCCCATTACTTTTGAGTGGACCACACGATGATGGCGAAATTGGTCCCCTTTTCTTTTGTATAAAAGACTGTTCTTTTCCTAGTGATATATCGTTCTGTGGTCATGCCAAAATATAGTTTAAAATAGCCTGATGGTAAATAAAAGTTCTTTAATAAAATATTTAGATGTATATTTCAAATCATTCATTTTTAGAGTAGACTAGAACAATGTATACGAAAATTAAAAAAAATATATCAAGTTTCCAGTAATTAATAGTAAACATAAAAATAATAATATATAATCTAATGAATACACATCACATACTAAACTTAGAAAAAAAATGTTTACAAAATGTATAGTCCACAGAGCAAAGGATCGCCGCTGCGCCGCCCGCTACTAGAGATGGCAGTCATAATCTATACTATTATTATAAAGAGAGAATGAATAAACTCAAAAACCTAGTGGACCGATTTAAAAAAAAATCCCCTATACAAAGCTACATTATCAATGAGTAATAGTTACGCGGACGAAGTCGCGTGCAACAACCAGTAAACAATATTCGTCCCGCGCAATTGCGCTGAGCGCAACTCAGGGCGCATTTGGTCGCCAGTGTTTACTTGCACGTTGTGGAGTAAAGATTATCCAAAAAAGCTATAGAAATTCTTCATTGTGCTATAATTTGGTAATAATTATCAACGTAAAACAGTGAAAAAGTTAAATTCTGGTGTATCATGACACAACTAAGTAATTAAATGCAATTTTCAGCTTTTAAAAAAATGCGCGTCGATGTAGTCTTGGAACACAAAACCTAAACGATACGGCGATTCCTTGCTCTGTGGTGTAGTGTAAGTATTAAAAAAAATGCCACAGATAATATTAAAATTAAGCAATCAACACAAAATTAAATATAAAAACTACAAAAATAAATATAATTTTTCGGAATAAACTATCGAACCCAATACACTTCTCTTAAATTAAATTAAATACAAAATAAATAACCTATTTAAAATTATTTTCCCAATAACCTAAAACCTAGGGCGTTTTATTCTTAGAGCATAAATTTCACTAAGGTCCTTTGAGATTGCATAATATATTGTTAAGAATTAACTATTTGATCGGCTTATTCCCACCCGCTCCGAAATTATTGTTCTCCAAAACCAAAAATTTCATGCATTGATTCCCAAGAGGTCCGCGAAAAATAATTTCGCGATTTCGATTCCCAAGTGTTCTGAAGCATTTCTTTTTTATCTAAAATGTAGTATGATATTTTAGTTTAAATTTATAGCAGACAAGTTTTTGGAGCCCTTGAAAACAATTTAACATTTTTAATCAATATTCAATTTACTCGAACGAAATTTACAGTGTGGGTAGAAATAAACCATTTGATCATAACCTTAAAATATTAAATAACTTTGTACTGTGTCTTAAATTTATATTATCTAATTTATAGTGTATTAATAAATTGCTTAATAAAAAAAAATATTATTACTATTTTGCCAGCTAGTTAAATTTTCATTGTCATAATTTTCATAAATTTTGCCAGCAAGTTACACGGACAAAGTCGCGTACAACAGCTAGTTAATAATAAATTTGTTTACGGAAAAAATTAAAAACTGGAACAATTTAAGTTTCGACTTTTTTAATGATATGTAGATAAATTACATAGAAAATTGCTTTTTATTTTTATGACTATATTTACTTGAATATTTAACCTGATTAAGTCATTTGACTCTTTATTATAAATAATCATTTAAACGTATTGACCATAACATTCCTCTTCACCAAAGATTCTACTTACATTAACCACCTTTATGCCTTACCAGTTAACTGCTCTTTTTATCATCAGATTTATTTTTATTTGGTTCTTCATTGATTTTCTTCGACTGCGTCTTGTGAATATTCTTCAATACGATCCCCAATAGAAGGAACGCTAGCCAAACTCCATACCAATAATGATATACGGACGAATAATAAATCCATATGCGATCAAACGTCAACAAAAGGAACGCAGCAGCTTGATACGACTCGGAATGTGATCGCAAGAACCACATAACAAAACCAATCAATTTCTTTTTCTGGAAAAAAAAAGGCATTTTCTCATCATATTGTTCTACATATTAAGATTATCCTGCTCGAAGGACCAACTTCTTCCCGCGACTTCGTCCGCGTTGAAAAATGAAAAATATAACACCTGAGAAAATATAATGAATGAGTACTATCCTTCCTGCTAGTATTATAAATACGAAAGTTTGTGCGAGATTTATGAATGTTTGTTACCCTCTCACGCACAAACGGCTCAACGGATTTAGATGAGATTTGGAACACAGATAGTTTATTATTTGGATTAACATATAGGATACTTTTTATCCAGGAAAAATATTAGATTCCCGAGGGTTCGTCTATATAAAAAAGGGCGCCACTGTCGTCAGAGCGATAAAAATGTCAGATATTTTCTCAGGTGTTATATTTTTCATTTTACAATGCGGACAATGTCTAGGGCACCTGCTATGTAATATCAAATAAGTAGTAAAAACGAAGACATATACTCACCAATCCTGTTGCATGCTTGTAATAAAGTTTGTAATATATATCCTCCGCCATTACATAGAATGGACAGAAATATATGCAGAAAAAGTAACCGGCGTGAAAGCCGTGCCAGATTACGGACACAAACAGGGCTGCATGTATTCTGAAATAAAAATATATATATTTATTTCGCCGTCTGGCGGCAGTTGCCTGTTTGTCAACCTTACCATAAAAAAAAAAAACAATATACAATAGTAGTCCTTTTATCCGTATATAAACGTATAATATATCTGTGTATACTCACTTGAGAAACTTTATGGGGAATCTCTTGTAGACGACCATCGCCACCCAGTACTGGACAGCTTTATTCCAAACCTTCATGGAGTCCCTTAGTGTGACGACCGTTTCACATCCCCACACATCCATAGACTCGACGGTATTGAAGTCGTACTGCGTATTCTTAGCTTCCTCATCAGTCCTAGGAATAAAAAAAAAACTAGGTAGTCACTTGGGCAACCCGTGTGGTGGCAGTAACTACCCCCCTGATGATAGAACACCGTGAAATAACATATGTGTGCTGTTTTGTTTTTCTGTAAGCGAGTAAGGGATGCCAAAGCAATTTTCCTAACCATCCCAATCCCTTATTCTATATCTAACTGTAGTCTGCGGCACCTGTGGCGTTGCTTGTGTTATAGGCGACGGTAGCCACCTACCATCAAGTGGACAGTCAGCCTGTCTGTTGAATAACACAAATGAAAAAAAAAAACTGACACTAGAACTAGTTCTAAACTCCTTCCAGTTAATGTTAACTATGTTGCGATTTCCCCAATCGTTTTCAAACATGGCTTGAGCGTTTTTGAATGCTAGCAATAAAGACCAGATACGCTTTTCAAAGTCCTAGGGCTAAAAGCTATAAGCAGTCAGATACACTGTGTTTTTCCCTTCACCTTACCTTTACCTGTGTTTATCTTTTGAAGATTTCCCCTTACATTAAAAAATACATAAAAAATAAAAAAATAGAGTAACTTCTAGTACTGTAATTTCATAGAATTCAATTGCCTCCTTACATTTGTTTTAACTTCAAATAGCCAACAGTGGGGCCGTGTCCGGTCTTGTTGCGCCCTTGCACGGGATAAGCTCCGAGACCGGCCGAAGTGCAAACACTCTCCGCTAGAGTCATCCCGGAATAAATGCGTTGACGGAACGCACTGAACAGAACCCACGGGTATAACATCCTGTACAGGAAACACCTGTTGTTGTGCTCCTCCGTTAGAATGTACTGTAAGTTTTAATTTATTTTACTAACTTCTTCTTCAAGAGCATTCTACAATTAAATATATTTGATAGCACCTACCTCCAAGGGCCAAACGTTAGACATGACCAGATAAAGAGATATGTACAGGGGCACTGTTTTAAGTGTGTTTATTGTTGCTGCAGTACAATCAACAAATTTGCTGTACGGCAGATTGAAGTAATCGTCAAAAGTTCTATATCTGTAGTATGGACCTAAAAGTGTTACATATATTATAAGTTTAAGAATCTCATTACAGTTTAACTACTACTTAACTTATGAGTATAATAATCAAGATCTTCACTTAAGATCAAACCGTCAGACTGTTACCCTAACATAAAATAAAATAAAAACCGAAAAATTAAACATGTTTGAACTTATGGGATATCTATCAAGGATTTTACAAACCTGTGAGTAATCCAATATAATTGAAAGAATAATAGAACAAATCCATGTAGTTAGGGTTAATAAATTCAAGAAACTCTTCATCTTTTTCCTTTACTTCTTTTTCTTGATTCCCACCTTTAATTTCTTTATTTTCATCTTTTTTTGATCTGCTAACTGCCAGCCATGAACCATTGATTTCAAACGCAACACCCACCACTCGGAGGACAATAATCATTTCTATGAGATTTGTTTGACCTGAGGGTGGAGTTAAACCAAATCTATCTGACAGTCTAAAGAAAAATAAATATCCAAACATGAGGAAAAATGTGACTGTATGGCAATATCTGTAAAGAAAAGAAAATAAAGGGTTACTTAATATAATTTTATTTAAAGGGCTCATGGTTAACAATGTAAACCAAATATGGTTCAAATTTTAGCCAAATTCTTGTCAAACGAGACAAACAGAAATCAAAACATCGCATGCTCTGAATGGTAGCGGAAAATTTATCAACTGCAGTCACTTTATAAAATTGCATTAAAAGACTACTGGCATGATTTATACTTACTTTACTGTTGCCAATTTAATAGCTGTAATGCCAATAATTCCAGATAAAATCGGATGAACTGCATTACAACCGGACACGATCACAATAAGCAACAAACCAATAATGGAACCAACTAACTTTTTTAAATAATTTGTTTTTAAAGATCTGTAATATGGACCTACTCCAACGCTAAACAATAGTAAGGATAAATATATGATATCATTTTTATTTTTTGCAAGAAAAGCTAACATTGTATTATGTATTGTTTATTTTATTTTGTAAAGAAATAAAAATGGAATGCATTTATTTTAAAGTGCATATTTAACAAAATACACACCACAGGCCAATAAAATTAATAAACATTATAAATAAAGTCATCTATGTAAATGTCAGCTAGTTTTCAAATGTCACCTCCCATAGACAATGCTGTGAGCTATGACCACTCTCTATCTAGAAAGAGAGAAAACGATCGTGCGGCCAACCTTTCCCTTCCCTCTCTTTGGAGTTTGGAGGACCAATTAAAATTATAGAAAAAGACAAGTACTAATGGCCGCACAAACGTTTCGTCTCGCACTTTTCAGCCCGTGTTTACTTTATACAGGGGGATAGAGAACGCTCAGTCCATTCTAATCTTAACTTCTTCTAACTTCTAATCATTGTTGAGTAATAAAATTATGTTAAAGTATTCCGTGGAAAATAATATTAGTATAATTGTGAGTATAATCAGTACCACAAACTTAATAGTAGATACTATCGCATCAATACTTACTATTTAGTGTGTAAGTTAGATTTATGTATTCTCGGTCTCGGTGTGACTGACTAGTTGGTTGAAAATTGCTAAGGTACTTCATAAAACCACCGCAAATAAAGATTGTACAGCGTACTACAGCGCTTTCTATTTGTAGCCGACAGACAGACATTTTCTGACACTTTTGTCATGTGTAGTCTATAACTCGTCCTAGTCCGTAACTAACATGACCTCGTTTGTAATAAATATTAACACATTGATAAATTCTGAATCTTGCAAAAGTAAATAAGACTACAAATTGTTTCAAAAAAATAATTATTAATTAACCAATAAAACGAAACTTTTGCTTGTTTTATTGGTTTTATTTCACTTAATATTACACGTTATCCTGCTCAAGAAACAAGGATTTTCTTGATTTTTCTCTGTCTTTGTGCAAATTCTTAAAAGCTGCCACACTTTGATAACTTTTCAAAACCTCTGATTTCAATTCTGGATATTTACTTATTTTTTTCTGGATGGCAAGAATTTTCGTTTGCATTAGTTTTCTTCTTGGAATGTGTTTTAATGCATATTCCCAGTCACCAGTAAATTTTAAATCCAACAAAATCGGAACCATATGATTTATATTTAGGTTTTTCGATGAACCGGGAGCCCATTCTATGTATCTGTCTAGTGGCAACTTCGCCATTTTGATTCCGTCTCTTTTAGCTTTAGCTAAGGAGAATGGTGAATTATTAACCTGAAATTGAATGTATCAATGAATTATTCTTGATATTTTCTGAGAAATTTAGCTTGAAAATGGATCCCATATGCTGTCAAAATTGTTATAACTAAGTATAAATATAATTTCGCATTGGATGAGTGGTTTGGGTGCTTGCTTTAAACTACTCATCTCTGGTATTATTTCCAGCAGCACCAACTTTTAAAAAGAACTTTTCAGTTAGTTCTGGCCTGGATATTGTAGCCCGTCAGACAGCACCCGCTTACAAAAGAACATGTTAAAATAGCACGTGTGCTGTTGTTTCGGTAATAGATGCTATATATTAATTCTTTTTTGTTTAGATATAAAAAAAAATTTTCAACATATATAAATTACTTGACAAAAGACTACACAATATTATATTTTTTAAACCAGCTTTAAACTAACTTTTGACTTCGCCTGCGTAACTTTGTAAATTATAAAACCACTCTATCCATTGGTGAAAACAGCATGAAAATCGGTGCAGTAGTTTTTGAGTTTATCGCGAACAGACAGACAGACAGACGAGGTGGGGGACTTTGTTTTATAATATGTGAGGATAATTAGTAAGATATTCATATAATAAAATATTATATACCTTGTCAACCATGCACCCAACAATATAAATTGCATCGTCGTCATAATGTGTTAGCTCATTACGACAATGTGGTGTTAGATATACTAATTTTTCTTTGGGAAATACATCTAAATAACTGTTTGTGTGAATATTCATCGGGAAACCGGGTTCATCCAATGTAGGTATGTTTAATTTGAGTTGTTTCATGAAGTCTCCATTGAGGTTTACATTGCACATGTGTAAGTCAAATGGTTCCTTATGAATACGGTTGTCACCAAATACCAATGTGACTTGTTTGGCAGCATTCTGAATTTCCTGTCGAACCATGTGTTGTTCATATGAACAATCGATGACTATTGGCTTCCCGTGTATTGCTGAACGTAACGCTCTGCAAAAAAAAAATTATTCAGATAAAATCAAGTAATTTTCAAGTCATACCAAATTATATTAGATGTTCCCCGGGAACAGTACTTTTTTTTTGGATGAATAGTACTCTACATCCTTTCCTATATCCTTGACAAAATTTCATGATGATCGGTTGAGTAGTTAAGGTGTGAAAAGGTAACAGACACACAGAGATACTGTCACATTTGTGCTGTAAAATACAAAAATAGTTTTTGCTTAAAAAACAAACTACATATAATATTTTTAGCATGTTGCATTTTGCAGTCATTTTGACAGCCTGTCTGGTGGCAGTAAGGGGGTGACCCTTACAGAAGAGCACCGTTGAATAATGGCATGTGTGCTATTATGTTTCAGGGAAGTTTGCATGAATCATAACAAAATTATTCTTATGAATCTTAACATACCTGTAATTGTCAAATCTGTTCATGGAAGGTTCCCTAATTCGTAAGAACAGAGACAGATGATTTATACCATATTCTAAATCATCCGGGTATTGTTTTGTGTTCAAATCCTTTGTTCGTTCATATTCTTGTCTTTTGGCTTCTTTTTTTGCCTAAAAAAATAGGTAAACTTTAAAAGTTACAGAATACAGTATTCATACAAATTATAAAACTAAGGCTAAGGCCACACTGCAAAATGCCTCGCTTTGTGCATTATTGAATCATATTAACTTTAAATAATTGTTCTATTTTCATCATAAAACAGCAAAAGTGTCACCAAGCTAGTGTGGCCATAGCATAAGTAGAAATCATCATACTTTATCGTTTTCTTTTGCTTTTTCAGTTTTAAACAGGTACAATAGGTATTTATTCCTTTGTTTTCGGCTAGGTAAACTCATTATATGTTGCCAATGTTTGACTTGAAGCTGAGAGGGGGCATTCTCACCATTCTGGCGCATAACTTCTACCTCTAGCATCGAAACTCTTAACTTCTTTTCAAGTTCTTCATCGCCTTTACAAATTTCATCAACGATTATGTCTGAAATCAACGATAAACCAAGCAATCAAGTTATTGTTAATACCGTAGGTTATATATTTTTTGAAAATTTATAACACGAATAAAATAAAAAATGAAAAAAAATACCTGACTCATCTTGTACTGCATGCGAAAAATAGTTCTTCTGTCTTTCAAATAGAATCGGCTTAATTATAGTAGTCATCGATGTTGTAGTATATTTAGGTGGAATTATTATGTGTTTTGCTCCACGAGCGAACATTGTAAATGTTCTAAGGCAATTCATATTGAAAACAGATGTCTTAAAACATTTCCTTTTAATATTGTCCAAGGCCTAAATTTATATATAAACATATAAATTTCCAAATTATTCTGTTATTATTGTTATTCTAAATTCGGTTATTGTCGTTAATTTCATCCCTTTTTAACTTATTACAATTACAAATATCGTGTAACCTCAAATTACCGTCTCCTAATCACTTATTATCGTTTCAAAATATTTTTCTGTAGTTAAATTTTAATAGAATTATTCATTAGATACTTTAATATGTATTCATTAATAAAATAAATTTACGCTAAAAAAAGGACACACGATACAAGCACGAATTGAACATATAACGCAGACTATACATTGTTGCTAGAAATGAGCCAACCACAGAACAGATACACAGACCGTCCGTCCCATTCGTCCGTACCACTGAACATAATTATCTAGCTCGTGAAATATTTTCCAACCATAGAAAAATTACATATGGCTGCACCTCCCATATGCTATAAAGCATAAAGCTATTTCAGACAATTCTAAAATCTATTTTAGAAGAGATCCAACGGACTAGAACAATAGAGTAAATAGTTACTTAACCAGGTAAGCACAAACTAAATAGTAGATACAAGGAGGATAGGGATAAGGAGAGCAATCTCTGAGTATTAAAAGTGTCTGTTGAAAGACGATAAATTGATGGCGCTAGTGAGGCTAGTGACAGTAAAAAATTCAACTCGGCACACTTCACTCCGTCAACTACTGCTACATTCATTCCATACTCTCCATACTATCAAACTCTCTCTGTGCACACCAGCGCCATCTCTATTTATCGCTTTTTGTTGCCACTTTTTAAGTTTAAATACCCATGTAAGATGGCGCTCCTTATCTCTAAACTCCTTATTCAGAATGTTGACATTTCATTGACATTGACTCATTGACTACTCTGCTCTGCGGGCTCGGTTTACGTAGTAACTAGTATTATTATAATCTGTGTTCATTCATGGTTTGAACTTTGATTTGATAATAAATGAAGAGTAGTGGGCTGGACTAGGTAAAATTGGGAAACTGTTCCAACTGTTCCGTTGACATCGAAATAACAGTTCCATTTACCTGTTATTAAAGAACAGCCTGTTATTTTTTACAAGATAGTATTTACTTGATGACCTGTTTCAAACCTGTTCTTGTTTCACTACTGCTGCCACATGTTATACATGCAACACACATTTGACACATTGGACTGAAAAATCTCCATGATTTTACAGGCTTAGGACTGTCAGATTTATAATTTAAACTAATACTGAAACTAGTCATTAGGTTAGGTACAAATATGGTTTACACTACTAGGGACAAACAAAGGCACTAAACTAACTAGATATTTACAGTTATTCTTAATTACACAAACACATAAAAACATTTAAGGACAATTTTTTTTAATGAAATATGAAAAATTAATTTACTCAAGAAAAAGAAAATCAATAAACGAAATACGAATGAAAAATTTAAAATTGAATTAAAATATTTGAATTTTGAAATGTCACTGTCATAATATTGATTGACATAAAATTCACGTTCGGATACATTACTGTAATCATAGTTCATTATCTTTTTGCGCTATTACGCAATATATATATATATATATATCGTTAATAAAATAAAATAAATATGAACGTGAACTTAATCTACGTTATAATGTTCAGGTTCAGCTTTATTATTAATTTTATTTTAATAGATATAATAATATGTATTGCATACTAGCAACCCTTTTGCTTGTTACATTAAAATATTGTTCGAGTTTCCGAACGCCATCGGCTGTAATAGGTGTATCTCTTTTAAACTAAGGTAAATTGAATGAGAGACAGCTTGTTCCGGAACAGGTGAACAGTGAACAGTTGGATACTTTCATATTCGATCTATGGAAGTATCTAACTGTGTTCACCTGTTCCTAGTACAAACATGATAGAACCACAGATAAAATTAACAGGAACAGTTCAATCGGCTAAGACGTCACAGTTCCAACCTGTTAATTTAAAATATCTGTTCTTTTTACCTGTTACGATAAATACGCCTCACTAGTGGGAGTGAGAGAAGAGGTCAGAGAAGTAAAGAACTTTTAAATTTGTTTTAAATCTAGTAGTGGGCTATACTAGGTAAAATTGGGAACCTGTTCCAACTGTTCCGGTGACATCGAAATAACAGTTCCATTTACCTGTTATTAAAGAACAGCCTGTTATTTTTTACAAGATAGTATTTACTTGATGACCTGTTTCAAACCTGTTCTTGTTTCACTACTGCTACCACATGTTATACATGCAACACACATTTGACACATTGGACTGAAAAATCTCCATGATTTTACAGGCTTAGGACTGTCAGATTTATAATTTAAACTAATACTGAAACTAGTCATTAGGTTAGGTACAAATATGGTTTACACTACTAGGGACTTAAACAAAGGCACTAAACTAACTAGATATTTACAGTTATTCTTAATTACACAAACACATAAAAACATTTAAGGACAATTTTTTTTAATGAAATATGAAAAATTAATTTACTCAAGAAAAAGAAAATCAATAAACGAAATACGAATGAAAAATTTAAAATTGAATTAAAATATTTGAATTTTGAAATGTCACTGTCATAATATTGATTGACATAAAATTTACGTTCGGATACATTACTGTAATCATAGTTCATTATCTTTTTGCGCTATTACGCAATATATATATATATATATCGTTAATAAAATAAAATAAATATGAACGTGAACTTAATCTACGTTATAATGTTCAGGTTCAGCTTTATTATTAATTTTATTTTAATAGATATAATAATATGTATTGCATACTAGCAACCCTTTTGCTTGTTACATTAAAATATTGTTCGAGTTTCCGAACGCCATCGGCTGTAATAGGTGTATCTCTTTTTAACTAAGGTAAATTGAATGAGAGACAGCTTGTTCCGGAACAGGTGAACAGTGAACAGTTGGATACTTTCATATTCCTAGTACACACCTGTTCCTGTTCCTACACCTGTTCCTAGTACAAACATGATAGAACCACAGATAAAATTAACAGGAACAGTTAAATCGGCTAAGACGTCACAGTTCCAACCTGTTCCTTTAAAATATCTGTTATTTTTACCTGTTACGATAAATACGCCTCACTCCTATTTAAATCCTTATCAAATCAAATATCAAAACAACTTTCATTGATTGTACTACATAATAATTATTATTATCAACATTCTGAATTTTTCAACTCTTCTGGTATAATACTGATAAATTTGGCATACGGTAATTAAAATAATAGTTTTAAATCATGAATGAAGACGACAAGAAATTAATTGTTCACGATCTTAACATACGAATTGGTGCAAATGGCGATTACAGTAATGCCTTGGAAGTTAAAGAAGAATTAGTACAAAAATTAGAATCTCTACAAAAATCTGTAAGTATTATCATACAGTCATACAATGTATATGACTATAAATACCTACAAGGTATATATAGCCTTTTACATGTTTATTATTTTTAGTTAAATGAAGTTAATAATGAAGTTCCAACAAAATTATCGTCAGCAATAAAAAAAGCTGAGAGAAACTCGAAGCAAATCGAAGATCTCAAAATAAGAAGCGAAAATTTTAATAAGAAATTTGAAGAATTTCTGGATCGCACTCTACCTCTTCGCGATGAATTGGATACCCGATTTGCAGCTATTAGAAAACTTGAAGTTGCTGTAAATTATATTAAAACATTTGAAATAATTGAAGACATTAGGTAAGAAAACATTTTTTTATTAGAAAAGGTCACAGCCAAGCTGATATTCCATTTGATTATAAATTAAAAAATAAACAAGATGTTTTTGTGCTACCACCGGCTTTGATATGATAAAACAGATCAGAAAATGTACCTACTGTTGTTTCAAAAATTAATATGTACATAGTATAGTTTTAATTTCTTTTATGCCTTATGGTTGATTGCCTCTAAGTGGAAAAATTATATATTAGCATATAATATATAATAACAATAGCATATAATATATATAGCATATAATAAACAAATTAACTGATTATCATGAAACTTGGTAGATAAACATTTAGACGTACGGGACACAGGATAGGCTACTTTTTTCTTTTTCAACACGGACGAAGTCGCGGGCGCCAGCTAGTGAAGTTATAATAATTGTGGTTCCTAGAAATAAAGGAATATCTTAATCTATTTCTTTAAATAGTTGATTAGCATAATATCTTTTGTATAATTGAAGATGAAGGATAAAGGTCAAGGGTAGGCTGGGTTGATTCTGGCTCGCATGTACAAAAACAAAACTTCTAATATTTTTGTAGTTTCTATAAAATTTAAAAAATCTAAAATTTCTTTGCATTCAGCATTCAAATGAAACAGTGCAGTGATGACGAGCAGGCAGTTAATTTGTATGGACAACTAAAAGAACTATGTATTCAATATCAAAAAGGTCACAGAGGTACTTATGTGAAGGAGTATACACACTATTGGCACAACATACTCAAGGAAAAATTTTCAAAGTAAGTATTTGATCCTTTCAACATTAAGTAGACATTTTATTTTATTCTTAATTTTTTTATTATAATATATTCGCTGCTGCACGCGACTTCGCCCACGTAACTTTGTAAATTATTGGTAAAAATAGCATGAGAATTGGTGCAGTAGTTTTTGAGTTCATCGCGAACAGACAGACAGACGCGGCGGAGGACTTTGTTTTATAATTTAATTATTTATTTATTTTATTCCCAATTTTCCTTTGCTCCAGTTTGAATAGATGTGTCTTTTGAACTTTAATCTATGAAATCAATAAACTGAACTATATACACAATATATAGTTATTTCCAATATTACATTTACGCCTGTACTCATTCATAATTTCTTTCTTTCTTTCGTTCTTTATTTCTATATTACAGACAATACGAAGATTTGTTAAAGATGTTAAAATGGCCCTTTGTATCGTCATCGGAAAACTCGCCACCATCAAAAGAAATAATAGCGAAGTTTCATAACTTGACTAAATATTTGTTCTTAATTGAAGAGCCTGCTAGCTTGGATCCGGTTTCAGGAGATTATAATCAAGGTATACATTTGTAAGCGCTTCATGTCATTTTTAACTTGCTAAACGTCTATCAAAAGCTAGTCTGTGGCAGCTTTATGAGTAATTGTAACTGGGAACTTTGAATAAGAAAAAGAGAAGGGGTTTTTAGAAGTAATTTTTCCTTCTAAAGATCTCGATTTTAAAGAATATTTGAAAAAAAAATCAGCTTAATTTGTACTGTCGTTCTCGGGTTTTGAGCTCTGCAAGACATTTCCACCATCATTAGCTGAAGTAATAACCATTTTAAATTCATCCATGAAAACACACGAAATTTAATCACTTAAAACACTATGAAATATAAATAGTCAATAATTTTTTTTAGAACAAAATACCTGTCTCCCAGTGAAAATTCTACTGAGACCTCTTAAAAAGAGGTTTATATTTCACTTCATGGGCACACGACAAACTGCTCGTATAAGTAGACCTGAATGGTTCTTGACTCAAACGCTAACATGGATCAAGGATCATCAAACATTTGTAGCAACACATGTTCAAATGGTCGCTGAAAAACTAAATCTAAAACATGTTCACGTTGTTGTGAGTACAATTTGTTATTAATTTTTAACCCTTGACTCCCCATGCAAAAACGGCGTGTTATAAGTTTGACGTGTATGAAGCGTTTTGAATCAATCGAGTTTGGATTGATTTGAATCAATCAATCAATTTGAGCGTATCAAGCGTTTGAAGACCTTCAGCCTATTTCCTAGTAAACGAAGGTATTTCACTAACTTCCACATGATCGATTGATGTATTCACAATTGGTCAGCCTGCCTGGCAAGCTTTAATATATATAAAAAAGAATAAGCATAGAAACTGGTGGTAATTGTGGCCTAAAACATGATATACATGATTTTGTTAAAACTTACAAGAAATAAATGAATTCGTTAGGATCAATTCAATGCTGGCTTGATATCATTTGCGGCGGAGAGGCTTCATACGGTGCTGGGCTTGTATCAAACACAAGGCGCGAAAGACGAAATAGTCGACGTGGACGCAGCGTTCGCTCACGCAGTGGACGAGACCTTGGGTTTCCACAGGGAGTTGGTCGCCATAACTGGAAAAGATGAAGACGGAGTTCTCTCTGTGTTGACTAAAGCGGAAACATTTGTTCGTTGGCTGGCTGTGGAAAAAAAATGTAAGTTTTATATTTTAGCCCAATTTTTTATTAACAATTTGTATAATAAAAAATTGCAGCCATGGTTTCAAGCGAGCTCATAGTGTAATTATAATTCTAAAATTATGAGGGAGGTCTGTGTCTAGCAGTGAACAGTCCAAAGATGATGATGATGTTGAAGTGCCTACTCTTATTTTTCTTAAGTTTTACTCTTACCAAATTAATGCGATATCAGGCTTCTTAACTACATATATTAATTTAACAAGTAGTAAATAGCTTTCATTACATACTTAAGTATTTCGTACAAATTTAATTTTAACTTTGTAATGAGAGCGCCCGCAGGTTTTTACAGCATTTAAAATTGTTTTCTTCAGATGCTCTAATGAAGATGGACGAGATGTTGGGCAGCGAGAGTTGGGGTGAAGCGGTGGGCGAAGGGGTGAGTTCAGCCGTGGGTTCTGTGCAATGGGTTCCGCGCGCCGCAGACTGGTTCATAGCGCTGCTCAAGACCATCGAGGACAGATATGCAGTGTTGCCACAGCCTGGACATCGGTTAGTCCATTTGATGTTAGGCTACCAAGTTCTAGGTCTAGGGGATTTCTAAGTGTAAGATTAAATTTCTGTTCAAATACAGTCGCTAATTATTTAGGTGATAATAAAGCTTGGATTTTTTTTATAAGGTCTACAGACAGGCTGTGCGTTGTGACAAATTGTGTTTAGACTCCAGTTCGTGGAGCTGCAGCTGGAGCTGGTGGAGGAGTGGCGCGTGCGGCTGACGCAGCTGCTGGGCGCGGCTTCGGGCGAACCGACGCCACTCGCGGCTGTGCTCAACGCTGCGCACCACACTCGCGCCGTCTTGCTGCAGTGGGCGCACTCGCTCGTGAGTTCCCTCTCCCTTCTCTGCTCTTTTGCCTCTCGGACTTCTCTGACCTTTCTTACTTCTAATACCTCTCTGACTTCTCTTACCTATTCTAGTTGTCTTACCTCTCTACTCTCTTACTTTTATTACCTCTGTGACTTCTATTACCTGTTCTACTTCTATTTCCTCTCTGACTTCTATGCTCTCGTAGTTGCACACCTAATTTGTTTCAATCTTGTGCCAATACATGGAGATTTAAAAATAGAAGCATCTCGTAAAATGTTTACAACTTACTTTTGGGATAAAGTTTGTCCATGGGATAAAATTAATTCTACTCAGCCGAAAAGATGGGCTACATCTCTTCTTAAATTAAGTGGTACAAATCAAGTGTAGAAATTTCTCTTCTACACACTCCAAATAAAAGATTAATTTCTAAAGTAATAAACCGTGTAAAAAATTAAGTTTTATTTACACAGAGTAAAATTCCTGACATTAAACCATAGCTTCAAAAAACTTAATATCCATACAAGAGGTTCTCTACGTAAACATTTTGAACGTGAATTCCAGCATTATCTTCAATTGCACTACTACCGTCGCCAGTTCCAACAGTTCACCCAAAGGCAGCATCGAGACAGCAGCGTCGTTACAGACCATACGTCCGACGCCGATGACCATTCTGAAGGTTTTTAAAGCATATTTATAATACTTCTGTTATAAAGGCAGATCGGTTACAGCGACTAAATGGCGAGGACCCTGTCGAATCGATATTAAGTTGTAATACCCTTTCAGACATATTTATGTTTAGTCACTGTTTTAAGTTTATAGGCCTTGTTATAGAAGCGTATGCATTGACTAAAAATATTAGCTGTGCACAGTAATAAAACTAATAACTTTAATTTTATTTCGCTAAGAATACCTGGTCATATTTTTTTTTGTAATGTTTTGCAGAAAATGATGAAGAAACATTATCACTGAATGAAGTGGAAGTGAGCGCGAAAGAGATGGCCTTGAATGAAGTAACCAAGAGAAATTCCACAGTAATGGATATTAATAACGGTGGCGTAAGTTTTATTTTCTTTTTAATCACATATATAGTGTCTCTATCACCTTTTTGGTGGAGCCATAAACGAGGAACAAACTTAAGAATGTACCCACTTAACGACACTAAGTGCCTTAGGTGTTAATTGACCTGTAAAAATTTTGCAGGTGGCGTGCTTGAACGTGTCGGTGAAAGATTGCGCAGAGGACGAAGGGGAGGCGGGGATATTTGGCGAAGCGCCTTCGCTTCTGGCCCACTTGCGCGACGCGGGTCTCGCTGCGATGGCCGAGCACATCTTGCTCGAGTTCAAGGCCACCCTCAGGGACTACAAGAAACAAAAGTCAGTCTCTTCTGTACTTTCATCATCTCAGCCGCAGGGCGTCCACTGCTGGACATAGGCCTCCCCCATATTCAATTTCTTTTTATGTTAAGGTCGACAGACAGGCTGATTGTCCACTCGATGGTAGAGATGGCTACCGTCGCCTATTACACAAGCAACGCCGTAGGTATTACATGTGCGCTGCCGAACTTAGAAGGATTAAGGATAAGGAAAGGATAGGGTAATTGGCTCAGGCATCGCTTACTCACTCATCGAAACACAAAAGCACATGTGCTGTTATTTCACGGTGGTCTTCTGTGAGGGTGTGGGTGAAACTCAGTGTGCCCTGTCAATACTTTTTCAAATATAGACCAGAGCCAACTTTTAAAAGTTCATTTCCAAAGTTTACCACGCCGAGAATCGAACCCGAGGCCCCTGAGACGTTAGGCAATACCCTTTACCACTCACTCAACGGGCTCGGCTTCCATGGGGCGAACTTTTGCTGCCATGGTGCAACAATGGGATTCAATTAAATATGTAGGGTAAATCCATGTAACATGAGTGACCATTATTTAATTCTCTAAAAAAATGCGTGTTTCTAAAACCATTAATTTTGCTAATGATCTCACATGTAAGACATTTAATAAAAACGGATTTGATTTTTAATATTCTTATTTAATTTAAACGGAACAGAATTTTTATTGAGTACATACTAGCCTAAAAGCTAATGTCGCCAAAGGTAACGTGAGTTACCAACAATTTTTATTGAAACAAAAAAAAAAACTAAATCTAAAAAATTCAAAATAAAACGAGACCCACATTTTATGCTTTATAACAACGAAATTTCCATTAAGGGGGTAGTTGATATAATTATAAATATGGTATGTTAGCTTTGTAAGTTTCAATAGGGAAGTAAAAATGTAACATGAGTTACCATGGAATTACCCTGTATATTGTCATACAAATGAAATAAATGGAAAATGTGTACGTATTTTTAACTTTTGATGTATTTGTGTGTGTCATGTTTATGCAAATAAATGTTTTTATATTGTAGATGGCACGCCATGATAGTGGTGGAGCAGCGAGCGCTGACCGTGTCGCCAGCCCTGTGCGGTCCGTTGGGGGAGTTGTGCGCTCGTCTCGGGAAGTGCAGTGCGCGACTGGCGCCCCCTCTAGCGGCCGCGCTCAGAGCTCGACTTGCGGCCGATCTCGACAACTACATCTTCCAGGTTCTGAACTTGTTTCACGCGTTAGTTCAACACCCCCTCTCCCCCATACATGTCTAGTTATTGCGACTACTTTAGAGGTTTCGTAGTGGCAGGTAACACTGCATTTTGCAGTCATTGAGGCAACCCGTCTGGCGGTAGGCCGGCTTACAGAAGACCACCGTGCAATAACAATATACCCATTACCCCATTCCATCCCTTTTATAATATGTTCCCCTTTCATCCCACCCCTGTTATAGGCGACGATAGCCATCTACCATCAAGTAGTGAGTGTGTCAGCCTACTTACCGATCTTTACACAAAAATCTTTCTCTTTATATTCAATTTGTACACATCCAAATAAGAAATAGAAAATATTTATATTTCAGGAAGTAGTTCTGCAGAGTTGGTTCAACACTGGAGGCACGGTGCAGTTCACTCACGACGTCAAAAGGAATATGGTGCCAGCTTTCGCATCGCCCAACAAGTCGGCACTGCAAGTTAACCTACTGCCCAAGTTAGTACTGTGGACTGTTGTCCTTTTTATTATTTGTTATTAGTCACGAAGCTAATTTTCAGAAGTAACATTATAAATATATAAAATAATTCTACCTATTGATAAAATAATTGCCAAGATATGAAATCGTTTTCTCTTTAAACATTGCGCATTCGCTGTAAAGTATGACCGTTTTTCTGTAAAAAAAAATTTAAACTTTACTGCTAGTTTTAATTTTTTGCTCTTTTAAAAGGCGCTATTTTGGACTTTTTGTTTTTTAAAATATTTAAAATTCGCTCGGTATTTCGAATCTGTTTCTATTTGGTCAAAATTTTATCTATTAAGAACACTAAATACCTTTCAGTTGAATTTTATGAGCGGGGATTTGTACTGTTTACTTCGTATTTTTTGGGATAAAATCGCATTATCTACCCAGAAGCTGAACGAAATCTAATTACCTCTTTAATTTTCGTGTATTTGAAATGGATATAATATAATTTATATTTTTACAGACTGTCAGAGTCGTGTTTGCTCCTGAACATGGACTCGGACGACGCCCGCCGCCTGCGATCCGTCCTCATGAGGCAACAAGCGATCGCCACGCGAATACTGGCCACTATTGGCGTTCGATATTTAAACGAAAACGACGCGCTTCGCATTCTGAGCCAGAGGACTGATCTCAACATCGACACGTCGGCGGCCTCCGCCGTTCTAGACCTCTTTTGAACTGACTCACCTGGGACCTACTTACACTGGTTTGGTAAGCCGTTAATTATTGGTCGTAGTAATACATAAAAAATCATGACAGAGCTCAGTTAAAATATGAAGGTTTGGTTGGATGGTGTTTTAATGTTTTTGTTGTTGTTTCATTTTATAACTTTCACTTTTTATGCAAAAGATTAGATGCAAAATTATTAATAAAAAGACACACGCGAGTGTGTGTATTGTGAATAATACCTGATTACAGAACAAGAGAGATAATAAATAATCTGTAGATAAATAAATAGTTAGCACGACGAACGAAGCGTTCGCGCGATTTAAGGCGATACTAAGAGCCAAAACGGGATATTCAGAGGCTAACTCCTCTTTCATAAATCAACATAAATTTCCGAAAAAAATATATGCTTTTTATTGATATTTTATCTATATAAGGTACAAATAATACTGGTCAAACTGTTTAACTACTATGTGAAAAAAAAATCTAAATGGAAGTCGTTTTTGGCTGAAAACTTGTATCTTCTTTTAAACGACAAGGAATATTTACATGATTCTTTTTTTTAAATTTTGGTATGGATTAGACCCATATACTGTACAATTAATGACCTAATATAATAGTTTTTCAAGTCATTATCCATATTTATCTTATTTTACCTAAACAAAGATTTAGCGGGTCCGTGCGCGGGCGACGGGCGGCAGTGTAGCGCTGAACGTCGTACGGGGAGGTTGTGCGTCTCGTCGCAGCGCCGGCTTCGAATAGTTTTTATCATTGAGCAGGTGATAAACAGATACGACACTGTTTTGAAGTGAAGTTAATAGTTTGTTGTGCAGACATTTTTAATAATTTGGACAGCTTTATTATAATATTGTACACATTTTTGTATTGTAAATCAATATTTACATATATACAATATAAACAAATTTACGTTTAAAATAAAATCTTTATAAAATTATTTGTAAATGGATTTTCTCACCATAAAAACTATATTTTTACAAAACTTACACATTCCTAACGAATTTAGTCTTCAAATACCCTAAAAGCTTTCCAAATGATTCTAAAGATTTCCCCACAACACACATAGTTTTTCAGGTCTAAGTCACAATAGATCGTGGAATAGGCCTACCGGGGAAACCACGTAAAAAAAACGCGCTAAATACACACTACCTCACTGGTGGCGTGGAAACATGTGCATATTATGAATATGGATGAACAAAAACTTTGTAAGCAAAGATCACAATAAATGAATTTCAATTTCTAATTTGTGTTTTCATATTTAGTATTAAAATAAGCTTTTTTTGATAAATTTATTACATACCTATATATTTTTTATATTTTACGCTATATCCCCGCTGATTAAGAACCGATTTTAATCATTTATTTTGTTAAAATGTTAATCTCGACAACTCCCTTAAAAAGAACTCCCTTAGAATTATTCAATTTTACTTCTAATTTTTAATATCCAATATAAAATTAACATGGAATCCATAATTATGTTTTTTGATAAAACCGGTCATTACTATCTGCTAAATATGTCATAGTTGGTTTCAGTAAATATTAGCTGTCTATTTACACGCCATATGATATAAAACTAGAATTGTAAATAAAATATACTATTAAAATATATAAATAAATAAAAGTTAACCATTTTTTTGCTGACGCACCTCAAAAATGCTTTGTGAAGTTAGGCATAATATGTTCAATATCAAATGTTACCACTCTACTTTATTTAGTCTTTGACTCGTTTCACGCGATCTCTAAGTACGGGTGGTGCGGGGGCTACATCTTAGCTCCGCCTACTCGCGCAAAATCCATCGGCTCTTAGAATCACCTTAACGTACTACTAGCAGCGCCATCTATTGGCAATCGTGTATAAACTCTTAAAGAGATGAAGAAAAAAAAACTGAATTTCTTATGCAATTACTAATTAGCGACATTTTTCCTATAATGTACTCAATGTACATTTAAAATTGGGAAGTCAATATTATGTAAGCTACTATTATGTACTGACTTCACGCGCTCATACAGGGTGCTCTTAATTTATGTTTATAATAAGGGTTAAATAAATCTATTAAAAATGACTATTTATATGTTTTATTTTACCACATCATTTCCTATTATCGTGTACATCGGGTTTTATCGGTTTCACTTTGCCGTCCACTATCTTTAGTTCTTATTTTATCTGAGGACTCAATTTGTTATAATATTAAGTAATTATTCACCTATACTTTTTTTTTATTAAAAAATAATGCATGTGGTCATATTGTTGAAAAGAATAAAGAGATGCAGTCCATTTATTTTAATAAAGTTTGAGTTTTAATCAAAATAAAATAAAAATAACCAAAAAATATTTTTCTCCAATGTGTTTCGAATTTATTCAGAACAAAAATTACATTGTCAAGGCCGTCAAAAATTGTCTTAATTTTTTTTTTACATACATGTTTTAGTCAATAAGTCAACATTATAAGGTACAAGTTTACAATAATATGTCATAAAATTAATATGTCAGAAATTATGTCATTGGTTATTAAATTCTCAAGAATAAGGAATATTGTCCCATTTGTGGTCCACATTATTTTATATAGATTTACATGAAAAATTCATTAAAAACATTTTAGTCTTTATAACATTTTCTCGATAAAATCCTAAATTAAAATTAGTACTCCAGTCGATTTTATACATAATAGGTCAATTTTGAAGTCACAGACATTAACTCTTTATAAAAAAATATATAAATTTCAGCTTATTTATAAATCTTATGTATAACCCTTTTTAAAATACATATGTAGATACATTTTTTACATATAAAAAGGTTCTTTTTTGCTTATTTATTGACGAGCTTTAGCATTTAAAAAAAATCCCCACCTTTTGATTATGTTATGGTTTAATATCGACGAGTGGGCGATTACTATTTAATATTTAAATATTACATATACTTATGTTATGTTATATATTACATACATATATGTAAACTATATCTTTTGCACATATTTTGCTTATGCCTAAACAAATAATTGCAGTAAATTGAGCACACTTCTAATATTATATAGGATTATATAATGGCACGATAGTGTCTTTTTTTATTCTGTGATTATTTATTATACTGTTAGATAGATAATTTATTTATACTGAGTTCAAACACAGTCACATTTTTCTCTTATGCCATCAATTCGTGCATAACAGAAACAAACAAAAAGCTTTGAAATCTTGCAAGTAAAATTTTCTATTAGTTAATCTATTTTATTATTTATTTAAATATAAATATCACTTCAAAATTTTTATTTATGTCAAAAATATGACATTAATAATGTAAAAAATATATATAATGAAAAAAAATATGTATTTTATTTTTTTTAAATATGGAATTGAAACAACTTGTTTTTTTATTATTCATTTCTCTTACAAATAAATAATAGGATACTCTTAAACTATGTACATTTGAATCCTTAATACGTAACTAAGTACCCACTATATTAACAATTATATTACTATCACATTAACATTTACAAAAATATCGCTACTTTTTTGTACTCATATTTAACGTCCAACCAAAAAGTTTGTTATTTCAATAAAAATCTTATTATTTCATTTTTTCTCTGGTAATAATTAATTCATTTTAACTTCTCTTAGCACCCCAACTAATGTCATTATTTTCTTCATTGATATTCTACTGTGCTACACAATGGATCAGTAGAAACCATTTCCATTCAATCCACTTCAAAAAACGACAGAGTAACACGGAAGCATCGCACTCCCTCACACCTCTAGTCGTTCATCACAATTTTGAAGCCCAATAAGTATATCCGTCCCTCTCTTACACCTTTGCCTCAGCGGTAACTGATTCTGTGGGAGAGCTTTCTGTTGATGGCTTCTTGGGATCTACACTTGTGTTGTTCCACCATTGCTCGTCGCCTGAAGCCCACGCCACAAACACCAAGTTCGTGACAATAAAAACGGCTAATGTTATCCAGAATACGAGTCGCCATTGCACCAAAGTACTCTGCAATCACAAGTAAAGCGGTTATTACACTGTTCAATTTGACGGAAATCAATTTAGGAACCTAAGTAGTGATCTAGTTGATCACACTACACGAAATTAATTTCTAAATCAAAGATATAAAGTTGAAAATAGATAATAGAATCTAAATTGGATCCAATCTGTTCTAACTGCGATTACACCTTCCGATTTCCAAAATTGGTTTCCTTCAAATTTAATAGTGTGATAGCGGTTAAAAATACAAACTCCTATTTTATTTCTACTATAGATAAGCATGGAAGACACCTGTAGGATAGTTTTCATAGTAATTTTTTTAAATATCGTCCTAAATAACCAGAAGATCATTTTAGCAATATTGCACTTTTTGTATTATCTAACTAACACACGATCTGCTACTAATGCTTAACTTGGCTTTACGAATATTTAATTTAAATACTTATTCTATGGAATGATTTTACAAAGAACGTTTTACTGTTGATATAAAAATAAGGTGAAGCTTACATCTGGAGTCAATAATCCGACCAAAAACGGAGCGATAATCCCTGTTATAGCTCCAATTCCATTTACGATCGCCATAATAGTGCCAGCGTAGTTAGAACTCAAATCCAGGGCATTAACTTTCATTCCCGGATAGAAGGCACCCATCAGACCCATGGAGGCAGTGAAGAGAATCACAACCGTTTCAGTATTGCAGCCGGAATAAGAAGCCAATATCATACAGATGCCTGGGCCAACAGAAGCTGCAAAATAACACAAACATAAGTATTAAATCCCAATATAAACTCTCTAAATAGATGAATTTTCAATTGATTCAAAGTTAGACCCTTCCGTAAATTTTGTTGGAATTGTTTATTATTCTTCTAGTATTGAAGAATAATAAGCAGTTCGATTTTGTTTTAAATTTATTTATAGGTTCAATCAAAATATCTAAAAACTAAAATATAAAGATGGGGAAAATCAGATAATACTTGCTGGACTTAGAGAAAAAAAACCTTAGGCAGGTAAACGTCCTCTAATATACAGATATTATTTCAGAGCGCAAGGTAATATGGATGACAAAATTCCACCTTGTCGCTCAATTTACTTCTTGTCTGCATTTTTGCATTAGTATCTACTACTGAGATCTCATTAATGCAGTAGTAGTCTAATAATAAAAAAGAGGTGAAGATTTTTTGCTTGAAGGAATTTTGTAAACTATTTAGAAATAATAGGTCTTACCAATAGTAGTGAATGTCTTCCTAGCATTAGTAACGGTGAGCCAGTTCCTCTTAACTATTTTGTCGCACATCCATCCGAATATAATAGAGCTGATCCACATAACGACGTAAGGCAAAGCTGCCAAAGTTCCAGTCCGGTGGATGTCGAACTTCAACACGCCAGTCATATATTTTGGAAGATCCGTCACCATAGTGAAGTAGCCGTAATCGTGACCAATCTGGTGATAAAGATGGTAATATCAAGTCTCTTAGTACATTTTATTAACGTAAACGTCGTCAGGCAGGGTGACGGTCTACTTGATGGTAGAACAAGCCATAGGTGCTGGAATATGATAAGGGAAGGGTTACCTTACTCACTCATCTAAACACAATAGCACACATGCTGTTATTTCACAGTGGTTTTCTGTAAGGAAGAGGTTACTCTCGTCAGAGGGGCGACCGATTTATGACTGCGACTTCTTTTTGTATCATAGTTTAGTGGAAAAAGTCAGAAATTTAAATCCATAATAAGAAGACACCGTTACATATTATTTTTAAAATAATTTAGGATGTTTAATTACCTGAGCGCACACGAGAGCCCAAAGCGGAACCGACATAAAGATTGCTTTCCAGGGAATGCTAGTCGACTGATTGTTATGTCTCCCAAGGGCCTCCTCCAAATACTTTTTCTCTTTATCCGAAATGTAAGGATGCGATTCGGGATCATTGTAACAAAGTAAAGCCTGCAACAAACAAACCAAGATTTAACAATCTTTTACCTTCTTTGGAAAGACACCTAAAATGAATACTTAGTTTTTTTTTTCTTACCCAAAGAATGAACCACAGGATACCGATGGCGCCAAATAAATAAAAGACTGATTCCCAGTCACCTGTCTCCTTCATAACAAGGCCTGAGATGTAAGTCCCAGCGATATTGCCAATTTGAGCGCCGCCGAAAACAAGAGAACCCATTCTGCCTCTTTCCGTAACTGGGGCCCATCGAGCCAACATGGCGTTTAGAGCAGGAAATGTTGTACCCTGCAAATCGTCAAAACAGAATTCTATAAATATTGGATTTCCATAATATGTTTCTAGACTGACATTTTGCCATTTTCAAGAAATTTTGGAAGGTAAAATGGTTTATATGTATCTAGCTTTATACCGTTAGATCATTTAGAATATTTAAAACATATATTTTGTTATTGCAATTTTAAGTTTTATTGAACATAGTCCAAAATTAAATTAACCCATTGCTAAAAGTTTCAACGTGTTGTAGGTATGTCCTATCAAAATGATGTGTAGAGTAAAATTAATTAATGAGTACCTACATCAATTAAAGAGCTTCTGAGTAACACAAAAACGAAAAAAATCTTACTAAAAATTTTGTCTGTGTTTCCTTAAATGTTGAAATAGTTTTTTTTTTAAAGAAAACATTGTCAGACAGATGATAAGTGGTTACCTTCGCCTAGAAAACAAGCAACGCCACAGGTGCTGCAAGTTCGCTGCTGACTACAGTATGGTTAGGAAGAGATAGGGAAATAGGCTCTGGCATCCCTTACACGTTCATCGAAACACAACATCAGTTCAGCTACGTGTTGATTATAGCTTATACTATCTTGCTTAGAACTAGTAACCAGTATGATGTAGGTAATGTTATGACGTATAATTACCTCGCCAAGTCCTTCCAAAACCCTCAATATGATTAGACCAGTGGCTCCCCCCACGTTGACAGTCCATGGTGTCAACAAAGTGAAAACAGCTGTGCTCAAGACTCCAAAACCTAATGAGTATTTTCCGCCGAATCTTTCTGCCAGCATTCCACCTGGTAAATGCGTAACTATGTAGCCGTAATAAAACGCGCTTAAGATTATTCCCTGTGTTTCCTCGCTCCAATCAAAGCCAGTTATCTCCTGGAACAAATCAAAGTAAGTATAATTTTTAACATAATTTTTCAGTTTAACTTTAAACTTTTAACTTTTCTGGCTCTTGTCTTTGGTGGGTGATGGGGTACCTACTTTGATTTTATTGATTTGTAGTGGCACTGTATTTTATTTATAATGGACGGATTATACCAGTTATAAATTTTCTAGGAAATACCCTTTACAGAAGATTATCGATATCTCTCTATTTTACCAATAAGCCACAGTCTTCAATTTCAGTTGGGCGAAACGCTTATGTTTCATATTTTACACCATTGAAAAAATACACCTACTGTTGTATCAGGCATGACGTCATCAACGTCTTCCGCTGGACAGGATCCGTCTTCGAAGCCGGGAACGTGATCCCGTTTGCGCACCATCTGCGTAATGGCGATGTTTAAACACACACGCATCGTATACGCGTTCGCCACTGCCAAGAATCCCATCACTGCCATCACCCATCTTTGTGGAATTATGAATACTGTGGAGACATTTAAATTTGGTTATTTTCAAATGATTTCCATCGCATTTGCAGAATTTTTGACACTATTCTAATGAGTAAAATTACAAAAGATAGTTTATCAAAATAGAGGCTATAGTTTTGGTTACAGGTGGCGTAGGGCTTTATAATATGCTAGCTGTTGCACGCGACTTCGTCTTAAATATGGCCTATGTTACTCGCTGATATGATAATGTAGCTTTCTATATGCTATAAGAATTTTCAAAATCAGACTGATTTTGAAAATCATCGAAATACTACAACTAAGTAATTTAGTCTTTTAAAAAATTGATCCAAAAATATCAGTAGTATGCCAATTAGACATACTCGTATCAAAACAACCTACCCAATTAGATTTTGTTACACCTGGTTTAATTGCTAATATATAAAAGAACAATGATCTCATTAAATAAAACTGCACAATGAATTGCTTTATTATTTTTAACTAACCGTTTGAAATTTTTGGGCTTAATCATAGTTTATTAGTGGTACAAAAGTAATTAACAATGTTGGATGGCAAATTAGTTGACCGTGAATAGAAT
The DNA here is from genome assembly GCA_945859745.1 of Synanthedon formicaeformis. Taxonomy (NCBI): domain Eukaryota; kingdom Metazoa; phylum Arthropoda; class Insecta; order Lepidoptera; family Sesiidae; genus Synanthedon; species Synanthedon formicaeformis. Next base: position 3,877,086 of record OX243964.1, read on the forward strand.
AGTTGCATCAGGTATTAGCTACTAAGCGCAGTAGACGATCTTGAAATCGTAAAATTTCGCAGTTGGCTAAAGTGAGGTTCCGAGCTAATTAGGTAATTCGAAGGTCAATTAAAAGATTGTAGATGCATCCACTTTAGCGCGTCTTAACATTTCCTGCACATGCGGAAATCCTTGTGAGCAATTTGATGCAATTGACGAGAGATTGGGTCGTATATTTCGATTGGATTTCGAAGTCTGGAATTTTTTCATCGCTATGGGACTGTAGATCTAAATTTTATTGATGTCAACTAAGGTTGTAATTCAGTACGATTCAGGGTACGATTCAGTCTTAAACTCCGCATGAGATTGCAGGTGCGTTGTTACGTGTGGGGTGTTTTGTTTTACGGAGTGGAGAGTTAGACGCTAACTTCGGCATTGTGCTCGAAATTAGAAGCATTCGAGATGTGGATATACAGACGCATGCTCGGTATATCATGGATGCAGAAAGTCACAAATGTTGAAGTATTGCGTCAAATGAAAAAAGGAATGGAGGTGCTGAGGACTATAAAGGAGAGGAAGCTGCAGTATTTCGGGCACGTAATGAGGGGCGAAAGATACCGTATTCTTCAGCTAGTGATGCAAGGTAAAATACAGGATAAGCGGAGCAGAGGTATAAGAAAGACATCCTGGCTGAAGAATTTAAGAGAATGGTTCGGATTGAGCACTCGCTCCCTCTTTCGCGCAGCAGCTTCCAAGATCAGAATAGCCATGACGGTCGCCAACCTTCGTAGAGAAGTGGCACGCCAAGAAGAAGAAGGTTGTAATAACAGTGGGCAGGATATATAGTACAGAGAGTTCTCGAGTGGAGGGCACTCAAGTGGCAAGCGTGTAGGACAGGACGGATGACCTGATAAGAGCCGCGAGTCCACTGTGAACCCAGGCTTCTGACTGGTCCTATTGGAAAATTATGGGGTAGGCCAATGCCAGTGGATGATGCGTTTGGCTTTATGAACCAAATTTTGCTGCCTTATTGTTTAGTTTTCAACTAAATTCTATGATAAAGTAAGCTGTCTCGCTCTCAAGCTGTCTCTCTCTTCTACTACATTTCACACAATGCACACACATCTAAAGTAAATAATTAGTTTTAATTATATGTATTTGTAATAAGTTTGAAGTATTAAAGATATGATAATCCTTAGTTTGTGTATCAACAAGCCCTATAGACAAAGAAAAACGAACACTTATTTTACTCCTCTCTTTATATAGGCCAAATATTATGAAAATCGTAAAAAAAAAAAATTAACTTGTTCTTTTTCTGATAAATTAGGTTGTAGCAAGCATTCTGTCATACAAAATTACGTGGTAGCATAGCACAAACGAAACGGAAAGACATGTCTTCGCAGACAATAAAATCGCCTAGACAATATTTACCGAGCAGTTGACATTAATTGTACACACTTCAAACACGTGAACAACAATGGGGCTCACTAGATACGAGTATAATGTGAAATCAAAGGTAGCACTAAATAATTGTCCCATTATCGCATTTTTGTGCCGTACCTAGTACCTAACCCATTGCATTGCGCTCAACGTTCCGTGACGAGTTGAGGGAGCGTTAGGGCATTGTCGACATATTGCATTTGCATCTTATTTAATATCTAATTAGTAGCTATACCTATAGCCTATAGGTGTAGTTCAACCTTACCTAATGCACATTTTATTATATTAGAGAATATTACTGACAATAAAAAGTAAAATTATCTAGGTACTGTTTGAACATAAATATTGACTATCAATCGTCACGAACTTTGGAAAATTACTAATTTTCTAACCGTAATTCATTCATGCCGCAGTGATAACATATAAAGTTAAACCATACATAGTATGCATTTCTTCCACGCATAGATAAAAATAAAACTGTTTGCCTGTTGAAAAAATTGTCACAGAGGTTCGAAGGAGGTACAATTAATTATATTCTCTTATGTGGAGTGCATGATACGCCACTCCTTACACAAAAGAAGAGATTAGTCTTTAAGGTCTAGGGGTTGATATGGGTGTAGAATAAGGGTTGAAAAACCTATAAAGGGGTTGAGACGATTGACATTGTAACGTTGACGAATTGAAATAACGCTTACTTCTTTGTAAAGGCTTGCAGGCCTTACACTAAGAGGCACTAAATGTTCATCTCCCACATGTAATGTAATGTAATTTTTAGTAGTGTATAGTGATGTCACGAATCGATAGAATTTGGCTGAATACCGCATAAGTATACCTATATATCCGCTACGCTCATGGCGGAAGCGTCTAGTTTGGCAAAAATGCATTTCGCATGTAATAGGTTAGTTAGAACGTCATGAGATTTTTTTGTTATATTGTCTATATTTTAAATATTGATGTAAATCATCATCATTATCATGTAATATTTCATGTACAATACAGGGACATCATCCCATCCACAGGGATGTTGCCACATTATCTTATACCTAATGAATTAGCAATCAGAATATTGTTCAGTCGAGACGAGAGTATACCTACAAACAAGCTAAGTTATAACTGCTTATACTTAAAAATAATGCTTAAAAATTAACGTATATATTTTAAATATGTGCAATTTCTTTTTCGTATTTTTTCGTAATCGAAATAATATCCTTAGTCAATATTTAACCGTAAACGGTAATCGACGGAATACCGAAAATACGAATATTCACATCACTAAATTCTAGTTATATGTCCACACACTTAAAATTTATAAAAATGTGAACAATAGGCTATTCGGCAACCACAATAAACAGGACAGGTGTCACGCAGAAGGTTATTATATCCGGTGGTGTCCGCTCGCCGAATACAAAGTTAAAAAATGCAGCCCGTTAAAATTCCCGTTAAAAAATACATGAAATTGTAGTTAGTTGGAAACGTAAAAATAATCGCTAAATTACTACGTAGGTATAATGTATTAGCACCGGTGGTTTTTACTCGAGCACCACTATGGAAATACAACATTGCGAGTACTGCATATCGAAGTGGATGTCGGAATTGAGAAACTCGTTAGAAGGTGGTAGTTTTTGTGGCGGGTTTAATCAAAGATTTCTATTGAACCGGCCGAGCGGTCGATGTCGTACGATGCTCGCCGACCAATCGCAAAGTTGTACGGGTTGTAACAGCCAGACAAGCTGGCGTGCTTAATTTCGAATCGGCTACGTACATCTCCATGCCCTTAAGACAATTTGTAAATTGCAAATTTGATGTTTCCAAGAACATTCAATATTAATTCGCACAACGTCAAGACGCGAAGTAACTGGTTAGGTTTTTTTAATTTTGTTTTTTTTTATGATAAGGTCGATACGTGATGGTAGGTGGCTACCGTCGCCTATAACACAAGCAACGCCATAGGTGCTGCAAGTGCTCTGCTGACCATAGTAGATGAATAATGGAAAAAGTAAGTACGTTTTTTAAAGGAATTTCTGTGTAGGTTTACCATTAGGGTTTAAATCCTTTCATCTAGAAAAAAAGTACTTTTCTCGAGGTGTCGAAAAGTCTTATAATAAAAATTAAGAAAAATCAACACAATAAAAATATATGGACAATAAAGATTGGATAAATGTTTTAACACCCAAGAAAAAGGGGCAGACGAAGTTGTGGGCAAAATCGAAGGTACCCACTTCATATTAGCATTGTTAAGTGTATTGATTTTTTTCAAAAATCAGAGAAGTTTAGTATTAAAGTGTAACACAGACAGACGTGTGGTTAGTTTCTATTAAAGTTTATTCAGAGAGCAAGCTGTAATAGGATGTAAAGTGGGGACAGGCGTCAGACAGGCTGACAAAGTCCCTTTCACCTTAATGCCTACAAATCAACCAGACACGTAGGTATGCATTAGGCAGGTATTTCTACCTAAGTCAATCTTGTCATGTGCGTTAGCCGATATGCAATCAACTGCATAAATTTACGTGCACATGGAAAATTCTTTACAACATTGAATGTGAATAGGAATGTTTCAAGCTAAGTACATAGATACAAGTTTTGTTATTTAATCATTATGCTTTTCCTATCGTGTTATTATATTAGTAGTGGCATGGCACAATATAATGGCACACTATATTTAAATGGGTGGTAACCACCCATTTAGAAAAGGCTACCATGAAATATCAGAATGTGTGCTTAGTCCATTGAAAAGTTACATTTTTGGGGTTGCAAAAGCCAGAGCATGCATTTTTACGTTTTGGATGTCAAGAGGGTTGGGGTAAAGTTAAATCCAAGTTTGTAAAGAAATCCAATTATCATTCATTATTTTAAATATTTTTCAAATAAATAGCGTCGCCGAAGGAAAAGTTAGTACTAAATACGATTTTAAAATAAAGGCTATATAAAATATATTTTTTCTATTTCAAAAGGCCAACAAGTTCGTTGCTGACCCGAATTGTTTGCTACTTCAAGCGTGTAAAGTGTTATACGCCAAAATTAGTCTCATTCACGGAAACGAAGCTCTTTTAATTAGTTATATTCTTTGAATCTAACAATTCAAGTAAATGTCAAATTATTATGTTTTCCTTGAACGAGTTTACTGACCAGTGGGCTTAGTTGAGTGCAGAGTGCAGACTTATCAAGAATATTTTTTCTTGTTTGTTTTTTTCACATAGGAAAAATTTTGCGATTGGCAACAATATAATTTCTGAATTGCCTCCCACTATGGAATAAAATTTAAAGACGTATTGTCAACAAATCTTGAAATTGGCAAATGGAAATACTTGTGGTCATATTAAATTAATGCAGCCACGTGACTGGCACGTTTTTTTTGTATGGCCAACGTGAGCAAGAGAATCTTTCACGTGATACACTGATAATTCTCCCACGGTAGTGGTTAGGTGTAAGCAATTTGATCAATGACAATCAATTTATATTATCAATCGCAATAATATTTCATTGTTTACTGCAGTTTTACAGTGACGTCTGCGAGATTTGTATATATTTTTATCGTTTAGTCACAGTACTCAACTTCCGTACAGTGGTGATTGGACACGAGTGAAGTTAATTTTTGAAATTTCACATTATGAAATGATCCAATATAACTCCGATCGCCGACTATGTCGGTTCGTACTCGTATCACATACATCTATAGCCAAGTCATTATAATATTATAATATTTATTAGTATCTATTAATATATTAATATCGCTGCTTAAAATCTAATAAAACAAAAAAATCCAAAATGTTTTTATTGCAAAAATACAATCGCAATCCTTGATATTGTATGTTGCAAAAATACTTTGGTTGTTTTATTCCATATTCATTTTTTATACCTATATTCAAAAGTAACTTATATGCTTTATATCTCTTCTAGTATTCAGTTTTTAAAAAAGTACTTAAAACATTTAATGCTACTTAAAAATACGCTTCTAACGATCTATAATATGCATAATCTAATATCTAAGAAGAAAAAAATAGACAAAAAATAATTTAATTTTTTTCGATTAGCTCTCCTGTAATACATTTATTTTTAAATATTATAAAGATAACAAAAAATTTTACAGTATTTACAAACTAATATCTAAAGTGTATAAAAAAGAAGTAATAAAGTTTATCTATGTACAGTATAAATAGGGTAAAAAAATAGTAGTTCGATATAGCGGCTCCATTGTAATTAAAAAGTGTAATTTTGATTTTTAGCCCTTTAGTTTTTAAGAAGCGATATCTATGCTATTTGTTTTATCTATGCTAATATTATAAAAAGAGAAGTCTTGTATGTGAAATGAATAAACTCAGATGTACCTATTCAATTGTTAAAAAGCACATTAGTTTAAAATATGATGAATAATTGGTTTTTACGCTGCAAAAACCTGCAGAGTAATTAAATGGCTAAATTTATATGGGAATTTTTTCTTTAATCACTTTAAAATTTTTGATAGCGTATAATTGGGTAAGCACTCATTTAAATTAGTTTGATAATTTTATTGCAATTGCAAAATTAAATATATGTCACTTATTTTTAGGTAACCATGTTTTCAAAATCAATATTAATAATAAATCTGTTAGGGTCGGTCATGGAGTAAGTTACTTTGTTTTCAGAGATATCGTGTTTATAGGCTCTATACATGATACTGAAACTAAATTGATCATTTTTAGAATTTTTTTCTGTTTGTATGTATGTATGTATGTATGTTCCTCCATAACTCTTAAACGAATTAACTGATTTTTATGAAACTTGGTAGATAAACATTTAGACGTACGGGACACAGGATAGGCTACTTTTTTTTTAACGCGGACGAAGTCGCGGGCACCAGCTAGTACCTAATATAGCTGTAATACTTCCTGTACATGTAGTTGTAGATTCAATTATTTTTATATATTAATAAATTTTGGCCACTTAAAAGTACATTTAATATACCTTTAAAGAATTTTTAGATACGGTTTGCTGGGTGTACTAGACTAGTGCCTTCAATATATTAATATTGTTTAATTACTTCTCAATGTGTTGGTTAAATGAGTATATATTAAATCAACAGCTTTAAGTAAAAGAAAGCTTCAATAAAACAGATGATATAACTTTATGTTAGATATTAAACGTTTGAATAATTTAACTTGAACTTGGTTGAATAATTTAAATGGACTTAATCCTTTTGTTAATGTAATATAAACATCACATTTGTCCTTTTTTTGCCTATACCATTTTTAATCAAAACTAATAATAAATCTGTAAGGGTTGGTCATGGAGTAAGTTACTTTGTTCTCAGAGATATCGTGTTTATAGGCTCTATACATGATACTGAAACTAAATTGACCATTTTTAGAATTTTTTTCTGTATGTATGTTCCTCCATAACTCTTAAATGAATTAACTGATTTTCATGAAACTTGGTAGATAAACATTTAAGTAGACGTACAAGACACAGGATAGGCTACTTTTTTTTCTTTTTCAACGCGGACGAAGACGCAGGCACTAGCTAGTTACGTGATAAAATCAGATCAATCAGAAACTAAGTAATTTTTGGTGTATTTTTATTACACTTGGGTTACCTTCATGGCTATGATTGATAAAATAAAGTGGTTGTCTAACCAAAAATTTATTTATATACAACCTCATTTAATATTATAAATAATTCAAATATTAATACTAATTACGGCTACAGAAGTAATAATATAAATTAGTGGGCAGAGAATGACAAATGTTTAGATAAATGTCATTTTCAAATCCGCATTGCCTTGGTAGCAAACATTACGATCGTCGGCAAATACTTTCGTAACTTCGTAAACGGCCTTCCTTTTAACAAGTTAGATCATCATCTCTTCCTGTAATGAAATAAATGCTAAGTGTAACTCAATATCAAGCTTAGATTAGATAGAGGCTTAGAAGGCTTTAGAAGTCCCAAAATATTAACATAATTTTTATATTACTGAAAGTGTGCTGAAAGTAATTCACGAAGCTAGTTCTCGAAAGTAAAAGTGTAAATAAAATAAGTGTACCTATAGATATTTAAAAAAATAAACACCCTATTATTTTCTGTTTCCTAAATAACCCAACGGATTTTAATACGGTTCTCGCTAATTGAAAGAGCGACAAATGAAGAAGGCATAAATTGCAGAAAAAAAAATAGCGGATCGCTAGTATAAATTAAAAATTAAAAATGCAGTCAATTTAAAAAATAATCATATAAAAATAATCATATAAAATCTTTTAGTTTTTATATAGGGTTTAATTTAATTTTATATAGGGCGAAATATTGATACAGTATGTCGTTTCTACCAAAACTATAAAGTTCCAATCTATAAAGTTTTTTTCAATAATAACTTTTAACCAAAGTAGTTTTTTTTTTGTCATTAGAAATGAAAGAAACAGAAAGATAGTCGCGGAGTGAGACTTTTACAGTACCTACTGTCGACATTGGGTTTTCAAATTTCTTTAATCAAGATCAAGTTCAAATTTCTTTGCAAATCTATTTTAATATAAAATTGAAATTTTCAAAAATTTTTAAATTTTAAATTTAATTTTTTTAAATAGAATATCTGTACATTACTTAACAAAGCATTATCAAAAAGCGATATTGAACTCAAAGAATGTCGTTAGAAAATTCCAATAAATATATTCTTGTCAAGATTTCTTTAAAAGTAAGCAAATATATAAAAACATCAAAGTGTTTTAAAATCAATCTAAAAACACGTATAGTAATTTTTTTTTCTTTTTAACACAATTTCGCTTCGCATTTTAAGTTAATTCAAGATAAGAATTACAATGTGCGAATACTGTTTTTGTTAGTATAATATGTTTTTCGTATGAATTTTCATCTTCTGAGAAGACAAATTCAAAACATAAAAAGAAATAATATTTTCTTTCTTAATTAAACTACGCGTAGTTACACGAATTCATTTATTACTGATTGTCGTAAAAAAATAAAAAAAAAGATTGATAGATTCTTAGAATTTAAAATTTTCTAAATCATTCAATTATTATTCAGATTATCGTAAAAAAAGTAAAAATAACGTAGAAAAACAAAACTCACGTTTAGAAAGAAGTAGTTGCCAACCGGTCAACATTTTTACGCAAACATAAACCCACTTTATAATTCAAAAATATTCACTTTTTATTTGAACTTCACACAGTAAATTGTTTGTATTTCCTTCAAGAATATGTTTCGCGAAATAAGGCCGCTGCGCTCAGACTTGTTGCGAAGGAATTCACGCGCAAACGACGCAGCCTGCCGGATCGCAATAAAAGCGCGGGCGATCACTCGCCTCTCTATATATCTTTGAGATCTGAAACTTGTTCAGCCACTAAATGCCCAATGGCGATTTCAGATTCAGCGAAATGCAAAATTTCCGGTTAAACACCCCTTTTAAAACAACGCGCATTACGTAATTTCAGTCAAGTTCATCGCACACATTTGCATTTATTTGACCGCTTCATTTAAATAATTTGAATATATTATTATATTCATTTACTTAGATATTATATGATTATTATAACGCATCTTCGGCAAGACAAGGGCATTGCAATTTTTGTAATTTTACAGGAGAGCCATTTAGTTAATTTTTTTGCATTCAATATCGTATTCTTCTGCTTATATTGCTTTCAAACTTAATAGTCTAGACTTTAATTTTAATTTATAATGTTTTTAAGACATTTCTGCATATATATTTTTAAGTTTAACTCATTTAAAAAAATGTATTGTAAGTTATGCCCTTGTCTTACCGAAGGTGCGATATGTAGTTGGAAGTAGTGGCAGGGCACACTGCGTGCATCTCCCTATCCTGTTTCGATCCCACTTTGGTCGGCAGCGCACTTGATAGTGGCATTTCTTGTGTTATAGGCGACGGTTGCCACCTAGCATCAAGTGGCCTTAAAAATATATTTTAAACATTATAAAGAAAATTTTTCAAAGAGACAATTTCTAAGAGAATGGCAATGAATGGATTAAGATTTGTCAAAATATAAAAGGCAAATAATGACAATGCATACTACATTGCACCGTAACTAGTGACGTATATTATTGTCTAAGATTTACAACAGTTTGTCAACAACAATAAAACTATTTATAATTGTTTGAGATTTATTTATTGTAATATATTTAATATATTATTGCAGGTTTTTCGAAAAATATCACCAATATAATAGATTATTTATGTATTTTTTTTAATAAATCTCCATCAAACTGATCTGCGAATAGAGCTATATACAGTCTGATTTATACCTATTTTTTTTTAATACCACACCTCAAAATGTCTAGTATTATCCTCAACAATATAATATTCTTACAGTTTTATAACCACTTAGATTATAAAGTATATATGTAGAGATATATAATTTAAAAATATAGTGCTGAGTATTAATTGAGACATTAAAGACATAACCTGTACGTTAGGTAACGCGTGCAAACACTGCGTTCCGCTTTGCATAAAAGATTCTACAATTATCATGCACTTGTAACCATTGCTGTACTACATAATACAAAGATTGATTACATATAGCTCTTAGTAAATTCGATGCGTTTGAAATTATTTATAAGGTTTGATTAGAATACAGACTGGGAGTAAATGATCGAACCGATACGTTTCCATTGGCGTAACTGTTGCGACTTAAAAACAGCTAACTCTTCTCGTCAAAGCTTATTATCAAAACTTATTAGCTAGTAATCAGCCTCCGGTTTCGCATGGATTTTTTTTCTACAAATTATATGTATACACAAACCATCATTTATCGGCTGTATAATTTACATTTTAACTCGTCCGTTCAACCTCAAATTAGGTACACAGCATTATGGAACGCTTCGATAATGGTGCAAAAAGCGCCTTGACTTAACATTGCAGTCATGATGTTTGCAGTCAGAGCCAACCCAAAAACATTAAATAGGTGCGTCGTATTTGGTAAACTTTTGATTACAGAGCTTTAAAGTTAAAACCTGGTTAGTTTGTTAAAATTATAGTATGAACCTCACCTGCGACTTCTATGATACGGAATCTTACCGTTTTTACATAAAAAAACAAACATTTTTACATAAAAAAAGAAATATATGTCGTCCGAATGGCCGGCGTGAGAGTCTGTACTTATTTGTACTTCACAATTAGGACGACATCGGGAGTATCACTGACATCTAATCTTGTTGTAATCGACAGTCTATCACTACTACGATTCAAATAACAGTAGTTAACTAAAAGCCGAAGGAATGAAGTGCCACGATCCCTCTAGGCCATGCGATTCCCATTAGAGCGTGCTCCAGACTGTTCAGTGCCACCGCCCGCGCAGCACTCCCCACACACCCCCGAACCGATGCCAGACGTTTCGTTACACGCACAACCCTCAAAATGCACGTGTTGCACCTCAAATAAAACACAATCATACCGACACGGCCTTCCTGACATACGCACGCCCTCGTGCGTTAATCTAAAAGAAAACATTACGTTACTCCACGCTCAATACACCCCATATTACTCACCACCAACGTGTAAGAGCCTACATAGAGCAAAGTTCACTTTTCCAGAGCTTCAGAAATCCACAAACTCAATATGTATCTCGTAATGTCATAATCCACTATCTCTCAATGTCACACCGCCCCTTAACCCAGGATCTATTTCTCAATTTCGTATCGCCCCTTAAGTCTCTCAACTCAACATCACCCCGTAAATCTCTCAACTCTCAATGTCGCCCCTTACTGCACCCACCACAGCTCCGCACCACCACCTGGGGACCAACACCCATATAGAGTGCGGCAGGCCAGGGGCTTGCGGCCAGTGACGGGAGTACAGCATTCGGCTTCACAACACCAACACAAATCTCAAAACTCAACGCGTAACGCGTGCCGCCTGGCTAACTCCGCGAGTTACCAGCGCGCACCGCCACCGTTTCCTCACAAGTTGCTCACCGCACGGCTAGCCCCGAGGGCTACCACTGCACACCTTCCTTTTCCCTCTCTGATTCTCTGATGACCAATCCCATCTTTTGTCCGACACTTCACCCCCGACTAAATTCTTAAACTCTTGACTAGTAACCTTGCTCTATGTAATCTCTCGCTAATAAAGTCTCATTAATGCATGCTTCCTGCCACTTCCTTTAACAAAGCCCGATCCTTAGAAGCTATTAACGTTTTGAAGTTCATAACGGTCTATTTCTAATACCTACTTTAAATAAGTTTACAATCTAAATGTTTTGATTGCGTTCACTAAAATCTCAAAAACACAATAATTATCACCTAACATAGAATTACACGGCTGTATTCCTACTGAATCGTACTATATCCATAAATCAAGTTGATATTGAAAGCTAAATGATTTAAATTTGAATTTGAGGTAAATCTTAAATTTTGGAGTAGGCTCTCGGTCCGATGCATTTCGCTTGCATTTTATTTCATAAAGATTCCTGAACCCTTTTATCTCTAGTACGAACAAGTCTTATATTTTGTAATTTGTATTACAATTATTACAATTACTGTTTTATTTTACAAAAGCCTATCACAATAGAAACCGGTCTTGAATCACAATAACTCGAGTAAAGAAATTATTATCAAACCAACACAAACACTTATTTTTAGTTTCTACGTACCGGTTCACTATTGTCTATACCACATTACATAGCGCTCTCCGTGACTACCACTTAAACACACTCTGTGACTGCCACCTTCACCAGCGACATCACAATTGCTACAGCATCCAGCTATACAACAGTCACTCTCCTAGCGACAAAAACATAATGTGATAAAGTCAATAGGTATCATACAAGACAATCACATCATACATTGTCCACGGGCTCTTGTTTTAATAGCTTCGAGTTATCGGAATCAGACGGCATCCAAATCCTATTTCGATTAATAAGTCCGTAGATTATTAATGTTTTTCTAACAAAAATTCTCTGAATTGTTACATACACCTGTTAATCCACTAAAATTGTTTATCTCAAATTCTCAACCACTTATCTAGCCCAAAACTGTAAATTTTAATGTTATTTAACATAGAAATTCGTTATTATTGTTATATTTTCACTACTGACAATAACAACATAAACAACATAATTCAATTGAAATATGGCTCAGACAGATGACAGTGACACCTCACTCAATTACAGTCCAAAATTATAAAAAGTTGATCTACGTCAATCTATTTGATCCGTCAGTCAACCAGCCCACGGAAAACGCCACAGTACAATACTCTGCCTTGTTTGAAATTGAATGTTGGTACACTACATTGTAATAAAATCTTTGAATATTACTAACAACTGCCCCAGTGAAAGAAAGCAAATGTTAACCATCAATTAACCTTGTTATACCGCGACTTTACCTCAATTTTTTTTTTTTTTTTTAATATTACCATCACCTAATAAAATCATTTTACCATCACCAATAACGATTCACTACTATAATTCAACTAGGTACTACTACACTACAACCATAGAGTTACGTTACTGACTACAACTCACTATTCATTCACTGATTAAACTCTCTTATCTCTTATTAATAGACAAACGCTTCGTCTTACACGAAATATTGCAACCCCAAGTAGAAATAATAAAAAGACCTTACTTGCGTAACTGTGCGCTTTGCACAGTTTTTTACCTCCTTTATGTTACAATACATATCCAGGGCCATTGCCCCTATAAAAGCAGCAGGGCAGTGAGGCTTCCACATGGCCCGCTCTTCACAGTGGCAGCAAACAATCTTCTTTGATGCCTTTGTCTCTCTTAGATGCATTTAACTTTACTTGAAACTTGTCACGTTTTTGTTTCACTCGTATCGTATAACAATCACTCTAACATAGCTACCGTGAAGCGTAATATTGTCTTTTAGAAATTATTAAAACGAATATCGGTCAACCCGAATATCACTTCCACAACAACTTCACTTATTGTCGAATTGCGTCGAACGTTAGCTAGCACGGTATACATTTTTTTTGTCACTTCGCCCGGACTTCGCCACTTTTTTGTTATGACGGCGCGGCACGGCAGCCATCTTGTCTTGCCATACGCATTGTATGTGTTGAGTCGACATGCGTAGTTTATTTTCAGTGCAATGTTCGTGCTATAGTTCCGGTTGCGGATCTTGTTTTCCATCTTTTCATCCATCATGGTGGGCAGCATCCCACTTCTGATGTCGTCCGAATGGCCGGCGTGAGAGTCTGTACTTATTTGTACTTCACAATTATTAGGACGACATCGGGAGTATCACTGACATCTAATCTTGTTGTAATCGACAGTCTATCACTACTACGATTCAAATAACAGTAGTTAACTAAAAGCCGAAGGAATGAAGTGCCACGATCCCTCTAGGCCATGCGATTCCCATTAGAGCGTGCTCCAGACTGTTCAGTGCCACCGCCCGCGCAGCACTCCCCACACACCCCCGAACCGATGCCAGACGTTTCGTTACACGCACAACCCTCAAAATGCACGTGTTGCACCTCAAATAAAACACAATCATACCGACATATATATATTAACTATTTAGATCTTATCTACATAATATTTGATTCATATTGTAAGGGGAATATGACGATAAGACTCGTCATTCTCATTTCAATGAAAAGTAAAGTTAAATTTTATTTTGAATTTGATTTATTTTGAAAAAATTAAATCAAAATAAAACAGTTTTGCCAGATCGGACGACAGAATTGACGAATGTTATCTTTATGGTGTCACCAAAGATTTAGTATTACTACCGTTCCGTTATGGGTGTCACACTACTTATGAATGATTCAATTTACATGCCATCTCGTAATTTACAACATTACAACTACAAGGACGTCATTTTTGTCGTAACGACATAACATAAGGAAGATATTGGAATAAAGTAGGTATATATTTTTATATACAATTTTACATAGTAAGTATGTACCGAGTGATTTATTTTAGAGAAACCGAAGTAATGTCTTATTTATCTAAAACTGTTTATCGGACAAAGCAAATAATGCTTCCCAGATGAATTTTTTTCGGCAAATTATATACACAAACATTCCTCGCTTATAGCTTTTTTAATTTATGAAAATGCGTTGGATGAGAAGAAAATAGCGGAGATACATATTTTATAATATGTATACCCTCGCACTCGCATTCTGGTCGGCAGTTCGGCCTCAGATTAAATAAGTTACTGGTTCGACACCTAACTTTAGCTTCATTGTACAAATTAAAAGCTATAATTCAAATTATAAACTAACCCCCAAATATACTATTGAGCTCATAGACGCTATATCTGCTGTAAGCTGCTAAGCTAATGCTGCTAATGCTGCAGCATCAGATCAAGGTTACCAAAGAAGTAACAGTATACCAAATTTCACATCAATTGAACCTTTAGAAGCTATTGAAATGCATTCGTCAACTAGGAAATGGGCTGATGGTCTTCAAACGTCTGAATAGGTCTTCGTAAATTATAGCTAAAAACCATCCCGATCATGTCAGCTTTCAAACAAAAAAAAAACAGTTCAAAATCGGTCAGTTCAATCAGCTTGGGGGCTACGATTCCACGGACAACACACGTCAAACTTATAACATCCAGTTTTTGTGTAGGGCGTCGGAGGTTAAAATGTGATCGTGCCTTCAGTTGCTTGTATGAAATAGGAAACGTCGTGAACGCATTCCCAAAGTTCAATTCGCCAGTTATAGAATTAAGTATAAAACTAGTCTCGCTTTGAGCCTGCAAAAAATCTGATACAGTACTTTAGTAACTGCACCAACAATCTATACAATTATTTTATGTGTAGGTAGTAATTTTAGAATTGTCTTCCGTATCGGTCTGTTATGCGCATTTTTTTCTTATGCTTTTATTTTTTATTACTTGTTCAGTTATACGAAATATACTAGGACTTAGGAGTGTTCTGTTCTGTCCAAAGTTTCTGCCCATTTATAATCAGTAATAAAAATTTTAGAGTCAGAGAAGCCGCAGAGTTAGTCCTTGGCTGGCAACACATAGACAAACAAACAAAAATTGTAAAAACTATTATTCTAAGGGCCTATTTCACAAACTACATGTAAAGTGTTGATTAGTTACTTTTAGAAATCATTTCTGTTATATTGAATTATGCCTCATTCGATAGCCTATTTTTTTTTTATTATTTTCTATTTAATGTTTGGGACGTTTACCGTAAAAACAAAGGTATGTATATCAGCTCCATTATCCCCGGTTACCGGTGACTTTAAATGACAGTTTGGCCTAATTGACGTTTGTGAAACAGGCGCTAACCTTGGTAGTAAGTACAAAATCTTGCTAAAAAGTGTACATATTGTTTTTTTGAAAAATAGATAACGCACAAACACGGCTCGTTTACGATTTTATTATATGTATATAGATTTTCAAAAATGAACGCAACGATATCCCACTAATTTTCTAAGCTGAGTAGTCACGTGCTATCGTTTAAATAAACACGCCTAATGTGAGTTTGTTGGAGAAACTACGGCCTACAAGACTCGTCTCTAACGGAAACTTACTCACAACAAACGCTTAGTCCATCGCGTTTTTTAGTTCATGCTTTGCTATGGAAAAACCCATAGTTAAACTCGACGGCTTACTTCACTCCAAATATTGTTTGATTATAAAATTATTTGACAAATTATTCATATAAGTACGCACTTAATACGCTTTAGCAATATCCGTACTAATCCGTACCTACTAATATTATAAATGCGAAAGTTTGTATAGATGTATAGATGTTTGTTAGGTACTTTTTCACGCAAAAGCTACAGAACCGATCACCATGAAATTTTGCATACACGTTGTCTAGGACACCAGAGAAGACATAGGGTATATTTCATCCAGAACACGGACGAAGTCGCGGGCACCAGCTAGTTTTCTATAAATCACATAGTTTTTACTTTTCTTATGCTATAGAAGAATAAGAATGCTATGCTATTTATTCTAATGCTATGAAGTATAGAAGACACCATAGGATAAAAAAACAGTCAATACCTACTTGCTTTGCTAAGGGAGTGTACGAGTATGTATACAGTCACATATAAATTGTTAGACTTCAAAAGTCCTTAACATTTGCACAAGTCAATCATATTAGTAATATTTAGTATTATAAAGAAGGTTAAAATGAATATGTAGGAAGGAAAATATACATGGAAAAATACAGGAATTTTATTCAAGATAGAAAATAACAAGATAATGTTCTTAATAAAATTATATGTAGGATATAATAATATGTAAACATTTAGCAAGAAAGCTAACGAATGAGAGCTTATATCTTAAAATCCGAAATTATATAAAAGTTATAATTAAAATTATAAACTAACCCCCGACTTTTTATCGAGCTCAAACACGCTAAAGCCCAAATCTGCTGTAAGTTGCTGGGGAGTTGGGTATCCCGTAGGCTACCATGTCATATACCATTATACCACCGAAGTAACAATAGAACTTTCACATCAACCGAACATGTGACAGTGAAATCCATTCATCAACTCGAAAATGGGCGGACGGTCTGCAAACACCTGAACATATATCTTTATAAATTATGACGATCAGGTCAGCTTTTAAACAAAAAATAACGGATCAAAATCGGTCCATTCGTTTGGGAGCTACACAGACACACATATCAAACTTATAACACCCCGTTTTTACTTCGGGCGCCGGGGCTTAAAACTATCCATATTTTGATAAAAAGTCTGAATTGGGTTTGTTTCGTAATATGCAAGAAGAAGTGCGATATATGTATATTAGCTACACGCTCCCCGCTTCGCCCGAGATCAAAATAAAAAAGATACTAAGTTTTAAGTTTTACCAAATTACACATAGAATTACGAAGTTTTATCAAAATGGGTTTAGTAGCTTAGGAGTTCATTGGCGTCAAACAACGTGATATTATTATATATAGAGAGATATAGAATAGTCTGAAAAATCAATACATGCTCCTGTTTTAGATTTAACATTGACAATATTTTTAAATCCAATTAAAATGACATAATAATTTACCTCTATTCATTACGTTGTGGTTTGTGGTTAAGTTAGGAAATAATTTTAAAAAAGCAATAAAAAAAAACCAGAACTTTATAATAAAACAATATTTGTAAACAAAAAAATAAACAATAACAAACAACAATAAAACTGTGTGGAGAATTGTTTTTTTATTATTATTTTTTTTTTTAACACCTGACGCCCGACGCAAAATCGGGGTGTTATAGATTTGAGGTTTGTCTGTCTACGTGTGTATTTAACTAATTATTTACAAAGATTCTTAAGACAATTATTTCTTTTAATATTGTATTGTATTTTAACGTATAAATATAATGTAGCTAATACTTCATTGTTATAAATCATTTGTAATTGTTGGGAAAAATATTGAAGGGGAATCACACGACGACTCTTACAAAACAAACACTCAATAGATCATTAACACTCAAGTTGTTTTCCGTGGAAAACGTTTGGTAAAAGGAAAATTAACTAAACCGCACTAAAACGTGCCTATTAACTATCGTTTTCCTGATTAACTATATAACCTATATTCGCATACGACAATGGAAAAATTATGCCCCCTCAGTAAATTATAGTACGAAGTCGCCTTTATTGTCAGTTTGTTAGTCGTGTATACCTAAATATACATTAAGAGCTGGCCCTCAAAACACAAGACAGGCCGCAGACCGCATTTATTGTATTCACATAATAAATACTTCAGTAACTTTTACTATGTCGTTGGACCACCCAGAGAGAGTCGTCCATCGTAGCCATAAAGGTATAATTTCAACAAGTAGGCGTAGCGTATTCCAGTCCTATTTCACATAAATAATAAAATAATAAATTTACACAAATAATATTTACATACATACCTAAGTGAGTAAATACTACAAACTTTACATAAGTAGGTACCTACTGATATGTTGAAGGCTATTCCTACTTATATAATAATATCGATAATACGTTGACAATATATTTTGCATCAAAAAAAGTAATCTATGTTTTACGTATATCAACTGTCTGGTATCCATATACAACCATTAGTTGCTTAGTGTGGAACTAGATGGTGCTGTGTGGAATGCGTGAAGATATTTTTTTATTACGAGTATTATTTATTAACTAGCTGGCGCCCGCGACTTCGTCCGCGTTGAAAAAGAAAAAAGTAGCCTATCCTGTGTCCCGTACGTCTAAACGTTTATCTACCAAGTTTCATGAAAATCAGTTAATTCGTTTAAGAGTTATGGAGGAACATACATACATACAGAAAAAAATTCTAAAAATGGTGAATTTAGTTTCAGTATCATGTATAGAGCCTATAAACACGATATCTCTGAAAACAAAGTAAATTACTCCATGACCGACCCCAACAGATTTATTATTAGTATTGATTATTTATTTATTTCAAAAGTTGAATAAAAAATATGGAAGTTATTGTTATTTTTGTACCATATTTCCTACTAAATTATATGTACATATTTGTGTACACATACAGTAATAAATACCTACGGTAAATAATACTGTAAAATACGCACTTGTTTGTTGCTTACTATATTTTTCAACTTTCAAATAAGTTTATCTATGAATCAGTAACAATATTGATAAACATTATATATTGATAAATAAAATTAAAACAAATTACTTATATAATATTAAAGATATATCTACGAGTAGCTAAAGATGGTTTTAGGTCATTTCAAATACGATGGCATCGTCGTTTTCAGATTTATTTAGGTACAAAATTAATTAATTACACTATATATGATATTAATATAGTACGTGAAACTAAAACGAAAGGAAATATAAAGAAAAAAACAACATTGAGAAGCTACGAAAACCGCGGGTACGATAGCTAGTAAATAAAATAAGATCTTCCTTTTACGCCCAGTAAAATACCCAGCAACACGTGTAGGCTCTTTGTGTTAAAAAAATATGACTATTATTGTAATATGTAAAAATTTTGTGTCCACACAGAGATCACGATTTAAATATTTAACATAAACAAATACTGCTAATTTGTCCACAGGGGTTTTGATCGCAATTCTAAGAAACTCAGTTATTTGTACGAATAGGTATTCTTTTTGTCTACATTCTTGTTGGTTCGATTAGGAGCAGTACCGAGTCATTGCACTTGAAAAATACAATATTACATATACTTTTAAGAAAGAACTTTGGGTTAGGTACTATAACCCTTTCGACAGTAAACATCAGATGCTACTGTCGAAACAAATATGAAATTGATTCAGTTTTTTTAATTTAAAATGTTTCAATTTTATATTAAAAACTTGATTACTTAATAAAAAATATTAAAATGATCAATTTTAATAATTTAAAATTTTAAAATTAAGATCAATTAAAAAAACTTGAAATCCGCAATTGCATCCGCGGATGATGAATTGTACTTAGTTTCTTGACATAGGACAAATTCGTTAAGATTTCCTATAAAAAATTTTTTCAGATTAAAAACGGAAAATGATATTTATGAATAACTAGCGAGCCGCTCCCGGCTTCGCCCGGGGTGCATTTTTTTACTTAAAAACCTTCCTGATTAAACCTCTATCCATGAGTGAAGACAGAATTAAAATCGATCCAGCCGTTAGCAACACATTTAGGGATTCATTTTTATTTATATAGATAAATTGTTACAATTTTCTAGTAGATGTTTCAAGTATAGCGCTCAAGGTCACACTGACAACCTTGCAATGCTGCTGAAAGGAAATCGATAGACAATGAGTTATTCCAGTAACTATTGTTGTGACATTTCAAACTATTGCAAAATTGGTATTATCGTTAGTTTCAACCTAAGGCAAAAAAATATCGCAAATCGGTCACTTCACGGTACTATCCTGCAGATACCGAATCATGTTTGTGACAAACGTAAAGTATTTTTACTGCTGAAAAAAGTTTATGAAGAGCCGCAGACCTCCTGACACTCTCGGAAACCCCTGCTCGTGAGGCCGCTCGTCTTTACGGAATTATGGGTGGGCGGCTCAGGGAGGTCCAATCCACCTCGTGCTGTCGTCGCGAAAGAGTTACTAAGCCGGGTCGCCACACTTACGGACGATGGTTACTAGGCCGGTCCCCTGCAACCGAGTTTTCACCGCCCTCCACAAAGCCAAGACTGCGGTACTCTCCCAGGCAGTCCTTCCCTGTTATAGCGCTTCGTTTTCCCAACTACCACTGAGCGACAGAGACCTCCGAGCGAATTCTCCCGCTGTTACTTGCGCCGGACTTCTTGCCCAGAACCGAGATCCATACTTCGGTACGACGCACAAGGCCGAGTACGGATGTACGTGGCACCGACGCGCCGGTGTCAAAATCGGAAATTGACACCAATGACGGGTGTTCATTCTTTGCATAGAAAGATATGAAAATGCCCACTTACCAGTGATATGTCCACCCAACCAATGAGAACACTTTACAATGACAGAATACGCCAATAAGAAATAAAAATACGTATTTAGATGGCAATGAAAAATTATTTTTAGTAACTAAGTAGATGTGCAAATTGGAGGACCATTTTTTTGTCACTAGTAGTATGGTAAGGGCGCCATACGTGGTAAGGCCTGTCTTGTTTAACATATCACTGGCGGAGACCAATGAAACTCCAACCGATAGTTGGAGCCTCCAAACTGATGCTCCGCCACGAGCTCTGATGATCGCCGGGCGCAAGCGCGTGTGCTTTCTTTGTTCCCCAGCGACAATCCGATTAGCCAAGCAAAGGCAGGTGACTCCACCGACTTCTGCAACCGCCCGAATTGCCGAAGATTAAGCCACGCATTAAATGAAAAATAACCTTGAAGACTTCTCTGTTTAGGATTAACAAAAGCAATATACAGTTGAATTCCTATAAAGATTTAATATTTCTTATAATGACTATCCGTTTATTACGACCAATTTTTGTGTTCCCTTGAAGGTCTCTACAACCGATTTTCACTGTATTATATATAAAAAAAAAAACACAAGTACCATTAACTTTTAGCTAACAAGAATTGCTTTTCAAAACACTTATTAATTTGTGTTTAAATAGGAAAATCTTTAATGGTATCCGATACTAAATACATGTCACGTTATATCGTGGCTTTCCGAACACATATTTTGTGTGTACATTGTTTGAGTCTCCGAACACGTGTGAAGAACTGTTTATTCAATTAATGCATGACTTTTTAGTTAAGAGTATACAATTTTATTGTTTTCTGCGAAACCTTAAATTATTTCTGAAAACTTCATGGATGTACTTGGAACAGATCACAAGCTTAGAATCAATAAGAATATTAGATTGGTAGTGATAATTGAAATATATGTACATGTATTCAATATTTTGGTATATATCGGGTAATTACTCTAACACGTTCCCAAGTCACTTTAAATAATATGTAAAAAATTTGTTTCCATAATACTACAGTAATCTCACTAGGCCGAGGTTAGACTAACCAAGCAAAGCGAATTCGATGCTAGCGAAACAGATTCTTAATAGAAATGTAAAAATTCAAACAATTAATGCAATGACAACCATAAAATACTCTTCGAGTATATTTCATACTTTGACGGCTCAAAGCCTAAATTTTTTGCTGAAGAAACTGGTGCGGTTAAAGATTTTTTGTTTCACGCATTTACCGTTCTACTTTCTATAACATTATTATGAAATTATTGAACCGTAATATTATGTCAAGAACCAAGTTATTATCTAACTTTAGCGTTAAGATAAAGTATAAAATATAACGTGTAATGAAAATTTTTTTTTTTATGTTAAGCTAGTTATTCCGTTTTCGTCCAATGAAAACTCTTCCTAAATGTATAAAATTACTCCACCCAAACTGTATTTATTCCTAACTCAGCCCATTACAATATTTTTAATAATTTTCATCACTCAGCCCAAATGTGTTCCTTCTCAGGTAGTCGTTACATTATAATAATAATAAACAAAAAAATCAACTAAACTAAAAAATGTTTCTTAAACAAACAGATGCCCTCAATAACTTATACTAATACAACACTAATTAAGTACGTATACAAATATTATAACACATAGACGTCTTTTAGTAAGACGAATTGTCTTTTGTAAGACATACTCGTACAACTGCAAAATTGTAAGACACAGATCTCTATTCACACACAAACATGTCGCTAATTATCTCAATTGAATTAAACTCACAGGATCCTCTTTTGATATGATAAACACACTTATGTGGTCATGGGAAGGCTAAGTTAATCACGAACATTACAACCTAAGAACACGGACTTGCAATGTTATTGAAATTCAACGGACGTGTATATAAATTGTCCTTGACATAAGTATTTCAATACAAATCGATGTAATTTTATTGTAACAAAAAATTACGACACTTCCTTCATTGTGTCTTAAGAAATGATCTTAATGATCTTAAGTCTTCATGGATACTATTCTTATAATATAAATTGCTGAAATATTCCCCATTCATAATTATTATGAACGTTAATTTAATATTATGAGTTGTTGTCAAACCAAAATCTGCTATGTGCAAAAAGTATACTTTTGATATATTGACAAAAAGAAAATCCTGGTATTTTTTACATAAAATTTTAAAAAATAGATTTGCAACTTAAAGTTGTTATACGTAAACTCATTTTTCTTTTAAATTTAATAGTTTATTTATTGTTTGAATAAATTACATCCGTGCGAAGCTGGAAGCGAACCGTTAGTTAGTAATAAGATAAAAGACCATACTTCTGTCTCTTAAGGTAGAGAAAGAAATATGATTTCTCCGAGCGAAGCCAGATTATATGGAAATAATGGACAGAGTGAGCAGGTATAAATGAATAGTATTGATTGAGATTCACGTCACTCCGGTTAAGTAAACGGGACCTGCCCGAATAGTTTCTAGATTCGATTTCAAAACTGTTCTAGATTTCAAAAAGTCGTACCGGCCAACTACATTTCTGCTAGACATAATGAGGTCGTTATCTCAGTACAGTGTGAAATCAATCAAATATTCAGTATACATATTCAATAGAAACAAATAATAAATAACCTTTGACATTTTTAAATTGTGTCTAAGACTAGTTTTAAATTTTTATGAGTTTTCATAGACATAGTTAAACAACTATATCTATGTCTATTCTTACTGGAATTAATGCAGAAATAAGTCTACCCTTCTGTTTTTCAAGTATACTCTTAAGTATTTCATTTCCTACCTAAGTGACTACAGGAATATTGGCACTGATGCATATAAGTTTGAGATAAGCGTCAAAGTATATCGCGTGCTCGCCGATTAGCAGTAAACACGTCTTTAAAACACGTAATGTGCCTTTCACTTCACTACCTTACTCCGAGCGAGCCACCAGCGATGCACTCCCGGCTGACTTATTAATGCATTTCTTGTCGTCGGTTGCAATTTCACTCAGGTGTAAGCAAAATACTACAGTTAGGTTAGATTTATATGTTCTAATTGACGCTGAACTTCGTGTAGTGGCAGGATCGCATGACAGATTGGCAGCCAGATAGAACCAGGTTCTGTAGTATTAAACTAAGCAGCCTATCTAACGAGAGAAACCAGCCACTGACTGAAGACCGTCGTACTCATAAAATATCATGACTTTTAAATATGTTTAGACAGTTTATGGTTATATTTAATTTTATAGTTCATAGTAAGTAGGCAGGTTTATTTATTGTAAGATGGTTCATTTCATTAGCAAATTGAAACCGCATTTATTAGAAACAGTTCCTGAAAAGAAATCACTCAGAAGCTGAGCTGTATTTTTTTAAATTTAAGTATGTAATTTAATGTTTAATTTCATGTTTTGTATTAAAAATATATTTTTAATTTAATTAAAAATTAAAATTCTGAGTGATTTCTTTTCAGGAACTGTTTCTAATAAATGCGGTTTCAATTTGCTAATGAAATGAACCATCTTACAATAAATAAACCTGCCTACTTACTATGAACTATAAAATTAAATATAACCATAAACTGTCTAAACATATTTAAAAGATTGTTTTTTCGAAAACAGAACAGGCGTATAGTGGCACGTAAAGTGGTATCATGGTATCTGCTCCATATAATTAGTTTACTAATAGAAGGCTTAGCTGCCGGTACTTAAATGGTTGAGGCGCGGCAGACTGCCTGGCTGCTAAACACATGCAATGCAACATTAAACATATCTACGTATAACTTCGCAACACTTAGCGCCTCTTTCATCAACTGTCAAGTAGGCCATCAGTCATTTAAAGTCACCGGTAACCGGGAATAATGGAGGTGATATACCTTTGTTTGTAGAGTAAAAGTCTCAAACATTAAAAAAATAACAATTAAAAAAATTCGCCTATCTAATGATGCAGTAAACCGAGTGCATAATTCAATAAAACAGAAAATGATTTCTAAAAGTAACTAATCAACACCTTACTTGTAGTTGATGAAAGAGGCCCTTAATGGGCAGGTTATTGCTACCCATTTGTTTTTAACTTACATATTTAATTAGCCTACTATATTAACTAACTATAGTTGTATTCTCTAATTATGGGGCCTCGTAAGTTTTAGGGTTACACTGCGAGATCGAATCAGAAATGAGGATTCTGTATGTACTTAGGTATTCTTTTTAATGTTGAATACAATTAATCTATAAGATTTTGTAATATACTAGCTGCTGCCCGCGGCTTCCCCGAGTTACTTTGTAAATTATATACTAAAAACCTTTCTCGAGAACCACTCTATCTATTGGTGAAAAAGGCACGAAAATCGGTGCAGTAGTTTTTCAGTTTATCGCGAACAGACAGACGCGGCGGAATACTTTGTTTTATAATATGTATGTAAGGATATTCACTTAATAGATTCAATAATTAAGCTTCCTGTTCGATAAAAAGTGATCAATACAAATTTTTATAGATGTTTATTTTTTAAAGAAAAAACCATATTGTTTATTTAAAAATTAACCCTGAATATAAAGTAGCGCTGGCTTGTTTGCAGCCTGTTGTTTGCTAATTTATCTAAAAAAACCGTCAAACCTCTTTTTATTGCATAAGTTGTTCTAAAATTAAAATTAGCAACGATGACATCGTCTTTCGTAGTGTAAGGAAGCGGAATTAGATAAAAAAATAGGTTTAAGATCAGAACCGTTAAAGGCTTTTTTCGTTGTCACGAATATCACGAATTCTTTACAATAAAATAAATTAAAAACTATGATTAAATAAAAGTTATGAATAAAAATAGCAATTTAACCCTGTATGTTTATTTGATTGTTGGAACTGCTTGGAATTGATAGCTTATGATTTGTTTCTATTATTATTGTATATTTCGTGATTGTATCACAGATACGTGTATGTACTTATTTGACAAGCTAAACTAAATTTCACATCAATCGGAAATGGGCTGATGGTCTTCAATCGCCTGAAAATATGTTCATAAACTATATCTAAGTAAAAACTATTTCGATTGCGTCAGCTTTCAAACAAAAAAAACGGATCAAAATTGGTCCATCCGTTTAAACTTATAACAGTCCATTTTTGCGTCGGGCGTCGGGGGTTAAAAAAGTTTCTTAACAAATTCTTCTTTACGAAACTTCATTGCAATATTTGCAATCCAGCTGTAAGGTAAGTAATTTAACGTTGTCTCTAACTGAAATTTGATTCTTAAATTGAAATTGAAATTTTTATTTATTTATCTATTCTAATTAAAAATAAGGGTCGGCAAACTTAATGGTAGGTAACAAAAAGGTACTGGCGCCTACAACAAAAGGCATAACCCAGTAGGATTAGGACAAGGGATTCGGAAGGGACAAGGAAATGGGCTCTGACATCCCTTACTCACTTACCGAAACACAACAGCACACGTGCTGTTATTTGTAAGAGGGTCTGAAAACTACTTACTTTCCAGAATCGACTCGAAAACTTACTTGTATTCGTCCGCAACTGTAGCTAAAAAAGTATAGGCACTTTAAAATTTAGTTGGCCAGTTTTGTTTTGTGCAATATTCGCGGCGCATGTCTAATCGCTTAGTCTCGTAGTGGCCACACGCTTCTATTTACTTAACCATTGTCACGCCTTCCTCTAATTTTAAACAGTATCTTCAAACTCATTCCTCGCATTTCAACGTGCTCTTTACAAATCATTGATCCATGAAGAAACTTGAAAATTGTAATCGGTCAGACGTAATTAAATCGGTCCTCATTATCGCCTCTGATCGTTCAATTAATTAACTATGAAATAGATACAAATTAACCTCCTATACACAGTACTATAATCACTAATAAGTTTCAAAGTCTGATCTACTCAAGATAATAAGATAAGACTGCTATGTTTTATATTAGTTAAACAACTATTTGTCTAAATATTACCTATTTAAGAATATCTTAATTATACACTTAATTATTTATCATACACTTTATTATTAATTATACATTCAAGGTAATGTTAAAAAAAATATCTTCAATAAGTACTACGAGTATTTTTATGTAAAGAGTTATAAGGTATCATATATAATCTCTAAAATCGTGGCTTGTTTTTTTTATGTAATCACAATAAAATTATGTAAAATTACAATCGCATATTTAACCATAGTTATAATATTCCTACGGAATATTCACAGAATAAAATAGTCTGACGATGCGAAATGATTTTCGAAGTTTTCCACTAATTACGGATTACCTTAGAGAATCATACAATGCAAAATCACTTAACATTCTTGTCTCGAACACCGATGTGACCTAAAGCTAGGGTTGTCATAGTTGTTCTAAACTAATACGGGACATAAAAGGAAGCAGTGTTTATATTAACAACTAGCTGGCACCCGCGACTTCGTCCGCGTTGAAAAAGGAAAAGTAGCCTATCCTGTGTCCCGTACGTCTAAATATTTATGTACCAAGTTTCATGAAAATCAGTTAATTCGTTTAAGAGTTATGGAGGAACATACATACATACAGAAAAAAATTCTAAAAATCGCCAATTTAGATTCAGTATCATGTAAAGAGCCTATAAACACGATATCTCTGAAAACAAAGTAACTTACTCCATCCTTACAGATTTATCATTAGTATTGATTAACAAAATTTAGTTAAAAATTACAAACTTCAATCAAGTTAAATTATCTATAGAAGGTTTTGGATTGGTATTTCAAAAAACACATATAATAACGAAGGATTTTTAAAAGTGTTTTTCTTATTCTTATTTTTACTAGTAGTAGGGCGCACTACGTTAGCAATTGAGCAAACAGTAACCACCCCCTTTAGAGAAGAACACTGTACAATACAACAGGTGTGCTGTTGTGTTTCGGTGATGAGTAAGGGATGCCAGAGCTAATATACGTATCCTTAATCTTACTAAGATCAGTTATCCAGCGTGCTTGCAGAATCTAATGTTTGTTTATTTTATGGGCGACGGTAGCCATCTACCATCAAGTGGACCGTCAGCCTGCCTGCCGACGTGTAAGGGACCCCTTAAATATCTAAGGGACATATGACAACCCTATAGCTAATCACGACGTACAGAAAGTGCATTAACATTGAATTATCACAGCTGTTTTATCTCTTACTTAAGGCAAAGACATTCAAGTCAATGACCGATTATATTTTATTGTTTAAATTCCCATTTAACTATAAAGGAAAGAGTAAACGTCACTAAGCGGTAATAATAAACATTATGTAACTACACTACACGCAATTAAGCTACATATATCGGTCATGTTATGTATAATAAAAAGAGGTAAAAATTATATCATTAGTTTATTGTTTCTTTACGGAATAGTTTCAATTTACTATATAGATGCCAAAATTCTTTCACTAAAAGTCTTCACTGTAAAACACAGCTTTCTAAGTTTTAGCAGTAGGGAACTTTTTGAGTCATCAATATGATAATGTTTTTGCTTAAAATTAAGTTTTCAATCATATATTAGTCTTATTAATTCTAAATAACATAAGGTATAAGACTAAAAAAATATGTCTGGCTCTAACGGCGTGCATGTACGTACTGAACTAATTCTTGGTGATGAAATACCAGCAAAAATACAGTTAAAGCTGAGAGTCTAGTTAAAGCACTTAAGCTGAGCTTGATCGTAGGAGGCTCTTGTTGACCATAATAACGGGAAAGGTGCAAATGAGCTTAGAAATCTTTATAGGGAAGCAATAACACCAGAATAATAGCAATAATATCAGAAAGCAATAACACGGTCGTCATGTGGATCGCGTTTTTTAATTATGTTTCATCAACCGATTATATTCACTTATGGGAAGAAGGATAAACGTGGAAGGTCTGTATATATAAATATTGCAGCTCGAGCGAAGCCGGGAGAGGGTCACTAGTATTTTATAAAAACATTAAACTTACACTTGACACTAATGACAGTTTATTGTTATACAAATCCGAGAATTCCATCTAATTACTTCATATGTCCGGTTTAATTTTCACGTTTTCTGTTAACCCAGTTTCCCGCACGTGCGAACACTTCATAAATATTCATATTATTGACCAGGACGAGGACTTCGCCTTAACAATCAGTGGAAGTTTTCGCATGGCCTACTTTCCAGCTCTAGCGGCAAGTAGATAAACATAATAATAACGAATGTCATTATTAAATTTTTCCATAATTTAATAATTACATTCGTTATGTGATGTATGATATACCTAAGTATGTGTGTTGAAATAAATAAAAATATATAAGTAATAATACGTGACAGTATTAAACATATTTTACATTATTTTTACAGTATTTTTACATCTTTTTAATATTTTTTTTCCATAATACGAGAATAAAAATATCTGAATTTAAACATTTTTTAACCTCATTTATCTACTTACTATTTTATAATTAACAGATTTTTTTTTTCATTTTTAATTCGTCGTAATGTGCGTAATATCTAAGTACCTATATTAGAAGGAGAAAAAATATAGAAGTAATTTATAAATTAGTCTTAAATTGGGATGTGTTTGCCATGTTATTAGTATTACACTGGATAGTAAGATACGTATACTGAAAATACTGAAAACCTTCTAGTTTAGGTAAATTTTTAATATTGAGCCAAGTCATTAAAAAAAAGGTTTTATTAAGTTAAGTGAACTCATTTGTAAACAAGTAGCAATGTTTGTATTCGGAAAGAATGTTACCTTTAGAAGAAAGTGTGGTTCCGTCTTTGTCTAAAAGTGGAGTCCGTTCCGAAGTGGAAACACTTTGTTTTCTAATTATTGACACTGAACTGGAAACATAACTCGCTAACACTTTTCCGCATACATTCATATTACGACCTTTCTTATTCAAATATTCACTTTTGTTTCTCTAAAAATCGCAAGACACAACGTGACAAAGGTGAATTTCTAAAATATTACTTTTCTCAGTAAAAACAAAATACCCGTCACCAATGCTCGTCGCTGATAGAACCCAATAAGTGTATTGATTGACTCAGTAACCGTTAACTTTAATATACTTAGCGGACATTAATTAACTATGTGATAAAACGAGTAGGCAGTTATGTACTAATCAATAAACTTTATTTTTTATTACAATTTTTCACAAAATATGGAATTATATTTTAAACTACCATAGGTTTATTTGAGCACAAATAACCAGTAACCACCCCCTCACAGAAAACCATCGTGAAATAACAGCATGTGTGCTTTTATGAGTGAGTAAAGCCCATTTCGCTATACCTTCCCAATGCCTTATCCTTAGTTCTACTGTAGTCGGCAGGGCACTTGCAGCATCTGTGGCGTGGGTTGTATTATAGGCGACGGTAGCCACCTACCATCTAGTGGACCGTCAGCCTGTCTGTCGACCTTAACATTAAAAAAAATTATGAGCAACTATATTGTAATAAAAAGACACTTTCCACGCGTTCACAGTAATTTTGCGAAATTGCAAGCAACCTAGCAAACAATTGTTTGCACAGTTATTGAATCAGTAACAAGTAGGGCATTACCAATAATAGAAAAGACCGTATCGGATTGAATATTATTCACAAAAGCCTCGAATAATTCAAACGAAAACGATTTTGCGATATCACCGCCATCATAGTCAATTGTTGAGTCAGCACATTCATTATTATAAATAAGTGCTGTTCAGTTTTTTTTTCATTGTTTTGAAATCAAACCTGACTAAAGATCACAATGAAGAATCTCAGTTTAATCGCTACATTTTTTTTATTTGGTTGTCGCGCGGAAATTGATTTAGATGCAATGATGGTTGCCGACGTCATCCATTCTATGGAAAGGCCGTCGGCAGCAATCGCCACGCTTTGTTGGCCAACTCGTAAGCCAATTTTTATTAAGAGATCTTATATAGAATTGTATTGAAATATTTGTTATTATTTTAGTTACTATTTTTAAATCTAGATAAAAAAGTGAAACTTTACACGTCTATTGCCGGAGAGAATATAAAGCAAATAATTATGATACAGTTTTTAAAGTTGGATGAAATTCCCGCCAGACACGCTCAGGATCAACATATCGTATTTATTGTTGATCTATCGTGTCCTAATATAAGCAATTATTTAGAAATGGTATGTATGTACATAAAATATACTGAAAAAAAAAAGTATCTACAATAACTCATTAGTTAGAGGATATACGAGTACAAACCTTTTCAGAATAATGCAGAGAAACATTTTCGCTCACCGTTTCGTTGGATTTTGATTGAAAATTCAAAAAATGATTCCCAAACCACCGAAAACAGTATATCAGATGCTATCGCAAATGTAGACGTCCTGCCTGATGCTGAAGTGGTTATAGCTCAACGTTTATATGAGGAAACCTACAGTTTACGACTTAGTAAGTCTTCAAAATACTTTCTTACGTATGTGTTAGTATCTTAATATTTTATGCTTAAATTATCAAAAATTGCAAAAATTTTAAAAATCGGCAAAATGGCAAAATTAACCTAAAAATATTCGTTGATTTTTATGGTTATTGTACTCATAAGAATATTATAAAATCCCCAATAATCTTATGATATCTATTACATTAATTTTTTTTGTTAATTTTTATGCGCGTTCTTCTTTGAACAAAAAAAATGTACACAATTAATTTATATCAAATTACTTTTAAAATCATTAAACAGTTTCAAATTTTCCCCTCACAATTTTTGTTTGTATGATGCCCTAACTTTATTCACTACATACTCGTATTTTGTAAATGATCTTAAATAAAGTTTAAATTTTTTAAAATGTTTTCAGTTTACAAAATCAGTACTAACTCATCTTTTCGAACAGAAGGCTATGGGTATTGGAGTATCCAAAATAGATTACAGAAAGTGAAGCATGCACATAATTCTTTGGCTGTAAGGAGACTTAATTTAGATGAATTTGAAATACCCATTTGCTACGTCTTAACCGACAACGATAGCATTAATCATTTAACTGACGGAATGTATGTTCATTGATTACCTAATTCCTCAATGAATTTCTTTAAATAGACATGAAACGTTTCTGAGTCATCGTTACCTTTCAGAAATGATCACACAGACACAATAACGAAGGTGAATTTCCCCACAACAAACCACTTGCTCGATTTCCTTAAAGCTAAGAGGAAATATTTGTTCACTAATACATGGGGATACCGCCATAATGGTACATGGAATGGCATGACGGGATTTTTGGTTAGAGAGGAAGCAGAAATCGGTGGTATCTATACTGTCCAAAATGTCCACATGAACTTATTATTTATTACTATACTAGCTGACCTTGCAAACGCTGTTTTGCCAAAAAAAATGTATGTGTCAGCTCCGAAAGGCGACTGGAATGTACTCCTTACGAACGATTATAAAATTTAAATTTTCACAATTCGAACACGCCGAAAGAACAACTTTGTGTTTTATAATATTGTGTAGATGCAATGTAGATGGCGCAATATATCTGAAACTTCAGAATATTCTAAAATATTCAAAAAAATAGAATGTAATGGAATTTATTTGAAGATTTTTATTGAAGATAAATTTATTCGAATGATTTTTGTTAATTTTTTTAAAATAAACTATTAATAATCTTTTTCCCTACGAACTATAGCAGCAGTACATTAAGTAAATATTTTTTGTAATTTCTTACAGGATCACCTATGTTCTTCACATTTGAACGAATATCTGTAGTAGACTACATATCGAGCCCAACACCTACAAGGTCAAAATTTGTTTTCCAACAACCCAAATTGTCCTATGAAAATAATCTCTTTCTGTTATCATTCCGTACGACCGTTTGGTATAGTGTAGGCGGGCTTATTGTGATACTTTTCCTAACACTCTTTATTGTTACTTTCTGGGAATGGAAAAGGGAATATATTGTTTTGGAAAAGGTTTGTAAACATTTTTTTTATCTTTCCAGTGAACCAGAATGAATTAATTGGAAAACTTGAAACGCGCAGATGAAAAGCAAATATTGAGATTTTATAGAGAATTTTTTTTTTGTATCATTATACTGTAATAATAAAAAATATATTACTGCAATACACACAGGCTGTATACACAGCACATAGGGCGGTAGCATATGAGCATAATTATATGAACTGTCATAAAAATATATTTCCAAAACATGCAAATCCCTATTCTATTTTCTAATTCTAATTCTATTTTCTAGAGAAGTAACGATGATGGGATCTTAAGGGCAAATGTAACCGATATCATAATGTTGATCCTTGGTGCAGCCTGTCAACAGGGAAGCACCGTTGAACTAAAAGGTAAAATTATGGAAGAACAAGAATTTTAAGTTACAAGGGCTGTATGATAAACACCTGTGTTTAGGAAATAAAACGCATTTTTTTATTATTAATTTCTCAATATAATCTCCTCTCAGCTCTATACTCCAACGATATTTTAACTTCATCCATCCAAAAAAAGTATTATCGAACTCACAATAAGCAAAGCGATGCGATGTCACGCCATTATTACTTAAAAAACAATCGTTATAATCATAACAAGCCATAATTAAAAATTATAAACGAAGCCTCCCACTGTCTATTGAGCCCTTTATGTGCCGTAAGTTACTTAGAAGTTGAGTATCCCCAGACTACTTGATGCTGCAGGTAAAGGTAAAGGTTACCATGTCATGAAAATATTACCGCAGTATACCAAATTTCACTCAGGTCACACACACACACAGGGTAACTCTTATTTAATCTGACACAGGCCACACAGGTCGATTTTATAACACCCCTCCTTTGCGTCTGGCGTCGGTGGTTACAAATAAATTATATAGGTAAATATTATTATCATTCCAGGAACCCTAGGACGTGTGGTGATGTTAATACTCTTCATGGCCCTCATGTTTTTGTACACTTCGTATTCTGCTAACATTGTGGCACTGTTGCAATCCAGTTCCTCACAAATACATACATTAGAGGATCTACTTAATTCCAGAATGAAAATGGGTGTTCACGATACTGTATTTAACAGATATTATTTTTCGGTAAATTCTTTGTAATTTTACATTTATTATATACGTAAATTACGATTAAATATCACTAGAAAACTGACACTTTCAGACTGCTACAGAGCCAATACGGAAAGCTATTTACGAACAGAAAATAGCCCCGCCAGGTGCGAAGCCGCGTTTTATGACTATAGACGAAGGTGTTAAAAATATGCAAAAGGTAACTTTGTAAATTTGTTCTGTCTTTGTGACACAAATAATTTAAAATAAAAATTAAGTAGATTATTAAATAGAAATAGAATTAAATTTTAAATTAAATAGAAACTAATAGAAATAAATAGAAATTAATTAGGCATATTAAACAGAAACACAAACTTAGAAGAAATTAGCGGACGAACAGGTACATAATAATTACGATTTTGTTTTAAGTATAAGTAGGGATATAATATACTTACTTATAAAGAAATGAAGTTGTTATTTTCTGAGGTCTATACATACATTTGAATTGAATTTAAATTGAATTAATAATTTTGAATTGTTTTATATTGAGAAACTCCAAAAGTGAGCACGCCTGATAGCAAATAATTTTACTTATGTTTTTTTTATCTTTTTATAGATATGGATATAGATATAGGTATAGATATAGAATACATAAATAGATATCTGACTGCATTCGATAAGATATTACTCGAATGCAAGAGAATTCCGTAATCATAATTATGCTACCTATACATATACCTACCTATATGTGTCTCATTTTGTTTTAGGGTTTATTCGCTTTTCACATGGAAACAGGAGTCGGTTATAAATTCGTCGGCAAATACTTCCAAGAGGCTGAAAAATGTGGTCTTAAGGAAATTGAGTATTTGCAGGTGATTGATCCATGGTTAGCAGTAAGGAAGAATACACCTTATAAAGAAATGTATAAGATAGGGTAAGCTCTGTTATATAATTAGTTTATCCACACTACTATCCATACTAATAATCCATTTTTTATACTATTTATTACTATTTTTTTTAAATTATAAATGTGAAAGTAAAACAGTCTGTTTGTAACCTTTTCACGCCTTAACTACTCCACTGATCATCATGATATTTTGCATACACGTTGTCAGCGATAACGGAAACAATTTTTTTCATCCAAAAATAAAATACTGTTCCCAAGGGATCATCTAAAATAAAATAGAATAACGCCTGGCAAAAGTGTTATAGCAACAAGAGGTCAATCGTTATATTTTCTCTTTTTCAACGCGGACGAAATTGCGGGTACCAGCTAGTTTTCGCTTATAACATTGAAAATACTTAATTCTCAAGACTTTTGCCTGTCCAAACTTCTCCAAACCAAGGGTGACCAAAAAAGCCACATTATTTGCTATTTTTAACGAAGTTAAAAACAAATAAAATGCCGGAAAAGAACGTAGTGTGCTGTTATAATGTGAAGATTTTCTTTTCAGAATGAAGCGTATACAAGAACATGGACTTCAAAGTAGAGAAAATCATCTGTTATATCAAAAGCGTCCTAAATGCTCTGGAAGAGGCTCCAATTTTGTTTCAGTTAGCATGGTCGATTGCTATCCAGCGTTGCTTGTTTTATCTTATGGAGTATTCACAGCGATAACACTTCTGATCCTTGAGATGATGGTGAAAAAGAAGCAAAATATTTTCAATTCAATTAGCTGCAGAAAGAATTGAGGCAAGATTGAAACAGAGTAGATGCTTTAGGTTGCAAATATAAGCTTTGTATTTATTAGAAACGTAAACTACCGAAACTAATTTATGATTTACTTAAATCACAAAACTAGTTATCTATGTCCAAGAAATCAATGCCAAGCGGGCACGGGGCGATAGCTCTGAAATTTTTTTTTTAAAAAATCAGGTTGTAGTTAAGAAATATAATAGAGATAAATTTGAATGTGTGGAAAATCGTCACCCTGGATAAAATTGTTGGGTACTGTGATCAGAAATTTTCCAATTTTGCACTTTTTTCTGTGTAATCCCAAATATCTATGCTATTGAATGCAATCATAAATGGATATGTTTTTCGTATTTTTTCCAGAGCTGCCATAATCTAGCTTATCGCCCCGGGCACGCTTGGTGTTGATTTCTGAAAACATAATTTTCATAAGTTGACCGTTATTGATGGCAGCGGTGGAACATTGCTGACTGAGCCACATTGATACGTGGCATTTGACGAAGGGCATTTTAGATAATAAGGCTACATAGTTAATACAATAAAAAAAAAGTTTTTAATTTAAAAATGGAATCAAAAATCTTTTGCTTTTCGCTTAGTTGTTGATTTGTAAAGCGAGTGGTTTGGTTAGGATTTTTAAAATAAAAATAAAATATAAGTTTGTTTGAGAAAAGAGTAAACACATCCCCTTAAATATTGATCGATTTATTTAAGAAATAAATTGTATGTGACAAACACGAAGACCAATTTGTATTGTAAATTAACTTTATCATGCTTAAGAGTGAAAGCCCCTGTAATTATTATACAAACAATAATTTCAAGCCAACCGCCCATGCAATTAGCAAAGTAAATTCCATAGACCCATGATTAAGCATTAATACTAGCAATTATTGTAACTCGTCTAACTATGTTAGCTTTTGATTTAGTAACATGAGTATGTTTGATAAGGTTTCTTGTTAAAATTGTTATAGTAACGGCTATAGTCTATAACTAAAATCATTACTAACAATGTATATGTTAACAATAAATTTAGTTTTAATATTAATGATTTTTAAGTTGTTGTTTTGTATGTCCAATCAAAGTAACGAAATTAAAATGCTTCTTGATGTTATAAAATCGTACGAACAACCAACAGGGGTGGTTGCAAAAGTTTGTTGGAAGAAGAGTAAGTACTTACATAATTCGCAATAGTTATATTTTGTTTTATTTATTTTTTATCAATAACATAATAATATAATTACCGATGCCTTGCTTTAAAAGACAACGAACGACTGATCTAGTTAATTCGTGACACCTGACGTAAAAGATGCAAGAGATCCGATTTGATCCGATTTTTTTTTGAAAGCTGACGTTATCGAGATGGTTTTTGGATATAACTTATGAACTTATGAGGATGAAGCGTTTGAAGATCATCAGCTCATTTCCCAGTTGGCGAAGAGATCTCACTAACTTTAATAGGTTCGATTGATTTGTACTGATGAACTGTTATTTCGGTGGTATTTCAATGACATGGAACCTTAACCTGTTTCTGCAGCATCAAGAAGTCTTCGGGATACCCAACTCCTCAGCAACATACAGCATTTAAGTATAGCATTAGTTTATAATTTTTAATTATAGCTTGTTGATATTAAGTGGTTTTTTTAATTAATTTTTTTATTAGGTACTATTGTGATAAAATATAAAAAATTATTAACGTTGCCTGCCTTGAGACCTTTTACTCCTGTACTTTCTTATCCATTTACTTAAATGGAGGTCTTGTCCCAACACATTCTTTGTTCTTTAATTTTTTCATTATGAAAGCCTTTGTTATTATTCTAGATAAGCAAGCTGATTTCGCAACACAACTGGCGGAAAACAAAAAATCAGGAAACTCTATACGTTTTATAAGCCAAAATACAGAATCACTCTTCGCACCAAAAAATCACATAATGTTTATTGTGGACTTGTCTTGCCCGGGTTCAATGACTTTCCTCAACCAGGTAAATGAAGTAGGCAAACTGTAACCATGTGTTGTTTGAAATGAAACCGCCATATTATTATTAATTATATATATTATATAATTTGAAATTTTGATATAATATATTGTACTTTAATTAACACCCTTAATGTTAACACCTTTAATTTATGGAAATCCATATATTTTCCATAAATTTAAAATAAATTTATGTCAATCTAAATATATATTTTTCCTATTGATCTAGGCCAACACCACAAGGTTTCAACGTCCATATCGTTGGATAATTCTGGCAGATTCATATAACAGCAGCATCGTCATACCTCATCATATAACTAATTTGAATATTATGATTGATTCTAATGTGATTTTGGCTCAGAGTTATGACAACAACAGATTCATATTGCATACAAGTAAGATATTATATACTGTATTACTTATTGGTATACAATTAATTGTTTTATGTAATAATAAAAATTTACGTTTGGTGTGAAATTAAAAACAAAAAAATTTCTTTAGTATAATTATCTTATGATCATAGATTTTGCTATGATCGATGATAGTTTTCTATATAGGTAGATACGAAATAGAAATCTTCACTTCAAAGTAGCGGACTGAAATTTCGTAGGAATATATACCACACTAGCGACCAACTCCAGCCTTGCATGGATGCAATTTTATACAAGCCTTCATCTTTTATCGCTCTTTCCATTATGTAAAACGTATCAAAATCCGATTAATGATTTAGAAAAATGTAGCGAAGAAACAAACAGAGGCGTACAACGACTTTATTTTGTAATTAGCTGGTGCCAGAGACTTCGTCCGCGTTGAAAAATAAGACACCTATAAGGCCACGTTCGCACGGGAGCTTTATAAAGCGTTCGGAGTTTAAAATGGAGCATAGACGGATAATAAAACTCCCGACGTAAAAAAGCGCCCGCGCTTAAACGCACAGCCTAGAAGTCATATTCGATTGGGTCTATTCGAAACGTCAGACGTCAACGCTTTTAACACGCGTTAAAAGCGTCGAAATAGCTCTCGTGCGAACGTGGACTTAGCCCACGTTTCGAATAGACCATATGACTTCTAGGCTGTGTGTTCAAACGCGGGCGCTTTTTACGTCGGGAGTTTTATTATCTGTCTATGCTCCATTTTAAACTCCCAGCTCCGAACGCTTTATAAAGCTCTCGTGGCGAACGTGGGCTCGCCTGACATACTTTTGCCTAGCGTTGGATCTTTATTTATAGACAGCTGGTGTCAGAGGCTTTTCCTATGTAGAATATTTAGCCCATGTCCATCCTGAAATTCTATACGAACTATACCCACCTCTTTACAATTAGATATT
The DNA here is from genome assembly GCA_945859745.1 of Synanthedon formicaeformis. Lineage (NCBI taxonomy): Eukaryota > Metazoa > Arthropoda > Insecta > Lepidoptera > Sesiidae > Synanthedon > Synanthedon formicaeformis. The sequence goes on from OX243964.1 coordinate 3,915,717, forward strand.
CCCAAATGTTCTTTTTTTTCGACTTCAATACGAATAAGTATATATCGAGTAGTCATTTTCAAGGAACACCTACCTCTTACGTTACTAAATGTGATGTCTCTTATTTTCCGCAATGAATTCTGAAGTCGCTAGCGATGTAATAATATTCCCTTTTTTCTCGGCTATACTATATATAGGCTACTATAGTATCTAAATAAAAACAAAATATAATTTTTTTATTTATAGTATATAAGAACAAAAGAAACGCTTGGTTATCTGAATATTTTGGTATATGGTCACCTGAGATAAGTCTAATAAAATCGAAAGAGATGGAAATATCAACTCCTGTAAGAAGAAAAAATCTTGCAAAAGAATCAATAAGCCTTTCAATAGTTATCAGCGAAGAAAAGACAAAATATGAATTGGATGATTTGCAGTAAGTTTTTAAACAATTCAATTTTTCTTACTATAATTTCTCTTTTTATTCATCGTCAGAAAAACACTGCAATCGTGTGGTTCAAAACGGAACACTAAATACTCGTATGTATTGGAATAAAAAGACCGGAGACAATGCCATTACAACCAGATTAACTAAAATTTAGATAATTTAGTTTACAAAATCATATCTCAGAATACAAAACAAACCAGAAGTCGCATTCATTATGTCCTCTATAGTTTAGCACTTTGTTTGAATTTATTTTTCCAGGAAAAATTACTGAAATCAAAATTTAGGGTCATTTTTGATATAAGTTCTTATAATATATGAAATATCGATGGGTGATCTTCCTTGCAACCTGTAGAAGGGGTGGAAAAAAAAATAAAAATAAAAAATTCTCAAATTATACAAAAAAGTTACAAGAAAAGATTCAGACAAATAAAGTAGAGTATTTAGTCTTACATTAAAATGTTTAATTATAACTTTTTTGCTAAAATCAAAATTAAAAGAGTTTTTGACCCCTTCTACAGGTTGGAATCGAAAATTTCTTTGGTCCATCGATATTTTATATATATTCTGGAAACTTAATTATACCGTTACTTATTAATAACTTAGTAATAGAAACTTAACTTAATAATAATAATAATACATACTATCTTTTAGAAACGTTCACATAGATACAATTGCAAAACTTGGCTACCGACATACAGAACCACTTTACGATTTTATTAACGCAACAAGAATAATAAAATTCACCGACACATGGGGTTATTACGTTAACGGATCTTGGAATGGCATGGTAGGCGATCTCGTCAACGGTGAAGCTGAGCTCGCAGGTCTCTTTTTACTTACCTAAGTCTAAATATTTTATTCGTAATTTATTTCTATTTTCTTTACAGCAAGAATAACTTTAAAAAAAATCTTTAATAAAATCATGTTTTGAACCATAAAATCGTCAAGGATATTTATAAAATAAGGAGAGTCAAAGATTTTTTTATTTTTTATCACTGAATCAAAAAATAGGCTGATTAGCACAAATATAATATTTCGTAATTACATATATTAATTTAATTATATGAATATTTAACGTATTTATAATATTACTTCAGTATTTATGTACGTATATACTGTATATTTGAGAACTTTCTACTTTTATTCGGTTCCTACTTGTAATTTTTAATCTGTCAGTAGTAGTGTACGTCCGTGATCGTTTCAGTCATTATAATATTTGATCAAATAAAGAATATGGCAATGCACGCAATGCACAAAACCCGTATAACAGGTTAAATCAGCGAATTGAATGCAGAGAATATTATTTCGATGGGTTAAATACGCATAGAGGTTCGCGTCTTTATTATTCTTACACTTTGGATTTCCCCAATTCCCCGATACGTAACTAATTGCCGATTCAGTTAAATCAAACGAGGAAACCATCTTCAGTTTCCTTAGTCGCAGTAAGTTGCAAAATCTGTTTTATATCTTAACTTTATTTTTCTCCGAATATCACTAGTATTCAAAGACGTGTCAATACCAGCATTATTCATCATCATTGCTAAATCCTAATATTATAAATGTAAAAGTAACATGGTTTGTTACGCTTTCAGGACTTAACTACTCAATTTATCATGAAATTTGACATACCTTTTATCCAAAAAAAGTACTGTTCTCGAGGGATCATAAAAAAAATTGAGATCCTTACAAAAATAAAAACACACCCACACATACACCCACACACACACACACACACACACACACACACACACACACACACACACATAGCTACAAATAAATTAAATAAATAAACACCTAAGGGCGCGACGAAGTCGCGGGCAAAAGCTATTCATGTATAAAATAGACCCAGATACATCTGGATTACAAGATGCGTTTATGTCTAGGCTGTCATGGGTTTTCCCATTTACTTGCATTTTGCCTTTAATTTTTGTGTTCTATCATTTTAGGATCAGTAATGTTCATAAATGAGCAAAGGCTGGGGTTTGTTGAATTCTTAACGCATCCGGTGGAGACGACCGTCAAGTTTGTATTTCGGGAACCGCCGCTCTCATACCAGAACAACTTATTTCTTCTACCATTTAAGTCTACTGTTTGGTATTGCACGGCTGCCTCTATAGTCATTTTAATATTGATTTTGTACGTAAACGCGAAATGGGAAGCTAAGAAGCTTGATGGTCAAATATATAATGTGAGATTTTTTTTAATGTAGTTATATTGATTTGATTATAATATTATTATTAATTGATTTAATTATTATATTGATATGTAAAAGTGAAAAGTCTACCCGGCAGTCGTTGCCCTGTCAATTTCATACAAAAATACCATCCGAATTTCCGACATTTCAAATAATTTTCTTAATTCCAATAATTTTCTTTACGGTGGTCAGGACATCATGTCAATCCATCATTCATGTGGAAATTGATTTTCTTTATACACATTTAAAGCTTTTAATTGCTAATATCAGGTTAATATCAGGCTCGTTGGGGGCCTTGTACAATAAATAAATAAATAAATAAATAAATAAATAAATAAATAAATAAATAAATAAGTAAATAAATATATATTTATAGGATGAAATGGGAAATGTATTGAGACCAAATTTCAGCGATGTAACGATATTGGTCGTAAGTGCTGTTTCACAACAAGGAAGTACTACTGAACTAAGAGGTAAGTTAGCGTCGAAGAAAAATAATACATATATATACTTACATAACGAGTAAATATTTAAAATAAACATTCCAGATACATAACATATACTTAAACATACCTTTTTTGTATGTTAAGTATATGCCTTAAACTTAACTTAAACAGATTCCTAGATCCTACATTTTTTACTTCAAATTATATTATGTAATAAAGATATAAATTTTATTATATGGTTGAAAGTATTTTAACCAAAGAGTATTTTTTTTATTGTTATAAAAATGCATTTCTGCTACAGGTAATCTTGGACGTTTAGTAATGTTTATTTTGTTCCTCACTTTCCTGTTTCTGTACACATCGTACTCGGCTAGTATTGTTGTCTTGCTACAATCCAGCTCGAATCAAATTAAGACTTTAAAAGATCTTCTCAATTCAAGGCTAGAATTGGGAGTAGAAGATATTGCTTACAACAGATATTTTTTTACCGTAAGTATTTCTCCGTTAGATACTTTATAAATAGTATCTTAAAATTATATTATCTTAAATGTAATTTAAATATTTAACTATTTAAAAAATAATAATATTAAAACAATTTTAGACAGCTACAGAGCCTGTTAGAAAGGCAATTTACGAAACAAAGGTAGCAACTCGTAAATCTAAACCCAATTTTATGAGTCTAGAAGAAGGCGTAAGGAGACTGCAAAAGGTGAAGTGTAGTCTTTTATTTTAATCTTTCTTTCTATTTTTATCTTAAGTACCCAGATATTACTTAATTTTTCTAAAGATATTCAATTTTACTATTTTAAGAATTTTCTATTTTTATGAGTTCCCTAAAACTGTCCTCGGCTTCGCAAGGATGTCGAATGTATCAATTTTTTCTTTTCATAAAAACTTTCCTCGTAGTTCAGCGAATATTCGAAAAAAAAAATGCCGAATTAGTGCAACTGTTTTGGAATTTCTTAGCAACACATTGGGATATTATTTTTTATCTATTATAGATTTATTTTGTTATAACTTTCAAAAGAAAGCCAACTTATTGCCACAAGGAAATGAGGATATATTTTTACTACCTTTATATTTGTAGTATTGTCATAAAGTATTAGTAAAATTTATATTGTGATTGCTTACATATATATATACTTAACTGATATAACATATTATACTTAGTGTAAATTTGGATCAAATGAAATTTTAAACATATTTTAGACACCTTTCGCGTTTAACATGAACTTGGGAACTGGATACAGAATTGTTGAAAAACTATTCCACGAACACGAAAAATGCGGTTTACAGGAAATTGAATATATTCAAGAAAATGTCCCATGGTCGACTTGCGGCATGAATAGTCCTTATAAAGAGCTATTTAAAATTGGGTAAAAATTAATTATTTTTAATTTAAAAACACGTTAACACAACACAAAGACAAACACATAAATGTGTGCAAAATTTAAAGGTCAAATTCAAGTTAAATACGTCATATTCTATACTAGCTGAGCTTGCAACTTTATAAGTGTGGTATTCTGAAAAACGCTATTCGATTGTTAACCGATTGGAATGAAACAAACACTAAATTTTAAGTGAAGCTGCCACATTACAGTAGTGGTTAAGCCATTTCTGAGATTGGCGTGCACAAACTCACAGACAAACAGACATAGGTGTAGAAATTGTTTTTTTTTAAACATACAGTGCTCATTTATACATATGATGTATTCTTTTTTCATTGATCAAAAAGGTAAACAAACAATTCACGATATAGAACTAAATAAACAATACGAACAAATTCTAAATGAGTTAATCACTGAGTCAACTCTCTTTGATGATGCTTAATGTACAAACCCCATCTTTAAAACAGTCCAGTGACCATGGCGACGCTATATTTGTTTACGTTTTTGATCAATAGAAAAAGAATAGATCATATGTATTATTATATGATAGTAATGGCAGGGCACACTGCGTTTCGCAGTCATTTGGGCAGCGCGTATGAAGTCGCGGGCGCCAGCTAGTCTTAATTATTTTTATCAACCATAATGTTATTTTTTAATTCTCAGTTTATTTAGAATCCAAGAGCACGGTTTAACTCGTCGCGTCAATCACTTGATGTTGTCCAAGAAGCCGGTATGCGCGGTGCGCGGAGGCAACTTCGTCTCAGTAAACATGATCGACTGCTACCCGGCAATCTTGATACTCGTTTACGGAATGATCATCGCTTTGTGTATACTCTTACTTGAAATATTTGTTTACCGTTATCGACAAAAAGTACCCTTTATATAGAGATGAAGGGGGACAATAGAACTTGTGAAGAGAGTGGAGTCATTCTATATATTTCTCATGGTCTAGTTTATAGAATTATAAGAAGATAATAATTATAAGAAAAAACCTGTAAGAAATAATATGTTAATTTTAATTTAATTAATCTATTTTATGTATTATCTATTTACTAAATCTAACCATTCCTTCCGTTCGCGCCTAAATTTTAATTTAACAGGTTACCAAAAAATTTAATAGTTTATCGTTCCTCTTTCACCAACTACATGTAAAGTGTTGATCAGTTACTTTTCAAGTAACGCTAATTGGCGAGCAAATTTTACGAGTATCTTGTGTCAATTTTATTGAAATTACCCTTGAGTAATGCTACTCGAAGATGATGAAACTCATACGCTTTCTTACCGGTGACTTTAAATGGCGGTTAGCTTACTTGACACTTTAATCAGAGTTGGTGAAAGAGGCCCGTATTGTGATTATTTATTATTATTATTTATTATTTATTATGGACCAGGTAGGTATGTATTATTGGACTCTAAATTCCAGTTTACTTTATAAATTTAAGTCTTGTATGATAATAAAAACATAATTTACATAAATACAATATCTCGAATAAAAAAGGGCTTAGTAAGCAATTGAGTAAAGAACTATAAGAAACTTTTTCTATAAAACTACCTGTTTGTTTTATTGGACAAAATGAGACATTTTTTCTAAAACTTTTACCATAGACGTATGTATTAATTGCTATATTACTCCACATCGTGATTAATACACATAGTGATCACACTAATATTAGTACATAGGTATATTTTGCTCTAAAATTGCTTATAATAATATGTGCAAGTAATATTTCAAACAACTGTTACTTTAATGTCACATAAAGTAGAATTTAGATTCCACAGCAATATTTTAAGCAGAAAACATCTATATAAATAAAATATAAATTAATAAAAAAACTTGAACTTGACTTGAATAAAAAAACTATATAAATTACCTAAAATGTTTGATTTGAATATGTCACTATTTCATATAATATGATTCCAATATGAAATAGTGATATTCATATTCCCTATTTCACATTGGAATCATATAGGTACTTGTAAAAAATTATAAACTAACACGCAAATTTTAAAAATTAGAGCTAGCGGATTTTGAAAATATATATATAGTTTTTATTTTTTTCATGAATATTAATTAGATAGTTTAATATTTGACTCTAATGTACCTAATATCTATAGCAGACCAGTTTACTTACGCAGTCACGCTGTCTGAACGGTCTGAACCATGTTACCGTTCACCGTTACCTTAAAAGCAGTAATTATGTAGATATCGATTATTCTGACAGCGGAACTGTTGGATGGTGCTTATAAGTTATGTTTAAATACTGGTTCGTACTGCCTTAACCGTGTAAAATGTAAAATCAGAGCCGCTCTCGATTCTTGCCCTCTATACTTAGTATAGTAGAAAAATATAGAGCAAACTACCTTTTAACAGATACTGTTGACTAACGAAAATGATTAATTGTATGAACTTATAATAATAATAATAAAGCTTTATTAGTCCATTCATAAAATTTACAATATTTTACTATTTACATTTAACACAATTAAAAATTATTTCTATATGGACCCCCTTCGGGTAAAAGCCTCCTCCAAGGTGTACCACTTATTTTTATCTTTGGCGGTGTTTAGCCAATCTTGCCCTGCTATTGCCGCTATTTCGTCCGCCCATGTGGCGTGCGGGCGGCCTCTCGTTCTTCTTCCTCGCGGACCAGACCATTCTACCGCTCTCAGAGTCTACCTGTTGTCTTCATATCTAGTGTATGAACTTACCTACCGTATATTTCTTGAATTATATTTAAAAAATGTTTCATTAAAACTTAATTAAATTCAATGTGCATTACATACATTTTTAATTACCCATAGGTATATATTGATTTTATAATTTATTACCTGATTATTAGTATGTAGTAGATAAATCAGTGCTACGTTGATTAGATTTGATAAGAAGCTTATGAAGCATCGGACATCTCAGTCCCCATAGGAAAGGGATTTTAAGGTGTGCTTGTAAGTAGTTACCATAAGAGTTAGCAGGTATGTATTAGAAAAAGTTATAAAACTAGGATATTTCATATTTTAAGAAATAAAACAGTGGATATATTTAATAAAAATTTATTTGTTGATATGACCGCACAAGATAAGATAAGTCATAATATCAATTATAAAGCAACGCAGATACGAGGGATTTCTTCGCAATAGGTAATTATTTCATTAACAAAGAATGTTTACTTAGTGAATATTGAAATATTAGTTTAATTCACAATGTATTTACAATTATTTTTTGTGGCATTTTTTAGTTTATTGTGCAAATCGTCAGGTAAGTTTTCGTTAGTTTTATTCTCAGTTTATAGGTAATTAGTCCTATATAAAAAATATAATAAAATAATACTAATAGTAGGTATTTTACTTTGTCATTTAGATTATAACATGTGAAAAATGAAATGCATATGCCTGTATATATTTATCTAAAATCCACGGTATTTTAAGTTTAATGTTAACCTTTAGAGTGTTAGTGATGAAAGAAAAAAAGTTTATTCTTTTTCTTTTTGGGACGATTTTATTTTAACTAATGGAAAGCTATGAACGAGGAAGGTTTGTGTATAAATTTCATTGGCAGGAAAAATCTGTACGAAGCAGTGGGCAGGTCGCTAGTTTAATATATGATTTGACGGTTCATTCACATACATATCGCCCCTTCGCAATAAAACTGTATTCCCAAAAACTTTCAAAATTGAGTTAATGTGCGGAAACGTTCGGTATCAGCAGTAGAAACTTAAATATTAAATTAAAGAGCGTAGTTCAACCAACATTCACTAGAGAGCGCTATGTATAGTTTTAAATTGGCGCGAAGTATGTAATTTTTTTGTATATTGTCGCGCGAATAGTATGTAATTTTACGATCGTTACGATCAAGCACCGAGCAGTTCACGCGCTGTGTCTCTTCTAAAGTATTCAAAAACGAAAATTATAGGCAAGAGTAAGCATTCTTTTTCATTAATATTATACAATCTCAAAATAATACACTTATTGCTTTAAATATTTTGCAAAATTTGAATCAATTTTCCGTTCAAAATTGTATAATTAGGTAATTGTACAGTTTTTGTGATAGAATAATGAATAATACTGCATTATGTTTTTCATCAAAACTATGTTTGGCAACATTTTATCAAAAAAAGTATTTAAACTCAAAACGATTATTTTTCTAAGCCTTGTTTTGACTACTATGTAGCAAAAAATATAATAGTTGTTGACGCCGTTTTACCTGCACATCCACACACATCGCACACATACAAACAAACGCATCACACGCATATCTACCTACATATTTATCTATTTTTTATTCCCTTTTCCTACCCTTCAAAAAAGACAGACGCTTAAAAGTTGCCGCCGCGCGCGCATCTCGCTCCGCAAAATTAAAGATATCCTCTTTCGTTTGTTTGGTATGTGACATCTCTAAATCCTCGTTAATCAAATCTTAAAATCAACAAAAAACTCTGGTGTATTGTGGTGGAATCGAACCAGCGCAGAAGGAGCAGGCGAACCTCAGTTGAAGGCAAAGGTAAGTCAGTCTTTCCCCATCTTGTCCCCACCAATAGTTTTAAATTAATTTGTAAGATAGATAACGTACCTAGCCAAAAATTAAAAATAAACATTGAAGAGCTCATTATTATTAAAACTATTACACGTTGAATCTTTAAAACGCTCTCCTGTAAAATTAGTAGGTTTTGAGATTATACACTTTTAATGCGAAGGGGCGATATATATGTGTATGATCAGATTATCAGCGAACTTGAATGAGGTATTATTTCGACGTACGAGTATATGATCGATATTGAGCATGCCTTCTTGCTTATGACTTATCCTTTATTTTATTTTTGTTCTAATTTTGAACTAAACTTTTGAATTTCCATTTTATTTACAACAAAGTTATTTTTGCAGTTTGGCACAAAAATTTATACTTAATGGGCACAAATCCGTATGTTAAAACATAGAGATTCTATGCTATAGTGATTGTTTGGTTGCAGCCGACCTAAGATGCTATGCCTGCACTTTCTCGTCGGTGGACTCTGATCGGTCCTGTCTAGAAATAACCAACGATACACGTAATGTAGAATGCCCTTACACATACTGTACTGTCATGCGCCAGGAGTATATTGTAAGTAAATTATTGGCTGTTTAAACAATCTAGTGTAGTAAACAATGTATTAACAAAAGTTTAAACAATATGTGGCGACCTGAGGCTGTCGAGCAGTCTCGCCTATAAAAATGTTGATCGTCGCTAATTGAAAAATTAACTTGATCAACGAGATTTTGTTATTTTTATAACATTATTAAGGCATTTTTGTCAAATCCGATCACTTTGAGGCCGGCGCAAATTGGAGAACGGCACGGCAAAGTATTTTGTTTTTTTAAATAAAGAATATATTTTCTACCGAAAATCGAAAACATAGTTAAGTACATTTGTAAGTAACGTTAAAAAAAAAGATAAAACAGCCGAATCTAGTGTGAGAATTTTGTGAAATAAAAATTTTAACTAATGTACCTATTCCTGTACCTACCATTCATGGCCACATGCTCTTTTGTTTTCTTTATAATACATTGATAATTTGGTAACCGAAGCACAATATCGTACTTAACAATTCAATTCTATGACATTGAAAGAAAATACATCTACCCCTCTAACGAATGCTATATGGCTGTGTCAATACGATATCCCCTTTCTCTATTTTTTTTTATCAAATATCGAGTTATTAATTTAAAAAAAAAAATCACGATAACAGTTTTAGTATTTTTTCTAAAGTATCTAACTGATTTATCATTAATAAAAAACGTTTTTAAAAAATAAAAGTAATATTTTCTCAATAATCAGGATCCCGCGGGTGAAGTAAGCAGCTTTTCGCGCGGATGTGAAGAAGACCCTGCATATCTGAACCATGAAGTTGAGGATTCCACATTCAGAACGTTCTTCCGTGCTTGCACCAGTGATCTTTGCAATATAGGTTTGTATTTTTTTCTATTTGTTAAAAGGATGCACTAATCTGCACAAATCTAATCAAAACTAACTCATATTATTCGTGAAATTGGCAGGTAATGGAATTCAGACAGTCGTTGGAGGGAATTTGTCCCCATACCCTGAATATAATGGATTAAACCTATTAGTACCTGGAACAGCTAATGCATCGCCTTTCCAATTTAGTATGTTTCTGTTAGCAACATTATTATTTACTGTAATTTTGCTTTAATAATAAAACTGATATCATACTGTTTTCATTTTCTTTACTTATACTCAAAATAAAGCTTGGATTAATGTAGATTTGTATGTATCAGTACCTATCTTAATTAATATTTAATTTACAACAATTTATATGACTACATTCAGCAAATAAATTACTTATTCTGAATTTGAATTTGAATATGAATATGCTGTTTTATTAGACACAATCAATAAAAGTTTAGTTCACTTAATTAATAAGAAGTATGAGTAAATTCGAAATCAAATTATTTAGAAATTAGTCAGAAAATAGGTACTTTAAAATTTTTTCTTATAAAAAAACTTATTTTTGTATGACTCCATTACGATAGCACAGTTTAGGTATCTAGTTACCTTATTTCCATCCAGTTTATTTCTATATAAATAAAAATGAATTGCTCGATCTTGCTCACTTTTTTTTTGTTGTATTTGTATGAAAAGAAAAAGTTTTTCTAGTCAAATGGTCCTTTTTTAAAGATTACTTATAGTTTGAATTTTCCCGGTTTTAGGTATCAGGATTGCCAGTAATTACTGCCAATGGGATTGCTTATTATTATCATTTTGGGTATAGACTTATTTATAAACTTTTAATTTTAATTTATCATCACTTAACCCTAAAAATTATTATTTAAACTAATTAAAAATATGACAATGTTTTAAGAAATGTTTTTTCCACAAGAATAATGTCCTTTGACATTTATTGCGTACTGGCAACACTTGACGGTCAGGGGTCAGCAGATGAGCGAGCAGACAGCTGTGAATTTGTATTTTTTCATATACATTTGTATTTCTTTAAAAATGTCAAATACGTAATAGGTTATGTTGTCTATATTTAGTAAAAATGTAATTACTAACATAAATTAACAGTTTAAGTGGTTCAAAACCAAAAATGACAACTTCCCCGACAAAATCCAAACATAAGCTATCATTGCGGAAGCGTTTGTTTGTTAAAAAGTCCCCCAAAGTCGGTTGCTATGTTGATACGGAATCGAATGACGAGTTTCAGACTTCTTCTCGTCCTATCTCTCCAGCGGATCCTTTCATAGCACCCAGTGCCATTAGTTTGGACTCTAGTTTACAACAATACGAAAACCACAAGAATCCATCGGATGAGTTATTCTGTAATAATGTAACTGCAAGTGAATCAAACATTGAGAATGATAACATAAAATGTTGTAAAGCACTCTTCAAGAAATCACGTCCAAAGAGCCTAATAGAAGTCAACGCTTCCGATCCATGCAGCCCAGCGACTAACTCTAGCAATAGTTTAGTGAATCACGGAATCTCTGTCCCCCAAACCAAATCCGATGAAATACCAAAGGTAACTGTTAAATTTCCTACAAATGACGACCAAAGAAAATGTTTCGAACATTCAGGCTCATTCGAAGGTATTAAGACAAAGAATAAGTTCTTCGTGAAGAGATTATCAGCGGATCATCTTATATCTACTGAAACAAAACCTTTATACCGTTCGTCTTCACCGGAGAGTGAGAGAAGTAGCTCTTTAGACCGTAAGAAACGGTAAGTGACTTATTTGTACTAGAGTTGTCTAAGGCTAAGGCCACACTGTATGTGCCAAGCTTAGAGGTAAGCTAGGAGTTACAAGATATGCAATGGTCACATACAAGGCTCCTTTTGCGGCATAGTATGATGGGAACAGAACAAATATGTCACTCTTGTTTAAATTTAATACACTTCAAAAGAGAAAGTTTATCCTGAATTTTATAGTGTTTATTTGATTTGTTTCAAAGTAGTACCTTTTTATAAACAGTGACTCACAGTATAGTGATATGCTGTGAGTCACTCAACTCGCTTGATGACTTAACTAGGCACCTATCAGGATTAATCCATGTTAGACACTAGGATTAGTCACTAACTAAGCCTAGGCTTGGCTCTAGGTACTAAGCAAGGCTCTTTGTAGTGTGACCTTAGCCTTAAGCCACATTGACTGTCAGAGTTCACACGGACCGATGTACTCATACGAGTCAATTTCATACTAGTGTGGTAATAGGATGCGGTCCTAGTGCGTTCGTAATACCTGGTTTCTATTATAACCCCGTTTTTTACGTCCTAGTATTTATACGAGTGCTCTCGGTCCAAGTGCACTCTGACCGTGTCAACGTGGCTTTATAGTGTGAAAAACTTATGAATTAGAAACTCAACAAGAGTTATTTTACAATGCTGATATGTATCTTATTTTGCAATGTTTACATGAATAGGTTAACAAAGTCAACAATCACCCATTCAGCTTCGCGTGCGGGTAGTACAGACAGCTTAGCTCGCAACTCACTATTAGCTGCTCAGGTTTTACGTCTCATCCCAACACAGGAGGCTAGGGAACGGTAAGTCTTCATTGAATCTAGGAAGTTATATTATTGTAATACAAGAAAGGTATTTCCTTCCAGCTATAACATTTATGAAACTAAAAAAAATATGCATGTTGGCTAGTTTAATTAAATTCAAATTTTATTTAAATATTTTATTTATCAACAAGCCTACTGTGTCTACTGGTTAAGGTTTACTGGTATAGTTGTTAAGGTGACATGTTTTCGTGAAATTTTAGTGCCTTTTCAATTTTCGTTGAGCTTATTTTTTGGTTTCTTCACGTTTTTATCCACTGTAATTTTTTTTGTTCAGTTCATATCTGCAAGTTATACCAACATACAAATTATTCTGAGAAAAATATGTAAAGTATATTTCTAATTAAATTTTACTTTGAAATTTGATAATTTTTAATATGATCACTATCACTACATAGTATAAAACAAAGTGGCTTCCAGTCTGTCAATCCCTATGTATGCTTAGATCTTTAAAACTACGCAACGGACTTTGATGCGGTTTTTTTTTAATAAACCGATAGAGATAGAGATAGATAGAGTGATTCAAGAGGAAGGTTTTAGTATATAATTTCAACGCGGGCGAAGTCGCGGGCACCAGCTATCTACTAAAAATAAAGATAAAACCCCTGAAAATTTTATAACAGCAAAGATGTCAGGCGTTATATTGCTTTACACATTTAGTCAGGCGCTACACATCCCGTACTTTTAACGCGGGCGAAGTCGCGGGCACCAACTAGTATTTAATAAATAAAAAATCTAAATTGCAGGAACTATCTGTATGGTAGATTGGCATCACATTCCCTACTAGGGGCCGCAGAGTTGGAACATGTCTTTCCAGATAGAGAAGTTAAAATATTTGTTGGGACATGGAATATGAACGGTCAAGCACCTCCAAAGTAAATATTTCTTTTTTTTTCTACTATAAATATATACTTAAAAAATATTTTGTAAAAACATTTTTTTATTTTTTTTAGGGAACTGGCGGACTTTATTTTCCCTAACCAAGTTAAGCATGTTCCTGACATATTTGCCATAGGCACACAGGAGTGCTATTCGGAACGAACCGAGTGGGAAATTACGATACAAGAAGTATTAGGCCCTTCACATTTATTGCTCCATTCAACTTATTTAGGTAAGTTTTTATTATTATTAGCCTCTATTTGTCAACTTTTCCTTACAATAATTATATATAATGTAGGTTACAATTAAAAGTTATTAAGTGTCGGCGTATCTTTGCGACACAAAGGCCTCCTCCAGCAGCTTCAAATCATCCCTCAGAGCTATTTGATGCTATAAGTTTTTTTGCCCTCCTCTTTTTCCTTTATTTTGAAATCTAGGTGTCCACTCTGTTATGTCTTTAGTCTGTTATTATTTTATCTTGCCTTTCACTCGACAACAACATAGTAAGCCATAGAACATCTAGCAGAATCTAGCCTTTCAGGGGTCTAATAAACTAATGAATTGTCGTTGTCGTCGTAGTCGTCCCTCCCCGAAACAGGTGATAATAATATAAGTACAAGTGGCGGAATAAAAACTGTAATAGATATAGGATAGCAATAAATAATACAGAAGTAAGGAATAATTATGAATTCATAATAAACGACCCACGCAGGTGATATAACCCCCGGAAGAAACAAAAAAAGTGTGTCTCAATCAGGATAAGCTTCATTTCAGCACTACTTAAGCTAGGTATATTGTTAGTTTTAGATATATTGCCTCAGCTATATTGTAGATTTTTTTTATTATCATCAGGTACAATTCATTTAACAATATTCATAAGGAGAGATTTGATTTGGTTCTGCTCTCTTCCGGAAGACGCAAGCCTGTCGGTTCGGCCTGGCACAGCTTTCCGCACTAAAGGGGCCGTCGCTATATCCTTTGCACTGTTTGGATCGACATTCTTATTTGTCACCGCACATTTGACAGCTCATCAGGAGAAAGTCAAAGAGAGAGTTTCTGATATTAAGAGGATCGTCAGAGCAATAGACCTGCCTAAAAACTTGCCTTGCAGGCATAGGAGTAAAGGTATGTCAGAAAATATGTAATAGTTATCTTAAATTAGAAGCTCCTTTACTTACACAAATAAAAGTAAGCATATATGAGTGTAATATATCATAAATGAAATAATCTCTTGAGAAACTATGATGCCTGCTCTAGTTTTAACAAAATTGGAGGTAAGATGAATTAATAAAATTTATACTAGTATTTTTACTTGTATAAATACTGCACTAGATAACATTAAAAGATGTGCCAATAAAAAAGGGATTTTTAGTAAACATCAATATTTGTTAAATACCTATAAAATCGAATCTTAAATAAGGTGCAATTGTTTGCATTAAAATATTATGAAGTATTAAAACAGTTTTAGCTCAATATTTCAGATGTGACGAACAACTATGACTACGTATTTTGGTGTGGCGATCTAAACTTCAGATTGGGTGAGCCCAGAACGGCTGTTTTACGATGGATCGAACAGACCAAAGTAAGATTTACCAGAAGCATAGTATAACTGTACGGTATTACTGTGGTTGGACCTGGAATTTGTATGCGTTTCGTGAGTAATGGAGAATCTGTTTGTGATCAGTTTCCTCTGCCGGCGCATCTGCCTCACGGTCTACTTCACGCTGATCAACTCACGGCCGTACTGGAGGACGGAGCCGCCTTCAGAGACTTCCGCGAAGCCCCCATCACCTTCCCACCCACTTACAAGGTACTGTATAAGGGTTATTAGGGCCCTCTATGAAAGTGGTTTCTCATAATATAATCGCTTTGATTTGGAAATTTACTTATATATATTTTTTCATATTTGCCTCTAAAGGTTACACCACCCTCAGAAGTAGTTTATTTTACTTTTTACAATGATAGCACTGTGTAATGCCGAATCATTATCTTTTGGCCGAAAATGTCCGAAATCTAAAACGAAGGTTCGGTCGGTCGCTAATATTCATTGACCACTGATTCGATTTTGATGAAATTTAGTATAGAGTTGAAGAGCTATGTTATGGAATTAGAATCCCGGTAAAACTATAATGACTACAGTAAGACATCCCGGTGGAACTAATTGTTTAAATGACTTTACAGTAAGTGTACTAATTGGTCTGTGAACTACTAAAAATTCAGTGTGCTATCCTTTGTACTCTTAAGCAAAAGATAAGGACAAAATTTCTGTGTACATCATTTTCCATTTTAGTACTAACTTTCATCAAAGACCACAATGTAAAAGTTCTGATAATGATGATGATGAGGTTGATAACGTGCGTTTCAGTATGATCCGGGCAGTCAACAGTTCGACACGTCCAGTAAACAGAGGGCGCCAGCGTACACCGACCGGATACTCTACAAGGCCAGGGTGTTAACTTCAAACTCCTCAGCGTTTTCAGGTGAAACAATACAAATTATTTTCATGTAAATGCTCTTTTTTTGGCACCTAATTGTGAGCATTCTATAATGTTACCACATCTGAATCAATTGTGTTTGTGTTACCCCCCAGACCAAATAAAAACTATAGACATAATTTTGCGGACAACATAGTGGAGTAGGTTTTTTTAAACAGGTGCTGTGCATAGGCCGTTTACTGTATTGAGATTTTGTATTCCAAGCTATAATCTCAATTTTTGTTTATATTTATTGAAAATATTAGTTTCCAAATTTACTTACGAGTGAAATGAGATTCTATTTTGCTTTTTATTTTTAAAAAAATGGTAAGTGGAAAAATAGTTTGTCATTGAAGTTATGAAACAGTAAAATCGATCGTATGAAAAATGTGACTGAAGGGGTTTTCACACACATTTACTACGCAATTCGGCATTTTCAGTAGTAAATATTTTAAAATAAGGCGAGCGCAGTACACAGCGAAGGTTTCGTTTTACCGGCTTCACTCTGCCTATCTTTAGTAAGAAGTGAAGTTTCCCTTTACAGGTCTTCGACGCAGTAACAGTAACAGCTCGCCGAGCGGCGTGCGCTGCGTGGCGTACACTTCGGTGCAGTCGGTGTGCACAAGCGACCACAAACCGGTCTGGGCGTTGTTCCAAGCCGCTCTACGTCCCGGTACTGACGTGTAAGTACATATTGCTTTCTTTTTTTATTGTAAAAAGACGGCATTCAGGCAGATTACAGGTGGTACATACTTTGTTATAATCTTACGAGTTTGTTTTACTCGCCGACTGTCCCGCTACCCTCACTCACTGCCTGGGGTGGTGGTTTTTTTTTTTTTTAAATATGCTAAGAAACCTACATCATAATATGCGAAATGGCGGCAGAATAATGTTCCATCATATTAGGCCACTAGATTCAGGGTCTCAAACAAAATCACTGCGAAAAAGTGTCCACTGGATTTTTTTAATACATGCTATCACTTTTTCTCGTTAATTTCTCATAAAAAGATGAATAATGTAAATGTTGCATGACTGATTTTAACCTTAACATTTAGTAATAATGGTTCAAGTCGTAACACGTGTTCACACAACTTTGTGCAACTAATTTGAAAATATCACCCCAAGCTGTGAGTGCGGTGATATTCTACTATGACACTTTTAGTGAAGCAACCCAGAATCTAGTGTAATCCTTTATCAAAGGACACTGTTCTGTGAGCTAAGCGTACGCGCTTCTAATTGGCGACAATTTGTTAGCGCGTATGTTACAACTTCAAAAAAAAATTCATAAAAGTTGAACATAATATTATGTTAGGTTAAATTATTTATTTAAAAATGCCCACTTGGAAGTGTAACCAATTATAATTACAGTGTGCCACTAGCCGCTGGCCTTTTCAACCGCGAAGTGTACTTGGAGGGCATCAAACGGAGGCGCGCCTTGCTCGACCACGCTCCAGGCACTTCGGCCATTTGCACGTTACAATAGAGAACAGAGCTCAGCACTGATCTCTAATTAACCACTGGATGGGTTATCCCATACAAATTACAGATACTTTCGTGTACCATTTTGAAACGCCGCCGTACGAAAGTACGGGAACCAATTTTGACGTTTGCGTATTTTTTATAAATTCATAGATAAGTATAATAGTGTCTGTTTTATTTAATATGTTGATGTTAACTGTTTAAGTGTATTTGTGTCCGCTTGAGTTTTGAAACATGAAGAAATGTCCCTATCATGCAGCATCACTAGTTTTAGTTCCATGTACTTACACTCCATAGCCTACAGCGCCAAAATGGCGATTTTCAAATAGACATAAAAATAATTTGACAGCAGCCTATCCAGTTCTTTATTACTGATCAGTGGAGCTCAGTGATTGATTCATGAAATGTCAGAAGTTTTCGGAATTTCTTTGATCACAACCAAGTTTGTAGAGTGTGTAATTCGATTACAAAATGAATTGATAAAGAAAATATTATCGCTACCAACAAAAAAGGTAATGATTCGATAATATATATATATGATTGCAAACAGCTTAGAGAGACAAAGGAATTGCTTTATTTTCATGTACATGTAATATTTTTATGAGTTAAAAATCACTTTGCTTGGCATACCCCGGTGAAAATGCCGTCCAAAGATTTTTCAGGGGACATCCAGATATTTAGTAAAAGTCAGATTTTTTTAAATTTTAGTCAACGAGAAATTTTGATACAATAGAGTGGACAGAAAAGTTTAAAATATATTTAAAAAGGGTTTTTGGTATTAGTTCCGATACCAATATAAGGTCGGTTGTCCCCTGTCTATTTGAGTCAAACTCATCATAAGTCATAATTTATGTGAACGTAAAAATTTTGTGTTGTAAAGATATATTTTTTCTATAATTTGCAATAGTTTATTTTATTATTACATAATTCATAAATGAGTGTTGACAGTCAGAAATTTTATTTTACCTGTTTGTATTTGTGAATAATTGATTTTTTTTGTGCACTTTACAATTATTGTTTCTGTTTTTATTGTATTTTTTTATTTATTGATTACGTTTTTGTTTGATAAGTGAAAAGTTAATTTGTTTGTGTTAAAAACATTTACGCATAAAAAATACCAAAAATATCCTTATTTCCTAAAAAAAAGTCATGTGTGCAATGCTATAATTAATTCTTGTCTAGTTTGTGTGTGTGTGTGTGTGTGTGTGTGTGTTTATGAAAGGATAACTAATAAGGATGGTAGAATATGTGGATTAATTCATCATCATCATGTGATTTCGGCAAAGAGTAAAATTTGGGAAACTTTCAATCTGTTTTTTTTTTCATGTTTGTTAACTCAGAACTTTCGACTGGGTGAAATGATTTTAATGACTTTGTTTATTTGGAAGCTGGTGCTTCCCGTGTGGTCCCATTTCAATTTGGTCCAGTTCTGACAATGGCATCCATGAGAAAACGGTTCGAAGTCGGTTTTTTTTTTGTTAAAAAGAGTTATTTATTGTTTACTCACCTACATTGCATATCTAAATGATGTTTGTAATATAATCGACAATCAAAAGTGTTAAAGCTTAGCTTTTTGAAATGTTTTAGTTAATGCGTGATTTGTGTCAATGTATTCATATGTTATAATTATATATTAAGACAAAATCTAGTCAGTAATCGACCAGTATTAAGTTGTTACGTATTATATAATAAAACAATTGTATCGAGTGTTTTCCCCCTCTTAGAGTCAAGCTCAATATTTAAAAGACATATAAAAACTTTATAGTTAAAGTAATGACGTCATCAGTCTAGGCCTCTCCCAAGGCTCAGCCTTTCAGGTCGTCCCCATTGGAATCTGGATCTGGAATCCCACTTTCCAATTTCCAATTCGTGGCCTCCATTTAACAATTTTACTACCCCATGTGCTATGGGAATTTGGTTTTCTTGTAAAACGTTACGATGATTTACAGGGGTGAGATGGGAGGGGAATCATTTGGTGGGTGTATTGTACGTCATTTTTATTTTGTTCTCCCAAGTTGGTGACCCCTTTTGTTGGTAAGAATGGTCACTTGGTAAACTTGGTCCTAAACGTAACGTTTATTGAGGGTAGAGAAAAACGTTCGGCGCGTTACCTGGGTTTTCAAAAATCTTCAAAAACTGCGTTCCGTAATACTTGAACGCCTTACTCCCATCCCACTTTCCAATTTCAAAATCCTGGCCTTCATTTGACAATTTTACCACCCCATTGGTTATCCGCTTTGTGTCAGATGTGACCGGCCTATTGCCACTTCAGCTTTCTAATGTGGACAATTTTGGTTCTTTGGCGAATATCAGAATTTCTGTTCCTATACCCCAACGAAACTCAGAGCGTAGTCTTCTCCTCCATAGCTCGCAGAGCGACTTTGAACTTGTGGAAAAGTCCTACATGGATATATGGAACACGCCGTGTGATTTCTTTCTTTTGCTCATCATATCTTTGAAGAACTACACATATTATCTTTTACGTGAAAAAACATATGTTTTTTTTTCGTTCGGTTACTTGAACACTTAGTCAGACTCGAAGGACCATAAATGTGTATTTGAGACAATATTTAATTTCTGGTGTTATTACTTCACGTATGAAGTTATTTTTTTCTTTGCCATATATCTTGGTGTTTTGTTTAAGTTAGGTTTAGAAAGGTTATGTTTGACCTAAATTATTTGACGAGTTTAAAATCCATTCGCCATAATTAAATGGAGTTTTTTTTAGAGATATTTCATTAGAAATTTCAGATATTAAAATTGGTATTTGTAGTGGATGATATATATACATAGTTGTATATAAAAATAAAAGTGAGTCAGAAACTAAATGTTTCCTGCCTTAATTGCTATGAAACTGAACCGTCTTATAAAATGTAAAACATTATTGTATATATATGCTGTGATTCTAGTCTGATATCCATTCCAAAGAACATACCAATAGGTATTGGATTTTTAGATTATGTAAATATAATATTATAATAATAAATGGTACACAATCATGGCGATGTTTTAAAATGACGCAGTATTCATGCTAGATGGTTATTTTCAAAATATAACATCGACGCTCCTAGTCGTGTCGCTTTCAGAGTGCTGTAAAGTTTTTTTAAACTAAAAATCTAACTTTAAATTATTTAAAAATATGAAAATGCACAATGTATTGCGCTCTGTTTTACAATTAGTACGTAGTTTTTATATTATTCGTCATACGAATAGTACAATTAATATTATTCGTTTGGCTTCTTGTCAAAAGTTCTTGATGTGTGAATGGTCTGTGGAAACTCTATGTGTATCTACTCATTGAAAATGTTTATTTTCTAGTATTTCTATAGCCAGAGCTATACTTAAAATTAAAACGCATTAAAATCTATTTCACAAGAAGTCAACAAATAAAATATAGTTCATTTATTCATAAAAAAAATAATGTAGGTATAATAAGTTATGTAAATTTCATTGAAGTAGGAATACACTAAAATCCTGCGTCCAAGAAAAATAGCGTTTGTCATCCAGAATTGATTTTAAATTATTTGAATAGTGAAAATAATAAAAGGGGGGGCGATAAATAAGAAAATGAAAACTGATTTGGTACGTTGTTATTTCTTGTCCGTCTGTTTATTTCTTACCATGTAATATAATAAATTAATGTTAGTATTAATTAAGTAGACGATTGAAATGTAACGGCCTTCGTATGTCATTTAAAATTTGGATTTATTATGATTGAATCGATTAGTGTTGTATTTTAGCACTAGATGGTGCCACCGGTAGTTTTATTCTAAATCGGAACGCTCTTTTCATAGACAATTTTTTTTAATTATTGAAAAAAATGGATTAAAAGATCTTAACTTTAACGAGATAATGCATTTTATTTCTAAT
Source organism: Synanthedon formicaeformis (assembly GCA_945859745.1). Lineage (NCBI taxonomy): Eukaryota > Metazoa > Arthropoda > Insecta > Lepidoptera > Sesiidae > Synanthedon > Synanthedon formicaeformis. Next base: position 3,937,421 of record OX243964.1, read on the forward strand.
TTTCTACAACTTAAAGTATAATAGTTTTTTTTTAATACTTACTACAAATTTTATGAAATTCCTCTTCAGCGGCGCCATCTAGTGATAAATTCTAGCCAAAAGTCAATTCCATTTGGTGTTTAACAAACATGTTGGCCAATCAATATTGTCGCACAGAGACTCGAATTAAAAGCAATCTGTCTTCCATTACTTAAATAAATACATTTGTAAATTTACCCAACAAAATACAACATGCATAAGCTCTATTTGTATATCGTGGGTTAAAAGCCATGGATTGATTTAAAGATAAACATTTCCTTCGAATATCTACATACATAGTTTAGGTGCTAACTGCTCGTGTAATTACCAAATTATAATAAGCACAAAAAAAAAACTAGTTAAGTAATTATGTATAGGTACTAACTAATATTTTGTATTTTCAAGTAAAAGACTACATTGTATGTAATGTAATGTAGTTGACATCTCATGATGCGTTTACACGATGCGAGTAACTGGAGCAAGTTCAAACGCGTTCCGCTTAAGGCGCTTGGAGTCTGGAATTAATATTTTCTCGATGGTATCGAATGAAAATGTTGATTGATTTACATATGCTATGTTGTGTTTAAAGTACATCAGGTTCTTTATTTTTAGCGTGTAAATATTTCCAATTGCCGTACCCGCTTAGGAGCAATAGAATATTCAAACAAAAAAAAAACTTACATTTTTTAAATATAAAAGTTTTGGTGATACGAAAAAAATGTACTAAAAATGTTGTCTAAACTTTGATAATTCATTTTTTTTTTCAAGCTTCTTGGTCTAGCCATAAAAGAGGAGTAGCCTCAAGAAAGTAGGTAACCATTTGACGGCACCAAGAGCCTTATATGGTTTGGACCGATGACCAACCTGCTAATGTTTTAGTTACTGCGTGTAAACGCATTATTATCAATATTTTTAATGGTTTGGCTTAAATGTTTGAGATTTTTTTTAAATTGCATTCCATTAAGAATAAATTGTATCGATATTAATTTGGCCCCCAATTGTCTGTATATATTTGCGAATAACTAACAGTATTAGTAGTAAAAAAATATATTTTATAGTGCTATTTGCACCATAAATAGAAATGTGCACCTTAGTAGATTATAAAAATGATTTTCTACTTGTTTTTGCAAAAAGACACAACCTAATTGTTTATGCAGTGTGTGCTTTTTACTGGGATTACGTCAATTTATTATTGTGTAGATTTTGATCCAAATATTTATTGTTGTAAAATTAATTTGACATAAAATAGCCAGTTAAAAACTTCTTTAGTATGGGGAAAAACAGATAACTGGCGCCGTCACAGAGACACCCTCAGTGACGTTTAATTGTATGAAATAAGCGCCATCTACCTGAATTAGTACGTACTTTTTGGTTAATAATAAGGTTAACTTCCTCAGTAGTTTGTTAAGATGGCGTAGTTTTTATTTTCACATACTAGACGTTTCGTATGGTTACAAATTACAATATTACCTTTTAAATGGTAAAAGAATTTTTCAAATATGTGCAGTGTCCAAGGTTACAAGGTCCATAACAAATTTACAAAACTACTTTTTTCTCTTCATATGCCTAATAGGATATGCAATCATATTGCCTGAAGTAAAAATAAAACATGCTGTATGATTTGTTAAGGTATTTATTTATTAAGTGATAATATACATATAAATTAGGATATAAAAATATTCACAAAATATTTTCTAGTCAAACCAAACATAGTATTTGTTTTATTAATCCAATAACAACTAAGTGAATAGTCATTTTTTTTAATATTAATTGTATTTTATTATTGCTACAAACAAAGAACACTTAGTGACTCAAAGAATAATGCACAAAAACTTTGCTGTTATTTTAATTTTTTTTACAGGCAAGATATTATGTGTAATTGTTTAAAATTGTTATTTTTTTCCACAAATAATCGTTAAGATAGCTTAGGAGTTTTCCTTCATAGTATCGTTGCTGATTTGTGGTCAAAACATACATAATATTATCATCATAATAATTTTCTAGTCCGTTTATCTTATTTATGTCAGTGGAACATTACGCTAAATAAAGATATATCTCGCAAATCGTATTTTTATTTTTATCACACTGAATTAAAATTATAATAAAGAATACTAGCGGCACGTTTTGACTAAATTTCTTTATTTTATTAAAACTTTTTAATTAAATATTATTAAAATATAACTCCAAAACTTATAGATTATAATATTTCTAGTCGCATTATTGTATTTTTTAGTAAGGTAGGAACTATCATAGCTTGCTGCTATTACGAGGCTGTTTAGATTTTGATGAAGTCCATACTTTTAATTGAATTATATGACTTTTTTTAAGAAGTAGTGTTATTGAATAGCCACTCGGAAGATGACCATCCTTTGACGCCATTCACTTCGACGTTAGACCATCGCTCGTAAATTTTGGCCACCCTGTCTTTTCCGACGAACCGTTCTGCTTCGTCGTAAACTTTTACTTTTACACTGAACAGTTCGTTTCCTGGAATTGAAAAAAAATCTTTACCCTCTATTTAGGCTTCGCCACAGTCAGCTTAACATTAATTTTATTTTTGCTGACGGTACCTTCACAACGTTTATATAATTCGCAATATAGGTATATAAAAAGAAACCAAAAGTACTCCATCGTCTCAACACATATCATCAATACTAATAATAAATCTGTAAGGGTCGGTCATGGAGTAATTTACTTTGTTTTCAGAGATATCGTGTTTATAGGCTCTATACATGATACTGAAACTAAATTGACCATTTTTAGAATTTTTTTCTGTATGTATGTATGTAAGTATGTATGTTCCTCCATAACTCTTAAACGAATTAACTGATTTTCATGAAACTTGGTACATAAACATTTGGACGTACAGGACACAGGATAGGCTACTTTTTTCTTTTTCAACGCGGACGAAGTCGCGGGGGTCAGCTAGTATTATAGAAGACTAACTGGTGCCCGCGACCTCGACCGCGTTGAAAAAGAAAAAGTAGCCTATCCTGTGTCCTGTACGTCTAAATTTTATCTACCAAGTTTCATGAAAATCAGTTAATTCGTTTAAGAGTTATGGAGGAACACAGAAAAAAATCGTCAATTTAGTTTCGAGCCTATAAACACGATATCTCTGAAAACAAAGTAACTTACTCCACGTCCAATCTTCACACATTTATTATTAGTATTGATTGATGATATACAACACACTATTTATAAAATAGAATATCTTTTTTGTTTTTCTATCGAGCTAAAACCATAATATACCTTTTGCAAAGTGAATCAGAAATCACTTCAATAATATTGTAAGTTCAATTCTTATAGATAGATATTTAGAAATTAATAATACAATCAAATGGTAGATACTAAGACACTACGCCGTACCTACTGTAAAAACCAAAATATCACTAGTAGGTATTATTAGTGGTACTGTGGTATTAGCGACGCCAAGTAGTATCACTAGTACTACAAATGGTACAGTCCAATGGTACTATAGGGCCATTGAGAAGGGATGCCAAATGTAAACAAAGTTACCGCAGTCATTTTTTTATGCAGGGTTTTAGCGCGGCGATGTCCGGGTTGTCCTTCAATATTATTATCAAACGCAAGCTCGTATGCTACTTTGTCTCTTTCTATCTTGTGTCAAATAGATACAACATAGAAAGAGATAATAGATTGTCAGTTCATAGTAGGGTGAATAAACTTTTGTGTCTCACCAATTTGGCTCTACATTACATCTATTTATTTTTTAAGTTATCTTTGTAAACTTTATTGTGTAAACAGTATCGCCTGCATACCTGCTTCAAAACTGAATCCGTAATCCCTAGGCAGTACTCGATTCTCTCCATGTTGATAAAGTTGCAAATCGCACGAGTCGATGGTCCGCACTGCTTGATCTGACTTGCGGCATACGAAGCCCATTATCAAACTGAAAACACAATAATTACCCTTTAACCGCTTGGGTAAATCCATGTAACATGAGTGACCATTATTTAATTCTCTAAAAAAATGCGTGTTTCTAAAACTATTAATTTTGGTAATGATCTCATATGTAAGACATTTAATAAAAACGGATTTGTTTTTTAATATTCTTATTTAATTTAAACGGAACAGAATTTTTATTGGGTACATACTAGCCTAAAAGCTAATGTCGCCAAGGGTAACGTGAGTTACCAACAATTTTTATTGAAACTAAAAAAAAAACTAAACCTAGAAAATTCAAAATAAAACGAGACCCATTTTATGCTTAATAACAACAAAATTTCCATTAAGGTGGTAGTTGATGGTATGCTAGCTTTGTTAGTTTCAATAGGGAAGTAAAAATGTAACATGAGTTACCATGGAATTACCCACTTGCTTTTGTGGGATTTGTCGTGCCCCTAGCTCTTGACTCGATTTTTTTAAAGAGAAAGCAACGCAATGATTTAAAAATAAACATTACACAAGTAGAGGAACTTGTCTATAAGTATACGCGGCTCTGGTGAAATGGACACGAAGATAATTGTCGGATAAATCCGACTCTGGCGGTTAAAAGGTTAACGTCTAGAAATTGAGTAATTTTTTCACAGGAAGGTATCATGGTCCTGAGATGGCTGTAAAACGCATTTGACAAAAATTTACAAATTCCCCGGCAGTATTCACTCCATTACTGACCAATGTAATAAAATATATGTGCTGTTGTTTTGGTGACTGCGTAAGGAATGCCATTTCCCTGTCCCCTCCCAATCCTTTATCCTTTTTAAGCTGCAGCCTTTTAAATACATAAAAAGTATTGCGCAACTTACTGCGAAATAATGGCCGGCTGTGAGGTGACTGCTATAGAAATACAATCGCCAGTCTCCAGGAAAATTACATGTAGGATGTAACGATGGAAATTACGCCAATCGTGGTGTGACGCTGAAATAAATAAATTTAGGTAATAGGTATTAATATAATATTTGTGAGAAAAACAAATATTAATACCTATTAATTCTGAATTCACAGAAGTGTTACAGCAAAAACTGTGAATTATATAAAGAAATCTTATCAGATACCACGGTACACAGCTGTGCCGTGATTATTAATTGGTGTGTAGCAAATAATGGAAAATTAAACGGTAAGTTATACGTCATCACATGATTAATTAGTTATCACAACTTCACGATATGCTTAAATAAATCAAGAATTAAAATACTTACCGTAATTGTGATTTCTAAGGCAGGGCATCTTGAGTTTATGTTGTTTTCCATCTACAATTGCTGTCCCCTCCAGAAAACCCACTTGCTCGTAATAATTTTGATTTAACCTGAGAAATTGGGAAGTTATTTTAATATTTTATATATTTAAAGAAAAACTAAACGGAGAATTAATAACTAAATAAAATTTAAATATTATTCTTAAAATTATCTAAATGACATCTATTTTTAGATTCCTATTTAATTGAAATAGTTAAAGACGTAAAAATAAAGATATTTATTACAAAAACATTTTATAAAATGGTATTTATAGTATACATAATTATAGTGATAATAGTGGTTGGTATAGTTTATCATAGTTACAAAATGGGCTTTTTCAAGCATACTGTATACAGATGCGCATTTGTATCCCTCCTGGTGTTGCTTGAGTCTTTAAGCGTCAGTAGCCACCGAGCCTATAGCATAGCCTATGGTAAAATACCTTTCAAAATAATATAACTAACTTAGATTTGAAAAAAACACATAGTCATGCACCACACGAAATAATCAATAAAATTTATCAAAGCTTATCATAGATGGCACCACTTGTATAAAATTGAAAAATGCATTGAAACAGATTTTTTAAAGAAAAAGTGCCTACATAAACCAGTAATGTGACATTGAATTTACTAATATTTGTAATTATTGTAGACAGCTTGAAATTGAAACATACTTTTTAAGCAATTTGAAGTAACTCGAGGACCATTTCTCCCTGGATATGTCTTTGGCCAAACTTCTCGGAGACAGATGCGTGTTATAAATGAATGGTGGAAAATATGCGCTCCATGTCAGTTCAACATCAATGTTCACCTTCTTTTCTTCGTCATTACGGCGTCTAAAGTTTGAGTCACGTGGTTAATAAGAATCCTCAACTAATCTATATCCATACTTCCATAGGTATACTAATATAAATGTGAAATTAACTGTCTGTCTATTACCTTTTCACGCCTAAACTACTCAGGGATACAGAAAAGGACATATGGTACATTTCATCATGAAAAAACTACTTACCTACAGATCCCAATGGATCATCTAAAAATTAAATTAAAAATTCAATGCCTGACAAACATAATATATGAGCAATAAAAATTTAATAAATTAAGCGCCTATTTCTCAAACGTCAATTAGGCCAAACTGTCATTTAAAGTCACCGGTAACCGGGAATAATTTAGCTGATATACCTTTGTTTGTACGGTAAACGTCCCAAACATTAAATAGAAAATAATAATAAAAAATTAAGCTATCGAATCATGCAGTAAACCGAGTGCATAATTAATATAACAGAAAATGATTTATAAAAGTAAGTAATTAACACTTTACTTGAAGTTCGTGAAAGAGGCCCTAAGCCTAAGAAAAAGAGCGCGGACGAAGTAGCGAACTAAAGCTAGTTAAGTAGTTTAAAAATATATATTTTAGATCTTACTTCATTTCTCCAACATAAGCGACCTTCCATGTCCGCATTGGAATGAAGTTTACAATGGTGATGCCTTGCACACTGTATTCGCCTTCATCTGAGGACTCTTGCTTCAAATACGTATCCGGAAGTTTAGGAGAAAGAAGTAATTCTTCATCGTCCACCTGTTTAAATACAGATTACATCTCAATATAAACGCCTACTTAAGTAGAAAAGGTGTTATAAAGATTCAATAAATTACATGTTTAAATGAGTTATGTAAAACCACCCAAGTGACAAAATTTGCTTGTAGATAAAAATACGCAATTATATGTATCATCTAGGTTCTTTTATAAAATAGTCTATGATGTTCTAGGATTCAAGAGAATTTGAAAGATTTCATAAGTTTATACTTCTTCATTTGCAGACACCACATGATCTATCTATTTATCTCTTATAAAATCTATCTTACCTTTAAATATAAATAAGCATCACAAAGGTTATTGGGCCTGCGCGCTAATCCACAAACAACTACTTGGCCACTATCTGACATTCCGTTAAAATGAACTCCATCAATTGCCTGAAAATAAAATTATGGTAAATAGCGGCAGGGCATAACGCGTTTTCATCGTAGCTGGGAAAACTAATAATACTCGCGTCTAAGTGAACATATCGCTGCTTAAAAACTAAAGGGCCATAAAACAAAAAAATCCAAAAATGTTTTTATTGCAAAAATACAATCACAATCCTTTATATTGTATGTTGCAAAAAGACTTATGGTTGTTTTATTCCATATTTAGTATATTTTGATCTTTTTAATTATATTAAAATTCAAAAGTAACTTATATCTTCTAGTATTCACTTTATTATTTTGATTTGTGGCCCTTTAGTTTTTAAGCAGCGATATATTTGATCAAAGCGTGTACAAAGTTCGCATAATATCCAAACTATACTGAGGTAAGTATCTTATAAAACTATGATAAACTTATGAGGTATCTTATAAAACTATTTTATCTTCTTAGAAAGCGAACTCACCATAGGAGAAACATCTAAAGAATATTTTTCTTCTAAAATTGTTTCGGCAGTATGCACGTGAACGGTTCCATCGTCACTTCTGCCCAGCTCCACGTCTAATAGGCGTTTTAGGTAAATATAAAGCTGGAATCCAATAAGTACTTATTATTTACCCTGAGCGTATGAACACTGCTGTACAAGTAGGTAATATAGAGAAAGTAGTTTTTACCCGAGACTTCTTTCTGTCTGCGAATCTTTATAACTTACTAGGTGTGCACGCAACTTCGTCCGCGAAACTTTATAAAATATAGTCTATGTTACTCGCTGATAATGCAGCTTTCTATAGCTGAAAGAATTTTTAAATTCGGTCCAGTAGTTTTTTAATTCATTCATTACAAACATAATCCATCAAAATCATTTGAAAGAGTAATAAGCACCCATACATTTATCCTTACAAAATTTCTCATTTAATTTATTAAGATGTATGTCTAGTTTCAAATGAATTAATACTTGCTGATTTAAATAATGTTGTTGAAAATATTTTTTATAAAACCCAACAGTGTTGAAATACAAGATTAAAACCGCATATCTTCATTGCGTAATTACTACTTATTATAATCATTTCTAGATAAACGTAGGTACGAGTATAAGGTTTAACAACTCCTGTATTATGCAACTTTTAACTTTGTTTATTGGCTGTATCAGCTTCTAATATATTTCTCTGCTCGGTACAAAACTTTCGGTATGAGAAATATCGGAATAAAAGTCTTTGGTGTTCTTCAACTTCATCCCGATTTCTTTTAACTTTAAAGCAAGTGAACGTATCTAGTCGACTGTCGACCTCGTATGAAATTGCACTTGTAATTTTAACCGGGAATCGAACTTAGGGTCAGATCATACTGAAATGCGAAGCGACACGAAGATGCTTGAAGAGGCAAAAGCTATGTAAAATAGCATTGGGAAACTCACTACAGACGTCTATTGTAAAATAATAGCACGAAAACATCCCATAAAGCGACAGCGCACTTGCAGCACAAAATGTCGTCCTTTATATAACTTTTTTTTCAATGTTCAATAATTTTGAGTTATTATTAAAAAATTTAGGGGCACTCTGTCACGCCAATGTGGAACAGAAGATTTTTTCCTCCGGATATACACGACAAAGTACTCTACTTGTATAATGTTTATTTTTAAATCTTTTTTTTGCTTTCTCTTAAAAAAAAAACAAATACTAGTCAGGCGCTAGGGGCACAACTACAAAACCAAGCGGTGAAAGGGTTAATAAATAAAATCATTAGATAAGGTTAGATAGTTAGCAGAATAAACAAACGTAAAAGATGAAATACATCTTACCTTTCTGATCCGCAGAAATATATACATATACGAGAATTTGATGCAATAATATTTGTTAGGCTGTTGATAAATGCCATTAATTGGTGATGTGGGCGGTGCATTTAATAACTTAAATACCAAAACCATACACACCGGTATGGCAATAGACATTAATAATGTCCACATTTTTAGTTGCCTTCGCTTGCCCACTGATCAACATTAAATAAGCAAATAATTGATAATAAAAATTTCAGTAATTATCTTATCTTCATAGGTGATTGGATATACGCTTAACTGTCTGAAGTCATTGAAATTTGGCCTCTATTTTTAGCATGTTATTATCAAGTTTTGTTGGATTTGTAGTCAATACCTACTATTAAATAAATCTCAAAGTGGTATTTATCACAATCAGGTACATATTCATAAATTTTATCTTTGTTAAACAGGATGTCTATGGCAATATGCATCACGGATGTTCCGCTTTCTTGGTAACAACTGTATAAGGAATCACTAGAACAACAACTGTCTTTATCGATAATTACTAGGATAAGGAAAATTCTCAACAAATAGAAAAGATTTATATAAACCTCTTTTTATTGCTAAAATCAATTTTTAAATTGGTATTTCTTATGAAATATCTGTTTGTAATATAAGTATATTATTCAATATTGTAATTATTTTTATATTATCTAACTTAAAATAAATAAAAAGGCATAAATTCTTACAAATAAAATAATTAAGTTTAAATTAGCAACGAGTTCAGACATCAAATTTCCTAGATCCTTCTACAATTACCAAGTCCGGATGTAGATAATTTTAACGGCAAACAAAATTAATTTTTCTTCAGAACACTTTATTTTCTAATAACATAGAAGGTGTAAACACATTAAGTATATTATTCAGCGGTGGCGAGCAAATGCTTGTGGACACACTCCTCCTTGTTGATGAGATGAGTGGTCTTGTTGACAAGTTGCATCAGCGTATTGAGATCCTTCGACCACTGGTTCAAACGGTCCGAAGCGTCCACGTTCGGTCTGCAATTTAAGAATGCGTATAAAGCAAACAAAATTAGTAATTTCACCCGCGTGGCCCCTTGGACATGACAGTGACACAAAATACGTAGAACTACGCACAACATGCGACGGAAGATAGCGCAACTCGCTCAATAAAGATGTCATAAGTGCCAAAAGTATTAAATATTAATTATTCGTAAACTACAATGTCAAATGAAAAATTGTTACATAAAGCCTTAGATAATATGTGAAGTGAAATTACTGATACACTTTTAGCTTTGTAATGTGTGTCATTTTGAAAATAAAACTAAAATCAATGGAAATGAGAGCTCACTTTGTGATTTTTTTCTATCGAGAAAATTTCATTATATTATGTTTTCGGTTACAGACGTCACTTTCATTTATAATGTATTTATCTATTTAAAAAAATTAATTAAATTAGACTTTGTTTACTTAGATAAAATTCAAATCTAGGATTGGCTATTTCTCTTTATGCCCGCTCTTAAGTCACATTATTATTCATAGGCAAGAGTAGTTTAGATTAGATGTTTCGCTTTTATGCCATAAGACGCCATAAGAAACTAGCGACAGCCGCGCTAGGCGTACAATGCTATCGGCCAATGAGTGGCAATTGTCCAACCAAAGCTTCGGTTGTGATTACCTTCAGCTAAACTAACTGTTACGAACTAATGAGCGATTGGCTTGTAGCCAATTTTGAGCAAAATTTCTTAAGGTGCTCCCTCACCGGGAGCATTCGCGTGTAATGTAACGTTACAGATTCGAGCATTACAATGTAATGATACAATTTGTATCTTGATACAACTTGTAACATCAATGCGCTTCACTTGTAATGTGTCTGGCCGGCCAAGGATCCCCAGCCCGCTCAGTAGCCCTTATGGGGCTAAGTTACTTATGGGTTGGTTGATTCTTTCTAAAATATCCAAACCGCCTGTATTTTGCCAGTTTTGTAATAATTCATGACACCAATATCGTTTCTTCTGTTTTTTTTTTTACGTAAATAACAATGTCGAATTAATATTGCCACACTCAGCACAAAGACCGCTTCGTCTGACATTATGGAATCAACTAAATTACACGTGAATGCTCGCAAAGTCAAATCTATAATGTTACATTACACGTGAATGCTCGTCAGTTAGGGAGGTAGTATTGTAATGTAATGCTCGCAAAGTCGAATCTATAATGTTAGACTACACGTGAATGCTCGTCAATTAAGGAGGTAGTATTGTAATGTAATGCTCGCAAAGTCGAATCTATAATGTTAGACTACACGTGAATGCTCGTCAATTAAGGAGGTAGTATTGTAATGTAATGCTCGCAAAGTCGAATCTATAATGTTAGACTACACGTGAATGCTCGTCAATTAAGGAGGTAGTATTGTAATGTAATGCTCAAAGTCGAATCTATAATGTTACATTACACGTGAATGCTCCCGGTGAGGGAGCACCTTTAGAGCTTTAATATTGACCATCGGTCGGACACTAGTGATTTATTCCCTCAAAGTAATAATATAGAAAGCAACTGACGTGAAGTGAACGACGCCCGCCGGTCGGTCGATCTTGGCGCGAACGACGGAGGCCACGACGAGCTGAGAGAGCGCCTCCTCCGTTTCCGGCTCGCTGAGGCCCAGCAGCGAGCTCATGCGCTTCACCGATATCCGCGTGTAGTACAGCGACATTATGCGGATGTTCTATGGGACGCATTTTTATACATCAACAACCAACATAGCATACAAACATAGAATAAGTATTTTAAGTCCTATCAAAGAAAACAAAAAAAGTTTCGCTTTTGTACAGTTATATAAATTAATGCGGAGAAAATGAATATTTTAAACAGGAATAGGTTTCGAAAATACTTACATGTTCCACGACCCGATTTTTAAGGTCCAACCAGCGCTCTTCGCCTTTTTCGTCCGACATGTTGAAGTACGGTGTGGCCTTAAGCATTTTCTCGTACGTTGAGCAAAGAACATTCCACCTTATGATTTCCGGGTTAATAAACAAGCCCAACAGCTGTCTGTAACAAAGATAAATTTGATAAGAAACAGTTTTCTTTTATTTAACAACATTCAATTCAACAAGTGGAAGTTAGTGGAAGTTAGTGAAAGAGAACCTTTCATTTCACCAGTTGATGATAGATCTTAATTAATTAATAGCCATATAAATAAATGATCCTGATCATGTCAGATTACAAACAAAACAAAAAGGAACAAAAAATTTGTCCATCAGTTTGCGAGCTATCATTCCACAGGAAGATACACATACAAACACTCCAAACATTTATAACAACCCAATTTTTGTCAGGTGTTAAAAATATCTACAGGTAGATTTACTTGTAATTGGGGAGCTTGTCGAGTTCCTTGTCTTTGTCGACACGATGCGTAAGGTCGGCCTGCTCGTTGCCATAAGGCGCGAGTATGAGGAATATGACGCTGCCCAATAACGCCTCGGGCCCGCCGGAAGCGCCCAATGCGCGGAAGTGCCGGCACACGGCCAAGTACTGCCCGTTGTGCTGGTCCACAGCTATCATTAGTCTGTAGAACTTTTCCTTTAATTCCTGGAAAAATAAGCGGAGATAAAACAGAAAGAGAAAAGATAAGAAACACGCTCGGCTGCCATTCGATGTAAATGGGAGTCTCGACTTCTGATCGCGCGCCATTGCTTGCAAAATCTACTCGAATCCTTATGTAGATTAATCCTTTAGCCGCCAGAGTCGGATTTATCCGACAATCATTTTCGCGTCCATTTCGCCAGAGCCATACGACGAATTTCTCTACTTATAAAAATCATTGCATTGAATTCTCATGCAATGATTTTATAAGGTTTCTGTTTACAATACAAACAATACAAATACAAACTGGTTAAAGGGTTGAAGCTAGCAATCTAATGGTAATGGAAAATATTACAAAGAAATCATGTGGATTATGTAAATTCACATGTTATCAAAGTAAGCAACAGTTCAATTTAATTACCTACTTCAATAGAAATTATATACAAAATTAAACTCCCATTAGGACTCCACTTTAGGAGTTAAATTTTGCAAAATCCTGAGACATGATTGTGTTTCATTATTTTTTTTAAGTACTTAGAGTATAAATATAAATGCTGGCATATAAGCTGTTTCCGAAAAATCCTAGATATTTAGATAAGGCCAGCATGTGTCTATAGTCATGCTCGCTACTTGGTGAAGCTGACCATATGTCACTTGGCGATTATTTGGCACTTGGTGAATCCCACATGTCTGGACCCAGCTTAAAATAGAAAATAAGAAATAAAAAGTTCATTATTATAAATTAAAGTCATACCTGTGTGTTTTCCTCCTCGAAGAATTTTGTATTAATTTTTTTGGATATAATTTGCGTGCGGATATAGTCCTTGATGGCTAGACATAATCTCATTTGTTCAAGAATAAGTTCAACTTTCTCTCTCTTATCCATTGAACCGTAGGTTTCCACTTGAAGCTCTTGTATAATTTTCGCTGCTTCCGCAACATTATTCTCCTCCTCTCTAATTTTAGCCAGAATGTGAGTCAACCTAGCTCTTTCCACCTCGACATATATTTTTCCCTCTGTTATGGAGCGGAGGGTCTCTATTAACTTAATCTTGGTCTCCTTATCTGGGGTTTTATCAACGTATGTACAACATTCTTGCACCATTTTGACAACAGCTTGTTTTAACTGCGACCTGTGGTATACACATTTAAATATTTTTACTATCTTTCATACTGGATTTTTTATTGACATAGGTCGATAAAAAATAAGTTAGTATAGAATAGGAAAGTTTTTTAGGTATAGAGCTAAAAAACTTTCCTATTCTATACTAACTGGTGGCCACGTCCACTTTGAAAAACGAAAAATATAACACCTGAGAAAAATTGTACTAACTAAAATAAATATAGTAAGATACAGTACCTTCTCTTTGATAGTAAGATGATGTGATCATTAAGAGCCGACCAATTTTTTGCCTCAAAACAAATTTGCACTATGGCTACCAAAATCCTGGCAGTAGAAGCCATATCAGCACCCTAAAATTACATAATAAAACATTATTTAATTCTCTCATATTAGCAAATGTATTTCATACAATTTTATTCAAATAAGATCATTGCAGGGACTGTTTCATTCTAAAGAAATCTATGTATAAGTTTTTTTTAAGTCGACAGTAAAGTGGATGGTCCATCCGCATCTGTTTATAACTACAGGTGCTACAACAACTATATCATTTCATCATCTCAATAATATCAGCAATATAAGATTGATTTTAAATTACCAGCCTTAGCTTAGCTAGCCTTAGCTCTTAGCTATGCTTAGTAGCTTAGCTAAGAGGCTTAGATAAAAGGCATAACTTTTTAATGACACATTTTATTCATTATAGGCATAGGTTTTACATACTTGTGTGCATCACCCAAGTGCGTCGACTGTTAAAGGTATCCTAAAGATGAATTTATACACTAGCCTTAAGTGACACAGTTAAAAAGTATAATATACAATACAACTTACTGTTCTTGTTTGTTTTTCTAATGCCAATAGTTGATCAATAGCATCTTGAACTCTGCCCTGAGAAGCCCATGACTTCCACAGTGGGATTTTTTCATCGCAAGTGGCACTGTAGTCAACCTGGTAGCATAATTTCAATATTTTAAAGGTATTATGGAAACGAAAATTATAATAAACTAGCGGTCTGTTCCCGGTTTCGCACGGATGCAAATTATATACCAATACCTCCCTCGAGAACCACTTTATCCATTGGTGAAAACAGCATGAAAATCGGTGCAGTAGTTTTTGAGTTTATCTCGAACAGACAGACAGACGCGGCGGAGGACTGTTTTATATTATGTACCTAGTGATATGCATAAAATTCCGACCGCTCGACGATCAAGCAAAGGTTCGGGCATTGAGAAGAGTTTGAGGTTTCAATGGGCTGTTTTAAAAAATATATGTACATACACATTAATTTCCAATACTCACTTCCATTTTGATGATCTTTCCACTAGCGTCTAGGCTCCCAGCATCACCGTTTAAACTCATTTTAAAGGTTTTATTAAGACAGAGAAAAAAAGAAAACTGAAAACCTAACCAGTTCGGTCTCAAATACAAATAACACACCTTTCTGTTATTACTTTTAACTGTAATAGATGTTTAGATATATTGTTAGTTATCAATAAAATACGTAAAAAATTATTAACATTAAAATGCAAAGTAAAGCAAAGAATGCAAGTTCATTTTACTTGACATGACAAGAATGACAAGCAAGAGAACTGAGAAACAAGCCGACGACGACAAGTGAAGTTAGCTTGCTCTTCGCACAGAACACTAGAGTCTAGAGTTCTAGACCTTGCTCTATACACGTTGCAAAGACACTGAAATAATCATGGCCGTAATATACCTTATTACTTTAAAAAATGTATGTATTTACGAAAATTAACTGTTAGTTAGTTAAAGTATATTTTTCATTGCGCTATATACAGATGCTAATCTGAACCGAGAGTAATAGTAAAATAGAAACCATTGACAGGCTTACCCACCTGTGATACAAAAGGAGGCCGTGTGTCTCGTTTTTCATCTTGCCAGATAAAAAATATTGTCGTTCGGACTGTTCGGGACGGAGACGTATCCAATAAAACAGAGATAATAAAAATTGGTCCATCAGTTCAGATCACAAGTTTTAAATGGGGTGTAACTAACACGACTTTCTTTTATGTATATAGATTTAGTTTAAAAAATGTATGATATTTTAATTATAGTTGTAATAAATTTTAATTCAACGTATTATAATCACCTTAATTTCGTTATACACAAAAGGTTTTGTACTAAATACAAAAGGTTATTTAATTTATGTTGTTTATTTTATATTCTATTAGAAAGGGACGCATAGATACTACATATCCTGCTTGGCCAAGTTCGGCTCGTTTTTTAGCTGCGGCTGCGAGTAATCAGTCCAAGCTTAGTATATTATGTCTATGGGTATAACTATTTTTTTAAACATTATCTGTGGTATTTACATTTATATGGGCTGTGTGTGTATTGCTTTGCTTTGCTTTGCTTAGCATATGATATGGAATAAATAAAATAGAATAGAATAGGTCTAGTCTAAGGTGTATGTAAAATGTAAAGTAATGAAATATAATTTAATATTTTGTTTAAGTACGATGTTGTAGCATTTTTAGACTTCAAGATACTGGTTCATATTTTTTATCTTATTTGTTTTTTGGTTTATTTTGACTCCAATTGGATAGATTTAAAGTTCTTATTGTTATTGACTACCGTGAAGTGAATGACGTGTTATTAATATTCCAATACAAAAAACCAGTGTATCAATCTGTTTCTGTATTTCAGTCAGTGTTGGTCAGTGTTGTTATATAGGTATATGTACCTACTTTGTAACATATGTTATGAAAGTTGATTATGTATATAGGTTTAAATTATATTGACCAATAAACTAAATAATTTTGAGATAAAATGACGTCTCAGGTAAAGGTTGACGATTTCGAACCTAATATTAGGTTACCATCTGTTGTTCGGAGCCAATCCGCACAAGGGCTGGCAAACTGTGTTTCCAGTCCTATATTAAAAATACCATTTCCTCCACGCTCCTGGTTCACAGGTACGTTAAATGTTCGTTACTGACGTAATTGAAATTAAAATTAAATTCTTTGATTTGTTTGGTCGAGGTGTAGCCTTAGGGGCACTATGGCGGATTTGGGTCATATTCAGTATATGAGTTCAGGGTACCATGAGATGCAAAGAAAACGAAAAAAAATTTTTTTTTGGTAGAAAAAAAATTTCTTGGGACTTAGAAATTTTTTGAAAATTTTTCCGGAATTTTTTTTTTCGTTTTTTTTTGTTGATGCTACGTATCGGGGGCGACCATACAAACGCTTTTGGTCATATGACATTTTTTCGTCGCACGCTTAGAATCAAAGTTATGATGAGTAGCGGCGAGGGGGGGTGGTTTTTCAAAAAACATAATATGACAAAAGTTACTCCCCTTGGGCCCTCCCACCCGATGGAATCATAAAAAGGGCCAGAATTTAAAAATAAAATTTTTTGATCGAAATTTTTCTAAGTGTTTGCCCCTGACGCTACACTGGGTGGTTATGAAGGCGTTTTGGACTTAGTTTTTTTTTAAGAATTTTCAAATTTTTTTTTGCTTTTTTTTTTGACGCTACGTATCGGGGGCGACCATACAAACGCTTTTGTTCATATGACATTTTTTCGTCGCACGCTTAGAATCAAAGTTATGATGAGTAGCGGGGAGGGGGGTGGTTTTTCAAAAAACATAATATGACAAAAGTTACTCCCCTTGGGCCCTCCCACCCGATGGAATCACAAAAAAAGGAAAATTTAAAAATAAAATTTTTTGATCGAAATTTTTCTAAGTGTTTGCCCCTGACGCTACACTGGGTGGTTATGAAGGCGTTTTGGACTTAGTTTTTTTTTAAGAAATTTCAAATTTTTTTTTTGTTTGTTTTTTGACGCTACGTATCGGGGGCGACCATACAAACGCTTTTGGTCATATAACATTTTTTCGTCGCACGCTTAGAATGAGAGTTATGATGATTGAGTAGCAGAGATAAAATTACCTATGGGGAAATTCTATGAGAAAAAGAAGCGACCTCCCCAACCACCCCTTTTCTTAGCACCATTCGACAGAAGACGCCAAAAAGACGGTGACGAAAATGTCAAATAAACTTCCAGAACCAACTTTTTCACTTATTGTTTTCTTACAGATTTCGGTTTTTTAATTCCTCGCATATTAGCGACATAATTTCCTAAGTTGTTCAAAACATGCTACAGACTATAGATATAGATTTCTAGCGCGCTACCAAAAACGCTGTTTTATAACATACATTAACATGTTTTAAAACCGCCCATACGCTTTCTCAATGTGAGGAAGCGTATGGGCGGTCACAACGTTTGGTTTTTAATCATGCATGTCGCCCGCGAAGCAGTGTCGTTAGATAGACCGCCTGCTACACAAAAATATTTTTAAATTACCAAAAAGTTTGACCAAAAAATGTGCAAAACGCAAAATGTACAATACGCATAATGAACACCACACGCAAAATGTGCAAAACGCAAAATGTACAAAAAGGCTAAATTCGGTCTCGGACACATTCGTCACTTTCACAAAAACGCAATTATATTTTTTTAGTTCGCTTTATAAGGACTTTTTTTACCATTTTGTTACGAAACCCTAAAAAATGACTGTCTTATACTGCTATCGAAACTGTACCCCAATTTATATTTAGTTCGTTTTTGTCAGTAGTGACCAAAACGCACAAAATATAAATTTAAGTACACATTCGTCACTGGTGCCGAAAGCGAACTAAAAATATATAATTACGTTTTTGTGAAAGTGACGAATGTGTCCGAGACCAAATGCGGGAGGTCAAATGCGATATAAGTAGTAATTTATTTATTTTTAAGCTTTCAAAATTTTGTTGTATATTTATATAAGCAACATCGCGTCTTCTTCTATTTCTTAATGCATTACTACTACGTACTACTGTATAAACTAAAATAAATAAATAATAACAAATAAAATTAAAATAAAACTATTCCACCTAAAATAAGGATATTTTGACGGAATAAAAGGTAATGTTATGTTAGAATGATATGTCGGGTTACTCGCATAATGACTGATTTCTTTCACGCATATTGACTTATACGCATATTGACTTATACGCATATTGACTTATACTCATATTGACTTATACGCATATTGACTGATATTTTACGATTATTGATTTATAAGCGTATTGACATACACGAATATTGTACACACGACGACCCCTTTGGATGAGTGGTAAGAGTGCTTGCCTAACGTCTCAGGGGCCCCGGGTTCGTTTCTCGGCAAGGTCAACTTTGGAAATTTCTCGATGGCGGAAAAAGGCGTACGACAAAGACTTGAACAAATGGCGCGATATGCTACAGGACCCAAGTGCAGGTCATCGCACGATAGCTGCAATCGCGCTTGTCCTCAAAGAGTGGACGAGCAGGTGGGCCGGTTCGCTCGCCTTCCGGCTTGTGCAGGTGCTTACGGGGCATGGTTTCTTCGGACGGTACAGAAAGGATACGTGAATCATTCGACTTGCAATTGATTTGCGTTTTTTTTTGTGGCCCCTTTTTTTGTGGAGGGGAAAAAAAAGGGACAAACCAGGCTATGTCCCTTAGTAGGAGCAATTTGTACATGCTAAGTAGGGCACTAACGGGGCACTGCCGCCTCAATAGGCACCTTAAATTAATGGGCCTCACTAGTACAGGAGAGTGTCGTTTCTGCCATGAGGCAGAAGAAACACCGATGCATATCCTGCGCGAGTGTGGCCCCTTAATGCACAAGCGCAGTCACATCCTAGGAAGCCACACAATGGCTTGTGAAGATGTGAAGAATGCCTCTATCAAAAAAGTACTACAGTTTCTCAACGTGGTAGGTATAGAGAGCTTTAGTTTACGTGGCGATCACAATATTTAAGCAATGGACGAAGTGATACTGGTTCTCTAGCAGACAGAAATAGCCACTAGCTGATAATAATAATAATAAGCACCTGCACAAGCCGGAAGGCGAGCGAGCCGGCCCGCCTGCTCGTCCACGTTTGAGGACAGGCGCGATTGCAGCTATCGTGCGATGACCTGCACTTGGGTCCAGTAGCATATCGCGCCATTTGTTCAAGGCTTTGTCGTACGCCTTTTTCCGCCATCGAGAAATTTCCAAAGTTGACCTTGCCGAGAAACGAACCCAGGGCCCCTGAGACGTTAGACAAGCACTCTTACCACTCATCCAAAGGGGTCGTTGTATGTACAATATTCGTGTATGTCAATACGCTTATAAATCAATTATCGTAAAATATTAGTCAATATGCGTATATAAAGTCAATATGCGTATAAGTCAATATGAGTATAAGTCAATATGCGTATAAATCAATATGCGTGAAAGAAATCAGTCATTATGCGAGTAACCCTTAAAAACTAAGTCCAAAACGCCTTCATAACCACCTAGTGTAGTGTCAGGGCGCAACAGAAAAATTTCAATCAAAAAATTTTATTTTTAAATTCTCCCCTTTTTATGATTCCATCGGGTGGGAGAGCCCAAGGGGAGCATTCCGTGGTAAACTGAGCCCACAGCCCGTTTAGCCCGCGGGCTCAGTTGACCACTTTCTGTTTTTTTTGTGGGTGACTCAGCCCACTTACTGGGTGCGGGCTGAATAGACCCTTAGCCGTAGCAAGTAGCCGTCGAGAACTAAAAATATGTAATTGCGTTTTTGTGAAAGTGGCGAATGTGTTCGAGTCCGTAGACTGAGCCCGCGGGCTGAGTTGACCGGCTAGTGGGCTGAGTCACCCACTAAAAAAACCGAAAGTGGTCAACTGAGCTCGCGGGCTAAACGAGCTGTGGGCTCAGTTGACCACGGAGTGACAAAAAAAAAACCGAAAGTGGTCAACTGAGCCCGCGGGCTAAAAGGGCTGTGGGCTCCGTTGACCACGGAATGAAGGGGAGTTCCTTTTGTCGTATTTTTTTTTTGGAAAACCACCCCCCTCCCCGCTACTCGACCTACTCACCATAACTCTCATTCTAAGCGTCCTACGAAAAAACGTCACATGACGAAAAGCGTTTGTATGGTCGCCTCCCATACGTAGCGTCAAAAAAAAATTGAAATTTCTTAATTCTAAGTCCAAAATGCCTTCATAACCACCTAGTGTAGCGTCAGGGGCGCAACAAAAATTTCGATCAAAAATTTTTATTTTTAAATTCCCCCTTTTTTTATGATTCCATCGGGTGGGAGGGCCCAAGGGGAGTAACTTTTGTCGTATTATTTTTTTTGAAAAACCACCCCCCTCCCCGTTACTCATCATAACTTTGATTCTGAGCGTGCGACGAAAAAATATCATATGAACAAAAGCGTTTGTATGGTCGCCCCCGATACGTAGCGTGAAAAAAAAAAACAAAAAAAAATTGAAATTTAAAAAAAAAAAAACTAAGTCCAAAACGCCTTCATAACCACCCAGTGTAGCGTCAGGGGCAAACACTTAAAAAAATTTCGATCAAAAAATTTTATTTTTAAATTTTCCTTTTTTTATGATTCCATCGGGTGGGAGGGCCCAAGGGGAGTAACTTTTGTCATATTATGTTTTTTGAAAAACCACCCCCCCTCGCCGCTACTCATCATAACTTTGATTCTAAGCGTGCGACGAAAAAATGTCATATGACCAAAAGCGTTTGTATGGTCGCCCCCGATACGTAGCGTCAAAAAACAAACAAAAAAAAATTTGAAATTTCTTAAAAAAAACTAAGTCCAAAACGCCTTCATAACCACCCAGTGTAGCGTCAGGGGCAAACACTTAGAAAAATTTCGATCAAAAAATTTTATTTTTAAATTCTGGCCCTTTTTATGATTCCATCGGGTGGGAGGGCCCAAGGGGAGTAACTTTTGTCATATTATGTTTTTTGAAAAACCACCCCCCCTCGCCGCTACTCATCATAACTTTGATTCTAAGCGTGCGATGAAAAAATGTCATATGACCAAAAGCGTTTGTATGGTCGCCCCCGATACGTAGCATCAACAAAAAAAAACGAAAAAAAAAATTCCGGAAAAATTTTCAAAAAATTTCTGTCCCAAGAAATTTTTTTTCTACCAAAAAAAATTTTTTTTTCGTTTTCTTTGCATCTCATGGTACCCTGAACTCATATACTGAATATGACCCAAATCCGCCATAGTGCCCCTAAGGCTACACCCCAACCATTTGTTTAAAAAAACCGTCATTTCAATCAAGATGGGTCATGTGATTAAATTTTTAGACGTATCCAACAACGAGTCTTCCGAGGAAGATGCAGGCGATGGGAGAGAGAACGATATGAAAATATTAGAAAGAAATAAAATAAGGGCTCGATATAGACATCCAACAAGAGCAATTGCAACTGTTCCTATAGGTATTTTCTGGGACATTGAAAATTGTCAGGTAAGATTTTGAATTTTGTTAATAATATATTTTTTTATTTATAAAAATAATTAATATGTGATCTTAGGGACTTCATTTAATTTAATAGGACTGTGAATATGGTGAATGACATGGCATTAACGTGATTTACAAGACCCATACATGTGATAGCGATGTTTAATTTAAGGACAGTGAAGCCACAGGGAACAGTAGTATTGTAATATACTACTATATACCAGTGCTAGCTATTACCTATATCTAGTACTAGTTAGTGTATAGTATAGTAGTGTGTCCTGCTCTGTCCCCTGGCTCTATATAAGCTGTTTTGTGTACTTGAATTGTATCTTCAATTCATAATTGAAACATGTGACTTTTATCATTACAATGTAAAATTTTAAACAGTGGACATATTTATAAAATTCCAGCTAGATTCCAGACACACAGCTTTTATTAAAACTTATAACAATTCCCTACAAACAAATGTTTTTATATTTACAGGTCCCTAGAGGGTGTTCAGCCATAGACGTTGTTTCTGCAATCCGTGCCAAATTTCTTGCCGGAAGACGTGAATCTGACTTTGTTGTTGTATGTGATGTTAGAAAGGAGACTGCTCATAGACTAAAAGAACTGAATGATGCTCAGGTATGTATTTTCTAATTAATTTATAAAAGAGTTAGTGGTTTCTGAAACATAGTTACAATTAGTTTGTTTGAAAAGTGATGTCGTTTTTTTTGACATATTTATTATTAAGTGGCCATTTTATTCAATGACCTTTTGCCATCTTTTGTCAGCTGTATAATCTCGCATTTGAAGAAAGCTTTGTTTCTTAAGGCAAAAAAGTGAATTGTTTCACTTTTAATAGCATTATCTCAATCAACTTTTGTTCCACTTACGTGGTTTTGAAGAGAAGAGAATTAATTGAAACAAACAATACTTTGATCATCATAGTACTAGCTTTTTTGGGTGAATTGAACCAAGAGAACCGCTTGATGGTTGATTCTCTCGGCTCAACCGGCTTGCTTGTTGTAACTCGTCCCGAACTGAAATATTAAGTTAACTTATGTATACAAGCCATGGTAAATACAAGATAACTGTTGAATTTGATATGTTAAGTTTCTCTGTTATTTCTCGTGTGATAGGCCCTCCGTTGGCTTCAATCATTTCTTTTATTTTGTCATCATCAACAGTAATTGGACGACAAGAATCATAGTGCATCTTTGTTATCAAAATCTTCACCAACACTGATGGCGTTGGCAGTCAAACGGCGACTGTTGATAGCTTTTTCGAAAGTAGAAAAGTTTTTCGCAATGTCAGTTGTCAAATGATATATAAAGAAAGTTTCACTAAGGAATTCCTTGAACAAAAAAACGACATAACTTTTCGAACAACCTTAAACATACTACCACAAAAATCGGAATAATTTCTGTGTTTACGACAGTCTCGACGCGAGAGCTCTTTGCAATCCTAATGCGATTGCTAGAGATGGAAATTCGTTTTGATTTGACCTTCCCTGAGTGAATTCACAATGTGCACATTGTATATTATTTGTCATTTTAATAATCTATCTATCCATATAGTTGCCATACTAAGTCATGTTAGTTATACCATTTATAACTTTAGAAAGGCTGAATTGATATTTATGATCTTTGATTTGTTCAATTTATCTCCACTCTGAATAGTAGAATAACTATTAAAACAAAGGAAACATTAACCAAAAAACAATTAAAGAAAATTCATTTTCTTTGCGTGAAAGAGTAACAAACATCCATACACATCCTCTCAAACTTTCGCATTTATAATATTACTAGGATATGTTAGTCTGGAGCTCTGGGATTATGGCCTAATAAGTTCATACGATTGCATTGTTATTATAATTTTAGTAATGTTGTCTCCAGGTATACCTCATTCACGTTTGTGGAACACAAAAGAATGCGGCCGATGAGAAATTGAGGCAATGCATGAGGCGATTCGGCGAGATTCATTCTGCACCGGCCGCATTGCTTCTCATATCGGGTGATATTAATTTCGCTTCAGATCTCAGTGACTTTAGGCATAGGTGAATATCAGTGTTCACATATTAATGATTTTGTGATGATGATGATTTCTTTTGTGTCTTATCTATATGACCCAAAAAATATATTTTTAGCTCTTAAGTAATTTTCAGGTGACTGCCGTCATATTTGTCAGTATTTGTAAGTTATGTTTCGTTTCATGAACCGATTTCGTCGAAATTCGGTATATCGATAGCTAAGAACTATGCGGAAGAAAGTATTCTACTTTCTAAATCATAAAGCGAACTAAGTCTCCGACTTAAGCTGGTGTTTAAGCCGGCGACTTAGCTCGCTTTATGACGATATATTTTTTCCTATAGGAAAGGCTTGGAAGTGATATTGGTGCATAAACAGAACACCTCAAATGCTTTAATTGCCTGTGCCTCGTCTCATTATTGCTATAATGAGTTGACCTCACAACTGCCAAGGAATTATTCCAAGGTATATATGTATAATAATATAATATGTATAATTGTATATGGGTTTTGGATCATAATTACAGGGCGACTAAGTAGCTATTATGACTAAATCTTGTTGCAAGATATCAATTTATTTATATATCAAATAGTATTAAGTATCAAAGTGACTCAATATGTTATTAAGACGTGCTCTTATTAAAACGTGATAATTGAATCGAAAAAAGTCACGTTCGAATGGTAGACAATTATTTATGCTTAATATTAGGTACGAATTATCATTTAATTAGGTACGAATCAATTATAAACTAAGAATAAAATAAAATAAATAACAAAGCTCAAAAATAGCTATCCAACGGTATATTACACATAACTGTTGCGAGGGGTGTGCCAAACTTAACTCCTACCTTTACTATTAAACAAACCCTTTTTTAGTAACTTATTTAGTCATTTTATCAATTATTTCTTAATAGGTTAAGCTTGTTTAAATTATAACTTAAACTGTTCTAAAATGTGTCCATGTTCAACATGAGAGTGCTTCCGATAACAGTATAGTCATTTTGATAAGTAGTTGATTTTACAAAACCATCCTTTTTGATGTCTATACTGTATGATCTAGCGCTCGTTATTAGTGCAATATTATTGTTATTGTTGCAATATTATTATAATATTATTATTAGTGCAATATTGTATTAGCTGAAGTAGTATCGTTACAGTTAATTTTAAGAATACAGGAAAATTCTAAAATTTCGTTTAGATTTTAAATATTGTTAAGTATAATTTTCAAATATATTTTTTAATATTGTGAAGGGTTACATTATAATTTTATATTTGTATTTTTAGATACTATAACAATAGAGACCTATAATTTGCTTTTAAATAATCTAAGAGTGTCCCAAAAGTATTTTCGATAACAGTAATTGGTATTGTCCAAATCTTGGTGGTTCTGACTGAGCTGCTATAAACAATACAAGGGAAATTCCTAATGTGGAACAAAACCCCACCAGTCAATTTTCTCACCACTCATCTGCTCAGTTAGAGGGATTTTTTTGAGTGCTCATTATTTTTTTGAGTGTACATGATTGCATGTACACTCAAAAAATAATATAATATATAGGTACACTTAAGATCGATCATATAATCCTTAAACATCATTTTATCCTCTCTAAAACCTATTTAGGACTGGTCAAGCACCGCTACATCTTTTTTAATGTTTATGTATGTGTTTTATGTAATATTATTGTGATTTATTTATTTATTTATGTTTGAGTGTGTGTGTGTGTGTGTGACTACAAAATTAAAATATTTCTTTCTTTAAAATTTCTTCAAATTTTGTTGATTTTATTGGCAAATAAATGATAACTATGCCCTTTCCTTATGCTTAATCGTATCAATTACTTTTTAGGAATTTCACAGGTAAGCTACTGAAGTTGTCGACTGTGTTAGGTTTTTGCAGTGGGTTCTAGAGTATATATAACCAAATGACCGCCATCACCCTATGTTCTTTCTCAATAAAAAATAAAATAATAAATAAAAATAATATCTATATGATTCTCAAAGCGTTGCTTTAAGTGCGGTATTTCCAAAAACTCAAAAAAGGTTTCTCTTGTTTTGTTTTGATGCTAAGCTTTTCATTTTTTTTTGCACTGCTTTACTGTAGCTTATTGCTTTTATTTTATATGTAATATACTATATTAAATAGAGCTTATATGTGGCTTATTGCTTTTATTTTATATTTTCCCCAACACACATCATCACAGTACGAGTAGATAAAAAATTTAAATTAATTATGTGAATGAGTTTTTAAATTTCCGAAAAAACCGATATTGTAGTTTTTTTTCTGTTTAAGACTACATTTTGATTAGTTTGTTATTTCTACAAAATTATTTATATCACGAAACTTTGTTCAACCGTAGAACTAAACTGATTTTTTACACATATTTCTATTATGTAAATGGGTATATTTTTGAATAGTCAAAAATTCCATTATACTCGTAATTCTACTGATTAAACAAAATATAATAAAAATACTGTACGGTTCTATTGTTAAAAAAATATTACAATACTTATCAGGTATCCATCAACGAGGATGACGACGAGCCGGCTTGTATGGTGGAAGTGTTGAATTTACCAACCGCACAGCAACCGACGCGAGTGGCAAGAAGGCTCAAACGATTAGCCGACAATTGCGGTGGCCGAGTGCTTCATATAGCGGCCACCGTAGCCATTATGAAGTTTCCAACACCAGACCAAGCCGCCAGGTAATTTTTTGCACAATATTCATCTAAATAGTGTTTCCTATATGGACAATTTGTTTTATTTAAAACGTAATATCTAGTCCAACGTAATAACTAGTTCCTAGTTCAACTGTACAGAATCAGCTATTGTGAGCGAGTTGTCTAGTGAAATAATAGGAAAAAAAAACCGAACACGATAACTCGCCGAGTTAGCGAGTTAAATTCAATCGAGTAGTTTATTAAATCGATATTACTAGAAGGTGCTCGTGACTTCGTCCGCGTTGAATAAGAATTAACGCCCGACATCTTTATGAAGGTTTTTTTATATTTTTAGACGATCTCTCGGGAATTTAACATTTTTCCAGGATAAAAAGTATATATTAATCCAGGTAATAAACTGTCTGTGTGCCAAGTTTCAACCAAACCCGTAGCTTTTATGTGAAAGAGTGACAAACATCCATACATACATCATACATCAGTCCATCCTCACAAACGTTTGCATTTATAGTATTAGTTATAATATTAGACGACCCCGTTGGACGAGTGGCAAGGGTGCTTCCCTAACGTCTCAGGGGCCTCGGGTTCGATTCCCGGCGGGGTCAACTTTGGAAATTTTAATGTAATTTTCAAAATTGACTCTGGTCTGGATTTGAAAAGTAGTGGTAGGGCACACTGCGTTTCGCAGTCATTTGGGCAGCCCGTCTGGCGGCAGTAACCACCCCCTTACATAATACCACCGTGAAATAACAGCATTTACGTGCTGTTGTGTTTCGGTGAGTGAGTAAGGGTTGCCAGAGCCCATTACCCCATCCCTTCCTTATCCCTTATCCTTAATCCTATGGTTTACAGCGCACTTGTAGCAATTATGGCGTTGCTTGTGTTATAGGCGACGGTAGCCACCTACCATCAAGTGGACCGTCAGCCTGTCTGTCGACCTTAACATTAAAAAAAATTAGTATCTAGGTAGTAGGACTAATAGCTGTTGCCCGCGCTGTTGCTGTTGAAATATAAAATGTATATAATATAATATATATAATAACGAACGACATTATGTTGCTATAACACTGTGGCTAGGCGTTAGTTTTTAATTTTTTTTTAGATGTTCCCTCTGGGACATTCCTTTTTTTCTCGATGAAAGGTACTCTATTCTTTCTTGTATCCCTGACAACTTATCACCAAATTTTATGATGATCGGTTAAGTAGTTGCGTAAAAAGTTAACAGACAAACAGGCAGAGTTACTTTCACATTTATGTATAATATTACCGCTCAATCGATTTTAATTCGGTTTACACTTATGAAAAGAGGGATAAATGAGGAAGGTTTATGTATATAAAAAGGCGGGAGCGGGGTCATTAATACGTTACATAAATTACTAGCTGGTGCCCGCGACTTCGTCCACGTTCTCTATAGCCTATAGCCTTTCTCGATAAATGGACTATCCAACACAAAAAGAATTTTTCAATTCGAACTAGTAGTTTCTGAGATTAGCGCGTACAACCAAATAAACAAACTTCAGCTTTATATATTGGTATAGATTATAATGTCTATTTAATTTATGTCATTAAGCGCCTCTTTCACAAACGTCAAGTAGGCCAAACTGTCTTTTAAAGTCACCGGTAACCGGGGATAATGGAGACCTTTGTTTGTACGGTAAACGTCCCAAACATTAAATAGAAAATAATTAAAAAAAAATCGGCTATCGAATGATGCAGTAAACCGAGTGCATAATTCAATATAACAGAAAATGATTTCTAAAAGTAACTAATCAACACTTTACATCTAGTTTGTGAAAGAGGCCCTTATATTAATAAAATCCTAGTCAAAAAGTAGTACGCATTACTAAAGTGTTGAAGTTAATAACTAAAAAAATTAACTTAATAACTGAAATACATACAATTTGCAATTTTAGTAATTTAGTAATTTGCAAATTTGCAACCGTATTAAGCAGCTATAATTGCCTTTCTATTGTCATATTAACTGTTTTTTTTATTTATTTTTTTAACCAATGGTTTTTCGTCTATACCAACATATAAAGCGGAAGAATTTGTTTGTTTGGTTGTACGCGCTAATCTCAGGAACTACTGGTTCCAATTAAAAAATTCTTTTCGTGTTTTCCATTTATCGAGGAAGGCTTTAGGCTATTTAGTGTGAACTAAAAGGCTAAAAAAGTAAAAAATATAATATATATTATAGATTAACGCCATCTATCGTTCAATGGCACAACTATTAAGACAAACAGCTTTTACTCAACAAGTCGGCTACTCACCGCGAGAGGGCGCGATAATCAAAGGCTTTAGGCTATATAAAATTTTAAACGCAGACAAAGTCGCGGGCACCAGCTAATAATAAATAAAACAAAATGCAATTACGCTATAAATTTTCGGCTATTAGTTTTTTAACAGTTTTATAAAAAAAAATATTAAAAAAAAAAACAAATATATCGAATTTATTTAATAATGTAAATAACTAACTTATACATGAACGCGTTCGTTTGTTATTTACCCACATTTCTTTGTTTTTTTCTGTAAACGATTAACTACGGATTCATGACACATTGCACTGGCGGACACAAGCAAGACAACACATGAGGCGTATAAATAATTGTGTAATTAGTGAAGATATAAAAATATCTGTCGACTTACTAATTTGAATGTGATTCTGTGATATTTTGTGATAAATAACATTGGAAATGTTGCTCTCAGGGTAAGATTATTTCGGATTGTTATCGTGCGCGTCTAAGCCGTTTCTTTAATACAAATTAAACTAATAAAAATGTAATATTTAGAAAGAAGTTGTTATTTTTTATGTTATAGCATTAGATTGTAAATAAACACTCTATTGGCAAAAACAATCGTTTATTTCTTAGTAAATAAAGGACAATAGTAAAAAAAAGCATTGAAAAATTGCTTTGAAACCGTTAAAATAGTTTTAAATTTTAGCATTGACATTGATTTTAATATTTACATTTTAAAAAACTTGAACAAATTAAAAAATGCATTATATGCAATATTTTCCTAAGAGTATATTATTATTTAAATTAAATGAAATTTTATAGTTAAATTGCGGAGTGAAGGTGTTTATGAATTTTTTTTTGGTAACATTTGAAAATAGACCGTTAAATTTTTTGTTCGATTATTACACAGCAGGTAATTGTGTTTTTCTTCGTTTCAATTACCGTTGATTCGTTTATTATTTAGTTTTTCAAAATATTAATCAAAATTGAGTATTTGGATTTAAATCAAAGGATTGGTATAAGTTGTCGTTAAATGTGTGTGACGAAATTCAATTTCACGATTTTGTGAAATTATACCTAATCCACCCCTTGCATTTCTTTTTGTATGTCTTTATTGAATTGTTATACTCCTTGATAAGAAATTAAAGAATTTCTTTGTTTGTTTTGGAGATAAAAAATTTATAACTGCGTTTTTTATTAGTAATAAAAGCGGCAGATAGGCTAACTTAACGGCTACGGT
The DNA here is from genome assembly GCA_945859745.1 of Synanthedon formicaeformis. Taxonomy (NCBI): domain Eukaryota; kingdom Metazoa; phylum Arthropoda; class Insecta; order Lepidoptera; family Sesiidae; genus Synanthedon; species Synanthedon formicaeformis. The sequence goes on from OX243964.1 coordinate 3,967,517, forward strand.
AGTCTTTACAAGCAAATCAGAGAAAGAGCGTTGATGCTATTGACGCGTGGTACATGATATAGGAGAAAGGGTAGGCAATGTCATCTTTTCGCACTTTGATGTACATGAGAAGGCGTGATGTTTTTCACTGTCATTTTTGTGAGGGATGGCTACTGCAGCCAGATGGTCCCTCCAGTTGAAATTTTACTACCAGTGAGCATGTCTACAATTTTGGAAATATATATCATTTTAGGGCAGCCAAACGTATGGATTCCGAAGATGTGTTTGGACATAAGATTGTTACACGTTATTCGCCCAATGGCTGCCAGTCTTCCGTTCAAGGATATTCTAGTGACGAAGGGTACAGTACTGGTTCTGTTGCGAACGGTGCAAAGGAACGAGAAGGAAACATCAATCAGCAACAGGTGAATAAAAAATTATAAAATTAATTTTCTTATAGATGTGATTTTTCTTTTCTTAGAACCCGTCGACAAATTTTTTTGGCACTTCGGAAGAATGCAATATGTACCTCGTTACGGTCGGCAATGGGAAGACAGTATAAACAAGATTAATTATTTTTATTTAACATATGTCATGTCATACATACAAAGCAATTTTTTGATTGATTTTTGAATAATTAGATTTGTTTTTTTGTAGGTCTCATTTGGAAGTGTGCCGGTACAACCGTCCGCAGCCCAGCAAGAGTGGGCCCTTGCATTGCAACAGCTGCCAGCGCCTACGCCTCCGCCATTAGATTTCTGCCCCCCGCCAGCTCCTAAGCCACGCAGGATTCGTGGCACCCACGGTAATTAATTTTCCTTTAATTTTTGTTTTCAATGTTCTATTAAGGCACTACAGTCACAATTTTTTAACGCCGGGAAAACCTCATGGAATTGCCGTATTATACGATCGGCAGCCGACATATATATGTCGCAGGCATTTTGTGTGATTCCGCCGTTTACATACGGCGTCGTCAGTTTAGAAACGCTCGCTGTTATGTAATATGCCGAAGGCAAAATGACAACTCGTTCAATTGTTATAATTTCAACGTTGGTTGTAATTTTTGGGTGACCATGAAGAAAACACAGTTTGGACAAATCAGACTTTATTTCAGCCAATTGTCAGTATGCGCTTTGGTTTTCTTAAAATATTTAAGTAACAAAAACAACATTTATATTATAAACAATAATTAAACTTCTTATTTATAATAGTATTAAAAAATATATAATTGTAAATCAACCTAGTTATAATTTTTTTATGTTCTGCTTAGTTTGGTATAATACTGTGCAGGGGTCCTCCGAGAACCAGATTCTATGGACACCTTAGCATTTTTAGATGCCGGATAACCTCAAAAATCTTCTCAATTGTCTACGGCTTTTTTATTGCTCCCGCTTGAAGATCGTAAAACTTTTTTAACTCACTATAGTACATGTCTTTAAAATCACAATTATTTTGTGAAAAGTCTTTTGAACACGTAGTATTTGCACTATTTTCAATAACTTTTTGTGTCACAAAACCACTACTTGACGCCATTTTGTTTGTTTTGGTCAACAGCGACGCGCGTGGTAAGAAACAGAACTAAATACTTCAATTTGTCGCGGCATTATGTAAATGGCGTTTGAATCGTCAATCAAATGTTTAGGCATAATATATAATGACACGGCAATATACATTTTGCCTTCGGCATATTACATAATAGCGAGCGTTTCTAAACTGACGACGCTGTATGTAAACGGCGGAATCACACAAAATGCCTGCGACATATACAAGCTAAATTCTTCACCACGAACCAACCCACGTCTGTGACGTCACTGTATCGTTACGTGTGTAGCTCTAACATTAGGTTTCTAATTTTACAGGTTCAAACATGAACCAGTCGGGTTGTTCATCTAGCAATAGCGGCAACGGCGACCGGGAAACCAGTCACAGTAGAGCCGTGTCCCCTTGGAACTCATCCGCGAGTTACAGCAGCGAAGGCGACGCCGAATCAAGCACCGAAGTGTCCGTCTCCAATCTGCCCTCTCTCGATCTGCCCACACTGCACGACATGCTTAAGGAGCTGTTCAGTCAACACGTGCCCGTCGTCAGTGTGACCGTTTGGATGGCGACCGAAGGACCGTTGGCGACGGTCGTTTTGCGGTCCGAATGGGACGCGAGATTGGCCATAGCTCGCATCCACAAGCGACGTTTCGACAACAAATGGGCTCACAGCGGGAAACGTTTGGAGCTGTCTTTCGGAAAGCCCTCGCCGGTTCCGAACGTTGATATGTTGAGGGCTCGCCTCAGAGCGATACTGCTAGATCAGCCATACTATACGATGCCTCTGTTGCGTTTGAGGGACGCGTACGCAAACCGCCATTGCAGTGCGCTTACAACCGCTGACATATCGCGGGTTAAAGACACGGTCGTCATACTCGAAGGTGTGGGGAGGTATGTGAAGCTGATTGACTTCACTCCGGTTTCTGTGAAAGAAATGGAGGAAGCTCCGTGGAAGTGTCACATCCACGCGACCCTAAACAGCTGTCCGGAGGACGGGAGTAGAGTGTTACAACCGGTTTTCGTTGAGCTGTCGGTGTTGGCGACCAATACGCTAACGCTGTTGGGCAATCACGGTGGAATAGTGCCGTTGTTGAGGTGAGATTTCTAAATTATATTTGTCACTATGTGTTGCACGCGAATTTTTTTCGCTTAACTTTATAAAATATAGCCTATATGATATTCGCTGATAATGTAGTTTTCTATAGGCGAAAGAATTTTTAAAACTGGTCTGGTTCATAAAATAAAACGTTGTAGTGAGATTTTTTTTTTTTCACCAATCATCAAAGTTCAAGAACCTGTGTCAAGACAGGTAAGTAATATGTGATACTAGAGCGGCGGTGGAATCTCAAAAGACGCCTGCTTTCAACGGTTAACGGCATTTAGTGAAACTTTTTGTCACCGGGTCTTTTTAGACTAATTCGACCCTGCTGATCACGATTCTGCCCGGTGTCAACCCCTCCCCCGCTCCCTTACCCCCCTTGCCTCCCCAAACGTGTCCCGATCTGCGGTTTTTTTCAATTTATTTCGGAATCTATTAGAGATAAAAGAAAACTCTCAATGACAAAAACAATCTGCACTAAATTCTCTACAAAATGTGTATATAAATAATTTGATAGACATAATAACTTAAGAAGTAATGTGTGTCGAAACTATGTAAATTTTTATTTTTTTCAACATTTTTGTATTTGTTGTTAATTTATCCAAAAACAAACGAAGATGTGATAAAGTAGTTAAGGAGTGAATTATTCTTGATACTTTTAGCTAAAAAACAAGACCTTACTTACCCTCGTACGAGTATTCGTTCACGATTTATAGGTCGTAGCGCAGACGCAGCCATTAGACTTTCGGAAAAATCTCAAAAAGCGCCTGCTTTCAACAGTTAACGGAATTCAGTGAAACTATCTGTCACCGGGACTTTTTAAACTAATTTGACCCTGCTGAACACGATTCTGCCCGGTGTCATCCCCTCCCCCGCTTCCTTTCCCCCTCTTTCCTCCCCAAACGTGTCCCGATCTGCGGTTTTTTCAATTTATTTCGGAATCTATTAGAGATATAAGAAAACTGACCATTACAAAAATAATGTGCATTAAATTCTCTACAATATTCGTATATAAATCATCTGACAGGCGTAATAACTTAAGAAATAATGTCTGACCAACCTATACAAATATTATTATTTTTTAACATTTTTGTATTTGCAGTTAATTTATCGAAAAACAATCGACGCTGTGATAAAATAGCTAAGAAGTGAATTATTCTTCATACATTTACCTACGAAACAAGACCTAATTTACCCTCATACGAGTATTCGTTCACGATTTATAGGTTGTAGCGCAGACGCTGCCATGCCGCGCACGATACTCAAGTACCTACACTATGCTCGATACATCACGTACCTACTTAAAATAACTATTTTTATAAACATTTCGTCATCGTCATCATCTCAGTCAAATGACTTTCACTGTTGGACTTTAATTTTTACTAAAGAAAATCGGAAACCACGAAGAAACAGACACAAGGCTGATAGTATACGCTTTGAACAGTCCGTTTGAGGGCGTTATTGTATAGTGAGGGGTTCTGATAACTTTTTCTTACTTCTACATCATTGGGGGATGATTGCCTCCAAACATCTGTGGATGATGGCACAAGGCTGTACTACCTACCAGACTTGTGTCTGGTTCTTCGTGGTCTCCCGTTTTCTTCAGTAAAACTTTAAGTACAGCAGTGGAAGTCATTTGACTGAGATGATGATGACGAAATGTTTATAAAAAGTAGTTATTTTAAGTATATACGTGTCTATGTGATGTATCGAGCATAGTGTAAGTACTTGAGATTCATGGGCGGCATGGCGGCGTCTGCGCTACGACCTATAAATCGTGAACGAATACTCGTACGAGGGTAAGTAAGGTCTTGTTTTGTAGCTAAAAGTATCAGGAATAATTCACTCCTGAACTACTTTATCACATCTTCGTTTGTTTTTGGATAAATTAACAGCAAATACAAAAATGTTGAAAAAAATAAAAATTTACATAGTTTCGACACACATTATTTCTTAAGATATTATGTCTCTCAAATTATTTATATACACATTTTGTAGAGAATTTAGTGCAGATTGTTTTTGTCATTGACAGTTTTTTTTTATCTCTAATAGATTCCGAAATAAATTGAAAAAACCGCAGATCGGGACGCGTTTGGGGAGGAAAGGGGGGGAAGGGAGCGGGGGAGGGGATGACACCGGGCAGAATCGTTTTCAGCAGGGTCAAATTAGTCTAAAAAAACCCGGTGACAAAAAGTTTCACAAAATGCCGTTAACAGTAGTTTTTAAAAAAAAAACCACTGATCTATACTATTGTCGGCAGCTTCGTGGAATGCTACGAGACGTTCTTCCCGGCGTTGCCCCGCGACGTGGCGAATGGGGTGCCGCTGGAACTTCTGTTGCGTAGTGTGAACGAGGTGGAGGTTCGCGAGAGTCCGTCACGCCACGTGACTTGGCGGGCCGGCCCCAACGCCGCCCCCGCGCCCGCACCCCGCACGGCGCCATCGCTCGAGCCGATGTTGGCGCTGCTCGAGCGCGAGCTCTCCGATCTGCTGCGCTCGTCCCCCCGCTGCACCATAGCGTTTAGCAAGTGAGTACTTGTGCCCCTAAACTGTACCCTGCGCTCACTTCCCGCATACACTTCCTTAGGGTTGACTCATACCTGACGCACTTTTTTTAAATTTATGTTTTTATTTTAATACAAGATTATATTTATTATCTACTCTTATTGTTGCTTCAGACTTATTCCTGCCTTCCATCATCATTTTGGACGTCAGTGTAGAGTGGCCGATTATGGATTCACTAAGTTGCCCGATTTGCTTGCAGCTCTCAGTAACGCTATTGTAGTAAGTATTAGTTTGTTACAACGTTTTTTAATTATGAATAGGAAAAACAGAAAAGTATCACAATGGCGAAATTCGATAAAGTATTTTAAGGTTTCTATTATAATATGAACATGGGCGAAATCGTCTTTACGTAATAATATAAGCCCCTCTTTGGACAAGTATTTTTTAATTCTTGTAATTCACTCTTTTAAAATTAAATGTGAACTTTGCCCTTACAGGTGCTAGGTTCGGGATCGTCCCGACTCATCACTCTCTCGGCGGCGTCTCAAAGCCGTCGATGGACTTCGGACATGTTGAAGATGCTCAAGGCGCAACCGGGACGCGTCATCCATCCGAAAGACATCCCGCAGCTGTATCAAGCCACTTTCAACACGGCATTCTCGCCTGCGGATTACGGCGCGTGTTTACTGGACGAGTTGATGATGAAACTTAACATGCAGACGCTAACTAGGGCACCGGATGGCTCAGTTTCTCTTCCGCGCCGAGCGCCCACACCAGAAGAGCGTGCTCGCACTGCCCAATTTGCGGCACAAGCTGTGGAATTACTGTGCACAACGCCCAACCTACGTATGGAGTTCTCGAAATTCGTGCCGGCATACCACGCTCATTTCGGGCGTCAGCTGAGAGTTGCCCATTACGGCTGCGTGAAGCTGGCCGAGCTATTCGAGTTGATACCGGAAGCGGTGACAATGACTTCATCGGAGGGTGGAGAGCGGTTGGTGAAACTCTCTTCGGGGCCGGCGCTTGCAGTTATGAATCAGAGGATGGAGCGGCTAGCGCCAGTGCCGCTCTCTCATTTGCCGGTGGCGTATGCCGCTCAATACGGCGGCTCTCTGGACGGATTGGTCGAAGCAAGCGGGGGAGGGGCTGGGGTGAATCACGCGCAGCCCGAAGCTCACTGTGCGGTCGCAGTGTCGTCCGCACTGGCGGCGTGCGCTGTCCTGTCTGCGGATCGCAGCGTAGCGCGCGGTTCAACCGAGGATTACTTCGCAAACTCGTACAGAAGGAAGTGCGGAGTCGATCCGGACCTCCGTCGCCTGGTGGCGGCCGGCGTGGTGACGTGCGTCGATCGTCGTGTGCGCGTGACGTCCGTCTGGCGCGCGGTGTGGCGCATCGCTCAGATTGTGTCGGACGCGTCCGAGCCGATCACCGCGCTGCAGATGCTGATGGAGTACACGAAGCGCTACGAGCCCTCGTTCCCTAGCTCGGAATTGGGTGAGTCGATTACTTTTTACATTATATACGGTTTGTCTGCTTGTTCTGGCTCATCTCCGAAACGGCTGGACCGATTTTGACAGGATTTTTCACTGATAGTAGATGTTAGGTGTAATTTAGGCTACTTTTATTTTAGAAATAACTTCTATTTTTACGCTTTACTGAAGCGAAAGATAAAGCGACATCGGAAGATAAAGGGTTCCGTTAGTAATGCAATAATGTGTGTGTGTTGTATGTAGGTTTCGCGTCGCTATACGATTTGGTGCGTTCGTTCCCGTCGGTGTTCGTAGAGGAGGCGGGCGTAGGAGGTGGTGCGGCGGGAACGCGCTGGCGAATGGCGAGCGGCGTGGTCGTGCCGCGCCAAACCCATATCACGCCACAGCTCAACTACTCCATACACGACACACCGCCCGGGCAGAAGGTAATGTCTTTAATATATAAACTAGGATTTATGTGAGATAATACAATGTTGTTGGAAGTGTAATGAGTAATTTAAGAACCTAAATAACTACATTGATTATTATTTTCCTAAAAACAAACAATTTCTAACTATACTATGCCCATTAAGGACCATTCATTATTAATTAAGTACGGCCAATTTTTTGGCCATTTTGGCATGGCATCGTAACTCCCAAACAGGAATCGACCTGAAAAGTTTAGCAGGAAGCGACAGAAGACCATCCAGCAGTGGAGAGACACAAATGCTGATGATGTACAAACTATTGTAGGCATAATCGATTTATACCTTTCTATTCTAGTAAATTTTATGCTGTTTTAAACGTGGGTTATAAATTGAATTTGATTTTGTGTGAAGGGGTCAAGAGTGTTCGAGTCTCCAAAGAATCGCGTGTGGTGTTCCCCACCGGCTAGCGCTGTGCCTATGCCTTCAGCTTTGCTTCCACATGATAACAAACGTAAGTGCATATTGAAAGTTTATCCATTTCTCCCAAACACTAAGCAATTAGGAATTGGAAATGTCCTTATCAATACTAATAGTAAATTTGTAAGGGTTGGTCATGAAGTAAGTTACTTTGTTTTCAGAGATATCGTGTTTATAGGCTCTATACATGACACTGAAACTAAATTGACAATTTTTAGATTTTTTTTCTGTATGTATGTATGTAAGTATGTATGTTCCTCCATAACTCTTAAACGAATCAACTGATTTTCATGAAACTTTGTAGATAAACATTTAGACGTACGGGACACAGGATAGGCTACTTTTTCTGTTTCAACGCGGACGAAGTCGCGGGCGCCAGCTAGTACTCTATAAATTTTTAATTTGATTGAAATAAAACTTATTAAATAAGAATGCAATTCTCATGTATTGGTGCATCCTATTTATGTATCAGATATATCTCATGTATATCTGGTATTGTGTAAAATGAAACAATACAAACTGATGTGAATAGTTTAAATTACTTTTGAACGCAAACTAAAATGCAATAAGTGCAATAAACTAAAAATTCGCTGTTCTTACTTCTGGCTTTTTGAGCAAAAGACACGTTTTTCAATATAAACCTGCGACATAATTATATCTTGCGACATAATTATATCCTGCGACATAATTATATTATATTATGGTGTTTGCAATATTTGTAGGTCGCATTCGTCTCGCCGCACAGTTCGACGGCATCTAAAATCCGTTTACAATTAATTACAATATACAAACATACATTCCTTGTTACTGGAGATGTTTGCATGTTTCAACTCGTGCGTAACGGAATGTCACGCAGTGGAATGTTACGGAGTGGAATGTCACTGAGTGGAATGTACCCCGCAGGGTCGCAACGAATTTTATCACTATAGACGTAAATTAAGTGTCCTCAGAAATGTGATGTCTACAACAATAACTTTTAGAAATCATATTTATAATACATATTATATTTTTGTGTGTAATTTATTTAGCTTAAGACATATAAGGAGTATCCGAAAAATGTTATCGGTCTTTTTAAAGTGTACGACATGATCAGATCAGTATCTTTCAATATGTTCTACGATAGTGATCTGATGTTGGTTTTAGATTTATTTCAACATTTTAAGTCCTTTGTTGACTTATGAGAAAGTTCTCTAAAGCGACAGATTGTTTTAATACGAGATCGTCATAGGAGATAATATACCTTCACCTGTTATTTAATTATAACAAAGACTATCTGGTAGATAATACTTAATTGATAAATTGCAAATAGGTTGCTTAGCTAAGTGATTGCGGCTGGTTGTTGACCAAGAGCAAACTCATCTCTAATAATAATTTAAAAAAAAAAAAACGCGTACCGATTCTGTTAAATAAAATTATAAATTATAATTTATTCTCTGCATCTCTGTTTATTACATGGAATGTCTGTTTCTGTCTGTTTGCAATTTATCAATGTAAGTATGTATTACCTGCGAGATAGTCTTTGTCGTAATTAAATAACATTATATGTGTATAATAATAATATACCCTATCATTTGCACAACAGATATATAAATAAGGATTATTAAGTTAGTGTTTTTTTAATTTATTCTAATTTTATGGTTTAGTCTTTCCGCCTTTTCCGTGTGTATATTTTAAATGAAAGGTTAAATATAATTCGATTAGCCTTGACAACAATTAATTAGCTATTTGAATACTTATATAAAAAAACCTTTCAATAAAACATCGCCTAAGATAGAACTGACCCATTTTATTATCATTGTTGTATTTGTACAGTGCGTGAAACGAAATTAATATAGAAACAATGTGTTTAATATTACATCCAAATTAATCAAATATTTATTTATCAAATAGGTTTCCAAGACTTTTAATGAATTACCATTACTTTTAATGGTAATTCATTAAAAGTTTAACAAAGGGTTTCGGGAAAAAATAGCCAATATAATGTTTCAGAGAGAAACTCAGGTTACGATTATTTTTGTCACCTTTAAAATAATAAATATAACAATTACTACAAATTAATTATACACAAATCGAAGTAATATACAATACTGAACATAGTATGAGTTCAGAATCGTTTAAATCGAGGCTTAATTATCGCTTAAATATTTAGCGATTTTATGATAACATTTATTGTAAAAGTGTTTTGTTTTTAGATTATACACTTTGAAATTTATTTTTTATAGGTAAGGCTCTTATTATCACGGGAAGTTTATTATAAAACCGAATTAATCGCTTTTCATGTAAATCAAGTACATATGTAAATCATTTTTTTTTTAAATTGACTAATATTTTTATGAGTATAAATTATATTTTCATAAATATACTAAAAAGTAACATCAAAAGCTAATCCAAATAATTCATGGAGTATTTCTTTACGGCGAAAATGGCGCATTTTGCACTCGGATATTGTTTGACTTGACGTATTTATATATTTGAGAGATATTTTATTTATATTATTATAATGTTTATGTTGTCGGGAATGTATGTAATTTAGATTTGTTATACACTTATAGTAAATTTCTTGGTTTCATACATTTCTGGTAATATATAAACATTTTGTGTGTCCATTTTACTTGTCTAGAAGTATTCTGTGCGTTGTATGCTGTGCACTTCTAATCTAAGTATGTATATATAAAAAATGTATAAAAAAAATTACTTAATAACTTAAATTTGTTTTATATATAATTTTTGATAATGAGAGAAAGAAGATGACGCATTGTTCTCTTTAATTATTTTATTATGCTCACTGTGCATTTACAAATGAATGGTTTTTTTTTTTCTTCTTTAAATTATACACATTTTTATTTTACCAATTGACCTAAAATAATTAATGTTAAGTTTCGTGTGAAGGACTAGGGCATAAAATTACATCATATTATAAGTATCCCAAGAATGATGCATTTATTAAGTTATAAATAAAATAAATTAATAAATGTTCTTATTATAATTGTGGAGTATAACTTTTTTTTTGTGGATATATATATTTTTTTACTCTTCATGGCTATCAATTTTATTGTACATTTGAAAAGTTTCTATCATAATTTATGAGGGATTTAAATCAAGTGATTTTGTATTTACTGTGTCATTATTGATGTTGATGACATTAAAGTACATATCATTTAGCTGTGTGAGGCTCAATTAGTTATGTTTAAATAGTGTTTAAGTTGTAAAAGTTGAAGTCCTATTTGTGTATATAACATTTTTCGGATACCGAATATATTATAAAGTACAATTATAAGTATGTTGATTTGATTGTTCGATAGGCAAATAAATTGATCTCCGTTGATTCTATGTGCAAAAGATTCGACTCTGATAGTTGTCTTTAAATAAATAAAAAATAATATATTTGTTTTAGAGTTGTTTTATATAGGATTAGATTTGTATGAAATGTCTGTAAAAAAAAGAGTCACTTTCCATTTTAGACGATTTTAGATGTACATTTTACATTCTTTGAATGTTTATGAATAGTAGTTACATAATATATTATGATCCAAGATTTTTTTGCGTAGTAATTGTTGCCGGTGTGTTTTTAGGGCGATTAATTTCAATATTGTGACATCCCAGTGTGTCGCGTCATAGTGGTACCCGTACATAGGGCCGGAGTAAATTGGAGAGTAATTTGTACTTTAAGTGCTTTTGATATATGGTTTAAATTTCATTTTGTAATGTTACGTACGACAATAGTAAGCGTGCTGCTCAGTATTTCGCTGTACTATAATAAAACGAAATTTGAACCATATCCAAAGCACATAAAGTACAAAATACTATGAAAAAATTTAATTATTTTGCCGTGCCATCCTCAAATTTGCGCCGGCCCATATAGGTGTCCCATCGGTGACGTCACATAGTTTACATAGCGTCGTGTCGCAGCGCTGTATCGTCAAGCTGCGATTCAACGTAACGTCACGTTGAATTGCAGCGTCGTGTCGCGTAACCAAGCCATATCTCGCATCAGTCTTTGGCTATGTTCCCGCTATGCCGGACCGGTAAAACTGCCGGAATGTCCAGTGATTGTACCATTTATATGAAGCTGTTCACACTATGCCAGATCCGGCAAAACGTCGAGCTCGGCATTCTTGCCGGGCGTTTTGTCAGTGCGTAGCGCCGGCAGAACACCCGGACCGGAGTAATGCGAACGAGCTCGCACCAGTGTCCCAGTTCGCCGCTCGCCTGCCGCTTTAAAATTAGCAGCATGGCGATGTGTTTCATACCGAAACCAACCGTCGTCCGTTTTCCGGTCCCGGCAAATTTGCCGGTCCCGCATATTAGGAACCTAGCCTTTCTCGCAGTAAAATTTTATTAAGTCAATTAATCGGAAAAGTTGAAAGTGTTTTGTACATAATTATAGGTAAGTTAATGTTTGTGTCCAATGTGCAATTATGGTTTTATTCTTAGACATTTTTTTTTTCAATGAATCCGCAATTTCACATTAATATTTTGTTAAGTAAGTACACGTTTAATTGTGTGTAATTCGCTACTGATTATTACTGAGATTTATGTAAAGTAGCTTTTTATGATTTATCGACTGGTTATTTCACTATGATATATTGAGTCCTCTCGCTATAGTCATTACTAAATTATGTTTAATCTAACGTTCCTTTTTTTTATTTTATTACTTTAGTTTTCATTATTAAATCGCCCATAACAACGATTGTCTCACAATTAGTTTGTATAGTTAGGGGTTGTATTAACTCTATGGGCCGGCGCACATTGAAGGGCCGGCACGGCAAAGTGTTTAATTATGTTCATAGTATTTTGTACCTTAAGTGCTTTTAATATTATTCAAATTTTGTATTATGCTACAGCAACAATAGGCTTGCTGCGATATTCCGCCATAGCAACATAATACAATTAAATTTGAATTATATTAATAGCGCTTAAGGTACAAAATACTATGAAAAAATTTATACAATTTGCCGTACTGCCCCCCAATGTGCGCTAGCCCTTAAGAGTTGTATTTAAATCGGACTAAATGTTATACCAAATTTATTTTTTTCTGGTTACCCGCTAGTATGTAAAGTTAGATATTTTTAGTTTTAGTTTTTTTTTGCAATACGTAAATAAAATCGGGATATTGCTAATATATCACGCCCTATTAGTATTTAAGTACCTAGTAAAATAATGATTTTTTTTTTATATCGTACAAAAAAGAAACATCCAAAAAGTGTGGGTAGTTGATTGTTTAAAAAATAAACTATACTCACTGAAAAAAAAATGATTCTGTGATACATATATGTACCAATAAAAATTACTTGCATAAAATTGTACTTAATTAAACTGAACTTAATTAATTTGAATCTTGAATTTATATTTCTTTAAATAATAATTGCATAAATTATAAATGAACATAATAAGTATATGTTTATGTATTTAGTGTACATACTTGATACTTTAATTAATTAATTATTAATGAATGGTACAAAATTATCATATGCGAGCACAATTAAGTTTTTTTTATATATATTTTACATTTAATGTAGACATTTAGGTTTTTATTGATGTGGAATTGCGGCTTTTTTATTATATTTTTTAAAATCTATAATAAAATCGGATATTCTGAAAGATCCTTGAATACATTTTTTTTGTATAGTATACATACATTCATCGTTGATTTTATATGTATACGTGTATACTAAACTGCCAGTGTGCGCATTTAAAGGAAAGACCAATTAAAATTCTATCCATACGATCTATACGTGAAATAAATACTTCAATAAAAAAGAAATAGATTTTAAAGACTTTGTATTTCTAATGTTTTTATCATTTACGTGACCAACAATAAATCTTGAAATATGTGTTAGAATAGTCATTTAGCTTGTAAGAAAAGTGAGTGAACAAGTTTAAGATGTTAATAAATTAACTCTAATTCCTGTGATCGTCAAATTCTCGGTGTATTCCCAAATCTGAAGTAGTCTATGTCAGTATTGCATGGTATGTAGTGTTGGTAATAAAATGATATTTTTTGAAACTCCTCTTTTTATTTACCTGTCTTGTTCATACAACCTTATAATTTATGGGTAGGGTATAATTGTTTAATCGGTTTATTAGTTTTAACCCCCGACGCAAAAACGGGGTGTTATTCCAAGGAAATGGTGGGAAAAGTCTGTGTAATAGTATAGCTTCCAAACGGATGGACAGATTTTGATCAGGCTTTTTTTTGTTTGAAAGCTAACGTTATACGAGATTTTTCTTATAGTTTATGAAGAACTGTTAAGCCTAAAGATTTAAATCGAAAGATGCGGCGTAATCTCCTCGCGCCATACTAAAAACACACCGAAAATTCTTAACAATGGGTTGGGCGCAGGCGCTCAACCCAACTATAGTTGCACGCCAGCTACAGTGAGTGACGGTCGCTTGTTGAGAGCGTCGCTATCGTCACAGTCACGTTTGAAGTAAGGAATGTGTTGTCTGTGTTTAAAAGTGTGTTTAGACAAAGGTATATATATTTTATACTTTTGTCTTTAGTATAATGTATGTTGTATTTTGTAACACACTTTCGCTAGTAATGCCGCATCTCTCGATTTAAATCTTTGGTTAAGCCCATTTTCTAGTTGAAGGGATTTCACTAACTTTCACGGGTTCGATTGATTTATTTGATGTATAAACTATATTACTGTAAGTAAAGTATCATCAAAAATCTACAAAAATGTTTGCAATAACATACAAAATATTTTATGTTTATTATTGTTATTCTAGTGTGTGCGGCGAAGGTGGCGCCCAATCCGTACTAATCCACATAATATTATGTACCTTTTTTTATAGTCTATAAATTCTGATGTAAGTATCCGTACTATCCGTACCGTGATTGTGTGGAGCTAATAAATGCATTATTATTATTATAAATGCGAAAGTTTGTATGGATGTTTGTTACTCTCACGCAAAAACTACTGAACCGATCACCATGAAATTTTACATACACGTTTTCTGGGACACCAGAAAGTACATAGGGTACCTTTCATCGTTCAACGCTGACGAAGTCGCTGGCACCAGCTGGTAAGCTATATTATTGTACAGTTTTATTGAAATCCATTCAGCAGTTCTTGCGTGAAAGAGTAACAAACATCCAAAAAAGGATAGGAAGTAACGATTATTGGTTCGTATGGCAGTTAAAATTAAAGAAATAAAGTTTAAATAATCATTTAATGGTGATAATAATACAATCTAATTTTAATATGACGAGTTGCTAAGTGAAGACAGGGGCGAGGTGTTATCACTTGGTCTGTTCAGAGAGGTGACCATAACGTCTCTCCCAAACCATACGGTGCTTTTGCTTCATGTAGGCTCTTCTAGCATCGGCATAAGCTCCAAGATCACCATCTGAAATATCATTTTATTTTGATTTATTGAAACTAATATCTTATTGCTGTGACAACAGACGCATCACCACAGTTTTTATTTTATTTTTATGTGATCCCCAAGTACTTTTTTTCTGGATGAAAGGACGAGCTTGTTGAATGAGTGGTAAGGATGCTTGCCTAACATCTCCGGGGCCCCGGTTTTGATTCCTGGTGGTGTTAACTTTGAAAATAATTTTTCACGGTGTGCTATGGTGTGGATTTGGAAGGTAGTGGCAAGGGAACACTGTATTTGGCAGTTATTTGGGCAGAAAAGAAGACCACCTGAAATTACAGCATAATATGCTGTTATTATTATTATGTGCTGTTGTGTTTCGTTGATTAAGTAATGGATGCCAGAGCCCATTATCCTATCCTTACCTTATCCCTTATCCTTAGTCCTTCTATGGTCAGCAGCGCAGTTACAACACTTATGCTTGCTGCTTGCGTTATAAGTGAAGGTGTCATATCAAGTAGATTTTCAGCCTTTCTGTCGATCTTAACAATTGAAAAAGAGTAAAATAAAAATTTCCTCACATTTAATAAACCATGACTCCTCAGCATCTTTATATTTTTCCCATAGATTTTTGCACATAGTAATATGATCAGGTGATTCAAACAACATGCAATCTTCGTAGCGCTGACGTAGAATATTCAATATTTCAGTGTCTACCATTCTGTAATTCAACATATAAAAGGTTACAATTTTATAAATACTAATAACTGAAACAGGAGTTCAATGTAAAAGTTTCAAGCAAATGATATGTAAAATATCATAACTTTTCACAGTTAAGTAATAGTTTAAGTAGTGGCAGGACACACTGTGTTTCTTAGTCATTTGGGCAACCCTTCTGGACCCCCTTACAGAACACCACTGTGAAAAAACATGCATATGTGTTTCGGTTGTGAATAACGGAAGCCAGAGCCAATTACACCACCCCTTCCTTATTCCTAATCTTTCTATGGTCAGCAGTGCACTTGCAGCACCTGTGGCGTTTGCTTGTTTTATAGGCAACGGTAGCCACCTACCATCAAGTGGACCGTCAGCCTGTCTCTCGACAACAACAAAAAAATATAACAAGTTATTTAGATTTTAATAACAAATTTTACACTGTCAGAAATAAAATCAATAAAAATATAATTCTACATGCATGACAAAATATTGAGAACTGCATTTTTTTCACATCGCCTATTTATTTATTTAAGTAACACCAATAGTACATGTGTTACTTATTTATAACATAATAATATACAGTGTATTTCGGCTGACATACATACCAATTACAGGCATATACAGCATTAGCCACAAGAACGATAACAAAAACATATAATACAATACAAAAACATATTTATGTAAAAGTGACATATAATGCAATGCAAGTTCAAGATGCCAGAACATTGTCAATGTTGTTTACTTTGGCCTATAACGCAAGCTACGCTATGCAACCTAAGCAAGTTGCAAGTGCGCTGCCGATCATAGGAGGACCAAGGATAAGGGACTGGCAAGGGATAGGGAAATGGTCTCTGGCATCTTACACTTACCGAAACACAGCAGCACAAATACTGTTATTTCACTGTGGTCTTCTGTAAAGGGGTTACTGGGGCCAGACGGGCTGCCCAAATGACTGCGGATAGCAGTGTACCTTACCACAACTAAATGACACATGACCTATTTTGCTGATTTTTTTTTTGTTGTGTTCGTAATTGTCAGGACAAGGTTTGTATAAAGAATTTTTTTGGAAAATAAACGACAGAAGTAGGAAATTTGGATGGTATTGTTATATGACATTGATACGGCATGCAGTTAGTTATTTTGATAGAATTAAATTATTTTCAACTAACCTATCACGTTTGAATTGAGAATTGGCTTCGAAATCGCAAAGAACGTCGTCGGAATAACATTGGTCGATCGTTGGTACTCGACGATACTGCCTATGATACCATGGATACTTTTTTTGATTTGGTTCAACAATTGTTTCTGTAAAGTAAAGAGTGTTTTAAAAACATTAGCTTACATAACAATCACACTGTAAATAGACTTAGAATTTACTTCGGAACCATGTCACTGGTGAATCAATTGTGTTGTAGACGGCTCTAGCAAAGGCTCTAAATGTATTGTTATCTGGCTCAATGTCTGTATCTATTCCCATTTTTTGAAAACAAAACCAGGACAATATTTAAAAAAAATAGGCAGATTACGGCCCGATTTCCGATTTGCCTTCTGACTGAAAGATGAAAATTATTGAAAATACTTTGATTTGATTGAATGACTTTGACAACTGAAGTAAATTGTTGCTTGTATTGTCATACTTATTTGACATTTATACTTATTTTAACGGAAATATTGGACTTAGTTACAAAAAGTGGTTACCTAAAATTTTTGGGACATAAATTATACCGAATCTTACTTGCATTTAATGCGTTTATTAATGAAAAAAAAAATTAAACTAAATATAAATATATAAATATCTTCACACATTCCACACAGCACCATCTAGTTCCACACTAAGCAATTAAAATGCGTGTATGGCACCAGACAGACAAGTGATGTGCCGGTTATCCGTATCCGTATCCGTTCCTTTGTGGCGGATCTTTTTACGGATCTTTTTCCTTATTAATTTTTAATTTATAGATGAAATTCATAGATGAAAATGTAGGTGATTAGGAAGCAATGAAAAAGTGTCAAATTCCATTCAGATTTTTTATTCTTAAAATCAAACAACAGTGGCGGACGTCAACTATCGTTTCAAGGTCACGCGCACCGAGACCGATTGAGTAAGAAAATTAAGATCCGTATCCGTATCCGCGGATCTCTATTTTTAACGATCCGGTACATCACTACCTAATCGCTACATATTTATTACTTTTTTTGTTGTAAATACACACATCAATACAAAGCATCCATGACTCAGGTACAAAGGTAAAATGTTAACACATAAACATTTGTCCCTAGCGGGATTAGAACCCGCGACCGTTTGGTTAACAGCAAAGGTTAACAGTTAGGGTTACTAGCCACCATAGCCACTATACTATACCAATCGTGTCAAATTAAAAATAAGTAGGTACTTATATCCTTACATATTATAAAACAAAATCCTCCGACGCGTCTGTCTGTCTGTCTGTTTGCGATAAACTCAAAAACTACTGGACCGATTTTCATGCTGTTTTCACCAATGAATAGAGTGGTTTTCGTGAAAGGTTTTAGTATGTAATTTACAAAGTTATGCAGGCGAAGTCGCGGGCAGCAGCTAGTTAACTATAATCAAGAGGTATTTGTTAATTTGTAATAGGAATATTATTTTGGGAAAGCATGTTTAACCTTCGACGCCCGACGCAACAACGGGGTCTTATACTTATGTTTGACGTGTGTGTATCTGTCTGTGACATCGTAGCTCCCAAACAGATGGCCCGAATCGATCCGTTTTTTTTGTGATTGAAAGCTTACGTGATCGGGATTGTCGGGAACAATCCCGATCACGTAAGCACAATCTTAGATAAAATTTATGAAGGCGTTTGAAGACCATCAGTTCAAAGGGATTTCACTAGCAGGTTCGATTGATGTGAAATTTGGTATACCTGCTGTTACTTAGATGGTATTTCCATGACATGTTGACTTGACCTGAGGCTACAGTAGCATCAAGAAGTTTGCGGGACACCCAACTCCTTAGCAACTTACAGCAGATATAGCGTGTTTAGGTTCAACAGAAAATCGGGCGTTAGTTTAATATAGTTTACTGAAACAAACTATGTATATTAATTATATAAAAGTTAGTTTCAGTTCTTATTTCATTAAATAGGCGGAAGGAATAACGCTGTTTACTGTTTCGATAGCAACACATACCTATCTAGGATTTGTTGCTATAACGTTTAACAGTAGGCGTTTAGTGAGCGCTATCAAAATAATTTAGTGAGCTAAACGCAAGCCTGAGATTTAATATTTAAGGCCGTCGATGCTGCGGGCGAAGCTAGTAGGTAATTTAATTATACTTGCATAAGACCCGATCATTACCTAAAAATAACGGAGGCTATAATAAGCTTATATATAATAAGCTGTTGAGTGTTTTCATTTATCCCTTAGTAAACCTTTTATGAAAACCTTCACCCCAATTGTGATATATAAAAACGGTAGCTAAGCACATGGACGTACCTACTTTAGGGAAAGTGTATCATTTTTTGACCGGATTACCTACTCCCTGCGCCTAACAATTTGTGTATCGTGTTTTGTTAAAGCGTATGTTGAAGTGTGGTAAAGTTAACGCGGAAAGCTCGCCACGTTAAGTCATTGAACGGAGGGCGGGCGGTGCGCTTGCGTGCTAGAGAGTATTTGCAATGGGGTTGCCCGATATTAACAATCTCCGCAATGCCGATGGAATTTTATCAATGTAAAGTCTTATAGAGAAAAATTAATTTTGCATTACGAGATTTTCTCCAGAGCTTTGTGAGGATCATTATTAATATTTATATTTATTATTTATTTATTTAGTAGCAAACTCAACAGTAGGAGTAGGTTAACAACATTAGTATTAAAAAGATTGATTTTTTCATTAAGCTGTCTATTATTTGTTAGTAGTTGGTGCCCGCGAACTTCGGATTTGGTTGTAATGGACCGGAAACTTTAAGAATAAAAAAATATAACCTCTTCTCGCTTGCCACTTGGCCCAGACCTTAGTTTTTTTATTTTATTTTATATGACCTGTCCGGGAACAGTCCTTTTTTCTGAATGAAAGGTACCCTATGTATCCCTGACAACGTGCATAAAAATTTCATGATGTTAGGCTTAGTAGTTAAGGCGTGAAAATGTAACAGACTAATTAGTGACTAATTAGTAATAGTATGAAAATTAGTATGGATGAGTATGGATCTAAAAACGATCGCCACTAGTATATATTCAAATTATTTGTAAATGTTTCCCAACATTTTGTTCGGATCACGGGTCGTACGAATATTGCAACTCAGCACAAACGACAAACGAGTCTGTTATTTACTGTGTAGACGGTGCGCCAGTGTGCGACGCAGTCGTCGGCTCGGATGACGTGTTCTGTACCGCCGCAATGGGACGAGAATAAACGCGCGCGGGGCACGATGCCGCGACCCTGGTGACCGAGTGTAGTCATAGTCATTGGGAGTCATCACTCATCAGTAGTGAGGTGCGATTACATACGGCCGCCGTGTTTTGTTCCCATGCGAGTGGACCGCCGGCAAAATGCGGTGGCGGCCGCGCGCTGCTACATCCCGTGCCAAAGAGCGCGCGAACATCAGTTTCTTTATATTTATCATGTTTTTTGCCGTGTTTGGTGTTATTGTTCTAACTGAATTGTTGCTATTGGAACGGCCAGTGGCGCCGGGCACGACTCGGTCCCGTTATAGCGATGATTTACAGGTTAGTTAGACTTCAGCATTTAAGATTTAATTATTTCATTTAAGAGTGTGAAGTATTTGTGGCGTGTTAATTTATATGTATGTATACCCTATGTATTTGTATATACCTACACAAAATGTATTTATTTATTAAACAGTATTTTTCAATACTACCCATCATGTTTCTCTGTTAACTAATTGGCAGATAAGAATCTTGCTGGAATAAAAAAAACTGACATTTTGTATTAGAAACATTTTATGTTCCATATACTTACAATTAACATAACATATATGTATTAACAGTTATATTATATTTAACAGTTTTTATACCTACCTATGCTTTCCTGATTCGCAGTTAATTAACTGGCCTGGCAAGCAAGAATCTTGTTGGAATCAAAAAACAGACCTTTAGTACAAAAAATCCTTACATAAAACAAATTACTCCGCCGCGTTTGTCTGTCTGTTCGCGATAAACTCTAAAACTACTGCACCGATTTTCATGCTGTTTTAACCAATGGACAGAGTGTTTCTCGTGGAAGGTTTTAGTAAGTATATAATTTACAAAGTTACGCGGGCGAAGTCGCGGGCGGCGGCAAGTATTTTTATATAATTTAATACATATTATAATATATCTAAATATAACTTGGCAACTTTAACTGTTTATTCAGACTTATCTGAATAAACAGTAAACATATTTTAAGTATTGAAAACATACCTACAAATTTTTGTTTATTGGTTTACTTACTAACTATACCTATCATATCGTACACATGAATTGCGAATGACGTCATGACGCTACTGGTACAGCAGCTGATGAGTCGCTTTTATCGGTTGCTTCATGAAATTGATCTCTTAGCGCCCTACCTCACCGGGACGCCAAGGCCACGTGGCCAACAATTTATATTAAAATGTATGGCAACGCACTTGGCGGCGGCTTGGAAGCGTCGCGAGTTTGGAAGCGTGGCCACTAACGTCGGCGCTCTGCGTGGAGACTGGAGACTCTAGTAAACTGCGTCTCACTCACGCAGTGTCCAAACCGGAGGCCAAGATGGTAGCACGCGTGTTCTTCGTTTAAATTTTGTGTATTTTTATAGTAAAAAGAATGAGTTTCGATACAGAAGGTTCATTGTTGAAATACAAAAGCGTCCATTCTATATACGAAAACTGAGAGAACTGACTGACAGAAGGTGGCCAAGACGCCACTGGCCACTCAATTTGGCGACCGTGGGTAGCCACACCTACGTCGCCAGCGACATGGCGTCCCGGTGAGGTAGCGCTCTTATATTATTGACCAATCAAATTATAAGTATTTTCCTCATACGTGCCCATGTTTGTCAAACACCATAGGGGTTAATGACCG
Organism: Synanthedon formicaeformis; assembly: GCA_945859745.1. Taxonomy (NCBI): domain Eukaryota; kingdom Metazoa; phylum Arthropoda; class Insecta; order Lepidoptera; family Sesiidae; genus Synanthedon; species Synanthedon formicaeformis. Next base: position 3,989,103 of record OX243964.1, read on the forward strand.
GCGACACGTTCTCCACCTTAGAGTACAAATGGGGTCCTTACATGCATAAAGCTTGTGAAGGCATAAAATATTACATTGTCAAGATGTTTCAATAATTAAGAATTATTTCGAAATTTTAGACTGAGTGAGTAAGATAAAAGCAACCTTCGGCTGCACGACTTATAGACGAAAACAAATAAATGTAGTTTTATGATTACGTAAGATTACATTACTTACATGAAGTTTAATATAGTTATACATGATTTGCATAAAACTAAGTAATATACTTTCTATATTGTCTGCTAGTCTGGGAGGCAGAACTAGGTTTTTCTTTCTTAGATCCTGGCAGGCATCTGGCATTTTACTTTCAATATTTAGTGGGTATCACTCTCACAACATATTCTCGGAACAAATTGTCTGCGTTGGCATAATTTATATAAAAATAACTCCATAATAACGCACTCAGATTAACTATGTCATCTCAATACAGATGTAATGAAGGAAATGGATGTCTGCCTACACACGTCTATACAATACAGTCCTATATAGGTAATACTCGTATGTAACTTGAATATCGGTAACCCACGCATACACCGGATGCTGTTACGTATTGTGACATTTAAAAAAAAAAAAGCAATAACATCTTAGAAATGTTATGTCGCGCTTATTATTTATATTTTTTTTCGTGTATTGTATTTCATTGTATGAATAATTTTTGTTCATTTATCCAAGGAAAATCCTTCTTATACACAAGACTAATAATTAAGTATTATATAATATTTAATAAGAGAATAAATCAACAAATGCTTATCTCACTTGGATTAATAAATATGAGAAAAATAAAATATTTTATATTACTACATAATCTCTTTCGGCTTCAATATTAATTAATATATCATGTTTTCTAATAATGTTATTTTTTTTTTTCACTTCATAATTGTATTCATAATCCTACTCCATCGATACTTTAGAGCCCCGTGTAAGTGAAATTCACATTAAGTCTTAAATAACTATATGGTTCGTCAAGGATATCGAACTTGTGAACGATGAACAAGCTTAATAATAGTTTTCCACGAAGTTTTCCTTTAATCGGATCACGCACTTCCGGGATTAGGCCTGCATAATTAGGCCTGATAATTGTATGTCATTTCAATATGATTAGGTACTTCAATATCTCAGAATACTACACAACTCTACAAACAATATAATCGTGAAAAGTAGGAAATTGAAAAAATAAATAAAATAAAAATAGTTAGACCAAATTATAGTGACGGTTTAATCAGTTAATTTTTATCAGTATATGACACATTAGAGAAATGTACATACATTGCTTTAAATTGATAAATACAAAAAAATATATATAAAAACATTTTTTTTTATAATTTTAATTTTTGAATACATACACCAGAACCTTAATAGTTAGGTTACGTTTTTCTTGTTGATTATTTTTATGACGTCTTAAAAATCTGACTAGTTAAGAATATTTGAAAAAAAAAATACAATTAAAAACATTGAAACCAGTTAACAACTGACTGACAGATTTGAAAATCTATCGAGTTGAAATTGTGAGCGGAAATTTCTCCATGAGTGGGAAGGATGGCCATTACCTAGCCATTTCTTTTTCATGTTAGTTTCATAATCGAAATTTTGGACCCATTTTGGCAAAATTGTTCCAGACTTCTCCGTAACATTTAGAGATTGAGCTTTGAAATTTATTATTAAACGTCTTTTTTCATATGTTAACATTCGTATTACCAGTTTTGTCCAAAGTTTATAATGGATTTAATGATAGCTAATCCAAGCTAATCGTTTTGACTGAGAACTTGTACAGTTTGATCTTTATACATCTTTTTAATTTAGACACAAAGTAAGCAACAATGGAACATGGAGAGGCTTGTTGTTTTGCCACAGTTGTTGATTTGCCACAGAAAAATTATGTGTTGTTTTGCCACACTTCAATTTTTATGAGTTAAATTTAATAAATTTATTTTGGATTGTTGTTCTTTTGCCACACTCGTTTTTTCTGTACAGACAGCAGAGAAATCAAAACAAGAATAAAAATAATATTTATTTTTGTAATGATCACAGTAGTTAATTCTTAACATTTTAATTTTACATTCGCATAAAATATGTATCTAATAATCACAGCAATGATCACAGTAATCATTTTTTAAAGTAGTTTTTATCTCTTATTTGAAAATCACAATCATAAAAAACAACAAAATAACCATAAAAATGTAAATAAGATAATCTAAGAATCAATTTAAGTGTCCTATTACGCAACAAAGTTTGTTATAATTCAAATTAAGCTTTAAGATCAGGTTGCATTTGCAATAATTAAATCAGATTTTATGCAACGTCAAAATTGCTTATTGACTGATATTGATTTAACATCGTCATATTGGTTTTTGTTACATATTTTTAAAATGCTGCATAACAGAAAGTTTTTGGAGAATTTCAACTAGGGACATATTATCATAATTATCGAAAATAATTTTTAATTCTCTATCGAAAGCAATTGATCGACGATCTCTCATATTTAGATTTATATTAAAACTAAAATTCTTTAATTTCCAATCTATATATTCAGCTTCCTTTTTTAGCACATCAATATCAATTTTTTTTTACCTATTTTGTTATTGAAGCGTTTATGCCATGCTTTAGCTAAGTTTATTGTTCTATGACGAACTCAATAAACATTCCAAATAAATTGTATGTTAGAGTTTTCCAACCACTGTTTTACAAAATAATCATTAAATTTTGTAACACTTTTGTTAGGTGGAGCATCTTCCATGATCTGTAGAAAAGCGTCTTCAATGTCCTCCTTCTTCACAGGGGCCAGCGCAGCACACATGCTTAAATGTCTTTTCTCTTCTATTGAATGCATTTTTAGAGTGTGAGCTTTTTTGTACAATGCTTGCTTAAAATTAAAGTTACATCCCTGTAATCCAACATCAGGAAGTATTTTTTTTATTACATTTATAACTGCAACTTCAAAGTCAACAACCATTGTCAGCGGTGACTAATTGGGTAAATGCTGCTTTAATAATATGAAAAGTCGTTCATAAGAAGATTCCTGTTTATTAGGCATAAGAACATAAATTAAGGGGACTATGTTCGTAGAGTTGTCGTTACTATTTACTTCCCATGTATACAATACATCTGATAAAATGGTGTACAGCAACTTGAAAATGTACCATCCAAAATGAATGTCTCCAAAGTATTTATAACTTCACGAGCCGTTTCAGTGTTCAGTCAGTACCATACCAAAGGTATACATGGCGCGCAAGAAACTGAAAAGGATAGGTAGAGTGTAGAAGGGACGGATATGGAACAATAGAAAGAGACAGCGCATGCAGGGCCATGAAGATGAAAGGTTATTTTTTATGTATTATCATTGTCATATTACTAGGAATTCGGCAGCGTACTCAATTACTGAACGAGGGCGAAGCCGGGAGCGAGCCACTAGTAATAAAATAAAAATATATTATTATTTTCAGATGCTAATTTGTTTGCTGTCATTACTTTCTGAAATATTATGAGTTGTGGCGAATCAACAACAATTCTTATCTACCTGTTGTGAATTTACATATTTTTTTTACGACTGTGGCAAAACAACTTTCAATGTATGGAAATTCAAAAGTGTGGCAAATCAACAACTGTGGCAAAACAACAACAAGCCGGAGAAACAACTTCTCCTAATTCTGTATTATTATTTTTCTACTCATTGTATCCACGTAGTTACAACAAAAGGCCTTCTATTTTAAGTAGTACCTACTTTGTTCACCCATTTGCTAAGTACCAATTTAACCTCATTAGTAAAGGCTATAGCAATGATAGACCACTGGGCAGTTCGATTAGCTGCTGACACGAAAGATGCAGATTTGGAGAGGCTTTGGGTTTTTCGTCCATGAAAATAACAAGTAAAAACCACCATTGCGAGTGAGTGAGTAATTCGTAGTGAGTTAACTCCTCACATTAAGGAAACACCTCGATAATATCTGTATATTCTATACTACTACTAATATTATAAATGTGGAAGTAATTCCGTTTGTCTATTATCTACATTTTTACTCTTTAACTACTCAACCTATCATCATGAAATGTTGGATATAGTTACACGTTGACAGGAATACAGGAAAGGACATAGGGAATCATCCTTTCATACAGAAAATAGTCTGAGAGATCATTTAAGAATCACTACATATTATAAAACAAAGTCGCCCGCCGCGTCTGTCTGTTCGCGATAAACTCAAAAACTACTGCACCGATTTTCATGCTGTTTTCACCAATGAATAGAATGGTTCTCGAGGAAGGTTTTAGTATATCAATTACAAAGATACGCGGGCGAAGTCGCGGGCAGCAGCTAGTATAAAATAATTTCGACGGGCCACTATCGCCACACTAGATATACTGCTTCTATAATATGCCATGTTAGATCCAATCTGACAGGTTTGTACAAGATATTAAAATGTGAAGAACCTTAATGTTTTGATACCACAATTTGAATCAATTTGCTTAAAGCTGGTATGTCTTTAAAGTCAGTTGAAATATAGGATACCCAGAAAAAAATCTCTGTTTATATTTTCTTAGTAAAGAATAAACAAGCCTGCTATCATGTACAGCAATCAGGAATGTAGATCCATTTTCCAGATAATCTATGTCAAAGTGTTTACCTTAACCATATTACGTCAATAGATTGTTTTAATTTTAAAACATTACATAATATTTAATGAATAAACAAAACTTTATAAATAATTGGTTGGCCTGTTTAGGCCCTTATCTCAATGTTATTTTTTTACTGATATTTTGCAAGTTCACTTACGCGTGAAATGTGATTCCATTTTGCTTTTTATTTTTTGAACACGGATTTTTATATCCTTTTACTATGCAATTCGGCATTTTCACTAGTAAATATTTTAATAGGCGAGGCGTAGTTTGATTCGCTTGCGAAGGCTTACTTTTAACGGCTTCACTCTGCCTTCCACATGGCTCTATCTTTAATTCTCATTTTATCTGAGTTAAAACTGTGGCACGTAATTAAGTAACTACAATAATTGCTAATAAAAGAGTTGTAATTACAATGTGCGCATCTCTTTGAATAGTTTTTTTTTATCATTCGAACAACCAATACATTGTTCGAACAGTTGGGTCAAAAAGCCGGTTACAGCGACAGTGGTCGTTAAAGTCTAATCAGATCCGGTTGTTGTGACCTTGGAAATGTTCCTCTGCGCTACTGTCTCGTTCGCCTTGTATCAACTTAAAATACTTCATACATAATAACATGTAAAGAAGTTTCATCAAAAAATAGTATTTCAGAATTCAGAAATTTTGCTCTATAACCTTATTACTTTATGAGCATTCACTTAGTATTACTTTAGCAGCAATTTAAAATTTTTGTAAAAATATGTCACTTTTTTATTTAAAAAAAATATATACATGTCGCTAAAAACGTAGAAGCACTTTGAGACGATACATTTATTATATTGTTTATAACTATTATTTTTTCTTTAACCCAGCAGTTGGTGAGGGGCGTTGGCAGTTCCTGACTAATATATTATATCAGTCAGATCGTTCGAAGTATATCGTTCGACGATTTGGCTGCCCATTGAGATTACTTTTTAATTAAATCTAATTTGATAAGGACTTTTTTGATCACTTTGCAACTTCATGAAACACCGCCATATCACGATCTGCCTAGGCACATCACGAACTGCCGGATTATACGATCGGCCGCCGACATTTATAAAGCTGCAAAGAAGCAATTTGACCGGCAATGCAATCTAAACTTAAACCTATAGTTCAAAACGAAAGTGCACATTGATGTTACAAAAGTTTGCAACAAAATTAGGAGACGGCTGAACATAAAGCCGGGCCATTCTGACGGAGAGACGGAGACATGAATAAGCGCTGGGATCCCGAACGTCACGGCCAATAAGCCTCGGCAGCGAATAAAAATTCCACGCGTTCATCGTTTCTATCAAAAGGGATAAAACTAGACTCTATTTCTATTATCGTAATGTTTGTACGCGAGCTGTGTGCTTGCTTGAAATATTGTTTGTGCAATATGAAGAATAATAAAATAATGCCAAGTTTTATTATTTTATGTCGTTTCGTTTTTAATGTAAGTATGAAGATAACCGTGAAAGAACAGCATGGTGTGCTGTTGTGTTTCGGTGAGTGAGTAAAATGATTCCTTATTCTTAAAACTGCTAATGCCGACTTGCCGTACATGTGGCATTGCTTGTGTTAGTGACGGTAGCCATCTACCATCAAGTACCAAAAGCCACAATGAGGGAGAGATGGTGTTAACCATCTCAGAACATCAAGAGCCCGTCGTTCAGAGCATCAAGAGCAGGAGCCGGCAATTTCGTAGACCATGTCAAGGCTTCCTATTCTTCTCGATTTCAGCCTTCCTGAGATGATTGTTATGCGTAATCTTAATGCAGATTCATTAACACAATATCAGGTCTACTCGCTAAATTAGTTCCGTATATTGTGATAATGGTCCTTAGAAGACCTTGGTACGGCTCCTTGACTACTGGTTCAATAAATACATACGGACTTTTTTACACGCCAGTAGGTACTTATATGTATAAGTTTGTGAACAAATTGATAATATTATTAAATATTCACTATTCGCTTTGAGCCCAACGTCGCGGTGACCAAAATTTCATTGTATCGATTCTACGAGTAAAAGTTTGTTGGAAATAAAACTTTATAAATATTGTATTCATGTACATACAATACATATAAATACTTAATTTTTTGGTGTGTGCATATTATACAATAAAAATATCGAATGTGCTTTGCTTTATGTTTTTGATTGTCGACAGAACTGGGGAGAAGGAAAGACAGAGACAGGGGGTGCGGATGGGGCTGAACCACCACCGCCTGCGCACGCGCCGCTAGATGCCGTATGGCAACCAGTAGCGGGCACTAGGTGAGTTACATTACTGCTACCAGTATAATGTATTGAAATCTTACGGAGTTCTGAATGATCGATGAAGATACGAAGGTTTCCATTTAAAAGATCTAACTCTGGACGCTTTTGCATTGATGATGATGGGTTTCCGGTTACTCCATTTTTGGCGAAATTTATCAAAGCTCCATCTACTTCCGATATTGAGCTTCCGATTAGCTTCCGATACTTCCGATTAGCTTAAGATTATGTTGAGTTTACTGAAGACCAAAATTTTATTGCAAAATTAAGCTATTTGGAAATGAAAGAAATATTTGAGTACACCAGTAATTTTTGATACTATAAACCAAAATAGAAAGTAAATAGATAGGTGTCTTCAAAGATATTATTATTATTTTAATTACCATTTTTTTTATAAAAACATATTTTTTATGGGTTGTGTGTTAGTAATATGTAATTATGTAGGTATATGTAATCAGTAGGTAATAGTACCCTCTCTTATGTTTTGCATATGGTCATTAAAACGCTATTAGTGGAGTAAGAAAAAATGTGAAAAGTGAAAAAATCCTTGAGTCTAATGACTTTTCGCATCCCAGAAGCTTGCTAGCGGACGTTGGGTAAAAAGCGTAAACATGTCCAACGATATTTAAAGTAAATGGTGTCATATTGTTTCTATGAAGATCACTAAAATATATGTTTATGACAAGAAAAATCTTTTTCATAACACTAGTTACAAGTTTTACAAGTTATCTTCTAATTTTTGGCCACAATCCTCAATATTTTTTTTAATTTTTCAATAAAAAAAAAAAAAAATATTTAAATTAAAAAAAAAACACGCAAAAAAACAATAATTTGGTGGTACACAGTTGAGGTGTACTATATAAACTCAAAACTTTAATACAACTCTTCAAGACAACGCACCCGCTTTTCCCACTCTAACATGCAGCCAGCTCGCATAAGTGCATCCTTGTACAAGTATAATACTATATAACAAGTATAATTCGTAACATTATACTTGTAAATTATATTATGCCAATACGCTTATTAGATGTAATTATGAACTAGACATAAGTGACGGCGTTTGAAGCAGAGTCTTATTAAAATATTACAATAGAGGGATGGGAATGTCAGTGATATATGTTAAACAAGAGGATGCGCCCTTACCATACTACTAGTGACAAAAAAATGGTCCTCTAATTTGCACATCTGGTTACTAAAAATAATTTGTTTTCATTGCCATCTTAATACTTATTTTTATTTCTTATTGGCGTATTTTGTTATTGTAAAGTGTTCTTATTGGTTGGTTGGACATATCACTGGTAAGTAGGCATTTTCGTATTTTTCTACGCACAGAAAGAACACCCGTCATTGGTGCCAATTTCCGATTTTGACACCGGCGCGTCGGTGCCACGTACTAGGAGCGTTAGCCTTGTCCTATATAGAAGTCATTGGGGAATGTATGGAAAATTGAACAATCCTTTTAGACAAAACTTGAAAGCGGCGTTCCGGCTTATGACGAGAAGGGAATGCACAAAGTGAGGTGCATTAAATATTAGTATTAAAGCCGCAGCCGCCCGCCCTAAGAGCTGGCAGCTTGCCAGAAAGCGTTTGCAACATTGCGTTCATTATTTGCCACTTACCCACAAATTTTCGTATGAAAACGAAAGGCAAATGGCTTTTGTAACAAGTTTCCCCTTTTCTATTTTAATTGCTTTGTTACTCGTATTTCAACCGTCAGCGACTTTACATACAATGTGTAGTGTTTCTGAGAGGCAGTATATATAAAAAAAGCTAGCTGGTGCCCGCGACTTCGTCCATGTTGAAAAATTAAAAATGTTATATTTTTAATAAATGGTTATAACAAAAATAAATGGTCACCGTGCTATGAAGAGTTGCGTGCTATGCTTGGAGTTTCTTTGGTATTACTACAATAAATTCTGAAATTCTCTACAGTAACAAAGTTGTAGAGACGAGTTCTCGAATGGAGGCTACGAAAAGGACATAGGGTACTGTTACTGAAAAAAAGTTAACGCATGACAAAAATACATGACCATTAAAGATTGGATAAAATATTACTCATTATTTTTGTCAGATAATAATAAATTTAATTGAAATCATATTCATATTATGTTTCTTCTAATAAAATATTTAGATACTTATATTATCTTCTTTTCAATCTGCATTTTTTAACATTTAACATAATGTAAAAATAATTATCATTTTATGGTTTTATGAAGTTTCCGATTTCATGTCGTTTTCACGATAGAATGTCAATCATTTTCTAACGTTCGAGATGAAACCACTTCCATTAACAATAAAATTTAAGGCGGCTTTATAGGATGTTGAGCATTCGCCGGATGGTTTCTCTGAGTTGTTTGTCAACTCGACCGAACGAATCTCGTCCGCATGGCTGAACCGTTACAATAGGATTTTATCTAAATTTACATTTTTATGTAATAACTAGCTGGCGCCCGCGACTTCGTCCACGCTGAAAAAAAAAAGTAGCCTATCCTGTGTCCTGTACGTCTAAATATTTATTTACCAAGTTTCATAAAAATCAGTAAATTCGTTATGGAGGAACATACATACATACAATACCTACACTTACAGAATTATTATTAGTATTGTACAAAAATCTAACACAGTCGCTAGGTTCGCGCTGTAGTTTGTTTTTTGAAAATCCCACAGGATAAAAGTATTCTATGGTTGAAACCATAGAATACTCTAACTACACTTAACCATAGCATAAATCGGTTAAGCCGTTTCTAAGATTAGCGTGCAAAAACAAACAAACAAAATTCTAATTTTTTTTTATCACGGTTATGGTACGGTAACAACATGTACAATTTTTTTTTTAAATAATGTACAGACATGGCTCTTTGTGTTTTATTTTTATCTGTAAATCTTGTTTGAATTGTTGAAACTGAAACTGCTTTTAGCGCTATTAGGATTTCTAGAAAGGCTTTTCAGTGTATAAGTTGAGAGGCATTGGCCGAGCGTTCTTCAGAACGGTGGAGAGCTCTCTTGTAAGGTACAGTGTTCTTCTACTTGAACCCAGAGGTCTAGTGGGTACAAACTTGACACGGTACGTTTAGCAATACCGATCAATGAGGCGACTTTACTAAATATATTATAATGTACCTAGGCTTAAATTTTCCATGTGTTCGTTTCTCACATAACTAAACGATTTAATATTGGTCAAACTGTCTCTCAATTTACATTATTTGATATATTGACTTCATTAACATATTTTTATTAGTTTAATACTCAAAGAAATCAATTATCTAAATATGTACAGATTATTTACTATGTATGAAGTCTATCAGTATAAAGTAAAAAGTTAGTGAATTCTAGTGAAGTAAAAAGTTAGTGAATTCTAATTATTAACCACTAAGTTTCCGCGCAACTTTTTTTTATAAAATCTAGCCTATGTTACTCGTAGATAATGTGGCTTTCTATAGGTGAAAGAATTTTTCGAACTGGTCCACTAGTTTTTGAGTTTATTAACTTCAAATAGATACTAAAATACTTGTTAATTCAAGCATCTCAGAAAACCAGATAGTTTCGTAGCAGTAAAAAATAATACACACTAAATGGAACAATCTAATACCCGACTTCAATTAGTAGTTTACGGTTCGATAGTTATAAGACTTCAATGTCATCAGAGATACGCATTATCAGAGGGCGACAAATTGTTGGTTCGCTATCGTAGATGAAAGCAAAAAAAGAAGAAGATACGGTACGTTCTTACATTGCGTAATCGACAAAGCTACCATACAACTATATGCATAAGATAAAAGTCCCACAGCTACTATTCTTTTATTGAATACATACTTACATGTAAAAACAGAAGATATGCAAATGTATTCAAACGGTAGCGTGAATGAGATAACCATATGAGTCACATAACAACGATAACAACGAAAGCTGTTATTCCTTGTTCGAGTGTATTTTGAGCGACTGAGACCAGTGGACTCAGTTTATAAGAACCACGCACAGATAGTGAGTGACGAATCTATCTTTTTTGCTTCGATCAACGGTTCGCCTGTTTGTTTTTTTGCGTCGCAAATCGCGTGATTTTAAATGTTGTTTCTACTTAGTCAAGTTAGTTAAAACAAAGTCGCTTCCCGTCTGTCTGTCTCTATGTAGTTATGCTTAGATCTTTAAAACAACGCAACGGATTTTGATGCGGTTTTTTTAATAGATAGAGTGATTCAAGAGGAAGGTTTTAGTATATAATTTCAACGCGGACGAAGTCGCGGGCAGCAGCTATCTACTAAAAATAAAGATAAAACCCTGAAAATGTTATAACAGCAAAGATGTCAGACGTTATATTGCTTTACACATTTAGTCAGGCGCTACACATCCCTTAGTTTTAACGCGGGCGAAGTCGCGGACACCAGCTAGTTTTAATAATAAATAAATTTTAAGAAACATTATGTAACCTTATTTCGTAGTTGAACTACCGTATGTTAATAAGTGGTATAATCAAACGACTCGCCACATTAATTCTTCGTGACTTGTCACTTTACAAGTAGAACAATTTTCACACGTCAGGCCGAAACTACGTTAAAAATATATTTAAGAAAGTCTAAATACGATGGCGTGTTAAATTGTAAAACACATAAGAAATGTAAGGAAATTAACGCGGCATGAAAAGTGCCGCAAAACAATGGAAAAAAGGCCAACTCACTCCCTGTAGGGAGTATTTTGACGTGAATGAATACGTCGTCTTTTGTTTCCATAGTGGGACGAAATTTAGAAAAATGATTATAACAAAATCGATGTATATAAAACAATCAGACTAACATAAATTTTAGCTAAAAATCATCCCGATTACGATCCAAATCGGTCCATCCGTTTGGGAGCCACAATTCCACTGATAAGTTTGACAGTAACACCCCGTTTTTGCGTCGGGGGTTAAAACCTTTGTGATTTATTTACATTAGCAATTTTTTCAAAGTGATTATTCACTATTTGCAAAACGTTATCTATATCAGGGCTGTCCAAGCCGGATACGACCAGGGCCAATACCATTGTAATATTTAATGTAATTATTTCTTCAATAATTTATCTTGTATAACTCTATCCATAATGTATATCAACATTAATATTATTACTAGACGCAGCGCATGTGTGAGTGACTTATGTGTCAGTGAAGACCTTTTGAGATTTTTCATTAATTTAGATATAAATAAAAATGAATCCCTAAATGTTGCTAAGCACAAAACACGAGAACGGCTGGACCGATTTTAATTCTGTTTTCACTTATGGATAGAAGGATAATCAGGGAAGGTTTTTACATAAAAAAATGCACCCTGGGCGAAGCCGGGAGCGGGTCGCTAGTTTAAATAAGCTTAACGTATTAGGTGCATATGCTTATAGCTTGTCCCTAACAAAGTCTCGTTTCGTAGAACCTCAAAGCTTTAAAGCTTCAGCATGCAACACCTTAACGTTGGAATTTAATTAGATTGTAGGAATGCATGAATTAAACTCCTTGAAGCGGCTGCCCGCTTTATAGTCGGGTTTGATATTGAGCTACTTCTTTTATATAAAGGGCCTATAATGCTTTAAGTTAAAGGCGAGACGATGGACATAGTTTCTACTAAAGCAATTACTTAAAAGTATTTTTTATCCCTCCAAAGAACGCTCGGAAAAAGTAGCTTAAGATGACACAAGTCGGCGGCTCTAACTCATCGGTGCGTGTAGCTAAAATTCATTCTGTCTCACACAGCACAATGCGCGGGAAGAGCAGTCGAGTGAGATGCACAATGATTCATACCAAAAAAAATATCAGTACCTTGGACGTATACTCTTTTTGACAAAACTACTGCATATATCTATTTCTTGTAAGTTATTTGAACTCTTGAATAACTAATCAATGTTTGTAGGCAAAGTATTTATAGAGTTTTTGTACACTAGAGTGACATATTCACCCTCAAAGTTGCATTAAAGCTTGTGTTAAAATATGGATTTTTCAAGGATCATATCTTTAAAATTAATACTTTTTTTAAAGTTTGTATGACAAGGAACCTAGTTAACGACAAGATAAATCGGTATCATGCTGACTTTTGTAAATCAAACATAAAACAGCGGAGTAATAATCATTCTACGTTTGTATGGAGGAAAGTTGACTTGTATCACCTTAATAATCCTATATACAGATATAAAATAAAGTTTAATGTCGTCAAACCAAAATCTGTTGTGTGCACTTTTTGACGAATACCTAGTTTATTAGTTCACAAATAAGAATATTTATAGTCTAGTTTAAAAAATTGTTTAATACCTTTATGTAACGAGTCTAGTTTTAATACTGTCTAGTGAAATAATAGGTAAAAAATCAAACATGACAATTACAAATTACTTCCTTCCAAAGTACCTACTTATTTTACCCGATATGCAGGTTAATTTGTTAATGGATGCACTAGCTACCTTAAAATCAACGTCATATTGAGCACGAACGTCATCGATTCTTTATAAATTCATTCCGCCTTTCCGTATATGCATATCTAGGTCGTATTTGCGTTCAACAGTGGCATAATAATTATAAGAGAACTGAGACATGTGCGACGGACGTAAACTTATATATAATACAACGTCCCCGTCAAGACTAGGAGGTCTTAATGGGGTTATTCTGCTAATAACACAGAGCAAAGAATCGCCGCGCCGCTTCTTACTAGAGAGCTATTAACACAATTAGCAATTGTTTGTGTGTTGCCGACACTGATAGGATAAAGAGTAAGAGCTAAGGAAAGGACAGTGGGTAAGGGCTCTGGTATACCTTACTCATTCATCTTCTTAACCCTATAACCGCTTGGTTTTGTAGTTGTCATTCCCATAGCGCTTGACTCGTAAACCGATTTTTTTAAAATTGGAAGTAACAAAAACATTATACAAGTAGCGTATATATACGGCTCTGTTGAAATGGACATGAAAATAAACTTTTTTATTAGAAGGCGTTTAATTACCTAAATCGTTTTAATTTATACATTAGATGCGTTTTGATTTTTTACTTCCACATTAGTTCAGTTTTATTTTCAAATAATAATCACAAACACCACAAATTACTAACAATAAAATATATTTAAGGTTCAGGTGTATTAAGTAGATTATAATCTGTTTCAAGTTTATTCAATTTCTACTTATCAAAAAAATGTATTCATAAAGATTTATTAAAACTTAACAGTTGTAAAATATTTGTTTGTCGCCATAAAAGTTAAGGAATATTTAATTTTGTTTTCGTGGATTTTTTAACCCGTGGTTGGTTTGTGTGTTTGACATTTTTAATTATTAACAGACGGTTGGAATGATTTTTGTAGAATAAACACAACGAAGTTTGAGAACAGTGGTGGCGTGGATACCCGTTTAGAATCACTTTTTTTTAAAGAAAAAAAAAGTATAAAAATATATATATTTCAAATTAAGTAAGGATCAATTTTTTTCCCAATGGATCCGTTATTTTGTAGAAATACTTTTTTTTATTTATTTATTAGAGATGGGTTTGCTCTAGGCCAGCATCCAGCCGTGTAGCGAAGATGAGGCCTAATGATGGAGCGAGATCACCCAGAAGATGCCTATTGACTCGAATTTTGAAAATATTTGGGTTATTTGAGCCTATAAAATATATCCATAATATATTAAGAATAAAACGTGCTTAATGTTTTTCTGACCATTTCATAAAAACTGTAGCGACATATGTAATAGTAATTAGTGTACATATATATTTGTATCTGTATGTGTAGCGTATACGTGTGTTAGTATTAATCATAAAAGCTGAAGTTGCATTTCATGCATGCAGTCGAACAGTGTCTCTGCGGGAGCGCATCCGTTCGCCCGCCGCATTTGTAATCGGTTATAATAAATAAGTAAGTATGACCAACTCTTTACGCACTCACACTCAAGATAGTCAGTTATCAAGTATCTTTTGTTCGCGATAAATTTTTCCAAATATACAATAATGGGTTCTTATACAAGTACTGAAACCAAAAAAGTGACTGCCGAAGTGGGCAGCAATCAAAATTACGAGGAACAGTTTACTATTCTGTCAGAACAATTAACCCAAGAGCGTTATATGCTAACGTGCATAATAACCTTAGTAGTTATTCTAGTAATTTTCAATGCGTATCAACATGCCAAGGACAAGGCTAAGAAGTGGATGACAAAAAAGTTATTGCCACTACCAGCAATCAAGCTCCAAACCCAGGGCACGGAGCGAGTGTAAAAACTTACCAGCAAGACTGAGTGCATTAAGTGCGTAAGGAGGAAGGTATAGGTATATTATATGATATTATGTAGTTTTGTTTTGTATGTTATTGTTATAGATTTCCATGTGTTAATTTACTTTATGTTTATGTAAATGTGTCTAAAATATACTAGATAATTATTATTTTGTCCATGTGTAACATTGTACATGTAATTACAGTACTTATTGCGTCATGCATTCTGTATCGGTTCGAATTACGCAGCAACATGCTGACTTAGCGTCTGAAGTATCGGCGCGCAATATACAGGCTGTTTTTGTAGCGCAAAAGTTACAGGATGCATCGACAACGTATCATATTTATTATTATTTTTTTATTTTTTCTTCCTTTTGGGAAATATGTAAAAAACTTTTTTCCAAAGGGGGGGAATGATGTAGCGACATATGTAATAGTAATTAGTGTACATATATATTTGTATCTGTATGTGTAGCGTATACGTGTGTTAGTATTAATCATAAAAGCTGAAGTTGCATTTCATGCATGCAGTCGAACAGTGTCTCTGCGGGAGCGCATCCGTTCGCCCGCCGCATTTGTAATCGGTTATTAATAAATAAATAGTACCAAAAGTTTAGACCTTTTATTAACTTGAACACGCAACATATATAGTGACATAGTAACATCGAGACACAGTACCACAGAAGGTCTAACAAAACAATAAAATTACTTATGCAAAGTTTCATGAATTGCTGGAAATTATTATTAGTAAGAAGGAAACAGGATAATAGGAAATAGGAACAGGATAAAATGCAATGACTGTTTGTTTAATGCGCCATATTTTTCGTATGCAAATCCAACTTTTCTAAGGCGTAATACATAATGTGAACGTGAAGTATATTATGTCATAACACAAGATCGTCCTTAAGAACTCTTGAGGAAAAGCTCGAGGGGATTTCACCAAGTTTCTTAAGAGAAATAAAGTATACCTATGTCATCTCGGATGTAAGCATGTGCAAACGCGAAAACATTGCAAATTCTCATCATCTAATTTAAAAATTATCATCTCATTTATTGTATAACTTAATTCTAATAATTTATAAATGCGAAAGTTTATGTTTGAATCCTTTGGATTTGGAAAAAAATTGGCACAGAGAAAGTTTATTGCCTGGATTTTCATACGAGAGTGAATTAAACCTTTTTTATCGGTTTTTTTGTAAATATATTCTGTCTTTTTTAAATCTGAATTTAATTTGTTTTAATCTTTTTGTCTCGGCGTTATTAATTCTTGTAAACTCGACAAATAAAGTGCTTTATCACCCTAAGATTGAACATTCTTTGTATTTTGTAGAATGATAAGGTCTGTTTTCCTTTGAAAATTCAAAGTGACAATTATGTCAATCAGTAATCAATACCTATTTCAAATCTAAACCTTAGCGAATTTTGAAATGAATGGAAGTTGTTATGGAAACTGATAAAGCACTTTTCTGGTCGGCCATACAAAACGATTTGGTAAAAATGTTTCATTATGGAAAAATGAGATACGTGCTGTAATCAAGTACTTTGACTAAAAAAAATGCTTCCGGTCCATTACAACCTAATCCCGAATTGTCTACTAAAGATTTTTTTATGACATCCAACAGACTAGGGACTGAAGCTCTAACTTATTCCACGGTTAAATATTAGTAAGTTATAAAAACACCATAACTTACTTATGAGTGTATTTACATTTGCAAATTAATCTCAAATTAATTATGATAATAAGTTAATTTATGAGCTTAAAGCCCACTATAAAAATGTTAGAGGCGACTGCTATGGTGATTATATATAGAATTGGGCATATTCCTTCTAATTATTATGATAAACTAGCTAGCGCCCGCGACTTCGTCCGCGTTGAAAAAGAAAAAAGTAGCCTATCCTGTGTCCCATACGTCTAAATGTTTATCTACCAAGCTTCATGAAAATCAGTTAATTCGTTTAAGAGTTATGGAGGAACATACATACTTACATAGATACATACAGAAAAAAATTCTAAAAATAGTCAATTTAGTTTCAGTATCATGTATAGAGCATATAAACACGATATCTCTGAAAACAAAGTAACTTACTCCATGACCAACCCTTACAGATTTATTATTAGTATTGATGAAGAAAATATGAAAAGAAAAATAACAAAAGAGGTCATGTATTCGAATTAACATCCGTGTTAATGCTCCAGACAGTTTTCAAACACCTTTTGTTGTTGTATGACTAATGATCATCCCCGCATCCCATTGTTGAGATCCGGAACTATCACAACGAAAAATGAGGGTTCGTTTCAGTGAGAGTCTTTTTATACATAGTATTTATTGTACATATGCTTACACAATTCTTGGGGCGTAATAATTTGACGAATAATATATGACGGCATATTATACCTATGTAAGTACTTGTTGATGTTGGGTTTGTTAACGGTTTCTGGGTTTTGTTTGTGTTAATTTAAACAGTGATGCGGATGCAGAATATTCAACATCAACGGATGCGGATACGGATTTCAAGTTTTTTTTAATAGATTTATTTTTAATAATATGCATATATGTATACCAGCTGAACCAGGCCACGCTTCGCTGTTGCTAACCCCGGTTACCATAAGAATCCCGTTACCATAGGAATGGTTACTTAGCAACGTCGCTGTGACAAAATTTATTAGTTACCTACTACAAAACGTTTAGATATTTCCGTCACCGATGGAACTTTGGAAGTACAGTCGGCCGCATAGGTCGATTAAGACATTCGAAAGTGCAAAACAACTAAACACTCAACTTACTTACTTACATACTTACTGAAGCTTTTTACGATCCAAACGATCGTAAACGTGAACGTTCGTTACGTGAAGTTATGTAAGTGAATATATACGTGAAGTTCATTTTGTTGAATAGCCGTGACAACGACTTAGGTATGGCGCGTTGAGTGTTCAGTTGTTTTGCACTTTTGAATGTGTTAATCGACTTTTGCGCCCGACTGTACATAAAGACACATAAGACAATTTTCAAATGCAATATTGTGTAAAAAAATTATGTCTGTCGGCTAGTTTCGAGTAAGTTTTTTTCAGTTTTCAGGAAGCTGAATTTTATATAAGTATGTATAAAGGTAGTAGGTATAGAGATAATTAGTTAATAGAAAAATTACCAACACTAATTTGTGCTAAATGTATAATAGTACATTTAGCACAAATTAGTGTTGGTAATTTTTTTATGAGTATTTTTCTATGGTAATTTTTTGGTAATTCTATGAAGACAACAATACATTTTTGTATTGCTATCCTCATAGAAAAATCAACAATTAGCAACAGAAACGCAACAACTACAGATTTACCAAAACAATAAAATTATAATTTTTGCCATTAGCGTCTTGTTATGAATATGGAAAAAGTAATTACTGAAAAAAGAACACGTCTATGATAAATAATTATTTGTAATTTAAATGCTTTTATACAATAATGTTTTACAATACGTCTCACAAAGTGACTGCGAACAGTTGAGTATTTGAAAGGCATTTTAAAGTTGCCTTTGTTTTTGACGTTAATATAACATAATTAAGTGTTTCGTAAAGAAATTAGCATTTCATACCCTCCTTTGAATTTTATATATTACATTATTTTGAGTTATTCCAGGTTTTGAATAAAGATTCAAGATTTGAATACAAATTTAGAGTTTAATTATTTTATATTTGGCCAAGAGAAAACCCATCTCTAATAAAAAAAAAACTTAAAAAATAAAAAATAAAAAAAAGTAATTATAAAAAAATCTAATACTTCGTTTAGTACTAGTTGAGTCCGGCAATACAATGTATGTAGGCACAGGTACGTGGCAAAACTAAGTTAAAAATGCCCCAGGAGTTTTCAAACCAGAAGATCTCTTACAAAAACACAATGAGTAGTAACCTCGCCGCGGGCGAATTTATAACATTCGTAAGAAGTGTTTCTTGTGATATTTTTCTACATTTTTCTTTTAAAAAAATAATACAAACATTCAATGAAAAAACCCTCTTTTCTAAGTATTTTTAACTAAACAATGACAATTTTAAATATTTATTTTATTAATCTCCCATCGGAGGCTGGCTATCATCTTGGCTAACTGAACCTTCGAGGCGGCGGCTTGAAATTATAGCGATCTGGGGCCCTAGCCAAGAGCAACCAGTGCAAACGGGAGCGTTGTGTATTTACGAAACGATAGAAAATAAAGCCCAGTGATTGGTCAAAATTTTATGTAGGCGTTACAACAACCAATCACCGGGCTTTATTTTCTATCGTTACGTAAATACACAACGCTCCCGTTTGCACTGTTTGCTCTTGGCTAGGGCCCCTGGTATTTTGCCCCCACCCACGGAGCTTTTTGAGCCACGCCTTGAGTCTATCTTGTATCTGTAATCAGCTGCACAAAAAGCTCCAGTTTTCTAACTCTTATGATTTTCAATATTTTAGAAATTAGAAGTTATAATACAATTAAAATATGTATGACACAAAGTCGAATAGCTTATTGTATGTACGATTCCACATAAATTTAATTCAGTTACAATACACGTATCGGGCCTCAAATCCAAATGTTTGCTATTTCAACTCACGTCCGGGACAGGCTAGTCTGAAAACTAGTTTCCAAATTACCGCAACTCACTGTTCAGTACTGGTTCAGTAATTGAGAGGTCTAACTTTAAACTAAACATATTGCGTTTGCAAGTTTACACTAATTATAAAAGTACATATGAACATGAAAACCATTCTGTATTGGTTTACTTTTTTAAATGTAAGAGTAGTCAGACAGGCTGACTGTCCACTTGATGGTAGATGGCTATGACGTCGCCTATAAGATAGCGCTGCCTATCTTTAGTAGGATTAATATGGGATTAGGACGGGAGAGAAAAATGAGATCTGGCATCCTCACTCACCGAAAAAAGCACACATGCCGTTATTTCACGGTGGTGTTCTGTAAGGGTTTGGCTAAACTTACTTGCCTAAACTGCGAAACTCAGTGTGCACTGCCACTACTTACCAGATCCAATACCAGAGCCAACTTTGAAAAGTTCCAACCCCGAACCTTGCGCCTATGCGCTTCAGCTTGGTGCTGGAGGCATTTAAGCAAAAAAGAACCTGCGACAGAGCGAGCAAGCACCTTAATAATTCGAATAAGGGGTCGTGAAAAATGACTCCTAAAATTCGTAATATTAATGCATAATTTATTCAACACTAGCTGGTGCCTGCGAATATTCGTCCGCGTTTTATGTTTTATATAGCCTATGTCTTTTTCTGATATATAAACTATATTATTATAAAGTTTAATTGAAATCCATTCAGTAGTTTTTGCGTGAAAGAATAACAAACATCCATACATCCATCCATACAAAACTTTCGCATTTATATATAATATTATTAAGGAAGGACAGTAAGGATAGTAAGGATTTATGCTAATAATTTTTAAATATATATAATATATATATATATATATATATATATATATATATATATATATATATATATATATATATATATATATATATATATATATATATATATATATATATATATGTATTCACTATATCAGAAATATCATCTATACATCATCTAAGCCGTAGGACGTCTACTTTTGGACATTTGCCTCTCTCTCATAATTTTCCAGTTGGACTCATAAGCAGCTTTGATCCAGCATTCACTCGCGACCCATATTAGACAAATATCACAAGAAAAATACCCTTTGAATTGCTCCAAGCTAGGAAATGGAACTTTTCTTACGGACGGGCTGCCCAATTTATTATTCTTACTAATGTAATATTTAGCCGTTCCACGTGACATATCCACGTGTCCTTGTTTCGTCATGGGTAATGAGCACGAATGAGTATCATATTATGTTACATTGGCAGTATCTCATTTGATAATGATAAGTATGATTTGATAAATTTGATAATAATCACGTCATCGTCATCCGGAAAGCTCTGAAAAGCGTTCGTGATTTGATGACATTTCTATGTATTCACCTCCGTCAAGCATTGTTAGACGTTTCCTGTTAAATAAGTTCTCTCGTGGGAACTAGCTATTGGTTTATATCGATTGAGTTTATATTGTATCATTATCAAATTACAGTCATATCATATTTACTACTAGCTGAACCTGGTCATACTTCGCTGCCTTTATACTTTTTTTACTTACGCGTAACTTTATAAAATATGGCCTGTGTTACTCGCTGATAATATAGCTTGGAAACAGTGAAATAATTTTTCAAATCGGTCCAGTAGTTTCGAAAACTATTCAATGAACAAACATTCGAATTCAACAAACAAAACAATCAAATCTTTCTTCTTTATAATATTACAATAGTAGGCCAATGTTGCTCGCTGATATAGCTGATCGCTCTAACAAACTGCTTAGAAATACGCCTAAAAATGACTATTATTTCCTTGATGTAACAAAATTAACAATGACATCAATATGTGTTTTAATTTTTGGCATTGAATCTAAAAATAAAGCCATAGTTTATAGAAAATGTTAGACATTCACCAAGTGTAACATTAGAATAATAACTAGATATAAGAAAAAAAATCCAGTCTCCATTCTCCACACTTTATTATTTACGAGCGGGCTGCCCTCGGCTTTGCACAGATTTTTTTCTGCAAATTATATAGTATGTATAAAAACGTTCATTAACGCTCTTTCCATTGTGAAAACCGCATTAATATCCGTTGGGTACTTTAAAAGTCTAAGCGTACATACAGACAGACGACAGATATATCCGAAATAGAATAGTAGCACATTTATAATACAATTGTTCGAATAGTGTACATTCGTATTAATTCGTATTGTACACTACAATCGGCACGCTCACCACAAATTAAATAAATAAAAAATATGGCTGTGTGCATGAAAAAAATGTTACATCGAAAATATTGCTAGCAAATATTCTCTAAAACAAAGTTTCGAACATTATTCAAAATAAAATCATAGAGCGACTTTGTTACTGTTGATGTATACCTAAATAAAGTATGTATACTGACTTTGTAGATATACACTTTATTATGTTTTACATAGTCATATTTAATATTCCTTAGCTCGACTTACAATTAATAATAAATTTGCAGAACGTGCCTTAAACAACAACAATACGGAACAGAAATAATGTTAATTATGTTGTTTCAATTTTTAAATATTCACTGCTACATGTATAATAACATGAATAGGGTTAATTTGTTACAATTGTTAAAATTACCATATGTATACCTACGTACACGTACCTACTAAATAAAGCAATGACTTAATAATTTGCCCTAATTTCTTTTAATACACGTGTTATTTTATGTGGTTTTATATATTTATATTTGGAAATATTTAATTTTTAAATAAACAAACGCTATATAAAATCTTCATTAGGTATTATATTTTTGATTTTCCAATGCGTTCAATGGGTTCATATAAATGAGACTACATATAGAATGGCTTACCCCACCAATAGGCTTGTTGAAAATATACGAATAATTTTTAAAAGTGACTTACAGCGAGAGAAAGGTTATTATTTTTACAATACTGTAATAACATTTCGCTGCTTAAAAACTAAAGGGCCACAAATCAGAATTACACTTTTTACAGGAGAACTAATCGAAAAAAAAAAATATTTTTGTCTATTTTTTTTTCTTATTAGATATATATCAAATATATGCATATTATACATCGTTAGAAGCGTATTTTTAAGTAGCATTAAATGTTTTAAGTAATTTTATAATGAACTGAATACTAGAAGAGAAATAAGCATATATAAGTTACTTTTGAATATAATTATAAAAAATGATGAAAATATACTAAATATGCAATAAAACAACCATAAGTCTTTTTGAACATACAATATGAAGGACTGTGATTGTATGTATTTTTGCAATAAAAACATTTTTGGATTTTTTTGTTTTATGGCCCTTTAGTTTTTAAGCAGCGATGTGTACGCCACATTTTTATCACGAGCTCACACAAATGTCTCAAGAAATTCTTCAGATGTAGGACAGATTCTTATTATACTAATGACAAGCGCACGTACGTGTGAAAATGTATTGTTGCAAGGGATAATACGAATCCGTGGGAACAGTAGGAACGCAACCCTCTCGGCCTGCTTATCTTCGCACTTATCACCTTATACCCTCTTCTACAAACAGAATAATAATGTCACAATCCTTACATATTATAAAACAAAGTCCTCCGCCGCGTCTGTCTGTCTGTCTGTCGGTCTGTTCGCGATAAACTCAAAAACAACTGCATCGATTTTGTGTTTACATGCAGTTTTCACCAATGGATAGAGTGGTTCTCGAGGACGGTCTTTATAATTTACAAAGTTACGCGGGCGAAGTCGCGGGCAGCAGCTAGTAATATTACTAGTAACTAGTAATGCTAAAGTAAGTTTCTTTTTGTTGTGCCTTAACTACTCATCATAAAATTTTGTATACACGTTATCAGGGATACAGAAAACGACATGACAGGGTACCTACATTTTATTCAAAAATAAGTACTGTAAGAATTCAACGACTGTCACAAATATATGAGCATTAAAGATTGAAAAATTATTGCAAAATAATGTAACGAATCGAATCAACATAATGTGTTTTATGCCTCAAAGATTTTCCATTAAAGTATTTTTAGCTGGAAATAGAATGGGAATAGTTGCGTTAAATTAGAGCCACCGCCGTTGTCACCGCGACACGGCCTTGTCAGACAGTATTAGGTACCATAATAGTTCTAGAGTGACATACAAATTGATGGATGTAATAGTCCCAAGTATATAACGTATTCTTACCTTCACTGTCGAATGTGTTTCTCTGTAATATTTATTTTTAGCGTAACCGATCTAAGCTTTGAAGTTTCGTTAGACTTCTACAAACAGAATAATATAGACAAACAAAAGTCGTATAAATTCTATTACAAAAAAAAAGTTTTGACGTGAATATGTCTTTAAAGCTTTCATAATTTGATGAAATTTAGAAAACTATATAACAAAAGCCTGTAAAAGCAATAACTAGATCGGTTCATTGGCTGGGAAACAGGCCACGAGATCTCTTGCCATTCACTTATCTCAACCACCAACCGAACGAAGGTAAACCGTATCCACCACCATCAAATATGTAGGCAAATAGTATTTTTGTAACGTTTTTCATTTTTTGGCATTTTTTGTAATAAATTAAAACAATATCACAGTCAATTTACCGCAAAACCGCTGGATTTCACAATGACTGATAAATAACCAATTAACAGAACATCAGGGAGCTCGCGGCTACCAGATATGAAAGCGCCCTAAAAACCGCTCGCCGAAATGTTGGTATAGCGTGTCAGCAATTTCCCCAATCCTTTGTTAATTATAAACACAACTACGTTCATTTTTTCCGGTATTCCGATACCTCGACGCGGAAGTGACATTGTGGACGTACTAATTGCGCATTCACCAATCTTAGCAGTTCCTTTCATTGATCCAACACGACTTGTTCTTTTGTCAAACTGAAATTCGTGATAATTAACAAATCATTATTCATTACGCCTAATTACTCAGCGCAGATACCTTGTTTTGTTGTTCCGCAAACTTAGCATATAAGCATACTAGCTGTGCCCGCGGCTTCGCCTGCGTGGAATTCAGATTTTTTAGATTGTTCTTCTGTGGTTTCACGGCGCGGTCGCGCTTATTATCGTATTAGGTACCTCTTTAACTATACGACCAAAACATATGCAGTAAAAAGCAAAAATCACGCGTATGAAGCACTTGTGACGATAAAATTGTTTATTTTGATAAGGATTCATAATTTTTTTGATAATAAATGATGAATAAATATCACCTAACGATTTTAATTAAAAAGAAGTAGTTTTTGTAGGTTAAATATAATATAAATGTAAAAGTTAGACATATGCTCAAGCTCTATAGCTTTTCTATAGAAATCAATCATAATAATTTATCTGTCACCGTTCGAAAGAAAGTTTTCGTTCGACCGTTTTATCATCGACTAAATTCTATTACAGAAAAAGCCTTTTCATTGCCATGGGCCATATAACCTATGTCAGTTGGACATCCTACATAAAAATAAAAGTTTTATAAATATGCGGAGTGAACAGGAAATTATAATTTAACTTAACAGGATTATACTTATAACTACTTAAACATACTCAAGTAATGTTTTTAAAGACTACATTGTGTTAATATGATGCTAATATAGCAAATAAATATTACGTATATATATATTTTTTCAAACGGATACAAATTGTTACCCATCGATGACATTAATGGTAGAATACCGTAACATATGGAACGGTATTTTCGGAGACCATTTCATTCCATTGAACTGACTTTTGCACTGAAATATTGATTATTGAATCTGTCACTGATGTACTATACACCATTATGTGACCTCTATTATCTGTATTGACAGTATCGATCGAGCCAATATTGATTGAAGTAATCGGCTCTTACTGTGAAATACAATGTCATTTCGATTCTATATTTAGATTTTTTTCTTTGTACTGTTTACTGTTTACAATTATGATAAAGATCAAATAATGATGTGTCCATAAAAAAATAACAAATATAAACTTAACTAATAACATTAAATAACCGTAACACCGTAATAGTCAAAAAATTTAAAAAAGTTTTTTTTTCTCCTGGGCAATTGTCCCTGGCCAACTGCCTGATATTTCGTTTTTAAGCTTAAATTAGTGAACTTTTATACAAGGTGTTGAAAACACTTTTACAAAACATCTCTCATCTATCTGATCGGTGCAATTTGTTTTAAATATGTTTTTATATTTATCTTCGGTGGTTCGGCTGTTTTAGTTTTTTTTTGTTTTGTTTACAGTACTTTCATTGTTTTGTAAAATATGTGGTCTTATGAAAAAATTTAAGACTTATTTATAATTACCATGCGTCTTAGGTATTGTTTGTGGGGTTGTACGTTTTCACGTTCTTTCACTTGTAATTAGCACTAAAATCCTCAGTTAATAAAAAATATAATTTAAAAAAAAAATAATAAATTAAATAATAAATATACCTTCATTGAATTATTTGCGTATTATCATATAAATTATACAATAGTTAGCTTTGTTTTACAGGTAGTAAGTAGGTAATAAATATAAAAAGTACATCCTATAATTTATGATCTTTTAGGTGCGTGTCAATATTTCAAAAGTTCTTTTGATGTAACATTATTGATAACTTTAATTTATATCTAGGTATGGGAAAGTTGTACGAGTTGATCCCTTGAGGTAAGATGAGATCCTTTGCGATTGTGCTGAAACCACTAACGCTATCAAGTTTATTTCACTGGTAAAACATAGCTCTGGACACCCCACCGCCTCAGTCAAATCGTGATGGAGGTGTGAGCAATACATCGATTTTGACGAGAAAAAATAAAAATTGTGTACGGCTGAGCTAAGGTTGGCATGACTTTTAGCTTATGTTTGTAATGTAATTACTATTGTGTTTGAAGCTTTCTATTATGCTTAATTTTAGGCTTTCTATTATGCTTAATTGTGGCTAAAAGGATCATACTAAACTCTACCTTTGTATGGTTTAAAAAAAAAGAAATATATATAATGAAACCTCAATTAATTTCTGGTTTTGAGTATTATGAAAGTTGGATAGATAAATATACTAGTAGTAATCGCCTTTAATTTTGGTTTACCTTGAAGAATATATATTTTACAGCGATTCCCGCTAAAGGGGATCATCTCGTATAACTTTCCCCTAATTCATTTAGTTTATTGACAGCGACTGTGCCTTTTTTCATTTATTATTCCACCAACGAATGTAGACGGATCCATTTGATTCCCATAAACGAGTTTGTGTGGATCCACTAGCCATCGGAATTTTAAATCAGTCTAGATACACAAGACATATTGAACGCAGTGCTTTATGAATATTTATTTTACACACCATTAATAATATAGTAGTGCATTTCAAAACTGTGTTACCATTAATTGTCTATTGATTTTATTGTCATAAGCCGTCGATGGAATATATACAAACATTCGATTGACGTCATTCGCCGATAAGCTGATAAATGTCATATCAGACTACGTATCTTTTGGCCTGAAAAAGGAATAACCAGGGGATGAAATAAGAATTTAAGATGAAATAATTTCTACGGGCTGAGTAAGGAATACAAATACTCTTACAGAAGACCACCGTGAAGTGGTTATGTTTAATCTTAATGGGGTTGACAGCTAACTTGCAGTATCTTTACCACTTATGGCCTTGCTTGAATTTCAAGTGACGGTAGCCACCTATCATCAAGTGGACCTTACAATGTTTTCCATTACCATTAAAGCAAATGAACAAAATCTCTAAACTATTCAATACTGCTCCAATATTCAGGAGATACGATCACAATAGAAAATCCAACCTGCGTACGCCAGTTCGTACGTTTCAGTTCGGTGAACTATTGTCTATATACATATCTAAGCATAAGCACTCGAAGACAGCCACAACCCTCGTTTGACGTTTGTGGATACACCCTTGTGACGTCAAGGGTTGTCCTTCACGATGTTAAAGTGATGCAGTACTTATTTACAAAATGACATGATTGTGCCCTCAGTCAAAGTCAAAGGAGATTATTTCGAGACTTTGACGCATTACTTTAAATACGAAATCGAGTTTCGTTTGCCAATCCAGCCTTTCGACCTATGATCTCGGTCAAATGAGAAAGGGTAAAAGGGATTATATGGCGTTACGTCAAAAGAGTAGCAACAAGATAAGGAAGGGATCGATCAAATTGATTTAATAAAAATGGATCGGCGGTCATCTTGGATTCCAAATTCGAATTGCTAATGTGAGTGATAAAATAAGTCGTTCCGGGAAGTGGCTGTTCACTAAAGAAATTAAGTGTTTTAGCATTAGCTGGATATGGACTATGATGATAACAGCATGTGTGCTGACAGTGTTTCGGTGAGTAAGGTATGCTAGAGCCAATTTCCCTATCCCTTCCCCTTGCAGAGTACTTGCAGCACATGCAGCGTAAAATTATGTTATAGGTGACGGTAGCCACCTACCATCAAATGAGTCGTCGGTCTGTCTGACGACCTCAACTTAAAGAAACGTTTTTCTATGATTTTTTGTTAAATTTTAGAAACAGTTTTTTCTTACTTTCTAAATGAATACGGTCAAAATTTACCAAAAACTTAAGATACGGCTTCGAGTAGTTATATATAACACAATACTTTAATTTAACCTATTGTTTTATTTTCAGGTTTAAATTCTTTGTATATTCCGCTTACGTTGAGCGGCGGACAACTTCAGCGGTGCGTGTCATAGCGGCGACCAAAACTCGCGGCGCTGACTCCGTTATTTGCCGTTTATGGTTGGCAAACAATCGCACAATCACGCTGAGGGCCCGAGTCAAGGTAAATATGTAATGGAACGCTATTGTAAATTAATTAGATACAATTACACCACAGTTACAATTTTTTAAATTATTTTTAACCTCCAACGCCCGACGCAAACGCTATTATCTAAACACGTCTGGTGAGCGACAGGCGAAAAATGCGAAAAATTTGTGCAATATCACACTAAGTCGTATCAAGTAGCTCATAACAATTAACGATTTACGAGTCGTTGCTCTCAAACGGATGGGTCGATTTTGATCAGTTTCTTTTTGTTTGAAAGCTGACATGATCGAGATGTTTCTTTTAGCCTTAGTTTATAAAGATCTGTAGGTGTTTGTCGACCTTAACATAAAAAAAAAAACTAAGTCTTCCTTTTTTGATCATTATTATTAATACTATTCCACATTAAATGTAATCGAAAATCCACATGTTCAGGTCTGACGTAATTGAACCTATGTCCGCCATAATATCCATGTTGAATGATGTTACTTTTCTTAAATTATTAATTTTAGTAGTCGACATGCTTATGACGTAACTATCTGTTGTTATTCCTAAAGCATTCATATCGATTCTATTAGATAATAGCTACGTGGCTTGCAGCATACCTGATTACACTTCCTCGGAAATACGAGTATGACGAGCAAATGCAGACAAATTACAAAGTGCTACACAACCTACGCTTTGATAATAAGGATTTAATTAAATTTTATATTTGTGTTTTTATAGGCAATCCGCGAAAATTGGAATCTCAAGTACAGTGCGACGTATGTGCTGTGTTTCCTCCGTGATACAGGCATAAAGCCTCACGAGACTGTTGGGGCATCCATATCGGTGATGGCCAGTACTGCCCCAAATCGGCCACCAACAAATCTACTCACAGTATTAGATACAGAACCCAAGAATGACATTGAAGTAAGTTTTTTTTTTATTTTTTTAAATCTTCACAATTTATGAATCTTTTGGCTCAACCCAATTATAATTATATGCCCTTTTTAAAGATAATTATATCAGTGTTCTAGCCAAAAAAATTATTGAGGAAGCATGTCAATTATTAATATTAATAAGCGCCTCTTTCACCAACGTCAAGTAGGCTAAACCGGAATAATTTAGCTGATATACCTTTGTTTGTACGGTAAACATCCCAAACATTAAATAGAAAAAAATAATATAAAATCGCCTATCAAATGATGCAGTAAACCGAGTGCATAATTCAATAAAACAGAAAATGATTTCTAAAAGTAACTAATCAACACTTTACTTGTAGTTGGTGAAAGAGGCGCTTAATACTACAAATTATAATGTCTTCTTTTCATGAGCAAGATGTTGCAAGAGAGCAAGATACTGTCACAAGCAAATCTGTACACATTTGGTTTTTTTTTCATATGAATTGTTTAGATAAATTATTGATTAAATTTTAGATATTATCTGTATGCTAATACATAATATATAATAGATAATTCCATTAGTATAATTAGTCCATTTAACATGTTTTCTATAATAACTACTAATTTGTTGTTTTAGCTAATCTATCCTAATATCTACAGGGTAACAATATTTGCTGAAGGTAACATTCAAAGGTCATTTTATGAAACAAAGAGTTATTATACGGTCATGTCAACCCACAATTATTGTTCAATACCTAATAACTTTTTCTGTTTTTGTTTGTCTTAATGACTTTTTCATTTTATCAGAAAATCAGCATTTTTGTACTGATATTACTGTAGTTATGTATGTAGATAATTTTAGCAGACGGATGGAAAAGTTTCTAGGGTAAAATTGAATTTGAAAAAAGCTTCGAAGTGACAAAACTAGTAAAAAAACTTGAAATAAAAATGCTTTATTTTTTATGTGACATTCTGACATTGATGGTTGGTGGCTACCGTCGCCTGTAACAAATTAGCAACACCACAGGTGCTGCAAGTACGCTTCCGACCATAGTAGGATTAGGGATAAGGACTTATTAAGAAGATAGCGAAATGGGCTCTGGCATCCCTTACTCGCTCACCGAAACACAACAGCATACATGCTGCTATTTCATGGCGGTTTTCTGTAAGGAAAATTAACTATGAAAGTTAATTTCCATGGATGCCCGGCTGTGAAGGTTATGCCAGACTCTTTTTTTTATTATTTTTTTTATTAAGGTTCACAAACCGGCTAAAACCCAAAAGCTTTCTAGCGTGGCCGCAGATAAGCGAGGTCGCAGGAACTTTATGTCTTATGACTCAACCCGACCCAACCCACACACTGCAGGGAATCGAACCCGGGAACCCTGAGACAGAATATTAAAGCAGGCACTTTAACCACTCGACCAAGAGGCTCGCCATTTATTTATTTAAAGGTTTAATTTAAGATTAATTAAAGAGTAAACTGATGAGCATAGTCCACAAGTGTCAGTTTAGGGAAACCGGAATCCCAATCAAGTGACCCGAAGTGTTTACTTTCAAGTTAATTTCACATTTAGGTCACCTATTTCGATCTCAGTTGAACTCCTGTTTTGCAACATCCAAACTTATATTTATTTTGATACTCATCTTGTGCACTCTAGTGAAACTAAAATTTTAGAACGAGAAATTGAAATAATACTTGTAATGTTTATTATTATTATAATTACGTAGTATAATTTAAAATCGCTTTTTTGAATATTTAAGCAGTCTGATTATGTCAACTAAAAAAAAAATATTTTTGCTAACTAAAAGCCCATTTTTTTTAGTGGTTGAAAAATAAAAAAATCAACTGAGAATAAATCATATATTTTTGTAAGTATGTAGTTAATTTTTTTAGAAGATCCTTCGGAAACAGTACTTTTTTCTGTATAAAAGGTGGCCTATGTCTTTTTTATATTCCAGACAACGTGAAATATCATTCAGACGTGTAAAACAAACAAACTCACTTTCGCATTTACAATATTAGTTAGGATTTACAATGTGCAATTTCAGCATGACACATGAGAATTGCTTACAAAGCGAATTCGCTTCAAGAGCATACCTTTAGTTTGTTATTGTAGAACGATTTGACACTAAGCTATTTCAGTGAATATAATATTAGAGAGCATTTCGCTTTATCTAATACGATTTTGCGAGCAAATGTGAACTTATTCGATGTGACAGCTGTGTCTTCACTTCGCTTGCCGTTGGAACTTTTGCATTTCAAACAAAGAACGTAATCGATAAAATTACTGGCGGCCTGTAACAATTAATTCTTCTATTAATTATTTTATATGGTGTACTGTTAAAGTTCCATACTAATATAATCCGCCCTAGTCCATACTATATTATATACTATATATTACTATACATACGATATACATACGATAAGTTAAAAAAAGCTGTACTCTTTTTTAGTAGTAGTCTATATCCAATTACTGACATTGGTTTCAAACGGTTTAATTTTTGTTTTAGATTCAATATGCGGAAACTTATAAATGGTGTAGTTATTCGGTCAATTAGTTATTAAGTAATACTATATTTTACTATATAATTATTATAAATGCGAAAGTAACTCTGTCCGTCTGTCTGTTTTTCTTTTCACACCTTAACTACTCAATCAATCATCATGAAATTTTGCATACATGTTCAAGGATACAGGAAAGAACATAGAATACCTTTCATATAGAAAAAAGTACTGTTTCCGTGGGATCATATATATTAATTAAAAAACTAACGCCAGATAGTTTTCGTTGAATATTGTTGACAATAAATGTGCTTCCGCTATGAATCAAAAACAACTTTATTCTCAGCTATAATCATTAAATTAATAATGGTTTTACAAGTTTTTAGTTTGTACACAATATACATTTTTGTTAGTTGGTATTTTTTATTGAAGCATAATGCATTGACATGCTACTATAAAATATATTAGCTATCTTTTTATTATGTCTGGTGAAAGGTATCATGAATGATGATCATCAATCCGTCTACATTCTGAGAAACTTTCGCAAAGATTCTTGGTTTGATTTTTTGTAAATACACCTATTACCCGGAGCGGCACCGAATAACCAATTTATTTATTAAAAAATGACCCTTAAACCTTTTCAGGATACACTGCACGTATGTGTGAAGCCGTTTCATTTTTCATACGCCCGTGACGAGTGGCTCGTTGAATGGTTCGAATTGAACCGATTATTGGGCGCAAGCCACTTCACCATGTACAACGAATCGCTCAGCACGTCGGTCGGCTGTCTTCTCGAACACTACAGGAAACAGGGACTGGTGACTTTACTGCCATGGAAGTTGCCCATAGTTTCCAAAGTCGAAATTAGGTAAGCTCAATTTTAACTAAAATTGAACATACATACATGCATGCGGTACATGTACAGTCGGGGTAAGAAAAGGTTCGTCACCTTAAAGTCGATATTTGCTTGCACCAGGCAATTGTCAGTCATGCCAAAACTTCATTTCAAACATCTGTCAGTACCCTGATTAGTGCTTTAGCTTTAAAAAGTACTAAGAGTCTACGACTTTGATAAAGGAATGAATTTGAAAACTGACAAAGGTTTTCGTACCCCGAATTTACATATACATATACATAAACATATACATATACATATACATATACATATACATACACATATACATATAACTATACATATACTACATATACATATACATATACATATACATATACATATACATATACATATACATATACATATACATATACATATACATATACATATACATATACATATACATATACATATACATATACATATACATATACATATACATATACATATACATATACATATACAAAGCTCCAATAAATAGTGTAAGGAAATAAATTAAAAAAAAGTTAATGTGTAACCTAAGTTTTAAGCTGTTTAAACCTGTACCAATAATTCAACATTTTGATTTTTTATATGACTCTTTTGTAGCAAATTCATTCTGCCATGCATTCCGATGTTAACAAATTCGTATTCGTGGTATTAGGTACACGTTTTGACATCGAAACACTTTTAATCGTTTAGCGCTTATTTTCGTCGCTGCCACAGCGTCGAGATGATTAAATTTATTATGAATTTTAACAGAACAACGCCGCTTATTGCTTGAATTAAGCATAATTATTGAGTTGACATCATTCTCACGATAGATGACTAAAATGTTACAACTATTTTAATACACAAATACCTACACTACATACTGAGGTACAATTCACATCTCTTTCTTCTCTGTGGCAGCCCTGTTTTTTTCTTGAAATATTCTCTACGTGTCTACAAAAAATCCTATCTCAGTTTTGGTCTCACTGAGATAAAATTCAGAGGGCAACAATATTGTTTATATTTTACATTACGAAACATTAAAATGGGGTCATTTTTTCGTAAATATCTGCAATTAAATGTAAATTACTGCAAACACAATCAATTTTTTTCTATATCGCCAGATATTGAGATGTATTTACGAGCGTATGTAAAATAGTTGTAATTTATGTACCTAGAATATTGTTATTCACACTATATAAAATGAAAAAAAAAAAAAAAAAACT
The DNA here is from genome assembly GCA_945859745.1 of Synanthedon formicaeformis. Taxonomy (NCBI): domain Eukaryota; kingdom Metazoa; phylum Arthropoda; class Insecta; order Lepidoptera; family Sesiidae; genus Synanthedon; species Synanthedon formicaeformis. The sequence continues at coordinate 4,023,040 of OX243964.1, forward strand.
ATCTTACGTGTCGTGAGCCTCTATATTGCCTTTACGGATAATCCGAGATTGGATACACATCTTTTAAGAAATGACCGTTTATTATTTCAGGACTGAGGGTCAGTTCGCAGCGTTCAACGACTGCTTGTACAGATCTATGTCAGTTGCCGGGTGGTTATTAGTGATAGATGTCGATGAGGTGGTAGTTCCGCATCGGGAGCAAACTTTGCCAGAACTTCTCAACGCGCTGCGGGCTTCATACAATCCACCATCGAAGGCGCCCTCGGCGTTTCTTTTCAGGAATGCTTTCTTTTATATGCGATGGGAGGTATGTAGTACCTTGCTCGGGTTTTATTGAAACCCATTCTTCTTCTTTTATATCAAATATTAAGATATTAAGATTAAGGTATCAAAGTATATTTGGTACTAATAGCTAAAAATCACTGGCAGATAGCTGATGTTAGAAGGAGTAATTTAGGAAAATTTATTAAAAAAAATGTGTATAAGTAACCAGTGTCCAGTACCGCGAGCGCCCCACGTTTAGGTACGCCGCCAGTCAGTTTATCAATACTAATAATAAATCTGTAAGGGTTGGTCATGGAGTAGTTACTTTGTTTTCAGAGATATCGTGTTTATATGCTCTATACATGATACTGAAACTAAATTGACCATTTTTAGAGACGTACAGGACACAGGATATACTTTTTTCTTTTTCAACACAGACGAAGTCGCGGGCGCCAGCTAGTAACTTAATAAACTTACTGGAATTTTTCATCGTGGCAATAAACACGGCGTTCCGTAGTCATAAACTGAGCGGTAGTTACACATTTACAAAAGAACAGTGTGAGCTGTTGTGTTTCGATGAGTGAGTAAGAGATGCCAGAGAACACTACTAACCCTTACAATTACAGTCAGCAACATACTTGGAAATCTTGTGGCGTTGCCTGTTAATTGGCGACGGTGGCTACCTACTATCACGTGAAGTATCAGCCTGCTTGTTAATCGTAGGACGACATGGAGGCTCCTACACAGCTGCTGACGTCACGAAAGACGCGTCGGTGGGCGACACCGCACGCTCTGAAGAACCGAAGCAAGTTCGCGGTGAGGCCGCGTGACGCCGTTGAACTGGGGAACCACTTCTTGTGGGAGATGGCACCGGGAGCCAGCTCCGTCGGGGTGCCGACAGACCGCGCTATCTTGCACCATTACAGGGTAAGTTACTTGCTGTTTTGTGGTCAACGCTGCCATTTCCCTATCCCTCCCTTATCCTGTGGTATTGCTTGTCTTATAAGCGAGCCACCTATACCATCAAGTTGGTTAAGGCGATCTTAACACGTAGGATACTTTTTATCCTAGAAAAATGTTAGGTTACCGAGGGATTGTCTAAAAATATTAAAGAAATTGCGCCACCATCGTCACAGCGATAAAGATGTCAGGTGTTCTATATTTCATTTATCAACGCGGACGAAGTCGCAGGCCTAGTGTTTATAATAAAACGTAATGCAATGTTTATATATTCATTTAGGATACGGTATCGATTCTAGTTCAACATCTTTCGACATTAATACTCGTATATCGAAAGAATAATTGAAAGACATCTTCTCTTATTAACTTAATTGTATTACCACAGTATAGAATAAAAAAAAAACCATATCTTAATTTCAGATCGCGTGCGAATTTGGTGGACTTCAGTGTTTGACAGTACCATCGACGGTAGACCGCACAGCACATCGCTGGGCGGAACAACTGCAGAAGCGAGTCACCGCCGAGAAGGAACTTCTCGCCCGGGAGTGCCCTTCGTAAACCCACACCTAAATACTCGTATGCAACATATCTTTATGATCATCTTCTCACAACGGATGTGGATAAGAATACATTATCGTCGTTGTCAAACTAAAATCTACTACGTGCATTTTTTTGAGATTTCAAGACTTTTTGACAACCTTAGTGCATCTATCGTATAAGTATAAAACTGAATTATCAAATAGCATAAAAAAACTGCTTTATGTGCTTCTGAGCACTATTTGTCGAACTACAACCAATTCAGTAATAAAATATGCATGTGCAGCAGTTAGAATCTGTTATTTGCAAAATTAAAATAATTATCAAAATAAAAAATAAACTATTGAATTTTCATGTTTAAAAGACTAATAAAAGTTTACGAAAAACCATCCTAAGTTTCAAATAAAATGCTTATTTTAAAAGTACCTTTATGTAAAAATTTTCATGAAAACTATTGTTGTCAATATTTCAAAAGTATACTTTTTCCACGTCGCAGATTAAGGTTTGACATAGACGATATGTCTTCTTAGTGCTCAAGTCAGTTAAGGCAATGTCCGAGAATTTCTTTTTTCGCCTTATGACTACATGTTAATAAGCAAATAAAATATTATGCTTCAAAAGGACTATAGGATTACTTACTATAGACTTATCAGTATCACTATCAGATAGCACCCTTTGTTAAATCTATCTTTTGTAAGTAAGTTTGCGACAGACTTAACAACTATCAAGCCATTTTGAAATCGAACAAAGCATTAGTTTAATTAATTTTGTATAATATTTTACATAATTATCTACTAACGTGAAAATTGATGAAAAAATCGCTCGTTTCAATTGAATCTTATTTTGTGCCACGTGAGGGAATATACGTGAAGAAAATTCCCGTTTTCGTTAGTGAAAAGTTTATAACGAATAAAATGATATATTTATAATATGTGAACTCAGAATATTGAACAAACCGAAAGGCGCGATGGCATATAAAACAGAAACTACTCTTCTTTTTATAATAGTTTTTTTTAAACGGATAGACACTGTGGACAAGTAGCCCTTTTACATGAAATGTAATATATTTTTATATGAATAAAATATTTCAGAGAATACTAAAACCGTAAATTATTGAAGTTATTATAAATACTTCAAAAAATGCTTTTATTATTTATATTAATAGACATTGTTTTTAGCTAAAGAGGAAACAGTTTTGTTTTTGGAGAAAATGCACGGCATAAACTGCCATCTGGATTGTTCTTTATTCTGAGATGACAGAATAGTGTACAGTCCTTGATATTTATTATAGTGTTTTCGTTTGAAAAAAAATAATATCTGTTTTATTTTAAGTTTTAAAATATTTACGGTATAGAAAGTAGTCAGTTTCCTTTCTTTTATGTATCACTGAAAGTTCTATCAAAATCAGTTCTTTTTTTATAGAATAAACAAATAGACACACGAAATTTTTATTTTCGTGCAAGTGCAATCAATAAGATGAGAAAGTTTTATCGCAACGAACAAACAAACTTTGAGTTTTACTATTCTTAATAGAAATAAAAATGCGTTTATCTAAATTATTTTTTTGAATGAGTGTTATTTGTTAATGAATATTATGTATATTCACACATTAAAGTAAGAAATTCAATTCAAGTTTTCTTCCGTTTAAGTTATTTTATAAAGTACCTACTTTAATAACAATTGGTTTAAATTCAGTGCTTCACTTTGAACAAATTTGTACTGAATTCAACTTTTGTTTCGTCTCTGGTGTTGCCAATTAATATTTTTGTAATATTCTCCTACAATGCAATTAATGCCCCAAATTAAAAATGTGTGAATGTCGCTTCTGTATATCGTACTTTTAAATTCATACCGCCTATTATGCAAGTACAATTTTTTAATGTTGTCGACAAACATTTTAACATATAAGTCACTTAAATGAGAAGTTGGAAAAAGACTGCGAGAAGGAACAATGCGTTGCTAATATCAATGATTTGCTCAAAGTATATTAACATTTCTTCAGTATTAATGCATATAAACCCCGCAAAATGCCAATGCGCCCAGCCGCCATTTTGGTGACGTAATCACGTGACAGTTACCTACCGAGCAACACTAACCGGCGGGTTTTTAGTTACAGATGACGTCACGACGACGTTACTGTGACAGGTAATAGCAATTTGAGGGGATTATACCTAATTTTAATGCAAAATAACGTAGGGGTTGTGCAAGTCCGCTAATTACGCTTTAACATTTGTAGATTTCTGATGTTTTGTTAATAAATCGAATTAAGAGTTCCCATTCGACAGATATGCGCACGATGCCACAGTTGGCATGTATGCCATTGCGACGGTCCATTTGATGGTACAGTAGGTGGAAACCGTTGCCTTAGGGACGCAAATTTTGTTCCCACGTTCTTTACCATTTTCTTGAATCATCAGGCTCCAAAAGATTGTTCTTGATTTAGTCAAAGATCAGAGATTACTGTAAGTAATATAAGTCTAAAACGCAAGTGCCACGATCTCATAATAATCTTCGTTGTGTTATTATGATATGATAATTAATTAATTAAATTATGCAAATGCATTATCTTGTTCCTTGTTTTGCATATTTAATTTTTTTAAATTAAGTTAATTTAACTTAAGTTGCGCAATAGGTATATAGTTTCGCACTGTTTTACTGCTTATTGACACTTTTGATAATTAAACACGATCCTATGACACAATAATAGATACTTATTGTTAAATTGTAATTATGTTATTGATATTCTTAATTAACAAAAATCAACGTATATTTATTGAGAATAACCCCGGTGAAGTTTTCATGAGAACTTTGAGAATTATTTTGGCTTATCCACCTTAATGAAGGAGTAATTTGTAAACCGTCTATTTCACTACATAAATGTCAAATGAATCTTCTGTATCATGGTGTTAAGAATTATGAATTGTAATAATGTAAATAAGATAACAGCCATGTAAATAGTATTCGTAAAGTTATTAAAATAAAGCACAAATTCTCATGTGTTACATTTTGTACTATGAAATGTTGTTTAGCTTTTGAATGCTGTGTGTATTCCTTCTTTTGGCGTACATGCACTCGGCGGCCAATGAGGTCTTGCTTTAGTTTAGTCGGCCAATGAGGCCAATCAGGGGTCTACAAGGTTTGGCCGCGTCGACCTGACCGCTAAGTGCACATGTACGCTTATAATTTTATGTTATTACTAGCGACCCTCTTCCGGCTTCGCCCGGGGTGCATTTTATCCCTCTAACCATGAGTGAAGACAGAATTAAAATCAGTCCAGCCGTTTTCGAGTTTTGCGCTTAGCAACACATTTAGGGATTCATTTTTATTTATATAGATAAGCGCCTGTTTCACAAACATCAAGTAGGCCAAATTGTCATTTAAAGTCACCGGTAACCGGGGATAATGGAGCTGATATACCTTTGTTTGTACGGTAAACGTCCCAAACATTAAATATTAGGTATACAAATTAATAAGGTGCTTTTATTTCGTATGTTAATCATTTGATATCGAAGTTACATAAATTGATTTAACATTTGCTATTTCTAAGTGTATCCTATTAAGATCTTGACAACAATATATTTTCAACACACGAAGTGATATAACATAAAAAACCGAAGTGGACAATATGTCTGTCGACAAGCAACATTTGCGACACTGCATTCTTTTTGCATTTCAATTAAAGAAAAATGCTGCTGAAGCTGCAGAAATGATTTGTGCTGCTCTGGGGGAAAACGCCGTAACCCATAAGACGTGTAAGAAGTGGTATCAAAGGTTTCGAATGGGAGATTTCGATCTTTCAGATCGAGAACGTTCGGGCCAACCACAAAAGTTTGACGATAAGGAACTTGAAAAACTGTTGAGAGAAGATCCTACTCAGACTCAAGCTGAGCTTGCACTACAACTCGGTGTTACTCAGCAGTGCATTTCACATCGCCTACATAAACTTGGTAAAGTTCAAAAGGAAGGTAGGTGGGTTCCGCATAACTTGACCCTAGAAAACAAAGAGCGGCGGGTGGAAACGGCCATTTCTTTGTTAACCAGGTTTAAAAGAAAAGATTTTCTTTACAAAATCATTACGGGTGATGAAAAATGGGTGTTGTACGATAACCCTAAACGCAAAAAATCTTGGGTGAGTCCCGGCGAACCGTCAACGTCTACTCCAAAGCCCAACATTCATTCACAAAAAGTGTTGCTGTGTATCTGGTGGGATATGAAAGGCGTCGTGTATTATGAATTGCTGAAACCTGGCACGACTGTTACTGCAGATCTTTATCAACAGCAACTTATACGTTTGAGCGATGCATTAGAGCAAAAGAGGCCTTTTACTGGCAGTGGCAGTAGACAAGTGATTTTGCAACATGATAATGCTCGGCCGCATGTTGCAAAAGATACCAAAGATGTCATCTGTGGATTGGGCTGGGAGGTTCTCCCTCACGCGGCTTATTCGCCAGATCTCGCTCCATCGGATTACCATCTATTCCGATCGCTCCAGCATTACCTGGTTAATAGGAACTTCAAAAGTGTTGACGAGGTCCAAGAAAGCATTGATGAATTTATTCAGTCAAAACCGCAAAGTTTCTTCCGCGAAGGAATTCGTCAGTTGCCCGAACGATGGAACAAAGTCATCGAAAACAATGGAGATTACTTTGAGTATTAAATGTTTGTTCATTTATTTATAAATAAATTCTCAATTCAATGTAAATAGCACATTTTTAATTTGTACACCTAATAGAAAATAATAAAAAAAAATCGGCTATCGAATGATGCAGTAAACCGAGTGCATAATTCAATATAACAGAAAATTATTTCTAAAAATAACTAATCAACACATTGCATGTAGTTTGTGAAAGAGGCCCTAAGAGAGATTGGGCTATCTTTCAAGTTTGGTAAAAAAAATTCGCTCAACATTCACCCTATGGTGATGGCGTTAAGCTGCTACAAAGCAAAGAATAAAATATAAGTTGTGCTTAAACTTGTTATGATTAAATTGTATTGCTTTGAATATGAAGTATACAGAAGCAAGATCTGCTTTTTTAAAAAATATTTGTGCATGTTATAAAGAGTCAAAATGACAGATGGAATCAAACGCACAAGTTAAAGTAACATAATTTCAAGAAGCAATTGGCCTCTTGAAATTAGGTTTTTTTAAAATACTCTTTATTGTTTTTACTAATACTTTTATATAAATTTAAAAACATTTTTTCTCAAGCACTAAAAAGCATCATATATTTTGTTTTTTCATGTTGTTTTAGCATTTTAAAAACATAGATAATAAAATTGTAGAAGGTATATCTAGAAAGTGTCTGCATAAACTCAAAAGTGACTATAAATTTAGTTCAGGGTCAGCTAAGTAGGTGAATATATAGAGGTGTCAACCAACTCCATACTTTTTTACTTTTATTCCAACTAAGAGTGTACATTACGTACATTATATGAAAAGTGCTTAAAAGCCTTTTAAGCTCCTTAAAAAATAACTATTATGATATTTAGATGAGTTAACTGTTGAATATTTTTTATAAATACATAAACATGTATTTTTCTTATAATAAAGAATGTCTTGAATAAAATATTGGAGAATTTATTTTCAATATCGAATGGTCTTATGTGCTTATTGATAATTTAGATTATTTTTAACGTTGTCATATTATTATAAGCTTTCTATTTCTCAATTTAATTACAAAAAAGATTTAGCTATAATTAAAAGTTTTCATCACTAAATCAGTTCTGAAGCATTCTCTATGGCTTGAAGACTGTATTTTTATGCATATCTCCTTTTTTTGATAATAATAATTAAGTGTTGTTGAATGAAACTCTGGTTATGTTGAAGCTAAACAGCGTTTATTAGACAATATCAATTAATTGGCAAAAAAATATTTTGTGTCTATATTTTATCTGTGATGTCTATTTTAGAGATGAGAGATTGTGTTTTTTCTTATGGAAAATGAACTGTTATAGATGATTGGGATCTGTCTTTTGTAAAATAAAAGAAACTATATTGAATTAAAATTGCTTTTTATTTTTCACACTTACATTTTGTTCCTATTATTGACAGTGCACATAAATATAATTATATATAAAACTTCCAAAACCTGGGGACAGATAACGTCGTGCTCAGGAATTTTCGAAACCACTAAATAAGTCTCGACGCTTGTAGTAGGTACGAGTACACATTTGTATTTTCCAAAAATGATAGACGTTTCAGTTTAAAGGTGAAGTATTATACAGACGCAAATGGATTTAACTGGGAAAGCGGGACATCTCTTTACTTCGAATGCTCTCCCCAGAAACCCCGTCCTTTTATCGTTCTTCCTCATATCGATCGCAAGGCCTCATACATACACATTACACACCATGATTGCTAGTTCCACGTCGACTGCACTCAAGCTTCTTGCTTGATGTCTCCAATGAAAGTTGTTAGATGGCGTTGTATGCTAGCTAGAACCAATTCTTAATCCTTCCGCTTTTGACGTAACAGGACTCTCCGACAATTGTAACGTAATGTTACTAATTTTATTATATTACCTTATTTGTTTATTTATCTGTTTATGACTATTTATTAAACCTTTTAAAATTAGTATTCCTTCATTTAAAAAAATTCCGTTCTAAAATATTTGATTTTTGTTTTGCTTCGTCGCAGAGAGTGATGCGCATTCGAATTTTGACCGTGAGAGAAGGAGTTTGTCTTTTGACACTGAAAAATTTCATATTTAAATAGTATGATTTTTCAAAATTCTAAAGCACCACTTACACAAGTGAATTGATTAATTATACATTTTTCTGGTTACATTTTTTCGGATTTTCTTATTTTAATTATTAAAATTTTAATATTTAATACTAATAATTAATAAAATTATTATAATATTTTTTGGTCACTTCTTATTAGTGAGTGCTCAATTTATTTACTGTTTTTATTTTGACAACATTTTTTTTTCTCGTTGCTTATTGACTATTAATTTTTTTTTTAGCTTTTACTATCTTAAACATTTTAATTCATATTTGTTTATCCCATGACAAGTTTTATTTATTAATTTAAACAAGTTTACATGATGCATGTTAACTTATTGCACTTATTAACAGTTTTAATTAATAACAATTAATTAATTATTCATAATTATTATTTTTTGTGTTTGACATTAAGGCATCATCATGTCTACTTATCCGATTAAGGTTTCTTCGTTACATAAGTTAGAATTAGGTTATGAAATTTCTATTCGTAACCAAATACCAGCTTCTACCGTTCAAGAAATGAAGAAGCAATTGTCAGAATTATTAAAGACTTTGCCTACTGAATCGTTTAAAATTTTTAATATGCCCTAAATAATTCTTAAATATTTACATACTCAATTTTATTAATTCCTTTAGTTATATCGTTATTTAGTTATTTAGTAATGTAAATAGATAGAGCGGATTACAACTCTTTAAACAAGCCTTAAAGTTCATAAACAGAGCGGATTACAACTCTATAAATAAGCCCTAAAGTTATTGTCTAGATATTATCTGGGCGTTTTATACAGAGCGGATTACAACTCTTTAAACAAGCCTTAAAGTTCATAGACAGAGCGGATTACAACTCTATAAATAAGCCCTAAAGTTATTGTCTAGATATTATCTGGGCGTTTTTTGTTGGAACTATGTAGTTGGTTCTCTTGTTAAGAACCATGGTGTTTAGTGTTCCATAGTTGAATACTTATTTTAACTAGGCGTTTTGTTTCGCTTGGCGTTAGTTGGTCCTCTTGTTAGGAACCCATTTTGTTAGTATTCCTTAGTTGAATGCTTACCTTACTAGGCATTTTTGTTTGCTTGGCATAGTTGTTTCCTCTTGTTAGGATTCATTAATGCTTCTTCTCTTTTGGGAAGTAATTTTTTTATTTTAAAGTACTCTTCCACATTGTTCCCTAAGTACTTCTGCTATAAGGACGGCAGTTTTTATACTACTGCCCTATTTTATGCAAGTTTACTTCTTCAAGCTATGATCTTGAATTAGTTTTGTATGAAAGGTAACAGTTGAGTCTCACAACACAGTTTTAATAACTTGTGCTGCAAATTCTCACTGTTAATAGTATGGAAGGTTTTTTGAACGTAGGATGAAAGGAGTAGCATTTGTGCAGGGGCACAAAAAGAATTTTTTTCCCTTATCGGAAAAAAATTCTTCCGTAGGAAGAGGGGATATGTAACGTAATGTTACTAATTTTATTATATTACCTTATTTGTTTATTTATCTGTTTATAACTATTTATTAAACCTTTTTAAAATTAGTATTCCTTCATTTAAAAAAATTCCGTTCTAAAATATTTGATTTTTGTTTTGCTTCGTCGCAGAGAGTGATGCGCATTCGAATTTTGACCGTGAGAGAAGGAGTTTGTCTTTTGACACTGAAAAATTTCATATTTAAATAGTATGATTTTTCAATATTAATTGTAAATTTTATTCAGTTTAATATATATAAAAACCCCGAATTTTATATGGGTACATAGTTCATCTTATTTGTAATGATAGATTATTATTTTTAATGTTTTTCTATTATATTATGTGATTTAGTTAATTTTAAATTTATTGTGAATTTTCCTATTGTATTTGAATAATATTAATTCTTGCAGTTTCTTTTATTCTTATGCAATTGCATATTTTTGTTATTTTAGTGCAATTGTATATTTTTTACTCTTCTTTTTGCCTGACCATTTATTGTTTAAATTAATAACGTTTAGGGAATTTATATATCAAAATTTTAGTTACCCGGGTCAGGCACATATTTCTTGTGAATGTTGTGCTTAGATATTTTTATCGCATTCCAGGGTTTTTTATGCTGGATGCATAATTTCCTTGGATCCAATTTTATTCGTCTAAACGAAGTTTGGACGTTTGGAGAGAAGGCTTTCTGGGTCCATTTTCTTACGGCAGGGCTAATCCACGAGACGCTCGCCGTTTTATTCTTGTGGACGTCTTCAGAGTTTATTTTCTTTTATGGATAGCGTACCAAATTCTTCGACATACAGATAAGTTTTTTTTTTCCATAGAAGAGTGATTCAAAATTTAAAATAATATATATGTTTATAATTCCGCACTGGGCATAGAACCACACCCTATTTAAGTTTCTTGTTTTTTTTATTTAATGTAATATATTTTTATTTGCTAACTCGATATTTTTATTTGTAGTTAGCTGGCGCCCAATTTTTATTTTTTTCCCTATAGCCGTTTACGTTTCTTTTGTTTTAAAATATTTACAACGTAACACAATATATTAAGTTTTTTTACACATGTGTTTCTATAATGTTTTAATTGGTCATTCATTTTGATTTATTTATGGACAAGAAAAATTATTTCAGACATTTTAAGTCCGTAAATCAAGAGGGCATACAATATTATGATAATAAATCATAATAAAATGTATTTATAATTGTCAATTAAATCAAAATCATTGCAATTATATAGCAATAATAATAAGTAATTATAAAATTTCCTACCTAGAATGTGTTCTAAGATTTAGTTGTTAGGACGCACTGCGTTCCACAGTCATAAACTTGGCTGCTGTAACAACTTTATACAGAAGACATTTTTGAATTAAAAGTTCGTATGGTGTGTTGATGAGTGAGTAAGGGATGCCAAAGCTCATTCCCCTATACCTTCCATTACCTTATATCCTTAATCTTACTGTGGTGGGCAGCGCACTTCGTAACCCCTGTGGCGCTGCTTTTGTTTATAGTCGACAGTAGCAACCCACCATCAATTAGGTATACCGTCAATCTTACTGACAATACTATAAAATAAGTTTTTGACCAAGAAATGTACGATAGTTACAAAAACTGCATGAAGATAAATAATCGATGTTCAATGTGTCAAATGTTCAATTCATATGTCAAATGATATTGATCGCAAATTAATAATTTTAAGTATTACTTGACATCTATTCAGTCGCATAATGTGTAGGTATTGATTTTCCCTATATACCTAGGTATATATTAAACAAACAACAGCCATCTATCGTAGCTTTTCATAAATAATGTAGCCTTTGCAGCCTTGATTCAGACGTTACAATGTTACACACTAGTTTTTCAAATACACGTATAGATGGCACTTGATGGCAGAAAATATAGTAAAATGTTTCGTTCATCCCCATGTCAAGATGAGGTAAAAGGGGGTGTTAATATAATTTGTTCAACAACTTTTACCGGCTTTCGAGATGAATTGCAGTCTACACGATGGCACTTTTCTTCAACTCTAGACGGTATTCTACCAAATGTGATTTTTTTGCAACCTATGAATTTAGTAGTGAACCTTTACTCGTAGATACTAAAGAAGTCTTTGGTAGATACAGAGTAGCACCTACTCATAATAATAGGATAATTTTTTTTCTTAGATATGTGGCTAAGGGATGCTACATAAAGTCCATTATCCTATCATTATACTTTGTCCCATATCATCTGTGCTCTCACGGTGAGACAGCTAACTTGGAACACGCTTATAATTGCTATTGTACAACCATACATACCCTCTGCAATCAAAGGGATAATTTTCGAGTTAGACCGGTCAAAAGCAATTTCAATCCAGCTTTGAAGTTCTTAGGTTTTGATCCATCTTGTGAGTGGTCATTGTACGCTTCGGAGAGTGGTCCGTGGTCTCCGTAGATATTTTATTTCGATCCCTTTGATTGCAGATGACTTCTTTCCCCTATGTGCAAAAAAGCATTAAGTGTACATCATCATCATGTCAGCACGTTTATCTCTGCTGTCTTTGGCTTCGTGATAGCTTCATGATCAAAGTTCACCTCGGTCGAAATAGGAAAATTGCACTGCGGGTGCGGTTTTACTTTCAAATGGGCTGTTACGTCGATTCGATGCAAATAAGGGGCGAATAGTATGACAGTCCTCTTTACGAGAATTTCAGTGCAAACCTAGTTGCCGATCACGATTGAAATACAGTCACTGCGTGAATTACTCTTTCTTCACGGCACAGTAGGATCCTAACTAACATTATAAACAAAAAGTTAGGCTTATTAGAAACAAAATAAAAAAATCTTGCAGTACTTAAAAACGAACCATAAAAATATTATAAGGATTACATTGTATAACCATTTATGTACCTACTGTTTAAAATTGTAAAAAATAACTAAATAACCAACTGGGCAGATTGATTGTTGTGTTTGACCGATTGATTGATGATATGCTTCAATTTATTTGCAATCGATGGTTCAATATACTTCTCAGAAATTTCATAATTAAATCATAAGCCTGTTTACTGATAGGCCATAACTTCTATGTCAGTTTCAAAATTAATTTCAAGACTGGATTAGTAAGTTTAGGTCTGATTGGGAATTACTTTAATATAATATTTATATCCAATCAGTCCATTACAAATTCTATCAGTTTGAATTTATTTAAAGATTGACGTCATTATAAGACTGGTGTCTCTATAAGTGCGGCCACCGATAAACCTTCTTTCGCTGACCCTCGACTACTCATGTTTAATAAGGTATCTTCTGCAAAAGTGGCTGTAACTGATCTCGGACCGTGGGACCTCTTACGAAAAGACGCACGACACTCGACCTTTATCCAGTTGCAGACCTTCCATATACTTGAAATTATATACATCGTAAATTGCCAAGACAGCTAGCTTGGTTTTGTTATATTTATACAAAACCGAGTGAAGGTACGCCGCCCATCTCAGGGATACTTACGACGGGCAGTAGTAGTCTTCCCTAAAACATAGTGTACCCTGGCACTATTACGAGTACATAAATGAATATAGAGACATAAACGTAACAAACAACAAACTACTATAGCCCTGTGATTGGCCCCTATTATACTTGCAACTCTTTATCTTATTACTTTTTAAAGTTAAGGTCTACAGACAGGCTGACAGTCCATTTGATGGTAGTTGCCACAAGTGCGTTGCCGATCATAGAAGGAGTAAGTACAGGGGATAATTTCAAAGTTGACCCCGCCGAGAATCGAATCCGAGGCCCCTGAGACTGTAGGCAAGAACCGTTGTTACTCATCCAATGGGCTCGTCAAATTTTAATGTTTGTTTATAAGTATCACTCTATTGATGTTTCTCATAGAGAATAATATTTGGCGCCAAAATAGCTTGGTGTATATAATATTTAAGTACCCCAACAAATCATAATAGATAACATATGTCATAGTTGCCGCCCGCCACCGCAGCCGCCGTGGCCATGCCGACCCCACATATGACTAATGTGTCCAATTAACTCGAGAAATCGGGTCGAGCTTGCTAGCAAGCTTGTTTGCTTTTTCACCAACTTAGATTATACACAAATATTTGTCGGCCGAAACCAACGATGTTTCCTTTCCTCTGATAAGCTAACACCCATTTGTGAATTATGTAAACATTAATTCCCTAAATTGTGTTATATTATCTAATATATTTTGGCCAAGAGGTTACAGTGTAGGCTCTCTAAATTATTCTTGTTTTGATTCCTAGGAAAGTCTAGGTAGGTAGGTAGGTAGGTAGATAGGTAGGTAGTTCTAGGTAGGAATTGTGGACGTAATTTTGCCTTAAAACAGAAGCATTGGCTTCTGTTTCTGCTACAAGTAAAAGTAGTCAAGTGGAAAAACCTCTACATTGTGCATCTACGTGGTTCGGTGTGAATATTTGCTATACGATTGCTCGTCGTTTGTTAAGCCGAAAATACCAGAGAATGGTTAAGCCTGCAGCGAGTTAGTTGAACCTACAGTTGTCGGCGGAAACAATTCGCAGATCAGACACGTACTCAACATTTGCAAGCCGCGCAGAGCTTTATAAAAACCGCAACCGTTCCACACCATTAAAACATACCTACTGGCTGATCGGAAAAACATCAAATAAATACGTTTGTTATATTCGTAATTATATAAAAGGATTATTAATTTCTCCTTTATTTTTCTTGAACTACTCCTGTATCGCTGTATTGAAAGCGATGCAAACATTGACTACAAATAAGTAAATTACCCTACGGAACGGGAGTAGGTTGGCACTCCAAAACAGTTTTTTTTATCAACACCTTTAAATAAGTCTATTCTTTTAATAAGAAACTAAAGCCTATAAAATATTATCCCTATAGAATACCTTGGGGATAAACATAGATTTAAAACATTTGTTCATTAAAAACATCAACCATAGAGAGCAGTCACCCTGCTATAAAAGTCAATGAATGTTACTTAGATCCTGTAAACTCTTTAAAACTAACAAAAAACCGAAACAAATTGTTATACGTTTTCATCGAAAAAATGTTGATCCACTCAAAGAGCAAAGAGCATTCCACTACATGCATTGCGACTTTTGTTTTTCTTTCAAACAAAGTCTGCATACAGGAAAACCCCATAACCGACTAGCTTTTATGCACTGATATTTTATGCAAATATGACTTTTGAAGCCTAAGGTAAGTTTCCGATTGAACTAACATTTATAGTTAGGATTAAACAGACCCCTTTATACAATAGCAAGTGTATTTTTTTGTAATTGGACCTTAAAAAACGTTTATTGCGATAAGTTTTTGTCGTGCCGAGCGTAAGTGTAATTCCGTATTCCGAAACAGTAATTCCGAAACAGCATGAAGACATGCAATTTCCTATAATATTCGTTGTGAATGGATATAACTGGGAGAATTGTAACAACCGACGGGGCCCGGGAGCAATAAGCGGTCGAGTTGTGGCGGTGGTAACGCTCATGAAACTTTGACCATAACGGAGGCCTTCCGCGATTAAAGTAATATCCTATCCGAGACAAGTTCGCAAGTGCACCCGATCCCGCTGCGCCAGTAATGTGTACCGTACTGTGTATACCTCGTAAACTACTTGCCAACTGTCGCGCAACCAATCTCTGTTGAGACACGCTATTATCAAAGTGTCCCTTGCTTTATTAACGAACAGTGATTCTATATTTTAGCGTTCAAGTAAATTGTATTAGGTATCTATAGTGTATTACTGTATCAAAATACAGATACAGTACCTTTTTTATATTTAATTAGCTTTTGCTCACGATTTAACAGCGAGTTCACTTTTGGTACTATATAGTCATTTTTTTATATTTTCGTCTTTGTTTGTCTGTTTCTGTCATTGTAAATTTTGTCAGGAGTTAAAATTTTTTAATAATATTTTTAAACGATCCGTCTGAAACATTACATTTTTATGGATGATAGGTCTTTCTCGATGATTTCACGGTGATCGGGGGTGAAAGTGTAACAAACATACAAACTGACTTTCCCGTTTATAATATAAATAGAGATTGCTACTATATTCAGTTTTAAAAGCTATTAGAAACATGTAGGCTTTTGAGAAAAATATCTACACTTATTTAAATGTAGATTGTTTCCTCTGCTAAGTAAAAAAGTAAAAAGTAGGTAAGTATAGCGTCTTTGTTTTATGAGGAACTCTAGTTAAAGATTATTTCATAAGAGCTGTCGACTACATCTTTCTTGTTTCCTGGTTGTTTTCCCTTTGCTTAGTCTATTAGACAAAATGTGGAAGCATAATGGAAGCAGAGTTTAATAAAGAGCACATAACGTGAAATAATAGAATAACGCTAATATCTATTGTGATAAAAGGAATGCGGAAAATATTAATGCTTATTCTTTTTTTATTTATTTCCCTTTTTTCCTTTTTTCCCTTTTTTATTTTCTTATAAAAAAAATAGTTGTATGAATTAATATTTTCCGAATTCCTTTTAGATATGAGTATATAAAGAGTAATTCTGCGTATATTTTAGAAAACAATATCCAGCCATTTCCTGTCAGGAAGAGCCCAAACTTGGTGTGTTTTGAAAAATGTTTTTTTTTATTTTTTACGAAACAACTGGCTAAAATGTAGCGGTGTTGTATATTTTTTGGAATCAGCTCACTGAGCCTTTTCATTTGATATCCCATTCGATAGGTTTCTTAAGAAAAACTTTTTTTTTTTTCATACTTATAAACGAATCAGGTGGACAGCGTGGTTTGTCGGTTGGTAATAGACAAAGAGTTGATGATGGCACAACTGAAAATGTACCAGGTGGCGGATTTTGACTCAAGCTTTAAAGTACTTACTAAGACTACTACTAGTTGTCTGAAAAAATTCTCCATACGCGACAGGACTTCCCCAGGAAGCCAGGTCCCGAAAATTATAATAAAAAAAAAATGCGACGACAATAAATGTTATGTAAAAATAAAATGATTTACAAATTTAACACAGATAACTTATAATTGCAATTTAACATAGATTCAGAAAGGCTTAAACGGTCACGTCCATCTTGGAGCATGACGTTGTAATAAACAGTTGGGGAATGTAAATGAAGAGACCCTTATCTGGGCACCGCCTAAAATATCAGAGCAATTTGACAACACCACCCGCTTCAGTGAAACGCTCAACAATGCGGAACGAGTGAAATGTTGCCAATAAAAAAGGTCAAACAGATAGCCCCGGGCTCGATTTTCAATATCTCACGACAGTAGGCAGGTGGGCGGGTGTATTTTACTACGGACCTGTCGAATACATCCTCATTTTGTATGTCAATCGGCTGCTTCTTTATTGTATGCAAGCTTTCGACACACAAAGGTATTTACTTGAAGTGTAAATACACATATTTCCGGTCAAAACACTTTTTATTAACCCTCTTTATTTAAATCTACATAAAAATTACACAATACCAATATTGATATATTACGAGTATATTGATATGTCAGTGTATATAAATCTAATAATAAATCTATCCAACCTATATAAATGAGTGGTTTGTCCAACCACTCATTTATATAGCAATAGTAGTAAGGATGTATTTATTGCCCCAATTTTATGATTACGAAACGCAGTGTATACTCTGATACTACTAAAATATTAACATTAAAATATTAATTTTTAAATAAAAATCCCCATTCAAAATTTATTATTGACACGAACATAAAAACCAAAAATAATAACTTGAGTTCAATCGGAGATAATGTCTTTGTATGTGTGCTAACAATAAAATTCAAATTTCAAACATTCATTGCACTCCAGCAGTCGTCTTTGTACCGTCGGCATAGCTAGACTGATCAAACGTAGAGTCGTCTACGGTATTGAACAGTTCGTCGGATTTGGCAATAACCGTTTCATTGCCAATCCAATGGTCTCTTCAGACCGTAGATAGCTGTCTGGCGCAGTGCATACACCCTTATCATCACATACACACGGCTACGTATACCTTTACATACTCACGCTACATTTCCTCAAGACGTAATCTGTTTTGATTACCCACTATAGTGGGCATATGTACCTAACAATTTAGAAGGATTTTATTTTATAGAAAATCTACCTTAGGTATTACTAATGTTGATTGTATAATGTATATTATGAGGAATTTATATAATAGCAAGTAATTCATTTGCTAAATTAAACCAAATAGCTTAGGGGATTAGTATACCTAATATAGATATTATATAATACTCTTGGAATAATACATAATATATTATGTCCCTCTGGAATTATGTACCTTACAAACAGTGAAAGAATTTTTCAAATAGGTACCGGTTACCCTCCACATATAAACGAACATAGAAAATTCGCCCTTTTTATTATATTAGCATAGATTGTGGACATTTTGTAACTTACAATGAATAGGGAAATTCCTTGCGGGACATAATGAGAGTAGAATATTTGTTGTGTAATTGCTTTCACTTTCAAATGACAATTTTACCTAAATGGATCTGGTCTAATGTATAATAATCAAATGTGAAATGTACTAATTTAGTACTTATTTAAATTTGAAAAAAACAAAAAAGTGATTATAATAAATCAATTAAAATTGTTCTTCATTGTAATAAGGGACAATTATCAATTTTCCTTTTTTAATTAAATATCTGCGTCTCTCTAACAATGGTGTTTATAAAAATTATTAATTAAAATTGCTGCCTATTAATAATTTTTCAATAACAATTTGACGAAGGATATAAAAAATAATAACATAGGTACGTGTAATCTGGAACGCGTATTTTTGAAGCGGAACGCAGCGTGATCAGATTTCTTAATGAAATCGTAATATCCGAGAAAAACCTACCTGTATTGTTGGCGCACCTGTTAATAAAATATTTGGGAACATAATAAGCAAAAAGATAATGGAAAACAAATACAAGGGATGTTTTTGGGTATTAAGGTACAAACCCCTTTTACCCTGAATGCGGAATAACCATTGGGAGTTCAACTATAGCCATAACAAAATAAAATAATGACCGACAGTTTGGTTCCCTTATCAGTGACACTGCTGGCTACGAACAGCTATGTTAAGACATCTTTAACTTATTTATAACTTACTTGTATAATTTAATATTTGCATTGCATTAAAACAGTGCTAACTCAAAATCTTTAATTTTCAGAAAAAATAATTTTGAATTCCTTATTTATGCGGCAAAATTTTAAGAAATTATATATAGACAAAAAGACACGGCGGACTTTGTTTTATAATATGTAATTATGTATATTGACTTATTAATTATTTTAATAATAAAATTTAAAAGTAATTAATGACATTGACATGATATCATAAGACTCAAACCTTGTCGGGTTTAGTGCTGTATGTCACGCGTGTGTATAAATATTTTTAAACTTAAAAAAATAATTAAAAATTCATGATCACTGGTCAAGTTAATCTTTTGTTAAGATTAAATCCGTTTTAACTCGAAAACATATTGTTTTCTAGAAATTTGTACAAAATATTAAAATTTTGAAAAAATATTTATGAACCCTACACGACAGTGGGTTTAAAGAAAACCCGGATTAAATACGCTTTAGTGACTACATTGGTTGTACACTGTCCAGTATAGGTTCATAAATATTTTTTCAAAATTTTAATATCTTGTACAGATTTCTAGAAAACAATATGTTTTCGAGTTAAAACGGTATTGAAATCATTGTGCCATAATATACTCGTAAAAGTATTAAGAATCAAACTATAGAATTTTATTTCTACAAGCAACATGACGAATACTAAACAGAGAATCATTCGAGTTATTCCGTTTTCATATCCGAAAGGCCTTTGGAAACTAATCGAGTTCCATTTTCAAATGTCCGCATCGCAGTCTGTCATACTCAACGAAATCCATTGAGGATTGATACAAGACTGGATTGCTAGTCATCAGTCCACTACTTTTCGCTAAAATGGTGGTTAAGTAGTTAAGTACAACCATAACCTACAGAATTTCAACTTAAAATTAAAAATCAATTATGATAATAATTTATTAATCAATTAAGTGTGTTATGAATATAATAAACCAGTAATGGTAAAAAGGAGGAATAGGAGGAAGGAGGGAATTGGAAATTCAAAATTATTGAACATTATAAATTATTGAACATTATTGAAACAACATATCGAGGGTATTCTGGCAGAACCGAATAAGTGCAAAATTTAACGAAAATTAGATACATAGGCAAAATTATTTTTTTCTGCTCTTTTTATCTAGCAAAACAGTATAACTGAATTAGCTTTTATTGTGGTTTTATGTACGATACGATATTGTATCTGCTGTGGAAACAGCCGTCTTGACCGTCTTACTAGTAATTATATAACAGTAGTTAGTCTTATCTTTGATAGATTACACGCAATAGATGTATGTAAGTGACACACAGCTTCAAATAGGCCTCTACTTTTACACATACCACTATGAATAACAAGGACGTTTCCCTACAAAACGATATTGAAAATCGGAACAGCGGCGATCCGTTTTACCTTTTTTTATTATGGGAACATTTCACTTGTTCCGCATTGTTGACTCGTCGCGTTGACTCTTTATTTCCTCTGGAATCGAAGAATAAATTTATTTAAAGGTTATTGTTGTCGCTAAAATTAATATGAGTTTAAAAATGCCATTTTTCTTTCATTTTGCTAACAGTGGCTTCTGTTCTTAAATTTTTTTGAGTAGGTTTATTTTTCTTTGATTTTGCTATCAGTATGTATGTATAAACTACAAACAACCTTTGCTTTTATTTTATAAATTAATTTTTTGAAAAATCTATGTAAATTTTGTCTACAATTTTTCAAATAAACCCAATAATTTATTATCACAAAGCCAAAAAAAGTCTAGTAGTACTGTAAATGTTAACAAAAAATTAATAATGTTTCTTTAATTCTACTAAATTTTTGATGACAAATACAAGTTCAGTAGGAATTTTTATATAACCGCAATAATATTACAGTCAATAATAAATTATACTTAGATAGATAGCTCTTCATGTGCAACAGGTAGTAATATGTATAAAGATGTAGGTAAAGCTTGTTTTTATTTGTATGTAGGAACTAATATTCAACCACTCATTCGATTAAATAAATCTTTCACCCATAGAATAGAATTGACAGACATTAGAATTGACGTTATTTTCACATTTATAATAAACAGAGTTCACAATTGGATTTCAAATCCATTTTAATGTGAACGAAGTGGTGCATATTGATCGTACGTATTGATATATTGATGCACAGTACACTTTCGGAGCTTTTACAAATACGAAGAAACAACATGAGATGAAAGCGAGAAGGCCTCTTTGTTGGTCGGCATAAAAGAAGCAGGTGCCGCAAGGGTGAATTTCCGGCAACGAGAAAAATTCCTTACGTGAGACGTGAAAGGAAAAGGTATTTTCTAATAAACACAGGCCACAGGCCTATCCAGTAAAGAATGGCTACGCCGGATCCTTTCAGCACCCTGTTTACTTAATGGACTATAGGTACGTACCTATTATTTTACACAAACTTTTATTTATGTGCTTTTATGATCAAGGCTAGGACTAGGTATACCAAAATAGGACAAACAAATCACAAAGAAACGACAACTGGTAACCACGGTTACGGTGAAAGAAACTGT
This sequence comes from Synanthedon formicaeformis, assembly GCA_945859745.1. Classification (NCBI taxonomy): domain Eukaryota; kingdom Metazoa; phylum Arthropoda; class Insecta; order Lepidoptera; family Sesiidae; genus Synanthedon; species Synanthedon formicaeformis. The sequence continues at coordinate 4,044,596 of OX243964.1, forward strand.
AGAGGTAATAGACTCATCGATTTTGCCCACGAGAACAATTTTGCTATTATGAACACCTTTTTCAAAAAAAATAACAAACAAAGATGGACTTGGAGATCGCCTGACGGTAAAATAAAGAATGAAATAGACTACATTTTAACAAACTTACACAGAAACATATACAATATACAAGTTTTAAACATAGCTTACCCTTCGGACCATAGACCAGTAAGAGCAGCATTAAACATTCTCCCCAAATCTAAAAGCCGTACCAAGTTCAGTCAGTGCCCCAGATACCAATTACAGAACGAAGAAGAAACGCAAGCCTACAAACAAACGCTGGATAGCCGCTTAAAAAACCTACTAGAGAACTGGAGAGATGAAGACACCGCCCAGAACCGCTATGACGATATATTAAACGCAATAAACACCAGCCTGAAAAAAGCTCATGAGCTTTCATCTAGTACAAATCCAGGGAAAAAAGAAATACTATCAGCACGCACAAAAGCGCTAATCTGCAGAAGGCAAGAACTACAAAAGATTAAACCGAAATCAAGAACCATGAAAAATGAATTAAAAGCACTCTACAAACTCATAAGCAAACGTATAAATCTAGACTATAAGGCTCACCGCAGAAGAATCTTCGAAAAACATCTTATTACTACAAATAGTGTCAAGAAAGCATACAAAGAACTGAGAACACACAAATTATGGATTGAGGAGTTGAAAGACAAAGCAAAGATTACCCAAAATAGAAGAGAAATACAACAAATAGCAACAGAATTCTACAAGAAACTTTACAGTGCACCGAACCAATACGCTTATAAATTACCGGATACAAATAGAGTAGAGACCAGAGCAGTCATAGACGAGTCCGAAGTGGTTAATGGGATCGAATCACTGAAAATAGAGAAAAGTCCAGGCCCCGATAAGATCACAAATGAAGTCATAAAGACTGGATGTGCGTTTCTAGCAAAGCCACTAACTCTACTATTTAATCAGATACTGAACAGCTCGTATACTCCTCGCCAGTGGTCAGAATCAGATATTATCCTACTCTACAAAAAAGGAGACCCTAACATCATAAGTAATTACAGACCGATAAGCCTGCTACCTTCACTATATAAATTGTTCTCTTCAATAATAGAGAAAAAAATAAAAGAAAGCACAGAGAAATATCAACCTATTGAACAGGCGGGCTTCAGAAAAAGTTTTTCAACTGTGGACCACATACACTCGCTAGAAATGCTGATAGAAAAATACCAAGAGTTTAAGAGACCACTTTACATTGCTTTTATCGACTACCAAAAAGCATTTGATTCTCTGTTCCACTCATCAATATGGGAAACTCTACTTTCCCAAGAAGTGCCCCTAGAATACATAAAAATCATAAAAAATATCTACGACAACAGCACTAGCAGGGTGAAGTTGGAAACTACAGGGCCACCCATACAAATAAAAAAAGGAGTTCGGCAGGGGGACCCACTCTCGCCAACTATCTTCATAGCGGTGTTAGAGGCCATCATTGGCAAACTAAACTGGAGAAAAGTTGGTATTAATATAAATGGATGCTACCTGAGTCACTTAAGATTTGCCGATGACATAGTCCTGCTATCAGAAAGTACTATGCAACTGCAAGTAATGATAAACACTCTTAACGAAGAAAGTCGCAAAGTGGGCTTAGAAATCAACCTATCCAAAACTAATATCATGACGAACCATATCGAAAGACCTATATACCTAGAAAACTCATCTTTAACATATGTAGATGCTTATATCTATCTGGGAAAGCAAGTTTCATTCAACCAACAAAACAACGAGTTAGAAGTCGAGAGAAGAGTCAACATTACATGGAAAAAATTCTGGAGCCTTAAAGAAATACTCAAAAGCGATATGCCCATACGGATGAAAACGAAAGTCATGAATACTTGCCTACTCCCTTCATTAACATACGCCTGTCAAACTTGGAAATTTACTAGAAAAGTAAAAAACAAAATTTCATCATGCCAAAGGAGTATGGAAAGAAGCATTTTGAAAATCAAGAAAATCCAAAAGATCCGCCATACTGACATAAGATTGAAAACTAAAGTCACAGACGCCCTCAGCTACTCGCTAAAGCTTAAATGGCGATGGGCTGGACACGTATCGAGGCTTAGTGACAATCGCTGGACTATAAAGACAACTTCATGGGCAGGTCCACTAGGACAAAGAAAAAGAGGAAGACCAAACGCACGTTGGGCAGACGATATCACAAAAGTAGCAGGTACCCAATGGATGCAAATGGCAAAAGATAGAGACTACTGGTCATCTCTGGAGGAGGCCTTTACCTTTCATTGAGAGGGTTCTTGCTTTTTTAATACTTATTTAAAAATGTATATATGCTTACTAAACTTACTTTTATTTAAAAATAGTGTAATGTAATTTAGTAAATTTTATTATGTAAGGCATGAAATAAAAGGCTTTTTTATTTTTTATTTTTTTATTTTTTATTTATTTTTTATTTTATTATGATCAAGGCTACATTTATATCATTTTGGCCACGACAATCTTTATATGGTAGGGTTATTTTGGTACAAAATGTAAGGTTTACTAACTGGTGCCCGCGACTTCATGAGCGTTGAAAAAGAAAATATATGAGTAAAAATACCTCTTAAAAGTTTTTGTTAGTTTTGTGCTCTGTATCGACGAAACTGATGCCACATGAAAAATGCTCTTATTTGCCTTACAGACTTAACCGAGTTTCTTCCAAGCAGAAATAGCGTTCTAAACCGGTGATTTAATTTATGTTTATTGTTTTTTGGCGATTTATAATATGTGGATTATCGATACATACTAATATTTAAAGAGAGAAAATTTGTATTTTTGTTTGTAATGAATAAACTATTAGTGCGATTTTAAAAATTTATCTACATTATCTAGCTATAGTGTAGTATGTAGTAGTGAAACAACTAGTAATAAGTTTTCAAAACGAACATGTTTTTAAAACCGGCTTCACCATGTTTTCGCAAAATTCTGTCTATAGTCCTTATTTGGCCTGAGTGTGCAACATGTAAACTTTGTTAACCTTTCGTATTTTTGAATGAAACACAATTCCGTATTCACTCTTTGTTGTTCATTAAAAACGTTGTTGGTTTTCGGTTTTCGTTTGACGTAAGTTATCTAATCAACTTCGCATGTTTCCTAAAAAGAAATTAAAATCTTTGAACTTCTAATTTAGGTTATTTATTCAACTTTTATTTTTTTTAATAAAACTGTTTTAAATTTAAAACCTATCTTAAAAATACTTGGATAAGTAAAATACATTAAAGTGCATGTTGATTGAGCATATTTCGTTCGTTTATTATAAACTAGCCTGCGCCCACGACTTCGTCCGCGTTGAAAAAAAAAGTAGCCTATCCTGTGTCCTGTACGTCTAAATGTTTATCTACCAAGTTTCACGAAAATCAGTTAATTCGTTTAAGAGTTATTGAGGAACATACATACATACAAACCTACACTTACAGATTTATTATTAGTATTGATTGACTAGCGACCCCGCTCCGGGCTTCGCACGGATTTCTGTAAATTATATATATAGAAACCTTTGTCTTTTAACGCTCTTCCCATTAGTGAAAATCTTATTAAAACCCTTTGCGTGATCAATACTAATAATAAATGTGTAAGTGTTTGTCATGGAGTAAGTTACTTTGTTTTCAGAGATAATTTGTTTATAGGCTCTATACATGATACTGAAACTAAATTGACAATTTTTAGAATTTTTTTCTGTATGTATGTTCCTCCATAACTCTTAAACGAATCAACTGATTTTCATGAAACTTGGTAGATAAACATTTAGACGGGCGGGAGATAGGATAGGCTACTTTTTCTTTTTCAACACGGATGTATTTTTAAAGATCTAAAAATATTTTAAAGATCTAAGCGTACATAAAGAGGGACAGACGGCGGCAAACGACTTTGTTTTATACTCGTGCTACATAAAGAGATTGTAAACCAGCGATTGACTTCGTAGGGATGTATTATTTTCCTGAAAATGATAGGTATATTATACAAACTTTTCTCGTGAATAGTTCCTTCTATCAGTGAAAGCCGTATCAGTATTGGTTGGGTTGTTTAGAACAAGTTAGCGAAGAAACAGACAGAGCTAGACGACGACTTTTTTATATTATAAAAGTATAAGTATGTTTATGTATGTTTAAATAGAAATTAAGACAAATCGACTTATTGACTGTTTTGAAAAGAAATATTTCTAAATACTTTTTTACCGCGATCAAGGTAGGACGACAAGACCAAATTATTAGAAATAAGTTGCCTGTCAACTAGCTTTATTTTTATAAATTCGCACACACTATGAAAAGTACAAGATACGATTTAAGTTCAAAATCAATAAAAAATATTTATATCGTGGTTGCGTCTTATAATGAAAAATATAATGAAGAGAAAATGGTGTAGCACTTCTCTCCATTATATTTATTATTATTATTATCAGGCTTATTTAAATAAATAAATTAGTAAAAAAAATTCTGTATGATTTGAATTTTATTACAACGATTAAAGTTTTCCGTTACCTATTTTTTAAGAAGTAGCTACTCGTATGCGACTTCTATTACGTCTAATGCTTTTACCACTAGTGAAAACCGCATGAAAATTTGTTCAGTATTTTTTGAGATTGTCGCGAATATCATAGACATACAGAAAGACCGACGCTGTTCATAATAATTGTGGATGACTAAATATTATAGCCACCTAATTCGCCTGCCTGCTTATTACAACTTCAAAGGCGACACAGAAATGTGTCGTTCATTGTAAAAATGGTGTAACTCCCTATTTTTAAAACCATCTTTTCTTGCCTAATGGTATCACATTTAGTCATAACTTTCAATATAAAAGTGAAGTAACTCCAATAATTGCATTAAAATCCCATAGATGAAAACAATGAATGAATGCTTATATTTTTTTTCCTACACTATAATTCGCAAAAAGCTCGTTATTCTAAAATTCAGTTACAAGGAGATAGTTCACTTTTACAATGAACGACACAAATGTAAAATACTATTTTATTCTGCAAATAAAGTCTCTATGTTTGTGTATATTTCAAGGCACGTGTCATATTTTATCTAACGGCGGAAAGATACGGTCGGAAATTTTTCCCAGCAACTTTTGCTCGTACATAGCGGTGACGCTAGTGTAATAGCAGTGACAATAGCAGTACAGTAACTCGAAACATTACTAGTTCAATGCATTTATTTTTCTTTATCATTACTTATAAAACAAAGTCCCACGTATATATGTTCGCGATGATTTTAAAAACAGTGAACGGATTTGTATGCGCTTTTTACTGAAGGAAAGAGCGTTAAACGAAAAAGGCTTTTCTATTAATTTGCTGAAAAAGTTCCTCCCCTTGCGAAGCCGGGAGCCGGTCGCTAGTAGAGTTTAAAATTCCTAATTTAGCAACTATTTAGTCAATAAAGGTTTGAATTGTAACTCTAAATCGCCAAAGAGCCTTAAGTACTTCGCGTGAACAAATTATTCTGTAACTTGCCTGGATTTTAACATTACAGTAATAACTGAAATTCTGTCTGGATACAAATGTATGTATATGTACAATTTGTTCAACATTTTGCTTACAAAGTTTTATTAAAACTTCGAAAATCTATGTACGTTGTCAAACAGCTGTCGTGATCAGCTTTTATAAAGAACTTTATAAGAACGCGTTTACAACTTTTATAAAGAATCAAAGCGTACTGGAATGCAATGATCCCATCTTACAGAGTTACCTAAAGAAAACTACTTTTAACTTTCACAATACTTTTAAATAACAGAGAAATCATAAAATTTGTTATCATTAAAAAATGTTTTAACGTGATATATTTTGGATAGATATATGGTCAAGCCAATATGATTACAAATAACAGATATCATAAGCCCAGTGGTCAGTGGTTAAAGTGCTTTGCCAGGCACTATAACTCATGTGTCCTAGGTACAATCCCGACAGCTCTCGATGCGCTGGATAGCCGCGGCGATGTGTGGGGCACTGATGTAGTGTCATAACGTCCCCGCGACCCTGCCCATCAACGCCCGGCATAACCCTGCAGTGTCCCCAAGGTTTCCCAGCAGGGCCAGTTTTGAAAATGAGCTTTCAAAGTTGACTGATCGGGCTGTGTACCTAAATTCTATATAGTGCACATTTTTATTTTAATAAAAGATTCCAAATTGGAATTTATTGTATAATAAATTCAAAAGTTGATTATGTGACAGAACTTAATGAGCTGAATAGGCACAAAGAAGATAGCTACAGTACTGTTGTGTCCTAGTTGTCCTGTGAGAAGTTGGTTGGTATAGATATGGTAGCAGTAGGTAATTGCGCCTGTGCCGGTGCAGTGGAGTGCGACATCAGTAATTGCTGCGCGGGGGACAGTGACAGTCGCCTGATGAATGGAGCAGAGAATCAGCTCCACGGAAAAAACTCCAGACATTTCTGTAAATTAAAACTGTAGCGGGGCCTAATCTTGTTAACTGCCTAGTTACTCGTCTATTAATTCTATTTAGCTTTTCGTCGAGGAACTAACTTTAGGAAGATTGTAAATATTTTTTTATAGAACTAAGATTTTATAATTTCGTATACTTTATAAAAAAAATTAAAGAAAATATTTTTGAACAATACTTTTTCTCTGAATGAAAGGTAACCTCGGTATCTCACAACGTGTATGCAAAATTTCACGATGATCGGTTGAGGCTTGAAAGCGTAATATACAAACAAACTTAGTTTAGGATTAGAATTGTTCATTGTTCTCTGTTATTAAGTTAACTATTTTATAATATTCTGTTCGCGAGGGATTAACATAAGAGTGAGATTATTAGAGATTTACTATCCAATTTAATGAGATCTCCCGAGGGCAATAGACTGTGTTTCGCATGTAAGTATCGTGCGAGATTGGAGCAAGAAATGGGGTTCAGTGTGTATTAGTTTCGTTGTAAAACACAGCGATGCCCCGAAGCCGATACATTAACTTCCAATACCTCTGAGCTTAACCACGCGAAGGGTCCACGTGTAATAATTTATTACTCACTTGTTTCATATGGGCTTGTAGGTATATGAGAGTATTTGAGAACGTTGGGCTCGAAACAGCGGCCTCCGAAATTAGACCATTTCTACCTGTCAGTAGTTGCGGGTATCGATCCTGTGTGAAAATACTGCAGCGTATTGTGAACAATAGACATTAAGTATAATGCTCCAGAGGATTTTCATTATAATAATATTCCATTTACATTACGAACTAGTCCCATTGAGTGTGTCGTTGGTAGGAATATATTAATTTAAGTGAAAATTTTTGAAGAACATAGATATTTTGCTCAGATTTTCTTCACAATTTTTATGTCTCTTTTTCTAAAATTGATGTGTTTATTGTCTTTTTAGCCATTATTTAAGTATGTAACTTTAGCATTAATATTTTTTCTCTGTTTGAGAAGAGTTAATTTTATAAATCAATTTATAATAATCTTTTGAATAAAATAACCAAATGACAATGGTGGTAATCTTTTGTTGTATTTGTATCTCTTATTTAATGTTCTGAAATAAGAAAAATCCTTAATGTTGTCTAATATAATATTCTAGTTCCTTTCAACAACAGAAACAAATAAAAGTCCAAGTATTTAATGTTAAAAACCTCTCATTCCAAATTCTTCTCATTTCGTAATGCACATTTAGATTTAATATACCAGAGTTCCTTTTTCTTGTGTTAGTACGTCTAGAAGTATGTCATGTTCTCTCACTGGAGAGTTGATAATACTATACTTTTCTCACTTTCGAAATAGAAAATGTGGTAGTCATATTTATGTATTTTATATTTTTTGGACTTATATTGCAGTGCATAAATTTAAAGGGTAAACAAAGGCTAAATCCTAAAAAATTGCATTGTTTAATAAAGATGTTACAAGAATGTGTCAAAGCAATTGGTTTGAAAAAAATATACATATGTTATACTTAAACATGTGAACAACAAATTGTATTGTTTAGAATTTCCATCGAAGTAATATAAACCCCTCAATAAAAGTTAGACCATAAGAAAAATTTGACATATTGAAAATTGTTTCGAAAACGGCTTATTGCGCGCAAATGATTCCTGCACCGATGATGCAAATGATGCAAATGTCAATGTCAGTTAAAAAAATGTAGTTTTTTAAAATACAAACCACAATTGTCAGGCCTGTTGAATTGTCTCCGCCACCTGGGAGCGCTAAATATATGGAGCTTCAGTGTCTCAGTGACTGCGTTGAGGTGTGGACTACGTTTGTGTTTATTAGTTTTTGGTATTAGTTTTAAATATATAGAGCATTAAGCTCTATAATTGTTGAAGGTTAATGTCTGTAAAATAAACAGGATCGACCCGATTGCTCGAGAAAGCATATTTATTATTTCTCAAAGAACCTTCCACAGGAGTCTATAATTAGGAATCAAAGGCAACAAAGTTGTATAGATGTTGAAATCCTCACGATGGCGTGGTAACCGAGTTCACCACATCTAGAAATTCATATGTCGTCATGGCAATCAAAGGCCTGTTAGGAAATCGTGACTGTCAAAGCAACATACATATTTAGTTAACATGTAGGTAATATAAACTTGGGCACTAATAAACAAACAACTTTGTGCTTGTACTAACCATATACAAATTAATGTTAATAATATCTAACTGTTGGTAGAGCTGCGAGTAATTCGACAAAGTACCTGTGTGTATAGAGCGGAAACTCGGAGGGTCTAATTCATCAAACATTCAAATACTATCAAAGTTACACGCCCTCATCAAATTCAGTCGTTCGATAATGTATAAACAATGTTATACGAGTATAACAAGATAATGTATATTATAATCTCATGATTTATTGGATTTGAGGATGAATTTAATTTCAGAGTTTGTATCTAAAGAAGCATTTTGTTGTAAATCTGTTTTTCGACATCTTCTACCCCAGTCGGTCTAGTCTTCTTGAATTTCTAATCATGGTCATAGAATAAGTGTGTACAAGTGGATACAAGTACTACAAGTGGTGAACAATTTTGGAATAAATTTTAAATGTAATCTATACAAATATATAAAGCTGAAGAGTTTGTTTGTTTGTACGCGGTAATGAGGCGATATCAAAAAAATTGTACATTTTGAAAAAGCTCAATGTCCCCATATTAATACGGGTGTAAAAAAATCCTATGGTGAATAAATAAGCCGTATTTTTTAAAAAGGCGCTTCAATATTCATTCTTTGGTATATAAATACCAGATCAACTGAATTAGTCCAAAGGAATACAATAAAAACCAAATCTAATGAAGTGAAGTTTTTTTTTGTCATACAAAAAAGTAGTGTCTCCCGTGGTACTTTTAAAAGAAAAAAATTATAACTTTTTCATAATCCATCGAACACAGTTTTTTTTTATAAAGTGTACTTGGAAAACGATCACTGTGCATAAGAAACCTTTTTATTTCTTTAGAAACGTTGTAATAAATAAGAAAACTGAAGTAAAACTGATGTCTCCATATTTCATTACCTTGTGTGACGACCGTTGTGTGACGATATTATGTGTCCTGTTATACACTTTCGAAACGCATCCCTATTTTTTTACATCCGGAAACACTCGATTTACCACTCAACCTCACAAAACAAAACGTCAGCCACCTTACTTTTGCTGTATTGCTTTGATTTGTGAGGTTACCGTTCTGTTGCATTGTAAAATATTTACTTGTGTTACGCAATATCTCAGGTAAGTTTAATGATTTTACTACAGACATATTATCTTATGATACTATTTGTAATAAGTAAATCGTGTGATAGACAAGAATTGTGAAAATCTTTTTACTTTGTTTGTAGCGCGTGGTTTTTTGTTTTGATAGGCTATATTTTGCTTCCATTGGGTGACGCCACACAAAAAAAGGGTGCATACACATTGGCAATTTTTATATTCCATTATGTTTCTTTCGTGTGACACATTTTTTCTTTTTAAAATGTACGTTGTAGTCTGAATATATTTACGTTGTATATTTCTACATTCAAAATATTAAATTGTATGAATAAAAATTCATTGTGATCCATTAATTCATGATAATTTTGTAATGTTTTTATTTTTATTTTAAACCGACTAAAAAAAAGTTGGTTCTCGTTTATATGTATCTTCGCGATTTTATAAAGAACTACTGATCCGAACTATTGAAAGCTGTTTTCGCCATTCGATTGCATATTTTTTCGTTAACTTATCGCTCTTACTTACTGTAAAGAAAAACACCGTGAGGAGCACAGTACGAAATTGCCCATGTATAGACTCTGCACTAAAAAGCCTTAAATATAAAAAAGAAAAAGAATTTTTTTATATAAGAAATATGAACTTCAAAACTTACCGAACTAAAACGAAAAATATAAAAACATCAATAGACTTAGACCAGTTTACATTACCTAACTAAATATATACTTTTCATTTATGTTTAAAAAATCTATTTTGGCATTTTCTTTTCCGTTTTTAATGTGAAAAATTATATAATTATCTCTATTGGTGTATTTACGTGATAGAACCATAGTTACAATTTGTGCTTTCTGGAGCAGAGAGACAATGAAGATATCGACAAAAGTTGAGTCAAGAAAATCCGGAGAAACTGCTATTGTTTTTACTTGCAAAATGTTGCATTTTAGATTGTTTTCTTTAAGATTTTTTAATTAGTGATAATATAAATAAGATTTTTAAACTATTTTATTTTTGTTTATTTTTTAAATACCTAACTACCTTAACTATTCTACATAATGTATTCTTTATATTATACATATTCTTTATAGTTTTGCGTCATGTCAAATGTTGATTAGTATAAAATACATTTATTCAAGTCAAATTAAAATACAAAATGTAAAAGATAAAATAATGTCCGTAAGCAAATACACTGTTGGTATAATGCACCTTTATATTCCTTTGTGTTACAGAAATGTTAATATTCCATTGTGTTTCTTTTGTGTTACGTACAATTTTTTTGATATTCACTCTAATCTCAGGAACTACTCTTTCACCAAGTACAACTAAAGTGTTGACTAGTTACTTTTAGAAATAATTATATGTTTTATTAAATTATGCACTCGGTTTAGTGCATCCTTCGATAGGCTATTTTTTAATATTATTTTCTTTTTAATGTTTAGGTCTTTTACCGTACAAACAAAGGAATATCAGCACCATTATCCCGGTGACCGGTGTCTTTAAATGGCGGTTAGCCTACTTGAAAGATGGTGAAAGAGGCCCTAAGACAAATGTAGTTGTCAATTAAAATTTTTATTGAAAGGTTTTTTTTTTCAGAAAACAGAATTTTTTACATAAGCATTACAAACTTTTTAAAATATATTCTTTTATATCTATCTATTTAAGTTTTTTTATCTATGTTTTATTTTTACTCTAAGAAGTCAAATTAGGCGAAGAAAATAACACATTTCTGCTAAGTCGTTGCCTTAAGAATAATTGTTGTATCTAAGCGGATTCATGTATCTTTGTATCCCTAAACACATATGAAAGAGATTCCAAATCTACAGGAACAGCTAGAAATAGTAACAAACCTAATATTACTTGAAAAATTGATGTTGAAAATATACGAAATACAATAAACATTGAAGCGATCGTGAGAATGTTATGTACGAATAGTTTATATATCAATTTGAGATATCAAAATGTAGAGGTAGAAAATAACTCGATTATCGTTCTCACGACTTTAATTTATCTTAGGCAAGCCGGTTTTACTATTAAAACTCATAACTTTATCGTCTATAACTATTAAGTTAGAATTTTTTCATGAATAATTAAATCCAGAATATTTTTTTAATGAACATAAACACTTTCTGTAATAAAAGCATTATTACAGAAAACGAAGCAATAAATTTTAAAAATATTCCTATTTGTTTAAAACTAATTTTTTCGGTAATAAGAGAAAATTATTTTTAATCATTAAATAAAAATTAACAAAGAACTCTATTTTTCTTAAAGTTGTCCTTTTTACAGTTGCCGACCTATATTTGGACTATGAGATTAAAAATAATGCGTATATACAGAGGGATAGACGGTATAGGGCAACTTTGTTTTATACTATGTAAAGATGTGTATATTAAAATGAACCTTCGTTTGTAAAAATAATTTATACGAGAATTTGAAAAAAGAAAAAAACACATTAAATCTACACTATAATATTATAAACAGGAAAGATTTGTTTGTTTGTTTGTTTGTTTGTATTAAATAGGCTCCGAAAGTACTGGACCGATTTGAAAAATTCTTTTAAAATTAGAAGCCGACATTATCCCTGAAGAACATAGGCTACTTTTTACCGCGGGAAAATGCTTCATTCCTACGGGAAAACGGGTAATAGGACAACGGGCAGTAAGAATTATCCTTCCGTACTTGTCTTTTTCACATAACTTATAAAAGGCTGAACCGATTGGGTTGAAATTTTATATGGGTATTTCGATGGTTTAACAGACACGAATGTATTATCAATACTAATAATAAATGTGTAAGGGTTGGTCAATGGTCATGGAGTAAGTTACTTTGTTTTCAGAGATATCGTGTTTATAGGCTCTATACATGATACTGAAACTTAATTGTCGATTTTTAGATTTTTTTTCTGTATGTATGTATGTTCCTCCATAACTCTTAAATGAATTAACTAATTGTCATGAAACTTGGTAGATAAACATTTAGACATACAGGATACAGGATAGGCTACTTTTTTCTTTTCCAACCTGGACGAAGTCGCGGGCGCCAGCTAGTATTTTATAAAGTTACGCGGACGAAGTCGCGTGAAACAGCTAGTAAAAAATATTTTTTATAAACAGAACCGTCACTCGTAGTAGGGGTATTAGTTAGACCTATTTATATATTAATATATCTAGTAAAAAGAGACAAGGTTAACTCACACATATACTCATGTATAGATAGTATTAATTGCAATCACCAGATACTTGTGTATCAAGTTTAATGATGGAGTGTAAAAATTAAATATAAGCTAACAGAAATCGCATTCAGTCGATTTTATATTTTCAAGGAAAATGCTTGTGCGATTTCGGTTTAATTTGTTTATATTTGCTGTTTTAACTCTTCAACTACAGGTATTTATTCAATCGTTTATTTTGTATGTTTATTTAATTTAATATTCATTTAATGAATAGATTTATTGATCTTTTCTTAAAACGTTTCAATTAGTGTAAGAGGTCGACTATTAAATTGTACTAATATAAATGTGTATTATTTGTTTGTTATTATTTCTGGCAAAAACGGAAGAACGGATTTGGATGAAATTTGGCACACAGACAGTTTTTTATCTGGATTATGTAACTTTATTTTTGTTAATTGTACTTTTGAACTTTTTAAGTTTTTGGGACAAATCAGGAATCGAATATTGTAATGGGATAAACGAGGAAATTTTTGGAATGTGGGACAAATTATATCGGGACGATCGAGGCATAAATCCGCATAAAATTTCTTTAATATCGGCGCGCGAGTTATCTAACGAAATAATTAGTAAAAAACAAACATGATAACTCGCGGACTCACGCGAGTTAATTGCTCGCGAGGTAGTCTAATAACTCGAGTAGTACATAGTTATATTTTTAATTTTTTAACGCGGTCGAAGTCGCGGGCACTAGCTAGTTAATAATAAAACTGTTTGGGAAACTTAACATCTGTTCCGCTATTGTATCGTGATTGTATATCAAATTAATAATTTGTTAACAAAAGCATCTGTGAGGTTTCTGAGCGGATACTTCCTCATAGTATTATTAATATAGCGAACTTTGTGATACCAACAATTAAGGAAACATAATTTAATGACATGATGTAAAATATGATTAGGATTTAAAATTATTTGAAGTGTTTTTATTAGACTACTAGCTGGCGCCCGCGACTTCGTCCGCGTTGAAAAAGAAAAAAGTAGCCTATCCTGTGTTCTATACGTCTAAATATTTATCTAGCAAGTTTCATGAAAATCAGTTGATTCTTTTAAGAGTTATGGAGGAATATACATACATATAATACCTACACTTACAGATTTATTATTAGTATTGATGATATAGAAGGTAAACTACTCTAGAAATTTTATGAATGTTATTGGCGCACATAATATAGGCTGATTATGTTCTTAATTAACATATTATTATTTAATAAGTAGTGCACACTGAGTTTAGCAGTCATTTGGACAGCCTGACTTGCGCACAGAATACCACCGTGATGACAGAGTCCTATAGTTAAACCATCCTTAGAAATATTGTTTAGACTTGACCTGACTGCTTTGGACTTGACGGACCTGTTTTGGAAAACTAAGAAGTTATAGACTTGACTTGACTGACTAGTCTCGGGATCTGCTACTTTTGATTTGAATTTTATTTTAAAAAAGGCTATTACAAATTCCTATTTTTACTAATGACACTGGCAAAATCATCGGAGAATATCTGATGGAGCCAAGACATTAAAAGAGAAGAAGAAGAAGAACCATCTTTAATGCTTCTATGGTCGGCAGCGCACTTGTAGAAACTATGGCGTTACTTGTGTTATAGGCGATGTAGATCGCCAGCCTGTCTGACAACCATAATATAAAAAAGCGACTTACTTATGTTGTATAAAAATACACAATAAACTAGTCTCAATACTACATACATTCACCCAGACTTAAAGCTTAAGGCTAACTAGATTTCATTTTCAAGTTTGATCCTACCAACAATAAGAAATAATAACATTGACACAGGATTCGGTCACAATATAGAAACAGATATTCGTTAACTAGTTCTGCTATTTGTTCTACGATAGAACATATTTCACAAAACAGATCTAAAAAGCTTATCTATAGATCTAAAAAGCGTTTTATTAAAAAAGTGAGTTAAATACAAAATAATATCGCGCTTCGAAACTTTATTATTGGAAAAATATTAATTGATAAATTACTGCTCCATTGATTCGCCCCTGTGGGCATTTGGGCACGTAGAAAGTAATAATTATTATTGTTTGCCGTGGGCATTCTAAGAATATTAATATAAAAAAAATCACTATTATTCCTGATGGCTTAAAATTTCATATTAATAAAAGTATTTTAAGAAGAGTTGTTTCCGTAGCTAGAGGACTCGAAAAATTTTACCTTCAGAAAGGATACGTTAACCGCAGTTACAGGCTATGATGAAAGAAATAATCTTTAAAATTTATATGTAAAGAATGGTTCTTTTCTACGATTATAAATATGATCCTATAAAATACATGCTTTTAATTTTTTATTTACTTTTGAAAAAAGTACCTGTAAATAAATCACCCTTTACTTTGTATGTTCTGTGTTTATTGCTTAGCATTGTAATTCAGCAATCCATACTAATATTATAAAAAGAAAATATTTGTATTTTTGTATGTTTGTAATGTACTGGAATGATTTTAAAAATTGTTTCATCTATAGAAAGCTATATTATATCAGCGAGTAACATTATATCAGCAAAAATATTTTATAAACGTTAGTAATAAACATGTATAACACTATCGCGAGTGGATTGCAATCTGTTTGTGTACTTCTTTCAATTAAATGAATAAATAATGAAATAAATTACAAAAACCTTTACTCCACTATGAAAATGTCTGTTTTAATTTCTCAGGTTAATGCAGATACATTAAATTACAAACTCAACGATGGATATGAAATACCTTCTGTAGCTTTGGGCACCAGTTTGGGGCACTTGGCAGATGTAAGATTATTTATATTTTTATACATATATTTAGTTAACTTTATTCTACAATAAAACAAAATTTTGTCACCTTATTTCTTGGTTCTCGCTTTCTTGGTCACATTCGCTACTGTAAGCATTAAACAAAATTTTGAATATCTGAGAATCCTTGATTAAAAATTATTTTAATATTTATTAAAATATTAAAATGATAGATTTTTATCTATCACATTTTTTTAACTCCTCGTAACAAAGGGAACATTTATTCATGGAACATTTACGTAAAGAAAACGTTCGTTCAATTACCAGACTTAGTGTTTTAGCGGCTACGATAAGATCAAAACAAGACATAGTGTAGTTAAGGCGCAAATTTTGCATGTAACAGATACGAGATTTAGAACATTTTGTTTAGGTAACATGAGAAGCTTCGTGTCGATGTTGTGTTACCAAGTTTGAACATGTTGCAAATTGTAGGGCACTCGCATACTGCCAGTCGACCACTCTCTGGCTAAGGCGGTACAATGGGCATTGGAAGCTGGTTATCATCACATCGACACTGCAACCTTGTACCGGATTGAGGACGAGGTGGGACTCGGTATACGGAATTACCTCAGAGAAGGCAATGCAAAACGAGAAGACGTCTATATTACCACTAAAGTAAGTCTTAATGTATCTAAACTTTTTATTGTAGGTATCTTATAATAAAATAAATAAATTAGATAAAAAAGTTTCAAATTCAATAAATTAAATAGTTATTTTAGATAAACAATATTAACTGTAACAATTAAAGTTTTTCATAATACGATAAAACTTCTACTACGAGAATTGCTTCTAACTACGAGACTTCTCTTAATGTTTTTATTGACAAATAAACGTTTTTATCGGCAAATGTTTATCGAATCCTCGCTCTCGCCAACGAAGTAGCTTTTTGTTCTTATCGCTTCAACTTTAAGCTTTTAATATGAGAGCTACTGAGCTAAGATCAAACAAAGTGTAGATCTAACTCTAGACATCGTAAACAACTGCTTCCACCTACTTAGCGAAATTCGTTTTATTAAGTTACCGGCTAGAAACAGTTTCTCTTTGTCACCACACTGCGTAATACGAACTTGGGATTTTTGTGTATATAACTATAATAAATATGCTTAATTTCATAACTTCTATTATTAAATAAATAAACTAGCTTTTACTTCTTAAAGTGTCGCTTCTCTACGAAGGTTGGCTACCATCATGGCTATCTTTAACTTGAAAGCTGCTGCGCGAAAGTTGAGCAAGCGATAAGGACTAACCTCAGACCGAACACAACTTCAATACCTATGAGCACAACCAATAACCTATGAACCTTGCTACTTAATAGTAATATTTCGCAATATATTTGTAGCTTCTTGGAGATAACCGATTTTAAATCTGAAGGTTTGCTTGAATTATTATGAAATTGGATACAAGAAATACAAGTAGCTGATTAACACTTGAGTACAAAACTTAGCTATAGCTGAAATTTTTCATTACTGTGACACAAAAGGTTTTTTTGAGAATTTCCTTGGACTACTAAAATATTTTGAATACTCAGCTGCTGAGTACCTGTTATGACCTTAAAAAATTGAGGGGTTTTACTCCTGTCACTTTGATTTCACAAATTTAACAAGGTTAAATTAAATTCGTGATATTCAAATAATTCCAACAATTTTTTGCAGCAAGTATTGGATATTCAAAATATTTGAATATTGAAATAGGCTATTGCAGTTCTAAGCTTTCTTGCAATACAAAGCAAAGGAATATCTGCCTTGTGTCTCCAATGAAGCCTGTAGAGTGTGTACTTAGACTGCACTGGAGACTGAGCTTGCTTTGAGCTTGTGATGTGACATGAGAAAGTCTCGCATAGAGTTAAGGGCACCCTGCACAAGCGAGTGAAGTCAGTATAATAGGTATTTGAGAAAAATTGTAGTCTCAACTTACTATAATGCGAATAACCGAAGACAGAATGCGACGCTAGACATTTGCCGCACTTATTGAACTCGCGTAAAATAATAAAAATACGCCAGCAATTCCAATATTTTAGAAAAGCATTTAAAGATCAAGTAGTTCCTGACAATTCAATTTTAAATATAACGTTATAGCTAGGATGTTTTTATGGAAAAACATTTACGGCGTTTAGTCAGTAATCACAAATTCTGCTGAATTATTTCATATATGAATATTTCAATTTATTGTTGAATATAATAATATAATTAGTATATAAGTAATCCGTCTCCTTCATTAATCCCGATTACAATTATTGTGGTATCATCCCTTAGTACAATTTGTAACCTATTCACAACGTGTCAACCTGTGTCCCAACCTCTCTAAATTCTAAATTCAATACAGATTCATCCAACCGTTATTATTGTGTGATTGAGTGTCTATATAATAATACCCACAAATGCTGAAACAAATGGATTTGTAACTGAATACCTAACTAATGTAAAATAAATTCGTTTTCCGATACCTACACAAATTGGCAAGAAATGTTTTTGTCAATTTAGCTCTAAATATTGTTGAAGTTATCATCACAATCTGTGTTTACATTAATTATTATTATATGACAGTTACTTGAAGTATAAAGTGAAATTTCAAAATCTGATATTGGATTACATTTTCCTACTGAACGTTTGTATTGTACAGATAATAATGTCAGACATAGTATAAAATTATAATGTTTGATTTTAATTTTATATTATGTCTAAAATATTAATATTATTTATTTATAACTTTTAATTTACATATTATTGTTTAATTTGATCAGTTGTGGAATGATGCACACAAGAAGAAAGAAGTGGTAGCTGCACTCAAGAAGTCACTGAATGAACTACAAATGGACTATATAGATTTATATCTGGTACACTATCCGATGGCTTATAAGGTATTTTTTTCACTGTTACAAAATTAGTTATTGGCGGTAACTCATAGCGAAAGGGCATTCAGAAGCTTTGAAGTGTTGGTTGCTTATTAGCAACTACAGGACCGTAACATTGTTATGTAAAGGCTGACGGTAGGATAAGGGATTAGGAAAAATATAGGGAAATAACTTCTAGCGTCTCTTACTCATTCACCGAAACACAACAGCAGACATGTTGTTATTTCACTATGGTTTTATGTAAGGGTTTGTTTACTGCCGTCAGGCGGAATGCCCAAATGAGTGCGAAACGTAGTGTGCCCTGCAACTACTTAGAACTTTAGAACTAAATGTATCTAAATGGCAATGATCGCTTTATAAATTGATAAACAGATATTGAACTTTATTGCTTTTAGGTTTGAACCTAAAATATTTCGAAAAAGGAGACTACTCGCAAGTGCTTCCCGTTTAAACTGTTCCGATATTACATTCTATTTATAGTGTTTATGTTTAATTTGACCCTTGTCTGAAAACGGTACGAAATTTGATAGGGATCAGCAGAATGGTTGCCCTGGTCTCTTTACATGTATATGTAAAGTAAACCTATCGATTCTAACTCAATGTAATACTATTGAAAGTTCAACTATGATGATTTTACTTGCATTAAACGATATTACCAGACAGTTAATTTTTTTCTGTAAAATGACTTCTGTGAGATGAACTTTGAGTTATATTCATTAAGCTTTATTAAAATTATTGAAATGGTTTTAATCAAGAGCAAAAGGGTTAAAAAAGGTGAAATAGACTATAGTATATTCTGACTCATGCAACGAAATTATTTTTATTAAATATACACAAAATCAAAGTACTAAACATAGTATGAACTTAGAATCGCTTTAATCCAGGCTTCATTGTCGCTTAAATAATCAGCGATTTCATAATAGCTTTCCGAAATGAGTTTGGTTTTGATCACACTTTTAAATTTATTTATAGGTAAGGCTCTGATTATCTCATGTAGTTTAAAACTGAGTTTAAATTATAAAACCATATAAAAGAATTACTTATTTTGTGGAGTCGCGTACGAACAGCGGGAAACGACTTTGTTTTATACTAAGTAAAGATATACCTATACGAGTATATATGAAACTGGTAGAAAACGATACTATCACTTACGAAAGATATTCGTAGTGTAAATATAGGTACCTACATGTCAGAACAATTTTCATAGCCAACCACTTCTAACTTCAAAACTTATTCAGGGTTTCCATTTTAAAACAGTTTCAAACTCTTTTATCTCACCGCAAGTTTTGTGCAGAAACTGCATAGTTTTAAGTGTGGAGGCGTTTTGTTTTAATTGTTAATTTTATAGTTGTGAACAATGCTAGACAATACCGGAGAACAATTAACAGAATAATGGCCAATGAAATTACTTTCCTTTCTGAAACAAACAGCTAAATTTAGAACACTCGTTTTATTAATACAATTCTCCTTGCATTTTAAATATTTTGATTTTAATTTTTCTATTTTTTATCTCAAGTTCGACAGACGAGCTGACAGTACTTGATGGGTAGGTGGCAGCCGTCGTCTATAACACAAGCAAGCTGGTGCGCTAATGCGAGCCCAGGATCCTTCTGCTGCTGTGGAAGACCGCCGCTAAGTTTTAGTGGGTATAACTCCCTCACTAGGGGGAGGGGAGTCCCACATAACCACACCGTCCCCCCAGACGGATTGTGTATGCGTAACGCATTCCCTAGCGACAAAAAAAAAAAGGTACTGTAAGTGCGCTGCCGACCATAGTGGGATTGGGATAGGGAAATGGGCTCTGGCTCTTATCTCCGATCCTACTATGGTCATAGTTTGTCCTTCCCATGAAATTTTTGTAAAGCGAGATAGGGTTGTCGTCAAGCAATCCTCGGGAGTTGAATAGATCGATAACAATGACGAGAGGCATATCGGTGACAATAAACCTCAGTACCTCAGTCTTAAAGTACAGTGCTGGACATCGTTCTTGATTCGATTGATGTTCTTTAGAGTGAGCGATTTAGCCATAATTATTTATTAGACCATTAGTACCATATCAAAAAATCTTCATCACAATTCCTTGGACACTGTAATTGTTATTTCGTTGTAAATATTATAAGTTTTAACATTTTGAATACACGCTTTTAGTTTCAAAAAACAATACGGATGTGAAAATTGTCTCTCTGGCAGAGAGATATAATTAAAATTAAATATAATTTTTTTCTTATCTATAGGTAACTTAGTTTCTTTCAACATTTCTCATTTTATAAGATACTTTTAGACTTCAGTTGAACTAACAGGACGGAAAACAAACAGCCTAATAAACTAATGTAAATTCTATTTCAGGATAATGGAGAAGTTAGTGACACCGACTACCTAGAAACTTGGGAGGGAATGGAAGAAGCCAAGGATTTAAATTTAACAAAATCAATAGGAATTTCTAATTTTAATATTACACAAATGCAAAGGCTATGGGATCATGCTAGAATTAAGCCTGCCGTTTTGCAAATCGAGGTAATGTTTTAGCTATTAATTAAATAACTGTGTGAAATGTTTTTACTGCTTTTAAAATTAATTCTTGAAGTTTATGAATAATAAGTTTTATTTTCGAAAATACGGTTTACTTCTAATTGTCTCAATTTTATTATTTATTTATTTATTATTATATTATGTATAATAATAGTTGGAAATCTGTTTTTTTTTAAACAAAGAATTGGTAATTATATTTTGAGGAAATTTATTTTAACTCATATCATCAAGCACGAAATCTCTACCCAGCCAGCCAAATACTATTTTGTATACACTGTTATTTATTTATTTTATTGTAGGGAAATTTTCAGGTATAATTACATAGTAACAAAGGTGAGTAAATAGCTTAAACCTAATAAAAAATTTCCACTTATAGATGCGCATACTAATCTTAAAAGAGATAATGTTTGTTTGCACGTTGGAGGTAATCTTCGAAACTACTCTTCCAATTTAAAAAATCTTTCACCAATAATTTCTGGAAGAGAATTTTAGGAAGAACATGTGTATATTAGGGTAAAAAGAATTGTTTTTTTAAAGGGTCTATTCTGTGATATAAATACAAATTCAATAAGTCTTTGTAATGACAGGTGAATCCAACAATAACTCAAGATGATCTGGTACAGTGGTGTCATCGTCATGGCGTAGTTGTAATGGCATACAGTCCATTTGGCGGCATTTTAGGTAGGAAGAAAGATGCGCCTCCTCCACGTGTAGATGATCCAACTTTGCAGAGATTAGCACAGAAATACAATAAGACAGTGCCTCAGATTCTATTGAGATATTTGGTTTGTATATTTCTATTTCTTATTAAATTTCGTGCAAACTTGAATTCATTGTTTTAAGTAACTTGCCAATTTTATAGTAATTTATAAAAACCTTACATATTTATAAAAACTAGTATAGAGCGTGTATACAACTTGTGTAGAAATGTGTACTATTTTGATACGGCTTTCACTAATGGAAAGAATGATGGAACGAGGAAGATTTGTGTACATACCTAATTTAAAAAAAAAAAAATTTGAAGTCCTCTCAAACCACGCAACGGACATTGATGCGGTTTTCACAATCAATTTAGATAATTTGTCACAGTAAACTCCTGAGCGAAACCGGGAGCGGGCCGCTAGTTTAATCATAAAATAACTTTTTTTATTGCAGTTAGATCGTCAATTAGTGGCAATCCCGCGCTCTACCAACAAGAAGCGTATTGTGGAGAACATCAATATTTTGGACTTTAATCTTACAACTGAAGAAGTAGAAGAACTTTCGAATTTCAATAAAAATTACAGGCTAAGAACACCTGCCAAATGGTATCCTCATCCACATTTCCCATTTGAAAAGAAAAATCTGACTGACGCAGAAATTCAATACATTATCGAACACAGTAAAGAGGATTAGAGTGTACTTTTATTTTTGAAGTTGAATAAAAATTACAATTATAACTATAACATTTATTTTGTTTTATTAAAAAATGTCTATGTAGTTTCCTTATTATGAAATATAAAAAGAAATCAAGATCATTCCAGCCAGAGGACCTCCACTGCTGGATATAGGTCTTATCTTGCAATTTTCCAATAGGATCTGACGATAGCAGCCTGAATACTAAAATTTATTAAGTTATTTCTCCACCTATAATAATTTTCATATATAATTTCCAATAGAAGCAAATTTGTAGTGGTCAATTAGCTTGCTTTAGTTCTCTGTTTCAGGGTTGCCGGGTTCAATTCCCGGGCTGGATCAACTTTGGAAATGTTTTTTAAGTAGACAACTTTGACAGTTGCTCGCGACTTCGACCGCGTTGAAAAATAAAAAAATATATGAGTAATATAGCGCCTGATATATTTATCACTGTGACGACTGTGTTTCCGCCACCCGTTTTTTTATAATTTGTGGACGATCCCTCGGGAACCTAGCATTTTTTCAGAAAAAAAGTATCCTATATATTAATCCAGTGAATAAACTATCTGTGTTCCGAATCTCATCTAAATCCGTACAGCAGTTTATTTAAAAAGAGTAACAAACATCCATCCATACATTCATTCTCAAACACTTTCGCATTTATAATATTAGTTGAATATTTTTCTTTACTTATTTTATAATTAAAAAAAAAAGCCTTATTGATGAAAACGTCAATAGCAGATGGTGGCCTAGTTTTATCGTTGTTTACCACAATTATACCCTTGAACGATATTGTGATCAAAGATTTAATAACACAAGATTAATTTTGTTGTAGACTCGAATGAACTTGGAACTTAAAATTAACCGAGAAACATTGTTGTGGAGAACACGTTTCCAATAATTAAATACTTACCTGTCTAATCTCAAAAGGAGTAATGTTGGCCTTTTTAATCTTCTTACCATTATATAATTGAATTCTTTAATCCAAGGTATAAAGGAAATACCGGCTTTTGTCTGAGCCTTCAGGCTTTAGGATCATCTAATCGATTTGGGCGCTCTATTGATATTTAAGGTAACAAAGTCATTCGTGAAGCAAATTTAAGTATGCCAAGTTATCTTCGAAATTGGTTATTACTTTTGCCATTGTTATTCGTTTTGTTTTCGTCTCAGTTATTATTTTATTCTATAGGTAGTTTATAAGATTAAATAATTAATAAAATGTTCTAATAAAATTAATGTAAAATGTAAAAGAAATCTATACTAAGAATTGTTTATTCTAATTTTAAAGTCTTCTAACCAGCGAACACTGTAACACGAAAGGTACACTGTATTAAATCGAACTAAAGTGCAGTTATCATTATTTCCAGTTCCGTCTGTCAATTCTATTCGAGAAACACTTTATTTTAATGAATTTTGCTAATATATTATGAGAATGTGGAGTTATTGTTTGTATCTACTAATATATACTTCGTTAGCCCAGGTATATATATTTATGAAATAACAATTGTCTAGATTTTTCTAAATATTATCTGATGTTAAAATTGGTTCCCTATTTTTAGCGATTAGTGCGTACAAATCCACACAATTCATAGACAAAACGATAATATGGAATAATATATATTTTATTTTAATAGTAACCAAGTATCAGACAATAAGAGAAGTAAGAAGAATAGTCGTATTTGATAGAGTTGAGCCCGTTGGAGGAGTGGTTAGGGAGCTTGTCTTAAAGTTCAGGCCTTGTCTGTGTTCCCAGGGGCCCTAGCCAAGAGCAAAGTTTACGTACAGTCGTAAACGCTACGCTCAGGCTACGCTACGAAAGAAATAAAGCCCGGTGATTGGTTGTTGTAACGCCCACATAAAATTTTGACCAATCACAAAGCTTTTCTTCCAGCGTAGCGTAGCCTAAGCGTAGCGTTTACTACTGTACGTAAACTTTGCTCTTGGCTAGGGCCACTGGTTCGATTCTCGGAGGGGTCAACTTTGAAAACGAACTTTTTAAAGTTGGCTCTGGTCTGGATTTAGAGCTAGTGGCAGGGCACGTTGTTACGCAGGCATTTTGGACGGCCCGTCTGCCAGCAGTAAAGACCCCCTTACAGAAGACCACTGTTAAATAAAAGCATGTGTGCTGTTGTGTTTTGGTGAGTGAGTAAGGGATGCTAGAGTCTATTTCCTTATTTCTTCCTAATCTCTACCCTTAATCCCACTATGCTTGTGTTATAGGCGACGGTATCCACCTACTATGAAGTGGACCGTCAGTCCGTTTATCGAGCATATAAAATAGATAGATATTTGATAGTATTTTTTTAAAATCAACGGTAAGTAAGTATATCGTCAAAGATCAGTGAAAATGTAGGGGTAGATGAATGGTTTAATTTAGAGTAATGCATGAAATCTATCTACTCGTTCACTTTGGAGTATGAGTTGTGTATTTTCTCTACCTACGGCGAAACCCTCCCACAAACAATAGTAACTACGGACTACGGTATCATCAAAGTAACTTGGGTATCTATTAGACAATGATATATGGGGTTACAAATGTCGGACAAAGTTACAGCTGGTGATTAATTTGTTTGATATTTGTTTCGCGAACATTTTCACATTATCAATTTCACTTTAATACGTTATAGGTATATTAAAGAAAAATTATAGTAGATAATGTAATACAATACGAGAGTATCATTTTACAGGGTGTCCCAAAAAACCTTTACTGAAATTGAAACTGGTGTTAGCTCTATTCAAGCTCCATCACATATTAAAGCTTATTACATACTAAAACCGCTCTGTCTCATCAGGGGTCCAGGTAGGTTCTACTTTTGGGTACGCCGTGGTTCTGACAAGGAGCGTAGACCTCCCCGCGCTGGATAGCCGTGGCGGGGCACCAATGTCGTGTCATAACGTACCCGCGATCCCGCCCATCAACGTTCTAGAAAGTCGTTGGGTTTTAGCAGGTACGATTCCGGCATAACCCCGCAGTGACCCTTACACTTCTATTACGTTTTCAAAGACCCATACGAAAGGTTCTCCAAAAACCTGAACTACTAAATTTTTAAAATGAGCACCGTATGTTGCATTAAAGTAAATAAGTAAAATTAACAAACTTACTTGTTCATTTTTTTATTAATTTTTGAAATATTTTACAAAACTAAATTAAATACTTTTGTTATTTCACGTAATTACAAGTTTATTTGCCTTACGAATATACGGCTTAACTTTATTATGTAACTAAAGAAAACATGACTTTTTATACGGAAGTTGGACTGACACATAAACCGATCCTTTGCCTGTCTGCTGTAGCGAAGCGCAACAGAAAGACACTGTTAATTTACACCTCGCCTCGAGGCGTACTCATACAAAGGACTTTCATTTAACAACTTCCCCCAAAAAATGAAACACGGAGCATTTATATCTATCACTTTAAAAAAAATCCTTTATACAGTACAGTTCTACATACGTGTGATGGTGGAAAAAAACTCGCTTCCGTCATGTTCGTTGAAGCACGAAGAGATTAAACGATGCGCGTCGCTACCGAGACGTAGGCGCCCATCCAACAATATTGTGATAATATCTTGAGCGCGTGGAAAGACATATGGGGTACACTCCTGCTACAGTGAACAACATTGTGAAAGAAATCACACACCGCACTGAAACGCACTCAAACTTTGATATATTTTTGACTTGAATACGCCACTCGATAGCCAAAGGATCTGATTTTTTTGGTATATATGGTATATTCGAATTCCTTTGATATTAGTATATACCTACCTAGGTAAAGTACGAAAAGGTTAGTCATCTTAAAGTCGACATTCGCTTGCACCTTTACTTTGGGCAATTATCTGTCATACCAACATTTTATTTCAAACAAAACACAATATTGCATTGACGTTTGCAATAGACAATATAATATAATAATAGACAATTTTATAAGCAAAAAAACAGCGATATTTTGTATAAAATTGTTAATAATAAATATATAAATAATAAAGTCGAGTATGAATTCTCCAAACAATAGCGCAGTTGGTTTTCTTCTAATACTTTTTACATGACAAAATGAGCCAGCCTGTCTGCCACCTATGTTATAAAAAAAATCTGTAGCTTGGTGTAAATACGCTCAAGAGAAATATTATTCATAGCGTATGTAAACACACGGTCGTGTCCACGCTACAAGAAACAACCAATTTTTTTCTTATTTTTGACGGCTCAATTTTAGTCTTGCGATTTGTTTTTGCATTCTTTGACAAAAACCGTGTTATTTCGGTAAATATAAATTAAATTTCCATGAATTATACATATAAACCATTCTCAGAAATTCTACTTTCTGTCAAAACAATCAGGAACAAAATCCGTTCACAACTTTCCAAGATTAGCGCACATATACTGACAAAAAGTAGAAATTTACTTTATACTTTATACTGAAGTTAATGAATAACCAACGTTAATGAACCAACTAATTGTGTTTTGAATCCGACAGTTAACAGTCCGACTACACGACCACTTTTTTTTCGGTCGGTTTATTTATGTGAAAAGTTAAAGTTTAGCTGGTTCGCACATAAATTAGGCGCGGTGACACAGACTAATTGGCGTCATTATGAGAGGGGATGTCCTTAGTAACTCCACTTTTCGCTGTCGCCGCTTGCATGTACAGCCGTCAGCCCCTTTAGTGGAGCACCTTCTAAGTGACAATGAACTCTTTTTGTATAAACACAGAAGGCCTTAGTTGCTTTCAAAGTGTTTGGTTAGGTGTAAATGCTAACTCGATTTTTTAAGTTTGTGTTTTAATTTTAGTAGAGCGACAGAGCAACTTAATTGTTAGCCTTTGAGGCTCGTAGATAAATTAATGGTCAACCTTGTTGTTAATTGGGTTATCGCACAAAACCGAACTTAATCCGAAGGCTTGTTGGAACGTCGGACATCTGACGTAAATATTAAGTCGACCTTTAGACAAAATCGAAATCAAAATCATAATATATATTTATCAATTAGGTTTCTATAAGAACTTATGATCTTATGATCGTCATTGTAAATTTAAATTTACGATCCTGAGAAGAAACTTCGAAAGAAACTCAAGATGTTTTTGTCATAAGCGCACCGAAGCTTGGTGTTGACCAAGTAGCTTGTTAACCAAAGTTGACGTAGGCCCGCAGTTGACCAGAAATTAGCTTTTAAGCTTGTTGTTGACCAATTTGACAAGCCCGTTGGATGAGTGGTTAGTGTTTGCCTTTAAGCTCTGTTCCCAGGGTTTGATTTCCGGCAGGGTCAACTTTGGAAACAAACCTTTCAGTTGACCCTGGTCTGGATCTGAAAGTAGTTGCATAGGGCACAACTGCGTTTCGAAGTCATTTGGACAGCCTCTCGCGGCACTAACCACCTTCTTACAGAAGACTACCGTAAAATAAGAGCACGTGTTTCGGTGAGTTAGGGATGCCAGAGCCGATTTTCCTATCCCTTCCCAATCCCTTATCAGCAGCGCACTTTCAGCACCTGTGGGGTTGCTTATGTTATAGGCGATGGTTGCCACCTAGCATCAAGTGGATGTATTTTACAAATATTTTAAATCTTAATTAATTTTAACCTTTTTCTTGAAAACTCAAACTTTTAATTTATTTTTTAATAAATAAAATATAATAATATGTGTATTTACTATTGTCAGCCTTTGTATGTGACTGAAAAGCCACGTTAATAGAGAAAGTACATAGCATAGGAGAACGGACGACAAAACCTTTTTGTTAACGGCCTGTTTATGTAGATATGAAGATTGTTAAGCCGTACTAATGGTCCCGCGGGAGGCGTGTTGATATAAATGTGCTAGATCAAGGCTACCACAAACGCCGCAGCGACCATCGCCGCGCCACTAAACAGACAAGTAGCGTGGTCAACACGAACTAATTACGGAACAAATCAGGTCAGTCAAGTTTAAATGCTCCGTTTTATTAAGATAGAGTTATAGATGACTGTGAAAAGTAGGTTAGTCCAGCGTGTACATAAGTATAAACTTACATAACTTACTTCATTAACTATTTTTTATGTTTTTTTTTTTATGTTCAGCAGACAGGCTGACGCACCACTTGATGGTGAGGATGGATTTTTTGTTACCAGTCTTGAGTCGGTCTCCAGTTCTTGAGTTTTTGCAAGATTTACTCACGGTGATTGATTTTTATAATTATATAAAAAATAAATGATAAAGATAGTCTTGGTTATCGTCCGTCACATTCACACTGTTTCCATCCTACCAAATACTTAATGTAATTGTTATTATTTTCTGTATTGCTTTTGTTTTGAAGTCAACTGTTCAAAATTCAGGATGCCTTTTGTTATCGTAGTATCCTATTCGACATTCACAAGACAGTTGGTGCAGCGTTGTCACTTAGAATATTAACAAGGGACACTGTCGTCGGACGCCTCTTGACAATCCTTTAACATCCAAACAGTGCATTATAACATCTGTGTCCGTCTGGACCGGCGTCAATGACTGTCGTATGGAATACCAACTTTGATACTATCTTATTGAACGCTTTGTGTTCGGATGGACATTTCAAATAAACTGGTAGATGCCCATTGTTCTCCGATATATTCACGTATCAAATTCCTGTATTATCTAAATAATTTTTAATGTTACAACAAATTAATACAAAATGTAATAAAACACAGTCAAATGTATGCTCGGAGTTATTAGCAATTATGAATTTAATGCGTGGGGTTTTTTTTTAATAAACTCTGAATTTCGCCGAAGAATCAAGGTTAGCAAGTTAAAGAGGCAATAGGCCGGTTACATCTGTTGCAGAGCGGATAACTGATGGGGTGGAAGAGTTCTCTAATGGAGGTCATGAATTGGAAATTGTAGCGGGACAGCCTTTCAGGCCAGGACGACCTGAAAGGCTTCACAGGAAGCGGTTGGATGCAAGGGCTAGAAGACCGTACGTGGTGGCAAATAAGCGATGCGATGGGCAAAAGAGATGAAATATAGACATTATCAATTTAAATTAAAGACTCCGCTCACTACAGAAGAGTCGAGGCGACGATGAGGTGGCGTCTCGTAGGAGGCGACCAAGAGGAGCGCCTCTTCTATTATATATTTTCTATGTTAACATTATTATGGGCGTACGCTCACTGTAAGAGTCGACAAGAAGGCGCGGCGAAGTCGAGGCGGAGGCACGCCAGAGTCGAGTCGGGAGCACGCGGCGCGCTTCAGGGCTGAAAGACCATTTATTTGACACTAGATGGATAAGACAACAAATAGGGTGGGGAATGAGCTCTGTCATTCCTTACTCAGTCATCGAAATATACCAGCACAAGTGCTCTTATTTTACTGTACTGTTTGTGATAGTAGTTTAAATAGCAAACAATTTAAATCTCTGAAATACATTTCTTCTCCAAGAAGGAATTTTATTTTATATTTACAACAGTATGAGTTCGGTTTTTATGTTGTCTCTTAACATTCATCTTCTTTACCTCAAAGGGACATAAATCGCGAACTATTTCTGGCTTGTCACATAATTTCTTATTTTAAACTCACTCTTTCGTTCCCGATCACGTTCCACAAATGTTTGTTTAGGGATTGATGCATACGAAATAACTATAAGGTACTTACAATGTATATTTGTTAGTCAATTATTTTTCTATAGATAGACGAATTTATATTGACCAAAAATCAGTTAGTTACATATTGTTTTAAATTGCAATGAAACCAGGTTAAAATGTTTTTCCATTAATGCAAGTTGAAGTTTTAACGAACGCGTCAATTTAAATTATGTTATGACACACTTATTTATCGGTTTTTGTAAGTGCTGTAAACATCCGACAGTTTTCAACAATGCGCTGGTGTAACACTATACTTACGTATTATTGTAAATTTACTATCTTTTGAATATTTTTCCATAAGCTAACTTAACTTCTTCATAGTGAACATGTAAATAGGTTTTTGAAGTGAAAACTTCTTTGGGCACATTGGGCACTTTTCGTATGAGGAAAAGGCAGACTGAAATCGCGTGACCGTTACGTCACTCAGAGCAGTGACGTTTAATGTTGAAGGGAAAAATTTCTTTAGAAAGGTTGGGCAATTTTAGGGTGGGAAAAAGTACTGAACTCGCATGACCGTCAGACAGGCTGATGGTTCGCTTGATGGTAGGCGGCTGTTGTTTTCTATTAACATTAACAAAGCCAAAGGTGTTGCAGATGCTCTACCGACCTTCGAAGGTATTACGAATACGGGATTAGGAATAGGGAAACGGGATTTGGAATTTTTACTCATTCAAGAGCACACAGTCATGTTGTTATTTCGCGGTGATATAAAGTCGGGGTACGAAAACCTTCGTCAGTTTTCAAATTCTTTCCTTTATCAAAATCGTAGACTTTTAGTACTTTTTAAAACTAAAGCATTAAGCAGACAACTGACAGACGTTTGAAATGAAATTTTGGCATGACTGACATTTTGCCCTGATGCAAGCAAATTTCGACTTTAAGGTGACGAACCTTTTCTTACCCCGACTGTACCTCCCTTACATAGTAAAAATATTCTGAAATATTGCTCAGTATCAAAATCTTACATTTCTTTTGAATAAAGAATGACATGTCCATCACTTAAAAACATTTTACAAGAGACTTTCCATTCATCAAAACCGCTTTGGCGTCGTGTTTGTAAACTTTCTCTCGCAAAAAATGTAATTTCAATTTTCTTCCCCTAGCCATACCAAAGCGCTATTAAAGAGATTTCAAAGTGATTAAAATGTAAAAACGGTTCCATTTCGAGCCAATCATTGCTATTGTGATGACGTAAAACCTGGGAGAACTAATAAAAGGGAATTCTGAACTAATATTTTAAGGAATTGCAAACTGAATGAATATCTTTTATTGGACTTTTATTGAGAAGTATGAAGGCCGTCTAGAGATTTGCATAGGGCAGCAAAATTTGAAGACTCGACTCGTAGCCAACTCAATTGTGATGTTTTCCACGATTCATATTTGACGGAGCGAGACTGCGGGGGCTTATTTTCAATACCTTCGCATATTCTATACTCTAGCCTCAAATAATTTATTAACGTAAAACATGTGAATATGTTGTCATTATTGAACGTTAGTTATGCGTTTGAACCAAGTTTGAACGCGTTTTAATGATGATTAACGTCTGTAAGAATATCTAATATATCAATACTAATAATAAATCTGTAAGGGTTGGTCATGGGGTAAGTTACTTTGTTTTCAGAGATATCGTGTTTATAAGCTCTATACATGATACTGAAACTAAATTGAAGATTTTTAGAATTTTTTTCTGTATGTATATATGTATGTATGTTCCTCCATAACTCTTAAACGAATTAACTGATTTTCACGAAACTTGGTAGATAAACATTTAGACATACAGGACACAGGATAGGCTACTTTTTTCTTTTTCATTGCGGACGAAGTCGCGGGCGCCAGCTAGTATATAATAAAGTTGTAAACAAGCCGTGTCTGTACATTAAATATATATAAAAAAAAAATTGTTACACGTTGCACTTATGTTACCGAGGTGAAAAAAAAATAGTTTTTAGATTTTTTTTGTCTATTTGTCTCTGTTTATGGAATTAAGGGAAATGGAAATCCATTACTCACTCACGAAAACACATTAGCATACATGGCGTTATTTCACTGTGGTCTTCTGGGGTGATTACAAATGACTGCGAATACTTTCCTTTTAAAAGTTTAAAAAGGTAATTTCCGAAGTTGACCCTGCCATGAATCGACCCCAAGACTCCTGAGACAAAACGTTAAGGCTTTACTTTAACCACTCATCAAATGGATTCGTTAATTTAATGGGATGATATTCAATCATACCCTAATGAAACCATTGAACTTTTATACG
This sequence comes from Synanthedon formicaeformis, assembly GCA_945859745.1. Lineage (NCBI taxonomy): Eukaryota > Metazoa > Arthropoda > Insecta > Lepidoptera > Sesiidae > Synanthedon > Synanthedon formicaeformis. The sequence goes on from OX243964.1 coordinate 4,076,916, forward strand.
AACCACTAGATTATTACTTTTTATTCTAGCACACCGAATACAAATAGTAGGTACTAAAAGTACAAATTAATACAAACATTCACATACAAGTAGAACCAAAAATAGTTCAAAAACAATACGAATAGTTCTTTTTTTTGTATAAAACTGGTTTGTTGACAATAGCTAGTGCCAATAAAACTATATATGAATAATTCAGTGCACCCAAACGCTCTCCCATTCGCTCTAACGGCGTTAGATCTGAATCGTACCTTCATTGCAGTTAATCACGACAACGTGAATGCGTCATTGTGTTTCTAAAGATTCATACCTTTCTTGTTATCGAAAATCATGTTTATTTCGCTATTCCGAAACCCAATGACATGTGTTGTTTATTTTTTTATAATGATCATGTGTAAACGGTATGTTTTTAGAGACTCCCCAATACAAAGACTGTAGAAGGCACTGTGCGCTGTTACTTTACTACTAATTCCACGACATAATATTCTTTACGGATGATTAGGTAACAAAGATATGATTTACTTATTGGAAGATTATTGGAGGCAATTGGAGGCACGAATTAATTTTATATTTTAAAATTCTAAAACAAATTCAAAATGTATTCTTTAAAGGATGTCTAGCAAATGAATCTTTTCGCAAAGCTATCCTATCAGTATGCGTTGCTCCCAGCACAGTAGCCGACTTGATTTATAGATATTGAAATTTCTGAACTAAAATTATACTTTTATCGAAATAAAATATAACCTATATTACTCAGAGTTAAAGTAACAATGTATCAATGTAAGATATTTTTTCAATATTTTTAATACCCACTTCTTGACAGAAAAACATCTGTATAACCTGCTACTAATAAATATTCAAGGCAATCTATGTGCCTCAATTGCTTTTAACACCGAAAATATCTCAGTACATAGAAATATTTAATGTATTAAAATAATGGCAGAACATTGGCAGAAATATTCTGGCATTTGCCTTAATTTAAGTGAAATTCAACTGTGTACACAAACACATGTATTATAGAATACATAAAACTGTCAAGGGCTAAAACTTCTTGGCAGATGAGAGGTGATGTTTATGACAGACAATAAAAACAAGAGTAAAGCTAACTATGAAATACATTAATTAGTTAAGCTGTGCCCACAATTTCGTACGCGCGGTTTTCGTACGGTTGGTATTTCGGTGTAACATTTTTGTTTGTATACTAATTGGAATAAAAAAAAAAAAAATGTTACGGAAAGCTTACTACGAAAAATGAGTGAAATCCGCATTAAAATAGACACACAGAAAAAAATACATAAAAACTATTTTTTACCTCTGTAACATAGATTTCATTTGAGCGGAATATAGATGATAATTGAGCTTATCAAAAATCCGCGTTGAAAAAGAAAAAAGTAGCCTATCCTGTGTTCTGTACGTTTATCTACCAAATTTGATGAAAATCAGTTAATTCGTTTAAGAGTTATTGAGGAACATACATACATACAATACCTATTTATTATTAGTATTGATTTATAATAAAAGTGCAGAAGCTTAACTTCACAACCCGTCTAAACATTTAATGATTGAGATAATTGCGTGCACATACCTTTATTTATACTATAATATAATATTACATTCTATTTGAACTAAACCAATATGTATATTCTGGTAGTGCTGCCATATAATTCATAAATAACTATTATTTATGAATTCAAAGGTAAAAGTAAAAATAGAAAGATCAAAGGCACATGTTTTCTTTCGTTTGAAGGGAAAATTGTAGTATATTTTAATAATGTCTGTAATGGGATTTATTTAACGAAAGGCTGTATGTTTTCTGAACAACTTTACATATAGGTATAGCTTCAATTTCAATAATAATATTCCGTTATAGTCTGTTGGCTCTACGGTCTGTAAACTACTCGACCTTGACTTAATCTATTAGAATTCTGCTTGAGGGCTTGCTTTATGTTTTCGGGGTCGAGAAATTCGAAAATCGTGATCGCCCCCTCAAAATCCGCTTCAAAGTGGCCCAAAATTGGGAAAAATTGCACCCAATATTTAGTTTTCGCTAATATCTCGAAGACTATTGCGAATTTCAAAATGCGTTCGTCCAATGGGTTCGTTAAATTGTCAAGAATTAAATAAAGAAAAAGGCCCTTACTATCACTAACATGTTATTTATTGAAATCACTTACCATAAAGTGCACCGATAAAAATTACATTAAGCCCGGCAACAGAATTTGGCTTCCTTATGTTTTAGAACGCTTTGAGAGAAAGTCCTTACGAAACTTGTGAGACATAAGTCCAATCACTGTTCATTAGCGATTCGCTCTGCTGGTCATGCACGCCTATTACGCTGTAGTGGAACGTTTTGCATTTGGATGATGAAAATATTTTTGATATTGAAATAGTCGCAATGCGCAATTTGCTTATTCATGCTCACAATGCATATAAACTTGTACGTTGAGTATATCTATGCATTTTATTGGTGGCCGTCAGTCGGCCCGCCGCGTCCTAGCTCGACACAACCAACGCTACGTAGCGACAACGCCCCTCTACAATTTCAGTATTGTACTGCATTCCGAAGCGCGTTTCACGGTCGGACAACTTCAGTTCTCAAGTCTTATATAGCAAAGTCAATTTCTGCTTTCAATGTAACTTTTATGTTATTTAATATTCTATCCTCTCTCGAGAAATATGGGCAACGAATTTCCAGTTTCGGTCCATTGTTGTAAGCAATAGGGCTTGTTTCGTTTCCATAAAAACCTTTTATAAAATACAACCTGCTTCCGGTTTCGACTAGGGTGAAATATTTATATATACAAATATTCCCAGTTTTTCCCTATTTCCATATGTGAAAACCGAATTAAATTCAGTCTAACCATTCTTGAGTTTTTGAAGCGTACTCAAACTAACTTAACATTTTTGTATAATTATTGTTTTTAGTTTTTAATTATTGTTTATGTGTTTATATTATATTTAATTATTTTTTTGTTTATATGTTTATAAAAAAGTAATGTTTGTATTTTGCTTATGTATATTTGATAAACGTTTTTTCCTTCTTTTCTTTCTTTTTAGTAATAAATTTATTAATGTTTGTTATTAGAGTCTCGTATATTTTTTAATTGGAAACATCTCAAACACATAACTCCACCTTAATTGATAGTGTACGTGACCGGCGATTTGGTCGTTTTTCAGAAGTTCGATACAACGACTGAAACACTAAATCGTCTGTTCTTGATACTCGAATACAGTTGCGAAAATTCGATTCAGTATCGTTAGTCACCGATGTTAAAATTACTAAATGTATGCTATGCCTTTAGCAGTTTACATATAACTAACTCTTTGCGCAATTATTTTCTCAAATAAATTACTTAGGTACTTAGCTCATAATTTTCTGCAATATTACACGAGTAAAACAGAAAATCTAAAATACCTTCCACTCGTAAGATTTTTTCTCATTTGCCAACTGTATTGTAGGACACAATTAATTATATGTACATACGTACTCAAAATGTATACGAGAATATACGCAGTCTCCGGGCTTGTAATTACAGCTGCGGCGGGGTCGCCAAGCACCGACAATTACCTTCGTTCAGCTCTCTGACAGAAACGAAAAATGTAAGCGTAGAAAAAAAGGGAATATTTTATACGCCATTCAACGCAGACGGAAATGATATCTTCTGGAACCTACATCCTACACAAAATGTCCAATACTTTAATTAATAAAAAGCGGCTCGTATCCAACTTCGCACAATAGAATTTTTTTTTCTGTAGATTATATACACAAACCTTCCTCGTTGACCGCTCTTTCCATGAATGAAAATCTTATTAAAAATAATTGAGTGGTATAAAAGAAATTACCGAGAAACAGACAGACGCAGATAGGGTCGCTAGTAAATATATAAATTAATAATGTGAAAAATGTTAGGTTCCTGTGGGATTTTCAAAAAACTAACTACACTGCGTAAAAAGTCGCAGTCACTGCAAGTTTTGAATAAAATTAAAATGTATCGCTTCATAAGTTTAAATGAATTTGTATATAAGTAGATTAGTTATATCGACAGTTCTTCAATTGTTATCGTACCCAACAATGGATAGTACTTCTACCGCAACTAAAGTATTTCCCATTGTTTATTGCACTTTTGTAGTGTTATCAATTGCTTCGTCATAAATAAGTAACCGTGTTTTAATTAAAAATATTAGATTCTTTTACAAAGTTGTGAAAGATCGACTATATTATTAGCTTCGACAAATAAGAGACAAGAAGTAAAATACTTTGTGGCACACTAAAAAGGAAATAGGGCGTAAAACTTCACCCATATCTATCTTATCTAGAAAAATATAATGCAACTTCTTGGTTGTATTGGAAAAAAAGCGATTTTTAGAAAGAATCTTTAAATTTTATTATTCTTTCTAACTGCGTTATCTGTACTAATATAATATATGCGAATGTAATTGTTTTTTTTATGTTAAAAGGTAGCATGAGGTTGACATTTTATCAACGAGTTGATGACAGATGGCTATATTTGCCTGAACTGCTTACTAAAGAAGGTAGATATTGGGATAGCTCATTTCTGATTCGATGTCGCAGTGTAACCCAAAGCATTATAGCCCTCTCCATAGCTCGTTGAGTGACTTTGAGCTTTCTTACGAGGCTCATAGTTAGAGAACACGCAATTTATGGGAACAAATATTTGTTATCTATAGGTAATCTATATTTACCTATATGTCATTTTATAGTACTTTAATATTCTCTGTGAAGTTTTATATGACAACCATCGAAATACTACAATGGAATTTGCGTCACAAATGCCAAAGCGGCACATAAAAAGAACGCCTATGACAGAATCATGGCGGACTCTTGCCTTCACGCGTCAATGGTAAAAGGTAGTAACGATCAACTTCTAGTATTTCATTTTAAACTCTAATGGGTTGACGTAAAGTCACATTTTCTTTAAATTACGTACTTATTATTATGTTTGTTTTGTTTTGAATGACAGTTCATGCTCTACGCATATGTCACTTTTAAATGTTCCATAAAATTCGTAGTGTTTTGTATGGCACGCGGGTTCCATGTTGTAGTAGTTTGATGATGACAACAAAATGTTTAAAAAAAATCATAATTATATAATACTTGGGTTATCGCATAAACGGGTACTTACGTATTTATGATGCCAATTTCCGAAATTTCAATTGAAGCTCCAAAACTCCCTTGTCTTCTGTTAAAATGCCTTAGCAAATACACCGGCCGCAGTCACAATGAGATCGATCAGCTTGTCAGATTACTTTCACGAGGAGGCGATGTCTCTTCGGAAATCCGGAAATAGTTTATTGATTTAGGCCACGGACGAACATATTCGTTCATATACAGGCTAAGGTTTACTAACGTTAAAGTTTGCACTATTCTCAATACCAATACAATAAGTAACATGAAAAAATAATATGAAGTCAACTACTTAAACTAATCTACATTATATTTATTTATTTATTTGAAGCTGACTTGATATCACAATAGATTATGACTCAAAGCTGTATTACTGTATGACTATTATTGTGTAGAAATAAAACAATAAACTACACGTCACGTAAGACAATAGGTCTATTGATAAAAATCTGCCAAACACTATTGGAACAATGGAGAGTATTGAGCGCGGTTGCCGAATTGAATGGCAATGTATTATTAGCTTTTAATTACTTTATGTTTTTAGTAAATATTTTTATTAATAGAATGTAAGGCACTAAAAATTCAAAAAATTCATAAGTTACAAATAATTTGACTATCTGAAAAAGTTCTAAAATACCTATGGATATAACTAGCCGTGCCTGTCCATTAAGTTTTTTTTTTTTTTCAATAAAATATTTTTACACGTTGTACTCTTATGACACCGAGGTCAAAAAAATGTCTACTAATCTCTATTTTGTATGGAAGTCGTCCGTTTTCCTTTCTGAGCAGCGCGACAGTCGCGTTGCTGCCGCCATATTGCTGCCGTGCTACTTGCGGCCTAATGTGAAGAGTCCCTAAGGGCTTATCATATTAAATCAAAATAACGAAACTTTTATGTGATTTACACTTCATATAAGTACGAGTAAGTTGCGTTAAATTTAATACATAGTTCTATTGAATTCTTAAACAGCGTCGACGTTTATGTACGCACGCACGCCATACGAGTATATGTATCTTTAACGAGTCTACCTTTGTGAGCTACACTTTGATGTTTGTTCTCTAAAATGCTCCCTTGTTACTTATGTAAATAGGTAGAGACAAAGAAAATTAAAGCCTGTATAAAACAAGAGCGAAATTCTGTTGGTTTACAAGTGAAGTTTTCAATTTGTCAAACAAACCACAAATGATATTTAAAAGGCAGAAAAAGTAGGTATGTAGAGCCATCATTGTAAGCAATATTTGATCGACAACTGCTTAGGATTGGAACTCATTTTTTTATAACGTTGGGTAATCCTTTTGGATACCCGGCAGTGTAGGGGTCACTGCGGGGTCATGCCGGACTCGTTCCCAACGACTTTCTAGCGCGGATGTTGATGGGCGGGGTCGCAGGGACGTTATGACACGACATCGGTGCCCCGTCACGGCTATCTAGCTAGCTCCTCTCAGAACCTCGGCGTACCCGAAAGTGGAGGTACGCGATTGGAACTCACTGTCGGCGTCTGTGTTTCCGAGATCATATAACCCTAGTTTTTCTTGAAGGAAATGAACTTTTCAAAGTTAATTTTCAAAATTGACCGTGCTGCTAATCGAACCCGGACTACTAAAAACAGGGCGCTCAGGGACCTTAACCACTCGACCGATAGGTGTAATTCAAAATTTAAATTTCAAAACCAAATGAATAACCACAAGTAGAATCTTAATTAAAATAATATACAGAGCAGTTGTAGCAAGTCTGTATCTTACAAGTTATGGATCTGGCAACGCATAACTTGTACTGCAAACTAGTTAACAAGTATAACAGTTAAATATGGCTTCACAGTGCAAGCATGTGTAAGCCTCGAAACTCTTTCGACCCCATTTATGATAATAAAGATGTAAGCCTCTGTACACATACTGCTGTTATTTATATGGCGGAAGTATACAAATCATTTTACTATGATTTGTGTACTTCCGGCCATACATATGTTGGCAACGCGACCCGCTGTGTGGGCTTCTAAGCATTTTATCCAGCGGCTTCGGGGGTTTAGGATGAATTTCTAAGTGTAACCCAAAATTCAAGACAGTTTTCAAAGGTTCAAAGGTTAAGGTTCAAAGGTTCAAGGTTAATGCTATTTATTTTAGTAAGATTTCTTTTTAAGTAATAGAAATTGAAGTTTATCAATCAATCATTTTTCCACGCATCAGAAAATAACCCCAACAACAGAATACCTGCTGAATTTTCAGATAAATTTTCTGTATTAACCTTTTTAAGAGCACATAGAGCACACTAGCTGGTGCCTGTGGCTTCGTTCGCGTTGAAAAATTAAAAATATAACGCCTGATATCTTTATTGCTGTTATAATTTTACCAAGCGCTGTATTTTTATTTTTAGATGATCTCTCAGGAACAATACTTTTTTTAGATGGAAGGTACCCTATCTCCTTTTCTAAACAATGACCTTTTTCCTCTTCAAAGATCATAAGCAAAGATCGGTTGAGTAGTTAAGCCATAAAACAGTAATAGACAGACAGACTGACAGAGTTACTATCACATTTCTAATATTAGTAAGTATAGATAAATATAGGTATATGTATAATTCCCCATAGTCTTGTAAATATTTTTTTAGTTTAATAATGTTTTTAAGACATTTCTGCATATATTTTAAGTTTAACTCATTTAAAAAAAATGTAAGTTATGCCCTTGTCTTACCGAAGATGCGTTATGATGATCGTACGCATAACATGTGAAGGTAATCTTTAAAAGATCAAAGGTACAAATTCATGATTATATTCAAACGCTAAAGAAGTAATTCGACATCAGTCGTAGTTAGTAACAGTTAAAGCGGCTGTGGGGAGGTGACGGCTGTTGCGGGCTATTATCAGGCAATACCAGTTGTGGCCACTAAGTACGCGTAAGAACTGTTATTGTAATGGCTCGCGTACAGCCAAACGTTAACCATTACTATGAAATGATTTTTTAAATATTTTTCTCATCGAGTTTGATTTTTTTAGAGCACATATAATATACTAGCGACCCGCTTAAGCGTTCGTATGCAATTTTTACACAAACTTTCAACGCTTATCGCTCTGTCTCCTAATGAAAACCGTATCAAAATCCAGTTTAGGTGAATTTAACGGAGAAATAGACACAGGCGATTCGGAGTTTACATAACACCGAGGCAGACTAGATTCGTATTCGATTAGCCCGAAAAATTTAATCTCGTAACAATAATATACAGATTGTTAGGGAATTTAATTCTATATTGAAGATCCTCTAATATGATTAATGGTAGGCAATATAGCAAAACGGTAGTATGTACCTAAGCAGAAAATAGTTGAATTAAATGAGTGTAACTGGTTTTATAATACATAAGTATACAATGTTGAAATTCATTGTAGAAATACTTTAAATTTCTACAATGATTTATTCTCACTTTATATATTTTATTCTGATACAAATACAGTCATAGGTATTCATATAAAATTAATCTGATTGTCCTTTACTTTATGTAAATGATAAACAGGTGTAAAGACTACTTATGTAAAGATAAAGTATTTTGCGGTTGATAGTGTTGATACATTTTCTTCATTTAATATAGACCACTTTTTCTTACAAGTGTTTCATTCGAAACAAAAGAAAGTATTTATCCAATAAGCGAATTTTTGCTAACATAATTAATGATTAATAAAACTTGGCAACATTTCGTTGCGACTTCTGTAGCAAGAAGTCAGAAAAGCGAGAACTTATGGTAGGAAATCTGTCGGAGCTTTTAACGACCGCCTCGTAGCCGCGCCATGAATATTAAATAGGCGCAGTCTCATTCGGAAGCTGCTAATAGTTAATCTTCTTTTCGGCGATTTAACAGGCGTCTTTAATTAATAAAAACCGTAGAGCTAATTCTAGTTTATTTTACCTTTAACGTAAAGTGTGAATTAAGAGAAGAGAAAGTTTTTTTTTTGAGGTTAAGAACACAAAGAATAATTAAGCTAGTTTTAGATGTAATACCAGCAGAATAATGAACACAGTCAGCTAAATATTCAGAAAAACTCCCTAATTAATTAATAACCTAATAATAATTAATTAATCATTATTAAATTTGATTACCGGTAGACAACTTTCGAAATGAAATTTTCAAAGTTGGCTCCGATCTGGTATGAGAAGTAGTGGCAGGGTACACTAGGCTTCGTAATGACCCAACTTTTATGGTGACCTAATGGAAGACCAAAGGGCATTAAAAAAGTAATTTATCAAATTATATCTAATAAAGTAGTGACTTATATTGATAGAATCATAACATTCATTCAATTTAAATCGTTAAGTAATAATAAATATTCAAATGGAAGCATATATTTCATCGCTTCTAACAACTTGATGTGTATAAAATAAATTTATTAAGCGCCTCTTTCACGAACGTCAAGTAGGCCAAACTGTCATTTAAAGTCACCGGTAACTGGGGATAATGGAGCTGATATACCTTTGTTTGTACGGTAAACGTCCCAAACATTAAATAGAAAATAATAATAAAAAATCGACAATCGAATGATGCAGTAAACCGAGTGCATAATTCAATAAAACAGAAAATTATTTTTAAAAGTAACTAATCAAATACATTACTTGTAGTTTGTGAAAGAGGCCCTAAGTGTTATTGTAAAGCTTGTTTTATAATTGGTCCGATTTAGCGTGGGATACTATCTTTTTGTACATAAATTATATCCTACTGTATTCTATAAAATATGCCTATAGATGCAAAGTTCATCCGCATAATTTGGATAAGAAACCGCTGCACACGGTTCGGATAAGTAAAAACTTTATCTTGCGAACTTTAAAATAAACCCCCTTGTGATGTTAGCTTCGCTAAAACATGGGCTTCTTTAAGTTTGCTTTAAATTAAACAAATAGCAGATAAATAGCAATAAATAATCTTCACTTTCGTTGGACCTTTTATTCATAATATTTTCTTTGAAATATTGTCCTATATAATCTTAATATTATATCTAGTACATAAAAGAAATAACATCTGTACTTTCATTTAGTATGATCATTATAATTGTTAGAATGACAAAAATCGTCTTTACCGTTAAATGGCCTATCATAGCGCCTCTACTGCGGAAATAAGTGTGGGCTGCCAAATTACTTGCATAACTAGCACGATGTCTCGAACGTTGCATCCTCAGACCAAATAAAAACTAAAGACAGAATTTCAGGGACAACACAGTGAAGTCGGTTTTATAAACATGTAGTGCGCAGGCCGGTGTTGCCATAATAATTCATTTTTATATATTTTTATTGAAAATATTGGTTTTTAAATTAACTTACATGTGATTCCATCTCGCTTTCTATTTTTTGAACACTGGTTTTTACAACTTTTCACTACACAATTCGGCATTTTCACTGGTAAATATTTTAATAAGGCGAAGCTTACTTTGATTGATTTTGAATCCATGTAATCGTGTATGTGTGAGGCCTATGTCCACTAGTGGACGTCCTGCGGCTGAGATGATGTTACATACACCGCGAGATTTAGTTTTACTGGCTTCGCTCTGCCATCCTTAGAGGTCTATATCTTTAGTTCTTATTTTATCTAAGGTTGCATCATTTAAAATGTGAAGACAAGAGATAATGTTGATCCGGTAAAATGTGTAATGCACAGTTCAACACCATCTGTCTGCTCTTGGCACAATTGAATTGTCTACAACAAGAAAACGGGATTGCAGTGTGTTTTGCAAGCCGCTGTCGGGCGCCCCACGGGATCACAGCGGCACCGCCCGTCCCCGCAACAATGTTACGTCGTAACTTGTCGTAACTTATATTCGATTCCCTTATAGAATAAACTAACGGCAAGATTTTTCAACTTTTCCTGTACATTGTATCGAAATGAGTTTTAGATTCGACTCTTAAATTTTTATACGTTGAAAGCGCCCGACGTATTCTTTTACGAACTTCCACGCTGATGGCTTGATAAGTTGATTGCGTTTTATCTAAATTCTTAGAAGCCTGTATGCACGATGGAAAGCAATTACGATAAGGCATTGTTATAAATATGAACTACCAATACTTTATAATGGAAATACATGACTACAAAATCGACGTTTAATTTAAAATTAGTTAAAATATGAGTTTTTGTGAGAGGTTAGGTACTGTAGTAGTAGTTTATAATAAATGTCACCTCCATTTCTGCTTATATTATTATACTATAAAATATTATAAATGCGAAAGTCAATTAATATCGGGCATTTCAAAAATATCCAACTATGTAAATATAGCGATTTGCTCCCGGCTTCTCACAAATGCCTATTTTTCTGAAAATTATATAATATACACAACATTTTCCCGTTTATTGCTTTTTCCAACATTAAAAACTGTAACAAAATTTGTTACATAGCGTTAACGGAGAAACAGAGGGAAATGAAAATATTTAATGAAGTTTGGAAAATGATTCAAAATAAAATTCAAAATATATACACGTTACAATATTATTGTTCCATTCGGCTATTGTGATCACCTTTCATTTCCCTTTAACAATGCTTCTACATTTAATTTACCAACTAGGCCATTCAAATTCTACAATAGACCTCAAACTAGTTTGAACTTTTTATTTGATGCGGTTACACGTGACGGTTTTCGTTATTGTTGTGATAATAAATCATTGCTAAACGGCGAAGTGACTTTGATAAATTACTTTAAATTAGTATAGATAATAGATCGGTTAGAAGTTGCAGTAGTTTATTGTTTAAATCGCGTGGTTGTATTCCCTGTAATTGGCGGCGGCCGTAATTACCAGCAATGAACAGAACAGATAGCGTGTGTCACAGTAGAAGACAATAAGGGCCAGAATGTAATCATATTGATTACTATTTTCAGGGTTAATCAATCAAATGTCATGTTTATGTTAATCCTAAAGAAATAATTTTTGCTACTGATGATAATCTTGCAGGAGCTGCTAATGTGGTAGTTCATTTTAAGTTAGACCAATACCAAGACCAATGTAAATATAGATATGTAAATAATATAAGCATGTATTTATAAAAATATATAAAGGACAACTTCCATCTACATAAATTACCAAATATAAAATTAGGTTTGCAAGCAACTATTGAAATATTGAGGCAAACTAAATCATTAGTATCTACATCGATTTAGACTTCAATAATGGTTGTTTATAAAAATAAGAACTTAATAAAATTAACCGAATATTATTTCTAACTGCGATCAAGCGTTAAAAAAGAGTCTGAGCCTGAGCTTGTTCTTAGATCAAGAAGTGATTTATGTTTGGGTGTTCGTTTATGGAGAGCTTACATTTTAGAATCCATAAAACATCTACATAGTTTCATTCCTCATAAGTCATATACTTTTGATATATATTTTGGTTGATTCTGAAAAGAAATTGCGTGACCTTTCACAATTTAAACTATAATGTAATATGTAAACATAGACTTGACAGTTTAAACTGTTGTAGAACATAGTAGTGTACCATTGTTAATGTTTTAATTAACGAGGAATACTATACATTTCTGTATCGTGATCATTGATCCTTAAACTTGATGATATAGTCAGCTTATTTGAGTCCTGTCTGTTGTTGATTATGTTCTAACGCGAAAAGAGCCACCTAATTCTGTTAAGTGAACAGTCAGAATAAAACTATAACTATATAAAAATCTCCTGATAAAACACTTGAGTTGGAAGGCTGCAATGAAAATATTCTCGATACAAAGTTACGATTTTCAGTAGGTAGGGACCAACTAAAAAGTGTAGAGACGTAAAACTTAATACCCTACAGTAATATAATATGGATTTATAAATGTATGACGTTATTCGATATTGCGAACTTTATCAGCGTGAAAGGAGGAAGCAATTTCTTTCTGAAAATTCCACGAACGACCCGTCACGTAGTTCAGCTATTTGACATTTTTTATTAGTTAAATATTTAGCGTATAAGAATTTACGTGCTACTCACACTAACTATATATATTTTTAAGTATGTATAGGTTTGCAGGCAGATTGACTGTCGACTTGATTTGAATGGGTGGCTACTGTCGCCTTTAGCACAAATAAACTAATTCAAAAGATCTGCTGACACTTTACACCTCTTTCTCAAGAACTACTCTGTTGATACCATACTAATTGCACCCCGGACGAAGCAGTATATAATAATGAACGCTAGTTTATTATATATTGTTTGTACATGTAAATTTGTCTAATAAAAAATTAATAAAAACCTAGTCGTTTCGGATCCGAGAGGACTATGTTATTTCACTATTCCAACGCCATAATGATTCTTATTTACTATGCAGGTAAGCACACTTAATCCCAGAACATTAGGTGTGCTTTTGGGAAGTCATTTAGTCCATTCAAGAATTCATAATCGAGTTCATCTGCAAATAGAAGACTTATATTTAGGAAAATTTACAATATTCCAGATGCAGTTTTTTCAAATAACTGCTCCAGACCTCTAAAATATTTTATTTTTAACACACACACTACTTTTATAAAGTCATAATTGTGTATACGTATATATTTGTAGCTATAAAGTTAATAGATTTTTATACACGTAAAAAAATTTACTTATTTACATTTTACGTTAATTCGTTTTACAAAAAAACTTAGCAATATAATCATAGCGCTGTAGGACTTTTATTATAACAATCCTAATCCTAGTTGTAATATTATTATAAATGCGAAAGTTTGTATGTTTGGATGTTTGTTACTCAATTCCGCAAATTTGGCACACAGATTCAGTCGTTTTTGCGTGGTTGAATAACAAACATCCAAACATACAAACTTTCGCATTTTATAATATTACTAGCTGTCGCCCGCGACTTCGTCCGAGTTGAAAAAGAAAAAAGTCGCCTATTTTGTGTCCTGTACGTCTAAATGTTTATCTACCAAGTTTCATCAAAATCAGTTAATTCGTTTAAGAGTTATGGAGGAACATGACATACTTGTACATACATATATACAGAAAAAAATTCAAAAAATCGTCACTTTAGTTTCAGTATCATGTATAGCCTATAAACACGATATCTCTGAAAACAAAGTAACTTACTCCATGACCAACCCTTACAGATTTATTATTAGTATTGATTAGGATAGTAATAGGGGTTAATTTTAATTTATTTAGTATTTTTACTGTGTAACGTATACACTGCACATGTGTGCGCGAGGGGCACGTTCCTTGTATTAGCATGAAGAGACCATAATGTTTATATATCTATATACCCACATATACAATAACGTGTCTGTGTACACACGCCCACATTGTTAAATGATTATTATGCCGACTCACTATAAGTGAATATTAATTCCGCGTATGTACGTGTTAATTAGACGTTAACGTAAATGTTTATACTAAAATGATATGATAATGGTAAAACAAATTGTGAAGTGATTTAGGCTAAATTGAATTATTATTTATAACTAGCTGGTACCGGCGATTTCGTTTTCACTACACAATTTCTGTGGCTTTTAAACGGTTCAGCCGGCGTCAGTCTTTACTCGAACCAAACTGAAAACAAAAACTAGATTTATAGTCGAATAAATGAAGCCATTTCCTTAGAAGTCTTCAAGAACAGCTCCTATTTTGATTTTTTTTTAATGCCAAGGTCGACAGACGGCTGTCGGTCAGGTCATGTCAGGTCACGGCTGACGTTCCACTTGATGCTAGTTGGCTAGTAGAAAAAATATCATGTGAGCTGTATTTCAGTGAGTAAGAGACGCTAGAGTCTATTTCTCTATCTCTTCCTAACCCCTTATTCTTGATCATGCTAAGGTTGGCAACGCACTTGCAACACCTGTGGCGTTACTTGTGTTAAAGGCGACAGTAGCCACCTACCATCCAGTGGACCGTCAGCCTGTCTGTATAAAAAATACACATTATTTATTAATTTAACACTACTAAATCTTTTTATAATAATACTTTATCATAATTATAATTATGACGAAATATATTATTAGTGTGATTTAGTATCGAGAGATCCTTGAATAGGGCATAGGTTAGTTTTTAACTAATCATGCGGGGAAGCTAATAGTTTATATTTACTGTAACTCCTACCAAACGGCCGACGTGCTTTGACCTAGATTCAATAGATCTGAAATAACTTTGGAAACACTTTGGGTCAATTAATTTATCCCTAAATAAAGCCAGACTGTTAGAATAATTTCGATTGTAGTTGTTACTCTATATAAACAGAGAGACGTCATTGTAGTAATAGCCGTTTCGAACGCCTACTGTGATAGCAAGGCAGAAGTGCAGCTAAACTTGGCTCATGAATATTGAACGATGGTTCACTCCCCGACGCCGGCTGCAGCCGCTCTTTCTTTCCGCTTCGCATTAGCTCTTGTACGCTAAATTCGCAACAAAATGCAACCGAAATCAATATTAAGTCACATAACTTATTTAATTTTCTTAAAACAGCTGGATTGTTTCAAAAACAGCGTACAATATACAATATACTACCAAATTCTTTGTCTTCCCTAATTTTTTGTATGTATAACAGCTTTTATTTAGCAATCTATTATTATAAGATCTGACATTATACCCAAGGTCTCAAGCGACTATGAAATATTAAGGGTACCAGCATCTGTTAGCTTCGTGCAGAACGTTCAGAACATAAACTATTACTTCACAACACTGATTATTATTTGAAATCATTATAAACTTTATTTTGTATAATATCGAGTTGTAGAACTGTTTTGTAGAAACGGGGCTAAAATATGTAACAGAATTTAGAATTCAAAAAACATGCAACACTGAGAATTACAGTCTGACGACTAGCCGAGGTTTAATCTAAATGTCAAAAAGAATAAATCAGTGCATTTGTACGTTTCAATATTACACAAGGTCATTTGTGAAAGGCATATCCAAAAAAAATCTCCTGTGTTGTTTGTCTTTGCATTTTCCCAAGTTAAAAAAGTTTTTTTTTTAATTTCACGTCTAAAAAAATTGAAATAATTTTAACGAAAATTTGGCAAGCCACAAAGCCTACAATATGCAGTTCGTTGGTCCGGCAAACGTGCCTACTATATGATTCTTCTGTTAAAAAATTTAAACCTGTCAGGTATCCTATATTCGCATGTGTGAAAGGCACGAATATTGAAAATATTTTCATATCATTATAAAACCTGTGAGCTTGGAAAGTTGCTGAGAACTAAGTCACACTTTGAACAATATATCTGTGCGCTGTCGTGTAGTGGGGAAAGTTTTTGAAAAATATACTTTTAATTGTATTCCGCACATGGAATGTTACATACGAGTATTATCATAGTAACGAGCGTGTGTAAAAAAAAATCGAAAAAATATTTTTAATATTTCCACCTAGCGACCTATTCAACAGATGTTCTAGTCAGCTGCACTAACTAGAATATAAAATGAAGTCTCATTTAAAATGTCTTAACGAGAGTTTCCTTTTCAACTCTTTACAACTTTCAATTAGAACAGATGAAATTGAAAAATATTTTATTCGTTTTTATCTTGTGCGAGTTAATAATCTTTTGCACATCTTATTGCTGGCAATACCTACTGAAATATTTTAAAATGGAAACGTGTATATGAATCTTAAGTAACACACCGGACATATTTGACGAGCCAATGGGTTGCTTGCCAACGCTCCGCCTCAGGGGTGGCGGGTTCGATTCCCGGCAGGGCTAACTTTAAAATTATATTGTAAATGAACTTTTCGAAGTTGACTGCAGTAGTAGCACTGTGTTTCGCTTGGACAGCCCGTCCGCCTGCAATATAATCACCCGCTTACAGAAGACCACAGTGAAATAACAGCATGTGTGCTGTTTTGTTTCGGTGAGTGAGTAAAGGATGTCAGAGTTCATTTTCCTTTGCTTTCCTTATCCCTTATCCTTAATCCTCCTAAAGTCCTCAGCGTACTATGTTGGGAACAATACTTTTCCTGGATGTAAGGTATGAAATTTCACTGAAAAGGTAATAGACAGACAGAGTTACTTTCACATTTATAATATTAGTATAGAAATACCTACGTTTAGTTAATTGGATGAATTCACTTATATTTTAAACAAATTATTTGTATTGAATTTAGGTAACACAACTCCCAAGGCATGCCAGATTGAATTGTATTTAACTAAAATTAATAGTTCCGGCTGATTGGTTTATGTAATTACTGGATAGTCGACGTTAGCCACTCTAATTACTGCTGAAAGCTAAACTATGACCGATCACAGTTGGCGAAGCGGAAACTTTCACGTTAATAATCATTATTATGTATTCGTGATCCACAACATAATTGTTAGAAAGATGAACTCAAATTAGAGTCGGAGCTTATCTTACGAAAATCACTATAGGTTATACACATTTATTGATGTGATTACTTTTTATTATTGTACTACTAGCTGGTGGTCTTGATTTCGGTCGTGTTGATTCATGCGTTTGTAGACCATTAGCCCATTTCCTTAGTTGACGAAATAATTTCACCAACTTCTACATGTTCGATTGGCGTGTTTAATATACTGCTACTTCGGTTGTATGTCCATAACATGGTAGCCTTGACCTGCAGTCTGCATGACATCCATCTTCTCAGAAACTTATAGGAGACTAGCTGGTGTCTGCGGCTTCATCCGCATTAAAAAGAAAAAAGTAGCATATCCTGTTTTCCGTACATCTAAATGTTTATCTACCAAGTTTCATAAAAATCAGTTAATTCGTTTAAGTTATGGAGGCACATACATAATATGATCTATTCTTTTTCTATCGATCAAAAACGTAAACAAATATAGCGTCGCTATGGTCACTGGACTGTTCTAAAGATGGGATTTGTACATTAGGCATTAACTAAGAGAGTTGACTCAGTGAATTACTCATTTAGAATTTGTTCGTATTGTTTGTTTAGTTCTTATTATCTTGAATTGTTTGTTTATCTTTTTGATCAATGAAAAAAGAATACATATTATATACAATACCTACACTTACAGATTTATTATTATTATTGATTATATAGCGTGTTTGGTCTCATCTGAAAGTCGGGGGTTAGTTTATAATTTTAATTATAGCTGGTTTTTACTGTATGCTTTGTCTAAGACAATTCTCTGATACATACACATACTAAAACACACAAAGTTTACAAGCTGTGTATATATTTTGCAATTAGTGTGGAATTGATTACTCCATACTACATGCAATTGCGCTCAAATTCCTCATAATTAGGCAATACTTCATTTTGTAATTAACTTTTATTTATTAATGGTATATTGTCGCTCATTTCAATTTGGTGCAGTTTATGAAATAATGCATAGCAATCAGTTGAAAGTTCGTAATCCGATATCTCATATTATCTAAATATTTTGATGGGATGTATCAAAATAAATCTGTCTTCTTTCTACACACATATACTTAGATATTAAGTTTCTGTTAAAAACTTAAAATTTGTTTGCTCAGTTTTTGACGATTTAAAATAAATTTATATGTTCAATATTTAATAGGTGGAAAAAAGACTGAGAAAATAAAACGTATGAATTTACAATGCAAAAACTATAATGAAAAAAAATGTGAAATGACAAAACTTTTTATACAAAGAAGCAGTAATTTCAAAAAGAGAAGAAAACAAGAAACGACTACATATAGAAATTCCAAAAAGGTCATTAGCCGTTTACATATAATAAACATTTATTACAATTACTATACAACTGTTATACACAAATCATAGTACTTATAATACTAAACATAGTATGAGCTCAGAATCGTTTGAATCCAGGCTTCATTATCGCTTAAGGCTTAAATAATCAACGATTCTATAACAACCTTTTGAACAGAGCTTGGATTTGATTACAATTTTTTTATAGGCAGTCCTCTACCGGTAAGTTTATTATAAAATCGTATACATTGACCTATAAAAAAATTACTTGCGTTATGGGGACTCTTTTTATGTGAAATAATATTCCCGCCACGGCTATCTAAAATGACTTTTTAAGGTTATTTTTTAATAGTTTTCTGTCTGTAAACACCTGACAACTATAAAAGAAACAAAGTACCTATGTACCTATATACAAGTTAGTTTCAAAAGGACATAGCGATCTATGGATCTATGATAATTATAATTTTTATTTTAATATATATTTCAATACAGTCCACTTATCTTTAATTTGAAAGTCATTCCTTTTGAAAGTCATAATGATGATAATGATGATGATGATGATATTGATGACTATATTATATTAACTGCTAATACGTCGTTTATTTTAATTGACCAGGCCAATTGGGCTGGTACAATGTACAATTACAATGTAATTGTATATTTTACAATGGCCTGGTAAAATATACAACTCTTAAGATAGCTGCAATATTAAGCAGTAATAAAATTAAACTTAATCAAACTTTTAAATTATATTTTACAATGGCCTGGTAAAATATACAACTTTTAATAAAGCTCCAATATAAAGCAGTAATAAATTAAACTTAATCAAGCTTTTAAAATAGTAAAATTACCAAAGACGTTTAAGTCAAGACTTAAACACAAAATGTAAACTAACCAACCAAGAGGTAATGTTAAGTTTAACAATATTACAAGGCAAGCGTCGTCGTCGGTCTAAGTTCGCAAATAGGCTTTCCTGATTGCAAAATGGGCTCAAGAACTGTCGACTAAATTGTAATGGAATTTTCTCTTCGCTTAGTTATGTAGATATTTAACGTAGACATTGATTTGCAGCCGTAATGAAACAGGGGTCTTTGTAAAAATGAGACGAAAAATTGTTCAAATGTTGAATATGTATAAGTATAAAATTGACAACTTATGTTAAGAACGCCTCATATGTATGTGTCTTATGTGTAGGTATGTTACAAACAAATATAACTAAGGCGCTACGCTCACATGAAAAGTCGAGGCGCATCGAGGCGCGTCGCGGTGTAGACGAGGCGTGAAGAGTTGCGGCGGAGGCGGCTATGCTTTCTTTACACAGTCAACTTCACTTACCAAGAAATCACTTACCAGTTTCGTAGAATTGTTGCGCTATTTCACCTCATTTTAGGTCCTGTTTGTTTCTATTGCTATAGTCGGAACGTGTCTGGTCATAATGACACAGGTTACATCAAACAAGTTCGATGATTTTTATATTTAGATCTAGACCGTCTGACATTTTACTTTAATTTAATAAATACACGACCACGTCTAAACACAGCCGCAAACAAAATGCCGCGCCCGTTCGGCGACGCTTCACGCCCCTTCGGCGACGCTTGGCGACGCTTCGCGCCCGTGCCGCGACTCTTTGCGCCTCGCCTCGCCGCCGCCTCTCCAGTATGTGGGCGCACAACCATTGATTTCTATAGGAAAGCTAGAGGTGGCGCGCCGCTTATGCGCCCGTTCCTCGACTCGACGCGACGCGACTCTTGTGTGGGCTTCGCGCCTAAGGTCTTGCCAATTCGACCAATTGCTAATACGTAACTCGCTTTAGAACTTTTAATAGTATTTGCTATAATTAAAACAATATATATAATCAATAACTGTGCCAGCGTCTTCGTAGATAGTTTTTAGAAAATCCTACAGAAACCTAAAAATTTTTCTGGATGAAAATCAGTCCATCCAATAGAAAGTGTTTAAGGACACAAATAATATAACACCAAGAGAGTTGCATTAACCATAAATTTAAAAACTATTAATAATGTAAGTGTGTAATGAATGTATAATTACATAAACAAAGTTCAATAAGTCTTTTCCCAGATCATGATGTCACTAGATTTTCGATTTTTTGGTGAGGCCTTCATTTTTGCCCACAATTTGTTTTCAGAATACATTTTTTATGAATTAAACAAAAACCTGTAATATCATGGTACTGTTTACACTGTTTCGCCTCTGATTGGAGCTTAAGTTAAAACCACGTATGTGCAAATTTATTTTATCGAAAGTTTTTTGCCGCGCCATTCACAAACCATCAGATAAAGTTAATGGGTGAGTGCATTACGAAATGTCGAGGCTTAAATTTTACCGACTTTCAAAATTGATATTGCAAATTGTATCGTCATCTGTGATCCTTTTAATATTGAATAAAGGATTTTCAAAAAGGCAAATAAAAAGCCGTCGAAAGAGACATAAACGTATTTTTCCCTTTACAAAAGTGTTCGAAGACAGGTGAACATTTTGGTAAATGGATCCCTTACATAACCTCAACCGTCTACAAATATGCCATACCAATCGAAAGTTATGAGCATATACACTATCACCAGACTTTTATAGTATCTATTTTATAAATAAAAATATAACGAAAATACTTTTACTTTAGGGATTTGTACTTGTATATTGATGAAAAATGGATAAAAAAAATTTTACTAAATTTAATTTAGACTAATAACGCCAAAGTAGCAACAGAACACACTGCGTTCCGAAGTCAAAAATGCGGTAACCAGTCTCGCAGCAGCGATGTAGTTGCTCTAGTACCATTGGACTGCACCATTATAGTACTAGTGATACTACTTGGTATCTAAAAGTACTGCTACTACTATTAAAAATGATATTTACCAGTAGTAATAATTAACAGTACGATGCAATCACCCCATTACAATAGAGCAACCTGAAATAACAATACATAAATGCTATGATGTTCCTGCGCCTGAGTACCTATTCTTTAAAGATTTTATATAAATGATTTTATATAAGGTAAAGGATAAAATTAAAATTTTCATAATAGCATAGCCATGGTCGAGTCTGAGCAAGCAAGTTCGGTGTTCCGCATGAGAAGCTTAGCTAGTACATAGACTTGTCTCACGAGGTTACCACTTACCACCACGTGGGATATCGATTTGACTTGACAATCTCCATGCCCCTAGTGGTAATGGTGAACAGTCTTACAGCGAACTGTTTCGTCTAACACCTCAAGAAACTTTCACTAGATGAAAGACACTGAAGGCGATACTTTTTTACACGACGCGTACTGTCATGAGGTTCCTCAATCTGCAAAACCGTAACCTCTGGCTCTGGTAGTTTGGCCTTGCACCATTATCAGCAACAAACTAATTTTAAGTTATATACATTTTAAGACGAGGATATATTATGTAAATTATAATAGATGGCTGGATCAAGGGACAGGTACAGAGAGTGGTACTTCGTGACACAGTACATATTGTCAGCAGTTTCCTCAGTCCCAATGTGATAAGCCCTTATCTCCCTCTTCCTAGACGCTTTTTCTGTTTACAGGCTACGGTAGCCACGTACTATGATCTGAACTGTAAGTAACTTTCTCACGATTGTGATGCCATCCACAAATTCACAAGTAAAACAATATTCTTGTTGAAAAATAACTTTTTCATTCATATGTACCAGTTTTAGATTTTTATATACTTTATCTAAAATTAATATTTTACTATATCTATATTGGCTTTATTTTATAAAATAATTTCTTTACTAATACTTTATATTATAAAATTTGCTTTTTAACGAAAACTGACTGAAAATGCAATACCAATTTATAAATATTTAAATGACAGCTCAAAGCTTAAGCTGCGACTTTAATGTTACGCGCGGAAAAGTCACTTAATGGATTTATCCTTTCATGAAAACATTTTGCGATTTCGAAGTTTCTCTTCATAAAAAAAAAAAAACTCAAAGTTTCCCCTAGCAGTTAGACTACAATTTCCTTGTTAGTACCACGGCACTACTAAAGGGGAAAAAATATAAAAATTTTAAACTGCAGTACAATTCATCTTGATAGTTAGAAGAAGTTAGTGCTCACACAGAGACGTAACAAAATGTACCGCTCTCAAGAACTAAGACAGTTTTATCCTTTACAAACTTTGCACGGGATAAAACAGATTGTCTACAATAAAGTATTATGGAAAGCAAAACTTTCAAACGAACCATTCCAGTTTCAACTTGTTTCGAATTATAAAAACATTAGATTAGGAAGAAGAACTTGTTGTTTTATTTCGAATTCAATTCAACTTTCAAATTTTAATTATTTTCTGTGAAAATTGACTAGCATTTATTTTAGATGACAGCTACTATGATATGTCCGCTGACGATGTAAGAAATGAGGTTAGCCACAAAATTAGTTTTGAGATAAATCTTGTATATGATTCCCGCAAATTGCTAATGCACTGGAACCTTGTCATACTACGTGACGTCATCTACAACTAAAAAATGTCGGCCATTATTTCTAACAGTACTTAGTGTGTCACGGTATTACGTCACCGAAATGGCGGCCAGTCGCATTATTAGCAATTTTCTGGGCTTATATTTATAACACTGTATTATGTTCAAAAGAGAGCAGTTTGATTTATTGGCGCAGCTAACAGCATACCTTCAGTTTAAACGGTTTTCTACAAAGATATCAGGGATATCAGAGATAAGATAGATACTCTCACTAGTTTAAATAATATAAAAATTAATAATAAATTATATAAATTTATATTAACTTATAAATCGTTAGTGTATTTTCTCAGAATATTTTAATTTATTCTCAAAATAATACTCACTCTGAGGGAACACTTAGGACTAAAATATTATACTTTAAAAACACAACATGCAAATGTTCTCATAATTTTGTTCTCCTTTATTCCAGCGTATGTATGTTTCATGAAGAAGAAACATCCGTCGGAACTATAATGTAACGGGAATATTATATTACATAATGTTACAGCATTGCCTTATGCATCTCAGTGAACCTACTCATATTGCACACTTGCGAATACTCCGTTAACAGCGACGGGTTATGTCGGATGAATATTAATGCGCCAACACCAATATTTGAACAAACGTTTGGCATACAGTATTTATGACAAATTAGCAGTAGGCAGAGTGGGTCTGTCATACTGTGTAGTAGAACTAGTTGGAATTTTTTTGTCCAAACAGTTATGCTACGATAGAACTGTTTATCTTGTGATTTAAGATAAAACCTATACAATTTCATTGGCGACATGTCGGAGCCTATTCCGTTAATGAGAATAGGTTATAGCATTCTTATCTTATTAGGATAGGCAGAGACCTCTCTTAAATTCAATTGTGAAGTCGGTGTTTATGTATCATCATCATCATCTCAACTGCAGGACGTCCTCTGCTGGACATAGGCCTCCCCATAATTTTCGACCCGCGGCCCTTTCAAGTTGTCTTTCCACCTTGTGGGTGGACGTCCTGCGCTGCCCTCTCCGTACTGTGTGTCCTTCAATGTGTAAGATGAATTTAGGGTAGGTTACCTTCTTTTAAAAAGTAATAGATGTTATGCTAAAGGTAAACTAGAACATATCGTAAGAGCGCAACAAACCGCTTCGCTCGTATGCAATTTTTTTCGTAAATTATAATAGATAATTATGTATTTAAGTCATCGAAATACTACAATGGAATTAGCGTCACAAGTGCCAAAGGGGAACATAAAAAGAACGCCTTTGACAGAATCATGGCGGACTCTTGCTTTCACGCGTCAATGGTAAAAGGTAGTAACGATCAACTTCTACTATGGGTTAAAGTCACATTTTCTTTAAATTACGTACTTATTATTATGTTTATTTTGTTATAAATGACAGTTCATGCTCTACGCATATGTCACTTTTACATGTTCCATAAAATTCGTTGTGTTTTGTATGGCACGCGTGTTCCATGTTGTAGTATTTTGATGATTTAAGTGGTAAATAATCAAACTGAATATTAGTGGTTATTAAAATTGCAATATTAATAACTCAAAGCCGAAACATTTGAAAGGGTTTCTGCTAATTGGCGCTCAGTTCAAGGTGATAGATATTGCGATGCGACGTACACATACAAGGGAATGTGTTTAAACGTTATTGTCCCACTAACAGGTTCCGTAAATTAATCGGATTTCACACTGTAGACTGTACATCAAGCCTTTCCGCCCGTCAGCCGCTTCCTGCGCACTAAACTTGTTCATACATGTTATGTGCATTACACCACAGCACATTGTTATTATTTTAAGGACTGCACTATTGCAGATTATTGTAAGGCCGCTTATATCTGAATTCATATAAAGATTCTGTAAAAATTACCTTACGCGCGCTTGCTAAGTAACAAAGCATTTTGGTAAAAGATAGTTTATAAATGTTAGGTACCTTAAGAGCTCACTTGCCAATGTGATCTCCTTACCAATTCCATACTAATTCCTTGTTAGTATTTGTCGTAGCTTACATAAAAATAAACATGACACTTCTGAGATAAATAAGTGTATTGGTTTGGTGTGAAACAAAAAACTGAAATTAATATCATATCTAGTGCAATTAATTTCCGAAAATGTTCAGATTTTGTGAAATATTTGTGGCTCATATTCTTATAATTACTGACTAAAACATAACTTAGGTGTGAAAGTTTAAAATGTATCTTATTCGTTCAGTTATCAAATCAAATTGGAAATTTTTATAGAGACGAAGAAACTGGTTATTTATGAGTACGTAGCGTTGGTAAGGTCGATAATTAAATATATATGAATAAAGTATCTAATCTTATCTAAAATAATAGTAATCTAAAATAGTTTTATTCTCTTCAATCTAAAATAATCTTTAAAATGAAATTTAAAAAAGAACTGAATAAAAAGAAGTAAGATCTAACCGCCCTTGTTTCTTTCCTTGTAAAAATGACACAACACTACTAACTCATTTAGTATTCGAATTTCTGTGACAATAAAGGACGTTAAACAAGCTGAAGGTCCACTCGATGGTCGGCGGCTTAGTAGCTGAAATATGCAAGAGGCGACCCTGTTAGAATAAATGGCGAGGAATAAGGTGAGCCTTCAGTAGTAGTTTCTGGCAATCCCTTTTCACGCACCGAATCACAACACCGCACACATTTATGGTAAATGCATTCGATTAATTGTTATTGGTTTATTTACCTGACAGTAAATTATTATTATATTATATGTATCAGATACTTTAACTTTTGCTATGTTACTTCACTTCCACATAAAACATATTCAGATAATTTGAAATATTTTGAAAATCTTTACATATAATATAAAACAACGTCTCTTCCCGCTGTCTATCCCTCTGTATGTACGAGTATGTATGAGTGCTTAGATCTTTTAAACTACGCACTGATAGAAAGAGCGTTACACGAGGAAGGTTTAAAAATACATCCGTGCTAAACCGGGAGCGGATAGCTGGTATTCCTCATAAAAAAGAATAATATTTTTCCTGTGTATCAGTGTACTAAAAAGAAGTACAACTGGTAGTACAAAATGAATGAATGAAGTATCACTAGAACTACAAAAATAGAGGTAAAACACTCGGGTTGCTTTATTCTTCTTCATAGCTTGGCTCTTCTCTACGAAGGTATTGGCCTTCGTGGCTATCTTGTCATTGGAAGCTGCTCACGAAAGAAGGAGCGCGAGAGCATAAACCGAACCACTCTCTTAAATTCTTCAGCCAGGATGTCTAAATAAAATTGCTTTATTAAAAAAAAAACTGTCATCGAGTGCAACACATGGATTCTCAATGGGAAGATACATGCACATACACCATAGATATGTGGCATTAAAGTAATAGCCTGCCCCCTAAATGACTTAACTACAAATTTACCATATCGCTGCTTAAAAACTATAAAGGGCGATAAAACAAAAAATCCAAAAACGTTTTTATTGCAAAAAAATACAATAACAATTCTTTATATTGTATGTTGCAGTTTTTGCATGGTTGTTTTATTCAATATTTAGTATATTTTGATAAAATTTTTTATATTTAAAAGTAACATATGCTTATTTATCTCCTCTAGTATTCAGTTTATTATAAATTTAATGCTACTTAAAAATACGCTTCTAACGATATTGATATGCATATATTTGATATATATCTAATAAGAAAAAAATAGACAAAAAACTTAAATTATTTTTAAACGGCCACAAATCAATATTCAGTCTGTAAAAAGTGTAATTTTAATTTGTGGCCCTTTAGTTTTTAAGCAGCGATATGTCCAGCAGTGGAAATGCTCGGCAGTGGATATGATTATGATCATAATGATGACGATGCATGATGATGACAAAAACTTCTTACAATTTTGCTCATCCACTTTCCATGATACAGAATCCAGTTTTTCTCCCAAGAGTAGTTTGAAGCTGAAATATAAAAATGATTTTCGTTCACTTCCATTGCATAAAGTATTTCATAATAAATCTATGTGTTTTATGTGTTGTCATCTATCTCTTCTCTAACTTATCGATACCTACGGTCCGCTAAAATAATGGCTTTCGTTTTTTAGTTTCGTTACGTGCTCGGAATGTTCTCACAGTTCCTAGCACTTCAACATTTTTATGCTGCGCTCGTATTAAAGGAGTATTTCAGACTATCTTTTAAACTTGTAATTTTCTTTCGATTTTATTTCAAATTGTTACGTTGTACTGATTCGTATTATAACTTATAGGTACAGTAATGGAGAAGTTTCTATAAATATTTATAGAACAGTTCTATTATAGTATTATGATTTCTATAATATTTGCTTGAAAATATTATAATATAAATAGCCATTTCAAAAAAATACATAATGTTGTTTGTTGGTTTGTAACGCTTTCACGCTTTAACTAAACAACCGATCAATATAAAATTTTGCATACACGAAGTCGGGTATAAAGAATTGGACATAGGGTACATTTCATTTAGAAAAAAGTAGTGTCTCCGAGGGATTATGTTAGAAAAATATACAAAAGACAACTGCCTTTTAAATACTTTTATAAATAAGTATAGTATTTTTAATATTTATTATGCACTGTGATTAACAAGAAAAATTCTGTTTTTTCAACTCGTTGTGGAAACTAAGAATACAAAGCATTTTCAATTATTAAAATTTTGTATAAATTTTGTATTAGAAAAGGTCTAAGTTTCTCGTAAAAAAGATGTACCTATTATACTAATTCTAATTCAAGTAAAAATATTCACTAAATCAACTTATTAATATTTATTTGTAACTTTAAATAAAAAAAAATACAAGTGACAACCATATGGTAAATATACAAAAAGGGTCATTTATATATTCGTTATTATTCTTTTATATTCGTTGATGAGTATGACAATATTATAATTTTAATGTGATTTAATTATGTATAAGGATGGTTTGTACACAGATGGTTGTTGGATGGTTGTTTGACAGAACATCTTTTTAACACAGCGCTCAACTAAATTGAAATTATTTACCCAACTTTAACTGTAAGTTATGAAGCTGGGAATGAATGAGTTCAGTAAGAATCGGAGGCTAACATGTATCGATTTGAAGTCAATACGTTCCGGAAGACAGGTCCCGAATCTGTAAGTGCTGACAATAAATTCCTTGTATTGGGCGGCACCGGCTGCAAGTAATGCGTATGTTGACCACACAGCAATAGTAACATCACACTAACACATGCGTAGCTACCCCGCGGTTCGAGGTGAAAAACGTTCCACTCGTAACTGGAAAGGCAATAAGCGACACGCCGTAAAAACCTATGTCTCCGTCACATACCAAAAAGCACCAAAGATCGTAAATATGTAGTAGCCTTGACCCGAAATTCTTTTGAATAAGAAGGTGGAGTAAACGACATGTTTGGTATGTACTCGTACTGGAACTTAGCAGGGACTTTTTGTTTTTTCGAAAAACTAGACATTGTGCTGACTTGTGCTAGGTTTGTGCTGCGTTGTGCCGTAAACCGTGAGTCCGGATCTCAAAAAACGGAGCGGTGATGACGAAAATTCGATTTTTGCTTCAGCAGGGACTTTTTGTTTTTTCGAAAATCTAACGAATGTGCTGCATTGTGCTAGGTTTGTGCTGGAGTGTGCTGCAAACCGTTTTCGATTATCTCAAAAAACAGAGCCGGACTCGCGGTTTACGGCACAACGCAGCGCAAACCTAGCACAAGTCAGCACAATGTCTAGTTTTTTCGAAAAAAACAAAAAGTCCCTGCTAAGTTATAGTACATATGTTTGGTCGAGTTGTTACCTCCTAGTTTAGTAATAAATAAATTGTTAACACCCTCTAACGGGTACATTAATTGAACCAATTCATGTTTAATCCCAATATTTTTATCGTCCGACTGATATTTCAGAACTACAATTCCTACTATAAGATGTGCGGACATACGACAACGACCTCACTTCGCGGACGCGTTCCTAACTGTCTGATACTTTTTAATATCATGTCACCAAATGATTCTGAAAGAATGAGCACCTCTTTTCATCTTCTCAGCATCTTCTGCTATACTTTTCGCCTTAATCAATCAACTTCAATCGACATAAATAGCAGATGCTAACATAATGTAATATACCTACATACATTGAATAAGCTGTGACTATAAGTATAGATATAAAATAACTATTCACACATACTAGAATATATACTTATTAGGGCCTCTTTCACCAACTACAAGTAAAGTGTGGATTAGTTACTTTTAAAAATCATTTTTTATTTTTATGAATTATGCATGCGGTTTACTGCATCATTTAATAGGCGAATGTTTTTTATTATTTTCTTTTCAATGTTTGGGACTTTTACCATTATCCCCGGTTACCGGTGACTTTAAATGACAATTACCATACCAGCTACTATACCAGCTATATGTAACTAGCTGGTTCCCGCGACTTCGTGCTCGTTGTAAAATATAAAGCCCAACAAAATATGTAAAGCAAATAACGCCTTAAATATATATACACCTGACAATATACTTCTTGTCAAGAAAAAAAATAAAAAATAATAATTAAAACTGATTTTAAAAATTCTCCCTCCTAAAATCTATATTTTATATTTTATAGTCTATATTTTATAAAGTTACGCGGACAATGTCGCGTGCAATAGCTAGTGGCTAACTTTGCGGACGAAGTTGCATGTAAAAAGCTAGTAAAGATACATACGAGTATAAATATTATATGAATTTGCAACGCGCTGCCTGAAATGTATTCTTCCGCAGGTGCATTTATAATTGCAATTATGATTGTTATTTAAAACTTTGTGTATATTTCTGTACCTCATATGAGTAATGAATAACCAGAATAAACCTTGTTTTGAATTTGTACATGATTATTAGTGTAGTCGAAATATTCAAAATAAGTATGGTTTAACGATTTATCGAATGATACAAACAAAAAAATATTCCGCGCCTCTCACTTGTAATGAATTCGTGTGTAAGTACCTCCAGTAGGTATATATTATTTAGACAGGTAAGACCTTCATACATTCTAATGAATAACATATATTTGAGCCGAATGTTACGAAGGAAATATATTGTTCGTTATTAAGTACTGAGGCGTAGTGTTGTTACAAAACTCGTACCGATATCGATTATACGCTGGACTTAACACTCCAATAAACAAATATCTAATATTTTTTAGACTATTTTACTCATAATGGAAGAACAGTTGAAACTATTTTTCTAATTACAATCACTATGTAAGAAAAAATAAAGAAATATACGCATGCATGCTTACACATTCTGCCATTTAAGATGGCGTACAAATAATATCTGTAATTTTATTATTTCTAATTTATTATAATATAAGTTAAACATAACTGATATGCAACAATATATATTTTTAATATAAAATTTTAATGTAAAAATTATAAGTAAAAGGCATTTGTGCAATTTACTCTTTACTACTCCTTTAACACAAAGCGAAAATCTGTGAAATGCAAAACTCAGCTGCTATATCTCCGCTTCCCCGTATAAAATTATATTACATTTATCTTTATTACAATTACTTATCTTGCTTAAGATTATCATCATCTTATCAAGATTTACCTTGGAGTAAGATTAAATTTATCGTGTTCGAAAAAATAAACTGGTATTTGCATTAAATTCTCAAACATCGATAAACAATGTCCAATCACTACCAGCGAAGGTAGAAGAGAGGCAACCGGAATGACAAATGTTTCGTCCCCGCCTCGGTTAAAATATGCGATTCTCAGGACTTACCACGTAATAGTATTTACAAAGGCACCAATTGTAAACGTATATTTGGTACCTATTATTACAACATACCAAATTGTTTCCCGAAGTTACGCTGGCGGCCACATAACGATGCGATTTGACAATATATCACCCGCACACACCTGAACTGTAATAACAAAGAATAATAGCGTTTGTTTTGTGCCAGTTTTTATTGGCTCTTCATTGAAAACCCCCCTTTATATGGACGATGTGTATCCAATATTCATGTCATAGCAAATTTGATTAATTGAAATCGGTAAATAGTGCTCTGTTCCAAATACACCTATACAATGAATACCTTCTATATTTTACTTTGGGATCCGTTACTTTTTGGCCCCCTTTTTATTTTGTACTATTGCTGTAAGGTTGGAGTAATTAGATCGACCTGAATTAAGGTGGGAACAAACTATCGGTTTTGAGTAAAAAATATATAACTAATAATAAATAAACTACAACAAGTTTGGCATGTATACAAAATTTTGATATAGGGTCTTCTATTATGAACCAATTTATTAATTCGTGTTTAATAAACATATAAGTACCCAGTTGTTATATGAAGACACGAAGAACATAATTTCCATCGTAAAATAGCTTTCTGTTTGATGGCATTTCTTTTGCTCGCGATTTTCCACCCCGTTTCACTTCCATCAGCGCCAAAAGATGTTTTTTATAAGACGTTCCTGTTTACCAGGTTGGAATATCGTAAAAATTTTGCCCGACATACTTAACAACCTAAAAGCGCTGAAACAATTTGTTCAATGAATAATTCGATGATTCGTAGAGTTCGTTAAATACGTCAATAATGATAAAAAATGAAATGTAGGTACCTCAGATTAAAAAAAAAAACATGAGATAGAGCCCTGTGCACGGCAAGGTGAAGCCGGTGAAACTACGCCTTCATCACACAAATGCAATCAAACTACGCCTCGCCTCATAATTTTATGCCGAAAATGCCCAATTGAGTAATCGAGAGGTGTAAAAACCAGGTTTTAGCAGTTTTAGCAAAAGCAGTATGGAATCACATTCCACATATATGTAAGTAAACTTGGAAACCAATATTTTTAATAAAAAAAAAAGAGTTTATAGCTGGGAACACAAAATCTCAATACAGTAAACAGCCTACGCACACGTTTTTAAAACCGGCTTCACAATGTTGTTCGCAAAATTCTGTCTATAATTCTCATTTGATCTGAGGTGGGTACAACATAATTGAAGATACCATTAATGGAAGGCAGGGAGGGTGACTAGAAGGTAAAATTTACTTAAAAAATTTGCATAATAGGGAATGAACGTGAAAAAATTAAACAAACACTTCTTAATTTTAACACAAAAACCCCAAACACCCGCCTGCGTTGCCTTTGATAACAACATTCGCAAATTTTCCTTCAGCGCTCTCAAAGTCCGCGGCCATTCAAAAGCCACATGAGTTCGCTGACAAGTTAAAAAAGGAACTAGGAAAATATTTTCCCACTGAAAAACAGCGATGATATTTCACAGATTTGGTCAAGTTTTAACATTTCTAATTTGCCTTCAAACTGTTATGTGAAAAAATCAAAAGTTAAAATAGAGATGGAAATATACGTATGAATGTATACTTCTGCGGGTAATATTGACCGATTCTGTCCTTTTGAGCAGTCTAGTTGTGTGTAAATATTGGCTTGGTACATGTACATAAGACATAAACGTCTGTGATTTTATAACTGCACAGTAGTATAAATACAGTAATTAAAAAATCATATAATCTTTTCAAAGTTGGCTCTAGTCTGGATTTGGAAAGTTCTACTTGTCGCAGTCATATTTTTATTTTTTATTTTTTAGCTATGATTGAGGACTAAAAGTTTAGTTGTATCAGTTTTTCGTGTTCGCCTCAGCAAACTCTTTCATTTGATACCCATACTGTGGTATTGCAGAAAAAATAACTAGTCCGCCATCTTGGATAATCCGCCATATTGGAATTAGAATGGCGTCACATAGCTAAGCATGCATTGTCATCCAAAGTAAGCGTGTATACCAAATTAAGTTGGAAGATTCCACCCGGAAAAACATACATACATACATTGCAAGTTAATAAAAAGCTTGTAATGTAATAAAAAAAAATAAAGAAATTATTTATATTGTTGCTGCTACGGACGCGGCCGAGAAGTGTAAAATCTGTATCTGTATCTGTAACAGAGATATCTGTACCGGCTACAATATATCCTTCGGTGTCGAATCTCTGGGTCCGTAGGGTCTAAACGCGCTTTATTTTTGTTTAACATTCTATTTAAACGTTTGGTCGACATAACTGGCGATACCAAAGCTGGCCATAACCTGAGTCAGCAAATTAGCTGTAAATTAGTGTTGATACACTATTTGTAAATATTAAGATTGTTAATCTTCATTAATATTGTTAGTTAATATTATTAAGAGCACAATATAATGACGCGATTATAGGGTGGATCGGGAATGTTGGCCGAACGACCATTTGGGTTGAGTAAAAACAACCAAACATTCAAACTTTCATATTTATAATATTGTGTATAAGAAGTGTAAAAGATAACCAATAAGTTATTGCTCTAAAAATACATTCGTCTCAAAACTTATAACTGCTTTCAACACTATAAGATTTAGAGGAGAAATAGTTTCGGACTAGTTGTCTCCAATATTTATTTGTTCGCCGTTGTTTCGCTCGTGCACGCTTTGCATCAAAGTTACACTGTGTCTGAGTGTCGGTACATACAACTGCCTGTTTGTCTTTACGAATCTCTTGCTACATACTCTATGCGCATAATAGGTATGCCTTTGAATAGGCACTGTTCACAACTCTTCCTACAGGAGAGACGTAACATATTGTTTTACAGGAATCCTAGAGGACGAGGGACAATTCGTGGTGTTTGTATTATGATAGAAGAATTTACCTACATTGAAAAGTTTTTGAGCTGTTTTCATGTTTTGACATGATTACTTATTTAAATTTGCTTCCATCATCATCTCAGCCTCAGGATGTCCACTGCTCCTTCATAAATTTGCTTCTATAGTCAGTTCAGAAAAAAGATAATAACAAAATCGGGGGATAAAGTTATATGCTATAGATACCTTAATTCGCAAAACGAATAACTCCACTTTTGGTTGAAAATGACTTTTTGATACGGGAGAAACTTAATGACAATTAGAATTTAATTTTTAAAAGGTCTATCGATTAATACGAGCCATAATTTCCCATGTAAAATTGTCTTTTTTTTTCTCGTATCATACAAAAAAAATTATAACGTTTTTAGTCTCCCCTGTAAAGTTTGCCTCAGAGGAGTTATTTGGTTTGCGAATTAAGGTATCGATATCTATCATCAACATAGATAAAGTATAAATGATTTTTTGGTATATATGGTATTTTCGAATTCGTTTGATATATAGAAATAATATGCTCAAAAAAATATTACTCGTACTCGTAACATACATTGTATTATTAAAGTATTTTTGTAAGTATGTACTTGCATGAAATTGTAAACTGTCTCTGATAGATTTTATGGTGTTATAAACCAATTAAACTAGCTGCTACGCGCAACTTCGTCCGCGTAGATTTATTTTTGAATTTGAATTTATAAAATATGGCCCTTGCTGATGTTGTAACACTGCTTGCTGATCTAAGTAGGTAAAATAATTTTTAAAGTCGGTCTAGTAGTTTTTGAGTTTATCTATTACAAATAAACATACAAAAAAATCTCATCATATTATATCATCTTATTATCATCTTATTATATCATCTTTTCTCTTTATAATCTATACCAATATATAAAGCTGAAGAGTTTGTTTGTTTGGTTGTACGTGCTAATCTCAGGAACTACTGGTTCGAGTTGAAAAATCCTTTTTGTGTTGGATAGTCTATTTATCGACGAAGGCTATAGGATTATATTATTATTATTATTATAGAGAACGCGGACGAAGTCGCGGGCACAGCTAGTTTTTCATATATCAGAAATAATATAATATGGCTACTTACCCGTGGTACTACCGGTGATACTACTGGTAGTACCACGGGTAATATTTTTTGCCCGTAGTACTACTATGCTGTCTGGTAGTACCACGGGAGATTTATTTTTACCCCTGGTACTACTTATGAATTAAATATTTAACATATAAATATTACAAAACTACCAGTAGTACCACCGGTAGTTCCACGGGTAGGTAGCGTATAATCGCTATGTGTGCTATTTAGCGTCTCCACAACAAAATACTAAATCAAGTTGTTATGTAAACTAAAATGTCACTTACTGTTTGTACAATTTTAATATGTTTGCAGTATTAATAAATCAAAACAGACTCAGACATAGACCTTGACAAAGACAAGAAAATTGGAGGCACCATTGATTTGTATTTGTTGTTTGATCGGTAATTACGTCAACTATGTAGTGTAGTGATATATAATCAATTTGTAAGTGAAAGTCATTACTACTTGTAACTTCTTTATTACAAAAATATTTTAATATACAAAAATACTCGTACATTTCATATTACATTGTATTATTTACTTAGATAATTAATATGTCATTATACAAAAATAAAGTATATATTCTTAATTTGAATTATGATATTTTTTTTTATTTTTTAAGCGCCTCTTTCACCAACGTCAAGTAGGCCAAACTGTCATTTAAAGTCACCGGTAACCGGGGATAATGGAGCTAGTTTAAGCAAACATTAAATAGAAAATAATATAAAAAAATCGGCTATCGAATGATGCAGTAAGCCGAGTGCATAATTCAATATAACAGAAAATGATTTCTAAAAGTAACTAATCAATACTTTACTTGTATTTGGTGAAAATTTAAGTATGTACAAGGATAAATCAAAATCACCATTCTTAATTAAGTAATATTGGTTTGAGTTGCCCTTGAATAAATTCACGTCGTAAGTGTTTCGTTATGTAAAAAGAAATATACTAGCAATACCTTTTTGCATCGCTCCTGTAAATTTTATAATGAACATTTGCTAGATCTTGATATTTTTAATTGTCCTATAGGAGCCTATAAACGAAGCCTTAAACAAGCCCTCGAAAATATAGTTTTGTAGTGGTCTTCTTTTGTAACGGCCAGTT
The DNA here is from genome assembly GCA_945859745.1 of Synanthedon formicaeformis. NCBI lineage: Eukaryota > Metazoa > Arthropoda > Insecta > Lepidoptera > Sesiidae > Synanthedon > Synanthedon formicaeformis. The sequence goes on from OX243964.1 coordinate 4,112,930, forward strand.
TATCTGGGTATTTATATTTATATGGTATGTTTATGTTATTTGTTAACTGGTGTATTTGTTTCTTTTTCTCTTTCTTTTTGTTTTTTGTTTGCCTTTGTGTGTGTTTTCTCTCAGCTTCAATGATCTTGTTCTTGTTCTAAGTGATGAGACTTTGGGAGTAACATGTTACAGGGGTGAGGAGGAATCCACAAACATCTTTTTAAAAAAAATACATCAAGATCCTTCAACATTTTATGGCTCGTTTTGTAATAAATTTGATATTTAACTACATAGCCTATTTTACTCGCTGATAATGTAATATTATATTTTTTTAAATCATTTCAGTAGTTTTTGAGTGATTTTCATTACACACAAAAATGCAAAAATACAAATCTTCTCTCGTTACAATTTTAGTATCGTGATCTACATAATGTACTTTTTATGTCTTTATAAATCGCTAAAAAACAATAAAGATAAATGAATCTATCACCGGTTCAGAAAGCTAAATTCTAAATGAAAAAGTTGAAAAAATTAAACTCAGTTACTTAGGCAAAGTAGAGTATTTTTTATGTGGTAATAGTTTTATGGATACGAAGCATAGTAACAAAAACTTTTAAGGGATATTTTTTTGTCTTTTTTTATGTCAGGCTGACGGATCACCACTTGCTGAGATGTGGCTACCGTCGCCTATAATACAAGCAACGCTATAGGTACTGCAAGTGCGCTGCTGACCTTATTAGCATTAAGGATATGGGATTAGCAAGGGATAGGGGCAATGGGCTCTGGCATCTTACTCACTCACCTAAACACAAAGGGACACAATATGTTGTGTTTACTGACCGTCTGCTCAAATAACTGTGAAACGCAGTTTGCCCTTCCACCACTTTCCTGATCCAGATCAGAGCCAATTTTGAAAAGTACATTTCAAAATTTGGCTTAACCGGGAAACAAACCCGGGACCCCCCGATACAGAGCGTTAAGGTTACACCTTAACCACTCATCCAGTAGATCGTCCAGTCTTAGTTTAAAGACTACGACTGAAAAGCCCCTGTTGTTTACAGAAGACCACCGTGAAATAACTGCACGTGTCCTGTTGTGTTTCGAAGTGTGAATGAGGTGTCTATTCCCCTAACATTTATCATATGCGGCTCGGCGACACACTTGAATTCCCCCTGGAATAGCTTTTGTTCATAGTTGATAGTAAGCCATCTCCGCAACTTTTCCATCAATCTGTCTGCCTTATTTCGTAAATAAAAATAGTAAAATAATACAGAACTAGCTGTTCGAGTTGAAAAATAAAAACTGAGAAATCTTTATAACCGTGGCGACGGTGGCGCCGCTACGGCGGTAGTGGCGCCCAATTTTTCAAATTTTTAGACGATTCCTCAGAAACCTAACATTTTCCAGGTTAATACGTATCCTATATGGTAATCTAGGTAATAAACTATCAGTGTGCGAAATTTTATCAAAATCCAAAAAGCCCTCTTTGCGTGAAAGAGTAATAATATACATTCACTTTTATAATATTAGTAGGATATAATAAGACTGTCAATTTCAAATCTCTTCCCAATAAAACATCGTCATCATCATCATCTTAGCTTTAGGACGTCCACTGTTGGTCATAGGCCTAGACAATCATTTTCCAATAGTAATATTGCCAATAAATGTTTTCAATCATTTGGTTACACAGAATCAAGGTAAACTTTCCCTTCTTCAAAGAGAATTTCCAATGGCAATTAATCACACACGCGTGTAGAATTTTCGCCGATCAGATGTAAGCGTAATATTATTAACAACGTTCGAATGTTTGAACATCTAATGAAAAACTCGTTTGCACAGTCCGGTATTGCGGTCAGGAAATTGAAAGGGCGGCCTGAAAACTTGATTTACAGCAAAGTGCCTGAGAAAAGGGATGTTTTATTATGAAAATTATCTCGAGGGACCCAAGGGTTGTAGTGCCCGCTCCTACCTTATCATAATAATTTACGTTGCAATCATTTAATACGTCATAAATATTTCTCAAGAAAAATGTAATTATGCTACAGCATAATCTGCAATTAAATTTTAAACGAAATGTCCAATTTTTCAAATTTATTGAGTTTTTTTATACATTATAGTTAACAAACTTCATAAAACGTTTTGATTTAAATTTTGATACGTTGTGGTGAATCTATGTGTATATAATTTGCAAAATATACAAATAATTTATTCTCAAGAAAAAAACTTGACGCTGACAGGTAGGCAGACGACCTCAAAGGTAATAATCGATCAGAATAATACCTTTCATATTTTGAATTTATATTCAATAAATTATTTTAAATTATGCGTTGTTAGGTCTCTGTCGAAATAAGTGTACACGTTTCTTTCTACACATTTCTTTTGTTAATACGATATTTCCGTTGATGAGATAGACCAATAGAAATGGACCTTTTGCATCCGTTGTCATATTTCCGTCAGGAAATTCGAGTATACCAGGTACTTGTAATGTGTTCTATGCCTTCGCTAGAATTTAATACAACTTTCCACAATAATAACAATGCTGTTAAAGTAATAGTTCCAAAGAAGGGATGCAAATAATGTTTCTGTTTAAATAGTACATATAAATTTGTAAGTTAAATAAAGACGTTTTAGTCAGGCCGCGCTTAATTTAGTTTACCGAGCTAGCTCGCCCTAGTTTTATTTCTATGTCTGTGCACCAGACATAATTGGAAAAACGTTGCGACTCGCTACATCTGTAATTGGAAACAACTCAGCTTTATTTAAATTACATCTATGCAAAATGTCTGTGGAAACGTGTCCGAGAGAATTACAAACGGGACACGCTTGCGTTTAACCAGTTTATATTGAGATCATGATGAGGTTGCATTAGTGAATGTACACAACGTATATAAATGTATATAAAGTATTATATATTCATATGTAATATATGTAAAAGAAGTTATTTTAAGTAAAAACCCCAATACGAGGTTGTATTTAATATTTCCTAACTCATCTGTGCTAAGGCGAGCTTGACCTCAAAATGCACTGCACTGGCTAACTAATCTGAATTAGTTACTTTCATAGTATCACGAGAATTCGTGATACTATGAATTTACTCTTTAAGCTATATTATAATAGACAAAGCTTACTGAAAACAGTACCTACATTTTAAATGTCGATCAATTTTACAACAAAATCCAACCAATATTATTAACTTGCTGAAGCCCGCGACTTCGTCCGCGTTATAAAATAATAAATATAACACTTGATAAAATCTCTGACATCTTTACTTCTGTGTCGACAGCAGCGCCGCCACGAAGACTGTCGCGCTCTTCGGGAACCTAACATTTTTCTAGGATAAAAATTATCCCATGTGTTAATCTAGGTAATAATATGCTAAATCACATACAAATCCGTTGAGCTGTTTTTTGTTCTGAGCTATAATTTATGATTATCTGACGTTTAATTAAGTAATTTACAACTTTCACATGTTCGATTGATATTAAATTTGGTATACCCTACTGTTACTCCGGTGGTATTTCCATGACATAGTAACCTTAACCTATAATGCTGCAGTATCAAGTAGTCTGCGAGATAGCCAACACCAGCAATGTACGAGTATAGCAAGCATAGCGTTTTAGGACTCAATAGAAAGTTTGTTTAAAATTTTAATTACAGCTTGATAGGACCATAACACTTAAGATTCTATTTACAGTGTTTAATGTGAGAACACCTTCTATATATTAACGTCCAATATGTGGCCCGTACACATTAACAAAACCACTTTTCGTTAATTTATTAACACAGAGTGGATAATGTGTATCGGCACTGGTGACGGTTTTATTAGAAACCTTACAAGGGCCTATACTGAACGTAATGCAGGATAATGGACTCTCTCACTATTAATTTTGCTGTTTTTGTTTCCAAAACAACGGGAACGAGCTTCCGTTTATCGTAACATCTTGACATCTATTACGAAGACAATAAAAACGTGGCGCGTTCACATTATGCAGCATGTTTTTGAATCAAGAATTTACTGTTTTATCTGCATACTTTTACGACACTATACTGATAGCTTTACAAGCAAAAATACGGTTTATGTTTTTTTTTTATGATAAAGGTGAGGTGAAAGTCTACCTGAAGATATGTAACTAAATTATTAAATACAGCAATAAAAAGAGAAAATCAAGGGCTCTACTGAAGCATTTAAGGTAAAGGTTAAAACGACATGCTACTACAGGATATCCGGTCATGAATATCATAGATTTCTTTTTATTAGAGGTGGGTTTGCTCTTAAGCCTAAAGCCGTGTAGCGAAGATGAGGCCTATGATGGAGCGAGCTTACCCAGAAGATGCCTATTAATATCATAGAAGCATGATGCACTAAGAATTGTAGTTCTTCTAAAATCTTAAAGAAAACTCGAAGTAAACATTTTCTTTTATTAAAACGTTAATCTGCATATTATAAATTGAAGTAGTTGTTAACGTCTGACTGTTTTTGCACAACTTCTTCTAAACCACCGAAAGAATTTTCTTATGGAAAATTTATCAATAAGAAAGGTTTATGTGTATACAATTTGTAGAAAAATTTCATTCGTGCGAAGCCAGTGGAGGGTCGCTATAGTTATTTTATATAAAGTTATTTTCAGAAAGTGATTTTCCCCTCTAGATTTTCAGTTGAAATATATTTCCATACACTTTAGCCGGAAAGGTTATTCATAAAATTGAATTGGCGATATTTTAAGTTCACGGTTGACATGGAGTGTCAACCGGGGGATGGACAGTAAAATTTTCATGGATGACTTGACTACCGTGACAATTAACAAGTATGAGGGTAAGCTTCAATGTTTTAATAACCTTTAGGTTGAAACCTACAAAGCAGAGCGATGAAGATCCAAATTGACAATAAAAGTTGCTGTAAAAAATGTGGTTTACCTGGTTTGGAATTCAGAAACACAACCAAAATTGAATTTATAAAAATGCCAAAAACTGCTTTTCATTGTAAATAATGATAACCTCTAACTTCAAACACTCGGTAGTTCTTATATTCTTATTAATTTCTATGGCAAGCAACGTCATAAGTGCCCAAGTGCAAGACATTGCACTTGCATTTATTTTATTTGCTTCCAAAATGAAAGAATTTGAAAGTAAGTATGGCGGTTATAAGTACTTGAATTTATCTGGTCTAGACTTTTTTTAACGTAGAAAAATCCTCATGGATACCCAGCAGTGTAGGGGACGCTGCGGGGTAATGCCGGTTTCGTACCGGCTAAAACTCAACAACTTACTTGCGCGTCCGTTGATGGGCGGGGTCGCGGGGACTTTATGACACCACATCGGTGCCCCGCCACAGCTATCCAGCGCCGGGAGGACTACGCTCTCTGTCAGAATCTCGGCGTACCCGACAGTGGAGGTACGCCTGCCATCTCGAGTATCAGGTCTAGCCTGTGGTTCAAAATATGTCTGTAAGCTGTGGGACCCGGTATTTATTACATAGGTACAGTAATAAATATACGTCATGATGTAGACCAAATCTATGGTCATGTAAGGAACCTTAAGTTTAGTATGATAAAACGGCCGGAGACTCTCTGGATATAGCGGTAGCAGTAAACAAATAGCTTTACGAACACGAGCGAATTCAAATATTGACCGAACGTGGCTTCAGAGACACCAGCCAAGACTTACATCTAGTGCATTGGAAATATGGCCTCTATACCTCATAAACCGTTTATTCACATTATATAAGTAAATTATTAGATCAATTTAATTAATTATTAATATAGGAAAATTTTGGGGGAGGCCTATGTCCAGCAGTGGACGTCCTGCGGCTGAGATGATAATGATGATAGGAATATAGTTGACATCTGTAAATCAGCAATGGTTGACAACAGACTATGCCTTCTTACAAAGAGTTTGTGTTGTGTCTAGCGTGTATTAAGTACAGACTAAAAAAAAAATTTGTAAACTAACGCCATTACATATAAATTCTTTTGTAAACCTGTGAAAATTCATTGTACCATATTCTTGATAGTTAAATTGTGTTAGAGCAAGAATGTGGTGAAGTTAAATCGCTTAGAGTAATGTCCGTACGCTGGTCCGCGATTAGAGTATATTCGTACGGTTGAAGGAGATATATAGCCGACAATATACGAAGCGCGGCGCGATGGACCAACAAATTATTGTCGTCCAGGGAGTACGAAATATCGGCCCGCGCCCGGCACGTTGGCCGCGACCTACTACATATACTGTACTCTATATTATATATCAGCACACTACGTCCGTAGGAAGCCGGATAGAATGCGAAAGAACATCTGCACATTGGATGTCTGCGGCCACGGTGCTTGTGGCCACGGTGCTTTGGTATTTCTTGTAAAACTCAGTTTAATATAGTTTAAAATATACTATACTAGCTGCTGGCCGCAACTTCGCCCTCGTAACTTTGTAAATTATATACTAAAACCTTCATCGAGAACCACTCTATCCATTGGTGAAAACAGCATGAAAATCGGTGCAGTAGTTTTTGAGTTTATCGTGAACAGACAGACAGACGCAGCGGAGGACTTTGTTTTATAATATGTAAGGACTAGCGCGTGCCCGCGTCTTAGTCCACGTTGAAAAATAAAAATATAGTAACGCTATATTTTTATTTTTCAACGCTTGACCTCTCGTTACTATAACACTTTGGACATGGGTTAGTTTTTTTATTTTATTTTAAACTAGCTGGTGGTGCCCGCGACTTCGTCCGCGTTGAAAAAGAATAAAGTAGCCTATCCTGTGTCCTGTACGTCTAAATGTTTGTCTACCAAGTTTCATGAAAATCAGTTAAATCGTTTAAGAGTTATCTTAGGCCTCATCATTGCTACTCAGCTGGTTGTTGACCATCTCGAATAAAAAAAAAGAACACATACATACATACATACATACATACATACATACAATACTTACAGACTTATTATTAGTATTGATGATGATGATTAATTGATGGATGATGACCCCACAGAAACTGTACTTTTTTCTGTATGAAAGGTAGCCTGCTTTCCTCTATACCTGACGTGTATGCAAAATTTCATGATGATTATTTGAGTACCTTAGTAAAGGCGTGAAAAGTTAACAGACAGACAGAGACCTTCACATTTATAATATTAAGTATGGATAAAATATGGTTTTTTGAATTTATAAAATTACATAATTATATGTCACTTGTATACTTGTTAGTGATCATTTTAAATTAGGGCAGGTTCATAAATATTATATTTTTACACTTTTTTTAATAACTAACCGACATAATAATATCTTATTTGAAAAAAATGTGGAAACCCGCTTCAATTAGTGTCGTTCCCCGTCAAAAGGAATATTGGTGTATAAATGGCGTAGGCTGGCATTGTCACAGACGCGGTATATCATCGGCGCGCGGAAATTCAAAGGGCGCCGGAAGTACTTGATTTATGAGAGCAGGCCGCATGTACGGTCGAGTATTAAAAATTTCATAAAAATATTCTTTATGAATTGCGTGCATTGTGCCTCGTAGCGAATTGCGAATTAATTTCACCTGTAACTTTTCTATTTGTTAATAGAAAGTTCAAGTGTGTTGAATGATAATCGAAAAAAGAACATTTATACGGAATTTCGCATTACGGCTCACTCCGGATTTTTGGCTTAACGACAATGGTTGGATTTTCAGAAAGGAAAAACAGTCTGACGTTAGCAGCGCCATTGGATTTTAGGTTCTAGGTCTTAGCGTGAATCACCTGAATTTGAGTTTTTGTTTTTAAGTATACGCAAAGAATATATTTATTAAAATCAAACCCAGCACCAATAGTTCATTTTTAAGTTTCACTATTTTAAGTATTTAAAATTGAGATACTACAATAACTAATGATAGCTTATTCCGTCTTCTCTGACAGTGTTACCTCATCTATACATATCGATACCTTAATTCGCAAAACGAATAACTCCACTTTTGGTTGAAAATTACTTTTTGATACGGGAGAAACTTAATGAAAATTAGAATTTAATTTTTCAAAGGTCTATCGGTTAATACGAGCCATAATTTCCAATGTAAAATTGTCTTTTTTCTTTTCTCGTGTCATACAAAAAAAATTATAATGTTTTTAGTCTCCCTGTAAAGTTTGCCTCAGAGGAATTATTTGGTTTGCGAAATAAGGTATCGATATAAATTAATTTGGAATCTGAAATACACCACTTACAGCATTGTACACTTAATAACATTCATATTTATCGTACAAACAAGCTATAATTGTACCTATTGACATTAATAAAATATTTGTTTAGTACTCGCCCACTTCAATCTTGTTACAAGTTTACTGCTTCGCGTAATTTCTTAGGAGGAAAATTTACTCTCGGCTCGATTCAAAATTTAGGCACTTGTTTTACATACTGTTAATTATAAACGGTTTTCCGCATGGCCGAGTCGTGCGGAGCGCGTGTAAGCGTAGCTGCTTTGTGAATAATTTGCATGAGCGGGGTCCGGAGTGAGAGGCGAGGGATGAGTGTACCATCCGCCAGGATTTAATGGGGGGCGGCACATCGCCTGCCCGATGGAGATAGACTCGCTCGCACTAAACTTTCATTTCACTAAATAAATATTTACATCTCAACTTTCTGCCGACTGTCAATCTGGTATGCAGACAAATGGCAGCCAACTAACTTACTTAATTTTAAATGACTTCTAAAGTCTACCTTCACCGAGACAACTGACGACTAATCCTACTAATATTGTTAATGTGAAAGTTTGTGAGGATGGATGTATTGATGTTGTTACTATTTCATGAAATTTGGCACACAGATATAGATTATTACCTGGATTAACATATATTAAGTATATACTATTGACATGGAAAATGTTAGGTCGTCTAGAAATATTAATAAAAACGAACACCACAGTAGTAATGGGGGTAGTTATTTCTGCTAGACGGACTGCCTAAATAACTGCGAAAAGCCACCTTGAAAAGTTAAATTCCAAAGTTGATCCTGCGGGAATCGAACCTGAGACCTCTGAGACAGAACATTAAGGCAACCTTAACCACTCATTCAATGGGCTAGTCAACCTGTTTAACCGCTTACTAAGCGGCGCTTAGTGATTTTAATCACTATTATTTCTGTGTAATTTTCTTACTGGAAACTTCATATTGTTACGACCGAACATTCTCGAAGCGTTTGTTTATCATAAACAAACAGCGTGTTGTTGTTTATCATGAGACCTGGGCGTATGGAAATTTCCATACGTAGAAGGAAGCCCTCCTGTCTCAGAGAAAACTGTTCCTTATGTTCGCGACATAAGGTTCACATTCCCTTAAGCCAGAGAGTTGTTTACGATGTTTGTTTTTTATGACTTGTTTACTTGTGTACGAGCTTGTTTACCTTAAAGTTTCTAGTGTTTTCCAAAAACATCGCGGCTGACTGCGCGTGTATAAATACGGGTGCCATCGCTCGAGTGGGACAGTTCTGCGACAACAAGCGATACGAAAACAACTCTTGGGAGCTTTTGCGAAGATATTTGCGACAGTGCATTGTTGACACATAGAGTGAATTATTTACGACTTTTGGCAAGTTTTACGGTTTAATTGGAAAAGCTCTGATATTTTGGAAGTCATCTTGGTCTGCGTAATAAATCGTGTTCTTACAACCCTAAACGGCATTTTAACTCACCCCGCACGTAACAACTGGTGTCAGAAGCGGAATGCCGTTAATGCCACGGGACGAAGGAACTCGTACTCCACGGACCAGGAGGCAAGTGGAGATGGATGCTGCTAGACAACGAGCACATGGGGAGTCGGAGGACGGCACCGATGCTGATTTGCTTCCTACGGCAACACCTTCATCGAGCCCGTCGATGGACCTTGCTGCGCTGCTAGCCGCTGTACAGAGTATACAGGCTAGTCAAGAAGCCGCTCGCCGGGAACAGGAAGCCGCTCGCCGTGAACAGGAAGCTGCTGTGCAGAGCATACAAGCCAGTCAGGAAGCCGCTCGCCGTGAACAGGAAGCTGCTGTACAGAGCATACAGGCCAGTCAGGAAGCTGCTGTGCAGAGCATACAAGCCAGTCAGGAAGCCGCTCGCCGTGAACAGGAAGCTGCTGTACAGAGCATACAGGCCAGTCAGGAAGCTGCTGTGCAGAGCATACAAGCCAGTCAGGAAGCCGCTCGCCGTGAACAGGAAGCCGCTCGCCGTGAACAGGAATCTGCTAGCCAAATGCTGCTTTCGAAATTGGACACAAGCCTTGAAGTCATCTGCGATAAAGTTAAAAAGGTAGAGTCCGAAGTTAAAGGGGTCTCAGTGAAAGTCGAAGGCCTGGAAGAGAGACTCGACCAAACCGACACTCGCCACCAGGCGCTCGCCGAGAAAGTGCAGAAGTTGGTGACGAGGGAGGCAGTCTTCACTGCGCCGGTACCTACACAAGGTAGGCTGGACTTGCCACGGTTTGATGGCACATCTTCTTGGACAGCCTATAAGTACCAGTTCGAAACCCTCTCTAACTGCAGCGGCTGGACTGAGGATCAAGCATTCATGGCGTTGACTCTAGCCTTAAGAGGAGACGCCCAACTGATTCTGGAGCGACTCCCTACAGAAGGAAGATCTCTGCAAGCCCTACTGGAAGCTCTAGAGACACGATATGGTGACAAGCACATGGAGCACACGTATAGGGCTCAACTACGCGATCGCACGCAGAAGCCCACGGAAACACTCCAGCAGTGGGCTGACGAAATCGAGAGATTAGTTCGTCGCGCCTATACATCAACACCGAATGCAGTAGAAATAACTCTACTCCAAGCTTTTGTGGACGGGATAAGGGACTGCGAAGTTCGCGCAGCGGTACGTTTGGGTCACCACCAGACCCTGAAGAGTGCACTGGCACATGCTCTGGAAGTGGAAGCTGTGCGGCGTGACACGAGGCCATTCAAGGTCAGGGAGCTGGTAGCCGAGGAGCGAAAGCCTCGCTATGGCCCGACCTGCTATGGCTGCGGTGAAAAAGGCCACATAAGGCTGGACTGCCCAAAGAAGAAGAGAAAAAGGGTCTCAGAGATGGAGACCCAAGTTGACGAGGGGCAGTTAAACTAAGCGTTGCCAGGGCCGCGGGGCAGGCGCTGGCTGGGAGAAGGAAAGCCCCTGCTATTACTATCAGACAAGCTTCTAACGGAAACAGTTTAAGCATCGAGGGTACGCTGAACGGTAAAAAGTGCAGGTTCACAATAGACACAGGAGCATCGCGCACCATTGTAAGACCTGAACTCTTAAAACGAACTATCTCATGGAAGCAACGATCTCCAACATGTCAGCTACGAACAGCAACGGGCCAGCCAGTACCTGTCCTCGGTGACTCAGACGTGGAAATTGGAATTGGTAGTCAGTTGTACTCAAACTCAGTGCTGATTGCCAATATTACTGACGACTGCATATTAGGACTGGATTTCTTAAAAAATCACCGTTGTATTTTGAACGTCGACCAAGGAGTACTCGAATTTCCTGATCAAGACGTTTTCTTAGAAGGCTCGACCCCATGTACACTCTATTGTTTAAGGGACGTCAAACTAGCTCCCAGATCAGAAAATCTAGTAATGACGAAATTCTCATCCAACGTCAAGAACGGGTTATGTGTCATTGCGGAGGATGAAGGAACACATCCTAATTGGATAATGGCCAGAACACTACTAATGACAAGCAGGATAGGCAGAGTAAGAATTTTAAATCTCAGCAATGAAGAGGTACAGCTCAGAAGAAACAGCGTAGTTGGAAAGTGTCAGGAAGTGAAGTATTTAAGACGTATAAGCAGTACAACAAACGCAGTAAATAGCACAGACTACCAGGTATCGCAGTTATTGGATTCGCTGAAAGGAAATTTGTCGTCAGTTCAGTTGAGGCAAGCTCAGGATCTTTTAATGCGGTTCAAAGACATATTTGCCGTTGGAAATGATTGCGGTAGAACAGGACTTGTGAAGCACAGAATAGACACCGGCGATTCAAGACCTATACGACAAAGACCTCGTCGAATCCCGTGGGCAAAAGAAGCTGAAGTTGCGGATATGATAAGGGATATGGCGGCAAACAAAGTCATCGAACCATCTACAAGCCCTTGGTCGTCACCTGTGGTACTGGTGAAAAAGAAAGATGGCACAACCAGGTTTTGTGTAGACTACCGAAGGCTGAACGACGTTACCAAGAAAGACAGCTATCCTCTACCGCGTATTGATGACACTTTAGATATGCTCAGTGGAATGGAATGGTTTTCTACCGTTGATCTTAAAAGTGGGTACTGGCAGGTGGAAATAAGTCCAGAGGATAAGGAGAAAACAGCATTCTCTACGGGCATCGGAAATGGACTTTGGCAATTCAATGTCATGCCGTTTGGTTTGTGTAATGCTCCCGCAACGTTTGAGCGCCTTATGGACAGAGTTATGGTGGGTCTTCTGGGAGATGTTTGCCTGGTGTATCTGGACGACGTAATCATCATGGGTCGTGACTTCGAGGAACATCTCCAGAACCTTGAAAAGGTGTTCAACCGTCTACGCGAGGCAAACTTAAAACTAAGTCCTAAAAAGTGTACCTTCTTCAGCAACGCAGTTAGCTATCTGGGGCACATAATCACTAAGGAAGGAGTTCAAACAGATCCAGAAAAGATCAAAGCTGTAAAAGATTGGCCTACACCAAAGAATAAAACCGAAGTCAGATCCTTCCTTGGCTTATGCGCATATTACAGGCGCTTTGTCAAAAATTTCTCAACAATAGCCAAACCCCTCCATCGCCTGACTGAAGATAAACAGGTGTTTGCTTGGGACGCAAATTGTGACAACGCTTTCAAAGAACTGAAACAGCGTTTATGTGAGTCCCCGATATTGGGCTATCCGACACGGAATGGAAAATTCATTGTGGATACGGATGCCAGCAACACGGGTATTGGTGGAGTGTTGTCACAAGTGCAGGGAGACAAACAAGTTGTGATTGCGTACTACAGCAAAACGCTTTCCAGGCCAGAGAGAAACTACTGTGTTACACGTCGAGAGTTGTTAGCTGTAGTGAAGACCTTGCAGCACTTTCACAAGTATCTCATTGGACGTGAGTTCACCTTAAGGACGGACCATGCTGCACTTAAATGGCTTCTTCAGTTTAAAAGTCCTGAAGGACAGGTAGCACGGTGGATTGAGCAATTGCAGGAATTCCATTTTGCAACAGAACATCGAAGTGGTAAAGGTCATGGTAATGCTGACGCTCTATCGAGAAGACCATGTCCTGAAATCTGTAAACACTGCAGGAAACAAGAGTCTCAGGAATCAGTAAAAATTATCCGTACCCAAGGATTAGACGATGACTGGTCTGGAGAAAATATGAGGAAGGCGCAAGAGGAAGATGACGACCTGCGATTGATCTTAGATTGGATAAAAAAGGGAGTGAAACCTGAGTGGGCGGATGTATCAGCTTCCAGTCCTGTTACAAAAAGCTATTGGGCTCAATGGGATAGTTTGACCCTGGAAGGCGGAATCTTGTGCAGGAAATGGGAGTCTAATACCGGACATCAGGTGACTGTACAGGTTGTAGTCCCTCGAAGTAAGGTATCTCCTCTACTACGTCATATCCATGATGGGGTGTCTGGTGGTCATCTTGGAGTGAAGAAAACCCTTTTGAAAGTGCGACAGCGGTTCTACTGGGTCCATTGCCGGGAAGACGTAGAAGATTGGTGTCGTAAATGCAACGCATGCGCTTCAGTCAAGGGACCACAGACAAGAAGTAGGGGAAAACTGAAGCTCTACAATGTAGGAGCACCATGGGAACGTATCGCTATAGACGTGGCCGGACCATTTCCTGAAACTGAGGATGGGAACAAATACATCGTTGTAGTGCAAGACTATTTCAGCAAATGGCCGGAAGTGTTTGCGACCCCTAACCAAGAAGCTAAAACTGTTGCCAAGAAGCTAGTTCAGGATGTAATCTGTCGGTATGGCGTACCTCTGGAAATACACTCCGATCAGGGGAGAAATTTCGAATCAGCCCTATTTCAAGAAATGTGCAACCTTCTCGGTATACATAAGACCCGTACGACACCAGCTCATCCTCAGTCTGACGGAATGGTCGAAAGGTTTAACCAAACATTGGAAAATAATTTGGCTAAAGTAGTCGACTCACATCAGAGAGACTGGGACCAGTACATTCCTCTTTTCTTGTTGTCTTATCGCTCCGCTGTACATGATAGTACTAGTTTTACCCCTGCCAGAGTGAATTTTGGACGAGAAATAAGACTACCAGTCGATGCAATAACAGGGTCTCCGCCGAATAGCCCAAGACTTGTGACGGATTATGTCAGCGATCTTCGAGAACAGCTGGATGAAGTGCATAAGCTAGTTCGCGAGTGCAGTCTCAAGACTGGTGAAAAAATGAAAACCCGTTATGATAGGAGATCAAACATCAACGGTTTTGAAGAGGGAACTCTCGTATGGCTTCATAATCCCTTCAGGAAAAAGGGCAAAAGCCCAAAGTTGCAAGCACGATGGGAAGGACCTTACAATGTGGTTACAAAAATCAACGACGTCACCTATCGAATCAAAAAGGGGCAAAGAGGAAAACCGAAGGTCGTACACATTGACCGTTTGACAAAGTATCACGGCACGAATGATGATCGGGACGATCATAACTAAGAGGGGGGTAATGTTACGACCGAACATTCTCGAAGCGTTTGTTTATCATAAACAAACAGCGTGTTGTTGTTTATCATGAGACCTGGGCGTATGGAAATTTCCATACGTAGAAGGAAGCCCTCCTGTCTCAGAGAAAACTGTTCCTTATGTTCGCGACATAAGGTTCACATTCCCTTAAGCCAGAGAGTTGTTTACGATGTTTGTTTTTTATGACTTGTTTACTTGTGTACGAGCTTGTTTACCTTAAAGTTTCTAGTGTTTTCCAAAAACATCGCGGCTGACTGCGCGTGTATAAATACGGGTGCCATCGCTCGAGTGGGACAGTTCTGCGACAACAAGCGATACGAAAACAACTCTTGGGAGCTTTTGCGAAGATATTTGCGACAGTGCATTGTTGACACATAGAGTGAATTATTTACGACTTTTGGCAAGTTTTACGGTTTAATTGGAAAAGCTCTGATATTTTGGAAGTCATCTTGGTCTGCGTAATAAATCGTGTTCTTACAACCCTAAACGGCATTTTAACTCACCCCGCACGTAACAATATAAATTTTTACATACACATTCTAAAAAAATGTAAATGGTAAAATTTTATATTGTAAAACTTATTAAGAGAGTGGTTTTAGTAACACATGTAAAGAAGTCTGGCAGCTCGTTAGTTCATTATAAGTAGAAATCAATAATAGAATAAAAATCATTGTTGATATAATTATTTATTATACATAAAAATGTATTAAATGGTATTAAATGTAATATTGATTATTATGTAATCTGAATATACATATATGCATTGGAACTGTCAATTATTTTAAAAAATCGTTCTTTATTTTAAAAATTATTTCTCGTGGGACCTTCTGTTTACTGAATTTTACGTATTTGAAAAATACACGGAAATAAAACGTATATTATGAAGTCAACGTTGGGATTATAATGAGTCATTGTGAAGATTTAGTCGAGCCGCCAGTCACCTCAGCCTTTACTTTCATAAATTGCAATGTATTCTTGTAGTTAAATTATGCAAAATCGTTTTGACGCAAGTCTCGGTGGCGCGTTTAGGGTTCGCATCGCGCCGCGCCCCCATAAATATTCAGTTTACGGACACTCAACCGACTTATGGACGCGCTGATTTACACCAGCCACATCGACCGACCCAACGAGAATGTTCCCTAATGTAAAAGCTGCTTTTACGAGTTCTGTCATGGCGCAGATAGACTACGGCGACGACAGTGTGCCAGTGCCACAGACTTCATTACACAGTTGATAATTATACAATAAATAAACTCACTCGGAAATATTAACCGAAACTTAAGAGCGGGTATAAAGAGAAATAGCCAATCCTAGATTTGAATTTTATCTAAGTAAACAAAGTCTAATTTAATTTTTTTTTTAAATAGATAAATACATCATAAATGAAAATGACGACAGTAACAGAAAACATAATATAAAAAAAAAATTCTCGATAGAAAAAATCACCAATTGAGCTCTCATTTCCATCGATTTTAGTTTTATTTTCAAAATGACACACATTACAAAGCTAAAAGTGTATCAGTAATTTCACTTCACATATTATCTAAGGCTGTATGTAACAATTTTTCATTTGACATTGTAGTTTACAAATAATTAACATTTAATACTTTTGGCACTTATAACATTTTTATTGAGCGAGATGCGCTATCTTCCGTCGCATGTTGTGCGTAGTTCTACGTATTTTGTGTCACTGTCATGTCCAAGGGGCCACGTGGGTGAAATTACAAATTTTGTTTGCTTTATACCCACTCTTAACGGGTTAGACCAAACAGTTCTACTATTTGTTCTACGATAGAATTGTTTGAACAAAAAAATCAAAGTAAGTTGATATTCAATGTGACGACTGATGATTTATAATCGACTATATCTCGAGTATGCATATTATAAAATACACATAAGTATAAAATAAAGCGGCTGTCCGCCTCTGTCACTTTCTTCGCTAACTTTTTTAAACCACACATAATATACTTATGCATATTTGAATTTGAATATTAATACTGCATAGAAAGATGAAACATAAAGAAAGATTAGTGACAACCGCGCAATGGACCTTGTATACTGTGTCCCAAAAAACTCCCGTCTTGCATTCACATATGTACCTAAAAATACAGACACAGTTTCTGTGGAAGAATTAGAATACATTTATCGACTCTCTCTATCGATATTTAAATTGTACGAGTTATCTAGCTGTTACTGTTAGCTATACCGGTCCACTCTCTGGGGCCCTAGCCAAGAACAAACGTAAAGTTGCAAACGTTGCGTAAACGCAACGCTCAGGCTTACAACAACCAATCACCGGGCTTTATTTCTCTTGTAGCGTAGCGTTTACGCAACGTTTACGACTGTTCTTAGCTAGTGCCCCTGGTGTTCCTTCTTTCTTCAACTTGTTTTGTTACTTGTCGCAAACGACGTCCCAGATCAGGGCTTTGGCAGATCACGTGACAATAAAAAAGTAAGTTTGTGACACACTTGACCTGACTGCTTTGGACTTGACGGACCTGTTTTGGAAAACTAAGAAAAAATATAGACTTGACTTGACTTGACTGACTAGTCTCGGGATCTGCTACTTTTGATTTTAATTTCAATTTTGCCTTTTTTATTTTAAAAAAGGCTATTACAAATTGCTATTTTTACTAATGACACTGGTAAAATCATCGGAGAATATCTGATGGAGCCACGACATTAAAAGAGAAGAAGAAGAAGTTTGTGACAGCTATGTTGGTTAAAATATAAGAATCAGTTGAAAAATTGCCTGTATGTTGGCGTGTCTGCGTTTGTTTAAGAAGTCTATGGTCCGCGCACATGGTGTGGTGCGTATGTAGCTAAACCGCAGGTAGGCGTTTTCGCCGCATCCCATCCGCCGCAAAAGTTATGAATGTGGAAATAAATAAAATAGCTGCTTAGCTGTTGTTACGCGACGATTACGATTTAATTTATTAAAGCAGTGAAAGGGTACTCGTTTGTAACCTTTGTTTGGAAATTCAAACAACATTCGCACTCGCGTAAAAGCGTGAAAGCTCAGCACTTTAATAACAAACAATAGTGTTAACCGTTTCTGTTTTATATACATGTAAAATTTAAACAAAATTATCTAAATTTTATATACATATCACTTTTGTCTTGCATATAAAAAAAAGTATGTATTGTATGCAACAATTGGTATCTTTCATGGTGTAGCACATGACATTTTATTGAATATTTTATTTTAACAACAATCATTTGAAATATTTTGCAAACTAATTGTGTTTTTTACTTATATTTATATTTATACACCGCAACAGAAGAACATGTTCCATCTTGCTCCGTGTTTCCGAATAGGGAAGTATAAATATTTAATATTTTATGAGTAAACAGCAGGGTACTACCGTGAAGACTACTTACCGAAAAATACTGAATTTGTGTTGTCGTAATTGGGTTTGTAAGGGGTGCTAAGGTCCATTCTTTCTTTCCTTATTCTAGAAGGGTATTTTATCTTAGAAGGGTCTAACATGATCTAACATTGTAGCCTTTGTTATATATGTATGGCCGAACAGAAAAGTGCTTTATTTAGTTTCGATAACAAATTCCATTCATTTCAAAATTCGCTAAGGCTTAGATTTCAATGACATAATTGTCACTTTGAATTTTCAAAGGAAAACAGACCTTATCATTCTACAACATACAAAGAATGTTTAATCTTAGGGTGATAAAGCACTTTATTTGTCGAGTTTACATATAAAAATAAAAATAAAAACAAATTAAAAATCTTCATTTCACCCAACTATTCCACGAGTAAATTTTTATGCAATTTGTTTAAATTCAAACAGATTTCCAAAGTTGCACAAGGATTTGTTTCACGATTTGCTAAACTTAAGGGTTTCAGATTACATAGAGGTAAGTGTTGAGAAACTTGCCCCATAACTCTTATGGCCGATGTCGGCGAGCAAATAAGTGAACTTCCAAGTTGTAGGCAAACACTATTAACTGTTTAGTAGTTTAAGAAACGGTCTCAATTTACCCCCAGCATAATCTACTTTGCTCTTAATCAAAATTCCGGGTCCAATATTAATACAGGGCACCACTGAGTTGAACAGCTTATTCACACGTCTACCCCTAAATAATTGTTCCACTTGCGTAATAATTGCCTGAGATTGCAAACATTTTGAACGGACACGGTTATTACTTGGCGAAATAATTTATGTAAAATTATTAATAAGTATATTGTAGTTTACTAAGGGCACGAGGACACGGCATTCCCTGGTTATAAGCTGGGGAAGCCATTTGGTGACAATAAAGACCACCGTGAAATAACAGCACGCGTGATGTTGAGATTATTACCCTTTATCTCAGACGAAATAAGAACTAAAGAACTGAGGAAGGCAGAATGAAGCCGGTAAAACTACGCCTTCGCCGTGTACATGCGCTTACCAGTCCGTGGCCTCAACTCGAGAACATTCCGACTCCAGCGGACGTCAGTACTATGTGTCCTGCCCACTGCCACTTCAACTTACCAGTTTTATCAGTATTTCGGTAACTTTTGCCCGTCTACGGATCTTGTCGTTCCTGATCCCGAGCATAACCGTTTCAATACATCGTTGATTAAATAATTTTACATTAGTAATGAATAGTTTTCGTAAATTTTCTATTTTATTCTTAAACTTTAGAATTAAATACTCACTGTTTATTTATTATATCTTACATACTTATTATTATTTTATTTTATTTTATTATTTCTTACAATGACTCAGTTGAAAAACAGGGTATTTGTTTCATTCTTTCGAGCAGTGCATGCAGCATTTGAATGCTTTTTTATAAAATGATTCGATTGATTGTATCCCTTTATTATCGTTACTAGCTGGCGCCCGCGACTTCGTCCGCGTTGAAAAAGAAAAAAGTAGGCGATCCTGTGTCCTGTACGTCTTAATGTATATCTACCAAGTTTCATGAAAACCAGTTGATTCGTTTAAGAGTTATGGATGAACATACATACTTACATACAGAAAAAAATTCTAAAAATGGTCAATTTATTTTCAGTATCATGTATAGAGCCTATAAACACGATATCTCTGAAAACAAAGTAACTTACTCCATGACTAACCCTTACAGATTTATTATTAGTATTGATAATAATTAATATTGATATTATTGAGGTTATGTATTCAGTTACATTACCTCAATAGTTACAAGAACTGTCAGTCTCGTAGAATTGAGAAAAATTTATACAGAAACGTACGCTGAACTTATAAATTTCTTTGAATTTGAATTTGTTGTGTAATAATAACTTCCAAACGCACATCATGATTGAGGTAATAATAAATTCAATTTCCGAGTGTTATCTAAATAGCATTACTATTTGTGGGATCACAAAGCCGAACAAATTACATCGTAACTCGTCACAAATTCACATTATGATGAATATTGCATTGAAATGACATGCAATTTTAGGTATTAAAACAGTTCCCATTTTCCGTATTTCGAATCATTAGTTAATGCATAAATAATACACATTTCTATGTGTTCACTTCAATTAACTCATAATATGCACTATACAGGATGTCCGGTAGTATTAACTTGGATAACCTTGGAATTCAAGATAGAACAGTTATTTATAATCAGATTTTCGCGTTAGTTAAAGTCTCACTGGTCTCACTCAAGATTTTTGCATCCTTATGTTTTTTTGGAAAATCGACATCTTTATTATTTATTTATATGGTGTTTCCACATAAGAAGTAATATTTATATACTTATTTTGTCAAATGTTTTCAAAGATATTAAGTATTCAAAGATTCAAAGATACAAAGTTTTATGAAAAAATACATAAAACTAAGGTTATCCAATTTTTAAATATTTCTGATTTTAATCTTCTGATTTTAAATTTCATTTACGTAAAAAAAATGTACAGGTCATAGCTGACTATCTTAATAACTGTCCTATTTAATACAGAATCCAAAATTGCATAATACATCCCATTTACTATGCATAAGATTATTTAAGGTTAACAAGTTATACATGAATCAAAATAATAAATATAATAAGAATACATTTGTACCTTATTGTAATTAAATTTGAAATTAAACATCTATGCAAAGTACATACTAAATAGATTTCAGTCTTTTGACTTATTTTATTTTTTAATTTCTATTAAAAAAAAAAAACTATTTCACGATTGCCGAAGTTTAGTTCGACGGCGTATAGTCATTCAGCTGAAACCATACGTCAGACTTTGACTGCAACACCGAAACACATATAAGTCGTAGCTTTTACCCGACCTTTAAAAATGCTTTGACGAATTCATGAACGAAAGCATTGATTCCACCTGAAGCCAAGATGTGTGGCGGGACGTGAAATATTGAGCGCTTGCACAGCACCGGCGCTGGTTAAAATTTCAAAAGCGGAACCTGGCGCGGGCACCTCCGCTTCAGTATCGCGAGTTCATAAATTAGTTAGTTCACGGGGGAAAACCCGCGTCCCCGTAACGCGGGACCCGTGTATAATTTTCATTTTAAACACGACCAGCCACAGGTCCTTGTCGTAAATCAGCTCGGACGGCCTTTGAGGCTCCATACTGACGTCACCGGCAACAATGTAAAGACATTTCCATTGTACCGTAATGGGGCATTGTTTGTGACGTAAATTTCACTGCTGAATATGCAAATTTCGTTTTGCGTCGACCTCCCGTAAGAAATATTGCTAAAGTTCGGCGAAGAATTAAAATCACGAATCGGGAACAAGTTTTTAATAACGGACGTAATTGCTCCGTAGAAACTGTCGCGGTGCCTATATCGGAATAACTGAGTGATTTTTAAATTATTTCTTACAGATAATCATTAATTAATTATTTTTATAATTTATTTATTTATTATGACATCAAATGTATTTCTGCAAATGTGGCTTATTAAATAAATTAGGTAGGTATACATAAAAAAAATAGTATCTTATTTGTTCGTGAACCGATTTCCTTATTTTTTTTTATTATTTATTTATTTTTTTATTGAAAAGCCTTAATAAAAACATTTTGAAAACATTAGGTGAAAAGTTAATAGGCGAAAACTAGTTCATATCAATCTGGTCATCGATTCGATGTCAATCATGCAGAGGGCAACGGTCAGCGCACGTACAGCCTTAACTGATTGATTGACTTGATTTCTGTATTTTGTTTTTGGGTATTAATATTATCTTAATATTTGATATCATTTTTCAATTCAATTATTTTGTAAATTTGACATTATTTATGATAAAAATTTTAGTGCAATTTCTGAAGCTATGTAAAATGTATTTATAGTTGAAACGCATCATAACTCGTTATTGCAAATTTTTATGACTAATGACCTCTAGAACCTATGACGGAACTCCGCTAAGGTAGCCCACTGTGCCTCGTTTAAAGCTCTATCTGTTAGTGAGAGTTGTATCAAAATATTTGCTTAGTTGAAGGAAGCAAGAGGACAAACTGACATGGCGACCTAGTTTTATATTATTTAGAGACTAGCGGCCCTCCCCAAGCTTCGCACAGATTTTTTTTCTGAAAATTATATAATTATCGCATTAGTGAAAACCGCATTAAAATATCCGTTGCGTAGTTTAAAAGATATAAGCGAACATACAGAGGGACAGACGGCGGGAAGCGATGTATAAATACCATTCAAGGCTATGGATTTCAAGGCTAATTGTGGGATTAGATTATAAATTTATAGATACTCTAAAAATATCTCTTTTAAAAGTCATTAATCCCACAATTAGCCGTGAAATCCATGCCAAACCAATTGTTTTAATGAGTGCCATTAAAATTATTAACCCATAAATATTCATAGCGAATACTGTCGCGCGTCAGTTTGTCAGAGGGACGGCTGTTTGGAGGAAACAGGTCATAACTCCGCACGGAATATATTTGTCGGTTAATGATGCATCGTCGTGTTACAACAATCTGTTGCGTATCGATAAACCACACATGCTCTGGAATATGACGAATTACCTCCACGTAAGGACTACCGCAAACTAAATTGTTGCGCAACTAAATTATAATATAATGCGAGATACTCGTATACTGACAGTGTTTGTTGTGAGAACTCTACACTTGACAGTACATTCGCTATAGACAAGCGTCATTGTTGATATGATTTCATACAATTAACATAATATTTGACTAATATATGCAGATTTACATTAATTATAACGTAATTATATACATTTACTTGAAGTTTATGCCACAAATGTAGTCAAAATTAATTAAATATTTTAAAATGCCTTGTGTTCGCAAGTTCGTTCTCGTATATTTTTAAATTAAAGCTAACTAGATTTTTCTCGCGACTTCTTACAAGACCTTTTTTCTTAGGTGTTAAAACATTTATTCAATATTTATTGCTCATATGTTTTTGTCAGACGTAAAATTTTTTTATTTTATTTTTTGATTATATCTTTTAATTAAAAAAAATATCAATGAAGCCTGACAAAATTGTTTACCTATATTATAGAATTTTTCGCTGTAGGTAAACTGTAAAAAATATATCAAAATTCTTAGTGTTCGATGATTTCCATAATAATAATAATATAATATTTTAAAATCTAACAAACTAAATTTTATTATATTTTTTTCTTTGTAACAATCAGACAGTCTACAATAAACTTTTTATAAAGTGCATTCGTTTTTTATTTGCTATAGACTCAAAATCAATAATAAGAACTTTCATACATGAGCACTCAGTTTTGTTTTAAGAAAGTTCTTACCACATTTAATTGATCATTCGTTTCCACAGAAAAAGCCATTCGCACGTAATCTGATAGCTCATTAAATAGAAATTGTGTGCGATCTCATTATCCACAAATAAAAAGCCTTTTTCAGTGGTTGTATACGTTACGGGCCTGGAGCGCTTTAATATTTAAAGTTGTTCTGCCGAGATGGCTGCTCTAATGTGCTATTAGCTCAGAAACCGCTCGTTTCGCGTCACCCACTAAGCCACAGAGGCACGCTTCACACCACACTACGCGCCCTACTTAATTGGCAAAAACATCACAGCACCAACAATACAACTTGTATTAATATAATATATAAACAAACACAAACTACGTCACCATTAAATAATTATATCTATTTCCTGAATTTGAAATATATTTGTTTATTTACATCACACTCTTACAATAAATATATTTTTAGACTAGCTGGCGCCCGCGACTTCGTCCGCGTTGAAAAAGAAAAAGTAGCCTATCTTGTGTCCCGTACGTCTAAATGTTTATCTACCAAGTTTCATGAAAATAGTTAATTCGTTTAAGAGTTTTGGAGGAACATACATACATACATACATACATACATATATACAGAAAAAAATTCTAAAAATCGTCAATTTAGTTTTAGTATCATGTATAGAACCTATAAACACGATATCTCTGAAAACAAAGTAAATTACTCCATGACCGACCCTTACAGATTAATTATTGTTAGTATTGATGATAAATTCAAGTAGTGGCAGAGCACACGATGCGTTCTGCAGTCATTTGAGCAGTCTGTCTAGCAGCAGTAATCATAGAAAACCACACAGTGAAACAAGAGCATGTGTGCTGTATGTAATAGAATATATTATTGCGAATAATCTCAAGAATTTTGTGAGTAGCCTATGGTATATAAAATTTCAAAAAAACTTGAAGATCACATAGCGTCGAAAATGATACCTACATGAAGTTACATGTAGAATATTACCTATCGAAGTAAAACAAAACAAATTTTGTATATTTTGTAGGTAAGGAAACAATATTTGGAATTTCTTTCTTTAAACTACTATCACGTATTGGCCTTTGAACCGTGAAATTTCCGATATTGTGTAGTCTTGATATCGGATATTGCAACTTTCTTTAAAGATTGAACCCTAAAATCCTCCTCCGTGTGATAATAGTAAGGCGAAATGAAAATAGAATGAACATTGGGTATTTTTTACTCTAAATTTACGGAACCCAAAATGTTTTAGCCATGCGGGTGCAGCAGACAAGCACATGTCATTTATTACTTCGGCCGGCAGTGGGATTCACATTAGTCCCATTTGCGTTCGCCAGTAGTTGAGTCTTTTTCAAATTTTCAACGACATTCCGGTCTAACTGGCTCGTAATTTTTCGTGCAGAAAATTTTTAAACTTGTATTTGCAACCATTAAACTGCATTAACATAAACATTAAAATATTCAGAAAGCACTTTATACTCACTTATACTTTCTCTCTGTTTTTTCGATAGTTAACTTTATTCAATATTCCTTGTTATTGAAAGATTTATAAAACTCGCCGAGAGCTTATCAGAAAAGCGTTATTTTCGTTTGTATAATTTGATCTCTTAGATTAAATTAAAACTTAGATAAAAATCTCAAAAAATACAGTAAATAAAAGGCTTTATTTAAAAAAATAGGACAGTTTATACAAAAAAATCAACTTAATTTATAAAGTGGCCTAAATTAGCAAAAGTTCAACGAGACTGTAATCGCTTATTGAACATTAAACTAAAGCAAGAAAAATCAAGCAATGTACAAGAACTCATTGTTAAAATAATGGTTATAATAATGGTGCTTTGTACCTAGATCACGTTCGACTAATATTTGACCGT
This sequence comes from Synanthedon formicaeformis, assembly GCA_945859745.1. Classification (NCBI taxonomy): domain Eukaryota; kingdom Metazoa; phylum Arthropoda; class Insecta; order Lepidoptera; family Sesiidae; genus Synanthedon; species Synanthedon formicaeformis. Next base: position 4,138,112 of record OX243964.1, read on the forward strand.
CTATATCTCGAAATATAACTGTGGACTTGTAATCCCGTTCACTGAGTAAACTCTGAACAAGTTTAAATTATAAATACAATAAATAAAATTATATTGTTCGCGATGTTTGGTGTGAGCCTCTCCTCAGTTGTTTATGTCAGTCACGTGTCAATCTTCGTTCAATCATTTCAATCATTAGCCAGTCAGTCAGTATCATTTCACGCATCATCGAGTGCTAATATTCGCGTTCTCGTTAAGGTTAGCTGTGTGTTCTTCTTCTTTAAGAATGGGTATAAAGCAAACAAAATTTGTAATTTCACCCGCGTGGCCCCTTGGACATGACAGTGACACAAAATACGTAGAACTACGCACAACATGTTACAGAAGATAGCGCAACTCGCTCAATAAAAATGTTGTAAGTGCCAAAAGTATTAAATATTAATTATTCGTATACTACAATGTCAAATGAAAAATTGTTACATACAGCCTTAGATAATATGTGAAGTGAAATTAGTGATACACTTTTAGCTTTGTAATGTGTATCATTTTGAAAATAAAACTAAAATCGATGGAAATGAGAGCTCACTTGGTGATTTTTTTCTATCGAGAAAATTTCATTATATTATGTTTTCTGTTACAGACGTCACTTTCATTTATAATGTATTTATCTATTTAAAAAAATTAATTAAATTAGACTTTGTTTACTTAAATAAAATTCAAATCTAGGATTGGCCATTTCTCTTTATGCCCGCTCTTAAGTGCATCTGAATTACTGGAGATTGGCAGTCAGCTCTAATATACTTGTGCCTGTCCAGGACCAGAATGAACAAATGTGTTCTTATTAGTAATTGTGTTCACATAGTGGATTAACCGCTAATTTATAGCCCACTATATGCAACCTGAGTGAACTTTGAGTGATTGCGTGCGCATGTAGACTCATTGACTTGCAGGTAGAACCAGAGCCTGTTTTCCTAGGATATTATGTTGTTGGTAAAATACCTTTATCTTTCTTTTGTACAGTGAAATGCATCAATGATAGGTCCATTAATCCTGCACAGGCCCGGAACCGGACATTATATATATGTACAAAAATGTAACCATTATTGATACGTGCCAACAAGTGGACCGTCAGATCAAGAGACCGTCAATTTTATTAATATAATCTATAAAAACGTGTAAAACCAGGGCGAGTTATTAGTGCTTTAATAAAGCATATATTTAAAACAGACGCGGTCCTGCGTAGTCGTAAAAATGTGACCTTATTTCGTAATACATTTTGCGAAATCTGCTAGGGCAATAAAACGAAAATTAAATGTGAAAGAGACATTACAGAGTGTAATAAGTAATTAAAACCAACCTAAGGAATATTTAGAAGGAATTTTTATCTGCTAAAGTTTGACAGAAGCGTATATGCAAAAAAATTTAAGCATACTTCAGTTATACGTGATTAGAGTATTTATTTCTTTAGCATTTTTATATTATTTTATTTTATGAAGTAAAAAGGTTAAAATAAAATTTTAGCCGGAGCTGGATCTAAATAAATGTACTATCATTTTACATTCTACTATCACCAAATTTGTGTAATTCTGCAATCAACAATTAGCATATTTATATTCTTACATAGCATAGCATAAAATAATTGAAGTCGTTTTCCGCATTTGTTCCTCTGTATGTACGCTTAGATCCGTTAAACTACGCAACAGATTTTAATGCGGTTTTCACCAATGGAAAGAGCGTTAAACGACGAAGGTTTCTAATTATAATTCCACGCGTACGAAGTCGTGGGAATCAGCAAGTACGAAAATAAAATAGAAATATAGAGATAAAAGTTGAAGATAAAAGAGCACAGTTTGGACTTAGCTGTAGAGATATATTAAATAGTCATTATCTTGTATGCATACAGCGCGGAAAGTAGAAAAGTATCTGCATAAGCCGGCTTTTAAATCGAACTTTGAAATTGTTTTTTTTTTTTTGCTGTAAAAAATTGAATAGAAAAGTGGGACCAAGTTTTAATATTTCCTATGTAAGATTAAATTTAAAATAACTTCACCTGCTTATTTCTTTTTATAGCAAGAATTCAATTTAGAACCTCCTAACTGATTATAGTTTGTAAAACAAAATTGGTATACAAATCCGTCTGTATCTTTATGTATCCACTCACGATGAATTTTGTATCTACTCACGATGTATATGAAGCTCATCTGACAGGCTGACGGTTTACTTATTGGTGGTCAATTAATATTAAGATCAACCGCCAGGCTGACCGTCGCCTATAACACAAGCAAAACTACAGGTACTAGAATTGCGCTGCCGACCATAAGGGATACTATTAGGGGATACGGGATTAGGAAGGGATAGAGAAATTGGCTCTCATCACCACTACACACCGAAACACAACAGCAAAATGCTCTCGGTTCACGGTGGTCTACTGCCGCAAAACGGACTGCGAAATGCAGTACGCCTTGCAACTACTTGCCAGATCCAGACCAGAGCCAACTATGAAAAGTTCATTTCAAAAGTTGGCCCTGTCATGAATGAAACCGGTATTGAGCGTTAAAGAAACTCCTTAGGCACATGACCAAGGAGTTTACGATATTTCTGACGAAGAGGATTTCTGGCGATAGTCATGTAGTTTAAGAACATAATATAAGTGTATATACTTCTTGAAATGTTTCCGGAGGCTCTATTGATCTGACGATGACAATCTGAAATCAACATTGACAGGCTAACCCACGGAAATCAATCTGGACTATCTGAACTGTCGCGTAGCGTAGGGGACTTCCTTGAGTGCGAAGCCATCTTGCTAAGCATTTCCTCCTGTAATTTAACTGGGTAAATAATAAAAGACTAAGACCGCAATTTCCGCAGTTAACGAGATCTTGTCATTATAAAAGTTTTTATTATTTAAGTCCTCATTATTATCCTTATCCATATTAACGAGCTGAATTCAATGTAAAATCACTCGTAGTATATTCTAAAACCAACTTGTTTCAAACAAATAATTCCACGTAAGTATTAGTTTAAAATACTTCACAGAAACCCTTATGTAGAAGGTGAGGGGCGGTTCGGTGAAACATGACTGAGGTCGGCAAACGGGACTTAGGTTAAGCCTTTGCTTAATTGCGGGATTATTGCTAACTTCTCTTACTTATCGTATTTACCGCGACCCGGGCACTCACCCTGGTCTTGTCAGACAGAATGATGTTATCACATAATTATACCTACTTTACAACCTCTATAGATTTGCACATGACATGGTAATGCTTATCTGAAAGAATGCTAAGTATGAAAATTCAAAGAGAAAAATGTATAAAAATTATCATCAGGCTCCGCCAAAGTGCCTCATGGATCTGTTGCTGGGAGGTTCATTAGTGGCAGCACATTCATTAAAAACTAAGCTACAGAGCCTGGCACATAGACACAAAATCGGCTGTCTGTGTCGTCATCAATCATCATCATCAATCAATACTAATAATAAATCTGTAAGTGTTGGTCATGGAATAAGTTACTTTGTTTTCAGAGATATCGTGTTTATAGGCTCTATACATGATACTGAAACTAAATTGGTCATTTTTAGAATTTTTTTCTGTATATATGTAAGTATGTATGTTCCTCCATTTTTCTTTTTCAACGCGGACGAAGTCACGGGCGCCAGCTAGTACTAATAATAAATCTGTAAGTGTAGGTATTGTATGTATGTATGTTCCTCCATAACTCTTAAACGAATTAACTGGTTTTCATGAAACTTGGTAGATAAATATTTAGACGCACGGGACACAGGATAGGCTACTTTTTTCTTTTTCAACGCGGACGAAGTCGCGGGCCCCAGCTAGTACTAATAATAAATCTGTAAGTGTAGGTATTGTATGTATGTATGTTCCTCCATAACTCTTAAGCGAATTAACTGGTTTTCATGAAACTTGGTAGATAAACCCTTAGACGTACAGGAAACAGGATAGGCTACTTTTTTCTTTTTTAACGCGGACGAAGTCGCGGGCGCCAGCTAGTATTTTATAAAGTTACGCGGACGAAGTCGCATTCAACAGCTTAATCAATAATAGTCATTAATAAAAATAAAAATAATTAATAAGATACAAAATGTTTGCATTGGTTCCTCTCCGTATTACATATAGCGTTTCATAAAAGCTTCGTAGTAAGTATATTTTGTAGAAATTCTAAAGAATGCATAAACTGATTTCTAAGAATGTGTGCTTTATTAAAATTCATCACGTGAGGTCTAAGTTGTTTTAGGATGATGCTAAATATAGTATAGTTTTTAGTTCACAAAGAAAATTTATTGTTTCATTTCAGACAAACAACAAGCAGGTATGAGAAAAAATTTATTTAAGTATTTTTTTCTGTATTTATACATTTCACGAATAAACAAAAAAAATTATAACTATTTTTTTTTATATTTATGGTTACAAATGATGTTTTAAATAAACATAATTTCAAATTTCATTTGTAACCAAAAAACGTCAGTAAATAATTCACATCCCAGACGAGGCGAACTTGTTAAAGACTTGTTTAATTAAAGCTATGAAAGTTAAACTCGTTCTCGACGCTGGCCAGTTTGAACTTTAACCAATTACCAACATTATGAGGAATCATATTTTACCTATCTACTTTTGAAACTGTTGTTTCATTATTCGCACATCAAGTAGACCTTCGCTGTCGACCTATTAAGTCGACCTTACATTTCGATCTAATTTAATATGTTGAGAATTTATGTGACGGTGAAGAAGAGAAAATGGGCCCACGCAACATGTCTGCGCCCCGGTTCTATTGGATACGTGCCTGTGATACATCGAGCAGCTCTCCGCAACACGTAGCTCGACGATTTATCTCGGCGACTCTTTGACAATGCCGTACCCAACATATGTTTACACCAAATAAAATAAATAAACGACACACAATCTTATTCATAAATTGTTGTTACTCAAGGCTGCGATCGCCCCGACTAATCGCTGGTTCATAACTGAGGTAATTTTGTTGCTGACGTGTAGTGCTAGTTCCAAAATGACTACAATCTTTGTTAGGCTAATAACTGATTACTAGCTGGTGCCCGCGACTTCGTCCGCGTTAAAAAAGAAAAAAGTAACCTATTTAAGTTATGGAGGAACACACGTACATACATACATACATACATACATACATACATACATACATACATACATACATACATACATACATACATACATACATACATACATACATACATACATACATACATACATACATACATACATACATACATACATACATACATACATACATACATACATACATACATACATACATACATACATACATACATACATACATACATACATACATACATACATACATACATACATACATACATACATACATACATACATACATACATACATACATACATACATACATACATACATACATACATACATACATACATACATACATACATACATACATACATACATACATACATACATACATACATACATACATACATACATACATACATACATACATACATACATACATACATACAGAAAAAAAATTACAGAAAAAATGGGATATCTCTGAAAACAAAGTAACTTACTCCATGAGGACTTAGTGACCTTTCAAGCAAAAAAATACTAAAAGGCTCGTACTGTAGCTAGTTAAGCTTCAGAGTGAGACATCGTCGTAAGTTACTCGATTTTATTGAAGTTTTACAATCAATTGCACAGAGTTCCCACTTACTTTAAGTACCTTCAGTAAGTTATTAAGACATGTATTACAACTCCGTGCTCTATAAAATGTATGCGGATCGTGGTGTCTTTGTATGTACTGTGCGATATGGAAGTACTTTGCATACTTTTTGTTGGTTTATTATCGTTTTATTAAGAATCCTCTTCAAACTGCTATGATCTTCAAGCTTTAAAAACTATTATTATTGTTTTTAATAATTGTATTGATTAACTAGCTGGCGCCCGCGACTTCGTCCGCGTTGAAAAAGAAAAAAGTAGCCTATCCTGTGTCCCGTATGTCTAAATGTTTATCTACCAAGTTTCATGAAAATCAGTTGATTCGTTTAAGAGTTATGGAGGAACATACATACAAATACATACATACATACAGAAAAAAATTCTAAAAATGGTCAATTTATTTTCAGTATTATGTATAGAGCCTATAAATACGTTATCTCTGAAAACAAAGTAACTTACTCCGTGACCTACCCTTACAGATTTATTATTAGTATTGATATTGATGATGATAAATGAAAATGTTTTTACACTATTACCATCGAAATACTACAATGGAATTTGCGTCACAAATGCCAAAGCGGCACATAAAAACAACGCACATAAAAACAACGCCTATGACAGAATCATGGCGGACTCTTGCCTTCACGCGTCCATGGTAAAAGGTAGTAACGATCAACTTCTACTATTTCATTTTAAACTCTAATGGGTTGACGTAAAGTCACATTTTCTTTAAATTACGTACTTATTATTATGTTTGTTTTGTTTTAAATAACAGTTCATGCTCTACGCATATGTCACTTTTAAATGTTCCATAAAATTCGTAGTGTTTTGTATGGCACGCCGGTGCCATGTTGTAGTAGTTTGATGACTATTACGAGTAATTATTTATTGTAAAATTTGGGATTTTTGAAACGACAAGTATGTGTCAATAAGTGTATAAGATGTACTTCGGAGAGTGTGCTCAGGAGCTGCATGAGCTCATACCGCCTTCCCCTTTCTTCCATCGGAAATACAGACGTACGGCTGGTTACCATCCTCATCTTGTCGAAATCCCTCCTTTTCGGACCAAGCGCTTTGAAACATCCATTATAACGCGCACTGCCAAGGTTTGGAACTCCCTGCCGGCGTCTGTATTTCCGAGCTTATATAAGCCTAACCTTTTCAAAGTTCGAGTGAATAGGCATCTTCTGGGTGAGCTCGCTCCATCATAGGCCTCATCCTTGCTACTCAGCTGGTTGTTGGCCAAGAGCAAACCCATCTCTAATAAAAAATAAATAAAAAAAGTCATAGCTTTTTATAGTATATATTTTATAGTGAATCACGTAAGTGGAATGTGCACATTTTCACGGAATTATTTACAAAGAGCTAACGGAACGTAAGTTCAACGTGCAAATTTTCTCAGAAAACATAATTATGGAACCGATACTCTTGTGATTGAAATCACGATACAAGGGTATCATGTGAAAACGGTTTTAGCCACAAGAACTATAAATTAAAATTAATTCTCTCTCTTAAGTAATTTTAATTCTAACTAGCTCCCACTCCCGGCTTCGTGTGGGTACATTTTTTTTGCAAATTATATTATATTTAAAAATTTGTTTTACTATGTAATGATATACCAACAAATGTGCAATGATATTTAAATTCTAATGAAATACAAAGTATAAATAATATCATGAAGTATAAAGTTAAAGTATTTAACTTAAAAAATTTAAGACACTTTATCGATTCATTAAGTAAGAAATTGAAGTACAAACAAGCTGTACTGTAGACTCTAGATAATTACACCCCAACGGACGCCCTTTGTAACAACTTAATTATAACAATTATCTCAAAAGACTTACAGCTCAGATGTTGGTACTGTAAAAGTAGAGGAAAAATAAATTGACGCGAATTTGAAACGGGCCTCGGCATGCTCAAGCCAAATGAAATGTTGATTTTGCTTCGTACGTTTTACGTGCTATAGCCGGCAGATGAATCAAAATACACGTTCATTAGCGCACACCGGGAAATTATATTACAGTCAGTACTTGATTATAAAATCACCCAGCCAGCCTGCATTGCGAGACCAAGTACCTACTTACTTTTAGCAACCGCAATTACGTACCGCATTTGATCAAGTGGCCTAATGATATTCGCATGAATATTCCCTAATGTTCTCTCAAAGAACATCAATAGGAGACGCAAGGAGTGCGACAGTCTTTAATCACTGAGTAATATTGACACAGAGTTGATATTTGTCTCCATATGTTTGTATCAAGTTACGTATAATTTTATCTAATTTCAGAACAAAGACCCTTTGTTTGTAAGCAGTCTTTGGCTATAATTTACTACGTTAGTCAACTGCAAATTGAGAAAACTGCACATTCACCTGAAATCTTCTGCTAATCATCAGGAATATTCATTATCTTTTTTTATATAAAAGTCGTTGATTCTCCGTACTGTGTCCTGCCTCAGACAGACAGAGTTATTTTCACATTTATAAATTTAAGTATGGATATATTTTTGTCAAGTGTAGATTTATTTATTTTCAACTCTTAAGAGTGGGTATAAAAAGCAAACAAAATTAGTAATTTTACCCGCGTGGCCCCTTGGATATGACAGTGACACAATATACGTAGAACTACGCACAACATGCGACCGAAGATAGCGCAACTCGCTCAATAAAAATGTTATAAGTGCCAAAAGTATTAAATATTAATTATTCGTAAACTACAATGTCAAATGAAAAATTGTTACATACAGCCTTAGATAATATGTGAAGTGAAATTACTGATACACTTTTAGCTTTGTAATGTGTGTCATTTTGAAAATAAAACTAAAATCGATGGAAATGAGAGCTCACTTGGTGATTTTTTTCTATCGAGAAAATTTTATTATATTATGTTTTCTGTTACAGTCGTCACTTTCATTTATAATGTATTTACCTATTTAAAAAAAAAAATCAATTAAATTAGACTTTGTTTACTTAGATAAAATTCAAATCTAATATTGGCTATTTCTTTTTATACCCGCTCTTAAGAAAAAGGGCCGCGGGCGAAGTCGCGGACATCTAATACTGTATATATGTGTAAAAACAGCCATAGAATAGGACGTCCATAATCATAGCTAAACATCATCCATATCATCCTAAACATAGCACTCCTCCTTTTTTTCCAAAAAACCGGTTAGAAGCAGCCTGGATTCACCGTCGACCCGTGGGTCTTATCAGGTCGTATGTCCATCTTGTGGGTGGACGTACTATGCTGCGCTTGCCGATCCGTGGCCTCCACTCGAGAACCTTCCGGTCCCAGCGGCCCAAGGCTCTCCGTACTATGTGTCCTACCTACTGCTACTTCAATCTACCGGGTTATGTCCACCGGGTTATGTCGGTAACTTTCGTTCGTCTAGGGATCCTCATTCCTGATTCGATTTCGCAGTATAACCCCAAGAATAGGCCTCTCCATAACTCGTTGAGCCACGTTGAGCTTTCTTACGAGGCTCATAGTTATAATAGAACATAAACATTGTCTTTATATTGTAATCTTATATTATCCTATCATCAGTCGAATGTTGGATAATCTTTAAAATGAAATACATTGAACACGATATTCAATAAAGAATTTGAAAATATTAATTTTCCAAGTAGAAGCCATTGAAGCAGATTTGTTTAATTATATGTTTTAATTGTACGTTAATGTATTTTGTGCGTCAAAGCGACGTACAGACTTGTGAATATACAAGGTCGCACCGTGCGTACAAAGTCGCTTGCATTAATAAAATAACCTCCTCAACGCAGTTAAGTGTAACGGGTGACATTAGAGCAAGAGTTGGCGACACGAAATAGCATCCGAGCGATGCATGCCGTCTTAATCCCAGGTAATGGGACGTAATAAAATGTAAGAGGCGAGGGGTAACGACAGACGTGCGCGCGTGACCTGTTATCTTCAGCTTTTAGACGACTTAAGAAAACACAAATCCTTGTTTCGGTCGCTTACAAGGATGTATTACGGCCGGGGTTCAGTTAAAATACATTTTACTACACACACCTTAACACAGCTAGCTAGCTTTGTGTTGCAAACCTATATGGGGTGTTCGTGAAGATGGCCAAGTACAGTGTTGTCTGTATCTATGCGATATAGTTAAGAGATGTAAAATGGCTTTTGTAATCGACTTTAGAGAATCAAAGAAAAACTTAAATTCACAAGTATCAGACGTTTAAGCAAATTAATAAAAAAATCAATATTTTTTTATTTATTTATACATAATACCTACACATTATTAATGTGGAAGGCCACGAAGGCTCGGTCAAAATACAAAACACTGACAAAAAAGGGAAATGCTGACAAATTTGTTTTTTAATTTATCAATAAAATTGTTTTTATTTATGTGTCATTTATAATATTTATAGTAAATTTTAATATAATTTATTATTTGCTATTCATAATCATATCTCGTAGGTATATATACTCGTATGTAACTTTTAAGATATGGCACCAGAATATATTCACATCTAACAAACGAACGAAAATTATGATTTACTAAAAAATAAAATAACTTCATATCAAAATTAACATCGTACTGTAGGTCATAACCTTAAATAATAAATAACACATTATAAACTTGCAGTTTTTTGATAAATCAACTGTAGGTATTTTGTACGTACAATGTATTTTGAGGACTTCGCAGGCTTCGAAATACTGGATTTAATAAAAATGTGTATTATGATAGAAATAAATAAAATAAATGTATTGCGTACTATGAAAGGAACTAACGTTGCAGTCGCTATTATCTGTGAGTTGGCTTCTAATCGTGAACGCTACGGAACTAAGTCTATTCGCTAACTTAGCGTTGAAGAGACCCCACTAAAGCTTACTATTGAAGTTTAAAGTGAAAGTGAAATATTAACAGTCAGTTATTTTAACAGTTACAATATTAATATGGATTTTTACTCTAAATCCTATATAGGTAAATAGAGTGGCGGGGTAAAACCAGCGCAGCAGCTTAGACTATATGCTGAGCTATATGCTGAGATGCATACTATGCATAAATAATTGGGCTAAATATTAAATATATTTTTAGGGTTGTGTTTTCCTATTGTTTAGTATCAAGATAATATGTGTTTCAAGAAATTTTTCTTTTTTTTTATAAGTTTACATATAAGTGAAATATCAGAAAAGAATTTACATATTATATATTTTGTACTATTATTAATTTTATTGACATATAAAAGAAAATAGTGTTACTTGCAGTATTCCTTAGTATTGCATTAATTTCTTCTGTCTTCTGTCGCAAAAACAATTCACGGAATGTTAACAATTTTGTGAATTCTGAAAATAGTATTCAATTCGCGAAGTTACCTGACGCTGTTATATAACAGTTACAAAGTAAATTATTGGGCCACCTTTAAAAAGCATTACCGGAATGTCGCGATCATAGCTCACCATGTGAATGGAATAACTTTTTCTTTATGATGTCCGGGTTTTGACAAATTAACACGTCACAAGAGAGATACGGCGCGCGTCCCCCGACTGCCCATCAATATCGACGCGGCGTCCATTACTCAATATCACTCAAGTGGAACTGCCCAATTTACAGCTACATTTAACTGATTTGATTGAATCCACCGAAAGTTATCACCCTCGAGGACCCCTCGATCCATATCGCGTGTACGATATTGTTTGCTGTTGTACTTACACGATGTTTTTTGAAGTGAAAACTTTAGGCGGGCTTGGGCAGTCGTTTGTGTGGAGCATTTGATAGCATTGGTAGACAATCGAAATGCGTCAAGCGACAAGTGACGCGTGACGTGAAACGACTGTTGGAATACTTCTTCTTCTTATAGTGCAACTTCTCTACGGAGGTTGGCGATCATCAAGGCTTAAGGAGAGAAACTTTGCAGCTTTCTCTCCTTCATCGTTCCTAGAACCTCCATTCTCTTTCATAATCGACACAAAACTTCAGCATTTGTTATTTTCCGCAACCACGATATGCCTAGTATGCTTCCGATTTTGAACACAATGCTGAAATTAGCGTCCAACTATAAACCATTCTATTAAACAAAACACTGAATACATAACAGCGGTCTAACACCAAGAATAATGTCGACTCTGATGTGTTTAAGATCTATGGAGCAACATAAGGTCAGGGAAAAGACATGCTTTTCACTCACTCTCCGAACACAAAAGTGCTGTCATTTCCACAAAAGGTTATCTGACACCAGAATGGCGACTAATTTTATAAACTTAAGTATATTTGCCCTACAATTCTATGCATCCAAAAACTCTCTTGTTTTAAAGCTTCTATGAACATCACAAATTGCTGAGAACTCCAGTGCCGTGTTACTATTATTGTGGTCTATCAAAGTAGATAGGAGCCAACTTCTCAGCAAGAAGCGGCATTACTTTGTAATGACATTTTCCCTTCGTATTTTCGCTACAAACGCTAAGTGCAAATACATTGTGAAAAGTGTTCGCTTCTACTTCGCTCTTGTATAAATAGAGGGCAAATTATCTACCGCCGAAATATAGAATTTTATTCAAATGTGTCCTCTGAAATAATTCCCATTTAAATTCAAAGATAACATTAACTTTACCTAAATACGCCTTCCCTTACAATAATAGTAGATAATAAATTAATGTAGGGATTGTTCTGATTTAAGCAAACTCAACAGAATAATTGTCTTGAATCCTGTATCCATAACTGGAGACCCGACCAGTCTTTGTATAGCTGTATTTATATTGTGTTTTGTTGGGATCATAACTATTTTTTTATTAATTTTTATTTTCACATTGTTGTTATGTCATATTGTTTGAAAATTAACGTCGATTACAAACGATCCATGAGAAAATTGGAGTAAGCCCACTTCAAGCGGGACGGTATTTAGCTAAGGATGTGCATGGGAGTCGACACGACTTTGATGTATCGCGCAGCGTCGGTCGTCGGACCCTGAATATTTACGAGCTAGAAGCACCGGCTCCAGGCTCACCTCGCGCCGAGGGAGGCATGTCACATTATTCATGAATACATTTTACAATAGTATTGCCGAAACGCTCCTCTCGTGTCATGCACGAGGAATGCTAAGCGGCCGGCCTCCACAAACTAACATGCACGCGTGAGCTTCTACTCTGTTTGCTTCGACGACATCCAAAACTTATATAATATTAGACGTCGAAGTAAAATGGGTAACGATATAAGTTCGAACTAAATACTAGAAATCTTAAACGTATTTTGAAGGTTATCTAAACATTTCTATTCTACTTTAGTTAACGGCGAAAATCGCATTAGATTTTGTTCGGATTAGCCGTCATATATAGTGTTCGCGACAGGTAAATAGTATAATTATAGATATTTAAAGATATATAATAAAAGAGATAGTTATAAGCAATAGATGGAAATAGTATACCATTACTATTATTATTAAATGTGTTATTATGGCCTAGTATCAGTAGTCCGATTACTCAGTCCGATGATTGGATATTTTGTAGAAAAATGAAAAAGTAAGAAAATATAAATAGCAAATTTCGATATAATTTCTCTGCAATAATTTATAAAGAGGTACCCATTAGTAATTTAACCACAGCCTACCAATGTTGAATTATTATTTCTCTTTAAAAAGAAATAAAATGTACTGTGATACATTCAATATTTTAACAATTTCACTTTTGAATATTCAACGAATACAACGAAAGCGTAACCGAATAAACCTAAAAAATACATAAGTTATGGTTTACATAATTTTATATACATATTCATATAATATTTTTATGTAATGTTTTAAGCATTAGAAACAATTTTTTTTATTATAATAAGAAAATTTATTTTGTAAAGATTACAAAATAAATTTTCTTTAAATTAAATTAAGAAATTTAAAAATTTTTAGTATAAATATAAATAAATATTATAAAAAAAAAACTTACAACTTCTTTATTATTCCGCAGGTAGCGCAGGGAGCCAAACTTATGAACCTACCGGTGGCAGCGTAAGGAACCTGCGACATAAGAGAGGATTTTAAGAAGGGTTAGGTAAATAGGCTCTGGTATCCTTTACTCACCTAAACACAGCACACTAGCCTTTATTTCACTGTGGTCTTCTGTAAAGGGGTGCCACTTAATGCCATTTAATTAAATGTGTGTAATCATTTTTAGAACTCTAATTATAAGAGTTCTAAAAAATGTATATATATTACAAAAGTCCACCGTATTTTTCTTCTTCTAACTTTTAACAATTCATGTTAAATTGAATATTCTATTGCCGCTCCCTCGCAGGTACTTTACGAACGTAATGAAAATACAATTCGCATTGTCTTTCCTTATTCTTTTCCTCGCGGCAACCTCTGCAATTAGACTTGCGACTTTTGTGTGTCCATGCCGCCCATGTTAATAGGTTAGTGGGACTTTGTGCGACCCTTCGAAGATTTCTAGTCTTCTTGGACACTTAGGTGGCTTCGAGGTATAGATAAAAAGAGTCGTCTTCTTCATTGCTGAAGGTAATGTCCACTCTGAAATGTCTTCTTGGCATCGACCACCAGCTGTTTCCACTCCACCCTGTCCTCAGCCTTTCTCATAGCCTTCGCAACTGTGAGGCTTGTAAGATCAACAACTTGATATGTCCATCGGATAGGAGACTGGCCAAGCGACCTCTTGTCATCCACTCTTCTAACCACCACGAGCTTCTCCAAATGTTCTGGTTCTCTGCGAGCTATATGCCCAAAGTAATTGAGAACTCTTTGAGAGCATGTGGCGAATAGTATTGTCCGTATCGCTATTAGCTGTTTGGTAGCTATCTCTATCCTCATACATATCCTCAAACCTCCTGGTCGTCTATGGAATGCGCTCCAGCGCCAAATTTCAAACACTTTTATAGTTAAACTAGACTAAGATGTCCAGGCCCAACCGGGTTTCAAACCTGCGTCTGTTGTGGCGCAAATAAAACCACAGTGTATTCTCAAAATATATTTATTTTAATTTCATACTCGACCGTATAATGTGGTTCATTTATCGTCCGTGTGCTATATTAATGTTTAGAGATAAAGCCGACCCTCTCTGTATTTAGAACGCTCCGCTGGCAGTGGGCAACGCTTTCCAATTTGTTGTTCTTTGTCGCTCCTAGTGTTTTAGTGTGATTTATTCACAAAGCGAGCGACACTCACAACGCGTCACACTCCTCGCTACGGTTGCCATTTTATGTGCACACAAATTTTATGGTGCTTCACAAAATGTACATTCGACATTATATTATCTGAAGTTGAAAAATAACAGGGGAAATAGACGTTCTTAGCTATAAGCAAGCTATAGAAAACGTATTTATGTAAGTAGTTGTCTCACCAAATTCTTGATCCATGCGTTTGTGTATATTTTTATAGACACTTTATTTGTCCATTTTATTTTATATTCGTAGAGGATTTTCTACAGAAATATTAAAATCATTTATAGTTTAAACAGAGACAGACAGGTGTATACGAAATAATAAAATTTTCTTTTATCAATATCATTAAAATAAATCATCAATCGGTCTATCAAATTGACCTTAACATTTTTTTATGGTGGCATTAAATCGCCGTGCCCACTGCGGCAACGGTATAAAAATATTTCAGCTTATAGAAACAGTTATTGAAAGAAGATGCGGGAATTATTGAAAAGAGACGCTTTTAGCTTCGTGTAACCACATAAAATATCAATTGACCAAAAACTTTTGTATTACTGAATTCATGCAACATTGAGCAATGTTGCAAGAGCAAGCAAGAAATACATCCTATTGATGTACCTAATATTAAAGATGTTGCCAGTTTAAATGAGCTTTTAATATGTTTTTAAAGAGCTTAGAATTAGTCGCGATAAGCTCAAACAAAACATGATATCGCTAAAAATGATTATTGAAAAAGAAAATACAGCTGAATAGCTAAACGGTCTTTTACAATTGGACAAAGGGGTCGCATTTATAAAATATTTTCGTATATATTAAACAATTTTTTATGCTCACTTAAGTGTATTCATGAATATCTTTAGTTATTTATTTCAAATTAGCGATATGCTCAGGCTTCGCACGGGTGCAATATTTTTTACCTTCCTACCTTCCTCGTGTAACGCTCTTAAAATCCGTCGCGTAGTTTAAAATACCTAATCGACTTTGTTTTTTTATATTAATATAGATTTTTTGTATTAGACTATTATGTCCGATATTACTTCCGATATCGGCAGTGGCATATGTTCGGTTATGTTTCGGTGAGTGAGTAAGGGATGCCAGAATCCAATTTGCTATCCCCTATGTCGGCAGTGCACTTATAGCACGAACGGCATTGATTGTGTTAATAATAGCGACGGTAGCCACCAACAAGTGGTACCTTTTGGTAGCCTGCCTGCCATTTTTTTTTATTAAAATAAAGGGTATTGTATATCCTTTTTTTGTGTTTCAGTGAGTGATTAAGGGATGCTACTTAGACCCCATTTCCCTATCCCTTCCGAATCCATATCCTTAATCTTACTATGGTCAGCAACTTACAACACCACAATGGCATTTCTTGTGTTACAGGTGACGGTAGCCACCTGCTATCAAGTGGACCGTCAGCCTGTCTGTCGAGTTTAACATAAAAAAAGTTAGGCAACGATTAAGATGCGAACTCTTATTTGTAATTCTGTATTTTTTTCCTTTGACCATCAATGAAATATACTGGGGAAATCGTAATTCATTCAAATTTTGAAAAGCATTTTTAGCCAAAGCCTAATAACAAATTAATACAGAATAATTTTCAAAATTGCCTCTTTAATTTTAACAACCAAAAATAATTTTTGTTGGCTCCGAATATAAATTATCTTTTCAAAGGGCTATATTTCCATGAAAATTTTATGTTTAATTTATTCCCAGGTCCGCGTTGTAATGTTCAGGGGAGACCTTTAAAGTTCACGAATGTTAGTATAAGGTCTTTGATGCCCACACACTAACCGGGCGTAATACGGACGGACGGACCAAGCGACCGCGTGGCAAATTAACTAAAGGGGTTGGTGACATATTGAAGGGTGGAGGCATAGTTACTGGGTTAACTATGCTTATAAATATAAAATTCAACGGGAGTAACACAAGTGGTTATACGTATATACACTGGACCGCAAAGAAAAAGGGTCGGTTAGAAAATCTTCAATATCTTTAAAAGTACCTGAACTAGCTTTTATGAAATAAAGACTAAAATAAAGCTAAACTAAATAAATTTTATATTTGTTTAAGAACATTAAAATATGTCTTTATTTCATAAAGCTAGGTCAGGTACTTTTGAAAATATTGAAGATTTTCTAACCGACCCCTTTTCTTTGCGGTCCAATGTATTTTTTTATGTAAAATAATAATTCACTTATATTTAACTAGCGACCACCCTCGGCTTTGAATGGAGTTGAAGTATTCAAAAATTCTTTATACTTAGGGCCTCTTTCACAAACTACAAGTAAAGTGTTGATTAGTTACTTTTAGAAATCATTTTCTGTTATATTGAATTATGCACTCGGTTTACTGCATCATTCGATAGCCGAATTTTTTATTATTATTTTCTATTTAATGTTTGGGACGAGTATTGATTACTATAGTTTTGAACCTTCAGTTCTGGTTTTATTTGTCAAATGATTGTATAGATCAATATAACTAATAGATTGTTTAGATTAAAATCATATAGATAATTATTGTATAGTGTTAATAGGTATTTTATAGGTAAGCACCTCACATAATGGCCTTCATTCATGATGCTCATTTAAATTTTAGTCTACTTCTAATATCTATATTAAAATTTTATACAATAAATGTATATAATATATATAACGCTACGCTTTTGTTTATTTCTCTTCTAACCGGTTCGATACACAGTTCGCAGAAATGTTTGTGTTGCGTTGCATAACAAGCATTACCATGTCAGCCCGCTTGCAAATTGAGCCAACATTCCGATAACAACTATAGAATATAGACGATTCCCTTTGAGATATAGGCGATGCAGTTATCGTAAAATATGTTGGAACTTTATGTATTTCGAAAGCCCACGTGAAAGGGATTATACTTACTGTTTTCCTCGACTCTATCTAATACTCCTGGTCGTTGTTCACTATCTTAATAATATTTCAGAGAAATATTAACTTAAAATTCAAATAAGACTAGGTTTAGACTTCAAAAGACATATATTCTTCTTAATTTCTTAATTTGGGGTCTTATTTAATTAAGAGTGACTTAACATTTTTTTTTTATAATTAGGGCGTCAGAGAGGCTAGCGGTCCAGTTGGTTTTCCATGAGCGAGAATGTATAGTTAAGGAATGCCGGAGCCCATTCACCTTCAAGACCCTTTAAGGGCTGCGTAGCACAACCTTAATGCATATAAAGAGTTAAATTAAATTTACAATAATTTTTATTAGCCAATTTATATTATGTACTAAGAACTAATACATAAATTTCTTTTATTTATACGAGACAAATACAGTTAAAGAAGCGGAAAATGAATGCGGAAATGAAGGCGGCACCGCAACAATTTTTCTGGTGGACATTTTGTTTTTCTTTATTGGTTATATTTATCAATGGAGGAGCCCGCGGCGGAAAATAAATCGCTCGCTCTTACAAGTGAATCCCTTATTTTGAGGGGTTACAAGGAATTTTAAATCTCCAATTACAATTTAATATATATATCAAATTTTGTATTGAAACATTCTTTAGCTGTACGGGTATTATCGGTTCCAGTGTAACAAGCCGCTAGCATGTAAATGTTTTTTTTTTGTCAAGACACAAATTTTTACGTACATAGATATGTACATAGATTCATTAAGAATGAATCACCAATCATATTTAGATTTGATAAAGATTAAATTAATACTGTTCTAGGCATAAAGCAAATTTAGTATGAGATTTAGTCATAATACGATTTAGTCCCTGCATGTATTAGGTGCACCTATCTCCCAATCATTATTATTCCATGCGTACAAATTGTTTAAATACAAAACGAAATTACGAAAAACATTATCATTGTAGACTTCAATGGAGCTCGAAACGGCCCCACACCGAGTAACGAATTCTGAAATCCTTGACTCACCTTACCTTTATTTATTATTCATTATATTGCTGGACACAGCAAAATTGTGATATATTTTTTCTTATGTTTAAAAGGGCTCTTGAATTATATTCACCGGGAAACACAGCAATTTTTCTCGTTTTGATTCAAACAGTTGAAAAAGTATGTTTACGTTGATATCTTGTTGTTACGAGGCAATAAAAAACTCGAAAGAGGACCGAATTATGAGTTAAATCGATTCTTCGACAGGCCCTCACTGGTAACTCAGCCGATAAATAAGGAATATAAATTTCTCTTAAATTCTTCCTCGACGTTGATGAGAGTACAGTCAAGAGGAAAATTGGAAATACACGTTGATGATACGCTATTATAATCACTGTTTCCTACAATTTTTTTATTAATATTACAATTTCTACATTAAAATCTTTTCTATTTCAAGAAAATCGTAAACGAGCCATGTCTGTAAATTAATTATTTATTTATTTTTAAAAAAAGGAAAAAAAAACCAAAACAATTTTCACACGTTGTGTTACCGAGGTCAAAACTTTTGTCTGACTGTTTGTGCACGCTAATCTCAGAAACGGCCCAACGGATTTGGATCAAATTTCCTACACATATAGTTTATTATTATCTGGATTAAATTAAAATACAGGATACTTTTTATCCTGGAAAAATGTTAGGTTCCTGTGAGATTTTCAAAAAATGAACTACAGGGCGTACGATTGCGGATACAGCTAGTACTCGTACCTTCACAAAAAAAGGACTACTATTCCAACATAATAATCTATATTTTTACAATTTAATAGGTATTAGCGTAAAAATTAGAAATTAGCTTGGAAATCTTTTTGATTTTAATTGGCAATGTAAAATATGTAACGCTGTTAGTTTTGCTAAGAATAAATAAATAAAGAAAAATAATAATCTGACAAATTCGCAATTTGGTCAATAATTTTATCTTGTAATTTTATCTTATCTTTCAATCTATAAGAAACAATACACTTTTGTTAATATCGGTTCGGCGGTTTCGGAGATTAGCGTGAACGGACATCGTGACATGTGATCTTTATATATTAAGACAAGCAGAAGAACGCCGGGATGAAATTGGGAAACTTAGTAGGTATACTTAAAATTCAGCCTATGTTCAACTGTCTCTTTTTCTTTATAAAAGACTAGCTGGCGCCCGCGACTTCGTCCGCGTTGAAAAAAAAAGTAGCCTATCATGTGTGCTGTTAGTCTAAATGTTTACACACCAAGTTTCATGAAAATCATTTAATTCGTTTAAGAGTTATGGTGGAACATACATACACGCATAATACCTAGACTTACAGATTTAGTATTAGTATTGATACAGTACAGATTATTTTACACACGTTTCCGGCGGTACAGAAAAAGACATATTATGATACCTTTCATGTACAAAAGTACTGTTCTTGAAGACAGCGTATGAAATCGCTGGCAGATTTGTATGCACATAGTTCAATTATTACTAAACTTGCTCTTGCACATGAGGGAAGATTATTTCTTTAATTTTGTACATTTACGACTAAATAGATATACGATTAAAATATATATAAAAATATAGATAAAATAACAATCGACATCTTCATCATCTCATCTAAAGGTCGTTTATTGCTGGAAATAGGCCTTTCAAGGGCCTTTCAAATAAATTTTCAGTACGTCCGGTCAGAAGCAGCCTGAATCAAGCGTCAATACAATAGATACGCAATAATACATATTTCGAAAATCTAATTTGATCTCGACTCACAGCGCTCATCAAATGTTAATGACAATATACGTACGTAATAATAATACGTAAACATATGCACACGAAGAGTCCGAATAGGGAATAAATTATAGTCTGTAGTGATCACAATAAATCAAATATGGCCGCAAAATACTAGTAATAATTAACTATAGTTGACTATGAATATCATAAAGAGGTTATGCCTATATGTTTGTTTTTATGTAGAAGGTAATCTTGGAAACTACACATCCGATTTAAAATATCTATCACCAATAGTTAGAATGAAATTTCAGGATGGACAACAGGCTTAATAATCCACGCGGACGAAACCGCGAGCACGAGGTGTCTAAAAATAAAGATCCCACGCTTGACAAAAGTATGTAAATGTAGGTATGTACGTATTGCTTTACATATTTTATCTAGGCATATTAATTAGAGGTAAAAAAAAAATAGATTTTTAGATTTTTTGTCTGTTTGTCTGTGCGCCCTAAATTAAGAAACGGCTCAACGGATTTGGGTGAAATTTGGCACACAGATAGCTTATTACCTGGATTAATATATAGAATACTTTTTATTTTATAAAAATGTTAAATTCCTGTGGGATGGCACACTGTGGTATGGCACTTTAGTTGTGGCAGGGCACACTGCGTTTCGCAGTCATTTGGGCAGCCCGTCTGGCGGCAGTAACCACCACCTTACAGAATACCACCGTGAAATAACAGCATTATGTGCTGTTGTGTTTCGGTGTGTGAGTAAGGGATGCCAGAGCCCATTACCCCACCCCTCCCTTATCCCTCATCCTTAATCCTTTTATGGTCGGCAGCGCACTTGTAGCACTTATGGCGTTGCTTGTGTTATAGGCGACGGTAGCCACCTACCATCAAGTGGACCGTCAGCCTGTCTTCAACCTTAACATAAAAAAAAGGGATTTTCAAAAAGCGTGTTCGAAGTCGCCGCCGACACGGGTTAGTAAAGAATAAACGCACTGTAGAAAAAACGAATTACAATGCATAAAAAGTGTGGCATTAGCGAAGCATTTAGCGTAACCAACGTGTAATACGATTTCACAAGTAGCCGAGTCAAATTTTGAAACACGTAAAAGTTTGTGTAGCAAGAGTGTGCGCCGGCGGTGCTCCCCGAGGAGACGCGGCCACAACAAATTACTGGCAAACAACTTCGAAATAAATTAACTCTCAACTTTCAAGCGTTTTACTTTCTTTTTGTTAGAGGAAAAAAACAATTTCCTTTGTGTTTTGTTTACGTTAGCGTTCTCCGCCGTTACAAACGCTTGGCATAAATAAACATATTTTTCAACGACAATAAATGACAGCTTGTTAGTTGTTTTCGACGCAGGTGAAAAAGTTTTAAAGAAAAAACTGCGTTGACGGTGAAATAATAGCATGTCTAGTTAAAACATAGTACCTCAGTAGGCGAAAGGTTTGTATGTATGTATGAAGTCAGTATGTAGCCAGTCTGATTTTAATTTTATTGAGTACTCCAACTAAAAAATATTAATATTTCTGAATTAAGTACTAACCAAGATATTTTTGGAGATTATGTCAAAACTCAGTGGCTTGGCTTAAATCATG
This sequence comes from Synanthedon formicaeformis, assembly GCA_945859745.1. Lineage (NCBI taxonomy): Eukaryota > Metazoa > Arthropoda > Insecta > Lepidoptera > Sesiidae > Synanthedon > Synanthedon formicaeformis. The sequence goes on from OX243964.1 coordinate 4,160,169, forward strand.
GTCTCCGTCTTGTGATAGTGTCAACCCCTCTAAAAAGACTAACTCCAACACTTACCTACAACAAGACAGACTGTCTTGGCCTTGCAAAGATATATTATTTCGATGCTTGCAGTATATTAATTTGTATTGTAGTTGGTTTAACTCTTGGTATAGTTGGTATAACTTAACCTATGGTCGGGGTTACACTGCGAGATCGAAGCAGGAATGAGGAGATCCGTACAAGTACGACATAAACCGACGGATCAGTAAGTTGAAGTGGGAGTTAGCAGAATGTTAACAGTATATTTTGTTTTGTAAACAATCGAACAAACTTAAGAGATATGCTTCTTTATATTTAATCAGTGATATGTTAAGTACTACGTACTAGATGGAACACTCAAGACGCGATGAGTGTTCCAAGTGATTGGTGTTCCGACGTCCTACCCGTTCACAGTCTGTCATACGCGCTCGTAGAGATTAGGTGCGTTATTATTTTCAAAACCAATAAAAATGCCGTCTTGTGTGATGAGATATTGCAAAAATACAACAAAAAATATTGGTAAAACAGCTGGTGTGACGTTCCATAGGTAAGTTTTATTAATATTGAAACGTTTAATAGGTTAATATTTAATTTGTTAAAACCGACGTGATTATCGGTTGTCTACGACTTGACGTATTGACCTTGACACTACTGCCGCGCGTTGGAACATGAATTTAGCAAGAAATCGTAAGGAGTGCTCAATCTAGTACTTACTTAACATATCACTGTATTTAATGGTAAAAATTATGATGAAAGCAAAAACTCATAAAAATGGAGTTTGTGAATACATTTCGAATTTCTGGCTACTGTTCTTTCACTTACATGAAATGTAACATTTTGTAGCTTTAAAATGTAGAATATTTTTAACCTAATTAACGTCTGACTCTAGAGTAGCGAAGCATTATTTCGAATATTTCACTTCACAGTTCCATTTCACAGAATCATTATGTTTTCTACGGAGATAATTAAAAGAGAGAGAGAGAGACAGAATACGGAGAGAAAGAGAGTGTGAGAGAGTCTCTAAAACATTATTAGGTTTGTCTAGACATTTCATTTCCATCAATAGTTAAATAAAAAATATTACCATTTTATGGACGAAAATTTTTGGTGCAAACGAAGTCGCGTGCTTTTTCTTCTCAGCGTGCCACTACTCTACGAAAGTTGGCGACCATTCGTCGCTATTCTGCCCTTTGAAGCTGCTGCGCGAAAGAGGGAGCGAGTGCTAAATCCGAACCACTCTCTTAAATTCTTCAGCCAAGATGTCTTTCTTCTGCCTCTGCTTCGATACGCGTGCACCAGATAGTAATTTATAAAACCCCTCGTGACGGTACTAACCGCTACTTTGCATAAACTACTTACTCTGAAATAATAGCATATGATAACGCTGTGTTTCACTCTATTAGCAGGAACTAAGAGAATTTTTTTATAAGAATTTTGTAATTACTTGAATAGAGTATAATTTATTTTTTAAGTAAATTATAATTTTTATTTGTTGTCATAACAATACCATCATTCTCAACAACACCAACAACCAACTTGTTTTCATATTAAATGGATGTATTGAATGTCTGCAACTGTCGTTCACTGTTCGACAACAATACAGATTGACACATAAATAACACAACAATTTCCCTTTATTTCGCGAAATTAGACATTCAAAACTCAATTCTCGGGCAGAAGCCCAATTTTGAATGCAATTTACGGCTAATTAGACTCTTAAGTACAGAGGCCCGGAGCCGTCGACTCGCAGAGTCCCGGAGGAAGTTGGAATGGCAGCGTTAATGCCAAGGAGGCTCTCGTTGCTGACGCCCGCCCCTAATGTGCTATAACGACAAATGTTGTTTTGTCTGAACTCGATTAGTCTAGATCCAAATCGCTTTGCTTGCTCACCAGGTATCGCCAAAAAATGGTATTAAAAATATGTAGAAAAACTCAATATAACTACCTAACTACTGATGTCACCATTAGGTGGTACTCTATCATGACATTTCATAAGACCGCCGGTGCAAGTAGGATCAATAGCATAAACATTTAATGAAAATAATGGATGCAATTTAAAGCTAACATTGAGGATATTATTATAATTATTACGTAATTTTAACTGGTATGGAGTAAAATTAAGTACCTATTGTACGTTGCACATCTTAAATAATATAATATCTAGGGCCCCTTTCTCAAACTACATGTAAAGTGTTGATTAGTTACTTTTAGAAATCATTTTCTGTTATATTGAATTATGCACTCGGTGTACTGCATCATTCGATAGCCGATTTTTTTATATTATTTTCTATTTAATGTTTGGGACGTTTATCGTACAAACAAAGGTATATCAGCTAAATTATCTCCGGTTACCGGTGACTTTAAATGACAGTTTGGCCTACTTGACGTTTGTGAAAGAGGCGCTTATTGTATTAAAATATTCTAATCAACACTAATATTGTAATGGATATTTTAATATAATAAAATAATTATAATAAATCAGTGAGTTTATTTATTTGTTACGCTTTTAAGTCTTTTCCAGAAAAAAAAGTTCTGTTCCCTAAATCTATACTAATATTATAAAGAAGAAAGATTTTATTGTTTGTTTGTTTGTTTGCATTGAATAGGCTCCGAAAGTAATGGACCGATTTGAAAAATTCCTTCACTGTTGGGAAGCTTATAAAGATTTTATAAAGTTGCGCGGACGAAGTCGCGTTCAACAGCTAGTATAAAATAAAATAACTCACCGCCTGACAAAACCCCCGTTAGCTGTTTTTATCTTTAAAAAGTTTTAGTCATTGTCACTACGAAGTAATATTATTTAAATAAAGAGCAATTTATCACTACAACACCATTAACATAAGTGAAAATCTGTAAGCTCATTCAAAATATCAAAAGCTCCTGAATATTCTGTCACTTTGCAATTATTCACTCATATTAAAAAACTGAATGGACGCGTATATTCATAAAGGTTATATATTTTCCTTTATGAAATATTCTTTTTTTTTTTAATTTTTATTTTATTATACTCGTACACAGATTAATTACACAATAATAAATATATATAAAAGTATTGACAACATTATGGTATGTATTTATTAACAGCCGTTTTAAGACATTTTTATTATTAAATAGCTGTTTCCTTCGGTTTCACTCGACTTAAATTGGCTAACTTTGTATACTTGAGTAATTCTTTCTTGATGATAGGTGAATACCGTCGCCTATACACACAAGCACATAGCAGCAACAAGGAAAGGTAAAAGCTCTATCCGCGAATCGAAGCTGGATTCATGTTGTTTCTGACCGGTTCTATTGGAGAGTTATAAGGGAAGCCTATGTCCTGCAGTGTGCTTCCTAAGACTTGGATGACGAAGATGTGAATACAAGTGTTTACAATAGAACATTAGTATTATTTATCTCAGATTTGTTTATTTTGTCAGAACAAATTAAAGTAAGGCCGCACGATATTTGTCGAATCAAATACGTTGATTTGTTGTTACAAGGTTGTTCGAAACTTCGAAAAGCGTCAATATTCAAATTGGGGACCTCAATACGCGTTGACATTCCCACCGTTATGTTTCTTTCGACCCTATCCCTTTGTTATACTGTGTTTTTGATTAGTTGTTTGGTAATCTTATTTACTTTGCAAAATTGGGTAACGTTGGGCCTAATTTTATTGAAAAAATATTTATTTAGGTTGTGCTTTTTTCATCTTTTATTGTGATGTAGGGCCACATTTAAATTCATTTATCTTATTGTAAATAGCTGCAAACACAGAGGCTATGAACTGCGACCATCTCGTCTAATTTTTTTCACTTTTTTTCCATTTTTTACCACCCAGTGAGGAATGACACTTACTGAAATAGATCATTGGTAATCCTACGAGGGCCATCTCTTAGATTTTCTAAAGACTTATTGACGCCCCCTGGTACCATCAGTTTCTAAAAGATTTCGTCTGCCGATCCTAATATATTTTTCCATGCTTAATATACTATGTTACTCATTTTTAACGTAACACAGCAGCAACTAAGGAAGTATATGGTTTAGCAATGTTACGTCGCTTTATTATACGTCAGTGATAAAAGTACCGACTAAAGTAAATGATAATAATTGAAATAATAATAATAATAGTCTTTTTTTTGTGAATGTTTGATATAAATTATGCATGTATATGTTTTTGGTCAAACTAGATTTAACGTGAGCCCCTTAGTTGAGTGGTTAAGGTGCTTGCTTTAACGCTCTGTTTCAGGGGTACCGGGTTCGGTTTCCGGCAGGGCTTAATTTTAGAAATGAATTTTTCATAGTTGGCTAGATAGATAGATAGTCTAGATCTGGAAAGTGGTGGCAGGGCACATTTCGCAGCCATTTGGATAGCCAGTCTGACGGCAATAACAGCCCCTATACAGAAGACCACCATGAAATAAGAGAATGTGTGCTGTTTTGTTTCGGAGAGTGAGTTAGTGATGCCAGAGCCCATTTCCCTATCCCTTTCTAGTCCTATAATGGCCGGCAGCGCACTTACAGCATCTTTGGCGTTGCTGGTATTAAAAGGCGACGGTAACCTACCATCAAATGGTTCGTAAGCGTGCCTGAAAAGATTTCCTTTATAAGTCACACTCGACATACTTTTCTTACTTGATTCGTGTAAATGCAATGTTAATCATACAACAATTCTACTTGATTAACTTTAATAAAACTGTGTTAAGAGGGATAAGCGAATTTGCTTATTTTAATTTTGCGCGAACTCTTAATGTTTCGGATTGTTTAAATAGTTTGCTCTTTGTGTAGAAGGATTAAATTTAAACGGACGTAGAGTATAGTTTTAATTGATAATTTTGTATCCTGCACCCACAGGGAAAAGTCGAGTTCATTATTGCATTTATACAAATTTTAGCGACATGTCTTATTTCCTCATTTATCCAAGGTTGTTAAGCTAATATATTTTTTTTTTAAATCAACATAGTTAGTTTTTTCTAATTTTCACTTTTCTCTCGACTTATCTTTTAATTTATTTTAGTTTTAACAAAGGTACAAATAGTATTGAAAAATTGTAATAATATAAATATACTAATATTATAAATGCGAAAGTAACTCTGTCTGCCTGTCTGCTACCTTTTTACGCCTTAATCACTCAACCGATCACCATGACATTTTGCATACACGTTGTCAAGGATATAAGAAAGGGAGGGTACCTTTCATCCAGAAAAAAAAACTACTTAACTACAACCGATAAGAAGCATACAAAACGGCTTCTTATATTGTTCTGACTAACACCAGTTTATTCGTAATATTATATTAAATTGAATTTATAGAAACTCATGATTTCTCCTTAACTCATCATTAACTTTCCAATTCCTTCCAAGGGAAGGCTTCTGTTCAGGCCTCTCTAAAAATTTAGACCTATTAATGTACACCCATGGAGTTTTTAGAGTTTTGTTACAAATTCCTATGTCTTACTTTGAATTTAAGACTCTTCTTTCAAGCAGCAATGCGTTGAGAGTAAAAACTGTAGAAATCATTCATCGTCATTCGACGTTAAAATAATACATTAAGTTATTAATTTTGCAGCAGTTCCAGGAATCATTGAAACAAAGTGGTCTTTAAGATTTAAGCATTAAGACTGCATACTTAAGTACTATCGGTGATTCCGTATTTTATTCACATTCTTTATTTTTATCCGATTGTAAGACATTTACTGGCGTTGCGGCTTTTTCATGTTGTTTTCTTTACTTGAAAAAGTTAAACCATTTTCTATTGTTGGTAAAGCCTTTGTTGGACCTTTTCATATAAAAACCGGACCGTACCGAGGAACTAAAAAAAGACGAACTACATTTATACTCTTTCTTTTACTTACATCTATCTATCATAGTCTATCTAAAGTTTGTACCAAACTATCTACTGAACGATTTTTGGAAGCACTTTGCCTATTAATAGGTTGACGAGGCCCTTATAACGTCATTTACATGGATGCAGAAGCAACTTTGTTTGTGCGAACAACCACTCCTCTTTACTTAACTCCAAACCTTTACATAGACAGAAATTATCGCACTAAAATTTTCCGTTTATACCACCGTTAAATAACAGCATATGTGCTGTTGTGTTTACGTGAATGAGTAAGGGAAGCCAGAGACCATTTCCTTCTTTATCCCCTTATCCTAGATTAAAATGTATTTCATTTCTCTTACAACTGTCCATATAATCTAATCTAATCTAATCTATTAGAAACCTACATTTAATGATACGACCTCAATCGTTTTAACGTTATCTATTAAATAAACATTTTACTTAGGGCCTCTTACACCAACTATAATTAAAGTGTTGATTAGTTACTTTTAGAAATAATTTTATGTTATTAAATTATGCACTCGGTTTAATGCATCCTTCGATAGGCAATTTTTTTATTATTATTTTCTATTTAATGTTTCGAACTTTTACCGTACAAACAAAAGTATATCAGCTCCATTATCCCCGGTTACCGGTGACTTTAAATGTGAGTTAGCCTACTTGGCAGATGGTGAAAGAGGCCCTTAATGACGTTTACGTGGTTCATTTAGCACTATTTATGTTGGGACAGTTTAAGCTCAATTTTATTTGATTTGATTTTATTTAATTAATTTTTAATTTATATTATAAATCAAGCATTCATTTTATATAGATAGATGTTTTCCTTTATATGTCTTCATAAGGCTGATAGAAGAATAATGACAAGAGGCATGAGGCAACTCAATATAATTTTTTACATTTCTGTCTTTAAAGTTTATGAAGCTGTCTCCGTAATCAAAGTATAATCTCATCAAGTTTTATTAAAATGAATTCAGTGATTTAATCGTGCAGTGGTAAAACATACAGAATTTTATCCGTATTCATAAGATTGCTTTGAAATCATTGTTGAAATCCGTTGAAATTTGAAATTTTATACCGCGCATGTACACTTGAAATTCTGTAGCATGTTTTACATAATCCAGCTACAGAGTTTAAGGAAGTTTGAAAGATTTGAGGCCTTTAACCGAGTTCTTTTATAAGAGTAGCTCGTACCGTAGTGGCGCCCTCGAGACGGCTCTTCGCTGACTCACCTGCATTACAAAACGCGGCCGAGTGGCTTGCTAATTCACAAAACACACTGAGCTCAACAAAACACCAGTGCTCAGCTTACTGACCTTTCTTTCCAACATGAGGTTTGTACACTCGCAAATTTTACATTCACACATATTTGTTCTGAGATTTCAAATTTATACATGAAACAAATTATTCAGAAGCATTGCTTGTATAGCAGGACCCGAACTTTACATTGAATATTGAACAAAAATAAGATTTTTACATGTTTTGTGTGTATGTGTGAGCGTGTGTGTGTGAGAGAGAGAGAGAAGAGAGAAAAAAATGAGAGAAGCAAGTTAGTTTTGCGGTTGTTTTACTATCTTACAAATTATATCATCCAAATAAGTCCGAATCTATAAACCATTTAAATTCTCCTATGTTGGAATACAAACCTATATATGTATAAGGTGTTTTTCAAAATTTCTTATTTTATTTTATTTATTATTAAAAATTCTTATTATTGGAAATAGTCAAATATTTAACGATATTATTTTCAAGCAATTTTTTTAAATGTTTTATGTATACTGTTTTATGTATTATATAATAATAAATATTCTGATTTATGAAATCACAAGATTTCTGTCGTGTGTTTATTATTTTTAACACTTAAAAAAGGACGAGGTTGAATTCTCGCTACTTCTTTATAATATAATTTTTTTTTAATAAGAAATTAATTAAATATAAATAAGTACATTACCTAACCTAGATAGTGGAAAGTAGGTAGTTTATTAAAGATGATTATCATCAATCATCAATAGTGCGTGCGTGCATGCGTGCATGCGTGCATGCGTGCGTGCGTGCGTGCGTGCGTGCGTGCGTGCGTGCGTGCGTGCGTGCGTGCGTGCGTGCGTAGATAAACATTAGACGTACGGGACACAGGATAGGCTACTTTTTCTTTTTCAATGCGAAAACAGTCGCGGGCGCCAGCTAGTTAGTTGTAAGTTATGACAAATTATTAAAGTTATAATTATAAGCAATTACCAGCTCATTAAACCATTTATGTGGGTTTTATTTTGTCGGAAATATAATTTAAGTAAATTACACAATATTTTTAATCTTCTCTGAGCTTTGATTTCAGTTTCGTGAAATCGCTCAATAAAATATTATAGAAATGAAGTTAAATTCAAATTTAGCTTAATTTATATTGAGCTTTGACTTACTCAACTTAAATCAGTCTTAAATATACCTTGATGAACTGTGAAATCAAAATAACAACATCGTCCAACAACTTATTCATGACTAATAAAGCCTATTCCACGAATAAGACGTTCAATTAAAATCCATTGTGACGGTTTTAACGATTCCTAAGGGACTGTTAACAATTCAGAGATGTTCTCAATTAGGCATCAAAATGGAAGCAATATTTTCTAAAGCATTCATTCAAATATTATTCAAGTTTGCGTCAGGTAAGTTGACGCTAAAAGCATTTCGGAGCTTTTTAATCAACGGCCCAAGAATATTAATTTAATTAGCTAAAAGTTTTTATAACTTTTAAGTAAAAAGGCAGAGAAAAAGCCCACGCAGAACGGCAGCCATAAAGCTGTAAAGGAAACTTCCGATTCAAATCACTGCCCCATTTTATTTATCTTTCCTTATTTGCAAATCAATTAATTGAACGGGAACATTTTCAAACGAAGTATAAACCTTACGTAGGTAAAACAGGAAACGTCGTTTGAAAATTTTATTGATCTATGTGTAATTGTATATAGGTGTCTATGCATATAATGACATCGTAGTTATGTTACTGAGGTCAATGCCAAATTTTATATGATTGGATGTTTGTTACTCAATTACGCAAAAACAGGTCAACATAATATTTAGATGGGCATACTGATAGTTTATTACATGGATTAATATATTGCATAAAAATGTATGTGGTGGATTTTCAAAAAGTCGCGGGCTCAGCTAAACTAATAAATATTTTAAAGCATCAAACACAATGTCTCTTGGTGTTTGTACATTTGTAACTTTCGTCTCGGCATAATCAACAACAAGATTTGCTTTCGTAGTTCAAATCATGATATGTAGATAGACAATATTGGAGCGGCTCCATGCGACTTGAGTTATTGCATACATGTGGATAATATAATGTGGGCATGCGAGAATATACCAAACGTCTTAAGGAGTTACTGACCCATTTATTATATAAAAGTGGACAGAGTAGCCGACGCTTGTGTTTCGCTTGCGAAGATGATAGCGTGTGTTTAGTAAATTATTTGTATAATAATTAAGGCCTCCCTCCACTTGGCTCCCATGTCTAGGATCCTATGGGATTCTAGGATAATTCTTTTGCCTTTAAGAATATTTATTTTTTCAGCAAAAGAAAAAGAATCTATCGAAGGTCGTTTTGCCGAAGCCGAAGCTATGTTTAAATAACAAGTGAATCTCTATTTTCCTGTAGTAACTTGTCGCAATCCGTTTTTCAATTAATTTTGGAGTTTTATTAAATTTTCCTGCGCTTTTGAATGCACATACGTAGAGCGTGAACATTAAAAGCTGACTATGAAGTTACCTTTACTGCCTTTGCTGTCTGTTTTAATATCTTTTTCTGTTTCACTGAAAAAATAATAAAAAATATATGGTATATATTTTTTATTATTTTTTAAATATAAACTTAACATTAATTAGTAATTCAAATATTCGACATATAAAAAATTAATAATTAATTTTGAAAATCCTTAATTCAAAAGAAAAAAATATATTTCCTTTTTTAATTAGTCGTTTAAGTAGTGGCAGGGCACTACTTAAACTTACAGGGCACTACTTGATCTCTCCGCGCTGGTAGCCGCGACGGAGCACCAATGTCGTGTCATAACGTCCCCGCGATCTTGCTAGGAGCGCGGCCATCTACGGCCGCGCTAGGAAGTCTTAGGAGGTCTTTAGCCGGTAGGAGTCAGCATAACCCCGCAACACTGCCAGGTATCCATGAGGATTTTCCAACGTTAAAAAAAGGCACTACCTGGCCTACCATCAAGTAAGTGGACCTCTATCTGTCGACCTTAACATAAAAAAGAAAAAATAAAATAAAACTACAGTAACAATAAGAAACAAACATGAAAAGAAAATTGATAAAATTTGCGTTCAAAAATATATCAACTTATATTCATTCCATCCATATAATATGCATAATATTCATAATTGCACGATTACTGTTAAACAGTGGCGGTATACACCGATGGCGATTATATGGCAAGTGGTAATCGTTATAGTCACGCAAACACATAATTATAACACGAATATGGATACCAAAACAAACCACATTTGTCGTTCACGACAAACTTTGATTTCGTTACACACATCAATTAAAATTAATTCACATTTTGTTCTAATAGAGCAAGGACAAAACTGTCGTACATAATTTACTTTCATAAATAAGTGGTTTAAAGGTCATTTTTTTCTTTTAAAGAAAAACAAATTTATTTATTATCAAACAAAATCATTTTTGTTGATCAACATTAACAACACTTGGCGGATGCCGCCGCAATTACAGATGGCACAGCATGCATTAATGAAAGTTCTAAGTAACATCAATACATTATACCTACAGCTAAATGAGAGAAAAAAATAGAAAAAAAAATTATATTAAACAAACACAAGCAAAGTCTATAAAGATATTGTCACATTACAATGTCAGCAATCAATCAATAAAATGTCCAGTGTCAGAATCACGGACACCAGTATATGTATGCGAGGAACGCGCCATTTGTTTTTACCCCTATTCATTTATTTATATTGTACATAAAATAACTTCATACCTTCTGTTTTGTATAGGTACTTTAGATATTTGTGTATAAAATTATTGTAGTTATTTTTGTCATCTTTAAAATAATAAATTATTCGGTATTTTCGGCTGTAACTAATTACATTGGAGCCTTTTTTGATTTCATAAACGGCATACACAGGTCGTATTACATTCAAGCTATTGAGCTTTTTGATTTTTAATCATTTATCATTATGTTTTCTTCCTAGAAAACATATCATTATAACCTAAAAATGAGCCATCTTCGAAGATAAGTGTAGTTCTGCAGATCAGCAGTGGGTTTGCGAGGTGATATGCTTATATTATTATGCAATCCTTTAGTTGGATAATAACACCATACGATTAATAACACCATAAGAACATCATCTTTACCTACCTACCCTTAATTTACTAATGTAAATTAATACTATACTATTTAGATTATGTTCAGACACCCAAATTGATGTAAAGGTACCGCTACACAGAGTTAAATTGATTTAATAATAATAATAATAATAATAATAATAATAATAATAATAATAATAATAATAATAATAATAATAATAATAATAATAATAATAATAATAATAATAATAATAATAATAATTTATTTGCTGAATATAGGTTACAATGGTTTTACAATAGATATTTCTCGCTACATTCTACCCTTCGAGGGTGTGCAAATATTTTAAATATACTACATAAAAGAGTAAGCTAATTAATATTACTAATTATTACAATGAATTATCATACAAATAATCTTTTATACTATAATAACACTTATCGGATGTAGTATTATTATTTTTAAGAATATCTATATTAAAGTCTCCTGCGATAACAACATTTTTCTTCTTTATATTTTGTAAATAAGTTAAAAGTTGCTCAAGTTTTTCAAAGAAAATGTTTATATTTGTTGATTTTGGGACTCTGTAAATGCATATAACTATTATTTTATGCTCAAGAAGTTCTATTGCACAACATTCAAATATGCCTGAAATAGAAAATTTTCCTATTTGTTTAAGTTCTTTATAATGGTAGTGCCTCTTTATAAATATACATGCTCCACCTCTTTTAACATTATCGCGACTATAACAGGCAGCCATGGTATAATTAGGTATGCTGCAAAGTGCTTCATATCCGACCTGTATAAAATGTTCTGTAAGACATAGTACATCAATGCTTTTACCACAATCTGTAAGTTCTTGAAGATTTATAATAAGAAAGTCTGTTTTATTGAGGAGGCCAGCTATATTTTGATGAAGAATGTGGAGGCTATTTACTGAAAAACCTGTTTTGTTACCGAGGGTGCATTAATAGTATCATTTTTTAAGTGTCCTCCTAAATCTTTCTTTTCTGAATTAGTATTGAAAATTGCCTGTATTGTAGTAGATAAATCTTTTATTATTGTTTTTATGCCTTGATTGTTAATTTTTCCATTGTATCTAAACATAGTATAATCACATTTCAGATTCTTATTACTATCCATAAAATATGCATATTCATTAGTTAAAAGGTCTAAATACAGTAGGTTATTAAAATGTTCTACTCTTGAGTTATACATGTAAGTACTAATTCCATATTTATAGGTTGGTGAGCATATTATTACATTTGTATGCGTTAAATTCTGTAAGGTACTACGAATTTCTAATATTAATTCTAAATAATTCTGTGTAATTTCAAAGTCACTTTCACCAATCATTATTATACAGTAATCGTTTTTATTAAAATATTTAAGCTTTGCTTCTATGCCTGATAAAAATTGTTTAATCCCACCATTCGGTGTCAAGTAATGACATACTTCATAGTCATTTTGAAAGTTATCTAATGTTAAATTTAAGAAATTCCTATTATTGGTACTTGACGTTATAAATATCATTTTACTCTTGTCATTACTCTTTTTTGTGTGTTTTGTTATTTGTTTATCTTTTTTTTGTAGTCTTTCCGTCGGTGTGTTCTGTCTATTATTTATTTTTGTGTCTTTAATATATTGAGTAGCCTTTTCACACTTGTTATTTTTGTATTCTTCTGTTTGTGTGTGCTTATTGTTGTGTGTCAGTATGTTTGTTTGTGTCTGTCTGTTAGCATTTTTATTTGTATTACGGTTCTGTTTATTTTTTCTGGTTCCTACAGGTGATTTAGTTAAAACCGGACTGTTTGTTATTTTTTTATACAGTTCCTGTTTTTTCAAAAGGTTTTCATTGTTTTTCTTTAATGCAGTAATTTCTTCATTCAACACTTCTATTTCCTTATTTGCACTGCAAAGCTCTGTTTTTAAATTTTCTATTTGTGTTTTAAGTTCAGTGACATATTCTGTATCTTCATCTATTGATTCATTAGGTATACTAAGACTAGTGACCTCTTGTGCCTCATCAGTAGAAGTGTTTTCATCGACTACTATTGAGTCAGACTGTGTGCGTATGCGGCGTCGTCGGAAAGTTATATTGTCTAAGAAATTCATGTTTGTGATCGTTAATTTTAAGTATATATTATATTACTATATTTCGTAAATTTATTATTAATGGTTTCTTTGTTAATATTCTTTTAGTAGGTGTTCAATATTTCAAATATTTCTTATTTGTTCACAATATAATATATTAATAAGTAACAGTTTCTTAAAAAAATATGTTTTAAAAAACTTTACCTCAATTGCTCCAAAGATACGAACCGTCACCAGTCGAATGCTAGCTGCACTTTAAAATACCTTACCAACTGACCTCTTCGAATGTTACCTAAAAATCGTTAACTCTTTCTAAGGATAAAGATATTTAATACTTTGTGTAGGGTATATCTTATTTTTTTTTTTTTTTTTTTTTTTTAATTTTTATTATTATTATTTTAATTTTTTAATTTTGTTACTAATTATTCTTTTCCAATATTGTTTACAACTATTTCTACCACTAACTATTCACTATATTTTCACTATATTTATTGATATTTTCACATTATTGTTATTAATAACTTTATGATAGGTTGTTACGCGGCCGAATGTACTAAATTCAAATTTCACTAAAAGTTCTTAGCTGTTATTAGATTTTTATGGAGTATATCACTTTAATACTTTACACAGTAAGATATTAGTATATTTCAAATCAAAAATCAGCACTTTTACTATTTTTAAATTTAAAAAAACACAGAGCTAGTTGTTACCGACTTAATTGCCGACTACCGACTCAATTATTGAATTATTAAATTTATTTGATAACTGAGTGTAGCATTTGAACTTAGACTAACGACGATTACGAATAATTACGCGCTAGTAGCTTAAAATGTGGGTTAGTACGAGTATTTCAAATCAAATTTCCCGTGAAACGTAGAAGCGTTTAAAAAATTTACATTAAAAAGTTTCGAGGTAATGAGGTTCCATTGCACACACGAGCTCAAAGGAGCGTGTTATAAAGTTGAACACAAAATCAATTTGTGTTTTGGTATGCGTTTGTGAACCTGCTTTAGTAATTTCCAAGTGGGTAATTTTGTTTAGACGTGATGATATGTAGACGCTCCGGGGCGAGCGAGCTTTGCTGCGGAAATGTAGTGCACTCTGTGAAGAGGCAGAACTTATAAATTATTCAAGTAGCGAGACACTTCAAATGGAGCACACCCGCCGCGCGTTATTTTGAGAACAACGACTGCTCTGCCGATGGTTGAGACGGGCGCGGGCTCGGTACGGCTTGCGGCCAACACTTTCAAAACTACGTACCTATACACTTCGTCGGCGAATGTTTCACGCTCTGTTAACGCTATTTCAAGTTTTACACAATTCGAAACATACATGTCAAAATGGAAAACACAAAATGCGGTTTCAATTAACGTGGAGTCACATTGATAATGTTTTGACAAACAGTCCAATTTGGTACTTAGAGCCAACTTCGAGAAGGAGGTCTGTCGTTGAATCGTCGAGACATCTTCTCGTCCATAATTTCTTAGTGCCTTAAAACAAAAATTTTCGACCAATATGTATTGCCAGTGGTGTCATATGGCGCTGAATGGTGGTCTCTAACTATGGGCCTCGTAAGAAAGCTCAACGTCGCTCGATAAGCTATACTCGGAGTTACACTGCGAGGTCGAATCTGAGGAGCACAAAACGACGTCTGTTCGGTTTATAAATAAATAAATCATAAAAACAATTTTGATTTTCAAGTTTTAATAGAAATATTTCATGATAAAAATACCTTGTATATTCTGTATTCGGTACAATGATAATCCATAAACATACACTTTACAGCTGCAACGTGAATAGACGTGGTGCGCCAAAAATATGTATAGCCAGTTTCATTGCAATTGCAAGCTGACATGTACCAAATTCAGGTGAATATTTTCACATATTCATGTGAATTTTATTAACTTCAGTCATGCTAAACTTAGATACATTCAATGATGGCGGATAATAAATCATTCCAATTCTTCTACCTCATTCTATTTAGGTCGATCATTTTTATCTGGTGTTCTTGTAATGTGAGGGTTGCCATCACTTTTGCACAGCTCCCTGTTTTTCTTGTGCTACTAGTAGAATATAGCCCTATCGGCAAGTAGCTTTGCCATATTATTAATTTTCATATTGTTTACACTCTATGCAAGCAAGTTAATAAAAGTTAAAATGTTGTGTTTCGGTGAGTGAGTAAGGGATGCCAGAGCCCACTTCCCTATCCCTTTTTAAGCCCTTTTCCTTAAAATCCTAATATCCTAATACTTGCAGCACTATGTTGTTGCCTGTGTTATAGGTGACAGTAGTGAACCGTCAGCCTGTCTTTCCAGCTTAACATAAAAATAAAAATAAACTATTAGTAGGTGTCATTCTGTTACGCTTTCAACCAATTCTGATTTTGCTGCCTGTCTGTCTACATTAGTATTGGCACAATATTCATAAATAACACTTCAAAAGTATTTTCATTCATTTATAAGAAATAAGAAATAACACTCAACGAAAAATTGAGCTGCCTCAGATAAATTTCACATTACTATTCAATATGTTTTCCTACATTTAAAAATGATGATGAAATTCGTTTGAATGAATATATATTGTTGAGTCTATGTCGCTGTGCAGACGTGTCGTTCTCGGTTAGCGAGATCCCCTCGCTTGCTGCGCCTCAGCCGCGCGTCGTTGTCTCACAAAATAATGACACAATGGCTTTATTTTAAGAACCGCTATTATCTTTGCGTTGCTTTTACGCTCCGCAGCTAAATTAAAATATCTTGCTAGTTGAAATGAACTTGAAGTCAGGACGGATTTACTTTATGGCACTTCAAGATTAGGTATTAGCTGCGCTTAAATCAGCCACTCGTAAAGAATGAAATAAAATTTCATTATACACGGAATACTTATATAGGCGTGTTGAATATTTCGCTGCTTAAAAACTAAAGGGCCCTAAAACAAAAAATCCAAAAATGTTTTTATTGCAAAAATACAATCACAATCCTTCATATTGTACGTAGCAAAAAGACTTATGGTTGTTTTATTCCATATTTAGTATATTTTGATCATTTTTATATACTCGTATTCAAAAGTAACTTATATGCTTATATCTCTTCTAGTATTCAGTTTATTATAAAAGTACTTACTTCATGCTACTTAAAAATACGCTTCTAACGATCTATAATAATGCATATATTTGATATATCTAATTAGAAAAAAGTAGATAAAAAAATATTTAATTTTTTTCGATTAGCTCTCCTGTAAAAAGTGTAATTTTGATTTGTGGCCCTTTAGTTTTTAAGCAGCGATTTGATAATCTATTTTAGAATTTCTTTTTCTTTTAAGAAAGCTACATCGGTTGACTTTTGCAGAAGACTACAATAATATTTCAAATTCATTGCTAATAAAATTGATACTGACAACGCACACTTTTCTTCAAATGGAAATGGATACTTCAAAATAAGTTTCCACTTGCGAGAATTTGACTGACTAGCATGGGATGTGTACAGAGTACATGTGTATAATATGGTTGGGAGCACTCGTGCAATTCTTAGTGCGGTTGCCGACAAGGACGAGGCGCGTGCTTCACAACCCTCGACACCACTTCATTCCCCTACGTCGCGCCGGTAAATAATTGTGCCCCGCCGTGCACTCACCTTGACAATTATATGCACTTACTTGAAGGTCCTAACCCTTACTGCCACTTTTTATAAATTATCTCTTATTTTTTGTATATGCCAAACTTTAATATATATAAATAAAATGAAATGAATCGCTAAATGTGTTGAAAAGCGCAAAACATGAGAACAGCTGGACCAAGTCGAGGAAGGTTTTTATGAAGAGAAAAATTGGTAAAAACGCCCGGAAAAACGTAAAAATCCCATTTTTCTTCTTCTCATCAAAGGTTCAATATTGAAATGTCCAATAATGACATCAAACACATCATACATTACACATCAGGTGCCACAGTTCTAGAACTTTTGATAAAACTACGTTTGTCGGGGTCAGGTAGCGACGGTGTGTACTAAAATTAAATTAATTAATTAAATAAAATAAATTTTAAAAAAATGTTTTCGCGGTAGGGTTGGTAAAGATACATGGTGATAAAGGAGTATAAGATAAAGGAGGCTTCTGCGATTGTATTGCCATTGAAAATACTCGCGGCGTCCAGCAATCATTACTCAAAACCAATCAAGAGGATGCCCGGTCCCTGTATGTGGCATGGTCCTTTTTTTTTAATAATGGTTTTGTTTTTGGCCATCATCCTACCATGCAGCAAAGACGAGGCCAACAATGGATCTCTATCTCACTCAGAAGATAGAGATATAAAAAGAGAGCTCAACTACCATAAGTATAATGATGTAAATATAACTCACAGTCATGAGCACAGGATGAGATATAAGTGCGTTATACGTGCATCACATACTCGCGAGCGTAGAACATTGAATGTATGTACAGTACCGATATCAATAGAAAACATTTTTCCTTGTGTTGTGGTAGTAGAACTTCCTCGAGTCGCGGGAGGAAAAGCACACCAGGAGGTAGAAGGATTGGAATAGATATGGGTAAATAAAAATATTCCATAATAAGCAAAACATATTACTATATTAAATAAAACATTGGCACCGTCTTATTTTCATTGAACAGTTACCACAGCTAATGTTATTGCAAACAAAGCAGGAAAGCGTAAAATCTACAAATATAGAGACATAGGCACTTACCGGCTACATTTTAATTTTCTTTGGTGTAAATGCTCTGGGTCCAATATAATATCGCGTTATCCAATATAACGCGCTTCATTTTTTCAATATTTTGGCACTAATAGAAAGAATGAAAAATGAGGCAAATGGACTAGTACTCGTCCATTTATTTATATAATTTGACTGATCATCATCATTACAGAAAGTAGAAAAAACTGTTCTCAAAATAACTACATAATAGTTGTATAATGAGTGAGGAAGAGGATTGCCTCATTGATGGAGCGGACGCGGGGCAGCTCTAACAGCCTCCTGAATATAATATCTATGTGTGTAAACTGTCCTGTCACTTAAGAAAGATGTGGGCACAAACCACACTCGTGTTGTAAATATCATTACTTGGTTTTTAAGTTTTTTCTTGTATTACTAAGCGCCTCTTTCACAAACGTCAATTAGGCCAAACTGTCATTTAAAGTCACCGGTAACCGGGGATAATGGAGCTGATATACCTTTGTTTGTACGGTAAAAGTCCGAAACATTAAATAGAAAATATTTTTAAAAAATCGCCTATCGAAGGATACACTAAACCGAGTGCATAATTAAAAGTAACTAATCAACACTTTACTTGTAGTTTGTGAAAGAAGCCACTGTAAGGGCCACTAATATGGACAAGTGTCTGAAATAAACTTATTATTAATATTATTATTATAATAAAAAAGTTCAAAAACAAGTGATAAAAAAGTATAGGAATGTTCTTGTCTTTACCTATTTACAAGTTTATAAAATTATTTATACTTAGATTTTAATCCTGTAATGAGTTCCCAAGTTTTAGACAACCTAAACAGCCGTCTGACTGAGATTTCGATAAACTCCTTAGTCCCTGAATTCCGATTTCTAACCCTAGACTACAATTCTACAAGGTCATCCTATGTCCTTCGCCGCCTCCGTTAATTTGCCTACTTTGCAAATATTAGCTCGCCCTGATTTTTGCTCATTTCTTCAATGCTTCTTTTATATTTTATTTTGTATGTTTTATATATAGGCTTAGATGTTACTTATATAGTAGTAGCAGGGTACACCGCATTGCAAAATAAAAGTATAAGGCAATCCCAATAATAAAATGAACCAAAATTTTTAAAAACCATTTTTCAATTTACACTTATTGTTTGACGTTTTTATTTTAAAAATATCCATTAATAAGGAAAATGAAGTAACTATGAGGAATTTACAACTTTTATCTAAAAATATGAACAAAGATTCCGTTCTAAAAATTACGCATTTTATTTTTTGAAAGTCATTATGTATTACTTACATAATACATAATGTATTTTGTCATTACACATAATGTATGTGTCCGTCAGTGTTATAAGATATATCCCTATTGGGTAAAACATTTCGGACCTACTAAATTTTAGGTTGCTTATTTAAGAGTTCATGGTTTAGCTATAAATATATAAATGGTATATTGAACCATTTCGAGGTTGAGGAAATAATCGAAATGGTTTTTTTAATAATAGGAAACCCTAAGGCAACAAACAATAAAAAAGAAAATCGGTTTACAAACTAATGAAAAATGTGTACTTAACTGTTTTTGTCTTTAGCTATTTTTAGAAGACACTTGTCGCTGTTGGAATTGCAAGTTTTGTTTTTGGACGGTCACTTTTAACGAACTCAAACATGATTAAGGTCACAAAAATAGTTTTAACTAAATACAATTAAAATTAAAGTTGTATACAGACTGAAAACACTTGAATTCAGTTTTAATTTGACTTCACCTATGACTATGTAAGGGAATCTGTATTCCGAGCCAGGCTTCTCGAATTATCGACGATCTGAAACCCTCAAACGAGATAGAACTCCCAAGCGACTAGAGAGACATCCTCGTCCATTTGTGTACTTGATTGCTGAAGATGAGCTCTTCTAACATACATATGTTCAGAATTTTGATAATAATTTTCATATGACAGTCACGAAAATAACATAATAATAATATCATCAATACTAATAATAAATCTGTAAGGGTTGGTCATCGAGTAAGTTACTTTGTTTTCAGAGATATCGTGTTTATATGCTCTATACATGATACTGAAACTAAATTGACCATTTTAAGATTTTTTTTCTGTATGTATGTATGTATGTATGTAAGTATGTATGTTCCTCTATAACTCTTAAACGAATCAACTGATTTTCATGAAACTTGGTAGATAAACATTTAGACGTACGGGACATAGGATAGGCTACTTTTTTCTTTTTCAACGCGGACGAAGTCGCGGGCGCCAGCTAGTCTTATTCTTCCACACAGCACCATCTAGTTCCTAATTAAGCAACTATAGGCTTGTATTATAGATACCAGACAGTTGATATAGTACATAAATTACTTTTTTTTTGTAAATACATACATATCATAAATACAAACATCCATGACTCAGGTACAAAGATAAATGTTAACACATAAACATTTGCCCCTAGCGGGATTCGAACCTGCGACCGTTTGGTTAGCAGCTAGGGTTACTAGCCGCTAGACCAAAGGTGTCGTCAAACTTTTAGTACATTTTCATGTTGCATAAAGTATAATTAATATTTATATTATAATAACATTAGTTCTGACTTCAACAAAGTAAGCCTTTGTTGAAGCAATGACTATTTATTTATTCTGCAAAAAATAAGCATTTTTTGCATGATTAAATGTAAAATATGCATTAATATTTTTGTGCATTCTTGTTTATGTTATACAATCCATCCTAACAAATTACAGATACCAATAATTATCGATTCTATATAGACAAAAATTTGCTGTTTGATGGAATATAGCTGCATAATAAATGACTGAATATTTGAGATATTGTATCTTTAGAATAATTTGATATAACTGTCATGTTTTGATAAGCAATAATTAATCTCAGATGGGCAAAAGTATTTATACAAACATTGATTTTGTAAGATTATAATAGTTTTAAGTTATCAATGTATTGTTTTTTTTTCTGAGAGATTTACATGTTTCTATAATAATTCACATGAAACCAACATACAATTCACTTCGATATAGGTATTACGTCTACAAAATATAACTAAAGACAATAAAGTTCCTTCAACGTCGAGGGAATACTTGTTTCCTGTGGACACTTGCGAGAGTACAAGTGCGTTCCTGCCTTCCAAGAATTTACTCTTTGGAGAAAGTCATGTCGACGTAAAACACCAAGTAATTGCGACATTTAATTTAGCTTTTTAAACCTGGGTATCCCTATCGCTACTTATATGCATCAAAGAAACGAGCATAAGTAGCATCGCTCACTGAAAACTGCACACAATATCGTCTAGACTCATTCACAGTTAACAACATACTGGGAACATACAAATATGAATAGGCCTTCAGACACACAATGTACAAATATCCATTTCAAAACTTTATATATGACATTTATACTGATTTGGCTAAAAAGTTCATGCGGTATCAAAATATGTATAAATATTTTTTTAACAAAAATCTTATAATTTCTCTGTTATATCACCCATTCTACAGAGATTTACTTTTTATTTTGATTTACTTATAAATACTTTTTTACAATAAAATAAAATAAATGTTTTCTTCTTCTTCTTACACATTATAACGTTGTTAGCAATAAGGACACATTACATATCTTTCGACAATTCAAAATATTTATAATTATGATTTCAATTATTAATGCTCAAAAGCTTGAAAGTCTCTTCTCTGAATCGTCTGAAGGCATAGGCTAGTCTACTTTGAATTCGGAATACCTTGAATTTGACAAAATTAGTAATCTTGAAAGGCATGTAGCCTTTCAAGATTGCTAATTTTGTCGAATATTCAAGTTTTCTCGGAAAGAAAATGATATTTTCTTTTATATTGTAGCAAGTGATCATCAGTTTTAATGCACAGATGAAATCCAAACCAGTGCACTTACCGAATCGACCGGAAATCGAACATACGTTGGCCGTAACTTAGTCAAGCGTTCTACCCCATATACTTTCATATATTGTTCGAGGCTGGCAATTGATGGATGCATAGGTCTGAGGACCTATATGGTGACCAAGAGTAAATGCTTATTGGCTGTTGGTTGTGATGAAGGTAATGATGTTGTTTTTCGACATAGTTATCAACCTCTTTATAAATAATAGATAAGCTAAAAAAAACGTAGTCGAGTGAATGATAATATCAATTACCACAAGAACTAAGCAAAAAATGCTTAAGAAAGGAGAAGCTTAAAACACCGCATAAAAATTAGTAAGTTCTGGCAATTACTTTCAAAGAATTGTACATTGGCCGGGCGTAGCTGCTACGAACGTAGCTACGCTCGTAGCAGTTCTACGAGAAATTGCTTTGTTCCGAAACCGCTTTAATTTTCAGCCATTTTCTTGCCTGAAAGTGTTTTTTATTGTTAAAGATGGCATTATTTTGAGCACAGAGAATCTCTTTTGAAAATCCAATTACGTTTTAAAATTAACATAATTTTTTTAATCAAATCGATCTAATTTACTTTTAAATTTATTTACATTTTCGCTTCCAACTTGTATAATTGAATTCAAATTTTCCCGAATGCTAAATCAGACAAAACATCTTTTCTGAGAACGCTAAAATAACATTATCAAATTGTTCCGAATATAAATTGGAAAATCAAAGCCGTCGCTATAGAGATTACTGTTACTGGGAATAGGAAATAATAATACATTTCTGTGTACGGAAAAAGTCATTAGACGATGACAAATCGAATTCACTTCAAGAAAATGATAAAGAAAAGCATGTGATACCTGAAAGGTGGCTGAGGCTGAAACTTGTGGTCGGGCTGCGCGTCGAACGTAGGCTTCGACGCCTCATACTTCAGTCTCTCACCCGCTGTCGTAGTGTGCGGTCGTGCTTGGAGCTCACTAATTTACATACGACGAATAAACCCCGGCCCATCAGTGCGTTAACTTTAAAATGTTTACCAACTTCACACAGGTTCGAGTGCTGGGGAAACTTATTAGTGCTTAAAGTGTTGCAGTACTGTGTTCAAAATAATCATCAACCAAAAACTGAAGTGAAATATAACTGGCTTGATTATGGAATGTGACTAATAACTAACAATTCGTAAGTGTTTTTTTTTATTGGTATTATTATAAAATAATAGACTTTCAAATTATAACTGAATCCTTTAACCATAAATTTATATATTATCGTTTGGAATATATTTGTCTAATATATCCCGAGCAATATGAAAACCTTACCATTAAGTACATTTAAGTTATTGTTAAAATTAGAATTACGTAAAGCGCTTTACAATTTAATAAAATAAATTAATTTTATACTTTAATATTTATTTGAGTAATGATTCTGCTTGAATATGATAACTATAACATTGTATTTTGTATTCTTATATCACATTTTGATAGCATCTAAGAATTATTCATTTGTGATATTCTTCCTCATAAAATCACCGCATTAAAAAAGGTTTAAACACACTAAAATTTAGGGTTCTACGACAATGTGTTATTCATGTAAATCTAAAAGTTATAAAATAAACTAAATATATTCAATGTTTACAATGTGAGATAAAATTTATATCTGAATTTGGTACGGCAAAAAAATCGTATTAAAAACTCAAGGGACCCGAAAAGGTCTTCGTTTAGTTGCTAAAATTCGTGATTCATTAGCTAATGTTTTCATTTCAATAAAATATTTCCCATTCGTTGCTCATTAAAAAAATATTTTCATTTCCTTTTTACAACAAAAGCTTCAGAAATATTTTAAATGAGCACCATTCATTTCTTAAAAAGTATAACACAAAGACTTTCCATTTTAAATTGATCCATCCTACTAAAAAATGTCTTTGAAATTCCACATATTCCGCACCTTCTATAAAAGTAATACTGAAGTGTCATCATCATCATCTACTGCTGAACATAGATCTCCATAATTTTCCAAAATTATCACTAAGAAGCTGTCTAGATCCACCATGGACCCGCAACCCTTATCAGTTCGTCTTTCCACCTTGTGGGTGGACGTCCTACGTTGCACTTGCCGGTCCGCGGCCTCCACTAGAGAAACTTCCGCCCCAGCAACCGTGAGTTCTCTATACTACATGTTCTACCTAGTGCCACTTTAACTTACTAATCCGCCAGGTTATACTTTCGTTCGTCTACTGATCTCCTCATTTCTGATTCCATCACGCAGTGTATCCCCGAGAATAGCCCTCTTCATAGCTTGTTGAGCGACGTTGAGCTTTTTTACGAGGCCCGTAGTTAGATCTCGTCTCTGGCAACACACATTGGTTAAAAACTTTCCTTTTAGGGCTGAGGAATTTTGGATGAGAAGATGTCTCGGAACTTTCTGAACGCCGCCCATCTGAAGTGGATTCGAGGAATGACCTTCTTCTCGAAGTTGTCTCTACCTATTAAAGTGTATTCGGTTGTAATTTGCACGTTATTTGCACATAAAATATATACGTAGAGCCTCTTTAAGAAGTGACTTAATACAGTTATGAAACTTAGACATTTCTAAGATTACGTTAAAATTTAACACGAAAACCTCTCACGAAACTTTGTAGCGGCTATTACCGCTTCAGTTGCGTTAAAATAATTTCCCACTTTCTTCATCGCGGCCACTTCGTTACGGGTCTCTTTTATCTTTTAATTTTTTTCACTCCGTTTATATTTCTCCATCGCTTTTACACCCCGCTGCTTGAGTATTCTTTTTTTAACAACATATAATGTAAAGAATCTGCGCGTTAAATTAGCGAGATTCGCCTTGACTTTTTTTTTCTGCAATTTATATCTTAATATATATAAAAAAAATTACGTGTCACATGTTCCTCCGCGATGAACTAAATTCGGCACATGCCTGATACGAGTACAATCAATTACAAGTTGAAATGTCAAAAATCGCTATTGAACTTTCACGCTTGCTTTGTTGTTTTGTTTCACGACTGTGTACAATACCTCTTTACAAGTAACTTTTTTTTATTGTGACGATAGGCAGACAAGCGAGTATTGTCACCGATAAACAAAACAAATAGGTACTCGTAACAATAGACATGGAAATGCACTGATTAATATGTTAAAGTATACGGAAATAGATTTTGGCTTCCCTTGTTCCCTTTCTTTCCCTTGTTTCCCTTGTTGTCAGACTGAATGACAGCGCATTTGCTTACAACACTTTACGGTTGTGTTCTTCAAGCGGGTATTACTGTCACAAGACAGGCTGTCCAGTTTATAACTGGGACAGTATTCTCTGGCACTGTGATTATTCAAACGGAAGACATAGGTTACTTGTACGGTATTTATTGTGATCCATCAAGTCAATATTTATTGTTATGTATCAGTATTTCTAGAAATCCATAGAAAAAAATATTGACATCCATCAATACGCTAGACTACACGTTCAATAAATACCACGATACATAATTATTTATTGACGGATCACAGAAATTACGGTACCTGTAACCGTCGCCATATATTGTATGACGAATTAAGGCTAATACCGATCGGTTCTCTACTCGTTGACCAAATAGTCGTACAGTTAGTAGTTACTTGAACCATTACTGAGAAAGATATATTTTTTACTGTTAGCTTTAGCTGGACTGTTAGCTTGTCTGAAAGATATATTCAGACAAGCTAACAGTCCATTTGATGCTAGGTGGCTACTTACACCAAGTTGCAGAGATTTGGAGTGAGCATTCTGTGTAAAAAGTATTAAAATAAAACCGACTGCGCTATTGTTCGGAGAATAGTGTCATATGATATATTTCATATGAATTTGTTATTAACAATTTTGTGCAAAAAAGTCGCTGTTTTTTTAGTTTTTTTGCTTATAAAATTGAAACTATCAGGGTAATCATAATGGTTGATACCATCAACCCGCGTTGATTACCCGCAAAACACCGCATATACACACAATGATACGAGTATATTCCTTCACCCGAACTCACGCGCTCGAACGTTTCTCGTGATGTTCAGACATAAGTTTTGAAGTTCGAAATCGTTTTCGTAAATTGAAATGGGACCATACCTGTCGCATTCAGGCCTGCTGGAAAATTGCATATTAAAAATTCAAATGGCCACAGATCGAAAACTATGCATCGGACAGTGCCTGCCTTTACCACATATTAAGCCTATACAGGGTTACTGGTAACGCGACGTATTCCTGCCAGGACGTGAAAGGGGAGCTAAAATGCAATGTTTTTGACCCCCATATGTATGGCCGAAATTCAGTAGTTTTCGAGTTTTTTCAGTTTTAATGTTTTTTTGCCAATCACCCAGAATTTGTCATTTAAATCAAAAATTTAAAAAAATCGCTTGAACAATGGGTTTTATTTAGATTTACTTTTACAACTGATGCTTCAATCTAGTTATTACAGTTAAAAAAAGTCTCAAATTACGTCGCAATTTGAAATTATAAGCCATACCAACAATTACTTTTTTTAAAGTTTACATTTTATGTTTCAAAAGATGATGTCTATTTAAAAAAATCTACTACGCTAAGTGTACAAAGTATTAGAAAAATATCTACATTTAATCAGCTTTCTAAAAAGGTATAAATGTCATGGGCAAAACATGTAATTCATAACACAGGAGATGTTTTACCGGTGCAGGTAGAGGGCGCCAAAGGTTCCACACTTTTGTTAATTTTTCAAAAGTAACTGATTTTAATACGTTTTTTAATTTTTTTATCGCTTTGTTTATAGAAAGCTTCCTCATTGGTTAGTTTTGCTTGTTTTTGGCTACATTAGAGTCGCACTTAGCAAAAAATCGGGATACATGTGTTAGTTTCAATTCTTCGTCGCGCAAGCACGTGTATTGTTATCTGGCTATTACGCAAACTATTGTCACGTTAGGTACTTTTTCATACATTTGTTAACATGGCTTCTTATGCTAATTGTACTGAAGACACTAACATGGAGAATTCAGCGGTCAGGAAAGCGACGTTGATATTCCCTGCGAGCCTCAGCAACGTTACCGTCCGCAAAACCGTAGCAGTACATGATATCGACGTATTCATCGTTCAGAGAAAATGGACTCTGGCAACCCTTACTCACCGAAACACACATGCTGTTATTTCAAAGTGGTCTTCTGTAAGGATGTGGTTATTATCACCAAGTGGGCTGCCCAAATGACTGAGAATCGCAATATGCCTTGCCACTACTTCATTTGCAAAGTTGGCCCTGTCAGGAATCGAACCCGAGACACCTATGTTAAAACACTAACACAATTCAGGATATAATTAAGTACCTAGGTATTTTACTAACAAATTATGGTTTTCTTCTGAATCACACTATCTATACATTCTTTTTATAATGTAATTACATTTTACGTACCCCTACAGAGCACAGATCCTTCTATTGGCGAAGAATTATAGGCTGTAGTCTAATACGCTATCTCACTACGATTTATGTACACGCTATACACGTTTTCTTACACGCTATACACGATTTTGAAGATTTTATTACTCCGATGGTCTGTCGATAATTTCTTTAGCCGCTAATTTTATTAAATGTTTATCATGATGATTGGGACCGTTGATCGGAACGATGAATAAGATTACCGCGTATTGATTGTGTCAATTTGCTATTGTCTAAGATCTAAATATTAATAAATAAAATGTTCTAATGTCGAAATAACTGCTTTTTACTAAATATATATCATATAATACACAATACTTAAAACAAAAAACAAAAAACATTTATTTTTATCTTTTTCTGTCTGTTTGTTTCGGCTAATTTCCGAAACGGCTAAGCCGATTTTGACGAAACTTTCACTGGCAGATATTAACCGTTATGAGGACTAACTAAGGCTACATTTATTTAAAAAAAAAAAAAAAAAAACATTTCCTGTACCGCACTCGCTCCATGCCAGCGTGGCCAGAATCAGCTAATTCATTAATGAAACCCGATTCTTGGTTTTTGGTGTCGGTTTATTGGGCTATATATGGACACTGCTCCTTTCTTATTAGATATTTAATGGGAAAGTTAACGCCCAGGTAACCCATTAAACGTATTTTATTGCCATTACAGTACCTGTAGTACCTTCTAAATAGTTTTCGTATCAAACCATATTATAAAATACTAGCTGGCGCCCGCGACTTTATCCGCGTTGAAAAGGAAAAAAGTAGCCTATCCTGTGTCTTGTACGTCTAAATGTTTGTCTACAAAGTATCATGAAAATCAGTTAATTCGTTTAAGAGTTATGGAGGAACATACATACAGAAAAACAATCTAAAAATCGTCAATTTAGTTTCAGTATCATGTATAGAGCCTATAAACACGATATCTTTGAAAACAAAGTAAATTACTCCATGACCGACCCTAACAGATTTATTATTAGTAATAATATTGATATTGACATGTACTATAATATCTTGGTAAAAATTCAATAGAATAAGAATTAGGGTAGAGCTACCTAATTTGTTTTATTGTTGTTTTGATTAGGTAATTTAGTTTTAAAAGATTTTTACTTGTTTATTGTATTCATTGCAATTTGAAGTTTATTTTATTTTCTACTTCAAGTGATAAATAGCACACCAATTGTATGGTCCCTAAAAGTAAGCACTATTGTGTTACGGAATGGACGATACAATGGACAGGGAGCGAAACCATGCATTCCCAGACCATAGCCAACTTTGAAAAGTTCATAAGCAAATTTGGAAGAGATACATGTACAATCAGAGATTGGGAATCTTTACCAAAATAATAAAAAAATAAAATTTCGATATATTTTAGTTTACAATATTACAGCAACAAAAAAACTATAGATTCGTTTAGAGGAGATCCCTGCCTTATATATGCTATACTCCATATATATATTAGATATATATTGAATAAATATTTATCTAAGAATATATTGGCATTTACATTCTGAACCTAAAAAAGCTGTTTACGAAATTTCTGAACACAAAAAATAATATTGCTAAAACGTCCGTTTTATTTCTTCTATTACAATTTTCTTAGCAACAACGTAATTTAGTGTTATATTTGGAATATCCATTTTATTCCCTGTTGGCCCTGATTCATTTCGTCGAATACCGAATGACGTCTATGATTACCAGGAATTAGTAAATTATAGTCGCACAAATACAACCGGTTCTATTCATATGGCTATTTATTTCAAGCGGTTACGTTTCTACAAAGAAATACTGATTAATTCAAACTAATTGTGGAAACTATTTTTGACTGTACAATCAGTTTCCGGCTTATTCAATGCATTGAAAGAGCTTTTGGTATTCTTTGCTTTCAAAGCCAAGAAGTAATTTAGTAACTAGAATAAATTAGTTGAGTCCTCGTGCAAATGCTAGTCACCTATAATGGATGTCAGAGTAGCGTATCCTAAATAATCAATACTAATAATAAATTTGTTAGGGTCATGGAGTAATTTACTTTGTTTTGAGAGATGTCGTGTTTATAGGCTCTTTACATGATACTGAAACTAAATTGACGATTTTTGGAATTTTTTTCTGTATGTATGTATGTATGTATGTATGTATGTATGTATGTATGTATGTATGTATGTATGTATGTATGTATGTATGTATGTATGTATGTATGTATGTATGTATGTATGTATGTATGTATGTATGTATGTATGTATGTATGTATGTATGTATGTATGTATGTATGTATGTATGTATGTATGTATGTATGTATGAAACTTGGTAGATAAACATTTAGACGTACAGGATACAGCATAGGCTACTTTTTTCCTTTTCAACGCGGACGAAGTCGCAGGCACCAACTAGTACATATATATATATTTAACTGTTAGGTAAAGTTTTTAATATTGTGTTATAATGTACTAGTTATCGAATTACAATAAAAATAAATGTGCGAATCATAGCAATTAAATGTGAGAATATTTTTGTGTTTATATGTTCTAAAACAATATTGTTTTTAAAACATTAAATAAAACTCATAAGCACTGACAAAAATATAACATTATAAGAAATCATAATATCTTATTTTAAGAACCAGATAGAAATGTGTATTTTAAAACGTGTTGCATAAGACAATTTATGTAATACTGATTTATTCCTACTATGTCAATTAGGACTTCTATTGGGATTTTTTGTCGTTTGTGTTGTGTCTGCCATTGTAGAAATCTCTGTCTAAAAACATAATAAGTCAACAAACATGAGACACTTTTCATTTGTTAGCAGAAACCCAAGAGCCATTTCTGATAACATATACTCTACGACATATATTAATAGAAATGGTATATTAAATTTTACTACTCAAAGCCACTATGGCGTGTAGTAAATCGGTCGTGAGATGAGATATTTTTAAAATTTTATTTCTTATTTTATAATTCAAATTGAGGTCACACTTCTTAAGGCTAGAAAGCTTTTAACTTTAGTTGCACTTTTAAAATATTTTATGTTTTAATACAGAGAGCGTAATTAGTTCGCGCTAGTATTTTATACGATACAGTTTTTTTGCTGTAATAATTTCGAGCACTAAGCAACCACAACTAAACTGAACGAGCTTGGTCGCGGTCTGACTACTTTACAGCCATCTTGTGTAGCGACATAAACTCGTTTAGAATAGGTCATATATTTACTAGATTCGCAATGTATCTTCTATGAATAAAGTAATAACTATGCGACTTGATCTGGCTCACAAGTATAGATTTAGGGAAATTTCAGGCAACCAAATTTTGACATCCTTACTAATATTATAAATGTGAATGTGAGTTTATTTGTTTGTTACGCTTTCACGCAAAAACTACTGAACCGATCACCATGAAATTTTGCATAGACGTTGTCTGGGACACCAGAAAGGACATAGGGTACCTTTTATCGTTCAACGCGGACGAAGTCGCGGGCACCAGCTAGTGATTTATAAAAGTCTTTTTAGAACCTCTAGTGCCTTTGAGTAAAAATCTTAAGATTCCCACTTTCCAACTCGAGCAGCTTACCAATTCCATACTACTTTATGATTACTCATTAGTTATAAGTCGTATTATAGCAATACATAAAAAACATGAAATTCCTGGGATATAATAATATTATGAAGGTTTGGATGAAACCAAAAAACTGAAATGAATTTCATGTCTAGTAAAATTATTTTTTCGACAATGAAACGTTTTTACCAAATCGTTTTACGAAGGAATCAATAAAGTCGAAAATACAATTGAAATTAAGCGTAAAAAAAGTGTCATAATTACATATTAATTTTAAAAAAAAGTGAAAAAAAAATTATAACACTATGTAGTTCTAAAAACTTTATTATTCACCCTCGTCTATTGTGAGATTTAATGTTTACATATAAAGAAACAATAAATAAAAAAACTAATTATTTCTACACATTTATATGACATCCGTGCGAAGCAGCGTACAAGAATATCTAGGTTAGGTCTGCCTTAGAATTTAAAACTCAGCCTATTGTGAGTTTGTGAAACGATGACACAACAGTACACGAGGAGACTATTATATTGTAGTTTTTAACACACACATCTGAAATATGTTTTAAAAATTTAATAATAGAGGTATTGAATTTAAGCCGAAGCGTTCGAGGACAATTTTATATTTTATGTGAAGACTACTCTTTAATAGTTTCATCTATTAAACGACCATCATCTATTAATCTATCATCTATAAATCTGACGAGCCCGTTGGACGAATGGCAAGGGTGCTTGCCTTACGTCTCAGGGGCCCCGGGTTCGATTCCCGGCGGGGTCAACTTTGGAAATTTTAATATAATTTTCAAAATTGTCTCTGGTCTGGATTTAAAAAGTAGTCGACCTTAACTTAAAAAAATATATCTGAAAACACTATAAAACAGAATCGCTTTTGCTTCTTAGCATTTTTAACTTAGTTTTTCTAAATATTCAATCTGTTTTGATGCATATTTGACAATCGCTTAGAGTACTTATTCCCTAAGTTAGTAGCGGACAAGCTATTACATAAAAAACCTGGATCCTGGATCCACTTTGGGGGTGCCGCTTGTGGCCTAGGTGTCCTGCTCACTGCTATTTCAGCTTACTAAACCGCCGGGTAAAGCATAAATTGAATTTATACCAAATCATAGTGGTATAAAGGATTAAATTGGTAATATTAATATTATATTGATAATTATTTCAAAACAGAAAATACATATTTACAATCGCAATTAACGAGTTATGATTAAATCAGAAATCACTGGCGCGCGTCAATAATAAATTAAGTTCCTATTCAATATTAAAATAATGAAATTTATATTAACACAATCATAATAACTCTTTTAATTACATTCTACATAAACGTGTGTAGCTATATTTAATATACACTCGAAAAGTAATTTCAAAATTTTCACGTTATACTACCTATATTATTTTAAAAATACAAAACTCCTTTAATAAGTAATATACCGTTTTGTTGAAATCATTTTCGTATAAAGTATTCCCTACAAAAATTATTGATTCCTTCAAAATAAAAAGGAAAAAAAAATCCTGTGTTATTCTTCCCCGCAACTTCGTTTGTGCTCTAATAGTTCGTTTTTTGAAAATCCCACTGTATACCCTATATTTTAATCCAGGTAATCATCCGTGAAAATCGCATTCAAATCGGTTAAGCCGCTTTGAGATTAGCGTGCACAAACGCACAGACAAACTGACATAAATTTCTGACCTCGCTAACGCAAGCACGTGTACAATTTCTTTTTTTTAATATTTAATGTAGACACGGCTCGTTTACGATTTTATTATATGTGTAAATTATAAATAAGTACGTAACAATGAAAACAGAACGGGATAAATGCAATCTGCATACGTAAGGACGGCCAGGTAACAGACATTGTTACCGCATTAGCCTCCCGCTATAAAGTAATTCAAAACGCAACTCGGATGCAGCAGCATTTTTCCGCCGCCCCTTGGCTCCCATCCAATCTTTATTTCCTCCACTATAAAGTGCCTTTCACAGAACGTAAATAACCCAAAAACTTTTACTGTCAGACAAATACCTTTGAGAATTCGTGCGTGAAAAATCAAATTACGCTAATGAAAAAAGTTCCTTTCCTCACCTAATTCGGAACGTATACTCAAACATTTTTTCATAAGAGATTTGTGTTCTTGCTAAATGGTCATGATAATTTTTTCATTGAAATTTGTAATTAAAACTATTATAATATAATAATAATAATAATAATAATAATAATAATAATAATTTATTCACAAATCGTTATAAACATACAGTACAATTGAGTACCAGCGTCTAAACTAGGCCGAGCCTGTATCTTAGACGCTGGATTCTTCCATTAGTGAGAATTAAAATTTATAAGAATTAAAATTTTAGGGTAACGCAAAAACTAAAAATAATTTAAAAATAACAAACATTATCTATACATTTAAAAGAAAGAATTACCTCTGAAGTTACAATATAAAATTACACCACTGAAACTATGGACTTGAGAACACAATAAATTATAATAAGTTAAAAGTATTAGGGCCTCTTTCTCAAACTACAAGTAATGTGTTAATTAGTTACTTTTAAAAATAATTTTCTGTTTTATTGAATTATGCATTCGGTTTACTGCATCATTCGATAGCCGATTTTTTTTAATTATTTTCTATTTAATGTTTGGGACGTTTACTGTACAAACAAAGGTGTATCAGCTCCATTTACCTCGGTTACCGGTGACTTTAAATGACAGTTTGGCCTACTTGACGTTTGAGAAAGAGGCGCTTAATGAAAATATAACTAAGTATTTTTTTTTTTAATCCTAATATCATGCTAAAGCCAAAGAATCATTTTTTAATTACAAATAAGCACTCTATATCCTGATAATTTTGACTTTTTAACCAGGT
The DNA here is from genome assembly GCA_945859745.1 of Synanthedon formicaeformis. Lineage (NCBI taxonomy): Eukaryota > Metazoa > Arthropoda > Insecta > Lepidoptera > Sesiidae > Synanthedon > Synanthedon formicaeformis. Next base: position 4,193,870 of record OX243964.1, read on the forward strand.
TGTTAATTTCACTTTACACTGATAATTATTTAAGGAGTAAATATCTAGAAATTGATTTAATTTATTATATAGCATTGGGCCAAGATAACATTGAAATTTATTGATGAAGTATGTCTTGAAGGGAATTGTAGGACATACCTTTCCTTTTAGTCTCTTCACATTTTTAATTTGTTTATTATACACAAGTTTTCGATGTTGAGATAGTACTGTATCTCTTACAAAAAGCTGCCTCACTGTCAGAACATCGCATTCCGAGTACAGTTCCGATGTGGGATATCTAAACGGCTTTAGTTTCATTACTTTTAGTAAAGCTCGTTGTGCTCTTTCTAATATTAACATATGAGTTTTACATGCTCCACCCCATGCCGTATTACAGTAAGTCAAGATAGATTCTGCTAAGGCAAAGTAAACCGTTCTAATTAGCTTGTCATCAGCAACGGAGCGTAACCTTTTAAAAACATATATCAGTCTTCTAGTTCTATCAGTGAGTTGCTTGATGTGAGGATACCAAGTCAGTCTTTCGTCCAGGAGAACTCCTAAGTATTTAATTGTTTTAACTTTATTTAGATAACTGCAGTTATAGGTGTTGTTTATGTTGTTGTGACAAGAATGCAACTGAATTTTAAATGTCTCTTCATTTGGTAGTGTACGTAAAGTGTTAAAGAATAGCATGAATTTTGTTTTAGTAACATTAAGCGTTAGTAGATTTTTGTTTAAACAATCTGCTATTATTTTTAGTCCCAACTCGGCCTGAGTTTGAGCATCAGACCACGTTCTTCCATAAAAGATTAGAGCTGTGTCGTCGGCATATGCAAATACTCTACAGTTGTTAAGTTTAAGGTCACACAGTGCATTAATGTATATTAGGAACAGGGTGGGCCCCAAAACACTGCCTTGAGGTACGCCATAGTTAATGGGAGCATCACTGCTAAAATGTCCGTTTATTGTTACCCTTTGTCTCCTATTGTTAAGATAATCCTTGTATAATTCAAGAGTTTTACCCCTAATACCTATATCGTCTAGTTTTTCAAGGAGGATTGGGACTGAAACCGAGTCGAAAGCCTTTGCCAGATCTAGAAAAACTCCTATACATTTGTTTTTCATGTCTATATGCGAGCCAACAAATTCAGTTAATTTTGAGACTGCTTGTGACGTCGATCTTCCTGCTCTAAAGCCATACTGATTATCAGACAAAGTATTTTCCTTTTTCAAATATGACAATAACCTCGTGTTCATTATCTTTTCTACGATTTTAGATAGGGCAGTTAATACTGAAATTGGGCGATAGTTACTGACACAGTCACGGTTTCCTGCTTTATAAATGGGGTGGATGACCGCTATCTTAAATACACGGGGAAATGTACCAGTATCTATACAAAGATTTATGATATGCGTTAGAGGTGGAACAATATATTTTTTTGCCATCTTCAGAAATTTTGATGAAATTCCGTCCCAGCCCACTGCACTGTCCGATTTTAGATTCATCAAAAATGATTCCACTTCTTGGTGTGTAGTATTTAACAAAACCATGGAGTTTGATGATGTTTTTGTGGATTTATAGTTATAATTATTACGAATACATATTTTGTCAGCCAAGTTCTTTGCATTATTTGCAAAGTAATCGTTGACTTTATCTAAAGCTAGTTGAGGTGTGTTTTCTGACTTGAGCAGTTCAGATGCATCTATTTTGTTCTTATTTCTATTAGTTATTTTGTCTATTATAGTCCATGTCATTTTAGGGTTTTTAGCATGTTTATATAGTTCAGTTTTTTCGAAATTTCTTTTTAGGCGTTTTAATAAATTATTGCAATAGTTTTTATATCTATCGTAAGTAATTCTAAGTATAAGCCTTATAATAAAGCTTCTTCGTATTAGCTGATATTTTAGTCATTCTTTTTTTTATTCTATACACCTGTATGTCTAATAATTAGTTTTGAAAAAGACTGAATTAGTTTTGATTGGTCTTTCAATGTTACGGCTTAACTGACATGATAACTGAGCTAATTTTTATAGAAATTCCTGTTTTTTTAAGTTCTGCAGGCAAGCCTGTCCACATAAGCAAATACATCGCGGTTGCGAACACGCAGCTTACCTAGTTAGATAAAGGAATAAGTAGGGCGTCGGCACATATAGTCTAAAAAACTCACATAAATATAACAGCACGCAAGCTGTTATTACACGGGTGGTAACTTCTATCAGACAGTTGCTCAGTTTATGACAGTGAAATGCAAAACACTCTGCCACTACCAACGCAAATCATATCGATATGTTGAATCAATGTTATACACTCGTGACAGGTACTTAAAGTATCACGACTCTATGAAAGCAAAGATCCAAACAAATGCATGTTCTTCTAATATATAAAATTCTCGTATCACAGTGTTAATTGCCATACTCCTCCGAAACGGCTTAGCCCATTTTGATGAAATTTTATATGTACACTTGGTAGGTCTGAGAATAGGTTTTCATCTATTTATACGCGGGCGAAGTCGCGGGCAGCAGCCAATTCAATATAAAATTTAGCGAACGGATTTAGACCCAATATATATTTTACTAGCTACACGCTTAATTTTGAACCTAACTTTTTTAAAACTAAAAACTATCCTATCTTTTTAAGTGGGACATAATTACTCATAGTTACGAAGTTATCAAAATCGGTTCAGTAATTTAGTTCATCGGCGACAAACATGTGACACATTTTTATATATTTATAGAGATAAATTACATCGATATTTCGATAGGAAAACAAAATGGTTATTGTAGGTAACGAGGATAAATTTTATAGATTGCCTTGAGTAAAATTTCATTACTGCAGTATATTCGGCAGTTTTGAAAAGGTGACCTTATTCTTTGCTGCATCAAATCTAATTTCAAGTGGCACAATGAATGCAGAGTTGAATTTATTAATGAGATTCACTACAGATCCCGAATATACAGCTAGAATCACGGAATTACACAACGTATTATACAAGTTGCCTACGTTGCTGTTGCTGAATTTACATGCCAAGAGATATTTGCAATAGAAGCGTCTGTGGTACATCGCAATTAGTCACAAACAAGGACAATAACAGTATACATGCTTTTATACACGCTGTATAAACAGTTTTAAACGAAATATGCGCTTGTGTTAAGAGTTCCGATACGAAATACTTTTTTTAATCTAAAGTGAAATACTTTAGTGTGTGTGTTATGGATGTGGGTGTGTGTCTATGTGTATGGGTGTGTGTTTGTGTGTGTGTGTGTGAGTGAGAGAGAGCGTGTACGAGTATTGCAAGCTGGCATGCTGAGCATGCTGAATACGAAAACCTTCGTCTGTTTTCAAATCATTAATTTATCAAGTCAAAGAAACACTTAGTAAGTACTTTTTCAAACTAAAGCAGACAGCTGACAGACGTTTCAAATGAAATTTTGGCATGACTGATAATAATTGTCCTGGTGCAAAGCGAATGTCGAGTTTAAAGTGACGAACCTTTTATTACGTCGACTGTACCCATTGTAAACCGAGTATTTTAATAGAAATTGATGATATCTACTGATACCACTACATGAATCAAATTTCATGTGTATCAGTTACGAAAACAAAAAAAATGTGATGCATGTAGTATGGATAATCATTTAGTGTATGGGACTCGAAAGTCCCAGAAGATGTTTTATTTCTTCAGTCTCCCTGAAGACTGAGACGATCCGTTACACGATCAGCTATAGAAATTTCAAATCTATCAGTACCAGTATTAACTCAGTATTATGAACTTATTAGATTTATTAATATAGCAACTTGAGGAGTATCCTTATAGAGAGACATGCGATCATAGTTTGTCCTCTATGGACCTCTAAACCGCACAGCCGATTTTAATTATTTTTTACTGATAGATAAATGGGTTTGTATATATAAAAATTGCAACCCGGATGAAGCCGGGAGCTGATCACTAGTGTAAAATAAAAATATTATTTAATGGTTAAACGTTTCTGAATTTTCTCTATCAATACGCAAATGTTCGCAAAAGCACTTTCCCAATTTCATCCGAAAATATTAATAGTTAACAGGCTTTTTAACATTTATATTGTGTTCGCGTTTACCTATACTGGAACCTGAAATGGCTTTCATAATAAACGACTCTCCGTATTAAAATCAATCGGTAGTTGACAAAACATCATTTTCAGAAAAGCAAACTTCGGCGGTATTTTCATCGCAACACAAATTGTGTTAAACGGAAATAATCTCTGACAATTCCATTTCATTTTCCTTTGTATTATGTAAAATCGTTTCAAACTTTCAATTCGTTTGGTCTACATAATTATTTTCCGATAAATTAATATTCCATTCTGAATGTAGGTTTAATTTCTTTTAATATTTTATAGCACACTGCGTTTCTTGTTAAGCAAAGATTGGCTTAGCATTATTCTAATGGTTACTTTTAAAATGTTGTTTTTTTCATCGTATTTTATAATATTTCTGACAACATTGTTGTGAAGTCGCTACTGTTACTTTCAAACTGAAGCAACTTCAGGCACAATGCGTTGTCGATCTTAATATATTAAAGTACATCAATAAGGTAATATTGAAATGGATTTCTGGCATCGCATACTCACGCAACAAAACACAAAAGCTCAACTGCTATTTTTGCTGGTACTTTTCGATAAAACTCTGGGAATGTCGCCAGATGGGTTGTCCAATTTATAATAATTAGACTGGGTGACTTAGCTTTTTCATGTTTCATGTTTTTTACATATAAGAAAGTGTATGAAACATTATATAAGAAAAATATTTAAGAATACTTGAATTAATAATTCAAAATGTTATAAAACGAGCAAGCGGTTACTTTTGTAACCGTCCCATTAAAAACACGACCTAAAACGAATTTTCTCGAAGATAAGATACTTTAAAAGATTACTTTTAATATTTATTATATTCACTTTATTGTACACTAGATGTTGCACGCGACCTCGCCCGCATAACTATAAAATAAGGCATATATATTACTCGCTGATAATTTAGCTTTCTATAAATGACAGAATTTTCAAAATCGGTCTAGTAGTTTTTGAGTTTATTCATTACAAGTACACAAATCTTCTCTCTTAATAATATTATTACATTATCTACATTTAATAAGACTCTAATAAATTTAATATGGCCAAGTGTTATAATAATCTTAAAAATACGTCTTAATTTCTTTCCGTGTACCTCTTTCAATAAGAAGAAACGTAGTTAATTATTATAAGAGTTCTCTCAGAAAGATTTTCAAGATTAATAATTAAATGGTTTATGTTTACTTCTCCGAAGAGATTTCCACATAATGAAAAACCTTTTACCTGTTTCAAACTGAAGGTTGCCTCAACTGGAGAATATTTCAGTAATTTAAATGCTACTTTACTTTTGAATACTAGCGACTTAGTCTGGGTTTGCTCAATTAGAATTGATAATATGGCATTTCATCGTTGTAGATGCATTTATAGGTAATAAGTATATCAAAGGTAATATTGTAATTTAAATTTAAACCCTTTCGAAATTATAAATACATTTGTATTTATTATTATTTAACATAAAGATAAACTCATTTATTATTATTTAACATGGTTTTCACTATACTTAATAGTTTTTCAAAACGCATTATATTATTTAGAAAATAAATCTCAAGTCACAGTCCTAGTAACATCGTACACTCCATACATAAAGAAAATTTATGTATTGACTTTTATGTATGGGTATAACAGTCCCAAGGAATTGGACAGTCCAACCGGGAGTCGAACCTCTAACAGCGTACGTCCCATTGGACCATCACTAGTTCTTGTTAAAACCTGTCATATTTTACAAAATATGACAAGGTTGTAGCAAAAATGCTACAGAATTGATTTGGTCAAAAATAAAATGTTGATGCAAAATGCAATTTGCGTTGCATTTAACTTCCGAGCCAGTGTTTGTTTGTCTCCGGCATTACTTTGATTTGACAGTTGTTTTTTCATGCCGAACAGGATTTAATTTTTTCATTATTTAATTATGTCATTGTGACATTTAATCAATTTATTATTACAGTCATCGCTCTCATTTAAACGTGTCCTTTATACTCTTACAAGCTAATAAGTACTTCTTCAAAAGAAAACTTTCTTTGACTTATAAAATATATTTTTAACTTGCTGCTGACTCGGCGAACTTCGTACCGCCTTAGAATAAATGCATACAAAATATTTAAAACAGTGTTTTTTGTGAATATTTCTTGTGTTTTCATAGGTAGTTATACTGCTATTCGGGATGGACCCACATTCAACAAATCAAAGATCAAACTGTTCTCGATTTATAATTGATGTAACTAACACGACTTTCTTTTTCATATACATATAACCTTTTCTTTCAATAAAAATTATTGAAACAATTAAATTTAAAAACAAATACACGTTTGGCTAAAAATTGAAACGTTTTTAAATTTTATATTTTTCACTTTATTAATATGTACATTTAATATCATTTAAATGTTCAACGTAATTTATTATAACGTGACTGGATTCAGCCCGCAAGCCGTCATCCACAGCTTTATAATTTTTTTTACAAAATGAACAGGAATTTTCGTGAAATAACAATTGAATGTATTAACCTCCAGCACACACATGCAAAGGTACAAAGTCATTGTTCGTTAAGCGATAGTTAAGCGCAATGTTTTAACTTTTCTATGCGAATTTGAATTTTTTGATAGGAAACTATGACAAAATATTAAAAAAAAATTGTTTAAATAATGTTCCTCTCGTAGTGTACCTTTATAAATCTTATAAATTTAATACTTCAGCCACTGATTCATGATAATGATAAGTTCAGTGGTTGATAAGTTCATGAATTATAAGTTCTGTGGTTAAGGCGTGAAATCTAGCAAACTCTTAAGTAAGAATGACATACATAAGTTTCAGTACGAATTGTTTACTTCGAGGTCGACCGACGGAGAATGCCTCGAGGCCTTAAGTCCGCTTGACGTTGTTATACGTTCTCGAAGTTTAAATAAAATAAACGAATATTGGAGAGAGGTAAATATTGTCTACTTCAAAATTGAGCAAATAGAGTTTATTTTCTCGTCGTTTCATTTCGAAGAAAAGTTAATTATGTTTATAAAAAATATCATGCCAATCATCTTTATTTATGTATGTTATATTTATGTATACATCCTTTTAAAGCTTAAAAATTCTTTAAATTATTCTGTTCTATTTTAACGTGGCTTAATCTATTCCATTTTGATATAATAGAACAAAATTTCACTAAGTGGACCACTAATTCGATAATTTATTGTTCGTATCCGAACCGCGGTGAAGCGGTTCAAAGAATTCAACCGTGAAATGTGCAAAGTTAAATTATTATAATTTTATCATTATTACCAATAAATGGGAGATTCTTGTAACTGCTAATTTAGTAATAGACAATATAACCGCTGTCTGTACTCGTTTGTTTGATAAGAAAATAATGGCGAAAATGTACTTAGTCTAAACTTGAGATATATTAGTTAACTAGCTAGAGCCGCGACTTTGGTTTTAAGTCATCTTTATATTATATGCCAAGCTACCTAGGTTTTGACATGTAAAAAGTCTTAGAAGAAAATCAACTGCGCTATTTTGTGCAGAATAGTTTCATATGATATACTTACATGTTTTTCACTCGAGTTTATTATTTATAACATTGTTATTAACAATTTTATGGAAAAAAAACCTCTTTTTTTAGTTTTTTGCTTATAAAATTGAAACTATCACCACAAAAATCTCTGCAGCTTGATCTATTATAGTATTTGGGTCACACAAACCGAGCAACTCCGCAGCGCAATCACAAAATATTCAAACAAATCATAAAACGGTATATCTTATGGTAATTCGTTTGAAACATTCTGATTCGCTAAAGCTTTAATTTTCATAATTTCATAAAACATTGCCGTAATTTTCATTGTTATCTAAAGTTCAACAATTTTTCACAGTATAATTATATCAGATGTTTGTAATTATATGTATTGTCTCAATAAGACGCGATTTTGGTTTTATTCATTATCAGTCCTAAATCTCCATTTCTTTTTGTTAAGAAAAATCGTTATAATCATAATGTTAATATATCATATATTATATCATATGTTAATATTTAATCATCATCAGCTCACAAGCGCGCACTGTTGGAATAGACCTTTATAATTGAACCATCACTCGTGGTGTACTCATCCGTCGTAATGGATTGAAGTCCTCCTGTTATGTCCAGCAAATGTGACATATATTATTTTTAACATAACTAGGGGGTGGGGTCTAAGTGGGAATGGCAGTGACCTTCCGTGGCAGGCGATGCTCACGTTTTGTGAGCACGTTATGTCTCGCAAGGAACATAACCCCCTTTGACCGGGGACTGCGGTCTTGGGGAAGAATGCCGCCCGTCGCGAAGTCCACCAAGATGGCTGGCGTACCTCCACTGTCTTTAGGGTTTTTCAAGGTTTCGACAGGGAGTGTAGCCTTCCTTGCGCTGGATAGCCGTGGCGGGACACCGATGTCGTGACGTATCGTCCCCGCGACACCACCCATCTACGGCCGCGCTAGAAAGTCGTTGGATTATTAGCCGATACGAATCCTGCATAACCCCGCAGTGTCCTCTACACTGCCAGGAATCCATGAGGATTTCCCAAAGTTAAAAAAAGGGGTCTAAATGGGAATGGAAACGCGGTCTCTGGCATCTCAGAGACTCATGCATAAAAAAACGAGATCATACATAACATACATATCATACATTAATTTAATTCTGGACTTTTGGTAATATTATAACTTTTGGTAAGTCCCGGTAAGATGCAAATTGCAATTAATTTCTCTGTTAGTGTTTTTTGACAATTTTGTTCCTGTTCTATTTTGTAAATTATTAAGTTTCTAATTTACTGAGCACATATGTGCTTTAGGCGTATCAATAAATAAATAGTAATAAAATTGGAAAAATACTTCATTCAGTCTGGGTTGCAGTAGCCTACAAGCCTTCGGGGCATACAATGCCTTTGTATCGTACACAATCAAGATGCGGATGGAAACCTACTGAAATGCACAACCGAAATCCTTTAACTGGATAAAATCTCATACGTATGTATGTATCTATATATATACGTATCTGTATATATTGCCTGCTGGTAATGATTGGATCATTATAATCATTTTAATCATTAGATTTTAGGCCATGAGTAATCAATCTACCTATTATAATTCTTTTTTAAACTGAACACAACGAAGCTTAGCGAAGAACCCTTAATTCGACGTAACCAGGAATTTTTAATTGATGTATTTTTAGGCCTTAAGCTTTACTTAACTAATAACATTCTATTTTTAGATAAAGACAAAGTTTGATTTTATTTTAGTTTAATCAAAATTCGTAAATAAACGTTTATCCATATTCATTTATACTTCTTTTTAAAGAATCAAAGAAAGAAAGAACCCAGCTAAATTTTTTATATCATCGTCTCCACTTTTAATGTTGGGCTATCATTGTTTTTTTTTTCCCTTATGATCATTTCCGTTGCAGTCACTCTTGCAGTTCGTCTTTGATCCTAGAGTCTATGCTAAACTGTAGTAAGTGGTACATTAAAAGCTCCACCTTCTCTAATAAAATACAAAAAAGTTCTTTAATAGATTCACTGTTCCTTTTAGTAACCTTTTAGTGATGAAAGGGTAACATTACTTTTAAAACCTTAAAATGTATTCCTCGACACTGCTATGTCACAATTATAAACTGTGATGTGGGAGCCACAATAACACCGCTATGTCACTAACGAGCTGTGTAATGGCGCCAAAATCTGCCTGAGTAAACGTTTCCATCATTGTTATAGGACATACATGAAACACAAAAAGTGATTCCGGAAACGATCTTTCGATTGCTATAGTACTCAATTTAAATGGATAATTCTATATGTCCAGACCACTTTCATTTTAAGCATGGTTTCTTTTTTTCGCAGTGATGGTGTTGGGGTATGTATGGGCGCGGTGGGCGCTACACAGGGCTGCGTTGTTCGCGTGTCTGCTGGTCGGACCAATGGCTCCGGAGCGGTTGGAGCCGTGCGCCGGCAGTCCTTTGTGTTCATGCCGGGCCACCCACATGTCCTGCACCGCAGTACCTTTACACAGGTTCCCAGGTAATTAAACATAGCATATACGGTAACTATGACTTCATGTAGTCAAGTTCGCTGGATACAAGCAGAATAATATCGACGATGATAGGATATTTATGCGACTTCGTCCGCGTAACTTTGTGTAGACTATGTTACTCGTTGATAATAAATAGTTGAACACGACGACTGGGGCGTCAGATTTTTTTATATTTTTTGAATATTTAAAAAAAAATTAAATAAAAAGGATTTTATACTTTAATCCAGATAATAAATTATTCGTGTGAAAAATTTCATCTAAATTTGCAGACGTTTTTGTGTGAAAGATTAGGTACCTAACAAATATCCATCCATACATCGATCTTCAAAAACTCGCATTTATATAATATTATTAGTAGGATTTTTATCACAAATATGCCCTTGTACTCTTATTTAAGAATGTTATATCTATATTGTCAATATATCAAACTTTATCGCCTGAAAGGGTAATTTCAATTCACTCTACGCAATAGCTTTACAATTCTAATTTCGTAAGCGATAAACTAGATTAACATTGCCACTTGAAAGTGAAAGTCCCTTGAGGTGCACTCCTGTCTGTTTCAACCGAAAACCGTTCTAGCTTTTGGGTATTAGCAAACGTCACACTATCCACTTTGTACATGTCATAGCGTCAGTGTTAGTAACGCTTGACAGATTTATTGATATTTACGTTTTCGAAAATACGTAGGTATAATACAGAACCAACACGCAAATTAAAAAGTATTGTAGCATCTAAAGTAAGTATATAGCTGTGAATATAAATGTATATAGCTGTGTGTATGTGTTTAGGCGATAGGCTAGGTAATCAGCTATGAAAAAAATAAGAAAAAATATCCCAGTCACTTGTTTAAGCTATTATATACGAGTATTAGCTTCTTAGTTTGTGAAGGTAAGAAGTTTTCACTTCTGACGTGCAGTCCATCAACTGAGTTTTTTTAATTATTATAAATAACACTAATAACTAAAGCGCAGCTTTGCAAATGGAGCGGAGTATAAATGGAACTTTTTTTATATACATAAATTTATGACAGGAGTAGCCGAGTTTCAGTAAAGCAAGTAACTGGTAAACTAACGCACTCGTCTCGTAACGTACGACTCTGAATGGCGCTCACTCGTTTGTAAAATGTAAATTGAAAAAGTAATCACTGAACACAGTCGTGGAAAAATGTGGAAATGCATTTACAAACGTACAGCTACAAACATATATTCAGAAAGTATTTCCAGACTGTGCCGAGTTACATTAAAGTTTGTTAAATTTACAAAATTCATTACAAATATCCGTTGCAGTATGTGTAGAAACCATTTTTCAACTCATATACAGGGCTGCCTTCTTGACTTCTGTACTAACAAAACTGTATAAATAAATAAACTTTATAATTTTTTAGAACTTGATAAATTTTATTTTTCATGCCTAGAAAGTATTTTTATATGGTTTTAATGAATGAACTCAAAAACTACTACACCGATTTTAAAAATTCTTACACCTATAGAAAGCTAGATTATCAACGAGAAACATAGGCTAATAAATTTTATAAAAAAAATTACGCAGGTGAAGTCACGTGCAACAGCTATTTACAAATAAAACTGTTCGAATAAACATATATACATATAATATTATAGTTATAGTTGAGTTTTATCCTTTGAACACCCCTAATACTTCCTTCCTATTGTACTCATCCTACACTTTGCATGTCTCGTTTAATCGTTTAATCATATAGTCACTTCCCTCCTTCGCCGAGTACTTAACTTAGAATTCGTCTTAGAATATTGAATAGTTATCAAATATTCAATTTCAGGCGGGAGATTCTGAAAGAAATGTCCCAAATAATATGGCACAAGAAAAGTATAAAATGGAAAAAAAACTGTATTGAATTAAAAATATCATAAAGCCACAATCGAGACTTGCTTTTACTTTTAAATTTGTGTAAAATCATCGGTTGTATTACGTAGGTACTAAATTTCAAACACAATTTAAGTGAATAAAAATTTAATAGCTTCAATGCAAACACACTATGCAAAGTTTAAAGTGTAAATATAACAAAACTCACGGTTTGTTATAGCGGTAACTGTACATATTCTCTTAGTAATATTGAAATTTCTCTTTACAGAATGGCCTCGGATAGAGCTACAACATCTTGATATAAGTATGTCCAATCTGGAAATAATCCCGGAAAGCGCGCTCGACGGATTGCATCTGCAGACATTAGTTCTAGTAGCAAACAAATTACACCACATCGAACAACATGCACTTAGGTAAGTGCTCCTGTGATTCTTATTCCATCTTAATCACTATATTATACATGTTTCTAACATATTTTCTGACGGCTTAAATTTATTCCAGTTCTATGGCGACCACGCTTGCCTCTCTAGACCTCGGTTACAACGAATTCACAGAAATACCGCAACAGGGCCTCAAAGATTTAAAAGTTTTAAACTGGTTAAACCTTCAAAAGTAAGACATAAAGTTTTAATCTAAATTTGTTAACAGAGTTTGCGGATTTGATGAAATTGTTAATAACGTTAACCGTTTGTTTGTTCTAGCAATAACGTTATTTATGTTGGAACAGATATCAGATGGCATCATTTAGAAGAAACATTAACCAGTTTATCGTTAAGTAACAATCAAATAATTCATTTGAAATCTCAAGCGTTTACGTCGTTGCATCATCTTTTACAATTGGACTTGGAAGGCAACCATATACGTACAATTATTCCGGATTCCTTACCTCCTTCCTTAACCCTCCTGAAGTTATCGAACAATTTTATACATACGTTTTCCTGTAATCTACTTAATAATTTACCTAGACTACAAGCTGTGTATTTGCGACATAATTTTATAACATTTAATGGCAATTCCAGTTGTACTAATAATAAAGTTAAGAGAATAGAGAAATTAGATTTAAGTAATAATAAAATTAATGACACATACGAGATTCTCTTGCTGCGAGAAGTTCAAATAAGACAAATCATTCTAGACCTTAATGAACTAACTATTGTTCCGCGATTGGTGTTCGCAAACAATCGAGTGGAAAGATTATCGATCTCTTATAACAAACTGAGCTCTATATACGGAGACGTATTTTTATCTCTGAAAAACTCACTGGAACATTTAGAAGTAGAGCACAACAAATTGTCCCACTTGCCGGACAGCTTGGCTCAGGTTGCGCGACTTCGTCATTTATCTTTAGCTTACAACCAGTTGGAGGACTCCCCCCCTCTCCCCGTTCGGATTCAAACGCTTTCGCTGGCCGGGAACTTTTTAACTTCGATGCCCTCTGCACTTCAAACGCTTGAACCTGGCTCAATTCGTTATCTGGACTTAAGTTACAACAGGATATCTAATTTATTGCCACACGAATTTAAAGATTGGTCCACTTCCCTTGCAACTATTAATTTGAGAGGCAATAGGATTGCGCAGATTTATAAAAACGTTTTCCCAGCTACGATGCCTGTAAAGGAGATTAATTTAAGCTTTAACGATTTATACTATGTGCATCCAGAGTCCTTTTCAAACGTGACTGGCTCATTGCAGGTTTTAGAGTCGTCTTCAACGCTATTCAGTGGATACTTCCCTTTTGATATTGAAGACGGAGTGCAAAGTCTCAACTGGCTTTCTTTTGACAATAATGATTTTCATATACTCAAATTGTCTGATTTATCTGCTTTCCCTGATCTAAAGTATCTGAATTTAGATTACAATAGAGTGATAGAAATAATTAGTGACTTAAATCAGAGCGCATCTCTTTCCCTAACTAACATGAGAGTAGCTTATAATTTTATAACTTCAGTACACACAGAAACGTTTACGAACATGCCCGACTTAAGAAACTTGGATTTATCTTACAACCGAATCAATAACTTAACTAAGCACAGTTTCAGAAACTTACCAAACTTGAGATATTTATCTCTTGCGGGCAACATAATCGATTCGATGGAAGCCGAGTCCTTCGTTAATTTACCGAAACTGGAAATATTGGAGGTTCAAGGGAATAACCTGACGCGTTTGTCCCTTAATACTTTCCTCAACATCTCCCACGTAGAAGGCACGTTCACGTTGAATGTAAGTAGAAATCATATTCGGTATATAGAGGGCGAATCTGATATTTATGTAAATATATTTGACGGTTCGTACAACGAGTTCCACGAAGTGCCAAACAATTTTTTTATCGCAGTAGAATCTACCGTACGCCAAATAATTTTGTCTCACAATAAAATTATGCAGGTAGGTAGCGAAGCTTTTGGACAATCTGTATATTTGGAAATACTTGATTTGCACAAAAACAACATACACACTATTAAACGAAAATCTTTTACAGACCTAATTTCGTTACAAATTTTAGATCTCTCCTTTAATGTAATATCTCAGATGGCTGTAGAACAATTTTATAATTTAAATAAATTGAGATACATTAAACTGAATCACAACAGCTTAAGATTGCTGCCTAGAGATATTTTTAAGAATACTGTTATAGAACATTTGGACTTGAGTTACAATGACATATCTCTGTTCCCTGTCACGGCCTTGTCCCAAATCGGCTTCACGCTCAGGTACCTCGATTTATCACACAACCGCATTGAATATTTAGACAATAATATATTTCGAAACACTCAGTTCTTACTAAGCCTAAATCTAGGTCACAATCTATTAACAGTTTTGTCGGACAATACTTTTTCAAGTCTAAGTGGATTGCGCCAGCTGGATTTAAGCTTCAATTCAATTAAAGCTAACTTTAAAGAGTTGTTTCATAATCTTCCCAATTTGAGGCATTTGAATCTTGCAAATATAAGTTTAAAATCGGTGCCTTATCTACCTTTAACAAACTTAACGAGTCTTAATTTAACTTCAAATTACATAAATAGTTTTAAAGAGACTGAAGTAAAGCGTTTAGTTAATCTACGCCATTTAGATATTAGTCACAATCGACTTACCTCTATAGTGCCAAAAATGTGGTTTCACTTGATTAATTTAAACATCATTGATCTCTCACATAATCCGATAGTGAGAATTACGCCAAATAGTTTCAAATGGTTAAGCAGCTTGTCTCATTTGAATTTAAACGGACTTAAATATTTAGACATAATTGACCAAGATTCATTCCGTCCTTTACTCTCCTTAAGGTCCCTACACATACAAACGTGGTCAACCATAAATCATTCCACTTTTAGAATCAGTAACATAACATCCACTCTCCCTTCCCTTTATAAATTAGTGATACATTGGACAGATGAGATTATGGATAATCAACTACATGGAATTGATGCGAGGAATATACGATATTTAGACATAAGAGGAAAAAATCTACGAAGAATATCGGATGAAGCTTTTGAACCGCTGGCGAACAACCAAGAAATATTTATCAGAATAACTTTAACTTCACTCACAAAACTGCCTACAGCATTTATGAAGCATCTCGGTCAAGTTCCGCAATTGGGCTTAGATATAAGTTATAATCAACTTACGACGCTTAATCCGGCCATCTTCTACCCAAATTTCACGAGTTGGAGTCACGTAGCGACAAAGTTGCTATCAGGTATGTACTCGTACTACTAATTACAAACAAACAGTTACACTTCCTGCACCGTCAGACACGGCTGCCCCTGTAAAATCCAATTACGAAGTATATTTTATTAAAATTTGCCGAGCTCCCCTGCGGTATAAAATGGAACTAGTTTAATAAGTTTTCGTAATGAGTTTTAATTCTTAAACACCTATCTGTACATTCACCAGATTAAGGAACCACGAGAGTTTACAGCTAAAATTGTTGCATGGTCGTGAGTACACATAACTATTTAAGCTGAGTTTCTCAGTTGCTGTGCCTTACGGAAGACCAGCGTGAAATAACAGCGCAAAGATTATTGTTTTAGGCTTAAATAAGAGATCCCAAATAAAAAGAGATACCTTCTAGTAGCGTCCTGGCATATTGCATTTCGCATTCAACACGTGTGCTTCTTTGTTACGGTGTTTGAGTGAGAGATTTCAGACCCCCTCTTTTTCTTTATCCTGTGTCCTACCAAAGTTATTGAGTAGAATGTCAACTTTCCTGCCGTCAGTCTATATCACCAGTATCCCACTATGTATTTATGCCTCGTTTTCCTATTACTCTTCTATTCTCTAGACGTTTTCAATTCCTATATAACCAAAGGCGTCACTTAACGTCCCCTATATGTTGTACTAATAAGACGTGTAAATTTGCAGGCGGTTTAATCCTGACGGGAAATCCTTTACGGTGCGAGTGTGAGCTTGCTTGGTTGGGTGCGTGGCTGCGGCGTTGGTTACAAGAGAATGAGGCTGGCGCTGAGCTTCGCCGTGCAGTACGAAGTGC
The DNA here is from genome assembly GCA_945859745.1 of Synanthedon formicaeformis. Taxonomy (NCBI): domain Eukaryota; kingdom Metazoa; phylum Arthropoda; class Insecta; order Lepidoptera; family Sesiidae; genus Synanthedon; species Synanthedon formicaeformis. The sequence continues at coordinate 4,210,314 of OX243964.1, forward strand.
TACTTGTAAAGACCAGCAAGGTCGTCGCGTACCCCTACTGCAATTGCGTGCTGATGAAGCAGATTGTCACGCGAGCGCTCTCTCAAGCGACGCGCAACCCACTTATATAAATATCATATGTGTAGTGTTAGCTTCGATATGGATATTATTTTTTAGGTGATGTTTGTTTTTATTATAATCAGAATAAAATCAATCTTTTGTTATTGCTAATAACAATATGTACATATCATCTATAACGGTACATAGTTAAGAACTGTAGTGGAAAGAACTGTAAATCTCCTTTAGTTTAATAGACTTGTAAAATAAATAGAAGGTAAATGTAAATGTAACGATTTATAGGTAATTGTAAATAGTGGTATAGTGAAATTGTATAATTGAGGTTTTTTTTTGTATAATTGAGTTTATAAAAATTGATTTTATTTGTACTTTACATTTATAAATATGTCAATTGGTTTCATGTCTAGGTCACATTATTCATACATATCCAGTAGAATTATCTGAATAAATTAGTGAATTATTTGTACCTTTTTAATGCTATACAAGCGAAATTCCGCGCTAAAATAGACATTGTTATAGTACTATTACTCGTATTGGTCCCAATTTCAATCACATCAACCTTCATGTAAAAATGTACAATATTAAATATTTTTCCAAATAAATACGTCTTTTGTTTTTGTGATACATTTTTAGTAAAATAAATAAGTATTATTATAATAACAACCATTTCCGCAAATTAAGTGAACTAAACTCGACAACGGAGTTTCTGCAGAAAATGTTTGTTGTTGGCCCAAATTGTTGGCGGTTGTTCGTATATTCTGATTTGTTGGCAGATAATATCTTTTGTCCCAAGTCTCTTGTCCCCAATTACTAAGACAAAGTATTACAAACTTACTCTGCACCGTAGCTTTGCCTGCCCTTAATTTGAGTTCTTGACATACATTGAACACGACCTCGGCATCGCACCAGTTACACACCATCGCACCAGTTTTGAATTTTTTCTTCAAATTTTTTTTTCAATTTTAGTGTAGACTAGCTGGTGCCAGCGTATCGTACATACATACATACATACATACATACATACATACATACATACATACATACATACATACATACATACATACATACATACATACATACATACATACATACATACATACATACATACATACATACATACATACATACATACATACATACATACATACATACATACATACATACATACATACATACATACATACATACATACATACATACATACATACATACATACATACATACATACATACATACATACATACATACATACATACATACATACATACATACATACATACATACATACATACATACATACATACATACATACATACATACATACATACATACATACATACATACATACATACATACATACATACATACATACATACATACATACATACATACATACATACATACATACATACATACATACATACATACATACAGAAACAAATTGTAAAAATGGTCAATTTAGTTTCAGTATCATGTATAAACAGAGCTATAAACACGATATCTCTGAAAACAAAGTAACTTACTCCATGACCAACCCTTACATATTTATTATTAGTATTGATTGATTAGTACTCATCTGCACTTTATTTCTTGTAACTTCAAATACAAAACGTCACCGTACCAATGCTATGTGAAATATAGTAATACTTAAATTATAAAAAAAGTCTCGTAATGACGATGTCATAACATATTCATTACGACATGCATGGGAGTATGAATAGTCAACTTTTCAAAAAAAATGTTTATTAAATCTTTGGTTAAGTGAAATTTGTTGTTACAAATTAAATACAATTTTTAGCTATATTATAATGTTATTACGCATTTTGTTTATCTATAATTTAAACAAACAACAGTGAGCATAAAATATTCATTCTCTATTAAAAAAAAAACTTTGTAAAATTTATATAAAATTAAATATACAATGGATATTAAAATTCGTGTCTTGTTTTAATAGGTACCTGTATAGAAAATTGTAACTTATTGTTTAAGAAATAGGTACGAGCATAAAGTCGAAAGAAACATGAACCGACACAAATCCCACGAGGAATCGTAATAAATTGAGCATATTTTAAAATATATAAGCAACAGAAGAAGCAACAGATATATATACCTAAAATATAGTATTAAAAAATAATGTTCCAAACGATACCCGACCCCCTGGGGCAAGGGCCGGGTTATGTAAGATATCTACTTACTAAAATCCCTTTGGTGGCCGCTATCAGCATTTTACTAAGGTCCCGAAAAACTCCAAGAGATGCGATCTATACCTACTTATGGAGATTTTTCTACATATACCGTAAGTAACGATTTCAAAACACCGCAATGCATTCTCTAAAGAACTTTACCCCTTTTACTATTGGATTCAATACTTGCAATCACTTGGCGTTAAATTGCTATTATAATGCTTCGCCTACGCTTAGTTAATTAATCACCTAGACATTTTATTTTAATACTAGCTGGCGCCCGCGAATTCGTCCGCGTTGAAAAAGAAAAAAAGTAGCCTATCCTATGTCCTGTATGTCAAAATGTTTATCTACCAAGTTTCATGAAAATCAGTTCATTCGATTAAGAGTTATGGAGGAACATAGATACATACATACAGAAAAAAATTCTAAAAATCGTCAATTTACTTTCAGAGCCTGTAAACACGATATCTCTGAAACCAAAGTAACTTACTCCATGACCAACCCTTACAGATTTATTATTAGTATTGATAATTTAGTTTATAATATTAGTTTTTGTTCATATTTTAAGCTGAATATTTAGTAAATTGTATTAATTAGTATTTACCAAGAAAGATAATTTAGTAAACTCAAATCTGTTAAGTTAAAGAAAGTAATTTACCATCCACATTGTTATTTGAATAGTGTGAAGGTTTGTTAAATTATTTCCTGAACATCACACCAGTGTGACAGAGCGGTGTGAAAGTTAGGCAGTCGCGAAGAAAATAAACTTTGTATTAAAATACACAGAAATGTGAAACACCAATAAGATTGACATCTATTGAGTCTATGTACTATAGGAAACGTTCATCTAAATGGGAACGAATTCCTGTATATAAAGACCAAGTTCTATTTATAAAAGGTTGTATCTTATAAGAAGCCGTAAGACTGGTAGAGCCAATCAAAGACCACTCGATCGATTGACTAAAAACTGCATCTTATGTTAAGGCAGAACTTTCCAAATTAAGTAATCTATTAAAAAATTAAAAGAAAAATTTCTCAAATCAATTTAAAATTTAGAATTTAAACAATATTGAAGCGCTTCTGTCGTAAATGGTTCCAAAGTCAACATAGGGCTTGTATGTAGCATGAAAACCACACAATGAACTTGAAGCAAGCCGCAGTACGTCTAACCAACTACGCGAAGTTAATTTCCTAAGTTCCTCCACGGGGAATGAAAAGAGGTACTCTGGCAACAGGCTGCAACGAGAATGGGCTCATCTTGGGATCATCTTCAATGTATATGAATTTTTTACATCATGTTACTTTCAAGTCCAATCGCTAACCAATCGTATCATATCGATATGTAATAATACCAGTTTAAAAAAATGACTGTGATGTTATTTACTTCGAACGCAAATGTTCATTATCTATGTAGGTCCTGACATCGTGAGCTCTATATAATAGTGCTAGCTAGCAGAGGTTATCATTTTTTTCTTGTACAACTACAAGCTGTTGGTAACGAAAAGTGACATTAAATGCTTGTTTTTGTTCTCTTCAGAATTTTTCACGGTCTAACAGTAATTACTATAATAAAACAGTTCGATTTTATACATATTAAAGAGCTTAAATTTTTGATCAAACACATATTACACAAGACAGAGTTCATTAAAAAAGTAAAACTTAAAAACATTTGAGTCATGTCAAATATATATGCGACCGGCAGAAAACAATACGCTTTGGCGACAAAGAGAAAACCATTCTTAGTTCAGACAAGTATATAAATCACTGTTGACTCGGTTTCAAGATAATCGTGAGAAGTGGGTCTCATCCAGCCAACTAGTGGAACATCACGCTGCAATATATATGTTCATATATCATTGTTGTGATACTTGCAATTAAGGCGATGTAGGTTTGCGAGCACTTAGTAAAACCACGTTCACGCTGCCTCGGCGATAAAGATCTGCAGTATTCCGTGCGTGTTTCATTTTGGTCTAATATAAAATGCAATATGTATTTGTGTGTTGTTTGTATTTATACATTTTTGAATATGAATTTTATATTTCGTTTTTTTTTTTATTTTTTATTTATTTTGGTTCAAGCTGACGTTCCACTTTTTTATAGGTTCCACTTGCGCTGCCAAAAAAAGGCTTTTTTGCCTGACTTACATTGCATACATAGCACTTTTTTTTTAAATTACTAATTATAGGTTAAAATAAATGTCATATTTTAAGCCTAAACACTCAAAATATTTTATAAATATGAAAATATTTTGATAAAATTCTTTATGGAGACGGCTTAAAGCTTGGAGAAATAAATGATGCTTTCAAGATTTTTTTAAAATCAACTTGCCCAAAGAAGCTAGTATACATAAAAAAAACGTTTAAAGTTATGAAAAATCAAAAAAGAAAATTGTAAACTTTTTAAACGTTCTATCAATTTGAAAAAATTCACTTTTTTATGTACACTTGACTTGCTTTATCTTATTGTGATACAAAAAGTTACTTAAGTAGTATTTTTTTCTTTCTAATTTTACATTTGAGTATAATACGTGTTCAAGTTTAAAATAAAACGCCTGAATTTTATCTTTGATCATTTAATTTATCAAAACAAAACAGATTATTCTAGTTTTCATTACTTACGCAATGTGTACGCACCCTTATAATAAAAATATCGTTTTATTGCCACTATGAACTTAATTAAAACAGTGTTATAACGAAGTAAGCTTGCTATTATATTAATTGTACCTTTTACGAAATTACACATTGTTTAATAAAGTAAGTAGATGTACTCTATTAATAACTGTGTTATTGCAAACTCCGGCTATTTTATAGATTGTGTGAATGTTATTTCGAGCCCAATAATGCTATTGCAATCACATTTGTAACGAATTATTATTAATGTTATTGTACAATCATTTTCATAATACCTATGTCATAATTAATGTTTACTTGTAATCGAAGGCTTATTAAAGCTTTTGTTACACCCATATTAACATGTATTATCTATCATCACTACATAGTATAAAACAAAGTCGCTTCCCGCTGTCTGTCTGTTCCTATGTATGCTTAGATCTTTAAAACTACGCTAAGGATTTTGATGCGGTTTTTTTTAATAGATAGAGTGATTCAAGAGAAAGGTTTTAGTATATAATTTTCAACGCGGGCGAAGTCGCGGGCACCAGCTATCTACTAAAAGTAAAGATACAGCCCCTGAAAATTTTATAACAGCAAAGATGTCAGGCGTTATATTGCTTTACACATTTAGTCAGGCGCTACACATCCCTTACTTTTAACGTTTTAAGTTGCGGGCACCAGCTAGTATGTATATAAAAATATATTAAGTTGATTTGTGTACGCTTCTAAAAGTCGAAAAGTTCTGCACCGATTTTAATTCGGTTTTCACTTATGGAAAGAGGATTAAACGAAGAAGGTTTGTGTTATAAAAAAATGCATCCTGGGCTAAGCTAGGAGCGGCTAGTTATCTATATTTTATGACTATAACGACCGTTTTAATTTTTACCCAAAATTGACTCGCTAAATCACTTTGGAGGTTCTTATTATACCGCCAATCGCCATGCTATCCTTCAGTTGTAGTAACGAAGAATTAAACTCTGGTAGAAAGAGTTATTCCTGCAGCTGGTCGAAGCAGTTTCGGTTCTTAAGTTAAAGTCAGGTTTGGTAATAAATTGTGGAGCGTGAGTGTAGGCACGTCGATGGCGAGCACAAGGGAGTGAGGGGAATGAGAGGAGTAAGGGGAGCGAGGGGAGGAGTGAGGGAGTGACTCTGACTCGCACATACTTGGTACCATACCGTACCTCGACTCGCCGAATCACTGTAGGAATGCGGGCCCTGATTTAATCCTTACGTATTAGAGCCAGCGGCTGTCACCGGCGAGATATATCACGTGCTTTAATTGCGAATATTACAGATGTTTAGCTGAGTGAACGCCGCCTGTGATGGGATAATGGGCCGTTAAAACGTTAAATATGTCTGCGTGCGAAAAAGGAGGAAATATTTCTTGGGTACGCTTATTTATCGATATGTGATAAATATACATCTTTAAAAAGGTATAATTTTTTTAATGTTAACGTTGGCAGACAGGCTGACGGTCCATTTGATGGTAAGTGGATACACAAGCAAAACCACAGGTGCTGCAAGTGCGATGCCGACCGCAGTTGAATTAAGGATAAGGGATGTGCAAGGGATAGAGAAAATGGGCTCTGGCATCCCTTACTCACTCGTCAAAACATAACAGCACACGTTCTGTCATTTCACGGTCGTCATTGGTGAGGAGGTGGTCACTGCTGTCAGATGGGCTGCCCAAATGACTGAGAAACGCAGTGTGCCCTGCCTCTACTTTGCAAATCCAGACCAGAGTCAACTTTAAACTTGAACATTACAATTTTCATTTGTAAACTTGCTGGATGAAATCACGCTAGAATCAGAGCTTTCATTACGCCCCTGAACTTTAATAGAATGTGTGTTTACTACAGTTGTGTTCAACGTTACTAGAGTTAATAAAGCGAAGTTATCTTCAACGTAGGTATTTGTAGTTGGGATTCCTCAAAACGAGACAAGCGTATACGTGACGTATTCAGAAGTAAATCAAACTATTTTTCTTTTTGCAGAAAGCTTTCAAATGTCGCGGAGGCGTGAGCGGTGACCCGTAAACTCGCTCGCACTTCAAATAGATACAGAGTTCTCATATATCTACATTATTTGTTTTTATGAGCGCTGAAATTCTCGCTCTCAGCCTTATCTACTAACCTTATAGCCTTACATAAGTATACTAGCTGGTGCCCGCGACTTCGCCTGCGTTGAAAAATGAATTATATAACACATGAAAATATAATGAGTAATATATCGTCTGACTTCTTTATTGCTGTAACGACGTTGGCGCCGAAATATTTTTTTTCATACATAGTTTTATATGATTCTTCTGCATAAAAGGAACATGTGTCCTTTCCTGGTATGATTTTTTAAATTCAAAAATTAAAAAATGCATGAAAAAATTTCATGATGATCGATTGAGCAATTAAGGCGTAAAGAGGTAACTGACAGACAGGGTTACTTCCATAATATTAGTATGTACAGTCGGGGTAAGAAAAGGATTGTCACCTTAATATCGACATTTGCTTTCACCATAGAGCAATTTATCAGTCATGCCAAAATTTCATTTCAAACGTCTGTCAGTTTTTTGCTTAGTTTTTGCTTCATAAAGGAATAAATTAGAAAACTGTACTATTATGTATTTTATTTAGAACGGTTTTAGGTTGATAATAATGAGTCAAGTTCATTTTAATAATTAAATATGTAAATGGTTCAAGTACTTATGTATTTACAATATTATATACATAATTGCAATTCAGAAGAGAAAAGAGATGATAATAATTTGAAGACCAAATATAGTCGGGTTAACAGGTCTGGTGTCAAGGTTAAAAATGCTGCAGTTGTAAGCCGATAATAGCTTTGACTATACCGCATCGTCGCGACCTTCACTAGATTTGACTTCATAATAATTTTCACAATTAATACGTGTAAGAATTTTTACGTATTTTTCAATGTTTTATATTGCGTTATATTTCTGGTCCGGCTCTCAGCCGATATTTTGTGATATTTTTTATTTTGTGTTTTATAAGCCCGTGACTTCGTACGCGCCCCTTTTTTTTAAATGCTAAAACACTTATGAAATCTTTATTTCTTATGTATTTTTTGTCATTCGTTGAATTTTCTATATATTTTTAGGTGATCCTCGGGAATTAGCACTAAGTGAGAAAGACTCCCATAAAATGCATTTTGATATTCGTCATTCATCAACTTACCCGCAGGACGTCTATTGCTGGACATAGGCCTCCCCCATAATTTTACAAAAGGACCAGTTTGGCGCCACCCAATAATGGAGTGGACGTCCATTATTGGGTGGCGCCAAACTGCTTTCCAAAAGGACATATCCGATGGCCCGGAGCCTACCCATAATTTTGAAATTAGGAGCACTATATTTTGGTAATCGAGAATTCATAGTTATGAATTCGGTAATTGTGAACCGGGAGCGTGTTCAGTGAGCACACTCCCAAAGGAGAAACGGCTGGCACGCTTCAATTATCATCCACATACGCTACCAGAATCGACAACGCAGGTATTGTCGTACGCGAGCCCAGTTGTCATTCAATTTAGCATCTTTATCACGCGAGTAATAACGAGCAAGCCTGCGATACTCATTCCGGCCTTTCGTTTACATTTTATATGACTGTCATATTCATTTAATAAACGAAATTCGGTAGCCGGTATGCCGACCGCGTGCCGGTTACAAGCTTTTCAGATTTGCGGTACGTACAGTACCGAAAGCCGTTATTACATTAGCTCCTTTCAAAGCTCCAACGAAGCAATCCGGCTAGAAATGAAATGCCAACTGACATACTTACTCTTGTATTTCCAAAAACGAATATGAAGAATTACTCTTGTAGTCCCAAAAAGCAAATATGAATAACTACTTAATGAAGTAGTACGATAAAATTAAGAAATAAAGACAGGAATAGTCCCTGGTATTCCTTACTCACTCATCGAAACACAACATCAAATGTGCTTTTATTTCACGGTGGTCTTCTGTTGTTACAAGTCAGCTTTCCTCCAAATAAACGTAGAATGATTATTACTCCGCTGTTTTATGTTTAATGTACCAAAGTAAGCGTTAACTAGGTTCGTATGCATACAAACTTTAAAAAAAGTATTAATTTAAAAGATATGACCCTTGAAAAATCTATATTTTTACACAAGTTTTAATGCAACTTTAAGGGTGATTAGGTCAATCCAGTGTACAAAAACTCCAAAATACTTTGCATACAAACATTGATTAGTTATTCGAGAGTTCAAATAACTTTACACGAAAGAAATATATGCAGTAGTTTTGTCAAAAAGAGTATATGCCCACGGGACTGTTTATGATTTTATTTTTGGTATGAATCATTGTGCATCTCACTCGCCTGCTCTTCCCGCGCTTTGTGATGTGTGAGACAGGACGCATTTTACCCATGAGACCGATGAGATCGGGCCGCCGACTTGTTTCACGTTAAGGGGCGGTTACGACAGTTAAATGGGGTGTTTTTGACCTTCCTACCATGTTTATTTTATCCTTTAATTTTCATCCTTAATAAGTTTCCAGTTATTTGTGTCTGTAATCCTGTTACTTTAATTTATATTATTATAATATACTCAATGATGCCATATTCATTATAAAACTTGAAAATTTCAAGCAAAAGTCAGTGCACAGTTTCAGGAAATGCAAGCGTTATTTTGCCATTGACGCCATTACGACACCGCTCTGTGTCTCTTCGGTGCGCATTTTATCGACATAACAAACAGGCTTCTCCTATTGAAACTTTAAGTAGCTTTATAAAACCGAATGTAGAAAACAATTTCAATGGGATTCTAAATTGAACTGTAATATTGAAGTACTAGTTAAATCCGCAGCAGTCGTTTCGTTTCCAATAAGAAATGTGAATTGAAAGAAGGATCGTCTCAGCCCGAAAGTAATTGTACGTGCTCACAGCAAACGATTTCTATTGCTTATTGCCTCCAAGGGTTCCTGGCAATTTTCTTAATGTCAATTCACTGACAAGTGGATTTTTATCATTCTCATTTTAGGACAAGCAAAGGTAAACCTTTGAGAAAACTCATTTCGAAAAGACATACTTGATTCATGAGCTATGTCATCTGCAACACACGTTATATAATTATGTACATATACGTATGTATATTTGCTTATGTTTGTATAACGGTAATTATATTATCATTCCATTCGTATCCATCCCATTACGAGCAACGTTCCTGCTACGAATAAAGACAACACATGTACGTATATTATATTTTATCGCAGTTGGTCGAGTAGATAAAGACAAGAATTTCCAATTGGCCAACAGCCGGGTGTACAACCATTTAGATGCAGGTTTCACATCATTTAGATGAGATAGATGAGGACAGGTAATCGGGCTCAGTGTTTTGTATCTATTTGAAATAAAAATCTGTTATTTTAACCATTAAGGAACATTCATGCCTATATAAAATACTAAAATAAAGTATTTAGTATATAAAAAAAGCGTCTTCTGCTAGTGAAAATCCGAAATACGCAGTGAAGGTTTGTAAAAAGCAGTTTTCTTGGAAAACAATATTGTCAACAAAAATAAACAAAATGAAGTTCTCATTTTGCATGGATGTTCCTTAATAGTTTGGAGCACAAAATCTCAAAACGGGCTTCATTATGTTGTCTACAAAATTCTGTCTGTAGTTCTTATTTGGTTTGAGGACTGTTATTATAAATTTCATATAAAAATATAAAATGATATATTACACAATTAAATAATATAATGATTGTAATTATCTGCTGAAGGTAAAACATCAATTTAGTTCACTAATTAGTTAATGGGCAAAGTTATTGCTTTAGAATTTCACAAACGTTAATCACCTGTCTGTTGTTAAAGCAACTTAAATTGCTCTGACGAATATTAGCGAAACATTTATTCTCTATAATTATATTTATATTTATTATCACCGTCAAACAAAAACGAGTCATGTTAAACAAAACAACATCGTGATTTATTTATCGAAAACGCTTTGATCTTTGTTCGAAACTTTCTCAATTTATTCTCAATACAATCGAATAGGCTGACCGCTGAGATATACTTAGATATTGCAAGCCAAACAAATAATATTGTGAATAGAAAAATATAAAACAATAAGCGGAAAATATACCGGGAGCAATCGGGTTACAGACAATTAGTTGTCCATCCTATCAGCTCCATAATAGCTGTACGTCTCGCTTACAGTAAAAACTGATGGCGCGGAAACGGAAGTAAATGAACGTCCAATGACTTTCGTTTTCTTCTAATTCTTCGTATTGTTGAACAGGAAAAGAACGGACCACTCGACTCGCTACTTCTACCTGAGTCAACGACATTTTTCTTTTATTGTTTTTACCGAATGCGCCGAGTTCTTTGTAACAAAAATAAAATAAGGCCACGAGGAGCGGAGTCGACATGATTAATCGTTTATAAGTGTTGTCTAAAAGTAATGATAGCCCTTTGAGCAGCACGCGCTAGGCTTATTTATTTATTTTCAAACTAACTGGTGCCCGCGACTTTATCCGCGTTGAAAAATATAAAAAAAATGTAAGCAATATAATGCTTGACTCCTTGTTTCTATAACGCTTTGGCCAGGTGTTAGTTCCTTTTTATTTTATTTTAGATGATCCCTCAGGAACAGTACTCTTTTTCTATATGAAAGGTACCCTATGTCCTTTCTTGTATCCCTGACAACGTGTATGCAAAATGTCATGATGATTTTTTATAGTCAAGGTTACTTTTACATCCTTACATAATTAATAAAACAAAGTCCTCCGCCGCGTCTGTCAGTCTGTCTGTCAAACTACTGCACCGATTTTCATGCTGTTTTCACCAATGGATAGAGTGGTTATCGAGGAAGGTTTTAGTATATAATTTACAAAGTTACACGGGCGAAGTCGCGGGCAGCAGCTAGTTTATAATGTTAGTGTGGATTTAACATTATAACACTAAATACCTTCACTGAGCGTTGAATCTTTTATGCGGGGAAAATCTCAATACTTTTTTGACGAGTGCCTTTGAAATTGTGTATTTTCATGCAAAATTTTCAAGCTGCCGAAGTCGCGAGGCAAAGCTAGTATTGTATATAAAGGCTTACCTACAGTGAGCATAAAAGCATGGTATTCAACATTTGAACGTTCCTCAATTTGTTGCAGTGGCTGCATAGAGCAAAAGACTTATTGCATTTCGCTCGCAACATCACTACAAACCATTGTTCGATTCATTTCCTTTCATGTCCATTGTTTCTTTTATACACGCAATTTACTTCCACCTCAGCTAAGTCAGCATTGCGAGTATAAATTCTCCTACAATAAATTCAAATTGAGTATAAACTATTGCTAGGTTATATTCGATTAAGTTAGGCATTTTGTTTCTGTTCTCATTCACACTCGCTAGGCTAGCCTATGAGTGTGAATGAGAACGCATGACCATATCGCGTCCAATTGTTATAAAATTTTATGGGTTTTTTTATGGTTTTTTATGTACTTATGATTTTTGATTTACTTATGATTTTTTAATTTATTCATATAAATATTAGTTTAGTTAATTTAGATTATTACATAATATAATTTAGTTACTATTTTGATTCATATTCATGGTAACTAAATTCTAAAGCTGTCAAAATATTTTTACATTCATTATCGATATTTTGGTAATTTTTTTTTTTTGTAAACTTGGTAAGAGCAAAATTTATTTGAAAATCCGTATTCGACGTTACTTCAGGATATAATTATATAATTAGAGTAAAGTATTATAAGTCATTTATCGAAAGCTGTCTTTTTATAGATGATATCCTCAATGTCCACTTTTTTTTTCACATCTACAAATATTAGCGATTCTTAGAATGACGGATTTTGGAGTAAAAAAAAGGTGGCTACCGTCGCCTATAACACAAACAACGTCACAGGTTGAACTGTGGCAAATTTGTGGCAACTTTGTGGCATACTAATAATGTAAATGCGTTTTCGACGATAATAAGGATTAAGGATAAGAGATTAGGAAGGATAGGAAATGCAATTTTTGTACGCGAGAATATTGAGATCAATATGTTTTTTTGTTATTTAAGCAAACTTAAAGCGCTGACTTAGTTTGATTAAAACTTGGCTCACAGATGACGCTGTAAGTTCTATAGGATCCCTTAGCTAGACAAAATCGTCCAGAGGATAGATCTGTAACGTGCTTTGCGGTTCATCAGAATCTCCCAAGGGGATCGACGTACACACAGCAGTTCAAGATCTCGTGATTGCTGATGTTAGTTAAGAAATGTGATAGATAAGAAAAATATGTGTAAGTACCTTGTTTTTTAGTATTTTTTAAAGCTAAATTAATTAAATCTAGATAATAATAGATTAGTTTAAAATTAAAAAAAGAATCATAATTTTGTTTAGTTTTACTTTTTTTATTAAATAAGAATTAATATAAATGATTTGTTACGAAATGTTAATTAACTTATGAAACAAGTGAAATTAAAAAATTATATTTTAAGTATTGAGGTTGTTCATGTTGAAATACTCAAGAGATTTGTTGAAACAACAAATAAAAATATATACTAACTTTTGAGAATCTTTTAGAAATCGGAAAATATATAAGATGTATTTAAACTATATTGCAAATACTAAAATTTCCCACAGGGTCAACTTTATAGTGTTCATTTATAATTTCTAAAGTTGGCCTGCCATGAGGCGAACACAGGATCCCTGAGTCGGAGCGCTAAGGAAGCACTTTAACCACTCGACTAATAGGTTCTTGTCAATTTGTTTCCATTTGTGTTCCAGAACTCCTGAATAATTTCTTATAATTACGAAATTCTTAACACATTTTTCGTGTAACTTCTCTTTCAAAAATTACATAATAAATTCAAAGACCAGTTCTCGAGCTTTTTAATTGCAGTTAGTCCACAGTTACACAGTTACGATTTTTATTATGTATTTGTACTGATGCCGGCTTGACTAATTAGTTATTACAAGCTTCACAAATAGGTCACAGAGTTGCGAATAAAAAGACCTCGCTAGAGGAGATTGTTCTCTATTCTTTATTCTTTGTCATAATTTACAACACAAAACTCCTGCAACGCCATAGACGGAAGCAAAAAGAATAATTAGTGACACTATCATCGCATGGACCTGATTGATTCACTACTCTATGATTCAGTCACTCAAAGGACACTTTTCTGCATACGTTGCATACGTGCAGAGGATAATAATAATATGTTAAAAATACGGACGGAGTTTTTGTGGAAGAATTTGAATACATTTTGTCTATTATTACAAGTTTAGATTTTTTCAATTGTACTTGCAATAATTAGTCAATTTAGTCAATATTTAGTCAATTTATTGACTATGTTATGTAAGAACGACCTGATAAAACAGACCGAAGAGGGTAGACAGACGGCCTGATGAGGACCGCGGGTCGACGCTGGATCCAAGCTGCTTCTGACTGATCTTATTGGAAAAGTATTGAAGAGGCATATGGCAGTGGACGTCCTGCGTCTGGGATGATGATAATGATGAATGTAAGAACGTACCGTATCTATCTTTGTACTTCTATCTAAGTACAGCGCTAATTTGGAATAGATCGTCGTGAAAATGAGACCTCAAATTTATCCTCCATTTACACAAAGGTTTCAATCAATTGGATCAGTTAAACTATCAAAATAGAGATCGAATCGCTGTCAGTGAAATGGATTAAGTGGACCGTTGATTTCCGTATTCTCAACTTTTCGAACTGAATAGGGGAATTTTGAAATAACAAATGGTGTAAGTGGAACGTCATTAATGTGTTGGTTTAGGGCGTTCTGTCGGCCGGAAATACTCAGCAAACAAAACCGCCCGCCCCATAGATAAATACAAAGGAATCTAAAAAGTAAGTTCATTAAGTTAATGACGCATGTGTGTCTCAAAGCTATTGTGTTTCCGGTGTCGCTATTAACTTAGACGCCTAAGCGAGACCGGAATCCTCCAAAAAATGAGATTCCCATTTATCTTAAGATTCGTTTATCACCGCAATCTGATTCATTGGAATTATCTACACTAATCCAATTAGAGAGGAGCCGCCGGGAAAAATAACGACATGCCGGTAATCTCGCTGCCTAACGCTTGTCACTTTCATTCAAGGAAAACGGTCTCCGTTTTATGAAAAGAAGTCGAGGCGAAGCAAAAGAAGAAAATTGTTATTTTATTAGTCGAGCCCTAATATCAGTTACATTCTGAGCAAATTTTAATTTTATCGTAACATTTACATTTTCTAATCCAATTTAAAAGGTTCTACTGTTCGTAGTAGTGATATAAAGTTAGACATATTTTACAAACATGTATACAGAAATAAAAGATATTTGATTAACATTTCATACAAAATACGCTCTCTGCGTTATACTCAAAATACTCATAAAAAAGTGGGTTTAAGTTAAAATTGTTTTTTTTTTTTTCAAATGTAACGTCAGATGATTGTAAGTTTATAATTTATTAATTAATGAAATTTAATACACAAACTACAAGTTAATAGGACAACAAAACAATAAGCTCGAATTCATATTTTTTTGCCGCTATAAAGTATGAAACTAAAATACCTTGTACAATATATTTTCGTGGATAGAAAATGGTGTTGGTATATTTATTAACTTTTTCGTGGCACAACAATAGGTAGCGATCAGCGAGGCATTGTCATGAACAATCGTGTGAAGTGGTACAGCTGCATCCTTTGGTGAATGCGATGGTCAAATCCTATTATCTCACTGGAGGGTTTGGTATCAAGAACCCCGGTACATGACGTTCGCATCACGGCATAACAGTATTAATATTAATAACTGGATTATCTACGCTTATCATATCTTACACATAATATTAAATTGCCTTGTAAGCAGGTAAAATATAATTCTTTTGACTGGGTGCAGATGTTATATGGTTTCCTAGTTACCTATTTATTTGTAAGCGATATGCATACGGCTTCGTCGATGTGGATATGGAATTAGGTTTTATGGAAATTCCTGATTATTGATCGAATGTATGAGTTCCGCATAATATATGGTAATATTATCTTTATAAATCAGGGAAGGCGAAGCCGGGAGCGGGCCGCTAGTCATTGACATTTTTAAAGAAAATACTATACTTATATGAAATATGCCTTAGTGTTTATATACTGAAGCCATAGTTTCTCAAACTTGGAGAAGCGTTCTGTATTAAAGTGTTCTTATATACTATCACGTAAACAAAATTATATTTTCATTTAGATCCTCACAGCCAAAGCTACTAGAAGTCTGAAAAGTTGAAATTTGGGTCCGCTAAAAAAAAATTGCATCCGAAGCCGGGGACGTGTGGCTACTTAATATTTTATAAAATAAAATTCAAATATTTCAAAATTATGTGAATTAGTTTTAATAATCATACTAATTTTTTTTTAATGTACCTTGTCCACTTTTCTGTCCATATGAGAATCCCTTTACTTGGGATTCTGTCCACTTGAGAATCTGTCCAAGTGAGCTTGTGCAATTGTTTTTGCTAACACACATAAGTAAATTAATTGATCTATAAACTTAATGACCTCAGTTTGAGTTAATAGTTTTAATTTACCTTTTTTAAATATTTAAGCGGTCGCAACACAGACAAAAAAAATGTAAAACAATGACTACAATGAACTTTATAACAGGTGGTCTTGGTAATAATATAGTATAATACTCGTAAGTAATAATAGGTTTCCTTTCATTTATGTAGTTTGTGTAATTTGTGCTACCAATATTTTTTTTCAATTTTGGTTAATTATACTTCAATTATTTCTTCAATTTAAAACTTTTAAGTAGGTTTTAACCTACTTTTTTACAAGTATGAGTTGAAATCCGAAAAAGTATCTTATGAAGAGAAATATTATAAAATTTACCCGAAAAAACTTGAAAAGCCCATTTTTTTACCCATTCAATTTTGCTAGCTGACAATTACACATTAGCTGCCATAGTCCCCTCCGTCGCTGAATATCATATTCTCAAAAAACACATTCGCAAAACACCACATTCGCAAAACACGATATTGGCAAAACATCATATTCTCATAACATCATATTCTCAAAAAATGTGAAAAAGTGCACTGGGCTCTAATGTTTTTTTTTATAGTCATGTAGTTGAACCATTAGGTAACTAAGGAAATGGGTACATATTTCGTTTTTTTTTTTTTTAAATCGCTGCGCACACTATATGGAGTTTTGTATACGCAACGAGATTATACTACGTAATTCCGAAATCGACCTGCCCTTGAGCAAACTTAGCAAGATAACAAATGTCAGTGATGTCACGTCTTTCACTGAGTGGAAGGAAATGATAATGCCTACAGCGGTAAGGACATCTTGATTAGATGGACCGCGTTTTGAAGTCCAGAATCCCAAGAATCGTTTTTGATACATCGTTTTGTCCTACGAATCTCTGTATTTCGGGTCACATTTATTTGTATGTTTTAAGAAAAAATTTGAAGAGAACTAATGTCGCTTATGTTTCTTAATAAATCACATTTCTAACTGACGCTAGACAGCCGACTGGCTATCTAGCATGTGGACCATTAACCCGCCCGCTGCCATACAATAAATAGATTTACATTCTTACAAAACCAAATTTGACCAAAAAGGAATGGAGTTAAGTAAGAATTCACAACAATGAAAAATTAAAAGATTCTGGTAAAAAACTGTGGTTAAGTACGGAGAGTCGACGGCTGCTGGGGCCGGAAGGTTCTCGAGTGGAGGCCACCCACCGGCAAACGCAGTGTAGGATCTGATAAGGGCGGCAGGTCGACGATGGATCCAGACTGCTTCTGACCCGTCCTTATGGAAAATTATAGGGGAAGCCTATGTCCAGCAATGGACGTCCTACGGCTGCGATGATGATGATGTCGATGATAATGGCTAAGTACCGCGGTACCATTGTGAGCATCAGTAGGAAATTATCTTGTATCTTTATATATATATATATATTTCTTCTGTGCGTGTGTATGTCACTGAACTCCTTCTAATCGGCTGGACCGATTTTAGTTCTGTCTTCACTTATGGATAGAGGGATAAAAAAAAATTGGTCGCGGACAAAGTCGCGGGCACCCACTAGTATATAAATAAAAATGAATCACTAAATGTGTTGCTAAGCTCAAAACTCGAGAACGGCTGGACCGATTTTAATTCTGTCTTCACTCATGGATAGAGGGATAATCAGGGAAGGTTTTCACGTAAAAAAAATGCACCCGGGCGAAACCAGAAGCGGGTCGCTAGTTTGGAATAAAATTGGAATAATGTTACATGAAAACAGATCCTTGGAGCGGTTGAAATATGTGTTTTTATTTTATTGACAAAGCGTCTCTTGAGGCCTAATGTCGCCGTCGATTGATTGATATCCCCGCACACATCCTCACACATGAAACACACACGAACAAATAATGGTCATACGTCTCTGCCAAGATAACGCGCTCCCCAGGTATGATCATTGCGAGTTTTTGTTTGGCGTGCGACAAAGAGAAAATTGATAATTCATCAGGCCTCTATTGTTACCGAGTGGTATTTGATGGCGTAATTCAAAGGGGACAATTTATTTTATTTCTCCCTTTGTTTTTACAACACTTGGCAAACTTTCTCCGATATCGAACAAAGAGCCAAAAACAAACGGTTAAGGAAATTGCTTACTTTAGTGTTTGTGTTAATCAGCTCAAGACAAAACATTTATTTATCTTTATTTATTCGTTTGAATTATTTCTTCCGGGGGCTGTTTCTTCAGAGAAAGCGTGAAACACACTAAATTTGTCCTTTAGTGGGCATGTCTTATTATAAAAAGACGATTATTGACAAAAATCAAACGTGACTGAAGCCTCAGCCAACTTATTTGCAGGACAAAGCCCCGTGCGACTTTTTCGTCATCCTTACATATTATAAAACAAAGTCCTTCGCTGCGTCTGTCTGTCTGTTCGCGATAAACTCAAAAACTATTTTTGCACCAATTTTCATGCTGTGTTCACCAATGGATATAGTGGTTCTCGAGGAAGATTTAAGTATATAATTTACAAAATTACGCGGGCGAAGTCTCGGGCAGAAGCTAGTCTAAAATATAAAGAAAACTATGCACATACTACATAAACTAAAAGTCGACCCTAAGACAGAATAACTGAAGGAAATTATACTATATACCAAAATACGGATTCTAGAAATGCTTTAAAGATTTTAAAATATGCTTGCAAAAGATTATTATGTCCGAAAGTGATTATTTTGGAAAAGACAATATAAATCTTCTTAGACATGCAGGTTATCTCGAGATGTTTATTTTCACGGTTAGAAGAAGTGAGTTCTAATCAATACATCAAATCTTAAATTTTATAGAGATGTATAAGCCCAACCAAGATTCAAAAAAGGTCTTATTTACAAAATGTATTTTAATATTTATGTTTATATACATTATACTAATAATACTCTGTGACAATGATAAGTTTCTATCAAAACTTACATGCATACCTAATACATGTAGCGCTGCTCTCAAACCATTCTGTTTGGACACAACTTTAATTACAGAAAACCAGGAGCGTAGCTTATTACACAGGGAGTATACAATTAATGATTTTTCTTGCTCTCTTCTGTAGCGTAGGTGTAATATACGCTATATAAGTGCACATACAAATGGAGTTTCTCTGGTTGGTGACAGTGTGAGCGGGTCTATTATTCAATAGCGCAAGTCGTACCAAACGAGGGCGGGCGGGACGCGAGGCTTGAGGCTCGGATTAGAAGCGTCGTCTGTGTGCACCTGCTAGCACAGAGATGAATTTAGGCGGCCGACGCAAGCGACACCTGTCTGACACGAGATAATACGCTACTTATTCGCTGGTGAAATATGAAATTCTCGAGAGAGATTATCAAACGAATAAGTTGTTGAGACATAGCGTAGTACTTTTGCAGTAGCTCACATATGAACATAGTCTTGTCTAACGTTCATCTAAAACGTAATCTAATATGCTTATGAAGTGATTTCATTCATTTATTTATTAGAAAAAATTTAAGAAATCAAATCGAAAAATTTAAATACAATGTAAACAACAAACCTACATACTGATAGTGATGAAAAAAAAGGAATAATAACTAATATGAACAACAAGCAAGTTTGTTGTGCTCTTAGATTAAACAAAATTGTACACGTACCTAATAACAATATTTTGAAGTTTAAATATTTTTAATTTTTTTTAATAATAAATTAATGCTATTATTATTTACAGTATGTAAGTTTTGATATTTTGTATTATTATCAGTCAATCTCAAAAAGTCAGTAATTATTTTAGGTATAAATACTAAATTAAATTAAAACAAATAAATGAAAATATTTCGATGGCTGTTAAAAACTGTAAAAAAGCGACAAAACTTATGAAATGCAACAACAATCGTGATGTTTTTAACTGTGATCTTTTGTGAGGGGGTAGTTACTGCCTTTATACGGGGGAGCAATCAAATACTATGACAATTTATTTGTGTAACAAAGAACGTTTTCTCTTTGCAAAAGTAAACTCTATTTAGACGTACATAAAGCATACGAGTAGAGAGGAAACCCCGAAATATCTCGAACGTAACAATATGTACAGTGGTCATGGCCGCTAGCGGTGGTTCACGTTATCCATTACGGTAACGAACTTTGCGTTCTGGCAGCCGATTCATTAGAAAGCCATTCATCTCCCCTACAAACGCTCGCAAGGTACTAACTATGTATAAAGCTGAGGGCATAAGAGGGCTAGCAATGAATCCTTTACTAAAATTGGATTGTTATTTGTCAAAACTTAAGGTGAACCTACATATTTTACAAATAAATAGCACAGCTGCAATTTTTTCTGCAAATTTTGTACATAAGCGTTCCTCTTTCCTTTAGTGAAAATCGTATCAAAATCCGTTGGCTGCTTTAGAAGAAATTAGCAGAGAAAAAGACAGAAGCAAACAGCGACTTACTAACTTGTGCCCCGACTTCTTCCGTTTTGAAAAGTGAAAATTATAACACCTGATCGATTGCTTTTCGATCTGATGTTTTCATAATAAAACTAGGATGTTTTCCAATAAAGTAAAGGCTGTGTTTTTGATATTTTAGTAACATAAATATGTATGAATACACGTCCATTATTAATTTATTATGTTTTAAAGTAATCAAACCAACTAGATGAGCCAATCCGGAAACTGTGTTTTTAATTTTATAACTTGTGCTAACTCAAAGAAGTATGTATTCGTATTCATTTTTGTGTACTATCTTTTGAAAATGAATATAAATAAAAAGAACATTCATCACATTATTATCTCATATACTACCTTAGTAGTGTTAAGGATAAGGGATTAGGAAAGGATAGGAAAATGAACTCTGTCATTACTAGTATCATCCCTTCCTCACTCATATAGTATGCTATTGAAACACAATAGCATACATGCTGTTATTTCACGTTCGTCTTCCGTAAGGACTCTTCTTACTGCGGCCAGACATAGCTGGCCCTTAGCTTACAAAGCCTCACAAATTTTTACCACAACCAAACTTCTCTCCCATGATCCTCTCAATGTATTCCCACCTTTACGATACTCCGCAAACGACAAATAAATAACACAAAACGAAGCAAACATTTACTTTAGTATTCATTTGACAATGGTAACAAAAAAGTAAATAGGTTTCTAGGGAGATCAAAGGGAAGAAATAAAATATTTATTGGGTATAAACGGAGAGATCTGTATTGCAATAATAGCCGTAGTTATACGAAGCTTCAAATTTATATCCATTTTGAATGAATGAGTTCGATTCTGGGGCTTACTGTACATTTCCGATTTCCATATTGTTTGATATTGTTATTTAAATTTGTGTAAGTAAATGGAGCCCGCATTGGCTCATATGTATTGATTATACGTATTATACGTAATGTTGTCACATACATTACATATAATACGTACATAGGATACCTAACTTTATCGTAAGTAGTTCTTATTCTTTGTAACATATATCACGTATCCTCCAGTAAATTTATATTTTATTTTCTTTGATATCTGCTTTCGATATATTACTTTCAAATTAATGTGACTTTGTATTATTAAGTTTTATATTAATTTCTTTAATTCGTATATAAGTATACAATTATATCTATAGCTAATATATATGTGATGAATATCTACTTTTGTACAATACAGAATCAATCGTTAGATTTATAGTATTTATTGGAAACATTATTTCCTTTTCTCTACCCCCATTTTTTTAGCAGTAAAACTAAAAACGTCAAACGAAACTGCTACAGGCACGCATCACCTAAAAATCGCAATCTGGCATCAGGTCAGATTTTCTACCAACAGACCGTATACAAATGATAGTTTTTTTATGTAACAAAAAGCATAATGGTCTAAAGATCCGGAATTAGAAGTAATATGTACCCTCATATACGTTACTTAATGTTAACATTATTTTTATTACGAGCGTGGAGGGCGACAGAGAAACATTGCGTGCTCCACTCCATATGACAGACAAAGATGCCGAGAGTTATATAACTATAATTTATATTATTTAACAGCATCGGTACGCGATTTAGCTACGCAACCCATTATCAATGTAAGTTTTATCTACCAAATAATCTTTGTCCTCAATAAATAACAGATCCGGCTATAATATATCTAATGAGGATCTCGAACTATAAAAACATCCGATGGCGAAGCGAAGCTCAACTCCACCATGTAGGTTAGTTAGTGTTCTAAAAGTTTCAAACTTGACAAATGTAAGCCTGGTTGAGCGCTCAAACGGAACTGCCGTGTGCATTTAGTTGAATGCAAACTTTTCGCTTTGTAAGGAAAGTGTCGAGTTAAACCATATGCCTGGGACTAGCTGACTATACGAATATCCGTCAGGAAGCCACGTGTGTATTCAGGAGTCATGTGCCCGTACTCCAGACGAACGCCGCACCAGTCGTGGCCACGCCGATATGATAACGAAACTTTGTCTGTGTGTAGACAACCGCATTTCTATCCCACAGCTCGTGTCTGTGTGTGTATGTACATAAAAGAAGGTATATAAGGGTATATTTTGAATGCGTTCGCACAGTGCTCTTATATTATATTTATATCTAACTAGCGACCCGACCCCGGCTTAGCACGGAGTTTTTACTGAAAATTATATATAAAAACCTTCCTCCTTAACGTTTTTTTCCATTAGTAAAAGTAGCATTAAAATCCGTTGCGTAGTTTAAAAGATCTAAGCGTACATACAGACTTCGGGAAGCGACTTTGTTGTATGCTGATTAGTTTGCGAGTGTTGTAGAATCTGTCAATATTCAAGGAAGTATCGTGCAATAAAATTGGATTTTAAATAAAATGAGACGTTACTTTTTTATTTCACTTCTAATCTTAATTGGTTTTTATAAACAACCATGGTATCCACCATTTAGACTATATGTTTTTGATATCGCAATTATTTTAATGATATCCAGTGAAGTGTGGGCCTAAAATAACATTAATGTTAACAATGTCTGTGTATTATTGTTACTGTTTTAACACAACTCGTCCAAAAACACGAGCGGAGTTGGCTCGTTAAGCCGCGGGTTCGCGAAGCGGGTGTTTGCGCGACAGCCTCAAAACCAGCAAACAGTCTCGAGTTACACCCTCGCAATCTCTGAAATAAACATACGTTGGGGCCACTATTGCTAACAACGTAACGACCTTACCAACTTGGCTCGCGTGAGCTTTACTAACTTTACTGGATTAGGTGGATAATCTTGCATTGAGGTTTCTTTTCTTATTCTCGTGTCATCCGTTTACTTAATTAAGTGTACGGACGATGACTTGTTAGTGTAAATACACTCCCTAAGTGATACCTTGTATTAAACAACAAGTTTTAATGAGTTTGTACTAAAAAGTTTACAATAACCTCTTAGGTAATGGATTAGCAAGTTGATTTAAAAAAACATGACTATTTGGTTCAATGTTGAAGTCAAACCAGTATGTACAAATTCAGTCCAAATGTACGAGTGTGTAAATATCTGTTTAGCGCTAAGCACGTATCTAAATCCTACTTAAGAGGATGCTGTAATTTAGGCCATATCGTGTACCTATTCGTCATAATTAATTTGCAAATAACAGTGTAGGTAATTTGGCTAGGTTATGACAGGGAGCGTAGCCCTCCCCTAACAGGATAGCCATAGCGGGTCACCGAAGTCGTATCCCGCCCATCAACAGCCGCGCTAGAAAGTGGTTGGGTTTTAGGCGATACGAATCTGGCATAACCCCTTTGTGTCCTCTACACTGCTGGGTATCCAAGAGGATTTACCAACGTTAAAAAAAGGTAGTGTTGCGAAATACCTTAGAGAGATTAATATGTTTACTGGGTGTAAGAACTCTTTTAATTCGAGTATTATCCGAACCATCATGTCTCAGCACAGCATTGTCATGGCTTTGCCTATTACAATACAAACACAACTTAAACCCACTTGAAACTATCAATAAATATTTGTTAATGACTCTTATTATATTACTTACTATTACGTATACTATTAACTACTCTTGCAGGAGTATATGTAATTACAAAGATTTTTGTATTATCGTTATAAAGAATTATTATTGCTTTTGCAGGAATTGTGCAATTTAAAATTGGAACACCTTTTCGTTACATTGAAATAAGATTGTAAGAAGGGACTTCTTACAAGTTTCATCAAAATCAGTCAATTCGTTTAAAAGTTATGGATACATACATACTACAGAAAAAAAAATCTAACAATCGTCAATTTAGTTTCAGTATCATGTATAGAGCCTATAAACACGATATCTGAAAACAAAGTAACTTACTCCATGACCAACCCTTACACATTTATTATTAGTATCGAGTATTGATGATGATGATAATATGTATAGGTTATACCACAACGGGTTCACAGGATGAAAGGTCTATGTTGTTCCTTAATGAAATTCCTCTAACATGGTTGGGTAAAAAACTTACAAAGCTCATTATAACTAAACTAGTTAATTAATGGAAGCATAACTGTTGCAAAAACTAATTTCGTCGTTTACATAACTTCGCGGCAAACATTCCACCAACTTTGGTTTACCCTCACAATTCTTAGACGTGTGGCGTATTCTATATATTATATTGAGACTAGTGTCTTACCCTTAGTTATAAATATACTCAGAAAGTTATATTGTTTCACACAAACTATAATAAAAAATAATAAACTATATAACCTCTGTTAAATATTCAATGTTACAATTTCAGGAGTCGCCTGTATTCGAAATAGGACGATCTAATATGGTTTTAATGTACAGATAGATACAGATTAGTTTACAATAATACTAGAAATAGGAATAATATTCATTATGTTTTATATTTTAGAGTAATCGTTATCGCTTAATTCGTACAATAAATTCTATTCATTTTCATTCAATGTAAACTCGTAAATTATGCTGTATTTTGAATTGCATTATTTAAACACGTCAATTAAATAGCACCGTATATCCTGGATTACTACCAATAAAGGCTTGTTTCAATTTTAACTCAAAAATATGACTGACGCTTTTTTTCTATTAAGTGAAAACTTACTATAGGTAATCTAATGTAAAGGAAATGATTTCGATTATAATTATACACAAGCTCTTGCCCGTAATTTTTTTTCTTAGGCTTTTAAAATGTTTATTCTATCTTTATTCCTCAATTAGTTTTGTCAGGCGCTAATTTTATTTTTAGATGATACCTCGGGAACAGTACTTTTTAGCTGATGAAAATATATCGCAGTCATTTGAGCAGCCAAAAACAGGCATACAGAAGAGCAAAAATAATAGTACTGTTGTGTTTCGGTGAGTGAGTAAGAGATGTCAGATAGAGCCTATTTCTCTATCACAATGCTTTATCCTCAATCCTCATTATGGTCGGCAGCGCATATGCAGGACTTATGTATGGTGTTACTCACAGGTGTGTTATTGTGTTATAGGCGACGGTAGTCACCTATATCTAGTGGACTATCAGCCTCTCTGTCGACCTTAACTTAAAAAAAAACTCAAACCATTCATTTTTGAAAACTTCATTTGCATAGTTTGTAGACAAGAAATCAAACCCGAAACTCCTGTGTCAGAGCACTAAAACAAGCATCTTAACCTCTGGACTGCTGAACTTGTCAAACATCAAAGTCAGAGCTTACCTCTTCTTTTAAATAAAGATTGCGCGTCGAAATTAAATTCAAACAAAGAGTTGAGTCGACGTAGAATATGTGTCTAAACGTTAAATATAATGAAACGTACAATTTAAATTTGAGCGAGTTCAGTGAAAACAGCGAGGCGAGATAAAGAAATTGTTCCAAGTTGAGCTCCGCGCGAACTCCCGAGGGCTAATTACATTGTTACATGACAAAAGTTTCGGGTCTACTTGAGTTTCTTCACGTTTCTTACACAAGCTTTGGGCTCGCCTCTCGAATCAATAACATTAGTCCCACATCACAGCCCTTACAATCTAATTAACGGATCGCTTTATAAAACACATTAAGTATTTTCTTTGTTTACCCACAACGAAAATATCACATATATTACTTACTTAATTTACACTAAATACTTCTTTCAACCGCTTCTAACGTTGCGTTAAAAGTATTTGGTTCTTTTTACGGTGTTTTTTTTTTTTCTGTTTAAGTTCCAAATAAGATTTCAATATCACGTTATTCTCTTTCGATTATCAACAATTATAAAAAATTCAGTTTTAAATTATTCGCTAAAGTTACAACCTTACTTAGGTGGTTTTTTTAATATCACGATACAAATCTTTAAGAAAAATTTCAGCAGAAAGATATTGCTTTTCTCTATCCCTCTAAATGGAATAATGCAGTCTTTTAATATTTCTTTTTATCCCAAATTCAGTTTATAAAAAGTTCACTTCCAAAGTTGACCATACCGGGAATAGAACTCGGGATACCTGAAAGGGAGCGTTAAGGCCACCACTTTCAACAAGCTCGATGTCTTCTTTCAAATTATCTAAATAACTTGGTTACGTTTACATGATTTTTAATATTATTTAGTGTGTTAAAATTTGTGTATTAAATTTGCAGTAAAAAATGCGTCCGTGCAAATCCGAGGGCGGAGGCTACTTAATAATAATAATAATAAAATCGTCATCATTTCATGTCTCTCCACTGTTGAATATAGGTAAAAATAAAATAGAAATTGTTTTTATAATATGTCTCGTTGTGTTTAAGTCTTCAAACGCAGCTAGCAATTTCATGGACGCTAAAAAATGGCATTTTCTATCAGCCAATCCCGAAAAGCGATAGTCAGTTATCTGGAGTGCAAACTCGTTATTTATTAATAAACTGTGAAATAAAATATATCACAAGTTTTTTTAATTTGAAGCTAGAGCGCAAGCGGTCAAACTGCTATGCAATTTTCATCCCCTTGTTTATTTACGATTAGTTCCGCTGGCTGACGGCTTTTGTAGTGGAAAAACAGTATTCATTATTCAACTTAGAAATCACTGCGTGCATTCAAAATGCACTATTATTCATTTAAAATTAGTTATTCGTACTAATTAGATATTGGAATTTAGTAGTGACAATACAGCAATTAATATTGTTACATAAGAACAGAATCATGTTGATATGGCGGAGATGGCGTCTTGTAAGGCAATCTGTCTTGGCTACATAAGTTCAGGGAACGGATTTTTCATATATTTGTAGGACTTAATTTTTTCAGTCGTTATATTTTTTTAAATGGCGCGGTCGAAGTCGCGGGCACCAACTAGTATAACATAAAGTAGGTATAATAAATAAATCTTAATCAAAATAATGTGGAGGGAAGCAAAGTGAGTGCCGAATGCCCGAAACTTAATTTTACGAGTCCCTTAAGAAAAAGGCAGTAAATCTTTGCTAATATACATATTTTAATCTGGATCCTCCATAAAAGGTTTTTATTTTCAAAACACATCTCGCTGCTAAGCCCAGAAGGCTTCTTAATTAACTTACCATGTTCATGATACTTAACGCTTTTAGAGTAAACAAACAACATTTCGTAATAATAATTACTTACTTTAAGCAAATGCGGTTGAATAAGCAAATTGATGTGGGTAATACTGATTAATTCGATAACTTAATTCATTCTCTCTAGAGATACGCAATATGATGTAACGCACGTGTAACATACTCGTAGATACATACGTAATCTATTCGTATATATGTATGATCTAAGAATAATGATGACGCAGCTAAGTAAATTTAATATTACGTTACACACATTACACGAACCATAATTATTTGAAGAACATCTAAATAAAGGGAATAATAATATGAATAAAGGGAGAATTCATATATACACGAATAGTTCATATACCTACCTAAAGTTACCCAAGAGCACAATTGGATATTTGAATATTTTTTTGTGATAAATGGAAAGATCATATATAATATTGTTTTATAACAAAACTATTTTCTTTTTTTTTTCGCAATAATTCAAAAGTTATATAAAAATTAAAATTAATTTTTGAATCCAGTACCGAAGTCGCGCCGACCGCTACCGAACAAACCCGAGCGCGCGTGACGTCAAAATGTTAGCTTTGTCAAGTCACATTTTGACGTCACAACCACTCACAACTATGGTGACCAATCTTGGCGCGTTCACAGTCACGTGATTTTTCTTTAAATTTTATCAATTTTTAATTGTTCATAATTAATAGAAAAAAAATTGTTTTTTTTTTTTCATTAAATATCAATATTATAAATAATAAAGTTTTAAAATACATAAAAAAAGCAATTTTTTTTTTTCAAATTCCCAATTACCAGCAAATGGGATATTAATAATAACTAATTAAATTCTGAATGCAAATCATAGACATTATTTCTTTTCTAATGTCTACAAATCCTATACTCCTGGTGTCTAAAATGCGCTTTGAGACCGCTACAGTAAGGACATGAAACACTTCGGTTTCCGGAGCACTAGTGTAGCTTCAATCCGCTCCCCTATCGTAAATATGATTGTGACTTTACATACGGCTATACACGCTGCATACTAAACATCCTTTAGATGTTATCCGGTAGGATTTGTTTAAATAGATAGCATTGGAAATATCGGCCGCTTTGATGTTTTAACTTACAGCATGCCTGAAATAACTACCTTAAATATAAATATTATAACCCATATTGTATGTGATTATCCACTCCGCGAAGCCACTGCGGATCAGATGTTTCGTTAATTGTCTTCTCCGTTTCATCTGGTAATCAATGTTTTTTACAATATCGCATTAGGAATTGTCTTTAGGTAGAGTTCTAATTGTAATTCATTCTTGAATTGGACTTCACTAGGACATATCCTGCTTATGTAAGAAATGGTTATTAACCTCGAGGTAGTTTCCTGCCATAAAGGGTACGCAAGTTCGAGGTCATTCTTAAAGTGGTACACTGGAATAAATAATTGAGAACCACTGCTCTAATTGTAAGGCATATGTTGCTCAAGTAAGCAATTCTTGTTAACCACGAGGTAGCTTACGTATTACTCATAATTAACAATCAATGTACGCACACAAAGGCTGACGAAGTTATACAATTAGGTTGGTGGTGAATTAAATTAATAAAGTAATGAAACAGCGTTACCGCGTCCTGGGGCCTAAAGTTAATTTGCATTCCCAAAACAAAATGTTATCATAATTATGTGGGGTCAGATAGCCATGCTTCTATATTATAGTCTGTCGTTGAATTCAAAATGTGTCCCAAACTCCCCCAGGTTGTTACTTTGCCCGTAAAATAGGTTGTGACTTTATTTCGTATTCCTTACGTAAATTTCATTTCGTGTATGATTCGTGAAGCTATCACCCGCATGTGATTACTTCGCTGCTACAAATAGTTTTGCCATATATATTATTACTTAGTTACATTCCTTGGAGCTACACTCGGAATTCCTCTACGTGATATAATCATTAGAACTGAAGAGACGGAATGCTACAGACGCTGCTTTTAGGATTAGTTAAGAGACTAATTTTCTTACTAATTCTAGAATTTGCTGTAAGTCGAGTTTCAGACGTAATAATTAGAATTTCATTGAATTTTATAGATAGTTAGATTTCATCCGCCTTTTTTATATAATATACGAGTAACCCTCGAAAATAAGATGATCCCAAGGAAACAGTACTTTTTTTGACTTCAAATATAATATAGTCACTTTCCACGTCTGTTTGTATGGCCGCTAACTCTTATTTAACCACGCAACGGATTTTGATGCGGTTTTCACTACCAGTTAGATGGTTTTTTCACGAATTTTTTTTTTCGAACATATTTTAAGAAAACCTAATTAAGTTCAAAATATAAAAATCAAGTCGCAGGAAATAAATTTACGTAGCCTTAACCGTAAGAGATACATAAAAATGATGTACTAATATATTATTCGATGTACTAGAGAATAGAAGATCCTAATCTCAAAGAAAACTCTGCGATGACTTAAGTATCTATCTGACTCACGGTAACCATTTCTTTCATTAAATATTAAATCTACGTATTATAAATTCTTTCTGTCTGTTTCTCCGTTAACTACTTCTAAACGGTTTTCATTTATAGAAAGAGGGATAAACGAGGAAGGTTTGTGTATTAAAAAAAAATTGCATCCTGGATGAAGCCGGGAGAGGGTCTCTAGTATAATATAAGATAAAGCTATGTTCCAAAGGAAATCATTCAGTCTTTTTCGCTTAGTTTAGTTAGACTTAATATTTTAGCTATACATTGACAGTCAAACAATTTTGTAAATATAGATTATGTTGCCTGACTTTGCATTCTTTTTTTTTAATATATGTTGCCTTAAGCCAACATCTAAACATCTTCTACTTAACTAGACTCTGTTTTGGAAACATTTAAATGCTTTTAAGAGTATTAGTGAGGATTGGAGAGGATTGGTGGGCGGCAACTCTTCCGCCTAGAGCTACGACATAAAGGCTTCTTGAAAATGTAACCGGCAGGATACATCCACTTGTACTACTAAATCTTTAATGCGATCTGCAGACAAACTAGCTTCAGGAGGACACGTGTAGGAAAATATATAGGAACATGTAAGGAGTTATTTTGTATTCACTTTATTCGCGATACAAAGAGGACGTACGTCGGTTTATCTCTAATATAATCAGCTTTTGCTTCTGCCTGTGTTGCTATATTCAATTACCTAGGTATATACATGTCTATACATATTATAAATATAAAATCGTACACAAGCCGTGTATTTACATTAAATATTTAAAAAAAAACCATTTGTACACATTGTACCAATGTACAAGTACAGACATTAGTCTATTTGTCTGTTTGTACACGCTAATCTCAGAAACGGCTTAACTGATTTTGAAGCGGTTTTCACTAGTGTATTTCAGCAAGTTTCCCGTAACATTTAGTGTTTGATTTATTCTAATCGGTTTACAAACAATAAAGTTATAGCGAAAACTGAAATATAAAGCTTACAAAAACCGCAAATACGTAGTTGGGGGCACAGCTAGTTTTTAATAAATATATTACTAATGCCATGACTATGTATATTGTAATGTTAAATTTAATGTATCTTAATACCTACTAAATATAAATTAATAATATATACTTAGGTAGTACTTAAAATAAATTAAATTACATGTAGCAAGTTTGAAACCCTTTCCAAAGTTTCCAACTTCTGTATATATAAAATATATTTTAGGACTGATAAACTAGATTGAATTAAATATTTAATGTAAACCCCAACGAAGACACGAGCGACAGTGACGCGACAGTCTGAAATCCCTGATTTATTACAATGTACAAAGAAAGGGATATCATATTTAATTCTATATTCAATTATTCTGATGATTCCAATATCCTTGTATTATGAATCCTGAAACTCATAAAGAATACCTACTATTCTGGAGCCGTTTTAAGTATGCACATTTGACGTTTAGCAGATTATAACTAATGATGGGTATAGTTTAACAGAATTAGGTGCAACTATCGACACATTTTAGAATTAGTATCATACATATATATTTATTACATAGCTGTAATGTTCACATTACTAACAGACACTTCAATTTCGAGAAAATATTTTTTTTAATTTAAATATGTTTATTATTCACAGTCGGACATAATAGCTTAAGGCGCTGTCGTCATCATCGTCTTCACCGACTTGAATTACAATATTATCAACACTGCAGTCTATTCTGATATCGCGTTCAAAATCTGCTATAATTATTTTCTTGGTTTATTTTTTACGACCTTAGCCCAATCGTCTTTCGTGACTTTTGCGTATACTTCTTTTAACAAAGGTACCATCTTCTTCGTGCCAAATGGCGGAGCTGTATTTTGGCGGACCGCGTAACCTTATCGGCTCACGCTCGAAATAGTCTTACAGCTTAAGAGCGCGTACAAAGGTACAGTAGCGCCACTCATTTAAAAAAATATTAATACATAACGGTTCCATAATGCCCTCGGTAAGTATGTCTACAATTTTTAATACCTTTTATAAAGTTTCATATTTAGACACGAAGCAACAAAATTCGATCTAAAGAAAAGCTTGATGTCAAATACTGGATTTCAAATCGCGCCGTTGCGTCACGCCAGTTCATCGCGCCAACTGATCGTGAGTGTAGAAACCAAGGAGGATAGAATACATTTCTATCCTCCTTGGTAGACACGAGGATAGAATACATTTCTATCCTCCTTGGTAGACACGAGGATAGAATACATTTCTATCCTCCTTGGTAGAAACACTACGCCGTGGCATCTTGCCGCGCTTCCGAATCAGAGCTCATGTCAACGTCACTCGACCCGGTCAAACACATAAATGACAGAAAATTGGACTGACCGTGTGTGGGCACAATGTTTGGCGTGGCTCCATTTGATTTAAGTCGTTTGGAGTCACGTCAAATGATTGATCGTGTATTTCGTCCATTAGTAGGATAAAGCACAATGGATCAAAAGGGAATGGGAAATTAAGAAAAAAAAAACGCTAAATCGCTAAATCGACGCACTAAATAAATAAAGTTAGGGTAACTTGTCATTAAAAGACGCAGAATTTAAAGTTTTGTTTTAAACTTGGGGCGAGTCTATATAAATAATAACAGGTGACAACTTTGAAACAACATAAAATATTAAGTTGAAATATGAAGTTGATAATAACGCGTGAAATGGTAACTTTAAGGTTACAGCGATATACCTGTCGGGTACATGTGTCACACTGTCAGAGGTATGAGGCTTGAACTAAGGACATATTTAATATTAAAGACGAAAATATTCCAACTGAATAATGCTTTGATATACAAACGCTGGTTTTGTAATTGAGATGGATTTTCAAGCAAAAAACCTTTTCGATGTTGCGTCCTTACAATTTTACAATAAATGTATTATGAGACTTTATTGGAAATCCTACATTTAGAGAAAACGTAAAATCCAAATTATTAGTTATTATTCGAATAATCGGTAATAATTTGTTCAATAGAATAGTATAAATTTAGTGGTTTCTAAAAGAGAAAATATCCATAAAATATAATTAGTTGCTATTTTAACATTTTTTGTATAGTTTATATTTTATTTATAATAGTTAAAACGAAAGAGCAGATATAAGGAGCTTTTCGATTTGTTTATACAAACAAGGTCATTAGTCAAATTTCGCTTAGAATCGGGAATTTAAAAAAAATTATAGTAAGAGCGTCTAAACAAAAAAAAAGAAAATTGTCTCACAAGCAAATATAAAAAAGGTATCCCAAATTCTCGCTTCTTATTTTTTAACTAGCTGTTGCCCACGACTTCGTCCGCGTCCTCTATACTATAGTCTATAGCGTATAGCCTTCCTCGATAAATGGACTATCCAACCCAAAAAGAATTTTTCGATTCGAACCAGTAGTTCCTGAAATTAGCGCGTACAACCAAACAAACAAACTCTTCGGCTTTATATATTGGTTTAAATCATTATATTACAATCCGAATTACACGAAAGCGAATCGCCAGCACAGCCTAGTGTAGCAATATATTATAAATTCGAACAAATCAAAAATTTAACAAGCTGCTAATTTATCCTGGCCGCAAGATCAGAAAGGCCTTATCCATTACCGGCTCCTGATTTGTCACGGTAGCTGATTCATTAGAGGAGCATTAATCTTAGACGGTGGAGTGAGGAAGGCAAAGGAGGGGACCAACTAGCGCGGTGATAAGGCTTTACTTTGTTCAAGACGCCGTGACGATCTTCCTTCTCGAGACACTCTGAAAACCTTACACAGGAATTTAATTAACCCAAATTTGCCCTTTTGTGTGTAAGCACCGATGGGAGGTCGGACCCTTAAATATTTGTCAACATGTGGCTGCGCTGTTACGTGCTGAGAGTAATTCTAAATTGCAAAAAAAATCACTAAAATTACTTATTAAACTTGCAATAGATGCGCCTGCAGATCGTATGAAAAATACAATTACCTACTAAAATATTCAATTCGATACGGTACCCTATATCAGAGCCATCGGTCTTTTAACAGATTATTCTCATAGCAAACTACATAAAATATCAGTTTAAATATATCTGACCTTGACATATTTAATAACTTTCACCTTTAGAGCTGAACTATATTGATTAATATTAGTAAAGCCTCAGACCAAATAAGAAATAAAGACAGAATTTTGCGAACATAATGAAGCCGGTTTTATAAATATGTTTGCGTAGGTCGATGTTGCCATGAGCATAGGAACCAAAAGAAGTCAGACATTCAGGTTTGCGTTTTAGTAAGTAAGTAGGTACCTATGATAGTAAGGAAGACTAATTTCACAAGTCTCAACTTGCACTTGGCCGGTTTTTGTAAGTTGGAATTGTCATAATCAAATAAGTAAAAAATATTTATAGAGTAATTTATGCTGAGCTATGCTGAGCACTATGCTGAGTCCAGTATCGAAAGCTATAATAACCTCGAATTTTATACATTTTCAACCGACGAAAACCAAAAAACGGAGGAGGTTCTCAAGTCGACGCGTAATTTTTTTTTAGGTGTGACCAGGTAACCACGCATCACTTTTTACAGAGTAGTCCGATTTTGATATTTCTTTTTTTTCTATATATTCCCCGAAATAATTTTGGAAAAAAAATCCTACCCTAAGGGTGGAAAAATAGGTGCCGTGTAGGTACCGTGTGGGTTACCTACACGGTAAAGGCGTAGTTTTATCGGGTTCACTCTGCCGGCAACAGGGTCTATTAGTTCTTATGTGATCTCAGATTGAAGCATGTTCATTATCAAAATTAAAAACAGTATTTTGTGCTTCAGTATCTATCATAACTATTAATCTGAATCAAACATCAAACAAGCATACATACAATACGGAGAGTTTCCAATTATACCTGGATTAACATATGAGACTTTTGGAATTTTCAAAAAAACTAACTACAGCGCGCGGGCATCGCTAGTGCTAAAAATAAACGAACCGTTGTTTGCGTGTCAACGAATAAATAAATAGTTGGACGTTCGAAAATTGAAAAAATAAAATTACCCAAAAACCTTGAACGCGCGAAGTTGCGTGTTTCGGACAGGTAATGGAACGAACGTCAACCCGTGCGAAAATAGGGGTGAACCGGGAAGCTGCTAAACTAGATTTCCTGTCTGTCAATAAATACGTTTATATCTACAATAAATGGAGATACCTTAATAATAAAATCCAGTGGCGGGTTTCAATTTAAAAACAAAAAAAAATATTGGCGAAGAAAAAATCTAATATTATATTAATAGATATTATAAAGAGCCGACAACTTACGTAATCTATATTATTATTACAAAAAGAGAAATTATTTGTATTTTTGTTTATAATGAATAAACACAAAAACTACTGGAACTATTTTAAAAATTCTTTCACCAAATTATATTTTACAACTAGCTTTTAAAGCCCGTGTTGAAAGATAAAAAAACATCGCTTCGCAAAAATTAGCATTATTTGAGAAAATTTATAATTCAAACAAACATGAGCAATTTTGTTGATTCAATCTTTATCCTGATCCTAATATAATAATATAAATGCGAAAGTTTGCATGTTCGCTTGGTTTTAGCTAAAATTTGTCACACAGATAGTTTGTTAACATATACTTTTTGTCCTGGAAAAACGTTAGGTTCCCGGGGGATCGTCTAAAAATATAAATAAATCGGCTCCACCGTCGTCACAGGGATAAAAGCGTGAGGCGTTATTTTACTCATATACTTATATTTTCCCTTAATACGCGGACGAAGTCGCGAGCAATAGTTGCTCTCATATATTTCTGTTAGATGTTGAATTTTTTATATAAAATTTTTAGATGATCTCTCGGGAACAGTACTATTTTTCTAAATGTGCTTTTGTATATCCCTGACAACATGTATGCAAAATTTTATGATTATCGGTTGACTAGTCAAGGCGTGAAAAAAAAACTTTATTATACAAAAAAGAAAGAATAATTGTTTAAAATATCATTATGAGCTACTGTCGCAAACAGTGGCGATATTGGAAAGAAATGGCAGTACTTTCCGGCCACTTTAGTTACGCACTCCGAATAGGTACTCTATGTATATTTCTGTATACCTTTTTTTTACAAGAGGAATCCATCATGGATACTCACCGGCCTGGGGACAGACCGGTGGGTTGTGTCGGCCTCCTGCCCCGAGATGGTATTGGGGAAGACCTACCGACTAAACCTCTTGGCGTCCTCGGCGTCCGCTATAAGGCGAGGTCGGACGAACACTCTTCCGCAACTCCACCGCGGAGGTCCATAACCGGACACTGCTCAATGGGACGGCGCACCCGAACTGCCAAAGGGCGCCGTACCTCTCAGGATGAAGCGGGCGGTAGAGTCCCCATCTACCGCCCTAGTCCTGTCAGGGATCCAGGTGGCGAGCGTACGCCAGCCGCCTGCGTCCAGTTCGTCGGCGACGGAGCGGATGGGACAGGACGTCGTCCTCCCGTTCTCTCTCTGCTCCGAAGATGTCATCTCGCAGAAGGATTGAGTCGCTCGGCAAGCGGCTCTGCTGCTGCATGCACACGAGTGACACTCTTGGGCCTACAAGCCACCCGGTGGAGTTGCTTCCGAAACAGCCGTGTCCCGAGAGCATATTTCTGTATCCCTGACATCGTATATGCAAAATTTCATAATTATAGGTTGACGTGAAAGCGTAGCAAACAAACAAGCTCACTTTCACCGTTTATAATATTAGTTAGGATTGTGTTGACACAGAGTTTCATTGCAAGATGGAAACTTATCTTGCACTTAATATCATCACGTTAAAATATCATGAGCTCGAGTACTATCGCAAAGAGTGGCGATATTGGAAAGAAATCATAAATGGCAGTTCCTTCCGGCCACTTGAGTTACGCACTCGGAATATAATGCAATTACGTGAGATGGATTGCGCGAGTTCGAGACGCGAGAACATCGTATAACTTCCTTATCTTCGCGAGGTACCCCCCTTTTATGACGCCTTTATAAAAAGCGTATAAAATAAGAGGAAACCGGCCTTCCGTTCCGACGGAGCCTATTTAGTGCGATACGGTACGGGCGGCGCGACG
Organism: Synanthedon formicaeformis; assembly: GCA_945859745.1. NCBI lineage: Eukaryota > Metazoa > Arthropoda > Insecta > Lepidoptera > Sesiidae > Synanthedon > Synanthedon formicaeformis. The sequence goes on from OX243964.1 coordinate 4,247,594, forward strand.
AATACACTCTTACAATCATTTACATTTTTATGCTTCTGAAATTTATGTTTATTAAGTCTTCGTATTCTTTTATTAGAACACACGTTATTAGAATATCAATTTACATCTCTTGTTGTATAATCAGGTTACGTAAAAGGCATACAATATTCGAAGTCCTTCGAATAATAAACGGAAATTTATACAAATATAATTGAAGTGTCTATTTGTAATGTCAAATAAATAATTTTTATTAAATGAATTCATTTTTTTTTAAATTGTCCGTTTGTTCCAGCTAATCTCCGAAACTGCTTAACCGATTTTGACAGGACATTCACTGGCAGACAACTCAGGCTACTTTCATTTTAGAAAAATAAAAATAACATTAAAATATATTTATAAGCAATTAGTTAAAAAAAATCTCTTAAATACGTTTCCTAAATAATATTTATAATTTACATTTTCATAATATTTGGTTTCCAAAAAAATTATAGCTTCGACATAGTATCTACCAGTAACTAGGACATAGTAGGTATATTTCTTAATATTTTGGCTAGTACCTATTATATGTATTTTTCTCGTTAATTAATGATAACTACAAAATGTGTATTACAAAAAAGAGTAAAAATATGTTGAAATATTTAGGAGAGGTTAAAAAAAGTACTACGCTAGATAAAAATTTTACATGTCTAACTTTTATGTGAAACTATAGGTTTGGAATTATTTTATATATAAAGTATATATTTAAAAACAATACATATTATTTTGGCCACAAAATCTATAAAAAAGTATTACAATTGGTACATGTTTTCTTTGCCATGTAAATTTTAATGAGTGCCCTTAAAATATCTGTTCAATTGGAAATACTCGTTGGAGGGAAGCAAAATATCGTTCTGAAACTACTTTGTTACATTTCCAGTTTCCTTATAATATTATATTATTATTTTACGGACACATATACACATACGACATTAAGTATAACATTTCCATGACAGTTTATAAATGACTTTGTTAAACTTAATTTCTAACAGCAAAGAACAGGCTTGGAAGAGAGTTCAACCAAAGTTTTGCACTGTGACAAAAACAAGATGGATGCTACATTTAAGTTTAAGTACAGTAACTAACTATTCGTGAAAAACGAAAAAAAATGGTAAATAAAAAAAAATATACAATCAAATATATGTATTTGAGATTTAGTCTTTTGGCATATAGTATGAACGAGAATCTTAAATTTTATCTTCTTCTTTATCTATAACAAAAGCGATGACAGTATTTTTATGTGAATTAATTTAAATGCTATAAAATATGCATTATAAACGCAGTGTCATGAATATTTTGACCATAATGGTTTCCATGTAAAAGGTACAATTATGGTGTCGCTTGCTAGAACTGTAAGAAAAATAATCCCGCCATACATTATCTTCGTGTACTACGGTTTATGCAGCGCACGCCGAGATAGCTCTGAGATGGCAGTAATTTTTCCGACTTACTTGACATTTATCATTATATTTTGGGTCCAATTTACATTATATCTTTATAAATTATAGCTGATGTATAATTTTGATGAATAAATTATTTTACTTGAAAGTTTCAACAGAATCTGTTCAATTGTATGTGCGTGGTAGAGCTACTTTTAATTTAATTTAGTATTTTTGGAAAAAATTTAATTTAGTTTTTTATTACACATGTCCTAAAATCACCAATCTCGTTATTAGCCCAAGTAAGGAACTAAGTTCACATAGTTTCTGTTTAGGACTATCAAACAAAAATATAAATCTTCTTATCATGGTGTTACGTTACTTTAACGAGAAAGAAAAGTAAAACGCCTTTTCCTTTGAGACCTTTTCTACAAACAGGGTAACTCATCATATTTTTTTCCCTGTATCAAGTTATGTAAGTGTCCATCTATATGCAATTACTGAGTTAAGTAAACAACTAGTAACCGCAATAAACTTTCACCTAACAACATACTTAGAACTCTGCTCGCTTGACTTGCTTCGGTTCCGCGACAAACTCTTTAGAAAATTGTGTAGTATTGTGCAACCATTTTAAAAAGTTTAACCTCTAAGTTACGGGATCGTTTTGTTTGATATACGAGTATTTGCAATAACAACCTATTTGTCTCTATCAGTCTTTTATATGCGTACTTTATTTGTTTGTTATTTGTTAAATTTTTTTACACGACATAAGTATCTGAATAAATTACATGTCTCTTAGAAAGTTATAGAGAATACTTGCCATTTCTTTGAAGGATAAGATTCGAAAAACAGAGATCTGTCTACTAGATACTTTTAGTTGATTTGTCAAATAGTATATTTATGACAAAGTTGGAATATTACAAATAAAATCTTAAAGCATGTATACACTAGTGTAAAATTACTTGGTTTAAAACGTACAATTCATGCTTACCTACTAACAGGGGTTGGGGAGGTGTAGAGCGTTCCAGATCGCACCGTTCCGCGGAACACCTATTACGTTCTCATTAAGCGGCCATAGTGTGCCGTTCTACCCTCTCGTTAACAATACCCTACCTGCAAATTGTGCTTCAAAATGAACATATACGACCAGCTTTAACAAATTTCCATTGCTTCATGTAACTAGTAAATACGATATCATATTTGAAAAAGTATATTGCAATTATAATTTAACTAGCTGCTGCCCGCGTGTTCACCCGCGTAACTGTAAATTATATACTAAAACCTTCCTCGAAAACCACTATCTATTGGTGAAAACAGCATGAAAATCGGTGCAGTAGTTTTTGAGTTTATCGCAAACATACAGACAGACGCGTCGGAGGAATTTGTTTTATATGTAAGGAGTTCTACGTATAAGTTTTGTTTCTTTGTAAATTGTTTCCGATACATACAAAAGGCTGTTTCCGTTACACGAGAACAATATTTTTGCTTATAACTAGACTGTAACCATGTTAGGTATGAATAGGTACCGATGTGATCCTTTGAGTGTTATAGCACTTTATGCGTAGTTTATCCTTCAGCACACTAGAAAATATTATACCTTCGTAAATAAATTCCCTTGAACAATAAATGGTTAGAAAGGGAATGCGGAAAAATATTTTTTTCTATCTTTTCTTTGCTAACACGTGGCCGGCGGCAAGCGGTTTGCGGCAGTCAGGAGCAGGTGCAAAAGTTTCGATGCCCGTTTTATATCAAGCAATTGTTTTTGCTGCAAACTAAGAAAAAGAAAATGTAAAACGCCCGAGAAGTTGCTTTAAATTGCCAACGAAAACAAGTCTGCGTTTACGTTTTCACTTAAAGTCGCCGAAACGTTTTTCAGAAACAAAGTACCTTTACAGACTTAATAAACAAACTCAATTTTGAATAGTCTTTTTTTAAATACACGTACTCATTCAGAGATACTGTTGACGCCGTTTTACCTACAAACAAACGCATCACACGCATATCTACCTACATATTTATCTATTTTTTTTATTCACTTTTTCTACCTTTCAAAAAGACAGACGCTTAAATAGATCTCATTCAGAGATACTAATCACCGTTTAAATAGATTGTCTCTTTATGTTGTAGGTAGCGGCTTTGATTGGTAACGCCGTCGGAATATAAATCAATATTTTTGTAAGACGTTGTAATTTTTATTTACGTTTTGCTAATACCAACTATGTATTATGACTTGCTTCAGATTGAGATGAAAACATATGGTGAAATACTATAATACTTTAAAATTAAATAAATACATACATATATACATACATACATACATACATACATACATACATACATACATACATACATACATACATACATACATACATACATACATACATACATACATACATACATACATACATACATACATACATACATACATGCATACATACATACATACATACATACATACATACATACATACATACATACATACATACATACATACATACATACATACATACATACATACATACATACATACATACATACATACATACATACATACATACATACATACATACATACATACATACATACATACATACATACATACATACATACATACATACATACATACATACATACATACATACATACATACATACATACATACATACATACATACATACATACATACATACATACATACATACATACATACATACATACATACATACATACATACATACATACATACATACATACATACATACATACATACATACATACATACATACATACATACATACATACATACATACATACATACATACATACATACATACATACATACATACATACATACATACATACATACATACATACATACATACATACATACATACATACATACATACATACATACATACATACATACATACATACATACATACATACATACATACATACATACATACATACATACATACATACATACATACATACATACATACATACATACATACATACATACATACATACATACATACATACATACATACATACATACATACATACATACATACATACATACATACATACATACATACATACATACATACATACATACATACATACATACATACATACATACATACATACATACATACATACATACATACATACATACATACATACATACATACATACATACATACATACATACATACATACATACATACATACATACATACATACATACATACATACATACATACATACATACATACATACATACATACATACATACATACATACATACATACATACATACATACATACATACATACATACATACATACATACATACATACATACATACATACATACATACATACATACATACATACATACATACATACATACATACATACATACATACAGAAAAAAATTGTAAAAATCGTCAATTTAGTTTCAGTATCATGTATAGAGCCTATAAACACGATATTTCTGAAAACAAAGTAACTTACTCCATGACCAACCTTTACAGAGTTATATTCTGACTCAATCTTCTTTGCGCGAGATAGAATTTTTGAAGTGTGTCGTTTTGAAATCCATCTTAAAGCGTTTTTCAGGTTTAAGAAATATCTGCACTATTACTAAATACAGTTCTGTTATTACATTGAATTTATTTCGAAATTTGTACGTAATTGATGTAAATTTGAGGCTCTGTGGTTAAAATTAGCACTGGTAACACCGAATGGAGACTATTTTACGGCCACTGATTGTCCATTACCATTAAATTACTAAATTGTAAGCAAGTTTCAATTGAAATAATTTTACGTTTAATTTCTTACTACGTCTTTTTTTCGCTTAATTTTTGTTAGATGTTCTTTTCTGTATACTTGACAGTATATAAATATGTGCAATGTGCAGAATTTCGTGATGATCGGTTGAGTAGTATTATAATTATACATTAGATTTTTATTACTCTTTTACGCAAAAAACATCTTACAGATTTGACTGAAATTTGGCACACAAATATCTGGATCACAAATTACAAATTATAATAAATCAGTATTTATAATAAAATTTAACTTAATTTAACTAGGACTGGATCTTGGTCCTATACTTCATGTAGCTAAGACTTTCACCACGGAACTAATAGTGATTCACCATAATGCAGGAGAAGACTAATTTGTCTTGAAAAGCTAAGTGAGCTTCACTACGTAAAGCTCAGCTTAGTTAAGCTACCTAAAATATGGATCACCTTTTCCTTCGAGCTTAAGATTGCAACGTAAACTTCCTGAAGAAGTAAAGAAGCGTCAACATGCTGTCTCAAATAAAATAAGAACTAAAGATAGAGCCCTGTAGACGCCAAAGTGAAGCCGGTAAAACTACGCCTTCGACTTTTTTTGTTTTTATTTATTTATACTTACTAATATTATAAATGTGAGTTTTTTTGTTTGTTTCGCTTTCACGCAAAAACTACTGAACCGATCACCATGAAATTTTGCATACACATTGTCTGGGACACCAGAAAGGACATAGGGACATCCGCGTTGAACGATGAAAGGCATCGTTCAACGCGGACGAAGTCGCGGGCACTAGCTAGTTTATTATACATGAAAAGTAATCATAATAACTTTTACACAAATGCACAGTTACATTCACAAAAAAACAATCAAACTACGCCTCGCCTTTAACCAGAACCAGAAAGGGTGTAGAAAAAGTTAAAAAACTAAAAAGCAGAATGGAATCACATTTCACTCGTAAACAAACTTGAAAACCAATATTTTCAATAAAAATAAACAAAGCGGCCTGCGCACACAGTCATGTTTATAAAACCGGCTTCTGTCTATAGTGCTTATTTGGTCTGAGCTTGCAGCCTGTAACGTAAAGTTACATACAAAAAAAATTGTGTTACAAGTACGCTCAAGTTTTCAAATTTACACCTGAAACGGGTTGCTTCATTTAAGTTTTCAGGCAGACCTCATTAGTTAACGGACTTTAGTTACAGTTTGTTGTTAACTAAGTAAAGTACTTTAGACATTTAATTTTGGTGCCCTTGTTACGCAAATTACAAACACCCCTTAATGAGCATTATTTCTTTTACAATCCTTTTGTGTCGCGCCGTTAACAATGTTAAGACCTTTAAGATTTTAAGGGTTTCCGAGGCTGGATTTTTTTTTTTCATTATTTTTAAGAGATTTATGGCTTTATCAATTTAAATGTATAACTAGGTAGTATTTTAGGCTTGTATAGTATTTATCTAGGCTCGTAGTTATCATTTTAAAATACAGCTGGTACTTTTTGTCGTGGAAAAATGTTAGATACCTGTGAAATTTTCAAAAAACCAACTACGGGAGTACGAAGTCGCGGCACAGCTAGTAGCGAATGAAGTAAGATATAATAAATCAAAGGACTAACAGGGCTAACCACCTGATTATTCTAAGAAATATATTCAAACAAAAACAAACAGATGTAAATATTTGAAATGCTGGTACACAATCATTTTGAAATGTTTGTTTTTTAATGAGACGCGGTCGCACCGACCGTCGACCGCCCCATGAAACAATTCCCCTGGGCTCATGTCGAGGTCAGGCTCGAACACGTCACATGGCAACCAAACTGGGATTATTGATTGAATTCAATCTAATCCCTTGAGGTTTTGTTATTGGTAACATGACGCGTACACTACTCCTAATGTTTCAAAGCACCTTTACATATTCAACAAACTAACACACTGATACTCGTACAGGCATAATATTAATGTGTGTATCATTAGAAATAAGAACAAAGAGATTCATATGTGTTTCATTTACTTATTCATTTTTTACATATACTTATTCATTTTTTTTACAAGTCCATTTCTTCGGAGGTGGCTCTGCTATTGAAAATGGGAATGCCATGTCCCCATTTTTAATAGGCTCTCAATAGGCCCATTTTTAAATGAAGACGTGGGGGTTTATAGGGGAAGCCTATGTCCGTCCTACGGCTAAAATTATTATGTGAAGCTACTTTGTTTTCAACATGTCTCGACTTACAGACATCCCAACATATCTCGAAACACTTCTTTTAAGCCTGCCAGGATCGTCGGTGCGAGCTCTTCAACAGTAAACATACCAATCTCGCCCTTGTGTATGTTATGATTAAGGTCTTAAGGGAGAAATATTTGTGGGACGTGCAATATTTGTGTAGATAGACAAGGCTTGCTTATTTATAAAGCTTGCTTATTATACAGAGACAGAGGACCAAAAGATTTAATTCCTTATTAAAAAATAGTAAAAATGCCTTACCTAAGTTCTTTAATAAATATATTTATCGCTAACATTTTATGAATTGCTTTATGATTGAAATTTACATGATTTTGTATAAGAATGTCTCGTAAACTAAAAGTGAGTTTTTTTTATTTCAAATGGTGTCCATAACTTATTTATCATAATTTAGCACATATATTATATGTACTTTTTCATATTGTTGTAAAACATTTGATGGCGCAAAATAATAAAATTACAGTAATATAATTTATTCCTTATGAAAATCGATATCCATAGAGGTACCTACTTGAACATTATTATTTTTTATCTGATAACATCCTAAGTAAAAGTTCTGCAGTAGTAAACTGTCCGATGTATGTATATAGCTTAGTCACTGTTCCATCAATAACTATGTAATAAAGTTTACGAGTTTCATCTTCGTAAGATGTCCGTAGCAGCACTGCACTTACCCACATTGCCTTATCTGCTTTCAATATAGTTAATTACATGTCAAAGTTCAAACTAGTGGTCCACGATACGAATGTGTGAAGGCCACAGCGCCTGGGGTATTCGGTACGTACAAGTTCAAAATGTTTGAACTGTTGAAAGTACATTGAGTGTAAGTTGTAGAGACTATTAAGTTGAATAAATAAGTTGTGTATAGTTTAAGAGCCAGTTCGATATTTAAGCATTTCAGTATCAGTTGAGAAAATTGATACAATTTTTTATCTTATTTATTTATCTAAGAGTCTTGATTTGTCTACACGGGTGTATTGCTTAAATTAACTAAGGTTTTACAAATTTCGATTTTTAGTAGAAATTTATTTCTTTTATAATATACTGGGTCCTAAAACTTTTTAACTCAAGGTACAAAAGGTGTGTGAAAGTGACCGCGGTGTATGCCCATGAGGGCACGCTAATGTTTTAATAATAATATAACACACATAGTAATTAATTAATATGAATTACAAATACTCGTTCTCATATGTAAATTATATTAATATCGACTTTTACTTTTCAGTAATGACAGTAATATAAAATATAATAGTTTATTGCACAATACCATTTTCTACCAACATATTTGGTTTGATTTTATGTGTTTTGTCGAAGTAAAAATATATAATGAAATTAATAACATAATTTCAATATAATATGTATTGTTCGAATTTTTTTTTATTAAAAATCCATTTTTTTTTGTCTTTTAATCAAAGTTCAACATAAATTAGTGGGAAACTTTGTTAATAAATTATTTGTCCTTACTTGCAGGGGAATCGCGTTCGTGCTAGTGTTAAAAAAATCGTGTCAATCAGAGGCGGCGTCAGGAAGCCCACAAAGCCGTGCCCATTATCGCATACTGATTTGTCACTAGAGCTGATTCATTAGGCGAGCATTAATCTTAGGTCGCGGTTACGCAGTAACATGATAAAGCTACATTGTTTAAGCGTCTCCCTTGCCTTCTAATACGAGCTACGCCACGCCACGCCTCCGTGGCTAGGTAGCACTTATCATAATTATTGTAAGTTCCTTGTATAATTACTTGTGGTATAAAGGTTTAGGCAACGTGCACTAGTAAATCTCTGCCGACCTTCTGGACAGAAGTATTTCCTTGTATGTGTGCTAATTTATTTATTTATTTAAGAAACTAGGTCTCCCTTCATATGTCTTCTGTGTAGTTTTTGAAAATCCCACAAAATATTTTTCCACGATAAATAGTGTTAATCCAGGTGCCTGTGTGTGCCAAATTTCATCGAAATGCGTTGAGCCGTTTTTGCGTGATTGAGTGACAAACAGCCAAACTTTTTTTTTAATTTTAGATAAATAATGTAAACATAGCAACCAAAAAAACATAGAAACTTTCGTATTTATAATATTACAAACGACCCGCTCCCAGCTTCGGACGGGTGCAATTTTTTTCAAAAAATTACATATATACAAACCTTCCTCGTTAACGCTCTTTCCTTCCTTCCATATTGTATCATTCTTAATCCATATACAGAACGATATGCTATAACTATGTAGAATATATCCCAATCCTCAATCCAGAATATAATCCCCGCTAATTGCTAACACCCAGGAATCTTGTCACATTAACATCCATGTGACGTTATCCGCTACAAAAAAATACGACTAACAAAGCTGACGGTACTGAGTGAGTTGCGTGGTTACGTCACAAAAATGGCGGCCAGGCGCATCAGCGATTTGCGGGGCTTATGCATATAAAAGCCGGACATCACATTTTACTATATTTAATTAAATTTTTGACAGCTCTCAAGAAAAATATTAATACTGGGCAACGTACTCGTAGGTTTTTTTGTACAAATTTAATACAATTTAATTAATATTGTACAAATTTAATATTTACCTTCATTGTTTAGTGCTCTTTCCATTAGTGAAAATTGCATGAAAATCCATTCAGTTCAAAGAAGGTTCTTATGAAGAAAATATTAGAAAAATTTGCTATTGCAACCATGTAAAACTGGTGGCGGGTCGCTAGTAGATAATAAAAAAATAAACTCAATGAACTCTTTTATATGTAACTGTTCATCTACGGAATCAAATTTCGGAACAATAGGTGCTTTCGAGTGTAATATATTATGCATTCGTATTGGACTATTGCAAATTTAAAAATATAAATGTGGAAAAAATTGAATTTAAAAATATGATCCGACGCTAAGGCTTCCAATATCAAGCAAGCTGGCATAAATGCTGGTTTTCATGCCCAATCTATCAAGCTTTGTGTCACCGACTTTAAATAAAGTGCATTATTAAAAAGTTTTATATTCAAACGAAAAACTGAGTGTACGTTTTTAACATATCAGAGTTTAAAAAATAGTTTCAATATGAACAAACATTCAATCCCACTATAAAATATAATATGTATACTAATTTTGTGTAACGAATACACAAAATTAGTATACATATTATATTTTAAAAAAACATGGTTTTTTTTTATGTAGTAGGTAAACATAATATGTATATATATCTAAAACTAATTGGAACATACTGTATATATCAAAAAAATATTTGATCCTTTAGCTATCGAGTGATGTAAGTAATTAAATTTTAGATATAGATGATAGATATTACGTAGCTACAGCATCAACTGTATCCGCCGATTTTATTATCATCGCTTTTTTGAATTGCTTCCACTATGGAAGCAAATTTAAGACGTATTCACATAAATAAATATGACATATCTAAAGTAATTAACGTACAAAACAAACTTAATATTTTCAGTCACTATTCACTCCGCCCAAAAGTTGAATGGAAACAGTACAGCGAAAAATTCATTTCAAGGTTACATAAATAAATAATGAATATTTGATTACGAAATAAACGGTTAGACATTGATTGTTGTGAAGATAATTAATTTAAATGACATTTAAGTTATTACGACATAATTAACTATAATTTTTTGATAAATCTTTTTCATGTGTTGTAATTAAATTGACTGTGATTTTCACAGATTTTAATCTGCGTACGAAAACCTCCATATTTCGGTTTAATGAATACTTTCAAACAAATCAAGTTTGTTTTAAATAAAATGTTTTTTTTTTTCGTTATCTATACTTATAACTGTTTATCTTAACAGACTAACAACGCACAGCCTAAACTACTTCTAATTATATAAAGCTGAAATTTAGAAATAAGTTTAATTTATAAAGTAAACATCGTCTAAGAAATGTTTTTTTTTAATATCAACTCCGTACAATGCCGAGGGCGAGTCACTAGTAACTTAATATAAATTTAGTTCTTATATATATTTACAATTTACAATTTAGTTCGCAAAATTAATTTGTATTTTATCTATCGCTAGAAAACTAACGAGACCTACAAGTTACACCATTGTAAATAGTCTACAAAGTGAAGTCCATAAACTTTTCCATTCGAAATTTTCAGGAAGCTTCCAACTGAACTGGCACTAAAACCTGTATTTTAATCTGTGCTTTTAGCTATTCTCTCTTGAAAGTCCCGATCGAAACTCATTCCGTTTTTTCGTGTCTATCTAACTTTAACTCCGTAGTAAAAAAAACACAAACGAATGCTTTATACCAACGTTGACATAAATTCAAGTACCTATGTAAAGAATCTCTGTTTTATTTTCATGTTAAGGGCGACAGACAGGCTGACGTGCTTGGGTAAAACATCTTGGGTGCTGCAAGTGCGTTTCCGACCATAAAAAAAATAAGGATAAGAGACTCACTCTCTGAAACACAACAGCAGATATTACGGTGGTATTCTGTAATGCGGTGGTTACCTCCGCCATACGGACTGCCCGAATTATTAAGACGGTACATACATGTTTCTATTATTTATTATTGAACTTGTAAAGAAGTAAACAACCTATTGACAGAAAGAAGATATTACTTTTCCGTCTCACATGTGTTTCGTTTGATGTAAGGCGGCGGATATTTCTGTAACTAAAGCTGACCTCCAGCCGAATAAAGAACTTTAGAAAAGCTCTGTATCATCACTGAACCATTTGAAACATACATACACAAGAAGCAAGCAACTCCACATTCGTCTTAAATAAAGTTTCCTTGGATGCTCAAACTGTTTTTATGTAAGGTCATGCAATGCTATCATTAGTGTAGTCTCAGAGTTTAATTTCTGAGCGATGAAGACAAAACAATATTGATATTGGATAATGGAAAAATGGCGTGCTAGAAACGTATTACTGCTGAGGAAAATCGCTATTTCCTCGCTACTTCCTATCTTGGGTTTCTTAAAATAACTGAATTATTACTTTAGTGAAATTATGTCTCCTCTAAACAAGATTCATATTTTTACAGTATCTGGTATATGTATCTATAATAAATATATACAAACAAAACGGTTTACGACATGTGGCCTTGCTTATGTAATTGGCGACGGTAGCCTACCATCAAGTGGACCGTCAGCCTGTCTGTCGAACTTAATATACGAGTAAAAAAAATCACAAACTTTGATATCTCACATTTCCTAATTGGAACGCTTTATACTTATGTATGACATAAATCATCCCAACCCAATGACAACAAGGTATGACATGCTGCTTTTATTTGTATAATAATAATTAGCTGCTGCCCGTGACTCCGCGACTTTTTATGGATGCCATTGTCAGAACTGGACCAAATTGAAATGGGACCACACGGGAAACACCAGCTTTCAAATAAAAAAAAAGAATCATCAAAATCTTATCACCCAGTCGAAAGTTCTGAGGTAACAACATTAAAAAAAAACAGTCAAATTGAGAACCTCCTCCTCCTCCTATGGAAGTCGGTTGAAAATACCTATTCTCAGACCTACCAAGTGTACATATAAAATTTCATCAAATCGGTTAAGCAGTTTTGGAGGAGTATGGCAACTAACACTGTGACACGAGAATTTTATACATATATTTGAAGAAAATTGGCTTTCGTTTGTTTTACAAAATATATTAATAAGGCAAAACATTGATACAGATTTTGTTGTCTGTTCAGCAAAGGCGTATAGATAAACCTCGCAGTTTTGTACAAAGGGCTCCTATTAAGACTGAACTTTTGTTTTGCCGATAAAGCACAAAGATACAACAACAAACTCCTTTAATGGAGTGTCTAATTCTGGTACACAATATTGGTGTTTACTGTTACTTGCTCCCAGGGAAGTTGTTCAAGTTTTGCAATGCTTACATTATGCCGTGTACACACAGGTTTATTACAAAAACAAGCTCTAATTAAAAATTATAATCTAATCTCCAACTTTTTGTTGAGCCCAAACACGCTATAATTGGTTTAAATTGCTTAGGAGTTGTGTGTCCACAGACTACTCCACGCTGCAGCGTCAGGTCAAGGTTACCATGTAATGGAAATACCACCAAAGTAACATGATAACAAATTTCAAATCAATCCAACAAGTGGAAATGTGAAATCCCTTCGTCATCTCAGAAATGGACTGATCGTCTTCAAACACCTTTTCAACAGATTTTCTGTCACCAAGTCTGATGGAATAAGGAAACAGGCAAGCAGCACTGGCATTCTTTACTCAAGTACTTAAGATAAGTCACCTTAAACTTAAGGCACTTAAGGTAGTCTTTTGTAAAGGGGTGATTGGTGACATTAGAAAAATTGTAGACATTATGCAAATCGATTTAGTTATTCACGCTTGATTATTTCACATTATATCCTTAAAATATTTTCCAATTTATTTTTATATTTTCGCATAAAAAAGTCTCTCTGATACGATACCATACAATCTACTTTAAGTCAAAATTTATGATTTATAACCACTACTATAAGTCAATAAATTTCGAAGCAGAATATGCGTATTCACCATTAACTATGATTTAAGGACCGTAATTCAAGAATGACACATAATCAATGAGGGAAAGTTACGAGGAAGGAAGCTACCACCCTTTCGGTGTTAAATTAAGTTTAGCGATATCAATTCTGGTTTTCGCGAATAAAATCTCTGTTTTCTGTATCTGAAATACCTATAAAAATGCTCATCTTTTTTATCTTTCTTGTTTCAATTATAATTTATTTTTATTAACTTTTTCATAAGTACTTTCTAATAAGTCAACATAATAACTATATTAAAAACTAGTTCCCTGGCTTCACAAGGGAAAATATATATATATATATATATATATATATATATATATATATATATATATATATCCGTCTGTGTTTCTCTTTATATTAGTATTGATATAGTAATATATATCTCTATGAAGGAAAAGGTTTTTTTTAAAAAAATACTGTCAAATCTTTTATTATTTTTAGTACTTAGACTAAATATTAACACTTTTAGATGGCATTAGCTTTAGCAAACGGTATTACTTTTGTAAACGTACTATTAAAAAAACTACCTAAAATGAATTTTCTCGAAGATAAGACCCTGACAGATCGATTTCTAGACCTAAAAAGCTCCTTACCCTAGATTTTCGTCAAAATCGTTAGAACAGTTTGCGAGATCGTCGTGGCATACAAGAATTCCTCGTTTAATATTATAAGATAATAATAATAAGATTTCTCAGTATCAACAATCATCTATTAGTTAAGTTTCTTTCTTTCTAACGTTATTTGGTAATTAAAAAGTAGCTTAATGGTGGTTTAACCGAAACTAATAGACTGTGATCGTTACATAAAGTAGAGTAATTAAGAGTTTACATGTATAGCCCAGTCAAATAAGATCAAAAGCAGGGCTGACCCGGGAATAATTAAAAGTGTCGATTTTCCTTCGGAAATCGTTGAGGGGGCTCACTGGCAGTCTACATTTCGAAACTCGGGGTTCCCACCCTCTTGCTTCAGCCGCCATCTTGAATTTAAGGGTAAATTTTTGTTTATTCAATAACTCGTTTATTTTCAATTTTACACGGAAAATGGTTATCACCACAGTTGTTTGGAATTGAATTTCCTACAATTTTGGTCCTCATCAATTTTTTTCTACGATCGATATTTTTCGATGTAGACCCGAAAAGGGGGGGTTAATTTTTTATTATCAAATAACTCGTTTGTTTACAATTTCACACGAAAAATGGTCATGACCAACATCGTTTGGAATTAAATTTCCTACAATTTTGGTCCTCATTAATTTTTCGCTATGATCGATACTTTCCGATTTAGACCCGAAAAGAGGTGGGGGTGAATTTTTTATTATCAAATAACCCGTTTACTTTCAATTTCGCACGAAAAATGGTTATGACCAAAGTTGTTTGAAATAAAATTTCCTACAATTTTGGTTCTCTTCAAATTCTTGCTATCATTGATATTTTTCGATGTAAACCTCAAAAGAGGTGGGGGTGAACCAAATAATTCTATTATCTCGTTTATTATATTATTATTAGTATTATGATTATTATTTCAAGTATATTTGTAATTTTTTGTATAAATGATTATGTATAAACGATGCAAGATTCATATTTTCAGGATGCACGCTTATGGTAAAGGGAAAGGAGTGTACACTAAGAAAGAAAATGTTGGCATGAACAAACTCTGCAGTCAAATATGTTTAACTTATTGAACTTATGTAACAATTTTTTTGCCTGAATAACATTTTAGTCAACCGAAGCGCAGAATTATTCGAAAAATGAATTATTTAGTTAGACCAAATAAATGTCAACTGAAACGTATTTGACTGCAGTTTTTGTGCATTCAAACATTTTGAGATAGACCGGTTATGTTAACCATGGGCGTAGCTCTCAATAAAGTACGATGAGCATTTCAAATTTTCAACACTGTAATTTCCCAAATGGAAAAATAAAATTTTCACCGAAAATGTATGACATTTAATTCCAAACAACTTCGGTCGTAACCATTTTTCTTGTGAAGTTGAAAATAAACGAGTTATTTGATAATAAAAAATTCACCCCCACCTCTTTTGAGGTCTACATCGAAAAATATCAATGATAGAAAAAAATTGAAGAGAACCAAAATTGTAGGAAATTTTATTTCAAACAACTTTGGTCATAACCATTTTTCGTGCGAAATTGAAAGTAAACGGGTTATTTGATAATAAAAAATTCACCCCCACCTCTTTTCGGGTCTAAATCGGAAAGTATCGATCATAGCGAAAAATTAATGAGGACCAAAATTGTAGGAAATTTAATTCCAAACAATGTTGGTCATGACCATTTTTCGTGTGAAATTGTAAACAAACGAGTTATTTGATAATAAAAAATTAACCCCCCCTTTTCGGGTCTACATCGAAAAATATCGATCGTAGAAAAAAATTGATGAGGACCAAAATTGTAGGAAATTCAATTCCAAACAACTTTGGTAATAACCATTTTCCGTGTAAAATTGAAAATAAACGAGTTATTGAATAAACAAAAATTTACCCTTAAATTCAAGATGGCGGCTGAAGCAAGAGGGTGGGAACCCCGAGTTTCGAAATGTAGACTGCTAGTGAGCCCCCTCACCGATTTCCGAAGGAAAATCGACACTTTTAATTATTCCCGGGTCAAATCCTTATTTGATTGGGCTAGTATGTATGTGTAGGGTTAAATAATTCCCTATTGAATTCCCACGTTGTATAGACCAGCCATAAAAGAGCACGCTCGTTTGGGCAGTAACCACACACTAGAAAATAACAAAATGTATGTTGTTGATGTTTTGGTGAAACTGCTATCGCGCTGACGCTTTTCGGGTGTATTTCCGGAGAGGCAATTTGCCGATGTGCTCACCGTGAGTCGGTGACTTTCAATTACAATACGAGGTTGGGTTTGTTAACTTTTTTTAATCGCCTTAAAAATCCATGTTTCATAACTTCCGGATCCGGAATCCGATTTGAAATGAAAACTTAATAAGCTGTCTTTTAATAAAGGTGACAATGACCTTTTTTGTCACATTGGGAAATGTTCATGGATATCCGGCAGCGTAGGGCACTCTGCAGGGTTATATTGGAAACCTGATCAGCTTTGCCGCTCACGCCGCCGTATTGGGAAAATGGCGTCTAAAAACAGTTTTTTGACAACATCTCCTTTTCGACTCATTATACGATAAAAACAGTTACCTATACAATAAATTAACCTTCAAAAACTTGAAGCAAAACTTATAATATCTTATACTAGCGACCCGCTCCTGGCTTCGCCCAGGAAAAATTTAAGTAGCCTATCCCGTGTCCCGTACGTCTAAATGTTTATCTACCAAGATTCATGAAAATCAGTTAATGGAGAACCAAAATGATTTTTTTTTCAGCAAATCTGCAAAATAGGTAACTCGAGAAAAAATAATCTGTTTTTATTTTTTTCCTATCTTCAAAAATGACTGAGATATTAAACGTTAAAGTACGGCTTCCGCGACTAGTGATCTTGAGTGATCGCGCTAACGTGTGACGTCATAACGTAACACGGTTCTGCGTATCTACATACTTTCGCTCGTTGCGCTCGCGGTCTCGCTATAAATTTAATTGTTTTTCTTATAGTACATCACTAAAATTGTTAACAAATATTGTATTATGCCTATGTGTACTAACTCCAGTGAAAAACAACCCAAAAATAGTTTTTTTTCTGTACCACGCGGTAATAATATTTGGAAAAAGTGGTTAAAATTTATAAAGTTAAAAGTTAGCATAACGTTTTATCTATTTATTTTTATTTATAAACATAACATGTTAAAAGTAAGTCTATTAGTAGGTACAAAATAATGAAATAATAAAGAACCGATCGAGTTTTATTGTGTCTCAGGATTGATAATTTTTTTTTGTATATGCACCTGTCCCAAAAGGTAATCTTTGGAAATACTTCATCACAGTAAAGAATTTCATAAATCTGAAATTTGTTGAATACTTCAAAAATACTATTTTTTTTTCTTTGTTACATACTTACATATAGCTAGCTAGCTATCCTATCTAGCATCTAGCTGTTAACCTAATGATCTCGCTCGGGTTCGAATCCCGCTAGGGGCACATGTTTATGTGTTAACATTTACCTTTGTACTTGAGTCATGGACGTTTTGTAGTTATAATAATAATAATAATATGTTCGTAAAAAAAAGTAATCATAGTATATCAACTGTCTGATATCCATAATACAAGCATTAGTTGCTTAATGTGGAACTGGATGGTGCTGTGTGGAATGTGTGAAGATATTTATTATCCATTCATTCATTTATTTATTTATTTATTCATTCATTTCATTCACTCTATCATTCATTCGTTCGTTCATTCATCTATTTTATCGTTGGTACATTGATTCATTCATTCATTCGTTCGTTCGTTCGTTTATTCGTTCGTTCATTCGTTCGTTTTTCATTCGTTCGTTCGTTCCAGATGCGTCGGAGTAATATGAAACTTTACAGAGCATACATCCCTTTTTATCTGAGTGATGTTTTATGACGATCAAGTCATATCACTCAGTTTATTTGTTATAAAGGATGAAATGAACTTTTTGTTTTGTACCAAATAAAAAAATCAATAGGTACATATTTAAAAAATGAAATTAAAAAATATTTGTCACCCCTGCCATTTAAAACTCAACAAAAATAAACCTTTTAATAAAACAAAAAACTTTAAAAATCCTTTTTATTATTTTTTATTAAAAAAAGGTTTTTAAAAAACCCTTAATAAAACTTGATCGAAAATCTTACTTACTTTATGTTATTTACTTATTCAGTTTTATTTCTCTCTATTCTGCGGCTACAAAATCACCATTCTAAAATATCGCGCAACCATAAAAATGTCGACTTTTGGTAGGTTATCCGACTGTCCTTTTATAAAACTCTCTTCCATCGCTATGTTTATTTTATAACAATAATATTTAAAGTAATCGCTAACACAAATACTTAAAATAATAACTGCAAACCACAACAATCAAATTTTATGAAGGTAAACACTCCGCATTACTCGCAATCGGACAGAGACTGTTGCGTTGTGACGTCATAGCAGTAGCGCGCGTATGAACGAAAATTTTAAAAGGGGTCAAACTTTACAACGCTATAACTTTGGAAATCCTGGCCTGATTTCGATGAAACAAAAACTATTATTATTTGCACGAGTAGGCGCATCAAATCCAGTAATTTTTATACTAATATTTTAATGTGCTGGTGTTCTCCATTCGTTTAAGATTTATGGAGGAACATACATACATACATACATATGTATATACATACATACAGAAAAAAATTATAAAAATCGTCAATTTAGTCTCAGTATGATGTATAGAGCCTATAAACACGATATCTCTGAAAACAAAGTAACTTACTCCATGACCAACCCTTACAGATTTATTATTAGTATTGATAAATAAAACTATTTATATAAAATATTATAAGTTTTGCTTATATTCATATATGTAATTTTATAAAATTTTTATTACATACTAGCTGGCGCCCGCGACTTCGTCCGCGTTAAAAAAGAAAAAAGTAGCCCATCCTGTGACCTGTACGTCTAAAAGTTTATCTACCAAGTTTCATGAAAATCAGTTAATTCGTTTAAGTTATGGAGGAACATACAATACTTACAGATTTATTATTATTAGTATTGATCAAAATTAAATTTTATTACGTGTGACTTATAATAATTTCTTCATACAAAGTATTGAAGGTTATTTTTAGATGACTGAGTACAATTTTATCATATTTATTAAGTATATGTATGACGAAAAGCTATAAAATCACTAGATATGCCTTAGAAAGGACAAATTACTGTTAGTCTATAATGACATAGAATAAATAGTTACTTAAAGGACTAAAGGACCCATTCTCATATCCCGTCTTAATTCATTTTCCCATCTAGATTGATAGGGAATTACTTTTTATTGGTCTTTTTAGTGTAATAGCGTCTAATTTAAATAATATACAATTAATTTAAAAATATAAAAACGTTTCTGTTATACAAATAACGGTGAACAGTTTTTATATCATTTACATATTTAATTAACAAATATGTAAATCCTTGCATATTATTTGAGAATAATCCTAAAAAGTTTATATTAAAACAGTCCTAGAATATCCCTTGAAACATCAAACGCATGACACGTATATGTGTTGATGATTAACTAAAATATAATCCTTAAACAGACGACCCTTGTGTTCGCATAATATTAAGCTCATCACACCTGCAAGCCATGCGAATGTCGAGGTATATGCGTGGGCGTCGAGTCGGTATACCCACTAAGCCACGATCATTATTCATACTTCTCTTTGACATACTATCCGCCCAAGTTCGCGACACTGTGTATGTAGGATTAGTGTTACGTTTACATCTGCGACCTGTCGGATAAACATAATTTACTAACGACATCTGCCAACACTAACTCGATAATAATATCAAATTAGGCCCACATAATAATGTCGGTATGATTGCGCAACAATCTCGACAGTGCGGCGTGAGTCTGTTACCGTGACGTGAAAGTTGTTTGGGGGAAACCGTCGCGTTTCATCGTATGTCTTAAAAGGACATAGGTAAGCAATAGTCCTTTCGTTCGTCGGAGATTTATGTCCGTACAATGGACTAATCCGCTGACGATGGGATTGCTAAGGACACCTGCTGCTCACCAAATGGAAACTGTTTTCCGGAGTGCCTTATTTTTTGTGACTCGGATCTCGGCCGCCGGTTACACTTGAAAGCAATTTGACACTTCTTAAAAAATTGCTGTAAGTCTCGTCTAATATTTTTCCTCTTAAATCTTCAACGAAAGTAATGGTTTCCGATTTCTTTATGATATGTAATGAAAGGTGTACTGACTGATATTAGGTAAATCATTATAGATAACATAAGCAATATGATTTTTCTTGCTTTTTTTTTAATAGCTCGTTTGGGAAAGCAGTAACTTTCCTTTCTCGGCCTTGCTAAAGGGGTTCCCTTTGTAACGGAGATCAATGTTGAAGATCATAATTTAACTGTTTTTTCTAAATTTATGAATGCCACACTATGGTGATTATGTTAAAATAAAACAATTCATTTAAGTCTCTATTCTTATTCTTCTACATATCCGCATAATTTTGACATGTCGTCCTGATGAGGTTTGAAAAAAATTAACAAGTACATTTTTTATACACATTATGAGTATACTTTGACTAAAATAAGGTTCGAACGCTTTTTATCCAAAATTTTAATAAATACATAATTTAAATTGCTTGCTTATTTTCCACAACGACCCATCCAGATTCGCACGTATGCATTTTTTTGCAAATTATATACACAAACCTTCCTCCTTTATCGCTTTTATAGATATTGTCTTATGGCTGTTTGTTTAAATCCTATTTGTTTATTAAAATAATTAAATTAAATCGGACTTTCGTACAACATAAGCTCACGTTTTCTTTCTACCCATTTACAACAACAAACGATTTGTTAAAAAACTCTTCAAACAAATTAAAAACTCTCATTACTTTTAATGTCCATAAAAGAGTTTATCATATAAATAAATATTCAAATATAACAGCAAAGTCTGTCGTTGAAGGGTTAATGGACCCTGTTAGCATCCCTCCCTTAAAGCGTATTGGCACGGCAGTGACTCGGTCTAGTCTCTAGCGGGTCGTCTTGCCCGCATTCACGCAAATTGCTTTGAAACAGCCCAACACAAAACGTTTAACTTCGTCCTAATAGTTGCACATATATCAATACGAGTATATGCGCAACTTATGGTTTTCGGATATTGTTTGGATATTAACGTTCTCCAAAAAATTTCCTACTACACTTTATAAAATCGTCATTGTTGGGACAATATCAATGACAAAAGTTGACTTTCCCAATTGCGAAGGGGAGCATAAAACCTTTTTGTTCTTTATAATCCTAAAAAGCAGTATGCTTAAGGCGGCTCTCTATATTCTGATGTTATGGCCTCTTTATGTTCCAATGTTTCTATGATTTTGACAATTATATAAAAAATTCTGTTCGAATTCCTCACAAATTATTGCTTTTCAAACATAAATATTCTTATTCTATTCCCTAAAAATTTTGCTGGCAACTTTACCTATTTTTAATATTTCACTTTTACAACACTGCGGTGACGTCTTGGTTGAGGTGACTTCGCAGTGGCGTTCATTGGTCAAATCAAATGGCGCGCGTTCTACATATAAATGCCGACATCTTGTAACAAGTTTTCGTTGCATTTGCACGATTTTACAATACATCATTAGTTATAATCACTCTTGTAGTAGAAGCGTTTGCACGCACATATAAAAACTGTTCGTGTGTACGGTACCTAATTATTGCGACAATATTACGTTCAATGCCTACATCGTCGGCGTGTCAATAGGTGTCCTGCTAATTGCACCCTTCCATTGCCGTACATAAAGCGTTATTGCTGCTGGTAGAGTTCTACCAGCACATGTTACGTTATGGTAACGTACAACACATGTTGGATACATTGCTTTATTTAGTTAGGTGTGCCTTTGCAATGAACTTTGTACAGTAAGGGTAAGAAAAGGTTCGTCACGGCAATTCTCAATCATGCCGAAATTTCATTTCAGACGTCTGTCAGTTATCTGCTTTGTGCTTTAGATTCAAAAGGTACCTACTAAGAGTTTACGACTTCATAAAGAAATTAATTTAAAAACTGACGAAGGTTTTCGTACTTCGACTGACTCGACGTACTCGACCTATGAGAAGGATATACGAGCAATAAAGATTCAATAAATTAATATTCATATACTTTTTATACTAAGAAAGGATTCTTTTTCTAATACGCTTAAGAAAAGGAAACGCCAGCCTAATACATCGCGGACAAAAGTTATTACAATACATTTTAGTGAGGAAAATGCTTCTATTAATAATTAACCTACCATAAAGGGGTAAAATACCTAAAATTACGAAATTAGATTTTTTTTTCAAAGTGTGACATCAGTAAGTCATTGATCTCGCGCGGGAAGAGGCGCCAGTAAAATTAATAAATTCGAGTATTTCCGCTAGCAGTTAGAGAGAACTTTGAGAGTGCTCTGAATATTAATACACGGGTCAGGGCGAAATTAATTTATACGAACCGACCAACCCCTGTTTCATTGGCATTTTCCTATTTCAAAATTCCTTTCACGTCCAATTCTAAAATCATGGCCTTTCTGTATTACTAACGCACTCTTTGTAATGTACCTAATGTTTGTTTACGAAATAAATGCTTTGTACAAACCAAACGGCCCAAACTAATTAAATCATCCTGAAAACAATTTAAAAGAAAATAAGTAATGGTAGAGCACGTTGCATTTCGTAGTCATTTGGGCACCCTGTTTGGATGCAGTAACCACCCCCTTACAGAAGAACACCGTGAAATAATAGCATGTGTGCTTTTTTGCTGATAAAAATTAAAAATTAAAGTCGCTATCCGAGTCTGTCTGTCTGTATATCCGCTAACTCCTCCTAAACCACTCAACTGATTTTGACCAATGGAAAGAACCAAAAACGAGGAATGTTTTTGTATATAATTTGCAAAAGAAACCGTGCGAAGCAGGGGGAGGGCCGCTAGTTTTATATGGCTTACCCTATGTAAATCTCATATAATTTACCTTTCAAATAGTGAAAGAGTTCAATAGGGTTTCCGGAGATTACCGACCCCATATAAACAAACATACAAAATCCGCCCTCTCTCTTTATAATCGTACATCGTCGTACAAAATCGTGCAAAGTATAAACACATTAAAAGATCACGTAACACCGAAAAGACAGTCAGAATAAGCTTAATATATTCGGTAAGATAAGTAGCAGCTTTTATGTAAGACGAGGCAATAATGAGAATGTAGGTACGTATCGTTCGCTCATCAATCATGAGATCGGCTCAGGGCAGGTGGATTGTCTACAGGCGAGACGCGATGAGCTCATATGCCATTATCTCTCACCCCCCACATCGTGGATCACTCTATTATATCTTATGGCTCCTATGTGTCACATTTTATAACGATAACCCCACTATGAACAGTTACTACGAAAGAACACAAATTATGCCCTTTTTATCGTAGAAAATTTAGTTTAGCGTTATACAGAATATATTCAGTTTCAATCATCCCATTTTAGATCCTTTACTCTATATTTTCTTTTATTGACACACATTAATTTATTTATTTTATTTATTTAATAACTCTATTTATTTACGTTTTGAAACCACAAAACAGTTATACAACTATTCAGTGAGAAATTACTTTCTTATTTTAAAAATTTCAGTAGTGAGAGGGCACTGCATTCCAGTCATAAAGTTGACAGCCCGTATGGCGCTAGTAACTACCTCCTCACAGAAAATGACATAATAATAATTCATGTATACCTGTTGTGTTTTTGTGTTTAAGTAAGGAATATCAAAAGGGGAATATTTTTATCCCTTATACTCCTACAAACTATGTTCTATCAAGATTTACAACGCACTTGTAACCCTTATAACGTTACTTGTGTCAATAGATAACGGCAGTTATCTACCATTAAATTGATCCTCAGTGCGCCTGCCAAACTTTGCTTAGAAAAATGTTTTCTTTCATCCCTAAAATTTTAAAAACTTCAACTTTTAAACTTAGCTGGGTTACAAACAAATCTACGCTTGCCATTTTATGTTATGTGTTATATCTAAATATCTAGGTCAAAAAAATCACATGGGAAATTTTAGACATCAATAATTATAATGTGCCTAAATATTTTTTTTAATTAATTCATTTTTAATTTTCCTTGTTATAACATTTTTTAATTATCTCGCCACTTGTTTATTACAGGCGTTCTGTAAAATGGTTTCCAATTGATTTCATCTGTGTGCACGATATTGTCAGCTTTATTTCAATTAGCAGAAGGAAACAATAAAACAAAGGACCGAAAATCGATGGCAATAATTTTATGAGGGCAAGTGGAACAGGTATTTGCGAATCAAAGAGTCCCAAAGGAGACGCGGCCCCAGTAATTGACAGTGGTTGTATCAGCGCTCCAAACTTTTTATGGCGTCATAAACACGAGATGAAATTATATCCTAACGGCCCAATAAACGGGAAAAACTCCTCACAGCTACCCGTTATTACACGAACGGAAAGGCTCAGGCTCGTATTTGTGGAATATAGCTCGGATTTGCTATATCTTTAGCCAACTAGATTATTTCTCTTTACTTATAATAAGCTGTCTTACGATGTCTAGTTTCAAAATACTTTAGCTTCAAATTCTTTATTTGTATATTAATACTAGCTGATGCATGCGACTTCCTCCGCATTGAAAAATAAAAAATATATAGCAATTTTTTTTATGTTAGACTAGCTGGCACCCGCGACTTTGTCCGCGTTGAAAAAGAAAAAAGTTGCCTATTCTGTGTCCTGTACGTCTAAATGTTTATCTACCAAGTTTCATGAAAATCAGTTAATTCGTTTAAGAGTTATGGAGGAACATACAATACATACACTTTCTGTATGAAAGGCCTACCTTATGTCCTTTCTTGTAAAAATAATACATAAATGACATACATTGACCCCTGCCTGACTTCAATTTTGCCACCTTATTATTCCTTATCAACATCGATTAATCTTATCAAGGTCGGCAGTGCAGTACCTTCTTAGCGTTGATTGTGTTTATAGAAGACTGTCACCAACCACCAAGTGGTCCGTCAAAGTACCAGCCTTAATTAACATAAAAATGTAATCAAATTAAGTTAAAATTGTAAACAAATGAAGTTTTTCTAAACTCTTAATCCATTTCACTGCAAAGTAATCCGCGTCAGCAGAGACTTTTATTGGAAAATACAGAGAGGCTGCGTTTGTTTTCTTTATCTTTTTCCGCGCGGAATGCTACTGAAGCAACAATTACTCTCGGTAAATTAAAACCTGATCCTTAAAAACAACACTCTGTGCCCTATCTTCAGCATGGCCGACCGTTAAACAAGCAGTGGACCCGTAACAAATGTTTATTCTTCTCTGTTGAAACTCATTTTGTTCATAATTAACAACCTGGTTAAAACATTATGTTTCAGAAAATGCTTATGGTTATAACTGTACGTATTGTTTAATACATTGCTCTACATTCGGGCATAGCAGCGGTCGGCGGAAAAATGAGGCTGTGATTTTAAGTTCCAGCAAAACATTTATTTCGTTTTGCATTAAAATACCACAAAGCAATTTTAGCGAAATTATTGAATGATCAGCAAATCAACAAAATCAACAGATTTATTGAGAGTTCTAACAATACGATACAGAATGGGTCTCTTCAATCATTTGTAAATAAATTCATGCCTGGTAAGCAAGGTGAGCATGTCCTCCAGTGAGCAAAGCCTCCGGCTAAGGACACGTCCTCTGGTTAGCTGTTCGGTGGAAGGCCGAAGAATAGTGGGTTGTATTGTATCTTCCAAACAAGTTTTGTACTCGTACAAAGGTCTTTATTCCACTGAAAGAAGATAATTTTGCCATAAAAATAGTCTATCAACAATATTTTACAATCCTGTGGATTATTAAAAAACGAACTAGGTATATATAGCGTACGAAGTCGCGGGCACAGCTAGTCAATAGTAACAATAAATCTGTAAGTGTAGGTATTGTATTTATGTTTCCTCCGAAAACTCTTAAACGAATTAACTTATTTTCATGAAACTTGCTAGATAAACATTTAGACATACAGTACACAGGATTGGCTACTTTTTTTATTTTCAACGCGGACGAAGTCGCGGGCGCCAGCTAGTTTTAAAATATGACGCTATCGTAGAATGTTCGTTGCCGAGTGGGCGAAGTTGACGGATAGAAAAAAGAATTTATATCCTCTGAAAATACTTTAAGAAAGTTTCTGTTTTTATAAATATGTGATTTAACCTATGCCTTCTTGTGTTGTGCCTATAATTATTGAAATACATATAAAAAATATATCCGAGTATGCCCTTCAATTAATAATCTATAAAGTGAAGTTTACTTAAGACGTTGTCGTACACATTATATGAGCTTCCCTAAAGGACATTTAATTAGCTAACCGCAATCATTGGTTAACCAATTTCGAGCCCTTCTACATATTTTCTTTTATATTTGACAAACTGACGCACCCCGATTTCAGCTGAATGCTATAGGAGCAATTAGTATAAATAATATATGGCCCTTGTCGGTCTATAATAATGGATGTACCTACCATTTATTTAGTGTATGGAATTTTTCATATAGGTGCAGTGATATTACTCCACATATAAACAAATACTGCAATATTTGCCTTCTCTCTTTATAATATTTTTTATGATTACTTTATTATACTCGTAAGTAACATTAACCAAACTAGCTAGTGCCCGCGACTTCGCCCGCGTTAAAAGTATGGGATATGTAGCGCCTGACTAAATGTGTAAAGCAATATAACACCTGACATCTTTGCTGTAATAAAATATTCAGGGGTTGTATCTTTATTTTTAGTAGATAGTAGCCCGCGACTTTGCCGCTTATATACTAAAACCTTCCTCTTGAATCACTCTACTAAAAAAACCGCATCAAAATCCGTTGCGTAGTTCTAAAGATCTAAGCATACATAGGGACAGACAGATGGGAAGCGATTTTGTTTTTTATACTGTGTAGTGATACTGACAATCAGTTGTTTTCGCGAGCGGGAGTTTGTTTGTATACACGTTGTCAGGTACTTAACAGGAGTTCATTTCATCCGGAAAAAAAGTACTGTTCTATCGTCTAAAAATACAAAATAAATGTGGCGTCGCCATCAGCACCGTCATCAACAGTCATGCATTTCTTAGTAAGAGATAAACGAAATGTCATAAAATGTAAGAAAATATATATTTTCTCTATACAATTTTTATAAGGAAGTTAAATTAGTTTTGTTTTATGTGAATAATAAATATTAACTAAGTCACAGATAATAATTGATTGCTCATAATAATTGTCAGGTATTGATTTTTGTTTCAACGCCTAAGAAAAAGTTTCACGGACGAAGTTGCGAACAAAAGCTCTTTTGCTCATATTATAAATTATTGAAAATAAATCTGCTATAAATTTAAAAATTATTTTTAAAGTAAAAAATTAATGTCTGCTCGAAGTGGTAGGAGGTAAGAAATTAAACATTGCTCTCTGTCTTTAGTGTCACTGAGTCGGGGACTCGCCCGTACTAGCGAGCTCCAAAGACAAACTTCACTGGCAAACTTAAGGAACTCTTTAAATGAACAGCATCTTCCCAAAGTTGCAACACCACTTCTATCTATATAATACAACCTCTATATAATAGATCTGTATACAGTATATACAGTGTGTCCGGTCATGGACTTGCGATTTTTCTAGACTAGCTGTTGCCCGCGACTTCGTCCGCTTTCAAAATGATGTATAGCCTAAAATCATTTCTCGATAAATGGACTATTGAACACAAAAAGAGTTTTTCAATTCGAACGCATTCAACCACAAACTCTTCAGCCTTATAATATTAGTATAGATAGGATGTTACAAAATATTTTAGTAGTAAATAATTAAATTAATCATCATCAATACTAATATTAAATCTGTAGGTATTGTATGTATGTTCCTCCATAACCCTTAAAGGAATTAACTGATTTTTATGAAACTTGGTAGATAAACATTTAGACGTACGGGACACAGGATAGTCTACTTTTTTCTTTTTCAACGCGGCCGAAGTCGCGGGCGACAGCTAGTAAATTAATATAAACGAATACAGCTTTTGTACAGGGTTGTTTTTGCAGTAATTTAAATTTAATTGCAGTAATATTTTGAGTTCAATATTTTTTTTTAAGTTACGTAAATGTGAACAAATTGTTTCGTAATGTAAACTATTGACAATATTTGATGCTCTCCGAATAAACCTATTTTTATATCAGTACGAGTAACACCAAAAGTTTGAGAGATATGATTTTTTTGTAAACACGTAGAGAATATCTCAAGAAAAAAAAATGGCTGCTATTTAGAGGGGAAGTGGATTGGACCTCAATATACGAGTATTATATGTTTTTGTACATTAAAATGTACCTAAAATAACACTAATTCATGACCGGACATACTGTATATTGTGTACCAGAAACTCTCCCTTAAGCGACATTGCGGCATTCGTTTAATAATGTATCGTGTTCAAAGGACTATTAATAACTTTTGAAATATAAATCAATTTTTAACCGCGTACTACTCGGCATGAATACAAAATCGTTAAGGATAGCCTTATTTAAATTCAACGTGGCCGTGCAATTCAGCTAGCGGGCAAAAAATATAAGGGCTTTTGACAGGTCAGATTATGAATGAACGTAGGTGTGTACCTAATTAATATTAATTAGGAGTTTTCCATAGTAACCTATTTGCTTTTGCTCCTTGGAGACAATCTGCAGTGACCTAATAATCTTTCATTTCCGTGCAAGTGGAATTTCAAGTTAGTAGATTTTTTTTATTCCTGCAAGATGACATTTTTTAAATAATTTTAATTTCAGAACAAAATTTAATATCATGTTTCTACAAACAAGCGAGGACCTGTTTCTCCTCATTATATGAAAACTATAGTAATTCATATCAGCAGTAGTACCGTCAAATAGTGACATTATTGGCGATGATATCCAACTACCATCAAGTGAACCGTCAGCCTGTCTGCCGACCTTAACATAAAATGTCAGCGCCATCTCTGTTCGAATTATGATACGTAACATATACTAATTTCAGATATATTGTGTAGATGGCACTAAAATTAAAACTAACGCGTAACGCGTGACATGTGACAATTTTGATTTTATTGCTATAATTTTTTTTTAAGAAAATCGATTCTTAAGGAGTAAACTAAAATAATGTTAGAAGTTATTTACTGCCGCCACAGTTGCTGCCCAGTTTGTAACTGCTTAATGCACTCAACAAAAACTTAGCGTGAATTACTGTTGACAATATTAATTTGAGAGGGATGTAAATAAAAATAAGTTCATCCCTCTCCGATAAAACGAAAGCCACAATTAATTGGTTACAGACCACCAATCAGATTAAAATATTTATCGTCACGAAAAGCAATTTACAGTATTCGCCACAGCACAATACACGTCAGAAACAGCTTGGTTCTGCAATATCGCGCTGAGGTAGGTAACATTGCTGCAAATTTTGCCAACAATAATTCCGACGGTTTTTTTTTTCAATTGAATTTATTTTGTTACTAACTTTTTTTGCAGTTCGGAGAACTCGATTCGAATTTTAACAATTTCATTTCAGTTTTAACTAGATTAAACTTTGTTAAAAGCTCTGGTTCTTTGAAATGTGCCATAAAGTGGAGCGTTGTTTGCCAATACATATTACAGAACTACACACAAGTTTAATGTAGGCATGGCCTTCGCCGATGTAAGTAAGTTCGGACCCCAGTTGAGCCCCAGCAAAATATGCATATTTTTATGTGTAGAAAAGCACATAGGATACCTTTCATTCAGAAAAAGTACTGTATCCGAGGTGCCATCTAAAAATAGATATTCAACGCCTGGCAAAATTATAACAGCAATGAATATGTCAGGCGTTATATTGCTCATTTTTTATTTATTTAATAAAACAAAATTTCCACAGAGAAAACAAAATAATGGCTAAGTTGCTCCGTCAAGTTAATATTAGGTTGCTTATTTTAAAATAAAATAAAAATGGTCGATTATCGCGACACAGGGCGAACGCACGACATGATTTTGTGTTCGCGACATGCAAGGATTAAATGCACACGACCTATCACTTTATGTTGTGATGTATTATAAACTTTATGGCCTAAGTTAATCAAGTTACTGTAAAATAAGGGCTCATAGAAATATAGCTTCGATTATAATATTTGCTGTTTTTTGTCTTATCGTCGTGGTGTATCTTGAAATGTACCTATTATAAGAAGAATATCAGGTTTTTTTTTACAAAATTCGTCAGACAAGCTGACGGTCCACTTGATGGTAGGTGGCTACTGTCGCCTATAACACAAGCAACGCAGAAGTCCTGAAAGTGCGCTTCCGACCTTAGTAGGATTAAGGATAAAAGATTATTAAGGAGTATAGGGGAATGGGTTCCGGCATTCCCTACTCATTCTTAGAAACACAACAGAATAACATACTGTCATTTAATGGTGGTCTTCTGCAATAAGTGGATACTGCCGCCAGCCGTGGCCGCCCAAAAACGCAGTGTGCTCCGCCTCTACTAAGTCACTTTTACTTTTACATCCAAATACAATGTAAATAAAAATGTAACCGATAGAAAACTTTCAGAAGCGTACGCCAGTTAAACTTAATGTCAGAGCGCCATTGAAAGATGTTCGCAGTAGTTAGAGGCAGCTAAGGATCATCCGGATTTGCATTGATCGATTATAAACTGATTCGTTTGTAGATAAGTGTATTCAACTCTATTGTAACCCTATTACGGAACGGAGAGATTTTCAAATAGCATCTATTAAGTGGAACTGAATGAGTCAAGGAGACGAGGGCGACGCTTTGTAGGTATTTATCTCGACTTAGATAATTCCCACTGTACTGACACAGGATGAGGGTAAACATCTTGGCGTGATTAATAGTAATCCGTTTTGACGAATGTATAATGTAGTTTAATAGTGAAGGATTTGGGGGTTTACTTGTTTGAATTATAGATGTATTATTTAACGAGCTATCTTGTAATATGATTTTCATTTGATGTAGAATTAGATTTACGTACCTAATTAATGTATTTATCATTATTGGAACACTACATATAATTTTGTAGACCCAAAATCGCCTGTTTGTGTCTTCTATAAGATGTACTTCGGAAAGTGTGCTCAGGAACTGCATGAGCTCATACCGCCTTTCCATTTCTTTCATAGGACATTCAGACGTACGACCGGTTACCATCCTAATTTTGTCAAAATCCCTCTTTTTCGGACCATACGTTTTAAAAATTCTTTCATAATACGCACTTCCAAGGATTGAATCTTCGTTCTGGCCTCTGTGTTTCCGAGCTCATATAACCCAAATATTTTTAAGGGTCGAGTGTAGCATCTTCTGGGTGAGCTTGCTCCATCGTCGGCATCAACTTTGGTAGACGGCTAGATTCTGGCAAAGAGCAAACCCATATACTATATAATGTGTTCTAAATTACAGTGACACAGTAATACGAGTAATATTTAAGTAACTTATTATTAGAATTTATTATTAGATTTCTACGACATTCGATGCCTTTTCGATGCCTACGAGTGCCGCGTCTGCTACGAGTGCTACGCGTACTACGCGTACTACGGGCGCTACGAGTGCTACGTGTGCTACGAAGTCCAATGATTTATTGATTATGTTTATCAAGACAGACTAACTGCTAATCTCTCTCTCTTTTATAGACATACTAGTGACATACTTCGCCCGGGCTGTAATTTTTTTATATACACAATTTTTTATACAATTGTATATTTTATAAAAACTCTTTTGTATATTTTATATACAAAAGAGTGTTTTGGAGTCCATAGAGGATAGATATACATATATTACATTGATTTTCATTTCAAAGGATTATTATTAAATATGTAAATAACATGTACTAAATAATGTACACACATTCAGATCATTAATAAGTGGCGTACAAATATTATTTGTTTGTTAAAATTAACAATCATATTCATTTAATCATAATAATAATATGTATAATTAAAATGGTCGCTACATCCAATATAATTTAATAAACTATTAAAATATAAAAATTAAATGAAAGTTATCTATATTAAATTACTATAAAATAATTACATAACACAACAAGTTTTACAAATAATAAATTTATGAGAACACAATACATAATTGAAGACGTGAGTGGATGAAGGTGGTATGTCGCATAATTCCAATTTTGAATAAATCGAGGTTAAAGTTTTACTTTTAATTTTTGAGATAAGTCGCCATGGAACTTATTTTTGTACAAAATTATGATGCAAAGTTGTGTAAACAACCTAAAATATTAATGGTATGATAGCAATTTAACACTTCTATTATTTAATTTAAAAAAAAGTGAACATAGCACCCTCTTCCATTAACAAAATTAATCTTTTCTGCACTCTTTGCTTTTTAAAATTAACGGTACATAACTCGCCGCGGGTTTTGCACGGCTGCAATATTTCTGGATATATATATTTTTTAAATTTCTCATCATAAGAATATTCCTCGGACGTCCAACGAATATTTTAAAAAAAATTAACCGAATTAGTCCAGCCGTTCCCGAGTTTTGCGATTAGCAACACAATTAGCGCATTACTTTTATTTCTCGTATATACGTATTTCTTTCATAAATCTTGAATCGAATCCACAGAGTTTTCAATGTTAGAGGATAGATTACTTGTTAAACTAACTGAACTACTTTTAATTTTTATAAATATTTAGATTTGATATTTAAGTAGAAATTATGAAAAAGTTGTAACCCATTACTAGTATAATAAAAAGTCGATAATGATGATTCCTGCTCAAGCAAAGCAAAGGTTGTTCTTAGCAGTCCACATTGAGGTTCTTAATACTGTTAAGGACTAAAGAAAACAAACAATCAAAGTGGCACGAGTTGAAATAAAGTGCTTTTCTCTCGCTCCAAATATGGAGACTCGCCGATATTAAGTATTTTCCAACAAAGAGACTAGCTCTACCCAGCACCTGCGACGAGAGCAGCCTTCGTTCGCGGATAGCAGACGAAAGTTTACGTTTAAATATTTGCCTAAGTGAATTCAGTTTCTGGGAAAACTTTAAATTAATTATTTGTTGCGCAGACTTGAAATTTAATTACAATATTATTATGTCAACAGAATACAACCGAGTTTTACACTTTTTATGTAACGTACTGTTATTCTTTAGGAACATAATCCCGTATTGGTTTCCTCATATTGGACTGGACAACTCGCCTGGCGTCAGTAACCATTTACTAGTAGAACGAACAATGTGAAATGAAGTAATTGTCCACATGTATTTACATGCGGCTTCCTTAACTATAAACATATTCCATTTTTTACATAGCGTGGGTACGGTGATGACATTTGATTTCATACGTTTCACGCATTAAAAATAAAATAAAAAAATAAAAAAATGTTAAGGTGACAGAAAGGCTGACCGTCCACTTGATAGTAGGTGGCTACCGTCGCCTACAATACAAGCAACACCCGAGGTACACTAACTACATTTTTCTAACATTTTCTAAGATAAAATTATCGTATATATTCAGGTACTAAATTATATATGTGTGCCAAATTCCAACCAAATTCGTTTAGCCGTTTTTTCTTACATCCATCCTCACAAATTTCACCTTTATTATATTAGTAGGGCAGTGAG
Source organism: Synanthedon formicaeformis (assembly GCA_945859745.1). Lineage (NCBI taxonomy): Eukaryota > Metazoa > Arthropoda > Insecta > Lepidoptera > Sesiidae > Synanthedon > Synanthedon formicaeformis. The sequence goes on from OX243964.1 coordinate 4,281,796, forward strand.
TCACATATCATCAAGAAAAACTGCTTTTTCTCTAAGATTTTTTTTATATTTTCACCAATGGTAAAAACTTTGCTCGCTCTCAAACGCCTAATTTCTACATGAATATTTACTAGTATCCTAATAGTATACTAGCTATTTCATAACTTCGAACTATGTTTACTTGTTATTTATATAAAGATATGCAATTGTTCAATCACCTATTCATTATGGTAGCGTACAAATAAATAGAGCGCGAGTCTACACGCACATAAAACATTAAAACGCGTTTATAGAGAGAAAGCCCTGTCTGTCTATCAAAACATAATTTACTGTCATCTATCAACTGTAAAAATCAAATCAATAAAACATGACACTTGAATAGTGAAGGTGTGGACGGACGTGGGGTTCATTGATAACCGGCCGTCGACGCTGCTTCAAATTGCAAACAGTACGTTTATTATTCAACACGACATTACCGCTTCGATTCATTTATACGTGCCTCGTATAATAGAACTTTATAGATTGGATACTCATATTTTCAATAGAATAGGGTGATTGACAAGCGCACAGATGTCGCATGATAAGCGGAAATTGTCAACCGCGTAACGTTCTCGAGACTTTGAAGGAAAGAATATTGTAAAAGGTATTTAAGTAGGGTTGACACGATTGTATTAAATATTCGAAATACTGTTCGCTGGTGCCCGCTACTTTGTCAGTATTGAATGAAAAATTCATTAACACCTGAAAAACTCCTGACGTCTTTATCGCTGAGACGACATTTGCGCAGAATTTTTTATATTGTTAGACGATCCCTAGAAAACCTAAAAAAAATTCATAATAAAAAGTATCTGTGTGCCAAGTTTCATCCAAATCACACAAGTAGTTTTTACGTGAAAGAGTTACAAACATCCATACACACACATCCATTCATCCTCAGGCCTCACAAACTTTATCGGACGGTTACGTACCCCACTCGTGGAAACTTGTGGGGTCGTAAAGACATGTCGCGCGGTGTTCCTCAGGGTTCGGTGCTTGGACCGCTCCTGTGGAACATCGGGTTTGACTGGGTTTTGCGGGGGACGAACCTGAAGGGTGTCTCTCTGGTCTGTTACGCGGACGATACGTTAGTAACGGCCAGAGCAGCCTCCCACAGAATGGCATCAATCCTCGCCACGGCTGGCGTAGCCCACGTGGTTGTGAGGATGCGGCGGTTGGGCTTGTCGGTGGCCCTCGACAAGTCCGAGGCGCTGTGTTTCCACGGCCCTCGGAACATACCACCGCTTGATAGCCATCTCGTGGTTGCAGGCGTTTCCATCGCTGTTGGGTCGACAATGAGGTATCTCGGCCTCGTCCTCGACAGTCGATGGAAATTTGATTGTCATTTCCGCCAATTGGCGCCGCGACTCATTGGAGCCGCTGCCGCACTTGGGAGGATACTCCCCAACCTGCGTGGGCCGAATACGGCCTGTCGCCGCCTCTACGCTGGGGCGGTACGGTCCATGGCCCTGTATGGGGCTCCCATCTGGGTGGACCGCCTGACCGCCCGTAATAGGCCACTTTTGCGCCGCGCGCAAAGGGCCATGGCGGTCAGGATTGTGAGGGGGTACCGCACCATCTCTTTTGAGGCGGCGTGTGTACTGGCTGGCACCCCTCCGTGGGAGCTGGATGCCGAAGTGTTGGCGGTGGTGTACCATCAAGTCGCGGACGCAAGATCGCGCGGTTTAGTTTTGTCATCGGAGGAGGTCGTCAGGTTGAGGAGACACTCCCAGACGATCCTCCTCCAAAAATGGGAGGAAAGGCTGGCGGAACCCAGTGCGGGCCGCCTGACGATTGAGGCCATTCGCCCCTCCCTAGAGGGATGGCTGGCGAAGCGGCGCGGAGCCCTCACGTTCCGCCTGGTGCAGGTGCTCTCGGGGCATGGTTGCTTCGGGCGTTACCTTCACCGGGTGGCCGTGAGAGAGCCGTCGGAGGAATGCCACCATTGTGGCTGCGCGGTTGACACTGCGCAGCACACTTTGGCTGAATGCCCCGAATGGGCAGAGCAGCGCGCCGCTCTGTCTCTCGTCGTGGGCTCCGATCTCTCGCTGCCGGCCGTTGTGAATTCGATGGTTGGCAGTGACCTTGCGTGGCAGGCGATGCTCACGTTCTGTGAGCACGTTATGTCGCGCAAGGAAGCGGCAGAAAGGCAGCGGGAAGAGGATCCCCTCTCCCAGCCAATCCGCCGGAGAAGGCTCGGGCGCAGGCGGGTGGCCTACATCCGCCGCCTTCCACCCTAACCGGGACCGGGGCGGTGGTCTTGGGGGAGACTGCCGCCCGTCGTAAGGTCCCCCGAGTAGGCCGGCGTACCTCCACTTTCGGGTACGCCGTGGTTCTGAGAGGGAGCACAGGCCTCCCCGCGTTGGATAGCCGTGGCGGGGTACCGAAGTCGTGCAACAACGTCCCCACGACCCCGCCCATCAGCGGCCGCGACAGATAGAAAGTCGTTGGGTTTTAGCCGGTAGGAATCCGGCATAACCCCGCTGTGTCCCCTACACTGCCGGGTATCCAAGAGGATTTCCCAACGTTAAAAAAAAAAAAAAAAAAAAAAAAAAGGCCTCACAAACTTTCGCATTTATAATATTAGTTAGTAGGATTCTAAACGTAGTATAATCTAAAGGACACTTGAGTAAATGTCTGTCTCCTTTTACATGTATAGTAACTAAACGAGACGTGTATATGAGTAGCAAAACATATTTTGCTCTGAAATTTATGATTCACTCCAGAAATAATCACCTCGTTTTTACTCTTCTTCTGAGAATATTTTTTTTATGTTAAACTCGACTGTCAGGCTGACAAACAATTTGATGGTAGGTGGCTACCGTCGAATATAACACAAGCAATGCCACTGGTGCTGCAAGTGCGCTGCCGACCACAGTGGGATTAAGGATAGGAATATTGAGAATGGGCCTGACTCACCGAAATACAACAGCACACATGCTATTATTTCACGCCCTGCCACCAGTTCCTAAATCACTACATAAAAAAAGATGAAAAGTTTGGAAGCTCTCCATAAAGGCTGCCTATATTGTAAAATTTTGTTGTTTATTTAGAGTAAGACGATTTTATTAAATTCTTACCCACTAGAATCCTTTGTGATCGTAAAAGCCTACAGCCCTTGTTAGTGTACACACATTGGGGGTATACGAGTGACTACCCCTCTATGTTTCAGCTACATGCTTTGAAATACGATATTCACTGCTTCCAAGAATTTTGTTTTTACTATACATGTTACTTTCCCCCGACTTTGCACGAATGCATTTTTTTGTAAGTTACGCAAACTTTCCTCGTTTATAGCACTTTCCGTTAGTGAAAACCATATCAAAATAAGTTATAGGTGGCTTAGTAAAAGTTAGGCAGAGACAAACAGAAGTGGACAGTGATATTATTTTGTACTAGCTATTGCACGCGACTTCTCCCACTTTACTTTATAAAATATAGCCCATGTTATATGCTATTAATATAGCTTTCTATATGTGATATTATTTACAAAATCGGTCCAGATTTTTTTTAGTTTATTCATTACAAACAAACAAATCTCCAATCTTTATAATATTAAAGTTTAGATATAGATGTAACGATATAAATGCAGATAGAAGTCTGAGCGTCATATAGGCTGTTATTTCAGACCTAAATAGCCTTAATACTTATAGTATTTACATGTATATTAGACTGCGCATTTTCCAAAAAATATTTCACACAAACCTAATCCTAATTGTTATAAACACAGCAAAAAAGAAATCAGCAAGATAAGTCGTACCGTTCTCACATCATGCTCCGTCATACATGTGACAATTCATATAAAAACTAAAGAAGGCTCTATACCAAACTTTTAAAACCTGAACATTTTCACCAAGACTTCGCATTTACATATGGGAATCATGTAAATTTATGAAAAGTTGCCCCAGTAAATATCCCAAACTTGGAGATATGCCATGGCGGCGGCGCTACGTTACGAATCTCGATAAAATTTAAACCAAGTACCTACATCAAAATTGAATCTCACATTTCCTTATTATATGTCATTTTTTTTAATAACTACCTTCCGGTTTTAAGAATTGATTGATGATTATGTACATCAATGATAATAGAATTTAAAAAAATGAAATATATTATCAGCCTACATTTGTATTATTTTCTACGAACCAAGTTACCAAATAGCGAATTTCGAGAAGAAGGTCAATCGCCGAATCCAGCTTGGGTGGGCAACGTTCGGGAAGCTCCGAGACATCTTCTCGTCCAAAATTCTTTAGCGTCTCAAAACAAAAGTTTTCGGCCAATGTGTGTTGCCAGTGATGACATATGGCGCATAAACGTGGTAAGAAGAAGCCTCGTAAGAAAGCTCAACGTCGTTCAACGAGCTATGGAAAGGGCTCGAGGTTACATTGCAAGATTTAAATTTTCCAATGTCATTCCACAAGGTAGACTGAAAGCCTAATAAAGGCCGCGGGTCACGCGGGCTCACGAGTATTATTCATTAAAAGTCGAAATGGAATCTCAAAAAAGTGAACATAATAGAAAATTTTGTTTTGACAAATATGTCTAGTTTCACCATCCTCGATGCATATGTTCTTTGTTATTGAAATATGTGTCAAGTAGGCACCAAGTTCAGTTCTAATTGGATTGAAAGGTGGAGAAGGAATTTAGCGACGTGTTAACAAGCCTCAAAGGCTGGAAATAGCTTAATGCGGGCTCAAACATTTGAATTCATTGTATAAACAAATTAAATACTAAATTGGGTACACACAATTGCATGAATTAAAATTTGATGTGAGCTACGAACACTGATAGTTTTTTTCAAACATATTAAGGATTATCCATATTTTAAAATTGCCCAGTAAAGAAAACTAATAACGTGAGATAAAAACTGTCAAATCAAGAAGTAATTACGAATTTGTCCAAAGACCAATCTTTCGTTGTAGTTCGTTTTTTGAACCTCCCACAGGAACCTAACATTAAAATAAAAGTATCCTATATGTTAATCCAGGTAATAAACTATCTGTATGCGAAATTTCATTCAAATCAGTTAAGCAGTTGCTGAGACTAGCGTGCAAAGACAAACAAACAAAAATCCTAAAAACTATTTTTTGACCTAGTTAACATAAGTACGTGTACAATTGTTTTTCTGAAAAAATATTTAATGTACAAACACGGCTCGTTTACGATTTTATATTATATGTATATGAATCATTCAAGTGAAAATATGTGTATATTATATTCTATGAAATCTATTTTCACCGAATGAAAGTTATTAAATGAGGTTATTAGTTCTCACAGATACTTCTCTACAATTTTTCTCAAACCAAAGATTGCGGTCGTATCTTGCTTTGATCAGGTGACGCAACGAAACATAAAAGCCAAATTGTACATCTTTTTTCAGTTAACAAATCCGTCTTGACGAGGGTTCACTGTTTTTTGGTAAATGTAGAAATAAGAAAGATATAACGGCAAATCCTGCTAGATTTCGTTTCGGATCTTCATTTCTATCTCGATATTTACAAATAAGCCCACCAGCGTCGCTAGTAAAACTTTCTGTGTGAGTCTACTTGGAGTTTACAAAAAAATAAAAGGTCGTATTTACCTAATTAGCAGGTAAAACGGTCTTACCGCGACCCACCATTACGCGGTCACAGAGGCCCATCCAAACGACACCTGTGTTTCGCATTATTTGATTCAACTTTACTTCTAAACAAAGCTGAATCGCAATTAAAGTTGACTTAGAAAAAGTACTAATGGCGTCATTTACCTTTTCCAACAACACGCGTTAAAAATTAATGATAGGGATCATAAAGATTGATGCAGATAAGTTTTAACTTGAAATTAAAAACGTGTCTGGTGTTTTTTTTTTTTGCCAAATTATATAAAAAAAAGTGTCTACTTTACCACCGGGTGACTTGTCAAAACACAAACCCAAATTAGAGGCTTTTTCCGTTTACAAATCTCCTTTGACAAGGGTCGCCTTCTGGCAATGCTAGAATCTACATAGTATCGTATTCACAATCTTACCCCTTTCAGGGTAATGCCATCAAAAATAGAAAATATGTTGTTAATTATTTACTGTGTAATGAGTTATAGATCTCTCTTATTTATGAGGAAGTAAATATGTCCATCAAATAAACCTACTCCTTCAAAAAAGGTCTTCAGAAATCTTGAAAGGTTGTCAGTTTTACTGGACAAGTATGTTTAATCGCAATCGCATCAAAATTCTAAATCAACATATTCTGAAATTTCAAAATCTAAGCAAGCGTCTTTCTCTATTACACTGCACAGTGTATTATTACATTGTACTTCATTATCACTGTAATAGATAAGGAAGCCCGCAGCATAGCAACTAGTTTTTTTATTTGTATATATCCACAAGGTACCTACTAATTACCAAAAAAAAAATTACCGCAAAAAAACATATGAAAAGTAATCTTAATAATAACACTGTCCCTTTGATGATTGTCCCATAAAACTGGAAATCAGTTTGTGTACGTTATCAAAATACTTAACTCAAAATGACTTAAGTAATTCAATTTTTAGTTATTTAAAAAATTAATAATTTACTATTTAAAAATCAAAAATCTTAAATAAAATTTCATTAATTAATTTTTTAACTTACACTAATAAGTGTACACTAATAGGAAAATATTCCTGTAATATATAAATGGGAGAAATAAATAAACTTACATTTATATAAACGTTAATGGTGTTTGCAGTTACGGTTGTCAAGTTGGCACGCACGTCATAATATTTTGTAGCTTCTCTCTTTACAAAGATGTCTTGAAGTTGGCTCGCAGAGCGATAAGGAAGTTGAGAGTGGTCCGCGTCCCTGCCACCCGCGATAAACTCCGAATATCCATCATACTTAATTACCTTACTCCTTTAACAGATTAGAAGCTTGCCGAGAGGATGAATTAACGGCCACTTGTCACATCGCTCGCTGTTTCAGCATTTTACAACACTTTCATAAATCATTCAGCCTAGTTTTAACTTTTTTGCTTTTTCCAAGCAAAAAAGTGTCAAAGAAAAAATATTGTGTAAGTATTAATTTGTTTAATACCACTATTTTAATATTTTATTATCTAATAACTTTTAAATGAGCAATTCTTGTGTATACCTACCTATATAAATTTATTTCATACTTTAAGTGGTGCCCGCAACTTCGTCTGCGTTGAAAAATGAAAAATATCTTCGCAGGCGAATCATTTTTCTAAAAAAAATTACAAAGATGTCAATATAAGATGAGAACACATGAGAAATGTGGTGACGGTGGCGCCGCCACGGATGGAAATGGAAAAAATATTGAGCCCGATTTTTTAAATATTTTTAGACGATCCCTCGAGAAAAAAAAAGACAATGTTTTCAGAATCCTGTATGTTAATCCAGTAAGACCAATTGTAAAGTCTACTCGATTGTAAATAATAAATAATACCAATTGTAAATAAATAAAACATCTTTAATTAATCTACTTTTTGGCCAAACAAAAAAATAATTAAATAACGATGACAGTTCGGTCGTTTGAAAGGTAAGCGGTCTAAACTACATAAACAACTTCGTTTGCCATATAAAATCTAAGCACAATTATTCCATTTAAAAGTTCAAGGGAACTTGGTTACCCTTTAAATTTATAAAATGTTTGCCTAGCTCGAAACCAAACTCTGTTGTAATGAATACATTATATTAGGTACCGCCTACAGTCTACACAGAGGCATTAGGTACCCACTTAATAATAGCCTCCGACAGCGGAATAATATATCTAATAATCCGTAGCTGATCTTTATACGGTGAGGGCGCAAGCGTTTTATGAGGGCATGAGTGACTCCGTTTATCACATTCGGTGGATTCGGCGCAGGTAATCCGGTCAGCGGACTACATATAGATGACCAGCCAACTTGCTGCAATAGCCTAATTAATCAACTATTAATGTCATATGATAAAATTGCCTTTTTAAAGTGAAAACTTATTTAGGCGCATTTTACTGAGAAGTGAACGTAAGTGAACCGTTACGCTTGGGTTGGTGACGCTGAATAGGGTTTACTCGGCTCCACTATGGCTCCACTCGACATCAAACGCGCTCGGATTAGTGACGCACTGAATCGTGTATACTCGACTCCTGTCATCAGCCACGTTTTGTTTTCACTTCTGTCGTTTGGTCATAAGTACACGCCCATATTTTTTGAAGTGATAACTTCTTAGCGATAACTTTTCGAAGTGGAACTTTATACGCTCACCGTCACGCTCTACGAGCGACACCCTCAATGACGTTTAACTGTATGAAATAAGCGACATCTACCCGAATCAGTATGTACTTTTGGTTCATTGTAAAAGCATAACATCAAAGCAACACTGAGATATTTTTCTAAATTGACGATTTTGAGTTATCTCATAAAAACTATTCTAAAACGTGTTCTATAAGAGCAACACTGAGTTATGTGCTCAGGTTATGTTTTTGCCTACGATATTTTAATTCATGATTTCAATAACTAGATTACTCATAAACATTTAAATGTTTGGTATTAATTATCTCAAAACTTATCATTGACGATAAATTATATCACTGTTGCTTTGTAATATCGATATGTTCATTGTAAAAAGTAGGTAATATATTTTTTCCCATATTACACGAACACCCTGTCTTCTTTATTGCGACCCTGCACTCTAAATATAATAAGTGTATCTGTATATCCAAGCGACATGTTACAAGTGGAACGATACATCAAAATATCGCACGACAGCGATATTTACCCCCGATATTTAGACCGTAAAGCTGCGATTATGAAATGACCGAGGCGGAGCGTAGAGGGAGCGTAGGGAGCGGAGGAGCGGACACAAATGTGTGAACTGAAGAGCTCATTTTCCAACTAGAGCGGCTTCCCACATAATTCCATGATCACTAGTTAGTTATTAGTCGTAGCAATATATCAAGGTTTGGATGGAAACAAAAAAAACCTGAAATTAATTTCTATCTATTAGAAATAATTTCTAAAATGTTTATTCGTGGTTTGAGTAACAAGAATTAAAAAAGTCAAAAAGTTTTTCTATAAAAACATCTTGACTAATTTTCTAAAATATGAGCTGGGTTATGTTTTTTTTACTGTCTACGGTTATTCGCATTACTTCACGCTGTTATAGCACAGCGTGTTCTTAAAACTTGGTGACAGAACGCCTCGAGCGGGCGCCCACCCGCCCTGCTCCGCTCGTTCCGTAACCTCAGCCTAAAGACCATCCCTCTATTTGCGCATGTTTGAAGTAAAGCTATGCATTTATATAATACTATCAATAGAATTATCCATAGCGTGTGATTATAACTATTATATTTCATAATTCTATCCACATTGCCCACAATTTTATACCTATATTTAGTTATTTAATCTTTTGTTAATTATTCTTATTTTTTAATTTGCATATTATATAATATATTTTGTTAGGATTGAGGCTTAATGTTTAACTTTAGTTGTATTAATTTCAGTTGTAAATTGCAATTGTGATTTAAATGCGCTTGTAATAACGGGCGTATCTAGTAGCGCTCAAAAGTATTTTGACAACATAAAATTCATTTTATTTCCTTCAAAATAAAACTGTATTAGAAAATGTATTTAGTGTAGATGGAAAGGAGTATAAATGTGACTTTATTGCACGTTTCAGGTCTCGTGTTTTTTGTTTACATTCCGCGTTATCGAAGGAAAATGTCTCGACATGAGCTCAAAAGTATTTTGACTTTCACATTAGCTCCTAATTTACTGACATCGGCTGCTCCTCGGTTTTGATTTGTGCGTGTATTTGCTTATTGATGTTATTTCAATATGCCGAAACATAAAGAATATTCTAATGACTTTAAAAAAAGCATTATAAATGCACTAAAGCAAGGTTCATACAAACAGACGTTGCTCGTACTTTTAAAGTATCTCGACAGCTCGTTAGTGCATGGAATAAGCTGTATAATAAACGGAAGACTGTCGAAAATAAGCCTCGGAGTGGCCGTCCAAAAAAAACATCTCCTCATGTCGATCGTAATATAAAAAAAGTTATCAACAAGTGATGTTCGGAAGTGTGCTACAGTGATAAAAAATGATTTGAGAGAAATATACAACGTAGACATTCACGTTTCTACTGTCAAACGACGCTTAAAACTCTTTAGATTACATGGCCGCAGACCGGCGAAAAAACCTGCAATATCTCTGAAAAACAAAAAGGCCCGACTTGCGTTCGCAAAACAGCACGAATCGTGGTCAAGTACAGACTGGTCTAAAATCCTGTGGAGTGATGAAAGCAAATTTAATTTGTTTTCATCTGATGGTATCAAGTACGTTCGCCGTCCCAAAAACAAAAGATATGATGTTCGATACCAAATACCAACCGTCAAAGATGGAGGGGGTAGTGTCATGGTTTGGGGATGTTTTTCTCGCTCTGGAATTGGACCGTTAGTTCGAATTGATGGGATTATGGATCGTTTCGTGTACGCAGATATATTGAAGACTCAAATGCTGCCACATGGGAAGACACAACATGCCAGCTGGATGGCGTTTTCAACAAGATAATGATCCCAAACACAAATCGAAGCACGTTACTGATTTCATAAAAAGCCAAAAAGTCAAGGTTCTGGAGTGGCCAAGCCAAAGTCCGGATTGAATTCTATAGAACATCTGTGGGAGGAGTTGGGTCGCAGAATAAGAATCCAAAATTATGCGAATAAGGACGCTTTATATGAAGCTCTTAAAAATGAGTGGCAGAAAATTCCAGTTGACCGATTAGAGAAGTTGGTCGACTCAATGCCGGCACGGTGCAAAGCTATCATAAAGGCCAAGGGATATGCTACAAAATACTGACCTCCTCATAACTGTAGATGATAGTTATTAGTATTTATTTTTTGTTTCAATTTGTGTCAAAATACTTTTGATCCAGCAGTCTCCTCATTTTTTTTAAAAATTAAACTCTTTTTTTTTGTTGGGATCGCCGGCCATTTTGTCACTATTCTGTAAGACGTTAAATATCTTTTGAGATAATAAATAATTAATTTTTCTAATTCATGTTTACTTTGATGTGGTTGTCAAAATACTTTTGAGCGCTACCGTAACTGTCTATAGTGACTTATTATACTGTCAATCTTTTCGCTGTTAACTTTCATCGAAATATCTGTAAAACCTCACGTCTTTATAAAAACTGGTGATTGATGCTAGACTTTGATTATTGGGAACCACTAACTAACTTCGGTGAAAATCACAGAGGTGTTTTGGTATTTTCTATGAGCTTGCTTACAATTTATATGGTCGAGCCCAAGTTATGGTTAAATCATTTAATAATTAATTAATAATAATATTAACATTTTATAATTAATTTGTCATTTAATTCTCATTAAGTTATTTAATACAAATTACACTTACAATGATCTTATCTAAACCTAATTAGTTTTAACAGGGAAGTTACCTGATAGATGTTCTTACAAAAACTACCTAAATTCAGACGTATATATACGACGCTTGAGTGCATTTTCAACGCTTCTCATGCGCCGTGCCACCCACGTGGCACGTACTGACAATGTGATAAATGACTTTGCTACGGGTGACTCCCAATGTTAGCTCTCATACAAAATTGCCTTCGTAATGGAAAAAGTTGAAATCAAATTCATACGGCATTGTTTCGTTCGGTAGGTTTATATTTTATTTTCGAATGACATTTTGCAACCTTTACATTCGGAGTAACACTTTTGTCTACGAATTAGTAATATCCCATTAATCGCCTAAAACCTAACACAAATATTTGAAGCTACCGCTAACGCCTACAGAATCTGCTGTTAAATTATCGCATGATTAGAGCAATCGCATACCTAGAGGCATGATGCCTTTTAAGCAACGTAGGTTACACCTATACTGATAAGAAGAAGAATCTTATTAATATTATAAATGCGAAAGATTATATGTTTGATTGGATGTTTGTTATTTCACGTAAAAACGGCTGAATGAATTTGTATTAAATTTCACACAGATATTTTATTGTTGTTTAAATTTCACACAGACGTAGTAATAAAATATCTGGAATTTATCCTAGAAAAATGTTGGGTTCCCGAAGGATTGTCTAAAAATATTAAAAAAAATTATCGCCATGGCGGCGCCACCGAAGTCATAGCGATAAAGACACAGCGAACACAAATCATAGTCATGACTCTTAAAGTTGACCCCTCACTAGTTAAATTTTATGACTTAGTACTCAAAGACTACTCATATTCAGTAGGGATTACACCCATTTACACCCACTACGATTGAACTGTGTATTTCTTTGTGCTTATTTCAAAGTTTTCAAAGTTGACTGGTCTGATGTGGAAGTCACAGGGCACACTGCGTTTCACAGTCATTTTTGCAGCCCGTCTGGACACCGTGAAATAACATCACGTGTGCTATTGTGTTTCGGTGAGTTCTTAAGGGTTGCCAGACCCCATTTTCTTATCCCTTCCCAATCCCATGATCCTACTGTAGTCGGCAGCGCACTTGCAGCACCAGTGGCGTTGCTTGTATTATAGGCGACGGTAGCCACTAACCATCAGTGGACCATCAACCAAAAATACTTAGATGTATTTATTTTTTGTCGTGTTTTTATTTGTGCTTCATGTCATGTTTGTGCAAAATAATGTTTCTTCTTTTTCTTCTTCTAATAAAATTCATAAGTACTTTGTAAAATGATATAGTTTTGTAGACAAGTCTTCATAAATACTTTTTCAAGGTCTTATGGACTTAATGTAATCCCGTATGAACCGGGTCGCCAGCAAAAATATCTAATAAAAACAAAAGTATATTTGCTGATTTGTCCTTGTATCACATAAAAACTGTATCGACATTTTAGTTTACGGATCGAAGAACTACATATTCGTAGGCTGCTTTATCTTTTGCAATTCTGGAATGAGTGAATCATGGAAAAATTTAAATTTGAACTTTGGTTTAAAGAGGTATGGGAAAAATTTATACCACAATCTATGGAGGCAAAATCTATTGAGGAAATATTGAGGCAAGTAGGTAAATGTGACACAACTTTTTACCTTGATCAAAGGAGCTTCTCTTCTGAGATCTTTATTAATCATTAATCGTACGCCTACACCTTTTCAGGCCTTCTACCACTATATATGTAATATGTAACATATATGTAACTATATATGTAACATTGCCTGCAATGTTGACACATATTACATATATAGTGGTTACAATAGTTTAGACAAAATTTTACCGAAATCTAATTTAGTATTATCTAGCATTGCGTATATAAACATAATTATATATTCATTTATTGCTAGCTGATGCCCGCGACTTCGTCCGCTTTGAAAAAGGAAAAATACCTATAACATCCGAAAAAATACCTGACATTTCTATCGCTGTGACGACAGTGGCGCCGCTACTGCTACATAGTGGTGCCCGATTTTTTATATTTTTTTTTTGATATCCGTCGGAAATCTAACATTTTTTCAGGATAAAAAGTATCTTATGTAAAATCTATTGATCGGTTTATTCGTGAAGTATTGTTTTTTTCATACATTTTGTATGCAACACACAAAAATATACATGACTTTATATATTACATATTATCTTATCCTTAATCCTTTCTTAAACTCGTGAAAGGATATAGACAATTTTTTTAAACTGTTTCACTCGGGAGAAGCCGCGTGCAAAAGCTAGTAGGTGACATACCTGCTGTTTACTAGCGTAACAATTGTTTAGCGTTTTATAAAAGATTTTTGCCGGAAAATACACGTAGAAAGGAAGTTGTCAGTCTGCGTAAGGCGGGCAATATCCGGCCATGATCCGGCCGAATGGTAAACCCACAGTTGCGTGCGTCTACGAAGAGCGCGTCTAAACACAAGAGTGACGTTAACGATGGAAATCTTTTTATATCTTTCTTCGATTTGTTTTCGCAAGATGTTTATCCAACGTCCATTTATTTGGCAAACTTAAAAGCTAATTGTGTTTAAGGTTTATTGGCATTTATTCGCTTAAAAGATTGCAAGATACACAACAATATTAAACGAAAAATTTCCGTGTTTTAATTTTCATTAATTATTGATTTAAGGATTTAATTGAAGTTGTTAATTTAAAATTGTCAGCGCTATCTATTGATAACTTTAAGAACTAAAATTTCAGCAAACAGAAGTATAGTTTTTAACGCTTTTGGTGAAGCCGGGAGTCATATATAAAAACCTTCTTCGTTTAACGCTAGCTTCTATTAATGAAAACCGCATGAAAATACGTTCAGTAGTTTGGATCATCAAGAACATACATACAGTTTATTTACATATATAGACAGTCAGACTTGGAGGGGGACTTTGTTTTATAATAAGCGGTAATGATTATTAAGGAATTCGCGATAAGAAGTATCAGAAAAGCAATACCTAAGTATACTCTTTGTGTTTCTAAAAAAAATAAAGTTGATACTGTCTATCTTTCCGTCACACATTGACATAAAAAATACCCTTTACTATCGAATTACTAGACAAAACTGTTTTAAAAAATCGGGGCGGACTTTAGCTAAATTGAGAGTATACGAAGGGAGGGGTTCATACGATTACATTTTTGTTAGTCTTAGAAATTGTGTAAATTCCGCGCGTACGAGGTTAGACTTGTAATGTCAAAGGTCGTCCATATTTTTCGATTCACGTAAAGATGTCATAAAGTTTCCCTTCGGAGGTAGATAAGAAAGTTATACGGTCGGCGCGGCCCTTACGCCGCATCTAACTCTTACTATCCATCACAGGTAATTGCAGCACTTCCTTCAGTGTTCACAAGAAGCATAAATGGGTCGACTCGCACGTGACCAGCCCTATCTGCTCGTTTATTACAGACATCATTTCTTGTACCTATTCTTCGCTGCTATTACCAATAATACCACTTACGCAACTGACAAACTTATAGATTTCATGATGTGATACGAAAACGAAAAGATTATTTTTTTATAATCCCCAGCATTAAAAGCTGCAATCTGTCACAAGACATTCAGCAACAGTACTGATATTTCGATTGACATGCTAATTAATTCGATGATTCGATGATACAAAAGTAAGTATTCTTGCACACTATTAGCTGATGCCCGCGACTACGTCGTTGTTGAAAAATAATAAATATACATAAAGCAATATAACGCCTGAAATCTGCATTGCTACACTTTTGGAACGGCATTAGTTTTTTAGATGATCCCACGGGAACATTACTTTTTTTCTAGATGAAAGGTAGAATACCCTATGTTCTTTCCTGTATCATTGAGAAAGTGTATGCAAAATTTCATGATGATTGGTTGAGCAGTTAAGGCGTGAAAAGGTAGCAGATAGATAGACAGACAGACAGACAAAGACGCATTTATAATAATTATATTAATATGGATTTAAAATATATTGGGCTAGCCTTTTCTTTAGTCTATGGTTCGAAAACGAAAAGATCGAATCAGTTTTTTGTTAACATTTTTAAGTTTTTTTAATGTCTTTTGAAGGTATAAAAAAACATCAGTTATGGAACTTGTACCTAAATATCTACCAAAATTTTAGGTACATTACCAAACTTTTTGTAGATATCAAAAGTCTTTTGGACGCATCAAAAGAAAATATATAATACCTAATACAAATAATTTATGGAACTTAGTACAATTTTTATTATCCTACGTAAATTACTAGTTTATGTTTGGCGTATCTATAAAAAGATCATTGATCAAGCATGAAACAATTTGTTTAACTTTTTCCTCCTTACATTTCGCTAACTTTTCATCATTTCACCGGCTTTCCATCAAAGTTGACATTTCCATTAGCGATTTGTCTGTGAATAGATATGTTTTGTTTCAGGAATCCGAAATTTAACGTGGTTTGTGAAGTTAGGTGTGTCGGGCGGTCGGTGGAGCGGTAAAGGAGAGACAGTGGGTCGATCTCTGCGGCGATGAGCGCTAGCGGGCACTCGTACTCGATAGGCCTGGCACATGATTAATAATTCACCGCTCCATTATTCACAATTGGCTTCTATAGCGGCACTGACAGCGGGCCTGATAATTCGTTAAGTCCTAAACCGCGGCCGCTGCGTACGCCCGATAACGGTTCAGTGGGATTTCAACAATGTTTAGCGTCGTTTTATACCTACTCGTACTATGGCTACGAGCGAATTTGCGTACGATAGGAGCGCACACAACATTGTTTCTACATAATTATATGTGTGTATTAATATTTAAGAAATTTTGATTTTGGAAAATTGTCGTTAATTTTTTTTATTTTAAGATCGGCAGGTAGGCTGACACAGTCCACTTGGCTACTGGCTACCGTCTTCTATGACACAAGCAACGCCACAGATACTGCAAGTGCCACAGATATATTATGATTAAGGATAAAGGATTGAGAAGAGATAGGAAAATAGGCTGTGGCATCCATTGACTCACTCACCGAAACACAAAAGCACAAATGCTGTTATTTCACGGGGTGGTTATTGTCTGGTTATGTGGGCTGCAAAATGACTGCGAAACGCAGTGTGCCCTGCCACTAAACTTTGCAAATCCAGACCAGAGCCAACTTTTGTAGGAGACTTGCGTAGGGATGATATCGGCTAACTTGTAGGAGACAAAATGCTTATCAATGAAAAAATGTACATATTTTCTTCATGTATGTAGATATAAGCCACACCTATTCCGAATTGTTTAGGTAATTCTAGAAAATCATCGGATTGATAGTACCAAAAGTGTGAAAAGGAAGTAGAAATCGAAATCCCAGCATAACATATCGCAAAGTTTTAAAGAATATTCAGGTAGGTCCCGCATTCTATTTATAGTTTTCGTAGTAAACTCAAAACCAATTTTCCTGGCAAATTGAATTTAGGTACGTTTGGCACGCACACAATATAAAATGTGGACCAGGTATGCTCTTGTAAATAGATTCATATGCATATTACATTTAATATTATTTTACACTACATAGGTATTGGATAGATTTGCATTTAAATGAGTATCGAAATGGGAGTATTTTTACGAAATAGTCCTTAGATGTAACTAAATAGTAAACATAAGGCTTGCTATAGTTATATCGAAGGACTATTTCTTTACGTACATTTATTTTGATAAATACTCAAATAGAATATAAAAGAGCAGTATTTCAAAATTGAAAAAACTATCGACATATTTTGGACAATAATAAAATTTATATTAAGGTCTCAGGTAAATTTTATAAACATTATATTATCTAAATCAACGTTTGTGACGGACCTACGGTTTCATATTTTTTTAATCATAAAAAATAATTTGTTTAATGATCTTGTCAAATATGTTAAATAATTAAATGAATTTTAAATAGTCAATAGTCAATAGTGCCAATAGTCATGAATCTCCAGAGCATGCGGTTTACGGAATGGCCGATATCTAGATTTAAAAGCACATAAGTAATGACAATGACTCCAATGCATTCTAGAGGATTTTTTTGTCAGTAAGTACGTAGAGTTGGCAATCTGAAAAATGTCTAAATCGTGAGTATTTAATATACATGCATATAGAATACGAATAGCATATGAATGTATAGTATAATATGTTTTAAAAGTAATCTGCACAAGAGCACAAGATGAACTTAAAAGCATGCAAAATGTACCTTTGTATAATCCGTATATACTATTGCTTTGGTTAACTTAATAAAAAAAATTAAAAATATACATAAAAGACAGGCATAATTACAGTCTGTTTTAGAATATACAAGCACAAAAACACTGGGCGGGAGAGCGAAACGCGAAGCGGCGCGGATTTGGCCGCTCTGATGCCTTCACCCGTGCATCGACTCGTTAGTGAATCCTGTTACGGTTACCGTACAAAGTTTGTGTGCTTTCGCCTCTTGCCTGGTTCTGACGGATGTCCAACATCCTGATTTCGCGTATGCAAATTTGTGACCTTCCCCTGCAAATGTCTGTTTGCTTTACCGATTGAAAGTTTTCAGAACAAACGAACGCTTGGAAAGTTTTACCGTTTGTGAGAATTAGTGCACCAAACAGTTGATGAACTGCGAAATCTGTGTTTATTCAGAACATAAATTTCATTTAAAATGAAATTTCAGAGGAAAAGAATAAGTAATAATCAAATAACAGCGGAGATGGACACTCGGCAATTAGTGTGATGGATGGTTGAACTTCTTCAAGTCTGAAATGGTACAGTGTTTTGTAATGCCTAGATTTTTTTCGTAATTTGTCAAAAAGTTTTAAACGAATTGTCACCGTTTACTGTCGTAAACTAATTCGTTTTCGGTGATCTACTACAGTTAATAGAGAATTTTCTTCTGAACTAAATTACTACCCTAAATGCACAAAATTCTTAGAAATTAGGCGGGCGGAAGTGCCGCCATTTTGACAAAAACCGTTTCGGCCATATTTGTGTCAATAAACAAATCGTAATAGTCGAATAAGTCGTAAACGGTAAGTGATAGAAAAAAATATTGGACAATAAAAGATAGGCAATTTATTTATCTACAATAAAGGTTGTTACCATTTTTGGCCTCAAGTGCACGGTTACGGAGATATAGGCCGAAACGGTTTTTGTCAAAATGGCGGCACTTCCGCCCTCCTTTTGCATTTGTAAGGATTTTGTGCATTTAGGGTAAGCGTGATAATGAACCTATTTTAAAAAAAAAACATAAGAGTAGTAATTTAGTGCATTATGGATAAGAGTAACCGGCTCCTCTATTAACTAGTACCTAATTGGGGATAGCAACATGAACGGATCAAAAGGCCAAATCAACACGGTATGTCTCGCTCTTATATATTTGTGTTTACCTAGTCACTATAAGTCAATCATGACATCCTTCATTGTGCCCATTTCTTGGTCAAAGGGAGGCAGGCCTTTGCCTTATAGCAGGCATGCTGACGGTTCGTTTGATGGTTGGTGGCTACGATGATCTTAGAGTATTACACAAGAAACGCCATAATTGCTGCAAATGCGTCGGCGACCTTTGAATAATGAAGAAGAGGACCAGGAGGGCGTTGGGAAGTAGACACACATCTTGTTATATAGTCTTCTTCTGTATTCTGTATTCTGACCGATTTAGTTAAGTTTATCACTAAATAATAATTTATCGTTTTGAATCTATACTTCTATACTGATTTATAAAGAAAGATTGTTTGTTTGTTTGCATTGAAAATGCTCCGAAACTACTGGACCGATTTGAAAAATTCTTTCACTGATGAGAAGCTATATTATCAGCGTGTAACATATTAAGCTATATTTTCAAAGTTACGCGGACGAAGTATTACATACATAAAAATATAATTTAAAAGTTGATGATTTTTTGTTTAACTTTATTTCCTGAAATAAAGTAAGTAGGTATTGTATATGATTGTATAATACAAAATTTTATATGCTTGGTATGGTAACTAAATTGCTAAGATTGCTTCCTCGAGTTTCATGCTAGCGAACATTTTTTGTGTTATTTAAATGTGAAATAAGTGTTAGTTACAAAATATCTAATATTTCACTCTTTCAAGTATTTCACTATTAAGGCCGCGAAAAACAGAAGTAGATTTAGTTCACTTAGATTAACCGTTAGATGTCGCTTCCAAGAAAAGTAACACGATATCGTTTTATTGTTTCACTGATCATGTTTGCTTATGTTTTAAACGTTGAAGTTATGCACGTTGGTGTTTTATGATTTCAAGTTGCTTTTAACCTATGTTAAAAACGGCTTGAATCATTATATTTAGTTTCACAACACACCCATTAATAAATTGTGAAAATTTTTGGAGACGTTGTTAAACGTCCAATTAATCTTTTCAACATTTTCATAGGACTTTTGACAGTTGAAACTGACAGACAAGAGTACCTAGGTAACCAGGAAACCTATCTAAGTTACCTAATATAGACATTTAAAAAATGCTTAAAATTAATGCCTAAAATTCGTATAAATACTTAAAATGAAAGACTCCTCTTAAATGAATGATGAGCCCATGTTAGGTGTCTGCCTTTATTATAATTGTAGGCATAAAGGTATAATTCCAACATTTAGTTCCAATAATTCCATAATCACTACGATTGTAGGTATTTATAGTAACAGCGTTTAGTATTCGTCCATCAAAGGTTCGTCCTAGAGTTTGGCTAGTTGTGCGACCAAATGGCAAAACATATCGAGAATAAACATAATTAACATATTGACAACAATCAAAACAGAAATGATGCAAATAACTTAACTTTGCAACCCACAGCGCCATCTAATAACAACCTAGCGAACTACTTACATACAAAACACAAAATTACTGTATTATAATGATACTCCCTATATAGAATCCTAGAGTACCTATGTTATGACTAAAGTAATACATAGATATGTCGGTATGTGCCTTAAGTGTCTACTATACCAAAATATCAACCGAAGCGCTTAGGTTACAAAGTTGCATTCGAATCTCGTTGGAAAAGCGTATACGCGCGTCGTCTGCGCGTTTAAAATACGCCGTGTGCTTAGGCTCTTAGATTTTTTTCTGAAACTGTAATAAGTGTTGGTACATCTACTTACCTTATTTCAGTTTTACCTACTTGTCCTATTTTGTAAACAATCTTAGTGTCTATTAAAATAACTTTTTTGTTAATAAAATACATACACAAATACAAATTAAAGTAAATCAATTCAAACTATTATTTATTATTAGATTGTTTCATTTTTGTGACAATTTTATCTTTAATCTAGCTGACCCGCCGCCGCCGTTGTTTTGCCATATATTAAAAAAAAATTGGGATGGGCCACCCTTATCAGTTAGGGGTATAAAAAAAATATTTTACGACCTATTCTCAGTACTTTCTCAGATCTACCGAATATACACAAAAAAAAGTCATAAAAATCGGTCAAGCTATTTCAGAGGAGTTTGGTTACAAACATGGTGACACAAGAACTTTATATTATATTAATTTGATAGAGATTACAGTGTGAAATGATTATTTACAATATATGACAAAAATAATGAAATTGAGTAGAAGTAGACGATGTTACCTAATTGTAAACTGCAAACAGTTGTGACAGTTACTTATTAATTTGTGAACTTATAAACTTAGCTAATTATCTATTAAATAAGTAACTATATAAATAATATACTATATATTATCTATTAATCTATTATATCTATTAAATAATATACTATATATTACAAAAAGAAACAGAATGATATCTTCTTCTTTATTGAATTTTTTATATCTCATCATTTCTTTTATGCCTATATTTTAGAGAATATAAAAACACAATATAATTTAAAAAAACTTTTACTACTTAAATTACAAATTGATCTTTTACATACCTATCTATGTACAGAAATATCTTTAAATTAACATAAAAAATTACACGTAAACAAGAATAAGTAGAACTAAAGGTAGTTGTTAAAGAAGTCTTTCCGAAGAACCTTCTGCCAAAAGCTCTTGCTGAGCAGCGGCTTTAGCGGCTTCGTTCCGGGGGCGGACGTACATAAAATATTTATATGCATGATCAGCAACAATTACGGAACCATATAGAGTTAGGGCGACGCATGTTATCACAACTCCTTTGTGAAGCCTATCATAAATTATAGTGCGTGCGTATTTTTTCATGATTCCCGACTGTTCCTGAAAAATGGTAAAGGCATGTAGCTTATATACCACTGAACTTAGGTAATAGCTAATGAAATGAATACGATATTTATTTAATTATAATTAAATGAATTCAAAATACTACAAAAACTTTATGAAATTATACATGTTCGAAATCGAGCTATAGAAACAAATATTTAAATCTTTGTATAATAAACCTTTAATTATTTGTGCGATAAGATATGTTTTTAAATTTTAATTGGATGGATAAGAATAAAATAATAAAATAAACAAATTACCGTTTCCAAAAGTAAGGTTACATCCGACCGACCACAGAATAACTTTTTATTATACATGCATCAATGTCATCAATCATTTATTAGGGGCCCTAGACAAGTTGCATTCGCTCCGTAGCGATTCGATTCGCTAAAAATAAAATGTATGGGACTGACATATGCCTTCGCTAAATCACGCGAAGGCATATGTCAATCCCATACATTTTTATTTAGCGAATCGAATCGAATGCGAATCGAATGCACTTTGTCTAGGGCCCCTGGGGCCCTAGACAAAGTGCCATAACGATGACGATAACGAAGTTCGATAGTTATAAATGTATGGGAAGTATCACGTGATTTAGCGAAGGCATATGTCAATCCCATACATTTTATTTTTAGCGAATCGAATCGCTACGGAGCGAATGCAACTTGTCTAAGGCCCCAGGGGCCCTAGACAAAGTGCCATAACGATAACGATAACGAAGTTCGATAGTTATAAATGTATGGGAAGTATCACGTGATTTAGCGAAAGCATATGTCAATCCCATACATTTTATTTTTAGCGAATCGAATCGCTACGGAGCGAATGCAACTTGTCTAGGGCCCCTGATCCAGTTAACTCCCACAGAGAAAAACAGCCTAGGCAAATATTCTGTGCCCGTGCCAATAACTTAAGCAAGGAGAATTGAGATAAGGAGGACAATTTACATGGGTGTTACTGTAAAAGTGACAACAAAATCCGATAAATATAGATGGCGCTAGTGTGAACAGTGAGAGTTTGAGAGTATGGAGAGTATGGAATGAAAGTAGCAGTAGTTGACGGAGTGAAGTGCGCCGAGTTGAATTTTGGTTGAACACAGCCTCACCAGCGCCACCAATTTATCGGTTTCGACGGACACTTCTAATACTCAGAGATTGTCCTCCTTATCTCAATTCTCCTTGTAATGCATGTCAATGTCAAATGTAATGTCATTTCATTTTTGTCTGAGATTAAAAAACAAACTATGTAGTGGGCTGTACTAGGTAAAATTGGGAACCTGTTCCAACTGTTCCGGTGACATCGAAATAACAGTTCCATTTACCTGTTATTAAAGAACAGCCTGTTATTTTTTACAAGATAGTATTTACTTGATGACCTGTTCCAAACCTGTTCTTGTTTCACTACTGCTACCACATACATGCAACACACATTTGACACATTGGACTGAAAAATCTCCATGATTTTACAGGCTTAGGACTGTCAGATTTATAATTTAAACTAATACTGAAACTAGTCATTAGGTTAGATACAAATATGGTTTACACTACTAGGGACTTAAACAAAGGCACTAAACTAACTAGATATTTACAGTTATTCTTAATTACACAAACACATAAAAACATTTAAGGACAATTTTTTTTAATGAAATATGAAAAATTAATTTACTCAAGAAAAAGAAAATCAATAAACGAAATACGAATGAAAAATTTAAAATTGAATTAAAATATTTGAATTTTGAAATGTCACTGTCATAATATTGATTGACATAAAATTTACGTTCGGATACATTACTGTAATCATAGTTCATTATCTTTTTGCGCTATTACGCAATATATATATATATATATATATATCGTTAATAAAATAAAATAAATATGAACGTGAACTTAATCTACGTTATAATGTTCAGGTTCAGCTTTATTATTAATTTTATTTTAATAGATATAATAATATGTATTGCATACTAGCAACCCTTTTGCTTGTTACATTAAAATATTGTTCGAGTTTCCGAACGCCATCGGCTGTAATAGGTGTATCTCTTTTTAACTAAGGTAAATTGAATGAGAGACAGCTTGTTCCGGAACAGGTGAACAGTGAACAGTTGGATACTTTCATATTCGATCTATGGAAGTATCTAACTGTTCACCTGTTCCTAGTACAAACATGATAGAACCACAGATAAAATTAACAGGAACAGTTAAATCGGCTAAGACGTCACAGTTCCAACCTGTTCCTTTAAAATATCTGTTATTTTTACCTGTTACGATAAATACGCCTCACTCCTTAGTTTAGGAAAAATAGTAAAATATTTTCCAAGAGCTCATATCCAAAAAGTTAAACAAACATTATTTTACTACTTATTTTTCCGCTGAGTAAATTAAATACTATATTCTACCGCAGTAAGTGCAAGAGCTCGGGTTGTTATTGCATCAAATTAGACAAACTTTGAGTAGTTTTCTTCATTATAAAATGATACATGTATGTTCAGCTTTTAGATACATAATCCCCACTAATGTTATAAAGGTTTTACCAAGATATTTTTGTTCGAAACATAATTTAAAATCCATTAGCAATGAGAATGTAACTCGGCATAAAGTAAATATTGACAAAGACACTATAACTTTGTTGGAAAGGTTATCACTAGTAAAATGTGATAGCGCCGAAGGTGTAAAGGTTTTAGAAGACTCCATAGCGTTTGCTGATCAAATACTTCATATCAATGTTGATAATGTAAAACCACTTTACACAGTATTGGAAAATGAGTAAGTAAATATTCTGTTTACACATTGACCCAATTTTTACTGTGATTGATAAACGTAATTGGGACCTTATTTTTATTTGTTATTCTTTTTTAATATTGAAGTCGTTCTTAATTTAACTAATTCATGGCTATCACAAGCAACGAGTCTTCATATCAAGGGTAAATGGGCACTTACTAGGTAACCGTGGTCCACCTTCAGCCGCATCTACACCTTACATCGTGAGATCGCGGCCAAGCGCTGCCTTGATTTTATAAAAAAAAGAACCAACCATAATAGGATTAAGGATAGAGTTTGGGAAGGGACAGGAAAATGGGCTCTGGCATCCGTTACTCACTGAAACATATTTCTCGGTGATTTTCTGTAAGAAGGTGGTTACTGCTAATTGTAATTTCAATGACTATGAAACTCAGTATGGCAGGACATTTTTTAATTATTTTGGAAATTTACATACACATACACAACTTTTTAATTTTATACACCGTAGGCTGTCCCGAACACAATCAATTATATTAAAATGTTAAGTTTTTATAATTTGAAATCTCCTTTTTCAGAAATCTAAATCTACGTTCGGATAAAGTAACACAAGGGAATTGTCGAAAAGATATATTAAAAAATGCAAAAAAGACTGAAGAAGACTATTTTGTAGCTCCACCTGGCAACATACCACTGAGTGAACTTGAGGAAAACTAAGTGAAGTCCTGACTATCCTATCAGCATGAGGAAAGAGTTTATAAATATATTTAATCTTAAAAAGTTTTTCAACATAGTTGAAATAACTAACACTTATGTCAAATACACTTTAAATGAACCCAGCTCTATTCTAAAGAATAATATTCATATTAGTTGGCTCCAGTCATTGAATGCAAAGACATTTAAAAATATACCCGTGTTTATAAGTAAAAATATAATAGAGAATAATAACATACCTTATGGATTTTTGGGTGAGACAGTACCTAAATATAGAGGATTATTTTATCATAATTTAAATGAAAGCATTCATCCCGAAGAAAATCCGATGCAATTCAGTCTTATTTTGTCTGAACAAGAAAGTATGCAGTATTTTTATCAATGGCAAAGATATAGAAAATATTGGTGGAGTTCTGTAAGTGTCATTCATATTTAATTTATTGTTGCTTACTTTCATATTGAATCTATTGGGTCTATAGCTATACTATAATATTATAAAGAGAAAATATTTGTATTTTCGCTTGTAATTAACAAACTCAAAAACGACTGGACTGATTTTAAAAAATCTTTCATTTATAGAAAGGCATGTTTTCGGCGAGTAACATAGGCTATCAATACTAATAATAAATCTTATTTTATAAACTTATGCAGACAAAGGTGTGTGCAAGAGCTTAATATTTTATATTATCGTAATGTATTTTATTTATATTAAGTTCTGTTCAATGGCTTAGTTTAGAAACATAACAGAGTTGGTTTTTCATTCAGATAATGCAATAATTTAAAAAAATAATATAGATATGATTGAACTGTTAAAGTAATAATTCGATGAGTCTTATTTTAGTTATTTTTTAAACAATATTTTTCAGATAACAACGACACCGGCTTTGTTTTCAGTGAGTGACATGAAACACAATGATAAACATGTCACTGTGGACATTCTCGCCCATTTCGGAAATGAGCAAAAGATAATTGAGACCATCACATTGGAATCAACTGAAACGGTATGTTCTAGAGTTCACCAAAATATCCAAATTTTATCCCAAATACTGCAAAGACCTTTTTAATATGACGACACGTTTGGTTTAGTGGTTAGTAACCCTGGCTGTTAACCAAACGGTTGCGGGTTTGAATCTCGCTAGGGACAAATGTTTATGTGTTAACACATGTACCTGAGTCGTGGATGTTCCAAATATACCTAATATATGTATTTACAAAAAAAAAGTAATATATGTAGTATATCAACTGTCTGGTATCCATAATACAAGCCTATAGCTGCTTAGGA
The DNA here is from genome assembly GCA_945859745.1 of Synanthedon formicaeformis. NCBI lineage: Eukaryota > Metazoa > Arthropoda > Insecta > Lepidoptera > Sesiidae > Synanthedon > Synanthedon formicaeformis. The sequence continues at coordinate 4,308,076 of OX243964.1, forward strand.
ACTAGATGGTGCTGTGTGGAATGTGTGAGGATATTAATTATTTTGTTAAAATTTAATAATTTTCATCACCTATTGCTACGAAGTAACTTTCAGTACATCTGTCCAGTGATGGTCCAGTGAGATTATCTTGCAAATAAAAACAATACTTTCTTATTGTTTCATACTCTATCTCGTTTGTTACAGAATGTAAAGAATTCCTGCCGTTTGAACTGTACAATGTCTTTAGAAGATGCCGTATTGATTTTACTTCTGGATGGTCTAACAAATAGTATGCAGGAAGACTATTTAAAACTTCACAGGAACATAGCACCATATAAAATGTCTTTTGCTGTTGAATGTAAAGGTAGAAAAGATTGGACTATCGTAGAATACAAGACAAGTTGAATTATAAACGCATCAAAAATTATTATATGACAGATTTGATAACTTAAAAACAAAACTATTTACAATGTAAAAAATATTTTATATGTAAATTCTTTTTAAAAAAAATTGAAACAAATATAATATGTTTACTTATAATAAAAAAATATTATGAAATTTTAAATTTGACTTACGTAGCTAGTCTTATTACAAATTTAATTGTTCATTTTTTTTAATAAAGGCGTTTTTATAATTCAATTCTGAAAACATAAAGTAAAATATTAAATGATTATTCCATATCATTCCATTTTATTTATTTTTTCAGATGAAAATCAAAAAGAAATCCTACAAGATCTAGTGACACTAATACATCATAAGATTAAATTGAAGAAAATATCAGCAATACTTCCAGAATTGTCTTCTAGTTTAGAATTACAGGTTTGTATTGTATTGTTTTTGTGTGTTGATTTTTGCGTTCCAATAAGCGAGTTTTTTATCTAGTATGTAAAACACATTGATTATTTCAGATTAAAAAAAGTCTACAATTGGGAGTGCTGTACACGGCAATAGTAAATGATTACACGTTGTCTAATGGAATATTCCACCTGCTGAACAGTAGCACGATGCTACGAGTAAGTATTTTGCTTTAAATAATCTCTCATAATATTTATACCTAATACTAATTAATACTATAATTAACACTAGCGACTCGCCTCCGGTTTCACAAGGAGTGGAAATTTTTTAAAATCTGTCCGCAGGGAATGTAACATTACAAAATAAAATACGAGTAAACCTATGTTTAAAATTTCAGATTTTTAGACTTAGTAGTTCAAGCTGTGTGTTTATAGTCAGTCAGGCCAAATAATTTTATATAGGAAAAGATAGCGAACATTATTTTTTAGAGATGACAGAAAACTTGTGACCAAATATCGTCCAAATCGAAAGGGGTCGATTTGACATGGAATTACCCACTTATTATTTCTTATAACACCTATGTAATTAATTTAAATAAAAATATTTTCCTTCTTTCTTAAATAATTATGTTAGTAGGTCTTGCTTTTTAGAAGTGATAGTTGGTTATTTCTTTTTTAATTGTTATTGTATCTAAAAAAATATATATATACTAAAGCTGTTTTATGGTATTCTTTCAAATAATAATCATAATTGAACCTGAGCAAATTATAAGGTCCGCTCCATACTTTCTTTTACTAAGGGCCTCTTTCACCAACTACAAGTAAAGTGTTGATTAGTTACTTTTCAAGTAAAGCTCATTGGCTAGTAAATGTTACGAGTATCTTGTGTCAATTTCATTGAAATTACCCTTGAGTAATGCTACTCGAAAATGGTGAAACCCGTACGCTTTCTTACCGGTGACTTAGCGTTTAGCCTTCTTGTCACTTTATTCAGAGATGGTGAAAGTCTATGGCGTTTTTACTTATTTAATTTCATTACAATTCTTTTCAGGAACAAGTACACGTCGCAGAAATCGAAAATTACGCTGCCTTGTTGTGTGGAAAATAATTTTAATGTTTGTTAAATATTTAGTACTAAAGTGCAATTGTTTGTAATAACATTTTTTATAAAATAAAATTTAAAAAAAAACCAAAACACATTCCAAATCATTTATTTAAGAATCCTCTTATTGCGTCCTTAAGACTACATTTAAAAAAGTAACATACAGATTATTTTATTGTGTTCACAAAACGAAATTAATCATTTTAAATTTAGTGTTTATTGTTACTTAATTAAGTTTTTTTTTTTAATATTTTCAGGTTTAAATAAAAATATATTACATTATTTAATAAGTTGTTAGATATATGGTAGTCTACGTTAGTTAACATAGCCACTTACGTGTATGAAATTAAAACTTAAATAACGCGTGACAATGTATGGAAGAAACACTTAAATCCCATACATTGTTAACATGTTTACTAGAATAATGTGAACAATATTTTACCAATACAAACAGTTCAACAAAATTATTTTCATTCATAAAACCTATTCAGATATTAATTGTAGAAAAGGAAGTTTTTCAGGTTTGTTGCGGATATTAGCATCTGCAAATGCGGAACTTCCGCATAGATTTAGACATCAGAAATAATCAATGCGAATCATTTGCGGATTTCTACTAAAAGCTAATAAAAATTGGTTAAAATGATTTCAATAAAAATTTAATCTATTAAAAACTCAAAAATCCGCAACAACCCTAGTTTGTACATTACAATATAAATACAAATCAGTTTATTCATTTTAAGTATATTCGATAAATTTTTGTTAATTTTTCTTTAACTGATAAGTCTTACACGAATAATGCCGCTATTGCAAAGAACATAAACAACAAATTTATATGCTTTGTGCAAATTAATTACACAATTTTCTACTATAAAAAAAATGCTCTGTCAAACTTTAATGTTATTAGTTAGATTGTACAATACAATAGTTAAAAATTCCTCATTCAAAAAACGGCCACTAGCTATCGCTTCACGCAATATATACTGCTGATTATACAACTAGATCTTAGGTAATGTAATTGGCTTATATCTTCACAGACATTTAGTCACCGACTTCATTTTAAGCTGGTAATTGCAATTTCTTGCCTTTGAGAACTGAAAAAGAAACAAAATTGTCATCAATTGGGAGATATAATTATATCGTAATCACATCTTAGGAACTTCGAATCAAAATGAACAAAAACACAAATTTTGATAATTTTGAGTGTTGTGGTCATTTTGCAAAATCATGCTTTTTGGACACGTATTATATTTAAATTAATTCGTATTTTATTTTATTCATTACTATCTGGCGCCCGCGACTTCGCGTTAAAAAAGAAAAAAGTAGCCTATCCTGTGTTCTGCATGTCTAAATGTTTATCTACCAAGTTTCATGAAAATCAGTTAATTCGTTTAAGAGTTATGGAGGAACATACATACGTCATACATACATAGAGAAAAAATTCTAAAATTCGTCAATTTAGTTTCAGTATCATGTATAGAGCCTATAAACACGATATCTCTGAAAACAAAGTAACTTACTCCATGACCAACCCTTACAGATTTATTATTAGTGTTGATTGATTGATGTACTAAACAAAGGCCAAAATGGGTAGAAGCGATATATTTTTTCTTTTCTGTACAATAATAAAACATTATTGCACGTAATACGAAAGAAACAAATCCACGACTATAAATCTTACATTCACAATTAACACAAGCAGCTACTTGACAACCATAACACAATTCAGCCGCACACCAATTACATACAATTAGGGTCAATACACACTGTCGAAAGACATTGAGGAATTAAAAAAAAATTTAAATTCTGAATCGTTATTTGTCAAATACAGTGATAAAGATAAATTTTAATGACATTGCATTTTCTCAACGCATCAAAGCATATTACTTAACAGTTAATAATGCAATAAATAGCTATTTGGTAGAATATGATTCATAAATTATATTATAATGAAAACTTACCTTTCGTTATATAGAGATAGAAGAAATCACAGTACAGAATAGTTTGGACTACTCCAGCGACAATAGCAATCACTTCATAGTGGTTCTCCACCACAAAACGATATACCTAAAATAACAAAACTGTTTATATACAGCTCTTACAACAAGATATCAATAAAATATTATTACCAAGTAAACTATATAAAAAAAACATTGGTTGTCTGTAAAATCGGTTTACGGACGATAGTTTTACGTGATAACGTCATATCGTGCCTCTCTATCGCTTGTTCCGCGCTCTCGCTTGCACGCGGAACGTGATGACACTTTTTCGTGGGTGCAGACGGTGTTCATCCATTTATAAGACGTTATCACATCAAAATAACAGTGCACTGTTTTCACACAATCTTTTTATTGTTTTCACACATTTTAAAAAATAATATCTATTAACTTAGTCACTAGTGCCATAGTTGGCGCTAGTTCTCAAGCATAGTAAAATACAATTTTACCTGCATTTTTAAACAAATTTTATTACTTAACAAGTATCGAAATTTGTTTGTTGAAACACTTTTTGAAATATTGTTCAGTGTCTGTGAATTAATACTTTTATAAGATTTTGTCTTTAACTCATTCTTTGCAATCACCTTGCGAGGCTAGTAGTATTGTGTACGCAGTTCCTTATACTGGGTATGCAAGTCTAAAGAATTTATATGGACATTGCAGCACCTGTGGTGTTGCTTGTGTTATAGGCTGCTTACCATCAAATGGACCCTCAGCCTCTCTTGTATACATCTTCCATAAGTAATTCCATAAACTATTGTGTTGCAAATAGACGGGTATAAACAAAAACAATATATTTGAGAACAAAAGAACTAATCGAGGGTATTCTGGCAGAAACAGATTACACAAAATGTCAAAGTAAGAAAAGATCATTTAAAAGTTGACAGCTTAAGTTTGACAGTTGTAAAACGATGTAGCATAATAGCCATAATAAACCATAAAACCATAATAAAAGCTAATTCAGTTATACTGTTTTGCTAGATAAAAAGAGCAGAAAAAAATTAGTATGCCTATTATGTATCTAATTTTTGTTAAATTTTGCACTTATTCGGTTTTGCCAGAATACCCTCGTAATGTAAACTTGATCCAATGAAACTTTTATGTGTCAGTGTTTTGTTTTTATTATTATTAGAAACAAACTCACCCAATTTAAGAGGTACAGAGCTCTGTATGATCCAAGAGCAAACAAATAGTGTGATGTAATACTTTCAGCTTCACCTGTCTTCGATACCAAAAATAGCTGAGGTAGAATGGCCACAGATTCCAGATAAATTGAGAAAGTCCACAAAATCTGCAAAAGTAATGAAAATTATTAAATTAGGAATTGCCAACTCTGTTGTTTTATTACATCCTGCGAAAATCTCTTGCTATTCTGATGAAAAATGTATATGTGGGGCAAGCCTTATCAGAATAATCATATTGATCCTACATAAAAGCAACTCCTGTATATGCTTTGTGTTGCTTCGACAGAATCTTTCTGGTGCTGCCTAGGGGAAGACGTGCAGTGTGCATTACTGAGAGACTATCATATGTAGTGTCCATTCTATGGCTGGTTTATAGTGTAATTAAAGATAATTATAGGAAAGATGATGAATTATAGGAAAGATGATTATAAGGAAAATAATGAAAGAACTAACAAAACACCCACAATGTGTTCTTCTCGTCTGACAACAGACATATACATAAATAACTTGAAAGATATTATTCAATGTGTTTATAGGCAGGCTGCATCTGACTCAAAAATTTTATAGAGGAGGCCTATAGTCTAGCAGTAGATATCCTATGGCCGAGGTGTTCCTTCAGAAATTTAGTAAGCATTGCCATCTCCATAGCTCTTTGAGCAAATTTAAATATATATAGACACATCACATTATACAAAAAAAATTTTGCTCCAATTATTTTTAATTTAGTTCGCTGTAAACTCTATTGTTATGGTAATAATAACTTAAAATTATAGTACTTGTGTTTTTAAGAATATTAAATAAATAAGCTATTGCAAAGCAATCTACATCAAGGTGACAAAACGTATTAAGACAAAAGAACAGTATGTATTTACTTAGACTCGGTGAATAAACAGAGTATACTTACTTCCATTACTGTAAACTCATGGTTGATTAACAATGCCAGTACCACACACGGGATTAGCAAAAACTCAATCCTAAATGTATCGTGGTTATGATCATAGGTCGCTTTGAATTTAACATACATCAAGTAAACTGTAGCATACGAGGCGGCGATAAAGATTATTTTCATGAATGTATTATATGCAGAAATGTATGTAGTCAACAAATCCAAGTAGCGCGCCGTGTACACTATTGAAAACAATATTTGCGACTTGCCAGATATTCCTGAAATTTGAGAAAAATATTATATAGAAAACAAAGATTGAATAAACATTACAAGGTGTAGTTAAAACAAGCAAAACCATGCCGGTCACGGAGCGAAAAATAATCACCTGCACATGATCTCGTTTTCCAAATCTTTAGTAATAATATTATTACAGCTAAAAGATGTGATAAATCACCGAGTAGTCGAAATATGTTCATGTTTAGTTACTTTTATAGCAAACAGACTTATTCCAGGTAAGCCGCGTATACTTAATACTATACCATCAAGCAAAAATGACGTGGCGACTGACAATTCAGTAATCTGTAAATTCTGTAATCTCTATGTGTATTGTGTAGTTCTAGTTTGTGCTGACAACGTTAAATGTTGCCAGTTGTCATAATTAAAACGACGAAAGGGCATTGACCTATAAAAGTAAGTAATGTCTGTGAAATAAAATAACCATTTAACGAAATCTCAAATCAGTGAAATTACTAGAAAGTAATTCATGAAATTACAATTCTAGTACTAGTGATATCACAGACAGCTTAAGAACTGGAAAACTACCTCGGTGAGCAAAATAGCACGATACAATAGCAGATAAGCAGTAGTCTGTACTTGGAATCGCGCCTAAGCTACTTATGAAAACAATTTGTTATAAAAGGCAAAATGTTCTTATTAAATAAACGGTATGGTATTCGTAAGGTTTCATTTATATTCGGTTTACGTATTATACATATTTCTTCTTTCTTCTATTGGTTTAATTATCATTATGGTATGGTGGTTCATGAATGACATGACATTGACAGAAACGTATTTCAAGTAATTCGTTCGTTTCTGCTTCTGTGGTTTGGTTGGTTATAAAATAAAATAAATAGGGTTAATTAAGGTTATATTATATTGCGTCAGCTTCACGTGTGAAATTATATTTTATTTATTTGTGATATTTGTTGAATAACGTATTAACAATGGTGCGTCACAATAACCAATTACCTGACAACTTAACACAGTTACAAAATCTCATTAAAAGAGATCCAGAATCGTACAAAGAAGAATTTCATCAGCAACTTGCTCATTTTGAAACTACTCTCGAAATTTTCAACTTACATCCAACGCAATACAATAAAAAATTAGATGAACAAGCAATGTTTTTGGCGCAAGTCGCCCAGTGTTACTTGAATGAAATGAAGTATTTTCCCCAAAAAATTGTTGACATATTAAAAGTGCACAATACCACCTTACACAATGATATGAGGCTTGCCTTGTGTAAATGTCTGATTTTACTCCGAAACAAAAATTTCGTTAGTCCATTCGACTTGATGGAACTCTTTTTTACATTACTAAAATGTCAAGATAAGCATTTGAGAGAATTCCTGAAAACTCACATTATAACGGACATTAAAAATATGAATGTGAAACACAAAGATATGAAACTTAATACTTCACTGCAAAACTTCATGTTTTCGATGTTAAAAGATTCAAATACCAAGTCGGCAAAGTTGTCTTTAGATATCTTAACTGAACTCTATCATAAAAATATATGGAACGATCACAAAACGGTTAATATTATTGCTGACATTGGATGCTTCTCAAAGATCACTAAAGTGATGGTGGCATCGTTGAAATTTTTCCTAAGCAGAGATGAAGAAAAAGAAGAAAACTCTGATAGTGAAGATGAAATAGATCCAAGAGATACAATGATATCGAATAAATTTAACAAGAAGACTAGAAAAAGGGAGAAAATGGTTGATAAGGCAAAGAAACTTGCTAAAAAAATTAAAAAGAAGAAGCAGAAAGCACCATCATTTAACTTTTCTGCTCTTCACCTGGTTAATAACCCTCAAGGGTTTGCAGAAAAATTATTTAAGCAGATGGAATCATCCAATGAGAGATTTGAAGTTAAATTGATGGCTCTCGATGTTATCTCCAGGTTGATTGGGTTACACAACTTATTTTTATTTAATTACTATCCTTTCATTGCACGTTTACTCCTTCCTCATCAAAGAGAAGTTACACGTCTATTGCAATTTGCTGCACAAGCATCCCATGAATTGATTCCACCGGAAGTGTTGGAACCTATAATGAAAGCAATAGCAAATAACTTCATAACTGAAAGGAACTCAAGTGATGTGATGGCAGTTGGTTTGAATGCTATTCGTGAAATTTGCAATCGTTGTCCTCTAGCTCTTAACGAGGATCTATTGAGAGATTTGGTGCAGTACAAATCTTACAAAGAGAAATCTGTAATGATGGCAGCCAGATCTTTGATTCAGTTTTATAGACAGTCTATGCCTAATCTGCTGCACAAAAAAGATAGGGGAAGGCCAACCGAAGCTTCTTTAGAACTCAAAACTAAGAAGTATGGTGAAGTGGAAACTGCTGACTATGTTCCTGGCTCTGAAGTTTTGTTAGAAAAGGAGACTATAGAAACAGAGAACAAAGTTAAAAATAAGAAAAAAAATAAAGGTGATGAGTCAGACAGTGATGAATGGGTTGATGTCGCTTCATCAGATTCTGAAATAGATATATCAACAGACAGTGATGAAAGTGATAATGAAAGTGAAGATGATGAGGAAGATAAAAATGAAACCAATGATGATAACAACACAAATCAGTCTGGCTCAGGTGAAATTAAAGATAGAAAAATTCTAAAAGCCAAACGAAAAAATGTTACGTTGGAGGATAAACAGAAAATGGTTGACACTGCTCGGGAAATTGCTATGGAGAAAATATTTAGTGATGAAGATTTTAAGCGTATAGAAAAGGCTCAAGTAAAGAAACATTTGAAAGGTGTAAAAAGAAGCAAGGATGTGGCGGAAGAACCTGAAGATTCTGGAGAGCTTGTGCAACTATCTGCAATCGAAAATATTCACAAGAAAAGGAAACATGATAAGAGCGCGAGACTAGAAACTGTGCTCAAAGGCAGAGAAGAGAGAGACAAATTTGGTTACAAAGACCGCCGCAAAAATATACATTGTTCAAAGACAAACAGGGAGAAAAGGAAAACTAAGAATTATCAAATGGTCAAACATAAAGCAAAAGGCAAAGTCAAGAGATCATTTAAGGACAAACAAATTGCTTTTAGAAATTATTTAATTAAACAGAAAAAAATGCGTTAATACACATTTTTCTGTCTACATTTATCAAAAATGTTTGATTTCATTTTAACTGTAATACTTTAGTCATATAATTATATTTTAAATAATTAAGTAATGTTAATTATTTTTTTCTTCGAAACACTCAAAACTATATTCTAACTGGTATCAAAAATATAACTTTTTGATAACAACCTCATTGTGCTTAAATAATAAATAGTATTAAGTAGTGTCTGAAATAAATCGATTGCATAAGAAGATAATAAAAACACATCAGAAATTAAAGAACAAAGGAAATAAAACTATAATCTTCACATTTGTTATGTTTATTGTTGAATTTCTTTTAAAAATTAATAAAGCCTTTATTACTTAATTTAGTTTTGAAATCAGGAAAGTATTACAATAAAAATCTTTTAAGTAATCTACAGTTTTTGATTTAGTAAAATATCACAATCAAATCACCTTTGCATTCAATAATATTCTCTACACCTGTAGGCCAGGATTGTTGCAGATGCAGAATTTTTAGTGGATCTACGAATGCTGATCTCTAAATCAATGTGAAAGTTCTGCATTTGCATATGTAAATAATATAATTAATTTTGTAGGGTAGAAATAAATGAAATTGATTTTGAGAAGCAGAAATAAATGATTGAACTTTAATCATTTTAAGTTAAAAATTGAAACCAAAAATAAAGTGAAACAATCCTGAGGAAATTTATGTCTGGCTCCATATCGGCATCCTCAAAAGATCACATTAATTATTGATGCAGATATGGTTATTGGTTACGGATATCAAAATCAATGTGAGAGTTCTGCATTTGCGTATGTAAATAATATAATTAATTTTGTAGGGTAGAAATAAATGAAATTGATTTTGAGAAGCAGAAATAAATGATTGAACTTTAATCATTTTAAGTTAAAAATTGAAACCAAAAATAAAGTGAAACAATCCTGGGGAAATTTATGTCTGGCTCCATATTGGCATCCTCAAAAGATCACATTAATTATTGGTGCAGATATGGTTATTGGTTACGGATATCAAAATCAATGTGAGAGTTCTGCATTTGCGTATGTAAATAATATAATTAATTTTGTAGGGTAGAAATAAATGAAATTGATTTTGAGAAGCAGAAATAAATGATTGAACTTTAATCATTTTAAGTTAAAAATTGAAATCAAAAATAAAGTGAAACAATCCTGGGGAAATTTATGTCTGGCTCCATATCGGCATCCTCAAAAGATCACATTAATTATTGATGCAGATATGGTTATTGGTTACGGATATCAAAATCAATGTGAGAGTTCTGCATTTATGCTTATCAATCTGAATATCCACTACACCCTTGATTTAGATTGAAGTAATTGAAGCAAAACATTATAGAATTTTATTACAAATTAAACCTTTGACATATTTATAAAATAGTGTTACTATAAACATATTATGAAATATTAATAATTACAAAATTTTAGTAGTCCTTAATGACTCACCATTATTTAGTCTATGCACATAGCAAATAACCAACAATTATACAATTTTAAAATATAATTTATGTACCTAACAAGATAAAAACGAGACTAAGTTTCATATATTTTCAGTGGAAACATTGAGATGTTAAAAATAATATGAAATATTTTTTCAATATCAGCTGAATGTTGAAGCAAGTATAAATATATTTACTTACTACCTATACTATATTATTATTATTATGTAAAACATGTCAATATTATGAATTAGCAACTTGTTTCAAAGGCCCTTCCAAATATTGTGCTATAGCATTAATTTTTTCTTTTAATATTCCAAAACCAACTGTTTCTTTGGCATACAGACATAACAGCAAGTTAGCCACCTGAGTAATAGCAATTTTACCATTAACACAATCTACTAATATTAAATGTAGGCCGTCTTCTTTGAATATATTCTTTCCGTGTTTTTCATATGCTGACCACATGTTGCTAGCGATCGCGGCTGTGACTCTGGCATCCTTATCGTTATAGCCTGAATAAGCGAGGAGAGCTCCTTGATGATTCAGTAATCTGCAACGAATTAGGGATTAGTATTCTTAAGGTAATACCATTGATCTGAACTATAGATGCGGCGTAGCAAGCAGAAAGCCCCGAAATCTTTGGTAGTATTAAAATCATACTAGCACTAGCGAGCGACAGTGCGAATTCGTCCACTTCTCTCTCTTTCTCTCTCGTGTGGACAATCTCGAGTGGACGAATTGTACTACTACCATTATTTACGGGCTACGCCGTGTCTATACTCCCAGATATACTTATAAAGTCTTTGGGTAATACAAGTTAATATTTGGATGATGAAAAAGATTTTATTACAATGTATTTTCGATGCCACCTGTGTTTGCTTGACTAAGCACTTGTGTTAATGCTTTAGGTTTTAACATGGTTGACAATAATTGTTTACTTCTTATTTTAATAGGAAAAAATCCAAAACTTCGGTTCGCACAAGCACAAACAATAATAATTTAATTTAATATGAGATCAGCAGATTCAGTCAGCTTATCAGTTATAACTTTTGACATATACTATACATGACAACAAAATGACATTTCAATTCAAATGTGACCTCGTCGAGCATAGAATATATTTAATATTTTATAATATCGATTTATTTATTGATTGTTATACTTGGTTACACTATACAGTATCTACTATACAGTATAACAGCTTGTGACTATTGACTATACACTAGGGATGTTAAAAAATAATCGATTAACTATTTGCGTATAATCGATTTTTTTATAAATCGATTAAATAAATTACGCGATTAAATCTATTTTCATAAATAGCGCAATCTGTATTATAAATGGTCATTGTACCAAATACAGTCGTATTCGGGAGCACCTTAGGTTGAATTTAAATTGTTACTAAATTAGTCTCTTCGCTGCCACTCCGTCCGTCGGCGCTGACTCTTATGCTAAGCGTCCACAGGTCAGCATCGTACGCATCGCATTATTTTTTCATACTGCCGATGTGCGATCCGTACGATGCGGATTAGTGGACGCACTTGTGTGACATTCTATACAAAGAATACTACAATCCGTAAAATGCGATGCGTACGATGCTGACCTGTTAGTCTAAGATCCCACTGCTTGATCCTGCAGGTATCTGTTTTTTTGATGAAATTAATTTTAAGTAAATCTTGAGAATGTATGCAATGGATTAAGGATAGGTTGCCTTGTAAAAATTAGCCGCAACTACCTGTAATTAATTTAACCGTAGTCTTCTGGATTGAAGGTGATACAATTTGGCTCAGTTGCATTTTGCCACATGCAATTTATGAAAATAGTTGTCAACATTTTTTGCTTTAATGATTTCCAACAAGGTGGAATTAATTTCGAATCAAATCCGACTGAGAGCTGGCAACCATTTTTATTTCAATTCGTTACATCATTTTCTTTCAAATGACATGAAATTGATTAAAAAACATATAGCTGCAAGTTATATTAGTGAATTAATGACAATAAAATTAATTACAGGTAATTGCGGCTAATTATTACAAGGCAACCTTTCCTTAATCCATTACATACATTCTCAAGAATTATTTAAAATTAATTTCATCAAAAAAACAGATACCTGCAGGATCAAGCAGTGGGATCCTGTACTATGTGGACGCTTAGCATTAATGGACCAAGATCCCAGTCACCCCAGACTTACGTCATTTTAGGAAAGATGAAATTTTCAGGATCGGTAGTATAACATAAACTTAGAAAGGAATGGATACTCGACTCGCCAAGCTGAAAGCGGGGCCGTTTTATGGGTTGCCAGGTATCAAAGGTGGAAAAAAAAACCATGCTAACTGGCGCATAGACTAAGTCAATAAAAGTCGTAATGTCAAATTAAAATGTCGCTTCATGTCTACTTGACGTATAACGTATTGAGTATTGACAGAGGAGAGAGGAATGTCAAACAAACAAATGCTTATGGCCGCTTTTTACTAGTTTTTGTGTTGTGTTTTTTAATCGACGGCAGAGTGATTTTGTAGGTTTACAGTGTTTATAAAGTTCAATGATAATAAAATAAATGATTTGTCAAAATGGATTTATCTGAAGAACAAAACACGTTCAACAATGGACTGCTCTACGTTGGATTTAATCAAGATCAAGGTAATAAAGTAAACAGGCGAAGGAGTTAGTTTTCTTTTTATTACAAAACAATACATATTATAATGTACCCACTTTTTACTGTGACGATTTTTCTAGGTTGCTTCGCTTGTGGAACGGAGAATGGATTTCGCGTATTTAACAGCGACCCACTTAAAGAGAAAGAACGTCAAAACTTCGCTGAAGGCGGATTGTCGTACGTGGAGATGCTATTCAGATGTAATTATATGGCCTTAGTAGGGGGAGGTAAGACTCCCGTATATCCACCGAACAGAGTCATAATATGGGACGATTTGAAGAAAGATTCCGCCATATCTTTAGATTTTAATAGCCCCGTTAAAGCTGTTAAACTTCGAAGAGATCGCATCGTCGTCGTTTTGGGTAAACAATGTTAATGTTAACAGTTAAAGCCCAGCGCAGACATAGCTATAATAATAATATATTAATATGCCAAAATATAAATCTTATCTATATAAGTTTTTATCTGTGCATATATATTTTGCCAATACCACTGACCTACTAAGTTCACATTTCTATAATATATATTACACATTCTATACTATATATTTCAGTATGGGCAGTGACACAGTAAAAATATATTATTTAAAACTGCATGTATGGTCATTCAAGAAATACTATAGAATATCCTAGCATAATATGCGTTGATAGCTGCATCTGTGCCAGGCTTTACTCTCATTGTCCTAACATTGTCTGTACTAGTATTTTTTGTTGTTTCAGAGAATCTTATCAAAGTGTATACTTTCACTGCACAACCTCAACTCTTGCATGTGTTTGAGACTTGTCAAAATCAAAGAGGTCTTTGTGTTGTCTGTCCAAACAGCAATAATGCTCTCCTTGCATATCCCAGTCGTAAGACGGGTCATGTTCAAGTAAGATATTATTTTATCAATTTACCTGTTTTGTTTATTTAAGACGTCTACATTAAATATGTATATGTGGATAAGTCTAATCACAAACTGAACAGAATTTTTACAAAAATGAGCAGAACCTGTGGATTAAGATGCAACATTGCACAAATTTTTTTTGTAGATGCTTAGATAATCAAACAGATTCAATTTTGGAAGTTTTTTTTTTCTTAAATGGAGCTTAGCTTATATGTGTGTTTGGGATTATATATATCGAATTTGTAGTTCATTTCTTGTTACCATAGTATTTTTTATTTTTTCTACTTTCAGTTGGTTGAACTGAGTAGCCACGCGGGCAATAGTACAGCTCCAGAGACCCATCTTATCGCCGCTCATGAGGCTCCACTGAGTTGTCTGGCCTTAAATGTTGGAGGAACAAGACTTGCTACCGCTTCTACTAAAGGGACCCTTATAAGGGTGTTTGACACAATCACTGGTCAGAAATTAGCAGAGCTTAGAAGAGGTGCCCATCAGGTATTAACGTAATTAATAATGCCTTTTTATATATAATTCACAAAATATGTTTCCTTTTGTCAAACTTTTGGATACACCTTCCAAGTTGTCGCCTGTAGAAGGAAAAAGTAGGATAAAGGGTGAACTTTTGAACATTAACTTTCAATGATTAAAAATTTCAGGCAACAATTTACTGCATAAATTTCAACCACACAAGTACCAATCTCTGTGTGACGTCAGACCATGGCACGGTTCACGTTTTCAGTTTGGAGGATGAAAAGTTAAACAGACAGTCGAGTTTGGCAAATGTCAACTTTTTACCGAAATATTTTTCAAGCAAATGGAGTTTCTGCAAGTTTACCATACCAAACGGACCACCTTGTATTTGTGCATTTGGTGTGGACAAGAGCTCTATTATTGGTAAGTCATTCCCAACTAGTTATGATCAACTTACAATGTATCCTTGTGCGTATGATTTACAAACACATCCTTGACTTGCACACTCCATATAATAACTCCTGTTGTCCTGTCAACAAGATATTTTGTTCAATGTCTGTTATACTTTTGTTTAAAAGTAAACACAATCATCTCTCTCTGTCTCTCAGAGAATTATGATGGACCAGATGTAGCACAGCAATCTCAGTGGAAGCTTTATTATTGCAAATGTTAAAGTCGGTAGACAGGCTGATGGTCCGCTTGATGTCAACCGTCGCCTATAACACAAGAAATGTCAAAGGTGCTGCAAGCGCGCTGCCAACTATAGTAGGATAAGGGATAGGGAAATGTTCTTCGGCATCCCTTACTTACACCGAACCACAACCACTAAGCTCCAAGCTTAGCTCCCAACTAAGCTTCCAGCTTAGCTCCCAACTAAGCTTCCAGCTTAGCTCCTAGTTAAGATCCCAGATCACCTCCAAGTTAAGCTCTCAGCTTACCTCTAATAATCCAAGCTCCTAGATTAGCGAGCTTAGCTACCAGCTAAGCTCCCAGCTTAGCTAATTTTTTGGAGTTATTGCCCCCACACTGGTAGCCCAGATTGTGATTGCAAAAATATGCAGCAATCATAAAAATATATTCATCTTTTTAAAATGTAGATATTTGTTTACAGTGATTTGTGCAGATGGATCGTATTATAAATACAAGTTCAATGAGAAGGGTGAGTGTAATCGTGAACTCTATGCTCAGTTTCTGGAAACGTCTGAGGACAGATAAACAGTGCTGATCTCATGGGGATTCTACAAGTTAATCTTTCACAACATCGGGGGAGCAGAGAGAGGTGGTTATCTTAAGCAATTTGATCACAGTATGACTGTCAAAATAATTCAAATAAATATTTAAAAATGACGAAATCCTATCCTTTTATGGTGCATTAAGAGATTTGATGCTATCGGCCTATTATTATTTACTAGCTGGTGTCCGCGACTTCGTACGCGTTCTTGATGAAAGGTACCCTATGTCCTTTCTGGTGTCCCAGACAACGTGTATGCAAAATTTCATGGTGATCGGTTCAGTAGTTTTTGCGTGAAAGCGTAACAAACAAACAAACTCACATTCACATTTATAATATTAGTAAGGATTTTTACTTGAATGAATACTGTCTTTGTAGTATAATCTCCGCAAATTTCTAATAGGCGGGAACCTTATCAGATAAACATCCATGTGACGTCATACGCAACTAAAACTCGACGACCACAGTACTGAGTGTGTCACGTGATTACGTCACCAAAATGGCGGCCAAACGCATTAGAAATTTGCGAGGTTTATATCTAAAATATTAGGTATGGATTTCTATTTTGATAACAAATTTTTACATTTGTTTTGTTGGAGTTGTACCATGAATTATA
This sequence comes from Synanthedon formicaeformis, assembly GCA_945859745.1. Classification (NCBI taxonomy): domain Eukaryota; kingdom Metazoa; phylum Arthropoda; class Insecta; order Lepidoptera; family Sesiidae; genus Synanthedon; species Synanthedon formicaeformis. The sequence continues at coordinate 4,324,709 of OX243964.1, forward strand.
TTTTTAAAACCTTGGCAATTTTTTTTTTGTAACAATTGATACTATGTATACAGTGACGAAGGCTCGTATGCACGATTTAATATCACATTTTAAAACCTATTTTTTTGTGTAGATATTGTATCTGGCAACATTGAGAGTGTAGGTACTAAAAAAAATCCTTTGTGCTAGAGTATTTTTATTTAGGTATCATAGATACTCGAGTAATATCATAATTTCAGTTTTAATTTTAAAAAGGTGTATAATTGATAATAAAAATTAACATAGAATTGTTGAAAAAAAAAAAAAGAATTTTTATGTAGTTTAATATCATTCATTGGCTTGTTAAAGATCTCGAATTTTTTCCAAATTGTTATATTTGTCTAAAGTATATAAAATTGTTTCTTCTAAGATGTTATGAAAAGAGAATTTTTACTGTTGATTTTATCCATTAAAAATAAAAATCTTAATAATGTGAAATTTATACCCATATTATTAGTGACCTGCTTCCGGCTTCGCCCGGGGTGCAATTTTTATATATACAAACCTTCACCGTTTATCCCTCTTTCCATCGGTGAAAACCGAACTAGTCGGTCTAGCCATTCTTAAGTTTTTGCGAGACTAACGCACGGCGATTGATTTTAATATAGTTATAAAGATTATTATTTACTATGCCTTTAGTTATAATACTTTGTTACAAATTGTAAAAACACCTATGCCTAAACATTAGCCAAAGAAAATCGGAGAATTTTTCCTATTGGTTAATATTATGATATCTTTCATACTTTTGATATCCTATACCTATTTATATAGAAAGACATCTATTTTTTAATTAATTACTGTATGGAAATAGGAATTATAACACATTTATAATTTATAAAATATTATGTTCACTAATTAGCTTCCACTGCTTTAGTTATAAAATGAAATGTATGGCTATGTCTTTTAAACATGTAATATGGAAAAAATATTTTTGAAAAACAATGGTCAGTGGCCTCGTGTTAACAAAGACAAGAAAGAGTTCAATCACCAAGTGTCAAAAGTATTTTGTATCATAAATTGTATTGACATTATAATTTTGGAATCATTCCTCATTCCTACGTCTAAATAAGTTTTTTTTTGTTTTTGTATAAAGAGTCAAGGCGAGTTTCATTAAAAAAATAGTCGAAGTTTTATTTAAAAAAAAATCAAATACTAACTAAGAAACCATGATAAGAACTGTCTCTTGTAATGAAAATTTTTCGTTTTTTTTTGTGGCACAGATATAAAGGTGATTATTGTAAATTACTCTTATAAACTTAAGCTTTTGTTTTAATTTTCAGATTTAGAAATTTGTTTCTACGATAGTCATAAACGAATACCTATTAATATTTCGTGATGTTAAAACCATGCAAATAAATGATTTTTTTTTTAATTATAATCAGCATTTTTTTAATAAAGTATATTTTATAAATATGTATAACGCTTTTGTCTTTTCCTACTAATATTATAAATGCGAAAGTTTGAAGGATGTATGGATGTTTTTTACTCCCAAAAAGGTCTGAACGAATTTGGATGAAATTTGGCACATTAAAAAACATCGTATTTACTAATGACAACTATGTGATATTTAACTAAATATTCACATAAATATTATTTACATGAAATTGTTGAAAAATATAAACTATTTTTTTAGTACATCTATAAAGGTATCCCTCGGTATTTTAATATTGGCTACGCTGCGCATCTTCTTCTTGCCCTCTGCTTGCTGTTTCAACAATTTCTTTCTTCGAGTCACATCACCTCCGTACTAAAAAAAAAAAACATAAAATAATATACAATTTTAACAAAAAAAAACCGACTTCAAACCGTATTCTCATGGATGCCATTGTTAGAACTGGTCTAAATTGAAATGGGACCACACGGGAAGCACCAGCTTTCAAATAAAAAAAGAATCTTTCAAAATCGTTTCACCCAAAAAAATAGTCGAATTGAGAACCTCCTCCTTTTTTTGAAATCGGTTGATAAGATTTTACGCTTTACTCATTTTCCAAAATAAAAGTATCGAGTCAATTTATGTGACGTCCACCAACATGTATTCGTGCTCAAATTAAGTACCTAGTAAAAATATTTAAATTGCTTTGTGAGTTCCAAAAGTATTATTAAAAACTATTAATAAAGTGTGTGTGTGTAAAAAAATAATAAATATATGTATATTAAAAAACTATGAACACATCTAAGTCAGGTAACCAAATAATATAAACACTCAGGATTTTATAAAAAGTAGTCTAGTCAATATAAAAATTAGCTAAGCTGAGCTTTTACCTCAACTCTTTGCATGCGTCAAAACGAAAAAGTAGCCTTTTTCAAGGAAGGCTTGTGGGAGCATAAAAAGCTATCTCTAATTATCGTGAAAATCGTGACCCAGTTATTAAGCCAAGTTTAACAGACGTACGCATTGATAAACACTATAGTTAGTAAGAGTTTGAATAATTACCAATTTCGCTGTTACGTCTTTCCTATACGGCTTTATATTCTCTCGAGCCAAAACTTTCCCACCGACAACTGCTTGGATGGCGATCTGAAATTATAATTAAAAAAAAAAAAAGGTTTTAGTTTCTAGAATTTTTTAAATTGGTATATATCTAAACGTCATGGTTTTACACCCTAAGGCGTTTAGTAACCTCACCCTAAGTGTAGGTTACTGCCAATTTATGATTGAAAAGTGAAAGAAACCAGAGAGCGAGGAATAAAAATAAACTCACTAGAACCATCTGCCTGGGTATCATCTGCTTCAATTTTTCGACTAATCGCCTCGCATTGTACTCCAAGCGACTTGTGTGAACTATTGTTGACAATTCGTTCACCAATTCTCCGTTCAACAAAATGTCCATCTAAAAGGGAAAAATATTAATAAAACATTAATTTATTTTTTTCGAAGAAGATAATTTTTATTATTCTAAGTATTATTCGTTCCAAAACTGAAAGGAAAGCCTATTGCGGCCTATTTTCTCGTTCAAACAAATATGCAATTATGCACGAGAATAAAACACGATAATATTCGGATACGTTGAAGATATAATACAATACCTACTAATTTAAAAAAAATCTGTTGTTTATTCTCATGAAATATGCACTTGCTTTTTTTTTAATTAAGCAAACTATGTTGATAAAAATGATAAACTTAAATAACTGATTCTTTTAATAACTGAAATAATTCATTCATTAAATTATTAAATAACTAAATACTACACTATATCTAAAAAAACAATCATTAATAATAAAAATATCTCTGTTACATAAATTAAAAAGTCTCTATATAGAGACCCAATATTTTTTTTATTCGGCTGATATTTTGGGGGTATCTTCAACTGATCACATTAAAGAAATCCAAGTTGGCGACAAGAAAATTCATACCTTCACCAACGAGCTTGGATGAAATCCGTAATCCTGATAGTCGAAGCTGGCGAATCCTGACGTGATGGACTTGAGGGTGTCGTGGAAGTCCACCACCACCTCAGACAGCGGCAGTATGAACTGCATCAGCGTCATGTGTTCGTCGAGGGCGTTCGAGGGAAGTGGCGTCCCGCGCCTGTCTATGCACAGTGTGGTCACCGCGCCTATGTACTCCACAGGAGTTATTATAGTCCCTGAAAATTGTGACAAAATACCAACTCTTTACACTTACATGAACATTGAGAAAAATATTTATTGATATTTTTTGGGAAAAAGATGGCAGATATATTTTTCTGTACAAACTCCGCGTGGGCTCGCTAAAACTTTGCTATAAAAAACTCGCGCCTCAATTTGTCGCTGCAGGTTGGGCCATAAATCATATTCGGCGTAGTGATGTGCCCGTCAAGCACGCGCTGTCGATAACAATGTAGCGGTGAATCACTCCCGCGCTTAATTACCTACTATACCCTCTGTTTTGTTGCTATAAATAACGAGTTATTACTTATGTTTACTCATTCAATACTAGAATACTTACTTAGCGACATGCAGGTGTTTTTTGCAAGCACTATTAAATCCGTTGGTGTGAATATAAATCAACAAGCGCGCATTGTTATAAATAATGATTTTGACATTTTTACTTGAAATTAAACAAGATCCAGTGAAGTTAAAAGAAATTAATTTTAACAATTTAATCTCTTATCTTAAGTATCTATTTAATCTCTTTTTATTTTTCATTGTTTATATACATAAACATCCTATATTCGTTTCTTACTGTATAATACATACCTATAACAAACAGTTCGTAATATTCCTCTATATTATTCGGATCGGGTAGTTGAAGCGGATTCGTTATGATCACTTCTTCACCTTTATACTGTTTTATACACTTTGCTCCTTTGACCCTGAAAAGTTTTTATATAAAAAAAAAATCTCTTAAATTCATTTTATAAATTTGTGATTTTTTTTATTTACGAGTATATATTGGGTTGGGTAACATATTTTATAGATTGGGTAGTCTATAAAATATTTCACTGTAAGGTTATAATATCGACGTCATTACGTCGTCGATATTAAATTATCATGTCATGAATTAATAATTTAATACTAGCTTTTTTCCGCGACTTCGTATTTTCTTATCCGATCGCTAATAAACATCACAGGATCACTCACTGGGCTAATCTGAAGAATGCCTGAAATTTTCATCCTATTCATTAAACAAAATTATCAAAAAACAAATATTGAAATTTTCATAGGAGGGGAATGAAAAATAGTTCAGCGTAGGTAGGTAGGTAGGTACTAACTTGACTTTATAAGGCACCGATGGAGCTGTGAGCACTGCCTCAGCCTTGTACTCCTGCAACAGACGCTGCGTGAACACGTCCAGGTGCAGAAGGCCTAAGAATCCGATTCGCCAGCCTTGACCCAAAGCGGGACTGAAAATGTACCAATGTATCATTGAATACCTGTTGAATACTGATTACGTGTGACAGTTATAAACTGGGCAGCTCATCTGGCGAAATTAAACTGTAACCTATATAAAACATCAATGTTAAAAAAATAGCACGTGTGCTTTTGTGTGCTGATGCATGTGTTTTGACGTGAAAACGTCTTTAAATTTGCTACCATACAGGGGCAATCCAAAAAATCTAATGATAACAAAATCGGGGATACAGTTTGGCGTTGTAGTTTCGAATATATTATGCTCTACATCGAAAATTAAATTATACCACTGGATAGCTAAAGGATCAAAGAATTTACATTGTAACACGATAATTATTTGTTTTATTTTATTTAAAAAATATAACCCGTTACATTAAAGTATTCACGTACAACACACGGCCGTGTCCATGACACAGCCACACCAAAAAAATTTTTAAACTATATTGAAAAATTCAATATTTGTAACCTTTACCTAGAATCTGACGTAACAGCGACAGCTGAGTCATTCAATGCTAATTTTTTGATAGCATCACTCAGCAAAGGGTGTTGGCTCTGGTCGGCCGGAAACACACCGGCATATACCATATGCTTTATAGCTGAGGTCTGTGGACCGACTACTCCCTCCGGTGCTTCTTCAGCCAGAAGTTGATCTCCCACCGCCCCACCTCCTTTTGGTCCGCAACCTACACATTAAAAAGTGTCACACTAAGATAAGACTCTTCAAGTATATTTCAAGGCATATTTACAAATAATATCAATTAATAAAACATCCAAACTATACCTGTATATGGAACTTTTCACCGTTGATAAGTAAAATATATACTATGTATATGTATTCCTATACGAAAAATATGTATGAGTATGTACATATTTTGCTATGTGTAAATTTACTTATATGACAAGACAATCCTTACCAACTAACCAAATGGGTCATCTGGCATGGATTTTCTCATTAATTTCATATATGGCTTTTGTACACTTACCTACCATTACTACTTGACCAGCGCCAGCCTCATCTATTGGCTCCTCATTGGGTCGCAAAAGTGCTAAATATCTCACTGTGTGAGTCTTCGAGTCCGATCTCCATTTTACTTTTTGACCAACTTTCACTTTGCCTGAGAGTATATACGCAAGACTCAGTACACCTCGGTACCTGTCGTGCCACGTGTCTATTATGTGAGCTTTGAAATATCCATCAACATCAACAACGGGCGGAGGAATCCTTTCAATTACAGCTTCCAACAATTCCTTGATTCCCCAACCCTTTTTTGCTGATATACTTAAAACCGTATCAGGTTCAAACTTAAACAAAGATTTCAATTGTTCTTTAACTTTTTCCGGCTGCGCTCTTGCCAAATCCACCTTGTTTAATGTGGGAATGATGACCATATTGTTCTTTTTTGCCAATGAATGCACCGCCACCGTTTGAGCCTGAATGCCTTCATTGGCATCAACTAATAGTATTACACCTTGACATGCAGTCACACTCCTTACTACCTGAAAATATTTTTAAAAAATATGCTCACAAACATACACTTGTCAATAATATTATAGCTTTATATAAAAAAAAAACATTAGGGCCAAGTCCATCGAATTTTAGGGCAAACTGTCTTTTGCGTTCAAAATCCAGACATGTCTAAATTCAGCAAAAAAACCTCTTACTTAATACCATAAAATTGTTTAGTATCAAATATCACAAATATTATTAGTTAGAAGTAGAAGAGTTATTAGTTAGTTATGTACCTCATTGGAAAAGTCTACATGTCCCGGTGTATCAATGAGGTTCAGAAGATATGTTTGATTTTTATATTCATAATTAAGTGATGCTGTTACAGCTTTCACAGTTATCCCTCTTTCTTTTTCAACCTAAAAGCAACACATTACCTATTATTTGTGCATACTGTAAAACTGATTAAATAGATAATTAACAATAATATTATTAAATATCATCATCATCTCAGCCGCAAGTCCACTGCTGAACATAGGCCTTGCCCATAGCTTTCCAATAGGACCGGAGCAGCCTGGATCCACTGTCAACCTGTGGCCCTTATCATGTGGGTGTGGGACCTTGAGACCTTGTGGCCCTAACGGCCGTCGTCGCTGTACTATGTGCTCTGCCCACTGCGATTTCAACTTACTGATCCTGCGGCTTATGTCAGTAACTTACGTGATTACCGACATAGTTCGGTAATTAAATATAATTGTTAAAAAAATAAAAAACTTATTTGATTTCCATATTATTCTTTAATCTTGTGGTTGTAGACACCAGGTTCATAATATAAACTTTCGGTGATATAACCTAGGTGTATACTTGGTAACTATAACCTAGGTGTATACTATCAGAATGTCTCTCCCCGTTGTTAGATATAGGCTCAAGACTCACTTCCACACAAACTCCTTTGCGCTTTTTATCCAGCCGCTTCTTATAATGTCAAAAATCTAAATATTTATTTATCAAGTAGGTTTCTACAAGAAACTTATGATCGTCATTATAAATTTAAATTTACCAGGTAAGGTCTTTCAGGTAATCTGTTCACCCTGGCCCATGTTCAGGTAATGGTTTCATGATTTAATGGCAAATTCCTTTGACATTTACCACTAGTGCCATTTTAAGTAAAATATTAAGCACATACCTGTAATTGATCAAGGATTTGAGCCTGATTCCCACCAGGTTTAATGACACCAGTTAATTCCAATAACCTGTCTGCTAACGTACTTTTTCCATGATCGATATGAGCAACTATACTAAAGTTTCGTATTTTATCAACATCTATAACATTCGGTTGTGTGCTCTTTGAACGTTTTATTATTATTCTGAAATCGCATTAACAATATAGAAAAGCAAAATAATTAAAAAGACCTGTATTCATGTAGAAAAATAAAGTTACCTTTGGTTGTAAGTTTTTGTTAGAAAGCAAAAGATGTTCTTTATGTTATATTTACTGTGCACTAATCTCCCCATTGTATTTTATATTATTTCAGTTTAAAGATTAATATTAACATATTTAACACCGAAATGTTAAAACAATATTGTAAATAATAACCTAACCTAACCTCTTTAATTAAATAAAAATAACTCAAACTTTGACATTTCAATTGAATGATGACATTGACAGTTCCATATTTTTTGTTTACTTTTTTCTTTTTTTTTCCATAATACGCGGCTTGGAAACCATAGTCAGTCATGTTCATCTTTAGATATAAAACAAAGTCCTCCGCCGCGTTTGTCTGTCTGTCTGCTCGCGATTATCTCAAAAACTACTGCACCGATCTTCATGCTGTTTCCACCAATGGATAGAGTGGTTCGCGAGGAAGTTTAAAGTATATAATTTACAAAGTTACGCGGGCGAAGTCGCGGGCAGCAGCTAGTTCTATATAAAAAGTAAAAAAAAGAATTCTGAGAAATAAAATTTCTACTATGTATTTTTGTCCTAAAAGAGGGTTCAAACGAAAATGCAATTTAGGTTACATTATAAATGAAGAAAAAGGGAGATACCACTGACTTACATGCATCGAATTAATATCTCCGGGATAACAAATAAGCACAAAAGTAAAATAAAACAAAAAGAGATGAGTAATTTTTCATAAGCATCAGTTCAAATTACGAACATGTTAAAAATTTCCATTATGTTTTATTAATTAGTTACTTACCTAATTTTTAAATTAAACAAAATGTGTTTAAAATAGTGCTATATTTTTATTCTAACTTTAAACTACCATAAATTGCATAGGTTGTTAAATCTTATACATCAAAGGTTTTAACAGCTCATAAATGGACGGAATAAATATTGACACAAAGAACGGTGGGTCCTTTCATAAACAATAGTTAAATAACTACTAAAATAAATAAAAACTTAGTTTATAATATTAAATAACTTCTTCTATGCTCTGTTCAGGAGAGTCGGTGGATTTGTTTTCTTCTTCAGGTTTCTGGTGCAAATCTTTTAATCTTTTTTCAAAGTCTGTAATAGAAAAATATTCATTTGTAAGCAAAAAAAAAACTGTGATTTTTTTTCTTTTATTAGTTGCGGCCACACACATTGTTTGCAAACTGTATAGTAAATTCCACTTTAAACAAGCATATTTACATTTTTTCAAGGAATGGTGAAATATTAGTTGAAGTATGGAACATAATTATTCTCAGGATTGCAATTAAACAAAAGTTTTTTTAAATTATGTTTTAAGTAAATTATAATCTATCTATACTATTTTATATAAATAAAGCTGAATTATTGTTGAGTTTGTTTGTTTGGTAGTACGCGCTAATCTCAGAAACTACTGGTCCGAATTGAAAAATTCTTTTTGTGTTGGATAGTCCATTTATCGAGGAAGGCTTTAGTTAGGCAATATAACATTTTCAACGCGGACGAAGTCGCGGGCATCAGCTAATACTTAATATAATTTAATTGAGACCGGCCTTGTTTTCTTGGCTTCTTATAAAAAAAAATATATATCTAAAAATGAAGTTAAACAGTATAACCATCTATTAAAAGAAAGCTTCATTATAATTCACACTAACTTTATAAATAAAGTCTGTGTTCAGACACGATTCGTTATGTGACTCTCTACTATACCACTAAACCAATTATTATTGAATTCTTTAAGAAATTTTTTAACTTTTAACTATAGTATTTTCGCTGTATGATGATTTCCGTGACAGTTCTCACTTTTTCATGTCACGCATACTGTTTTCAACTAAAAAAAAAACTGGCACAAAAAAAAATATAATTAAACAAACAAATGTATGGAAAAAAAATATCTATTCGAAAAACACAAAAGGAATTATCACTTTTATAATTATTTTATTGTTATAATAGGTAAATGTAATAAAAACCATATATTTTAAGTGTCAAACGCGTGGAACGGAGCGTGTGTCAATAGGGATTGACACTAGGCATATTCACTTATATTCGATATATCGAAAGTACTCTATGTTTGTCATAGGATATTCGGATTTAACAAATATTTTTTCTATTCTATATATTTATAAAAACGTCGTAAAGCTGACTAATAATAACAATAAAGTTATTCGTTAAGTGTTAAGTTTTTCGTTCTGTTATTATTGTTGTTATTATTTTCTTTTGTTGTTTCTGTTTATTTGTTCTTTTGTTATTCTTATTATATTCTGTTTGGTACTTACAATGGGAAAAAAACAAAATAGTTCGATTCCATTTGCTTTGCCAACTGATTCGATATATTTAAACAATCGATTAAATGTCGGTAGGTTGCATCACTAAAATTGTCAGTTACGAACTGTCACGCATATCATCATACAGTGAAAAGACTATAGTATGAAGTTTTTTTTTATAAAATATTAGTTGAACCTTTAGCATCGGGGTGATCGACGGCGTTGTGTACTAATAATTCCAACACTTTTTCTTCACTTATGAGACCGGGCCGACCGCTAACAGCTTTCAGCAATTGTTGAGCGCTCGTTACACCTTTAACAAATACAAAAAATGCATTTGTTACTTGCATTCAACTTAGTCTATGTTAGTACAAATATTTTAAAGTTTGTATGGATGTATGGATGTACGGATGTTTGTTACTCTTTCACGCAAAAACTACTGAAACGATCATCATGAAATTTTGCATACAACGTGTATGCAAAATTACTTTGACGTCAGAAAGGACATAGGGTACCTTTCATCGTTCAACGCCGACGAAGTCGCGGGCACCAGCTAGTTGATTATAAATGCAAATGTTTGTGAGGATGTATATGTATGGATATTTTTTACTCTTTCACGCAAAAACGAATCAACGGATTTCGATGAAATTTCTCACACAGATAGTTTATTACGTGTATTAACATATAGGATATTTTATCATTGAGTGCCCGAGGGATCGTTTAAAAATATAAAAAAAAAATTGTCGTTTAGGCACAAATCTATTCAAACGATATATTATCGTGTAATTCCAGGAAAAAAATTCTTTATAAAAATAAGTATGTGCACCTGTGTTAATTTCTCCGGATTCTAATGTTTTCTTAACATCCAAATAACGTTTGACCAAAGTGCTTTGCTCCTGAAGTGCAGTAGTTTGAGCTCCTGTAAAAATTGAAAATCGTCATATAACTTCACACATATTATGTCAGCACATGTCGGTAAATTTCGATCGTCTACGCCGGATACCCTCATTATACTGATTCGATCTTGCATTGTAACCCCGAGCTATAGCCCTTTCCATAGCTCATTGAGCTTTCTTACGAGGCCCATAGTATAAGAGAAGAGATAAACGTTTCAGCACCATCAGTCATACAACAAAACACACATTTGGTCGAAAAATATTTTTTTTTTTGAGGCACTGAGGAATTTTGGACGAGAAGATGTCTCGATGCATCATGATAAAGCAGACATCACTCTGCTATTGATTGGAAAATGAATTTAAACCACTATCAATTTCTCTTTAAAATAGTGGTTATTTCCTTGAAAGATGATAACAGGACAAACTTTGAACCTTTTAAAGAACAGATTAGACTAGAAAAGAGCTTCTAAAAAAATATATTATAATAAATTATAATTGAAACTCACCTGTCGTCTCGGAATCGGATGATTTGGCTAGACAACGAGTCGCTTCCTTAAGCGCTTCCAGAGCTTTGTCGTAATTCTGTAATTTTAAATTAATTACTTATTTCTGAATTAAATATTGGATTTTTATCTAAACGTAGCATTTATTATAAAATGTTGGATTCGTTTATTGATTTGTGTGATCTAATTACAAAATTTTGAGTATATTTTGAGCAAATTTTATTTTTTAGAAAACTGTATTTATTAAACGTTAAGATATTGATTAACGTACTTTAACTGTAGAAAAGAAACAAGAAGGGCCCAATAGCGTACACCCTTTTAGAGTACATGCGCAATAGACGGCCAATGAGCTCTTGTTCTTGCTTTAGTTGGAGATTTTAAAATCGCACGCACTTATACTATTTTCGCTGTAGCATGGTGCGTGTGACAGTTACGACAACTTCTAGTCACGTAGTAATGACAGTTGTCAACGTAATACTGACAACTGTCTCCCGCATCATGTTACAGCGATAATAGTATAACGACAATCTTGGCAGGTCCGATCTGGCCGCCAAGTGCGCATGTACGCTTAATTTTAACGATAACTAAATGTCACCACGTGAGCTCTTGTGATTCCGTGCGTTTTTTTTTTTTTTTTTCATATTTTTATCTTTCCTAGTGCCTGAATTATGTGATTCCACATCCTCATTTTGCCCGTTGCTTTACCTTCCTGGTTGCGTGTAAAATCTATGGATCACATTCCATCCCACACATGTCGACCATAATTATATTCCCCAAGAGAATTTGTACAGAAAAAAAATATGGAAAGATTTGGTTTGAATAGCTTACACCGTACTCGTCGACCTCGACCTTAGCGCACTCGGCGTAGAAGGCGGCCAGTTTGCCGTACGACTTGGCCTTGGTGTAGAAGTGAAGGATGTGGCGCGTGAGGTCGGGCCGCGTGCGCCATTCGGCCCGACGCCGCAGGAAGTCCGCGGCCATCAGTTGCGCCGCGCGGTCTCTCGTCGCCGCCGCGAACGTCGCGATGCGATCCGCGTCACCGGACCGCATCAGCCAACGCATCGCGCCTGCCTATACCAAACACAAATATAGACAACGACTCGATAGACTCCGTCTTCAAACCAAGCTCCAGAGTCTACAACACGTAGGTTTTCTTACGGATACCTCTCGGAGAGGGATAGCCACCTACCAACACGTATACCATCCGACCCTACTGGAACTCATACGCCTGTCTTAACGACAGTCGGGCGTAGGTACTCCCCACTGCTTTTATAACACACGCACATGTACTAAACAGTGAAGCACTTATATCCCAGTATTCGGTAGAAAAGCAGAAACAGTAAAATCGAGATCGAGGCAGATCGAGATCTCGTACTAATGATATGTCAGTACATCTAAATTAATTTTTTTTGAAAATAACTACATGGAAATCCTCTAAAATTTACACAGTTAAATGTAGTCTAGATTTTTTTTTTCATAGTGGGTTTGATCTTGGCTAACCGTGCAGTTAGTCAACTGCACGGTCGAGTGACGAGTCGACGATGAAGCGAGGTCACGAGCCAGAAAATGCCTATTCACTCGAACTTTAAAAATATTTGAGTTTATGGGGGTTGGAAACACAGACATCCACGGAAGGGAGTTCCAATCTTTGGCAGTGCGTATTATGAAAGAGTTTTTAAAACGTTTGGTCCGAAGAAGAGGATTTTTTACAAGATGAGGATGGCAATTCTTTTCTTAGTCCTCTATCTAGCAATGAGAGTTCCTTTTAAATCAATTGTGGAGATTGGCCCATTGGCGTGATTTAAGATTGTTTACCAAGCATTCTCCGCAACTTTTGATTGAATGGAAATAGGTAAATCGGCATCTATTTTAATAATAACACCCACCTTATCACCGGCATGAGCGAGTCTTTTAGCAGCCTGGTGGTAGAGGCCTCTCGCTCCTAAAACGTCTGCCAATCGCCTCAAAAGAGCGTCGCGTCCGCTAGTTCCAGCTGGCGCCGCCAGACGTTCGCTCAACTGCTCGTCCAATGGAGTTGACGTTTGTTCCACAATGTCCAACGCTTCTTCATACTGCAATAGTAGCAAAGTAGGTACTACTAAGGAGAAGCAACTTTTTTGGCGACACTACAGAACCCTTACAACGTTCACCTATTGGTATCAACTTAAATCAATCAAAAATTGACTGACATGTATAATATAACTAGCTGACACCTATCTGCCAGAGAAAGTTGAAATCAGTCAAAATCGGAACAACAGCTTTTTTTTTAGTTGCGTTAATCCGTTAAATAAATGCTTCAACAATGGAAAAACCAATTGTTTGTTTTTTACTTGTATGTACTCTTGTAGAATCTGTCATGCGAATATTCCGTTTTATTTATAAACTCAAAAATCGATTTTAAAAATTGTTTTACCTATGGAAAGCTACATTATCAGCTACAACATAGGCTATATTTTATAAAGTTACAAGGACGAAGTCGCGTGCAACACCTAGTTATTTAATAAAAATGAAACCTCTCCAGCAGTTGCGAGCAAGGCGGCGGCGTGCGAATGACGTTCCGCTTTACGCAAATGAACGGCCAGCGTTCGCGCCAACTCTGGATCCACTCGCTCTCCCAGAGACTCCACCGCTGTCACCATGGCGTTGGTATCTCCACAGCTCAACGCGAGCTTCAGTGCTAGATGCGGCTTGCCTGTAAATTAGCCGTATAAACATTATTACATTTGGGACAACTTCAGAGGCCAATAGTTGTTTGGCGCCGACTCTACACGTTGTACTTTTGTTACCGAGAACGAAGAAATAGTTTTTAGAATTTTGTCTACTTTTCTATGCGTTTGTTCACGCTAATCTCAGAAACTGCTAAACCGATTTGAATGTGGTGTTCACTGATGAAAACCTACTAATACCTAAATGATGAATGACTGATGAATAATATGATGAATGACTAGTACCTGAATTAATCTATAAGATACTTTTTATCCTGAAAAATGTGGAATTTTCAAAAATACGGACTACACCGCGTACGGAGTTGCGAACACCAGCTAGTTGTGAATTATGAATGAAAGTGGTCATGGTGTATTAATATTTAAAAATGACACCGCACTCACCAGCTTTTTGATAAAGAGCAATAGCCTGCTCAGTTTGCTCAGCATTTTCAAGTATAGAAGCTGCATGTAGAGCGTGCGTGATCGAGGCAGAGCCAGCACGCCATACTAGATTCCACGCGTGAGCCTCCGCTGCTACTCTTATAGCGGACGAAACTGCGCCACATTTTATGTATAACTGGAATTGACCACATACAAGTACAATGATTATTACAATTACAAATACAAAATAAATAAAATACAAATAAAATAATATCAAACACATAAATAAATATGTGTGTAATTGTCATCTTAACACGTTAACCTATAACTCTTTTTAACAAAAATAAAACAGACTTCAAACCGTTTTCTCATGGATGCCATTGTCAGAACTAGACCAAATTGAAATGAGACCACACGGGAAGCACCAGCTTTCAAATAAAAAAAGAATCGTCAAAATCGGTTCACCCAGTCGAAAGTGATGAGGTAACAAACATAAAAAAAAACATACAGTCGAATTGAGAACCTCCTCCTTTTTTGGAAGTCGGTTGAAAAGATATGATAAAGGCTCACCTTGACAGCGGCTTCGGTTTTATTAGCTTGCATTTCCAAATATCGGGCCATTTGATACATCGAAGAGCGATTTTTCTGGCACAATCCCTCCGCTTCATCTAACCGTTCCATGTGACATAATAATCTTGTTTGTTCCCCATAATCATTGGCACGGCCGTACGCTTGCAGAGCCCCATCGAGATCACCAACACTCTCAAGATAATGACCCCACCATGTTATGAGATTTGCATCATTCGATGTAGAAACATATTGTGCTAAGACATGCGCTTGACCTTGTGCTATTAACATTCTGGGAACGTGAGGCACTACTGTGCCAGCACTTTCAAATAATTTCAACGCAGGACCGGTCTCTCCGTTAGCCCATAACACCTTTGCCAATTTATGCTGGGCACTCTTTTTGAGTAAGACATTTTCCCCACTAGTGTTGTCACTGGTGGAGATTTCGTTAAGACCGCCCTCTTTTGCGGCAATGAGACGATTTACTAAATCAGGTCTCTGTGCATCTTTAAACATTTGCTCGGCAACATCCAACATATTAAGGTTTACCGCGAGAACGGCTACTTTGCACGTATCGTCATAACTGTCATCGTTCATAACTTTACGCATCATCAAAGCGCCCTTAATATTTCCCATCTTCCCCAAGCATACGGCGCCTACGTCTGGTCGATTGCGTGAAACACACACTTTCGCCATGCTGTCCCAAATTATAGTGTTTTTTGTGCTTGAAATATTACTACCTATGACAATAGCTTTCTCTAAATGTCCTGTTGTCATGTAATATAGAAAATCCATCATTTGACGCAAATTAGATGGGTCATAGTCAGTTAAGTCTTCAAACTCTTTCAACATCAATTTCTTTATATTTTGTTGGGATAAAACAACAACGTGCGGTATATAAAGGGAACACAGCATGAAATCCGTTAAATAATATTCCTCAGATGACGAACACCAATTCTTATATTCATAAAGATTATTCTCATAGCAGAAGAACAGATAGACCCTATCTGTGTCCATGGAACGCATGTGAACGGCGACAATCCTTGGATCGTGGTTGTCCCATACAATTGCGATTGGGACACTTTGATATGGAGCCACAGTATTTTCGTTGAGAACTGTATTGGTAATGACGTCATTAGCAGTATCCCATAAGTAGAGTTTAGGGTCTGGAGCGAGTCCAGCATTTGCAATGCTTAGGCAAATATGTCTGCCTATACAATTTACGGATGCTCTCATAACTTCACCAAAATCTTCCATTAACTGATAGCAGTTTTTAACAGGATATGGCAGTCTGAGGCCTTTTCTGGTTATTTCTGCTAATTTTAATGTGCCATCCATTGTAGCTATAACAATGTATTTTCCTGTATTTGTAATTCCAATTGGTTCCCCTTCTCCCTCTGTGGTTGGTAATATACCTAAGCTGTTTCCAGTTATTGAAAAGCATTCAACATGTGGATTTACAAGTCCCACAAGAACATCACTGTAGATTATAAGAACATCTGTTTTCCACGGAAATGTCCTTATTAAAGAGAATTTTATGTCATTGTCTTTACTGCACATCCAAATCTAAAAAAAAATACAAGATACATTAAGAAGTCTATAGGTATTAATTATTATTTACATAATAGGTAGGTATACTGAATTAACTTTTGGGGAGTTTCGAGAGTTTTTAAATTCCAGGACAAGAGACAACTCACAATGAAAGCCCCGAGACTATTCAATAATTAAAATCAGAATTCGCAATAGTAGTAAAAAAATAAGAACTTTGGTAAAAATAAACCCATCTGGTGGCAGTAACCATCCTCTTGGAAGACCACTGTGAAATAATAGCATGTGCGCTGTTGTGTTTTCGGTGAGTAAGAGATGGGTAGACACTAGACGTCCCAGTACCTAAACCCTAACACTGAATGGTATTTTTTTTTATTACCTGAACTTCTTTTCCATCTCCTAAAGCCACATATTGATCTTTGAATGCAAAAGCTCTAATAGTTATTGTAGAGTTGATACTAGATGTGATGGCGCTTTTGTTCGTTATTGCTATTTCATTAGCAGATTTTTGTACCATGCAGACATTAGGTGTGTATCCCCAACAAACAGGCTGTTCACGAAGAATATACGCACTAGTTATACAGTTAACATACAGTAATGGGCTCATTAAGCCTTCCGAACCCCAGTCAACTTCTTTGACAGTACCCTTTATGGAAGTACTACTTATAAGTTTCCAATTATTTCTGTAATCTCGCCTCCATAAATATAAATTACCCTGTGAGGTACCACAGCATAGTGTATCACTTAAATTGCAATAGCTGATGCTGGTGAAAACGTCGCCTTGAATACTTTCTTCTTTTTCATCGGGCAGTACATCATTGTCTCCTGTTTCACTATCCCAAATCCTTATTAAATTATCTCCCGTAATGACAGCAACAGAGAAATTAGCAGTGAGTACAATACATTGACCATTCCGAGCTGCCATTCTAACATGGGTGTCCGTTGTTAGAGAACCATCATTTGATGTCATGAATCTAGTCAAGCTGAGTGCTCCACCTGTTTCCCAAGCCAATAATAAATAAATGTTACTTATTATTCCCATAAACACTATATTTCCAGGGGCGTTCAACACTTCTGAACATGTGCCTACATGGTTGATGTATAAAATGACTCCATTATCTTGCGCAGCATAACATGCATGATTGTCAGGTTGTGAACCCTCTCTAACTCTAGCCGTTGTTCGCGGCCTCCAAGCAGCTAAAGCATCTAGGGCATTTTCATCCCCTGCAACAGCCGCTCTTGCTAAACCCCTTATTGAAGACTCGCTACTTGATTGTGTAGAACAAAATGTAATATGAGTGATAACATCGCTAAGTTGATGATGAAATGAAGTCAGAGGTGCTCCTGACCCAGACTGCCATCCTGAAACAGAACCTGCAGCGTCAGTTGCAAGGAGTCTCCCACCACCTAAACTGAAAGCAACAGTTGTCAATGCAGCGTTATGAGGAGCTTCCAATCTAGCCCAGGCATATTCAAGCCAAATGTACAGTTCACCACCATCCCATCCAACGACCAGGAGTCTTCTAGTGGGATGCCAGGCTAAGGCTGTCACTTGATTAGACACTAATACTGGCCACTCACATCCTTCCAAAGGCAAGCCCTGAAATAATTTAGGTAAATAAGTAATAGTAAGTAAATAGTAGTAAATACCTACTTCATTTGATATTGAATTATCACATTTCTATTTACTCACAGTTTCATTAAATATTGTAACAAATCCTCCTTTTTCTTGATTATATGAACCAATTGCCAGAAATGGCAAAGTAGGATGCCACGACCCTATATTACAGACAACGTTGGTATCAGTAAAATTAAGTTTTGTGTCTATATATAAAGTCATTTTTAGTCAATTTAATTGCACGCGTTTTTAACAAACTGTTCTAACTAAACATGAGTTTATAAAATATATCATTTTTAATATTACATTAAAAACTAACTATAACTAAAATCATAAAGGCAGCTACACTGTAAAAACTAAAAGAATTCATAAACGTAGTGAATTCTCTTTGGTATTCATTTATTATTAAAGCAATGTTATTTATCAAAGCAAAACTATATTATAACTAAACAGTTGCCATGGCGACACAAACGTCACAAATCCACCACAAACAACGCAACGCACAGTATATAAAAAGTTACTCTATGACAGTGGCCCCCGATTACTTCCAACCAGTGTTGCCAACAATAATTTTGAAATTCCGTTATCGACAAGATAAAATTTCTTTAGAAATCTGCCATACACTACCTTTTTCCCATTAATAAAATCCGTTAAAATACATTATTGAAAAATAAATAAGGTGCTTAGTGTTATAAGTATAGTGCATCACTGTTGTGATGTACCATGACTAGTTGACAAGTAAAGATGGCGTCTGAATCGTCTGATCTGATTTATGTATTTTATTTATTTGTAATCCACTGACCAACACATGGTGTCAGTAATTGGGACCAACACACTTAGATGCTTAATTGCGCTTAACTACAAATCAATTAGAATTTAGAATTGTTGTTATAGTAATATTAGGTATGATGTATTCTTTTATCATTGATCAAAAAGGTAAACAAACAATTCAAGATATAGAACTAAACAAACAATACGAACAAATTCTAAATGAGTTAATCACTGAGTCAACTCTCTTAGATAATGCGTAATGTACAAATCCCATCTTTAGAACAGTCCAGTGACCATGGCGACGCTATATTTGTTTACGTTTTTGATCAATAAAAAAAGAAAAATATAAAATAAATATAAATTATATAATCATATAAAAGAAAAAGAGTAAATATAAAAAAATATTACATTAATGTATGTTTGGCCCATCTAATCATGTCTATGGGCCTAACAAACGGTACTTGGGCCCTAGACAAAGTGTTATTTTTAAAAACGATAACGAAGTTCGATAGAATAAATGTATGGGAAGTATCACGTGATTTACCGAAGGCATATGTTAATCCCATACATTTTTATTTAGCGAATCGAATCAAATGCAAATCGAATGCTAGGGCCCCTTGGGCCCTAGACAAAGTGCCATAACGATAACGATAACGAAGTTCGATAGTTATAAATGTATGGGAAGTATCACGTGATTTAGCGAAGGCATATGTCAATCCCATACATTTTATTTTTAGCGAATCGAATCGCTACGGAGCGAATGCAACTTGTCTAGGGCCCCAGGTCTAGGGCCACTTGAATGTCAAAGCTATGTAGTATGTGGTTTATGGTAAGGAGCGTAGAGATAAGGAGCGCCATCTTACATGGGTGTTAAACTGAAAAAAGTGGCAACAAAAAGCGATTAATAGAGATGGCGCTGGTGTGCACAGAGAGTTTGATAGTATGGAGAGTATGGAATGAAGGTAGCCGTAGTTGACGGAGTGAAGTGCACCGAGTTGAATTTTGGTTGAACACTAGCCTCACCAGCGCCTCCAATTTATCGTGTTTCGACGGACACATTAATACTCAGAGATGTCCTCCTTGTCTCTACCCTCCTTAGTTTATGGGTTATAATTGTCATGATATGTCATTGTCAATGTCAATGTGATGTGCCATTCAAGCATGCAGTTTGCACCACAACACGTGCATGCTTAAATTTCGCTTTTACCAAGGAAATAATTGCCTATAAAATATTTTGTTGATTAAAACTATAGGCTATTTATATTTTTCTCTTGTGAACATAAACACTGTACTATCTATTTTATATTAAGGCATACGTTTAGAAATATGGTGTCCTCTTCAAAAGTTGTGAAGGTTGGTGATCGTAAGAAAGTTTTGGGGGGAAAGGTTAAAAAAAACATCGAGAAGATAAAGAAAAGCAAATTAGAGGAAACCGGCCTGCTTTCGTCAAATTTTATAAAGTTTGATGATCGTAAGAAAAGCCTGCCCTCTTTAAAATTTGAAAAGGTTGGTGACCGTAAGAAAAGCCTGCCCTCTTTAAAATTTGAAAAGGTTGGTGACCGTAAGAAAATTATCGGGGACAAGGATAAGAAAAGTATTGAGAAGATAAAAAACAACAAAATCGACTTAAGCCTGCCCTCTTTAAAAATTGAAAAGGTTGGCGACAAGAAAATTATCGGGCACAAGGTTAAGAAAAATATTGAGAAGATAAAAAACAAGAAAATCGACGTAAGCCTGCCCTCTTTAAAAATTGAAAAGGTTGGCGACAAGAAAATTATCGGGCACAAGGTTAAGAAAAATATCGAGAAGATAAAAAAGAAGAAAATCGACGTAAGCCTGCCCTCTTTAAAATTTGAAAAGGTTGGCGACCGTAAGAAAATTATCGGGGACAAGGTTAAGAAAAATATTGAGAAGATAAAGAAGAACAAAATTGAAAAAACTAGTGTGATCCCTTCAAAACTTGTAGAAGTTGGCGATGGTAAGAAAGTTAATAGAGAAAAGATTAAAAAAAATATTGAGAAGAAAAGCAAAATAGAAAAAAACATCCAGAGTTTACTACGTGTCAATGTCCCCAAGAAAAGGCAGCCAGTGGTGACTATAAATGATGGCAAATCTAAGGTTAAAAAGAAATATGTTATGCCCTCTAAAGCAATTTCAGAAGAACTTGTGGTTTCATGTCTTAATGCTCTAGATAAGCTTACTGAGCAATACAAAAAGAAGAATGTAATATTGGAAGATGAAATACCGGTTTTTGCCATGATCAATTGTATGAAAATACAAAACAAGTCAGGCAACATTAAATTGTAAGTATGTTTGATTATTTTCTATTCTTGAAATTGAATTTAACTTTATAAAATAATTTTACTTTTAGATTAATCTGTTATTTGTCTATAACATTAAAATTTTTGTTAAAAACGTTGATGAATTACACGATATCCATAAATACATTAACATTTGCTCGTATTTCATTAAAATACAAGCTGGTTAAAAATAAAAGATATATAACACCTGACATAATAATATTTTTGCTAAAAACATAATATTCGTAAATTTCTAATGAATTTTCTGAATTAGAATTAGAACAAATTATTGCAGCTTGATACAATTAAATTCAAACTATTTTTGTGTTTTAGGACCTTGCCTCACAGTACAGTAATGTCCACTGGTGAAATATGCCTTATTACTCCGGATTTAAAGAAGGGAAGGAAACCGGATCATGAGCCAACCATTGACCAGTGGGAAGAACGGTTGCGTCAAGCAGGAGTAACTAAAGTAAGAAAACTTGGTAATGCATTATTTCAATCATTTTTGAATTATTTTAAATTTTGATTTTGATCCATTTTTTTGTAAGATGACATGATTGAGCTATTTCTTAGCTATTTATGAAGATCTGTTCAGTTGTTGAAGATCATCAGCCCATAGTTGACGAAGGGATCTCACTAACTTGCACAGGTTCCATTGATGTGAAATTTAGTATACTGTTACTTCAGTGGTATTTCCATGACATGCACAACCAGATGCTGCAGCATCAAATAGTCTGCAGGACATGCAACTCCTCAGCATCTTACAGTAGACATAGTGGGTTTGTACTCAATAGAAAGTCAGGGTTACTTTATAATTTTAATTATAGTTTGGTATGGTTTTACAATAACTAATCATTTTAATTGATTTAAGGTTAAAACTGTACTTCCGATGAGACAGTTAAGAGTTGAATATGATCAATATGAAATGAAACGGAGACTTCTGACCCAACATGACTTCATTATGGTAGACACAAGAGTTCTAAACCACGTATCACATGTATTAGGACAGAGATTTTTCAAGAAACATAATATGCTTGTACCAGTTCGTATAAATGAAAAGGGAGACTTAAAGAAGGACATTGAATTGGGATTGCGTTCGGTTATGTTGAGGTTAAGTCAAGGACAGACGTCAACCGTGGTTGTTGGTCACACGGGCATGTCTAAAACTGAATTGAAAGAGAACATACTGTCTTTAGTTCAACAATTGGGCAAAAGATATCCCGGAGGAGAGGCTAATGTGCGATCCATTGATATTAAACTGCCTTTGTCTCTAGCTGTACCGCTGTATCTTACGTTAAGTAAGTATTTCAGAACTACACCAATATTTATTTAATTTATAAAACCTGTTGTAATATTTATTTATTTTATTATACTAGCCGACCCAGGAGATGTTGGCCTGCCCGAACTAACCCAATTGAAACACCATCTATTTTGTCCAACCTGCTACCAAACATAAATAACAAAATATATTAAATGTGTCAATAAACTAACTTACAGTGATTTGTTAGAAACTCGTGAAACTTTACACCTTCAAAATCCTATGTTTTTCCCCATATAATGAAAACACTTGACTAAATGGCAGCATCAGAATAGCATTTAGAAGTATTACCACCAATTATCAAATTCAATGATACAACTATTCAAATTACCATTATAGAATGGAAACATATGTTTCTACACCAGCACAAAATTAATATTTTGATATTTTCAGGACCATCAAATACAGTGAATCCACCGAAGCTTCAAACAAATAAGTCCAAACATTACATGGAAGTTGAAGATGAACTATCGACCATACCAGGAAGCACAGTCCGGGTAGCACCCGATGGCACAGTCCATTTAAAAAAGCCTCAAAAGGATGGAGAAAGGTAAAGAAAATGAAATGTGTTGTATGTGCATTTGGTTTACAGTTTGGAAGCAGTTAGTTTTTTTTGGCAAAAAATGTTCAAGGAAACAGCAACAGAAAGAAGCAAGTCACATGTGCATATTCTTTAAATTATAAATCATTCAGAATAAATTAATGAAATCGATTAAGAAATATTTTTAAGACATAGATTTTTAATGAGGCATCTGTTGGAAAATAAAAAAATTTTTATTGAGAAGATCCCGAGTTTATTATCAAGTGCTAATTATATTACACAAGTTTACGAATACTCAATCCATTAGATTTTTAAATGTTTTTATAAATAAAAAATAAAGAACATTTACTTTTTCACAGGAGTTTATTAACAATCATATTAGCTGTACACAGTATAAAAAAATAGTATTAAGACCAGCACTAAATTACCTTTAAAAATTAAGACGTTATAGAACTGAATAAAACTATAGTAGGTACTATTGTGTTTTGTAAATATATGGACAATGTTAAATGTTTTAACTGATATTATTAGGTACCATTTTTAGTCAAGTGAATCTGTTTTTTAGAATTAGTCAAATCTGATTGCAAAAATATTAAATAATAGTTTTTTTTTATAATTTACAAACATCTTTTTGGTCCCCGCTGTAAAGAAAAGATTTGTGGAAGAGACATTTCTGAATCTCAATCTAATAAATTCATACTCTAAAAAAGGGAATTATCCAGTAATAAAAAAAGATCATCAAACAATCAGCTAATAAAATATTCAATAAAAAATCCATATTCAAAGTATTGGTAAAATAAGGCTACGTTCATAAGTGACGCGCACTGACGCGCGGTAGCGCCGCGTTGAGAATTCAAGGTATTCAGATGACGAGCGCTAATGCACGCTAGCCCGCGCTTCCATGTCAGCGCAAGGACTTTTTTTCTTGAGAATCACTTCCATCGCTGAAACTTAACACCAATTCTTCCCATGCCCGCCATTTAAAAATTTTGTTTTTATATGACTCCGAAGCTATATTCCTAATAGCTGGTCTTTTTTCTATTTCGTTAATTAATAAGTCGGTGTCAATATTTTCTGATTCAGACCTTATTATGATTATTATTATGTTATGTATCATGTTTATTATTATGATTCAAAACAAGAACAGGCAGATCATACAGGTAAAGTCGCGATGAAAGCGCGTGCTCAACTGAACAGCCGACCTGAGTTACCTAGGTTTCTAAACGCGCGTTCGCCTGCGTCTAGAGATTTTTTCTCTAAGCGCCGCGTCGACGCGCGCTAACGCGCGTTAGTCCGCGTTCATGTGAACGATTGTATGATATATACTGTATTTTTAAGGCGCGCGATTAGAAAACGCGCGTTGAATTTTTGTCATTTGAACGTAGCCTAAATAAGAATCTTTTCTTAATATCTCTTCATATAGACACAAAATTAAATCAGATTTTGGGGAATGTAGAGATTAAATGATATTTCTACTAGATAAATATAATTTCGTTTGATGTCCTTGTTGTACGAAAAAATCACTTTTATAACTTCTAAAGAGTGAGCCAAGAAGTTTTTATTTGCAACTAAATTCCTTCAATAGCAAACCATTTGTTTAGTTAGAATCGAAATTTATGATAAGTTCCTGCCACAATAGACACTCTTTATTTGTTTTCTTCTTAAGTACAGTTTTAACAAGGTAAATAATCAATACCTCTACTACTGACGATAGCATATTTATATAGGCACAATCATTGCTAATAGAAAAAGTGAATCAATCAATCAATCAATTTTTTTTACAACATTGAAGGGCCTAATGATGCTTGCTTAATACTATTTCTATGGCAAACCTTTCATCATATTATGTTATTGTAAAAAAACTATAATAAACATTTTTATAAAATGTTTCTTTAGACATATTTATGCACTTTACAGAATGTTTTTTCAATGTTTTATTATAACAAAATTAATTCTATATTGCAGTGACGTAGAAGATGACTCAGATGGGGAGAAAACAGATCAAGATGAACCAGAAGAAGAACAGTCAGAATGAT
This sequence comes from Synanthedon formicaeformis, assembly GCA_945859745.1. Lineage (NCBI taxonomy): Eukaryota > Metazoa > Arthropoda > Insecta > Lepidoptera > Sesiidae > Synanthedon > Synanthedon formicaeformis. The sequence continues at coordinate 4,349,875 of OX243964.1, forward strand.
TTGTGAAATGATTTTAATTATAATAAACTATATGAAACAAATTATGATATTTTTTCATTTAAAAAAAGACTAAAAAACGTATCAAGTTAATAATATACTTGTATTTTAATTAAAAAATAAAATAAAGGTTGATATTTAAGCAACTTTCTCAGATGCATTTGACCTGTTAGAATTGACGGGCCACACTTTGACGAATTTCTTGAAATTCTTCACACATCCTTCATTTTCGGTAATATATATTGGCTCCTTTTTGATGATCAAATCGTTTCGTACCTTAATAACTGTTGTACCTAAATCAAGTTCATTTAATTTAGTGTTCAACTCTTCTGTGATCTCTGTCTTGATTTTTACGGGCATCTCTGAATTATATTGAATATTAGACAGATTTTCCATTAATTCTTTTAGTTTTGTTCCTCTCATTGCAGATATCTGTTGGTTATTTAGTATGTCATATGGCTTTTTGGTCACTTTTGTGTTTGAGTCACATTCATCAATAATGTCATCATCATTTTTTTCTTTATTAATAAACAGGCATTGTTTTTTCTTTTCTTGCTCATTTTCAGACTCTATGAAATTAAATGGTTCGTCTTCATCTTTGTTGGCACTTAAAGCTTTCCTTTTTAAAGGTTTAAAGAAAAGCTTATTACCATTACTTGTGTTTTCTTTATTGTTACATGAAGATTTTGTAAAGTTAAAGCAATCTTCAGAATCATCATTATCAACTGTCATTTTTTTTGTAGGATTAGTTTGTATATCGTCATCATCAGCCTTTCTTTTATGATTTTCAATGTTACTCTCAGTTTTATCTATAGCAATTTTCTTAGTAGCATTTTGTTGCATTTCAATGTCATTTTCGGCTTTCCTTTTAAAGCTCGAGTTAGAAGTCAAGGTTTCATCGATAACAAAATTTACTTTTTTTGGAGTACCCGTGCTTTCTTGAGTCTCTTGTGCTATAACAGTCGATTTCTTTTTAATGTCCACCGTTTGCTTCACAACTTCACTCGAAAAATTGAAGTCTGGGTTGCAATACTTATTTATTGAGCAATATAATATTGCTAAACCAATTTCGGCGTCTGCGACCAATCTTTTGCCTTTAGCTTTTAAATGTTCAGTTATGTCCTCCATTTTGTTTTTCTGGTTCGCCGTCTCCTGTGTCAATGTCGTCGGAATGTATTGGACTACGATTACATTGGGTTCGCATAGTTGAGATTTTGTCATCAACACTTCACTCAATAAAACTGCAGTGGCCGAAGCCTTCAACACAACTGGTTTGTACATATCATGTTGTTTCTTTGAGAAGAAAACAAACTTTTTGCCAGCAAATAGAGTTTTTCGTTTGTTATCAGGTGACAAACTAAAATTCTCCTTATTGAGTGTCGATTCAACAATTTTTGGTGTGAAATTTTTAGGATCGGGCAACGGTGTCGCGTTTGTGACAGCTTCAAGTGACTTTTTCCAGAAATCAATTGTTACAATGTGAGACACTTGCGCTAGCGCCAATACCGCTTTAATGGTTAAGGTGATTGCGGGCATAGTTAAATATTTGCAAGTATCGTCCCACTCACTTTTTACCAATCCACCAAGCTGAGTGACTGTAGCTTTTAAATTAAGAAGATTTTCGCCCGACAATGTCGATGTACATGTACAAAAAGTGATGAAATGTACTCTCCAAATACAATTTAGTTTTCCAAATTTTATGCGATTATTCAAATTAATTTTTGTCATAACATTTGGTTCCAATTTGGCTGAAACGTCATTAACAAAGGTGCCATACCTGGATCCCAAATCTTCAAGATATAAGGAATTATCCGAGCTGACGGTGAAAACAGCGTGTTTTCTGCTAATTGACGAGTCGTTTACAATTCCAAAGACATTTTGTCCCTCGGCATTTCTGCCTACGGTCATTTGTTTGGATTGTGGCGAAATATAAAGAACTCGAGGATCTTCACTCTCTGACGTTAGATACCACATTTTGTTAGACCAGCAACAAACAGTATGCAAATAATATGTAGTTAAGTGAAAAGCAAGGTATCTCTTCGGTTAGATTTTAAGACACAAAACTATTTCGATTTCGGCGGCAAAATGTCTAACAACAGCATAATCCTATTCTTTTTGAATGATAAAAATTGATCGTTTTGCTTACTTGCCGATACTTCACAAACAAGACGCATTCGCAAGCCGAAGCTGTCAAGCTGCCGAAGCCGAGTTGACATTGACTGATGACAAGGACAGACAAGCAAGTACGATAGAATACAAGGAGCACATGAGGAGCACCATCTCTATGTATCCTATCAAGTGGCGTCAGTGTTGCCAGTGTGTAAAAAAAAAGGTTTATTATATTGTTTATTTTTCATTTTGCGCCCGCCCATTTGGACAATTTTATTATTTTAAAAAGTTTTATAACAGCGAATTAAAATCACTAAAAGATATTAAAATCTGCTACATTCATTTCATATACTCTGTCTACACTCGCGCCATTCTGGTCAATTTATGTACCACTATTTATTTTATTTTTATTATTTAATGCTTTTAGTTGCTACTTTTTCAGTTTAACACCCATGTAAGATGTTGCTAATTGTATTCTATCCTCCTTGCAGGCAAGGCACTGACCTGTAATCACAAATCTGTATAAAGGTGCAAACTAGCGGACGCGTCCAGCTGCCGCGGCAGTCGGGGGCGGCTGCTAATGTGCACGGTTGTTCACGTGTACGGTTGTTTGAAAAACGCCATTTTGGCGCTGTAGGCTACAGCGCCAGTGGCGTTTTTCAAATAGGGATAAAAATAATTTGACAGCACCCTGTCCAGTGGTCTTTTTAAAAATTGTAATTTAAACAATAAATAGGCAATTAAATGTTCGAACAAACGTAATTTATTGAAGAAAAAACATCAATATGTATTTATTTAATGAGAGAAAATATTAATAATTTTGAACTAATGCTATGCAGTAATAAAAATTAAAAAATAATATAATTTTTTTTCGCGCGGGCCAAGTTCAGTGAACTAACTTCTTTTGTTGCTGTATAGGCTATGGAGCGATTGTCCATGCAACTAAAATTAGTGATGTCCACAATTCCACATGTCACATTTCTATTCCATTATACACATATGTGTCGTTCATTGTAAAAGTGGTGTAACTCCCTATTTTTAAAACCATCTTTTCTTGCCTAATAGTATCACATTTAGTCATAACTTTCAATATAAAAGTGAAGTAACTCCAATAGTTGCATTAAAATCCCATAGATGAAAACAATGAATGAATGCTTATATTGTTTTCCTACACTATAATTCACAAAAAGCTCGTTATTGTAAAATTCAGTTACAAGGAGATAGTTCACTTTTACAATGAACGACACATAAAACACATTTCTTCATGTTCTTCATTTCAAAAATCAAGCGGACACAAATAAACTTAAACACTCCCTTACAACATCAACAAATACAAAAACATACACTACCGTACATACTCTCGTTCTATGGATTTCCCTAGAACGCAGTGATTATATTCTCTTTGGATTTCCCTGTCGGTACTATAAACACGTGAAGATAAATAGAACCATAATTTCAAAGATTCTCAAGACGACGGCGACGGTTACGTCCTTAGGATTATCAGATACTCAGATTTAATAATAAATCTGCAAGTGTAGGTATTGTATATATGTATGTTTCTCCATAACTCTTAAACGAATTAACTGATTTTCATGAAACTTGGTAGATAAACATTTAGATATACAAGACACAGGATAGGCTATTTTTTTTATTTTTCAACGCGGACGAAGCCGCGGACGAAGCCGCGGGCAACAGCTAGTATTTTATAAATATGTATTTGACCATTACACTATATGCTTTTTATACAATATCAGAACAATACCTGTTTTTTAAAACTTCTTTACATGGCAATAGTTTCCATTGAGCTTTTTTACGGAGACCATGTTTTATTCAAGAGATAACACTGACTCTTGTGTACCTAACAGTACGGGATCTAATAAATTATTAAGGGCAAGGTAATCACTCCGATCCACAAGATAAAACTGGAGAAAAACACCATCAACTTCCATGCATAAGATAGTCTATTGTTTTAATATGATAATGTATGCGGGATTGTTGGTCCTATATTAAAGTACTGTTCATAACATTCGCATACTTCGCTGGGGAAATTAACAAAACAATATTTATCGCTAATCAAGACTAACTACTAAATATTTGTAGATTAAAAAGTAGTGCTTGCTCTGTTTAAGAAAATGAACATAATTTCCTGTAAGTACAGTCGGCCGCTTAAGACAATTAACACATTCAAAAGTGCAAAACAACGTAGCACTTAACGCGCCATAAGTCGTCTAGAGACCAAAATAAACTTCACGTACATACGATCGTAAAAAGCTTCAGTAAGTAAGTAATTAAGTAAATAAGTTGAGTGTTCAGTTGTTTTGCACTTTTGAATGTGTTAATCGACTTATGCGGCCGACTGTACCTATACTTTTATATAAAAAACAAGTGGAAGCTGTGAATAAATTTCTTAATGTTAAAGTCGGCAGACAGGCTGACGTCCCCTTGATAGTAAGTTGCTAGTATTATAACACTAGCAACGCCACATATGCAGCAAAATCGGGTGTACCTGTACCTTACAGAAGATCACTCTGAAATTACATCACGAGTGCTGTTGTGTTTCGATGAGTAAGTAAAGCCAGAGTCCATTTTCTAATCCCTATCCTTAATTATTTTTAATCATCCCTATCCTAAAGTCGGTAGTGCATTTGCAGCACCTATGGCGTAGGTGACAGTAGCCATCTACCATCAAGTGGATCGGCCTACCTGCAAACCTAAATATAATAATTAAAACGGTTATTTTTGGTCTACAAAGGCATTTACGTAATCTGTCAAGCTTGACATAACTAAGACAATGGCTGTTCGTGACAAATGACTCGGTGATTAGCTGATAATTTTGAACTGTCTCGTTTGTACCCACACTACTAACTTTTCTTTGTGTTCACATCTCGGGGACTGTTGGAAAATTCACACGCCAGATTAAAGTCGCGGAGCTTTAAAAAAACCTTTTTTAAATCTACAATCTTTTTAAGCCTTTGTTCTTCCTTTATACGTAAGCATATTTCTTTTATTCGTTTTACTTTTTACGAACTTTGACTAATTTACGGTCCAGATATTTTGCATAGTGGAGTTTATAAATTTTTAAAGCTTGATTAAAGCGTGAATTGCGGTAACCTTTTGTATTTGTTTTTAGGGTTCCGCTTCTGAAAAGAAATAGGACTGCACGTCAGATGTGAAAACTTAGCTTCACAACTATTAAATTAGATTTAATTTGAATAAGAGGACCACTGAGCATGTATATATTTTGATTTTGGATGATTTTTGTGTACATAAACACTGAGCGCCACTGAGCGTGACGGTCTCAGTGCTTTTTTCCCCATCCTTCCTAAAAAATGCAACATTAAGCGTCACTTAGCGTGATGGTCACTTGAGTTCAGAGCTTTTTCCCCATATAAAAATGCCTAAAGAAGTTTTCTCTACAAAAATGCCTTGAACCCTTGTAGTTTAAAAAATTTCAAAAGTAGGTACAGACTTTCAAAATATTTCAGTTTCAAAATGTCAGAGAAACTAATATCTGCAACATTTCCCTTAAAGAAACTTACTCATGGCGATAATAAGAAAATTTTACTTCTTATAATAATAAAAAAGTTTAATATATTTTGATAGCGATAAGTTTGTACCTATTTACTTATTAAGTTTTTACGTTCGTTTTATTTTAGAGCATAAAAATAAAAAAAATATGAAAATTAGATACACAGACAGCTTAAATTCTAGTGAAAAGCAGCCTGAAAGAGCTATTAATAAAATACATTTCGAATATCAAAAAAGGCGTTTTGACACAAAAAATAGTTTCAATATTGCAGTCGTAAATCAAGATGTAAACTGGTAATGGTTTGGCAGATATCGCCACCTAAACTTTATTTAATTTCCTTTCGTTGTAGAGGAGAACTGGGAATGAAACGGACCGCAAACCAGCAAAGCGTAGCGTTGCAATTACCCGAAACTCGTTTTCAACTTTATCCACCTAGTAACAAGAATCTATTCTATATGTTTACATTTCTATACTTTCATACCATACCTAGTTGCATTTTAGTTTCATTAGTTTGTCATATATTGCTGTAAAGGAAGGAATGTGTTTCATCTTAATTATCACATCGCCTGCTTGTTTATTAGTTAGCATTTTTTTTAAAGAAATTCATATTATCACTTTGTTGACGCAGTGCAGTTGTGAGTTTCTTGTTCAAGTTAAAGTTATAAAACACAATTTCAGATCAAGATGGCAAAATATGAGGCAAACCGCTTCTGTTCTAAAAAAGGTTATAGATTTTGATTAGATTTGATACCACCAGACGGCCTGCGCGCAAATGACTGTCAAACGGAGTGTGTACTTTCCAGATCCAGAGCCGAACCAACTTTGAAACGTTGAGAAATCCTCGTGGATACTCGGCAGCGTAGACGACGGTACAGGTTATTCCGGACTCTTACCGGCTAAAACCCAAGGACTTTCTAGCGCTACCGTAGATTGGTGGGGTTGCAGGAACGTCGTGACTTCCAAAGTTGGCCCCGAGTCAAAATAAACCATTAAGACCTTAACCACACATCCAATGGGCTTGTCAAAGTCAATCGACTTTGATGGAATGCGGTGTCGAGATAGCTTTCGCCGTTGAAAAAGCGAAAGCAAATCTTCCGAAAACTGATTGTCGTGTACTGAGATGAAAACACACAGAGTATAATTGATTTTATTGGATTAGTATGTATTTAACTGTGCAATGAAATGCTCATTTGTATACTGCTTGATCACGAAAAATTTATATGAATAGTTATCGAATTAACGATCGCATTATTTTAATATTGGTTAATTATAATTCATCAGCTTATCCACAATGCGGTTTAACCTTTTAATTAGTAACATTAAAGTCATTGAGTGAAAATTAACTACGAGTACCTTAAATATGGTTAGAGCCACTAAGTTTTTTTAACGCCATTAGGGCTGGTAAGCCCTTAATGGGATGTGGCTATTACTGTCCCCTGTTAACACAAACAACTATTCACATTTATAGTTTTAAAGATATGGATACCACATAAAGAGTAGATATCGCTATAGACTTCTGCATGTGCATGCATGACTGTGTAGTTACTAGGACGCTTTATTTTATTTATTTTATTTTAAACCAGACTTATGCGTTGCACAAATACTGATTTCGTTCTTCGGTATAGAGAAAAGTCGGAGACTGCTACGAAATAAGAACAAAAAAACATAGATTCTATTTTCATAGTGTATGTTTATAAAAATACTTAAATTCTTATAACACGTTTAATAATCGGATATTAGTTAACTAGAATAAGCGCCTCTTTCACCAACTACAAGTAAAATGTTGTTTAGTTACTTTTAGAAATCATTTTCTGTTTTATTGAATTATGCACTCTGTTTACTGCTGCATCATTCGATATGCGATTTTTTTTTATTATTTTCTATTTAATGTTTGGGACGTTTACCGTACAAACAAAGGTATATCAGATAAATTATTCCTGGTGACAGGTGACTTTAAGTGACGGTTTAGCCTACTTGACGTTGGTGAAAGAGGCGCTAATTGTAACAAGCTATAGATAAAATTATAAACTAACCGCCGAATTTCTATTGAGCCCAAACACGCTATATCTGCTGTAAGTTGCTGAGCAGTTTGGTGTCACGCACAGACTACTTGATGATGAAGCATTAGGTCAAGGTTGTCTTCAAATGCCTGAAGAGATATTCATAAATTATAGCTTAGAACAATTCCAATCACGTCATCAATACTAATAATAAATCTGTTAGGGTCAATCATGGAGTAATTTACTTTTTTTTTCAGAGATATCGTGTTTATAGGCTCTAACCATGATACTAAAACTAAATTGACGATTTTTAGAATTTTTTTCTGTATGTATGTATGTATGTATGTATGTATGTATGTATGTATGTATGTATGTATGTATGTATGTATGTATGTATGTATGTATGTATGTATGTATGTATGTATGTATGTATGTATGTATGTATGTATGTATGTATGTATGTATGTATGTATGTATGTATGTATGTATGTATGTATGTATGTATGTATGTATGTATGTATGTATGTATGTATGTATATATGTATGTATGTATGTATGTATGTATATATATGTATGTATGTTCCTCCATAACTCTTAAACGAATCAACTGATTTTCATGAAACTTGGTTGATAAACATTTAGACGTACGGGACACAGGATAGGCTACTTTTTTCTTTTTCAACGCGTACGAAGTCGCGGGCGCCAGCTAGTAGATCTATATTTTTATTAAACTGATGGTGCTCGCAATACTGAAATTCTATTTTATTATTGCTGAATTTTTTTAAAAATCGGATTAGTTTCAAAGATTACATACAAACAAACAGAGAATCTTTACTTCTTTATAATAATAGTATAGATTAGCTATTTTGTTATTTATTACTTGGCTGTTGTTGTTTGGATGAGTTAGTGAAGGGCAGTCGAGTCGTATTCTACGCACAAGCACCCCATAACTGACAGATTAATTACACGGACTCAAGCCTGTGGACATACATTCGCGTTGACACCATCTCATCTCTATCACCCTTCACTTACATGCAATCTAATACTTTCACTGAATGGTTTTGTGTGGCTTTATATAGGAGACATAAAAGGAATATGTTTGACAAGTAAAAGAATAGTGTACTCAAGTAACACGCAGGTATTTTCGTAAAGGTATTGTTAATATCATTGTACTAGCTGGTGCCCGAGACTTCGCCTGCGTTGAAAATTATATACTAAAAACTTTCTCGAGGACTACTCTATCCATTGGTGAAAATAGCATGAAAATCTGTGCAGTAGTTTTTGAGTTTATCGGGAACGGACAGACAGACAGACACGGCGAAGGACTTTTGTTATAATATGTAGTGATGTTATCGCTAACGCTACCTTTTGCTCGCGTCTTCGTCTACTTAATATATCCTAGTAATTTATAGAGAATTCTTCTCAGGATCGTCATCTTGGCTTTTTTCCGAAACCCTGTTAAATTTAATTTTATAATGCCGATCATAACAATTATTTCTTGTAGAAACCTAATTGATAAATAAATATTTTGATTTTGATTTTTGATTTTATATAGTATATAATATATAAATGACTAGCAAACCGATCTTCGCATATAGTTTAAATTTTCAAATAAAATTCAAATACCTAAATATCTCCTAAAATATCCATAAGTAGTAGTTGCAGGGCACCACCGTAAAATAATAGCACGTTAATAGGTGTGTTATGTTTCGGTAAGTGAGTAAGGGATGCACAAAGATCCTTATCTCTACTGTAGTCGGCAGCGCTCTTACAGCATCCGTGCTGTGGCGTTGTTTATGTTGAAGGCGACGGTAGCCACCTACCATCAAGTGGACCGTCAGCCTGTCTGACGACCCTAACATTAAAAAAAAATGTTGGATAACAAGCACTTTTGTAGACGAGTCGATCAGTAGTTGGGATTATGATTTTGCAAAGCAATTGTCTCGCTCTTCTCGATATGAGAACTTTGCGACTGTGAGTGAGTGACATTTTTGGGGCAAAGAAACGCGAGGCGAACGAACTAGCAGCGAGAATATGTAGATTACTCCATTTTAATCTAAAGAAGAATGTATATTTTGATGTATATAATGATTATAATACGTATATTTAGACAAACATTTGTATAATTGTAGTGTTTAGGAGTTGCTTTCACTGCAGACTATATGCCTAATCATAAGTTGTTACTCGTATCTAACTAATTTTATAAATGAGGAAGAAAGTTTGTTTGATACGCTATCATGAAATTTCATGCACTATCATGAAATTACGTATGACACGTTGTCAGGAATGCAGGAAAGGATATAGGGTACATTTCATCCAGAAAAATAGATACTGGTTCCGAAAGAATATATTATATTTCTTTGAATAATAATAGGTTTTCTCTTGGCCAGCATCTAGCCCTGCAGGAAAGGGGGCTGACGATGGAGCGAGCTAATCCAGGTAATGTCTATTTACTCGAACATTAAAAAGATTAATTTAATTTAAAAATAAAAATAAAATATTGATGCTTGACACAAAATATATGAGCAATAAAGATTGAATTGTTTTACCATCTACTAATTAATAACTGTCATTTTCTCTCTACTCATTTTACGGTCGACATTCCCTCATTCGACTGCTAGCGTGATACGTACACGTAGGTACGTTATATGGAGAGAAAATGAGAGGAACAAATATAATTGTATTAATTCCAGCAAACATCCTGTATAAATAAATTGGATTGGAATCAGGCGTTCCGTTGTTTGTCGAGTTTGTTGAACATCAGTCAACTGTTAAGATAATAATTATTGAGAATTTTAGGACCAGCCGTTGCTAAGCGGTTCTATCTCAGGATAGGACTTTTTTACATACTTAGTCCTCATCTTCTTCTTTGATAAAATACTTTTCTTTTCTTTCTTCTTTTCTTCTTACTTTTCTTTTTCTTTATATAAAATCCAAAACTATTTGGTGTATACGTAGAAAGGCAAAAATATTTGATTGGTCTCGCTGCGCTCGACTAGATACAGCCGCCGTTCTTGAAAAAATGCGGCAACTTTTAGTACGCCGAATTCGGCGTACTCGAGCTAGTCACACTGCAAACTGTCTGTGATATGTACGTTCCGAATGTTTTATTAAATTTTGTGCGTGATAAAATGCCAATTTGTGTAGTGAAACTGTCTAAAAATATAATTAAACCGTGTAAAAAGTGATAAATAGTGACGATGTTTTACACACACTACAATAAAAAGTTGCCGCATTTACGAAGCTCTATCTATTGCTTTTAGGTAGGGCCGTATCTAGTCGAACGTAGCGAGACCAATCATTTATATATGTATAAAGGTTTTAATTGTTGTATTATCACCCACTGGTAGCGGCCAGGGAGAGATAATACTTAAAATTCAGAATACTTTATTTTGAAAACTACATTTATTTTTCTCGTTCTTGCTCATGGTCTTAGAATCTAATTGTTAATCCAATTTCTGATTAAAATGTTGTGTATTCTGAATGATTTTTATTAATGCGACGCACTTTACTAGAATCTCCACTATTTAGGGTTTATTAATAAAGGCATTTTCTATATTGCCAGTTGTAAGATGCGAACAGAAAGAAAAGTTTTCCTTATACGTTTTTAACCATATTAGCGCCATTGTCGTGAACAATCGCACCTGGAAATTCACCATTTCTCTACACAGACTCCTTTTGATGTTTTCTGAGGTGTGTAATGTAGGAAAATATTTCATGTTTTATACAGCTTGGTTCAATATGAAGGTTTTTCTGTTGCTCGGTTTACAATGAAATTTGAAATTTTTTAAAGATCGGTAATAAAAGACAATTTATTTGACTAATGTTCTTCTCATAAATGTTGGAAAAGATTTTATCAGCGAAGTACCTATATCAACGAAATCTTACCAGGAAAAGCATACTGACTTGACTGACTTGACTATGTAAATTTCACCAATAAAATAATGTTATCTCTTCATATTCTAGAGATTTTCTTTTCTGTGTGCTAACGTTTGCTCGTAGGTATTTTCTTTCGCATATCATCGCAAAACAAATGTAGTTGTCGCTGAAAAAAATTCTTGTTGTTGTGACACGAAATGTTTTTGGCCCGGGGTAGGTATAAAATCAAAATTGTCACACGGTATGCGTTATAGCGTTAGTTTTAATTTTAAAATATCTGAAGTTTCAGAGATGGGGCAATATCTGTTACGCAATAGAATATGTTACGTAATAATACATCTTTGTGAAAACTAGATGGCGTCGGTAATCATTCGAACAGAGATGGCGCTGATATTAATTCGTTATGATAAATGTGTTTATAAGTTTTATTATGTTTTTTATAATCGTTCGTAAGGACTAAACTCAAGTCGTGCGTCGGAGCTGACACACATACTTTTTTGGCAGTAATTTACAAATTTTTTTTTCAGAAAATAGAATTTTTTGCATAAATTTGCCCGATCCAAACTTTTCAAATCTACTTTTCAATAGTCTGTAGTGTTAATTTTACTCGAAGAAGTTAAATTAGGCGCCGAAAATATCGCTTTCAGTTTTCAGTCAATGCTTTATATACCTACATTATTATACTTCGTTATGCAGTATCAAAGTATAGGTATAGTTCTTCCATATGTTCAAAACAAAAAAGAAGTTATGGTTGAAAAGTTGTTTACCCCTCAACTTGTTATTTCGTGTGTCGGAGACTATTCAAACAATAAGAGTAAAAATTCGGTGAGGCGAGTCTTTGTTATGAAGTTCACTAAATAAAAAGTGCAACAGTGTTTCTTTACAGTTCGAGACAAGACAGAGGATAAAATAAAAAGGTTTGAGACAGAATTGTACAGGTTTGGTTTTTCCCTTTATTTTATTTTTTAATTTTTTTTTTGTTTAAATTCAGCTCTACGACATTTGTAATAAATAATACCTAATTGGCTCTTGTCTGGGTCATGCAACTAGTTGCAAGCACACTGCGTTTCTTATACATTTGGGCAGCCCATCTTGCGCCAGTTAACCACCCCCTCACAGAAGACACGGCGGGGTACAGACGTCGTGTCATAATGTCCGTGCGACCCCGGCCAAAATAAAACATAAAAGACTAGGTATTTCACTGAAAGAACCAGGACAACATTGCGGCCAGACTGCTGAGATTATTCTGCTATTCAGCAGTACTCTAAAGAGTGTCACTTGTATTAACAGTACTACTAGTGACACAACCGAGTATTGCCCGTGGTCTACCTACTTTGTTCACCTGGGTGGACCACAGGTAATAAAAAGTGCCCGTGGTCCACCTATGTACACCTAATATTGTAAGCATTTGTACTACCAATTGTACTTGTTGGTTGTACAGTCAGCCGCATAAGTCGATTAACACATTCAAAAGTTCAAAACAACTGAACACTAAACTTACTTAATTACTTACTTACTGAAGCTTTTTACTATCGTTTGTACGTGAAGTTTATTTTGTTCTTTAGTCGTGACAACGACTTATGGCGCATTAAGTGTTACGTTGTTTTGCACTTTCGAATGTGTTAATCGACTTATGCGGCCGACTGTACTACTGTAAGAACGGGCAACAAAGGCCGCGCTAGAAAGTCGTTGGGTTTTAGCTGGTGCGAATCCTGGTTAGGGAGCCCACTATGCTAAATGTGTAGTCACTCGAGCGTCGTGGGGACCTATTGGACTTTGAAGATTGGATGGTAAGAAGAAAAAAAGGTTATATGAAGTTTTTCATTTCAGCGGTGGGGTGAACAGGGGTTTAAAATTTTGTAGGCGCTGTATTTTAAAAAATCCTCCATATAATCGTCAGATTAAGAATCAGCACGATCAGGACTTTAGGCTGAATCGTCTGTATGAAAATCTGACGCGCTCGAGTATTACAAAATGAGAATCGTCAAAAATATTTTTTGCATTTTCAAAAAGCTGCCACGAACTTGCGTTACATCCGAATCGTCTGAATTTTAAATGGGAGCTTAGTTTAGGTTCATTTAACATCCCCTCTGAAAATCTGACGCGCTCGAGTTGTATTTAAAATTTTACCCCCACCCCGCCAACCCCACCAACCAAATCGTCAGATTATTAAAATGCACACTTTTCAGCATGTAATTAATCTACCATAGCTTAATCTGACGCCCTCGGGTGACTCCAGAAATCCCCTCTTGGGCTCCCCAACCATCCGCTATAACCCAGCAGTGTCCGTACACTGCCGTGTATCTAAGAGGATTTCTCAACATTAAAAAAAGGGCTGACCATTATATTATTATGGTAAGAACTAGTTAATACATAAAGCAAAATAAACTATGTATAATTCAATTAATTAGCTAAATGCAACATATTTATAAAATGTGGCAACGTACCCTATGTAAATTGAGTAATAATAACCGGAGTGGCCATTTGCACGAGATAATATCAAACCCTCCGTCGTGTCATAAAGCAACCTCATAACTTTCGCTCAAAATGAAAGTTCATTCACACTGAAATATTTCGGTAAGACATAATCATGTCATAATAACACGGATTCATATGTCCCTACGTTAGTTTTACATGCAACTAGCTGTTGCACGTGACTTCGCCCGCTTAACTTTATTAAAAATAGCCTATATTACTTTCTATAGGCGAAAGAATTTTTCAAATCGGTCCAGTAGTTTTTGAGTTTATTCATAACAAACATTCAAATCATCTCTCTTTATAATATCAGTATTTTTTACATGCAATAAATTATCATTGATTTGGAAATATACATAATAAAATCGTGAACTAGCCGTGTCTGTGCCTACATTAAATATTTCTTTAATAAAAAAGAAAATCAACTTGTACACTGTACTTGTTACCGAGGTCAAAGAATAGTTTTTAGTATATTTGTCTGTTCGTCTGTGCACGCTAATCTCAGAAACAGCTTAACGATTTGAATGCGGTTTTCACTGATGTATTGTAACAAGTTTCCCGTAACCGCTTCAGCTTCCATTGGTTTTTTGTTATACTTTGATTATATTTGATTTGAAAATGTACTTTGCTTTATACTTTATACTTTGATACATTATTACGTTTCAGTTATTTTGATATTTCAGACACTTATTATTTATTAGAATAGATAAAAAACCTACAGCATTACTTGATTGGACAAAATATTTCAATACAATGATGAAAAAACAAGCCAATAAATTTCAATCGTATCAAAGAGTAAGGAAAAGCTTCACGGGAACAAAAAAATGGAAGATTGAGTAAATAATAACATTGAGTGCAAAGGGAAAGATGTAATACAATAGACTTCTAGTAAGAGGACCAGACAACACACGTTTGTATGCCATAGAACAAGAATATTAATATATATTAGATTATAATATCTAGCACCCCGCTCCCGGCTTCGCACGGGTACAATTTTGCATTTTGACAAAGGGTGTTCAGGAGCGCAGGCGGAGGTGGCTGCATCAAGCGAATACCGTCTAGCGTTTATTTTCTCGTGCATAATTTTAATTTTATGATAACTCCTAAGATATCAATTTAAATTGCGTGGTGTAAAAGGCAATTATTATATCTAATTAGATTTTTTAAGTAAAAGTATAAAGCTAACAAACCGATTTAAAAATCATCAATCAATACTAATAATAAATCTGTAAGGGATGCTCATGCAGTAAATTACTTTGTTTTCAGAGATATCGTGTTTATAGGCTCTATACATGATACTGAAACTAAATTGAAGATTTTTAGAATTTTTTTCTGTATGTATGTTCCACCATAACTCTTAAACGAATCAACTGATTTTCATGAAACTTGGTAGATAAACATGTAGACGTACAGGACACAGGATAGGCTACTTTTTTCTTTTTCAACGCGGACGAAGTCGCGGGCACCAGCTAGTCTATTAATACAAGCAATGCTATAGGTGCTGCAAGTGTGCTGCCAGCTTTACTAGGATGAAGAATAGAATGGGATAGGGAATTGGGCTACGGCGTTCTTTACTCTTTCACCGAAATACAACGGCACACATTATTTTATTTCTCGGTATTTTATTCTGTAGGAGGTGGTTACTGTTTCCAGAGGGGCTGCCCAATTTTATGATTGCGAAGCGCATAGAGCCATGGAACTATTAATGCTTCGGAAATAAAATTAACATTAGACGTTCTAATTGGCAAATCAAACCTGCTAATAGAAAAATGTGAGCATTTGGAGCGGTCAAACGGTGGCGAAATTCCAAGTTAACTTTCCAATTTGTTCACATAAAATTTGGCAAGTTCAGCTTTCCCAACGCTTTTACTTTGTATATTACGTTGCCAAATGTACTTAAGTATTTTGTCTACGATATAAGTGTATTTCGATAAATAACTCAACATTGTGAACATTCTGAAGCGTGTCTGAAGACATAAAAATTCAAAACTGATCGGTGAAGCCTAAAATTTAGTAAAATATAACTTTCCTATATTGACAAAACGTGACAAAGTTTTTTGTCTTTGGTTACTGTAGCCAGACCGGCTACGAAATACAGTGTAGGTACATTTAATTCTTTAATAAATTGCACACTCGCGAAAACGAGACCCGTCGGCAGTATATATGACATTTTATATCGTTAACTTTTCACTCGTTCTAAACTAACTTCGCAGGCGAGTTTTACATGAGCACAGATGGGAAAACTTCCCTCAATTCGTTTGAAATTATTAATTAGTAAACTCAAGAAAATTTTGTTAACTTTTAATGCCTACAAGAAAGAACTAATTAACAAAAGTACGTAAAAAATTATTTTGAAACGGTTGATAGTTTGATGAAAATGTTTGAAAGATTATTGCATACTTGTCAGCAGCGATGTATTCAATTAGTTCCCTATTTCTAAGAAAATCGCAGTGAAATAACAGCATTTGTGCTGTTGTTATTCGGTGAGCGAGTAAGTTTATGCCAGAAAAGGAATATGGTTTCTCTTAGGAATGTCCTTAGGGGCTCGTTAATATCCAAATCTCCCATAAAATATCCATAGTAGGGGCAGGGACACACTGCGTTTCGCAGTCATTTGGGCAGTCCGTCTTGCAGCAGTAGCCACACCCAAACACATCAAAAAAAACATCCTAAAATAACAGCACGTTATTTAGCACGTTAACGTTTGCTGTGTTTCGATGAGTGAGTAATCCCTATCCCAGAGGATCGCTATCCCTCATATTATCCCTATTCCTTCCTAATCCCTCATCCTTAATCCCACTGCGATCGGAAGCTTGCAGCATATGTGGCGTAGCTTGTGCTTGTGTTAGCCTGTCTGGAAACATGTACTTTAAAAAATCTTAATAACTTTTAAATATATTTTTGTAATTGGATTTAACAATGCGAATCTTTCAAAGAGCACAGTTCAATCTTCGAGTAAACGGTAAAGTTAGAGTTCATCTGACAAAACCATTAATCTCGGAACCAATTTCCTCGATGTGTACTGAAA
Organism: Synanthedon formicaeformis; assembly: GCA_945859745.1. Lineage (NCBI taxonomy): Eukaryota > Metazoa > Arthropoda > Insecta > Lepidoptera > Sesiidae > Synanthedon > Synanthedon formicaeformis. The sequence goes on from OX243964.1 coordinate 4,366,892, forward strand.
GCAAATAAACCATTGCATACAAAAACAACAACAAACAAATTAAGAGATATAATTATTTGCAAATTATTACTGGTATTTCATCATTTTATTTTTTATTATCATTTTAATTCGAAATTAATTAAATTCATGATCAAATTAACAACATAATTAACAGTGGAAAATTGTGGTTATTTTTCCAACTAAGATATAAATTTCTAAAACAAATTGTTTTTTCAGTAGCGAATAAAAATTAAATTATGACGATTTCAAAGAATCGGTAAGCATTTCAAGATGAGAGCTTTTATTGAAGAGTTGGATCAAGAGACAAATTAAAAACAGTTTTTTAAGGCAGTTGAAATTAATATGTTGATAAAAGTATTAACATTACACATAAATCTAATCGTGGAACATAATAAATGTTCCACGGTTTCGTTTTCATTAAAATTAGATATTATATAAATCTTTTCCCTGAGCAGGCATACGATCTGCCAACTTTCATAGCAATCAATCAAACGTTTTCCGAGTTTATACGTTTTCAATATATGTAGCAACATACATTTTTTTATGTTTATAAATATCGCTACAAGTTACGTCCACATTTTTTTGTGTAAATAGGAAAAAAGGAAACACCATATACCTAATGAAAATTAGTAAAGTGGATTTGTTGTGTTTAAAGACAGAAACGTAAAATATTATTTCGCCTTTTGAATAGAAATGACAAAAACAATGACTCACTCGTATCTGAGTTTTTAAAATTTATACTTACTTCAGATGACAAATTTATATTTTATTTATTGAATAGAATCGTTTGAATAGAATATGTAAGAAGGATTTTCCATATAAAGGTAAGGTTTCATGTAAGATAGGCTGACGGTCTACTTTATTAATTTCCAATTAACACAAGCGACGTCATACCAGTGTGAATAAAAAAGTTCTTAGAATTTGAGTAAAAGATGAAAGAATATCGGTTTTATTTTATTTTTCAAGCTTCCAAGCAAGCTTTTCTTGAGTATAGAAAAACTCCTTGGCAGCCATGACTGCGATATCATCGTCAAATTTGGTTACACCTCCTAATCACGTGACCACAGTGAGTGAAGCTTTTTGGGTTCACGGATCTGCTCTTTCAATTTTGGAAATACGTGTTTCCAATAAGTGTTCCATTTTGGGAATAAGTTACGCAAAAGATTATAAATACAATACTTTTTGATCATCCTCGTGGATGCATGCTGTAAGTGCGTTGCCGAACTTGAAGTGATTAGGAGCGGTGTGGAAAGAGAAACGGGCTCTGTTTTATTCAAAATGATAAATATTACGTATATATTTTTTTAGCCTTATTAGTATACTTTGCACGCGAAGACTTGGAAAACGGTACGGCAGTGTTTAAATGTTTTGAGCAAGAAACTGACTCTGGCACCGGTCCAACGACAGAATGCGTCCGCAGCTCTTTATGAACTAAACACAGCGCTTGCATCCGCTTGCTGATTGCCGACCGACGACTAAGTTAAGTAGCTCATTGTTCGTGAATCTTTATAACATTATATAGGTATCTGACAATTACAGATTTACCTCACTAAATGCCGACCCTTAACAAGAAAAATAGCCTATCGGCGAGTGAGTAAGGGATGCCAGTGCCAATTTCCCTATCCCTTTGCAATCCCCTATCCTTAAATGCAATTCTACTGTAGCCGGCCGCGTATTTGCAGCTCCTATGGCGTTGCTTGTTTTATAGACATCGGTAGCCACCTACCATCAATTGGACCGTCAATTGTACCATAAATTTCTTAAAAAAAAATGTTTTTTCAGTAGCGAATAAAAATTAAATTATGACGATTTCAAAGAATCGGTAAGCATTTTAAGATAGAATCTTGATTGAGAGCTTTTGTTAAAGAGTTGGATCAAGAGACAAATTAAAAACAGTTTTTTAAGGCAGTTGAAGTTAATGTGTATAAAAAAATAGAATCACTCTATAGAGAAAATATTATATTTTTAACCAATGTCAGTACTTTAAATTTATCACTTAATTAGCATTGAATTAATGTAAAGGTTGGGTTCCCAAGGGATTTTCTAAAATATAAAAAAATTGGGCGCCACTGTCGTAACAGCGATAAAGGTGTCAGATATTTTCTAACAAGTGTTCTCTTCATTTTTCAAAGCGAACGAAGTCGCGGGCATCAGCTGGTTGTTAACAAATGCAAAATATTGATTAAAAATAACTGATTTAAAGAAATCGGGTTGCATTTATGCAAAACAGTAATATGGTTTTAAGATGAAATGAGGCCGTTTGCAGGAGGTTTATAGTCTGCAAAGATGCATAATTAACAGGGCAGGTGTCTGACAGTCCAGTAAATCTCGACTAGCGCGCGTGCCTATACGAGTACCTTTGTTTGCCATAGTGTGCCGAACAATTGGATCTCATGCAAAATGCAAACGCGAGCCCCGGCCCCGGCACAAATAACGCCGGCCCAGCTGCGGTTCCTGCCCCACTCTTACAACGCACACTGCTTACAATGCCTTTTACATAAACAAATTTAAAAAAAGTTTAAATAACTTTTTCATACGTAAATCATATGAGTTTGAGAGTTCGTCCCAAATTGTACAATCGTACGCACTGTCCATAATCTATTATCAATACTAATAATAAATCTGTAAGTGTAGGTATTGTATGTATGTATGTATGTATGTATGATTTTTAGAATTTTTTTCTGTATGTATGTTCCACCATAACTCTTAAACAAATCAACTGATTTTCAAGAAACTTGGTAGATAAACATTTAGATGTACGGGACACAGGATAGGCTACTTTTTTCTTTTTCAACGCGGACGAAGTCGCGGGCGCCAGCTAGTGATAGTAGATAGCTAGATTTATATTAATTAAATCATAAACGAGCTGTGTCTGTGCATTAAATAAAAAATAAAAAAAATTGTACACGTTGTAAGTACTTATGTTACTCATGTCAAAAAAATAGTTTTTTAGAATATTTGTCTGTCAGTGCACGCTAATCTTAGAAACAAATTGACCAATTTGATGCGGTTTTCACTGATAGATTATAGCAAGTTTCCCGTAACATTTAGTTTCATTCTAATCGGTTTACAAACAAAAAAGATAATATCACTTCATACGCACAGCTAAGTAATATCATTCTACAAAACTCATATACGATTTATTGTTTTTTTTTATTTCTACTGAAAAGGAATAACATTTTTATAGATTTCTATAAATCTATAAACAAAAATTTCTATAAATCTATTTTTATAACATTTGTTATAAAAATAACATTTTAACATTTTTATCTTCAAATATAGCACCATATTTTCATAGTATGATGTTATCCTTATTTTCCTTTTTTAGTATTCAAAGTATAAATAGTATCTATGCTATTTGAATGTTTCTGGAGGTGTAAGTTTAGGCGTTCGAATATTTCTCAGAAAACTCTTGAACAAATTACAATTATGCCTAGTAGAAATGTCTCGAGTTTCCGACCCAATATTAGGGTAATACAAATGCTTCAGTATCGAAACTCATCCAAAGAGGGCCAAACAAATTTAGAATGGAGCTTTGTTTATAGAGGCTTTATTGTTTTTAGTTACACACAGTACTTATTGGAAATTCGAAAGCAGGATTCCGCAACAATTAATTACGTTAAAATTGTGCCTCCAACTTAACTTTGTAACCAATTATTGGGTATAATCCTTCAGAAGCCAATTTCCAAAACTATTGGATTAAAAAAATTTGGACATTTGTATATATGTAGAAAAATTCAAATTATTTCTCCATACGCCCTTTCAAATATAACTACATATATAAAAATTACGCCATCGTGGAGTTTTCTATTTTAGAAAAACTACAATCTCTAGTACATAATTTTAGTGTGGTTTACATTACGTATTTATTTTTTGGCGACTTGGTTGCAAAATATTGTTTTTTTTTTAAAGTACATAAAAACATAATTAGGTTTGATAAAAAGTTATTTAACTGATTGTGAAAACCTTATCAAAATCCGTTGCGAAGTGTAGGAGGCGTTAGCGTATATATACAGACAGACAGAGGGGAAAGCGGCTACAATTCATACTATGTAAGGATAAAGAAGAACTGCAAACATGTAGCTAGATACAAATGATATTTATACATCATTACGTTAGTGCTGCAACACAAAAGACACTCATATTCGCTATTAGAGCAAAAAATGGAGCGAGTTGTATGAAAGAGTTGAAGGATGCTCTATTATTTTTTAGTGGAGCACAATGTCAATATTGCGTGAGGCCGGAGATAATTCGTGGCAGTGTATCGTGAAGCCTCTGGGCGGACCCGGCTCGAGCTCAAAGGGAATTTGTTAAAGTAAATTGGCCGTTTTTTGACCCTTTCATTCGTTCACTGTCTTCATAAATATCTTTCACAATTGAAATGGTTCATTTCTGTGCAGATTAAATTATGTGATTTAAGTTATGTTGTCATTATAAACCACGATAACCAATACGATTAATTTATAATACAATATGAGTAAATAAAGATAAAGTTGTAATATTAAAAAATATTACAATTTCAAGGGTTTTTTGATGATAGGTGAAGCGATGGTAGCTAGGTGGCTACCATCGCCTATAACACAAGCAACGCCACGGGTACTGCAAGTGCAAGTGCAAGGTGCTGCAAGGTAGGGAAATGGGATCTATCATTCCTTACTCACTCATGGAAACACAAAAGCACAAGTGCTTTTATTTCATAGCGAGCTTTTGTAAGGGGGTGGTGCCCTGCGATTACTTTCCAGATCCAGAACAGAGTCAACTTTAAACCCTAGAACAGAGCGTTAAGGCAAACAACCTCTAGAATGGCGAACGAGTAGCACGCGAACGAGACTCAATATTTTGGTCACGCCACGGATCTAAACTGTTTGCATTTTAATTAAAAATAACAAATTCCATTCTTTCAAATATCATTGTGAATATAGTAACCAAAAAATACATACCTACTGCAAATTTTCGAAATAATTTAATTTTATTTGATTTATTACTACAGGCATAAAATATGTATATTTTTCGTAGTAAATGTAGTATATAAAGATAAAGAGTTTGGAGTCGAAAGGTATTTAGTTTTATTATTTTTTCCTAAAATTACAAAGTCAAAATTATTTGATGGCAGGGCCCGCGGCACGTCTATGACCTCATTAAACATTTCATTAGAAAAAATGGCACGTTAATCCATAAAGGTTCGCCACCCCTAACTACTCATGCAACGTCAAAACCTATTATTCTATTATATTATAAATATAGAAGATGTGTATTTTTGTATGTTTGTAATGAATTCATAAACTATTGAACAAAAACTACTGTAACGATTTTAAAATTTTTTCACCTATAGAAAGCTACATTGTTACATAAGGTATAGTTACGCCGACGTAGTTGCGTGCAACAGCTACTATTGTATAAATACAGAAGCATGTACTTACTCTACTTAAACACAGATTGCATCTCAAAATGCTCAACGAAACATTGGAACCAATTATAAGTCCAATCTATTGCAACGAATGAATCCAATTTCCACCAGTCCAAAAGCATAAGTAATGTGCGCTGCTATTCTACTAGCGATACACAGATGCTATCAGCGACTGTACGTCACGGTATACGCAGCGTATACCTAAAATATTCCAACCCAGCTACATGCCTATTGCTAATTAACAAACCATCACATGCCCAATGTCTGTTACAGTATAAACGGAATGATTGATCGATCCGTATCTTCTAACTTTGAACACGAAATTCGAAGCTATAGTCTCTCAAGTCAAGATACTCGTTGATAGTAAGCAAACAAGGATCTCGTATACTTGTATATGCATTTAGTTTAATTATGGAGTTACATTAGCTTTTTAAAAGCTTTTTAGCATCCGACTTGTTAAAATTATAACTAAATTCGACTAAGCCAGTAAGAAAATTAAGTTATGTGAAGCGTAAAAGGCTTACTGCTAATCGCTAAAAATTTTCAACTTAGAGGTTTTGGAATTAAGTTTAAATGCATAAAAATACAGCGATGGTTTATAATACTATAAATTTTCATGGTTGTAAAATATCATTAATTTTAAACATGTAAAAAAACATTAATAATAGAAAATATTGCGTAAAAGTCTAAAACATTACCTAAGCTTATGCTAATGATCGAAATTGCAAATAGTAGTTTTTTAGTTTATCGCGAATAGACAGACAGACAGACGCGATGGAGGACTTTGTTTTATAAATGTAAGGATTAAAAATACTAGTATACTAAAAAAATTATAATAAATAATAATTTACAACTTATACAATTTTAAATTTTCGATAAATATAAGACATTAAACCTCACACCAGGACAGTATCCATTCAATTCAGGCTTTGTTCATATGAAGCTAGTAATCGATTGTTTAGAGTGCAGTTACTAACTTTAAATGCAGTTAGCAGCTCTATGCATTAAGTCAGTACTTAGCTCTTCATGAATAGTGAGATTTTTATTTTTTTAGGCTATTCAACACATAGTTGAGTTAGAATAGAAAGCCTTTGTTAGAGATAATAATATATACAGTACATACAGTACAGTACATCCATCTCGTAAGGGCAGCGTTCGGGAAGCACCGAGACACCTTCTCGTCCAAAATTTCTTAGTGTCTCCTAAGTCGGCGGGGTCAACTTTGGAAATTTTAATATAATTGTCAAAATTGACTCTGGTCTGGATTTAAAAAGTAGTGGTAGGGCACACTGCGTTTCGCAGTCATTTGGGCAGTCCGTCTGGCGGCAGTAACCACCACCTTACAGAATACCACCGTGAAATAACAGCATTATGTGCTGTTGTGTTTCGGTGTGTGAGTAAGGTATGCCAGAGCCCATTACCCCTTCCCTTCCTTATCCCTTATCCTTAATCCTTCTATGGTTGGCAGCGCACTTGTAGCACTTATGGTGTTACTTGAGTTATAGGCGACGGTAGCCACCTACCATCAAGTGGACCGTCAGCCTGTGTGTCGGCTGACATAACCTTAACATAAAAAAATAAAAAAAAGTGTTGACCAATGTGTGTTGTCATTATCTTTTCTTATCTGACTTTTTCCCTTAGTAGAAACCGTATTTAAATTCATCGGTTCGTTTAGAACTTAGTAGAGAAACAGAAGCGGACAGCGACTTTATCTGTACTTGTTATCTTTTGTCCTGATTGACTATCAACGCGCAGTTAGAACTACTAACTCTAGAAAATTGAAATTTGGAATATATACGTTTCCACTAAGAAAGGATTTTAAAAATAAGCGAAGCCAGGGGCGGATTGCTAGTTTTATAATATGATTGAAATTTGGAATATATACGTTTCCACTAAGAAAGGATTTTAAAAATAAGCGAAGCCAGGGGCGGATTGCTAGTTTTATAATATGATTGAAATTTGGAATATATACGTTTCCACTAAGAAAGGATTTTAAAAATAAGCGAAGCCAGGGGCGGATTGCTAGTTTTATAATATGATTGAAATTTGGAATATATACGTTTCCACTAAGAAAGGATTTTAAAAATAAGCGAAGCCAGGGGCGGATTGCTAGTTTTATAATATGTATAGATACAGAATATATCGCTGCTTAAAAACTAAAGGGGCACAAATCAAAACTCTCCTGTACACTTTTTACAGGAGAGCTAATCGAAAAACATTAAAATATTTTTTTGTCAATTTTTTTTCTTATTAGATATATATCAAATATATGCATATTATACATCGTTAGAAGCGTATTTTTAAGTAGCATTAAGTGTTTTAAGTACTTTTATAATAAACTGAATACTAGAAGAGATTCACTACATTTATTTTACTTTTGAATATATAAAAAAGATCAAAATATACTAAATACGGAATAAAACAACCATAAGTCTTTTTGCAACATACAATATGATGGATTGTAATTGTATTTTTGCAATAAAAACATTTTTGGATTTTTTGTTTTATGAGGCGATATCAAAAAAATTGTACATTTTGAAAAAGCTCAATGTCCCCATATTAATACGGGTGTAAAAAAATCCTATGGTGAATAAATAAGCCGTATTTTTCAAAAAGGCGCTTCAATATTCATTCTTTGGTATATAAATACCAGATCAACTGAATTAGTCCAAAGGAATACAATAAAAACTAAATCTAATGAAGTGAAGTTTTTTTTTGTAATACAAAAAAGTAGTGTCTCCCGTGGTACTTTTAAAAGAAAAAAATAATAACTTTTTCATAATCCATCGAAAACAGTTTTTTTTCATAAAGTGTACTTGGAAAACGATCACTGTGCATAAGAAACCTTTTTATTTCTTTAGAAACGTTGTAATATATAAGAAAACTGAAGTAAAACTGATGTCTCCATATTTCATTACATTGTGTGACGACCGTTGTGTGACGATATTATGTGTCCTGTTATACACTTTCGGAACGCATTCGTATTTTTTTACATCCGGAAACACTCGATTTACCACTCAACCTCACAAAACAAAACGTCAGCCACCTTACTTTTGCTGTATTGCTTTGATTTGTGAGGTTACCGTTTTGTTGCATTGTAAAATATTTACTTGTGTTACGCAATATCTCAGGTAAGTTTAATGATTTTACTACAGATATATTATCTTATGATACTATTTGTAATAAGTAAATCGTGTGATAGACAAGAATTGTGAAAATCTTTTTACTTTGTTTGTAGCGCGTGGTTTCTTGTTTTGATAGGTTATATTTTGCTTCCATTGGGTGACGCCACACAAAAAAAGGGTGCATACACATTGGCAATTTTTATATTCCATTATGTTTCTTTCGTGTGACACATTTTTTCGTTTTAAAATGTACGTTGTAGTCTGAATATATTTACGTTGTATATTTCTACATTCAAAATATTAAATTTATATGAATAAAAATTCATTGTGATCCATTAATTCATGATAATTTTGTAATTTTTATTTTTATTTTAAACCGACTAAAAAAAAAGTTGGTTCTCGTTTCTTCTTCGTTCTTGTAAGCAAAAAGTTCTTGTAAGCGAAGATACATATAAATGTATCTTCGCGATTTTATAAAGAACTACTGATCCGATTTGAAAGCTGTTTTCGCCATTCGATTGCATATTTTTTCGTTAACTTATCGTTCTTACTTACTGTAAAGAAAAACACCGTGAGGAGCACAGTACGAAATTGCCCATGTATAGACTCTGCACTAAAAAGCCTTAAATATAAAAAAGAAAAAGAATTTTTCTATATAAGAAATATGAACTTCAAAAACTTACCGAACTAAAACGAAAAATATAAAAACATCAATAGACTTAGACCAGTTTACATTACCTAACTAAATATATACTTTTTCATTTATGTTTAAAAAATCTATTTTGGCATTTTCTTTTCCGTTTTTAATGTGAAAAATTATATAATTATCTCTATTGGTGTATTTACGTGATAGAACCATAGTTACAATTTGTGCTTTCTGGAGCAGAGACAATGAAGATATCGACAAAAGTGAAATCCGGAGAAACTGCTATTGTTTTTACTTGCAAAATGTTGCATTTTAGATTGTTTTCTTTAAGATTTTTAATTAGTGATAATATAAATAAGATTTTTAAACTATTTTATTTTTGTTTATTTTTTAAATACCTAACTACCTTAACTATTCTACATAATGTGTTAAACTTTATAGTTTTGCGTCATGTCAAATGTTGATTAGTATAAAATACATTTATTCAAGTCAATTAAAATACAAAATGTAAAAGATAAAATAATGTCCGTAACCAAATACACTGTTGGTATAATGCACCTTTATATTCCTTTGTGTTACAGAAATGTTAATATTCCATTATGTTTCTTTTGTGTTACGTACAATTTTTTTGATATTCACTCTTATGGCCCTTTAGTTTTTAAGCAGCGATATGTAAATAGATATGTAAATAGATAAGACTTGAACTTAATCTTGTTACTAAAATGTATTGTGACTTGTACAATAAAAAAAATATAAATAAAATAAATATAGATACTTGTGATTCTCTGTATTGTGAGTGTAGAGAAAATTAGCTCTGGGATCTCTTATTCATATAAACAACAGCACAATGGCCAGTTGTTTTCCGGAAGTCGTATGTAAGAGGACGGTGTTTAAGGCCAGCCGAGCGTGTCTTGCTAAAACTGCGAAATGCAACATGCATCCGGAAAATGTCTGACAATTGTTGCAGTTTTTTTTAAAAGGAATTCATTAAACTCATATTAGTTTTCGAAATAATACAAATTATGAAAATACAATCAATGAAACATTAATTCGTTTAAAAAGAGAGCAATATCAATCAAAATTTAAAATTGTTCTTCTATTGCCTTTTTTAAAATCTTTGCTTTACACTATTCACGCGTTTCTTTATCTTGCTTATTAATTTACTAGACGTATTAGCCCGCGGTTCTGCTTACGCCTCTAGCCGTATGTATGTATGTATGTATGTATGTATGTATGTATGTATGTATGTATGTATGTATGTATGTATGTATGTATGTATGTATGTATGTATGTATGTATGTATGTATGTATGTATGTATGTATGTATGTATGTATGTATGTATGTATGTATGTATGTATGTATGTATGTATGTATGTATGTATGTATGTATGTATGTATGTATGTATGTATGTATGTATGTATGTATGTATGTATGTATGTATGTATGTATGTATGTATGTATGTATGTATGTATGTATGTATGTATGTATGTATGTATGTATGTATGTATGTATGTATGTATGTATGTATGTATGTATGTATGTATGTATGTATGTATGTATGTATGTATGTATGTATGTATGTATGTATGTATGTATGTATGTATGTATGTATGTATGTATGTATGTATGTATGTATGTATGTATGTATGTATGTATGTATGTATGTATGTATGTATGTATGTATGTATGTATGTATGTATGTATGTATGTATGTATGTATGTATGTATGTATGTATGTATGTATGTCTCCTATAGTGCAGCGGGTGTTCCTGTGAAGTTTGGTAGCGATCGGACGCGGACGAAGTCGCGGGAAAAAACACTAGTGTTCCATAAAGTTTCTTAGTGCCATATAAGTATGGCGTGCGAAATCCTTGATGGCTTGAGTAGATTGTTTATTCCGTGCTCGTGAAATATCAAGTTCATTAATTTGTATTGTCTTAAGAAAAAGTTATGTTATCTTAAGATAAAGTTACTCTTACAGACTCGCAAACATAATTTGAGTCAGTAAACGAAGTACAATATGCGCTGTAATAATAACAGTGTTAAGGTTTCAGATTCGGAGCGAAACGAGTTTATTAACTATTATTACATACTCGTATATTGGATACTGGTGTTAGGGTTTCTTTAATATAAATTTATTGTGACACTAAATAAAATAGTGCATTTTTAAAATCGGTTCAGTAGTTTAGGGGTTCATCGCGGACAAGCAACGTGAAACGAAATTTTTATATAACTATAGCTGCTGCCCGCGACTTCGCCCGCGAAACTTTGTAAATTATATACTAAAAACCTTCCTCGAGAACCACTCTATCCATTGGAGAAAACAGCATGAAAATCGGTGCAGTAGTTTTTAAGTTTATCGCGAACAGACAGACAGAAAGACAGACAGACGCGGCGGAGGACTTTGTTTTATAAAATGTAGTATAATTATAATATACATAATTAATATGTAAGGATAAAGGATTTATTAATTGTGAATTCTTTAATTACTAAGGGCCTCTTTCACCATCTGTCAAGTAGGCTAACAGTCATTTAAAGTCACCGGTCACCGGGGATAATGGAGCTTGTATATCTTTGTTTGTACGGTAAAAGTCCCAAACATTAAAAAGAAAATAATAATAAAAAATCGCCTACCGAAGGATGGACTAAACCTGGACGCGCACTCTGGGACCGTTCCTGGCCCTCGAGGATCGATGGTACAAACATAAGATTAACATATGTAAAAATTTCTTACATCTTTACATGATGTTCAATAAATTTGTATATCCTTATTTGATTTTACAATAATTACAAGATTTATCTTAAAATATTTACAAGATGTAAGGTGTGTACACAAAAACTGTGTCTAACCATATTACATCAACACAATAAAATTGTAAAGACATTGATGTTATTAGTCAAACATAAATAAAAAGGGAACAAGTCTTTCTTTGTTAAACAGAACAAAGTTATCGGCAATTTCGTTGTTGGGTCTTTCTATGCCGCACCGCAGAGCAGTGAGCGAGTTACTGTGGAAATTTTGCATAGTTTTACATAATTCACACCGGATTGGTCTCGTTATAAATTTTACAGAAATTTTTCCAGCGGCTGAAATATCTGATTGCACTGTTTCTATTCAACTACAAATAGAGCCTGAAATATGTCTGACGCGATTGCTAGTTGCTACTCGCGCCAAGTGAATGTATGAGATATGGTATAAAAAATTAAATACTCGTAGACTATAACGAACTATTTGTTGAAAGAAAACTGTCACGACTACAAATGTCATCAATATAATTATAATTGCTTATACCTAGGTTTGGGTAAATAAATAAATGAAGAAGTCAAAGTAAAAATGAGTTTAGTTTAGTGGTATGAAAGAGTAATCAAATGTAACTTCTTTTTTAAAGTAAACAATTATGTTATATATATAGCTTAAATTTTATTATTCCTCTTTTTAAGCCATAATTTCATATATATATTTTAGTAGTATTGTTTCAAATGCCTTAATTTGTTATTTTTTGGGCGAATATATTAACTACAAATATGTATTTGAGTCCGTCAGTCTGTCTGATGATATACACATAAAAAGAATGAAGCCATTTGTTGAGAACGTGTTCTTTTATTCAATTTTGTATTTAAATTTGTCAAAGAACATGTAGCCAAGAAATGATTGCTTTTATGAATTTTTCACAAAGATTTTTTTTTTATCAACTAAACGTAGATAGAAGCAAAAAAGGAAAGAGTTGACTCACTATCTGTGCGTGGATCTATAATAGTGTGTCCAATGAACACACTATCATTCAGTTGCACAAAGGACATTGTCTTGCATAAACGTGAGTACTGTTGAAACAAAACATTTGTAATTTTGTATCAACAGTACCGCCTTCTTTTGGAAGCTGTGTGGATGCGTAGCAGTGACTCATATTATGCGTAGCTTATAGCTTAGCAGTTCACTCTACCATTTGAATATATTTGTCAACTCTCCATATTATTTATTCGATATTGGAATTTGAACATATCGTATCTATGTATTTATTCCATCAATGCAAACTAAATGTGTAGCTGGTGTGGTTTTACAGTGACGCTTATCGTCCGCGCGGGTGGTAAGCGCATAAGCGGCCCGTAAGCGCGCGGATGACCCGCTCGACGAGTTTAGAGTCGCGCGGTTTGCTGCCTCGTACAGTCGTCAATGCGGGGCATCCGCGCGTGTTGGTTAAAGCAAAATACGCAATAATTTCATGAGTGTTCTGACTGAATCTCTAGTGCCGTCAAATTGACGGCTGCAGTCTTTGAAGGTTATAGTAAGTATGAACCCCAGCCCTTCTAGTGTTAAACTATGTAACGATACAAGAGACGCAAAGCTCGTGGCCCGCGAAGCTTACCAACCGCGCTGGCGAAAGCGTCACTGTAAAACCACGCTTAGCTACGAGACCGGCGAAGTTGCCGTGTCGCTATGCCACGCTGCCATGGGTAGGGCGTGTTTCTCACTAGAAATTCTTTAATGAAAAAATAATTGAGAAACAATATTTGAGAACAATACTCTTTAGAAATTTATAGTCATTTATCGAAGTTAAAGGGAAGCGTCATAAGAACGTTGCATGTATGTTTTTTTATGGAGAAGATTTTGTGCTGTTTAATTACGAGGCAGGCATAACAGAACTTGACGAAAAATTTAATAAAACTATAATATAAAGTCATCAGTTTCGATAGTTTCATAGTGGCTGTTAGGCATTTTTATTACAAATGTTTTTTATAGGTTACATGATTCACATATTCACACTTTGTAGTCAAAACAAGTATTCGTGCACAACGCTTTGCAAATGTGATTCCGTTTCGGTTTTAAATATTTGACAAAATTAAAAAGGAAAAAATGGCACGAAATGTTTTTTTTTTTTTAATGTTCGATCGAAAACACAACTAACTAAATATTATATGGTTTACATGATATGGTAAACTGTTAGATGATTTAGAAGTAGTTAGCGGAGAAACATATAGACGTGGACGGTCTCTACTTGGTTGCAAAATACTGTTTTCTTTTTCTACTTACATAAAAATGTAATACTTTATTACATATATATAAGCCTTTCATGAAAAATTATCTAACATATGGTGAAAACTATACTATGAGACTTCAATTTATACTATGTAAGGATATGTTTAGAGTATCATCTGAAATAGATTCCGGCTCAATGAACTGAAGCTGCTAGAACTATTTCTTTATTAATACGAGCAATGAAACCTATACAAACTTTGCGATGCAATGAACTCTCTCATTAGGGACTCGATGTACACAGTAACTACTTTGTAACTACGTGACGGACGTCTATATTAGATTCTAGGATTATGTCTCTGTTTAAACAAGTTTCTTGTCAGCAAAAGTTAATTCTCTGGTAAACATGTAACTTAAAACCTATCCTGCACATAACATACTGCCAGACAGAATTATAAGTACACTATGTGCTATGTTATGCTATACACTATACATTATATGCTTACTTAGTGAGTCTAGCGTCTCGCCCCAGCTTCTTCTTAGATCTTCTTCTTTACAAATGTTTTAGCTTCATCAGATCTTTTCCGATGATCAGTTGTAAAAAAAAAACACAATATAGAAAACAGTCAATAAAGTCAAAGTAAACATTTTTTCCAAAAATCTACTCAGTCAAGTCTCGAACAAATTTAAAAATTACATTTATGTTCACCAAAGAGATTTTCAATATCTATGACACACAGCTTGGAAGTTGTTCCATAACTCCTTTAATAGTTATATGTGACCCGAAAATAGTATTCAAAAAGACAATAAATGAATGAAGAGTAGAGACAAATCCGTATTAGTCGAATGTCACTCAGTTGAAAAGATCAATGAGGATTGAATGCAGAGGAACAAACGAGGTCGTATTTGTACGAATTATTCGGCAAGTTAGCGCCCCAAGCACAGCTAGTCTATAACAATTATACTCTATACTTCTATATAATATTTTTACTATATTTATTTACTATCTATAAACCCATCATCATAAAATTTTGCATACTACGTTATTAGGGATACAGGAAAGGACATAGGGTACCTTTCATCTATAATAATTTTAAAAAACTAACGCCTGGCTAAAGTGTTACAGAAACAAGATGTCTAGCGTTATATTTGCTTAGCGTAGCGTAGCCTTATATTAGTGTTATATTAGCTGGTCACATGCACCAGCTAACACCCATACTATCCATACTATACCATAAATGTGAAAGTAACTCTGTCTGTTCGTCTGTTACCTTTTCACGTCTTAACTACTCAACTGATCATCATGAAATTTTGCCATAAACTTTGTCAGGTATACAGGAAAGGCCACCTTTCATCTAGAAAAAATGTATTCAAAGGATCATCTAAAATTAAGCTAACTAACGCCTGGGAAAAGTTTAACGGCAATAAAGATGTCAGACGTTATATTCCTTTTTTTTTAATTTTCAACGCGAACGAAGTCGCGGGCATCAGCTAGTACTAAGATATTTTTGGTTTTCTAGTCTAAAGAAATATTCATCGCGCCTTATTCATCATTTAACACGTCAAAATCCTTTACGTATCGCATCTTTTAATTGCAATTATTCCTTTATGATTGCAATTAAAGTGAATGTTTCACTGCTACGTAGCGTAGCAAGGAGTCTACGCTAGGAAGTTACGTTCGTAGCAGTTCTGTGATGCCAATGACGTCATAGTCTTGTACCTAATCGATACTATAATCCTGGATGACCTAAACTCAAGATAACTTTTAAAAAAATGTTCTAATTAATTTTAATATAGCGAATATTTGTGGCAATTAACAGCGGCGGTTTCTAATTTTATATTTATATTTATTTTATCACTATCTTATGTGGCATAGAAAAAATAGGAAAAATTATGTTGTTTCATGTCTTTTAAACTAAATTAATAATTTTTTTTCATTTAAAAAAAATTATTTACACATGCAATATTTTATTTGTGTTTATTAATAGTAGAGAAAAATATAATTAAGGTAATTAACAATTTAATTTTGGAACTTACATAGAGGTTTTGAACTAATTGTTTTTTGAATCAATTGCCGGTACGAAAATTATCTAGCAAGTGGATTTGCGTTATAAGTTTTCTCGTTCAATATTCAAAATCCACTTCCTCAGTGGAAGCGGAACACAAAAAAGAAACCTTGAAGCTTATAAAAGTTCTAACGGTGGATGTTTTGATACAATATTGAAGTTGAAATGGTTTTAATTGTTCGCGCTATACGCCATTTGCCGCATCTCGCCTGCCGTAGATGAAAAAACGAATGGACGGCTTGTTTTGTATAAAGAGACGTTAATGAGAGCTTTCATATCTGCTGAGTGTCAACCGGAATTCAAAGAGCAGCCACCATAAAAAATTAATGAAAATTTCTGAGTGAAAACGCATTGCGAATTTATAAGGCTAGCCACTCACTACGTGGGACCGGCAGATTTGCCGGAGACCGGCGCCCGGCCGTAGGTGTTCATATTAAGCCGGATGTTGTATAATCAGAATTTAATTTCAGTATAAACCATAGACTAGGTTCCCACTACGACCGGCGAATTTACAGGAACCATGGTTCCTGTAAATTCGGTTAACCGGTTAATCCGGTTTAACCGGATCATCTAAGCTTATTTTCAGTGTAAAAAAATACTTCACGCCATGCTGCTAATTGTAAGCGGCGGGCGAGCGGGGAATAGGGATACCGGTGCGAACTCGTGCAGTATTGCAGTCCGGGCGTTCTGCCGGCACTCAGTGATTATGCCGGATCCGGCATAATGTGAATATAAATTGCCACTTGATTTTCCGCCAGTTTTACCAGCACGGTAAATTCGCCGGTTTGACGTAGTTAACTGTAACTTTGCCTTATTTTATTTTATTGACAAAATACGCCTTAATGCGATGCAGCACTATGTATTCTGTTATTAATACTTTGATAATAATTGACAGACTTGATTGGTGTTTCAGAGAATATATGAGGATATGAGAAGCTGCAGTTTTTTTAATATGTAATTGTTATTTCATAAAAAAACATTGCTAGAGATTTTTTTTTCGCTGTTTCTTCTCTTCTAGAACAACATTTTGTTTCCGAAACGGTAGTATTATTTCGACGTCAAAAAAGTGATCTTGTTTTACTTACTATTTCCTAAATATAAAAAAATTGATTCGATTTGATACTTATTTATTTTTAAAAATATTTGGGCACATTGCGCCTTTTTAAATGAATATTATAAAAGCAATGAAATTTTGTTATAGTTGGATTAAACTGCATTTTAAAGTGAAGGTTCATTCCTCCGATAATTTGATTTCCGTGTCGATCTTCAGATAGACTATTGGAGCGTGAATTTTAACATTTCTTCATAACCTTACTTTTACATTTAAATGTAGAAAGCGTTTGGCGTTCACTTCTTACCATCGAAATAATATATATCCGCGAGCAAGTTTGCTGCTTCTAACCGACAAAAAAACGGAGGAGGTTCTCAATTCGACAGTATATATGTTTTTCGAATATCAATTTCAATACAACTATAATAACAGTCGTAAAAGAAGTAATTACTTTCGCAAAACGTTCTCCAAGAAGACAATGCTAACAAAGAGCTCTTTTGAAACTTTGTCGGGGAGTGAATTCAAAAGTGTATACAGAAATCATATTGTTGCATAGAAAATGAAGATAAATAGCCGTCTTAAAATTGCGCGATATTAAAATAGAAGTTACAATGGTCTCATTGAATTTAGTTGGTGCGTCCTGGCTAGGAGATGTTATTTTCAGTGCAATATTGTGTGTGTTATTTTTCTTAGCGACTGCGTTCCATTTAACAATGGAATTTCATACGCCTAGTTATATCTCACTGCACATAGGTTCAGAGCGGTTTGTTAGAGGTTACCTTCGCGGTTAAGTGATGCTTAATGTCGATAGTATGCTTTTCATTTTGCTAGTAGGTACATAAAATATAGGGCTTAGAGCATTGGTATATATTTTATATGTAAAGGTTGCAAAAGGCCAGTAGGCTAATAGTTCACATGAAGGTAGTATGTAGTCTACGTATGTAGTACGTTATACTATTAAGTAGTTAGTACAGTATTTAGTTCTTTATAGGTTAAGAGATAAGGGAAATTGTGGCTAAAAAACCAAAACAATATTTAACTACTAATTTGATATTTGTATAACAATTGCAAAGTGAGTCGAGTCTGTTCGTCAGTTTATACGTCAATCGCTTGTTTGAACTTCTAAGTATTTTTAGTAAGTTTTACTTTTTCTAAATTTTTCTTGTTTGTTAGACATGCCACATCATGCCAATACGTAAGTAGGTATAATAAGTAAATACGATGACTTAGTAACTTATTACTAACTTAATAATTTAGAGCCTTAACCTGGACATACCGATGAGGGTCGTAGAGAGGGTGGTGAAATTTGTTTGACATTTTTTTAAAGATGTAATGAAAACGATTTTTTTAAATAAAGTTCTCATAAAAATATCGACATGAACACGAAACACCCAACACTATTCGTGTCTCCATTTTTTTCACCACACATTTGCACAATAAAATCACATTTGTAAGGACTTTATTCATATGTAAGTGAAACCCAACACTTACTAAAACATTTATTTTAAGTAATTAAAAATTCACATTGATGTGTTTACTTACATACTATATTTTGTTGTACATAGCAACCAAATATAGGAACAAAACAAAACAAATAAAAACATATAATAAGGGCAATTTGCACAATAGAGTCTCCTGTAGAATTTATCAACAAACAACAACAACAATCTGGTGGAAATCAAAGTATAAATTTAAAATTAAAACCTCTTTTTCTTTACACATATGAGTAAATAATTATTGAAATCACAGATAAACGCTTGAGTACCTTACATAACGATTACTTTCAAAGATTTTTCTATCATTTGTGAATGAAGTATTTACTAATCAAAAATAAAAGACTGTTTTATAAAAAAAAGCAATTAGAAAAGCAAAAAAAAAAAAAAAACAAAACTAAAAAGGTATTTTCAAAAACTAAAAGTTATCCATTAATTCAGGACAGCCATTATACCATTTTTCTACTGTCGTTTACACAGTTCTTAATAATAATCCATTGTCCTGCATTCTTACCATAATGCTGCGTCTAGGACTTCGAGTAAATTAAAAAACAAATGTAAAACAAATCTTAATTTGTGCGTGGAATGTTTTCGCGAATGTTGATTTTAATTAATTATTTTGATATTTAGTTCAAAATCTTAGAATATTATTTATAACTAGAATGGGCGACCGAGTTTCGTTCGGGCCAATGAAATGTTTAAAGTTTTTTACATGTAAGAAAGAAAGTCTATGAAACCTTATAGAAAAAATTCAATAATACTTGAATTAATAATTAATAATTCAAAATATTATAAAACGAACAAGCGGTATTACTTTTGTAATCGTTCCATTAAAAAAACTACCTAAAACGAATTTTCTCGAAGATAAGACCCTGACAGATCGATTTCTAGACTTAAAAAACCCTAGATTTTCGTCAAAATCGTTAGAGCCGTTTGCGAGATCGTCGTGGCATACAAGAATTCCTCGTTAAGTATTAAAAGATATACAAGCGTCTCGCTCCCGGCTCCGCCCAGGGTTAAATTAATAATATAAAAAATCTTCCCGTTTTTTCCTCTCTCCATAGGTGAAAACTGAATTAAAATCGGTTTTCCCATTTTCGAGTTTTTGAAGCATACACAAACCAACTTAACATTTTTATGTATATAAAAAAGATAAAATAATATTTTTCCGCCATTTACTTTGTAACACGTTGATCTCCTTTCGTCAAACTGACGTTAGTTTCGCCTACGACAGGTGAATAGTAAGCTGTTCAATGTTTATCACCCATTTATCGGCTATAAGCTCGATAAGCTTCAATCCGTGTTTATTCCGACTTTACACTTCTCTAAATTTATGCAACAAATAATATATTATACACGCGCCGGCATTATTCATTCGACAGACATATGTGTATAATACTATATAAGCCCAGCGGTTTCATCCAAATTTTAATTTAAATTGACATAGGTATGCACATAGGCTCTTCTCGGCGGGCGGCCTCACACGACCCTCGGGCGACTCGCTATCGCCCGCCCCCGCTGTACCTACTTTGTTTTCGTTTAGCGATAATTATGGGGATGTATTGTGATATATATTTTAGAATATACATGTTATTGTATATAACATAATGTGTAATAAAAATGTAATAATCTCCCTTTTTAGGTGTTTTCAAATACTTCTTCAAGCGAGCTGTAAACAAAATTCTACAGAGTAGGCAGCGCTTCAGCATAACAGCATGTGTTTCGGTGAGTGAGTAAGGAATGCCAGAGCCCATTACCCCATCTCCTTGCAATCCCTTATCCTTAATGCTACTGTAATCGGCAGCACATTTGCAGCACACCTTCGATCAAGTGGACCGTCGGTCGGTCTGCCACCCTTTATAATATAAAAAAGGTCAAGTGTGTGCTACACTATAGGTATAGGTGTAGTCTGCATGGATGCCACATTACAATATATATAAAAAAAATGTATTTAAAAATATTTTTTTATAAAAATTTCAAGTATTCACGGTCCTCTACGATTTGGAAGCAGTTTAGAAGACATTATCGTCCCACGTGCGTGCGGTGTGATAAATTCGAGCGGTGTACGTACGAAGCGGATTCATGAATCAAACGGATTTCATGTAATGTGGGAATGGCCAAGTTTCGCCCTCTGACACGCGTGTTACATACGTTATACTGAATAATGAATCAAATACTTGAGTGGGTAACAACTTTTAACAAAATTATTACAGAAAAAAAACTTTAAGATTGACAAAATTATGTATTGATTATGATTGATGTATTTATAAATTAAGTTTTTTATTTGAAAATAAAAACTAAAAGTTAAACTAAGACAATTGTTATTTTTTTAATAAAACGCGATCACACGTTTTTATTCGACTTTTTCTTGAACTTTCCTTATATAATATGAAAAAGTTTTCGAGTCGTTTCTTACAATAATGGTGGAAAAAGTTGATGTAAACTTTCACAAGTTGTTTACAGTTAGTGAAACTCTAATAACAACCCTATTATTGTATTTGGGAAAACAAAGAAATGGTAAGGAGCGACGTAAAAAGTAATTTAGTACTTTCTTTCATTATGTTAAAATGTTTTACATTATGGTTTTATAATCCATACTAATATTATAAATGTGAAAGCAACTCTGTCTGTCTGTTACCTTTTCAGGCCTTAACTACTCATAACTTTTGCATACTTATGTATACACGTTGTCAGGGATACAAGAAAGGACATAGTACTTTTCATCCAGAAAAAAGTACTGTTCCTGAGGGATCATCTAAAATTAAATAAAAAACTAACGCCTGTTCAAAGTTTTGTAGCAACAAGCTGCCAAGCGTTATATTGCTGTTGTATTTTTATTTTCCAACGCAGACGAAGTCGCGGGAACCAGCTAGTATAAAATATATAATATCTATTTTATAATATCGTTTGTTTGGATGTATGTGTGTATTACGAGTATATACCTATTATGTACTATCGCGGTCAAGGGAGCAGTCCCACCGTAAGGAACAATTTCGTGTGCACATTTTGTATTTATCTTTGTTCCTACTTCAAATACCTACTCGTATTACGTATTATAACATTTACGTTACTATGACAACCTCAATTCAACGTTAGACAAATTTGTATGAAAAGTTGGTCTGCTCCATTGAACGCGATAGTACGTATTCAATTTTGCCTTACTTTAATACATGCTATATATATATATATATATATATATATATATATAGTGATTTCAGTGTACTAGTATAGATTGCAGGAAGTGTTTTATGTTAGTAGTGATACGCGACGGATATAGGACGTCGGCGTCGATATGGGACATCACGATTAGCTTAGCTGTGTCCCAGATTAGACACACAAGTATACTTTAACCCTCGTTCGATATTATAGGCAACATACTTCGTTAAAAGGCTCTTCTGTCTTTGTTCCTTTGACAGTTAAAGTGATATCAACCTTTCTTACGGCTTTTGGGGTTAAAAGTTCTAATTTCTTTTTATTTGAAACTGGCGAGCCACCCCTCGCTTCGTCGCATGTAATATGCGACGCCGACCTTAACCTTAGCTTGTCTGCCGAACTTAATATAAAGAAAAAATTGTGTCGTAATTAGACTTCGTTTGGATGTCTATACTAGTATGTCACCGATTCACAAACACTCCAAACGTACAGTCCCAAAATACTAGCTCACTAAGCTTGTTTTATGGAAATCACACAACGTACTGGGGGACTCTTGAGTCAAAGAGCTCGTAACATGTTATTCATGCGGCTCTTGAAAATTTTCTACTAAAAAGTTCTCGTCGAAAAGAACCCATTTCTAGGCTGCATCAAAAGGCTCAAAGACGAAGCCACCGTTTTGAGGTTTCCGACTTTACTAGCTAGGTGAAGCTGAACTATATTAACTCGAAAATTGGATTTCTGACATCATAAAAGTAAGCAGCGATAGTCCAATGAGAAGGATGTTTGCATATCCAATGGGATATGGTAGACGAGAGATCGCATCTCAATCGGTCCTGTACTTCCGAGTCTTGATTTGTAATATAATAATAACAATAGGAGGATACTCTCCCTGCAGCCTTAACCACCCTTGCACAAGCTCACGGCGGGACCTAAAGAATAAGCAGAGCTATTTAATCATATTTTCCTGAAACACGGTGGTATCATATTTTCGGTGGTACACCGTTTTCCTGTAAATAAAAGTACATATTTTAAAACCATAGCAGTATCCACTTTTGACATTATTTAATTGCTCCGATATTTTTAACAGGTGCCATTTTTGACTTTGTTTTTATATCTTAAGATTTGCTCGTATTTCGAATCTTTTTCATCTGGTTGGGATTCCATGGCGCTTTCGTCTAGAATTGCAGAGTTTGGACAGCTCTGCAATTCTAGAGGAAAGCGCCATGGAATGCGCGCGTACCGTCAGAAAAGTAAAGTTGAAATATAATATAATGCAGAATAATAATAATAAATATGTATATTTTGAAAACATTATCATAATAATACAATTTGCTAACACTAGGCTTAACCTGTCCTATGAGGAAAATAAACAGTTTCAACATAATTAAGGCTTACGTACCAACCATATAAACAAATATTTATGCGGTTATTAAAATTACGTTGTATGTTGTGTGTGTGATCATGTATGTACAATTGTACATGTTTGTATGTGTGTTAGAATGTGACTGTAAAATTGAGTTTTTGCAATTTATTTGAAAGAATAAGATTATCACTTGTTTTACCTAGAGATCACGCAAATTTCGAAGATGAAATGTAAAGCGCTTTCTTTCCGCAGAGGGTTAGAGGCTAGTATGGAGGCTAGCATGGTCTTAGGGGAGATTTCCAAAAACGCTGAAATAAGTATTTATACATTTCTAACCAGAAGCATGTAAATGAAATTTCATGCTTCTAACTTTGAAAAAGACGGGTTTCTATCCAACCGTTCATCCCTTATTTTACACCTTTAAGAATCACGCCTTGTAGATATTTACAGCATAAATGCATCATCTGCCAAAGTTTCAAGTTTTAACCCCAGTGGTAAACCACTGCTATGCGTGTATAAATCACTTAGCACAATAGATATTTTATATTTTAGTGGGTAATTCTAAAGAATCGAAAGTGTTCGTGAGCGTCAACAAAAGGTTTAATCAAGGGTAATCGGAATAAATTATAATAAGTGTCTGTATAAATGTATATATTTTAATATTATCTATATGTATGTATATATTGATATAAATTATTTGATTTTAATGATTATGTAAACTGAACATGGTGTGCGGTGAAACTCTAAAGAGTTTATGTTTACACCAATGTTAATTTAAAATGTAAACATTACTGTATTAATAAATAGATAAATAAAAATAAAAAATATAAGTAGGTTAGATATTTTGTATTCCATATTCGAAATATTCGATATATTTCGACACATATATTTCTTACAGACTTTACAAACGCTCGACTGGAAGCTTCGTCAATGCCCCGAGTTAATTACATCCCACAAGTTTCAGCAAATATGTTGGACGTAAAAGCAAAATTGAATGCAGGTTGCACATAACAATTTATTTAAAATTAAAAAAACACTTACGGCTTTGCCTACCTGAAATTTGGATAGCTTAAAAAATGCTCTCTGCGAAAGGGAAACAAAGATCTACCTAAGTACTTACATGAATGTTTGTGCGTGTAATAGACCATTTTGTTGACTAGAATATTTGAAAAGCGACAATTTCTAAATTATTTATTAGAAATACACGACGTTAAAAAAAATCAATAGGTAATATATTGAGTAATCAAAATTTTGTTACTGTATGTTTTCCTTAGTAATTCAGTAATTCCTCACTAGTTTCCCACATTACCTGGCTGTAATCCTGTGAGGAAGTTTGCGTATGGAGGTTTCTTTTCGATATCCATCACCTGATATATTTTACAGTTATACATAAATTTTTTGTATTAAAAAAAAATTACATATTTAGTGGGAAACCGAATGAAAGGGTTCCATGATAACTAACAAACTCAATTTCAAATTTTTAATATTAGTTACGATAAAATAAAATGTGTTTCGCTACTTTATTTTTATTATTACATATTAAAATTCATCTCGCCGCTAAAGAAACTCCATTTTCATTTCCTGTTTGCTTTGAAAAATCCCGTCGCACACATAAGTACCACTAAATAGAATGGCACTTAGAAAACAAAGGTCCACTCCTATGCATAAATTGTGGCGCGAAGAGACGCGATGAGACCTTTTCCACCTGAAAAATGTCGTACACAAACTTCGCAAGGTAAATAATATGGTTTCAATATCTGTTATATTTATTGAGACTCGTTTGAAGATGAACATATTGATTTCCTATTCGCTTTACCCGTTGCATGGAGGAAGTTCGACATTGCATTGAATTGACATCACTGAAGATAACGTGTTTAGAAATCCCTTAAACGCGTATTGTGTAAGTATAAATACTTAATTTCGACCCGCTTTCGGCTTCAAAAAATTCTAGTATTTACAAATCGACAAACAAATCAAATTAAATATATCCACTATCTTTTCGAGAAATCTGAGTGTCTGCATTCGCCTCTTATCTTCTTATTCTTATCGATACCATAATTCGCAAAACGAATAACTCCACTTTTGGTTGAAAATGACTTTTTGATATTGGAGAAACTTAATGACAATTAGAATTTAATTTTTAAAAGGTCTATCGGTTAATACGAGCCATAATTTCCAATGTAAAATTGTCTTTTTTCTTTTCTCGTATCATACAAAAAAACTTTATAACGTTTTTAGTCTCCCCTGTAAAGTTTGCCTCAGAGGAGTTATTTGGTTTGCGAATTAAGGTATCGTTATGGACTTTTCTACGAAGGTTGGCGTGGCAACCATGGTGGCTATCTTAACAGTGGAAGCTTCTGCACGCAAGATGGAGCGAGTGCTCATACTAAACTATTCACATAAGTTCTTCAACCAGAATGTCTTTTCCTTGCACCACTCGTTGAAGAATACGATATCTTTCGCCCTTATTACGTGCCCTGAATATTGCAGCTGCATTTTTTTTGTTGTTTTAAGCATTTCTATTATTTTTTTCATTTTACGCAAAATTCAACATTTGCTATTATATGCATATTATATAAAATAAAAATGGCATTTATTGCTAAAGTTTTCCAAAGTTAATTTAAAAACTTAAAAGGCGACATAGGCCTCTTCCTACGTATGTCGCTTCCACTCGCAATGACTTCCACTCAGCGCGGTTCATTGCTGGTTTTTGCCAAGCTCCGTTTGGCTTAATGGTTTTAGGTCACTGTCTGATCATCCGATGGACAGACGCTTTAATTTTTAAAAACCTTCATTTACACTAGCATTATTATTTGGGGTGGCTAATTCGGTTCCGACTTCGACATCATAAAGCATAAGAGATAAGAATTAGTCATGGGAAGGGGCTAGCAATATCATTTAGTTGTAAAGCTTTACCCCTATTTAAACAGGATAGTAAATCAATCAGAATTGGTCAAAGGATTTTTTTTAATTGTACAAATAGTTTGACAACACATGCATACATGTCCGCAAAGATAAACAGTTTGAATAATGCGTACAAACAACAACGTATTTAAACGAACGAATGTTAAATTGAATTTTATATTACGGATCGTAGTTTACCTTTTAGAGACGAAAGCCATTTAGAATTCCAAAGGGTGAAATGCGTTGTTTACCTACATGTTGTTTGCATTCAATAATTATAATTACATGTAAATACACATTGTAACAATTACAGTTAGCTGTTATGGCGTAATCTTTGTGGAATATAAAAAAAAGTTGTAATACAAATAATTAAATGAACTCGGTAAAAAAGAGACTCTCATGCTCAATCAATTTTCAATATTTTTTATTGCTTCATAAAAGACGCTTTTTTTGTGATTTGTGTATAAAATCATCTACGGCAGTCACGATTGCCTTATTCTTACAATTTTGGAAATAAGCCGTTTTTGCGTGATTTAAGTTTCAAACACACAAACTAAAAACTTTCTTATTTAATTATATTAGGATTGTGGGGCCTTCTTTTTATTTTTATATGTATAATAATTGTTATTGTAATACTATTCCATACTCTGCAATAAATTAATTTTTAAATAAAAAATAATAGTGTTGTAAGTAATAATAAAATAAAATATATCAATAAACTTTTCTTTATAAATTAAATTTGTTTTTTCAAGTCCAACTTTAAGTTGATTTAAGCAGAACTAATTGTGTATTTACAGAGTGCCACAAGCTTCTCCATCCGCCTCTGTGTGCCTGCGGCCCTTCGGTTTGTTAGTTTGAAAACTTTGTATATTGCAGTACACAAAACAAGGGTATAGTTCAAAGGACAACTTAACTCGAAGTTCACTTTTGTTGCTTTGTAGAAGATCCACTAATTTCCATCTCTAATAGAGATTCGAGAATCTATACTGTGTCTAACTGTCTATACTACCGAGGTTAGTATAGGAGTGTCTGCTAATAAATTCGGAATATTGTAATTGATATTTATGATGCGATCAGTAGCTTGCCGTAAAGGTTTGGTTAAAACATCTCCACTCTATATTTCAAAATGCAAGATAGGTTTAAAATATTTAGATTCCCAGCTCAGACATTGAGCTTTTTGAAAACTTAAAAGCAGAAAAGAAGCAGAATTATTAAGAAAATATATTGTTTATCATAATTAATTAAGAAAATGAAAAACAATATATTTTATAGTAGATTTTATAAATATAAACTTCACTAGACAGGCTTATTTTACTATTTTAGATAGATGAAGATAGTTTATGTTTAGCGTTTTTTATTTAGTAAAATAAGCCACTTTATACTTCATTTCAAGTATATTGCCGACCTTAATAGGAAAAAAAATAGAAATATACATATAGGATAAGGATAAAGTGTAAGGCATAAGAAGGCTTCAGCATTATTTACTTACGAAAACCGCGAAAACCCAACAGCACGCGAGTTTTTATTTCACGAAGGTCATAAAGTGATGATTACAGCAGCGAGCAGAGTTCCCAGTTTATGACAGTAAAAGGTTCAGACATTAGATGCTTAGAAAAAGTAAAACAAAATATTTCATCGTATATTTTTAAATTTAAAGGTAACCAGACAGGCTGATGGTCTAGTAAAATTAACTATGTCTTGATGGTTTCACTGCCTACCTAAACAGGATAAATCATAGAAGGGGTTAGTAGAATGGGCTCTGGTATCCCTTACTCACTTACCAAAACACAAAAGTACACGAGCTGTTATTTCACTGTGGTCTTCTGTAAGGGGGTGTTTACTGCCCAAATTACTGCGAAACGCAGTGTGCCCTGCAACTACTTTTCAGATCCAGAGCTAACTTTCAAAAGTTGATTTCCAAAGTTGACCCTGCCAGAAATTGAATCCGAAAACCCTAGAACAGAAAAGCAAGGACCCTAACCACTAAGGACCTAACAGTTACATTGTCAAAATAACATGTTGTGCCTTGCCACTATTAAATTTTTAATTAAAGACTAAGTTACTGTTGAGATGTTCACTCTTGTAACCCACATAACAATGTGAATAAGATTTATGTTGCAACTAAAGAGTATACTATGAAGAGTTCAAAGTACCACATACGAAGTTATTGCTCGCAAAGAGTGTTGAGCGAAAAAGCTTTTCTGTGTCACTCCGTTCAAGTGGTGGAAGCGTCCTAGTCTATATTTTCTATGAAAATAGTTTACATAATAAAACTTATGCTGGGGTCGTTTCCGTAATTGCAATCAAGTGGACCGTCAGCCTGTCTGACAAAATTTCTATAAAATAATAATAAAAAGAGTTAGAGTTGTACTCCATACAGATTTGAGAATTATAAATGTAATGTAAATGGGAAAAAATGAAAGTAGTGATTACAATTATAATTTTATTTGTGAAAATGATGACATATACATAATATATATCGTACGTAATAATAATAAATAACGCTAAATGTTGAGCTTACATATTCTCTCAATTCCTACAACAGCCAAACCCCGTGACATCCGCAATCTTGAACAAACACATCACAAAGAGTAACATTCCTTTTATTTACAATTATCATATGTCATACTCGTACACACACACACATATGTAGGTAATGTATAATGTAATAATATAGTATAATAAAATACATCGCACCACGTGAGATAAATTGACATTATACATGTAAGTCCGTGGCGGGCTTGATTAGAAAAGTTTATAAAAAGTCAAATTAAAAGTTATTCAGGGAATGTATAAGGTCAATCCGCACTTATAAGGCGACTGCGATGCGACAGCAACTGCGTGAAGACAAACTCTTATAAACGTATGGCGGTGGCCGCAGTCGCGGTGGTGACAGGGGTGGTCATGCAAACATTTTCAATGATACATTTGTGTCCATATATTTTTCATAAAACATATCTGATTCAGGTAAAAATAACGTAGTTTAGGGAATACAAGTTAGTTAGAGCGCTACGTCATTGTCGAATACAGAAATTGGAAAATTGATATTCAGTTATTGGGTTCGAATAACTGAAAGAAACGGAAAATCCGAGTAACAAAAATACGTGGGTTAACAACGTAAAGCACACAAAAAATAAAATAAATAAGATTAAAAACGTGAAAAATAAGATTAAAAAACTGAGGTCGATTTAGGTTGTAAGCGACTTTTTAAAATATCGAATGCGATTTTTAAATTTCAAATTTACGTTTTTATAATTTAAAATAAATAAAAATTTACGTAAAGTTCTTAAGAAA
The DNA here is from genome assembly GCA_945859745.1 of Synanthedon formicaeformis. Lineage (NCBI taxonomy): Eukaryota > Metazoa > Arthropoda > Insecta > Lepidoptera > Sesiidae > Synanthedon > Synanthedon formicaeformis. Next base: position 4,396,369 of record OX243964.1, read on the forward strand.
ATAAAGATTAATCATTCACTTGATATAGGAGTTAGTACTCACCAGTTATGCACGAGAGATTGAAAATAATATTCGTATAGGGATCATTTCTTTCTAGATTCGAATAGAGCAAACGAAATGTTTCCTGGCAGACACTTTTCATATAAAAGGCCTATATAACTTTAAAGCTACGTTTTGGCATCTAAAAACTGCGGTAAAACGTAACATTGTACTTGTATGCAATGAGTAAACATATGTAAAGTGCGACGCGCCAGTATGAATTATGAAACCAAAAACCAGCGCTACGAGTACAAAGCCAACGGTAGCTACAATACTTTGTGTATCATTTGCACGAGATGTCATTAATTTTATGTACGCAGCGCACTACTGTGATGTATATAAAGTAAAGAAGACTCATAAGTAATGGTTGGGGAGCCCAAGAGGGGATTTCTGGAGTCACTCGAGCGCGTCAGATTGAGCTATGGTAGATTAATTACATGCTGAAAAGTGTGCATTTTAATAATCTGACGATTTGGTTGGTGGGGTTGGCGGGGGTGGGGGTAAAATTTTAAATACAACTCGAGCGCGTCAGATTTTCAGACGATTCGGATGTAACGCAAGCTCGTGGCAGCTTTTTGAAAATGCAAAAAATATTTTTGACGATTCTCATTTTGTAATACTCGAGCGCGTCAGATTTTCATACAGATGGTTCAGCCTAAAGTCCTGATCGTGCTGATTCTTAATCTGACGATTATATGGAGGATTTTTTAAAATACAGCGCTTACAAAATTTTAACCTTTTTTCTTCTTACCATCCAATCTTCAAAGTCCAATAGGTCCCCACGACGCTCGAGTGATTACACATTTAGCATCGTGGGCTCCCTAACCATAATAATAAACGTAACTTTGATCACACCGAAACGCGATGCGACGCAATAAGATATCAATAGAATGTGGAACTTATATTTTACACAAAAAGGTATACAGTCCAGTAAATAGCCGAAAGTGGTGTCAGCGCGATGTCGCGTCTCGCAGCAGACAGAATTCTTAAGATCGCAGATGTGGATATGGATGTCAATTTTTAATGTGTGGAGAATTTACATCCACGAATGAGGAAATGTGGAGACCCGTAGACGTGCGAAAGTTACCGTCATAAGCCAGTGGATCAGTAAGTTGAAGTGGTAGAGGGCAAGACTATTCAGTGTGATCGGACCCTCACGCCACAATATTTATTTCAACATTTAACTATTGCCATAAAACACCTGACGGCCTACATACTCGTAACTCAAGGTAGGCTATAATGAATACAGCGACTGAATGATTGAGCAAATCGTAGAACAACAATCAAATCTTTTCTCTTGTTACCTATCTCTAAAAAATCTTTTCTCTTGTTACCTATCTCTAAAAAATTGGCGTATACATACACCATCATTTTTATTCCAACTTCTAATCACTGCAATAGTTTATCTGGATAAAATTTGGGTAAACTATGAGTTAGTAAATAAGTTTTAACTTTGCGTTTAATTATATTAACTATTGTAGTTACAATCGCTAAATGTGATTAATTAGTAGTATGTAGTTTCTACATATCTATAGAAAACGATTCGTTTCTTAGAGCTCGGAAGAATTTGTCATTTTTTTTAAGTCAAATGTGTCAAATTTCTACGAACATAAGAGAAACGAATTGTTTCTTCTAATTAAACTAGACCTAAGGCAGATTTATATTATTGAAATGAAATGCGACGCGAAATGACCATATTTTATTAGACAACAAAATCGGGATTTTTTCTCATAGATAACAATTGATAAAATATACTTTTCGTCCGGTAAACTGAAGGGTGAACAACGACCTCTTTTCGGATCTTAGAAAAGGAGAAGGTAATCTTTTACCTCTGTTTTAAATTCATTTTAGCTTTAATATGGGTATAGGGAATAATGAAGCCAGTTCGGGAACAGTAGTTTTTACTGGATGTAATGTACATGTACATCTTTTCTTATATTATATGTATGTATGCTAAAATTTCTGACAATGTGAAAAGGTTTAACATTTGCATTATTAATATGGATGTGGTTATTGTGAGGCTATAATTAAATTATAATTATACAATATAATCAATATAAAGGCGTCGCATAGCATATCTATAGTATGTGTCTGCCATCCACTTAAAAATGTTGACTATTCAGTCGGGTTGCTTACACCTATCCTATATATTATTAATAAAGCTATTTTAATAGTAACCTTTACGCCAGAAGATAAGTGTCAAAAATCGTATAGGGTTATCCAAGTCCACACAAATATTGTACAGTTTCAGTCATTCGAAAAAAGGATTTCTTTTTTAATGTTATCCTTCTCTTAAACATTTAAAAAATGTTAACTATATTGGAAATTAAATTTTAGAAATACTGTAATAAGGTATTTTGTAGAAATTAAAGGTTTTTTTTTGAAGAAAGACATGTAGGAGATAACAATCCATTTTTATACTCTATGAATGATAGTATCTTACCATGATAGTATCTAGTCTTTCTCCTTTAATTAGATTAGCTAATCTCATAAATTTCACATTTATTTGATTCGTTTTCTATTTCTTTACATGTATTTTCAGGTTACCATTACTTAATAAAAATATATTCATGAGTGGGTTACATTCAGCTTGTCCACAATCCTTAAAGCCAATGTTTCTTAACCTTAACCATTGATAACGTAATAACCAAAAAAATGTTAATGTTCAAGTGAAAACAAGTCTAAGAGCGGTGTAACTAATTATTCTCTTTGCAAGCGACAGTTTGACTTCTCCTGTGATGATCTTACTGAGGCTGGTTGAAGAAAGATAGATGATCCAAGAAAATTATGGAAATATATGGCATTACCATATTCCATAAATTATCCATTAACAACACTGGCGACAGTACATTATTCAGCTGGTTCTCTCAAGACTGCTTTAACTGACTCGAACGTAGATGGAAGCAAAAAGAAAGACTAGTGTATCACTATCCGCGCATGAACCTTATTTACTGAGTCCAATGAACTTATTATCATTCAGTCGCTCAAAGGACACTGTCCTGCACACGGACAGAGTTTTTGTGGAATTTTTTTAATACATTTTGTCAATTCTCTCTACTATTAAACTTTATTAATAGTTTGTTGATAATTAATATAGTTTTATGTAGTGCATTTATGTAATGTAATAACGTACCGTATCTTTCTTTTAGCTTCCATCTACGGTATGGAAAACGGACGTGGACTCAATTTGCCGGGTTCGAGTGGTAGTATTGAAGCTAGTCAAGACAAGACGAGTTTGGTGGAATAAAAGCAACGCATGTTAATAATCTTTTGTAAGATCTTCCAGTTAAAATGTTTATGAAGACTTTGAGAGGATTGCTGGAGAGAATTGCATGAAAAATAACAACCCTTGAACACGAAATCGTGACGTTAAATAAAAACAAACAAAAGTTCTCAGATAAAAACGACATATTAAATCAAGATCTCAAATGAGATCAAATTGAGATCGCGCACCCTATCCAGTAAATCTCTTTATTTTGTGTTTTCCTGAGGAGCAGATCAATTACATCTTTTACATTTAATTACAATTTAAATATTATCTACTGAGTATAATATCATTTACTTACACAGGTTTAGAATATTTTGGTTAGTATGTATAAGTATAGGAAATAAGTTCAACAATACGCAGCATTATTGTTGATTAAAAAAAAAAAGAAAATAACAGTGTCTTCTTTCAAATAAAAAATTGTAATTTTGGAAAAGTATAACTGGAGCATGAATTGTTTAAGCAATATCATTGTTAAAACAATAAACTGATACTTAACTACACTATTATGTACGAAATATTACCACAGCGACGAGAATATTTCCTTAATGTAGGCCAGTCCTTAAGCACTGGCGGTGTATTGACTTGGTTTCTTATTACCCTTAGTCTAACCCTTAGTTGTAGCACCTGGGGCTATTGCCCGGCTTTCCCATTTAAAGATTACACCCTACCTACACACCTTACCACCACTAAGATATTAACATGATTTTTATTGAATAATTGTGAAATATCATGCTACAGAATTAATTTTATTTCGAAAAAATCCTCATCATAATATTACTCTTGAAAATTCATGATAATTACAAAATAATGAAGACTTCATTAAAATATCTCTTGACGTACTGTTTAAGTGCTGTAATATTCGCGATTGAAAATATTTTTACATATATTGCAATTATGCAAAATGAACCTTATGACATACTGCTAAAGCTCCAAGTCGCTGGAAGCTACAAAATATAATACTGTATCGATCACTGGCTTGCATTAAAACTTTTCTTGCAAAAGTTAGTGTCCGTTGTGTGTACTAACGCCATTTGTATTGTGAACCGCTTGGGACGTAGCTTTAGTGTCTATAAAAGCCATACGTTTGATATACTGCTTATAAACGGATGCAAGGTTGAACTAAGTAGTATTACAATGTGTTGAATAAAAAAGAAAGCCATTTAGCCAAATCTGAAAAGATCGCCCACCTACCTCACCATCAGATACCTGTCCTTTTAAGTTTAACAACGCAAATGAAAACGATAGAATAGAGGATAAGCAGAAATATATCTATGTAATAACTTTAAACGAGCAATACTCGTACATATCTGCTTCTTTACATAGTATAAAACAAAATCGCTTCCTGCCATCTGTGCCTTTGTATGTACGCTAAACCTTTTAAGCTAGGCAATGGATTTTAATGCGGTTTTCACTAATGGAAAGAGCGTTAAACGACAAAGGTTGATATTTATAACAATTTGCAGAAAAAAATTGCACCCCTACGAAGCTTGGAGCGGGTCGCTAGTTAGCTACATATATAAAATTAGTTTCTATATGTTAATGTCCACAAAACTCGATTGACTTGAAATTTTAACAAAATTTTACTATGAAAACAAAAAAACAAATGAGCCACAGCGTGGCCTGTTTCAGCCAGTATACATATAAAAAAATTATAAATTTATTCTGCGTATCTTGCAATCGACTACCGATTTAGTTAGATGATATTATGTATTTAGGTTCGGTTCGGTTTATATCCATTGTGTTAACGGGCATTGGCTGCATTAATTATGACGACCTTAAGTTCACGTAGACATAAAAAAAGAGCGCATCGGTCCCCCGGGTACTCTATATTAAGATAGGCGAATTGGCTTTGGCGTCCATAATTGTTTTTCAAGATTTCAAGGTTAAAAACAATACCTTTTTTTATGAAAGTAATTTATTAATAAATTGTTTTTTTTTTTTAGTTTATAATTAACTAGCAACTCTCCCCTGCTTCGCACGGATACGATTTTTCTTTCTTCAAATTCGACTATACATACAAACCTTTGTTTATCAGTCTTTCCATTAGTAAAAACCGTATCAAAAAACGTTGAGTGGTTTAGAAGGAATTAGCGGAGAAAGAAACAGAGGTGGACAGCGAATTTATTTTATAATTATATTTTACAACAATAGCTACACGCTGCCGGCTTCGCCCGGCTTCAAAATAAAAATTATCCTATCTTTTAAGTTGGACCAAATTACATATAGTTATGAAGTTTTATAAAAATTGGTTCAGTAGTATAGGAGTTCATTGGCCTCAATCTGATTTTCTATTACTCAATACAAAAGGAAATTGAAGAAAGCATGAATGATGAATTATTAAGACACATCGCTTAACAGAACGGAACTCAGAGCAAAATCTCGTTGAATATTTTATAAAATCGTCTGCCGAAAAAACCTTTCATAATATTATCTAACCCCGTCTGTAAACAAACGATACGCTTGTTATATAAAGGTTTTAATAATAACGCGAATATAAAACCACAAATATTAAATTAAAACGAAAATAGCATGTTTGTTTTGTCTAGTTTGACTGGAATTAAGATAATCTTTTATATCCCATGTAATAGTAAACGGGAATGAAAATAAATAAAAGACTTCATATATTTTGGATTGGAGATTTTGATTTCAGAATAAAAAGTCATCAAATCACAAGTATATACGAGTATATATAGCTTGTGTTTTATTAAAACTAATTTAGGTAAAAAATTCTGTAATGTTTATTTTAATACTAGTTCCTTTAGTATTAGTGATATAAAAGATACCTAATTTTGGTCTAAAACGAATTAACACTGTACTTTTCAAACTCCAAGTTACCGATGACAATTTAACCAAGACGGTACGGTGTATCAGAAAAATACACCCCGATTTGGTTTAAAAAATGCTGTCATCATAAATTGTTATCAGATTCTTTTTAATGTTATCAGATGATATGACAAATTGTCTTATAATTATTACGATCATCATGATAGCAAAGTATGTATTTCACAATTATACATTCCAGATACGATAGTAACGCATTTGTACGATGTCACTGTGTGAAAAGATCTTAAAAATTAATAGAATGGCATGTAAAGATATAATATGTGAGATAAAATAAATGGAATGGCTTTATAACGTAGTGTAAATGGAAACAAAAGGAAAGATACGGTACCTTCCTACATAATTTAATCGATAAATGGGCTACATACAACTAAATGTTTATAATAGACACATCCTCAAAACTACAATTCTAATATTGAACACGTGCTAATAGAGAGAGTTGAAAAAATAATTAAAATATTTGCAAAAAACTGTGTTCGTATTTTAAGCAACTGAATAATACTGAGTGTATAAGGTTGCACGGATAGGGAGTCACTAATCTTTCTTTTTGATTCTATCTACGTTAGGTGGTTTAAAACTTGTACTTAATTTATTTGCTGTAACGTAGTGTTACTAATTTTATTATATCACCTTATTTGTTTATTTATCTGTTTATACTATTTATTAAACCTTTTTAAAATTAGTATTCCTTCATTTAAAAAAAATTCCGTTCTAAAATATTTGATTTTTGTTTTGGTTCGTCGCAGAGAGCGGTGCGCATTCGGATTTTGGCCGTGAGAGAAGGAGTTTGTTTTTTAACATTGAAAATTTTCATGTTTAAATAGTCTGATTTTTCAATATTAATATTAAATGTATTCAGTTTAATATATATAAAAACCCCGAATTATATATGGGTACGTAATTCATCTTATTTGTAATGATAGATTATTATTTTTAATGTTTTTCTATTATATTATGTGATTTAGTTAATTTTAAATTTATTGTGAATTTTCCTATTGTATTTGAATAATATTAATTCTTGCAGTTTCTTTTATCTTTATGCAATTGCATGTTTTTGTTATTTTAGTGCAATTGTATATTTTTTTTTACTCTTCTTTTTGCCTGACCATTTATTGTTTAAATTAATAACGTTTAGGGACTTTATATATCAAAATTTTAGTTACACGGTCAGGCACATATTTCTTGTGAATGTTGTGCTTAGATATTTTTATCGCATTCCAGGGTTTTTTTTTTATGCTGGATGCATAATTTCCTTGGATCCAATTTTATTCGTCTAAACGAAGTTTGGACGTTTGGAGAGAAGGCTTTCTGGGTCCATTTTCTTACGGCAGGGCCAATCCACGAGACGCTCGCCGTTTTATTCTTGTGGACGTCTTCAGAGTTTATTTTCTTTATTGGATAGCGTACCAAATTCGTCGATATACAGATAAGTTTTTGTTTTTCTCATAGAAGAGTGATTCAAAATTTAAAATAATATATATGTTTATAATTCCGCACTGGGTATAGAACCACACCCTATTTAAGTTTCTTGTTTTTTTTTATTTAATGTAATATATTTTTATTTGCTAACTCGATTTTTTATTTGTAGTTAGCTGGCGCCCAATTTTTATTTTTTTCCCTATAGCCGTTTACGTTTCTTTTGTTTTAAAATATTTACAACGTAACATTGCATTATTATCTATAATTAAAATTATATATTATTCTAAACTGGTACTAAACCACATTAAACTCGTACTTTTTTTTTCACTCTTACTTTTCACAGGTTTATGACGTATGGTTAAATGTGCGAATGTATATTTAAACTAGGGGTATGAAACAGGTTCACTAATGTCTATAACTCTACCACCGTCTTATCGATTTTAAATATTTAACATATTTTGAACTTATGCATCTACAAGTAAAAAAGTAAATTCAATAATCAAATTAGTAATTATATTAAAAAGTAATTATTACTTGAAATGCTATTTCGAAAATGAATTCATTAAATTTGTAATTCAAATTCAAAATTACGTAAACTTTTATTATTGTTTTCATAAAATGTTTTCGTATAATTTAGAACGTGGCGGGTTCTACTTTAAAGGTTATTTTCGTAACTCCTCCGCCTTCTACTATATTTTCATCACTCATATACATGATCTAGAATATGTAATATACACATAATTTATTAACTATTGATCGCTATTCATAATTTTTAATAAAATCCAATTTATAAAATGCCAATAAAATACATCCAAATCTTACTTTCACTTTAGTCACGTGTGTCGTTGTCTCTAAAATTGTATTATTATTTTTTACCATTTTGCATTTGGTATAATTTTGAAAAATTCGCACAAGTGTTGACTTTTGGTCCTAAGCTCCTAATATACTTCCCTCCATTCGCGTCCATTGCATTATAATAAATAACAATAATAAAACGCATTAAACAAAGCTACAAATTTTATAAAGCACAATCGTTGGTGGATGACCGTTTGTTGAGGTATGCGTTTTTAAAAACCTATTTGTTAATTACGTCCCTCACAAAGTCTATAGAACGGTAAAGGCACGGTCATGATGTGTACGCACTTATGGGGTTATACTCCATACAGACAGACAAGAAGTTCCTTCTAAATGGTTCAAAATACGCTCTAAACTACAAGACAAGTCGAGGAAAGCGTTTCAAGGCACATACTTTTAGAAAAAACAGTAAATGGTACAAAGAGGGCACAGCTTCACCGCGTCTTACATTCAATTTTTATAAACAACAGATGAAGTATAAATATAAATAAGATCGATCGCTACAAGCGCAGCCTACGAAGGGTGATCCACTAATTTAAGGGGAAACCTTCTAATCACTATAGTACGATCGTGAGGACTACCTACACATATCGTCTCGCATATTTAAATACGTAAAAATCTTACTCGAAGCTCTTACAGTTGTTACTGGCACCTTGTCACCGTTTTCTTAAATCGTCTGTCCGTACAGCACATTAGTATAAAACGAACCGCGATCACATTCATATAGGCAGCTCGTTATCACACACATCACCATTGGCTAGAGTTGGGAAGTGTCTGCCATTAGTTTTTTCGTGTAAGCGGCAAGATAGCCGCGGATGTTCTTGTCAGAAAAGAGGCGGAGGATCCGCGCGTCTGTCACAAGGGAGCCGCAAGCAAGTTCCTCGGCAGAGATGGCGTGCGGCATGCAAGAAGGCAGGGGCTCTTGCAGGAGGCGGTGCTGCAGGTGGCAGCACTGGCGACAACGATCCGGCTCCCGAAGGACTCTCCCGGTCCGCAGTCGCAGACGGCGGGCGCTAGACGTGCGTACAAGCGCCCGCCGAGACGGGTCAGCCGCCCGCCAATACATCTTCGGGCTCCGGTGACCAGCAATTGTCTGATAGCCAGCACCCCACCACAACGGTTATGAATCCGATTAGCAGCGCCAACACTATGTACACCTCCGCGTTCCCTGCATACACAATGAAATCGTATGAACTGAATTCGTCATATATCAGAACCTGAGTCCCAACCATCTTCAGAAGTCTTATTTCCATTTCTATTGCATTTTTTGCAATTTTGCGGCAGAAATACATATTTTACACTTAAATATGCTTTAGCATATGATGAATTTCCTCGTCCATTAAATTCTACATAATTGACGATAAATCTCTGTGCAAATTGAAATGAATATCTTATCGCAGTTACATTGCAATCAGAATTGCGGACATCCAATTGAATTGATTATTCATAAGTAGAGTAATGGAAAATGTACAGCTACATTTTAATATTTTTTTTTTTTCATAAAATGAAAATTTACCGAGCTGCTTCCGTATGCCAAGTGGTTGTCGACTGCGCCACAGTGAATAGATCAATGTGGGATCCCCTCGAGTCCGCCAGTCGCTAAACCCGTGACCTCTGGAATATTGACTGTATCTGCGTACAAATATTAGCATTTAATAAAGCCTGTGACAGTATAATTTTAGTAAAAATATTTTTTACAATCTATAGCGTCTTCTCTCGCAATAGTTGAAGTGGCGAGCGCTGAAAAACGTAGATATATAAGTAGCAAAATATACTTAACTATTTTTGGTTATTAATTGAATAATGAACCACAGATCTGGCGATTTGTAACTATATTAGTTACCTAATGCCGGTGGTTCATTATGTAACTAATATACAAAAAATAGATAAGTATATTTTGCTACTTACACCTACGTTTTTCAGCGGTCGCCTCTTGTACTAAAAAGAGAGCGAAATCAGCTGAGGCTGCCTAAGAGAAGTGCTTTGCTGCGCCTCGCGAACTTGTTATTAGATAATAATATATTTATTGGCAATGCTGTGTGTCGCTCTATATTCGATTTTTCAATTGCGTACTAGAAAGTAACTTAATTTTTTACAGACAGCACAGTCAAATATTTTTTAGTTATGGTATATAATACATATAATTATGTAGAATCTACAGGGGGTTCTGCATATAAAAAATATATTCTTGGATTCTTATATGTATATTCTTGGAAAATTCATATGTATTTAATTAAATAAAATAATGAATAAAATTGATTCATTAATTTTATTTTTATACAGGAATTCTTGGTTCTTCTTCTTCTCCTCTGTTAATGTCTGGCTCCATCATTATCTTCTCCGATGATTTTGCATTATTGACATTTTCTCATTTAAAAATAGAAATTTAATATAGTAATTTTTAAAATAAAAAAAGAGCGAAATTAAAATTAAAATCATAGCAGATCCCGAGACTAGTCACACAAGTCCACAATTTTTTTTTTGAGTTTCCCAAGCAGAACCGTCAAGTCCGAAGAAGCTTAAGTCTATACAGGAATTAAAAATTAGACCAAATTGACACCATAATAATTGCGAAAGTGAAATGTTCCATAATTGAAACTTGACAGAAAACTGACAAGTAAAGGTTTTGTTATGGAGGTTAGAGGTAAGGAGGTAAATACATATTAGAGTCGTAAGAGGTAACGACTCTAATATTAGAGTAAATTTTTAAATACATACTCGTATGTATTTAAAAAGTGGTCCCAGAATAAGATGCGCTAGTGTTGCTAGTGGAATAAATTAGACAAAGATAGATAGATAGGAGTAATAGAAATATACAAAGATATATAAATGACCAATATACTACACTAGCGTCATTTAATAACCTTTATTGTTGGAGAGGAAAATTTTTTCAGTTTGATTGTTCATAGTTTTTGTCATCAAATTACTACAACATGGAACACGCGTGCCATACAAAACACAACGAATTTTATGGAACATTTAAAAGTGACATATGCGTAGAGCATGAACTGTCATTTATAACAAAACAAACATAATAATAAGTACGTAATTTAAAGAAAATGTGACTTTACGTCAACCCATTAGAGTTTAAAATGAAATACTAGAAGTCTATCGTTACTACCTTTTACCATTGACGCGTGAAGGCAAGAGTCCGCCATGATTCTGTCAAAGGCGTTCTTTTTATGTTCCCCTTTGGCACTTGTGACGCAAATGCCATTGTAGTATTTCGATGGTTTTTGTTTATAATTGCTGTCATTTTGACATATAATTACTTATGATCTAAATTAGTCTTTGTTTGCGTGTTCGCAATACACTTCTCTTGAAGGCTTTGAGCACAGTACACGTTGTGGTATGCGTGAAGGCCAAATGTTCAACGCCTTAAGCTGGCTTGCTCGTACGCCCCGGACCACAGATGCAAAAAGCGAAATTGAATTGTTGCTTCTCTCCGTCTATAGGATATTCGAGTTGCAATTTGTGCAGGAAACGCCTGTAAAATGTATTATATAAAGGTGTCTCATGCGAACGCATTCCTCAACTACTGTGAATAGTAGGTATATTGTATAATAATGTTTCTATTTCTTTCTCAAGCTTCAAATGGCTTTTAAATGGTTAGGTATTAATGCATAGTCCTTTGAAAAAAAAAAAAAATCCAAAAAATCTATATATACAAATACAATGCTCAAATGTTCGAATGGATACAAACTCAAAAAATTTTATTAAAAATTTACTAGGTCTGTTCCAGCAGTTTTTGTTTTCACGGCTAAACGACTGAACACATTTTGATGAGATTTTATAAGGAGATAGCTTGAACACCGGTAAAGGACATAAGCTACTTTCTTTTCTGTTCAAACGAGTGAAGCAGCGGGCAAAGGCCAGTTATGTAAAACAATTCAATTTCGCGGCTCACACGTAAACTTTGAAAAACTTCAACAAAATATCAGTCTTTTTTAAAAACGCTTCCCCAATAAGCAACTGAAGCTATATAAAGCTAACAGTGCATTAAGTTGGCAATACATAGAATAAGAAACTTAAATTATTTTATAATTAATTATAATTAACAATACCCTTAACAATACCTAATGTCTCAAATAAAATACTACAAGTAAGTCAAACGTGCAAATAACTCCTCGATTGCTTCAATATTCACCAAAATTACATATTAAGTTTTTTCATGCAGCTTTAGGTATTTTTCTCTAAATATATTTTATAATAATAATCAGCTTGAATATTAGTATGTTTACTCTTTCAATGTTAAATGAATATCTGAGTTAGGTACTTAATTACAGTTCTAGGTAATAAGTTACTTACATTGTCTCGTGGCCCCCATTTCGTAGCGGATAATAAAATATGCATTACATAACGTGATTTTATTAGAGTTATGCTTGTAAGTTGGGAACACATTAAAAGAATGGCATTATCATGTAATCGTATGCAGTACAAAGCGATGTGTATGTGTGTGTGTTAAATATTATATGGTATGTCACCTATTGAGTGAACCTATGTGAAAGCAAATGTAACTTAAAGATGTTATTATCTAAGCGTATGTGAGAAGCTCTAAAGGGATTTACACTCCCCTACTGCTCTCTAAACATTAAAAGGGTTGAAATTTTAATTATAGTTTCGAGTCAAATTAGTTTTGAAAAATAGTTTTTAGGATTTTTTATTTAATTTTGACATTTCATTTCAAAGAATTACAACTTCTATATATTATAGAAGTAATAATAAGAAGTTGTAATTAACCAATAAACCAATAAACAATATAATATAAGTATAAAATAATAATTACTGTAGTAAGGAATATTCAAATTATAAAAATAATAAAAATATATAATATATTATAAAAATAAACACCCAAAAAAATATTATTTTTATATTAGAAATTTCAGTTTCAGTGTAGAAGAAAGAAAAATAATGTGATTGTTAATAGTGTAGACTTTAAATACTTTACATACACCTATGCGGTTCAGATTTCGATCTGAGAAAAGAGTAGTGAAAATTTGTCATTGATATTGTTAAATACTTTCACTTAGCTTTGTAGAAAGATCTAATACTTATATTACAAATTGCCCTAATAATTATTGTATTATGAAAATAAATTAAAATTAGCATTTTGGAAATTTCTCGTGACTCATTTTAACTTTGATTTATATATAATAAAAAACAAATTATTTTCAATATGCTATTTCAAAATGAACCTTTATTTATTAACTGTAAGTTCACTTAAAAATAGAATAAATGTATTCCATAATTAATTAACCTTTCAGCTTACTAGTATTATAGCTGGAGTAAACATTTTTTTAAAGGTCATACAAAAACAAAATATACTGTCAGTTGTATAACGTCAACATCAGATGTGAAAACTACGCTGTTAATCAAGAAATACGTACTAATTCGGGTAGATGGCGCTTATTTTATACAATTCAACGTCACTGAGGGTGTCTCACAAATCGCGACTGCGCGAGTTAACTGTTTTTTCCACATACAAAAGTGCCCAAGGCACCTGAAGAAGTTTTCACTTTAAAAAAATCTTTATTTAAGCTTATATTGTTGTCGCGGTTACCTATTGCTTAAACCATCCTACTCAATCCATCAGTGTTGAGACAACATTGACTGATCGGTTGCAAAATATTTGTGAATGTATTTCTGCTGTGAGTGTAGCTAAAGAATTATTTTATACAGGGTGCTGCTAAATAGTGGTCGATATTGGAATTATGGATAGGGAAGATTATAGTCTATCCATGACTCCTATTTCTATGGCCAAACACTATTTGAGCTTGTCACAGTTCGCACTGTTTATGTGATATCTATTTGACTTTTTGATTTATTAAAAGTTTCCTACCTTTTGTCTGATTCTCGCCATTTATGGCCATTACTTTAGTAAGTTAAGTTATTAGTTAAAGTTTAATAAGTTATAAGTTAACTCATTTTAATAAGCCTAGGTTTAGTCTAAATTTGCCATCCTAAAATATTGTTTACAAATGAAAATTCATATAATTTCATTTGATCTTAAGGTACTTGTAAAAAACTGGCTCTTTCTGAGATAAAACTAATATTTCCATTTACTTGTGTAACTTTGATCTTAAAGGCTCATAAAGTCTGGAATGATCAACTTTATTAAAAACTTAACTATCTAAAAAAACTGCTCCATTATCGACCACTATTTACCGGAAAACTTGAATTTTTCATAAGTTAGTGAATAATAAACTCGTTACACCCGTCTTTCTATCTACTTGTATATATATTACTTGTATGTATATCTACTTGTATACTTGTATATATATGTATATATGCAACAAAGACATGAAATTCATGTAGTTCTCAATATCGTTTACATTTTATTAGCATTGCATTGTAATGTAATTTTCAGTGCTTAAAAGTATATTCCACATTTTTGTATGACCCTATAGATAAGAATGTATTGTAAACTGATAATGTTTATTATGGGAGACGTAGTGATCTTATTGCATACCTGCGAACACCACCGACGCCGGGCGGTGCGGTTGAGTGTGAGACTCCCGGCGGAACTTGCGCGCCGCCCTGTACGCCGCCCTGCAGGCTGCCTTGCGGCGCGCACACACAACACCCTGTGTTTCAAATTTTTTTACACAACTCAATTTCACATTTTAATCAACCTGTGTAAACATAAACAAACCTTTAAAGCTGGAATAATATTCCTTGAATATTGAATATGTAATTTACAATTTAGGTACGTTTATTTCATCCAGTATTCGCCAACTGGTCGAAATTTGATCATAATCATAATTATGTTTCTGAACTATTTTTACTGACACTAAAGCTCATCAATAGATACTAAACAAAAATAAGAAATTAGGATTAACCTCAAACCAATGAGCGCGCAACCTATTAACTTATGAATTAAGTTGCAATATTGCATGTTTAAAAAGAAATAAAAGTAACCGATTATAACTTTATACAGAACTTAAGTTAATTAATAAGCTTAAAAAAATGTAGTTATCAATGAAAAATTTTACTACTGTTATACGAAATGTTTTTTGGGCAGTACTATTAGAAAAATAATAGATTTTATTGCATAAATCTGCCTAAACTTTTTAAATACAGTCTATTTTATACGTATAACTAAGTTTGATTTTTATTCTAAAAAATCAAATTAGGTGACGAAATTAACACTTTTCTGCTAAGTTAACAAACTGAGGGGAAAATACATCTCAGAAGTTTCATTTGAGGCTATTAAATATATACACAAATTGCAGTAAAATTCAGAGTTATTTACGTATTCATACATAAATACAATAAAATAGAATCCCTCACTGAAATAATTTTATATCGGGGTTCTTTTCATTATAAATTGAGCTCAGAAATCCAGTAAGGCGGACTTTGATTGGACACGTGACATAGAAAGAAACACGTCCACAGAATACAGTGAAAGGCAAGTGTACACACGAGATGCTGACCTCACTTGTGTGCCAATTTTTTTGTTAGGAATATTTTATTGGTTCATGTCTGTCACGTTCCGAGTAAAACTTCAGTTGTATACCATTTTATTTTATCAGTTAATTGAGCCTTGAGATTTCAAGGTGAAATTTTCATATTGAAAAGTAACTAAAATTATATATTTCATTTATACTTTTTAACTTATATAGTTTGGTTTATGTTTAATGTTGTATTTTGGTTGTATTATATATACTTTATTATTTTGTTTACAATTAGGTGTAATTTTAAAGATGACAAAAAGAATGGTATCCTGAATTTCTTTTGGGGTTTTTATTCTCAGGATCGTCATCTTGGCTTTTTTCCGAAACCCTGGTAAACTTAAATTTAAATTTATAATGACGATCACAAGAGTTTCTTGAGAGTTTCTTATTGATAAATAAATATTTTTATTTGATTTTGATCAATTATAAGCCTGAGATTGATAACTTTGGGGGCAATACAATTGACGGGCTGGCGATTCATTGGATCTTTTAAATAATTTAAGAATACAATTTTTTTTATACACGAACCTTCCTCTTCTATCTCTCTTTCAGTGAAAGTGTATGGTAGATACACACTTCCTTCTGAAGATCCCTCAAATTTTATTAAGTAACAAAAGATATTTGTGGTCTGGAAGACCCTTTCTTGTAATTAATTTTGTTCCTTTTGGTCTCAATTTTTTGCTTTAGCCTCGTCAGCTGTATCGATTTTAGTACGAAATACGAATATGTACGAAGTAGAGATCCTAATCAACGATTTTGCGCGGTGGTAAAAGTTCAATATGAACGATGTCCTTCTGATTCCACAAAGACACAACACACACTTGGTTAATTTTAATACGAGTTTATCAATAGTCAGTATAGCTTTTCTTTAATTTAAAATAAAGAAAATCATGATCTTTTAGCACGCTCTTGTTGTAAGTAATACATATCGTATCATCGATCATAAAACTTTTCATAAACGGTTCTGTTTCATTAGAGAATTTCAATTGAGTTTACGATTCATGAGGTTTCTTTCAATGAGCTGGTGTGGCAACCAAATATTAAAAATTATAACAGATTTTTTTTTAAATCAGTCCAAACTATAAATATGCAGATTTTGATTACACATTTTCACAAATGGCATGACTGGGCGGTCAGAGTGGATTGATCTTTAACATTAAAATTTTCAGACTGAAAACTTTTGAACTTTGTGCAACTCTTATTGACGCGGCATTCTTATTGGCGAAATTTATTAAGGCTTTTGTGGTATTTTTCCCTTTATTGTAATTATTATCAAAATTTCAAATATCATTCATAATCTCACTTATTACTTAGACAAATTCATTCGTATACAAAATACTCCGCTATTAATTAAACTTCATTGATCCGAAATTGTCCAATTATTCCGATCATTTGTCTTTCATAATTGTTAAGAAACGCTAATAACTTCAAATACAATATATAGACATATACAAATACCATTCATATTTCAGTAAATTTGATATCAAGTGAGAATGAGAACAATTTTCTGCTATAGACACGGGGCCTCAATATTTTTCACATATGTGATATATGTGATTTAAAAAAAATCATATTCACTCGCATCAAGGAAAATATATCGATACTTTTTGCGTTTATGAAGAAAATCGTATAGAAGATATTATTTCGATGATTCCAACACATTTATAGTTCTGTTGAAACAGTTGCCCACACCCCATAGAGTAGATGCCTAAAATGCACAGTAGTGGGGCGTCATTTATGACATACATTGACGCAATTATACTATTGCCAAGCGTTGGATTTTTATTTTTAGATGGCTAATGGTCGCGGCTTCATCCGCGTGAAATATTTAGCTTGATTTCATCCTGACATTCTATTCTAATTATTGGCTAAAGAATTTTTTAAATCAGATGAAGGGTAGAAAAAATTAATAAGCAATAAATACTGAATAAACCTTTTAAAGCCTTAGAAACATTGGCGCGGACGAAGTCGCAGGCAAAGCTAGTTTCAATATAAGCGAAATAGCGCTATTGAGTATGTTATATGTAAAGGCGACAGAATTAAAGCTCGTCGCGCGTTCATTTTCCTGATAGGTACAGTTCAGTTGAACAGTACATCTGGCTCCTATTGTTTTCAACGCGCAGCAATTCAATAGACGCCTTTCACTCCGCTCTTATTATAGGTTTTGTATAAACCCCTATACTTGCGTTATATTTGTATCCAGGATTTATCTGTAACTAATTCTCGTTTACACATAGCTGTTTTTTTGTTACTATTAATACTATTCCAAAATAAATTTAACAGAAATATTTAATAACTAGCTGGTGCCCGCGACTTCGTCCGTCCGCGTTTAAAAAGAAAAAAGTAGCCTATCCTGTGTCCTGTACGGACAAATGTTTATGTACCAAGTTTCATGAAAATCATTTAATTCGTTTAAGAGTTATGGAGGAACATATATACATACAATACCTACACTTATAGATTTATTATTAGTATATATTGATGATTATAATACGATTTCCCAGTATCGTCTCCTCTCCTATTCCAATGTGAGTTAGGGGCTATTATAGTTTTTACCACTATAAGCAATGCTCGTACGCAAGTTTGTATATAGACATACATAATTGTCCAGAAAAATTTACAAATTCAAATTTGATTCCTTCAGGGGCATTATTGATATGTTTCTTAAAGATATGTAATATCGATGGGCCTAAGAAATCTTTAATTTCACCCATCTAAGGTTGGAAAGAGTGTTTTTTCAAAATTATATCCAACGACATACACACAGACAGACAGACACGGCGCGGAACTTTGTTTTATAATATGTAATTAAGGATATCATAATTATTCTAAACTAAATCCCTTTGAAAATATCTATGTCAGGTTGGTAAGTTTAAATATCTACTCTCTGAATCCACTTTAAAAATAACGATCTCATTCTTCAAGCAATTCTAAAATCTATTTTAAAGATAGAATGGACAGTTCGTTTCTGCAGCAAAAATATATTGTATATATGTCAGCGACACTGCGCTCACAATCGTTTACAATAATAAGAAATAAAACTTCAAAAATAACTAAAATAAACCAGCAAGCGCAGCGTAGGACGTCCAGCCACAAGCAACTTAATAAGGGCCACAGGTCACATTGGAAAGTTAATGTTTAGGGAAAGCCTACCTATGTCTAGCATGGGTTTGAATGACCGCAGGAGTACCTATTTATCACCTGACAAATATTACAACTAAGGTTATCAAATTACGAGTAACATAAATGTATTTAAAATAAAATCTAAAATACGTAGTTTATAATAAATTAGCGACCCGTCCCTGGCTTCGCACAAATGAAGTATTTTTCTGCAAATTGTATTATACATACCTTCCTTTACAGGGTTTTGTGAAAACCCTATCAAAATCCATTGGGTAGATTAGAGGAGGACAGCGACTATCACAATGAAAAACCACTGGCTTATATATGCAGTTTAGATAAGGCGTACGCAAACTTAATTTTAATATTTCAATTCGGTTTAACGAACTAGATTAAATTAACAATCTAGCTGTGTTCACTTCCTACGGCAATGGCTTTGCTGTTGGCTTGGCTCAGACAAAATGGCGGCGGGGGAAGCGAGATCGTACAAATTATATTCACCTGTTTTCATGTCATATTTGAGCCGCTTCTAAGCTCAATATTTAAACTAAAACGTGGCGTTTTAAGCACATAACATAAATTAGGTTTGTGAGAAAAGATGGTTACTAGCGGTGGTAAATCGGAAACCTCATTACAACAAACATTTCTATTTATTACACAAACCGGGCGTGGATTGCCAGTTCACGCAATCGTCACATATCTCGTTGCCCTTCAGATGTGATGGTATGTACTACAAGAAAATTAATAATAATAAATTTAATAAAATATATATTTTTATTTATAAACATTTTTAAATTCTCTTTGAGCACTATGCACCTCAATTGGCATGAGTTTTTAAAAATACATATCGCTGCTTAAAAACTAAAGGGCCACAAATCAAAATTACACTTTTTACAGGAGAGCTAATCGAAAAAAAAAAAAATACTTTTGTCTATTTGTTTCGTATTAGATATATATCAAATATATGCATATTATCATCGTTAGAAGGGTATTTTTAAGTAGCATTAAATGTTCTAAGTACTTTTATAATAAACGGAATACTAGAGGAGATATAAGCATATAAGTTACTTTTGAATATATAAAAAAATATCAAAATATACTAAATATGGAATAAAACAACCATTTTTATGGTTGTATTTTTGCAACATACAATATGAAGGGTTGTGATTGTATTTTTGCAATAAAATCATTTTTGGATTTTTTGTTTTTATGGCCCTTTAGTTTTTAAGCAGCGATATTATCTTAATTTCTGTCTATGACGTCGGGAATGTGTCTAACTCATCATATTATAGAATACCCAGAAAATGATTACGATGCCAAAAAACTGTTAGCAACTGTTACGTGTTTTATTATACCCTTTTGCTACAAATTTTATACATTTGATAAATGCATGTCGTTAGTTTTCAAAGTAGTTAGTGGTGCGAAAAACTTTTCACGTTTGTGGAGGGAGCCGGGGAATATTTCTGTAAAGGTTACACTAGTTCATAAAGTACTTGATGATGCACGAAATATAACTGATGACCTAACCCCTAAAACTAAACAAAATGGACATGTATTTTTATTGAAATACGAATGATAAAATGTCTAAATAATAAGACATTAAAGCCATTACTCAATATTGGAGATTATCTATTTTGTGTCGGTTTGTCTTATTTTAACAATTACTTTGAATAAAGAATAACCTATAGAAACTGTCTAGAAAAGGCAGTTAATTTAAAAAATAATTAATTAATTAAGTAGTTAGTAGTCGCGCCTCTTTCACAAACGTCAATTAGGCCAAACTGTCATTTAAAGTCATCAGTAACCGGGGATAAGGGATATACCTTTGTTTGTACGGTAAACGTCCCAAACATTAAATAGAAAATAATAAAAAATAATAATATTATATTATATTGATCAATAGAATCAATATAACTCAATATAACAGAAAATGATTTCTAAAATTAACTAATCAACTTTCATTTTATGAAACTTGGTAGGTAAACATTTAGACGTACGGGACACAGGATAGGCTACTTTTTTCTTTTTCAAGGCGGACGAAGTCGCGGGCGCCAGCTAGTAAGTAATAAAGCTGCGTTATAATGAAAGTTAGGGGGGAAAGCTATAACGCGACACGATCATCGAGCGAACTAGCGATGCGTATACTGCTCTTATAAAGAAAAAACAGGTCGTGATCAGATTACAGGCCAGTGGTTCTGGGCGAGGGATTATTTACAAGCATTCAAGAACTAAACAGAACGAACATGTGGATTTTGATATATCTAGCTATTGCACGCGACTTCGGTCGGGTAACTTTATAAATTATAGCCTATGTTACTCGCTGATAATATAGCCTTCTATGGGTGAAAGAATTTTTAGAACCGGCATAGTAGTTTTTGAGTTTATTCATTACAAACATATAATAATATCTCTTTAAAAAAAAAGACTTCAAGCCGTTTTGTCATGGATGTCATTGTCAGAACTGGACCAAATTGAAATGGGACCACACGGGAAGCACCAGCTTTCAAATAAAAAAAGAATCATCAAAATCGTTTCACCCAGTCGAAAGTTCTGAGGTAAAAAAAATACACATAAAAAAAATACAGTCGAATTGAGAACCTCCTCCTTTTTTGGAAGTCGGTTGAAAAAATTGTACAATTTTTACTGAGATCAAAAAAATTGTTTTAGAATTTTTGTTTGTCTGTGTGTTTGTGTGTAATCTCAGAAACTTCTTAACCGATTTGAATGCGATTTTCACTTATGTAATGATGATTACTTGAATTAAACTATAGGATAATTTTTATCCTGGATCTGTATAATATTAAAATATGAACAATAATGTATAATGTATTGAAATTTAAACTCGGTAAAATAGTATTGGAATTCTCTATTAATTCAAACATTATCACTCGCCTGTAATTTCACTCGCACTGTAGTCGCACCAATATATCGAGTTGATTTAAATATGGAGCATTCGTATCGTAGGTGATTGATTTATAAGTGGCATATTAGCACTAATTAGTCACACAGAGTAGCAATAATTGCATGGTTAGCTAGTAACGAGGAAATAATTGTAAAAGAGAGGTACATTAGGATATAATGATATATTAGGATATAACCATCGGTAATGGTTCCCATATTTATTTGTAACTATACTATAATTAATATATAAAATTAAATTTCCATTTATTTTCAGAGAACTCAGTCCATAAAATATTTTACAAAATTAGGTTGGTCGGAGAGAAAAAAGAAATTCAATATTAATGGATAATTCACATGACGTGATAAACGCGTTGCCAAACGACGACCGCGTCGCTTTACGTTTTATTTATCTATTTATTTATTTATTTATTTAAAACAGGAACACTTAACATTAACACTTATCGTTCAAAATCTAGGTCCAGTGTGCAAGCCAATTAGAACTGAGCACATGTTTCAATTTGGTACGTAACTCTAACAAATAAATTTTACAAATACAAAAAAAAAAGTAAATAAAATCCAAACAAAATTAATTACAAACAAAAAAATTAGAAAACTATGTCAAATGTTAAAAATAAAAATGTCAGAAGTAAAAAAATCAAAAAGTCAAACGTTAAAAATTACTTAAAAATATAATAGTTAGTTAAGTGTGACAAAATGGCAGCGAGGACCTTCTTCTTGTGTTTATTTATGTGGTCAAAGTCAAAGTGAAGGTTTGCGCTGTAAAAAAACGAAAAACGGAGGAGGTTCTCAATTCGACCGTATATATTTTCATAGCTCTGAAGCATTCTAGGGACCGAGGAGTGCCTCATTTGGTTCATTTGGTTTGTCTTATATACAGGCACTTACTCGTATATACGTCGCGTTTAGACGTGGCACTGAGTAGGATACACTAGACATTACATCCGTACAGTCGACGCCTCCACGCAACAGCTTAAAAAGGAAGAGGTCGTCATGAATGCACCTGCGATTTAACAGTGTGTCTAACTTAAAATGTTTAAGGCGACGCTGGTAACCATATCTGTGACTAATACTTCGGTCATTATGTATTATCAATAACTTTCTCAGCGCACGCATATCTCTATTTTTTTTTAATAAAGTACAGATAATATAGCTTTCAAAATATGTTTTATAGTTTTTGAGTTCCACAAAACAATTTATTACCAAAAGCGTTGAAACTCTTTAAGTGCCTGCTGTTAAAAGTTAACAATAATATTCCAGACTCATTTTATTGCCCTTAGCATAACTTTTTAAAATAAAATATGTAATTCTTACTCAAAATTAAATGTAAAAATCCAAATGCATCGTGTCATACTTTCGTAGGTTAATAACTTTACGGTATTTCGGTAAGGTCCTTTTAATTAAATGCAAAGAGCGTTTTAATTTTCGCTGAAAACTTTTAGGCTTGAAGGTAAAAGGCTTATTAGCTAATATAATAAATACCAAAGTTTGGGAAGCTCCGAAAGTTTCACGTAAAAACTACTTAAATAGTTTTGATAAAACTTCACAGATTTTTGGTTTACACAAAGGCTCAGGTCACAAGTATGAAAAGACAAAATCCGTTTAGCTTCGCTCTCAATGTGGCCCAGGACTTTAGGCTAATTTAAAAAAAAGATATAAGGCGGTTAATATGTTACATATTGTAACGTCTTACTAACAATTTGTAATATTCACTTTTATACCTATACTATAAAAATTAATTTAAAAATTATCAACATACTGTTTTGACAGCTTACAAACATACTATAAAGTACAAGTACAATACAAGTCGCAAAGTAACTATCATAGATAAATATATCGTGAAATAACAATATACGAGTAAGTTATATTATCAAATTTGAAGCGAGAACTTCTGATGTATTAAATCGAGAAAAATAATATTTTTTTTTGGTTTAGTAGTTTTTGATGAGCTTTAGCGTACACTCGCACTAGACGGCCAATGAGATCTTGCTTTACTTTGTAAATTTTAAATCGCACGAACTTTACCACAAGCGGCCTGCGTACAATCTTAGCCGCCTAGTATGCATATGCACTTAGTGTTATCGATAAAAACTCATTTTGAATAGTTGGTATTCTTTCCTCACCATGGTCGCATTTAAACCAGTAGGCAATCTCTAGTAATTAAAAAATCGGTAAAATACGAAGTGAATCAAGAAATAACTAGTGGTCAGAACATGAAAGCCGGCAAACTTAAGAATATCAATGTTTTTATAAGGTGAAGGCTTACCAAATATCATTAGTTATGAAAACGATATACCTGCGAGTGCTGCTAGAGCTGCCAATGTGAGAAGGGCGGGGCGGCTGGATGCCATGTCAGCAAGACATGCCGTGCGATGCGGTTCGCATCATCGCCACAAGATGGTACCTTCGCCGCGACGTGCACACTAATAGGTACGCCTATCTGCAACAATCATTATAGTTTTTTAACAGTCAAACAGTATGACAGTTGTAACCTCAACCTGAATGAAACAACATTTTCTGTGCCAATACATAATCCAGATTCGACAGACTCGCACTTAATCTATTATTAAGGTTGGTATAAGGCACTTGCATGCGCTTTTTGTTACTAGTGTTCTTAATCAAGTAGACGGTCAACCCTCTGTCACTTTTTAAGCCCTCGCCCGACGCAGTCTCTATGTATCTGTATGTCTATGTGTCTGTCTGTGGAATCGTAACTCCCAAATGGAAGGACTGATTTTGATCCGGTTTTTTTAATTTGATTTTAAACCTTCGATTGTTTGATAACTATCAACCATGGTTGATTCTCACTGTCCAGTATTAATGGTTGAAATATCTGATGGTATGTAATGGTGCCATGTAATATAAGTAATAGTGTAGGTCATTACATGTAGGATAATAAAAACCCGGGGTAAACATCAAAATGGAATAACTCTTCAGAACACTCACAATTTCATAAATGGTAAAACATACAAAGAGGCGTTGCTATTATTCTGATATCTGATATTATAGTGTTATAACCTGCGGCGTCGTATGTGTATTGGATCGTCGACAATTCGAACAGGTCAGCGTCGAAATGTATCCACTTGGAATTTTGATGACGCCTGCTATGTAGCGAAGTTGAATATTAATACATTTAAAATACCTTCATCTAAATTCAGATCTAGACTAGACTTCAAAGAATAGTTTCTGTTTACTTCGCTTTATCGCTCACTCTTAAACATCTGTTATTTTTTCTGTATACTTTATAATTTATGATTTGAATCTGAAATTTTTTAGTAATACTAATTGAGATCCTACTACATGAAAAGTTTTTAACTCAATTGAAATAGAACTCAATGAAAATAGAACGGAATGCAGAAAACTGAGAAATCTCTTTATAAAATTTTTATTTTAAAATAACATGAACGTGAAACCAATTAAGACTATGATTATTGATAGTACTCAATCAGGTTGTTCAAAATTTATAATAACCCCGATATTTCACTAATCGAAAACATATTTCAAGTTCACGTTGAAGAACCATCAATCTTCTGTCTGTAATAAGTAAGAGAGCAAATAAATAAATAAATATTCTTGTATTTTTGTAGAGGTTTTGTTCAATTAAAAATTCATAAAGCAACTCGCTGAACCGGTGTTATTTTGAAAAATAAAACACTATGCATTTGTTAAAAAAAAATCAGTTTTATACATTTACATATACACATTTATAAATGTGGTTATACTTACTTGACTAATATTCACTAAAAGGATCCATTAAATTTAGAAAATGTCGTTCAGGGAGTAGGAACGCAACTGGTGGCCCATATTTAATGGTTACAGCAACGATACAATTAATTTGTTTTCGGGAAGGAGCGCGTTGTCGCGGAATGTATACTCGTATATATAAGGGGGTCGTTTCGCCCCGCGAACCGGCGCCCTCGATTCGCGCTCTTATCTCATAATACTGACAAGGGTCCAAACCGCTAAAACACCCTCTCAAATCGTTGCCTACAAATTCCAGTAATCGGTAAAGTAACCCAAGTAAATGTTTAAGAATTCATCATTACATCATCCTGGTAACACGCCCTGAATTAATAACATACGTTTGACTGGTTTTTATTCTATGGTAACCTTTTAGTTTTTGAAGTGAAAACTACTTAAGGAAAAAGCATTTTCTTTAGGAACTTTTTTATGAGTTTTTACTTTTTTCTTTTTGTATGGAGATAAATCAGTGAACTCGCGCCGTCACGTTCTATTTGCGACACCCTCAGTGACGTTTATTTGTATGAAATAAGCGCCATCTACCCGATCTAGCTTCTTGGTTCATAATAAGCTTAACTTCGTCAATAGTTTGTTAAGATGTTAAACAATGGCGTAATTTTAACTTCTAAGCTAACGTGCAGTCCTACGACTGACAGGTTTTTTTTAATTAATTAATTATTCATTTTAATGCACCCATTAAAATAAAATACATAAGTAGAATTTAAAAAGTAATTTAAAATACATGGTTTTAAAGATTAAGTTGTATTAAAAATATTTTAAATATTTTGGTTATATTACGTACGTACTGATACATGATTTTTAAACACTTTTCAAAAATACTCAAGATACTTATTATTATTACTCCAGCGAAGATCCGCTGATCTGAAATAGACTATAGCTCGTATTGCAAAGTGTGAAGTGAACTCTCACATAATGAAGAGACCTCAGCCCAGCAGTGATGTTAAATGTATGCAATTAATTAATTGTACATACATTTAGCTGATGCAGGTACAAATTGCAGTCGGACTTAAGGAAATAAATGACCAGATTTGGATATTCAGTTGAAGATAGAGATATATTTAACACATTGTCGATTCATACATAAATAATAAATGTTACATACATAAATCTACAACCACATACATAATTTAAAAAAATCATTAGTAAATTTATACTATGGATTCTTATTTGTAGATATTCTTTTATTTCATTAGAAAATAATTATTAACAGCGCCGAAAGTTCAACGCAGTCAATTTTTACGTCAACTTAAGGGGAAACTGAACAAATAACTCAAGCAATAAAATTCGCAACACATGATGAATGAATGCCTCGACAATAGATGTCACGCTCTTGCGACCTCATAACCATTGACTTCAATTTATGGCCCACACTTTCGTTTCCAGAGAGTATCTTGAGCGATAATAAACAGTAGTCGAGCGAGTTAAGGACTTATATCAATAATAATGGGTTGTGGGTTAGCGCGTAAAGTTTCGATATTATTCGTGGCACGCATAATATCGAGCCAAAGGTTTTTATTCCCTTTAAAAAAGAAATTGGGTCTATATTAAATTGGGTCTATATTAAATTGGATTTATATTAAATTGAGTCCTATATGTGTAACTAGCGATCCGCCGTACACTTTTGGAATTTTCAATCGTTTTCTTAGTGAAAGATTACGTTATAAGATAAACGTATATTCCATAGGCCTATACTGAATTGAGTCGTATGTTTTTTTTTTCGTGCTACCAACTGACTTACACCTTGTACTCGTATGCAGATAACCAACATTAATTTGTTCAAGTTAGTAGGTATGATAGAGTTGAATAAAATACATAGCGTGGCTTGGTATGTCTGGTAATTCTGGTAAAAAAATTTAACACGTTGTCAAAACGTTGGGTTGGTCGACATAACCGGCGATCATAGAGCTGGCTATTACCTCGGGCAACAGATTAGCATTGCCATACGAGTATAAGGAGGTAATGCAGCTAGACACCTGCCTAGGGGACCGAAGCTTAATATTATAAACAATTTGTAAATATATATGGCTTTTGAATAATAATAAATAATGCACATTAGAAAAAAAATTTAAGAATATATTTTTTATTACGAGTATAAATATTGATCATAATAGTTATTTGTACGAAATACATTCTAAATGGCTTACTCCTCGAAATGTAGGTTCCGATTAATACTACCAAATGTATTAATCTTGGAATCCATAAAAACAAACTAAAAATATCGTTTCTTCACCTGATATCCGCAGAGGATCTCTCTCTCACAGAAAAATTCCATAGAATACCAGTTAGCTAGTACAAACCACATTCCTTATTCACTCACAAAATTTCCATTTCCTTTGCCCTTTCTGGTTTGGTGGTGTCATTTACTTTAATGGCAACATCTTTTAAAAGTGATTGATGTTGGCACTTTACGCTCTTGTCTATAGTCGCCATCCAAATGCGAAGTGTCATTCATTGTACAAAAAGACACATTTTTTTAAAACGTTTCCCTGAGTTACAAATAATATATATTATTATATTTCTGTCCCGCTCCCGGTTTCGCCCGGGGTGCAATTGTTATATAATTATACAAACCTTCCCTGTTTATCCCTCTTTCTAAAAGTGAAAACCGAATTAAAATCGGTCTAGCCATTCTTGAGATTTTGCGAGACTAAAGCATTGCCATTGATTTTTCCCAGCCACGCTTCGCTGCGGCGGCATGCGTATGTGGCGTGCTTATATAGTTACATATTATTTTTATTTTTATAAAATAAAAGTAGCCTAAGTCACTCCTTATGACATCCGCTATCTACCAATGACAGTCCCATCAAAATCGGTCCAACCATTTCGGAGATTAGCAGGAACAAGCAGACATATATTTTTTTGTTATAAGTATTACAGTATAATAATATACAATATGTTTAGTAAAAATCAGTTATTATGACATTACAAACAGTCACTTCAATTTTATTCATTTGTATAGATAAGACACTTGGCACAACTTGTCACGTGTGTACAAAAGCTTTAGCTAGGGACAAATATTTGTATTTATTACGAGAAATATATTGTATTTGTTCCAATTCCGTTCGGCGTCTGGGCGGCGCGGGAATACATTCAATTTTTCCTCTTCTTTTACACTATCCGTTTGCTATGTTGTTTATTTCATTTCTATTTTAAAATACACGGAACTAAAATTAGGTCTCTATATACCTACTAAGGTCGAGCTTTTTAAATATGTAGGTTTTGTGAACGAGATCGTGATTACCGTAAGAAAAATGAGCACTTGATAGCGCAATCTTATTTCACTAGGAAAAGTATTACAAATTAAACAACTATATTAGTTTAAAATTTAAAAATATAACAGCTGAATAAAAATTATCTGAAATCTTTATCGAGGTGATGTAGCTGGTGTCGCTGGCACCACCGTCGCTTTTATTTATTTATTGTTAAAGGTAGATAGTGGTTACTACCATATAGGCTGCACGCAGGCTGCACGGTTTTTAAATGCGGAATGCGATATTAGAGGTTTTCCAATTTCAAAATTAATAAATAATTGGTTAAATAATTTATGAACAATTAGAGAAAACAAGAAATTTAATAATTGTACCGAACGTTTCTTTATCATTAGAACTGTTGACTAAACTGCCAAAACTACGTGTCGCAATTTTTTTATTACTATTTTTTACGCAAATGTACAAGTTTGATTAGACTACAAGACCTACAAATGGACTGTCAGATATCCTGCCGACCTTTACACAAAAAAATAATCAAATTAATGCCATCATAAAGTTTGCATGAAAACTGTTATATGTAATTAACTCATTTGTTCCAAATAATTCTGCCTGCATTTATGCCCTGCAGTAGCGGTCTTAAATTGAGTACTAAAATGAAAATTATTGTATATTGTTTCAAAGACCTGTAAGTACAGTACTCTATTGTAGCAGCTCAGCTAACATTACTACGTCCTGCAGCTAGCCACAGTCATTATTATTCAATGTTACTCTAAGGATTAACTGCAAGAAATTCCTTTAGGAAACATTTCCGTGTGTACTGAATTACTTCATTTTGAAAAATTATGATTTTGCATTATTTCTATATATGTGAAATAGGTAGGAGTGGTTTTCATAGGAGTTTTGATAAGTGAACAAACAAATTCTATTCATTACACTTTTATGTGATTTTGGTTCAATAAATAATATGCATAGGTAAAGTCGGGGTACGAAAACCTTCGTCAGTTTTCAAATTCATTCCTTTATCAAAATCGTAGACTCGTAGTACCTTTTGAAACTAAAGCACTAAGTAGTCAACTGACAGACGTTTTAAATAAAATTTAGGCATGATTGACAATTGCTCTGGTGCAAGCAAATGTCGACTTAAAGGTGACGAACCTATTCTTACCACGACTGTACTTTTACTATACTTTATATAAATATTATTGATTCCGATAGCAGCTTACTTGTCTCCCCGGGGATAAGTGGATATAAAAATCATACAAGTATGAATAACAAACCTGCACCCCTGTAGTATGTGTGAGATGGCATATGTCAATCTTTTAAGGATAATTTCTATACCCATTATAACTTCTAAAACATATAATGTGGTATCAATCATTATACCACATTATATGCTACAATACAGTATTAATCATTATGGAATTAAATTCAATCCGAATATAAATCAGTAAAAAAATGTTGGTTAAAAAAAACCCGAGAGAATTTGTTAGGTTTTAATTTCGTTTATAGTAAAACGTCAAAAGCGTAAACTCTGCCGACAAAATGTTCTCATAGTTACGTGAAACGTAAATTTTGTTACTGTGTATATTTCGTGCAATACTGGAAACAGCTTAATGAATTTTGCAACGAGAAAAATATTTTCGTATATGTTTTAAATGTAAATAAGTTCATTTATTTTTGTTTACCTACATAAAGCGCAGTTAATACTGGATACGTGTGAGCAATTAGTGAATGTAAGCTTTGAGTGTTCCTGAAAAATACGTTTAAATTTATTAAGTTCTTAAAGTAACAGATTTAACATCATTAATTATAAAGACTGATACATTATTATTAAGATTGAGTTAAGTTAAATTTACTGACACTAAATTATATGTATAACCGACAGTTCTGGCCTCCTCTATATGTACACTAACTTCTAAGCTAACCAACCGATTTTGAGAGTGTTTTCACTAATGGGAAGAGGAATGAGAAAGGTTTGTGTATATAACGTGCAGAAAAAATTACACGTGTGCGAAAAGACTTGGGAATTCTATTCCAATGCAATATACATAGTTATGTTCAACAAAAAATATATAATAGAGACATATAAGTTATATAGGATTTATGTAATAAAGTTGTTTCACTAATAATTAGATATTGTATCACAGATTTCCCTGACCGCATTTCGGTATCAAGGGCGTAGACTTATTTTTTGTATTCCTTTTTCTCATGGGAAAATATTATTTCAAGAACGCTGGCTACTAATTTTCCTCAATCGATTATTTACATAATCCTATTTATGTGTATTATTATTTATGTGTAATGATATAGTGATTTTAACTCAGCAAACTCGCTTTTATAACAATATCAAAGGTTATGTTGCTATTTAGATTTTCTAATAACCTATACGGGACGCATAGTTCCACAGTAAGAATTTTTCGTTATGAAGAAACTTCCATTTACGTTTACAGTGAGTATAATATTTGTGGTTTGTGACCCCTTTCTGGCCCATTATCAGCAGCAATAAAGCTGTAGAAAGCAGCCCTATGGCGTTTATTCTGTTGCCGTTGGAGGTGTATAGGTGATAGTTCTGACACCACTTAAGGCAAGGGCAAGACTACGGGACAGAGAGAAGAGTAGCAAATGATCGATACAATGAATATTGAGATGGCCTCAGATTGGCCAAGAGAGAAAAGATATGTGTGTATTGCTAATTCACGCTAGTATTTTTTAAATTTTTTTTTAATATTGAAACTTTTCGCTGTCCGCGTCTATTTGTTTCTCCGCTAACTTCTTCTAAACCACCCAACGGAATTTGATACGGTTTTAACTAATGGAAGGAATAATAAACGACAAAAGTTTGTGTGTAATTTGCAGAAAAAAAAATAATCCGTGCGAATCCCTGTTGTTAAAATAAAACTTGTTTTACTTGAAATTGTGAGTAATCTTTTAAACCCTTACCAGCGTTATCTAGATCATTAGTTATGGTATACAATACAGGTTCAAATATATACATATATAAAATAGATTTACGTATAATATCACATACAGCTTGCTTCATATTATTATTATTATTATTATTATTATTATACACATTTAATTATTCACACCTTACAATACGTGCCATGTCAAGAAGTACCGGCTACTGTATCTTATTACTGTTTCAATGTACCCAGGGGTAGGTCGCTAGTTTTTATATAATTTAAACACACAGTTTCCTTGACCTCAGCAGTAAGTATAATTAAATAAAAATCTCTTGACCTTAACAAATGATTTCCGCATTTTAAGCTCGTAGCAAAAGCAATAAGAATGTTTTATGAAATGGAAAATTACAAACACTTTATGGGCGTAGCGGCATCGTAGCAGCCGTAGCAAGCTGCTCATTGCTACGGCAGCTAAAGTTCTACACAAATAGCTACGACAATTGATTTACGACTACGTTATATAAAATTAAATATTCCTTGCGTTTGCACAATATTGTCTTGTGGAATATTGTGCAAACGCCTTGTCCGGAATAATAATTCTGTTTTTTTAAAGAGACATCCAAATTGATAAAAATATTTTGTTACTTTAATAAAATTGACCACTAGATATATTGAACTTGCATTGTGACATTATTTGTCTGATTGATTGTTCTAAGGTTATAAATCATCAATACTAATAATAAATCTGTAAGTGTAGGTAATGTATATATGTATGTTCCTCCATAACTCTTAAACGAATTAACTGATTTTCATGAAACTTGGTAGATAAGCATTTAGACTTACGGGACACAGGATAGGCTACTATTTCTTTTTCATCGCAGACGAAGTCGCAGGCACCAGCTCGTAAGTTTATAAGCTGATTTTAATTCGATTTTCACCTAGATTTAAAGAATTTCTTTTAAAATTTTACATACAAATTTGATGTATTTTAATCGTGACGGTAACTGTAAATACCTTGATAAATTATTGAAGATATAAATTGCCATTAAATATTCCTATAGAACCAAGACGTATCTTATGTTATGTTTTGACGGCAAAACCACTAAAGGTTTTTAATGAAATATTAGTACGCAGTGAGCCCGAATTATGTTAAATTACACGGGATACTTTACCAAAACACACAGTCGAAAATAGAACAAATTTTAATATAAATCGTATACTTACATCAACGTACAGTTGGTTATTTAAAAAATCCAAAAACCGGCCCCATCCCGAGAGCGTCTGAATCAACTGGAACTCATGTTGAAAAAAAAAAATATACACTGCACACTGTTATTTGCGCTTTGGAATTAAAGTTTCACAAGTCGGCTGTATAAATTTTATTGGCGAGATTGGGGCGGCGTGAATGAAGCGCCACCTGTCGCTGTGCCGGTCCGGTTTACGTCCGGTCTTGCCGGCGTTCGTAGCAAGACTGAGGCCACGACAACTTGCGACCGTCACCCAGCCTCGACTGAACCTAGCCCGCCCGGGCACGTGGAGAGAGGAACCCGGGCGCCGTCGCCACAGCCCAGGTGCACAGTTGCACCCCCGCGCACCCCTTACTCCCCAGCCTCCCCATAGCCCCCTACCGTATCCTGCATCCTTGCACCCAGCATTGCGCCCAGTCTACACACTATACAATAACTGCCCATTAAATATTTTGCACGTTGACTTGTGATTACAATGGTAATATTGTTCATACTATCTAGTTTAGACCTCTACCAACCAATTTATAAATCAGCATGGTAGTTGAATAACATACTCTGGATAGCTTAAGTAAACAAACTAGTAACAAATATTGTTATAAATATATTATTATTAGTTGTTGCAATAATCTGTCTGTGTGACAGTAATCATAAAATTTTGCAAAATCTTGCATGAATGTGTATTGCAAAATTTTACTTACATTTCATCTGGACAAAAGTATTCCCGAGGGATCAAATAGAGTAAGTTAATATACTTATTGTTCATATATTTTGTAAGGCGTTATATTTTTTATTTTTCAACCCATCCAGCAAACAAATAAATGAAACAGAAGTGGCAGTGTGTGATTTCAAAAAACCGAAAACTCATATTGGATCGTTATAAAATCTGAAAGCACCTTTTTAATTTTTTTATCTCTTTGTTTGTTTGTGGGGGCAAAAGTCTGGATTTTAATTGGTAAGTGGAGAATTCTAATTTTCAGGATACGAAATATTGCAGATAAAAGAGGAATGTTGGATTTTTGAATATTCCATACCGAATGGATCTAAATTCAATACGGGAAGTAAATTTAAATTTACAATATTGTTCTTGATTATTAAAATTAATAAAAAAGAAATTCCCATAAATAAATGCATTTTTATCGCCTGCAACTCCACTGTTTGACGCTGTGTGTGCTGAACACTGCTGAAGGCTCTTACAAGGTGTAGGCCTCTCCCAAGGCCCGCCACCAAGCACGGCGTGAAGCCTTTTAGGTCCCCTGTAATGTATATTGTATATACCTATATTTAGCTGAGCTTTAAAATGGTTTTTACTTGCGAGCAGTAGCGGAAACCGTTTCACATTTACTGCCCCAGGTTCTCGTTGGCTGGAACATGATTTAAATATGAACCTTAGTGTAAATAATTTGAACAAAATTATAGCAAATAAATTTAGACAGCAAAAATTTTTAGACTTTTGTACAAAGGTTGCAAATGTGTCGATTAGATTAAACAGAAATTAATGATAAATTAATAAGATGATGTTGGTAAGATTTCAGATGAACAAAGGTCTGTTGTTATGCAAGAGGAAAAGCTTATATATGAAAATAAAAAATAAATGATATCTACTATATTTATTTGTTTGTAACCCTTTATAATTTACCGCCACACACATTCAATGTATTATACGAGTATATAACCACCCAACATACTTTCATATGGTTTTCACTAATGGAAAGAGCGATAAACCAGAAATGTAAACATTTAAAGTAAATAAAATAATAATGTAAGCACTCAGCAACCCAGTTTATTATAACTGTGAAACACATTTCACAGTTACAGACTGGGAACTGGGTTGCTCGTCTTGGGGCCATATATATAACCACTTCCTTATAGAAGATTATATAAAATTATTATTAGTACATACATAGATGTAAGAACTGCAAATCCCCTTTTCTCGTCTAATCCCAGACCTTTTATCACATTTTATTCTAAAGACTTTTTAATGTGGCGTCACTCTATGTGGTAGCAACAATATTATGTTTGTGCAATCCCAACTAATTATAGTTGTTCAGCATTGTTTTTCCTGGAAGAATATTTTACATACAATACTTACCAATGATGTATTCTTTAGGCCTCAGGCTATAGCTGAAGGAAAATTCACCTAACGTACGTAATCCTACAGAAAATGTAACTGATATTTGAATAATGTATTAGTTATTTTTGTTTTAATGAGGGTTATCTAAAGGGAAATTCGGTTTAATTTTTCACCATTAGAATTCTTAGATTAAGGGAGTTTATGACCTATTTATGGCCATCGTTTATCATACAACTGCGATATTACAACATTATTACACTTGTTACGTATCACAGATGTTCTGTTGACAAGTTGGATTCTGTTTTAACTAAAGTTGGACCTATTGGATTCTGACAATACTTTAGAAGAAAAAGGTCACATGTAAATGCGACATAAAAATCCAATTTCGATATTTGTAAATATAATTTAAAATTGAGTTGCAGAAAGAGATTTTTAAATTTGAAAGTGAGTAGTCAATCAAAGGCAGATACAGTAGAAAAGAATAGCTGTTAATCGATATTATAAGCGGCACCATCTCAGGGCCCGTATTCTCTATGTGTGGTTTTGCTGTGGTTATCGACTCGGTGCGGTTATAGACTCGACAATTGTCTACTTTGGTATTCACTAAGCCCATGTCAAAATGTCTACGACGTTTTTTCCGTAGTTATACATGTCGAAGAAGTTATTGGCGCGTTATTGTGTGGTTTTTAGTTTGACAAAGTATTATTTCCAATTTAATGTCGACATTGAAGTCGATACGTTTTAAAAACCACAGATAGAGAATAGGCCCGCAGGTGCGACGAGGCGGCAAAATGTCGCCACGTGACAAAGTTGACCGCTGTAAATGTCATTCGGAAACACAATTATGAAAATAAAAAAAATACCCTTATTATTCATTTGTCTTGAATAATAATATCCCATTTAATTAAACATATTACTATTTCGCTCTCCGCTTCTGTCTGTTTCTTCGTTAACCTCTTCCGGATCACATGTCCAACAGATTTTGATACGGTTATCAGTATCACTAATGGAAAGAGCGATAAATGAGGAAGGTTTGTGTATTGATTATATGATCTCATGTATAAATTAATAACAATTAAATTAAATTAAATAATTAAATTTCCATTCACACTTATTCTGTCACTGAAAAATATTCGTCAAATTAAAATTGTATAAAAAGCCTTAATGAGACGCTCCTTTCAATTTACCAGTGATCTTTCACAATAAAGTTCTTTATAGGTTAGGTTGAGGATTCCAATGTTGGAATAAATAATAAAAGAAGCTACAAAAATACTGTCTCAACAAACCGTATCAAAGTAAGTTTAGAATAGAAATTGCAATCCGAGAATATAGCATTGAGAGGCGGTGCGCTCGACAAAGCGTACGAATCAAAGGAAATGCCTTACTTACTCTTTCCGCAAAGAAATTGTGTAAAAGCTTCTTACTGTTGACCGAAAATAAAAACATACAGACGCAAACAATAAATTTTCTATCACAATAATATTCTAACGTTTCAGTCTGTAAATAGAAATGATTTTGCGGTAAACGTTCATGTATTATTACTGAGTTTCCGCATCGCGACGCCTCGCTAGACTCTCTCTAGCAGTTGAATATTAACATACCTATATGTGTGTGTATACTGTCTGCAATTTTTAAAACAGAAAGAGTTTATCACTAAAATATAACGTAGAAGCGAAGAATAATAATAGGCTATTTAATATTATCTCGTACATTTTTTTTTCAAGATAAAGGCTGGTAGACAGGCTGATGCTCTACTTAATTGGAGGCAGTTAATGTGACATGGAACACACGGAAAAATTTCTCGGAAAATGTAAAAACCCTATTTTTATTTTTCCTGTTCTGAAAGAAGGACTTCTGTAAAAAAATTCATATAATATTTTCTTCACTTTTAAGTTTACCTTTCTGGCAACACGTTGCAGCTAAAAGATGAGAAATAGGTATTTATGAACAACTACTCTAGAATAAATATAGGAGTTGCAATATTTTCTAGCGTACTCAATCTTCCTCTGCTCCAGTTTGAGAGGTTGCATTTAACGAATTGAATCTTAAAAACGTAAATAAAATTTTCAAAAATATATTGTGCTAATGTATGCACTCTAATGTGAGTGTTTGTATTCTTGTTTTATATTGTTCTATATCTATATATATCTTTTCACTCTAATTCTATGTACGACCTATTAAAATCAATACAAATTAAGTAGTAATCATTATAATTTTTCTTGTCGTAGAAATCGTGAATTCTAAAATTCTAAAATATTGTTTTTAACCTCCGCACTCAAAGTAATTCGCATAATATGCAGCGTATTTTTTTCTACATACCGTTCCAATAGCGAAACCGAATTATTTTCTAAAAACGATTGAATAAATAGAAACATAAAGAATTAAAAGCATAAAACAGCCCGTAATACAATTTATAAATTTGACTATTAATTGACTGTTTGATTGTTAAAACCCAAAGTTAATTGACTGACTATTGAAATCAGTAAATTAACATTTGCGTGAATATAAAACTTTCTAATTACCATTTCTCTAATATAGACTATATTAGAGAAATGGTAATTAGAAAATGGTAATTAGTCGATTTAGATCATTTTGTAGTCATATATTGAGTCTCATATATTGAGAGAATTTTGTTACAACACTACTAGACAGTCTATCGGGAATCAAAAAGCTTTGTACGGGGAAATTATTTCCTATAGTTATTTAGTATACAATAATTTATTCCGTTTCAAATTTGCACCTGAATTCGAAACGGTATGCCAATCCCGTCGGGATTCAAGCGTACAGACCGGACGCAAGTCTTCCAACTTTTAATAATAAAAATAGTATTAAAAGTTAGTGTTAGGCTAAACTGTTATTTAAAGTCACCGGTAACCGGGGATAATGGAGCTGATATAAGTTTGTTTGTACGGTAAACGTCCCAAACATTAAATAGAAAATAATAATAAAAAAATCGCCTATCGAATGATGCAGTAAACCGAGTGCATAATTCAATTAAACAGAAAATGATTTCTAAAAGTAACTAATCAACACCATACTTGTACTTTACATTTAGAGTAATTGCAATAAAAACGAGGCAACGTTTTATACCTGCAATTTTAAATTCTAAATATAAGTATAAGTAGTGGTAGGGCACACTGCGTTTTGCAGTCATTTGGCAGCCCGTCTGGCGGTACTAAAAACCCCCTTACAGAAGACAACCGTGAAATAACAGTATGGTGTGCTGTTATGTTTCGGTGAGTGAGGAAGGGATGTCAGAGCCCATTTCCTTATCCCTTCCCAATTCCTTATCCTTAATACTAGTAGTAGGTAGCGCACTTGCAGCACCTGTGGCGTTTCTTTGTATTATAGGCGACCGTAGCCACTTAACAATCAATCTAGTGGACCGTAATAAAATAAGGTTCTATAGCTTTTCTATCGCTTTTTGGATAATATTTACTCCACAATGTGCATAGAAACTGGCGCCCTGAGTAGCATTCAGCGCAATATTATTATTACTGCCGCCTCTAGTAGCGGACAGCGCACCGTTTCTTTGCTATGTGGTTTAGTGATATGAAGTGAAGTTAGCGCTTCCTATGAAGAACGTAAAAAACCTAACGTCTTCTCAATAGAGCCAATCAGAACCGCGGTAAAGGTCATATTCTTAGTTTTTATTTATTAACTTAAAGTCAAATTGCTCATTGCTTATTAGTCTATTGATTGAAATCCTAAAATGTTGCATTTTCCCAGTACGCCGTTAGTTTATAAAAATAATAGAATAAAACTGAAAGCCATTTCTGAAGTCTGAGGATATAGTGCCTGGGATCTCGCAAAGTTGCATGTTATCCTATTGTTAAAGTAAGCGGACACAATATGTGAACATTTATATTTTCCTGTCAAACAATTTTTATATTTAGCTGAACTATAAATACTCGTACTTAGCTATCTTATAGCTGAGATAATTTGACTTTTAACTGGCTTCATTCATAATCATTATTAAAACAGTTGTTAAGGCGATACATTGCCTAAGATTAATACTGATGATCTTCAAACGCTTGAACAGATCTTCATAAATTACAGCCAAGAACTATTTCGATCGTGTCAGCTTTCAAACAAATAAAACAGTTTAAAATCGGTCCTTTTGTTTGGGAACTATGATGCCACAGACATACTCACAGATACGCAGGTCAAACTTAAAACACTTGTCTTTTGCGTCGGGCGTCGGTTGTTAATGAATGCTACCTCCCCCATTTTATTTCACGGTGGTATTATTTAAAGGCAGTTTATTGTAACAAGTCTTACGTCTCAAATGTCTGCAAATATAGTAAAGCAACAAATAACATGAATATTTTAATTGTAGCCATATTTTTTTGACCCTTTGCGACATTTAATCAAACAGATGCACTAGGGATTTGTCCTCTCGACCCTCATACACATATGGACAGAGAAAACAGTTTTGGGTTGAGACTTTTGTCTCGCAAAAGGTTAGAACAAAAGGTCAATCCTGTGTTGTTACCAAGCTTGAAAATACATTTGTGAATAAGAACATTACATGGCCTTGTAAACCTTATAAAGTTATTCATTTAATAATGTTATAATTTTATTAGCGAGAGAAACCCTACAACGATGTTATATTATTGAATATTCAGTAAAATAGATATTTTTTTGATATATAATCCTAAAACTCTCAACACCATTTGACCAATGACTATAAAAATTTGCATATTTTTAAACTGTCAATGTTCAAGGCTCGTGAAGCTGTAAACATAGCTAGTTTATTGCCAAAATCTAATTCATATGTGTATTAAATTAATAAAAATTCTGGAAATATTCGAATTGCGATAAAAGTTGTATATTAGTCTTATACTAAAAAAATTTTTTTTTTTGTAAAATGTCCATTGAACAATGTAACAAGTTTTAGGCCTCAAATTATAAGAGACAAAATATAGCGTTGAAATTACATGAAACATTTTTCTAATTTTCAACGTCAGTCTTAAATAATCTATGTATTTAAGATTGTCACGGCAGATAAACATTAAATAATGTAGGTGTATGACCAAAGCCACATATAACATTAAGCGCCTCTTTCACCAACTACAAGTAAAGTGTTGATTAGTTACTTTTAGAAATCATTTTCTGTTTTATTGAATTATGCACTCCGTTTACTGCATCATTCCATAGGCGATTTTATATTATTATTTTCTGTTTAATACCGTAAAAACAAACGTATATATCAGCTAAATTATTCCCGGTGACAGGTGACTTTAAGTGACGGATTAGCCTACTTGACGTTGGTGAAAGAGGCGTTAAGACTTTACCCCACACATAACATTTCTTCTATTTATTTATTTTTCATGTAAAGGTCGACAAGCAGAGCCCATTTAAGCAGAGTCCATGTGATTACTGTCCCTTATTAGTGTTATTATTAAGTAACTTCATAGTAATTCGCGAACTTTATACCATAAAAAATAAAGGATACGATATGAAGAGAATCCTTTAGTCATTTACCCAAAACGCTGTTATTTTTCGGTATATATAGATAGTATTACCACAGGTATTACCTTACAATCGTCCTTAATTGTGAAGGACTGTCTGTCTTATCATAGCAGAGACAATTCATTACAAGATATATAAATAATATGTGAAACTTAATTGTGCAAATAACTACTTTAAAAAGAACAATAAAATCTACAGCCAATTTCGTTTGTACGATTGAAAATGCAATAGGCGGAGGCTACAAAGCGGCTAAGTTCTTTTACGACATTTTATTAGTCGATTGAAAGTCCGACAGCGCGTGATATTTATATCGCGTAAGCAGTTAGAATGTTTGGCGCGGCTCCAGTGACTCGATCTCTGGCGCTCAATGGGTTTCACCCTCTCCACACAACCTTTGCGGCTATTTTGCAACTGGCCGCATATAGTCTCGCTGACCGCTTCCACTTTATGCTCAACGCTTTTTATAGCCACGTACAGAAATAAACACTGATGGGATGACGCAAATCCCGCAAATAAATTAACAGATAATACTTGTTATAAAAGCGTTTATATATATATATATATATATATATATATATATATATATATATATATATATATATATATATATATATATATATATATATATATATATATATATATATATATATATATATATATATATATATAACCGTATAGGTACAAATCATATAGGTACATGATAAAAAGGATTTTATTATCTACTAGCTGGTGCCCGCGACTTCGTCCGCGTTAAAAAAGAGAAAAGTAGCCTATCTTGTGTCCTGTACATCTAAATGTTCATCTACCAAGTTTCATGAAAATCAGTTAATTCGTTTAAGTTATGGAGGAACATACACATACATACAATACCTACACTTACAGATTTATTATTAGTATTGATTAATAAACAGTTTACAGGTTTTTTAAGCAAATTATTAAGAACTATATTCGCATTTTTTTAATCCAAATAATTAGAGATGTGTCGGAAAACGCTTTCACTTTTGTTTAGGACTTTTAACGTCTGGACATTAGCACTATTCGACTTACTATAAATATAAGTAAGTGCAATAATAACTAAGTAATAAGTAATAATATTATACGTATTACTTAGTTGACAGTCAATCTAGTAGTGGTAGAGGACACTGCGATTAGCAGTCATTTAAGCCGACCGTCTGGTGGCTGTTGTGTTTCGGTGAGACTGTAAGGGATGCCAGAGATCAATACCTCAGTGAGAGAGTCGGCAGTGCACTCGCAGCACCTATGGAGTTGCTTGACCTAAGGCTGTTGGTAGTCGCCTACTATCAGCCTGTCTATCCAATTTAACATAGAAAAGGCAAAGTCGCGGAAAAAATCTTGTGTTAACATAATCCAATTTAAAAAAGTTTCTGTAATAATACAGACACAATCTCAACTCATATGTCTCATTATGTCTTTTGTTCTCTGCAAAAGCATGAATTACATTCGTCATAATTCTTATCGTATGCTCCACTTATGTAGACAGAGAAAACGTAATAAACTTGTATGAAAACGTACGAAACATAAACTAAAAGATACAATCATAAATATCTTTAAACATAAAAGGAATGTTAAACGGGAATGTGGTCGTAATTCGTAAGTTTTATTGCAACTAGCAACACTATACACGAGCGGTGAGATTTAGACACGTCTCACAAATTTACCGATTCGAGTCCCGACGGGATTGAACCTCTTTAGACAGGAATTTCTGCCATTGACAGGTACTTATGAAAAATGCAAACGCAACGAGGCGAATCCATTAATATTCCAAATGGGTTCAGGGCTTAAGAGCGACGGCATTGTCATGTTTCGCTTCACGAACGTATACATCCTTAAAATTCCGATAAACATTTCACGGTAATGGGGCCACTTCTTTTTGTAATTTGATTATGAAATAACCGGAATTTATGTGTGTACATATTTTTATTTGTTAATTCTAACGGATTTTTAGCATCAAATAGGTATTCAAGTCAAATTTCTAATGAGTAAATCCTAATCTAAAATCCAATGCGAAAGCTTATGAGGATACATAGATGTGTGTGACTGTTCAACGCAAAAACTACTTAATGGATTTTGAGGAAAAATTGCTGTTATATAGTTTATATATATACATTAAACACATAAGTTTTAAATGTAAATGTTACACGGACGAAGTTTCAAGCAAAACCTGGTACAAAATTATATACTATTATACAATTCATACAACAATCATGTAACATTTATAAGTTATAGCCACTATGTTATGAAATATTCCCAAATATCCAAAAATTCTCACAAACTATGCATTTAATAAATAATCAAAATAAAAAATAATAATAATATTAATTGAGTAGGACCAAATTTGAATTATTTACAAGTAAGTTATTTCGCATTTGTTGCATAGTGAGAGTTTAGATTTTATTGTAGATTTATCATAATTATTAGTAAATAGTTGTTCTTACACGCGTAGCACACTCTAGCTATCGTAGACGCCGTAGCTCTGCTACGCGCTTTAATCTTTAGACTAAGTTAAATACACTCAAAGTTCGCAAACAGTCACCACCAAAGCCGAGTATTCTCATTAATTAGCGTCTACCATTTAACAAACATCTAACATACTAATAATGTTTGAGAAAACAAGAAGCACATATTATTTTATTTGAATTTCGATAATTTGATAATTTGATATATTTCATATTTAATTGTACTACAATCGTCATATTATTAACTGGCTGGCGCCCGCGACTTCGTCCGCGTTGATAAAGAAAGAAGTAGCCTATCCTGTGTCCCGTACGTTTAAATATTTATCTACCAAGTTTCATGAAAATCAGTTGATTCGTTAAAGAGTTATGGAGGAACATACATACATACATACATACATACATACATACATACATACATACATACATACATACATACATACATACATACATACATACATACATACATACATACATACATACATACATACATACATACATACATACATACATACATACATACATACATACATACATACATACATACATACATACATACATACATACATACATACATACATACATACATACATACAGAAAAAAAATCTAAAAATGGTCAATTTAGTTTCAGTATCATGTATAGAGCCTATAAATACGATATCTCTGAAAACAAAGTAACTTACTCCATGACCAACCCTTACAAATTTATTATTAGTATTGATTGATTAATTATTACAAGTTACGCGTAATAACTAGTTCTCAGTAACCCCTAATAAAAAAAATTACAATTGGTCAAGTTGTAATTTTTTTGTTCGAAGTACATTCCATGTATTAATTTAACTGTTTAAAAGCACTGAACTTCGGTATAATTGTTAAAGTTTCCGTTAGTTCTCTGGTTCTCATTAAGCTTGCTAGCTTAATATAATAACTCGTATATATATAGTCGAGTTAACAATAATAACTAGCGGTTCTGTTAGAAATTATATACCTTCCTCGTTTATAGTTCCTTCAATTATTGAAAAACTGCATCCAAATCACTTAGGAGATTAGAAGAAGTTAACAGACGGAGGAGGATAGCGACTTTATTTTGAATTTTGAATTTGTATAGATATAGGTATAGAAAATACAGAAAATTAAATAAATGACATTATTAACAATTTCAACAAATTTAAGCTACATACGAGTTCATAATTCGGGATATATTAATTAACTCTTTGTAAAACCAATTATTACAATTATCTGTAATGGATAAAATAGCTGATACACCTATAAACCTCAACTAAGTATGAAGTGCAAACCTGCAACTAAATATATAAACGTTGAGTATCATGAAGGAAAAGTTCCATAATGAAGAAAAGTAAAGTTTTGTTGACTAACGCCATAGGAATCGTCGGGTACTGGTGCTATATTAAGCAAAACAAACTCAGAATGAATGAGCTCATTATTATGTATCTATATTTAAAGAGGTAAAGACTTTTTCACTGCCCTTTTTCTCTGTTTGTTCTTGACTTGACTCCTTGACTGTTGACGAGCTTTAATGTTAAGGATAAAAAAATGGAAACAAATGTAAAAATGGAAATAATAAATGATCAAACTTCATACAGTGGATGAAAACTAGTATTTTACGTATATTAGGTATCTCGTATCTGTAAATGGATTCTGCCTCGGTCCAGCTACAATTAGTCTAAGCCCTCATCTTATGTTTTCCCGAGACTTTTACTATGTCGTTGAAT
The DNA here is from genome assembly GCA_945859745.1 of Synanthedon formicaeformis. Taxonomy (NCBI): domain Eukaryota; kingdom Metazoa; phylum Arthropoda; class Insecta; order Lepidoptera; family Sesiidae; genus Synanthedon; species Synanthedon formicaeformis. The sequence continues at coordinate 4,441,158 of OX243964.1, forward strand.
CACCTAACCTAGCGTCTAACTACCTGAGCTGTCTAGCGTCGCAGTCGTTATATCATGTCGTTGAATTAATGGTCAATAAGGCAAAATAGACTTAGTAAAATAAATTGCAAAAAGCTATTCAATACATGGCTCAATATTCCCCCTAAGTGCTGTTAGGGAATCGGTATAGCATATTTGTACACCTTGTGTTCTAGCAGAGATCTTAATGCGACAAAATTACGTGAGGAGATCAACGGGCCGAGAACAAAAAAGATCTAGCGTTAGCCAGTTGATTTACCTGCCCCATCAGTCAGCATTAAGACTTGTTCACAACGCTCTCACCGGGCGTACCATCCTCATGGATATTTCGTTGAAAAATTTGCGGCCATTTGAGCGGTGTTTTTAGAGAAAAAATGCAGCCAAGAAATGAAAAGTGTTTCAAAAGTAGCCAAGTATATCCAAAAGTATAAGAAAATTTGAAAATAAATAACTATGTAATTTGCTTTGATTTCAAAATTTCCAATTCCCATTCCCTCCTAATTCCTTATCTTTTATCCTATTAAGGTTGGCAGCGCGCTTGCAGCATTTATGGCCATTAAATTGACCGTCAGCAACTTTTACATAAATAAATGTGTGCGCCTACAAAGTAACTACGATACCGAAACTACCGTGCCAATAAAGTCATTGCCTTTACCTGTATTCTGTCTGAAAAAATCATAAGAAAATATATCTTAATTTATGACCTGAAGCCAGCCAAAAATTATTTCCCTTTCCTGTCCTGTCCTGTCAAAAATATTAAAAATAATATTATATAACGTCCAAACCAATTTAAAATTAAACATCATAGCGAGTAAATAAGTTTTTTTTAAATTCAGTTAGATTTAAACAAGTTGATCACAGAGACTTGCTTGCTTGCTTATAAAGTGCTCTCTTAATATATTCCCTGTCTACTAAAACGGGCGACACCGGGCACTAGTGAGACTATAGCCTTCTTAACAACACTGACGCAAACGTGTTTACTGAATATGTATTGGGATGTCTCGCTTAGCATAGTGATGAGGCGGACGGCGCACGATCAACAACCTACCTACGCTTTTCCCTTACTTTTTTTATCGCATGAATAATTCGATACAATCTAACACCTACCTGATTTTAAATGAAAAATCAATAAATTTTCTTTGACATTTGTAATTTCTCTTGCATTTAGGTATGTTTCTGGAGTGGCAGGGCATTTTACATTCTAGAATCTTAACCAGTCCGTCAGGCGACATTCCCTTAAGAAGCCACCATTAAATAACAGAAATTTTTTATGTTAAGATCGACATAATCGACAGAAGGTGGACCGTTGCCATCTAGCATCGAGTGGACCGTCAGCCTGCCTTTTATTAAAAATTAAAAATGTTTTGCAGTGATGCAATCACCATTTACCACCGCAAATGGCTACCGTCGCCAATAACACAAGCAACACCACAGTGCTGCAAGTAGGATCAAAATTTGAGATTGGGAAGGTATAGGCTCTGACATAACTTACTCACTTATCGAAACACAACAGCACACATGCTGTTATTTCACTGTGGTCTTCTGTAGGGGAGTGGTTACTGTAAGGCGGATCAGAAAATTACATACATTTTAGTTGTGATCAATGGAGCTACCGCTATTCTCCTGATGTCATACATGCAAATCATGGCATATAGGTCTGACAAATATTAGACTGACATAAAGATACAATATGAAATTTAGTCATAACGCGATTTAGTCCCCCCGGTAGGTACATCTATCTAAAAGCCCTTTTTACTGGTGTCTTCTACAGCTTACCTCTTCAGCTTATGAATGCGATATGCAATGTTTCCAGCCACTTTAAACTACTATTTTTAATGACCAATTATAATGAAATGAGAACGCTTGTTTCCACACACATAACGTAAGCCTGTGTGGAAACAAAGAAGTTAAATATTACATGTTCCACTGCAGACACGAGTCGATGTCATCGAAAGGAAAATAGAGCATCCATGCTTCCCTTGGGAAATTTTATAGCGATAACAATGAGCCCGTATTTTATTTTCCTACAAAAGGTTTTCGACGTTCCCGCGTTGTCCGCTGGAATGAATAAATCCCACATAATTTATGCTAAATCATATCTGTCACACAATTGGGCACAAATATGCTTGTTCCGGACCACCTTCACAAATACGGAATTATGTGAAGCAATTAATTTCGAACAATGTACTTCCTTTATATTATGATGGATAATCATCTGTTATTCATCTTAATGCAATGGTTAATAGGGTGATAGAGATTTCGTTTTTCACCTATTTAATCAAAAGGATAGACTTAATTTTTTATCAAAATTCTCTTTAATGTATATTGGAGCAGTTATTATATACAGAGACATAAACTGTTTATTATTATTATCTAAGACACAGTGCCAAGACAAGTAAATGAACCAATCGGCTTATTGGTCTCGTCAAATTATTCCGTAGTAAATATAATACATTCACAGATTCCATTGAAATATTATATGTTTTTTATATATTAAGGTAAACGTACTTATGTATTCTTCAATGTAATTAACTCGTTAATTAATTCTGTTTAGCTTTGACTTAATTTCTCAAATATTCATTTCACTCGAGAGCAAAGTATATCTGTAGCATGTCACTGTTAGCAAAATGCTATAGGTCACCTATCACTATAAATAGACCCGACGGCGACGTGCAGAAGTTGTACCTATGCTATCTAGTTGTACAAGCTGTAGCTGTACCGGTGTACCCTCAGATAAAATAAGAACTAAAGATAGACCCCCGTGAACGGCAGAGTGAAGCCGGTATAAAACTTTTTAACAAAAAATAAATCCGACGAAAAAACTGAAAAGCATAAAATAATCTTATTATTTTACCTAAGTAATTTTGAGTCGCCGCCGCGCATCACTCTTTACGTAATTTTTGCTTGTTTGGCGCCGACTCAAAATTACTTAGGTAAAATAATAAGATTTTATGCTTTTCAGTTTTTTTGGCGGTTTTATTTTTTGTTAAAAAGTTTTATTTTATATTTTTTGTGGCTATAATCTAATATTTACTACATGCTTGATTTTTAATTTTCCCATCCCCATTTTCCCACCCTTAGGGTAGGATTTTTTTCCAAAATTATACGAGACCAACTTCGACGTATACCCTATCTATTAAAAAAAGAATTATCAAAATCGGACTACTCTGTAAAAAGTTATGCGTGGTTATACGCTACAAACGGTGAGTAAACAGTCAATCATCCCCTGTTTTCCTACCCTTAGGGTTGGAACTTTTTTTCCAAATTAAAATGGGACCCCCTTCAAATAAAAAAAGAATTATCAAAATCGGACCACCCTGTCAAAAGTTATGCGTGATCATACATAAAAAAAAAAAACAAATATACGCGTCGAATTGAGAACCTCCTCCGTTTTTGTTTTTTCGTTTTCGTCGGTTGAAAACTACACCTCTCCGTGTACACGTTAACACGCACGCAAATTCAATCAAAATACAAAATAGCTTGCCTTATTTAAATATTTACTAGTGAAAATGCTGAATTGCTTAGTGAAAGGGTGTAAAATAAAAACCAGTTTTAAAAAATAAAAAGCAGAATGGAATCACATAAGTAAGTTAACTTGGAAAACAATATTATCAATGAATATTGTTTTCCAAACATAAAATAAATAAAAAATCATTATTATAGCAACACCGGCCTACGCACTACATGTTCATAAAACCAGCTACACTATATTGCCCGCATAATTCTGTCTAGTTTTTATTTGATCTGAGCCTGTACCTATCCAACGACGAATGTTGCTGAACTATCTGATTTATTATTCCAATCCAAATAGTCTTTAGTTTTACGTCCGAGTCTAGTTTTACGTGAATGTTTGTTTGTTTAAAGTCAACAGTTTGCTAGACGATTTTGAACTTTACGAAACTGAATTGATCATATCATAAGACAGGATTTAACAAATTTGGACAATGTTGGGCCCAATATGAAAAACATATTTTCAGCTCATAATAACTTAACACTACATATTATTCTGTGTAACGCTTAATATATATTATGTATATGTATATGTATGTATATGTACCTAACTAATGGTAACATACAAATATTACGAGGCATGCCTTTTAACTTTTGTCGTTTGAAGAAAAAAACACAACTAGAACCTTATAGTACTTTTTATTGTTTTTCAAAGTATTCACCACGTAGCTTAATACACTTTTCTATTCGCTCAAACCAGTTATTATAACATTTATTCCACTCTAAAGTGGGGGTGTTCAAAATGGCTGACTTAAAAGGCATGCCTCGTATATTATAAAGATACTGCAAATATATATTAAATTTATTAATATATAAATTTAATATATATTTAATATATATAATATATTTATATACCAATCAGCCTTACATATTAAATTTATTGAAAATTACAGTGAACCTAGGAGTTCAATTAGCAAGTTCCACAAACTTTGAAGCCCCCATATGTTGTGGAAAACAGTGCATCTAAGTTATAATCTAAGTTGTCTATATCGTACAACATGTGGCTTACACATGCACTTTGCAATAAATTAAATTTAGTAAATATTTTTTGTGTAGTTTTGGTTCCTTTAGGTACTATATCTAACATTCTGAAAAAATACCTCAATGTTTTTATTTTGTTAAGATCACTCTATATAATGAGAAATGGTCTCAGTTGAAAGTAGTCAAAGATGTAACAAAATTAATGCAATCAAACGTGTGTATTTACGAGTAAGATTAAAAGTTATTTAGTAATTGTTTAAAAGGTTTTTTATTGAAAAATGTAAAATGGAACTACATTTCCATTCCCTTGTGCAAATTCAATTTCATCGTGTGCCAGGCAGTAGATGGGGACTAAAAAAATCACATACAGTAGACGAGTGGCGGGAGTAGCGGCACTAATAAAGTGCTCGTAGCGTATAGGCTGTGAATATTTGTAGACTTCATCGAGTAGAGTTTAGAGGCAACACAAAGAAAGGCTTTCCATTGAAGTCTATTTTCGCAATATATGAAAACAAAACTCATATCAAGAAAATTGGGGATTTGCGTCAAATATGTTCGTCACTTCAAATAAAAGCAATAAATATATAATTCAAATAAACAAACATTTACTTGCACTAGAGCAATTATAAATAAGTTAGGCCAAAATTTCATTTCAAACCTCTGTCAGTAGTCTGCTTTGCTTTACTTTCAAAAGATACTAAGAGTCAACGACTTGAAAATGAAATGTATTTGAAAACTGAAAAGGTTTTCGTACCCTGACGAAGCTTTTTGTACATGATTAAGAAATGATAACATCAAGAGATGGTAACGTTTAATTTATGGGTTATCAACGAAGTCCAAAGTCAAGAGCCGAGGATGGCTCCTGTATTGTGTTCTATCTCATACAGGTTCTAGTCAGTAGAAGAAGTTGTAACCCCTGTATTTAAAATAATTGTGAAACATTTTTTTAAATCCTGTAATAAAAAAATAAAAATCACTATTAGTTAATTTTTCTCCTGAATTGCGGCGTAGAACCGTAATTAATGGAATGGCTTTTTCAAAAGCTAAGCTAAAAGCATTTCCAAGGATAGATGACTAGATATTACGTGCAGAAACCATAAATCGATATTGACTGAAATCTACACTGTCTCCTGACTGACTATTAACGCAAAGACAAAACTACTAAGTCAACAAAGCGCAAATTTGGAACAATGTTTTTTTAACATAAGTTAGCATCAACTAAGAAAGGATTTTTAACGCAAAGCCAGGGGCGGATCGCTAGTATATCATATATGCAACGCAAACATTTCTATTTTATGTGTACTATTGATTACCAAACGAGTTTACCCTTAGATAAGCATTTTGAATATTTCCACACGAGAATCAGCAAACGCTCTCAAAAGACACCGTTGCAATTTTTAAAATAACATTACAAATTCAGACTTATAATTTTTTATTCGGGATAGAAGAAAGCATATAATAATAAATGGAAGAAAAGAACCTTTATATTCAATCTAAGTAATTATAACTTGTAGTAACTCTTCTCGGTAATTATAGGGAATGCACGATAATTCTCGGAGCCTTTATCAAGGATTGAGCCCTCAAAGACAAAAAATACTGTGTTTCGTAGGACTTCACGTCAGCATAAATAATTCGAAACATTAGTAAGCATGTGTTCCATTTGGAAATTTTGATGAAATGGAATTTTTTTTTAATAAATTTAACAATGCCATATAGTAGGTACTTTTTTAAAAGAAAAAGTTTTCTGAAAAAAGATATTTATGACTCAATAAAACTATTTTTTTATACAAAAAAAAAAAAATATTTTATTGAATTTATGACTGCTATCAAGACCATAGTTATTTAGGATCACACAAAAAAAAAATTACTGCAATATTTTAAAACTTGTGATTACAATACCCAAAAATGTCGTCCATGTTTCCCTCCCATTTCCCATTTTCAAATATTTATATGTCTATTATCTCTTAACCAAGTGACCTGGATTTCTTTTTCTTATTTATTTCAGAGCTGGTATATTCTAGCCTATAGAGTTCAGGCTTGAGTTCAGTGTTTTTCGTCCATACAAAAAGTGTCCAACGCTTCAAAAGAAGTGTTCATTTCAAAAATCGACCGACTGATCCAAAGATTAGCGCGTTCAAACAAACAAAAAAAAATACTTCAGGTTTATTATATTGGTGTACCTAGGTATCGCACCTTCGGTAAGACAAGGGCATAACTTACATTTTTTTTTAAAACAGTTAAATTTAAAATATATGCAGAAATGTCTTAAAAACATTATTAAATTGAAATATATTTACAAGACTATGGGGCTTATTTGATGAAGAATTGTTTAAAAACAATATAAGCAGAAGAATACGATATTGAATGCAAAAAAAATAACTTTAAATGGCTCTCCTGGTGCAGTTATGCCCTTGTCTTGCCGAAGGTGCGATATGCACTTAAACTTAGTAGAATAATGTTAAGTGGAGCCACATACGTGTAGTCAAGTATATGATATATGAAAACGTTCGTTGATGGAGCGTTCCTGTTAACTCTCTGCTCTTAAGGGAAGCGTACAAATTATGCACATTAAAGATGCAGAGGAAATCGTACTTATCTAGGTATGTATACGGGTTCATATCTTCACTGTAACCAACCCTTTTTAATGTATGAAATATTTATAGTAGAAGAAAGTGTTATTTTAATGACAAAAAAAGACATTAAAAATTAAAAAAGAGTTTTAAAAATATGATGTTCAATTAAAATAATTTTTAAAAATCATTGACGCGCTAAAAATAAAAATATATATCAATAATACTAATAATAATTCTGTAAGTGTAGATATTTTATGTATGTATGTTCCTCCATAACTCTTAAACGAATTAACTGATTTTCATGAAACTTGGTAGATAAACATTTAGACGTACGGGACACAGGATAGGCTACTTATTCTTTTTCAACGCGGACGAAGTCGCGGGCACCAGCTAGCAGTTTTTTTTTTAGAAATTCTAACAATAAAAGATAAGTCTAACAAACCTCCTAATACTTGGTGTTCTACATAAAACTCGAGGAGATTTGAAGAGTTAAATTTAAAGGCTTAAAATGTCATTTAGAGTTCGTCAATTCTCTATTTAACGTTTAATTAAACAACGAAAGAATCTTTGTTGCAGACATAAAACCTGAATACCTTTTAACGCCTTTTTATTTACGACCACTCGCTGCCTTAACTTAAAGGAGCTTATTGTAAGCTGCTTTAACTTGTTTTATTATGTGGACACTGCTTAGTAACATTCCTTAGAACTTTAGGTAAATTATTTATATTTTATCTTTATTTTACATTTATTAAGTTATATTAAAATTACTCATTAGTCCTAGACTAGATTGTAATCTTATAAGGATGCACTTTTCCAGGTACACCCTTTATAAAAAAAAAAATTACATTTATAATTTGTAACTGGATAAAATATTGTATGACTTTTATCTTATTTATTCTTACTTCCTTAAAAGGCGAAAGTAACTATGTCTGTCTGTCTGTTACCTTTCCACGCTTTAACGACTAAACCTATCATTATGAAATTTTGCATAGTTTTCAGTTTCTATCTAGGTACTAATATATACTAATATTATAAAGAGTGAAGATTGTAACTTAAAAACTACCAGACCGATTTTGAAAATTCTTTCACATATTTACCTATAAAAATGCCACATTATCAGCGAGTAATCAATATACTAATAATAAATCTGTAAGGGTTGGTCATGGAGTAAGTTACTTTGTTTTCAGAGATATCGTGTTTATAGGCTCTATACATGATACTTAAACTAAATTGACCATTTTTAGAATTTTTTTCTTTATGTATGTTCTGATTTTCATGAAACTCGGTAGATAAATATTTAGACGTACAGGACACAGGATAGGCTACTTTTTTCTTTTTCAACGCGGGTGAAGTCGCGGGCGCCAGCTAGTATTTTATAAAGTTACGCGGGCGAAGTCGCGTGCAATAGCTAGTCCTTTATAAAGTGAACTAAATGTATTTTGTATCCTTTCTAAACAATCGAGAATCTTTAACAGAATAAACAATATCTACACATCTAAAATGGAGGTTGCTTAAGAACTTCGGTGAAAACCGATTTATTATTGAAGCTATTAAATATTATTCTAGTGTTCTTTTAATGTGAGGGACTAGGTATTGGTTAAAACGTTCAATTACGAGAAAAGATATTCGATGTTTGACAATTTACCTAATAACTAGCGACATGCTCCTGGCTTCGCACGGGTGCACCTTTTTTCTACAAATCCTTACATATTATAAAACAAAGTCCTCCGCCGCGTTTGTCTGTCTGTCTGTTCGCGATAAACTCAAAAACTACTGCACCGATTTCATGCTGTTTTTACCAATGGATAAAGTGGTTCTCGAGAAAGGTTTTAGTATATAATTTACAAAGTTACGCGGGCAAAGTCGCAGGCAGCAGCTAGTTATATATAAAAACCTTCCTCGTTTAACGCTCTTTCCATTAGTTACTGCATTAAAATTCGTTTCGGATTTTAAAAGAGGGACAGACTGCGGGAAGGAAATTTTTTTTATACTTCGTTATTATTTAAATCATGAGGACTATGCACTTTTCTGTTTTCTAAATTGAGATTTATCAATTCTTTCTGTCGTCAGCTGCTCCACCCATAACCATAAAAGGGATCGAGGAATACAGAAACCGCGACATTTGCAAGATCACAAGATCTGACAGCTCTTTCTGTTGGACGGAAGCCAACTTTCTGATATAGCTACGCATTGGTGTACGAGAAATCAAATAATCATTTCATAACCGCAAAAGGGGACTACTTTATTCGTCTTCGTAGGTATGAAATTTTCAATTCTTCTATAAAGAATCCATTGTGATATAAATACGAGGTGTACCTACCACACAGATTTAGTAAATACATTTTATGTAATCAAAATTACATTTTATGCAACACATAACTTAAATTTATATTAAAACTTAATTGTTTATTTACATTGTAGGCAGCGCAATTGCTGCACATTTTTTATGATAAGGTAGACAGACAGGCCGACAGTCCACTTGATGGTACCGTCGCCAATACGAAGCCACAATTAGTGCTGCAACTGTGCTGCCGATTATAGTAGGATTTCGGATAAGAGATTGGGAAAGGATAGGGAAATGGGCATTGGCATTACTCTCTAGCGAGTCTAGGTCATGTCTAGATACAATTTTAATATTGTCAGTAGTCTGTGAAACGTCGAGACCAATATGTACTTGTAATACATCATATTCAGTTTTGAGTGTCGATTTCAAATACGTTAGGCACTTATGATCAGTCCGTGCAGTCCCTGACACTCAAATAAAGTGGCTCCATTTGTCGCATGTCAGACGTTTGGTAAATATAACGTTCAACTTGTTACAATGAAATGGAACTAGTAAATGGAGATCGTGCACTAATGAACAATGGATATGACTAATTGTTCTTGATTGTACCTATACATATGACGCAGATGACCTATAGTTTGTTTTTTAATCTCAGACAAAAATGACATTACATTTGACATGCATTACATACATTTCATGTCATTTCATGGTATCATTATATGCAAACTTGACATTTGCATGTGTCATTTTTGTCTGAGATTAAAAAACAGACCGTACACTTCAATTAGACTAGATTTTTGTCTAATGTTTATTTGTAGCAACTGGATTATTAGCAGATATTGGATTGTAATTATTTTTATAATATGGCATGTTACGGACAGTTAGACAGCCGAAAAGGTGGAAGATCGTCCATATAGGAATTTTTTCTGTATGTATGTATGTATGTTCCTTCAAAACTCTTAAACGAATAAACTGATTTTCATGAAACTTGGTAGATAAACATTTAGACGTACGGGACACAGGATAGGCTACTTTTTCTTTTTCAACGCGGACGAAGTCGCGGGCGCGAGCTAGTAAGTAAATAAAATCTTGTGTAAAGTTCAATGTTAAGTTGGTTTGTCTACGCTTCAAAAACTCTGGAATGGATAGATCGATTTTAATTCGGTTTTTACACATGGAAAGAGGTATAAACGGGGAAGATTTTTATTTTTAAATATTGCACCCCAGGTGAAACATGTTATATGGTCGCATGTTTATAATTTATATAAAATACTACTGGTCATATTGAGATTCAGATCTAATCATTATGATATTAACCCTGCAAAGATATTATACTGCAATACTTATCATCAATTGGCCGTTAAAAAAAAGTTAAAGTAAAATTAGGTACTACCGCAAAAGTGTTTTGAATTGATGCAAATTGGCTGTTTCAAAGAGATCCATTTACGCACAAAATGTTATTATGTAATAGCTGTGGGTGAATAATTAATCACTACAGCGATTTTTCCCTTAAAAGTGTATAGAGGAAAATTGGAGCACGATCTCGTTTATTTTTCATATTAATTATTTGTTACCTACTTTGTGTTTAATAGAAATTATTATTTGTAATATTTACAATAAAATACTTATAAAATAAAATTTTCTGGGATTTTTTGTAAAAATTCGGTAATGGTAAAGTGAGTCGAAAGCTCCGCTTCTCTGTCTGTTTATTTGTTAACTTCTTCTAAAAAACCTAAAGGATTTTGATACGGTTTTCACTAATGAAAAGAGTGATAAACTAGGAAAGTTTATATATATATATATAACTAGAGGGCGCCCGCGACTTCGTCTGCGTTTTAAAAGAAAAAAGTAGCCTATCCTGTGTCTTGTACGTCTAAATGTTCATCTACCAAGTTTCATGAAAATCAGTCAATTCGTTTAAGTTATGGAGGAACATACACATACATACAATACCTACACTTACAGATTTATTATTAGTATTGATATCATTTGCAGAAAAAAAATTGCCCCAAAAAACGCAAAATTTGTGATCAAAAACTGTGATTCAAAATACCCAAAAATGTCGCCCAGGGTGTCGATTTTCCCCATTTTCAAATATAACTCTATTATCTCTTATCAAAATATATACCTACCGATCCATTATCTGGGGCTATGCGACACAGCGCAATACTACTACAGCGCCTTCTACTATTTAATGCTGGCCGATCTCCATGGTTTTATGGTTTTACGTAAATAGCCGTAACACAAGCTTGGATTCGGTCCGGCGGAAAATATCCGTTTGACAAATCTGTTCTCGCTACAGACGACCGGACCGGACCTGACCGGACTGAAAAATTATGATGGACAATAAATATATATTATATCATAAAAAACTTAAAACTGGATACTGGATATCCGCTAGTAGCGGGGCAAGGCCCAAGCTACCGGTGGTTAGAGCCTGAGTGACGAACCTTCTGTAAATCGTCCACTTGTTCGGATTTGGTACGGAGCGAACCAAATCCGATGTGCAAACTAGCGGACCGAGGCGAAATCGATTAATAATAATTATGTTCGCCGGACTACTCTACAGACTGTCAGGATTTGGTTCGGAGTCTTCGGAGCGTACCAAATCCGCGGTCCGGTCGAACCAAATCCGAACGTGTGTTACGGCTAATATTGTCTACCATATTTTTATTACCACAGAATTTGTATAGAACTGAAGGTCGTACATAATTTAATTTTCAATTAAATTATTTTTCCCCACCCCAGGAGGCGAGTCATTTTTTCATTTTATTTAAAACATTGTTACTATTTACCACAGAACACTATATACTCATCGAGCTATACTGTGCTCCTTATCTCCAACTTCAATTTTATTTAAAAAGTTACTCTGTGCTCATTTGCTCAATATTCTCTTGACTTGCTAGTTTTCTTTGTTTTATAATATAATTTTATATCCATTAATTAAACTTTAAACTAGGTAGGTATTTAGAATATAGGGGTTAAAAGAGGATTTTTTTCACAGCAAGACATCAATTATTATGCATTATATAGATAAAAATAAACAAGTAATCATTGAAAGTTGAAACTATGTTTATTATTATTAAAATTATGACGATTACTAAAACTAAATTTTCTACTGTAAAATTTCAAGTGAAAATTCGCCAAAATGAGTGAACTCTAATTGTAATTTATCTAACTAGAATCTCCTTGTGACTAAATAAAGTTAGTTATAACTTACAGTACATTACAGTACTTAAAAGTACTTGTCTACTGAGAAAAATTGTTATATATTTGTTTTGCTTTTGACTAACCAACCATTCTTTATTTCAGTTTCAGTGAATGAATTAACTCCGTTAATTACACTAAAATGTCACTTAAAACATTCCAAGGTGTGATAGACAGATATAACGGTGTCACTATAGACTCCCTGGAGGAGCCTTGTGAATTAAGCCAGTTTTTAAACATTTTATCTAGTGAGTAATATGATAACAAAATACATATAAGTACGCAAAATGCATTCAACATATTTATAAATAACACTGTTAGAGCTTCCTTATATTATTAAACCAGCTGGTGCCTGTGACTCTTAATAACATTTTTGAATATTATTAATTTATTTAGGTAATTAATTAATTTGCCTTATTTAATTTATTAATTTGGCTGCAACCCTTAATAATATTTTTTAATAGTAGTTATTGGATAAGAAAAAGTTGAATGGACGAAGTCTCGGGCAAAATCTAGTCTACAGGATGTCCCAAGACTATGTGACATGTAGGGTTGTACCTTAAATATCGTAGATAGGTTATTTTGCTGAAAAAAAAAACGTTATTTTTAAAAGTTAGTAATACTGCATTTAAAGATTTTCTAAAAAATGGGTGATTTTTTTTTTCACATTTAAGTTGGTTCGATTCCCAGAGGAAGCAAGTAATGTTTAGAAAATCTTTGAATGCAGTATTACTAACTTTTAAAAATAACACAAAGTCTTCTTTCAGCAAAATATCCTATCTACGATATTTAAGGTAGTTACTTTCCCTTCATATCACATAGTCTTGGGACACCCTGTATACTAATATTATAAAAAGAAATTATTTGTATTTTTGTATGTAATGAATAAACTTAAAAACTCCTGGACCAATTTTAAAAATTCTTTTACCTATCATAAAATATACATCATCAGCAAGTAACATAGGCTTTATTTCATAGTTACGTGTACAACAGCTAGTACTAATATAAATAAACAGGATAGTTTAATATGTTATTGATTTAATATTTTATTTATTGTTTATTACAGATTCCCTTAACAAATGGAAAGAGGAGGACAAGAGGTGTATATGGTTTAATGTTAACATAAAAGATGCAGCATGGGTGCCATTACTGGCCAATGTAATATTACAGTTGAAATAATTACATCATCTTCCATTCAAAGATATTGTAATTCGATTGCACTTTTTTTTTTTGCGAAATTAGTACCTATTATGACATTTCAACATGTTTATAAAGTAATGTCCCTTTATCATTTGTGCACAGTCATCTAATGCATCATATTCATCATTGATCATTAAATGAATAATAAAATAATTTAAGGTAGGTAATACATATTCAGATAAATATTAAAATAGGTCTAGATTAATACTAAAAAAAATTATAACTGGTTGGGAATCCAAAGAACATAATGTTTCTGTATGTTTTAAATCATTGTCAAATATATGTATTTATTTACTGATAAATAAGTAATAAGTATATATTTTGTCTTCAATCATGTCACCAAATGGTATCAAATATATTTGAATCAAATTTTTAAGTACCTATCTTTGTTATGAAATTATTTTTTATTAGTATAATGACATCATTAAATTAATATATAATGTAAATATTACATTAATTTCAATGATGGTAATTTGTAGATGTGACTTAAATATTATACCTAATTATTGATTCACTTTTGGTGGTTTGATACTTATTACTTTTGATGTTATCCATATGCCAAACACCAATGTTTTGGTTTTGGTGAAAATTCTTTACTGGACTGACAGAAATATTGCCTCCAACCTATTTTACTTGTATTACACGATTTGATCGACACACACTGATACAATACAAAAGGATATCTTCATAGTTTTATTAATTTAAATATACCAATATCACTAGCTATAATAGGAAAAAAAAAGAGTTGATTTAGTATTTTTCAGATATAAACCTTTACACAAATTTTATCCCTTTACAGTACCTATTGGTATATAAATATTCTGAAATAAGCTATTTATAAATAGTATGAAAAACTCAAACTTAAGTAATACCTTATCTTTCCAGGAAGGCTTTAATTTCCACCATTCCAAAAATAACTATGTGATGATGTACAAATGGCTACCAAGCGATAGCAAATCAAACTTGCCTCCGGCTTGCCACACTAATCTAGGTGTCGGTAGTATAGTAACGAATGGCAATAATCAAATTTTAGTTGTTACTGAAAAGCACTATAAGTTCCCACATTGGAAACTTCCTGGAGGGTATGTTGAAAGAGGTAATTATCTAATCTTAACAAATCTAATTTACATGTATAGAGGGTAGGTGTAATATTAGGTGTTTAGCCTACAATATGTTACAACATATTAAATGGTGCTTACCTACCACACAAATTTATATTCAGGGTTAATACTTCTGGTCTAAGATAAGACGAGAGGTCGTCCTTCACCCGTCGGGTTTATCAGATGAAAAGTATCTACGAGTATTATCAATTGTTATTGTTGTTAAAATATGCTCACGAATGTCCTTAATTAAAAAAAAGTAACTGCTATGCTGCATCCTAGTCTAAATATTACACTGCACAGTAAGCTCAATGCTTCTTTGTCGCACACATCTTTGCTTGTTTTGATTTTAAATTTCAAAACATTAGAAATACTTAGTAAATTAATGAATGGATTTTCGCAGGCAACTATATACGAAGTTATAGCTATAATTTTAAAGTCATCTAATCCACTAATCATCATCGAGTAATTTGAGTAGTTTTAAGAATAATCATTTACTGTTGTGCATGGAACCGCAATCATAAATTTTATAAAGCACTCAAGCGATCTGCCCCGGACTTCGCACGGGTGAAAATATTTTTTTTTTGCAAATTCTTATCTGTAAAAAAATATAACAATTGATAGCGTCATCTATCGAATTTGGGTAGAACTGCTTGGTGATACTTTTATCGACCTGCTCCCGGCTTCGCACGTACTTACTGCAAATCTATACCAATATATAGACCAATATCGCACTGCAAATCTATACCAATATATAGAGCTGAAGTTTGTTTGTTTGATTAAGTGGCAGAACTATTAAGACAAACAGCTTTGATTCAAAAAGTCGGCTGCTCACTGCGAGAGGGCTTTAGGCTATATAACACTTTGAACGCGAACAAAGTCGCGGGCACCAGCTAGTTATATATATATAAAAATTAATGCTTTTTTTTTAGGTGAAGATATTAAAGACGCCGCCATTAGAGAAGTGAAGGAGGAAACTGGCGTCGATGCAATCTACGAATCTATGGTAACGCTAAGACACACACACAACATGATGTTTGGCAATTCGGATATTTATGTTGTGTGTCTATTGCGGGCGACATCAGAAGAAATAATTAAATCCGACTTGGAAATAGAAGCTTGCAAGTGGATGGACATCGATGAATATCTGAACCATCCCAATGTTCACGAGTTTAATAGGTTTCTGTTGAGGCAAGCTTTGGATTTGGAGACTAGAAAAATAAAGCTCGACCTTAAGAAGAGTACGTTGAAATTTTCAAACTGGTCCAAGGAGATCACGTCCCTCGTTATGGAGGATTTATGAGAATTTTAGTTAGATAATTTTAGTTTCAATGCCATATTTTATAAGTTTGGGAACTTAATAAAAGATATTAAATAAAATGGTGCCTCTCATTTTTCTTCCTACATAAAATACTAGCTTTTAACAGCTACTTTGTTTGTACCTCATTCTCATAGATGTTATTATATAGCATTTATTCAGTCTTTATTGCTGATATACTTTTTGTTAGGCATTGAATATTTCATTTTTATTTTGTAATAGAGAAAATTTGTAGTAAAATAAAAACATTACACAAAATTATCAAAACAAAAAATTTATACATTTCCAATCGCTATTAAACTTACAGGATTATCTGCTGGGCTAATCTGAAGAGTGCCTGAAATTTTCCTTTCATTGGCAGCAACACTATTTGCTTCAGTTCCATTCATGGAACTATGTAATGTAATGTTACCACGGTTAACAAAGGCTAGGCTTCGAATATACCACATTATTCGGAATAAAAAAAGTCTTCATTATTTAACCAATATATTATTCGAATTCAAAACAATGTTAACATAGTTGTGTTAGTCAATTTTTCAAAATAGAAGAGTACTATAGTTTTATAACTAAACTGGAACTGGTTCACATTTATAAACTGGAAAAATACATATATCTACTTTACAAAATTATAATCAATGCACTCACAAGATATGAGTGTTGTTAGAATGAAAAAATCTGGTTTGATCAATTTTAACAAGAGCAAAATCATATTTCATTAAATGAGTGAAAACAAATCATTATTAATTTAGATCAAATCTGTTAACAATTAAAACTTTGTAATTTAGGTAACTTTTCCTTCCTATAGGGCACTTTTTGGGATCAGTCTCTTTTCAGAACTCACTTGGGTAGTTCTCAATCATAATAATTATTTTCCCATTTCATCGAGGGACAATAATTAGTTAATTATTGCTTTTTGTAGGCCCAAACATGCAAACTTAAATAACATTTGTTAAAAATAGGAATAAGAACCTATGCAAAAAACCTGAAAGCTATAACCGTTATATTTTATTTGTCTTATTAGACAAAGAAACTACAGAAATATTTTACATAACGGGGAAGGTATTGAACATATATTTTGAAACATAATGACAATTTGTAAGGTGTATAATCTGTATAACATCTTCATATCATTGATTAGAGGTTATGCCTAGTACACGTTTGTAGACCACGTCTTGAGACATTTTCTATATATTGTCTAGAGAAGTGAATATTTGTCTGGTCTGTTGTCTCACTAATTATTTATTTAAAGAGAAAAAAAAATTTTTTACGATAACGAAATAGCATTGAATGATAGATTTAGTCACAACTTCATATAAATTAATTCATATAATTTAATTTAACAACGATGTACTGAACTGTTATCTGAATATTGGAAAGCTGAAAGGAAAACTGATATTTTTCTAAAATCATACAAAAATCTCAAGTAATAAGGGGGAGGGAGAAACTGAGAAATCTTATCTTACAATGGGGTAAGAAAGAGTTGGTCAAAAATGGCCAAAATCGTTTTTACCTAATTAATGAATGGCCCCTTAGACCTGCGATTGGTCTATAGACAACCTGAGATACAACAGAGACCGAAATCGCTCAACATGTCCACTAGTGTGGACTAGGCATTAACACTTGTTCGGACTACTTTAGTAATTTAATTTAGTGACGAGAAATTTAGTAGCTAAACTATTCGCTACTGCCCAGAAAAATTTTGTATTAAGGTCGGTACATATCACAAAGTGATGTGGGAGCCACAATAACACGGCTATATCACTAACGAGCTGTGTAATGGCGCCACAACCTGTCCGAGTAAACGTTTCCATCATTGTTATAGGAATAGGATATGCATGAAACACAAAAAGTGATTCCAAAAACATACTTTCGATTGCAGTAAACGATTTTGCTGGTTGAGAAATGAATGGTGTTAGTTAATAAAGTGAATAAAGCTATTTTTGAAGAGGTAGATGAAGAAATTTGTTTGATAACTAAGAAAAGATTTTTATATTGTGGAGACTTGACATTTTACAAGCATAAATGTAAAAAATCTTCACTCCAGCGAAACGAAATTCTTGCAGCAGCTAATCAACTTTACTGAAAACTAGTCTTCTACCGGCCAAACTGGTTTGAAGCTTATGGTGTTTAGTTACTAAATTAGGGCGTTAACTAATAATTACTAAATTACTAGCCTAGTGCGAACTAGCTTTTAGTTATCTAAGTAGTGAGTTGTTTTGAGAAAGATCACATGTTATGTTTAGGAAATGTCACATTGTCTTAATTGCTACACAGAGTACAATTCGTCGAAAATATTTAGGCACCTTGAAAGAATGCAACACTACGTTTCACTCAATGGAAAGACAGTACAAAAATTTTATTTATGTTATAATCAAAATGTTTCATCTGTTTTTTTAATTGATTTGATACAATATGTGTCATGTCTTACATTCACATACGAAGCCAAGTGAAAATACATAGTTTTTTGAGAAGTGCAGAAATATTTCCGACAGGTTGTAAAATCACTGTTAGGTATTTCAAATGAGCAAAATATATTGATCCTAAATTAGGTTCACTTTATGATTCTAGTCTAGATCTGGCGCTGAACCAGTATTCTTATCTAAATCACCGTCCTCATCCCCACTGTCCACTTCCCCTATAATTGACCTTAGTATTCCACCAAACATGGAATTGTGGTTCCTCCCGCGTCTAACTTCTATTCCAAACCAAATGCGTCCCACCTTGTTTAGATAGCCTGAATAATTTGGATCTCTCTTCAGACTTACTGCGTACCATTTCTTTAAAATGTTAAACTTCGCAACGCGTTTTCTGAAAATGATAATTACAATTTCATTTCTCGATTTTATAATAACACTTTTCTAACATTTTTGTTTTTTATATGTTAAGGTCGGCAGACAGGCGGACGGCTATAACACAAGCAACACTACAGAAGAATGAAGGATACAAGATAGGGAAATGGCCTCTGGCATCGCTTACTCACCCAAACAAAACCTAGTCTTATTTCAGTTGTCTTTTGTAAAGGGGTGGTAAATTGTAAATTTAATTGTAATTCAAATTACTGTGAAACGGAATACTAGAACAGAGTGGTAAAGCAAAAACCCTAACCACTCATCCAACGGGCTCGTCAACAGGGTCTATCAGAGACCACGGGTTCAATTCCCGGCAGGACCATCTTTGGAAATTAACTTTTCAAATTTTGCACAGTTCTGGTTCTGGCAAGAAGTGGCAGGGTATACTGTGTTTCGCAGATGTTTGGGCAACTCGTCCAGTGACTGTCACCACCCCCTCACAGAAGTACATCGTAAAATACTTTGGTTAATAATAAAAAAAATAAACTTACTCTTCAATTGCTCTAAACAAAAACCAAAGAAAATTCAGTAGAGGAGTTGGATATGGTGGTCCTGTGACATTAGTGATGGCAGGATGTGTCGCTGTGTACTTGTTAAATGCGTCTAACGCCACTTTCATGTTCCGTAAACACAATAGCTGAAGCACTGCTTGCGCTATGAACAAATCTACTTCGTGTTTATAGCCTTTACTAGTGTGGAGCTCTATTAACATTGTAGCAAACGTTTCACCATCGTCTGAATGGAGAAAATGTTTGTGAGCCGCCGAGTACTTCTTTTCTTTCCAATAAACTTCAGCTATTTTCTAGAAATAAGAAAATTTTTTTTGTCAAATTAATGTTAATCTCAAATTAATTAGTTTAGTGCATATCATTGTTGGAATCAAAATCGGCTGTGTGCACTTTTTTGAGATTCCATCTTTTTTACCTAGTTCACTGCATTTTGAATAGTTCACTGAATTATGAATAGTTCTCTGCATTGTGAATAGTTTACTTGCCTTATAAAAAACGCTAATTGCTTATGAGTATTTATCGAACAAATGAACCTCTTTAATAATAACTGCTGCCCGTGACTTTGCTTGCATAACTTTATAGATTATATACTAAAACCTTTCTCGAGAACCACTCTATCCATTGGTGAACCATTGGTTATGTTTTTAAAATACCATCTATTTAATGGTATCAAAACCAGCAAGACACAAACAGTACAACCAAAGAAATAGTGCAACTTTTTACTTATAAAATAACTTTTTCCTGAAGCTAATGTGTAGGTAGAAGAATTTTTTTAGATATGAAGGAATTACTAAATTACCTACAAAACTTTGTTTTATTTATACTGATTAGTAATGTACTTAATTAATAATAATCTTCTAAAATATAATGAACAGTTTAAAAGCCAAATATATAGTTTAAATACTGGATTATACAGACAACCCAGACTTCACTGACAAAATAAACCTGAGTCAGTTTTAAGCACTAAGAGAAATGTTTTAGTTTAACTAACTACATATGTATAAAATGAGTCACTTGAATCAGAGGTTATTTTTTGAATAAAGGTCACACTTATAGTCATTTGCCTACTAATAATTATAGTATATCATGATTATGTAAATTTCTACCTTATAATTCGCTTACCTTATGTAGTAGAGGATGACCTTTCTTATTGTTGTTCAATGACCATTTGATAGCATTAGTGAGAAAGGTTTCTCTCTCAGGGATAGTTTTACTCATGAGACCAAATATCTCTGATATTTTGGTTATCCATTCTTCGTCGGGCTTCGTTTCTGACTTAGTCAGTACTTCTAAGAGCAGGACACCTAGATCAGCACCACTGGTTTGCTGGTCACGTCGTAACAAAAGTGTTGACCCCTTGTACAATAATTGTAAAGTTTCAACATACTTTTTTTGGTTTAGATACCTAGAAATAGATGAAAAGTAAATTTCAATACTTAAGTATTAATTAATTTCCATGAGAAAATACGATTTTACCTGAAATATAGAGTTCTGTACATCTGATGAGCCTCGTAATAATGGCCATTGTTAACCGAATCTTCTATTTTTTCTAAAACTCTTGCGATACCTCTCTCTCCTCGAATAGCCATTGCAATTAAATATTGTTGCACTTGCACGTATTTTTGTGGTATTTTCTAAATATTCATTAAAATAAAATTTAAGCAATTTCATATCCCAATCACAGACCAGAATATATATATATATTATAAACTATAAACAACATAAACTTGAATGACACCCCAGTCCAATACTACAGTGCACCACACAGAACACTATATACTGTAGACGTAGTCGGGAATCTTGGAATCTTTGTTGAAGTAAATCGACAGATAGGATGTGAGAAAGTGTTGGTCGGTTTTAATATCGATTCCTTAATTCGCAAAACAAATAACTCCTCTGAGACAAACTTTAGTCCGTCAGTCCAAATTAGTCAGGTGGTCCGTGAAACAATTATATGGAAATGTCAGTTTGACATTGACATTGACAACCAATATTTATTTTATTTTAGTAAAAGTAAATACAAAAAAATCCAAACCAAGCCAAGCAATAATAATATTGTTTTTAATTAATGTTTCTTGTACAATATTTTATAAATTAGAAGATAAGATTTTTTTTTAATTTAATTAATTATATCTACTCTCAGTTCGTTAATCATGAGGTTACTGTGTAAATTTATTCAACCTGTAAATCATTATTATACAAAGAAACTTTCAAGTGTTTATCCACAGTAAGAAAACTTTAATATTATATAATTGTTGTTACAAACCTTTAAATTTTAATATCAACTAAAGTTCCACCAGCCGTACTTATCAGTAATTGTTTACTCAGTGGTTCTGTTGTTTGCTAGACTACAAATCTGATATTATTGTTTTTTTGTAGGATTTCATATCGTAAATATTCATCCCAGTTGACACGTAGTGCATTTGTTGGTGAAACAGACAGATTTAATGGGATAACAGTTGATTATAATAGTGAATATTGCAAGTTAGAAGAATTCCCAAAAAAACTGAAAGGTATATTTCATATCGTTATCTTAATCCTAATAATATATTGTTTAATTGCGAAAGTTTGCATGTTCAGATGTTTGAATGATTATTACTCAAAAACTACTGCACCGATTCTCATGCTCTTTTCACCAATGGATAGAGTATATAATTTCAATGCGGGCGAAGTCGCGGACCAGCTATCTACTAAAAATAACGATACAACCTCTGAAAATTTTATAACAGCAAAGATGTCAGGCCTTATATTGCTTTACACATTTAGTCAGGCGCTACATCCCTTACTTTTAATGCGGGCGAAGTCGCGGGCACTAGCTAGTTGTATATAAAATAAATAATACCTATAATTTGAAAAATGAAAAATATAATAATGACTTTATTTTATACTATACTATACTACCTGCGACTTTGACTGCGTAACTTTGTAAATTATATACTAAAACCTTCCATGAGAACCACTCTATCCATTGGGGAAAACAGCATGAAAATCCGTGCAGTAGTTTTTGAGTTTATCTCGAACAGACAGACGCAGCGGAGGACTTTGTTTTATAATTTGTAGTGATAAAGATATGTCCCCTTTACTATTGCAGAGTCTTTACAAAAATGGCACGAAGAGGGCAGGAGATGTGTTTGGTTCAAAATAAATATAAAACACGCAGATTGTGTTCCTCTCTTGGCGCAAGTAAGTTTATATACATTAAGATACATAAATGTCTAAACAATGACATCACTTTATATGAAATTTTAATTTAAAATAAGAGATTATCCTTAGAAAGGGTTTAATTTCCACCATGCCAGAGATGACTTTGTGATGATGTACAAATGGCTGCCAGAAGATTCAGAGCCCAATCTGCCTCCACCAAGTCACACCAATTTGGGAGTTGGTTCGATGGTGTTCAACAGTAAAAAACAGCTGCTGGCTATATCAGAGAAACATTACGACTACCCACACTGGAAGCTCCCGGGAGGATATGTTGAAAGAGGTTTGTCATAAATTATTTATTATTCGGAAGTTATAGAATTATTATTGGATTAAGTTTTTTGGTAATAAAAATAGTTGGAACTATTGACTTTCAAGTGATACCCCATAATATGTAACTTTGAGCAAATGGGCTCATACATCTAGCCCTTCCTAATGCCTACAGCATTCTTTGTGCAGTTGATTTATTAAAAAAATATGTTTATGTTAAGGTCGACAGACAGGCTGACGGTCCCATTGGTGGTAAGTGGCTATGTTTGAGAATACATTTGCTCTAGTGGCTAGTAACCCTAGCTGTTAACCAAATGGTTGCGGGTTCAAATCCCACTAGGGGCAAATGTTTATGTGTTAAAATTTACCTTTGTACCTGTTTGTATTTATAATATGTATGTATTAAAGTAATCTATGTAGTATATCAACTGTCTGGTATCCATAATGCAAGCATTAGTTGCTTACTGTGGAACTAGATGGTGTTGTGTGGAATATGTGAATATATTTATTTATGTTTTTTCACAGTATGCCCCTATGGTATTGTTTTCAGGTGAAGATATAATAGATGCAGCGGTACGCGAGGTGAAAGAGGAGACAGGAGTTGATGCAGAATTTCAATCTCTTGTCACTTTCAGGCACACCCACAACATGATGTATGGCAACTCAGACATTTATGTCTTGGTCATGATGAAAGCTCTATCTGAAAAGATAACTCTGTCGCACCGAGAAGTGAACAGATGTAAATGGATGGACGTAGATGAATACACGAATCATAGCCACGTTCATAATTTCAATAAGTTGATAGTTAAGAAAGCTCTAGAATATAAAGAGAAGGATTTGAAACTTGATATTTGTAAGCTCAAAGTACAATGGTCGACATTTGTGAGGGACATGAGTTTCTTAACAGTAGGGAAATATAGTGACTCATGAGTTAAGTATAATTAAATTTGTATATTTTTATATATGTGTAAGTCTTGTTTTTATGAAATATGCTCAAAACGTTTTGTTTTCGTGTTAGACAAAATTGTCAAGCATTTATTTGTTAAATAGTTTTCTTAGAAGTTACGTTTGTACATATGCATATAAACCTTGTAATTTCTCTAAGCGTACTTCCTCTTGATTTTTTTTTTTTTTTTAAATGGGAATAAACCATATCAAGTTTCTAAGAGCTTGAGTGTTGGTAGATCTTCTATAGTTGACATGATCATAAAGAACATTTTTTTCTTTATTTACAACTGAATAAGGTCTATACCTTTAAGTAAGAGTAGTCCAGTATGTTTTAGTAAAGGAAATGTGGCTTTAATTGGCCTGGCAAGTGTACAATTTTTTTTTTTTGGGAAGTTGCAATATTTTGAACAAGGATACTAGAGTATTCCAAGGACATAGAAAATCCGGGTAAAGGATATCAGATATTTTTAATGTTAATGTTATTTCACATTACAACTATTAGGCTGATTCTTTTTCGCAAAAGTTTTTTAGGTGTAAAAAAAATGCTCAATCAACTTTTCAAACCTCTATCTTTTTAACCATATTAAAGTATGTGCTATTAGATCTTGTAGGGGATTCGATGATCTTTAAAATTGCTTATTGATATTTAGATTTAGGTCGCGCTGGTTCACCAGTAAGAGTTGTCGAAGTATACTTATTATAAGAACTCGCACAGAGGGCTAAAATAAAACTGAATGAAATTAGTTTTTCAGTTAAGAAAGTTGCTATAACTCATAACTTGGTCAGAGCAACTTGAGTTACGGACCTTTTTATGAAGAGGAAAAGAATTCCTCTGAAAATATGCAATTTTTTTTTTCTATACTTAGAGGTTGCTATAAACCTTTGATAAAGTATACACTAGATTCTGGGTTGCTTCATTAAAAGCGGCATAGGAGAATATCACCACACTCACAGCTTGGGGTGATATTTCAAATTAGTAGCACAGTTGTCCTTAAGGTGAACACGTGTTACGAATTGAACCGTTATTAATAAATGTTAAGGCTCAAATCAGTCAACATTTACATCATTTATCTTTTTATCAGAAATTAACGAGAGAAAGTGATAGCATTGTATAAAAAAATCCAGTAGACACTTTTTCGCAGTGATTTTGTTTGAGACCCTGAATCTAGCTAGTGTATCCTTTATCAAAGATTATTATCAGCGAGTAACTTAGACTATATTTTATAGTTACGCAGATAAAGTCGCGTGCAATGCCTAGTAGATTGATATTTTGCTTGAGCACCTAAAAATAACTTGTGCGAAAATGAATCATCCTATTATTTGTATCCTTCAAGCTCCTACACCTAAATATGTTTAGGAAGTATTTAATTCTAAAAAAAGATTGTTAAATGATAATAAGCTTGTATGTTTCATAATTGTAATAGAAAACTATTTTTATATAAATATATTTTTTTTATTACAAATTCCATGTTTTAATATACTCCAAAAGTGATTTTAATATTATAACTGATGAACTTAGCGTCTAAAAGTTCTGTATCAGCACATTTAATATTAGACGTTATTGGGATAAGCGTTCAGTGGATTATTGAGTTTATAAAGAAAACTTTTGAAACACTGAAAAATAGCAAATATTAAAGCTGACAAATCGATTTACGGCTTATCTGATGGTAGGTGGCTATAACACAAGCAACGCCAAGAGTGCTGCTGATCACAGGATTAAGGATAAGGGATTGGGCTCTGCCATTCCTTGCTCATTCACCGAAACACAACAGCACACTTGCTGTTATTTCACGGTGGTCTTCTTTAAAGGGGGTACTGCCGCCATACAAGTTGTCCAGATGACTACGAAAAGCAGTTTACCCTGTATCTACTTTCCAGTCCTGCCAGATAAGAGCAAACTTGAAAACAGTTGGCCCTGTCGGGAATCGAATATGGGACCCAGGTCACCGAGGGGTCTGACAGGAGACAGTGTTAATTAACCGCATAGTTTTGTAGCCCCTAGCGCTAGACTCGAATTTTTTTAGAGATGATTTAAAACGCAACGCAATGATTTAAAAATAAACATTGTACAAGTAGAAAATAATTGTCGGATAAATCCGACTCTGGCGGTTAAAGTAAGCACCTAAACCACTCTTCCAATGGGCTCGTCAAATTAGTTACGTTTTCAAGGTGTTAAATAACGATAAACGAATCAAAACAATTTATGAGTCGTGTACAAAAAGATTTTTTTTAAACTTCAATTCAAATAATTTCTTTTAGTAATAATACCTGCATAAGTAATTGACATTATAATAATTTCATTATATTATTGTATAAATATAGTATTTATTGATGTTCGCCAAAAATGTTATTTGTAGGTCGTGTAATTTGCGTTGTTGGTCTCTGTGCAAAAAATTGTTTTCGATAGTATCGCTCGGGGAATTTTCGCCGAAATCGCCAGGGACTTTTTTCTTTTTACTTGAGAATTAGCCTGAAATGAAAAAAATAATATATATAAATAAAATTATTTTGAATGAAAAAAAAATGAGCAATGACTAGTTTAGCTATCGGATATGTGATGTCGATTAGATACATATTTTTTACACAATATCAGAATTAATATTTAAACTGTGAAACTTTCCAATGATCATTTCAAAGGAGACAAAATAAATGCTGAGTGTTTTGGCATAGTGATGAAATACATTCCGTCGTTTAAACTATTTTAATAGAAACTCTTACCGACTTCCCTTTACTAAAATCCAAATTTCAACTCGCAGTGTAACCCCGAGCATAGTTCTCTTCATAACTCTTTGAGCGACGTGTTGAGCTTTCTTACGAGGATCATAGTTAAAATCACGTTTCAGTGCCATATTATATGTCATCACTGGCAAAACACATTTTGAAACAAGCAATAATTGTTAATTTAGCTATATGACTTCATTGCAAAGGAAAATATGCATTTTGAGAGGCTATTTTGTACCTTTGACAACACGTTTGGACTTACAAAGTGGAATGGATTAGCCTATCAAGGTGCCTAATTAGTGGATTTAAATACGTAGCTAGTACCTAGATACTCTTAAGAATCCTTTGCTATATTTGCTAGGCTACCCAATTTAACTATTTTTACTTGAAACAAATTATTTTCAAAAAGCCATTATCGCAGACTGCATAGACTTCAATTATTGTTCGAAAAACATTGAAGGTAAAATATAATTTGGTATAATTTAGTTACCAACAAGGAAATACTGATTCAAATTTTGGTTCTATAAACAATTTAGCCTTTGCCAGTGGTAGGTATAATTTGCGTGAGAAGTTAAAAGTATGTGAAGTTCTTTCCTAGGTCTTAATTTATCTCTGCATCAAGTTTTTATTAGAATCGGTTCAGTGGTTCAACCTTGAAGACAGTTAAACAGGTAGTAGGAAATTATAATTCGTCGTGCTTCGTCCAAAAACGTCATGTTATACGTATCTTGTTACACGTTTTATTATTTTTATTAAGAAAAAATGAGAACTATCTTTATTTCTCTATTCTTAACTGATATTACCTTATTGACACAGGAATCGTAACTAAATCAAAAGTCAAATTATCTAATATTTGTTTTGTATTGCAGTTTTCATTAAGATAAAATCATAATCTAACAGCGGCGCCAGACTATCAAATATTTTGAAGACAGACTTTGAAGGACTTTGCTCACACATTTGAACGTATGTTTGCTGCACCTATCACACGGCCTGCAGACACGTTCAGTTCACAGTTTTGAAGTAATTGACGACGATTTTGTGGACGCCTTTATTATTTAAATGCATGTTATTATTTATTAGATATGCAAAAAAATAACCAAGAAGGCACGAGTGGATGTGTGCAATGAGCTTTAAACTTAACTGAACTTTATGCACAAGCAAGTGTGGCAGGCTACGCACACATTTGAACTTTGAACGCTTTGATGTGCGCTCGATAAACCGACACCGCATGGCAGTCTAAATATTTGATCAAACATTTTCATAAATAACGCATAAATATCAAATACCCGCGAACGCGCGAACTTTTTAACAATCTCCCTTCAGCTCTGTTTCTAGCAGTTTCACCTAGCTCAATATGGGCTTTCAAGCAAGCTGTAAACAAATTCCTACAGGGTAGGCAGCGTACCAGCACCCCTCCTTGTGTAGGTAGGTGGACCATCAGCCTGTCTGGCGTCAGCTTTAATGTAAGCAGTGGCAGGATACACTGCTTTCTCAAGTCACTTAGGCGGCCTGGCGTAGTAACCACCTCCTTACGAAGACCACCGTGAAATAACAGTATGACGTGTGTTGTATTTCGGTGAGAGAATAAGGTATGCCAGAACCTTAATCCTTTCTAATCGGCAGTTTCGTCGGCAGCACACTTGCAGCATTTTAGGAGTTAATTGTGTTATAGGCGACGGTAGCAACTGTCGATCTTAATATAAGAAAAATAAGTATGAGCAAGTACTTATGGCTTTATAATTCTGCGTCATGCTACCAAAAAGGTCAAAAGGTTTTTTATTAACTTCGCTAAAACGAAAATACGTTCGTATATTTCTAATGTATACCTACTTAGTCTAAGAATAGTAACATAATGCCATACGCTTTTCACAGAAGTTAATATTTTGAATATTAGCGGGCTCGGTTACATTAAATTTATCTTTCGAGTAACTATAGAACAATTTCGAACAGCGAATGACCGCGCGGACGCATTTCATCACAACCAACACAATCTCAATACTATTGCGAAACAAGTCACCGTAAACTCACCTGTCCCTCCTGAGTTTCACCATTCTTCAATGTGAAATACATTGAAAAACTCATGAATAGTAATTTCAGAGTAATAGCTACTGATACAACTATTATAAATGCGTAAGTCATAATTCACTATTAGAATTTAAAACTTTATGATAAAATTCAACTATTTATACTGTAGGTACTCAACACCGCACCGTGGTTCAAACAAAACTACAACACAACACAAGTTAAGTAAGTACACTGACTGGTCCGTCGAAAACGCCACAATACAAAACGGTCGCGTTCAATGTTGATATTTTAAACCGTCAGCAATACGTTTACAATACAATCAACTCCAACAATGCTGTATATGACGAAATAAACAATGTGTTTCATTTAATTTTAAACGTAATGAACGAAAGTTAGGCAAATATTTTTTAATTACATAACTACTTGCAAAGATATGATATGTATACTAAAGATAGTTCTGAACATTTTATCAACTAAATAGATAAAATCAATCAATCATCAATATCAATCAATATCAATACTCAATACTAATAATAAATCTGTAAGTGTATGTATGTATGTATGTTCTAACTCTTAAACGAATTAATTTTTTTCATGAAACTTGGTAGATAAACATTTAGACGTACAGGACACAGGATAGGCTACTTTTTTCTTTTTCAACGCAGATGAAGTCGCGGGCGCCAGCTAGTAAACAATAAATTGTTTCAAAGTGTTGACGCAAAATAAAATTTAATAATAATCAATGTTTTTAAAGCCATAAATTTGACGATTATAAAGCGATATAAGTATTTTTTTAAAATATAAAGCGATATAAGTATTTTTTTTTTCATAATAAGTCGACAGCTATGCGAGCCACTAATACCTAAACGTAAATTATATATAAAATATGTTTTCATTATTTGTTATTTAAAAAAGCAAAATAATAACGTAAGTTTGTTTTTATCCTCACTGATAATAATCTTTAAGATTTACCTACTAGATAAGATTTCTACACATTAGTATAGTGACTCAATACTTAGTTAATTTTTTTTAAAGGGGTCAGCATGAGAAGATCTTAAATCTGTGGAGTTCTAGAAGCCAATGACGTCGATTTTAAAAGGAACTAACATCTCAAATGAAATATGTCCCTGATCAACTTGAAACAATGAAAAGTGTTCAAATTATGAAAAATGTTTCAAGTCAACTTTAAAAAAAAAGTGCTTGCTTGCATCATTTTAAATTATAGTGTTTTTTGGTTACCTATTCTTATTTAAATCCATATCGTTCCGGATATTACTTACGCCTATATTGTATTTCAATTACTGAATTTTTTATACTATAGTTTATTATAATTACTTACTGATTATATTTGTTTGGTTGAACTCTTTTAACTATGGAGTTATCAGTTGAATTTTAAACAGGATTTTTGCATTTGTTACAGAAGACCACCTTGAAATAACAACAAATATATTGTTATGCTTCGGTGAATGAATAACGGATTCCAAAGCCTACTTCCCTATCCCTTCCCGATCCCTTATCCTTAACCCTAATGTAGGGCGTTGCTTATCTTATAGGCGACGGCAAGGGGAACGTCAGCCTGTCTACCGACCTTAACATAATAAGAACCTTCGGAACGATTAGATTTCTCATATTTTATTGGTACTGTTACTCAAAAATTATGTTGAACCAGTTGAACTAAGTACCAGTGATATGTTAAACAAGAGGATGCGCCCTTACCATACTACTAGTGACAAAAAAATGGTCCTCTAATTTGCACATCTAGTTACTAAAAATAATTTGTTTTCATTGCCATCTTAATACTTATTTTATTTCTTATTGGCGTATTCTGTTATTGTAAAGTGTTCTCATTGGTTGGTTGGACATATCACTGGTAAATGGGCATTTTCGTATCTTTCTACGCACAGAATGAACACCCGTCATTGGTGCCAATTTCCGATTTTGACACCGGCGCGTCAGTGCCACGTACTAGGAGCGTTAGCCTTGTCCTATATAGAAGTCATTGCTAACAATCTGTAGATAGTCCTAGCTTCATGTTTAAAAGTTCTCATTAATTATTTATAGGTATTTATATTTATTTTGTTAACAAACAATAATTATCCTTGTTGTATCCTATTTGAGTATGTAAAGATCATTTGTTGTAAGTATGTATACTTACATTCACGTAGCACTATCGTGGCCCCGTAATGACATTGGGTTCTCCAACACAACATCCGTCCGTATTTTAATGCACCTAATTAAACAGTCACTATAGAAAACAAAGCAGTAAAAATTGGTAGACATTCACAGGAGCTAAATAATATTAATAAATGTGTAAGTAACTTTATTTTTCTATTGCGTTTTCAAGGCTGAACCATTAAATGGATTTTTTTCATTTAGACAGATCAATTTATTAATAAATTTTACAATAATAAAGAATACAATTTAGTAAAACACCTTACAATTTACACCTTAGTTCTTTTATTATCTGTAATATGATTAGCGTATTACAATTATGAAACTACATAATTAAAATTGTCTTAATCTCCAGTGAGATATTCAAGCTTCTGCAAGCTCTTTCCTAATGTGGACAAAACGTTATACATATTACTTATTCTAAAATTTCTTCAGAGCTAAACGAATCGAAGTAGAACCTCCTTTATCGTTACACATATTTAAAATAATTATGAAACAAGTATTACATGAATAATGCTATTGCCACCTATTACTAATGTTCTCATAATTTAATTGATACAATACCTGTTTCTAGACTGATAACTCTGATAAGCTTAGATCTATTTAGGTGCTTGCCTTAACTTTCTGTCTCTGCGCTGAACTACCTATTCAAATTTGGCTCTGGTCTGGATCTGGAAAGTAGTGGCAGTGTGCCCTACTAATTCCACTAGTTTTGCAGTCATTTGGGCAGCCCTGCTGGAGTATCCCTATCCCCTTACTGAATACCACAGTGATATAATAGCACGTTGTGTTTCGGTGATTGAGTAAGGAATGCCAAAGCTCATTTCTCTTATCTTTTATAATTGTCTTTTAAATAAGTAATTCACTTTTTTATTATGTACTAGTCGCCATGCAAGCTGATGGTCCACTTAATGGTGCGAAGGTGCCGTCGCCTATAACACGTACAACATGCGCTGTCATACTTAATAGGAGGAAGTATATGGGGCATGATCAACACATCATGGGTACAGAGAATAAAAACTTTAATGTTGAGAATAATTTGTTGAAGTTTTGAAGATGAGGCTGCAGTAATTCGAAAACACTGTTTTCTTCAATTAGTGATTTAAGAGAAGATACAGGGAAAACGTAGCTGGAGAAAACTCATCCTGGTTGAAGAATTTAAGTGAGTGGTTTTATATGGGCACTAGCTCTCTCTTTAGTGCAGCGGTTTCCAATGTTAAGGTAGCTGTTATGAGCGCCAATCTTCCCAGAGAAGCGGCATTTTAAGAAGATAACTGTCAAGGTGGAGATAGTAAAATCGGATCCGGCATTTGCCAATTTTTTATATTTTTAGACGATCTCTTTTTATAGGATAAAAGGTATCCTATATAAGCTATCTGTTTGTTGTATTCGTATTGTTCTTTTTTATGTAGATAGAGGTCGACAGGTAGTTTGAACGTCTTTTTGGTGATGGGTGCAGCGTACGTGGCGCTTCGGTGACATTTCGGTGCTTACTCAGACTTATTCTCTGTGATCCCTCTTCACACAGCCAAACTGACTTTCACCCTGTACTTAATATTATATGTTTAGGATATAGGTATATTGTAAAATATTATATTATCTTGTTGAAAATTGTGTCTTGTTATGTCTAACACAAATGCTTTAATTGTGCAAATGCTTTGTTTTCAATGTTGTTCCAGTAATTATATCTTTATTCATGTCTTTGTCTATTTCGAAAAGACAATTATTATCGTCTCGATAAGATAAAAATGGGTAAATTATCGATCGCTACAAAATCACAGTCGCCTCGCACGTGTTTCTTCTGCATTACGATTAGGCACACTTTAATGAAAAATACTTAGAAGTAAATCTAAAGATGTTTTCACGCCTTCGTGTTTTTAATACTAATGAAATGCGCGATCGATTTATTCCATTATAAAGTTCTACTGGTATTTTGACGGTCCATTTGATTTTTTTATTATTATTTAGGCTGTCACTGGTAACAGTAGGACCTCCACTGTAGGACATAGGCCTTCTCCATAATTTTCCAATAGGCCGGTCAGAAGCGGTCGGGTTCTTATTAATACTACAACTTATTAATGCATTTCTTAATTGTCTAAATTACGAAAATTAACGTGAAATTATAAATATACCTACTTAGTTAATATTGTTAAATTAAATAATTCTATCATCACGTCATCAGTCAGTCAGTCGCAAGTGACGTCAATAAAAGATATTTTATGTACTCATACTCATACAAATTAGACACTTATTGCATTTATCGGAAATTTTTTGCTTTTACAGGTCTTAGGGCAATGTGCTCTGGTATATCACACACACGCTGTTATTTCACGTTTTTCTTCTGTAAACTAGTTATAAATGCAAAACACAGTGTGTTTTGTATGTGTACTAAAACGGAGTTCTAATCAAAACACTAGCGTTATTGTTTTTAATTTTTATATTTATATCATTGGTTAGAGGTTTACAAATAAATACTTTGGAAAGTCACCACATAGTTCTCGCTAGAATGCTTAATGTGATGTCATTTTAAATAAATACTTAATCTAAAGCAAGGCCAACGAAACATCTCAAAGAATATAAGGGTTGTCAGGATGACTTTCTACATACACCATGAAACAAATAGGGCCGCTTCGTGTGAGGAACAGGACAGAGGGCCGGGTTTGTTTACATTGTTTGCGTTGTCTCCTTGGCTTTACTATACATAAGTTGTACAACCTTACATCATTGTTATTTATTATTTAAAACAAAAAATAACATTATTAATATTAAGAAACATTCTTTGATGACATCTCCGACTGTTTGCTAATGATGCTCATTCTTGTTATACTATGATATAGCATGGTGTGCGGTAGAATACTTTGTCTGGGATCAATTTGACCTTCGTTTAATGTTAACACCGAAACCACCGATCGTCTCTCATTGCCACCCTGAAAATGAATAATAATCTTTGTTTTATCAATAAGTGACTAATTTATCGCAACATCTAGATTGTATAGTATAGTTATCGCAAAAATAAATTGTTCGATATATTATTGCGTTTCAATGAAATTAGGTACCTACTTAACTTATTTAACTCTATTTAATAATTCTATTTAAACTCTATTTAAATTAATAGGAAAATGTAATGTAAATGTATTGTTGTTGTATTGGCGTGAATCAAATGTCTAGACATTGTGATAATATTGTGTGTGAATACATGTTTGATAATAATAAATAAATAAATAATATTATTTATGTTAAGGTCGACAGACAGGCTGACGGTCCACTTGATGGTAGGTGGCTACCGTCGTCTATAACATAGGCAACGCCATATATGCTGCAAGTGCGCTGCCAACATATGATCGATTCTTTTTCTATTGATCAAAAACGTAAACAAATATGGCGTCGCTATGGTCACTGGACTGTTCTAAAGATGGGATTTGTACATTAGACATTATCTAAGAGAGTTGACTCAGTGATTAACTCATTTAGAATTTGTTCGTATTGTTTGTTTAGCTCTATATCTTGAATTGTTTGTTTACCTTTTTAATCAATGAAAAAAGCATACATATTAGAAGGATTAAGGAAGGGATTGAGGTAATGGGTTCTGGCATTCCTTACTCATTCATCGAAACACAACAGCACATATGCTGTTATTTCACTGTGGTCTTCTTTAAATGGTTGTTTACCTATACAGTCGCAAGACGGGATTAACGTCTGAATGGATTTGTATTGGTTTAAAGACAAAAATATCTCATTGCTAATTAAAAAAATGATTATGTAAAATAAAAAAGAATCCAACTAGGTACGTAGTTGTGAAACTTATTATACCTATATGCTTAGCCAATCATATTACTTTATGAACATTGCACGAGTACGAGACCTAATAGCAATATGTTATCTTAAGAACTATATTAATATAACTTAAGAATATATTTAAGGAAACATGAGAAAAAATCGATAATAAAAAAATATGTAACCTCTGATACCTACTTAATAATTGGATAGTAATCGGATTTAAAATGCATCAAAATTAATTAATTAGAATGAATTAGTTGACCAGCGATTTTATTATTAAACGAGCGACCCGCTCCCGGCTTCGTCCGGGGTGCAATCGTTTATCCCTCTTTCCATAAGTCAAAACCGAATTAAAATCGATGCAGAACTTTTCGAATTTTTGAAGCGTACATTATTTTAAACTATTAGGGCCTCTTTCACGAACTACATGTAAAGTGTTGATTAGTTACTTTTAGAAATCATTTTCTGTTATATTGAATTATGCACTCGGTTTACTGCATCATTCGATAGCCGATTTTTTTTTATGATTTACTATTTAATGTTTGGGACGTTTACCGTACAAACAAAGGTATATCGGCTAAATTATTCCCGGTTACCGGTGACTTTAAATGACAGTTTGTCATTTATTTTTTATTTTTTAAACTTAACATTTTTATATATAAATAAAAAGGAAGATAAAGTAAATAAATTCGAAATGTTATAAAAAACAATTGATTAAATTTTTTATTGGTTTGACTATTACTTACCAAACATCTAATATATAAAATTCTCGTGTAACAGTGTTATTTGCCATAGGTACTCCTCCGAAACGGCTAACCGATTTTGATGAAATTATATATGTACATTGTACACTTGGCAGGTCTGAGAATAGGTTTTTATCTATTTTTTATACGCAGGCGAAATCGCGGGCAGCAACTAGTTTTTACATAAAACTTTGTATAAAACAAAGTCGCTTCCCGCCGTCTGTCCGTCTGTATGACTGTATACGCTTTTAAACTATACGCAACGTATTTTAATTTGATGCGGTTTTCACAAATGAAAAGAGCATTAAACGAGGACGGTTTCTATATTATATACCTTACATTTTACTTATATAAAATGCTATTTATCTACATAGTATTCCGATAATGACTATCGTGATAGCGTCACTTAATACAAATAAATAAAAGTATAATTATATATAAACGAATGAATACAATTTTATTCTTCGAAATGTTAGTCATTTAAACTTCCTAAAATTTAGTCATTTGGCTTCATAGACAAATTGAAATTCAGACATTCTGATCATAATCAATAAGAATGTGTTATTATTTCGGGCACAAAATCGCTTTCTTTCACATTGCATTAATTATTGCACGTTTCAATCAATGCAAAATCTTTAGTAGTATAAAATAAAGTCACTATCCACGTCTGATTGTATATTCGTTAATCCTCCTTAATTACGCAACGGATTTTGACGCGGTTCTCACCATCAGTTAAACAATTACCTAACAGGCTGTATGTCTTATCATAGACTAGCGATATTCTATGTATTCTATGTAAACTCGAAAAATAAAGTGCTTTATCATCCTAAGATTGAGCATTCTTTGTATGTTGTAGAATGATAAGGTCTGTTTTCCTTTGAAAATTCAAAGTGACAATTATGTCAATCAGTAATCGATACCTATTTCACATCCTAAGCCTTATAGATCAAGCTGCAGAGATTTGGTGTGAGCATTTTGTGTAAAAAGTCTTAGAAGAAAACCAACTGCGCTATTGTGTAGAGAATAGTTTCATATGATATACTGACATGTTTTTCACTCGAGTTTATTATTTATAAAGTTGTTATTAACAATTTTATCAAAAAAAAAACGCTGTTTTTTTAGTTTTTTGCTTATAAAATTGAAACCACGAGGTAATCACGAGGATATCAATTTGTATAGAACGAAAACACGAAGAAAATGAAAATGTATTTAGCTTGGCGTATTAACTAATTTTGAAATGAATGGAATTTGTTATCGCAACTGATAAAACACTTTACTAGTCGGCTATACATAAATGACAATTTTTAATACACAAAAACAGCTCAAAATCTGTTGATCTAGTAATATTTTTTTGTCATTTTGGGGTTGTTTTTTTCAGTAATTTACATTTAGTTGCAGTATTTATTTGGAGTACAATGTTTTTTTTAAAACTACGAAAATGTTAACCCATTTACATTTAATTGCAGTATTTTTTTTTGAGTACATAAACAAAAAAATTATGTAACTAGATGTCGTTCTTCTACAGTGGCTCACAGTGGACTAATTGACTCACAGTGGCTACCTCTTTCATTAATTTGAAGTAGCTGTGTCTGCGTCTGTCTGTTTCTTTGCTGACTTCTTCTAAACCACCTAACGGATTTTGATACGGTTTTCAAACATGTAAAGAGCGATCAATGAGGAAGATTTGTGTATATAATTTGCAGAAAAAAAATTCATCCGTGCGAAGCATTAGGCATTAGGTGGCCGCTAGTCTTTACTAATAGGTATTAATATAAAGAGAAAAGATTTGTATTTTTGTTTTAACGAATAAACCAAAAACTAATGGACCGATTTTGAAAATTCTTTCATCTATAGAAAGCAACATTGTTAGCTAGTAACATAGACTATATTTTATGCAGTTACGCGGACGAAGTCGCGTGAAACAGCCAGTGTTAAAAAAAAGTTGATTAATATAATATGTAAAATATATTATTACATACCTTATTATTATATAAAAACGTGTGCAAGAAGGAAAGGCCTAAAAATATGATATTTAAAAATATAAATACAGCGGCCAAAATCAGAAAAACCGTCATAATTCACAAGCGGTGATTAACAATACTAAGTCGCGAATGGCATTTGGTAACGAAATTTCATTGATTAACATCTTATCTTTTATCTTTTAATATCACTTGCCTTTTTAATGAGATTACAATCTTTATTAAAATAATAAATACAACATACTTAACATTCATTTGTGATGATGTAAACCTATATTTTTATAGTTTGTATCTCATTGTCATAGTAATCAGCCCACAAGTGTCGCCTTTGTAATCATATATTAAAATTATTGTTAAACATATGTTTACTAGTTTTCGTAGTAACTTTTTTAGCCACTTTTCCAGGTAAAGTATTAATTGATTTTAAAATAGTAGACCAGTTGTGCTAATAACATAATTGTAGTTGCAATTAAAAAAAAAACTCGATTGAAATATCAATATTTAACAAATTTTTTCAATATAAATTCATAAGGGTTTCATAAATAGCTTTTGTGTTTCCTAACTTCTAAAAATCAAAGTTGAAAACACTTTGTAATTAAGAAAATAATTAAAACAGTTATAATGTAAGGTACTTTGATCTACAATAACCTAAATTTGTGTTACACTACAGAATTAAAATAGAGCCGGCAGATAACCGGAGTTTAATTTCGCCTTTTTAAAAAGAAGTAAGTATATTTTTTAAAATAGGATTTGAAGAATCATCCCTTCCTTAGCCCTTATCCTTAATCCTTCTATGGTAGGCAGCGCATTTGCAACACCTATGGCGTTGCCTGTGTTATAGGCGACGGTAGCCATCTACCATCAAGGGGATCGTCAGCCTGCATGTCGACCTTAATATAAAAAAAGTTATATTATCAGCCCCTTCCCCCTTGTTTCCCTTCCCTTTTGTTAACTATTGATTTAATTGTAGGTAATTTAATAATTATGAAGATACTCGTAATTAAAAACAAAAAAGCAATCGGGTATCAAAATCTGCCAATGGCGGCTACGTAATATTATGATCTTATAGGCTATAACTTTTTAAATTGCATAAAATATTTTGTTTAAAAAAAATCCCTATTTAAAAATGACTTATATTTGTCCCGAAAAGTTGACGTCCCCACGTCCGCCCGTTCCACTTATCCCTGCCATGTAAAGTAAATGTACTCTATTAAGATAAAAAGTCTTCAATATATTATCAGTATACAACACTTTGTTGTATTTTAATAAATGTTACGTACCTAGTATTTAATACATAGCAATATTGTAACCAAATCGGAATAGAGAAAAGGGAGGTTGGCTCTTCTGGGTGTTAAACTGGGTTCGACAACCGCTCTCGCCCACATCAAAACAATCTTTCAAAAGAAACAAGAATATAGGTAATTGCTACAAAAGCCATTTATTTCGCTGAAGATTTGTTCAAAAGGTATACAATTAACGAAATCTTGATTTCTACAACGCAAAATAACATTACCTACACATAGGAAGAACGGCGCCATGCCACGACTTTTTACTGAACAGATGATAATAAATGAACAACATATTGATGTTATCTCAACAAGGAGTAAACGCAGACCATAGACTAACAAAATGGCACCATATGTACCTATTCTACTGTAATATATAATTTTATTAATTTTTTGATGTGTAACATCTTACCGCTCGGTTTCGTGGGAGTAAAATTGTGCAAATGCGTATTGCAGGAAGCGGATTTGATTTGACCAATGAGCGCGCGCGGATGCCACTGCAGTATTGCAAAAGTGAAATATTAAAAATCGGCAAAGTTGCTTAATGCAATACCATACAATACCCATACAATCGGGTATATCGGTATATGCAACGTGTTGGCGTGATTGCGTACGTAGACAGCTGCGCGCGGATAACTGTGAGTAGCCTCATGTTGCTGACGCGAACCGATACATTTTTGCCCTACCCAAAGTCGTATAACGCGGCTATAGAAGTTTTCACTTCAAAAAGAGGGTCAAATCTTCTACAACAGTGGGGAGCAGGGCTTAAATGTCTTCTTTCTTGCAAATTGTCGCACACACGGGCCTTTACGGTCCTCGGTTGGCGAACTTAGAGCAGCTCCGCCTCGATAACTGCCTTCCTGTGTAGAAACGGACCCTCCACACATCTAATATTAGCGACGCCTTATATGCTACGTAAAGGGTACATACCTATACTGCGATGCAGGATTTCCCTGATAGCATCGTAGTGACAGAGACGCAACATATAGAATTCTAGGAGAGTGACAACATAAGCAATATAATTGACAACGAGCCTCGCCATCTTGTGTGCGTAGTAGTAACTAAATTGTTACAGTAAAAACTAATGCCGTAGAGTTAATGCGTTAGAAGAAAACTGTCTGTGTATTATTTAATCTTTGAAAACGAAGGGCGGTTTTCGAGGCGCCGCTCGACGCGAAGTCTACAGTGGGCGGTCTGTGGGAGCTAGACTTTTGGAATGGGGTAGTAGACGACACTTGTTGCTACTTCGAGGCCAGACACGAATCAGCAACAGGTAAGTGAGCTATAACTTTTAATAATCTAACCTCATGGACAGTGACGGTTTTGGTCATATTTAAATTACTTAGTACTTCTGGAACATTTATAATTCACAAAAGAAATCTGTATAAGACTATAGATAGAATAATGAAATATAAAATAAGTATAGGACATTGAACATACAGATGAAAACCTCGAACTGTATGGAAAAAAGAAAAAATATATATACAAAAAGCTGGTGTGTATTATAAAGAAGATAAAACAAACTAGGTAACTGAAAATGACGTCACAACTCTTATCATAACGTTTCATTTTTGCAATTGTGAACGTCCCACGTTCGTGGTTATGTTATGTGACGCATGAAGTTACGTAATAGCATAGAGTAAAGAGTTACTTTAAGTAACTATTTACTCTATGGTAATAAGTATATTTATGTACTTACTTATATAGTTATATCGGTTCTTACGGTTCTCTAATGTTTTAAAATATTCGGCAAGAGTAGTTAAACCTCATGTTGTATAGCTAAGACTCAATAGTCACAAACATGATTATCAGACAAAATTATGCAATTTTCTGAAATACCAAATCGAACCTGAAATAATGTAATTTCCAATGGCTATGCAAAATGTTAAATTAGTGAAACATTGCAATGTAATAGCTACAGGCGTTCGATAATTACCACTAAATTAATATTCCTGCAAAAAAAAAAAAAAACAAAAAAAAAAATGCTTTGTTTTTTGTTCTTATTTGCATGCTATTCGAGCGTTTTATTTGTCACATTCATTGATCAAAAGTAATCATTTAAAAAATCATTAGATTAAAATAACTCTTTTTAACAAAAAATAAACCGACTTCAAACCGTCTCAATGGTCTTTTCTCATGGATGCCATTTCGGTTCACCCAGTCGAAAGTTAGGTAACAAACATTAAAAAAAAATACAGTCGAATTGAGAACCTCCTCCTTTTTTGGTAGTCGTTTGAAAATCCTTCAAATAATCGTGAAATTAAGAATCAGCATGATCAGGAACTTAAGCTGAACCCACTTTATGAAAATCTGACGCCCTCGAGTATTTCTCTCAGCCTATAGGAGCTTAGTTCGGGTTCACTTAACATCCCTTGCGTTTGAATATTCGCTTAGACCTGTAACTATGCAACATGCAAACTATTTTAATACATTTTTCACTAATGGAAATAGCGTTAAACGAGGAAGGTTTTTATATTATACTGGCTGCTGCCCGCGACTTCGCCCGCGTAACTTTGTAAATTATGTACTAAAACCTTACTTATATTTACACATACCTTGGATATTTACATCACTGAATGCATCAACTACCAAACTTCAAGTTTTTAACTCTGCGTCGATGCTCTAGGCACGGTGAACAAACGATTTTATATAATTAATTAATTATATAAATATAATAGAAGATTAACAAAACCAACCCAATTCGTTTTGCAATCAGCTTTTTTTATTATAGTACGCATTTATATGATAGGTGGTGCCCGCGACTTCCACCGCATTAAAATATTTATGTCTGATAAAATATGTAAGCATTAATTTATACATTCTTTATTTATTTTATAGTTTTACCAGCCGTTTGATTTTTATTTTTATATTATGATCCTCAGAAACAGTACTTTTTATGTCCTTTTCTTTATCCCTGACAATGTGTATGTATGCAAAATTTCATGGTGATAAAGATTCGATCGAGTAGTTAAGGTTAAGGCGTGATGAGGTAATAGATAGACAGAGTAATTTATAATATCGTCGTTTTGAAACCAAAATCTGTTACATATTATGTGCAAAAAGTAAAGTATACTTTTGAGACATTTACAAAAAAATTCTAAAAAGTTTTTTTAGGTGAATTTTTTTTATTTAAAAAGACGTATTTTATACAAAAAAAAAAAAAAAACTATTCAAAAAAGTTCATAAGAATTTGAATTTTTCAAGAGATTCATTCTTGAAAAAGACATAGCAGACATTTATTTGACAACGACTATGGATATTACATAGACGGATGTAAGCTCTGAGCTATTTCCTGGAAATGCAAGGATTACATTGAAAATCAATATGATACCCGGGGAAAAGCTTTGTAGGAGCTGCAAAGGGACGCATATAGCGTTCGCTGCAGCAGCCGACGTGCTAGGGCACTGTGCCTATATTTTAGTATGAGTGATCGTACAGCGCTTTAACTAGTCTTCACTTCGCGCTGTGTTGTCGACGAGCCCACTCGTATTTGCATTAAGCGCGCGCTGAAATCTGCTCGCTCGTTCGACTCAAATTGATACATAAGCCGACACGAGTAAGAACTATCACTTTCGCTGAACATTCACTATAGTTACAAGCGGATAATTCTAATAATGACAAAAGTGTATAATGAAATAGTGCAGTGAGTGCATTCCCTGCAACTTCGTATCAAGGTAAGTTCATAATCAGCGGCGAAAATTTTAAGTATACGTGTCAGTTCCGAATGTTAAGTGAAAGGCGAATTCTTTGTTGAATTACGCTAACAACTATCAATTTTTTTTTGTCTACTTTCAAAATTTTTTTAATAAAGACTTCGGTTTAAAGTTGAAAAGTAGGATAGGAATGTAAGTAAAGTTGAAGAGTTGGATGTCTGTCCTATGATTATAGGTACATAGGATTTAGGATAGACTTAAGGTAGACATCACACGATACAATAAAAACAATATTGGAAAAGTATATTTTCTTATTTCTACAATATTTATTTTTAAGAAAATCTAGAATAATTTAACAAAGACAAAGTTTGATAAACAAGTTTTATTTAATTTTTTGACATAATTCAGGAATTTTTCTATAATCTGGAGATCATAAATTATATTTA
Organism: Synanthedon formicaeformis; assembly: GCA_945859745.1. Lineage (NCBI taxonomy): Eukaryota > Metazoa > Arthropoda > Insecta > Lepidoptera > Sesiidae > Synanthedon > Synanthedon formicaeformis. Next base: position 4,483,928 of record OX243964.1, read on the forward strand.
TTTAATCAACTTATAGTAAAAATGAGACCGGTTTTAACAAATTCGTTACCCAGTTAATAGAAGCTATGAAAAATCGTAGCAGCATTCACTTGACCAATGGATTAAGTTAGCTACATTATTTCTACATTATAAATACATACATAATTGAGCGTGTATATTTAAATTAATTATTGTTTTGAATAATACGTTTTGCTTTTTAACAATTTTTGTCTTTTAAAATAACATTTGTGACAATAGGTTTTTAAGAAAATAATATCATAGGTATAATGCGACATTGTTTTCAAATAGCAAAGAACTTCTGTCTAAATTAGAGATGATCATGTTATTATGCAATATCATTATAACAAAAATATTACACGCATTAATACTATGACAAATTTAGCCATAATAATGGTGTGCCTAATTTATGGTAATTATCATGGAGAAAAACTGTTTTTGAAAATATTATTATTTCAGTAGGTAACACTTAAATTGTTATTGTAATAATAATATTTAAATTATATATTTCAATTCTAATATTTTAACACCCGACGCAAAAACTGAGTGCTATAAATTTAACGTGTATCTTTATCTGTGTATGTCTATGGAATCCAAGCTACCAAACTGATGGAGCCATTTTGAACCGTTTTTTTGTTTGAAAGCTGACGTGATCGAGATTGGTCTAAGTCTAGGAACTATAGTTCTATAGTCTTGTAAGATTTGTTCAGGCGTTTGAAGATCATCACCCCATTTCCTAGTTGTCGAAGGGATTTCACTAACTTCCACAGTTTCGATATACATATGTTAAATTCTGTATGAGTTTGATGTGTGTGTCTGTGTATATATGTATCTGTATACGGATTCGTAGCTGAAGGATCGATTTTGTTTTTTTAAGTTGAAAGTTGACGTGATTGAAGTGGTTTCTAGCTATATATGTTATCTCATATTAATTATCTTCCATAAGTAGTTAGTGCCAGTTCGTAAGTTATACATGCCAGTTTGCCTGCCACTACTTTTACATGAAAATTATAATGAACTAGTTGCTGCTCGCGACTTCGTCCGCGTTAAAAATAACAAAAAATAAAACCGCCGAAAAAACTGAAAAGCATAAAATAATCTTATTATTTTACCTAAGTAATTTTGAGTCGCCGCCGCGCATCACTCTTTACGTAATTTTTGCTTGTTTGGCACCGACTCAAAATTACTTAGGTAAAATAATAAGATTATTTTATGCTTTTCAGTTTTTTCGGCGGTTTTATTTTTTGTTAAAAAGTTTTATTTTATATTTTGTTGTGGCAATAATCTAATATTTACTACATGCTTAACTTTTAATTTTCCCACCCCCATTTTCCCACCCTTAGGGTAGGATTTTTTTTTCCAAAATTATACGAGACCAACTTCGAGGTATACCCTATCCATTTAAAAAGAATTATCAAAATCGGACTACTCTGTAAAAAGTTATGCGTGGTTATACGCTACAATCGGTGAGTGAACAATCAATCATCCCCTGTTTTCCTACCCTTAGGGTTGGAATTTTTTTTTTTAATTAAAATGGGACCCCCTTGGGGGTGCGCCCTTTCAAATAAAAAAAAGAATTATCAAAATCGGACCGGACCATTATATATATATATATATATATATATATATATATATATATATATATATATATATATATATATATATATATATATATATATATATATATATATATATATTGAGAACCTCCTCCGTTTTTGTTTTTTCGTTTTCGTCGGTTGAAAAATAAGCAATATGACGCCTGACATCTTTAGTGCTAGTACACTTTTGCCAGGCGTTAATTTTCTTAATTTTAAATGATCCCTCGGGAACAGTACAGACAGAGGTACTCTCTCATCTATAATATTAGTATGGATTTGGATTAGACATTTAATGCAGTTACAAACTCAACATGTTACTCGGATTCTGTTCTGGTTCTAAACAGGTATTTGACGAAACAACTACCGACCTACATTATTTTGTTGTCATTATACCAAAGCCTTGACATTTTATTTTATATTATAAGCTGGAATACGATAATTACTGTCATAAATAATATTTCTATATATAACTTTAATTAAGATTTCAAATGGCAATGAGTATGATGTTTGTATTATATGTGATACTAAAGACAGTGATAAGCTTTTAAGGAGTGCAAATTTTTAATTAATTTAATATATCCATACTTTAAGTTACCTTTTCTTTGGTGAATTTAAGCAATTACTGTCTGGGATGTGTTCTGGGACCAACATAAAAAAAACAAAAAAAAAAAGAAAACATCAGTATGCACAAGAAAAATGCTAATATATTAAACAAGTTATTTATTTCCTAACTTATAATGACTATCTCCAGGTAATACACAGATTATTTAATGCTAAATTTCTAGTATTTACAATAAAACTGTTAGATATTTAATATTCATTATTAAAAAAATAAAGTTTTCGAATATTTACCAAGTATATTTTGTCTATCGCAAAGTATACTTGTAACTTTCTGCTTTTATAAGGTTCACTCCATCTTAGACCTCATCCTTGTTATACAGCTGCTTGTTGGCCAAGAGCAAACTCATCACTAATAAAAAAAAATGTGACAGATTTTTAAATGTGTAACTTTTTGAATAATTAATTTTAATAGATAAATTAGATGTACGTTTTATATTAATTAAAAAAATCTTTTTCACAATGAATGAAACAGGTAAAGAATAATATTTGGCACACACATCCTTAGTAGATATTATGAAGATTGTATATACCTACGTACATACATAATATATCTACATTTATTGATAATTTATTTTATCGCCAATGTCAAATTATATTACACTTGCTGTAAATCAACCTATCGCTTTAGTTTAGACAAACAGAACGCAGTAGGTAAGGCATACGTTTTTCGCTTAATAAGTTTTTATGAAGGCCTAGTCTCAGTAGTTCTCTAATTAGTTCGATGACCGACCTAATGAAATACAATTAGGTACTTATTGTAATCATACATACTCGTATTTAACACAACACATTCTTCATTGTTTAATTTTATACATTTTTCCTTTCTGTAACTACATTTTTAGAGAAGACATTATAATATACCATTATGAAAAAATTCAAATATAAAAAAATAATTGTGGGTTTGGGGGTGGAGGGGGATTTAAATTCTCATCCTCCGACATAATCGGAGACAACACATACTTCAATCAAGTTTGAGTACTCTAAATTGTATGCTTATACATGACAATTGTAATAGTGTGTTTGGGCTCAGTAGAAAGTGGGGAGTTTAGTTTAAAAAAATTAATATTGACTATACTCACGTCCGAATCGAATTAAGTTACATCATTTTTTTGTGATTTATAGCAAAATAAATCATTTTCTACTAGACTCTAAAAGTATGTTATTATTAGATACTTAAATAGGTTAGATTACCCATACCCTATCCCTTATCCTTAATGCTTCTACTGATGTAGCACTTGTGGCGTTGCTTGTGTTATAGGCGACGGTAGCCACCTACCATCAAGTGGACCGTCAGCCTGTCTGTCGACCTTAAGATAAAAAAAAAGATTAAAAGATGTATGTTGGCTAATAAGTTTAAAATATTTTCATTTGTTCAAATAAACATTGAACACAATAATTAAAATATATTATCAACTAGTTTTATACATATCTATACGCAAATGTATATCTATAAAAGGGCAATAAAGATTTTTATTATCTGCCGATTACTGAAATCGCCTTCTGTAAACATTAAAATACTTTATGTTAATACTTGTCTCGAAAATAAGTAAATAGGGACAAGGGTACATTGTATTGTCCGCGGTCTTAAGCTATGCAGCCTTTCTGATGTAAGAAACTACCCCCTTAAGTAGACCACCGCGAACCAATAGTTCTTTTATCCCATCAAGGTCGGGAGTGCACGTGTAACTGACTCATTTGTTGTTTCCAGTAAAATGAATAGTAATTTAATAACTTTTAAAGATATTAAATTTATGTTAAGTAAAGCTTAAAGATATTAATAGAAATTTAATATCTTTAACTTGAATTACAGATTTAATTATTGACTCCATAAGACACAGTGACTTATCTTTTTTTTAAAGACACATAATGATTTATTTTCTGCCATAAATCTATACTAATACTAGTGACCCGCTCCCGGCTTCGCCAAGGAAAAACTTGATTATATATATATGTTATATATTATGTTAGGAGGAGTTAGCGGCCATACAAACAGACGCGGAAAAAGTTTGTTGTTCATTTGATTGTAACCCGTTAAACTACCTTTCGGATTTAAAAAAATGGATTTGCATTTGATAATGCAATTCTCAAGGAAGGTTTATGACTATAGAAGTTGAGGCGGGTGAAACCACGGGCGACGGCTAGTTCTCGAATGCTTGATATTTTTTGTGCCTTAATTATGGAAAATGGATATTAGAATTTTATTTCCACTTATCCCTACCAGTAGGGATAGCTGGAATTTTTTCTTCCACCTATCCCTACTACGAAAATGTACTATCACGATGAAAAGACTTATATAATTATATTATCGGTAGAACACTTGGTTACATTTTAATATTGTATTGGTTATTGTTACATACCAATAAGCCTAATGGATATAGAAAAAAAAGGAAGTGCTAAAGATGAAAAAGTAAGTATACTTAAGAGAACACGATCCAATTTCCTGAAAGTAAATATTTTTTTGTAACTAATTTCACACCCTTAATGATACTAAATTATCTTACAGCGCTGTTATATAAAATAGTTCAACTTCAAGCGAATTATTGCTTCGCGCGTCCTATCTATGCTTTATATACCTAAAGCGATTTAAACGAAAGTAATTTGCGCTAACTTTAAGAGCAGCGACTGCTCGTGTTATCACGGAAACGTTAGCGAAAGTGGTACCTTCACTTTCTTAGTTAGCCGATCAGTATTTCTTTATAACTAGTTTATTGAGAGTTTATTGGGACAAGCGTGTGTTCCGCAATCAACTTTGAAACGAATAGAACACTATAACTATATAATTAGTTTATTCACTCATTACATTACGTAAACTGGTTCTACAAAATTTACACAATTAGAAAATTTATATATATTTATGACTTTAAGCGCCTCTTTCACCAACGTTACGTAGGCTAAACCGTCATTACGGTAAACGTCCCAAACATTAAGAGCGGGCATAAAGAGAAATAGCCAATCCTAGATTTGAATTTTATTTAAGTAAACAAAGTCTGATTTAATTATTTTTTTTTTAAATAGATAAATACATTATAAATGAAAGTGACGACTGTAACAGAAAACATAATATAATAAAATTTTCTCGATAGAAAAAAATCACTAAGTGAGCTCTCATTTCCATCGATTTTAGTTTTATTTTCAAAATGACACACATTACAAAGCTAAAAGTGTATCAGTAATTTCACTTCACGTATTATCTAAGGCTGTACGTAACAATTTTTCATTTGACATTGTAGTTTAGGAATAATTAATATTTAATACTTTTGGCACTTATAACATTTTGAGCGAGATGCGCTGTCTTCCGTCACATGCTGTGCGTAGTTCTACGTATTTTGTGTCACTATCATGTCCAAGGGGCCACGCGGGTGAAATTACAAATTTTGTTTGCTTTATACCCATTCTTAAATAGAAAATAATAAAAAAAAATCGCCTATCGAATGATGCAGTAAACCGAGTGCATAATTCAATAAAACAGAAAATGATTTCTAAAAGTAACTAATCAACACTTTACGTGTAGTTGGTGAAAGAGGCCAGGAAGAAGCCAGGAGCGGGTCACTGGGTATACCTATAAAATACATCTTGGATTCCTACACGAAATCGACAGTTTTTCCCAATATCACAATAATAATATTGTCCATGAGTTCAATATTGTTCATTATCCACAATATTTAATACGTAATAATTATTTCATTATTCAAACAATTCTGTTGAACTTACATATTTGCGCGCGTTGTGTTCATTATAAAATGAAATTCATTTCGAAACAATAAATGATACCATATAGGTATATAAATATGCCACATTAATAATTTTATTGTTATTGTATTATACTCTCAGATATAATAGATATACTCGTATTTAGGCAGTTGTTTCTTTTGTGTTGTACACGACACTACACAAGACAAGAGAAGCGGTGTTTGCTCAAGAACAAGTTCGTGCATTCGCGCGCGTAAACATTGTTTATTGAAGTTTTGTTTGTCACTTGTGGTCACTTGTAAAACAAGAAATCGACTGGTTCTTTTTTCATGTTAAGATCGAAAGACAGGCAGACAGTCCGTAGACTGTGCTGTGATCAAGTGCGCTGCCGACCATATATATTAATAGGATTAGGATTAACTTTATAAAACGGTAACTTATATAAAACTTATCTAACTTTTAAGTAGGTATGATACCTACTTATAAGTTACAAGTTATATACTGTATATATTGTAACTTATAAGTAACTTATACATACAAAAATGGGACCATTGTTAATGAACAATGGTCTCGTTTTTGTTTTGCAACTACGTAAAAGCAGCGACGTCCACGTTGACATATTACTTAATATATAATGCATCGAATTCATTTTTTCTAAAGAAATTTCAAAATTTATAATTGCATGAAATAATAATAGTAATCGTTATAATTTCAGCCATAGGCTTCTTCAAATTATTTCGTTAGTAGGTATCGGTCGGAAGCAGCCTAGATTCAACGTCGACCAGTAGTCTTTATTGAGTCGTTAGTTCATAATAAAAACGTTGCGTTATATGAGTATTAATGATATTTTTTTATTGAAGAAGCAATTCAATAAATTTTTTTTGCAAGGAAAATTTACTACCAAATCAAAATTTTGTTCCTTAGGGGAAGTTTTGATATAAAAGTTTCTAGAATATAATTATGTAATTAATAGAAGATAAGGGTGAAAGAAATTTTCGAATCCACCTTGTAGAAGAGATGAAAAAAATCCTCAAATTATACAAAAATTGTAAGTTACAAAAAAAAGTTTCAGACAAATATTGTAGAGAATTTAGTTTTACATAAAATGTTTATTAACTTTGCTAAAACTAAAATTAACAGCTATAGTAAAGAAACTCATCACTGCTTAAAATAACTTTTATATTCGTTTTATAAATGTTAACGAAGCAACGGAAAACTGATTGAACATGCACTCAGAGTGAACGTTCTACACACAAATGCCCATCATCATTATGCAATGATGACTTTCAAAGGAACAATACTAACTGTAACTGGGCTAATAGTGGTAAGGTGAAAGTATTTTAAAACGGTTGTGGACTTCGAAGGTCGTCAGCAACGTACAAGCTGCCGCTGTGACGTATAGTTCCTATACCGCGAGGCTTGTTCGCACTCGCACAATCTTGCTCGCACGCAACCGCGTAACTGACATTACCATTGTAAATGTCAAGCAAATGTCAGTGTGTGAACGATATTATAGTAAGCATTTATCGAATCCAGCTCGGATGGGCAGCGGAAACTCGAGACATCTTCTCGTCCTAAATTACAGTGTCTCAAAACAAAAGGTTTCGACCAAAGTGTGTTTCCAGTGACGAGATATTATGATGCTGAAAAGTGACCTCTATCTAACTAAGAAAGCTCAACAAGCTATGGAGAGGGCTACGCTGTGATATCGAATCAGAAATGAGGAGATCCACAGACGAAAGTTCGTCAGTCAGTAATTTGAAGTGGAAGTGGGTACAATTAGTACGGAGGCCGCTAAGGCCGGACCGTAGGGTTATGAGGGAGGCCTATGTCTAGCAGTGGACGTTCTACGGCTGTCATGATAATCATGAACTAGCTCTACACTATTACATTGCATGGCTGATTAATTTATGCCTCACGTGACTGTTAGTCAAATTGCATAAATTTCATTTATATATTCTTTTACTAGAATAGCAGACGCAATAAGTTATTATTTGGTAGCCAAGTTATCGTTGAAACGTAATCACATTATCGTTGAAAGAAATTCATTCTTCACGCGAAGTTCAATTTCACGGTTGTAGTGACGTGCGAAAATGATACATTTACTGATTTTTCTCGAACAACCTTTTTTGGTAACTGGTAAAGAAGCGACTTATAGCAAAGTTCTTAAGCAAGATTTAGTTTTTAAAATTTTTACATTTACTAGTGCCTAAGGCTATTGTCCAAAAATATTTGTCAATACTGTCAGTATTACTAAAAAGAAAACTACAAGTTGAGCAATTTCATTTTTGTCTCATTTCAAGTTTAAAATATATACGTATTGTATTGATTTTTAGTCCTATAAATATTAATATGTAGTTTCTGTTAAAACAAAATTGAAACATTGCGCGAAGAAGCTACTGGCGAATGAACAATTTCAATTTCTTATCGATGTAGTTTATCTAACACGTTTTTGTAAAGTTAAAACACGCAATAAAATATATGCAACAGATAATGTGTGGTAATAAACTGAAACATTTAAATTCTTTTTCGTGACATTACTTTAAATTAGAATAATGTCACGAAGACATTATTGTACCTAATTGATTATTCAAACAGACATTATTCTTAGATCTTAAATCGATACCTTAATTCGCAAAACGAATAACTCCACTTTTGGTTGAAAATGATTTTTTGGTACGGGAGAAATTTAATGACAATTAGAATTTAATTTTTAAAAAGTTTATAGGTTAATACGAGCCATAATTTTCAAAGTAAAATTGTCTTTTTTCTTTTCTCCTATCATACAAAAAAAAATTATAACATTTTTAGTCTCCCCTGTAAAGTTTGCCTCAGAGGAGTTATTTGGTTTGCGAATTAAGGTATCGAAATGTGTTTTTATCGCTCTGGTACGAATTGTTTTGATTGCAGCTGAGTGTAACTTAATTTTATTTAAATTTTGCATTATAAAATTTGGTCGAGGTTATTATGATTTAATAAACGCGAGCGTGTTAGCACGCGATAATAATGAACGTTTCCATGCCTACAACGACAAATATCCTATAATAATGTTATAATACCGAAACTTTGTATGCTTGTTACTCAATCAAGCAAAAATGGATGAACGGTTTTGGATGAAAATTGTCATATCTGGATTAACATAGGTATATAGGATACTTTTTATCCTGAAAACATGTTAGATTTCTGGGGGATCGTCTAAAAATATAAAACAATGGCAACACTGTCACCGTGGTGGCGCCACCGTCGACACAGCAATAAAGATCTCAATCGCGGGCACCTTTTTTTTTATTGTCACCTATTAGCACAAGCAACGCCATATGTGCTGCAAATATGCCGCCGCCCTTAGTAGTAGGTATAAAATATAAGGGATTATAGGGGATAAAAAAATGGGCTCTCGCATCTGTTATTTCATGGTGGTCTTCTGTAAAAGGGACTGGTTACGATACGACACCTGACGAGCAACATAATTTATTTTGCCATTACTGAAACTCTTTCAAACAGATATATATTCAAACAAACTCTTATACAACATTTATTATTTTCATGTTTGTAATTATAGGTAGCTTTGTATCCTTGGGGTTTGTTGGGGCGGGCGGGCGGCGCCGATGTGTCGCCTATGACGAGGTAAAGGGCGGGCGGGCGACTGTTGCGTTGTTTGTGAAACATCACGTGGTAATTTTATGTCACAAGTGAAGCGAAGATTTAGATGAGACTCTTAGATATGACTTTTAAACATTAAAAAAATATTTTTAAACTAATACAGCTATTTATTTAAGTAGTCAAAATTATTTATATATCTCTACTTACTATTTATAAATTACTAGCGACCCGCTCCCGGCTTGACCAGGGGTGCAATTTTTATATATAAAAATCTTCCCCGTTTATCCCTCTTTCTATATGTGCAAACAGAATTAAAATCGGTCTACCCATTCTCGAGTTTTGAAGCGTACATAAACCACCTTAACATTTTTATATGTACAAAAGATTGATGCAATTAAACTTGGATAACTTGCCCAATATTTTATGTATTCGGTATTTGTTATACTTAAACTTAAGTGATCCGTCCAAGCTTATGTGCTGCGCCTGCTACGAATGAATTACTCGTACATAAAGGTTATAAGTACAATTTGTCTGTTTTCAGAGCTCACAACCACAATGCCCCAGTGGGCCACCACCGAAGGCGGTGGTTCTGATGCTGATTCGCCAGACCAAATAGCTTACTATGAAAACGAACCATCACAATATTTTGAAACCAAAACAAATATGGGAGATATAAAAATAGAGCAAGCAGTAGCCATGGGTAAGTAATTATTTTATCATACAAAAGATTGCTTTAATTTAGTTTTTAACTCTGAAAATGTTTCTTTTTCCGAATTTCCGACTGGTATTCTGTAAGGTAGTGGATACTGCTGCCAGACGTTTGCCCAATTTGTGACTACGAAACGCAGTGCCCTGTCACTACTAACTATAAGGCTTTTAGGCTATTGCATTGGATTTAAATATACACATCCGACAAAAACGAGAGATTCGGGCCATTTATGGACAGTAATTTAAGTAAATTTGTGTTGCAAAAACTGTAGCTTTTTGCCATTTAGAGAGGATTAACTATATTCTTGCTAGAAAAAACAAGCTATTTGTGCTATTTATAGGGGATTTATGTGTAGTCCTGTTCTATACCATTTAAAACCTCAGTCTCAGTTACGAGACAAAAACTAGTGTAGATCATCCGCTAATGCTTGTAAACTACACAACGTACCTATTTAGATGCGTTTTTTGTTATTAAGTCGTCAAAAACTACTGATGACTAAATTAGGAAATTTTCAAGCATGCAAAACTGGTGTAAGAGGCTAGTGTTAGTGATATAAAAAAGAACAGTATGAAACAGATAAGGGAATTACGAAAATGGTCCGTAGCCGTGCGTTCAAATCGATTGGTCTGCGTTCGCTCTATTACGCAAATATTTTATCAAGCGTGCAGTCGCGTCACGTAATGCCAAGTTTCATGTTTGAGCAGCTGATTTGTGCAACAATACTATTGAGAGTTTTCACAGTTGTTCGTTCGAAAGTCACTAATGAATACAAAATTGTTGTAGCAAAACCATTTCGATACTTCGAGCTTGATGGTCTGTGAAGAAATTTGGATTAATTAATCTCGACAGATAAGGCGAGCATTTCCCCTCGGTTCATAAAGTTTAATTTATTTTTTATTTTTTCCTATAAAAAAAAATATTTAATCAAAATTCCACGTTTGATACAGGTAAGGCCCAAGGGTTAAATTGATCAAATTAAATCTATAAATTAAAATAAATTAGTAAATTGGTATAAAGGGCACAGGTAAGGAGAGAAAATATAACTGGCTATATATATAATAATATACGTGTCGATAATTAGATGTCCATTTTTGAAACGGTCTTGCTAAGGTTAGGTCTTGCTTTAACGCTCTATGTCAGTGATCCCGGGTTCAATTCTGGGCCAACTCACAAAATCATTTCGTCAACTAGGAGGGCTGATGATCTTTAAACGCCTCATAAACTAAACAATAGTTAAGAATCACCTCGATCAACAAAAAATTCGTAACAATTTCAGATTTCTATGACAGCGGAAGTGGAAGCGACGAACCAATTTCTCGACGAGTATGCCGGCAACGTCGTCTCCAAGCGGGATCATCCTCGTCCGGCACTACCGGCGGCGCCACGCCACCGGCAGGAACAGTGCGCAGAAGGCGGTGTGGCATTTCCGCCCGAGAACGTAACCTGCGACGGTTGGAGAGCAATGAAAGAGAGCGGATGAGGATGCATTCACTCAACCGCGCTTTTGAGGTACAAAATTACGCTTCAAATACTTCAGCTTTCCTATTTTATCCACAGTTCCATGCCTATTACATACTTATATTGCTTACTGGAGTTCTGCCCCTGGTTTTGCACGGATGTCCAATTTTTAACTTTTTCTCTTCATTTCTCCTTCAATTTTTAACCTTCCTCGGAATTTAAGGAATACTTGAAAAAAAAAAAATAATGCTCATATATTTCGTCAGGCGTTATATTTTTTTTATAAAGGGGCGCGGAAGAAGTCGTGAGCGCCAGCCAGTTTAGTATAAATGAAAGTTGTGTTCAATTTATTAAATGTAATTTCATGTGTGGTGTTATGAAGCTGTTATGCATTAATTTTTTAATTATATCATTATGGTAATAATGATATACTTTAGAATCTTTTTACCAAAATACTTAGAACATTTTCGAGCACATTTACAACAAAAGGCATGTTTTATTTTAACGCAGTCTGACCTCTGCCAATACAATTGGTTTTGGTGGTAACATTAACAATTTACTTAGTTTAAACAAAATGTATTAATATTTTTTAGGACTTGCGTCGTGTAATTCCACACGTGAAGAAAGATAATAGAAGTCTGTCAAAAATCGAGACCTTAACATTGGCCAAAAATTACGTGAAGGCTTTAACGAATATTGTTTGCGACATGAGAGGCGAAGATCGCAGATACCAGTAAGTTCAATCAAACAATCGATAAATTTTTAATTCGAACCATCGAATTACTACAACTATTGAATTTAAATGTTCCATAAAGGGCCATAGTTGTAGTAGGCCCGTTAAATAGGTATAAATTCGACGCTGAAAATACTTAGATATTTTTTCTTCAACTTGCATTGTTATAGGGTCGCAAGTGTTTTTCCTTATTCTTAAAATGTTACAAACTATATTATTAAGATTTTTGTTACGTTTTTTTTTTAGTTTCACTTCAGAGGACGAGAACGTTGAGCCTGTGTTCTTGTTGTCACGTGAACAAGAAAGTAATAATAATTTCCCCGGTGACGTAGATCGGGAAGTTACTCCGGCACAAGATGCACCGATTCTCTGACGCAGCGCTCCACGTGTTGGCTGTGCACAAAACCAAACGAACAGACGGCGTTCTTAATTTGAATTTTTAAGACAATTCTTAATTCGAAATTTTTCAATCTCTAAAATTTCTAATAGACATGAAGGCGCCATTTCCACGTAAAGCCGCCAGCTTTATAATAGTTATCTACTGAAAGATGATCTATTTATTTTTCTTTTAATAAAACTGGTTTTAAGAGCTCATAGAATTCAAACCAATATTGTCTTTTTGTAATTGTCAAACCACAGACTAAAAAAATAGCAGTATGTTGTTGAGGCGCTTAGTGCCCTCGAATGGAATGGGTACTTTCTTAAGCCTACTCCTCGTTGGCTCCCATTTGGTGGGGAGCAATAAAAAATTTGATATGCCATGCATATAAGAAAAAGGCTTAATATTTTTATATGGCCTCAAATACCATGTAACAAAATGTAAATATCTGAACTAGTTTATTAATTATAAACAAATTTTATTTTTAGTGTGTTAATTTGTACAAAAAATCATTTATATTATATTAAGTATATATATTTTTATAGCGATTGCGAATATTTAACTGGGAAAGTCATACAGAGATCTCAATCTAAATTTTATTTAATCTAAGAAACGGTAGCGATAATCTCCCAGATGCCAAGTTATAAAACCTTTTTTAACTACCCAAAATTCAATTTTGCTACATATTGAAATGAAACTTCTACGCTCTATGAGAGAAAATTTCAAGCTCGAATTTTGTGTGACGCTTCATTGTAATAGTAACAGTCACGATTCTTTCAAAGTTTCTTACATTGCATGAATCGTCACTTTTGTAACGTTTCTGCAAAACTAAATACTATTAATAATTTTTATGTAATTATTAGTTTAATAATTTTTACTGCAAAAGTAAATACTATATTTATTTTATTTTATTTCTTTCTATCTGTGACATCTACCCACTTACACCATAGACGCTATTACATGCATATTATCTTGATTGCCAAAGAAGTTACACTTCTGATAGGTACGCGTTTACTCTGTACACGATGTAAAATATCCTACAATTTTTATAATCGGTACACTAAATATGCTTTATAATACTTTATTCGAATTTTTGTTTTTGTACTAGTTATAGATACTAAATGTCGAAATGGTATAAAATGTTATTGCTCAACAATCGTCAAAAACAAATCCTAATTTTAATTAGGTCATATTTATATACAATTTCAGCGTATCTGGTATATTCTTCGATTTTGTCTATACGTAAAACTTTCGACATAGGTAATGACTGTCGTATGTACACAATGTTATTTGTACCCACCAAAGTGTATTTGCCGGCCTCAGAATAATTATATTATTAAGGGCCTCTTTCACCATCTCTGAGAAAGTGTCAAATAGGCTAACCGCCATTTAAAGGCCCCGGGAAGAAAGCGTAAGAATTTCACCATCTTCGAGTAGCATTACTCAAGATTTCAATTCAAGACTCAGATAATTTCAATGAAATTGACACAAGATACTCGTAACATTTACTCGCCAATTGGCTTTACTTGAAAAGACAAGTAACTAATCAACACTTTACTTGTAGTGTGTGAAAGAGGCCCTAAGAATATAAATTAAAAAAACTGTCAGTTGATGAAGTTAAGCTTATTATGAACCAAAAAGTACATACTAATTCGGGTAGATGGCGCTTTTATTATACAATTGAACGCTACCGAGGGTGTCGCTCACACAGAGAAACGGCATCAGTTCAATGTTTTTCCTCTACACCCCTCATGAAGTTTTTACTTCAAAAAAATTACTTTAATACATACCTAAATTCTTTTTACGAGTTACAAGAAATCTCAGATTTTATAAGTATGATGTATTTTGTAAGTATGATGTATTAGTGTCAGTTATAAATTATAATAAAGATATTAAACTGTGTGTACTTAAATATATTTACTTATTACAACAAAAATAAGGCCTCTTAGGGCCTCTTTCACCAACTACAAGTAAAGTGTTGATTAGTTACTTTTAGAAATAATTTTCTGTTTTATTAATTTATGCACTCAGTTTACTGCATCATTCGATAGGCGAATTTTTATTATGATTTTCTTTTCAATGTTTGGGACTTTTACCGTACAAACAAAGGTATATCCAGCTCCATTATACTCGGTTACCGGTGACTTTAAATGACAGTTGACAGATGGTGAAAGAGACGCTTATAAATATAAAGTTATTATTGTTTCTTTTAAAAGCTGTCAATTATTTTTAACCAGGGTTGACATTTTAGTCAACCTAGGATAAATTTTTAGTCAATGATATGCATCAATTATTATTATCCAATTTAGAAAAAAATATATAGGTATCGCCTCTGGTGGCTGTTATGAGAACTAAGAATACCCACTCATTATTGATCTGATCCGAAGAGAGGTCGTCCTTCACCCATTTGTTTATCAGACGAAAAGTAGGTATATTTTATCAATTGTTATCTATGCGAAAATAACTCGCGTTGTTTTCCCTATTAAAATATGATCATGGATATTCTTAGTCCTTCTCTATTACACTGCACAGTTCGCTCGATGCTTCTCTGTCGCATATCTAAGTTGCTTGCACCGATTTTCATATAGTAATTCCTATAATACTTATTATCGAAACTATTTTATAATTTTAAAAATTATACTTTTCGTCTGTTAAACAGATGGGCGAAGGACGACCTCTCTTCGTATCCTTTACTATGTATAGGTATATCCATAGTAAAAGACAAAGGGAAAGTATATTTTGAAAAATAAATGGTCCACCTGTACGTTCTTCGTTAGTTCTCGTGAAATTTTGTTCATTATATACTTAATGTTATGTAAATATTTCAAAATAAAATATTAATCGAGATATAAAATATACTTACTTACTGTGTTATATTTGTGAACATGAAATGTTTATGAAAATTGTATAGTCTTTATTGAATTGAATAAGTATAGTAAAATATACTTACGTGATTTTGATTTGAATTTATTATATAAGAAATTATAGTGTTACCATAATATAAAATTATATTAAAAATGAAGAGTATAGGTATTGTTAGATACTATAAATAATTATCAATGTTTATAATATTTAGATGTTTGTTCCTGATATGTTTATGTGTAATAATTGTATTACGATAATATAACATGTTACCAGATAAATGTGCAACATTCCAAACAACTTTGTTTTATTTTATCCTTACATTATAAATCAGTCCCTCGCCGCGTCTAGCGTCTGTTTATCTAGGTATGCTATGATAGGTTTAGAATTATGGTTAGGATATTGGAATAGGTTTATATTTATAGAAATTTATGACATCAAAAACTACTCAACGGATTTTCATGCGGAACGCTAAAATCAACATAGGTATTTCTAAAAATTATTTTTGTTAGTATTTATACTTAGTTTAATAGTTAATTAATTAATATTGTATTAATAGTACCTATTTTAATATTATGAATGAAGTATTATCATAATTTTGCAAGTTATAGTTAACATATATGTAACATAGGTACTCCTTATGTTACATATAAGTTATAATTAAATAAAATAACAAAAATATTTAGTTCAGTAGTCCCCTACCAAGCAAAATTACACTTGAAAAATGTTAGTTACTAAATTTTAATTCATTTCAAATTTCAAACTACAATTTCTTAACTTTATAAGTGGCAATACACTTTATAAGTTTTAAAGCAAAAAGAATAGACATCCAATCTGCTACATATTTTTGAAGCTACATCATCTAAGTGCCACTATATCACTGATATACACATATATATATACATACACATATGATATATACACATGAGTCACTATATCACTGACCTCTGTATATACAATAAATAAACAGAGGTGAGAGGATAGTGGTCAAGTGATACACTCATCGTCTTTTGTTACGCCTTTCAATCAATCAATCATTCTTTGCTTTGTATATTTTATTTTTCTATAAGGTATTGTTCCAATCCAATACCACAGGTAAGAACAGATTAACAAAACGAAATTATCTCTTAAGAATTTTGTAATTTATGTTTATGTGACATCAGAGGAAAATCCGATATACCTCACCATATCAAGAAACAGTAAAGATAACATTAACATTGGCAAGATTGGTACCAGTACCAGCTTACAAACACTATTCGCTATATGAACCCGCGAAATTCGCGCGCAAATGGTTTTAATTTTTTTTTAATTTTCTGGCCTGGTAACTAGACTTATAAGCCAACGCGCAAATTGACAAAACCGTTAATGTTACCATATTATCAGTTACTCTAGAAAATTATAATGTTGCAGATGGATTTGGACCTTATTACTACCACAAAATCTTGAATTTAACTTCTTTAATTAAACCCCTTCACAGCCTCTCTTTGGTGTACCAAGTAAATATCACTGAATTGTATTGTGAATTGGAACGGAACACGAAAGGAACTTTAAATATATAACTTATTTGGTAAAAGAGTATTTTTGTGTGTTTTTAAATGAATTTCACAACAGTAGATACCATGATTATGCACTTTTAGGATTTTGAAAATATTTAATTTTTAAATTTTTTTTTTATTTGCTTTTAAAAAAATTGACGTAATATAATATTTACTCTATATTATTTTTTAAATAAAAAAAAAAAAAATTAAAAATGCTTTCTTCGTTTAGTAGTAGATAAGTTTCAGATACTGGCTACTAGATGTCACCACAGTCACTTTGAACATGATTTGTATGTTCTAATTAACATTCTTTATATAGCAAAGAGAAATAATTATATATGTTTCATTTAGTTATTATTACAAAATAAATTGTTTTATAAGTTTCATTAACTACAATAATTATAATCACTTAATTGGCTAGTAACACAGTTTCGTTACCATTCGTTCAAAGAAAAAAAAAAAACAAAAAGAGAGAAAGAGAGAAAAGATCAGAAAATTCCTCGTGTGCATTGTGTAGTTAGATTTGTCCTCATTTTTTGAGTATTTTTTGTGAAAAAAGAGTGTTTTATATAGTTTAAATGTATTATTGTTTACACAATAAGACGATAGACTTTGTAAAGCAGTATAATTGCTAAGATTCCAGCCAAAATTAGAGTTCTTTACTTTACTACAGACAGATCTCTGCGTCTATCGCAATATGGCCGTCCTGTAATGATTCTGCTGTGGTCGATGGTATTTTTGTGATTCCTTTCATAAAAGAAAGCAGAATGGAACTCCGCGTCGGTAATAAATACCGACTGGGTCGTAAAATCGGTTCAGGGTCCTTTGGAGACATTTATTTAGGTGAGTAGACCGAAACATTAGAGTAAACAAAGAAAAATGGCTATTGTAGGCCAGCTGCTATTTTTTTTATTATTTCGAAATAGTTCTTTTTCTTTATACAACATTGATTATCACCCAGAAACTGTTTGCTGTTATTCTTTTTAAATTACAGCTTTTACAATTCACACACCCCAGTGTCTTAGTAAATCAATACCTATGTTAATTTGATTGCATTAGATTTACGACAAAAAATATGTTTTTAATGCTCCTCAGCAGATCCTCTTGTTTTGTATGTGTAGATCAGGAACCATTACACACAGTCATAATGATTGTTAATCTTATATATAATCATATGAATTTTAAAATTCCAGGAACTAATATTGTGACTAGAGAGGAAGTAGCTATCAAATTAGAATGCATAAAGACAAGGCACCCACAGTTACACATAGAAAGCAAATTTTACAAACTAATGCAAGGAAGTGGTAAGTTTTTGAAGAGTATTCGATTAGAAATAGCTTGTTTGTTGATTACTTGAATATACAGGGAAAATTGGTTAAAGCAACTTTGAAGGTACCTACCACGAAATTTGGTTGTAATAAACGTATAGTCCTTATAAGCAATATTAACTATAAGATTAATATTTGTGGTAGGTCATATTGCGTCCTACAGCCATAAACTGGGCAACCCGCCCGGTGATAGTAACCAAAGAAAACCATAGTGAACACAAATAATAGCACATACATATGTGCTTCAGTTATGACGTTTGTAGTGTGAGTTGAGTAGTGAATAAGATAGGTATACTATCTTTAACCTATACTTATCTTTTAACCTATCATTTGCTGTTACAATAGGGTTGCCATGCCACTTGTCCAACATTGCATGGGATGCCTGTATTTCTAGCATAAATTTTAATGTCTTACTGGGACAAGCCATGTCCCGTATTTTAGTAAAATCTAAAATAACTGCATATTGCATATCTAAAAAAAAAAGACATTGCATGCAGTAAACTCTGTAACACTAACAAAGTATAATTTCAAGTCTAAATAAAATTTAAAAAGACTAAAAATGCAATGAACTTTATCTATTGCGGGTGAAAAAGAATCCAGTATTTTTTATCTTTATGAGCTTTTGTCCCATTAGGCTGAATAAAAAGTTGGCAACCCTATGCTATAGTGAATACTCAGTAACATATTTATTAATGATTTTTGCATGTTGGTATTGGTAGCATTGAGTGTGTAATGATCTAATTTCTGATTGTAAATTTCTGTTATAGTTGGGATTCCTACGATAAAATGGTGCGGCTCAGAAGGTGACTACAATGTTATGGTGATGGAATTACTGGGTCCTTCTTTAGAAGACCTGTTTAACTTCTGTTCACGTCGCTTCTCTCTTAAGACTGTTCTAATCCTCGCGGATCAACTTATTACCCGCATCGAAGACATACATTATAGGAACTTCATACATAGGTAAGGGGAAAAACACTTAAAAAGTTATTTATATTTTACACAATATTATGTGTTAGACATTATCCTCCTTGTTGTATACATTCATCATTAATTAGAATTAAATGTTACTGTCACTAATGTATTTAAATATGTGTTCCATAAATTAAAAATTTCCAATATAATATTCCATACATTATTTTTTTTTTAAATGTCATTGTTAAAGTGACAACTGAGTTGATCACATTAACAAATAAAATCACAGTGAAAATGGCCATTCTCAACGAATATAAAATTACTTATTAGTGTTGGCCATCATAAGCAGTAACCACCCTATTAATGTCTATCCGCACACACCAGTGCTGGCACGTGACTGACAGTTCCATCATAACAGTTCCATGACCTACTAGTCATGAGAGTAATAAAAATAGTCTATAAGAGACTATAAAGTGACTTTTATACTTGGACTTTTGTACCTACCACTTGACATACTTTTGTGGAAACGAACTGAAAAAATTGTAACCACATCATTGCTTTCTATGCGAAATATCATAAATTGGATGTGGTAAATTGATTACTATATTCAGCAAATAAAATTATTAACTTTTCTTTATCAATCTCGAAATACTGTGACCATATCTGACACAATATTCTCCACTAGAAATTTCATGTCAGATCACTGAATGCGTTGGTGCATCACTGATAGTGACAAATTTGAATTGTGTCTTGAGAAGTATCAAACCATATTAATTTTCACTGATACTGTATGGTACAGAACTATAGGTCACTTTTAGAGACCTTTAGAGTAAAATAACAGCAGTGCTGTTTTGTTTCAACGTCTGAGTAAGTAAATCTGCTTATCTTGTACCATTTATTCCTGCACACTTATTGTAGGCTATTCTATTCAATGTCAATGTCATTGTCATTGATTGGCAGTAATGATCTACTCTGATGCTATCTGATATGTTTATTATTTTAAAAATTAATGGTTGTTTTGGAATTAATGAGAAAATTTTGCATATTTATACGGTTTATCTTCTTGTTGCTCAGCACAAATCACATTCCCATCAATGTTTTTATAAATGAACAAATACTCATAAAAAGCATTATAAACGAAATAAAAATCTATTTTTATTCTTTAAGTTTGGTCTTGACATGGCCCATTAGTGAGAATTTCAAAATGTTTCATCACCTCGCCTGAGAGTTCTTATTGTGTTGATTTCATTTAAATGATACTTTCGGATAGAGGTCAAGGAAATGAGTCATAAAAAATGCTTTATGTAACATAACTGTGTTTTCAGAGTAATTACAATTACGTGGTGAGGGTTACAATTATTTCTCTTATAGTAACGTCACCCATAAGCATTTGAAGAATTGGTTGCTATTTTATATTTTTATTATTAAAAAAATGTCACATTATTTTTTCAGAGATATCAAACCAGACAATTTTCTTATGGGTCTAGGTAAAAAAGGAAATTTAGTGTACATAATAGATTTTGGCTTAGCTAAGAAGTATAAGGACCCAAGGACCAAGCAACATATTCCCTATAGAGAAAACAAAAACTTAACAGGTGAATATGCACAATGCACATCTTATATAATAATTTACAACAGTTATATATATTTACTAATATTATAAATGAGAAAGTTTGTGAGGATGGATGGATGTATGGATGGATGTTTGTTACTCTTTCACCCAAAAACGGCTCAACGGATTTGGATGAAATTTGGCACACACATAGTTTATTAGCTGGATTAAGATTATCGGATACTTTTTATACGGAAAAAAATGTTAGGCTATTGTTTATTGTAACAATTCAGTATGACCTGAAACCTATTTGCAGGAAATTATGAAAAGTCATTTGAAATCACTTATTTTTATAATAAACTAGCTGGTGCCCTCGACTTCGTCTGCAATGAAAAATAAAAAAAGTACCATAACGATACCTTAATTCGCAAAATGAATAATTCTACTTTTGGTTGAAAATGACTTTTTGATACGGGAGAAACTTATGACAATTAGAATTTAATTTTTAAAAGGTCTATCGGCTAATACGAGCCATAATTTCCAATGTAAAATTGTCTTTTTTTTCTTTTCTCGTATCATACAAAAAAACTTTATAACGTTTTAGTCTCCCCTGTAAAGTTTGCCTCAGAGGAGTTATTTGGTTTGCGAATTAAGGTATCGATAAGTAATATAACACTTGACCTCTTGTTTCTATGACACTTAAGCCAGACGTTAGAAAAAGAGGAACATTCCTCTTTTTCTGGATGAAAGGTATCCTATGTCCTTTTCTGTATCCCTGACAATGTGTATGCAAAATTTTTATGATGATCGGTTGAGTAGATGCGTGAAAGGTAACAGACAGACAGAGTGAAGGTAGTTGCGAAATGGTTGGGTGAAATGAAATGATAAGCTATACTGAAATGAGATTGGTGACTCAGGCACGGCGCGGTATGCGTCGATCAACACTCACCTGGGCATCGAGCAGTCGCGCCGCGACGACCTGGAGTCGCTGGGCTACGTGCTCATGTACTTCAACCGCGGCAGTCTGCCCTGGCAGGGGCTCAAGGCGGCCACCAAGCGTCAGAAGTACGAGAGGATATCCGAGAAGAAACTCTCCACACCCTTCGACGAACTATGTAAAGTTAGTGTCTCTTTTCATTGTACTACTAGCCGAACCCACAATCGTTGGCCCTATCAATTTCATATAAAAATGTCATCGTGGATTTTCAAAAAAAATCTTTTATTTTACAAATTCAAAAATTTATTCAAAAAATTTACAAACCTGAACATATGAACATAACAAAGAAAAAAAAAAATCAGAGAAATCGGTCGTGCATTTATCTAGTGATTCTTCATCTAATACATGTGGCAATTGATAGCGAAGCAATTCCATTATTATTTCCTTGCTAAACAAAAACATTTGAAAAGTTGCAGTTGCTTGAGAATGATTTGTATATTTAGAACGGTTTTTATTTGCTTTATAGAATCATCCGATAGAGTTCCAACTATACCTGAAGTACTGCCGACGACTTCGCTTCGAGGAGCGACCAGACTACAATCACCTCAGACAGCTGTTTCGCACACTGTTCCATCGACAGGGGTTCACCTATGACTATGTGTTCGACTGGAATATGCTCAAATTCGGTGAGTACAACCTAAAGCTTGTAAATAATGCAATAATTGACTAGCCCGTTGAATGAGTGGGTGTTTGTCTTAACACTCTGTCTCAAAGGTACCGGTTTCGATTCCCAGCAGGGTCAAGAAAGTAATTGGGGATACCAGTAACCACTGAAATAAAATAGCATGTGTACTGTTATGTTTCAGTGAGTGAGTAAGGGATGCCTAATGCCTATACTTAATCCTACACTATGGTCGGCAACTTGCACTTGCACTTGCAGCACCACCTACCATCAATTGGACCGTCAGCCTGTCTGTCGAGTGTAACATTAAAAAAAGTGTGTTATAAATTTTTTTCAGGTGTTCAACGCGGAAACTATCAGTCTGGCGGCAACGATCGCACGTTGAGACGCCACGAACAACACGCCACCAATCAGGAACAAGAAAACAGTAAGACAAATATATTACATATATGATGATTGGTCTGTTTCCATTTGCAAATTCACAATCCCTCTTATAACGTACAGAAATTTGTATGTGGAAAGGGTCATTATTTCTTTAGATTTTAATTATTGTCGTCACATTATGTCGTTGGCGCCGTTTGAAATTTGTAACAATTTTTCATGCAAGCAGGACCTGCGAATTGCCTAGCGGGGGCATTGCTCTAACCGATTGAGCGTAACTTATTAAGTAAGTGGCATTCACATCAAGTAAAAAAAAAAAGAGTAATATAATATGGCATGTTAAGTGCATGTATCTTAAGTCACTTACTTACACTTATAATTTGTAGGTTATTTATATTTTTTGTTAGTTTTCACGTTTTATAAAGTAATTACTTTAAAATGTTACACGAATTGCTAAATTACACAAA
Organism: Synanthedon formicaeformis; assembly: GCA_945859745.1. NCBI lineage: Eukaryota > Metazoa > Arthropoda > Insecta > Lepidoptera > Sesiidae > Synanthedon > Synanthedon formicaeformis. Next base: position 4,507,372 of record OX243964.1, read on the forward strand.
ATTAGGAGTCGTGTTCTTTTGCACAATAATAATAAAATTATGATAAATCTACGTGATTTTACTGTAAAGGCTAAAGTGGTTTTTGAAGCAAAGTTGCATACAATATTCATTGTAATCAAATGACGTTGAAATGTGACATTAAAAAATGACCCTTACGCGGTTTTTAGCAACAAATGATTCAATTATGATGTCATTATTATTGTTAAAATTAAAATTACATTTATTGTATGGTAATTCTCAAAAATTTTACAATACAAACTTATCTGCATTGTTTTTAAGTGTTATCAATTCTAGTTCTGTTATCTTTGTAGTAATCATAGGCGTCGATCTCTAAATAAAAGATAATAATTTACAAGCCTTAGGCCGGGGTAATCTTTCTTTTCACGGATTATCTAATTTTAAATATTCAATAATGCTAGATTTGTGCAAATTACCTTCCCCATTTATTCCTCTTTCTATACTAACGCATGGGTATTGATTTATATACATTGATAATTCGCAAATAGGTTGCATAGAAAAATCGCGTACCAATGCCGTTAAATAATTATAGATTGTAATTAATTTTTTTATCAACTTTCCCGAAATGTTATTCATCAAAATCGAGCATTAGCCGAGAGAAGGGATTGTAAAAATGTAGGTTGTCTCTTCTCCTTTCTCCTCAATACAACTACGAGTATGTAGTTTCGAGGTATAAACAGAGGTGAGATTATTAAATCTCAGTTATCGATTTCTTTTTTACCAAAATCCGCAGCCGCTAGCAACTAGTTAATGTCGACTATGTGCGCGACTGGGTCGCCCACGACTGTATTCTATGCTACCAAACCATCATTTTCAAAATGGACAAGAAATAACATGTCTTTGCTTGTTAACAAAAAGAAAACAAAAAACATAAATTTTGGATACATTTTATTCGCTAGTTAATGTGTTACATGGTTACGAGGAGTAAGCCATAATTGATGGCAGACTCAATTTCTCTAATAAAGTTTTCCATGTCTTGGGACGCAGTGCCGTTTAATATGATTTTTTGGTTGCGTAGATCACGATAAAATAAAATTCTTTTACACATAATGATAACAACTAAGTTGGCAAGAATGGTGAGATTATTTTATAACAAATTTCTTAATCAAGTAAAACCTTATACCTCATCCTAAACATTGTTTAAAAATATTATAAAAATGCGTCACACGAACCGCTCGTCAGTTACTTACTACTCGCCCCGCGACCGCTTCAAAGGCGGCAAAGCAGGCGGCGATATGACGTCACGCATATTGAGATACTCACTTGTAACTTTTTCATTTTTTAATACAATTTATTTTTATCATAAAAAAATTCAGGACTTATCCTCATTGTAAACGCGCAAACGAAAGACCCATTCAAGGTCAGAGCCCAATAAGATTTGTAATTATATTATATTATATGTGCGTGTGTGTTGCAGCTTCTGGCGCGGGAGGGGCCGGTGCGGGTGTCGGGGGGGCGGGGACGGCCGCGGGCGCAGCGAGTTCAGCGGTGGCCGCCGTGTCCGAGTGGCGGTGAGGCGGAACCGACTCTTTAACACGGTCAACTGATATCACTCACACACACACGGTCAACATCGAACGATACATGTCTTGTATATCACTGCTAATGTTCATTTTCATATTGTAAATTGTTAAGTGTAATATATGTCATACAGTGGATCGTATACAAGTATGCAAAACGGTTGAGCGTTTAACTAAATTTTATCATTTGTATGGTAGTGTTCCACTTGTGAACTTGTCTAACGCCTATCGGCGTGAGGGCCAATGTGACATAAAATACTTTATGTTTACAGTGTACGCTTTAATCGCTACATTGTTAACTCATGACTAAAGACCCGTTCAGTAATTGTTTACGAACTAATTTAAAAAGTAAGTACATAGTTTAGTCAAATCATTTATCCTACTAATACGTGTAAACGGTCAACGTGACATGAGATCGGGAGTGAGCCGTGGACTAATTGTACTGAACTAACAATCGCAAGGCGTTTAGACATTTTAGCCCCTTCGTACACGGGCGTCGTATCATAACACGTGCGTAAAACGAGAACAATACGAACATGTACAAGTAGTACGTACGTATGTTCACGATGATAAACGAAGAAAACTTAAAACTTACAATTAACCTTAAATACAACGTTTATAAAGTTCATAATACAATGCAGCTGTTAGTGCTGTCGTACTCACACGAGCGGAAAATGTCAAGAGGCGCAAACTTACGTGGCGGCAGCTGGCGACCAATAGCGGTGCTGGAAAAAGCCGCAGTGTGTGTACATAGCGTCGCACACATAGCGCAGTGATCACTGACCTGTAGTATAAGCACTGGACTGGCTATCCCATACAAATTACAGATAATTTCATGTACCATTTTGAAACGCCGCCGTACGAAAGTACGGAGAACTAATTTTGACGTATGTGTGTTTTTATTCCATAGATAATGTATAATAGTGTCTGTTTTATTCTATTTGTTGATGTCTTAGGGAGTGTTTAAGTTTATTTGTGTCCGCTTGAGTTTGAAACATGAGTTTGAAAATGGAAATGTGTATTCTGTATACGTTCCATGGGCAATTTTTTATTGCATGACTAATTTTAGTTCCATGTTCTTACGATCCATAGCCTACAGCGCCAAAATGGCGTTTTTCAAATAGACATAATATTAATTTGATAGCTGCCTGTCCAGTGGTATATATATTACAGGTCAGTGGCAGTGATTATTACACTACTACAAGCATGAGAGCCATGTGTGCGTGTCCACTCGCCGCTCGTCACGTACGCGCTAAAACCGGTTTATACTGACTCCGCCAGTGGACACAATCTCAGAGCCGACGCTTTGTAAGTGTATTTGTTTTCGATCCGTGAGCGAAGGGGCACGAGCGTCGATCGACTATAATATAATAATACTAGATGCACAGTGTCATACAAAACAAAACCCATTAAGTGGCATAACGCTTAACTTAACATATATGGATATTTTATGCATTTACAATATTACAAACTATATAAGAAAAAGTCTTAAAATTTACATACAGTTTTTACAAAATTAAACTTATACACTGAGGTCGTAAGATTGCTGAAGAATTTTTTGTAGCTGATTTTGTATCTAGTATTATAGTCGATCGACGGGCACGAGTCATTTTCAAATAGCATGTTGAGGCCTATTCCAACTGTTATGAATTGTATGAGCATGTATTATGATGTGTGTGTGCTCAAACATAAATGACCTCTAATAGGTTCAATAGTATATTATTACAACTCAAAGCCAAATCTAGTAATTTCAATGTCCAAATTATTTTCAGTGTGTCGTCGTTTTTTGCTCAATATGCGAAAAAGATTTTTTTCTTATGTAATCCGTAAGAGGTTACAGATTTCAATACAACTTGGCTTTAAACGACAATTAAAAAAAAATAGTTTAATTTCTTTTGTGCAATATCAACTTGGCTCTGTTGAATATTTACGTGTTTCTTATGATTATTTAGAGGTTTAGTCTTCCATTTTTATTAAAAGAAAAAGAAACCAAATGAACTTCCGTTCAGTTTTTTTTATTTTATAATACGGCACTAGATCACCCGCCAAAAGAAGTATCACAGATGTCATACAAATAAAGTATGAAAATCACACCCTTAAATTTGTTAGAGAACCTCCTGTTGAAAAAGCAGATTTTAAGGCGAGGAAATAATTTTATGACATGCTAAAATAAGTTATGGCGAGTAATAATTTTATAAACTGGAAAAGCCCATATTATGACATTTTGTCGTCACTCGTTCAACGTCAGTTTGAAGTATAAAATAAATTTAATATTTGCTGAGTTCGTGATCTTTAAAGTACACACTTTGAAACGGTTTGCACTAAAATGGCCTTGCTTGTAGCGAATTCATTTATAAACTTATTACAATACAAAATACTATATTATATTCATTTTATGTTATACCATCTCGTAATGTTATCAATAAATGTATGTCTGCGTGACCAAACTGTACACTTGTATTTATATTAATATATAGAATTATTACTTAAATTAGTTTTTATTATTTATATAATGAAAATGTTGTAAAATCACTAAGATACAAACTATAAATGGTTACTAACATTTTAACGAAACTTTTAAAAGAAATATTCTTGTTTTTTTTCTATAAAGTGAAAATAAAACAACTAGTAAATGTCCATTGTAACAATAAGATTATTTTTTAATTTTTATTTAAAAAAACGCTTGTAGCTTTTCAAAAATAATAATAATAATAATGTACAATAAAAAGACATGACTGTGATTAAGTATATTATGTTTTCTTCAATTTTTTTCTAAACATGAATTGTAATAAAATCATAAACGCCATAATAAATTGAAATTTGATTGAATCAGTCACGAATTATTGAACAACGTCGTTATAAAAGTAGCAATTTTAAATGATCAACACTGCCATAACATATTTCATATGTTTTAACCAAAGATTTAAATCAAGAGATGCGGCATTACTAGCTAAAGTGATTTACAAAATACAACATACATTATACTAAAGACAAAAGTATGAAATACATATACCTTTGTCTAAACACACTTTTAAACACAGACAACACATTCCTTACTTCAAACGTGACTGTGACGATAGCGACGCTCTCAACAAGCGTCCGTCACTCACTGTAGCTGGCGTGCAACTGTAGTTGGGTTGAGCGCCTGCGCCCAACCTATTGTTAAGAATTTTCGGTGTGTTTTTAGTATGGCGCGAGGAGATTACGCCGCATCTTTCGATTTAAATCTTTGGTTTTAACATTTATCAATGTAGTGTTTTAATACTGTTGTGTTTGGTTCAATGGGAAATGTTTGGGTTGACTATACAGACTCGTACTCGCAAGCGTGATTGCAGATAATTATGTTTTGGGACTATCTAAAATTCGTTTTGGTCTCGAAAATGTGTTCATTGCCGAGCTTAGAGATAATCCAGGAAGCTACAAGCTCGGTGAAACACAATACTAAGAAATTAATATTGATTTCAAAACAGCAGCAATTAGAAATTTTTCCATTGTAAAAGTAATGTTGGTCACCAACGTTATAGTATGAAATACGTCTTGTTCATTTAGAATCAGTCAGCTTAGCTTTATACTTGTGTTCTTCGAATAAGTACCCAGGACAAATGTCTTCAAAATAGGCTCCATTCGTATTGCATTAATATACCTGTATGAGAATGCAATGCAAAACGGCAAAGTTTAAATGACGCGGCTTTTGAGATATATTTTTCTTTTGCTGTCATAGACAGTATAAGAAAAATAATTCATAATTTATATTAATTGTAAGTCATTGTTGTAATTCATTTAATTTTGTTTCCAATTCTAATGTTCGTAGTCTTTGTCATGTGGCCCGTACTGGCAGGTTGATGCATTGTAAGCAAAATGTCTAATGTTATGTCTGAGTGCAATATTTTTACTCGTTTATTATAAGGTTTTTATAATTATACTGAAGATTTTTCTGTCTGATGTTGGTTAGCGATCGTACCGTGATTGAGGTGGTGTAATTAAAGAGAAATACACACCCACTGTTACACACACACATTTTTCATAACATTTGATTCCTTTTCAAGCGGTGGTTTTTGAAAACGCATTTCTTTTTCCTTATATCCGGAAATATGGTATTCATCGTAACACTAAGCAGGTCTAGCAGTTTGAAAAAGAAAGGTGAATTTTGTAGTTTATATTTAATTACCTTTATGTATGTCACCCTTATGTTCTCACAGTACCCCGTAAAGACCTAAAAGGTTAAGATGAGAGCTCTTGAACTCCTCTTTGCTTTTATTTTGAAACTGAACTCTCGTAACATTTGAAACTGCAATTTCTGCCACCACCAAATTCTGAGCAAGAGAATAAGACCTGATTATACCATATGCATATTCCATCAAGACATTACTTCTTTTTGACTGTTGGATTTTTTTCATTACCGATTAAGTGATTAGGGAACTACATTTATTCAGCTCAAATCGCCATTAGTCCATATAAAACGGCAGTTTTCAGCTTCATAGCCTAATCAAGGCGAAAATGAGGACAAGTATGTTTCACAATCGCATGCTAACCTCCGACTTGGGCTTTTCAGTCGCGTTCAGTAACATACGCGACTCGTTGACAAGTTAGGCTCATTCGCATATGAGACTGAATGGGTGAGAACACCCATTCAGTCTCATATGCGAATGAGCCTCAAAGCGGTTCAGCGGTGATAACACACGATTAAGTCCGTACGAATCTGATGTGTAGTCACTCCCTAAGCATGCACTAAACCGACTTCCAAATCTATTATGAATTGGCAATATTTCAAGGCACATTTTTAGGGAACTTCAAACGGCAGACACTTTGAAGTGCGCCATTCATTTCCTCTGAAAGAATATTATGTCTTTAATAACTTGCAACACCAAGCAAATCTTACATAAACGCAATTTATGATCTCAAACAAATTACCAAATTAACTTTTTACACTTTATTTTCATTTTAAGCCAAACTAAACCACGCTATTTCATTGGTTACCATTTCTTTTCTACTTTCTAACTAGGACGGGTTATCGTTTTGTGATGTTTTGCAAGTACTATTGATATTAACAATTTGTTTTTCTACACATCGTAAAGGTCGTTGTTCTACACACATACATAATACATACATACAACATTACTTTGTGAAAAAGAAAACGGGATAAATTGTGTAAATATTTACGTTTTAAGTGTGTGTAGAAATGTAAGTCGTGCAGACGATTTGTTCTCAGAAAGTGGATGCGCGGAGTAGAGCTAAAAAGCGTCAATGTTAAACGTCACTTTGACGTACAGCTCATTGCACCCAAAACGAACCATCCATTTTGCAATACGACTGAGATTGAACTTCAATTTATTGTAAATATAATTATATTACTTATTATTATAATTTAATTGGATTATATTTTAAGCCAACACAACTCATTGTATAATTTTACACTCATAATAATCGGTCATCGCAATATTTGTATATCTACCTAATATCAGTTTATGTGTTTTAAAAGGTTATTTTATTATCAAACGAATGGGGTATGCACCATTTGAAACTAAGATTTTAAGTTTAAACAGGGTACTCGCATGAGTGAACATTTCAATGTTGGCAACACCGATTTAATAAATTCAATTTTATTGAAATACCCACACAACAAATTGTTTTTTTTTTTTTGTTTTTTTTTTTTTTTTTTTGTAAGTGTATAAATGTGATGGTTTATAAATAGCGTAGAATTGGGACTCGTATAAGAAGGAGAATAATTATAATGGATGGGCTCCCGTGTGCCGGTTTAGCGGACATTCGCCGAACTTTTTAAACATCGGCTAACACTGAACTTGTACTGTACATATTACGTTAAGATTAACAGTTAAGCCGACACATTTTTTTACAATATATTTTAGGTAAGTATAGTAGTTATAATAAATGATAACTGTGTAGTGGTTTAACTGTCTTGAAAATATTATTATTTTATTTTATTTTTAAATTAAAAATCTGAGCGTACCTATTTTGATTGCATCGATTTCTGTGTAGAGTTGCGTGTCGTCGTGCTGCTGCGTAAGGGAATTTTTAAATACTAATAACGGTCGATATTTCTGCTTGATATAACCGCGTGGAATATATACAAAAATGTTGTATTTACTAGGAGGGAATGAATGCTGTATAGTACATAGTGGTTTATGTTAAGAAATGTTAGAATGGAAATATTGGCTTTTTGTTATCGGATATTATGATGATAGATTTGTAAATGTATAGCGAGTGTACATTTGTTCCCTCCAGTTGTTTGGAACGCTGGCTACGCAAGTGTAGTCTCGGCTATATTTTTTTTTCTTATCTATATTATATAATATATATTGTGAATTGTGTATTTTTCTTGTCCATAACCAATATGTGCTAGCCTATATTGTACGTATAGCATAGCATATACAATACATACATACATACCTACTATATATATATTATATGTATATATATTTATATATAAAAATTGTTATGCTTGCATTGTTTCCAATGTTCAGTATGTAATGATTCCTTTGGCACAATAAACTGATAAATAAAACAATTGTTTCAATATTAAATTGTGTGTAATATGTTTTTTTTTTCACGTGGCCAAAAATCCACCGTCGACAGGTAGTTGAGCGCCGCTGATCATGCTCGAGTTGTCGCTCAGAAGAAATATTACGGCGTTTACTACTTCTGACACTTCGCAAAATCTAGAAATGAAAAAAAAATATAGTGTTTTAAAAGCATAACAGTACAAAATTTATCCAAGTAACGTTTTGACCAATATAAAGTTAGAATCTCGCTAATCCGGTGCTATTTAAAACTAGAGGATGCCAGATTATTGGAATGTCTGGATTACTGGATTGTATATGAATTGATTGAACTAGTGGGAATAGACGAAATAAATTATAATAAATGCATTTCATAAAGAGATTACATATATTTAATACTAGCTGGTGCCCGCGACTTAGTCTGCGTTCTCTATAGCCTAGCCTTCCTTGATAAATGGACTATCCAACACAAAAAGAATTTTTCAATTCGAACCAGTAGTTTCTGAGATTAGCGCGTACAAACAAACAAACTCTTCAGCTTTATATATTAGTATAATTTTATATTTGTGACGTAAAAATTATGCAGAAGGCCTATGTCCGGCAGTGTTCTAAAGAATAAATTGTATAAGCTGCTTACCTTCCTAAGGGTATTCTGGAGAGCATTGCCTGAGACCTTGTCAACTCCGACCAGATTTTACGACCCATTTCTGTCATAGTGACGGTCGGGTGTATGGTGTTAGCACGTATGCCTCGAGGACCCAATTCGAGTGCCATCACTTTTGTCATGGAGTCTACGGCCGATTTGGATGCACAGTACGCAACGTGGTCTCTTAGACCTACCTTAAAACGTAAAACATTTTCTTCTATGAATAAAATACAGACAAATTATTATGATATACTTAGCGTGATGATACACTGTAATCTTCCTCGAGAATTGGGATATCAAATGCAAAAATAAATTTTATATCCGACTGGTATGTAGTTGTTCCAACAAACAAACACTTCATATTTATTAAATTAGTATAACACCTAATGATTTAATAGACGAATTATCTCACACTATAGTTAATATAATATATGCACATGTCAACTTACCTTAGAAGCTTGTGATGAAATATTAACAATTGAACCTTTTATATTGTTGTCAATCATTTTTTTAGCCACGATTTGACTAATGTTTAAAACTGCTCTAGTGTTCACGGAAACGGTACTGAAACAATACGTCACTGTTAATTTACTTATATAATGAGTATATTCCCCGAAAATTCCTAATACGCAGGTTGCAAATGCTACTGAGTGTGTCACGGAATTACATCACCAAAATGGCGACCGGGGCACCAGAAGTTTGCGGGGCTTACCTATATATCTATAGATGCATGTGCCATTTGCTAGTATAAAGAAATGTGTCTACTTAGTTCTTGTTAAATAACTAGTTATGAAACGGTAAATAAAAAACTTTTTGTAGCTGGTTATGAATATAGATGAAGGGAATCAAGATACTAGATACTTACTTAATCATGATCAAGATCATAGATACTTACTCATCAAAACTGCTTGATTTACACTCCAAAAAAGACTCCATTATACAAACTCCGCAATTATTTACCAAGCCATCGAATACCCCCAAGGAATTAACAACTTTTCGAGTCTCGTTCCAGTCTTTCAGGTTCACGCACGCCACTTCAATAGATGGATTATTCGCTTTAAGTTTGTCCAAGTTCTCTTGTTGATTCGATATGGCTACAACATTGGCTCCCAAGCGCCATAGCTCGATTACTATTCCCCGTCCAATACCTGAATGAAATATATTCGTGTAATAATTATAACAGACTTATTAAATGGGCAGGTTATCGAGATGATGAGTTTCAAGGGGACCGTTAACTTAATCTTTGCCGTTAACACTTCTCAAATGAGCTAACACACCTCCCGATTCAATATTTGAACCATAGGTGTATCGTATTACTTATGTTCATATTGGGAGCAGCTTTCATGACGTCGTCAGCATTCGTGACCAATGGGAGTTTGTTTATATGAACAAGGAAGTTATTAATTTTTTGCCAGTGATCTGTAGATAATAATAATATTGATTTAATTGCATAATACCGAAGTTTTATGTGGACAATAATCATTTTATTGTTACAGACTGGTTAGAGGAGAATTAGGGCAGAAGTAAAAACTGAACAGATAAAAACTAATTTTCAACTATAACAAACTGAGTTGAGGATAAGGATTGTTTTAACTTAAATAACATACCTTGACAGCCACCGGTAACTAGGAACCTTTTGTCCTTAAAATAATTATCCATGATTGTCAAATCGTATACACTCAGTGTCTGCTTTGGAATATAATGATATAACTTTAAAGCTGTTGTTAGTCAATAATAAATTCTTATCTTTACCAAGTAGTAACAAAAGTGATAAGTTTTCTTATGAAAACAATTGAGTAGGTATTTTATTTTCTACTTTGAACAAGATAGGATGAATAAATTTATAAGCATAAATCAACTTCCCATTAAAAAGTTTGATTTGTCCCACTTTAAGCCCGCCACACACGTAGCTATAATATATATTTCTATAACGTCACCTACGTATAATGTAATTTATATTATAGCACGGTATATTAATATATATTATAGCTACGCTTGTGAAGGGCTTTAGATAGATTTTTTTTCTCCATTCTAGGAAAATGAAATAAAGGCACATTTTAACAAATCATTTAATTGTTAAACAATATTGTCGAGAATACATTAATATCATCATTTCATTATACTACATTTCGACGCTTAAAAAAAGCTTTGGTTACGATAAGATTACGGTTAGACATAATTTGATGGCAAAGTTACTTTCTTTGGTAACTACAAATTACAAATATACACAGCACAATATCTTATGAAAGATATTATTTTAATTATGAACACTTAATTTTTTTTTTTATTTAAAGTATAAAAATAGGTGATCATTGATATTTGATGATTTGGAAATCATGTGGCGAGGAAGCCACCGTCAATGGGCAGTTCAACTCCGTTGATCATACTTGATCGTTCGCTCAGAAGAAACACAACTGCATTCACCACCTCGGACACCTCCCCGAATCTAAAGCAACAAAAAACCATTTATAGTCCCTTAATATTTCAGATAAGACTTGGCGCAACAAAGATTGTTGATGTGAGAACAATTTAGCCTTGAAAAGATATACTTGTAATAGCTGTGTCAGTGCAAAAAGAAGAAAATAAAACATTTGTTTTATTTATTTATTAATTTTTTTTTAAGTTTTATTATTAGCATTTTAAGACAAATGCTGCAATTACAGTAAAAGCATATCGTATCGCAGTAATAAAAATTATCTATCATTACATTACATTAGTGGAGTTGGATCTACATGACCCATCTTATCTTTTTATACATAACGTATAATGATAACAATCATATTTCTAATTACGTAAACATAGGTACTAATTATGCAATCTATGGTCATCGTTTTTATAACTATTAACATCCAAAATTTCATATTCAATGGAACTATTTCCATTGAACTTGGAAGTATCCTATTTGATATTTTGTGATACCCTTTCTTTTGATATCTTTCCTACTAATATTATAAAGGCAAAATTTTGTGCGGATGTATGGATGTTTGTTATTCTTTCACGCAAAAACCGATGAAAAATTTCACGCATATAGTTTATCGCCTAGATTTAACATTTATAGGATAAAATGTCACTTTTTTATATTTTTGGACACTCACTTGGGAACCTAACATTTTCCAATTTTCCAGGATAAAAGTATGTTTATATGTTAATAAACTATCTGTGTGCCAAATTTTATTCAAATCTGTTTAACTGCTTTTGCGCTATTGAGGAGCATAATATTAGTAAGTGTAAATGTAAAAGTACCTCTGTCTTCCTGTTTCTCCTTCAGGGGCTAAACCAGATGTCAATTAAGTAGGTACAAAGCTAACAAGAAACCCTGTGGAGCGAGGCAGGCTTTTAAACCTTTTAACTTAGAGTAAAAGTATCTGGTTACCTTCCAAGTGGTATCTTGGCCTTCATCTCGTTGGCTCGGGCCGGATCAGACCAGCCAACCTTTGCCATTTCCGTCATTATCACAGTAGGATTGACCGCATTCACTCTGATACCGTACGGTCCTAGTTCTAAAGCCATCGCTCGAGTTAGAGCGTCCAAAGCGGCCTTTGAAGCGCTGTAAATCGCATGATCCTTTAAAGCAGCCTGAAATGAAACATATAAATATATTTTTTTAATTGTTGTTTTAGTATTATCATTTTATGTGTATTATATAATTAGGTATTAAAATTTGTTAAAATTATAAATATACTAGTGACCCGTCTCAACTTCGCTCAGAGTGCAATTTATATATCCTATCTGTTAAGTTGGACCAAATTACACATAGTTACGAAATTTTATCAAAATCGGTTCAGTAGTTTAGGAGTTCATCGCGCACAAACACTTATTGACACGAAATTTTTATATATTAGATAAATAAATAAAACTAATTCATTGGAATACATAGGAATATCCTTACATAGTATAAATTGAAGTCTCTTTTCACGTCTGTCTTGTCCTATGTATACCCGCTAATCATGCAATGAATCCCTAAACACCCTCCTAAACCACGCAACTGACTATGATGAGGCTTTTACCATCAGTTAGATAATTTCTCAGAGAATGTTTATATAAATAATAAAAATTACTTAAGTTTTAGCTAAATGGTAGGTAAAAAATAATCATATTTTGCAACCAAGTCGCCGAAAAAACAATTTACGTGGCTAAACTTTAGGAGAATACATAAAAATGATGGTATAAAATCTTCTAAAATCTTAAAGAAAACTGCTTAGTGGCATATTTGTATCTGTTACGGTTGACTCACAGTAACCATTTCTTTCATTAAAATGAATCTCTAGTTTCTCCGCTAACTTCTTCTAAGCCACCCAACGGATTTTGATACGGTTTGTATACTTGCAAAAAAAAAAAAAAATGCATCCGCAAAGCCAGAGGCGGGCCACTAGTAGTTCTGGATTATTCTCCTATTTATTACTTGTTTAAAGATTTTTGTCATATTACAATTAGTGGGCAAGTAACTGTCTCACTGTAGTTACAATTCTCAAAAACTCATAATTTGCGCTGACCTATTTACCGCCTTGCGGCGATATACGATAAAACACAAGAAACTCGTTAAAATGTGAGTTGCGTATAATCTACGCGCATACCTCACACAATAGAAATATAACAAATATTTTGCCACCATCAGATCTTCACTGATGTTTTTGCCATTGCCGAATAAAAAAAGTACCAATAAATAAAACGAAAAATTCAAATCAATTGATGAATAAAAAATGAAAATTTTTTATACATATATATTTTAAACTATGCATCTCACTAAACCTTATCTAAAAAAAGATAAAAGTACCTACTTATTGTCAAATAAAAGATAACTTTTACTTAATTGATGCATGTCAATGATTTCTATCTTTAAAATTACATATGATGATATCAATCAACACCATGTAATCCTCGTGTCGTAAACGTAGGCACTGATAACAAAATTGTGACATAAAAGTTTGATGAATTTGTTGTTTTGCCCAATATAATGATACAACCAAGAATAGTCTATACACCAATATTACCTTTGAAGCTTGAGAAGATATGTTCACAATGGTTCCATTGGTTTTGTTATCAATCATTTTCCTTGCAACCACTTGACTTACGTTAAGGGCTGCTTTTACATTTATATTGAATGTCCTGAAACAAAGGTCAGTCAATGATCATCAACTAGTGGAGTTCTTTCTTCACATGATTTTTTGCAGTTAGAATACTTACTGCTAGCAGGCATAGCTCAAGAATTGTATTTCAACACTAGCTGGCACCCGCGACTTCGTCCGCGTTGAGAAAGAAAAAAGTAGCCTATCTTGTGTCATGTTTCATGAACAAGTCTACCAAGTTTCATGAAAATCAGTTAATTCGTTTAAGAGTTATGGAGGAACATACATACATATAATACCTACACTTACAGATTTATTATTAGTATTGATTGATTATTGGAAGAATGTTTAACAAATTTTGTCCAAGAATGTCTTAAAATGTGGCGTGTTTCAGACCAAGACTCAAGACCAAGTGTAGTTTCCACTAAGTTAAAGGCAATGAAACAACACAAAGAAAGTAAACACATTTTCAAGGGTTGCCAATAGGCGCATTTAATGTTGTGTTAGCGGAGCCACACTGTGATGCGGCATATGACTTATATGATATGTTAAGCTTGGGATTTATCATATTATGTTAATTAGCTTAGGGGATGATGGGGCTCACATACCTTTTTAAGGTAAAGCCCCAAAATATGAAGATAATAAAAAAAAAGGGTTGTCAAGATGGCTTCCTATACCATGAAACAGATAGTGCCGGCCACTTCGTGGGAGAAAGAAAAGAGATCTGGATTAGATTACACTATTTGCATTGTCTCCTTAGTTTACTAAGTCATCTTACAATGCCTTATTTAAAAATAGGCCACAATAGCTCATTAATTCTGAGAATTTTGTTGATAATTAACTTGATAGACAAGGGGCAGTGGACTGGTTGAGTGGTATCCCAGAGAAAACATCAAAAAGACAGAACGGTGAGACGGGGATTTTTAATCTTTAGGTGAAAAAAAAAAACTTATTTACCCATATAAAAATTTTGTGTTTCTTTTTAATTAATAAAAATTTAAAATTTTACTGTTAATAAGAAGAGACATTCAAGATGAGACATTGTCTACTTCAGTCAGTATAGAATAATACAGAAATCTGTTATTTTTATCTATTTAGAAGATACTTAATGGACATTCCTTGAACTAGGATGTATAAAAAATGTTTTACTTATCATAATCACTGGGTGAACATTCAAGGAATGGTTCACATAAGGCCACTGCAGCATTGTTAACCAAGGCATCAAAGTGACCCAGAGATTCGATACATTTACGGGTTTTCTCCCAATCTGCTAGGTCTACGTCAACAATGTCAATCGAAGGATATTCTCTCTGGAGACTCTCTAAATGAGATCTTGTTCTTGATAGAGCTACTATGTTCGCACCAGCTCGCCATAATTCTATCGCAATGCCTCTACCAATGCCTGGAAGCAAATTTAGTTCGTTAAAAGTTCGTTTATAATGATTTCGTAGCTTGCATTCGTCTTTAAAATGAAACCTGTGTATTTACAACTAACCTTGTCCGGCCCCGGTGACCAGAATCCTTTTCCCTTTAAATGATATTTCCATTTTGATATAAGAATAGAATTATAATATAATGTTTATACTCTACAAAGAGCTTTTGCACACTGAACGAACTGGAACAAAAATAGTAGCTGGAATAAGTAAGAATTATTTTAAATTAAAATCAATCTCACAACAAATTGACATTTCTGGTCGAGTATAATGTTACTTGATAGTGTTCTGTGTTGTGATCTGTGACATTGACATTTGGATGACATCATATTGGATATTGGTGCTGACATTGAACACAGAACAAATTATGGTAGATTCGTAAATCCTAATTAATTCACGTTTTTCTGTTCTTAAATAACCACTATCTTTTTGTTTACTTTTAGTTTATTTATAACTAAACAAATTATACTTTTAGTTTAGTTTAGTCTGTAGTGGCAGGGCACACTGTGTTTCACATTTATTTGAGCAGCCCGTCTGGCTGGCTGCAGTAACCACCCCCTTACAGAAGACCATCGTGAAATAACAGTAGTGGCTAACGTGTAACGCTTCTTCATTCCCATACAAATTCACGTTTACGCGTTCGAGTTTGATCGAGTAAAACTGGAACTATGAGTGCGTACCACAGCTTTACAACCCATACAGTTGGGCAACGCCTTTGATGTCGGGCGACGCCGCCACTCACGCGCGGATGTGCTAGGGTTGTCACAATATGGAAAATCCGCCACCGCTCACTCAACACAAAAACATGTACGCGCCAGCCTTGAAAGTTGGAAATGCAAATTGTGTGAGTTCGCCGTGGCGGCCCGCGCCGCCCGCTTCCCCGCGCCAGCCCCACCGTTGCTCTGTGCAAGTACATTCGTTGCCCAACTGTATGGATTGTAAAGCTGTGTGCGTACTGCGTAGTGCGAGTTTAACTCGATCAAACGCATCGAACTTTGATCGAACGCGTAAACGTGAATTTGTGTGGGAAAGAAAAAAAGAAATTTATTTCAGAAAAAAAACTTAAGTTTTAGCATATTTCTGTCCCCCCACACTAGTCTCTGCCTGTCCTATGTGGGAAGTAAATACATTTTAAATATTGCTACCTTAATTACAAACAAAAATTAAAACAATAATTATATGTACAAAATAAACAAACAGTAGCATTATATTTGAAAAGATAAAAATGATAAAGTAAATTTGAATTTGTGAGATGTTATTATAATTATGATTATATGTAATGGTATGTAATTATGTATGTAAATGTGTGTGTGGTGAATATGAGTATATGAATTACATCTAAAATTTGAAAATATTGTAAAATCAACATTATTTAATAAAAATAATGATGATGCGTCAATATTAAAATAAGCAATGAATCAAGTTCGCTGCCTCCTACATGGTACAAACAAACTAAGGTATATATAGATTTACCTCTTTATAATATTAGCATATACATGGTTAGATATACTAGCAAATAACTTACTTACCTACTCTATGCAATATTTAATTCTCTTTGAATGACCCAAGGGGGGTTATCCAAAGATCTATCTAATATATAAAATTCTCGCGTCACAGTGTTAGTTGCCATACTCCTCCGAAACGGCTTAACCGATTTTGATGAAATTTTATATGTACACTTGGTAGGTCTGAGAATAGGTTTTTATCTATTTTTTATACGCGGGCGAAGTCGAGGGGAGCAGCTAGTTTCTTATATAACACTTGTTATGTTGTTGTTGTATGTTGTCATTGGTCACGGTCGATAAGCTTGAATGCCTCTGGCCCTTATAGATAGACTAATATTATTAATAAAAATTTTAGGTACCTATATATGTGTCGTTCATTGTAAAAGTGAACTATCTCCATGTAACTGAATTTTAGAATAACGAGCTTTTTGCGAATTATATTGTAGGAAAAAAAAATATAAGTATTCATTCATTGTTTTCATCTATGGGATGTTAATGCAACTATTGGAGTTACTTCACTTTTATATTGAAAGTTATGACTAAATGTTTTGAAGATGAAGATGGTTTTAAAAATAGGGAGTTACACCACTTTTACAATGAACGACACATACATATATCGTTACTTAAAAACTAAAGGGCCATAAGACAAAAAAATCCTAAAATGTTTTTATTGCGAAAATACAATCACAATCCTTCATATATTGTATGTTGCAAAAAGACTTATATGGTTGTTTTATTCTATATTTAGTATATTTTGATCATTTATTTATATATTCAAAAGTAAGTTATATCTCTTCTAGTATTCAGTTTATTATAAAAGTACTTAAAACATTTAATGCTACTTAAAAATACGCTTCTAACGATGTATATAATATGCATATATTTGATATATATATCTAATTAGAAAAAAATACACAAAAAATAAATATTTTTTTGATTAGCTCTCATGTAAAAAGTGTACCTAATTTTGATTTGTGGCCCTTTAGTTTTTAAGCAGCGATATGGGAAAGTTCTTTGGTGATTAAAGAAGTTGCAACATAATATATTTTTCTTTATTATAAAGTCAAACTTGGTCATACATGCTTAAAACCACTATAAAATAAAATAAAAAATCATTATTTCAACACATTGACTCGTATTTTTTTTAACAAGCCAAAAATCCACCGTCTATCGGGAGTTCAACCCCATTTATCATGCTAGCTTTGTCACTTAACAGGAAAAGAACAGCGTTTACAACTTCAGACACCTCACCGAATCTGAAACCAATAATAGGTAATCTAATATTCCAGAAAATTTTACTAACAAATCAAAAGGGGTATGGCAGAAAATTATTCCAAAAATCATTTTAAGCGTCTATGAATTACGTAAAAACCAAAAAACATAAAATACTTTTATGGTAAACTCATCGATGGGTAAACTTAGCTAGGTCTTAAATGTAGGCTGCTTGTTTTGTAGCATCATTTCATAAAACCTACGAGATTCATGTTGTTATAGTTTTATAATGGCGACATAATATATTTTTATTTCTTACTGAAAACTACTGAATGTCTTTTCAAAGATTTCTCAAAGAAGATTCTCTTTATAGAATACAATTACTTACCTTCCTAATGGTATTTTAGAGAGCATTCCGGATGCTTTTTTTGGGTCGGACCACCCAAGCCTGCCCATATCCGTCATGATTACTGTAGGATTGACGGCGTTCACACGTATGTTCTTGGACCCCAGTTCAAGAGCCATAACACGAGTCATTGCATCAATGGCACCCTTAGTAGCAGAATAGGTTACATGACCCCATATCGCTGCCTGAAACGTTAAGCATTTAATCTAATATTAAGTTTTTTATACAAATACGCATAGAAATTAATGTACCACATTATGTACCAATCATATTATTTTAAGTTAATACAAAAAATGATCATGAGCTGTTTTTTTCTTCTTTCTTTCGTAAGGAAAATGTTGTTACCTATTAGTTAGGTACTATCGCCAGAGCGGTAACCAAGTTTGTGACTAATAAACCGCAGTGTACTTATCTTTACTACTCTGAATTAAGTATGTAATTAAGTAACCTAACCTTTACGTAACCTACCTTTGACGCTTGCGAGGAAATGTTAACAATGGATCCACCCGAATTTGCATCAATCATCTTCTTTGCCACTATTTGGCTCACATTTAACACGGATTTTACATTGACGTTCATTAACCTGGAAATTGATAAGCTCAACTTAACATTCATCTAATAATTCATTTTAATATGTATGTATTTTTTTGTGGTAACTTCGATAACCAGGCTGACGGTCCATATGTTAGGTGGCTTCCGCCGCTTATAACACAAACAAGCCACAGTAAGGTTAAGAATAGGGATTGGAAAGAAATAAGGAAATGGGCTCTGGCATCCCATACTCGCTCACCGAAACACTACAGCACACGTTTTATTATTTCACGGTGGTTTTCTGTAAGGGGGTGTTAACGGCCATCGCAGACTAGCCCAAATTCGAAAAATTAATTTAAAGTAGTTATCCATCTTCTTTTAGCTGTTGCAAGCTTCCGCAAAAAATATTTCTTTGTCTTTTATACTTCGATTTCTATATCTAGTTTTTTAATTTACCTAGATTATCTAGATTTCTTAATTTTTTCCTGTCTGAATAATTGCTCTACAGTTTCAGGAAAAAGATACCTGAAAACACACTTTCAGATATTCTCTTCATCAAAATCTATATAACAAGAATAATAATTATGCTTATTGAATATTTTTTTTTATGTAAAAATGATGTAAAGAGACTAACAAATCAAAATTCTCCAGTGTGGTTGTAAGAAAGTCTTCAGTGAGACCAAGTGCTGCGTTGTTGACTAAAGCGTCAAAATGCCCCAAAGAATCGATGACTTTGCGAGCTTCTTCCCAATTAGCGAGGTCTACAGCTACTATAGTTATAGAAGGATATTCTTTTTGTAACGTCTCCAAATGGGATTTTGTGCGTGACACAGCTACCACGTTGCCTCCTGCGTGCCATAGTGCAATAGCAATACCTCGGCCGATTCCTGAAAATTTATTGTTATGTGTAATAGAATTACAGGATGGACATAGAGCTAAATAATCCAAGCGGGCGAAGCCGCAGGCACCAGCTATCTAAAAATAAAGATCATCCGAGGCTTAGCAAAAATATAATGTCAGAAGTCAATGTACATGTCAGGCGTTATATTGCTGTACATATTTTGTCAGGCATCATATATATTATTTTTCAACGCGGACGAAGTCGCGGGCATCAGCTAGCGGCATATTTTTATTTTATTTCGAAACAACATAAAATTCTTGAAATGGAAATAGTTCTTGAAACACTAACTAGCTGGTGTCCGCGACTTCGTGAAAAACGAAAAATATAACATCTGAGAAAATACCTGACATCTTTATCGCTGTGACGACAGTGGCGCCCATTTTTTTTAAATATTTTTAGACGATCCCTCGGGAACCTAACATTTTGTCAGGATAAAAAGTATCCCGATAACAAACTATCTTTCTTGTGCTAAATTGTATTCAAATCCGTTTAGTTTTTACGAGAAAGAGTAACAAACGTACATCCATCCTTCCTCACAAACTTTTGCATAATAGAATATGATGTCAAATTAAATACTTTTTATATGGAAAAATATTCTTATGCTAATGCTTATTTCATTAAACAACAAGAAATTATGTTTACATGAAAACGCGTCGAGTTATAGGTCAACTCGCGGGTAAACATGATATCATGTTTGTATTTTAAACTTTTATAATTATTCAACTCGCTCCTCAATAACTGATTCTATAGTGTTATATAAAATTTAAGTAAATATTAAATTGGAAACTAGATATCGCTTTTAAATAAAACAAATCATCAGCAATAGAAATAAACAATAACTTAAGTTACATAAGAAATATAATAACAACCATCGAAATAATATATTCTTCAAGTATTTCAGTTCGCTGATAACCACTAATATAAGAAAATACATTGTATGGACAACTCACGCTCGATCAAAAAATTAACGATAAAAAAGTGTTAATGTTTTTTAAGACATGATTTATCTTGAATCATTTAAAAAATCCTTCTGTATGATTTTTTAAAAATAATTTACTATTTACGAAAGCTCTTACAATAAGTTTAAGATCCTATTTAATATGTACACTTACAAAAATGTAGATAGGTATTTTAATAATGTGCAATGGTTTACCTTGTCCGGCACCCGTTACAAGAATTCGTTTGTTTTTAAAAGATATCTCCATGTTATCAAGTTGTTCACAAGCGACTGAGGTCGTTTGACGTTTAAACATAAGTTTTGAAGATATTTTATCATTTAAATCAGCTATATTACACGTGGGCAATAACTTGTTAGCAGTACAGTCGCTGGCAAAAGTAAATTGATAGTAGCTATGTATACCTGACTAAAATGGATATTAGTAAAATAATATTATTTTTATTTCTTTAATATATTTTTTTAGAATATACATAGCGATATTAAATCAAGTAACCAATACTAACAGTTTTAAGAAGAACGATTATAGATTAGGCCAGCTCGAAGACCACGGTTGGAATATCTACCTGCTCACTGGACCAATGATCTCAAATAAGTTGGCAATTGCTATTTGAGGACATACAAAAAGGGCTTGTAGGCGATGATTACGATGAAAATATTATTGATAGTTATTTAATTTCTTAAATCGTAAATCGTACCTAACAGGGAATTTGGACATTATTATCAAGAAAGTGCCCTATATAACTTTTTTGCGTAAGTGTACCTACTTACAGATATCTTTTTATTCTTTCTAATACGCTGAAAATGATACTTACATCTTTTTCCAATGAGGAGATAAGCATAATTAAAACTGTGGCATAATCATCATTTTGCTATCAAATTTTCAACCATTGAACTATTTGAACTTACTTTTTAATTATTTACTTTTAATATTCCTACCTCTATACTTAGATACGATATGCAAAAGTTGTCAACATTTAAGTAAAAAATGGTAATAAGTAGAAGTTAAGTATAGAGAATAAGTATTCCTGTATATTTTATAAGAGATTCTAGGTTTTTTTAATTATCTAAGGTTTGGCAGGCGGGCTGACGGCCTATTTGATGGTAGGAGGCTAATTCCGTTTCCTATAAGCAATGCCATAGGGTTAGGGGTTGGAGGTACGCTATCAGCATATTTTTTAATAGTAAAAGGATACCGTTACCTATAACATAAGCAACGCCACAGAAAAGTGCAAGTGTTGCAAGTTCACAGCCGACCATAGTAGGATTAATGTTAGGGTAAGTAATCCACTGTAAGGTGGTGGTTACTTCGGCCAGAGGGGCTACCCAAATGACTACGAATTGCAGTACTATCCCTAGGAAGTTGCCTAAAGACCTTAATGAATAATTTTGCCATGGTCGTGCGGAGCTGATAGTCGCGTCAGTCCATACGATATGAATATTGATTTCTTTAGCTATTAGTATTATTGGTAGCTAAATAGTTAGGTTTATGGTCAGTTGCTGCTCAATAAGTAGGTACCAATAGGTCTCTTTGAAAATAAAAGTACTGTAATAAGTTATTTATTATTTTTATTTATTACAAATCATAGATGTCTATGTATAAAAATAAGTTAATAACAGATAAAATATATTACTCTTAAAATATTCTCTCGGTAACTCAATGTACCAAATACATCATAATTAATTATAAAAATAATTATTATGTTGCAATCTGCAACATTGACAAATAGAATTACAAAAAAATTATGCATGACCCCTGATTTAAAACATTCAAGTTTTCAGCGTTTAGTACAGTTTTTAACCAATTTCTAATATGTATCAATTTCTAATCTGAGTACGTTCTCCATTTTTATTTTTTATTTTAATTAACTAATAATGTTAATCATTGGTTAGACGTACTTAAATTCACCATTTTTTTGTAAATTATTCGTTGTCAGTGTAATATTTTAATGTAATAAAGTAAAATTTTTCACTTTTGTATCTTTTTTACTAACTTTTTTTATTTTTCAATTTTTTTTGTTTAACTTTCAGAAAATATATATTATCAAAAACGTTTTTGCCCTATATAACAGTAATAACTAAATTATATTTTATTATTCTGTTACTTTTAAAAAATCATTTGCCCTCAGAATAAGGAACATACCATTGCGAATCGATCGAAATTGCGATAATAATACGATAATAATTATAAAAAAGTTAATTCGTTAATAAATTAACTATTTGGTTCACAAATATTACAAGCAGGCCTTGTTTCTTTCTTTATGTTACGGTCGACAGACAGGCTGACGGTAGGTGGCTACTGTTTTAACACAAGTATAGGTCGCTTTTAACACAAGCAAAGCCAAAGATGCTGCAAGTGCGCTGCCGACCAAGTGGGATCGAGGATAGGAAATTGGGATAGGGAAATGGGCTCTGACTATTCATTACTTACTTAACATCGCTTAACTGAGAACTGTAGCCTCAGTTGTATGAGCATTCACTCTTACTGGTTTGTTCTATATTCTGAGAATTTTCCATTATAATAAGTAACTAGGTTATGATTATGAGTATTACTTAACTTTTTCAAATAGGTACATGGGGTCAACATTAATATAATAATTAAAACAAAAAAAAAACATAATCATTTGTCCCTCGGAAACGAACAACCCTTTTGTGAAATTATTTGAATTTTTTTTATAAATTCCAAAAAAAATACTTGTCTTAGGGCCTCTTTCACCAACTACAAGTAAAGTGTTGATTATTTACTTTTCAAGTAAAGCTTATTGGCGAGTAAATGTTACGAGTATCTTGTGTCAATATCATTGAAATTACCCTTGAGTACCTAATGCTACTCGAAGATGATGAAACTCGTACGCTTTCTTACCGGTGACTTTTTTTTTCTTTTTTTTTATGTTAAGGTCGACAGACAGGCTGACGGTCCACTTGATGGTAGGTGGCTACCGTTGCCTATAACTCAAGTAACGCCATAAGTGCTACAAGTGCGCTGCCGACCATAGAATGATTAAGGATAAGGGATAAGGAAGGAAAGGGGTAATGGGCTCTGGCATCCCTTACTCACACACCGAAACACAACAGCATGTAATGCTGTTATTTCACGGTGGTATTCTGTAAGGTGGTGGTTACTGCCGCCAGACGGGCTGCCCAAATGACTGCGAAACGCAATGTGTCCTACCACTACTTTTAAAATGCAGACCAGAGTCAATTTTGAAAATTATATTAAAATTTCCAAAGTTGACCCCGCCGGGAATCGAACCCGGGGCCCCTGAGACGTAAGGCAAGCACCCTTGCCATTCAAAATGGCCGTCAAAATGGCGAGCCCGTTGGACGAATGGCGGTTAGCCTACTTGACACCTTACTCAGATATGGTGAAAGAGGCCCTTTAGTATTACAACTAATTTCTTTAAGGGCCTCTTTCACCATATCTGAGTAGTCACCGGTAAGAAAGCGTACTAGTTTCACTATCTTCGTGTAGCATTACTCAAGGGTAATTTCAACTCAAGCGAAATTGACACAAGATACTCGTAACATTTTTTACTCGCCAATTAGCGTTACATAAAAAATAACTAGTCATCACTTTGCTTGTAGTTGGTGAAAGAGACCCTAAGTGTCAAAGATCAAATTTTAATGGATATATTAACCCAATTATAGTTGAATTCCGAACCATATAACAGCTTCGACAGCTGTCATTTTTCCTGTAACAATTATTATGGTCAAGCACTCACATAATACATATATCTATGCTTGCAAAGATATATTATTTCGATGATCTATACACATTTTATAAAAACAGCTACCACACACTGACATTAAATCTTTGGACACTTATGCTTAATTCAAACTGTATCAACTTAGATATTTTATCATTATAAATAAAGGCACTTTGTAAAGGCACATCGCTGTCATCCACAAAATAAGTAGACATAATTATCGTCTGTATGGAGCCTTGCTGTATCTGCCCCGTTCTTCTTCATCGCGAACGTCCAAATAGTGGCTGAACACAACGGTCCACAAATACAGATATAAACCTGAAAAGGAAATAACAATCGTTATAAAGAGATTCACAGATTTGCTTTTACAGTGGGAGACAATTCAGAAAGATATCTGATGATACCAAAATCTACAAAAAAGTAACATTTCATGGCACTTAGGTGATCCCACTGTAATCCAATTGCTATTTTCCTATTCAACAAGTAGTTTCGGCTTTACAAACATAGAAGCCATGAGATAGAGAATAAGACGAGTGTTAAAATTATACGAAAATGTGCTCTGTCCGCCTATATGTTAAATAATATGATAAAGAATTAATTTGGTGTTCCATATTTGATAACATATACACCTTAATAATGGTATACTTACATAAGTATAAAAGGCCGCCTATTAGTATGCATGTAGCCAATATTGTGTAGTCGTCGCTGTCATCCAGGTAGTATGTAATCGAAGTATGGAGCACACTGATGAGTAATCCGATGGCCAGGACTATTCCTAAGACCACCCAGGGTAGCATCAGCCAGGAGCGACGCTGAAATTTATTTAAAATTTTTGAATAATGATTCTATTGTTCAAATGTCTTAAATTACAGCTAGATTCTTAATTTAGCATATAATGCATGAATATACAAAGGAGATATTTTTTTTTAAAGTTTTTTTTAATATATATTTTTTTATTTTATTTTACAACTTGAATAACTGACCCAAAGTGTAAATTGCAACATCCTTGTCATACCTATCGATGGTCGTAGCATGTGAAAGCAGTTGACTCAGACGTTTATTTCGCGGTTCATATTATTGCCGTCAATGTGACAAATTTGTTAAAGTATTCAAAGTTGGTATGGTCACATATGGTAAAAATTAAAATAGAGAGTAGTTTCATTGATTGATTTTGTTTATATCTTGGTGCTAATAAATTACTAAATATGTATGTCTACGATACAGTTTGTACTGTCAATAATGATTTAATTAGACACCAACAATAATAACTAGAACACCTTACGAAAACAATTTACATGCTATAAGAGCTCATATTATATTGGAAAGTTGCCACTGTGTGTGGCATTTGTTTGAGAAGGCAACTGTATGAATTTAATTTTATTCTCTTTTATCTAATTTTTATTTTAATTCACTTTAATTAATATGTTATAGAAAAGATGTATTATGATTGATTAAAAAGGAAATCATAATTATTTAAAAAAGGTATATACATAAACTTAAACGCAACATGATTACATGAACTTACATAAATGATAGATAGGTACACATTTAATAGGTTAATATGGAAAAGTTACTGTTATTATACTAGGTTAACCGAAGAGGTTAACATGGAAAAGTTTGAAACTGTAAAGAGATCAAGTTTTCTACAATAAGCAACTTAATATACCTACATATATACGTAATACGATTTGTACATACTATATATGAGGCGATATCAAAAAAATTGTACATTTTGAAAAAGCTCAATGTCCCCATATTAATACGGATGTAAAAAAATCCTATGGTGAATAAATAAGCCGTATTTCTTAAAAAGGCGCTTCAATATTCATTCTTTGGTATATAAATACCAGATCAACTGAATTAGTCCAAAGGAATACAATAAAAACCAAATCTAATGAAGTGAAGTTTTTTTTTGTCATACAAAAAAGTAGTGTCTCCCGTGGTACTTTTAAAAGAAAAAAAATAATAACTTTTTCATAATCCATCGTACACAGTTTTTTTTTATAAAGTGTACTTGGAAAACGATCACTGTGCATAAGAAACCTTTTTATTTCTTTAGAAACGTTGTAATAAATAAGAAAACTGAAGTAAAACTGATGTCTCCATATTTCATTACTTTGTGTGACGACCGTTGTGTGACGATATTATGTGTCCTGTTATACACTTTCGGAACGCATCCGTATTTTTTTACATCCGGAAACACTCGATTTACCACTCAACCTCACAAAACAAAACGTCAGCTACCTTACTTTTGCTGTATTGCTTTGATTTGTGAGGTTACCGTTTTGTTGCATTGTAAAATATTTACTTGTGTTACGCAATATCTCAGGTAAGTTTAATGATTTTACTACAGATATATTATCTTATTATACTATTTGTAATAAGTAAATCGTGTGATAGACAAGAATTGTGAAAATCTTTTTACTTTGTTTGTAGCGCGTGGTTTCTTGTTTTGATAGGTTATATTTTGCTTCCATTGGGTGACGCCACACAAAAAAAGGGTGCATACACATGGGCAATTTTTATATTCCATTATGTTTCTTTCGTGTGACACATTTTTTCGTTTTAAAATGTACGTTGTAGTCTGAATATATTTACGATATATATTTCTACATTCAAAATATTAAATTTATATGAATAAAAATTCATTGTGATCCATTAATTCATGATAATTTTGTAATGTTTATTTTTATTTTAAACCGACTAAAAAAAAGTTGGTTCTCGTTTATATGTATCTTCGCGATTTTATAAAGAACTACTGATCCGATTTGAAAGCTGTTTTCGCCATTCGATTGCATATTTTTTCGTTAACTTATCGCTCTTACTTGCTGTAAAGAAAAACACCGTGAGGAGCACAGTACGAAATTGCCCATGTATAGACTCTGCACTAAAAAGCCTTAAATATAAAAAAGAAAAAGAATTTTTTTATATAAGAAATATAAACTTCAAAAACTTACCGAACTAAAACGAAAAATATAAAAACATCAATAGACTTAGACCAGTTTACATTAGGTACCTAACTAAATATATACTTTTTCATTTATGTTTAAAAAATCTATTTTGGCATTTTCTTTTCCGTTTTTAATGTGAAAAATTATATAATTATCTCTATTGGTGTATTTACGTGATAGAACCATAGTTACAATTTGTGCTTTCTGGAGCAGAGAGACAATGAAGATATCGACAAAAGTTGAGTCAAGAAAATCCAGAAACTGCTATTGTTTTTACTTGCATTTTAGATTGTTTTCTTTGATTTTTAATTAGTGATAATATAAATAAGATTTTTAAACTATTTTATTTTTGTTTATTTTTTAAATACCTAACTACCTTAACTATTCTACATAATGTGTTAAACTTTATAGTTTTGCGTCATGTCAAATGTTGATTAGTATAAAATACATTTATTCAAGTCAATTAAAATACAAAATGTAAAAGATAAAATAATTTTCGTAAGCAAATACACTGTTGGTATAATGCACCTTTATATATTCCTTTGTGTTACAGAAATGTTAATATTCCATTGTGTTTCTTTTGTGTTACGTACAATTTTTTTGATATTCACTCATATGGATCTTTTCAATAATAGACTTACATTTGTTATAACGAGTTCTAACTTAAGTACCTATAGGTAACTTAGTTCCACAGTTCCCATATTGACCTACATTGAATCGTATGAATGCTTGAAATCCATATTGCAGTGCAGTTTTGAATAATATAAAGGAAGTTAGATGAAATATTTAAATAAAGGAAGTATATTAATAAGCGAAAGTGCATCTACTAACATCAAATAGAAATAGAAATTTTCTTACCGAATAAGATCTCTGAATAGCATGAAAAAAGAATAGTGTTAATAAAAAGATAAAAATTATAAGCATTTCAAACTTTGTACTTATATTATATCTTAATTACCTTTATAATTGCAACGATGAGGAGGCCACATATCAGTACCGTAAAGCAAAGGTTAATTGTAATTATTATTCTCGGAACTGAAAATAGAAAAAATAAAAAAATTAAGTGTTGTATTAAGTGGATACTGTCAATTGTTTCAATCAGCCTAAGCCTAAGAAGTCCATTGCTGGATATCTCAGTAATTTTCTGGTAGAAGTAGCAGAAAAAGCCTTATTTGCCACCTTATTTTTTAAATACAAGATTGCTTTTTTAATGATCACAACAAACGACCTACCAAGAACTACATTTTAGGTATATTTATTTATATATAGTATTAATGTGTAATGGTGTTTACATCCCTATCCTCTGTCCGTACCTTTTTCCTACACATTTCGCACGTAATTTCATTCGTATATATCCCATCTAGAAAGCTATTCACAACAAATTTCAATATATTAACTAAAATTCTTTTATAAACTTATAATTGAAGACGTGAGTGGATGAAGGTGATATGTCGCATTTTTGGGTTTTTTCGTTATTTTGCGTTGATGAAAGTAATATGTCCATATAAATGATTACAGGCCTTAAGATCACCGATTTAAGACCTTTTTGGAAAATAAAAAGATGTAAAAGGTGTTACGTACAGTAAATTTTAAAAAGCAAAAAGTGCAGAAAAGTTTACTTTTGGTAATGGAAGAGGGAGCTATGTTAACTTTTTTTTTTATTAAATAATAGGAAGTGTTTACTTGCTATCATACCATTAATATTTTAGGTTGTTTACACAACTTTGCATCATAATTTAGTACAAAAATCAGTTCCGTGGCGACTTATCTCAAAAATTAAAAGTAAAACTTTAACCTCGATTTATTCAAAATTGGAATTATGCGACATATCACCTTCATCCACTCACGTCTTCAATTGGTATTAGTTTTCAATTATTTTTACTTACTGTCATAATCAGATATTTTTCTGTCGAAATCTTTGTCGAATATGAATGTGCTAAAGGAAACTTCATGTTTGGGGACAACCCAAACGAGGATAATGGTCAGTATGGACAATATGATTCCGAGCACCGCTGTGATTATGGAACCGGTGCGTGTCGATGCACAGCAGCAACATTTCTGTAATCTTCTCATTGTCACTCACTCTTCTATCAACTATTCTTAGTATAGACGAAGAAGCAGATTGTGTTTCAACGCTTCATGTTCCCTGAAAAAGAAAAGAAGGAATATTAAATGATTGTTCCATAATTAGTAAAAATAAATCGACATTAGTGTCGACACTTATTGAAATTAAACAATAATAGTTCGTCAAACAAACAAAAAAAGCGGTTTACAAATAATTGAGAAAAAGTTTTAATAACGTTGTTTTTGTATTCTTCATTTCATTTATATAGAACTAAAAGTATACGAAAGTATACTTTGTTTGTTACGCTTCCGCCCTTTAATCATTCAACCGAATTTCATTCAGTAGTTTCAACGTGTACCAACTCAGTAGGACCAACCAGGCATAAATCCCATCTTCACAAACTTTAACATTAAATTGTAGCATATGTGTTACTCGGATGTATATAGTCCTGTGTAAAGTTAAGTCTAATATTAAGTCCTGTAAAGTTTCATAAAAATCCTTTCAGTAGTGCTACTGTTAAGAACAAATTTTCTCTGTAAATTTCGTAAAAACGCTAGTAATTTTCGTATCATTTCATCGTAAAAAACATTGTAAAAAACCGATTAAAAAGGCGAAGACGATTTGACAGACTGTCAGTGATGTCACAATCTGTTACATCATTTTCGTTTCGTCCGAGACTAATGCGACAAAGCTTTAAATATAAACCCAACATTTAAATTTAAACGGACGCCTCAAAGCCAACACTTTGAAGGGACAGTCAAAATATCATCAACGTGAGAACTTCCGTTTGCATAATTAGCCCAAAAACGAACCATGGACGTTATCGCTTCTCTAAACTTAAATTTACCTACTTGTCCCTCAGTTATTTTTGTCTGAGTGTCTGTCACGTGGCTACTGGCTGTAATATTTTAAGGTGTTATAATATATTAGGTAGGTACATGCAGTGCCGTAAATAGCCTTTTTTGCGCCCTGTGCGAGCTTCTATAACTGCGCCCTTGTTTTTTTTTTTAGATATTATAGGTACCCTAGATAGAGCAATGCTATGTATAGGCCTACTTTATTTCATTCAGGTTGATAAAATAAAGCACAAAGGAACTTGGTGTTGGTGGACCAATTATCTAATATTTTGGAAGAAAAATCTATTTTTTTAAAGAACTGATGTAGGTGTGGGCAAACAAGCAGACGAGCCATCTGATGTTAAGTGGACACTTCGCCTATTATACCACCTACTGTGTCTGCCAAAAAAATTAGCTCGATGTTTTGTCTAATTTAATAGACGTTTTTGATGATACTGGCATGTAGGTACGTATGTGTTGGAATCGAGCACTATAGGGGCGCAGTGGGAACTTATCAGGAGCAAACCGAAAAAATAATAGTCCTGCCTGGTCTGTCCATTCTTGCGCCCCCCCAGGGTCTACGCCCTGTGCCTGGGCACCGGTGGCACTGCCCTATTTACGGCACTGGGTACATGCCACCGTTTGATGCGAGATATTCATGGAGGAAGCCATAACTAATATTGTTGTATACGAGTTTGTATATTTTAAAATAATTTTAGCAATATCGTTTGGAAGACAACATATTTAAATGAGTATCAGTCATCTTTCTACTTAAAAATCGATATGGTTTGCTAAAAGCGGTAATGTTGCTAAAAGCGTGAAGAATGATATTTTTGTAGGTCTATAGTTTATATTAAGAGGAAAGTGAAGCTGTAAATTTTCATACAAAAAGCGATAACGTTTCCCCCCCAGTAAACGTAGTCCAATTTTTATAATTTTTGGAAATGTTGTAGACATAACGAAAAACTAGGTCCAACCGTCTTTATTTTTAAGAAATATTGCTTACGATATAAGTTATTAGCATCTAAAAATCTATATTTTTTACATAAAAACTTCCTCTAGCGTTTTTATTTTTTTTAAATTAAATTAAACTGAATTACTAAAAAAGCAAGACGTACAGACTTAGATAAAGGTGTACTGAATCCAATGATATCAAAATTGTCTTATTACGTAAAAGTTTAAGGGGGGGGAAACGTTATCGCCCGAAAGCATATTACAAAAAGGAAATGTAGGCAATTGCCCCCAGGACTTGCAACTCTCTCTATCGCACGATACGGGTCGGGGGACAGGGGTATTGTAGTGATGTTGGAGGTGGTATCGATATTATTATCGACTAGGGAGGAGAAAATAATATCGATATATTATCGATACTGAAAGGTTCATCAATCAGGACTACACAAATAATATGGAAAAGTTAATGTCTATGGATAAGTTCATTGACTATTTAGTCTTTTTATTTTAGTGTCCTTATCTTTTTCTAAAAAAAAATTTGTGTAATTTGTGTATCAATTAATTGTAGAATATTACCTAGTGTTGACGCCGTTTTACGTACACATCCACACACATCGCACACATACAAACAAACGCATCACACGCATATCTACCTACATATTTATCTATTTTTTATTCCCTTTTCCTACCCTTCAAAAAGACAGACGCTTAAAAGTTGCCGCCGCGCGCGCATCTCGCTCCGCAAAATTAAAGATATCCTCTCTCGTGTGTGTGGTATGTGACATCGCTAAATCCTCGTTAATCAAATCTTAAAATCAACAAAAAACTCTGGTGTATTGTGGTGGAATAGAACCAGCGCAGAAGGAGCAGGCGAACCTCAATCGAAGGCAAAGGTGAGTCTGTCTTTCCCCATCTTGTCCCCACCATAATATTCTTTGGTCCTTCGAGCCGGATTCCTGGTCCTTTGTAGTCGCATTCCCTATCCTATAATATTTATAAAACTCACGCAACGCAGTCACATACTCACACATTACTCATACTCATATACTATATATATATATTAAAAAAAAAAAAAAAAAAAAAAAAAAAAACAAAAAAAAAAAAAAAAAAAAAAAAAAACACGCTAACGCTTATATATATTTCATACAAAATACATGCTTAAAACGCTAACACACTCCTGCTACGCATATTTATTTTAAATTCCTTATCTATTTATTAACATAATACACAAATTAATTACCTACGCACATTTACTCAACGCATAACGGTTGTTAACATTATTTCGTTTACCTACCATTTTGCATTAATTTAAAACGCAATATAAATTTATTTAATTACCTCTCAAAATGTCTAAGGAATCTGAATCTGTTAAATCCGTTAAATTAGTACATACAATAACTATGCTGGAAGCTAAACAGAAAAGTATGTTCGAACTCCTTCAAAATATATACGACCTAAGTAAAAAAGTATCCGATAAAAATGTTAAACAAAACTTCCTTACGCGATTAAATTCTTTAGAAAAATTACGGACAGAATTCACGGAGGCTACTGAACAGTTAAATATTGCATTGTTAAATAGTGACCCTTCCTACAAATGTAACTTTGCATCCATACTTGCATTCGACGAGTTATATTGTCGCATTAAGGCCGTGGAGGGTGACATTTGTCCCGTATTGTCGCAATCATCGCAATCCATACCGACGAATGCTTCCGCTGACAAGGTAGGATCTTGTCTAAATTTTGAAATTATTAACAAAAAATTGCCCGCTTTGGAATTAATGTCGTTTAATGGCTCACCGAATGACTGGACGCTATTTTATGAGAATTTTTGTGCATTAATTCACAATAACCCTAGTTTATCAGATGCAGAAAAAGTACAATATTTAATAGGTCGATTGTCTCATAAGGCGCTTGCCGTTTGCGCAGGTATCCCTCCAATCGCTAGTAATTATAATATATTATGGAACGCACTCATAGATAAATACCAAGACAAACGCTCGCTAGCGGTTATGTACCTAGATAAATTATTAAATTTTAAGGGCAGTCAATGTCATACCTCGCAATCATTAGACAATTTTCTAGAACATTTTTGCTCATCTCAAGCCGCTTTAAAACAGTTAGGTATAGACGACTTGAGTGATTTTATTCTTACCCACATAGCTATAACTAAATTAGATAAGGAAACCGTTAGTTTGTTCGAACAAGCGAACAGAAATCAGAAAATACCTACTTTTGATTCTTTATTAAAATTTATTAAGGAACAAAGCAAAATATTAATGCTACGCTCGGATAACGCTATTTCAGATAAATTCTCAAGTAATAAAACGCAATCCAATAATTACGCTAAAATAAAAAATAAATTTAATACGCAATCTTTTATAGTAAATAGTAACAATGTACCTAAATGTTCTTTGTGTAAGATAGATAATATTCATCCGCTATATAAATGTCAATCTTTTTTGAAGTTGGATCCCAGCGAGAGAAATAAATTTGTCCGTTTAAATAATTATTGTATAAATTGCTTGGGATTTCACAATTTCAAAAATTGCAAATCAACAAATAAATGTTTTATTTGCAATCGTCCGCATCATACAAAGTTACACATCGATTTTACACCAAGAACTCAGACGCAACGACGCATCGAACCCGCGGCTGCGCGACCGTCTTCGACATCTCAACCGCTGAACCATTCGGCGCGCTGCGTTCAAAGCGATGAGTCATCGCCTGCGCCCACTCACGCACTGAATGCACTGAATAATGTTTCGCTCGCCGCATCGAATAAAAATTATTTAACGAATTCAGTGAAAATATTGCCTACTGCTATTGTTTATGTTGTTAATAATAGTGGGGAACGCTTTCAAATACGAGCTCTTCTCGACTGTGGTGCGATGTCGAACTTTATAACGAAGGCGTGTTGCGACCGCTTAAATTTGAAAATTTGCTCCGCTCCCGCTACCGTAAAGGGTATAGGACTGACAGAAAGGTCAGTGCTAGGACATACGCAATTTACAATATTTTCGCGCTTGGACTCCCGCTCCAAGTATACGCTTAACGCACGGGTTATAGATGTAATATCGGACAAATTACCTGAAACGTTTGTAAATACAATTGATTTACAGCATTTACGCGGCCTGCCTTTAGCCGACGAGGACTTCCACACGCCAGGAGATATTGATTGCCTAATAGGTATTGATTTGTTTCCAATCCTCTTAGGTGCAAATAGGGTTACGGCATCCAACTCTTCCGTGACGGGTGTCGAAACATCCTTAGGCTACGTCGTTATGGGAACGGGTGACTGTTATTATCCCACTTTCCAAGCCAACAATAAATCCTTTCACTCTATTGATAATTCTATGAGTACATTAGAAAATTTAACGCAGCGGTTTTGGGAATTGGAGAATGTACCAGTCAAAAAGCACTTGAGCCCTGACGATGTCCTTTGTGAACGCGACTTTGTTCAAAATTATACTCGCGATGACACCGGGCGTTACTCTGTAGCATTACCATTTAAATTTTCACCTACTGTCTTAGGTAACTCTGAAAGAAACGCTAGAATACGCTTAGAAAAATTAGAAAAACGCCTCGATTCAAATCCTATATTACGCGAAGGATATAACGCAACTATTAAGGAATATATAGACAGCGGCTACCTTAACTTAATTTCTACTCCCGCTAAAGGTCCGTGCTATTATATTCCACATCACGCTATATACCGACCTGAGAAAAGTACTTCAAAAATTAGAATTGTACTCGACGCTAGTAGTAAATCCTCAAATAATAATTCTCTTAATGATATTTTATATACTGGCCCGAACCTACAGGCGAATATATTCGATTTACTGCTAAACCTCAGACTTTATTTTATTGCTTTGGCCGCTGACATTGAAAAAATGTATTTCCAAGTAAAAGTAATTCCAGAACATAACCAATTTCAAAGAATCCTCTACAGGTTTAATTCTAAGGACCCTATTTCCACTTATGAATTTAACCGCGTGTCCTTTGGATTATCTAGCTCCCCCTTTCTAGCTATGCGAGTAGTCAAACAGTTGACCGATGATGAAAACAAACGCTGGCCTCTAGCCGCTTGGACGGCTAAGAGACATTTCTACATGGATGATTACGTATCTTCCGTTTCTTCTGTTGACGAAGCTGAAAGGTTATACCATGAGCTGGTACAGATGTTCATGGCCGGGGGGTTTAAACTAAGTAAATGGGTTTCTAATAGTTCTGAATTTATGCAACGCATACTTGCAGACCAACGCGCTTCTGAGGTCATAACTTTTGACGAAAACACGCATACAAAAATTATAGGCTTACGGTGGCTACCTACTGAAGACTTTTTCTCTTTCAAAATTAACGCTGAAAATTTTAAATACACTAAACGCTCAATTCTCTCTGTTACCGCACGCTTATTTGACCCCTTATCTCTAATTGGTCCAGTTACCGCTTTTCTAAAATTGTTAATCCAAGACTGTTGGAAACAAAACTTAGATTGGGACGACGAAGTTCCTAATTTTATTAAAATTAAATGGTCTCAATTTCAAAATGAATTACCGCTATTAGAACAAATCAAAATACCACGTCATATAGGTATTTTATCCAACTCTAAAAATATTATTCTGTTGGGCTTCGCAGACGCTAGTGAAGTTTGTTATGGTGCCGTTGTCTATATAAGAGTTAGTCAGGGTGATAGTGACACAGGTCACGTGGCGCTTATGTGTTCTAAGTCAAGGGTCGCTCCGCTGAAAAACGTAACATTAGCCCGACTCGAACTGTGCGCTGCGCTTTTGTTATCGAATTTAATTGTTTCGGTAAAGGATGCTATAAGTGAACGCGTTCAGATCGATAATATTCTCGCTTTCTCAGATTCTACGGTGTCACTCTCTTGGATTCACGCACAACCATATAAATTTCACACTTTTATAGCCAACAGAATCTCAAAAATTAATGACAATCTCCCCGCTGAACATTGGTATCATATCCCGGGAAAGGAAAATCCTGCGGATATAATTTCTCGTCCTGTACCGCCTAGTAAATTGGCTAATAATAAATTATGGTTTCACGGTCCAATTTGGGCAACGCTACCAATCGCAATGTGGCCAATACAGGCATTTATAAATAAGTCATTAGATACGCTTCCTGAATCTAAACCCACCATTCTTCTGTCACACGTAGAAGAAAAATCTGAAAGTATTTTCTATGACTTAGCCACTCGCATGTCAAATTGGAA
The DNA here is from genome assembly GCA_945859745.1 of Synanthedon formicaeformis. Taxonomy (NCBI): domain Eukaryota; kingdom Metazoa; phylum Arthropoda; class Insecta; order Lepidoptera; family Sesiidae; genus Synanthedon; species Synanthedon formicaeformis. The sequence continues at coordinate 4,543,823 of OX243964.1, forward strand.
TAAATATTTGCATGCTTGTGTATATATTTTACGCTTCACAAAGCTCTTAAAGTCTAAAGGGTCTATAACAGTTCAAGATTTAGAATACGCTGAAGAGATTGTAATACGCACAATTCAACAGAATCATTTTTTGTCTGAATTTCATAACATAAAACAAGGCAAATTATGTAGTACTGGTTTGCAGAGGTTAAACCCCTTTATTGACGAATGTAATATAATTAGAGTAGGTGGTCGTCTTAACAACGCTCAACTTGAATTTTCACGCAAACATCCTATTCTTTTACTCGCTACCAACTCAATAACTCATAACTCAACTCAATAAACGCAATAACTCAACATACTAATTTGTTTCATTTAATTTTATTTTTACTTCGCTATTATTCCTTAGATTTAAGTAGTCTCTTTTCGCTAATATAATATTTATATATTCTCTCGCATTAATGCCGCTTGTTCTGAAGGATACCTTCAGGCCGGGGGATAATGTTGACGCCGTTTTACGTACACATCCACACACATCGCACACATACAAACAAACGCATCACACGCATATCTACCTACATATTTATCTATTTTTTATTCCCTTTTCCTACCCTTCAAAAAGACAGACGCTTAAAAGTTGCCGCCGCGCGCGCATCTCGCTCCGCAAAATTAAAGATATCCTCTCTCGTGTGTGTGGTATGTGACATCGCTAAATCCTCGTTAATCAAATCTTAAAATCAACAAAAAACTCTGGTGTATTGTGGTGGAATAGAACCAGCGCAGAAGGAGCAGGCGAACCTCAATCGAAGGCAAAGGTGAGTCTGTCTTTCCCCATCTTGTCCCCACCACCTAGTTTATTTAGGTATCACGATATAATACCTAAATAAACTTTTTATATGTATAGGACCAAATATGTCATTTAGTACGGTCAAGACAAACAAATTAATAAAGTTTCGAAACTTATGTGGGTCTGCTGATCAAGATCCACAACTCTCCCCCCTTTTCCACTTGCCGCTTCATCCCGCCACATCGCAAAGTTTGTCCCCGTTAACGGTTTTTTAAGTATTTTGCGAAAATATTAATAGATACCAAAAAAGTGTCAGACAAAAATTACCCTCATTAATTCTTAACAAAATATGTCTTATACACTTCGATTATCTTGACGGTTTTCAAGCTATAGCCAGTTTTCAAACTAAATTTCAAAATTTGAAAACTAGCTATAACTTGAAAGCCGTCAAGCTAATCAAAATAATGTATACGATATATTTTGTTTATAATTTAAAAAATGACTTAAAAAAAATGAGTAAGTCTAGTAGGTAGACTGCACTCGCGAACTAGCTTGTGCACTTCATCCAGCTGTTCGCGAAGATCGCTGACATAACCTGTTATTGCATCGACTGCTACGTTCGAACACTTAGTTCAAGATAATTAGAATAAAAAATGACAAATCTGCCGGGCATAATTTTTTTTTTTGGGATCACTAGAGGGTCATTGGAGGTGCCTAAATCCCCCGGAATCCAACAAAATTTCCTTGTGCTTCGTCCGCCATCTTGAAAAACAGGTAATTGTCAATATCTCGGCTCCCGGTGGTCGGATTTTATTTTTATTTTTTTAGTTTTGCAGGGAAAAATATGCTCTACAACTTTTGTTTAAAGAATTTTGTAATATCTGTAATGAAACAAAAGTTACAATAAAAAAAAAAGCGCCATTTATTAATGCTTACTGTAGTGTATGTGCATAGATACGTTATAGATATAACTAGATCATAGTTATATACACTATCTCGCGTTCATTGTTTATGATGGCCACACCGACGGTGACAATACCGGTGGGGGCAACACCGAATGTTGAACACACTGAATGGTGGTCACACTGAACGCTGCGTGGGCCGGAGCCGGGAGTGGACGCGTGTCTTGCCGGATATACAGGAAACTACAGAGCCAGTGCCACCCAGACACTACACTTACGAATGTTTATTGTCAATTATCTTAGCCCCTTTCGGTTTTATCAAAAAAATTCTTCGAATAAAACTTGTAGAGGAGTATATTTCTAACAAGTTTTGTATAAAACATTTTTCGATAACTCAAATATTACCTGAGATATAAAGCGCCGAATTTGTCTGTCCATTATTACTGAAGAAAATCCGAACACAATAGCGGACGGAGCAGCTGTCTACTGGAGGATGAACTTGTGAAATAAATTTTGAAATATTTGTTTATTTGTTCATTTTAAATATATATATTCAAATATTATTTTAAATTTAAATATTTTAAATTTTATTTTGAAATAAATTTTGAATAATATTTTGAAATATTTTGAAATAAAAATAAAAATATTTAAATTTAAAATAATATTTAAATATACATATATATTAAAAATGAACAAATGAACAAATATTTCAAAACTTATTTCACAAGTTCATCCTCCAGTAGACAGCTGCTCCGTCCGCTATTGTGTTCGGATTTTCTTCAGTAATAATGGACAAAGACAAATTCGGCGCTTTATATCTCAGGTAATATTTGAGTTATCGAAAAATGTTTTATACAAAATTTATTGGAAATAGAGTTTTATTCTACAAGTTTTATTCGAAGAATTTTTTGATAAAATCGAAAGGGGCCAAGATAATTGACAATAAACATTCGTAATTAATAAATGGCACTTTTTTCATTGTAACTTTTGTTTCATTACAGATATCACAAAATTCTTTATTGTAGAGCATATTTTTCCCTGCAAAACTAAAAAAATAAAAATAAAATCCGACCACCAGGAGCCGAGATATCGACAATTACCTGTTTTTCAAAATAGCGGACGAAGCACAAGGAAATTTTGTTGGATTCCGGGGGATTTAGGCACCTCCAATGACCCTCTACTGATCACAAAAAAAAAAAAAATTGATACCCGGCAGATTTGTAGATATTTGCCACTTTTTGATCTAATTATCTTGGCGTAACTACGAATGAAATGAACTCCAAGTCCAAACTCGTGCTCTCCCCCCGCGAACGCCCGCGCGTCGCCCGCTGGTCGCCCGCTGCTGCTATCGTAGTGTGCGTGAGAATTTGCGAATGTTGTATTTGTGTTGTTCACGCCAGGAGTGAGGCAGAGCGGTATGAAACAGATAGCATTTTTGAAAATACCTACACGCGCCGCGTATCGGCACCTCACAATCCTCTTAACAATTTTAATTTAATTTAACGGCTTTTAACAGGGAGCTATTGTTACGATAAAGATCTAATAGAGAATTTATATTATCACAACAGTCTGTCAGATAAAACAGATTATTATGTTTCCCGAATGAATCAGTAAAAAAACTTTTTAACAAAAAATTAAACCGCCGAAAAAACTGAAAAGTTAAAAATAATTTTATTTAACCTTATAGTAACTAACTTCTTAAACTAATGTAAGTATACCTAAGTAATTTTGAGTCGCCGCCGCGCATCACTCTTGTTAATTAATATCAGTATTTTCGGCGGTTTAATTTTTTGTTAAAAAGTTTTTATTTTATAATTTTTTGTGGCTATAATAATTATAATCTTCTATTTACTACACTTAACATTAAAATCTGTGAGTAAACAATAAATCACCCCTATTTTTCCACCCTTAGGATTATTTAATTTTCCAAATTTATATGGGACTAACTTCGAGGTATCCATTAAAAAAGAATTATCAAAATCGGAATACTCTGTAAAAAGTTATGCGTGGTCATACACTACAATCAGTGAGTGAACAATCAATCATCCCCTGTTTTCCTATTTTAGGGTTGGAATTTTTCCAAATTTACATGGGACCACCTTCGGGTTACACCCTTTCAAATAAAAAAAAAGAATTATCAAAATCGGACTACTCTGTAAAAAGTTATGCGTGATCATATTTAAAAAAAAATATACTCGTCAAATTGAGAACCTGCTCCATTTTTGTTTTTTCATTTTCGTCGGTTGAAAACGCTACTCTACAATAGGTAAGGTTGTCGTATTAAAGTTTGACCTACCTACAGTCTAAGTACTTCAGTCCTACTGCATTATTGACTAATGCGTCTATATCTGGAGCATTAGGAACGAACATTACGTGTGCCTTCTAGTACACACACACGCTTCTGGTTTTATTGCGAAATTTTTATTTTATCGCGGGTAAATTTAAACATTAAAATGTTACGCGTGTCGGTTTAGATTACAAAGTTTACTTTTAGATCGGATTCTCGTTCGTCATTTTTATCTAAGCTATGAATGTTAATGTCTTTCAACTAAATTTATGGATAGATGAAACCGTTTGAAGATGAATTCATAAATTTATACTTACCTACTTATAATATAAAGTATGCGGGATTAATTCATTTAGATATAAAGTTTTGAATATGAATTTGATATATTATTGTATAATGAATAACCCTATCAATATTAAATACGCCCCATAATTTTAATAATATTTAAAAAACCATATTTTTTTAAACTTATAATTTTGGATATATTTTTCTAATCATAGTTACAGTACAGCCTCTTTCACCATCTGTCAAGTAGGCCAACCGTGATTTAAAATCACTTGTCACCAGGAATAATTTAGCTGATATACCTTTGTTTGTACCTTAAAAGTCCCAAACATAAAAAAAAAAAAAATTCGCCTATCGAAGGATGCACTAATAAACCGAATACATAATTTAATAAAACATGAAATTATTTCTAAAAGTAACTAATCAACACTTTACTTGTAGTTGGTGAAAGAGGCCGTTAGAGTTTTTTTTCATGAATAAGTTTTAACTGAAGTAAAGCTATCACCTAAATGTTGGCAGTGCTGCAAGTAGGTACGCTGCTAGGGAAATGGGCTCGAACAATCCTGACCCTTTTTAACCAGTTAATAAAAACAAAAAGATACGAAGCTGAAATACTAAATTTGTTAATGCCTCTCCTTTTGTTTCCCCCCTATTACATTACCCCACGTAGCAGGGGGAACCTTGATTGGCGAAAAGGTCATTCGAAAATTTCGCATACAATCTGTGTACCGCGATAACCCTCCAGTCGACATTGGCCTGACCCACTTTACGGATCCTACCTATAGCGTTTGTGGCCCCATTAGAACAACTAACTCTCCACACCTATCTACTCAGATACAGACACACCCAGACATTATTATGCCATCAGATTGTTTTCAAAGAGAAATGCTTAAATAAAGGGGTAGGTATTAAGAATATTAAAAAAAAAACGACAATATTTATTAATCAAATAGGTTTCCAAGAAACTTTTAATGGTCATTCTATATTTTACCCGGGTTTCGAAAAAAAAAATAGCCAATAGAACGATTTTGAGAAAAAAAGTTGAAAGAAACTAAGGATACCACATTCTTTTTGTCATCTTCAAAATTAATGCGTTACGTAAGAATAGTTAAGAGACCTCCTTGAAGATTGAGTTACTTGCTGTTACTGAGTACTGTGCTGTTACTTAGCAAATGGGACTTTGTTTCAACCGGGTGTCTAATTTTTTTATTTCGATAATCAGCATGAATCCTTTGTTTTGACTATAGCCCCTACATCTACCGTTTGATTAACCTACATCTACCGTTTTGGCAGCCGTGGCTTAGAGACACTGGACTATCCTTAATGTGTTTGCTATGAAATTTATGTAGAGGATATTCTTTTCGTGCAGTTATTACTACCTCTTACTACCTTCACAAACGTTACTACTTGAACGTCACAAAAAAGTTAATTTAATTTAAACACCGAACTTTCCGACAGTAAATTTTAAATCATAGAGTAAAAACCAAAGGAAAAAATACTGTGTGATAAGTAATTCGTAATTTGATAAAAGATGATAAAAACAGACAACAACTGGCGCTAATCTTAACATGAGTTTAGGTTTACGTATCTTAAGATTGTATATTTACCCATATTAATATAGTCATTTTAATATAAATCTGTGTATATAGTTCTTATCTTAATTTGAGGACCGATAAAATATATATTATCAACATCGTGTGTGGTGCTTCTATTCATTCAAATGCATGACTGGCGATATCGATATACGGTTTAAGATAACATAAAATAATGGTAACTTCATTGTGTGTGACGGCCTTTAGTTTTAATGCAGAGAGCTACGTATAAACGTAAATTGACGATTTCTAGATTTTTTTTCTGTATGTATGTATGTGAGTATGTATGTTCCTCCATAACTCTTATACGAATTAACTGATTTTCATGAAACTTGGTAGATAAACATTTAGACGTACGGGACACAGGATAGGCTACTTTTTTCTTTTTCAACGCGGACGAAGTCGCGGGCGCTAGCTAGTTATAAATAAAAGTACAAATCTTCTCTCTTTATAAATTAGTACAGATATTTACTATCATCTATAGGAAAAAGATTCCCAATGATTGCGGGTGCGGATTTACTGTGACCCTGCTGTCTACTTTACCTTCTTGAGCAATAAGTAAAAAATTCCTAATACCATTATTGCTTGGAAAACTAATGATAGAAATATTATTAAAATGAAATTAGCAAAGACTTTATAAGTATATTTGGGAGTATAGACACGGCGTAGCCCGTAAATAATGGTAGTAGTACAATTCGTCCACTCGAGATTGTCCACACGAGAGAGAAAGAGAGAGAAGTGGACGAATTCGCACTGTCGCTCGCTAGTGCGAGTAGGATTTTAATACTACCAAAGATTTCGGGGCTTTCTGCTTGCTACGCCGCATCTATTGTTCAGATCAATGGAAATTAGATGCTTTGTCATCGTGATAATTAAACATAAATATAGAGGGAGTAATCCAGATTGCGTTGTTAATGGGTGTGCCGGGGGCCCGCTTTACTCATTCATTAATGTCCCCCATCATATTGAACCTTATGTACTAAGCAGTAGGAGTTACGTCGATTTACACGCGCTGCGTTTGCGCAACACTCGATGCCCAAAACAGTGGGCTCTGTGTGAGAATCGTCAATAGACAAAACAGGTTAAACATATGTGTGGGTTATAGTACATGGATTTCTGTTGTGTTGCATACCAATTGTTTATAATCTGGAGTTATACTTAAACGAAAAACATACTGACGTAATATTAAAAAAATAGGGTAAGCGCCTCTTTCACCAACTACAAGTAAATTGTTGATTAGTTACTTTTAGAAATCATTTTCTGTTTTATTGAATTGTGCACTCGGTTTACTGCATCATTCGATAGGCGATTTTTTATTATTATTTTCTATTTAATGTTTGGGGCGTTTACCGTACAAATAAAGGTATATCAGCTAAATTATTCCCGGTGACAGTGACTTTAAGTGACGGTTTAGCCTACTTGACGTTGGTGAAAGAGGCGCTTAGTATTATAGTGAAACCTATTTTAAATCTTTGGTGAAACCACTACTAAAACAAACCGCGTTGATATAAAAAAAAGGCAGAAGAGAACAAAAGTAGTGACAGGGCACCACACTACGTTTCGCAGTTATTTGGGCAGCCCGTCTGGTGGCAGTAAGCACTTCCTTACAAAAGACCACCTTGAAATAACAGCAAATGGACATTGGTCCATTTCCTTATCCTTTCCCAATCCTTTATCCTAATATAGTCGGCAGCGCACTTGCAGCTTCTTTGGCGTTGCTTGTTTTAAAAAGACAGAGACGGACAACGACTTTATTTTATAATATACGTACCTATAAGTAAATGTAGATCTATACAAGTCAGCGTAAGAAAAGACAAGATAGATAAAATGTCGTATACCATCAATATACCATTCAAAACATTTTACAAATACGCCTTTGTTGAGGAGACATTGACCAGAGATCGTTGCCCTAATTATATACGCCGCGTATAGTTTAAAACTTCTTTTAACTTGAATAGAAGTGAATGCCTACAATGTGGAATATGGTTGACAAATTCTAAAGTCTAATTTCTAATGTTACGCGGTTGAAATCGCGTGCAAGAAATATTTTGTGCAAAAATCTTCCGATATCCATCTTTCCATATCCCCGTTTATCCCTCTTTCCATATGTGAAAATCGGTCTACCCATTCTCGAGTTTTATGCGTACATAAACCAACCTAACTTACATATACCTATAGATAGATAGTATTATATAGTTTGGACTCACCATTATGTTTAAGAATTGTAACATGTTCACAGAACTCCTAGGTAAGTATTATATAGTTATATGTCTATACAGTTGTTACGTACACATAGTGACACTTTTCTGGCACGCACCACATTGAAAGTGAGGCTATCGGTCATTAAACGAGAGAAGGTCAATATTTATAGTATAGTTTTATGTGTCATTGTCACACACAAATTAAACTAACTCATGACGAACGTATCTCTTGGTTTGTTTTAAGTAGTAAATTAATATGTACCAACAATATTTTGCAATAAGTAGGTAGACAATAGACTATTGCCTGTATTTTTACTTTTACTAATATTATAAAGAGAAGATTTGTTTTTTTGTATGTTTGTAATGAATAAACCCAAAAACTACTGGACCGATTATCAGCGAGTAACATATTTTACGTTACGCGGGCGAACTCGCGTGCAACAACTAGTTTTAATATACAGGTTGGCTTTTTAGAAAAAAATATCGCTTAACAGTATCGCTGTTCACACCTTGTTTGTTAGTTCGATAATAACGCGGTCGGTTTAAGATCAGAGGCAACTTCATAACAACCTATACTAACAAGATGTGTCGTACATTGCGGTTCAATAGTATCGAACAATAAGTGGCTACCGTTTGAGGAAGGCTTGTAACATCAAAGAGAAGTGACTGAAATTTACCAGTGAGCAGCGTGCTTGCGTGCCCTAGTTCCTCATTGATGAGAGCAAAGATTTTCAAACTTTAATGTACACGTGGTGATATATATTTTTTTTAAATTACGAAGATGTTTTATAAATATTATAATAATCCAACTTTTAGGCAGTTTGATGATTTCGATGTTTTATATATTAAAAAGTATATAATTCATACATCTATTGCACGAAAAAAAGATTTTAGGCAGGGTGATGATAGATCGCATATTATGAAACAAGTAGCGTCAGGATTGTGTAACCGCGGTGATGATTATTAGAATAACGGTTAAGAGGCAAGGAGAAAGGGTACGGGAATACGTATTAAGTATATTAAGTAAATTATTTAATTTACGGAAAACTAAAGGTTGATTCGTTACGAACCTGCTGTTATATCTATTTTCTTTATTTTTAAGGTTTTTAAGGTCGACAGACAGACTGACGGTCTATTTGATGGTAGATGTCTATCGTCGCGTCGCCTATAACACAAGCAACCATAGTAGGTTTAAGGATAAGGGATTGGGAAAATATAGGGAAATGATCTCTGGCATCGCTTACTTACGCACCTAAACAAAACAACTCACATGCTTCAGATTCGAAATGCAGTGTGCCCTGCTACTTTCCAGATCTAGACTCGAGCCAACTTTGAAAAGTTTATCTCAAAATTTATTCCTATCGGGAATCTAAGAGCGTTAAGGTTAACCACGATAAATTCTCTTGGTTTATAGTAACATTATAAGTATTCTCATGTATTTTTTGCCTTCGACAGTCGTTAATGTCTCAAAGTTTGAGAACCCTTGGCGGAGACGCAATCAGACTTTATCGGCATGATCGTAATTTCCTCTGACATCACGATACAAACGGAGCAGTTGTTAAGCTGTTAAGTAATCGTATCTAAAGTGCAATGAGCATCTGTATGCAATTGAGTAAATGTGTTGGTATTTGTGCATCGTACTGTCCTCGTTCCCATATGTCCTCAATTATCAGTAGCCCTCTACTACACTACATGCCACTTGTGCATATAGCTTTTATTTAGTCAAAGCAGGTTCAGATCAAGTGGTGAGAATCAGAGCAGATGCAATAAGCAATGTTTTACTTTTTTCAACCCTCGACGATTGACGTAAAAGAAAGAGAGTTGTTATAAGTTTGACCTGTGTGTAGCTCTATGTCATCGTACCTCCCAAAGAATGGAACAATTTTGATCCAGTTTTTATTGTTTGAAAGCTGACGTGCTCGAGATGGCTCTTAGCTATAACTTATGAAGATCTGTTCAGTCATTGTAAGATAAAATTATAAAAGTGGCAGTTAATGATGAAAAAAAGTCATTTCTAACGTATAAGTACATACATACAGTCTTGTTGGATTCCATCGTAGTAATATTAAAAGGTGGACAAAGAAGGAAAATAAATTAACACAGTAGGTACCTACACTAAAATGCAGTTGCTTTTATGAGGAAAGTGCCCAACTGATGTGACGTCATCAAGCATTCTTGTGCAATTGCTCATTCACTTTTAAATTTGTGTATAATGTAAACAATACAATACCATTTTTACGAACAGTCACAGAGATAATAACAGTTTTATGTGTACCATTCTCACAGTCGTAAATGTTGTGCAACTCCATTGCAATTGCAACACGAACTAACAGAAAAATGTCATATGTCAATAAATACGAGTATCACTCAGGAAAAATTAAGGTTATTCTTTTAACGCCATTTTGTTTGGTTAAAAAAGTTGAATATAAAACTTATGTTTGTTTAAAACTTAAGCAGGTGTGGTTAAGTTTTAAATAAACAACTTAATATGCATCTTAGTATGCAGTTTACAGAAGCGTTACTTTGGGTTTACATAACAAAAAAAAATATTCTTTACATAGTATACTTAGCGCCTATTTCACGAACGTCAATTAGGCTAAACCGTCACTTAAAGTCATCTGTCGCGGGGAATAATTTAGCTGATATACCTTTGTTTGTACGGTAAACGTCCCAAACATTAAATAGAAAATAATAATAAAAAATCGCCTATCGAATGATGCAGTAAACCGAGTGCATAATTCAATAAAACAGAAAATATTTCTAAAAGTAACTAATCAACACTTTACTTTTAGTTCGTGAAAGAGGCCCTTAGGCCAATAAAAAGATTATTCTTTACATAGGTAATTTGAAGTCGCTTTCCGCATCTGTCTGTATGGCCGCTAACTCCTCCTACACCACGGATTTTGATGCGGTTTTCACCATCAGTTGGATAATTTTCCAAGGAATTTTTACATATAAAATAAAGCCTAATTGAGTTTTTCCTAGGCAAAACTAGTATAAAATAAAGTAGGTAGCTATCCGGTTCTGACTGTTTCTCCGCTAATTTATACTAAACCACCCAACGGATTTTTATATGGTTTTCATTTACATTAATAATGGAAAAAGTGATAAACGAGGAAGGTTTGTGTGTATATAATATATAGGAAAAAGAACATTATTAAAATTTTTATATTTGTTTTGTTAATTAACTACTTTAAAATTGGTGTTAATTTCTACAGAATAAATAATACTCCTATTTATTTTTCTCTTCTCTTTGGACAAATATTATTAAGATAAATTTAACTAAAAAAACGAATCGAGCCGCTTTGTTATGGATGACTTAAAAGCTTTAATTATTTGTCTTATAAAGTGTAGGTAATCCTCCATGACTAATACACGCTTCCACAAAGTCAATGTCAACATTACCGACTGCAGTTCTCTGAAGTATTACGGCTTTAAGCAAAAACTATATATGGTCATGAACCTCTGCGTTAACTACAAGAGACGAAGGTCAACTGGTATTTAAATTTATTAAAAAAACGCGTCTAAAATCGCGACCGACTTGATTTTACCTATTTAGTTCCTCATAGTTGTGAGGTAGTAGATTTTTAGAGCATAGGCTGTGCGATTTGTGAGTAGTCAAGAACTTTAAGTAAAGAATATCTGCGCCCGTGACTTTCGTCCGCGTTGAAAAAGAAAAAAAGTAGCCTATCCTGTCTCATGTTACGTCTAAATGTTTATCTACCAAGTTTCATGAAAATCAGTTACATAATTTGTTTAAGAGTTATGGAGGAAAGTACATACCTACACTTACAGATTTATTATTAGTATTGATTGATTGATGGATATTGATTGATAAATAAAATATATATTTTTTAAATAAATATAATTTAAAAAAGAAATGTCCTTTTACACAAACAGTTTAGTCATGGTTTGTTAAAAGTTACATTCCTATCCAAGAAAACCTTATACAGATGAGTTAACCCTATAACTAAACTTGGATTTAGAACTGGGTTGGTGCAGTACGTGCTTCCAGAGCCCTATAACACATTTTGATGACATCATAAATACATACTGGGCTGAGAATGCCCCGAAGGGTGACTCATTAGTAAAGTCTACACAAGTTCCAAGTACAAAGTCTCCATGTAAAACTTTACTTATATTTTGCTTCTATATCAAATTTAGTAATTCAGAAAACTGATAATAACAAAATAGAGGAATACAGTTTGGTGGTGTAGTAGCTACTACATATCTATTATCTACATCTAAAATTTAATTACACCACTCGACTTTTTGGTATTATATGGTATTATTCGAATTCGTTGGATATACTCGTACATCGCTCCAAAAAAAAAGTACTCGTAACGTACACGTAGGTATTCACGTAAAATATACGGCCGTGTCCAAGACCTTTATTATCGTGGTTCATTTTATAATGTTCAAAATAAAACTCTAATTATATTTATAAAGGTTCATATGTAGTACTTACTAAAATATCAGAGAACTCGTCATACGCAATCAGGAAACCACCCCCGCTATCTAGTCTTAATGATATAGCCTGTAGTCATCTTCTGACCCTATCTAACATTTAAAAGTGCATCAATATTTCCTTGTTGCAAAACTTAAACACAAGTGAAGTACATATTGAAGAAATTTTAAACAAATTAGTTTAAAAAATATGATATATCACATATACACACTCTTAATTGAGTTCCACGATTAAGTTGATTAAAAGGCATTTTGCCTTGATAGTCTGTCTGTCTGTCTTAATGGTCTTTTGAGACATTCGATTTCCGGTTGGTCAATTTTAACAGTGAATTTATGCGGGTTAACCTTGTTCTCAATGCATGCACTGCCGATATAAAATATCGGCAATTATGTTTATCTATATATATAAGTTAATATGAGCGTTTTTTCCATATCAAAACTTTTTCAAATGGGTCAAAACTATTTGTAGTCATCTCTAGTCACGTGATCACCGTGAAGCTTTTTTTATTTTTGAGGACAGAAAATATAGTTTGTTTTTTAATCTCATACAAAAATGACATTACATTTGACATGCATTACATACGTTTCATGTCATTTCATGGTATCATTATATGCAAACTTGACCTTTGCATGTGTCATTTTTGTCTCTGAGATTAAAAAACAGACCGTAAACAGCAAAATGGCGGGAAACCGTTTTTACTTAATACCATAACCAGCCAGATACAAAAAGTACAAGCAACTAACCCTAAAAAGTACAACCACTTTACTTATAAAACTACAACATACTACAAACATTTTACTTATAAAATATGAAAAAACCTTTTCACCGACCTAGATAATAATAAATAATAAATAAATATTTTCACACATTCCACACATCACCATCCAGTTCCAAAGTAAGCAACTAATGCTTGTATTATGGATACCAGACAGTTGATATACTACATAGATTATTATTATTTTTGTAAATACATACATATTATAAATACAATTTGCCTCTAGCGGGATTCGAACCCGCGACCGTTTGGTTAACAGCTAGGATTACTAGCCACTAGACCAAACGAGTCGTCAAAATACCTAGTCGCCCAGATAGATAAACACATATATTATTATTTCTTAATTTTCTTAATATAGGAATTTATGAAATTATAACCAGTGCAACTAAGAGCATTAAACTTGCTAAGATCGATAATGAAAACTATAAACGTACCATTGCTTATTTTATGTGTGCGAACGTTTTCTCTTTTAATTAAGATGGGTATGAGAAGCAGGTCAAAACTATTAGTATCTAACATCAGACTTTACGTAGATTAATTCGAAACAGTTAAGATAGAACATGCATCTCAATAAATAGTTTTCATTTCAAATATTACAGAATATTTTTGAGATAAATTAACTAACGCGTTTCGGATTTCGCTCAGTTTCATACGTTGGAAAACGGCTGCGCTGAAACTCAGCGTTGAAATAATATCCTTGAATTTGTGTTAAATTCATCATCATTAATAAAAAGTATTATTTTTAATTATTTATAATGGTATAAAGTATATTTTTTAAATTAATTTAACAGAGTTAAAACGTAACAGCTGTGTTACTTAGGTTACTTAGGGTGTAGATGAATGTGTTTGTTATACCTAAATGTGGATTTTTGCTATGTTGTTGGCATTTCAATGAAATATATTTTTTTAATTAAAATTTAATTTTTTTCATCAATCCCAAGTGGCTTAAATAAAAATTATTGTGAATTAATTGCAAGCGACACACGCATTTTAATAAAACTTCATAGACTCCTGTGTTTTTAAATGCGTTTTGATAAAAATAAAGAGAACAGTAATGACCAACATTGGACATAAAACGATTTAGACGGTAGTAATAGTCAGGTAATTTTTACATAATTGATATTCTAATTTTAGATTTGATACTATTATAAAGATTTTTAATCTTATAAATCCTGTTCGATGTAGATTTCTTTACTTTGCACTTTTTCGCCTTCAAATTTAGCATAGCAAAGAACCTTCATCTTAGCAAAGAAATACATACTTTCAATGTGTTCTTTTAGATAACCATTAAACACATGTGGCGTTAATCATTTCGGGCCTGAAAATTTTTCTTGTTATTCTCTGAAGTGGTATACGCTAACGTAGGTGTGTCGAATTTAACCTACTGTTAAATAGAAAGCGCGGGAAATCGAGTTCAAACTACTATTATAGGTGATGCCCTTATGTGCAGATATGTTTGCTCACCCCACCCTGTCGTCCCATGTAGGGCGAGGAAGAAACACACGTTATAACGTTCTCACGTACGGGCTTCGTGAATGTTACCACTGACCAGACTAGGAAGGTACTAGACAACTGCTACGTTACCAATATAGATGGAAAGACATGTTTGTTTTACAACTAACTGACTTACACCTACGGAGTACCGTAAACAGCCGCTAACTTTACCTGAATTTAGAAACGGCCGTACGGAAGGGTCAAAATAGGAATATAAACTATATAAATATAAATCCTACTCGAGAGCTTCAGGGCTTCAGCTGACAATCGGATGTGTCGCAAGCTCTTGGCAGCTTTTTTGAAAAATCGCCATTTTGAAATACTCGAGCGCGTCAGATTTCCATACAGACGGTTCTCTTAAATTCTTAATCGTGTTGATTCATAATCTGACGGTTATTTGGAGGATTTTTTCTTAATTCTCTCTGCTCCGCTCTTTCCGCGGGTGAAAAGGTAACCTTATTTTCTTTCTACTATCTAATCTTCAAAATTCAATGGATGCCCACGACGCTCGAGTAACTCCACATTTAGCATCGTGGGCTCCCCTACCATAATAAGAAGTTTAATGATCGACTTCCTTTAGAAAAACAATTTTCCTAATCCAGTTAATCAAGACTTCTTTACTTATTTTTTTTAGAGTGAATCACGAAGTGAACACGTGACTTTAATAGTAGACCTCACAAGGAATGTTTAAAAACAAAGCAACAATGGACCTTCTGTTAAATTGGTTGTTTACGGTATTGCGTGGGATACCGGGTTTCGCTCCCACATGTGTACCGGCTACCGGTACCAGTTTATAGCGGCCCACAGTCCAACCACACTACCAACTTCCAATAGGTAACATTCTTGATTGAATGTACCAAAATAAAAAAAAAACTATATCTCACGTGACATAATAATTATCCTGAAGAAAAATAAATTATATATTTTTCTAATATTTTTTAATTACCCTAGTTTGTTGAAAAAACAACTGCATACAACATTTGATTTTAATAAAAATAAATTAAATTTTAAGTTAAACTTTTGTATTATCAAACTTCATTGGTCTGGTAGGTAAGTTATAAGCCTTGTTTAATCAATTTGTTATTTAAATTAAAAGTCAAAAATATAATCTGTTTATCGCCTATTGCCTCCAGTAGATCAGAAAGTATTAATTTTCCTTTTTAATTTATATACATATAGTATTGTATGTAATTTGTGTGATGTTTCACTGCGCGCGCGCATCGTACACGAACGAACTTCGCGCGAAACGAGGAGATATGACATCATTTTGTTATTACGCGGCTTGACATTGGCGAAATGGAATAAATTTATTCTTGTATTTCAATGCCAACAAACACAAATCGACCAAATGTCACAATATGATCGATTTTAAATAAATAGATCATTCAAAATATTAAAAATAGGAAAACGTTCAAAATATTAATACATAATAAGAAAACAGAAAATAAAAAATAAAAAAAAATCTTAAATTGATATTAGTTGCACCTCAAATCTTTAATGTAAGTAAGTATGTTTATTCTCTAAGGACTCCGAAAGCGCTCAACCGATTTTCAATTTTATTCTGTTTTCACTTGTGGTAAGAGGGGAAGGATTGCATAAAAACTACACCCAGGGCGAAGCCGGGAGCGGGCCACTAGTCATAAATAAAAGTGGTTATTTAATAGTGACAGGAGACTGTGAAATAACCGCATATAATTATGCTGTTGTAATCGGTGAGTAAGTGTCTTTTTCTTTTCCCTATATCCTAATCTCTTATCCTTTATCCCAATTACTAAGGTCGTAAACTCATTTGTATCATAATGAGATTTAGATGACTCGATGATAGCTATCAACGAGTTGATCGTCAATCTGCCTGGTCGACGTTTACAAAAAAATTTAAATTTAAATGCATTCAGTATAAAATAATTTGAAATCATAATAAATCTCTGTATCAATTGAAAAGCAATTAATAAATCATTGTAGTCATTGATAAATTTTTAATTACCGTTGATAGTTAGATGATATTAAATTTATTATTAAGAGCGCAGTTTTAATATTGAATGTATATAGCTAAGCTAATATTATAGTATATATTAATAGGTACAATATGCATAATATAGAAGATAAACAACAAGGCGAGATGCTGCGTTTTACACAAATATTAAAAATAACTCCCGAGTCACAGCGCTCAAGGTAAGGGCGTATCGCGAATAGGTGTGTGTATAAAATGAAATGAAATCAAGGTATTTTTCTCGGAAATTTTTCTCGTAAATTCACTGCGTTTAGAATATCACTAGAAAAATATAATATTGAAATTACCTCTTGTCTGGAAAGCAATGAAGTGTTTAAAACTGGACTTCCCACTGTACCGTTACGAAGAAAAAAACTTGTAAAACACTGCGCGTAGAAAATCGTCAGAAAAACGAATGCGGGTTTGTACTGAGAGAGCGCGCGCGATGTTCTCGCCCGCCAAAGTTCGTCTGCTGTGGCCCCAGTCGGTGAGTGACGCTGATGCTAACACACAATGACGCCATTAACCACAACCACAGACTTACTAATCAACGTACTGATGATTTACTAACGCCAATTATGTATTCTATTTAATAATTAAAAGACCTTGATATTGAATTTGTTAAGAAAATCATCGAGGAAAGCGGACAGTGAACGCGTTTTAGTTAGTACTACATAGATATCTATCTAACCTACACTCACTACCAGTATATAAAGTTAAAATGAAATGTTTAAATTTTTTGTAAAAAGTACATTTTATGCTTATTAATGTATAATTAACTATGACCCGGGAGCGATTAATAACACCATAATTCCGGTTGATTTGTACGATCGGACTACTGGGAAAAAAGTCTTAGTTTGGTCAACCGGACTGTTAACCGAACTGGGGCCCTAGACAAAGTGCATTCGATTCGATTCGCTAAATAAAAATGTATGGGATTGACATATGCCTTCGCGTGATTTACGGCCGAAATTAATAACCTATCCTGATCCGTTTTTACCCATCTAGGATTGAAAAATCAATCTTTTTTGTGTGTGAAGTGTGTCAATAACGTATCCACGGATTTATATTTCAATCTAAAACATGAAACTATCTTTGGGAGGACAGATCTCACATTAAAGATCGACCTCTGTTCGTAATTGACAGTTTGGGTGTCTCAATATTCAATCCGTACATTTTGACATAGCGCAATCGATCTAGATTTGCAATCCCACGAATTTCAGGGATTAATATCACGGATTATAATTGACGAGCCCGTTGGACGAATGGCAAGGGTGCTTGCCTTACGTCTCAGGGGCCCCGGGTTCGATTCCCGGCGGGGTTAACTTTGGAAATTTTAATATAATTTTCAAAATTGACTCTGGTCTGGATTTAAAAGTAGTGGTAGGGGCACACTGCGTTTCGCAGTCATTTGGGCAGCCCGTCTGGCGGCAGTAACCACCACCTTACAGAATACCACCGTGAAATAACAGCATTATGTGCTGTTGTGTTTCGGTGAGTGAGTAAGGGATGCCAGAGCCCATTACCCCACCACCCTCCCTTATCCTTAATCCTTCTATGGTCGGCAGCGCACTTGTAGCACTTATGGCGTTACTTGAGTTATAGGCGACGGTAGCCACCTACCATCAAGTGGACCGTCAGCCTGTCTGTCGACCTTAACATTAAAAAAAAAATATAAGATAAACAAACAAGAATTTAAAATATTTTTATTAATTGTATTAATAATAAATAAAATTATTAAATTGTCCCATTTCAATCGTATAGTTGTTGTGGAGTACGGCGACACGTTGTTTTGGGCGTTAAATGCGTCGTAGATTCGACGTCATTCTTCATTTTTTAATTTGTTGGTACAGGCATTGCTAGTTTTATTGTTTATAATTTTGCTATGCTCAATAAAGGATAACAAATTTTTCGTTTCATCGTGGTTTCATCTTGATCTAAAATAAAAACAATAAAAACTTCATCACACCGCAAAAATAACAAGAAATGCAAGCGCCCCAAAGAACAGTGACGCATTAAAGAAATATAATTTACTACTGTTTCTGAATTCATTTTAGTAAACTATTAAATTATTCCACTATTTATTAACAATAATAAAAATTGAACACAACAAACATTGAATTGTCAACTGTCAAGTGTCATGCCATTCGTTCCTTTACTATTCAGAAAAACGAATGAATGTATATTATTATTAAAAACAAAATTATGTAGTACGCTTATAAATAAATAAGAATAAATTGAACTATAATTACTTTATCTTGTAATTGTAGGTAATTCATTATTTTCACATTTTAAATATGCATAAAATTAGAAATTTAAATTGTCTCGAAAGTAAACTTAAGTAATTTTAAGTAAAGGAACGGCGTGGGAGGGAATGGATTGCCTACCGATCTATCCTTAGTTTCCAATCGCATACACACAAATTAATATTGGCACACAGATCGGAGATCGATCGGCCGATGGGAACAAACTGGAGATTGTTTTCAAGATCGGATTTTAGATACATTATTAATTTCGGCCGTTAGCGAAGGCATATGTCAATCCCATACATTTTATTTTTAGCGAATCGAATCGCTACGGAGCGAATGCAACTTGTCTAGGGCCCCCGAACTACTGGGAATACACCAATATTTGATATGACCATCAATCTTACCAACCATAGTGTTATGGTTAATTAATAAAGGAAACTCTGTACACCATCCAAACGAACTATCGTTTATTATTTACATTAAAATATATTAAGAAAACTAAACTAAAACATTTCATCAGTAAAATCAAGCCGACAATAATCTGTCATCACCTGACATACTATTTCGTCGACTTTTTAAAACCGCGCGCAAAGAGTTTGCGTTCGCTACATCAGCCTCCCCCGAGACCTTTAGTGTCGATAACGTATAGGCAAAGAAATCTGACGACCAGAACGGGTCGTTCTAGGCTCAACGATAGGAGGAGTAGGAACAGCAGTAACTACTACTGGAGTTGTTACAGCACCCGGAACGGGCAATGGCTTGGAACTACCTGATTCATCTGCAAGGATAAACGCAGGCTTCAGCCTGTCTATTGATACTGAAACGATATTACCAGCCATATCTATTTTGAAATACTTATCGTTTCTTTCTATTACTTTAAATGGACCAGCATAAGGCGGTTGGAGCGATTTGCGCACAAAATCTTGCCTCACGAACACGTGTGTTACAGTTGATAAGTCTTTAAACACAAAAACCTTATGTATGCCATGTCGTGCCACAGTCGTAGGTTTTAATTTTTTAATATGATGTCTCAACCTCGTTAAAAAATCCATGTAATCACTGCATGTGTTAGGCGTCGAATTAAAGAAATCACCGGGAAGTTTAAGTGGTTCTCCATAAACCAACTCTGCTGTAGATGCCAACAGATCTTCCTTCCAAGCACTACGAATACCCAGCAGTACTAATGGAAGGGATTCTGTCCAGCTATCATTTGCATGGCACATAATAGCTGCTTTTAACTGTCGATGAAAACGTTCCACCATACCGTTAGATGCAGGATGATATGCGGTTGTTTTTAAATGACTAAATCCGGTTAGCGACGCAATCTGACTAAACAAGTGAGACTCAAATTGCCTACCTCTATCTGTGGTTACTTCGTCAGGGCAACCAAATCGTGCTATCCACGTTTCTATAAATGCTTTTGCGACACTTTCCGCTGTTATATCTCGGATGGGTACTGCCTCAGGCCAGCGAGTAAATCTATCAACGGCGGTGAAACAGTACTTGTAACCATCAGAAATCGGCAATGGGCCAATCAAATCTAAATGTACATGCGAGAACCGCGCTCGTGGGAGCTTGAAGTCGTGAACCGGTGCGTGCACGTGTCGAGAAACTTTAGACTTCTGACATGGTATGCACGTACGAGCCCAGCTGCGGCAGTCTTTTCTAATTCCCGGCCAAACATAACGTTCAGTAACTAATTTAATAGTGACCCTGACGCTAGGGTGGCTAAGACCATGAAGTTAGTCAAAAATAGTTCTTCGGAATTCGGGTGTTATGTAAATCCGATTGACAGAGCCAGACACATCGCAGAAAAGTTTAACATTACCGAAACTCACTTGCTGTAGCTTTAAGGATGAACCAACTCTGAGTAACTTTTGTAATTCTGGGTCTGTGATTTGGGAAGTCGCTAGAGCAGATGGGTCTAGTCCGTCAGTTATAGCGTTGATTCTCGAGAGCGCGTCGGCGACGACGTTGAACTCACCAGCAATGTACCTTATGTCTGTGGTAAATTGAGAAATAAAATCTAAGTATCTAAATTGCCGAGGCGTACATGCATCAGAGGATTTTTTAAAAGCGGATACAATTGGCTTATGGTCAGTCATAATGAAGAAGGGTTTCAATTCTACCATATGACGAAAATATTTAACTGACTCATAAATCGACAAAAGCTCCCTATCATAAGCACTATATTTTACCTGCGCTGGTGTTAGTTTTCTGGAAAAGAAACCGAGCGGTTGCCAGTGGCCTTCGACCTTTTGTTGTAATACAGCACCCAAAGCAAAATCAGACGCGTCAGTAACAATGGCTAACGGGGCGCGTGGGTTAGGATGAGCTAAAAGAGCAGCATCAGCAACACTCTGCTTACAAGCACAGAAAACTTTCTCTAACCCTGGCGTCCAGTCTATAACGTTATTACTTTTTACAGAAGGTCCACTAAGCAGTGCATGGAGAGGTGCCTGAAATTTGGCTGCATGAGTAATAAAACGCCTATAAAAATTAATGGCGCCTAGAAAACGTCTAAGATCTTTGATTGTTCTAGGACGAGAAAAATCTTGAATGGCCTTGACTTTATCACCCAATGGCTTTGTACCCTTTGACGAAATCAAAAAACCCAGGAATTCTATTTCCGGTACAGCGAAAACACATTTATTAGCATTTAATAAAATACCGTGATTGCTAAAACGCTCAAACACCGTCCGCAAATGCTTCTCGTGTTCCTCGTCGTTAGCCGAAGCTACTAAGACATCGTCGATATATGGAAAACAATAATCAAGACCCCGTAAAACCTCGTCCATGAACCGTTGAAAGGTCTGCGCTGCATTTCGTAACCCAAAACTCATGAACGGGAATTCGAACATGCCAAACGGTGTCGTGATAGCCGTTTTGGGGATGTCCTCTGGCGCAACTGGAATTTGATTGTACGCACGAACCAAATCTAGTTTGCTAAAAATTTTACAATTAAACAGGTTGTGCGAAAAATCGCCAATATGGCGTACTGGATAACGATCTGGTACAGTGCGCGCATTGAGTGCTCGGTAATCGCCGCACGGACGCCAGCCTTTGTCCTTCTTAGGCACCAAATGTAGAGGAGAGGACCAAGCACTCTCAGATCTTCTCGCTAAACCCGTACGCTCCATGTCTTCAAACTCCTGTCGCGCTATTTTTAAACGATCCGGTGCTAGTCGTCTGGGTCGTGCAAAAACAGGCGGGCCGGGAGTTGTCCTAATAAAGTGCTGGGTAGTATGTTTACGTATACGCTCTTGCGGACTACCAAGTGGCCGCACTATATCAGGATATTCTCCTAATAATTTATGATAGGATGATTTGACTGAAACTACTTTGATTTGCGGGCACGTACAAGATGATGCAACAGAGGCGGCTGATGATAGCGAAGTCGTATTATCTATTAACCGTGAGTTTCGTAAGTCTACTAATAAATTATAGTAAGATAAGAAATCCACCCCTATTATCGGCTTGCTAACATTTGCAATTACAAAACGCCAAGAAAACGTGCGCTTTAAATTAAAATCAAGGGCTAAACTCAAATAGCCGTAAGTAGCTATAACAGAATTATTCGCAGCAAAAAGTTCGTAATTAGTCTTATGACGTTTTTGTTGACATAAATAACTTAAAGGGTAAACGCACAAATCTGACCCAGTGTCAATCAAAAATTGTAATTTAGATTTAAAGTCAGTAACGAATAAACGTCGAGACACCGAATCACACTCGTCACTTTTAGAAGCACTATTATCAATATTATTATTATCAGTCGCTTTAAGCGACTGCTTTACTAGTTTTTTGGATAGCTACAAGGCGAAATACACTTAGCTGCTTTGTCGGCGAACATGAAGTGGTACCAGCAGTACGACCGGCCACCGTCAGCACGGAAGTCGCTGCGAGAGTGGTTGCGACGTGCGGGACGGGACTTTCTTGCTCCTTTGGTGTTTCGGCGGCGTCCCGTCGACGACTCGATAGCATCGATCCTCACAGTTAGGGCTTCAATTTTTTTATTGAATTCATCAACCGACGGAGACGGCAAAGTAAGTGTTGATGCAACACAAACGTTGGGTGTAAGTGTGTGTAATGTACTTTCGTAAACTTTGTCAGCTATCTGCGCCAATTTATCTAATGGTGTACTATCGTCTTGCATCGCAATCATGCTCTGCAACATCGTTGGCAGACGGCTCGACCACACGGTTCGAATGAATTCGTCAGGATAACCAGTGCCAGCTAGGCAACGAATATGCCGTAGAAACTGACTAGGTTTTCTGTCACCCAATTCCTCCACTGACATAAGCTGTTTAAGTTGCTCACCGCGCGATGCTGATAATCTGGTAATAAGTGCTCGTTTCAAGGTCACGTACATGTCCACCTCGGGTGGGGCCACGATTATATCCTCCACTTCCGTCGCGTATTTATGATCCAATACAGATATTACATGGTAATATTTTGTGGCATCCGCAGTAATTCCGGAGAGCAAAAACTGCCCTTCTAACTGCGCGAACCATAATAATGGTTTATCTGGCCAAAAAGGCGGAATTTTCACACCGATGCGACACACTGCCGATTCGCACTTATTTGTTTCAGACATTGTTTCTGTTTAATTTTCAATTTTTACGGAGTGTTCAAATCACGTCGGGGTCACCACTGTAGTTGGTTGATAAAGGAAACTCTGTACACCATCCAAACGAACTATCGTTTATT
Source organism: Synanthedon formicaeformis (assembly GCA_945859745.1). Lineage (NCBI taxonomy): Eukaryota > Metazoa > Arthropoda > Insecta > Lepidoptera > Sesiidae > Synanthedon > Synanthedon formicaeformis. Next base: position 4,567,539 of record OX243964.1, read on the forward strand.
ATTTACATTAAAATATATTAAGAAAACTAAACTAAAACATTTCATCAGTAAAATCAAGCCGACAATAATCTGTCATCACCTGACATACTATTTCGTCGACTTTTTAAAACCGCGCGCAAAGAGTTTGCGTTCGCTACAGTGTTACTGTAGTAAAAAAAAGCATAATAACCTCCCTGAATTTACAATAAACCCCAAACCCCAAAGTAAAACACGTCAATGTCATTTCAAACTTCAACACATTTCAACACAAAATATATTTATTCAATTAAAAACATAATATATAAACAAATCATGTGATCCAAAAAAATTGAACCAGATGCGGCTAACTAAAACAGAGAAGAAAATATCTTAATAAAAATGATAAACGTGATGTCTTATATTGGCATGAGCCTGCAGTCTGAAGTATGTCTGTGGACTCTATTGGGACTAGTTCGAACCATTTTCGACGCCACTCTCTTCAAAGTCAATGCTAATTTGAAACAGGTTCTGGTTAACGTTATGAAATAGACATAACATACATACATACATTCAGAAAAAAAATCTAAAAATAGTCAATTTAGTTTCAGTATCATGTATAGAGCCTATAAACACTATATATCTGAAAACAAAGTAACTTACTCCATGGCCAACCATGATAACGTTTCGGATTGAACACTAACCATGTAAATTCTCAGATTTTGTTTTAAAATATTGCTATAAATTCTGGCGTTTTGAATGTATTCAATAGCAAGATAGGATTTGTGCATTATCTTTAACAATCCACTTATGCTTACCGAATTAGTGTTATCCCTTTTTGTCAGACTTCACGCATGTATATAAATAGAAAAATAGAAAGTGTATATTTTTGGTCCTGAATAATGACATTTTCTATATGTAGGTATGGCAGATGAATATGCCACCAGAACTGTCTTTGCCTGTGCAGCGAGTATTGCGCACTATGATATCTGGGGTGATGCTTGTACAATGCTTTACACTCTACGTTTATCTTGCTTCGTATATTGTCCTTCTCTATCCAGTGTTTTTGGTATGTACGCCTTCATTTTAAGCACTTTATTGTTTTAAATTGTTCTCAATTTTACATTTGTGAGTAATCATGCAATATAAATTATGGGCAGAAATTGTGTACACTGTACAGTTTTCGAAATTTTTGTCGTTTTAGATAGACAAGCGAAATTCTAGTTCAATCCATTCATGAAAATTAACATCGCTCTGCCCTACCGGGTATCAAACCAGCATTATGGACGAAATACACGATCAATCATTTGGCGTGACAAACTGACGTGACGCAAAGGCGCGATTTTTCAATACAGTGTTTGACATCAAGCCATCAGTTTTTACCATTCACAATCAAATTTTGACTTCACGTCAGTCAATTTGACGCGATGGACTGATCGTGTATTTCGTCCAGTAGTAGCCAATACGGGGCGTCCGATACGAGCGTGATAAAAGGATTAGGATATTCAAGGAGAGTAAATTGAAAAGGTCCACTTTAAATTGTGTAACTTTAATTGTGTGTGTCTGTGTAGAAATAAACTAAAATAAAAAAATTAAATACCGGCCTCGCAGGGGCTATATGTTGGAATTACTGTATCTTAGTAGATAGAAGTTACAGGCTATTGTCATATTCGATGATACCATCTGACTAAATTACACAATCATTTAGGGTTTACTTCTCATTATAAAAACAAATGAATACAAACCCATGAAAATTCTGATTTGCTCTATGCAATATCTTAATTGTGTAAAGTTATCGAAATACGATTCTACTGAATTTTGCAATTAAAAATTAAAATTTTGTTGAAGGAGGAGCGTCCAACTTTAGTATTGCCGTGGCTGTTACTTGCTGCCATAAGAAATCTTCTCTGCGAGCTTACCAGCCTAGCTCTTGGACTTGGAACTTGTGTTCTCCTGGGGCCGGCCAGACCGCCTTGTGTGAAATTCCTTATCAGTAAAGTGTCTTCTATAATGCCAGCTTTTTACATGTGGCTGTTACTACTTAGGTAAATACTTCAGTTAATACATTTTACTTGAACAAGTAGGTACTATTAGATGGGATATATATACTCAAATAATTAATACAATGTGGTCATAATGGGATCAACTGCCGTTGATCACGAGTTTTTCTCTCAGTCTTTAGCAGGCAGTCCAAGGCTAGTCTTTGAAATATTTTACCCACGCATTAAAATACAATAGTACCTATATATTTATCACTTATTCGGTGTTTATATACGCCAGTTTGTCTGCCCACTTTATGACTGCGGCATAGTGTATCCTGCTGTCTTGAATCTTGAAATAATTCGCTATTATTTAATACTTAATGGAAATTTTGGTTTTTTAATTAGTTACTATGACACATTGAAAATGGCATCAGCGTTTAAAACATTCGTAACACTCCCATCAAGTAACCACGACTATGGACTAGAGCTTGCTGTACGCAGACGACGAACAAAATCCTTATTCGGAGAGGAGGCGCTTCGTAGAAAATTAATGGCGAGCTTGTAAGTTCGTTTGTAAATATAATGTAAGTTGCTACCACTTAGGACAAGTAAAATATATGTTTCTACATGTTACCGTAGCCGAAACCGCTGTTGACAATTATTTTCGGTTACGGTAACAGTGTCGCGAGTTCAATGGTTTTTTTTCATCTAAAAATGCCCAGCGCGCCTTAAAAATGTAGAAACATATATTTTACTGTGTCCTTTTATATAACCGACACCTCTGTTGACAATCATAAAAGAATAAACACGTAATTTTTCAAGTTTTCATTTCTGTCTCCCAGAGTGCCACTGTTTTTTTTTTAGATGATTGATTATTAAGTTTATAATAATAAAAAATTTTGCTAGATATGGAGACAGGCACTCAGTAATTAGTGCTCAAATTCCTGACTTGAATAAAATCGAACCTTCGAAACCACTTTTGGTGAGTTCAAGCAATATAATCAAAGAGGATAAAGCTACAATAGAATCTGATATTTTTCCACTTTTACGTCTGTCGAATACAAGGTTAAATACAGCTTGTAGTGAAGAATGGCCCATCAGTGAAGTAACAATGCCACGCGATACAGACCGCATCCTAGAACAGTTTGGATTGATGATGTTAAGAATCGCTGCTTATGTTCATGAAGAGGGAGCGGACCAAATGAACTTTTTAAGTCCCATTTCAACAACAGCTCATCAAAGTAACATAGAACAGACATTACCTACAGATACCGTTGATTCTGACTTGCCATCATTACAAGATGGTAATAGTAGAGTAGGTACAGTTACATATTTACAAGAATATCCTGAAATTTTTATGAAAAAACCTGAAGTACTTATAAATCTCAACCCTGAGCCAAACATATCTACAAAAGAAACCGCACGTGAAGTGAATGTAGAAGGAACTAATAAAAAAGGAAGTGTGCGAAAAGTTTCAAAAACTAATAAAACGCATCCTGTAGATGTCGATAACAGTAATAAACGAAAGACAAATCGATTTGAAGATTCATTACTAATCGAGTCAGAAAATATGTTAAGACCAAGATTTAAGACTAAAACGAACAATGTAAAAGATAATAATGTAAAAGTTAATAAATCATCACATACATCGAGTATTAGTAGTGATTCAATAAAATCATTTCTTATCAAAGTTAAAGATGAAAATAAAAATAAAATTAATGAGCAATTTTCAAAATGTGTAGGAACGAATTGGCAGAAGTGTTGTGATGCATGTGTTGAAAGCAGTAACTCGAATATTGAATTATTTAAATTTGACGAAAAATATATTGCAGCCTCATCTTCTGAAACCAGTATTTCTAGGACCATTAAAATTTGTAGCACTTGTTATGCAAATTCAGATGGCGACGAGCATAATATAGAAACTGAGGAAATGTTATCTACTAGTAAAAATAATGTAACAAGCTCAAAATCTAACGACAAAAGAAACATCGTACGAAACAAAGCAGACGGGAAAAATTTAAAATCTGAGGAAAATAATTTCAAAATTTGTGACATATGTTTTGACAGTAATAGTTCAAATAGTGAGACTGTTCATAGTTCCACAAATGACATACATGAACGAAATAATTCATAAAAGTGTAAAAAAAATCTTTGAAAGTCTGTAACGAAAAATGGAGCGTTGATAATAAAATTATAGCTTGATAAACCTATATTTAATTTAAAAGTAGAAAAGTATTATGTGCTGTTGTGTTTCGGTGAGTGAGTAAGGGATGCCAGAGCCCATTACCCCATCCCTCCCTTATCCCTTATCCTTAATCCTTCTATGGTCGGCAGCGCATTTGCAACACCTATGGCGTTGCTTGTGTTATAGGCGACGGTAACCACCTACCATCAAGTAAACCGTCAGCCTGTCTGTAGACCTTAACAAAAAAAGTGTTATAATTTTAGATAACTAGCTTTTGTACGTAGTTTCGTTCACTTTATCTTTATACATTTATAAATTATAATCTATGATAATATTAATATGATAATTCTGAAGTATCCGTACTATTAAATGCGAAAGTTTGTATGGATGTTTGTTACTCGTTTACGCAAAAACTACTGAACCGATCGTCTTGAAATTTTGCATACACGTTGTCTGGGACACCAGAAAGGACATAGGGTACCTTTTATAGTTCAACGCGGACGAAGTCGCGAGCATCAGCTAATAAATTATATTTCTGTAAAGTTTTATAAAATCCGTTCAGTAGATTTTTCGAGAAAGAATAATAAACATCCACACTTCGCAAATTTTTGCTTTTCTAACATAAAATATATTTTTTGTAAGCTTTTTAAAAATATTTCAATATTTTATATGTTACTCGTACATCGTAAATTTATATGATTTATTAAATATTATAATTATAAAATTATCCCAATTTTATGTTTGTAATATTCATTTTCTTACAGGTGTAACCGGCATAATAAGAGGGCCCTGCGAAGGGTGCCTTTTAGTAAGGGGCGCTTTGAAAGAAAAAATGTCTCGAGTATCGTTTCATCACTTTTATTTCACACACGGCTAGCTTAGTTCTATAATCACAAGAAAACGTCCCCTCACAAAGGGTGTATAAGTATAACACATGAAAGGCACTGAACAAAAGGGGCCACGACACAGGCCGTTTACAAAATCTAGATATAGGCAACCTAGATAGGTCACCGCGCACTTCTTTAATATGTCGAGGAGACATAACTGGGCTTACGAGACACGCACGTTAAACCGAACAGAGCTTCCCTCTCAGAAATAGGGCTTGGCTCTCCGAATAGCGTTAAACGAACTACTGGCTTCATGACTCTTCCGTGTCTCTTTGTGACTATGACTGTCTGTAACTGTCTCCGTGACTCCTGTAACTGTAACTGTCTCGGAAAATGCGGTCCGCGGGCTTTTATGCCCGCGCCCCTGGACTGGTCGTCGAGTGGGGTACCTGCGCGTCTTTCGTGTTCGCGCATGCGCACTGCCAGCGGCAGGCTGAGAGGAGAGGCGGGAGACGAGGTAAGCGTCGACTGTATCAAACGAACTAGGCGGGGCCTATCGGTAGTGAAATTGGGGGAACCAATCATGATGCTCCGTAAAAGTGGCGTGTTACATACTCCCCCTTTTGACCAGATAAGTGCCCTCACATCTGGTCAAACACCTATAATGTAAACCTCACGGTCTTGCGCGGACGCCCTCTTTTCCTCTTGGGTAAGACGGGGTCCGGTTCCAGCAGGTCGCCTTCACGGGCGTGATATCGTTTGATGTCGGAGACATGGTACTTGCCGATGACTTCTGTCGGCGCGGTACAGCAGGCGACTAAGTAGGTAGTGGGGCTTGCCTTCCGGATAATACGATAGGGTCCATCCCTTCGTGGAGCTAACTTCGAGCTAACACCCTTCTTGGTGTTGCTAAGAACGTGGCTCCGTAAAAGTACTAGGTCGCCGGGGGCATAATCTTCCCCTATTTGTCTCCTCTGATCCTTTACATTTTTTCTTATATCTTGACTTCGTTCAATTATTTCCTTAGCTGTGCTCAGTGTATCAGCAAGCTTCAAGAGGTAAGGTGTCACTTGTGGGACGTAGTTTTCAGCTTCAATTACGGCACGGAGATCAGCACGCGCGTCAATGGGCGCGCGGAGCTCCCGTGCGAAAGTTAGGTACGCGGGCGTCTGCTCGGTACTACTTGTATGGCCAGTATTGAGGGCGAACCTTATGGAAGGTAAAGCCTCAGGCCACTGACGATGCTCGTTACCTAATAGTATGGCCAACTGTGTTTTCAACTCCCGATTTTTCCGTTCGACGGGGTTGGCCTCGGGGTGATAGAGCGGTACCAGAGTCTGTTGCACGCCCAGGACAAACATGGCGTGTTGCATCACATCAGCAACGAATTGGACTCCATTGTCGGAGACGAGCCTGCGCGGAACTCCGAATCGCAGGAATATTTCGTCGACGAGCGCCTTAGCGCAGGCTTCGGCCGTAGCTTCTACTAGGGCGAACAATTCCACCCATTTACTAGCAGTATCTTCGACGATGAGTATCCACCTTTCACCGTTAGGTCCCTTGGGCAGTGGGCCGAAAAGATCGACTGCTAAGACTTCGAAGCGCTGAGCAGGCACAGGCGTCTGGATGAGTCCGGCGGGCTTCTGATTTGAGGGCTTATACCTCTGACATTCTAAGCATGTTTTCAAATAATCATCGACGTAACGTCGCATACCGGGGAAATAGAATCGTCGGGTGATCCGACGTAGTGTCCTCTCGACACCTCCGTGGCCTGAAGTGGCTGAGTCGTGGCACTCCGCCATTACTTCTTTTCTTCGGCTAACGGGTATCACCAATTGTGGTTCCTCGGCATCTGGATCGTAGTAGCGATACAAAACTCCTTTATTCATATAATAACCTCTGTCAGTCCACCTCTTGATGGCGACTTCCTCTTTTCCTTCGAGTTCCTTGATAATTTTAGATACGTCGGGGTCTGCGAGCTGGTCATCACGTAGTTGTGTCGCATCCCAGTGTGGCGTATCGATCGTGACGGTGCACACGCCGCAGACCTCCTGTACGGCGTGGTCACACGGCGGTCGGCTGAGTGTGTCAGCAATTAAGTTGGCCTTTCCAGGCGTATAGTCTACCTTGAGATTGAACGACTGCAACTTCATAGCCCATCGTGCCAGACGGCCGGAGGGCGTCTTCAACATGAGCAACCATCTTAGTGGCTGGTGATCACTTGATACTCGGACCTCATGTCCGTCGATGTATCCTCGGAACTTTTCTACTGCCCAAACGACCGCGAGCGCCTCACGCTCGGTCGTAGAGTAGTTGCGTTCAGCTGGCAGCAGAAGACGACTGGCGAACTCGATGGGGTGTTCTTCCTTCGGGGACTCCCCCTGAAGTAAAACAGCCCCGAGGGCATAGTTACTAGCGTCTGTTCTTATGATGAATGGCTTACTGTAATCTGGTTGTACCAATACGGGCGCCGTGGTAAGAAGAGCCTTTAACTCCTTGAAAGCTCGATCCTGTTCTCCTTCCCATTTCCAAGGCTGGTCTTTTCTCGTGAGGACCGAAAGCGGCTGAGCCACTTTGGAAAAGTTAGGCATGAACTTTCTGAACCAAGAACATGTTTGTAGGAATGTTTTCACCTGTTTTACATCACTTGGAGCCCTCATATTGGCGATGGCCGCCACTTTCTCGGGGTCTGGTGACACTCCCTGCGGGGTGATGACATGCCCGAGGTATTTGACGCGGTCCCGGGCGAAGACGCACTTGTCGCGGTTGGCCCGGAGTCCGTAGAGTTGCAAGCGGTCGAAGACGGCTCGCAGATCCTTTATGTGTTGCTCAAAAGATGCTGAAATCACAATTAAATCATCGATGTAGCCAAGTATAGTGACATCTTTGAGAGCGGCCCCAGAACGGAAACGATCGATTAACCTTTGAAAGGTGGCCGGGGCGTTACGTAGCCCATATGGCATTCGTTTAAAACGGAATAGTCCGAACGGCGTTACAAACGCAGTCTTATCCCTATCTTCATTCCTTACAGATACCTGCCAGTAACTAGATCGCATGTCTATTGTACTCATTACACAATCCCTTTTGGTTGAGTGTATCAATTCATCAATTAGTGGTAAAGGGTACGAATCTGTTTTCGTGATAGCATTGAGTTTCCTATAGTCGACACAAAACCGAAAAGTTCCATCGCGTTTGGGAACTAATAGGGCGGGAGCACCCCAGGCTGATTCACATTCTTCTATTATGTCGTCGGCGAGCATCTTTTCTATTTCTTGCTGCATTACCCCTCTCTTAGCGGGGGTGAGACGATAAGGTGGCACGGCTATAGGCTCATGCTCACCCGTATCAATACGATGTTCCGCAAACGGTGTTGGTCCTCCCCCTAGACTAAAGATATCCTCGTAGTCTAAAATTAATTGAGAGAGTTGGTCGCGTTCGCGTCTCGTAAGTGTTATGCCCTCTTCTTTTCTTAACACATCTACAACAGCACACGAGGCGTGAGGTGAAATTTGTTCATACGAGAGGTCGTAGACTTTATCCCGGTCATTACTAAAATACCAAAGAGACTTACCGAAGTCGAAAGATAGGCCCATTTGTTTAAGGAAGTCGATTCCCAAAAGCGTTTCATTATTTCGGGCATCCGGAAAGATAATAAACTCGACAAGTATACTTTTGCCGAAAAATTTCACCTCAACCTCTGTAACAAATACATTTGTACACTTTACAATACCATCAGCTAATTTAATATTTTTAGTAGTGCTGTGAATTGGATGACCATGTTTAACTAAGAAGGCATGAAGTGAACAACTAGCGATACAACCTTTGGCACCGGTATCTACAATCGCTGTGCCTTTTTTACCAAAAATTTCTATATACAGTATAGGTCGTTGAAAAAATACTTTTTGTTCTGACAATGAACAACTTGTTACCGCATAACTATTAAAATTTACAGCGTCTACAACCGACGTCGTAGGCGCAAACGATGACGTAAGCGTCGTATCACTTTGCGGTGACGCAGCACTGCGTATACTAGAAGTACAACTAGTGTCATAATCATTATTTGTATATATAGAGTTCCTAGTACAGTTCGCACAATTTGACTTAATAACACCGTGGGCACCGCACCCATAACACTTAATAGCACTTTTTACACTATTTGCTTTTATTCGTAAGCAATTTTCACGCGTATGACCATTTTTACGGCAGTAAACACAAAAGGCATTGCCTTTGAACACTTTGACAGACGGGTTACACTCGCGTTTAGTACGTACGGATTCACTCGGTGACCGTTGATTGGTGGACGGAGCGCCACATGCGCCCCCAGCGGCGCGTTGGTGAAACAACTCGTCGTCGCTGTAGTGTCGCCGGCCGCCGCGCAAAGCATTTTGCGCGCCTCGGCCGGAGAAGTTGCGAGTTATGTAGGGACTAGCGACATCTAGCCCGCCGACGGCGTAACGGTTGATGGGCCGTTGTCCGATACTACCGCTGGCGCCATCTGTTGTCGCACGTAACCAATGCGATTGTGTTTTGGGATATCGCCCAATTGTTGACGCGTTTGAGCATATAGAGGGCGCGGCAGGGACGTGACCTGGTTTGACCCCGCGCGCCGGACATGCTGTTTCTTTCACTTCGGAGAAAGTTTCTTCAATTTCACGAGCTTTTTCGACGAGTGCGTCCAGTGTGACACACGAGTCCCTTGGGAGTCTTTCTCTTATGGAAAGATTTAACAATCCGTAGATCATATCGATTTTCATGACTTCAGATATTTCGTATGGAAGCCAGGCGTAAAGAGCACGTACTCTAGCGACGAATATTTCGGCGCGATCGTCTCCTTGATCCTGACTGAAGATCTTTCTGAAGATTTTATGGGGGGGAAGTGGAACACCATACATGGACCGGAGACGCGTCAGTGCGTCGGTCCAGGAAAAAATTGTTGATTTAACCCCTCGAAACCATATGGCGGCTTGCCCTTCTAATAACATAGGCAAGCCCTTAAGTGCATGTTCATCACTTACATTCGTACATTCCTTGTATACTTCGATTGCATCGATGAAAGCTTCGAGTAGGCCCGGATCGGCGTCGGTGTCGCCACGAAACCGAGCTGTACATTTTGAAAAATTGCCGCACGGGGCTCGTGCGGCCGATGAGTCGACAGACGGGAGCGGTGAAGGAACTTCAACTCCTTTGTTTTGTTGCGTTGCCACGAGGGCTTCGACAAGCTGGCGATTGGAGTCAGCTTGCGCCCGAGCAAACGATTCGATCAACGAGGCTAACCTGTCTTCGGCGGCAGGCTGTACATCGCCTTCGTAGACATCGTCGACATCCCCGTTGGGATTATTTCGTAAACGGCGCGACATTTTACGAAAGGGAAACACGGAACACTTCCGACTTTATTTATTACAAAGGGCGCGAACGATTACGTTGAGCGCATATACGACGAGGCGGCGTCGTAACCTTTTTAAAAAAGGGCGCGAACGAACACTTTTCGTTGAGCGCATATACGACGACTTTACTGCGTCGTAACCTTTTGGAAACACTTTATATAAAAGGACGCGAACGAACACTTTTCGTTGAGCGCATATACGACGACTTTACTGCGTCGTAACCTTTTGGAAACACTTTTCACTTTATTGCACAAAACTATTTACGACGTAACACGACAGAGTCATTTATTAAGTCCACATTGTCGATAGTGAGTTTAAACAAAGCGCGCGAACTGTTCAAGCGCGGACAAGCACGGCGGGACAGCGCCGCGTCTTTTGAAGGTCGTGCGTTCGAGCCCCACGTTGGGCGCCATTTTGTAACCGGCATAATAAGAGGGCCCTGCGAAGGGTGCCTTTTAGTAAGGGGCGCTTTGAAAGAAAAAATGTCTCGAGTATCGTTTCATCACTTTTATTTCACACACGGCTAGCTTAGTTCTATAATCACAAGAAAACGTCCCCTCACAAAGGGTGTATAAGTATAACACATGAAAGGCACTGAACAAAAGGGGCCACGACACAGGCCGTTTACAAAATCTAGATATAGGCAACCTAGATAGGTCACCGCGCACTTCTTTAATATGTCGAGGAGACATAACTGGGCTTACGAGACACGCACGTTAAACCGAACAGAGCTTCCCTCTCAGAAATAGGGCTTGGCTCTCCGAATAGCGTTAAACGAACTACTGGCTTCATGACTCTTCCGTGTCTCTTTGTGACTATGACTGTCTGTAACTGTCTCCGTGACTCCTGTAACTGTAACTGTCTCGGAAAATGCGGTCCGCGGGCTTTTATGCCCGCGCCCCTGGACTGGTCGTCGAGTGGGGTACCTGCGCGTCTTTCGTGTTCGCGCATGCGCACTGCCAGCGGCAGGCTGAGAGGAGAGGCGGGAGACGAGGTAAGCGTCGACTGTATCAAACGAACTAGGCGGGGCCTATCGGTAGTGAAATTGGGGGAACCAATCATGATGCTCCGTAAAAGTGGCGTGTTACACAGGTAATTATTTTTTATTAAAAAAACAGTAGTATTTTTAGTAATTGCAACTCGTCTGACGGTAATAACCTTATAGAATACCACTGTAACCATCATATGAATGCCAGAAGCTTATCCACCTCTTTTGAACTTGTCCTTTATCTTTTGTCTTATCCGGACCAGAAACATAATTGCATCACTCTGGTTTAAATTGTATTTATACTGGTTTATAGATAACATTAGCCATACATATCAGATACAATACAGTACCATAAATCTAAAGTGGCATGCCCATGGAAAAAAAACCCTTTTTTTTACAGTACAATCTTTAATTATTTCAATTGTTAGCATTAAAATATAAAACCCTGTGGAAAACAATTCAAAGAAATTAATTTCTTTATCATCTTTTTGTTATTTAGCTTATTTATTAAGTTTTCTACGTTTTTTTAAACATTAAAAGGATTACATTAAGTAAAACAGTAAAACTTCTTTTTTCATTTGCAGCCACTCCTTGTTAACTTTATAGAATCAACTTAATCAAGTTACTTAATAAGGTTGACATATTGTATTTGTTACGGCTTGAGCGGGATCTATGTATATAACACGGTAATTATATTCTTCAGGGTTTATCAAATTGAACTGATACATCGGCAGTTTGTTTGATATTATCCAAATCGTTTGAGGTATCCCATGATCGATTCTTAAATCATTTGGAAACACTAAAGTTCTGTTGCTCTGTGCGGCGATGCCTAAATATTGGTTTCGATATGGCTTGCGTGTGTCCCAACATCCAATAGCGTCACGCGAAATAAGGTTAAAGAACATGACACCGTTGCGGTCTACAGCTGCGGCTGATACTTGTCCGTTGGCGCCACGGCTCTCGCCTAGTAGTTTGAATTCACCTACTGAATTACTTACGCGAGTTGGATCTCGAATGACAGACGTGCTTACCACAAACTCGAGGGAGCTTGACATTGAATGGTAATACAGAGGCCGATCGCCCTGGTGATATTTGCCCAGAGACATACCAAACAAACCGTCAGACCATTGATAGTTCAACCCGTGTAATGTGTAATTGGAGAGTAACGGTTCAGGGTAGAAACTGTAGTGGCTGAACCTCCAAAACATGGCGTCCGAAGCCCTGAATACGATGAGACCGAAACGCCAGGCGTCTGCGATGTAGACGTGAAGATCTCTGCAGCGTGCATCTCGTGTGTCCGCAACAATGTTTGTTATCAGTGAATTTTGAAGTACATACTCGCTTGGTATTACGTGGCGGGCGAGCACTGTATCAGTATTTAAGTCTATAGCGAATAATGTTGGCGGGCAGAGTTGGCGAGGAGTTTCGAAAGCCTCTACTTGCCCAGAGTCGAGAACCCACATGACGCCACAGTGATCAACGCTCATACGGAATACAGATGTGAATCCAGTGCAATTTACTGAAAAAATAATTTAGTGTTATACTAAAGCATTACAGCTGTTACACATTCGATCGTATTAACCTTGTGTCAATCGGGTGAGAAGTTATGATTTTGTTGGTTGTTAAGAATTGAGGTTTTAGTTAACCGATGCAATGTTTTTAGATTTGATTAATAATCAAGATCAACTATCATTTCCGCTTTCACCCCAACCGTTGTAAAGATTTTTTAACACAAGTGTGCTTGCATGGTACTAAATTGAAGCACACACGATCGCTTCAATTAAAAGACCCACACGAGTTTTTTTATTGGTACTTATTTTTAAAATCCTAACAACCTCCCCGGTTTTGCATTGGTTCAAATTAAATTCAAGGTTTAACTAAGCCATGTTTACGCCGGAAATAGTTTTGAAAACGAAAACGACCTGACTGATCATAAATTTAAATATCTGGGGGAGATCATATTGAAATCTGTTCCATAGTTTAGAAGAACTAGGCCGAACACCAGAGGCGTGGATAGTGATTTTATTTTAAGCACAGTCTATGAGGTGTCGGGCATCATTACTGTTGCCAATCAACCTTCTGATTGTGGCTATAAGCAGTATTACATTCTTTATCTGGTCATTAGAATTGAAGACTGTATAAAATGTAGGCAAGTGACCAATTTTGACCAAGTGACAAAGAGATTTTACAGCTAGGCAATTTTAGCAAGGGTGTAATAGTCCCGGGTATCAAATGATCACTTCTGGCCGAGTTGAATACTTTACTATTTGTAAGTTGTGTTTTTGGTTTTAACCTGCATTATGCCAATCCCAGTTAGGGTATGGTGCCAGTGGCGGTGACTCGGTCTGTGCTTCAACAGGGATCGCTGATAATGTGGCCGGAACTCCTTTCTTCCATCGTGGTGTGCTCACAAACACACGATCGCTCCATCTCTCGACGCCCAATGTTATTACGTTGGCTTGTATAAATTCTCTGTAAGTCACATTAAAATATATTACATTTGTTATACTTAATCGAGATTTATATCTTTTTGTGAATGTGAGGACTTGAAACGTTTCCATTTATTTGACTTATGAGTGACTATATCTTAAAAATAAATGACAATATCCTAATTATTAAGTTGTCCTTTATGTTGTGGTTAAGTTGTAACTTTATTATTAACTCATGATTACTTATTTAATGCTGTGACACATGTATAAATACTATTACTCACACCGTGTTCATTTACTTAGTCACTCTTGAAGTAAACAAAAACATATTACATGTATAAAACATTTATTATAAATATAAATAATATAAAATAATTATAAATAGAGATTCATTTTTAAAGTGTAAATACTAGGTTAAGCATTATTAATTTATCGCCTAAAGGTTATTGTCCACACACATGGGCTCTGGCATTCCTTACTTATACTAACTGAAAAATATCAGTAGGTACACTTGCTCCCCTAGTTGCTCTAGTACCCTTGGATTGTACCATTAATAGTACTAGTGATACTATTTGATATTGCTAGTACCTACCATTAATGGTATTAGTGATACTTTGGTTCTGTTATTTCACGGTGGTCTCCTGTAAAACGTGGTACTTAAAATTTTAAATCTATACTATTATATAAAGCTGAAGAGTTCGTTTGTTTGGTTGTATGCGCTATTTTTCTTTTTGTGTTAGATAGTCTATTTATCGAGGAAGGTTATAGGCCATAGAGAACGCAGACGAAGTCGCGGGCACCAGCTAGTTTTAAAATATTTACCCATTGTCAACAGCCGCCTGCCGTAGTTGTGTGCTTGGATATTCGAAGTCTATCTGTTTCCACCTGTAAAGTGTCCCCGAACCTCTATATGTGACTGTGGTCTGCTCAGAAATTGATGTCACTGATATCAAGGTTATGGACAACAGAATTAACATCTGTGAACAAAATTATTTCATGGACAGTTAAACCCGAATATATCTATGATTAACTACTATGACTTACGACGCATTTCTCCGCAAACTTTTTCTAAATCACTCAACAATGCGCGGGTTATATTAATGAAAAGGAGCAGGAAGCCTTAATATAATACCTCTTAATGATATAATATATGATCTATGATCTTCTTTAATTTTATCTATATTAGCTGGTGCCCGCGACTTCGCCCGCGTATCTTTGTAAATTATATACCCACTAAAACCTTCCTCCAGAACCACTCAATCCATTGGTGAAAACAGCATGAAAATTGGTGCAGTAGTGTTTGAGTTTATTGCGAACGCGGCGGAGTACTTTGTTTTATAATATGTAAGGATAAGCGCAGCGTAGGGCGTTCACCCACAAGATAAGTCGGTGCTGGATACAGATTACTTCTTATCGGTCTTATTGGAAGACTATAGGGAAAGCTATATCCAGCAGTAGACGACCCCTTTGTTAACCGTGATACCATTACATAGTTCCATTAATGGAACTGAAGCAAATATTTTTTGCCGTACCATCGGTTGTGATGATTATTGGTTAGAAGCAGTTTTACCCGAACAATAACACACGCAGAGAAATATACAAAAATTCTAAAAATTGATGAAATTTTATATGAACACTTGGTACGTCTGAGAATAGGTTTTTATCTATTTTTTATACGCGGGCGAAGTCGCGGGCAGCAGCTAGTAATATTATAAAATTTTCTTAATATAAAATTATCGTTAACTGATTTTCGTAATGGTATAACTAGTTTTTCGAGTTCCCATTTCATTCCGATGTAGAGGTGGGCGTTGGTCTTTCAAAATAGTTCTTTAAGGTTATTAAATGTTAAGATAATTTATTCGAAGAAACTGATTTTAATTGATTATTATTACCAAGTTTAATGAAGTTGAGTGAGATTAGATTAAAAGTACCTACATTTGTTAAATTTAAGATGGGCCCAAGTTTATTTCTTAAAAATACAAAAGATATTACCTACAAGAAGAAGAATATATAAAGAAATGTTAGAAAGAGGTTAACACTATAAATATAATCAGATTATTTGCTAAATAGCTGATTCTGGAAAAGGCAGGTTCTGGAAAAGACAGATTCCGGAAATGGCAGATTCTTGATACGGCAGATTTACAGTCAAATAATTAATTGTATAATCGTCAAACCTTTCAATTGACAATTTATTTTCAACCATAGTAAAAATATAAAATAAATTTACTTTCGACCTATGAAAAATATGCGGTAAGTACTTAACTTACCGAAGTACCGGAAGTAAAATTAAAAATTAAGCATGTAGTAAATATTAGATTAGAGCCACAAAAAAATATAAAATAAAACTTTTTAACAAAAAATAAAACCGCCGAAAAAACTGAAAAGCATAAAATAATCTTCTTATTTTATTTTACCTAAGTAATTTTGAGTCGGCGCCAAACATGCAAAAATTACGTAGAGTGATGCGCGGCGGCGACTCAAAATTACTTAGGTAAAATAAAATAAGAATATTATTTTATGCTTTTCAGTTTTTTCGGCGGTTTTATTTTTTGTTAAAAAGTTTTCTAACTATACGAGCCCACAGAAGATGTCGTGGGGAGCGTAATGAGGCATGTTGACAGTCGAGCGACGACGCTAGCAAGAGATACATTACCTGTGTTTCAAAATTGCACAACATTTTAACGTAAGTAATTTTTTTCATTATTATTCTTTTTAGTTGCGAGCAGTGTTATTGCGTTTAACATTCCTAAACATCGCTTATTAGTATACGTTATTTATTTGTTTTTCACGATTTATTATTACTTTTAAGCTAATTTGAACAGTATTTTTATTATAACCTGTAAAAAAACTTACACGCAGTTGGGGTAAAAAGGTCCAGTATGGCCCTTTTAGCCCACATTAAATTTTTATACAATATAATTAATATATTGTTTATTCAAAACTTTTTTTGTTTCAGAATGCGCAACTATAAAAGAAAATCTGATCGTGGTACTAAATCTGTCGAATTAATGCAACGTGCAGCATATTTAGTTATCAATGCCATAGGCCCATGAAAAATGCATTTCAAACGAAAAAAACTGAAAAGCATAAAATAATCTTATTATTTTACATAAGTAATTTAGAGTCGCCGCCGCGCATCACTCTTTACGTAATTTTTGCTTGTTTGGCGCCGACTCAAAATTACTTACGTAAAGTAATAAGATTATTTTATGCTTTTCAGTTTTTTCGCCGGTTTTATTTTTTGTTAAAAAGTTTTATTTTATATTTTTTGTGGCTATAATCTAATATTTACTACATGCTTAATTTTTAATTTTCCCATCCCCATTTTCCCACCCTTTTTTTCCAAAATTATACGAGACCAACTTCGAGGTATACCCTATCCATTAAAAAAAGAATTATCAAAATCGGACTACTCTGTAAAAAGTTATGCGTGGTTATACGCTACAATCGGTGAGTGAACAGTCAATCATCCCCTGTTTTCCTACCCTTAGGGTTGGAATTTATTTTCCAAATTAAAATGGGACCCCCTTGGGGGTGCATCCTTTCAAATAAAAAAAGAATTATCAAAATCGGACCACCCTGTCAAAAGTTATGCGTGATCATACATAAAAAAAATATATACGCGTCGAATTGAGAACCTCCTCCGTTTTTGTTTTTTCGTTTTGGTCGGTTGATGAAAAATGCGTTTGTAATAATTGTGATTCAGAGAACGATGAGTCTAATTAAGATAAAATAGCGATATCAAAAAATGTTTCATAAGTTACTATGTTGTAATTATAATTAAAGAAGAATTTTATTTTTTTGTTTAAAAACGTTTAATATTATTTGTTTTTTTATAAGATTTTGAAGGTTTAAGAAAGAAAGAAAGAAAGGCTAAGAGTCATATTAGGTTATGGCAGGATTCATAAAGGTCTTGTTTAATTGTATTTTTCAATTGAGACTGATTAGCGATTAAATTATTATAAGCTTAACAAAGTTTCAAAAAGATACTTTGTTTTGTAATAAAGACTGTTTAAATACTATGAAACTTAGAATTAAGAAAAAATATTTCTTTTATAATAATTATTACAGTACTTATAATAAAAATATAGTTTTGAAATTCATTGGATCTAATATTGTTATTATTTCATAAAACCTTTTTAAAATTAAAATAATATACTGGACCTTTTTGCTCCTTGGCTGTTCCTTTTTACCCCTACCATGGGGCAAAAAGAGACAGACGACAAGGTCTAGAAAAATTGTAAAATTACATATTTCTATTATGATAATTTAAATAATAATTTGGTTAAACATGGTACGATAACTGTTTGTTTGATTACTGTTGTATATTTTGATATAGTACATTCTGTTTCCACAGTATAATTCTTAATAGTCAAATTGGACCTTTCAGCCGCGCTCTACCTTACACATAAAAAATACAATTCCATTTTAATCGTAATACACTTTTCTATTATAACACACGCCTATAAAGAAATATTTATCAGTATATATATATATATATATATATATATATGGATCTAAATAATTTAAACTTTTATGTTGATATCTATGAGTTATTCCTAACCGATAGGCTGTGGTAAGATATAAATTTCTTGTCCAACCAGTCCGTATTAGTAAATAGTTCGACCATGTATTTACCTTTGTGAATGTAATTAATATTTTATTGCTTAAAGAAAGATACTTATAAATGGGTAATGGAGTGGATTAAGTTACAAAAATGTACAACTTAATTTGTTTATAATTTAAATTTAGTTAAATTTTTCAATAATTCATTAACGATCTATTAACTGATAACTTACGTGAGTTATATCATGCTTACCTCCACAGCAATTACTTCAACAGCTCTTCAGAATTCCTTCACCTAATTTTCTCATGTATGCAACACACGACTGCTTCTAATCACACAGAGCACAGTAATGCAATATTTAAATCGCAGTGTTAGTTAAAGTACATTATTTTAAACGAGTTAAACAACGCCCAAGTACTTACTCTGGGGTAATAACCTCGTACTCAAAATGATATATTACAAAGAACAATTAGTTACCAAATGAATAGGCATAAATCACTTAAAGGATGCCTTTTTATTTTTATTACATTCATAATATATTATACTATCCATATTAATATTATAAATGTGAAAGTAACTGTTTGTCTGTCTTACCTTTTCACGCCTTAACTATTCAACCGATCATTACAATAAAGGACATTTTAAGGTACATTTCATCCAGAAAAAAGTATGTACTGTTCCCGAGGGATCATCTAAAATAACAAAAAACTAACCCAGGAATACGTAAATTAAAGGATTTGTAATCAGGCATATTTTTTTGTAATTATAGGTCCAATATTGTCCATATAAGTTAAAACACAAACTTATGCTTCACTAATTCCTCCTAAATCATGTTACGGATTTTGTTGCGGTTTTCACCATCAGTTAAATAATTTTTCATGGATTTTTTATATATGTAATAAAACCTAATTAAGTTTTTGCTGGGCGAAGCCGGGAGCGGGTCGCTAGTTTAACCTAAGTTCTAAAACTGGTTCTGTGACACGGAAATTGAGTTTTGAAAAAATAAATTACGCATGTGATATTACGCGTTCCAAATCTTTCCAAATGTTTTGAATGGAATCGTTTATGTTAGTGAGTTTTTTTTTTTCAATATTTTTATTATTATAAGAATGTGTCACTCTTTTCTGGGTGAGTTTCAGATGTTAACAAATTGAATTTGTTTGGTTAATTTAACCGCCTGATTATTTTACAATAGCAACCATCGAATGACTTACAAAACTACTTGATATATTGAAGATCAGGATTATCAAAAATCTAATACAACGACGCCTCATTTTATTTTATTCACAAATTATCCTAGATGCCTATAAATCCTATGAATTTAAGTTACCTAATAAAAATATTTGTTTATGAAAACTACAAATATGCCGTTTTCGACATTAAAATTTATACTTAATTTGCAGGACACATTGCTAATCGTCATCATAAATGATATACCTACTCACAGCCGCCTGGTATGATAACACAGGTTATCATAAATACACAAATAGACAAATCTTATAATCTAGGCACGCTCCCTGCTTTGCTCGGGTTCAAAATAATAACTATTATATCTATTTAAGTTGGACCAAATTACACATAGTTACGAAGTTTTATCTAAATCGGTTCAGTAGTTTAGGAGTTCATTGGCGTCAAACAACGTGACACGTAATTTTTATGTTTATCGAGTTATTAAAAAAAATCGGAGTTTAGAAATAATATTGATTTGGGGAAAAATAAAAAATATATATTCATTATTTTAATTTAATATGGAAAGTTTAATAAATATTATGGCAACCAATTTCTTCGAAAGGATGTGGGATAGTCGCTTGCTTTTGGATCACAAATAGTTCCACGCACTGCCTCTGAGGTGTCTGCATACAAAATGCGCACCTGATAATCATCCGGGTCCAAAGATCCATCTTGGTATATCGGAAGTTTGTTCGACACAACCCACAGGCTCTGTTGCTCCTCCTGATCAACCTTTATATCGTTGGGATACACCAACGTCTCAGAATTTGTCGCAATCAATCCAAGATTTTGTTTCTTATAAGGTCTCCTTGTATTCCAACAACCGATGCTGTCTCGTGACACGAGACCGTAATACATCACGCCCTGTCTATCTATTACAGAAGCAGAAGATTGTCCAGAAAGACCTCTACTTTCCCCAATTAAATGGAAATCAGAAGCGCTATTACTGACGCGCCAGTGCTGTCTTAATGTGGACGCACGCACATAAAACTCTCTATAACTAGATAATGGATGAAAATATAATATACGGTCATCATATTCGTCGACTGGAGTGAGAGCCAACCCGAAAATACCGTCAGTCCACTGGTAATTAACGCCGTGGAGTGTGTAATTGGAAGCCAAAGGATCCGGGTAAAATAGGTGATGGGAAAATTTCCAAAATTTTGCATCACGCTCTCTAAATACTAAAAGACCGAAACCCCATGTATCAGCTATGTATAAATGAAGATCGGAACAATCGTTAGTTCGAGTGTCCACAACTATGTTCGTAAATAAAGAGCCTTGAAGTACGTATTTTTCTGGAATAATATGTCGTTCTATCAGAGTATCGGTGTTAAGATCGAACACGAAAATGCTGGGTGGACATATTTGCTTCGGATTGTCTTGTGAATTCACCTGACCAGAATCAAGGACCCAGAGTCTGCCACATTGATCGGCTGCTATACGAAATACTGAAGTCAAACAAGTGCAGTTCTTGTTATCGCCTGAAAAATAAATTTTACTTAAATTAATAGACCAAAATATTATCATCAAATATTACTTAAAAGTAAATATTTAAATATTTATTATCTATCTATATAAATAATGAGATAAGTGCACATCTCGAAAACGGCCGGAATACTAGTAAAATGGCCATGGCTAATTTGTTTTTCAATATGCATTGAATTGAAGTCCGAGGAAGGTTATTATGAAATTGGCAAAATTGTCTTTGGAGCAAGCAAGGCTAATGGGATCTTATCGGAAGACGATACAACAAAAATAGGCCCTGGCATCTGTGCATGTACCGAAATACAAAATCATAGTTATTACTGTTATTTTTGAGAGGTTTTCTGTAAGGAGGTGCAAGGAAAGGTTAACTTCTGTATTCCGAATAAAATGCAATTAGGTTTTGATAAATTTGATAATTATGTTTTGTTAACAATCAGATTAATATTAATACATAATAGTTCACAACACATTAGTACCACAATTAAATAATAACTTACTAAAAGTATCGTGAAAAGACCAATCTGGGTACGGCTTCAAGGGTGGTGAAGGAACTCCGCCTGCCCTTGGTACTGTGGCCAGAGTGACCGGTATGCCTGGCCGCCACCTTGGCATTGTAACCCACACTCGGGATCGCCACACTTCCACTCCGAGAGGTAACACGTTTTCAGGGTTATATTTACTAAAAACAAATAGACATTTCTATCAAGCAAGAAACATAAAATTAAAGAGTAAATTAATTATATGGTGATTTACGAAATTAAGCGGATATTTCAATCCTTGTGTGATTTCAGTCAGTACCAAATCACTGCAGAAATTTACACGAGTTACACGTTTTTAAAAACATCATTTGCTTTAAAAATGCTTTTGTATTTTATAATATACAAATTGGGTGAATTTGTAGATGTATTCTAATAAAAGAAATTGTTTATTTCTGAGATTCTTGGAGATTCCTGAGATTCCTTATAAAATTATACCTACGAGCAGCACCGCTTTCTGCATCTGGACTAGAAAATAACTGCAATGGAATCTCAAGTACCTCAAGGTTAGTTATTATAGCTAGCTAGCTAGATACTAGTTTGTTAGGATCAAAATTTTGATGCAATAAAACGACTGGGAGAATTTCAGCGGACGCCACACTCAATATGTGTCTATGGGTCAAATAGAGGTCAAAAGTATTTATAATAATACTTCCTCTATTATTAATGTTAATCATATCCAAAAATATGTATCCAAATAACACAGACTAGTCGTTTATTATGAAAACTTGTTATATAAAGTTTAAATTGTCGTACACCTTCTGGTCTGAAAATATATAATACTTTACCCTGTGCTCATGGCGTGTCGCCTGTGCAGTGGCGAAGGGAACTCGAAGTCTACTTGCTTCCATTTATAAAGAGTGCTAAATGGAGGAGTGTCATTGTCAGCTGGTACAGACTGCGGCTGGGCGAGACCTAACATCGCCAGCCATAGCGTTATGCCTGCAGTTTGGGTAGCACCTGTAAAATATAAACAGATAATCTTATTACAGTATGATATAACACATTTTACTGTCGACTTTGTAGTGACATTTTGGTAGAAGGCATAGACTTTTAATAAACCATACATTTTTCACAGAAAAATTCGCAAATGTTACAAATTTTCGGTCAGTCATATTTTGAAGTCACTTTTAAACCGTACACAATAAAACCACAAAATAAGTATCTATCTCATATTACTGTCATTTTCGTTTTTCACTGCATAAATTAATGTAAACTAACTCAATATATTCATATTATTCATTTATCCTAATAATATTAAATCTTTTTATTCTTATGAGCTAAGGATTTCAAACAAAAAATCCGTTCTGGAAAACAAAAAGGTAAATAGAATTGCTTGATTTTTTAGTCAACAATTGCATTCGGGTTTATTCGATAACAAACTTCGTAATCTCGTAGCTTCAGCCTCAAAGCAAATGATAATTATTTTTAGTCCACACATGACTTAAGGCCTCTTTCACAAACTACAAGTAAAGTGTTGGTTAGTTACTTTTAGAAATCATTTTCTGATATATTGAATTATGCACTCGGTTTACTGCATCATTCGATAGCCGATTTTTTAAAATTATTTTCTATTTAATGATTGCGACGTTTACCGTACAAACAAAGGTATATCAGCTCCATTATCCCCGGTTACCGGTGACTTTAAATGACAGTTTGGCCTACTTGACGTTTGTGAAACAGGCAATTAGAATAGATTGATATCCGGGCCTTTACTCTTCAGGCTGGGTTCGCTATTGATACTTTTATTCCTCTTTACCAATAACGACAACTTTCAACGATATTATTATATATAATAAGTTTTATGGTTGCAGAATTATGAGGAACTTCCTTGTTAATAAATTACACTCACTTATAACAGCCATAATGTCGCACAAGCAAAATGCGCACGTTCGAAACACTATTCCACAAATGACAAATCGACATTACAATAAAGAAAGAAAGTTTTGGGCGTTCAAAAAATATTTTTAAATAAGTCGTCATTTTACTTTAAACATTGATCGAAACTCGCGACTCCTTTTGAAGAACAAAAGACTTTATACAATAAATAAGAGTTACGACATAATGACTAAAAAATAATCACACATCAATTTGATTTTTATACGTTACTCATTGTAATTGTTTGAGGCTCTTCAAGTTAAGATAGGTTTTAGTTTAGTGTTTGGTGCTTTAGTAATTAAAGTTAGGTACTTTGAGATGCTTGGGGCGTTTCAGAGGCGATTGGTACGTTATAATAATTAATTATTCTCTCCCAGTTTTGCCACGACACTGTGATATATATTTCCTAATAATAACCAGGAAATCTATATCACAAAGTGTCGATATGAAGACTGAAGTGTTCTAAGAATATTAAAATTTTATGACATCAATTAGCTCGAATTCACTTTTCGAACTAACAGAGAATGAAGAGGCTTCTATATACAGAGAATGTAGATTATATGTATATTTATATGATATTTATACATTCAAGAAGATTAAACAAATATTTTCTCTTTATAATATTAGTATAGAGAAGAACCACATATACAGAAAAATAGCAGCATGTGTTTCGAGAGTGTATAAAGCCATAAGGATAAAGAATTGGGAGAGTAGAGAAATCCATGTTAAACCAATCCCTTTACCTTTTTCCTAAGTGTTAAAAAGTGCTGACAGTCTACTTAATGTCAACTAAGTTATTAAAGTAAAAATAGAGCAAAACGCAATTAAACATAACTAAATAACTTCCTTTAAAATTTAATTGTTCATTTGTTGTAAATTTAGATTGTAATTTACTTAATCGCAATTTACATAATTCATGTTACATGTGTCTAATTACATGTGGGTATGAGACATTATATCATTACATCGTTTTGGTTGTAACGCAAGCAAACTGATGAGCAATGAAAAAATAAATTAGTAAGTACAACATTATTTAAAAGTGGCTTGTTGCAATCAAGCCAGCACTTGTTCTGTGGTCGTTCTGCGTCCACGCACACTGAACACGACCATCGCAAGTATCGCAACGCAGATCTAATCGATTTTATACGCGATCTTTATATTTGTTGAGCCCAAGTTGAGCCAATGTCGACTTTATACACAAAATGTTCCTAAACATTAGCACTGCTAAAGTATTATTATCACCGCACGATTTGTACAGTGTACCTTTACCAGAGTTTATAATAACCGCACTCACTAGCGAGAGCTTAAAATATTATTTACCTATGGAAAATTGTCAATTTGACGCTCCGCTAGCGAGTGCGATCATTATATACTCATGGTAGAGGTACTGATGACGTAGACATTATTAAATGTCAAAAATGTTGCAATCAAAATAAAATTCATATCTTAAAGGCGCTTGGACTTGACCTGCCTGGACTTTGGACTTGAATGGAAAACTAAGAAAATTTATACTCGACTTGACTTAACTGACTAGTCTCGGGATCTGCTACTGTTGATTTTAATTTCAATTTTGCCTTTTTCATTTTAAAAAAAGGCTATTACAAATTGCTATTTTTACTAATGACACTGGAAAAATCATCGGAGAATATCTGATGGAGCCATGACATTAAAAGAGAAGAAGAAGAAGAAGTAAGGCGCCTACTGCCTTCAAATGGGTACTTTCCTAAGCCTACTCCTCGTTTATGGCTTGATCAAACAACTAAATTCAGAATTTAATCAGATGCAAAGTTCTTATAAGCAGACTCTCTTTTGTTTTACTGATTATCCTAATTAAATTCTAAACAAAATATGTTCCATACATTATTTTGATCAGCTTGACGGTTTTCAAGACCTTGCCTTTGACACTTTTTTTGAAACTATTAAAGTTTTTGCAAAGTACTTAAAAAACCGTTAAAGGGGGCAATTTTCACGACGTCGGTAAAGCGGCAGGTGGAAAGGGGTGGAGAATTATGGTTTTTAAACAACACACCCAAGGGTACACAAGTTTCAAAACTTTATTAATTTGTTTGTTTTCCCCCATACATTGATTACATAGAATTACTGCATTATTAATGTTATCTACGAGTACATATATTAAACTGATTTCCTTTTTACTACAAATAAGCATTGCTTGCTTCAAGATGAAGAACGATGTAATGTATATTAAGATTGTCTATCAATTATAACATTATCATTTCGCTGCTTAAAAACTAAAGGGCCATAAAACAAAAATCCAAAAATGTTTTTATTGCAAAAATACAATCACAATCCTTCATATTATATGTTGCAAAAAGATTTATGGTTGTTTTATTCCATATTTAGTATATTTTGATCATTTTTTATATATTTAAAAGTAACTTATATGCTTTTATCTCTTCTAGTAATCAGTTTATTATAAAAGAACTTAAAACATTTAATGCTAAATACGCTTCTAACGATGCATAATATGCATATATTTGATATATATCTAATAAGAAAAAAAAAATAGACAAAAATAATTTAATTTTTTTCAATTAGCTCTCCTGTAAAAAGTGTAATTTTGATTTGTGGCCCTTTAGTTTTTAAGCAGCGATTTGTAAATTACTAAACAAAATTACACTAAATTTTTTGCCACAAATTAACGCTTAGCTAACACAGTAACTTATAGTTGCAATACTTAGATAGTTTCAAATTAGTTTTTGCGTATAGTTTAATTAAGTGCAAAGCAGCGTTTGCGTTTGCGGGTTTACATGGCACGATAAGTTTTAATCGACAATATACACTTTCACCGAACGCGTGCGCAGTTTTATTACACAATTCAACCCGTGCGTATGCGCGTGGACATGTACGGCACTTACAAGCACTTACTTTGCCTTTAAACTTTTAACAGGCTCTCAGCGAATAACAGTTAACCACTTTTTAGTACAAACTTGTACTATTGCATAATTGACGATAGAATTCGACAGAAAAAACTAATTTAAATTGTTTAGTTCTGCGCAGTCGCGTTAAAGATTACCAATGAGGTACGGACACAAATTCACAATACATTGATGGTACGATTTTTTTTACTGATTTGTTACGTTCCTGTGCCTACCTAATCTAGTACCGTAGTACGAGCAGTTAAAAACTGTTGTCAGTTCTGAATTTTATACTTACTGTTAATAAAGAGTATTTTACATAAAAGCATATATAAATTTCTATATGATTTTATCTACTATTTTATTTTATTTGGATAAGATATATAACTAGTACCTGGATAAGATATAAACCTAACTTTAAATAAATAATAAATTATTAATTATTGTTTAACATTTACATATCTTATACAATAATAAGTATACAACCAAAATTGAGGAAATAATAAAAACAATAATCTACAAAGCTGAGCAACATACTAGACCATGTTTTAGACCTTTGATTTTGCGTGTACTTTATTTAAATAAATTAAGCGCATGAAATACAGTAAGTTTATTAAAATAGCTTAGGAAATAAAGATTTAGAAAATAAAGAACATTTAGTATAACTAGTTTTATGATAGATATAGTTATAGGTTTATCGTTATATATACGCTGTACGTATCCACTATTAACTATATAGATGTACTGTACAACAAGCAGTACTTAGACACAATAAAGCTCTCCTAAAAGTTCTACTACGAGTAGGAAATTCTACACACTATTAAGTAAATGACAATAATTATTATGTTTTGACACAGGCCTCTCTTCTACTCCACCATGTTTAACCCACTCTAGATTGGTAGGACTCATAAGTCTTCAAAGCTTACTTGGACTTGAGAGATACAGGTTGCGTCAAAATGCCTTCTCTACATTTAAATGAATTTATCGTTGTTTGTCATCATTACGATAATAATTTGTCCACTATATCGTCATTTATTTATGTAGTGATTTTATCAAGTTTCAATTAATTTTTGATTAAAATAATTTTTAGGTCACTTTAATTTTAACGTGTTAGAAGTTACTAACAATTAAGAAATTGAAACTATTATTGTCATTTTGAACTATACTTATAGAAACCATAAAAGACATTTTGAAAAATGTAGGCTAGGACCTTTTTTTTTGTCAACGGTCTTAATCATGGATATTAAATATACCTACCTCTTCATACTAAAAAATAAGTTATGTACCTACTTGATTGCGACTTTAAATCACCAAATATTAAAATATATGTATTGTTTCATCTGTATTGTTTTTAAATAATTTTATTTTTCTATTATAATTTTTGTATAACTTACAATACAATTTTCATAATATTTATTTTTAACTTCATTTATTTCTAACCTAACCTAAATGTTTAGAAATTTAATATTATATATTTACATATTATGTTAAATGAAAAACTTACCAACCTTTAAATCTATTAACTTTAGCTCTATTAGGTAATCTCGCGTTTAAACCGTTATGTTCAAACTGTTCGTAATTTGCAGCATCGTAACCGCCATTCTCTATGGGCAATAACCGATTTGTATTTCCTTGTTCATTCCATTGATTTACTTCATCATATTTTCTATTGATGTCCGCTATAAGCATCGGCGGCGACGACCACTGTACGAACCACTGAGAAGACACAGCCATTATTCTTATATCAAACACCGAATCGCATATTATATATCGTCACTCGTCACACTTATGTTGTTAGAAAGAGATAGACTACAAATTGGCGCGGTAACCGCATCGCAGAGAATGCGTGAGCGCAAGCACAGTTCTGATGTCTGTCTGAAGCGTGAAGCTCTTTGCTCCCTTTCAAATTGTACTGAAAGGGGCGCTTCGAGCATTAATTAAACGGATACAGCTTTCCTAAGATTCGCTTGATGACCTTCAATACTTAATGGTCCGATTCTTCAATTGTAATTCTTGCTCAATTTGATGAGATTGATGATGATAGACGTGTTTTGAATTGAATTTTTTTATTATTATTTTCAATTAATTGACAACAGTATATTAGTTAAAAAACTTTAACTTTTAAAGGACATCATTCGAAATCAGGCCCATATTCTTTTTTTTAACTTACACTATGGAGAATTTCGCAATAAAAGTTTTTCTCAATTTCAGTAATTTCCTGTGAATATTGTAGATTATAAATTGTATTGTAAATAATATTTTAGTCCAATCAGAAAACAACGTGTGGCCTACATTGCCTTTATTACTTCAGCAGCTTTTGTTCTTTAATGAACTGTGTGAAATTGATAACGTTACAACGTAACGATATCAGTTTCCTACAAAATGTATATAAAACTGGTCGTCTTGTTAGCAACAGTTACTAATTCAATTTTAGCTATTTATCCATATTTCGACACCCAAGACTTCATCTACAATGTTCCAAAGGTGTACAGAATATCTATAACATTGGACAAACTATTGAATTATTATGAGGATAACCCTTCTAAAGATCCCGAATGGTACATAGCATTGGGTTTGGCAAGAGGTAAGTACTTGATACTCGTACAACATAAAATCAAACGAATGTGCTTTATGTATCACGACACGGCGCTTAATTCTGTTCGTAAATTATAGTTTATAGATTGCTTAGGAAATATTACTCTTCTTAGGCAGATTGCATTGGAAATAAGCCACGTTAAAATTTATAGATTTTTATTGTTGACACTCAAATTTTTTTTTTAAATAAAAAAGCTAACGGAAAGAAAGAATTTGGAAGATCCAAACACAGAGTTATCTGATAAAATTATGTTGAGTTTAGTTGCTCGTGAATTTGTAACTTTTTCATTTATTTCATTAAATTGTTTTGTATTGTATAAATTTGTAATTTGAATTTGGTTAACAGGTCAAATGGAGTACACGATAAATGAATTAGACAAATCAGTGCCACCAAAACTAAAGGAGAATCTGCAAAATATCACAAGACGTATGGACCGCATTCGAAACAAAACTGACGTCAATAATTTGGTTTTTCGTTCGAAAGATTACGAATATGGTAAGTCATTTTTAAATATTATAAAAGGTGACGGTCCACTTATGGTAAGTGGTAAGTGAGTAAGGGATGTCAGAGCTCATTCCTTTTCCAATCATCTTTCATCGTTTGGCCGTTGCTGTAAGCAACCGTAGCCTACCATCAAGTGGATTGTTAGCCTGTCTGCCCACATTTACTTTAAAAAACAAACAACATTATGATGAATTCGGAGTACATACACATAATTTCTTGTAACATCCTAGTAATTTGCAATGAATATCTATCTCTGTATACGAATAAATAAAATAAATTTTAACAAAATAACTGTTTTAAATGATTTATTGTATTTTTAAAATCTACCATAACAGAGCCTGAATTACTAATATTGAAAATGGAACAAGCCTTTTGAATTTCTCAAGATTTGTTGAAATTCCTCTCACGTTCTTGTAGGACATGTCAGATATCGAACTGTTCGTTTTGTAACAAAATAATACGCAATACATTTGAAATGCTTCTTCTCACAGACATGTTACAAATTTATGGTCTGTAACATAAGAAGCTATTTGTAATTGAACAGTCCAATCACATTTTCTAGAAACAAAAGGCTCTTCAAAAGATTTAAAGGTTTTATTTAGATTTTCCATATGTTTTCCAAAGAGTTATTTAATGAAACTTTACTTTAAACTTTTTCAACGCGGTAAGTATACGTAGGTAAATCCAAAAACTAAGAATATATTAGTTATCTTCTGTTTGTGATTTAGATGTTTTTAGGGTAACATTCATGAAATAAATTTAAAAAAATAACTCACTTTTCAAAAATATTCACTTCAACAAAAATATAAAAATAATTAATTGAAACAGTAGAAGTTCTACAAATACAATAAGGGCCTCTTTCACGAACTACAAGTAAAGTGTTGATTACTTACTTTTAGAAATCATTTTCTGTTATATTTAATTATGGACTCGGTTTACTGCATCATTCGATAGCCGATTTTTTATTATTATTTTCTATTTAATGTTTGGGACGTTTACCGTACAAACAAAGGTATATCAGCTCCATTATCCCCGGTTACCGGTGACTTTAAATGACATTTTGGCCTACTTGACGTTTGTGAAACAGGCGCTAAATCTTACTAATCTTTACATACTCGTAGTATAAAACAAAGTTGGTATTCCCGCTGTCTGTCCCTCTGTATGAACGCTTAGATATTTTAAACTACGCAATGATTTTGATTCGGTTTTCACTAATGAACAGAGCTTTAAAAGAGGAAGGTTTTTTTTATATACCAATTACAAAAAAAAACCGAGCTAAGACGGGGGCGGCCTGCTAGTATATTTTAAAACAAAGTAGCTGTCAGTCTCTCGGCTTACTTCTTCTAAATTAAATTATTTAACAGTCTTTGATACGGTTTACACTAACGGAAAAAGTGATAAACGAAGAAGATTGTGCAGAAAAAGGAGATGTAATTTTAGAAGAATTGCATCTGTGCGAAGTCGGGGCGGGTCACTAGTATTATTTTTAGTAGAAGTATTACAGCGTATAAACAAAGCATAAAGCATAATACTCGTAGTAATACAATATATGGGTTTAATATTAATTAACAAAGAACGTTAAAATCGAGTGACGAAATATCTTGTCGAAACATACAATTAATTACTGTCATGTAAACATCACGTATTCCATTCAAACTACAGAATAGTATGGGATTGGTTGAACTGCCTAGT
The DNA here is from genome assembly GCA_945859745.1 of Synanthedon formicaeformis. Lineage (NCBI taxonomy): Eukaryota > Metazoa > Arthropoda > Insecta > Lepidoptera > Sesiidae > Synanthedon > Synanthedon formicaeformis. The sequence goes on from OX243964.1 coordinate 4,598,656, forward strand.
TAAATATTAATGAAGTTAGCCTTCTAGGTACACAACGAAAGTATTATACAACGCATGTTACGCAAAAAACTACTTATGGGAGCAAGGCCATTTCTTAACATTCTTTTTAATAATCCTATCTCAGTTTTTTCATACTAAAATTATATCAAATCTAACTGATTTTTTATATGAGACTTTTGTAGATTGATGGAGTATGTACGATTGGAGTATAGTATAGTATTATGTAAGTAGTTTTAGGAGTACATAATATTGTATGTTCTGTACATCTAGTTTTTTTTTCTAGAGAATTTTATAAAGAATTTTTCAAAAGCTCCTATGAATTATGTGGTTAGTTAATTAAAAAAAAATCAAAAAGGCATTTGTCTTTTTTGTTGTTACAGACAGATATCGTCACAGAATGTCTTTTCTATATCCTATAGATTTTCTGTACCTTATAGATTTTCGTAACCTCATTTAAATAATCCTTAGCGAGCTCTAAGGTTATTTTTGCGTAGCCACATTTATAAAGAACTAGCTACTGCCTGTGACTTCGCCCGCGTAACTTTGTAATTTATATACTAAAACCTTCCTCGATAACTACTCTATCCATTGGTGAAAACAGCATGTAAATCGGTGCAGTAGTTTTTGAGTTTATCGTGAACAGACAGACAGACGCGGCGGAGGACTTTGTTTTATAAAATGTAAGGATAAATAGTGGCCTGGCGGTAGTAACCAGTAACCACCCCCTTAAAGAAGGCCACCGTGAAGTAAAAGCATGAATAAGAGAATATAATTTTATTATTGTATGTCTCTTTAATGTCTTTTTAGGAATCATAGCTCGATTTTACAGCGAGTTTATTTATAGGAATATTATAGCGAAGTTTGTGAGGATGGATAAATGGATGTACGTTTGTTACTCCTTCATTTAAAAACTACTAAACGGATTTGGATGAAATTTGGCACACAGATAGCATATTACCTGGGTTAACATATAGGATACGTTTTATCCTGAAAAAAATATTAGATTCCTGAGGGACAGACAAATAATGTAAAAGATTGTGGCGGCGCTACCTTTGTTCTCTTTTTCTTATGTGTTATATTTTTTCAGCGAGAACGAAGTCCCGCACTTTGGCTAATATTAAAATAAATTATTATATTACTTACCCATTTAGTGTATCCTTGACATTCCCGCAACATTTATTAGTATGTTGTACATTTTTAATGCATTTTACATTCACTTTATAATATCAAAATCTAAACATTTCCGAACTGATTTCAGTGTCGAAGGCAATTCTTGAGAATATGGCTGTGCTGTCCTCGCTTCTGGAACCCATTACAGTCGGGACGGTGGGAACTCAAAAACCGTATCGATTTAATTTTGAGCAGTATGTGCAGGAGGCGCGAACTAAAATGCCAACGAGGAAAGCTGCTGGTGAATAATTTAGAAAATTACAAGAAGCTATTTTTGTAACAAATTAGCAGCATACTTACAGGATAACAAGCCTTTTTCTGTAGTATTTTATTTTATTTTTATTTATTTGATTTTAGACAAATTTACAGGTTAATATTACACAATAACAGTAAATAAAGTAGGCCATTGAAAAATTTATCCGCTATAATATTTTTAATTTTTACCAAAGATTTAAATCTTTGATTTTTACTATGTAACTGTGATCGACATCTGTATTCTCTAATAAAATTTCATTAAAAAGACTACATGAACGATAATAAGTTCCAACAATTATATACATAAAATGTGTTAACCTCTCAAAAATTGCAAATAGCTGGAAATTACATCTTAGTTTTTAATCTTTAATACTTTTTATACGCACAGGATTAAAAAACAACTTTTTTGGTGAATCAAGCAAAGCTGATGTAGGTATATTTTAACTGCACTAGATATTTACACACACAGGTTAACTTAAAAACCAAAAACAATTACAGATAGAAAGCTCTATTAGGTGACTTTACCTTGAAAATAAAATAATTGTTATTACTTTAAACATTTTATGAATTAAAATATCAATGCAATATGCAAATTATGTAACTATTCATACCAGCAGTTTCTATTATAAACTGACACGCTTCAGTTCGCAGAAGGCCACTTTTTAATACCCCGAATGGTCGCTGCGAGGCGCTGTTTTAAATTGCCAAGTCAATTATTGCTAAGAGATAACTTCAGCTTGACATACTTTATTTTTTATTTTTATTATTTCAATATACGAACAAATCTACAAAACTTTCAACTGGGTTACTATTAGAATCACCCGCGAATCACTTAGATCACCCCAGGTCTTTAGTGAATACACTAAGTAAGAAAGAAATATGTAAAGTGTAAGCAAAGTGGATTAAGTAATGCATTTTGCAAACTTCCACTTACTTATCTCATATGTTACTCGTAACATCTTAATTATTATATTTTTTAAATTCCATAGTAAACAATCTTATCTGAAAAGATACCGACTAGCGTTTCTTACAATACGCCGGTTTCTTAAAACTATTTATAAAGTCTCTTATTGAATAAAAGTGAAGAAAATATCTCTTAATAAAATGCCTGTATTCCAGCAATATTCTAGCATGATAGATATTGTAACAAGGCAGACCGTATGTCGATAATAACTAACCCTTATAGAAATGGGTTCGGTGTGCCTCATCCTTTATTCTCTCTTTTTTTATCTTGATGCTCTTACTCTTACATGTGTTTAAAGACAACGTTATAAAGACCGTAAACCTGACAACCATAACTGTAAAATATGTATACTTACTAGATAATAAGCGAAATCATAGGATGCACAATAAGCATTGATGCCTATATTTTATTCTGAATGCTCTGACTGCTGTTGTTCAGGAGACTACTCTCTTTTACTGTAAAACAAAATTGTTTCAGATGCATGCACAATGCAATTGTTGATATCAGCTATGGAGTCACAAACTCAGAAGAGTGAAGAGGCGTGCGAACTGACCCCGGAATGTCACTCGCAATTGATGGCAGGTTACGGACTAGCATTCCAACAGACAAGTCGTTTACGCGCAGTTTTCTTAGCCCAAAACTTCGATTGCATGGAAGGGGTCGATCTCTCAGCTCACATTTACAAGCTTTGCATTCATGTGTACAAGGAAGCGAGGTCACTTGAAGCTTGGGATCACCCTGTTGGAACTAAAACTTTATTCATGCAACAAAGTAAGCTTAAACCTATTGCGTATAGTAATAAAGTTAAAATTCATTTGCATAGAATTATTACGTTCTTAGTAATAAAAAATTTTACTTCGTACACGTGGTTTTCGGAATAACGCCTTACTTTTTTTGTTTATAAATCGATTGGAATGAAACAAATATTAAATGTTACGGGAAGCTTACTACAATACTTACCGCAACCGGATTTAAATTTCTGAGATTATGCCACAGACAAAGATTTTTTGATTTGATCCAGTTTTTTTGTTTGAAAGGTGGCGTGGCGTATTCGAAATGTTTCTTAGCTCTAATTTATGATGATCTATTTAGGCGTTTGGAAATCGCTTCATCAGTTTCATCAGCCATATAAAAATTAATTGATTCATAGATTAATTTGGTAAGGGATGTCACAACCCATTTCCCTATCTGCATCATACCTTAATCAACGGTCGGTACCGCACTAGAAGCCAACTATACTTGAATATGTTCTGTACACCTAACTTCCAGTAGCCTTTTAGTCTCTTTTGTCATAAAATTCTTTTTCTTGGTCGCTTTTATTCTTGCCAGAGTGGTCTTGGTTACTATTCCATCCATTTCAGTAAATTGGGCAGCAGACAGGTCAGAACCAGCCACATCACATCTGCCTGCTAGCCGTTAATCGGGCACATTCATGCACAGAAACACCCATCCCAAAATTCGCTTTATCCTTCCATCTGATCGGGGATCTCAACTTTACCTTGCAACCTAATATTATAACAATATATCGTATAATTTATTCAGTCGTATACTGCGCGTCACAAGGATATGGGGAGTTCATAAAGCCTCGCTGGATGAACAAAATAATGTCGTGGCAAGAACCGAGGGGTTGCTACGCTGATGACCGACTTTCGTTTTACAAATTGACAGGTTTCGTTGGACCGACGAAATCGAATCCGTCGAAGGATAAAGAGGTAAATATCGTTAATTAACCTAATTGAATTTCACTTCCTAACAGTCTTCAGTCCTTGCGTCAGCTTCTTCCGTTCGTTATACAACGCTCGTCTATATTAGACACGTTATAATTGCATTAAATACGACCCTCATTATTTAATTACTCGCATTTTTCTTGTACTTACTGGTATTTAATGCTGACACGAAAATACTAATTATTTATGATAAGCATAGTGAATAAATGATAATTAAAACAAACAATGCTATATAGAATTGTCATATAAAATGAGTCCTCGTATCACTGGTCAATTTCCTTACTCGTCAATTTCACTAATTCACCAGTTTACTCATTGGAGAGTTTCTGAATTTGCCAATTTCCTTATTTGCCAGTTTCAACTTCCCCATTAAGTTGATTTCCTAATTCATTTCAGTCATCCTAATCATGTCAGTTTTGCTATTTCGTCATGTTCCTAACCCGTTTTGTTCCTACACTCCACAGTTTTTGTAATATGATGATGTGGTTTGATACTTAAAAGTTACAAGACATTGAACTACTACTTGTTCACTGCGAGATGGCCTTTCCATCCCGTACGCCATCACAACCCACACGACGTGCGCCGTTCACGCCACGCTTAACTCTGACCAGGGTGACAGGAGAGATAAATATGTCACGAGCGAGCGGCAATCACAAAGCGAACATGCGTCACTGCATATTATAAAACAAAGTCTTCCGCCGCATCTGTCTGTCTGTCTGTTCGCGATAAACTCAAAAACTAAAACTACTGCACCGATTTTCATGCTGTTTTCACCAATAGATAGAGTGGTTCTCGAGGAAGGTTTTGGTATATAATTTGTATCCGTGCGAAGCCAAGAGCAGGCCGCTAGTAAAATATATGGCAACCAGTGAATCAGACGAATATGGAAACTAGTGCAGATGACAACAACCTACCTACCTATCTACCGACGAAAAAGTAAACTAGTACAAAAGGAAACTAGCGAATTAACGAAACTGACATCCTAGCAAAACTAGCGATGGAGGAAACTGACGAATTAGGAAAATTCCTAACTAGCGAAATTGTCAACCTACCGAAACTGTCCAATGAGTAAACTGGTGAATTAGTGAAATTGACGAGTAAGGAAATTGACCAGTGATACGCGGACTCGTCCCGACTTTGTACGGGCCCATACAAAATGACAGACTTTTCTATATAGATAGATTTTTCTATTTAAGAGGGGGTTTATCATTGACTTTTTAATTTTATTGCAGGAGGAGTACAGAATAAAGAAAGCAGCGTCGTCGGAAGGTGGCGCCTGCAATTCCCTCACATCTGCGATGGCACTAGGTTCCTTAGTTGTTTACGTGCGGGCTCTTTTAGAGACCGATCAAGCATTCCAGTACGATGTTATTGTATAAATTTACATCTAAACATCTTATTATCTTATTAAACATTATTATTGTTATCTTATAAAACATAACAAACTATAATAAGCATTTTATATTCATCCTCCTTATTGTTTATTAGATTTATAACTTTTTTCCTTGTAAGGCATAAATATTTATTAAGTCATAAAAACACCATAATGTCATTGATATAATGTAGTAATGTTATATGTGACGTTACATTTGATTTAAAGAAAATTGTTATATGTAAAATTTAGCACTAACAAAAGATTGAATAATAAGTATTATTCGAAATCAAATCTGAACAAAATGTTCCGAACATTTATCAGATATATGTGCAGTGCTAATGCACCAAAAAATAAGCCACCGATATCTGTGTTTGGTTAGTCCATTTTATGAAAAGTTTTTAAGTTTATTCATAGGTAAGTAAAATACAAAGAAAAATACAAAAATGCAAATCTCTACGATTTTTTTTCTTCAAATACTGTACACAAGCCTTTTTCATTTGTGGCTATTTCCATTAGAGAAAATCGTAAACAATACTGAATCATATATTACTTATCCTGTATCTTGAAAACTTTATTTATTAACTATTAGGTATAGAGGGTCGCTACGTAACAGCTCTCTATAGTGCCGCAATGCAGTCGAACGAAATCGACGAAGTGGAGAAACATTTTCGAGAACTTCAAAAAGAATTGTTGAAGCCCAAAGTGGTTGATTTCATTGAGACAAGTATGATTTCTTCCCAAGCCAAAGCTAATTTGTTAAAGGAAGTTGCTGAACAAGTTGGTGAGAATTTCATAAAATATATTATTAAATTTTAAAAAAAAATTTAAAAAAAGAGTATCGTGAGTAAAAATTCCTTTTTATATTAGATCATAAATACAATCCTTTTTATTAAGGAGATCGTGAGTATACTCCATTTATTTTGTTGATTTAATTACTCATTTTTGTGGCAGTATGCAGGCTACATAGAAGATAACCTTTGTCAAAGAAAGGTTATCTATAATGATGGACTCATATCAGATGGCTTTGGAGAGGCCAATGTCAAGGCTGTTAATGCTGATGATTATGATATTATCACCTTCACTACTACAAATCAAAAAATGGTCGAAAATAATTAGGTGCTGAAGATCAAAGTTGTTTTCCGCCTATGAAACTCTGTCCTTCTGAAACTCTGACTTTATGGCACCAAAACGAAATTTCATTTCTGTTATAAAATATGCCAAAATAGCTTTTAATTTGTCCCAGTCTCTATTTGTACAAGTTTTACTAATACAATCAGAATTTTTAAAATAGAGGAAAGATTTCAAGCAACGATTTCACTCTCTCAATCACTTGATCGTTTAATGTATTTCACTATATATTAATCATTTCAATTGATCATTGCAGGCATGCCGAAAACAGCTGGTAATTTCTTAGCATTGGTAGCTGAAAATGGACGTCTTAAAATGCTTAGACGTATGATAAATATGTTCCTCGCAGTCATGGTTGCTCACAGAGAAGAAGCATTGTGCGAAGTTATAACTGCAAAACCTCTTGAGGATAGTACAAGAAGTGCTCTGTTAGATGCTCTAAAGACATTTGCGAAAGGCAAAAATATCACGTTGACTGAAAAGGTGGATCCGTCAATTTTGGGCGGCATGATTGTCGGTGTTGAAGATAAGCATATTGACATGAGTATCGCTCGGAAGATACAAATGTACACCGATATATTGAAACAATCAATTTAAACCTCTCCCAAAAAATATATTTATTGTTCGTTTGCAACATTTGTTTTATTTGGAAACTAGCGATAGGTATGCAATTTTTTTCTAAAAATTATATACACAAACGCTATCAGAACGGTGGTATAGAAGAAGTTAGCGAAGAAACAGACAACGACTTATTCATGTGTATAGAAGGTGCATTGATTGATAAGATCTTTTAAAAATCCGCAAAACTTACACATAATTTCAAAGACTTATGCTAAATAAAATTTGAGTACTTACTTGTGGACTTCAGATACTTCTTAACAATAAAAATTAATTTTAAGAAAACAAAAATGCATATTTGGTAACAATAATTTAATACCCTTAACTTAAAGCTATTAATAGGCTAGTAATATAAATTACTTTCTGTAACAGGCTATTTAAAACAATGAGGTCACTAATTGATTTATTTCTAAGGATTAATACTTTAGAGGTCTTCATTAAGCTCGTTTAGAATTAGCCTTTTCTGACGGCCTGATGATTGATATGGACGGATTGTATTACAATAGCTTCAAATGAAATAATGAAAACTAAATGGCCGTCTTTGCCGCATAAAACTACGTAATAAATTCTCAGATAGAGCGTTTATTTCTTGAGATATGATATGGCGCCATATTTGTACGTAATCTGTGGGTTCCCCGCTGCGGGAGATATCTGGTTTGCTTGATAGCCATGCTCCCGGTCCTTTGGAAAATTTCTGCATGGTGAATTTCTCAAAAGCTTGCTGAGTTTCTCTGCGTGTATTCGGAAGTTTACGCGATTGGAATTCAATGATCCCGTCATCACCCTCTGGAAGCTTGATGTTAAAACCCAAAGCTCCTGTTCACCCTTGAGATTGTTGACGATTTTGACGCCGCTTGCAAACTGGAGTGTTTCTTTATTGATAGCTAATCTGTGGAAGTTGCGTTGGGAGTACTCAGTGGCTGAATTCCAGCACCAAACACTTGGAGGTTCCATAAGTCCAAAGTACATAATTCCATTTCGGTCCATAGCCTCTGCAGCCGCCTGATTTGGACGTTCTTTAGGGAAAACCTGAAATGCGCCATAAATCACTTAGAAAACTTATTTTGTCATTTACCTCGATTACTTTTGTGGAGTTTATTAAATACATTTATTGGTTTTTTAATAATCAAACATATACACATCATGTTTTCTTCTTAATATACATAAGATAAGATATACGCATAAGATCCCATCGCTTTTTTAATGGTCATTAAAAATGAGTGGGATGATTTTACCATTGATTGCTTGAGATTGAGAGACTTTCTTTCACCGTTTCTTCTCTTCTAGAACGCCATTTTGTTTCCGAAACGATAGTAGTTTTTTGATATCAAAAAGTGGTCTTGCTAACCATTTTTGAGATTAACTATTTGATTTGATTTTGATAAGCATGACATAGATACGTACATTGATTGCGTCGGGGTTCACATTAGGGTCTTGACTATAAGAGGAGTTCCGAAGTACTGCACTCCGGACCACGTTTTCCGTTGTTGATGCAAGAGCGTGGAAGTACAAATAGCGATCTTCACTGTTCCTCAGTGGTGACAGAGCCATGCCCAGGACGCCATCCATTAAGTCAAAACTTTCTCCTGTACAAAGCAAAAAGTGTTACCAAAAAGGAAAATGAAATTATTTATTATATTATAATTTATAAATGATTTATATAGCGTTAATCTACTGACACCATATTATCATATATTATCATATGGTGTCAGTAAGTCAGGCCCCAGTCGATTAGTCCTTCTACTGTAATACAGAATAGAACGATTGTTCGCTTTTACTTTTACTATAAAAGGAAACTGATTTGTCGATGAAAACTAATTTCAAAAGTGCTTTACATATATACCTAGACCTCACGACCTCTAAGTGGTCTGCTTATAATTTGCTTACAATCTCAGTTAGCCTTGTAGTCATTTGGACAACCTGTCTGGTGGCCCATAATGTACGCTGTTTTGTTTTTCTGTGTGTAAGTAAGGAAAGCCAGATCCCAATCCATATGCTCAGTTAAAGACATATAAGGAATTTGGTTCCAATAAAGGGCTTATTTCCGGCTTCCAAATGTCTGCTCATTTAGAGTCTTTAAATGATTGGCATGGTCAAAACAGAACGCCTTTTATTTAAAACAATTCTCCTGTAGTTATTTGTATAGCAATTAATCGCATGAACTCCAAAGTTGATACTGACCATCAATAGTAAAGCGGCCTCTTGAGGGATATGGGAACATGAGTCGATGTGTGGTCCACCATGAACGGTCGTTAGCTACATCCACAACGAGAATACCGAAGCCCGAAACGTCTGCTACGTACACGAAGGTGTCAGAACAATCGCCAGAAGAGCTACCGCGAACGTCTACCACCTGAAAACAATTTTTAAATTCAAAATACTCTGTAATCTTTTATATTTGTAAAATCGTTTGTCCTGACTGACTTATCAACGCACAGTCAAAGGCTACATACACGTTCACAGTCCAGTGTACACTGCGTATGGTATGGTGTACATGCGAAACGGTCCTGCCAAGTCTGTGTACACTATAATGTACACTGGTTTACTTTTACTTCACGCCGTTTATCTTTGTAAATATGAGGATATTCTTTTTGAATTACAACAGGACTTGTAATTGAGGTAGGTACAATAAAACTTTTATTGTAACTGCAATAAAAGGAATGAGCATGCTATGCAAATATAATTATTATTATAATATAAAATAATTAATACTAGCAGACAAAGAAAATACTGGATTATATTGTTTTGATCGTTATTTTTAATACTATTCCATTAAAAATTATTCGAGTCCAATCTGTCATACTGTGCAGTAGAACTATGTAGTTGGAATTTTTTTTGTCCAGACAGTTCTATCGTAGAACTAATAGTAGAACTGTTTGGAACAACCCTTAGAGATCACATCCCGTATTGTTGGATTTCACAATTCAGTCTTCAAGCCTTTTAGTTTCTTAGGTCTTATAAGAAGCGTCGCTAGCTATGAAGCTCGTCAGAATTACAGTATAGCAGCGAACAACTGCTGTTCTAAGGGGGGGCACCTGCCCCTTCCTGCCCGTACCTCGCTAAGCCCATGTATATACATACATATATAAACATATCATGTCATACTTAATTCTTCCCAAATTCATCGAAAACCATTTTGGACGCACGGGATGATTATAAAGCGTTTTGTATGAAATTTGGAACATAGTTTTATTTTATTTTATGACATAAACATCCACTAAGAAAGGATTTTTGAAAATTTCAACTCCGCGCGAAGCCGGGGGCGGGTCGCTAGTGTAAATGTAAAAGCAAAAAAAAAATAAAAAAATACTTACAGGTGTAATAAAAAGCGAAGGACGAGTGCTGATAGAACTATTAACTTTATGCCGATAAATAAGTTCATCAGTATTTAGATCGAATGCGAGCAGTTGCGGTGGACAGTGCTGTTTCTCGCCAATCTTTCCGGTGTCCATTACCCATATACGACTACATTCGTCAATCTGAAATAGGCGAAATGTTATAAATCGTTATTACTAACAAAATAAAGTATTTGGTCGATAGTTCCTACAGGCTCTTGAATTTAAAAGAAAAACTTAATGGGAATTTTATAATATCATATCATCTCTTCTTAGTCGGTTTCACTCTTGACAGAGTGGTCGTGGTCATCATTTTAGGTGTTCGTGACAAGCTTCACAACACGCCGCCAATTGAACCCTCATGATGAAAAAATGGGAAAAAAGATATGCAGTGGTTTCCCCTTGCCTTCTGCATCTTATCATAAATGTCAATAAAAGTGGATCCTATGAGCATATGAGCCAAAAGCCCAAAAAATATTCTATGGGATCCTCAACGTGGGAGCCAAGTGGAGGGAGGCAAATTTTCTAGACATTTTTATTTTACATTTCATGCTAACTGATATGGCTTTACCCGCTTTAAATCTTTTTTAACGAGTAATGTAATAAGATTTAGAATATAGATGTACAAAAGCAAATTTTGCATGCCACAGGTAATTAATTAGATTGGTCTTAAAAAGCTCTTAAATATTATAATATATTTTAAGACACTTCTAATGCTTAAGACAAGGTATAACATAAATTGGTAAGTACTTATTTTGTTATATTTATATTATATGAAATAAAATTTAACTGTACTGTACCTATTAATATTTTAACTAAAAGGCTAAGGGCCCTCTTTCACCAACTACAAGTAAAGTGTTGATTAGTTACTTCTAGAAATAATTAGGGCCTCCCTTTTATTCTTTTAGAAATAATAATGGAGCTGATATACCTTTGTTTGTACGGTAAAAGTCCCAAACATTAGGTAAAAAGAAAATAATAAAAAATATTCGCCTATTGAAGGACGTAGTAAACAGAGTGCATAATTTAATAAAATATAAAATTGTTTCTAAAAATAACTAATCAACACTTTACTTGTAGTTGGTGAAAGAGGCCCTAAGTTAAAGTAATTACTGATTCCAAGTTAACAAATTGGTAGTAAAAAAATATTCACAGAGGAAAAAAACAGAACATCTTTATGTAAATAGGTTTGTCTGTAAACAAATTTTGTCAAATATACATACTCGTATATTTGGCATATTATACATTGATGCTAAATGTTCGGATGTTCACAATGGACTCGCCTCACATGGTACGGTAAGTTTGACATTATTATGTGAGGTCGCCCAGTTAATTTGCACATCTTGTTATTCTCTTTTTAAAATCGTAAAATTTTAACACGATTTACAATTTATTTCATAATATAGTTGACTGCTCGTAGGCTCGCCCACATGAAAGGTCAAACTATACCTTACTCAGTCTTACAGCTATCGCCTTTATCGAAAATTATCCATATATTACGATGCAAAGAGGAATGAATAATTTTATCTTCTTTACATAGTATAATTTACGAGTAAAGTCGCTTTCCGCGTCTGTCTTGTATGCCGCTAACTCCTCCTAAACCACGGAACGGATTTTGATGACCATGAGTTAGATAATTTTTCATGGAAACCTAATTAAGATTTTTCCTATGCGAAGCCTGCAGCCGGTCGCTAGTATATCATATTAGCTATAAAACACTCCATAAAATATAGCTAATAATGAAAAATTATCTACATCCTACCTAACCCTATGATGACCCCTATGGTAAATGATTGACCTAACTTTAAAATATCTGCCTAGTAGTTTTTTCATTTTGAATGGATATATATATTATATTATATAATAAATTTATTAATTAATGTTAAATTGACAATTGAAGAAAGCATATGTAATATTTCGCAATATGTTCTGCCTCAATAATTTGGTCCTTAAAGAATTTAATTTTTTACTGTAAAGATGTTAAATATATACTAATGTTTTACACAGAAGGCTATTTACCTCGGAGAGTTTATTAGTTGCGGATTCATGAATAAAATGTTACAAATTCCGAACCTTAAGCAAAATGTCAGTCCAGCCAGTGTTGGATCGTTTTTCTATACTGCGCACTGTCGAACTGTCCGATTCGTCAAAGAATTCCTCATTGTGTTATTAATAAATTAGCATTTGGTCTCATCATAATAATTAATTGATTAAGTATGTAAATTAAATCTGTGAATATTTTTCCATATCCTAACCTTTTTCAAATAACAAGAGAATTAATCATTGTCTTATACTTACGGCGACACGGAATACAGAAGTTAATCCATCACAGTTAAATCCTTGATTGTCGTGCCACGAATAGTTGGGATACGCGTTAATCTTCCCTTGTTCGTCCACAGTGCCTAAGGTCACGGGTCTACCGGCGTCGAACCTCGGGTTTGTGACAAAAATTCTTGAGGGAAGATCACCTTTGGAGAATAACATTAATTCTTATTATATACTTACTTTCATGAAACTTGGTAGATGATCATTTAGACGTACAGGACACAGGATAGGCTACTTTTTTCTTTCTCAACGCGGACGAAGTCGCGGGCGCCAGCTAGTCATCAATCAATACTAATAATAAATCTGTAAGGGTTGGTCATGGAGTAAGTTACTTTGTTTTCAGAGATATCGTGTTTATAGGCTCTATACATGATACTGAAACTAAATTAACCATTTTTAGATTTTTTTCTGTATGTATGTATGTAAGTATGTATGTTCCTCCATAACTCTTAAACGAATTAACTGATTTTTATGAAACTTGGTAGATGAACATTTAGACGTACAGGAAACAGGATAGGCAACTTTTTTCTTTTTCAACGCGGACGAAGCGCGGGCGCCATCTAGTTTTATATAAGGATTAAGATACCTTGTCTATGTTGTACGTCTACGTCGATAGGAACGTTATTCCCCTGGACATAGTATCCATTTTGCAGGGCACTTTGTCTAGCGGTTTCGCTGGGATAGACGAAATCCAACTCGGACCACTGCCTCACGACGCGCAGGTCACTCCTAGCACCGAGCCAGCAGCACGACAGGCAGTAAGACAGCAGGAAAAATCTCTCAATGCCGTACGTCATTTCTAACTTAAAAGTGTCAAGTAGCTGCGGATCTGCAAGAGATGTTACCTTTTTTGAAAAAATGTATATAAGACAGGCAGCATATAAAATATTATTCCAGGTTAATTATACAGTTTTAGAATTTGTTCATATATTTTATACTCGTATAGGACATACATAATTTAAATGTTATTCAATAATCACTTGTTTTAAATACACATTTCTTAACAGTAAAAAAGTGGGTGTTAGCACATAGGATAGTTTAACAGAGAATAGTTTAGAAAAATTTTAATTCAAGTTCTTAGCTACTGAAATAACACAAAGTAAGAAAAAAATTTATTGAAAACCACTTATTGAAGTTAATTTTAAAAGAATTTGTTTACAATAAAAATAACGATAGGCATGTTCATTTTAAATAATTAAATAAACCACATGATTTAATGCACATGATTAATGATTAATAGACAATAAAAATGCATTTTTATAGACTCTACCTTGATGTTAAATTAATAAAAATGAGATATTTTTTTTGTGTTAAAAGCAGAGTTTACCTATAAGTCATAGCTACCTATGTATGTAGGTATGACTTTTTTATAATTTATTACAAGACGTTAAGGTTCTTTTGAATAATTTTTTCTATCTCTTAATCATTAAACAGTTTCCCAAATGAATCTTGAAAACATTTTTTTTAATTTACTTTTTATAATTTTGAAATTTGTAAATCACAAATTGGTATGAAAAATAACGACCCACCATATAAGCAAATATAAAACATCTTATTACTGAAACCACCTACTTATTATAAACTTGAAATTCTTTTGAATAACTAACTAACTGGTATAGGAATTTATATAAAAATGGCAATAATGTATATCTAATTTGTTAACTGCAAGAATTAAATACACATTTAGATTTGCGTTATCACGTGCGAAACTATTGAAGCGCTCGGTGTCGAGAATTTATTAGAGTAAATGTTTAAAAAAAACACTAATAATTACCATATTGATACAGCACTGTTCGACAGAACTGGTTCTGAGGTTCATTTATCAAAAACATTTTGTGCACAACGAAATGAACTTTACACTCAAATTGTTCGGAGTCATCACAAGCAGCTCATAATTTCACACATTTTCATAGAACACTTATATGAAATTCCAGGTAATATTAATTTATAATATTCATAAAAAAATAATATTTTTTGACCACAATTCTCGTAATTAAACTAAACAAGTACACATAATAATTTATTATTATTATTTTTTCAGTATTTCACTTTATTATTGTGTATGTAATATTTTAATAAATAGCAGTATTATAAAAATTAATTGGTAAAAACAATTAGCGAATTGCCACAGTTAAAATAATTGAAATGGTAACTGTTAACTGTTGAGGTTTAAAAAAAATTCTGGTGTTAATTAAAATAATAATAATAAAACTAATTATTCACAACAGAAGAGACTATGAGACGTGTACGGTGTCTTCGAACTAGTGTGTCAACTTGTGTGCAAAACAAAATGTTGGAGATGGTCGGTGCCAATCGCATATCGTAAACGAACAGATAACTGTATATATTTTTTGGTATTCGGAACGTACGACGTATAGGTTACAGTGGATTCCGTTTTGTTCCAATTTATTTCAATGTCGAAATATTTGTTGGGACTGCCTATCATAATATTTACCTACGGTTCATATTCGCCCACGAAGTAAAAAAAACTCGATTTTAAAAAATTCTAAAAACGACCAAAAGAACGTTCGAGCTTTTAGTCTATTTGATGTTTGAACATTTGAAAAACTTTAGTAAATACGTTATTTTATTACGAAAATAATGAATCTCAACAACAAAAGAAAATTAATTAATATAATATTTTATGTAAAAATTTGAAAAAAATACCAATATTTTGGCGAATATTGTTTTTTAAATTGCATGATATTTAAATAGTAAATTTCTAGAATTGAATAAAAAAATAATTAAATCATCACAGCAATAGAGTTTAAAAGACAATTTTTACTTCATCCAGTTTATTACAAAATTACATACATTCCTTTTTTGAAAATAAGCGATTATAATCAGCGAAGACAGTTATTTCGATGATTAGAATTCCAGGCCAGGCGAACTTCGTACCGCCTAACAGTCAATAAATGTCATGTTACCTTTTAGATAAACTTAATTTAGGATTTTATGAACTGAACTGAAAATTTGACAGTTTCTGTTTGTATTTTCTAATGACAGTGAAAAAGTTATCAACAACGGTTGCCAGGTGACACGTACGTTTTGTTTTGATTGACGTCAAATGTTTGCCAGCTGGGGACAGAGTGTTTTTTTACGTTTTTTTCTCTCCATAAGAACTTTCCCTGATTATCCCTCTATCCATGAGTGAAGACAGAATTAAAATCGGTCCAGCCGTTCTCGAGTTTTGCGCTTAGCAACACATTCAGGGATTCATTTCTACTATCGCAAATATATATCCCCGTTACTTATGGTTTTAGACTAGTACAGTAATCCTACCTATGTTGAAGATTGTCCCCATATATTGTAATATAGATCTAACCATAAACTCTTTTTTTTAATAAATCTTGTGACCGGAACATTTTTAAATCGGACGTGACATTTAGTTTTTCAACAATAGTCAATTTGTGAGATTTGTGATGTCATACAACCGCATTTACCATAACTATGCGGTTTTGGGTTCGATAAACCGTCAGACGTTTAATAGTTAATCGATTTTTTGCATAACGTCAGATAATTTCAATATTAACGGATAACAAGTCAATTCGCGGGCACTTAGAAGAATATATTTTTGTATGATGTGTTTTTTATTTCAGTTTTTTAATAAAGGGGCTTACCATACATAAATTTAGTTATTAACGATCTTTAACGTCTTTAAATGAAAACTACACTATTTAATCAAGCATCCGTTCCCAAACTTTGTTAAAAAAAAAAAATAGGTATATTATTAACAAAATATCAAATTCCTGTGAAATTGTTTCAATTCAAACTTTACTGCACTTAATATCCGAAAATTAAAAAAAACTCGTAATTGCAATTAATCACAGAAAAGTTTCATTTTTATTATAATATTTTTTACAACAAAATTAATATGCTCAAACAAGTTTGAAAGTGTAAAAAAACTTTGAAAGTATATAATGTATGAAAGTATAAAAAAAAACTTTTTAATTTTCGAATGTTACACAATCTGAAATATGCACAGAAAATTACTGAAATCAAGGAATACTTATTATTTTTAAATTGTCCAAAGTGTAAGTTAAATAAAACAATAGCCTGGTTTTGAACGATGTCATTTAAAATGGAATAATAAATTTAACCACACTAAATAATTGACTAGTATTTTTTTCACTAAATATCTGAATGTGAAATCTCCGTACGTTAGAGAAACTAATGTCACTGTTTGTTTTTACATACCAAAGTGGACGCTAATGGCTTGTAAAAACAATTAAAAGCACTTTAAAACAAACCAGACAAAGATGCGAATCTAACAAGGAGATAAAACTAGGAACTCTTTTATAGACTTGAAAATGAGGAAAATATTCACAAGAACGATTACACAAAAGAAATTGTTCATTATTGTAGCAAGCCTTTAATTATAATTTATAATTCAATAAGTAGTAGGAAAATTTCAAATCGGTCTATTCAAAAAATGACTAGATTTTGTTGAGTATTTGTTTTCTACATTAATATTTTAAAGAGAAAATATTTGAGTGGGAATTTTGCAGGTTTATATGTGGAGGGACATAAATATATATTATCAACTACTACACCTATCTGAAAAAATCTACTTATCAAAGTTTATAAGACACTAGCTGGTCTTCGCGACTTTGTCCGCGATGAAAAATAAAAGAAATAACGCCTGACAAAATACATAAAGCAATATAACACCCGACATTGACGCCTGACATTATACTTTTGCCAACCGATGGATCTTTATTTTTTTTGGTGCCCGCGGCTTCGTCCGCTTGGAATATTTACCCTATAACCCTGAAATTCTACTCTAACTATAGTTGAGAGATATTTTTAAATCGGATAAAACAAACATACCTTACCTATACCTTCTTATATTATCTGTATGTCAGTATATTTATGAAAATTTAATATATGTGCTTAAAATATTAGTCAATTTAATAAAAAATGTGATGTACACAATATCAATATCGTAATTCTTTTATGGGTTTATAATAAACTACGAGTACCTCAAACAATCAGAGCCTTATCTATAAATAAATTTAAAAGTGTTATTAAAACTAAACTCCTCTCGAAAGGCTATTATAAAATCACTGATTATTTAAGCGACAATGAAGCCTGGATTTAAGCGATACTATATATATTATATATATTTTTAATTTTGTTAAAATTAAGTTTGCTATTTTATATTTTAAAAAGATCACAAAAAGAATAGTATCCTGAGTTTCTTTCGGGGTTTCTTCTCAGGATCATCATCTTGGCTTTTTTCCGAAACCCTGGTAAATTTAAATTTATAATGACGATCATAAGAGTTCCTTGTAGAAACCTAATTGATAAATAAATATTTTGATTTTGATTCGATTTTGATATTAGTATAGATGTTAAGTACTCCAGATGGACAAAGGCTGTTTATTATGTACAATATGTCCCCCAATAAGTAGCACCCGGAAAAACCAGTTAGCTTCTGTCTAGAATATTATAACAAAAATATGAATAAAACATTATTTTATTGAATTATATTTTAATAATAGAAACTACTTACACCGACAATAAATCATTATGTTGCGTAACAAACTTGTTAGGTGTATATGTAATATCTAATAATATCATCACATTCCTACCTCTGTATTTCATCTTGTATCCGTATTCCCGAGCTTTAATATTTATGTTGTGTTGAACGTTGTTTTCCGCCCACTTCTCACAAAACTCCGTACGATATTTATAATTATACATTGTCATTAAAACAACAATAGAAATGTCTTTAAAATGGGAAACGTGGAGGAAGTAACTATGGACCAAGTTAAACTAATTTGAATGCAAATCTACATCAAACTGCGAATCCGTTGTTGCAAAACGACCTAAACACAGTGGGTATTCTTTCCAAACAGCCTGCTGTGAAATTAAGAGTAAAATCGACTTGCCAATCGTCTCAAGAATCTTGAATAGTTGCTTGAATACTTTGTGACCTTGCCATTTTGTCATCTTATGGTAAGTTCTAAATTAAATCCTACTATCATTATAAGTGCGAAAGTGTGTGAGGAGGAACCTGTACTTAAAAATACTACTGTTTTATTCAAAACTAGCTGGTGCCCGCGACTTCGTCCGCGTTCTTTATAGCCTAGCCTTCCTCGATAAATGGACTGTCCAACATAAAAAGAAATTTTCAATTCGAACCAGTAGTTCCTGAGATTAGCGTGTACAACCAAACAAACTTCAGCTTTATATATTGGTATAGATGATCCCTTTCCGGCAGTACTTTTTTCTGGATGAAAGGTACCTTTCTTGTATCCCGGAAAACTTGTATGACAAATTTCATGATGATCAGTTGAGTAGTTAAGGCGTGAAAAGGTAACAGACAGACAGACAGCTTTAAAAATGACGACACTTCCATACAATCTTTCTTCTCCCCTTTCAACCCTTTTTTCGCATTAAAAAGTAGCCTATGTCCTTTCACAGGCTGTAGACTACCTGTGTACCAAAAATTCATTTAAATCGGTTCAGTAGTTTTGGCGTGAAAGCGCGACAGACAGACAGACAGACAGACAGACAGATAGACAGACAGATTTACTTTCTCGTTTATAATATTAGTATTAGTAAGGATGTACAAGAAAATGAATATTTATAGAAATATTATAAAAATAAATAAAGTGACTTGTCCGCCTATGTCTGTTTCTCCCTTAACTTCTTCTAGTGGTTAGATTTCACTAATTAAATTCACTGTTTTCACCAATGGTAAACCTCTTTTGTCGCTCTTACCTAGATTTTTGCTAATTAAAAAAAGACACTACAACTTACAATCCAAACAAACGCTTGTTTCGTCTCGCTTTCTAAATTAGCCAAAAAATCTCATGATTATAAAACTATCTACATTAAGAATACTAGTTTTCCTTAAGTAGCATCTGTTACCCATACTTTAGATTTTCGTAACACTATAATCGCAATATAATGCACTATTACGCATTAGTGGCAGGAAACCACTGCGGTACGCAGTCATTTGGGCAGCTCATCTGGCTGGCGGCAGTACCCCAGCAGGCGGCATACCCTTAATACAGCATGTGTGCTCAGTATTTGGTGGGCGCAAGGTTTATAAAAGTGTTTCAACTGCTCTTCGTTGCCACTCATTCATTTTCTTCATCTGGCTCTGATTCGCGATCTTCACTGCTTTTGCACATGAGTATCCCCGTCAGAGCACTATTTCCTAATGCCCCGCTGCGCCATGTTGTTATTAACTGCATTGTTTGTTTTGTTTTGTTGTTTGCCCCCGTTGTTTGTGTATTTTTCTTATAGGTATCAACCACAGTATAGCAGCGCCTTGAGCTGGTCGCTCGCTGGGCCTCCCAGGTGCGCTTGAAACACATTAGCAGACTTTAAAAAGTTCATTTTCAAAGTAGACCCCGCCGGGAATCAAACTCATCTAACGGGCTCGTCTTAACTGCTTGTTTGTTCGTATTAACAAGTTATTTTGCGACGTTCCATACTTTTAACTTTGTCTACAACATGCTTTTGTTATTACTTGTGTAAACAATAATCTTATGGTCGCGGAAATGAGACGTATTAAGGGTCACGCTGCTTGTTGTTGTCTTTTTAAATCAACTCAGTTAATTCCTACGTAAATACATGGCATTCTAAACACACAAATTTTATAAGCTTCATAGAATATGCGTGTACAAACAAGATAGACTGGAATGTTTTTCCATTATTCAAAAGGAAAATGTTTTTCACTGAGACTCATTGTGTTTACGCTTGTTTGATGCATATATGCATATATGTGCTAAAACAAATCTAATCTAATCGGAACTTTAGTCATGTCTGAGTATTAGTCACTTCTGCTGAGTCTTTTCATGTTTGTCACTTGCTTCAGGAAAAACTTCAGTGAAACATAGTTTTCATCTTTTTGAAAATAATATTCGGCGGCCAAATTGACGGTTCACTTGTTAGCAGGTGACTACTGTAGCACACGCAAAAACGCATTGAATTGTGCTTTCGACCTTAAAAGGATAAAAAAAATAAGAGAAGCATAAAAGACAAGCATAAGAGAATGGACTCTAGCAACTCTTACTCTTTTGCTAGAATGCTGTTATTTCATATGCGTAAGAAAATGTGCGCAAGATTAGCATTCTTGGAAGATTCTTGGATGTGGTATTTCTTTACACGCTAACGCTTTTATGGCTGTGGGGTAATGTTTAATATTAAAATCAAATATTTGACAACGGATAAACGCCAACCATTGGTTTCTATATCCGGTTTCTAAAATGCCATCGACTTTGTTCTAAGAAAAATATGACCGATTTTTTAAGAAATGCAGACACCTCCCTCTTTTTGTATGAAATAAATAACTATAAAACGAAAACTTCACTAAAGTTAATAGTATACATTAAAGAGAGAAAAGTAAAAGATAATCAAATATCTTTTTATGTAATTTTCTTGCGTCGAATAAAAGAAAAGATTGCAAATTTTAAACATTCGAAAAAACAGATCAATTTAAATATTAAACGGAGCATTCCATAAAATTTGTGTGACGACTTTTTTGTAGAGTTTAAGAGGGCTTTCTACTCATTAAAACGAGAACCAGTCGCGCGTCGTCCGACAAGAAATAAAAATTGTTTTTCACCACAGCGGTTTAAAACGAATGACAATGAAAAAGTGTATGCTTACTGAAGCGCGATTCCGTAGCGACAAAACGTCCAAAAAATAGTTTTATGTGTTCACTATCATCATACCGAAAGCAATCCCATACAATTATTATCTACACTAACATATCGCCATTGTCAAACCAGAATCTGCTATTTTGGACCTTAGTGAATAGTTTACTACCTCTATTGGATAAAAAAATTGACTATTAAATAGTCAAAACTATAAAATAGTCATGTTTAAAAGACAAATAAGTTCAAATAAAATACATTTTTTAAATAAACCTTCATGTAAGATTTTCCAGGAAAACTTTTTTGTCAACATCTCAAAAGTATCTCCTGATCAGAAAAGTTAATAGTACTGCGAAAAACTAAAAGATGCTTGTATTTCTCGCTACAAACATTTAAATAATTATAGGAACTAAGTATATCGCCTTTAATGACCTAATAAAGATTAATAGATAGCTAAGAGCAAAACAAAAAAGGCTAAAATAATGAAGTTCCTAAAGAGGGCACTTGTAATTGTTTACCTACACTAAAACTATTCTTAAAAGTCTTTATATTTTCAAAAATTATATTAAGTACATTGACTCCATTTTTTTATCATTAGATAATTTATTGATATATCAAAAATATAATAAAACTTCATATCAAACAATATTATCTTCTACAACACGTAAAGTTTGTGAGTTGTCTATAAAGTCATAATCTACAGTGGCCACACTAAGTTCAAGGATGTCAACCTAATTATCACTGACTTCAATGTAAATTAGTTTTACGCTCTGTATGAAGAGGAACTGTTATAATTATTTAGATGTACGTATATGTTTATTTTATTTGTGAAACAATATTGTGAAACGTCATTCATTAGAAGCGACGGTCAACGGCCACGAAATTATAGAAACAAAGTTTAATGATCTGTCACAAATTATTTGCATTACAATTGGGTTTTGAATGATTTTTTTTTTGTGATAAATGGAAAGATCATATATAAGTTTTATAACAAAACTATTTTCTTTTTTTTTTCGCAATAATTCAAAAGTTATATCAAAATAAAAATTAATTTTTGAATCCAGTACCGAAGACCCGCCGACCGCTCCCGAACAAACCCGAGCGCGCGTGACGTCAAAATGTTAGTTGTGTCAAGTCACGGTAATAGCCGTAAACGCTGTACTATTCTAAAGTAGCTTTAACATTATGACGTCACAACCACTCACAACTATGGTGAGTTGGTGACTAATCTTGGCGCGTTCATAGTCACGTGTTTTTTTTTTTAATTTTATCAATTTTTAATTGTTTATAATTAATAGATTTCTTTTTTAAGGTTTTCGCATTAAATATCAATAATATTAATAATAAAGTTTTGAAATACATTAAAAAAAATTTTTTTTTCAAATTCCCAATTGGTTACCTGGTTAAGCACTACATCTAAATTTATCTATATAAATAAAAATCAATGTAAGTATGTTTGTCCTCTATGGACTCCAAAACCACTCAACCAATTTTAATTTGGTTTTCATGTATGAAAATAAGGTAAAACGAGAAGTATAAAAAATTGCATCCCAGGCGAAACCGGGAGCGAAAAGTTTGTATATTTGGATTATTGTTCCCCAATAACGCAAAAATCTTATTACCTGCATTAATATATTATTATTGGATACATTTTATCCTGGAAAATGTAAGGTTCCTGTGGGGTTTTAATGATCTATAATGATGGTATAAATGAAAAAAATCTGTTATCTATGGAAAATATATTTTTATTTTTAACCTCTATAATCTAAATTGAATCTAAATCACTTAAATTTTATTTAGATAAATAATCTAAATTTATTTAGATTATTCTCAATTAAAATTCATCTGTTGAGGTAAATTTATTATTGAATAAAATACGAGTATAAAAAATTTAAATAACCTGTGAAGGAATATTTTATTTGAATTTTAACTAAAGCACATTATACCAAGACATGACATCACAAGCATTTTCGTTAGATATTTTAAATTTTGCAATAAAATGAGTCAATTATTTTTATTTTTGTCTATGGTTTGTGACGCAAAAAAGTGTGTTTAATAAAAACAATATGAACAAATTAAACATAAAAATAAAACAGAAGAACATGTTTGAGTGATTGGCAGTCTGACAGCGACGTGTTTGTCATGAATAGTTTAATTAATATTAATTAAAATGTATATTATCTATATACTAATATACGAGAGCTGAAGAATTTGTTTGGTTGGTTTTACGTGCTAATCTCAGGAACTACAGGTTCGAATTGAAAAATTCGTTTTGTGTTGGTTAGTCCATTTATCGAGGAAGGCTATAGGCTATAGAGAACGCGGACTAAGTCGCGGGCACTAGCTAGTTTAATATAAAATTAAAACAAATTCAATTAAATAATCACCTTGTCACTTAGATCCAATTTCTCTTGTGAAATATATTAAACTGTTTGTTTCTTTACAGTGAAACATATTATATTGGTATGACGATTCCCGTTATCAGTTAAATGTAGATATTATTAGTATTAGGTACTTAATCTAATATATAGAATTCTCGTGTAACAGTGTTAGTTGCCATACTCCTCCGAAACGGTTTTGATAAAATTTTATATGTACACTTGGTAGGTCTGAGAATAGGTTTTATCTATTTTTTATAGGCGTTCGAAGTCGCGGGCAGCAGCTAGTAATATTAATATATATATATGCTAAGAGCAAACCCATAATATATATATATATATATATATATGTATATATATATATATATATATATATATATATATATATATATATATATATATATATATATATATATATATATATATATATATATATATATTATGGGTTTGCTCTTAGCCAACAACCAACTGTGTAGCAGGGATGAGGCCTATGATGGAGCGAGCTCACCCATAAGACGCCTATTCACTCGAACTTTTAAAAGAATTAATATTATAATATTTACAATTTTTGTACTTTAATCGAACTATAATTGATTAATATTAAAATTAGGGCATCTTTCACTAACTACAAGTAAAGTGTTGATTAGTTACTTTTAGAAATAATTTTATGTTTTATTAAATTATGCACTCGGTTTTGCATCCTTCGATATGCGATTTTTTTTATTATTTTCTTTTTAATGTTTGGGACTTACTGTACAAACAAAGGTATATATATCAGCTAAATTATTCCCGCTGACAGGTGACATTAAATGACGGTTAGCCTACTTGACAGTTGGTGAAAGAAGCCCTTAGTTTCATAAAAAGTTATCTATATTTTAGTATATTTTTTTATTTATTTACTATTAGTGTTTTTTCCCGCGACTTCGTGCACTAATCTGAAGATTGAAAGTTTCATCTAAATTGGTTCAGCGGTTTTGGTGTCTATAGGAGACATACGGTGACATACGTACACAAATCCTTTTATATTTATTTTCTATTTATCACTATTATCACCTTTTATTTTTTTAAACTAAAATTTACAGTAGTAATTATACCTATGTTTTATTATTTTATTTAAAATGTTTTTGGTTTATATGTTTCTTGTTTTATTAAAGTTTACCTACAGTGTTTCTGGTTTCCTTATTATTCTAAGAATAGTTAAGATAAATATTGTATTTGCGTTTATTGTCTACGTTGTTGTTAAGTTAAAGAGAGACTTGTTTAAATATGAAATGTATGAAGTAATAAAAAAAAAATATGGTGAGTAAAAAAAAAATATAAGAATGACTAATTGATTAAACAAATAAATACAATTAATGCCCACTCATAACAGTTCAGAATCAAACGCTTATTCATTAAATTAGTAGAATTTCATTATACCCATAATATGTATATTTTTTGTTATTATACGTTCATGTGTTATAGCTTTTTTGTTTCTTTTATTTTTCTCTCTAAGTAGCAAAAAATAAGACACCTTCAGCTTCACGTTGTACTATGTATTTCATCACTTATATTTTTAAACTCTCAATTTTCTTATTGTAGGTATATATTTTTAGTCAAAGATTCTTTTGCTTAATGTTTACTCAAAACATTGACTATTTGAAAAAAACGTATGATTGTATGGTTACATTACATTGACAAACATAATCACTCTATGACTAAGACAACGCTTTGGTAAATTTCATTTGAAATGCCGGAAAAGCTGATTTGTTAAACTAAGGGCCTCTTTCACAAACTACTTGTAAAGTGTTGATTAGTTACTTTTAGAAATAAATTTCTGTTATATTGAATTATGCACTCGGTTTACTGCATCATTCGATAGCCGATTTTTTTTTATTATTTTCTATTTAATGTATGGAACGTTTACCGTACAAACAAAGGTGTATCAGCTCCATTATCCCCGGTTACTGGTGACTTTAAATGACAGTTTGGCCTAATTGACGTTTGTAAAAGAGGCGCTTATAAGACCATATTAAACAAACAGAGCCATTGCTACCTTTTCTTAATAAAATATTGTTGAGACCCACAGTGGATCAGAGGGCCCTTAAAAGTGGGTCAAAGATAGTGGGTCTAAAGGGTCCGACACCCATAAGAGTAAAAAGTATTAAAACCATTTTTAGAATCACAAACTTTGTGATAACTATGGTATTTAAAAATATGATGTGATAAGCATTCTGGTAGGAAATTAACCAATCTTTTGTTTGTTTATAGCTGCACCTCCTTCAAATGTTTTCTTTACTTATAATCTATAGCTATGACTGAGCTATTTTGATATATTAAAGATTAAAAATCTGATATAACTAAGATTGGCTAAAAAGATTAAACAGTAGACTTCTACTATCAATCTTCATAATATAATTGTTTAACTGTATCTTATTATGATAAATTAAGTTTATGCAGTCATTAAATTAACTGTTCCATTATGTTTTATGTTGCTACAATATAAGTTATAACTCTGTGATACTAAGTAGGTATGCAATAATAACACATAGCATAGCAATAGGTAAGCTGAATAGTTTATTAATTACTATATATTCAGCTTACCTATGATACCTACTATAAACGTCATAGATACATCATAGATCATAGATCATAGATACTATAACATCAAGTTATTCGTTTCTCTTTATTTTTGTAATAACAAAAGGGATACAAAAATTCCTGAGCAATACAAAAAAAATTGAATGAAAATTGAAAAATCAAAACATTAAAATTCATTCATTATATAAATTATAAATACTAGGCCGGTGTCTGCGACTTCGTCCACGTTGAAAAAAAAAAAAATATAACACCTGAGAAAATATCTGATATCTTTATCGCTGTGCGACTAAAGTGGCGCCCATTTTTTAAAGAATATTATAATACTTAAGGTAATTATTATGGTGACGCATTTTTAAGATTTCCAGATATTACGAGTACTATAATATCAAGTTACTTGAACATTTTTGTACTAAATATGTATTTTAGATAAGTAATAAATAAATAAAAAAATATTTTTAATATGTCTTGGGTTTTATTTCCATTTATAAGTGTTTGGGTATAGTTTGGTTCTGGTATGTGCTTTTCAAATTTGTTTAAACGGTTATCAAAATAACCGTAGTTTATCAAAATAGATAAATATAATATTTCTGTTACGATCAATAAAAAAATTTAAATTTTAAAAAAGGTATAAATTAATATGATTGAAATTATATTACCAATAATTTGAATTATTTTCTACTAAATAATCGTATTTATAAAATTCGTTATTTTGAAACTAAATGAAAAAAAAACCTTGGTTTTTTTTTTATAAAACTACAAGATAAAACTTACAAGTTGTCTTAAGTGACAAAAAAATGTACAGATGACTATGCAAATTAAGCAAAGCTAACTTATGCCTACACGGCTATTATAAATTCAAAAACTCAACCAAAAAAAACTAAATATTATACAATATATAAAAAATGTTATTTTGAAATTCTAGGTACATACCTCTAGTCCTTCACAAGACTGTTTACATAAATTTTCCGAAGCACTTTTTAAAATATTACGGTAATGTTTGTATTGAAAATATTAAAAATGCTGGTGTGATCGTTACAAAAGGCGCGCGTGGACTGTTGCGAAACAGAGTTAAGCATCTCTTATCAATCAAGCCGGGCCAGGGCACCGAGAGCCCCCAATCGGAATCCCCGCTCGTTCGTCATTAGGTATTATAATACACGCGTGTCACTTAACTAATTACATACCACAAATCAAAAATATCAAAAAAAAAATTATTGCAAAAATACAATCACAATCCTTCATGTTGTATGTTGCAAAAAGACCTATGCTTGTTTTATTCCATACTAACTGGTGCCCGCGACTTCGTTCGCGTATCCTGTAAAAAAGTAGCCTATCCTGTGTCCTGTACATCTAAATGTTTATCTACCAAGTTTCATGAAAATCAGTTAATTCGTTTAAGTTATGGAGGAACATACATACATACAATACCCACACATACAGATTTATTATGCCGGATTCCGACCGGCTAAAACCCAACGACTTTCTATCTATCGCGGCCGTTGATGGGCAGGGTCGTGGGGACGTATTTACACGACTTCGGTACCCCGCCACGGCTATCCAACGCGGGGAGGCCTGTGCCTGTCAGAACCTTGGCGTACCCGAAAGTGGAGGTACCCGAAAGTGGAGGCCTGCTCGGGGGACCTTACTAGGGGCGGCAGTCTTCCCCAAGACTACCGCCCAGGTCCCGGTCAGGGTGGAAGGCGGCGTATATAGGCCGCCCGCCTGCGCCCGAGCCTTCTCCGGCGGATTGGCTGGGAGAGGGGATCCTCTTCCCGCTGCCTTTCCGCCGCTTCCTTGCGCGACATAACGTGCTCACAGAACGTGAGCATCGCCTGCCACGCAAGGTCACTGCCAACCATCGATTTCACGACGGCCGGCAGCGAGAGATCGGCGCCCACAACGAGAGACAGAGCGGCGCGCTGCTCTGCCCATTCGGGGCATTCCGCCAAATTGTGCTGCGCAGTGTCAACCGCGCAGCCACAGTGGTGGCATTCCTCCGTCGGCTCTCTCACGGCCACCCGGTGAAGGTAACGACCGAAGCAACCATGCCCCGAGAGCACCTGCACCAGGCGGAACGTGAGGGCTAGACGGTTCAGCCTGAATTCACGATCGTGCTGATTCTTAATCTGACGATTATATGGAGGATTTTTTAAAATACAGCGCCACAAAATTTTGAACGCCTGTAGACGCTCACCCCACCGCTAAAATGAAAAACTACATATAACCTTTTTTTCTTCTTATCTACCCTCCTCTACCATTAGATATTCTTATAAGGTAACTCAGTCCATATTGCATAAACAATGCATCAGGGCAAAATTTGATGTAGTTACCAGCGACAACCACCTGCAAACCTTTTTGATCAAAAATTAAAGATTCTATAGCAACGGTCAGTTGTCTCTTGTAAACCTTTGGATATAATTTTTTTACGTCTGTTGAGATGAACTGAACGCACAGCGGAAACCAAATTTAAGGCGGGCGAAATAATATACTTATAGGACAAAGTTTTTTTAAAAAGTGTCTAATTAGTTAATGTATGTGTTGAAGAGTTTGAAAAACAATTAATAGAGGAACACGTTAAGTGACTATTTCTCATAGAACAGGTTTTAAATTCAAACGGAAGTGATAAGATTTGTAGAGTCGTAAATAAGTTACCTGCGACTTATTCAGTTGAGACATTGTATTGTAAAAAAAATGTACGGAAACATATATTTGATAAAATACACTAATGTTTTCCGAGGTGACATAAAGAGTTAGTATAAAAAGTTTCACATAGATTCAAAGTATTTTTTTTATTAGTGTAAACTGTATAAATACGCTACATCTGCTGTAACTGGCTAAGGGGTAGGGTGTTGCACTACTTGACGCTGCAAAATCAGTTCAAGTCATGACCATGTCATTGAAATACCACCGAAGTAACAGTATACCAACTTTCACATCGAACAATCGAACATTTGGAAGTTAGTGAAATTTCTTCGTTAACTAGGAAATGGGCTGATGGTCTTTAAACGCCTGAATAAGTCTTCATAAATTATAGCTAAGAAAAATCCCGATCACGTCAGCTTTCAAACAAAAAAAAACCGTTCAAAATCTATCCATCCGTTTATCCACGCGTCAAACTTACAAACTTATATCACCACGTTTTTGCGTCGAGCGATAAAATTAATAGAATTAGTAGTGGCAGGGCACACTGCATTTCACAGTCGTAAACTGCATGTCTGTTTTTGTGTTTCGGTGAGTGAGTAAGGGATGCCAAAGCCCATTTTCCGATACCTTTCCAATTCCTTATCCTTACTGTAGTCCGCAGCTCACCTGCAGCACCTATGGCGTTGCCTGTGTTATAGGCAAAGGTAGCCTCAAAGATTTAAATCGAGAGAT
Organism: Synanthedon formicaeformis; assembly: GCA_945859745.1. Classification (NCBI taxonomy): domain Eukaryota; kingdom Metazoa; phylum Arthropoda; class Insecta; order Lepidoptera; family Sesiidae; genus Synanthedon; species Synanthedon formicaeformis. Next base: position 4,628,501 of record OX243964.1, read on the forward strand.
GCGGCATTACTAACGAAACTGTGTTACAAAATACAACATACTTTATACTAAAGACAAAAGTATAAAATATATATACTTTTGTCAAAACACACTTTTAAACACAGACAACACATTCCTTACTTCAAACGTGACTGTGACGATAGCGACGCTCTCAACAAGCGACCGTCACTCACTGTAGCTGGCGTGCAACTGTAGTTGGGTGTAGCGCCTGCGCTAAACCCATTGTAAAGAGTTTTCGGTATGTTTTTAGTATGGCGCGAGGAGATTACGCCGCATCTTTCGATTTAAATCTTTGGGTAGCCTTAAATATGTATAATACAAAAATACAAATGTTCTCTCTTTATAATTAAGCCCCCAGATTTATATTTTCTAAATAAAAATTAATAACATTATTAATTGTTAAATGTGATTCCCATAACACTTATAATAAAATACACCATTTTCAGTTTTAGTAAAGGTTTTGGGATACAAATATGTTGTTGTGTAAAATGCTTGTGTTAGATTGTTACAGGTGTTAATTGTAGGAAAATTTAGGTCGACAATAAATTAATATTCAGGAAAGAAAAAAATATTTATACAAGTGTTTAATTAGAAGAAAAACAGGTGTAATCTCTGTTCTTTTAGGTCAATACATATGTTTTTTAACTATTTTAATATTTTGTTTGCTCTTCCGCGATACATTGTCAACTTATGGGCGTAGCTTAATCCATAGCAAATAAATTCTCGTCTAGACATTTCCCTTTTATAACACACTATGTAAATACATAATTATACAGGCCTTACGAGTATAACTTCTCTATCTTTATACAACCAAATTTTTCATAATTCTGTTGCGTCTTCAAATTAATTTACGAGTATTTACCTGTGACAAACTTTATTTTGTCTAGTCAATACTAATAATAAATCTGTAAGGGTTGGTCATGGAGTAAGTTACTTTGTTTTCAGATATCGTGTTTATAGACTCTATACATGATACTGAAACTAAATTGACCATTTTTAGAATTTCTGAAAACAAAGTAATTTACTCCATGACCAACCCTTACAGATTTATTATTAGTATTGATTTTGTCTTATATGTTTCAAAATATAAGCTAATATATTTATTTACATACTAATAAAAAAAATATGTAGGTACTTATTCGCGTTAAGAATATCAATATTGTTTTAATTTATAACTTATAATATGTTTTTTTTTTCATTATCATTGCATCTTCGTGACCGAACGTAACCATTATTTTATGAAATTATATATTATATCGTGATTTATAACCGCAGTACCAATAACAAACTGCATTAGTAGATACCATAGAACAATATGGATGGATAACATATTTTTCAAATTGACTTACTCATTTAACTAAATGCGTCAGTAATTAAGTAGAAATGTAATCTATACATATACATATTTTTTATACATATGATATAAATGATTTTCTATACATATAAAATCGTTTGTCCTGGCGGACGAATAAGTCTAAGCTGAATAAGCTGAAATTTAGGGCATCTTTCACCAACTACAAGTAAAGTGTTGATTAGTTACTTTTAGAAATAATTTTATGTTTTATTAAATTTTGCACTCGGTTTAGTGCATTCTTCGATTGGCGATTTTTTTTATTATTTTTAATGTTTGGGACTTTTACCGTACAAACAAAGGTTCATTATCCCCGGTGACCGGTGACTTTAAATGACGGTTAGCCTACTTGACAGATGCTGAAAGAGAGCCTTAAAATATTATTTTAGTTTATAATATAGCATCCACTAAGAACAAAAAGCTTCACGGTGGTCACGTTTGGCTAAAAAAGATGTTTGTAAAAACTTCAAAACTGATGGCTATTAATTTATAAAATTCCTAAACAATGTTAGTTTTATATAAGACTAGAGGCTCGGTTTTGCACGGAAGTTTTTCTGCAAATTTATATAAAAACCTTTCCCTTTTATCGTTCTTTTCATTAGTGAAAACCGTATTATAATCCGTTGTGTAGTTTAAAAAATCTAAAGGCGTACATGCAGAGGGACAAAGCGACTTTGTTTTAAAATATGCGAAGAAGATATATTATGACGAAAATAAGTAGGTAAAGATAAGATAGGATAAAAAGGTTATAAGGAGGTAATCTTCTTTCATAAATGGTTAGAATAAATTTTCAGATGAACATTGGCTAAATATTCTACGCGGGCGAAGCCACGGTAACGCTCAATGCTTGGCAAAAGTATAATGTCAGGCGACAATGTATGTGTGTCAGGAATTATATTGCTTTGCATATTTTGCATAAAATATATGTAATTTGTATGAGTTACGATTTAAGGTTTTCTTAATTCTAGTTAATTAATTAAAATTTACTAGAATATTTATTTGTCACAAAGTTTTATAGAACTTTATTGTTCCTGACTATCATCTCAATTTTATCAAGAATCAAAGACAATAAAATTCATTTCAAAGACATAAAAAGAAACTTTGAAAATAAAGTATTAAGTACTTGCATTCTTACGAATTTATCACATTAAGTAGTCAATAAAATATAAAAATCACTACACAATTGAACACTCAAACCAATACCACTGAGACAAATGAACACCGAAAACAAACTTGCGAATCAGATGAAACAAAATCCACCAGGCCCTCACTCCATACATAATTGTCAATGGCCGGAAGTGACATCGTGATGGGAATTCTATTTCCAAATTCGATTCCAATGTACCCAATGGGTTCGCTTTTATATTTAACATTATTTCCCTACACAATGGTAAAAGCTTTGACACATGTTCGGCGGGACACGAGTAGAGAAGTGTCTACTTTAACCACAGCCTAAGACAGGGAGATAGCTGACAATAATAGTAGAATAAAGGACAGGGGACAAGGAAGAGGATAGAAGAATGGGAAGTAGCATGTCTCGCTTAATAATGACTATTGTACTATTTGGTTAAAATTTATGAATCATTCTTATAAGACAGTTATTTTCAGTTTATATTTTCGCTTAAACTTATTTTACGTACACTCTTTGTAATAAAAAGGAACATAAAATGACGTGGAAGTCTTCATCAAATAACTTATAGTAGCTTAAAAAAAATATTATGTAAAACTTGGTTTTTATCACTGGTGATTATAGTATTTTTTTGAACACTGTTTTTATCCTTGTGAATATAATTATTATGCAAAACCTAATTAAGTTATGTCAACTATTCAATGTTCGGTCTAATTCTTTTTCTAGAGGTTTTTACTGTAAAGGGAAAACTGATTGTATCGAAATGGGTAATTAACATTACGTAAAATCAATGCTTGCACTTTGTTGTTACCCTTTCCTATTGTAACGCGGTTTAGTTGTGCAACTAAATAAAGAACAAGGTTGGAGCCTTCAGCACGATATCCTCGGTAATTACCCGGTGATATTATAAGGAATATTCCATACTTCAGCGATTGACAATGTCGGCGAACTGTATGAAAATAAATGGCCTATCTATACCTACCTATAATTCGATATGGGTATAGGACACATTATTATCGACTATCGATCGATATTATCTGTTTATATTTCGAATGTCGTCTGACAAAATAGCAACTCTAGCTGGTGCCTCCGACTTCGTCCGCGTTCAAAATGTTATATAGCTTAAAGCCTTCCTCAATAAATGGACTATCTTAGCACATAAAGAATTTTTCAATTCGAACCAGTAGTTCCTGAGATTAGCGCGTTCAACCAAACAAACACTCTTCAGGTTTATATAATAGTATAGATTAGTACGTATAGATAACGCCTGACATTATACTTTTGCCAAGCGATGGATTTTTATTTTTAGATAGCTGGTGCCCACGGCTTCACCCGCGTAGAATATTTAGCCTATGTCCATCCTAAAATTCTATTCTATTGGTGAAAGTTTTTTTTTTATTAGGGATGGATTTGCTCTTGGCCAACAACCAGCCGTGTAGCAAGGATGAGGCCTATGATGGAGCGAACTCACCCAGAAGATGCCTATTTACTCGAACTTTGAAAAGATTCGAAGATCTTACATAAATCTCCTACATACTTACGTACAAACATACAAACTTTTCCCTTTTATTAATATTAGTAGTCTAAATACACGATCAGTCCATCGCGTCAAATTGACTGACGTGAAGCCAAAATTTGATCGTGAATGGAAAAAACTGATGGCTTGATGTCAAACACTGGATTTCAAATCGCGCCGTTGCGTCACGTCAGTTCATTGCGCCAATTGATCGTGAGTGTAGAAACCAAGGAGGATGGAATATATTTTCTATCCTCCTTGGTAGAAACACTACGCCGTAACATCTTGCCGCGCTTCCGAATCAGAGCTCATGTCAACGTCACTCGACCCGGTCAAACGCATAAATGACAGAACATTGGACTGTCCGTCTGTGGGCACAATGTTTGGCGTGGCTCCATTTGATTTAAGTCGTTTGGAGTCACGTCAAATGATTGATCGTGTATTTCGTCCATTATTGTTTAAATTACATTCGATAAACCAACATTATTATCACAAGGATCTGTGCCTAAGGATAAAGGATTCATTGTGTCCTGTTACTAAGTAATTGCTTGAGAAAATCACGTCATACTTTGATAGATCGTAAATATTGAATGGTTTTTTTCTATCATTCGTAGGTATAAGGATAACTAAATAAAATGTATTTTTCATAAAGGAAAATATTTTCATTTTCACTTCGACAATAAAAATAATAAGGCAATAAAAGCCCTACAAGTTATATCCACTTCAAGTTAAAAACTCACTAATAAATAAATTTTTAAGAAGACCACAGTGTAAAAACAGCACGTGTGCTGTTGTGTTTTGGTACTTGAGGGATGCCATGACAGAGCCCTAACTTCAAATGTTTACTAACTTTGTCTACTAACTTTTTCTTTTACACAAAGAACCTTTCTTTTAATAAGGAATTTTCCTTTTAAAAAATAAAGTCATATAAATAGATGAGCGGTCCCAGCAGACGCCCGAACTCGACTGCAGAGCCATCTATCGGATCTCATTGTGAATCCAACTAAACTATTCAAGGACCAACTCACATAGACAAAAAAATTCATCAAAATCAGTACACGGACAGAAGAAATTTATATTTAAAAATTTATTTCGAATCAATAAATAATGTCAAAACAAAACATTAGACAAACACTTTTCAATTTATACAATAATTATTAAGTCATTACTTTAGTTGTTCCGTTAAACCAAAAATGTCTTTATAGTGACCTCCACAAAGCATTTGAAGAGCGGTTTCTACATAATTATGTATCTTATCTATGGAAGAGGTAATTTACTAACGTTTTGACGCACTTCCGTAAACGGTCATTCATGTACAAACCGGAAGTGTTGTAGTTAATTGTAAATATTGTACGTTATTGCGTAAATTAATATTGTTTACCTTAATTAAAAAAATAATTACTTTGATACTTGACCCAAGTAAACATTTTATACATGGGATTTTAATAATACGTAATACATGTAATGCAACTCGGATGGGCAGCGCTCGAGATGCCCCGAGACAGTCATCTTCTCGTCCAAAACTCAATGTTCGTAAAGGCCGTTACAGTCAGAATCAAGTTGGAGTGAAAAATTTATGATTTCCGGCGGATCATAATGCCATGATGCGTTTAGTTTGCAGATAAGATATTAACTTCATATTATTTGTAGTTTTATGATCTAGATAATGTCTGTAAAATATTTTAAAATATTGGGATAATTTTCTCATTAGAACAGTTTTTAAGCAGCTCTTTTTTAAAACTAGCGGTCGACGGTCTACGCAGAAGTGAGATATTAGTTAAATTATATGTGAAAAACTTATAAAAATATTGATTTTCCAAAAATTCATATCATTTATTAGATAATAGTTCTAAAAAATATACGATTTCTATAAATTTTCATTCAAGAAAAGTATAATCAAAAGTGTCACTTTTAGTAATTTTTCGTGATATTAAACGTCTTATTTTAGGATCAAAATTGAGATATTTCTGTTTTTTCTTCGACCATATGTGAAGTCATTTATGTTCTAAAACATTGTTTCATATTTTTTTTTATATTTTGTATATTTATCTGCGTAGGCCGTCGACCGCTAGTTTGAAAAAGGGATGTTTAAAAGCTGTTTTAATGAGAATTCATTTTAAAATATTTTTCAGCTATGTACTAGATTAAAAAACTACAAATAATATGATGTTAACATCTTATCTGCAAACTAAACATCTGAAACTACTAAAAAATCATAAATTTTAACTACAGCGTGATTCTAATTCATGAACGCTCTTAAACCGAAAAAGATCCTTAGACCATCGAAATAATATATCTCTGCCTTAGACGAACGAGAGTTGCCGACATAACCCGCCGTTTGGAGGCTGTTTGGAATATCTGCGATGTATGCTTAGTTGAACATGTCTGATTTTTAATTGTTTTATTTATTTAAGTAATAGTAATATATTATTGTTATTATTATTTATTTATTAAATAATAGAAATGCGTGACACTTGAAGGGAAAGGACAATAGCGCATGCGTTTAATTTGTTTAAGCAGTTAATGCTATTCTTTTGATTTAAAAAACCTGATGCTACAGCAACAAGTAGTCTGCGGGACACCCAACTCCACAGTTTATTACAGCAGATATAGTATGTTTGGGCTCATTAAATTGGTCTCACTATAATGTCGGGGTTATTTTATAATTTTTATTTGTAGCTTTTACTAAATTTGTAGATGAATCGGCTTTCCCGCAAACCATTAGCATCTAAAAAACAATATGTATAGTAATATAGATATAGATATTGTGCAACGTTCCACAACGACCTTGTCAACCAGATAACTAAGTAGGAAAAGGTCAATAAGGCATCGGGAAAATATGAATTAAAAACAAATGTTATATTTCATTTGAATGATTCCCATTAAAATTTTACTGCTTTATTTATTGGTAAACAATGTCACGTGTAACGAAACACGCTTACTTTCGCCATTAAAGCCGAATATGACGCCAAGTAACGGGAGCGTAATAAAGAGTGACTCACGTGTTGTATTTTCCCAATCATTAATTAACTCGATGCTATACTAATATGGGATGGTCAGGAATTCCCCACTCTTATGCGGGCATGCATCAAGCTATCGTGTTGATAATATTTTTCTTAGGGAAGTGCGATTCTTTAATAATATTATAAATGCAAAATGAGTTGTTTCTTTTTAAACTTTTCTTCACTTACAAAGAAAATATGAGTTTTCTGATTGTTATTCTTTTATTTTCTTTATTTTAAAATTCAGACATTCTTCCTAGGTACTAATACAGTTTCACCTTTTAGACATTTTGTTAACCATGACATTCAGCAATCTGGACCATGTGAACCGAAGTCAAACGAACTCGAAATTTTATATTATACTGAATAATACTGATCAGAAAATACCCATTTTCAGCGTTTTTGAAAATCTTACTTTTAAGTAAAGAGGGTGAAATAGGGGTTGAAAGTTCATGATAGGGAGTCCGCCATTTTCAATCGACTTCCAAACAAGAAGGAGGTTCTCTATTGGACTTTTTTTTAATGTTTGTTACCTCATAACTTTCGACTGGGTGAACCGCTTTTGATGATTCTTTTTTTATTTGAAAGCTGGTGGTTCCTGTGTAGTCCCATTTCAATTCAATGGTCCAGTTGTCACATTGGGATCCATGAGAAAAGACCATGAGACGGTTTGAATTTAAAGTCGGTTTTTTTTTTCGTCAAAAAGTTATGTTATTGTAGTAAGAAGAATGAAAAATAATATTAGTTTCTCAGCAAATTCAATTCATCGGAAGAAATGGGGTTGTTCAATGTGCGCGCCCCATGCGCATACCACTGCCTGAGTGCCTACTTCAAAAATTGTTGTAGAGTAAATAGTAACTTTGGAAACACATTGCGTGTCGTGTCTGCTAACAATACAGAACTTTACGGGTACAAAATGGCAATGACGAAGCGTAAGCGTAAGATGTAGGTATAATAGGGTATAAGTAATCAAACAATATTTACAACTTTTTTATTTTATTTAAAATATGTAAAAATGGACGTACTTACATGAAATACGGATCAAATCTATTATGAGTTTTATTCTTCCATAATACAACATTATACAATAATTATTATTATTAATATAAGTATTAATTATAATATATTGATAAATGACATTTGACATTGGTCGTACATTTGATATTTAACCCAAGCTGCAGAGATTTGGTGTGAGCATTTTGTGTAAAAAGTATTAGAAGAGAACAAACTGCGCTATTGTTTGGAGAATAGTTTCATATGATATATTGACACGTTTTTCACTCGACTTTATTATTTATATTCAGCTTTATTTCTAACATACTTTTCAGTGTTTTAATGCAACACCAAGATATACGTTTTGAAGTTTAAAAATTCTACTTTCGAAATCGTTTTTGTAAATTGAAATAGGACCATACCTGTCGTATTCAGGCCTGCTGGAAAATTGCATATTAAAAAATTCAAATGGCCACAGATCAAAAACTATGCATCGGACAGTGCCTGCTTTTTGCACATAATAAAGCTTATATTGATAACTAATACTGACCGGAATATCTACACTACAACTCAAAAAATAACCGAATTATGAATTTTTGAAAAAAAACTTCACTTTGGCCGGTTTTTCCCGATTTTCTCCTAAGCTAAAGGTCTGATAGAGTCGTTCGCCTTTCATTTACTTCGTGTTTTCATTCTCTACCAATTTTTTGACAGCATCATGATCACCTTGATAGTTTCAATTGTATGAGCAAAAAAAAACTACAAAAAAAAAGCTATTTTTTGCATAAAATTGTTAATAACAAAGTTATAAATAATAAAGTTGAGTGAAAAATATGTCAATATATCATATGAAACTATTTTCTAAACAATAGCGCAGTTGGTTTTCTTCTAATACTTTTTACATGACAAAATATCTGTAGCTTGGTGTAATTGCGAAATTCTTATTTACATATTATACAATACTAACTCAAGCCGGCCACTTTTCGCTGTAGCTCGTGGAGCGAGCTCGTATTCATATAATTAAAAACAGTATTTAAATAAATTTAAACAATTTAAAAAGGAATTTTAAACATTAATTATCATGTTTTTTTGCGTAATATTCTATTTTGTTTCAATTGATGTTTATATAAGGCTTAAAATATCTAATTTTTGTTTAAATAATTCCTAAAAGATGCTATTATAGTGAAACCATTTTATATTAAGTCTTTGCTAATGACACAATATTTCACAGTCATACAATGAGTAAGTCGCCTGTCGAAAGTAACCACACGCTTTGGACCACCGTGAAATAAAAGCACATGTGCTATTGTGTGAGAAAAGTATGCTGACAGTTTCACTAAAAATACATCTCTTATTGACACACACAACATACAATCAATATAAAACCAATATTTTTATTTCTGTAAAATTATGGCAACTTCATGAACTTAAACAAGTTATAACTAGGTTTAATTTTATAGTAATTATTGTCTCCAACGATATAAATGTACTACGTACTAGAGTTTATGTTTCGAACGCTCATTGTGTGACTGTAATCTGTCTACTTTTAGAGAATTGTCTACTATACTCTGCACCACATTGTTTAGTACCTACGGATTTGAACAAAACAGAGTATTAGGTAAGCGGCGTAGAAAGCACGGCCATTAGGGACTACGCTTTAGTCGCTTAGTGCTTATTTAAGTCGAGGCGGCGTCGAGACAGAGGCGCATCGACTGGACTTTTCCACCCTATGATTACCCTAGCGACGAAAAGAAAGCGCGCACGCACCCAACTTGACTCCGCCACGCTTCCGCCTCGACTCTTGCAGTGGCGCCTCTTGGCCGCCTCCTGCGAAACGCTGCCTCGACTCAACTCAAGTGAGCGGAGTCCCTTACAACCATTTCATGGCGCAGAAAAATTATATCCAAGCAGTGTTCTAGCGTATTGTATCATTTGATCAGCTTCATTATTTTGTTTTAGCGCTGCATCGTATTCAGTTATAACTCATCAAAATGAAACAAAAATTGTACTTTGGATAGCTTTTCTAGTACGTTAGTACATTATACCTTTAATGATTGTCTCATGGTTATGGTTATATATAATTATTATAATACAATTTTATTGATACGTATTATATAATTATATATTACTAGCTGCTGCCCGCGACTTCGCCCGCGTAACTTTGTAACATACTAAAACCTTCCTCGAGAACCACTCTATCCATTGGTGAAAACAGCATGAAAATCAGTGCAGTAGTTTTTGAGTTTATCGCGAACAGAGACAGACAGAGGCGGCGGAGTACTTTGTTTTATAATATGTAAGGATTATGGAGCTGAATATAACTTACATAATATCTGTAATACATTAATTCTTTTTTTAAGCAATTTACAATACATTAAATATAAACACTTTTCATTTTCACACACACACACTTTTTTTTTGTTAATATTACTGAAATGACAATATAATATAATTATATCTAATTATAAAATAATTAGTAAAATTAATTTTTGTCATCAACTTTTAGACTAGGCTCCAATTTAATTATATTAATTACTTTTTGTAATAAATACATTTATTACTAATTAATAGAATTGTTTGCGTGGGTTTTTTAGGTAATTCACAATAATGGCTAAGTGATCATATTTTATTTTATTTTAAGTATTAGGTATTAGGTAAATATTTATCTTATTTAACTAATATGTTGTCTTGAAAAACCTGTATATATTTATTTGAAATTTATTTTAGTAATACAATTATCACTTCTATAACTCCTTGTGTAACATAGTAAAATTATCCATGAAATATTAATAAGTAGTAATATTTAAACTGGTAAACAACCGTATAGACGACATATACGAGTATAATTACTATGTTGGCTCTACAATATACAGATTTGAAATTTAAATCAGACTATATAAATTAGACCCTTGGTGTATATTGTATAAGTTTCGAAGTATTTGATTACTTACTCGAATTTTTTTATTAATTTAAGTGAGTGACCTCATGAAATCAAAGATGGCCAAAATATCCAGTAAAACTAATGCGACTATAGAATACAATTTACATACCTACTGTAAGAGGTCAAACTATTATGGAAGCTATAGGTGATGGTAAACAAATATTTCACCTAACTATATATTTACTTTTAATTACTTTTTCAGTGGAGTATATTATATTATAAGGTCATCTCCGATAAATACAATATTTTACGAAAAAGGTAAACTTGCTAAACTGTACAGATCCCATTTTGCAGTATCAATAAGTCGGTATGCTATATAATCTGTTGAACGTCAAATAACTATTTCCAAAAAGCCTTGCAGAATATTTAAAACAAATTTATACATTTTTCGTTTATCCGCCTTGTGTTTTAAAGTAAATAATTAGATGTATGGATGTTAATAGCGCTTGAAATATTAACGTACTAGCTGGTGCCCGCGACTTTGTCCGCGTTGAAAAATAAAACAGTAGCCTGTCCTGTGTTCTGTACGCCTAAATGTTAATCTACCAAGTTTCATGAAAATCAGTTAATTCGTTTAAGTTATGGAGGAACATACATACATACAGTACCTACACTTACAGATCATTATTATTATTGATAATAATATATCATGATGATACAAAATTTTATATCTAAGACAGACAAGACAGTATGTGGGTTTCATTTCCATTATTCTGCGCCCCTATGGCCCCTATGGTAACCCAAGTATAGACTACAGAATATAGTGTGCCTTTCACATCTATAAATGATCTTATTAAATAATAACCAATTAAGTACAGGCTTAAATACAGGCAAAACTCACATGAGAAAATGTTACAGTAATTATGTCCATAGTAAATTTGTCAATAGGATTATTACAGAAAGGTATTCCTAAATCGGAGAGGAAAGGTGGATACGAATAGTGGGAGCCACATTGACGGATCATTTGACTGTGTGGATATGTGTACAGGAAACGTCGACGTCCAACAGATCAAATAAATATATTGCTAACTAATGCACACACAATATCTACTCGCTAGAATACTAGAATGTCGAGTTGTGGCGTGACGCAGCGCGACGCAATACGTGCGGCTGTAATGAACGACCAAACGGATCATCTATGACGCGAACTATCCGCACGTGTATCTGAAACGAAGAGGTATAAATTATATTATTTTGTTATGATAATGGAAGAAGACAGGCTAACCGTCTTCTTGATGCCATATGGCTTCCCCTGGCTAGCCTAGAAACATAACTAAATCGCAAGGACGTGATGTGCGTTGCCGGCGCTGATAGAAGAAAAAAAAAGGGATATTCTCAGGATATGAATGCGATCTAACATCCGTTACTTACTCGCCGAATTATTTTACAGTGGACTACGTAAAAGGGTAATTACGGATTATAGTAATCCATTTCAAAAAATAAATCAAGGACGACATAATTTTGCATAGCTATCAAACTAAAGTTTACATCCCATTCTGCTATTATATCATTATAAAAAACTAGGTTTTGACCAGTGTGTGTTACTAGTGATTACATATGGCGCTGAAACGTGGTCTGTGACTATTGGCCTTCAGGGAGTTCGTGCTAGAAGGCTAGGCACGCTTGGGGTTACACTGCGAGATCGGATCAAAACTGAGGAGATCCGTAGACGTACGAAAGTTACCGATATAAGCCCCACCGGCTTAGTGATACGGATCAGTATGTTGAAAAGGTGGTGGGCGGGATACGTCGCGGGTCGACGGTGGATCCAGGCTGCTTCTGATCGGTCTTATTGGACTTCCTGTGGCTAAGGTAATGATGAAAATAATTTGCATTGCTTCGATCCAATTGGAAAGAATGCATTTAACAGTCTAGAAATAAAATTGTTTCTGTTTGACTAACTCGATAATCGTGAGGAATTCTTAACCATGACGAATTCTCTACACTATCCACTAATGTATACAACTCGCTTTCCATTTCTGAAGGTTTTCATTCACTTTTTATGTAAATAAGAAAAAGTTCGCAGGGTTGTCATTACTCATTGTAGGAACGAAATGGAACAAGAGCTTATTTACGGGCTTATCGTTTAGGTAACATACCTTTTGAAAGCGGCGAGACCCGACGCAATAATGGGGTGTTATAAATTTGACATGTGTATTTGTGTATCTATCTGTCTGTGGCATCGCAGCTCTCCACAAATCGGATTTACCGATTTTGATACGATTTTTTTTTTTGAAAGCTGAATTAATCGGGATTTTACATAGCTTTTGTTGTTTGAATACGCCTTCACAGAAAGAGATCCTTCCCGGAATACTTGCAATACTAATCGTTGCTATTATTTAATATCAGGCAGTTTGAAAATATCTTAGTTTGAATCTATAGTTTGAAAAGGCAGTCTCTTAAACTCAAGAGTATTAATTAATAGATACCTCGTGCTTTGTAACTGCTCTTCGGAAATATCTGTGGAAGCGAGACGACAGCGCCCAAACAGCGCCATTATCTCTCTCTGCCCACCGCACCTCTGCGCAGAACTGTAGCTTTTCAGGATCTTGAGCCAAAACCCTATAGAAGAAATATTATTTTTTTAAAACTATAAGTGTTGAATTTAATAATAAAATTAAATCAATTAAAAAATACTACACCAAAATTTTTATATAATTTAATTTTATCTATAGGTTTAATAAAAGTTGAAATAACAAGTAGAACTAACTTGTGAGAGTTGTTTATGGGGTTCCAAGCGGCAATAGCGGTTTCCGACATTGGACTGAAAATTATTGTGTCGTCTCTAGGATCTACAGCAATGCCGAGACCTTGCGACGATTTGCGCCCAACAAGATTCACAGGAAGGTCTGTCCCCTCCGCCGGAGGGCCTGATGTGAGCACCGCTGTTGACACGCTAAACAATCTGCAATAGATACGTAGAATTTCTACAGAATCGAATTTTAAAGACGCTCTAAATTAATCTACGAGTATATAAATAAAAATAAATCACTAAATGTGTTGCTAAAAGCAAAACTCGAGAACTGGTGGACCGATTTTAATTCTGTCTTCATTCATGGATAGAGGGATAATCACGGAAGGTTTTTACGTAAAAAAAAATGCACCCCGGGCGAAGCCGGGGGCGGGTCGCTAGTCTTCAATAAATATCTATAAAAAGAAGTTTATTTTGAAATATGTTTGAATAAACGCATTAAAATCTGACCTGTCTGTAGCAAGTGGCTGGTAATAGAGTAGTCCTTGAGCAGGCGAATGAGCCAATCCGACGATGCCGTCCATAAGAGTGAAACGCTCTCCACCAATGTCGTACTCCCCTAGATCAGGATCGGGATACATGGAAGCGTGGGTTACACGCCATGCGTTGTCGCGCCGACCATCGTATACTATGATGCCTGGAATGAATAATGTTTCGGAAATTATACAGATACTGTACTTTCTTTCATGTAATTATTGATTTCTCTTCGGTTGAACGTTTGTTCAAAGACTCAGTTTTTATTTGTCTCTTATCCGAGCACACCAGTTTTCTTTTACATCCCATACATTTTACAAGGACATTTGTTTTAGAGATATGTATTCATAAGAAGTCTTAATAAACGATTATTTTTTGTATTCAACACATAATTTCCACATACGCAGCTTCGTATACGAAGATGAGTGTGAGTGAAGATGCTAAATCAACAAAACGAATTTTTACTTTTTCAATCAATTTAAATAGAATTTTAATAGAACATAAATAGCGTTATCCCAATTTTTCCGAATTACAAACACAACTATCGAAGAATGGTAAAAATAATAATTTCATATCACGTTATCTTGTGCTAACAAAAAAACGTTGTTGCAGAGCACACGGACATCACACGGGTCACGGTTAGATGTCAAAGATTCATTATATTATATTATATTTAATAAAAAAAGAGCATCCGAGTGCAAAATAATTACAAATGTGCACCCAGCCTTACGCATTTTAGCAACATTACGCAATGTTACAGTTTCTGCCGGTGTTTCAATTGAATTTAGTATTTGTTACAAGTAATTCAGTGTAGTTAATTGCATCATATTTTCGGAGAGAGCCTACGGACGATACACACCGTTGAGTTCTAACGTGCCCTAGATATAAACCGACGAAATTCATATGTCTTATATCACATTGATTACCGAAGACTTCTTCAATGTGTTATTCAAAAATAGATTCAAATGTTAAATAGATCGTCTATAGACACACTCTTTACAAAGATGACCAAAAGTTGAAAGTCCGTATGCAGATGCCATAGGACGTAATGCTTAACAACTTATCTTCTAGGCCTAAACATACGAAATACCTGACAGCGTAATAGAATTGCCTCAGTCGAGCATCTGTTAAAGTTGACTCTTTACGAAGACAGGTTCACGGGACTCCGGGACTCACAGGTTCAGAGAGAGAGAGAGAGAGAGAGAGAGAGAGAGAGAGATAATGTAACCAGGCTTATATTTTATTCATTCATAACCAGCAAAAAAGCAATACATTGATTATCATTGTTTAAATAGACGATATAAAAGTATTCTCCCATTACACAGTAAAGAGTAATTATCTGTGAATGAATGGGAGTAAAGAAAAAGAGCATGAATGTTGCAATTGCGTAGTGATCTGAATGATCCAGATGAATGTGCTAACAACCACGTGACACAGTTATTTGGCTTTGGGAACGTATTACTTTGCGAGTTGCATAACATTCGAGCAAATACAATGATAATAATGGCGACTCAAACAATACAAGAGTTCAATGAATCTATTCAAACTACATACAGCAAGCGTACAATCTGTACAATACAAATATAAAAAAACGGAATGTTTTTTTTTTCTTTGTTTGAACGCGCTAATAGATCTTTAGGAATTAGCGTTAGAATTTATTTTTGCGTTTGATAGCCAAATTCTTGAGTAAGCTATAAGCTGTTTACATGACGCTATAAGCTCTTTGCTTTGCTTATAGCGTCATGTAAATAGTCTTTGCCAAGGGAAAATATAAAAGAAACGAAAAGAAGAGCGTTACCTATAGTCTATAGTATACAATGCTAATTTTGATATTATGTTATTTTGTTCCATTTAATTTCTTAATTTCGCGTCTATTTCGTTCACCAGATTTGGTATTAGATATGAATACGCCTATTAGTTCTATGAATGAGTGTTTCTATTAATGAGTTAAGTATGCCAGAGCCCATTCCCTCTATGTCCTATATCCTATATCCTTTCTGACATAGGTTAGAGATCTTGTATACTATCAAGTGGGTTTCAAGGTTAGACCTTTGAGTAATAGTGACGTAATCACTGAATTTGGTTAATATAGATAATCCGCTAATAATATAATGGTTCATACATCATAGTGTGATTTCCCTGGGGGGCTCAAAGTTCAAGTAGTATTATGTGTAAATGTAAGTCCATTTATATAAACAATGAATGGGAAAATGTAATAAAAAAAATGATAATAGATATAGTTCAATTTACAGCATTAAAGTCGGTCATACCTGGAGCAACAGTATCACTAATGTATGCGAAGAGATTATCGCAAGTTGGATGGGCCGATGATGAACGAGTATCGTCCAACACTAAGTTAGTTAACAACGAACTCGGCCTTAACAGCTCTCGAGGGAAGTATACACTTCTCACCTGAAACCAAGAGTAGATAAAAAATAATTTTACTTATCGCCCGGTTTGTGGAAATTAGGAGCCTTAGTCAAAGTAACAATTTAATACGGTAACAGAACGATAACGAAGTTCAAAAGAATAAAATGTATAGTATAGGATGTATCAAGTGATATTTAAAATTGTTATACTTTGACTAGGGCTCCGTGGTGAGATTCTAGATCCCGAATCCCATCTGTATTTCAATCACATCTACATGTGTATTAATCTTCAAAACTAAGTAAATCTAAGCGTGATCTGTAGTTCAGCAATAAATAAAAAAATCATCCTGTAATTTTAAAAGATTAAAGATTAAAATTCATTGAGTTGCACCTGTGCTTAGCCGGGCGCTACTTTAACATAATTAAATTACATAAATTTACAACTTAAGGTGTTTAAAGCCTCTTATAAAAATGTACGAGATTGTATAAAAATATAAATAATGTATAGTATTGAAACAATTTTATTAGTACTATTATTAAAACGGGTTAATTGGTACCGCTAAATAATGTGTTGATCGACATTAATTGTTAACATTGAAATCAGTCAATTTTTATAAACGAGGACAAGAGCTACACACAACCACACTGAGGCCACGCCCTACTCTGTAATTGGCCTTGCTTATTTTAAAGAATCAACGTCGATTGTAAAAAAGGTAGACGACAATCATGTAACAATGTTAGTATTTTTATCAATAGAGTTATGTATATTTGATTATGGATCATAAAAATTGTTTTTTTTTATAGAAAAGTTTTATAGAAATTGTCATATTTTTATAGAAAAGTGTTAACAAGCAATGTCAAGTTGGAGTCGACTTTGATACAGGCTACGGGACAAGGTATCGGATAAGAATGGGCTCTGGCTGTTATCCCTTTACTAGAACACAAACGTGCAGATGTTTCACTGCTGTAGTATCCTGATATAATGTCGGTATTAAGGATGAAACACTGTCTCATTGACATACAAACTTTATGAATAGGCAGAGTTATACTTGTTAGAATAGTTATACTAAGCACTAAGGATATGCTTATACCAAGTTCTGTTCGTTACCTTGGGGAAGACATATTTCACATCGATAATTTTTTATCGATACTTAAACCGACATCATGTTTTCGATGTTACATGACTATTGGTGGGCCTGTAAGTATCATAATATAGATTAAAATCACTTTTTAGTATAATTATAAATTCACTGTGTCATAAGTTCTACAATTAAAATTTAGTAAGTTCCAAAATTTAATTAGTTTAACAAAATAAACAGGATATGCTCTACTATTTCATGGGTTGTTAATTTTTATTAACGCTAATCGTTTAATAGTTTAAATTTTTTTTTTTATATTAAATACTTGTCTTCGTTTGTTCTTTGCTCTAAATATTTCCAAATACACAAAGCGCAACACTTGACAATTTATTATTATTCCCATTTGAATGTATTTTCGATTTACTGGTTCTTGTACAATAAGGTTACAACTAGCCAATAATAACCAATCTATTAAAGTTTTTATAGCTAGTACTGATAGTTGCAAATGTTGAAATTTCAAATTATTCAAATATTTCCATTAAGTACGTACATAATAATAATTCTTATTGCCTATAATATGTATAAATATTATTAATTATAAATTATTGCTTAGTTTATTTCTATGTTCATAGTTACATCTTATATCAAAACCACAGACTAAATAATAACTACATAGACAGAATTTTTCAGACATTATAAGCCCGTTTTATAAACATAATTATGTATTGAGATATTGTGTACCAAGTAATAACATCAATTTTTGATTATGTATTTTTATTGAAAAAAATATTGATTTTTCAAGTTTACTTACGTCTGAATTGTGATTCCATTCCGCTTTTTATTTTTTCAACCTGGTTTTTATACCCTTTCACTACTAAATATTTTAATAAAGCAAGGCGTTGTTTGATTGCATTTGTATACGTGTAACCGTATTATATGATACGTACACGACGAAGGCGTAGTTTTACCGCCTTCATTCTGCCGTTTACGGGGCTCTATCTTTAGTTGTTATTTTATCTGAGTTCTAAACTTAATCTTCCCTTAAACTTTTATTATCCAACTTTACGTTTTTGAAACCGTACTTAGCCATGTGTTACTTAGACATCGGTATAGCCAACTTTAACCTTCCGGTGATCCGACTATGACCTTTTTTGTTTTATTTGTAGTTGGGTGGTGTTAGCACGAGTTTAATTTAAATTTAGTATCCCTTCTAATAGTTATCGTGACGAAGCATTCCGCTTCCTGCAGACAACTCGCTCGAACAAGGCACAGCGAAACAATTATCACCGGAATCTCGTTGCCTAAGTTGCCTTTCACTGCACTGCTCTATCCCTTAAATAGTCTCGCAGCTTTTCCGTATGCAATAATACATAATAAATGCCTACTCCTGTTCCGGCTTTTACTGACGTTACAATAAACAACATTCTAATACTGGAATGTTATTTATTACTAATTGGCGCCCGCGACTTCGTAGGCATTAAAAAATGAAAAATATAACACCTGAGAAAATAAGTATATGACACTTTTATCGCCGTGAGGACGGTGATGGCGCCCATTTTTTTATATTTTTAAACGATCCCTCGGGAACTAACATTTTTTTTTGAGGATAAATAATATCCTATATGTTAATCCAGGTAATAAGCTATCTGTGTACCAAATTTCATCCCAATCCGCTAAAGCATTTTTGCGTAAAAGAGTAACATTCGTATGGATACTTGAACTTTCGTATTTAGTTATATCTAATCTATATCTAGTATAAACCATTATTTTTGTTAAGGTGTCAAGGTTTAATTGAATGATGCATAAGAAAAGCTTGAAAATCGCGAATGTTCTCTGCGAAATGTTGTTTAACGAGTTTGAAATAAATCAATCGAATCTTTACTTCTAATGTTAATTAAAAACCAAATAAAAGATACCATTGTAACGAATACATTTAAACTAACCACGATAATGTCAGACGCTCGAACGCAAGTCATATTCGAATAGAATTTGGTAATAGCATCGTTATGAATAAAACAGTTTGTTGGTGAAACAATAGTGTGGCCGTGATCGCCTCAAGATCATTGTTTTGATCTTGAACGCGATGTGAAAGAGTATGCGCCAATTTCATCAACCGTTGCTCCACAAATTTTATTGGTGTATGTATGAGCAAGTTGTTATAGGATAACTACGCGAATACAAGACATTGTCTGTCTATAATAGAGATCTCATTATTTTACTTAATATACTCGTAAATATGTCTTTATTATACTTGTGATATCTTAAAATTGAATTTTATACCAGGGGTGGCCAAGCTCCTTGATAGTCCGACCCATTATTCGAAATTTGAAATTTTTCGCGAGTCGCAATTAAATACGCATTTAAAAGGTATGCAAAAAAGGTATAAAAATTTTTATAATTAATATAATTAATTTTTTTACATGTTCCGAATATTGAAATAATTCGACAAGCAGCCTTTTTTTAATTTAAAAGACGATTAAAAATATTCAATAAAATATTTTAACTTTATCGAATCAAAAGTTAATCAAAGTTTTAGTGAGAGTTTATCTGGGAACTCAGAAACCGGGCATTAGTCTTTTCATATTTGTTGTCAGTAATTTAAAAGACATTTTGAAACACATACGGAACGATAATAATTTTTTAAAATATAATAGCACAAAAATGAAAAGGGAACTCGGGTACATTTATCGAGAGCCACAAATAATCCTTCAAAGAGCCGCGTGTGGCTCGCGAGCCGCAGTTTGGCTACCACTGTTCTATACCTTTAAAAGTAGCAGTTTACATTTCTTAAGTTGGTACAATTAAAATTTCAAAAGCTGTTAAACTTACCAAACGATCGGTAGCCATGTCGAAGATGAGTATTTTCGGTGGACAAACTCGTCTGAAGTCGTCTAGACTAGTGAAGACTCCAGAGTCGAGGACCCAGAGACGGTTGCAGCGGTCCGCTCGGATTCGGTACACCGATATGAGACCAGTGCAGTTGATGTCTCCTCGACCGGCTGTATGCCATGACCAATCAGGATACGCCTAAAAACAAATTACATAATGAACTAAGATGTATAAATAAAATAAATGAACTTCTCTACCATGCTGTATGTATGTACCGATCACCAAAAGTTTTCACATATTCATTTCTGTGAGGTTTTTATGATGTCAAAATATTTGTCATAATAAAATTCAAGTCGTAGCTAGTTTTATATAAAACACTAGCTGGACCCCGCGACTTCGTCCACGTTGAAAAATAAAAGCAATAACGCCTGACATAGATTGACGCCTGGCATTATACTTTAGCCTATCCATCCTGAAGTTACCTTTACCTAGTTCCTTTACCTTTACCTCTAATTAGTATTAGTAGGTATAGATTCACCATTAGAGGTGTAAATAGCATAAACATGTCTTAGACCTTTTCAATTCTCTTATTATTAGTTTTATTTCAAATCCAATTTTGGTTATATCTTAATTATTTATTTCCTTTAAGTCACAGAAATTGATTCCTTTGGTCCTTTACAGAAGACCACCGTGAAATAACAGCATATTTTTTGTTGTGTTTCGGTGAGTGAGCAAGGGATGCCAGAGCCCATCATCCCTTCCTTATCCTTTATCCTAAATCCTTCAATTAATGGTCGGCAGCGCACTTGCAGAAACTATGGCGTTGATAGAGTTATAGGTGACGGTAGCCACCTACCATTAAGTAGGCCGTCATATCATTGTCTGTCGACCTTTAACATTTAAAAAAAGACTTAATCTTAATTCTTTGTTTCCTTTAAGTTACCTTATTATTAATTTATTTATCTAGACAGCTGGCAGGCGGCGTGACTACGAATCGAAAATATCTCAATCAATGACTCCGTTGAACGCTTTGAATACCAAAGCAGTCAAGAAACAAAGAAAGAAATCGTGTCTTACGAAAAGTGAATTTTGAATGACAATCATTGTTTGTGATTTGTCACTATAACACTGCTATAAAATATGTCAAGTGTGTTCGATCATTATCAGAATACCATACACGTCCGTTCACAGTGTTTTAAAAATACCTATACTGTATCCTTGATTCATTCGACAAAGGATAAATACAAATACCAATATAAAATGTGGTCTTGTAAATAAAGGATAACCTTGGCATCCAAGATAGGTCTAATCAAGACCTATCTATAATTAGATTTTTATTTTAGTAAAAGTCGCACTGATTTCGAGATTTTTGTATCTTTAATTATGTCTTTTTTTTTTAGAAATTCGACGCCCTTTATTACTTACTAGCGACCCGCCCCCAGATGAAATTTTTCAGGCATTTTTTTCCACGAAACCCTGTAATTGGCAATGTAAGTAGTAATACTGTGTCTAATGTATGTTATTTTGTTTTGCTGTAGGGTTTATGTTCAAAATAAAATAAAATAAATAAAATAAGAGTTTATTTTTTGAGCGTATTATTTAAATACAATATCCAACGAATTTGAATATACCGTGTACATCATCAATATCATCAATACTAATAATAAATCTGTAAGGGTTGGTCATAGAGTAAGTTACTTTGTTTTCAGATATCGTGTTTATAGGCTCTATACATGATACTGAATCTAAATTGGCGATTTTTAGAAATTTTTCCGTATGTATGTATGTATGTATGTATCTTCCTCCATAACTCTTAAACGAATCAACAGATCTTCATGAAAATTGGTAGATAAACATTTAGACTTCCGGGACACAGGATAGGCTACTTTTTTCTTTTTTAACGCGGACGAAGTCGCGGGCGCCAGCTAGTATATATATAAAATCTTTGATGCTTTAGCTATCTGGCAGTAAAATTAAATTTTGGATTTATTACTCGTATGTAGCTACATAGCTACATCAAACAATACGCGATTTTGTTATCAGTTTTCTGAATTGCCTCCCACTATGGAAGCAAATTTAAAGACGTTTTCATGTCAAAAAGTGACTACCATCTCTCCGACTATAAATTGAATGGAATGTTCGGTAATAAAATGCAATATCGCTGTGGTTGTCCGAGACAATAAATAGATATAATTATGCACGCGTAATAACAACACAGTCGGTTCTCCGCTACCTACTCGCCTCCCGTTGTGACCCGGGCATACAATCAGCAAACGCCAAGGTCGTCTATATCTAATTCTTTTTCTTTATTTGCCCTTCACGCTTTCTTGATTAATATACAATAGTGAACTATCATGATTTATCGAGCGATTTATGTAAAAACGAATATCCCCAAAGTTCATGAATTTTTCTGCACGTCAGATTAATCATATGCATTTTTTTAAGTTCATCGATCTTTGGGCAGGCCATTTGATGATGGCTACCGTCTACTATTACTACAAGCAATGCCACAGGTGCTGCAAGTGACAATATTCTTTAAATAATTAAAGTATAATAAACCACGTGTGCTCTTCCTCACTTTCGGTACCCAAAAACATTTTACTATTTAATTTATTTTGGTCTTATTTTTTTGCATTAAAAATTTAATAGACATTTTGGTGCATAAGGAAAGCAGAAGGAAAGGAATAAAATATTTTGCTAAGTTTTTATGTTTAACTGTACAGAATCACCTATTATGAGCGAGTTGTCTAGTGAAATAATAGGTAAAAATCAAATATGATAACTCGCCGGTTCGAGCGAGATAAATTCCGGCGAGTAGTCTAGTAACTCGATTGAGAGAAGGACTTTTCTCTATACCATCTACAGTTTATGTAAACATTACAAAATTTAATAAATATACCAAAAATATAGGCCACATCGTTTAGTATCAACTTTTAGTACTAAACGACTATAAACGACTATAACCAATTTTTTATAGTATTCATTTTTCTTCCGCTCAATTAATTTACTTAACGAACAAGACGTAACTTACTTTGACAGTGTTCAGAAAGCCACATATCGACCTTGAGAACAAAAAAAATTAAATTCACTATACATATAAGGTTTTGCCTAGGTTAAATAAAATGGACGCTTTCCATAATGTAAACTTTTTTACGCTACACTGATAAGTATAAAACTTGACATTAAAATTGACTTGATATTAATTTACTGTCGGGTTCAAATTAACGTATTGTATATTTTCGTAAGACAAGTTTTTGTATTTTTTTCTTAATAAATATCAGCTTAATTTTAAACTTGTTGTTGTCATTGTTTCGTTGAAAATTGATTCTATATTGAGTACGTAAAATTACTAAAAACATTCATATAAATACTTCAATTCAACGAATCAGCTTTTGACACGATCGTAATAATACCGCTGTGCAGACACACTTTCTACTTAGATTGGAAATATGCGTTTTTGTTTCCTTTTAATTAATGTATTGGCCGTTGTAAATCAAATAGGAATTTTCTACTTATTTTATTTAAGACTTAAATATTTTTTTAATAAATGACTTCTAATAGTCTTGTAACCAAGACTGTATTACAATAAAAAGGCCGTTGTCCGCCTCAACCTGTCTCTCGTTAACTTCTTCTAAACCATCCAATGTATTTTAAGTCGTTGATTTTTATTTAATTTTTTTAAGTTAAATTTTTATTAACTCAAACAAATTATTTTATGACATTGTCGATTAATTCTCTAAGTAATATTTCATGCCTTCCATTAAAAATAATGCATGATAATAAGCGAGTTGCCCTACAAGTTATTTCGCTTGTTGTGCAATGCAATTCTAATGCTGCCTAGTCTGGTTTCCTTTGTTAGCTATCTCAAGCTCGAGGCAAAAACACCTTCATTAAAACTGCATAGATAAAAGCTTAGGCTTAGTTTGGTAAAGCCTTTTTTTTAAATTACGAACGTTTTACCTACACTTTTTTAATCTACAAACGTTTGGTAATGCGTCTGATTCGGGATTAAGTTCTTGCGGCACCACATGCCACTTTAAGTAAGATCCGGTTTCGCCCTGACACAATCGGTGAAGTTACTGTACAGGACATTCATTTAATTAGAATCTTAATTTATTTATTTACAATAACAAAGAAAATTAAAATTTTAATATGCACAAAATGAACTAAATTAATGTATTATATGTACGAAATTTATAAAAAAATATAATTAACTATTAGCAACCTCACCCAGCTTCGTCCTATATGCAATTTTTTTTATTAAATCAAACCTTCCTCGATTTTCCCTCTTGCCATAAGTGAAACTCGAACTACGGAGCAATATCCCTTCTGAAGTGTTTCCACCTAGCTACGTGGCTGTCGGACCCTTTGGACCCACAAGTTTTGACCCTACCTACGAAAAAGTTGGACCCGCTAGTCTTTTGTATGTCCCGTTTGAGCCGCTGTTATAAAAGGTAAAATGTAACTAGCATTTTAGTCGAGTACAATATGAGCTTCTTCAAGCGAGTCTTAAACAAATTCTTACAGGGCCGGCAGTACACCTATACACACCTTTTTTTAACATTGGGAAATCCTCTTGGATATCCGGCAGTGTAGGGGACACTGCGGGGTTATGTCGGATTCCTACTGGCTAAAACCCAACGACTTTCTATCTGTCGCGGCCGTTGATGGGCGGGGTCGTGGGGACGTTGTTACACGACTTCGGTGCCCCGCCACGGACACCTATACACTCCAGGGCCCTGATTCTGTAACGCCATTTCACGATTCCTTACTTCAAAACCACGTCACTCATCAGCGGAATTGTCAAATAAATACAATAGTATACTGTGGTTTCTGTGAAATCATAACGTGCCATAGATAATTAATTTTATCTTGGAGCATACAGAATAGAGACATAAGAATTCCATGACACGACAAGGCAAGACATTGACGTGGTTTGAAAAAAGTAAGACAAGAGTGTGGAATCGTAGTTGTCATACAGAATCAGGGCCCTGGTGTTGATTGTGTCCTTAAGCAACGGTAGCCACCTACCTTAAAGTAGACCGTCAGCTCAGAAAATATAATAATAATACTAGCGTAGCCTGTCTACGACCCTTTAGTTAGGTTATAATATTTTAAAAAATAGAGAGTACCTACAGTTTTATCAAAAATTGTAAAGCTACTCAGTAATAGCGTTGTTATAAGCGCTATTATAAAATACATCTATTGTATATCTATACTATAGTATAGATCTTTGCATATACTAACTTAGACCAACAATTTATTTAAGCATACGTATTTAACCTTTAATGCCTAATCTGTGGTACTTGTTTGAGAACTTGTTATGTAAATATAAGTAATGCAAAAACTGGATCACTATAAAAATTTGTAGACTTTTTAATTAGACTACATTAAAAGTAAACTGATAAATCATGTTGTTGCTGATTAGACGTTAGTGATATTGGACGTTTGTTTTGTGTACGCCATAAACTGTTTTATTATATGTCTTCATTTTATTATCCGTTTACTGGCTTCGTAAATCTTCTGTGATAGTGATCAGTAAAAAAAAGTTGCCTATCATACACTGAACTTAAATATTTCGATGCTTAAAAATTTCAAGTTCAATCCCCTTTATAGTGTAATTCGTAAGAAATTTTGATCGATTGATGATAGCTGTATTTTATTGTGTGTATTTAAAATAAATTATATTGTAAAATATATTCTTAAGTTTAAATAATAAAATTAGTTAAATAAAACTGTATAAATATATATAAAACATATATAAATAAATGTTATAAAATATATTATGATTATAATATAATTTTAAAAAATGCTTTATTAGAAGAATGTTTCCGTAGTTACTTTTTTCAAATGAATATTGCAAATTTTTTTAATATATAAAGTCTGGAACTTTATTTTTGAATATAAATTAATTATTCATATACATTAATATAATAATAAATTAATATACATAGGTACATCACTATTTTTCTTAAATTTTCCAAGATTCTTATTATTATTTATTTTTCTTAGTTTTATACTTGACGAGAAAGGTTATAAACAGGAAAAAGTCATATTTTTATACATACGATTATACATATACATAACGAAACAAAACAGCAGACAGAGCCTGTTGTTTCATAGTAGTCTAAGAAGATTGTTAGCACTTTATAGTGAAGTTGGTGTCCTAAATGCAGTCCAATTGCCAATATCAACTTCAGAGACCTTTGAACACTTTAAAGGACAACGTGGCAGATCACGACATTGCACTGACCTTGTGAACTGTCTGTTTTGTGATAGGTATTATTAATCTATATATTAATTGTACATGTAGGTATATATTATAAAATAAAGTCGTTGTCCGTCTGTGTCTGTTTCTCCGCTAACTCTTCCTAAACCACGCAACAGATTTTGATGGGGTTTCACTTCACCGTCAGTTAGACAATTTTCATTGCAAATTTCCTTTATATAATAAAACCTATTTGAGTTTTTATGTATAAGAAGAAAGAAGCAACATTTTGTTACAAAGTGGCCGAAACTGTCTGTGTTTTTCTACTTTTCCGCTATACTTCTAACACACCCAACAGATTTTAATACGGTTTTCATTTATGGAAAGAGGCAACGAGGAAGGTTTGTATATATAGAAAAATGTATCCCGGGCAAAGCCCGGAAGGGGTCGCTAACTCCAAAATATTTCTCAAAATCGAGAAAGTTTGAAACGAAAATCAATAATATTAAAACAATTAGAATTGGTACTAATATTATACATAATTTAACATTATTTTTACTTAAAATGATTCTACTTCTGCTTCTGAATCTGGTTTATGAGACGCTCTATCTATGTTATTTGCCGACACCGCTGCTCGCTCTTACGACAGTATTAATTTAATTTTCTTCTCATGCATAGTCGCCCAGTAAATCCAACTATAAATCAACACTGGACAACTCAATATTTCATCTAACATGCTCAATAATGTCACAACTTTAATAAACCGGTGAAAATGAAAATATTTAATACTAATACTATAGATTTTCACAACAAAACAGATACGCCCGTTCCACCTATCCCTACAAGCTATAGGGTAAGGTATCCCCGTTGGTATCCCTCTACAAGGGATAGGTGAAAATTTTTCCTCGACCCAAATTTCCTATTAGATTTCTATGTACGTACGAGTATATATTATCGGATAGAATTTTTTTTAAATGATCCCTCGAAAACAGTATTTTTTCTGGATGAACTGTCCATTTGTCCATTTCTGTATACCTAACGACGTGTATGCAAAATTACATGATGATCGGTAGTTAAGGCGTGAAAAGGTTACAGACAGACAGAGTAACTGTTACATTACTACATCAGTGTGGACTTATATGGATGTCGTTTTGGTTTGGAAAATTCCTGGGCATCTAAAGTGATGGATTCCTATCTAGCAGAAGCGTTAAATTATAAACTGTTAAAATATTTTAATTTAATTACCTGTAAAACAGGACTGACACCAGGAGGTAGGCTTCTCGGCACCCACGCTAATGTAGCCGGAACACCGGCCCTCAATCTGGGGATACCAAGATAAAGTCTATCCCATCCAATTTCCAGTCCCGTAGGCACCGTGTTCTCGGGCTGGAACTTTTCTAACAAAACAGGATCAGGTGGGAAATCGAACTGAAGCAGGTTCCATTGGTTCACTACTTCGAGCGTAGCGCTCGCCGTCGCCAACCAAGCGCAAAAAAATATTGCGCGAATTCTCATTGCGAATATCTGTAACAAATTAAGTATATGCTCATTAAATGCGATTGAATAAATAGACATACAAAAACTAATGACCGTTAAATGCCTTGTTGATTTATTGGCACATTATATAAGAATTTATTCAGTTCGGTATAAATTTAAAATAAACTTTTCACATACAGTACATTCGGGTAACTTTAGCTTAAGGGGGTAACTTTGGCTCAAAACAAAAACAGTTTGAACCAAGTAAATACTCGTGCATCCAACAAAAAACAAGCGCCACTAAGATGATCTAACATCTCTAAAGTGAACTTTTTTGTTTAATATCATATCTGCAAAGAAGCGGAATTTTGAAACGTTTTTTTGTTTTGAGCCAAAGTTACCCCCTAAAGCTAAAGTTACCCGAACCTACTGTAGTAAAAAGCACACTGCGTTTCGCAGTCATAAAAAAAACTGTATGTTTGGTAACCTTGACCTGATGCCAGCATCAAGTAGTCTTCGAGATACACAACTCCTTAGTAACTTACAGCAGATATACCGGCTCAATAGAAAGTCAGAGGTTAGTTTATAATTTTATAATTATAGCTGTTTAACCTATTACTTTAATCCTGCTTGTTTTATTTGTTTCCCTATAGAAACGTCATTAAAATGAAATGCCCAACTACCATAATAAGTGGATCATTAGCGGATCATTACCAAAAATGGTACGTGCTGCAATAACGTAAAATTAATTAAATAATCAATGTAGTGTCTTAGATATACACAGTTCAAGGACTCTTCCGGTTAAACAATCGCTGTTATAATCGCTACGTGACTGCAACGAATGCCTCGATAAATAAAATCATTTCCATTGTGCTCGACCTGCTAATTTTATTATTAACGTAACTACTTACTGACTAAAAGTGGTGAGTAATTAATGACAGTTGCAATTGAATGCGGAGCGATTTTTCCCGTTAAGTTATTATATAAACAAGACATAAGTTTTTACTAACTGCTAATTCATTAACTAATTAATCTGTCGGTTTTAATGCATAATATTAAATGTAATGTTCCGTTGAATTTACTAACGCGTTTCATAACATTGAATTTTCGCGTTTCATACGAAATTAAGTGGAATGGTTATTTAATTAAATTATTTATTTATTTTATTAAATAAGCGATTCACTCGCAACTTTCAAGTCTACAATATTGACAAAAAAAAATTAAATCTTTTGTCAACTTTTCCGCAGTATTTTCCGAAGCGGTGAAACATTTTATTCAATCATTATTATTCATATATTTTTATCAGCCGTGGATTTATTTATTTTTATATGATCCCTCTGCTTTCACAGTATTTTCATTTATATCCTCAAAAATACACAAATTGAGTTTTATTTTGTCAATATCAATACCACTGGTCACGATGTCAACAGATTTTTTAAATGTGCTGCGAATGGCAAATGCCCTGCCTTCTGCCTTACTCACTCACCGAAACACAAAAGCACACATGCTATTATTTCACGGTGGTCTTCTGTAAGGTGGTGTTTACTGCTGCCAGCCGGGCTGCCCAAATGCACCTGCCAAGACTTAAATTGGTAAATTACTAATTATTGATTTCGGGAGAGTTACTATAATGGTCGTAGCTAGTCGAGATAGCAGAGTGATGTAGTCGTCAACTTTCGTAATATATCATGTTTCTAGGGGAAGCGAAATACTCGTAGTAGATGACTTTGAAAAAGTTACAAAATAATAAAACCTTGTATCCGTTAACCAAATATGAAAATGTGTCTAAACTTCAAGATGATAT
Organism: Synanthedon formicaeformis; assembly: GCA_945859745.1. NCBI lineage: Eukaryota > Metazoa > Arthropoda > Insecta > Lepidoptera > Sesiidae > Synanthedon > Synanthedon formicaeformis. The sequence continues at coordinate 4,658,424 of OX243964.1, forward strand.
AAGTGTGTAAATTTACTTTCCATTTCTAAAACTGATTGATCACTTGATATTTTAATTAATAAGCTTACAATGTAACTACGTAATAGAATGATTAAGTAAGAAAAGAAATGCTGAAGGCACAAGATCTTTCAAAGAATTAATTCAAGTTAAATAAAAGAGATTCCTTTAAAATATAGCCACTATATAATCACATATAGCACATGTTTTTAAAATACTTTGAAAAACATTGCTATCACTTATTTTAAACATTTTTGTAGACTCTTGGGGAAAATTAATGATAATGTATTATAAAATTCATATGATGATAAAACCTTTGTTGTTGCACTTCTGTGTATTTTAATGAAAAAAAAAACTTAATGTGAATTAATTTCTAAACAAACAGTTAACATATTTTATTAAATAAAAATAAAAATTGTTAAATAAAATAATATTTATAAATATTAAAAATATTAAATATTAAATAAATAAAATTAAAATTTAATAATAAATCTTAAATAGAAATGGTTATCGAAAAAATGATTTCTTAGTTGGATCAACTATATACAAATTATAAAACAAAAAAATATGAGAAATTGAGTATGTGTACCTAGATATTAAAAATATTTATAACATTCTTTTAGGTTTCTAAACGTGGTCGTTTATATTGGTTTTAACTAGCCAAGTAACAAATTATGTAGTTTGAAATGTAATGAATCACATGTATATGAAATTACATATATTATGAAATTGGTTACGCTTTTTGCTCTATCAACCCCGATTTATTCCAGTACACCGAAACTGCGTTATAAACACTAAGTATACAAATGTCATTAGACCACTCAACCTGTCAACAATATGATTGAAGTATATTGCTTCTGCACAACAACTTGATAAGTAAGTAAGTAAGTAAGTACCTACATACGTTTAAGTAAGTAGGTGCCTATATAGATTTTTTTAAGTAGACATACCAAAGAATAAAATATGATAATTATATATTTAGAATCTGGAATTTCCAATTTGAATGACTGTACTCTGCCCACTTGAGAATCTGTCCAGTTGCTACGGAGCAAAAATAACGTATATAAAATAATAATAAACTATAGCGTCAAAAACAGACATCACATTTAATAAAAACACGCTATGACAAAAAGGATACAATTTTATTAATACAATCAGTTTTTGAATATTTTTAAGCATACTCGTACGAGCTCTAATATATGTACCATAAATAAATCAGTTTGTAATATAGGTATATATTTCAGGTAAAAGTCACGAAATAGACAAATAAATCAATTTCCTATTGATAGCTGCGTCATAGTTTCACTCACTATTCAATAAGATTCGTTATCAATTGCTGTGGCGGCGGCGCCGACCGGATTTATTCGCGGACCAATAATTCAATCAATGCTGTATGCCTATAATAATAATGCAAGGCCGCACAGCATTCACCTGTCCAGCCGTACAGTAGTTATTACGCCAAAGAAAATTCATCTAATCTTTTAAGAAATTGTTCCTAATAGTTTGGTTCCTAATTTGGTTACAAAAAATAATTGCAGAAGACCACAGTGAAATAGTATGAAATATAAATAGATGCTAGACCAGGTAATGGATACCCATAGACATAGAGAGAATGAACAAAGCAAAACCCGAACCGAGCATGAAATTGACCACTCTCTAGAAAGAGAGAAAGCGTTCGTGCGGCTAATACCTATCTCATTCCTCTCTTTCCTGTGGGTCTTTTGTATCTTCGAGGACCAATCAAATTTCTAGAAAAAGACAACTACTAGCCGCACGATCGCTTCGTCTCTCACATTTTTCTGTCCGTATTTACTTTACAGGTGGATAGGCAAAACTCCGTTCGTTGAGTCGTTTAAAAAAAATTAGCGGAGAAACAGAAACAGGCGGAAAACGACTATATCTACACTAAAGATAAATATAAAGAGGAAAGATTTGATATTTTTTTGTACGTAAAACATCTGTTATCTAAAAGCGGAAAGTGTCTTTATTATACAATATGTATTGTCATACAAAATGTAATGAGAAATTTGTACTTGTAATAAAAATGTAATACAATGTCATCAGTGTTGTAGGTACTCGTACTAGCGAAAACGATGTTCACTACAACAGAAACAGCAATTGGAATGGGCGTGGCACTGACCGCAATTTCTACACAGTTGATAATTAACTGAGTGGCAATGATAAGCCAGGCATTCATCAACGCATTGACGAAAGATTTACTTAACCAAAAATTTGCGAATATCAACATAAATGATTCGAAAGAGTCACTTGATTGCTCAGTCTAAGCCCAAAATATTATTGAATTTTTGTCTTTCCTTTTGTGCCTATTTGTTTTAATGCTGAAGCTTAGCCAGAACAGTTGGCCGTCCATTTTATAATAGGTGGCTGGCTACCTACCATAAAGTGGACCATAAAAATTAAAAAGAAAAAATCTAACACAAGAACATTATTACAGTGAATGTAAATAAAACGTATTTAACTCAGAAAGCGCCCGTGCGACCGTACATTTAATTACATAATAACAACAACAAAATATTTATGTAAATTTTGTAATAATTAACATAGCAACTGCTAAACTTGATGTTGATTCAAATAAACCTTCAAATAAAATTTCACTTGAACCTCAACAAGGCCGGAACAATAAATTCTAAGTAGAACATATTTTAAACACGTTCAAATAGCAACATCATTAATAAATTAAATTCTTGAGTAACGCATTTTCGCAATCATCCAGACGATTTTATAGTACACCATACTTTAATTTTAAAATTAATCGCTTGTAATCAAACTTTAATTTTAATAATTTTTCACTAAACTATTTTGACACAGGTAAGATTGATATGAAACTTTTGACAGTACAGTGGCGTTGAAAAATTATAAAGGTTTTACATTTGGAAGGAAGACATGCCAACATTTGAATTCAAACAATATATTTTTAGAAAGATTGTTTTATATTTTTTTGGTTGTAAGAATACTTTTTCTGTAGCTGCGCATGTAAGGGTTGCTATACACATGGTCGGGCCGGCACATTCGATTCGGAAACTTTTGTTGAACAACAAGGCCGACCCGAAGTACCTTCTACATATGTTCGACTACCATTCGGCTCACCCGATCGGCTAAATGACCCGGCTTTTGCAAAGAAGCTTTTCTGTCGACCGTTCATCTACACAAATTCGATTTTACCGCCCGGCTATGCCGGCTCGACCAACCCTAACGCGATTATCATTTGTTGTTCAGCAAGTAAAGTATGAATATTTTAATTAGCTTCTTTGTAAAGGTACTAGCGGTACCAAGTAGTATTAGTGATACCTATTAATGGTACAGTCCAATGGTACTAGAGCAGCTCATTAATTTTTCACGTGTGTAATAATGTAACAACGGTTTTGTTGCATTTAAAAATATAACATTTTGAATATGTATTTCTTTATTATTATTTGATACTAATTGATTTTTATTATTATTTGCCATGTCAATTTCGTACAAAAAATCCTACTTTTTCCGTGGCCTTTACAAAAATTTTCTTTCTCTCCCTCCCAATAATAACGACAGTTGATATGCAGGGTTTGAGCTAAGACACAAAACTGCGAATCGGTACGATGTGAATTCGCTACGCAGGAAAATGCAACGCGAATTGCTGCGATCTGATTTGGCGCGTCCCCATATCCTTACAACATATTATAAAAACAAAGTCCTCCGCCGCGTCTGTCTGTCTATTCGCGATAAACTCAAAAACTACTGCACCGATTTTCATGATACTAGCAGCAGCTAGTAAAAGAAAAAATTTAAACTGTAAACAGAAAATAACTATTGTCGAATCGAATCGACATTCTGTACAGAGTCGAAAGGATTGCGGTTGACCTTAGTATAGGTTTCATTTCATTAAAAATATTTCCGTGTGACACCGGCCAGCAAAATACTGTTTAAGCCAAGAGCAACACAACCTTTAATTATGTATATATGTAGTTACGCGAAACTTAATTATATGCCTTCATTATGGACAACGAATAAGATTGATTAGTAAATTTTGCGTTTGCTTGTCCTTTAAAAGTAAACTGGCGTAAAACATACATTTTATCAGTACAAAAAACTAATAAAATATCTTTTTTCATCTATCTATCAATAAAGATTAAGGATAGATAAGATATGTAAGATGAATATTTTTATATATAGATAATATAAGTATTTCAGATGGACCGATTTTGAAAATTCTTTCTAATTTAGAAAACTACACTATCAACGAGTATCATAGACTATATTAATTTATAGTTACGCGGTCGAAGTCGCTTGTAATAGGTAGTTTATCACTAAAAACTCTCTTCGCAGGCTTGTGTACCTAATTCTGCAAATTTCACAAGCCTTCGTTAAATATTTCGTATCAAAATATCTTGGATAAGAAATTAGCGGAGAAATAGACAGTAGAGTAGCGGACTGCGACTTTATTCTATAATACTCGTAGGTATAGACCACTAATTTAGATTTGTTCATAAAGGTAAATTGTAGTATCTTTGTATACACGACAATGTATACGATATATACGATATATAATATACGACATTATGACATTATGATTCATATAATTTATAAGCTCCCACGTAGAGACTGACCGGTACAGATAATGCCTTAAGGCTTTAAAAACAATTTCAATTTAGGTCTACCTTGTAAATTCGTAATTTAATTATGAATAAACATGAACATAAAAATGGTACATTGACAGCTCTTCCTACATATCGCTGCTTAAAAACTAAAGGGTCATAAAACAAAAAAATCCAAAAATGTTTTTATTGCAAAAATACAATCACAATCCTTCATATTGTATGTTGCAAAAAGACATATGGTTGTTTTATTAAATATTTAGTATATTTTGATCATTTTTTATATATTCAAAAGTAACTTATATGCTTATATCTCCTCTAGTATTCAGTTTATTATAAATGTTAATGAGATTGCTAATGTACTTGTCCAATTTGGAAACCTGCCCGTAAAAGTTCAAGTTAAAAAAATTTTGCGATTCGTTTTGCCCCTTGTCAGTTGCGATTCGTTTTTCCACTTGTCCGTTAAAGTTTCACTTCTACTATGTGTCCCAGCACACATTTCTTTTTTTTTTTTTTTTTCATAAAAAACTGCCCATCGCGCCTAAAGAAGTGTTCACTTCAAAAATTTTAGTACGTTGCCGTGCCGTCCTCAAATGTGCGCCGGCCCTTAACGTTCAAAGGTTTCAAAAGTGACGCAATAAAAGTTAGAACATAAATTATAGTAATATTCCAATCAATTAACCCAGTATTAGATAACACAAGCGTAGTAGTAGTAGATATGTACAAGCCTAATTCATCTCATTTCATAATGAGAACGTATTTACATAATTTTCACCAGATGAAATCACACGCAACGTGCAAGGTCGCCTCGTAAGTGAAACCGGTATAACTTTGCGTAAAAGTATTTTGTCCACCTTTTGTAAACTTGATCGTTGAAACGTATCTGTTGTTTGCCAAGCTAGCTTATGAAAAGAATACTTGCAAGTATTATAAACAAACAATAAACTTGCTATAACTGTTAATATCAATATTCCTTTTCATAGTGTTTTCATATCATGCAAATAATATCTTTATAAATAAAATTGATTCACTAATTGTGTTGCTAAGCGCAAAACTCGAGAACGGCTGGACCGTTTTTAATTCTGTCTTCAGTCATGGATAGAGATATATCAGAGAAGGTTTTTTACGTAAAAAAAATGCACCCCGGGTAAAGCCGGGAGCGGGTCGCTAGTAGTTAATAAAGACAGGTTTTTAAAAACAAAGTGAAAGTTTAATTGAAGTACCTATGTATTGACATTGACTTTAAGCGGTGGATCGAAATAATATCGTGATAACTAAGTACACTTCTGAAGCTGTATACATTATCAATACACTTATAAAATCAACATATTATAAAATATATTATAAAATCAACAATATTATAACAATTTAAATTGAAATACCCCCAAAAACTATTTTTTTTCTTTCAAATTACTTAGGATTGTTAATGTTATTATTTTTACTTGGCCCTAAAAACTAAACATAAGGTTGGTGATTAATCTTTTCTAATACATTGATAAAGAATTGTTGGACCAAAATTGTCTGAAAAAAAACGTTTTAATAACGTTTTATGATTAAGCGATACAATTACCAAAGTGTCTCGATAATATCTCATTAACGCTCTGAGCGAAAAAAAAAAATAATGTTGTCAAATTGTTGTGTTACACTCATTTATCAAATTATCACTTGTCGCGACTCTAATACAGTAGCTAACGCATTGCGTGTAATAAAAAAAAATTTCAACACGTGTTAGCTCACACTGGTTGGAGTAACAATCGATTATAATCTAAGAAAATTAACATTAACATCACTAATTACACACACTGCACCATCAATTAGGTATATGTTTCGGAAACTACAGAGCGGATATATTGAATTTTTCACGGTATTTCAGTTTGTAATCAACGTGTTCTTATTCTTCATTAAGCTATCTTCAATCTAGTACGTCTATGGATTTTGCATCACAAATGCCAAAACGGCACGTATACACATTAACATTCAGACACACACACACATAACACATACACATTTTTCTTCTAACAGATACTTTAACTATAATAGTTTTAATTTAGCCTGTATAGGTAGTCACATACCATCAGTCACAGTCGTCAAGAACCGTCAGCTTTTATGGTCACCCTAACATAAAATAAAATACACAAATTACTATGATTATTAAAATAATATTGAAAAAATTGTTAAACAAATGCGTTAAAAAGTAACGAAAATTCTAATAAATCCATCCATTAATAGGTTTTACAATAAGTAAAGTTTATAGTATTAGTAGGTGCCTATTATTTATTTATAATACTAATCTAAGGCTTATACTATCATATATTAAAAAATGTATTTAAAAACAACTATATTTTTAAAAGTTGATAATTTAAAATCCAACCCAAATATTTTGTATTTAATAAATTACCTTTATATATTTTTTAAACTCTCTTATTGTCACAGTTCCACGTTCCAATCGTGAAATTTCTTATAACAGTTTATCTAGTCTTACGTGTTCTGACGTAAGACTAGATACTGATAGTCTTCTGACGTGCATTCCTATTGATAATTCAATCTGCATGATCGGCTAAATTTTTAAACATATTTTATAACGGCTTTTCTCTATAAATATAATGTACGAAAGATCGTACACGAAATGCTCACCCGAGTGAATAAGTGGGGCGCTGGAGTGTGGCCATAAAAATAAACTAAAATTTGAGCCACAAAAGACCAAGGTAAGGCAATAATTATAAAAAACAATTAAAGTATGATGTTCCAGCACTCATTCACATGAGAGGGACGCCGGTTAAAGTGGTCCCGAAACTTAAGATATTAGGTCTAATAATTGTCAAAAATTGAGCTTTGTTCCCCATGTCCAACATATTATATGCAAAAATGGCACAAGCTGCCAAAGTGACATGGGGAATAAACCCGGAGATCATCAGGACGATGTATGTCGCAGTAATACAGCCCATTTTTCTGTACGCCTGTGCCATCGCCGTGCAAAAAAGAAGCATAAAGAAGCTATTTATATATAGTGCAGAGGGACTTTGCCCAGAAAATCTGCAAGTAGTACCGTACCGTCTCTCTAAATACCGCTGTTTTACTGTCGGGCGTCGTGCCTCTAGATCTGCGCGTAGAGGAGGCGGCGCGGATCTATGAGGTAAAGAGGGGCTAAGATATATTTCCACTAGTTCAATTGATTGATTGATAAGGTACCTAGGGAAGTGAAGATGAGGGCGTCCTTTTCGAAGGCTCCTCACTCTGCGACCCGGGTCGCTGTTGACTTCGCGAATATCGAATGTGAATCAGATTGAACCCTCTGGATTAAACATAATACACTGAAGGGAGCAAGGGATCAGGTCGCTAGTTAATACGAGTAAATATTATATAAGAAACTTAACATTTCCGGATAATATAAATAGTTAATAGTTGCGTGGTAAACCACTGTATTTGAACATAAATAATATTTTATTATACCAGCATATCCTTAAAATAGAAACTAAACTCTATGTAACCGAACTACGAGTAACTTTGTTGAATAAAACATTATTTTTTCTACTGTTAACCGAACGCGTTCAATGAATGCTTAGTGATCTGTAAAGCGTTGATAATTGTGTTGAATTTCCTATTTTCGGAAATAGGAAGAAAGATTTATAAAAAAAAATTATGTACATCATCATCATCATACATCTTTCGCTCTCTCTCAAACATGTCCTTACATAGTAGTACAATTTTAAATCGCTTTCCGCGCTAACTCCTCACAGTAACCATTTCATTCATTAAAGATTTAATCTCAAAGTATTATAAGTCCGCCATGTCTGTTCCCTCGCTAACGCTAACGATTTGAATACGGTTTTCACTTATGGAAAGAGGGATAAACGGGGAATGTTTGTGTATAAACAAAATCTGCATCCTGGGCGAAGCCGCATACTGCTAGTTAATGACAAATTTACTAATTCCATTTAGTTCCTGAACGTGCCTGCCTAATATTTTTATCAAAAAAATAACCAGTAGACCTGCTCGAGGCCATATGAACGTAAATATTTCATTTCATAAAATATCAATTAGTAAAAATAGCACTAAGTACGCCTAGAGTTTAAATAATGGGTATTAGTTGTCTACTATGTATGTATTTTATTTAAAAAAAAATGTGACATCACTATTACAAAACAGTTACCAAATGACACATCTATGGAACACGTGGAAGATAATGAAATTCCTTCGTTAACTATAATATAATAGGAATTGGGCTGATGGTCTTGAAATGCCTGAACATAACTTTATAAATTATAGCTTAAGGTGCTCCCCGGTGAGGGAGCGTGTAATGTAACGTTACAGGTTCTAGCATTACATCAGTGAAGAAGGAGAACCGAGCATTACAATGCGCACCTTGTAATGATACAATGTGTAATATCTTACTTATGGGTCGGTTGATTCTTTCTGAAATATCCAAACCGCCTGTATTTGGCCGGTTTTGAAATAATTCATGACACCAATATCGTTTCGTCTGTTTTTTTTAACGTAAATAACCATGTTGAATTAATATTGCCGCACTCAGCACAATGACCGTGCTCGCAAAGTCAAATCTACGAGTACGAATATAATGTTACATTACACGTGAATGCTCCCGGTGAGGGAGCACCTTAAGAACAGTCCCGATCACGTCAGCTTTCAAACAAAAAAATACGGATCAAAATTCGGTCTATACATTTGGGAGCTACGCGCTACGATGCCATAGACAGACTCACGACTTTATAACACCCTGATTTTGCAGCGGGGGTCGAGGATTAAGTTCTAATATTTGTCAGGGGCCCTAGCCAAGAGCAAACCAATTCAAACGGGAGCGTTGCGTATTTACGAAACGATAGAAAATTTATGTGGGCGTTACAACAACCAATCACCGGGCTTTATTTTCTATCGTTACGTAAATACGCAACGCTCCCGTTTGCATTGGTTGCTCTTGGCTAGGGCCCCTGTTCATGGAATGAAATTTATTAATATTACAATCTATAAACTTCCTGCATTTGTTGAATATTAGCCATTATATTCAACAATTGTTTTCAACAATTTGTAAATACAAAACAAGACAATATCAGACAATACGCCATTGTCTCGCAGTTTGCCTAGATAGGCACAATTATTGCCCAATTACAAAAACAATATATACGTATTAATTGTTTTAATAATAGCAGCCAGCGGTAACACAACATATCGTTTAAATATTTTATCACAGAATTTAATCACTTAATATTAATAAGTGAACTTTTCTAGGCAAGAGTATATTAAAATATTCTTTGTAAGAGAATAGGAACCTTCTTTTCGTATTTATTTTACTTTTATTTGTATTACTTTTCTATTTATGTTTTTTATGTTTAAATTATTTATGTTATCTACAATTATTTTGTAACTTAAACCACACAAAACTCGGACTACTAGTACTTAGTACTTAGTAGTGGCAGGGCACATTGCGTTTCGCAGTCATTTGGGCAGCACGTCTGGCGGCAGTAACCACCACCTTACAGAATACCACCGTGAAATAACAGCATTATGTGCTGTTGTGTTTCGGTGAGTGAGTAAGGGATGCCAGAGCCCATTACCCCACCCCTCCCTTATCCCTTATCCTTAATCCTTCTATGGTCGGAAGCGCACTTGTAGCACTTATGGCGTTGCTTGTGCTATAGGCGACGGTAGCCTGTCTGTCGACCTTAACATAAAAAAACTAAAAAAAAAACTAAGTAATTAAGTATTTTGAAAAAATCCCTAAATAGGAAGATAAATCTTTTACCATCTGTTAAGTTGGCTAACCGCCATTTAAATCGCCATTTGGTGCTGATAAACCTTTGTTTGTACGGTAAAAGTCCCAAACATTAAAAAGAAAATAATATGAAAAATTCGCCTATCGAAGGATGCAGTAAACCGATCGCATAATTTAATAAAACATAAAATTATTTCTAAAAGTAACTAATCAACACTTTACTTGTAGTTGGTGAAAGAGGCCCTAAGTCTTATATTAATTTTCTAATAACTTTATAGTCACACGTACCATCCTGGAGGATTGTTAAATTAAACTATATTGTTTTAATTTTTCTTTTACACATTCCCTTATTAAATAAACAAATCTGTAAATGCTATATTTAATTATTATGAGTTAAGTTTACACTAATACCTTTATTCGTTGTCTGCGGTGCTGATTCACAACAATCGGTACCGACAACAAAAACACAAAATTAACGTAACACAAACGCGAGATTTCCACCGCGCCTAATCACTGTACTGATGCAGAAAACACTATGCATGCAGGCTTCACCGCCCCCCTACAATAAGGTACCTTAAAAGTAAAAGTGGTCGATTCTAGAGGCGTGCTCGCAAACAACAGCCGTGACTCGGATATTACGTTAAAATAGCGACACGTCGTTATCCAAGTGCGTGTCGCAGATAAATTGTAACTTCACGACTTTTTTTACTCCGGAATGTAAGGCTTAATCGATATCAAGGTCAGAGTATTCATTGAAAAACAATTAAAAGTATTTATTAATCATAGGTCTTGTAGCGGATGTAAGCGGACTCTTAACAAAGAGCTGTTAATAAATTTAATAATCCTAATCCCGATAATTTAAATGGGAAAGTGAGTTTGTTAATTTGTTACGTTTTCACACCTTAACTACTCAACTGATCATTATAAAATTTTGCATACGCGTTGTCAGGGATACAGAAAAGAATATAGGGTACCTTTCAACGAGAATAAATTATTGTTCCCGAAGGATCATCTAAAATTATTTTAAAAAATGTGACAGCGCCACCATCGTCAAGAGTCATGTGCCGAAAAAGCCTTGCCTAGCAACGGATAAACTAAATGTCATAAAATGTAGCGTTGCCTAGCAACGGAAAACAAAATGCCCTCAAATTTAGCGCTGTCTAGCAACGGATGAACGAACTCTCTTAAATTGCTCATTTCTCTAACCCCGAATTAGTCTTAACTTTTTTAACTTTTATTCTGTCTAGGTCTGCAGCGCACTTGCAGCACTTGCATATATTTAAAAATATATTATAAACCATATCAATTTATTATTATTTTTTACCTTTACTTAATAACTTCATTATTTTGATTGATTTTCATAAAAATAATCTCACAATTTTTCTAGGAAAAAACCGAATGATTAGTGCGAGAGAGGCATGGGATCGAATCCTACATTTGATGGTAAGTGGCTACTAATGCAAGCACGCCTTATATAGGAATTGTAAGTACGCTAACGACCTTGATAGGTTAATGGGCTCGGGCATGCCTTTACTCACTCACAGCAAAACACAACAGCACGCGTGCATTTGGTCTTCTTTAGGGAGATGTTTACTGCAGCCAGACAGTATACTCAGTTTAATGTGATGTAATTTAGTGCCATACATTACAAAAGTTAATATAAAATAAATACAAAAATAACATGAAAATTGAGTTTAGAGAAATGCATGGTTCTTTGTGGCAACATTATAAAGGGAGTCAGGTCCACTTAATGATAGGTGATTTCTTTCGCTAATAAACTTAAGTAACACCAGGGGAGATATAGATGCTCACAGCCTGCAAGAATTCGTTTAAGGCTCGCTTTAAGAAGCCCATATTATTGCTAGGTGGAAACATATCACCATAGTTTATGATAGTCGAAAATTTTTGAACACCGATGATATATTTAATGAGATTGTCGCCGCTACATACATTCCCATTACTTAATCCCAATACCGAGCGAAAAAAACTACACCGAATTCGTGATTTTGTATTCTTAGTGTAGCTGTATGAGAAGAAAATATATTTATTTGAGTGTTTTATTTATTATATAATGTAATTATTTATTTAATTTATATAAGAAAGTACACAAACAGATTCCAATCAGATTGCATGTTCAACTTTCTGAATAACGGATTGTACGAGAATAAGGACGTGTTACGATATATTGTGTCCAGGTCTTTCGAATCCTTGAATATTTATTTTTATATAATCAACCAATCATAGTGTTAATATATCTTTGTCACAGTGCTTATGGTAACTTCGGTAAGTCCAGGCTCTTTATTCAAACCATTTCTTTCTAAAATGTTATCCACATTTAAAGGCAATTTTAGGCCGTGATACTAAATTCTAAAGTTTAGTTTAGCGTAAGGTCTAGTACTAGTTACCGTTTAAGAGAAACACTTAATATAGTTATCTAGTCTAAAAGAGTTTAAATGCATTAAGTCTAAATACATGCGATCCTTTGTTTTCCTTTATAAAAAATTTTTAGACTCGTTTTTTTAAGCCCAAGCTACGCCATTAATTGTTAACTTACCATTTCTTTTTAACCCGTCGAACTGTTGTAGTGAGCTAATATGATCAGTGTATCCATCCAATGTTCCAGCAATTAAAGTATTTAATGACTGAGCAGTGAGAACTTTGCGTACCACAAATGCACCTATTAGAGAATAGAGCGGTTACTAAATGCCAAACGTAACAATGTGATCGATTGCAGTTCCCAGCTAATACACAATTGCGACTTTTTGTCCGCGTTCAATGTATTTGTACACTTAGTACTAACAGCGATTGTGGGACCATTCGGTAACATAAAACCCTACCCTAGCTGACGGAAGAATTGGTTCATATTCCTCACAGCATTCAGAGCGGAACCGATTTTGGACAAGTATATCATTTTACAGATATACCTACTCTCAACTAGTGTCAACATTTGCAAGACACTTTCAACATTACTAAGTATTTTATTACACGTATAAAGTTATAGTCTAACTAAAATCAAGCGACAAGCCTAAATTTCATTCCTTAAAATAAAAACTGTGAACGATAAGCGTGACTAAACTTAAGGCTTGAAAAGAATTAATTCTTTAAGAGTAAAGCAACAGAGGGACAATTTTAACTTGATACTCGTACCTCTACACGTTTTCAAAATAAAGAGGTCTTGACGTTCTGACAGACTGTTGTTTAACAAAATGTTCATTTCTTAAGGTGCGGAACCCTAAAAAAATACATACTCGTAAAATTCATGTAAGTTTCTCCGAAACGCATTCACAATTTTAGCTTACTTTTCATTACGGGAAATGAAAATGCGTGCTATTGAAATTTCAATAATAAAATTAATATTTCAATTCATTTACGTCATTGCAACTTGACACACAAACTGAGAGAGATGTTTGGTTATATTATTTTTGTTTTATCTTCGTTAATTATATTAAATTACGATTATGTAAGTGGACATCCGCGAAACTTGGCGTGGAGCGGCGGCCCTCTACATTTGGAGTGTGAGCACACCGCGGAAGTTTTTACAAGAAACGGACAATACATCAGGGAGAACGTGATCGCCATAAAAGCTGTTACTTTCAAAGATGAAATCTATGTTATCACTCCCAGGTAAACTACTCTTAGGTACACTTAAGAACTGATATTACGAAATTTGCTACCAACTGGCTGCAAAGCGTTGTTTCCTAACCAATTCCTAACCTTACAAGTTTATAACTTTGTAGTCATAAAATCGTCGACCGAAAATTATTGTTGCTTTTGTCTGTTTAACTTAACTATTCGGAAAATATACCTCCAATTGCGGAAATAGCAACATTCCAGGTTTCTTTTTTTTTTTTTTTTTTTGAAAAAATGTAATACGCAATGGTTATAAGGAAGGATTTCCTTAGATTAGACTGAAAAAATATTAGTGTCAATAAAAATACCAGCTAATTTATATTTTCATCTGTATAAAGGTTTTTTATAAAGGTCGCCAAAAAGACTGATTTCCACTTGATGAAAGGTGGCTACCGATGCCTATTATCTCAAACAACGCTACAAGTGCTACAAGTTGATATCCCTTATTCACTTAAGGAAACCTATCTACCTAGTACCTAGTCTACGGTAGCCATCATCCCTTAATAACTTTTTACCACTCTTAATTTCATTATTATTTTTTCAAAACACATTTCAGGATGAAGCAGGGTGTACTGGCGACATTGTGGCTAGTGATACAAGGCCGTAATGGTGTCGAGTTGCAGCCTTATCCCGATCTCTGCGCTCATACTCTCGCAGACTGTCGTAAAATACAGAATGCTGTAGATTTTTACTTAGACCACATTGTAAGTATGATAACGCCCATAGATAATGAAAACCATTATCATGGCTATGGCCCTTAGATATGGAGTATATACTCATATTCCAATACATGCATACCAAAGTGATCTGTTTAATTTACTACCTATAAATTAATACAGAGTTACCTAAGTACATTTTTCTAGGTAGTATGACCACCAATATCAATTGAAAACTTGTGTAAACGAAATACCTAATGTAGGCAAATTGGTAAAACAATACATAGATTAAGAGGGTGGGAAGTGATTGTCTTGGATAGAAGTATGTAATTAGAATCATGTGTTTATCTATCAATTTCCATGTGATACAACTAAGTGAACATTTCACACGGTACAGGGGAACCTTTGGATATTGGACACGGGTATAGTCGACACGTTGGAGTCACCAAAATGTACTTGTCCACCCAAAGTGGTGATGATCAGCACTATCCTGGGGAACATTATGAAGCTCATCATTCTCTCGAACTTAGCGGAACCGACGTCACTACTTCAGAACATTGTAGTCGAGCACGGTATAGGCGGAAAACCATTTGTGTAAGTTTTCTTTGTGATCTTTTAGACTTTATATACTCTGAATACTCTTAACTCTCTTAATAAGAGTTTGAGTAGTTGGCAATTTGTCACTCTAAGCGCCTGTTTCACAAACGTCAAGTAGGCCAAACTGTCATTTAAAGTCACCGGTAACTGGGGATAATGGAGCTGATATACCTTCGTTTGTACGGTAAACGTCCCAAACATTAAATAGAAAATAATAAAAAAAATCGGCTATCGAATGATGCAGTAAACCGAGTGCATAATTTAATACAACAGAAAATGATTTCTAAAAGTAACTAATCAGAACTTTACTTCTAGTTCGTGAAAGAGGCCCTTAGTGATTCCTTTATTCTACTTATGTTGACTCTTTTAAACTTTTTTACGGTATTTTTTTTGTTATCTATGTGAACTAATGAACTATCGTTGTGCCAAATTTCATCCAAATCCGTTCAGCCGTTTTTGCGTGATAGAGTAACAGGACATCCTTTATAAATCATCTATAAATCAGTTCAGCCGCAAGTCTATGGATAGCGTGGTGTTTGTAAATTTTAACAATTTGGAAACAGTTCAAAAGTGTCATTGGGGAATCAAAATATTTCAAAACGAGGTCGCGTTGATCTGATACGTAGAAATTTGAATGGGGCCAAGCAGAGCGAATGAGACGAAACACTAGGTAACGCCTATCTTATTACATGCCAAGGTAATCTAATTGCTTTTGAGACAATATAACAAGTGACTTTCATTTTGTGCACAGGACAGGACCTTTGCAGAAATCTTGATAACATATTTAGGTTTTATTATTAGGTACTCTAATTTGTAAATAAAATAATTTGATAATTGATATCAAAGCCCACCTCCTATTCTTTCGTTATCTCTTATCCTATCAAGGTCTGCAACCCAATTGCAACGCTTCCTTCCTACTATTCCTGTTCCTTCTGTGAACAAGCGACGGTAGCCACCCACCAGCAAGTGGACTGTTAGTCTACCTTCCGACCTTCTCGTTAAAAATATTATTTTTAAATAATATGAATAATATAAATAAATCCATGTAATGCCTTTTCATGAAATTTGTTTTTACCTACATAGTTATTTCAATATTATTCAGGTTCCCCTAAAAGGTAAAAAAATGTTCATCTTTTATTTCCAATTTTACTATTGTCGTTCCAGATACATATCAGACGCCTCGCGCGGATCGATACTAGTTATTGACGTGTTCTCTGGATCCGAGTGGGTCGTTGAAGCATGTTCACCAACTTCAGGACTACAACTCGCTTTAGTTAAACGGGGTCCAGCTCACACACTTCTTATCCTTGCTAGAATTAACCAGCCTGGATTACTGGAGTTAGATACGACAGCGTTACGTCGAAAACTTTCGAATGCACCGTTAAGAGGTATTTTCCTTATGTTTTTTAAATAATTAAATCGAATAATGTCTGCGTCTTTTCAAATTTGGAAGGATCATATGCAAAGTAGACATATTTAAGCTTTGGAAAGGCCTGCATTATGGAAAGCAAATGCGATCCTGCCACCACGACATCTGCATTACTGACGAGCCTGGAGTGCATAGAGAGACGCCTTAGTCGCTTGTAGAAAGCAGTGAGCGGTTCCGTAGCATTGCATACACATCTTTTATTTTGCTAATGAGGTTCGTTTACCTTTAAAAATGCCTTCCTGTGCCTTCAGTAAGTGTTCTCATAATTCAAGAAAGGAACGAAAGTGTGAAACGTTACGCACACAGAAATATTACGGGGACAGTTTTCAGAAGCACAGGGGCGCATCTATGATTTAAATATTTGGTCTATCGTGGAAATCTAAGCTTCGATCAATCCACTCCGAATAAATCCTTCTCCGGAGTATAATAAGCATTCATGACGGTGTCAATGCTAACCTGTTTCATTATTTTATCAGTTAGTAATATTTTATTTGTAGGTATTATTATTTAGCAATTTACCACCTTTGAATTTAATTCGGGGTTACTTTCATATAAAAATTAACAATACATTCTGGGTAAACATTGGGTTAACTGTTCAAGTTCCAGTTTACTGCCGACGCGTTGCCACGCGACGACCGCGCTTTGAATAACAGCGTTTTACTGCTGTATTTTGACTAGCGCCCAAAAAATATATGTTGTATAACAGGTATGACGAGGATCATGATGTGCGGCATGACGAGTAATAGGTACTCTTAGCTGCCTCCTTTCCCATGTACTATTCGAGTGTGTGGCTACAACATACCCTATCATTAAACGGTGTGATTATTAGATGACTTTGTTATATCCATTCCATTCTTACTTATCACCACAGATATTTTAGCATCTTAACTGCAGTAGGTACCATTGAATGTTCTCATGGTTATACCTACCGCTTATCTACCCACGGAACTGTGTACAAACTTGAAAATTGTTCGTTTTTCAGCATTCGGTGAGCATACAAAGCCAGTGTACCTGTTGGGTTCCGATAATCACCACGTATACATGCGTACGGCTGATTGTACTGACGTGATGTCGTGGGACGCACGGTACGTCTACAACGAGACGCATCTGATCGACATTCACTCACCCGGACCTCAACTGAGTCCGACGTCCGTCGCCGGAGACACTTTCAAGCACATTCTGATTATATTGGACTCAAACTACGGCCACACTGTGCGTGACAACCAGCCCACTTTCCACAAGATCACTTACATTGGACAACATTAAATACCTATCTGATTTTACATAATTTCTATGTCCATTTTCAATTGGTTATTAAAAATTATTTAGATTTAATACATATTTCATTTCACCCTCAAGTAGATACTTGAAGACATGAATGCCGCATTTAAAACTAATAAACTCATAAAAGTGTTTATTGGTTGGAATATTTTTAGAAAAACAGTTCATCTGCCATAATGAACAGATCCCAGTAAAATTTATAGGAAAAAAGCAAGTAGGATGGGTTAGTCCAAGGGTCCAAGTAGTTCTACGATAGAACCATAGATCTTAAAGAGTATAACGGTAGTAATACTAAATCTATGGATAGAATAGTTTGGATCATCGATGAAACATTCCAATAACTTGATACTTCATTAAAATTGCTCCATTAAACAAATAAAAGAATACATTGTGTATATTATACATTTTTTTATTATAACGGGATGAAATTAAAATAAACATCTTTAAATTAAAACAACGAACATACAACTATTCGGAGATAATAACATTAAACTTCTCAAATAACTACACTATGTAATTTATAGTAATATAGAATAATGTATATTGATTATCACTTCGAAAGCCTTTACTAAACAATATTCAATCAAAATTGCATAATATAATATTGCTCGCTTATAACATGTTTTCAAATTTAGTGTTTATCTCCGAACAGTGGTGCATTAAGAATATATTAAATTAAATAAAATTAATAAAAAAAATATGAGAGCCAGCCATACAACCCTAGAGTACAAGCGTTGACTTTTCAAAACATTTAACGCAACAATACATTTTGTATCCCCACACTTTTAACATGAAGAGCTCTATTGGGAATTGTTTCTTCGTCTAACTTAGTTCGACTTTAACTTCGTATATTCGTCTAGAACCAAAAAGTTCGGTTACTAGTACGTTTACCTAGTTTGTTGCATCGTACGTAACTATTGCCAATGGTAAGTTTTATTTAAAACTTAATATTAAATTTTAATATATTAAGTTTGAAAGAAATAAATAGTCAATAGCAAGACAAAAAGGAGTTAGGACAAAAGTTTTGACGAATTTTTTTGGTCTTAGACATCGAATTCGAAATTTAATCTATATCAAAATATCGAGCAACGTTTCATTTTTCTAGTATTTTGCCAGATTGTGTGCATAATGCTTAGATTAACAATACCATGATACAATAAACACTAATATGAAATCATGGAAAAAAAACGATACCATGACAATAATATCACATAACCAATTTCTTCGTGTAAGCCTGGAACCTGGCGTAATTGTTCTTGTATAGTTCCGATTTCGACCGTGTGGGGACACCCTTAATTAAGTATAAATTTAAATATGACATTACGGGATCACAGGCAATGGAAAAGAACACCATAAGTCCATGTAAATTATCAGTAGTAAACCTACATCTTAGAAAAAAGTTATCGCTTTTTTTTGTTAAGCTTATTTGCAAACTCGGGTCGTAAAAAAGTTTTTACACGCGACCAGTTAGGCAACTAGCCATTTGCGACCGCTGTATTACCATAGACAAGCTCGTATCGGTATCCCATTGACCGATTTTATTTTTAAATTATTGCACACTCTGGTAACCGAGCTATTTTATATACAGTCACCGATTAATATCGTTGTTAATTATTGTTTCATTTTGTAAAACGTAAGCTTGCCATTATTTCAATATTAGTACCGTACCTTGACCGAAATACTAATAAATTTTAACAATATTAAAGACTCAGAAACAGCCTGAATCGACGGTGGATTCATGCCTTTGTCCAGTAGTGGACGTCCTACGGCTGAGATAATTCTAACGATGTCATAGAAATATACTTGTAACGTTACTTATTAAAATACGAATTTCTATAAGAAAATCTTCAATTAAAATCTATTACAGATCTTCAATTATTCTATGAAAAGTACTAATGTTACCAACGTTTTAGGTTTGAAGCATACACCCAAATAGGTGTTGAACGGTCGCACAACCAGTCGCCCTACTAGTCGCCCAGATTAGGCCTAGTGACAAACCCATAGAAAAAACTTACCAATTACTGTCTTTTTCACAAAACAAACTATAAAAATCAATGTGCCATACATAATCGAAATACACAGGTCTCGTGCAACAATCCACTTAAATATCAAAATATATTTTAAGTTATTTACAAATGTCTTCATTTTTATATCGAATTAATTGTTTTCATATATTATTATATTTATACATAATAAATAATGTTTGCGGTCATTTAAAACATATTACAAAAAACCCAATATTTACAATAATACACGAATAGCGGTAAATATAAATCACAATATACCTTGCAATGTACAATTTTGGTGTTAATAGCGTTCTAGGAGAAACTTAAAGAGAAAAAAATAACAATTTTTTTTTACAGTTTGGCTGTTGCCGTATTTTAACGAATTGGTATTTCGATCACGGAGCGTGAATAAAATGGTTTTAGCAATTCCATAGAATCAATTTTATCACACTGAACGTACATTTAGTAAGACTACACTAATAAGTTCTATTGTATTAAAATTCTAGACGTCTGCTTTTTTCCCATTATTATTTATTTTTTTCTTTTTTTTAATAAAAATCACAACATCCCATGGGCAAAGGCACTAATGTGGCATCATAATTTGTATAATAGTTATACATACCCAGTTTTTCACCCACTAAGGAAATACCT
The DNA here is from genome assembly GCA_945859745.1 of Synanthedon formicaeformis. Classification (NCBI taxonomy): domain Eukaryota; kingdom Metazoa; phylum Arthropoda; class Insecta; order Lepidoptera; family Sesiidae; genus Synanthedon; species Synanthedon formicaeformis. The sequence continues at coordinate 4,678,991 of OX243964.1, forward strand.
ATACAATTCTTTTTTCTTCCATCACCCAAAGTACAGTCAGCAGCAAAAGTTACTATAATATAAAAAAATGATCCTCAATCAATTCAAAGGTGGATATAAATTTGTCTCAAATCTGACGATATTTTGGTCTACAATATGTAATAGATATTTTGTACTATAAAAAAATATATCAAAAAAACGTTTCTTAATGTTTATCGAAAAAGTATCCAATTCTGTTCATATTACAAAAAAAAATTATTCGCTGTAATAATCATGCAATGGATTATTAATAGTTATACAAAATATTTGACACAGGGCATATCACTTGTCTAATCCTACTCTTTGGCTACCTCACCATCAAAATCAACAGTAGCCATCACAATACACCATAACATTAATATCCTCACCATACGAATCGATGCCGTCACTACACTAAAAGTCCAGACAAATAGAAATCCAACTTTAAACAAATGAGAGATCGTAAATTTCATTATCTTAGTTTTTTCATTAATTTCAACGCGAAATAAAATGCCTAAATCTTTTGACATCGCTTATAAGATATACTAATATATTTAACTATGTCGCTGACTGTACATACAAGACCATTTAAACATATTACAAAAAAAAATTGTATAACGGAAGATATATGTTTTTTGCATTGCATAGCAGCTTTCGTGTCAGAATCCTAAATGAACATTCATACTTACACATTTTACACGGTCTAATATATTTTTATCAAAGAGTTCTATAGCCTCCTCCTACAATAATATCGACATTTTTTTTTAAATTCACCATAGTTTTATACTCTTTGGTTCGCTCGATTTTATTCAATAAAATGATGGTTACAATAAATTAGGAACGCAATTATCAAATACAATGTCATGTCAGAAAACTTAAGTTTGTAGGCCTTTATACGGATAACATTCACGAGAAACCTATTGGCAATAATGATAATGATGATAATATTATAAACAAAATGTTACGAATAAATAATATATGGTAAAATAACCAAATAGAAAGCCTCCGTTACGATCGGCTATGCTTTTGTTAAATATACATGAATGAATATAACTTAACAAACTTCAGATCTCTCAGCTTAATGTAGAATAAATATAGGAAGGTACCGTGGGTTATATATATGTATTCAATTTCCTTTGATTTCTTTCACGTGGATATTCGAGTTTTCCATACTGATGACTTGTCCCCTGTAATAGAAACACCTAGTTAGCAATGTTTTCATAGATAAATATGTAAATATATTTTGGCTTTGAGATTTGGGTGTGAAACTATATATAACTGCTTCCTTTTTTATGTTTAAATATGTCAGGCAAATAGATAACATATAATAAACGCGACTTCGTTTGCTTTGAAAAGAAAATATCTGACATCTTTTGCTTGCCAGACAGTTTTAATCAAAATGAAAAACTATCAAACAAGTTTCAAACATTACCTGATCTATGAGATTCGCCAGGCATATGATTAGTGTGCCGGGGCACAATGAACTTGGACTCTTGCAGCATAGACAGCATCAGATCCTCGGTGGTGGGATGATACTCCACACCGTTGACGGTGGCTACAAGCGGTGAGCTCTCGTAGCTTCTATTCGGATAGTCCACCGAACGAGGTCTTCTCACGTCCACCGGTGTCATTTTTGGATTTATGTGCACATCTTTATGAATATACGGCTCAGTGGACAGTTTTGACTCTTCACTTTCATTGTTTTCTTTCAATTTACCATTGACTTCAACTATTAAGGGCCTCTGCAGCGTTGGAGATTGTATTATCGACGTTGTATTCTGCGTTAGAGTCGTCACTATTCGTTCTGTGTTGCCCAATGCGTTGAAGTCATCCGGTAAACTGGCAACACTTCTCGACGGTGACGGGCTGTGTGTGGGTCCAGTCGCTTCGGACTCCGAATCATTGTCTCTTTGTGGCTCGTTGGCTTTAATCTCCTCCAAATTTTCCTCCTTAACCTCAACCAACTCGGATAGTGTCTCTTGAGGTTTGACATACTTTGGCATATGCAATGCCCAGTGACCGTTGCTTTCGTCTGATGACCAAGAATGCGTTACACTCGGTTTTTTCCTCTTATAGAACAGCATGTAAGCGGTATTATTCACTAGCTCCGTGTAAGCGTTATCATCATCCACCATAGACACTCGCGAATCGTCAAATTTGTACCAGTGACCGTCATAAGGGTTCTTGCATGCGGCAGTGTAGTGGCCGGTCTCCAAATCGTCTCCGTGATGGTAACAGACGGCGTAGAGGTCGTATATGTTGTCCTGATGGACGATCTGTTGCTTCGAGTGTCTGCGTCGCGGCGACCGCGAGTGTCCCGGCGAATCCGTTACGGTACTCCTTCGGACGAGGTGCGGAGTCATGTCGAAGTCGTTCAGCGGAAACTCAACCATGGTTGTAAGTTTTGTACTCGTACGGCCCTTGGCCTGTCTGAAACAAGAGATTATAAATCAAAATGCAATTTAATCTAATAAATTATCAAATATCTCGAGCCAAAGTTGCCCAAACCTAGTTTCGCTCAGATACAATTATTTTTCTTTGCAATTTTAACATATAAACAAACCTTCTTTGTTTAGCGGAAAAGCAGACATAAGCTGACAGACTTTATGAATATGAAAGTTACTTCAATCAATTTACAGACAATACAGAAGATTTTTGATATTTAAAGATATTAAAAAACAAATAGAAGAGATCAAAGCATTTTAGAATGAATCGTGTCTGTACAATAAATATTTTTTCTGTATTGTTTGTCTGTGCACGATAATCTCAGAAACGGCTTAAAATGCCGATTCAAATGTGTTTTTCACTAAAGCATTTATGAATAATTAACTGGATTAACTATATGACACTTTTATCCTGGAAAAATGTTAGGTTTCTGTAGGATTTTCAAAAAACGTACGACCAGCTAGTAATATAAAATAGTTATAATAGTACAGAACTTACTGTCGAAATCTCTTGAGATGTATCACCAGGACGTCCGGCAGCGACCAGAGGCCGAGGGTCTTGACGACAGGCATGTACCGCTGGCACTGCGGACAGCGCCAGGCGTCCTCCTGCGCGAGGTGCTCTGCGCGCGTGTAGTGCGCGAGGCAGGCGTGCAGCGTGAGCGGCGCGGGCGCAGCCGACTGCACCGCCGACATGTGCACCTCGCACGACTCGCTCGACTCCACTATTATACTACATCCAAACGAAAACGACCAATAGTAGTAGGGATAAGGTTGCGCATACACTCATGTGGATAAAATGGTTGATCAAAAAAACATTACTGAACAGACAATTATGTTAAGAAGCTGACTACAAACAGAAAGTAGGTAAAATTTAATATTTATATGGAGAGCAAAATAAAGTCGATCGATGTTACCTGTCTCTATGCGCCGGATCCCACAGTAACTCGAGACGTAGGTGCGGATGTTTCTCGTGTGAGCACAGTGCTTGCTCTACATCCAAAGCAAACAGGGGGTGCGGTAACTAAACAAAGAATAAAATAAAATCAATATCATTCAATATTAAGGTGAGATTAATCCAAATGGGTCAGTGAAGGCAAACCTGAATCCATAAGATACGAAAATTTGTTCTGAGGAATTAAGGCCTCAATTTTTGAATTAAGAGAAATTGCATTAAAACTTACTAAATTTCTTTCACCCATCGATCTTCTCTCTTATCTTCCAGAATCTAGAAACTTATATCAAAAATGGCCCTGAGGTACTGAATTTTTTATGTTACTAGCTGTTGCTCGCGACTTCGTCGGCGTATCTTTGCTAAAATATAGTCTAAGTTACTCGCTGATAATGTAGCTTTCTATAGGTAAAAGAATTTTTAAAATCGGTCCAGTAGTTTTTGAGTTCATTCATTATGAACAAAAATACAAAAATGCAAATCGTCTCTATTTATCACTACATAGTATAAAACAAAGTCACATCCCGTCTGTCTGTTCCTATGTATGCTTAGATCTTTAAAACTACGCAATGGATTTTGATCCGGTTTTTTTTTAATAGATAGTGGTTCAAGAGGAAGTTTTAGTATATATTTTCAACGCTGGCGAAGTCGCGGGCACCAGCTATCTACTAAAAATAAAGATACAGCCCCTGAAAATTTCATAACAGCAAAGATGTCAGGCGTTATATTGTTTTACACATTTAGTCAGGTGCTACACATCCCCTACTTACCGCGGGCGAAGTCGCAGGCACCAGCAAGCAATAGATAAAATTGTCCTAGACTAACCTGTGGGTTCAAGTAAGCGGGATCCCTCGGTCGGTGCGCTTCGGCGATGCGCGCTTTGAAGATATCGGTCCCCTGGGCGTCCTCCAGCACTCGCTCGCCCACCACCTGGCACATCTCCTTCAGCATCAGCTTCTGCAGGTCCCCGTACGACACCTCGCGCGGCACCTGCATGCTGTACGCGGACCCTGCGCAAATGTACAACATCCACCATACTATATCTACAGTGTGCCTACAACGGCCTATACTAATCAAACATCCATACTCCAGTGTGCCATCAAGGGAAGTTATTCAATACACATCATTATTATCTTTAAATAGTATAAAAGAAAGTCGCTTCCTGCCATCTGTCCCTCTGTAAGTACGCTTAGATCTGTAACCGCACGGATTTTAATGTGGTTATCACTAATAGAAAGAGCATCAACACTAATGGAAGTTAGCGTGGAAAGAGGTTTTTATCCGTCTGCGAAGCCAGAAGCGAGTCGCTAGTAACACTATAGAGCAGGGATTCTCAAAGTGGGGTACGCGTACCACTGGGGTAGACCGATTAATCGTAGGGGGTACGCGACGATGACGTAATACACGAATCGACTGAACGCTGAAAGCCACTTAAACATTCTAAGAGCCAAAGTATAATTTATCATAAAATGTACTCACCAAACCGCTCTCCGTCAAGTAGATTCACCCACAGTATTAACAAGTATGGTGTGGTGGGTGTTTGCAGTAACGGAGGTGCTTCCATACAATATATAGCTCCAAAATCCATACCGGCCACTTCCCATGCTGCTCTAGCATTACACCACCCTTTAAAAATATATTAAAATTATAAATAAAGGAGTCATCTGTTGGCATGACATAAATAAAATAAAAAAATAAATATTTCGTCAGAACAACAAAACGGCACAGTGACGAACGGACCCTAAACCTTTGACAGAAATTAAAAATAAATAGGTACAGTAGAAATGGGATATAACGAGTTCGGTTATAAGGACAGACCGGATACGACGACTAAATGGCAAGGAATCCCTATAACGAATTAATATTGCTTATGACGACTATCTGTTTGTTACGACCAATTTTTGTGACGCTTAAAAGTCGCTATATCCGGATTTCACTGTAATTATGTATATATTTTTTTGTGAGATTTATATATGAAAAAAAAAATGTATGAAATTATTAATTATTACCATTTTCATTGATCTCCGCAAGTATAATGTGATCGAGCTCTATGCCAGTGTCTATGTGCAGCATATTCTTCAGGTCGTCCATAGTGGCAGTCGACGGCAACTCTACTCCGATGCGCACCTGACGTGGCTGCTGATTTACGTATACCACCTAAAAGGTAAATATACAAATCAATAATTATTATCGTCAGAAAATTATTGCAAATAATATCTCAAAATACAGGACTACGTTGAAATAAAATAGTACATTTTTTATCTACATGGTATGTGCAAAAGTAGCCTAAGTTAATCCTTGCATCAGTTATCTGCCAGTGAACATCCAGTGAAAATCGACTCAGCCATTTGGGGGATTAGCCGGAACAGGCAATTTTTTTATTTTTATAAGTACCATCCTTACTATCCTTACTAATATTATAAATGTAAATGTGTGTTTGTTTGTTACTCTTTCACGCAAAAACTACTGAACCGATCACCATGTTTTGCATAAACGTTGTATGGGACACCAGAAACTTTCACAGGCTAGTATAATATACAGTAAAAAGCTGTTATTTAGACATTACAAACGGACACTTCAACTTTATTTATATGTATGCATTTAATTTTTATTTTATTTTATTGAAACACATACATATTAAAAATAGGATGATTCAAAGCTTACGTTTACTGGAAGCGGTGAGGGTTGCGCTGTGGCCGGCCTCGGTGGCAACTGTACGCTGACGCAGTGGAATGGGTCGAAGGTGCACGAGGTGCGATCGCACTTTGCACATGTTAACGCTGACCTGAAGTCATAACATAAAAGTATTTATATAATTTTGACTAAATCGTGTTATATAAAAAACAAAGGCAAAGATTGTATTAACATTAATGTATGTATGTATGTATGTATAATGCGTTGACATATTGGCTTTCCTCTTAGATCATTATATATAATCTGTAAAACACATTAGTACCTAATTGAAAAAAAAAAAAAATTGTTTACACAAACAAATTAGATTTAACTAGCACTGCCCGCGACTTCGCCCGCGTAACTTTGTAAATTATATATGTACTAAAACCTTCCTCGAGAACCATTCTATCCATTGGTGAAAACAGGTTTATCTGGTTTATCGCGAATAGACAGAGAGACGCGGCTGAGGATTTTGTTTTATAATATGTAAGGATTATGTTCACAAATTAACAAAAAAAAAACATAAGCCCTAAACAAAATGAAATTATTTTATTAATTAATTATTATTAGTATTAATTATTGTTAATATTAATTAATTATTATTAGATTAATTATTATTAGTATTACCCTTTGTACAGACATACACAGATATAAATAGTCAAAGGTTACCCAATACGGATTCAAACCTGATTCATCCCACTGGTTCATACATTATTTGTATACTTTAGAATACAAATAATGTAAATAAATACGATTAAAGCATTACATTGTGTGTTGTTACTTCATATTTAAACAGACAGCAGATAACATAACATTTAATGAGTCACACTCACACCTGGCATTTTTAGCCATATTGACATTGAATGGCATTGAAATGACATTTTTAGAAAATCAACTCATTTTGATTTGATCATCATTTTAAAGCATTAGAAACTGGTCATAAGCAGCCCGGATCCAACATCGACCTACAGCCCTTATTAAGATTTTATATGCAGTGTTAATTTTAACCAATGAAATAGCTTCATATCCAATAAAACTTAATGAAAGGTAAAAATAAAGTTATAGATAAAATTTAAATTTAAATGAATCCATTCAGAAATATATTTGAAACATAATTAAGTAACGTGCTAATTAAAGTCATAAAGAAAAAAATGCATTAACAAATTATGAAGTTAACGTTTAACTGCAATTAAATTCTTAATTAACACGTAAAAATATCTTATCAAAGTGATTATGAACCTGTATGCTACAAGCGTTATTTAGCAAAATACATATAAAATGACTCTGATGTAAAGAAACATAAAAATTTGTTAATAGTTAAGAATATTCTTTTCATTCTTTTAGATAAGATGAATTTATTTATTTTATTTATTATCTAATACAAGTTTACACACAATATAATAACAACATCTGCAAACCATTATTGGTTTGTCTAGACATTTCATAATGTATCTATGAATGTTTCATTCTTTTAGATAAGATGAATGTATCTATGACCAATAGAATACAAATTAACTGAATCACTAAATGAATAACAATATAAAATCTTTTTTATAAAAGGAAATAATAGGCTGATGATGAATTACCTGTATTGAGCTTGAAATACAGCTTGTACAAAAGAACTATTTCTCCGTGCATGATTGGCCAATGTTTCAGCTGCAACTACTTCATCTGACTTTCCACCAGTATTCTAAAAGTAGACAAATTAAATATTTAAATGAATAATTTCTTAGATAATGTGAAAAGTGCACAAAACACTTACGTAACAATGTTACAAACTGTTGAAATTACGTTTAGAGCAGGGTCATCTTTTACAATATAAAGACAGGATTTGTGTAATCCTGTCTTAATGTAAAAGATTAAAACAAAAATCAAAATTAACAAAAACAAATTAGATGAAAATAAAAAAAAAATGAACCCATGAAGAATCAGTCATGTTTTTGCATCAAAATTGGCAGGGCATACTATGAAATTGAATGTATTTTAAAATCATGAATATTTTTATTCTATTTTGAAAGAAACAAGATTGATTGAATCTATTAGATTATACAACATTTCTTCTTATATTCTGAATAGAAAAAACCACATTTTGTAACATTACACAAAATTGTTTATGCAAAATACAAATTCTATTTTAAAAAAAATCAATGATATATGCTGAGAACCTATTGATGGTAGTGACGTTAACTAGCGTGTCCTAAAAACAAGCAATACGTAAATAGGATACTATAACAAGCTATATTCTGTATATCAGAAGCAAACTATACTAAGTCAAATTTAGCAAATTTTTTAGTATTCATGATAAATGTCTGAGAGTGTGTTGGACTTGTAACATAAAATCAAAAGTGAAACTTTTTTGTTTTCTTTAACCTAAAAAAAAGTATACCAGTAAAATACTTATTGTAATGGCATCATAGTGTTTTTTTTTTATATGGACATAGGGTAGTATACCTCTGGTATACAAAATTTGAGGAAATGGTTATAACAAGCACCTACTTTAATAGTTTTGTATTTCTTTTTGGTAGCTGTGTTTAAATCTTCGTGTACTTTATCGAGAAGCCAAAATAAAAACTCCTGTGCATCATGTTGGCTGTTGCCCCTATATTGTGTTCCATGCCTTTCCACTGCCAACTGAAAAGATACAAAGTTTAGCTTGTTACTATTTAATTTTGTATACATTTAATTATTTTCCATGTATTATTATGTAAATTTATACAACCTTAAAAGCTGTACTCATGTCTGATGAATAACAACAGGCCCATAAAGCTTTCAACAAAGCAGCTAGCTGTTCTGTTACTTCACCACGAGTGCCATACTTTTTCGAGTTTATCTTATTTCTCTTCTGGAGATCCACCTACAAACAAAAGTATAAACTTAAAGTGAGACTTCTTACAGTAATATTAAAACTTGGATAAAATTTCAGTGCATTAAAGCCTATACTTAAAAAAGTTTGAAATAGATTTACACAAAAAATACTGTGGAAAAATAAATTAGTAAATAGTAGTAAAAAAAATAGTAAAATTTTCAACAACTACATTTGCTTTTAAGTTCTGTACTAAAGTTTTGAAATCACCTACTTTTATTTATAATTCACACAATATTTAAGTAAAATCTTTGAATTTTATACATGTGTGTTCAGTTCTCACTGAGAAACTATAAAAATTTGCTGTGCAATAACTATTGCACCTAAATGCACAGGTTACTAGGTTCCGCTCAATTTGTTAGTTTGTGCTTAAAACATATTTTTAACACACCAGTATTAAATATCTAAATCTTATCTAATTATCTAATTAAACACATTTTTTTAATAATAGATAACCTTGTAGTGGTCCAAAACAAAATATTCTGCGATAACATCAGTATGTGAAAGGCACTGTAGGACTGCATTCATGTAGCATGTATTTCCATGGTTCTTAATACCAGTTGCGGCAGGTGTTGATCCAGGTGGCCATGGAGGGTCTCCACTGCAAGGGACTCTTTCACCATTCATTAGAGTTGGCACTGATTTTACCTGCAAAATTTTTTAACACATTCATTGGTGCACCAAAAATTTCAAGTCTCATATGAATGGCCAGATATGTTGAACTCGTGTGGTGAGTCGTCGGCTGTACGAATAAGGAGAATAGACTCGCGACGCGGTTTTTGAATTACATATCCTCACATTTCAAGGTGGTTTTTGAATGGACAAGTTGTGTTTTACAATAATTCCTAGTATTTGGAATCACATAGTGAGTTCTAAGTTCCAGTATGCGATTTTAGTGAACTCGCCAAGCGGGTCCTTGGCAATGAACAGGTTAATGATTAAATTTTACCATACCAACTACCTTATTTTACATGCACATAAGCTACTAAATAAAAAAAACATAATTATGTTCTATATTTCTCCATTTAGTTAAAAAAATATTTAAAAAAAATGGATAGGTATGTGTATATTTACCCCTGACGTGTTGACAGTACTCATATGCTGCGCTATTTTGTTCAAGAACCTCTTCCATGATGGCCTTCTAAACAATTTCCTCTCTATTACGCCTTCTTCCTTTGTAGATTCTGTTGTCAACGGAGTGGCGCTAGTCGGCTTATCTTTATCGCTTGATTTATTTTTACTCGTACCTGACTTCGCAGCTCCAAAGGGATTACGAGGCAACGTAAAAGTACGTTTTAATCGGGATCCTTCCACCTGCTTCGATGTCATATTACTTGTATCGGATACTTCATTAATTAATTCACTTTCGGAACATGATTTTATAACTGATGATAGATTGTTAGTAGACATATTTTTTTACAAAATTTAATCTTACATTACTTTTAAAAAAACTATTTTGTCAAAGAAATTCAATTAGAAAACATTGATATGTCACTGACATAGACGCCATTTTGAATAGACTAATTCTCAGATCCATAACCATAGATTTATAGATTATACGTCATTAGACAGGCTGTGACACAGATAATAAAAAAGCGTGTAAACCGTGCGTAAACTTGGCGTAAACCTCCCTATTAAGGAGCGTAGAGATAAGGAGCGCCATCTTACATGGATGTTAAACTGAAAAAGTGGCAACAAAAATCGATAAATAGAGATGGCGCTGGTGTGCACAGAGAGAGTATGGAGAGTATGGAATGAATGTAGCAGTAGTTGACGAAGTGAAGTGCGCAGAGTTGAATTTTGGTTGAACACTAGCCTCACCAGCGCCACCAATTTATCTTTTAATACTGGACACTTTTAATACTCAGAGATTGTCCTCCTTGTCTCTACCCTAATTACTCCCTATATAAATATTACGTTTACTCTTTGTAGACCGGCGGTGGAATCTCAAAAGACGCCTGCTTTCAACGGTTAACGGCATTTAGTGAAACTTTTTGTCACCGGGTCTTTTTAGACTAATTCAAGCTTGCTGATCACGATTCTGCCCGGTGTCAACCCCTCCCCCGCTCCCTTCCCCCCCTTTCCTCCCCAAACGTGTCCCGATCTGCGGTTTTTTCAATTTATTTCGGAATCTATTAGAGATAAAAGAAAATTGTCAATGACAAAAACAATCTGCACTAAATTCTCTACAAAATGTGTATATAAATAATTTGATAGACATAATAACTTAAGAAGTAATGTGTGTCGAAACTATGTAAATTTTTATTTTTTTCAACATTTTTGTATTTGCTGTTAATTTATCCAAAAACAAACGAAGATGTGATAAAGTAGTTAAGGAGTGAATTATTCTTGATACTTTTAGTTAAAAAACAAGACCTTACTTACCCTCGTACGAGTATTCGTTCACGATTTATAGGTCGTAGCGCAGACGCAGCCATTAGACTTTCGGAAAAATCTCAAAAAGCGCCTGCTTTCAACAGTTAACGGAATTCAGTGAAACTATCTGTCACCGGGACTTTTTAAACTAATTTGACCCTGCTGAACACGATTCTGCCCGGTGTCATCCCCTCCCCCGCTCCCTTCCCCCCCTTTCCTCCCCAAACGTGTCCCGATCTGCGGTTTTTTCAATTTATTTCGGAATTATTAGAGATATAAGAAAACTGACCATTACAAAAATAATGTGCATTAAATTCTCTACAATATTCGTATATAAATCATCTGACAGGCGTAATAACTTAAGAAATAATGTCTGACCAACCTATACAAATATATTTTTTTTTACATTTTTGTATTTGCAGTTAATTTATCGAAAAACAATCGACGCTGTGATAAAATAGCTAAGAAGTGAATTATTCTTCATACATTTACCTACGAAACAAGACCTAATTTACCCTCATATGAGTATTCGTTCACGATTTATAGGTTGTAGCGCAGACGCTGCCATGCCGCGCACGATACTCAAGTACCTACACTATGCTCGATACATCACGTACCTACTTAAAATAACTATTTTTATACTTAAAATAACATTTCGTCATCGTCATCATCTCAGTCAAATGACTTTCACTGTTGGACTTTAATTTTTACTAAAGAAAATCGGAGACCACGAAGAAACAGACACAAGGCTGATAGTATACGCTTTGAACAGTCCGTTTGAGGGCGTTATTGTATTAGTGAGGGGTTCTGATAACTTTTTCTTACTTCTACATCACAGGGGGATGATTGCCTCCAAACATCTGTGGATGATGGCACAAGGCTGTACTACCTACCAGCCTTGTGTCTGGTTCTTCGTGGTCTCCCGTTTTCTTCAGTAAAACTTTAAGTACAGCAGTGGAAGTCATTTGACTGAGATGATGATGACGAAATGTTTATAAAAAGTAGTTATTTTAAGTATATACGTGTCTATGTGATGTATCGAGCATAGTATAAGTACTTGAGATTCATGGGCGGCATGGCGGCGTCTGCGCTACGACCTATAAATCGTGAACGAATACTCGTACGAGGGTAAGTAAGGTCTTGTTTTGTAGCTAAAAGTATCAAGAATAATTCACTCCTTAACTACTTTATCACATCTTCGTTTGTTTTTGGATAAATTAACAGCAAATACAAAAATGTTGAAAAAAATAAAAATTTACATAGTTTCGACACACATTATTTCTTAAGTTATTATGTCTATCAAATTATTTATATACACATTTTGTAGAAAATTTAGTGCAAATTGTTTTTGTCATTGACAGTTTTTTTTTATCTCTAATAGATTCCGAAATAAATTGAAAAAACCGCAGATCGGGACACGTTTGGGGAGGAAAGGGGGGGAAGGGAGCGGGGGAGGGGATGACACCGGGCAGAATCGTGTTCAGCAGGGTCAAATTAGTCTAAAAAAACCCGGTGGCAAAAAGTTTCACAAAATGCCGATAACAGTAGTTTTTAAAAAAAAAACCACTGATCTATTGGCGTAAACGTGAATTTTTTTGTATGGGACTGAAGCAGCGCTACACGTCAGCCACTAGGTGGCGTTGCTTCATTCTCATAGAAATTCACGTTTACGCGTTTGATCGATGTGTATAATCGAATAAAACTCACACTACATACTCTGTATACCTCTCGCTAGAGAGTAGTATGGTTATATGGTAGTAATACTCTTGCTATTAGTGTGCCACATCTATTGACTACAAATGTTTAATATTATTTCTCTTAGTACCGTAGTTATTTTATTTAAAAAAAAAATTCACACAATTTGAAATGAGGTACAGAGGTCTGGCCTGACGATACGCACGACCAACTGCGGTAGCAATACGCGTGCATACGGTCAGGCGAGCTTTGTAACGACTTGTGAATTTTCATACAAATGCAAGCGCGTCGGTCGCACGGTCGGTCGTGCGTATTCAGTATTGACCGTCAGGAGAGCATTGAAACCGGCCTAACTTATAATCCTAGGTTTTAAACTGAAAAACTGTTGAGCTACAAATTTTAAGCCGATGTAGCCGACGACCACTTTCTCAGTTGATCCTCCTTACCTGCATTATGTCAATATTTTCTTGTCTATGTGCCAAATTGACAGTTGTGACTTTTTGTTTCGACTCAATTCGTACGGTGTTCGAGTATAGTGGGTTGTTTATTTTGTGGTCGTAATTTTTTTTATTGTGTTGTGCGGGATTTGTATTTTGTACAGTGAATAATCCAATATGAATAAAATGTACAAATTTTTTCCCAGCTACTTAAAAAATCTTAATTTTTAATATTTAAAATGTTGGTATATTGGATTATTTAATAGGTAAGTAATTATGTTTTTTATTATTAGTTACATTTAAATTATAATCTTTATCATAACATTTGTAAAAATATTATATAAGTAATAGGCACTTAATATTATATATCTAAATTTTAAAAATAATTTGAATAATGTAAATAATTGAATTGGGTAAGTATTTCTTATTTGTATTTACAGTCATTTTTAGTAATCGAAACTCAATAATTATTTCTATAATTGTCAGTCCATAGCAGTTTTGTCAGAAACATAATTATTTGTAGTGTAGGAATTGATATTTTTCTTTCAATAAGAATCAAATATTAACTAATACTGATTCTTATTGAAAGTTGAAATAACAGTATTGAAATACTGATTCTTACTAAAGATTTAAAAAGGCAGATATAGGTACTATCTTGAAATAAATAACTGTCTGGAACGCAAAATAAATCAGCTTTACCTAAGTTATCCTATAATCCATAACTGATGCCTGATATCAGCTGTTCTTAATAAAAGTGACTTTTTTTCGTACCTGCTTTTACAGTAAATACTATTTGATTTATTTAATAGCTGGTGCCCGAAACTTCGTATTCGTTTTTTTTTTTTTTGAAATTCCACAGGAAGCTAACATATTTCCAGGATGAAAGTATTCTATAATTTAATATAGGTGACCATCAATATATAGTTTAAAACAGCATTTAATTTGGTTAAGCTGTTTCTGAGACTACCATGCACAAAAGCACTATTTTTAACCTCTCGACCTCATTAACATAAGTACAATACGAACAAATTGTTTTTATTATATGTATAGAATAAAAAATATTAAATGTTACTAAAAAGCAAGTTTTGATTATTTTTCAGTGCCATAAAAATGTCTGCTTATGAGAAATTGAAACTTTTAATTTGGAAGAATTTTCTTCTGCAGAGAAGACATAAATGGCAAACATTATTTGAAATAGCTTCACCTGTGATATTTTCATTATTTTTAATTTTGATAAGATGCCTTGTGGACCCAATATCGAAGCCTGAAATTTCATATGAATCTTTTCAACCCACATATTTCAACAAGCCAGTGGGAGTGGGAGCAGGCATGAGGTGAATATATTATACATATATTATGTTGTTTCACATTTTTTGTGTATATTCAGGGTCTTAACATAAACGTAGTAGGTCACACTGAAAGTTGTATAGAAGTGACCACTTACATAAATAATATTTTAAGAGTTTTTCAATATTGGATAATAAAAAATCTTTGATTGTATAGTAGTTGTTTCCTAAAAACTGTATTTTTGGGTACTTGGTTTTTTTATGCATTTCCTATCCGATTGTGTACCAATATTATATTTTTTTAGAATCGGGTGTAAACATTTTCAATCTTTTTTTTATTTTTTATTTTCGAATGAGATCTAATAGGAACCTTCTTTACTAAAATACGCAAAATACCTTAATAATTTAATTTAATCAAGGTCTAACGTCTCGACTTCAATAAGTATGGATGGAACACTAGCATTTTCCCCGGAAAATGCACTCACACGAAAAGCGACCGAAGATGCAATGGCGAAGGTTGCATTAAACAACATTCACGGCTTCCTCGCTTTATTATTTGATGTGAACATGTTGCCCTCACCGATTGGATACAAAAGCGCTAAAGAAATGGAAAAAGCCCTTACAAAGGTTGAAGGTGGACGGAAAGATGTAATGAATCGCATTCTAGTTGGAATTCAATATGACGATAAGATGGCCAGTAAGTTTCTTCATTTCAATTTTTATCTCAGCTTACAAAGCTTTCTAGAGATTATACTGGATTAATTTGTAAATAGCTTTGATCGCATTTAGGTAAAATAATAAGTTAATAACAAATATAATATCAATTAATTTTTGAAAATTCAGTGGATTTCAGCCAAGTAATAGTTCAGTAAAAGCAAGCATATTGTGATAGATGACTAAATTTTTTAATTGTGAATAAGCAATATGGTTATGTTTAATTATGTTTGTATTTCTAAAGTGAGAAGAAGAAATTCATTTATTACGAAAATTATGTTTGTTACTCTTCATTAGTTCTTAGATTAATTAGTTCGTTCTTACTCTAGCTAGTGTGAAATGCAATAAAAATGTAAAAATAAATCAGTTATACTAAAAAATAATTTGTATAACTACTTACTTAAGCTATGCCAAGTTCTTATGTAGGTAGTTACTACATAAATAATAATGTGGTAACCAACTAAAATCAATGACAAGGACAATTTGAATTAAATATGAAGGCTAAAGTATGGGAAAATTGCAGACGCCACCACATGGCCAGACGATATTGTGGTCACACTGAGGTTCCCTGCTGTTATGAGGACTCCTATGGTGGAACATCCAATAAGGGCCAGTTGGAGAACAAATTTGTTGTTCCCACTGTTCCCGCGACCTGGACCGCGTGATCCAAACGATATATACGGCGGCTTAACGCCAGGTACAACCATCATTTAATTATTACAGGTTCTAATGAGCTTCTTGGATTAGTGGTTAGGGTGTTAAACCTTGATGTTTCTTTCAGGTACATGTAGCATTCGTATTTCGATATTAATCAATTTAGGTTAATATGTTTGATTGTTATCAATGAATTCAATTCGACAAATGGGTCATCTTTGAAGAAATCAATATATTCATATTTATAATCTATCTATACGTTACCTATAGAGTTTTATTTCCACATGTTGATTAATCTACATTCTTTATACACCTCACATACGAATTTATATTTAATTTTAGAGTTACATCCCTATACCGATTCTGATACCGATATAATTGGCAATTCCTTTTTGCCACTTTTCTTGTTTTCACTTTTTTGCCTCACCAGTTTTAATTCTTTCTTCTTTTTTTATTTCTTAAAAATGAATATAAATAAATGTTTCCTTTATTAATTTATTCTTAACACTTCTCAAGGCTCTGCCTTACTTTTAAGTAACTTTATGCATAATAAAGAAAGATATACAAATTACCTATATCATTATTTATTTGATTAATTACCTATCTATTAAGCCATCGATATCGGTATCGCCGATTATTTACTACAAAAATCGGTATCGGTATTGTATCAGCAAAATTATGTATTGTTACATCCATGTTTATTTTATAACAGCACAATTAATTAATTGTGCATACATAAACATAAATAACTACAGTTATAAAATACAATTTTATTCACTCACCGACACAACAGCACACAATGCCGTTTTTTCATAGAGTTTTTTCATCTGGAAGGGGGTGTGCCAAAGTTGTGATATTTGAAAAATTAATTTCTAAAGTTTACCCAGCCGAGAACCGAACCCGGGCCCCGTCAGACAGAGTCATAAAGCAAGCACCTTAACCACTCGAACAAGGGCTCGTCAATTACGAGTATAAAATTTCACCTACATAATTGGTTCACCTATGTACAATGTGAATAATTTTAGGATACTCTCCGGAGATGTTTCTAGCGGTTCAACATGCAATTTCTCAAGAGATTATAAAACAGAAGTCTGGGAAAGATTTAGACATAAAAGTGGACCTCCAAAGGTTTCCTCAACAAGCGTACAGGGAAGACCAACTGCTTGTTGCGTTAGAGCGTTTCATATCGATGATAATAATGCTGTGTTTTGCGTACACGTTTGTGAACACTGTCCGAGTTGTCACCGCTGAGAAGGAGTTGCAATTGAAGGTAAAATTTTATATGCAACACTGTTATTTTTTTCGTTTTCATCTCGATTTGAAACATTTTTTTTAGTAAAAAAAGAAAATAATTAAAAAGTCCAATGTTTCCAGGAAACAATGACAATAATGGGACTCCCGTCGTGGCTCCATTGGCTTGCTTGGTTTATCAAACAGTTCTCATTTCTGACAATATCTGTTCTCCTTATTGTCGTATTGCTTAAGGTGAGTCAACTATCATAAAAGTCAACATCTCTAATATTTATTTCACACATTAATAAGATCCATTCAAGCAGTGCTCTTTCATATTTATTTATATAGAATAGCTCTCATTTTCATACAAACTGCGTTAGTAACATAACTCTTAAATTTTGCCTTATTTTGAAACCCTAACGCCCGACCCAAAATCGGGGTGTTATGGTAGATCGATTTCAATTCGTAATTTTTTTGTTTGAAAACTGACGTGTTTGAGATAGTTTTTAGCTATAAGTTTTGAAGGTCTGTTCAGGCGTAATTCGCAGTATTTATTTTTGACGTTCTATAGCCTAAAAACCGTCTATTGCTTATAAATTCTAACGATTATCAATTTAAAGTCAATGAATCATATTTTTTTTTAAATATCAATATTAATTGTTAAATAAATTTTATGTGCTAACTGTTAGAGACGGCGTTCCCGCAATATTTCGTAGATGTGCGATTTTTGTGACGCCGAGTGTATTTGTGTTTGTCGCTGTCGCTGTCGCCCGCCCCGCTTCACTTTCGTAATCGCAGCCTTAAATTTGAATATTTTATAATTTGTATTCTCTCTTAATGACTTTTGTACTTACAACAAATTTTTAGATACCGATAAAATGGACGGAGAATGGTGAAAAGGTGGCCATACTGACATTCACGCCATGGTCGGTGCTATTATTCTTCATGGTGCTATTTGTTATATCAGCACTCGCATTCAGCTTTATGGTCAGCGTGTTTTTCTCGCGAGGTGAGTTTTTCATTTTTTATTTAATGAATTTTGTGATGTAAATTAACTTACAACTAAAGTAGCAAAGGGATTACTTACCAAAGGGATGTACGCTCTACTTCGAAACCTGGAAATTCCAGCTCAAGGTAATCGCGTTTGATACAAGTATTAAAGGCTTTCATTTTCCATGTACATACTACCAGTGAGAGTGATATAGATTTTCCAATAGTTATTTTTGGAAGTCCTCTTATTTATTTATTTTTATAAAAGTGTGCAATTCTAAAAAGATTCTATATTTCATAATTATGTTCACTCATATGAATAAGACATTGTCATGTTAAAATATTAAATTCAAAACGTGTCTTTGAATTTCAAAATGCGAGTTTCAGTCTTAGTGAAGTATATTGAGTTTAATTTATGCGACTGTGTATTGTGTGTATGTTTATGATTAGTATTGATTAAAGAAGCGTAGCATTTTGATTGCTCAATTAATAGTCGCCGTCTCAGTCTGCGTGTATGTATGTCAACATCATGATCAAACACAATTCGTAAGTCTATTACAAAGTTGACATGCGGGTCAATGACTGTATTTCAAAAAATTTAAAAATTTAGTGATTTTATGATTATATTCATCGATTTTCCGCGATGTGTACGTTTCAATTTTTATTAATTGTTCTCTAGAGCCTTTGCTCTATCATCAATGTGATTTTACCGTCGTAAGGAATAACATTATAGAAAAAATAGAATGATAGAGAGATACCTATACATATGTACGTATAACGTACAGACAGAATGGCCTTATGAAAATCGTTATACTTCCGTTCATAAACAAACATGAGGGCCATGACTTAACATTTTTTGCGTTAACTATATAAGTAACTAGAAGGAATAATAATAAGCTGCAATTGCAACTCTTTTATTGCCCAATGTAAATTTGTTCGATTTTACAACATCCTTTTTAGGCTGCAGTTTGACGATGCGAAAAAAATTCCACTGTTGCCGGTACTAGTTGCGTTCGTAGTATCTAAATATAAGCTCGTATCGAGTTAGACTTTAGAGCTATGTTTAGGTGCTAATCCATTTTGACTTAAGCTTTGACGAGCCCATTCGATGGGTGGTTAAGGTGATTGCCTTAACGCTCGTGTTCGATTCTCGGCAAGGCCAATTTTGGAAATCTGGTTTTGGCAAGTAGTGGCAGGGCACACTGCGTTTTGCAGTCATTTGGCAGCAGTAAGCTTTACAGAAGACCACCGTGAAATAACAGCATGTGTGCTGTTGTGTTTCGGCGAGAAAGTAAGGGATGCCAGAGCCCGTTGATCTGTTCCTTCATAATCCCTTATCCTTATTCCTACTATGTTGCAGCAGCTTTGGCATTGCTTGCGTTATAGGCGACGGTAGCCACCTAACTTCAAGTAGACGCTTGTCTGACGACTTTTTAAACGTAGTTAGCTGCTAAAAACTCAAGTTTATTTTTCCATAACAGTCTAAACATTATAGGTCACCTTTAACTATTTGAAATCGCGCGGTCGCCGCGTTGTGTAGGTGCGAACAAAATCGTCTATAATGTACGCGCCCTTAGTATATCCAGCAGTTAATGAACGTTTTTCATTTAAGGCTACGTTAATTGTGAATTTGTGACGTTTCATCGTGTACTGAGAAACTTAAAAGGAGTAACTGTGGAAGCATACGTCGCGTCGACCTTGATAATTATACATAATCATGACACACATTGCTATAGCCTTGTGATGTGTTCCGATAGACTTTAAACCCAAGCAAGCACAGAGTAAAGTGAGATATCGGATTCTAATGAGTTTCGATTATTTTATGCTAATAGAGTCTGGCTTCGTAAATTATGATATTTTTTTAATTCTACAAGCAGAGGCGTAATAATATACTTACCGCATGAGACCCACTGCAAATACATCGAATGACGCCCTCCCTTTAATGTAAGAAAAACTTAACGTTGTAGTTTAAGCGCCTCTTTCACAAACGTCAAGTAGGCCAAACTGTCATTTAAAGTCACCGGTAACCGGGGATAATGTAACTGATATACCTTTGTTTGTACGGTAAACGTCCCAAACATTAAATAAAAAATAATAATAAAAATTCGGCTATCGAATGATGCTGTAAACCGAGTGCATTATTCAATATAACAGAAAATGATTTCTAAAAGTAACCAATCAACACTTTACATGTAGTTTGTGAAAGAGGCCCTTAGTTTTATAAATTACTAACTAAGCTAAGTATAGTCAAGGTGCGAAAACTACGTCGGGACATTCTTGCAAAGTTTTTTTTTCTTACAGCTAACACTGCCGCTTCGTTCATGGGCCTCGCGTGGTTTTCGAGCTACTCCGTGTTCATGCTAACACAATCCTTATACGAAGACATTACATTAAACACTAAATTGATTCTGAGCCTTATTTCAAACACTGCCATGGGATATGCGTTTCAAATGCTCGTCATGTGTGAAGGGACCTCTACAGGTATATATGCCTTTTATTATTATTCAATTCAATTCAATTATTTATTGCGAAACCATAATGTACAAAGATGTTATAAAAATAAAGACCAATTTTATGGACCCTGTTGGGTATGCAACTTAGGGACTAGGAGAGAGGAAGCGTATATATATAAGTATATAATTATTTATTTATATAAATATAAGAATTTTATTTTATTTAAATTAAAATTAAAAATAAATTATATTTACATTTATATTATTAATATTTAAATGATAATGTCATCTAAAAAAATATTCATTTTTTAATAAATAAAAAATATTTATCATCAATACTAATAATAAATATGTATGTATGTTCCTCTATAACTCTTAAACGAATCAACTGATTTTCATGAAACTTGGTAGATAAACATTTAGACGTACGGGACACAGGATAGGCTAATTTTTTCTTTTTTAAACGCGGACAAAGTCGCGGGCGCCGGCTAGTTCCAAATAAACATGTTAATAAATATTGCAAAAAATTATATATTTAAATTTTAACGCAGGCTTGCAATGGACCGATTTTTTCAAACCCATATCTTACCACGATCAGTTTCAACCTGGTCACGTAGTACTAATGATGATACTGGACAGCATACTCTATATGATGATCGCTATGTACGTGGAGAAAATACGCCCAGGACTGTATGGAGTTCCTCTACCCTGGTACTTTCCATTCACAAAAAGCTTCTGGACACCGAATAAATTAAAAAATCCAGGTATGTAATTTATTAGCTTTAAAATAAAGTAAAGTTAAAGTAAGTAAGTAAAACTACATAAACGGAGCTATGTGACCACGTCTAAAAAAATTTGAAGAAATTGTATAGAGAATCTAAGTATTTAATTTCTTTACCATAACAGCAAGTGTTTCGGCGTTTGAATAAGAATTGTCAAAGCTCTTATTCATGCACATGTTGTCCCATTAAAAACAGTATACTGTTTGTCCAATCTCATGGTATGGTTACTGTTGAATATAATGGCGATTTCAGTATCACACCAAGCTAAATTCCAGGAAAAATATGTTGTATCTGGACTCGTTGTTCCGCTAATCGCTATCACTGAGGACGCGACCTAAAATAATTGATCGTGTGTATTTGACCCGACCTGACCTTCGCAAAAAAGCCCTTAATTCTTAAAAAGGAATAAAAACCTTGAGAGGACGTCTTTCGTGATATTTTAAATATTTGCACCTTTTAACGTCAGTTCTTTATTTAAAAATCAAATTTGATTGTTTTAAAATATGTACAATTTAATGTAGACTGAACCTTTATATTTCTGTTCGGCTTTATAGCGTATTTTTTTAGCGTGAAGCCAAATGCATTGGACCACTGTTTAAATGGTTAATGAAAATTAAAAGACAGAGCAATGAATTAGGTATATAAAATTAATGCCAAATTCAATTAAATTTAATCCAAGTCTTCAATGCATTTATGTATATGGTTTAAATTCATTTAACCAAAACATAAAGGTGTTGACATAACCCTGATAGAGCATAGCAATATACTTATAATAAGAACTATTAGTATTTATACAATGCCATACATTAAAATTAATGTAATAATTAAATTAATATTGAAAAAAGGGTTAAAGATTCTATTATTCAGTTCAAAACTCCTGTAAATAACTTATAAAATAGTCCAACATTTCATATTGTGTACTCAGCGCAAAGCAATTAACTCATAATTCATAGAAGTAGAGTTTAATTGCGCAATCATCGTTAGTAACAACTTTCTATGCTTATAATTTTAAAACAATTTATTAATGCCTATTTTTTTAATGAGAAAGCAAAAAATATAAAATATTTACAGTAAAAAAGTTGGTAAATGTAATTAGGCACATTCCTGTTGGGCTTCTTAATTTTTGTTTTTGATATTTTTTTAAATCGTATTAAAACTATTTTTTAAAATTCAAATCGTCTCAATTTAGGTAGATATAATTAATCTCAGGACTGAACAACCGCCCTCTCCTAATTTCAGTACATACTCTCTTCCAGTTAGTAATATTAGTTAACTAATGAAAATGGCCTATATTCGTTAAATTGTTTACTTGTTGATAGCTTTCAATTTGACTGATCTTTCTTGATCAATTTATACACAATAGGTATAAGTCTTATAAAGTATAAACAGTTAAAGAATTTTATAAACACGACAAGTAGGTTCCAAACATGCAGTGCTAACTCAGAGATCACCCTCCACATGTAAAATTAAATTTACAAAATTTGCTCTCTTTGTGTGTGTCTTCATATTAATCGACTAATGTTAATTTATGGTAATTCAAAAGAAATAGAATATTTGGACCCTTTTGCGTCAAATATTATAAATACACAATTTTATACGGTTTTTTTTTTAATGAACCTTTCGCATATTTTTATGTAAGTAAACATGTTATATTGGTGTTTCAATACATAGCGATTATGAAGAGGGGCAGTGACTCTGAGTACAAGGACTCCCTACTGACAGTGGTTCACGACGAAGAGCCGAAAGGTGTGCCAATGGGCGTCGGAATACAGGTAGGTAACTCTTTCGGCGAATAGGCGCGGCCGTCATAAATAATATAATAATACAACAACGTGTCACGTTGTTTGTCGCCAACGAACCTATACCACTGAACCGATTCTGATAAAACTTCGTAAGTATGTGTAATTTGGTCCAACTTAAAAGATGTCTGTTTAAATGTCAAAATAACTGATTTTTACTAAATGTATATCAAAGTATATTACAGACTTAAAACAAAAAAAATAAATTTTTTGTCTGTAGATTTTGACGAGACTTCTGGCAGATACTTGATGTTATAAGGAGTAACTTAGGCTACTTTTATTATAAAATATATGTGTCTAGACTGACATGTTGTCTTTAATTTTTTTTTTACATTGTTTTTTAGAATCTCACCAAAATTTATAAAGGGAATAAAAAGGCTGTGGACAATTTGAATCTCAGAATGTATGAAAATGAGATAACAGTATTACTAGGTCACAACGGTGCTGGCAAGACGACAACCATATCTATGTTGACGGGTAAATAATGGACACACTCGGCTAGGCTTTTTCCAAAATCATCTAAAGAAAACTGAAACAATGTTTCAATTCCATAAATTTGTTTTTGTTTTGAACTATACGAAACACAGTCTAGAGAAAGAAAGATGTTTAAAACTTGTAAATAAGGCCCGAAACCTACATTCAGTTGCAATACTTGACGACATTACATTACGTTAAAAAATTCATAAAACATTCATTTGTACGTCTCTCAAACACCATCTAAATAATAAGCATGTTGCTTTACACAGGTACAGTGCCTCCAACATCTGGTTTGGCGACTATTAACGGTTACGATATAGTACACGAGACGGAACTGGCTAGAAAATCGATCGGCATCTGTCCCCAACACAACGTGCTATTCCCCGACCTCACCGTAGCCGAACATATTATATTCTACTCGAGGTTAAAGGGAGTGCCCCCCAACAAAATTAACGACGAAGTCAATCGTTTTGTACAATTGTTACAACTGGAAGAAAAGGTTTGTAATTTTACTGTGAGTGTATTAGTGTGATGTTAGGTACATTGTGCACTGTATCCAATCTGCTTCTGAGCAATAGTAATGGAAAATTATGCGGCCAATGTCCAGCAGTGACTGAGATGATGACTATGAAACCCGTTGCAGCAAGTAGAGAAATATGAGTGAGTCCTTTGAAGTAGAGTCTGCGCCAAACAACTATCGACCTCTGAAGTTGGTTCTGGTCCGGCGTTAGGACTTTACATAATATTCCTAATATTTATTTTTCACTTGAGTTTCTCTTGATCCATTCCTACAGGACAAAACAAAACAACGAAATAAGAAATATGTGTAACGTGTCCAAAATCCTAATTACAGCGCGACGTGTTGTCGAGCAAATTGTCTGGCGGACAGAAGCGGCGACTGTCAGTGGGCGCGGCGATGTGTGGTGGTTCGCGCGTCGTACTGCTCGACGAGCCTACCTCCGGACTCGATCCGGCTGCGCGACGTGCCCTCTGGGATCTTCTTCAGAGGGAAAAGAAAGGTATGTGCACAGTATTATTATTACTCACATAACAGTAGCCGGACTCCTATATTGTTGAATGCATACCGCCACTGCAATCAAGGGTTAACTTCATGGTAGGTGGACAACGCAAGCGAGAAACGCCACAGGTGCTGCAAAGCATTGGGAGGAGTCAGGGAAATGGGCTCTGGCATCGCTTACTCATTTACCGAAACAAAACAGCACACGTGCTGTTGTTTCACTGTGATCTTCTGTAAGGGAGTGATCACTGAAAGAAGTGAAAGACACAGATTGAACTTTGTTTTGTTGGCATTATTATAATCGCAAATCTTCTTGGATTCTGATCTTGAGCAGGCGTCTTTCGTTTGAATACGGCGCTACTGCTTTCTCTCTTATACAAGTTATCATTGCATCTCGCTCCAGCGTCGCAATCTCGCACAAACAGTACCAAAATCGGTTACCTATTTTTTGACACTTCATTCATTGACATTTCAAAATATTTGACATGTGTATCGCCAGAGTCCAAGATGATTTGCGGTAATTATACTAACTGTCGTACTCTGTTTGCAGGTCGAACGATGATATTGACAACTCACTTCATGGACGAGGCGGACGTGTTGGGAGATCGTATTGCAATTATGTCCGGTGGAAAGTTGCAATGTGTGGGCACCCCATACTTTCTGAAGAAACACTATGGCATCGGGTACAAAATTACTATAGTCAAAGGGGAAGACTGTGACGTGCAAAATATCACAAACTTCTTCAAGAATTACGTGACTGATATTAAGGAAAACACTAATATAGGTTCGTATTAGATCCATAAACTGACTTTCAGGGCAGCTGAGACCACGTCTAATCCGTGTCTAAGAAATTTTATACTTTTTTTTTTATTTTGTTGAATTTGACTTATGCTAAACAACAATCCCCTGCAGCTCTACTTGTCATTAATTTGAAGATTTGAGCTTTGAGATTAAATGGTCGATTTAATGTGAACGTAAATCGCCATTCTTTAAACGTTCCTCTAAAAGCAATGTAAATCTGTTATACCTAAAATTCAGGAAATCGTGAATTGTCTGTCTGGTTGTAGGTTCGGAGTTAACATACATAGTTGCCAATGAGAACGTGAATAAGTTTCCTAATATGCTAAAAGAGCTTGAAGAAAAGAAAAGTGTATTACATATAACCAGTTACGGAATCTCAATCACAAACCTTGAGGAAGTATTTATGAAGTAAGTTTGAATTATATATGCATGACATACTAATCCCATTGTATATAATAGTTTTTGGAAGATTGTCAAGATGTTAACAGATGGCGATAAGTGATGTTTGAAAATCATAACGGTAATGTTTCATAGTTTTCACTTTTGACGTGCAGTTCTGCGACTGACAGTATTTTTTTTTGTGATTCCAGGGCTGGTGTTGAGGACAGTTCCTTCGAAAATAATAAGAATATAATATGCACACCCCCCAAGTGTAATAACTATGTTGCGCCCAACGAAGCGACAGTGGCGCCAATCGATGGCACAGGTACTGAGCACATACCGCTTTACCAATTCAACAACTCACGGACACAGTGCACAGGTATTGCCTATCTATACACTATTTTTGCATTTATTATTTACAGCTTATTCCGAATTTGGGAAGGTATCCATAGAACGTAACTTGTAGCGGTGTCGTAAACTTCACTCGAGATAGAAATATAAATTTTTATTGCCTACAAAAAGATCAACATTTCATACTAGAAAATGACATTATTTAAAATCACGCTCAATCGTAGCGTTTTATTTTTTTATTTAACTAAATTTCATAGGAAATTTTGCGTAACGACTATTATTTACTGGTTGCAAAGTGACATGCTAAGATGACGTATGATAGTAACACCTATAAACCAGTTAAATGAAAATCGAGTTACTTATTTGAAAAAAAAATTTGCTAATTTGATTTCAATAACATATCAAGTGTTACGGAATTTTATAATAATTGAAATTAAGAATATTTTCAATTGAAATATTTTTTTATATTTTTAGTTAGCAAATGCTACCTACCATTTTATACTAAATTTTCTCTTTGATATGTGTCGCCTATACATTCCTCATTGTTCTTAAGAGCGCGTACAAAGCTACACTAGCGCCACTCATTAAGAATAGCTCGTGACTGAGAAGGAATTATTAATAACGGCTCCATAAGGCCCTCGGTATGTATGTAATTTTTTTTAAAGAAAAACGACCACATTCCTCTAGATCGTATTTTGTTTCTTCGTTTCTAAATATGAAACTTTATAAAAAGTATTTAAAAAATTTACATACATACCGAGGCCTTATGGAGCCGTTCTTAATAACTAGCTGGCGCCCGCGACTTCGTCCGCGTTGAAAAAAAAGTAGCCTATCCTGTGTCCCGTACGTCTAAATGTTTATCTACCAAGTTTCATGAAAATCAGGTGATTCGTTTAAGAGTTATGGAGGAACATACATACTTACATACATACATACAGAAAAAAATTCTAAAAATCGTCAATTTAGTTTCAGTATCATGTATAGAGCCTATAAACACGGTATCTCTGAAAACAAAGTAACTTACTCCATGACCAACCCTTACAGATTTATTATTAGTTTTGATTCCTTCTCACTCACGAGATAATATTTTTTTAAATGAGTGGCGCTAATGTACCTTTGTAGGCGCATTGTTCCTAAAAAGGACACGAAAACGTGTCGGTCGAGTTATACTGAAGACGCGTTATGAGAAATGTTACCGGTAAGTGGCCGTTCAAAGATGGAGACATCTTCTAAGCGGTATTCGGTCATGTGTTAATAATTTTGTAAATAATCTTTTAAATCCTATTGTATACAAAACAGTATATGTATATACAGTGTTATGCTTGCATGTTATCAATGCACGCAATTGTCACGTTATCACTTTGTCAGTGAAATTTTATGTTCTCAAAAAATAAACATTTTATATAGATATGTATTAAATCCTTATTTTGAGTCGTACGTGTTTCCAGTTTACGCGCGTACCACTTAAGATTAAGATACATCTGCACTATTGACATTGTCATTGGCAGCTCATCTGCATCCAATTTGGTGTTGCTTGTGTCCTTAGGAGGTTGAATCCACTTGCCATCAAGTAGACCGTCGGTCCTTCTGCAACATTTTATAATTTAAACATAAACACTTTATATAAAAACAAATGATTAATCCATTGTCGAATTTCAATAAATCAGTTGTAGGGTCTAAGTTTAATTATATATTTTGTAGTGTCCGCTGGTACGTTTAACTATTTAAGATTTTAAATTAACAAACGCTATAATGTCTTCAACTTTTTTTTAATTATTATGATTTTTGCTCTTGCTCTTGATTGCTCTTGACAAGGCCGACGATGAAGCGAGCTCACACAGAAGATGCCTATTCACTCGAACTTTAACAAGATTTGGGTTATATGAGCTCGAAAACACAAACGCAAGTTCCAATACTTGAACTTTTAAAACGTCTTATTGAATTTGTCGACAGACACACAGGTAATACGCAAAGTGAGAGGTTGGAAACTATTGAAAAATCATTACAAGGCGATGATGCTCAAGTTGGCGCTGAACACTATAAGAAATAAATTGACCGCTTTCATACAATTGGCGACGCCAATCATTAATATTTGTATATCTGTGATGATATCGAGATCTTGGAAGTTTCTATCGCAACTGCCCCCCTTGGCGCTTAGTTTGACGAGTGGATTCAGAGCCTCGGAAACTCTGATGTCACACTCCGCGAACCTGTCAACGTCCAGTACGGAGGGCAAGGCTATGGCGGCGTATAAGGATTATTTCGAAGGTGAGAAGTATCCGGGGATGAAAATTACGGATGTAGGAACAGGAGATATCGGGAAATTTTATTTAAAGTTGGTAAGTCATAAATATTTCCTGAAGTTATGCCCCTGTTAATATAATAATTTTAGATACTGTTGTGTTTTAAAATTTTGTTTCTTTCTATAAATCTAATGTAAACTTAAAAATAAGACAACATTTGCTATTTAACACAGTAGAAGCCGATAAGAATTTATGTGTTTTCATGCACGTATAATATGAGTACCTTGGGATGTATTTTCAGATTCAAAATGTTAAGTGAGACTTTTAAAAGCAAACTTTAACTAAATTCACAAATAAAATCTTTTTCTTTATATCCAAAATATATTGATATCGTAAAGGTTTATAATTAATAAATATTTATACTAAAATTATCACACAACTTGAATGATTCTTAAGAAGCATTTTTTCCATAACCTCAGTGACAAATTTTAGTCGCAATGTCAGCTCATTTTATTTAGTCTTGATTCACTTTTTAAATTATTACGCAATTTATTTTAGAGTGAACAAGATTACGCCCGACTAAGATACGAAGTGTTGGTAGGGGCCACTTTCGCCCCGGACCACATTACGGCCTGGTTCAGCAACTACGGCTACCACGACTCTGCTATCTCGCTCGCACACGCCAACAACGCTATAATGCGCTCTTTCTCGCCCAACACGACGCTCACAATTGTGAACCATCCGTTGCCGTACTCTATTGAGAATTTGGTAAGTAAACACTGAGAAGTGAAAAACAACAGAAGTCCAGATTTTTGTAACGACATTCAATTTTGCAGGTGCGAGTAATGGCCTCCGGGAACAGTATGGGATTTCAGTTTGCGTTCAATATCGGTTTCTGTATGGCTTTCGTCACGTCATTTCTTGTATTATTCGTGATTAAGGTAAGTACTCTTTTAATATATAATATGATTTAATAAAAACAGAATACATAGTATCAATACTACATATGTATGTCAGGGGGATGGCAGAGGGGTGATCGCAGTGGCAGAGCCATGATCCTCCCCATGTATTTAATAAAGTTTTCTTAATGAACTTCAGTAATTTCTTCCTTTGTTAGTTTGTTATATTATGGTTTTTAGTTTCTTCGATTGATCTTATTTTGTGTTTAAGTAGTTTAATTAACACTCACCACACTTTTTTTGTATTTAATTAAAATAATTGTCACCAAACGTTAATTTTTAAATAATACAGTTTTTTTTTTTTTCATATAATAAGCGCCATATAAAAATATTTCTGGTGAAATGAATTGGGCAATACGCTGGTTTTCGCATATTTTGTGAGCCAATAAAAGTAAAAAGATCAATTTGCAGCCATCTAATTCCTAAATACTTTGACTCGCGGGCTCACTTTTCTTGACAAAATTGACTTGCTAGCCGGTTTCAAGAGTTTATAATGGTTCAAAACATGTACTTGATTGTGCTGAATGTATATTAACAGGAGCGTATAAGCGGTGCTAAGCTGTTACAGCGCGTATCAGGTGTGCGGCCGCTAGTGTTGTGGACAAGTGCGCTCGCGTGGGACCTCGTTTGGCTCAGCCTCATACACTTCACTATAGTACTCACTCTCGCCGCCTTCCAGGAACTCACGCTGTCTACTCCGCAAGAGCTAGGTCAGTATAATGATATAATACTAGCAGCAAGTATTTTATCGCAGTGATGAAGGTGGCGCCAATTTTTTATTTATTTTTACTGTTTCGTACATCGTTGGACTATTTAATTTTGTAACATGTTTTACATTTATGTATATAGTAAACACTAGCTGACTTCGTCCGCGTTGAACGATGAAAGGTACCCTATGTCCTTTCTGCTGTCCCAGACAACGTGTTCGCAAAATTTCATGCTGATCGGTTCAGTAGTTTTTGCGTGAAAGCGTAACAAACAAACAAACTCACATTCACATTTATAATATTAGTAAGGATTGTAAGAAATTTTACACCAGCTATCGCACGCGACTTCGTCCACGTAACTTTATAAAATGTAGGCTATGTTACTCGCTATAATATAGCTTTATATAAGTGAAAGAATTTTTAAAATCGGTCCAGTAGATTTTGAGTTTATTCATTACAAACATAAAAATCTTTCTCTCTTTATAAAATTAGTATAGATTACTGTGTTGTCCTTCTCCTCTGACGAATTTCCAAGCAGATCGAGTTTAATATCTTTATTAGATCAATATAAAGTACGTTTGAAAGCCCTAAAATACAGACAGACAGTCTAAAATGAATATATTGACACAATATTTTTTTTTTTGCAGGTAGAGTGTTTTTGGTTCTAACGATATTTTCTTTCGCAATGATTCCATTACACTACCTGGCGTCGTTTTATTTCGAAGCCCCCGCTACAGGTTTCGCCAAAATGTGTTTCATTAATATATTTTTGGGTAAGGATATTTATATTTTATCAAGTGTTCAAAATATTGCACTCATGTGATCGTAATAATTACATAGGTGTACTTACCTTCCAGGTTGTATGCCGTTTCTTATAACGGAAGTACTGAGATTACCGGAAGTAGGAAGTCCCTATTACGCGGAAATATTTGACTGGGTTTTTTCACCGCTGCCTCTTTACTGCATGAGCAGGAGTTTCAGGTAATATGTTTATTGGTTATTTTTATAAAAAGCCTTATTAATGTTAAGGCATATTTTTTGTGGTTAAGTATTAAACATGTTAGCCAACTGTTAAAATGATTAATAATAGTTAAAAATGTTTACTGACGGGTTAAGGGGAATAATGTGATGTAAGAAATTTAATGAGAAAATGAATAGTGGTTAAACTGATAACTTGTATTTCACGACATTCGTCTGAGATACTGTCTCAAGTCTTTTGAATTAATGAATTGGTATTTTGACTTTATTTTTGTACGTGGCTTCATTTTCAATAGTTATTAGCAATTAAAAAATAACTAAATTTTTTGCGTTATTGAGGAACGGACATCCATACATCCTCACAAACTATCGCATTTATAATATTAGTAGAATTTTTTTATATCGCTTCATTAATCCAAACCTACATGAAAAAATCTTTTGACGTGATAACGTTTTATAAATTGATGAAAACCGACTGCACGCACGAAAAAGTGTCACGTTCCGCGTGCAAGCGAGAGCGCGGAACAAGCGATAGAGAGGCACGATATGACGTTATCACGTAAAACTATTGTCCGTAAACCGATTTTACTGGCAACCAATTTTTTTCTTTTTTCCCCAAGGAGAATTGAGATAAGGAGGACAATCTCCGAGTATTAAAAGTGTCCGTCGAAACCGATAAATTGGTGGCGCTGGTGAGGCTAGGGATAGTAAACAATTCAACCAAAATTCAACTCGGCGCACTTCACTCCGTCAACTACTGCTACATTCATTTCATACTCTCCATACTCTCAAACTCTCTCTCTGTTCACACTAGCGCCATCTATATTTATCGGATTTAGTTGCCACTTTTTCAGTTTAACACCCATGTAAGATTGTCCTCCTTATCTCAATTGTCCTTGTTTTTTCCTGATGCGCAGAGACATGAGCGTGTCAACGTTTGTGCTGCTAGCGTGCGACGGACTTTGCACACAAATCGCGCGTCCCGGGAACTGTACGAGGCAGACCGTATGCGAACAATTCAACATTGCATTGTGCTGTAGTAAGTGAGTCTTCTTTACTTACTCCCATTAACTATTAGCTTATCTGCTTCTGTGGATTCAGCTTTCGCATCATATCGCACATACCTTCATTGTGTAAAATTTATTGATCGTATACCGGGTGTCCCAATACTATGCTACATGAAGGGAAAGTACCTTAAATATCGAAAGTACCTTAAATATCGTAGATAGGATATTTTGCTGAAAGAAAACTTTGTTATTTTTAAAAGTTAGTAAGTTAGTTTAAACTGCATTCAAAGATTTTCTAAAAATTACGTCGTCATTGGCAATAAATGAATATTCTTGAAATTTGAATCAAACATTTTACGTTATTCCTTTCCTTTAAGATACTATGTTACTTAGAAGAATTATTTTTTTTTGTCCGTTCTTTCGATTGGCATCATAAAAATACGGGTGATTATTTTTTTCACATCTAAGTCGTTTCGATTCCCAGACGAAGAAAGTAATTTTTAGAAAAATCTGTTTAAAAAATAACATAGTCTTCTTTCAGCAAAATATCCTTGGATCTTGGGAAAATAGTCTTGGGACGCCTGTATATTGTTATCAATTGTCAACCCTCTGACAGGTTTGGTTTGTGGCAACATATAATTATGTAATGATCTTTTTAAAGTTGATATATGTATGCGGTTTCGTTCTTAGTTTATTTAATAGTTCGCATTGTATAAATTTAGTACCTTAGTTTGTGGGACCACATGATTATTCACAGCTCTCTAGAATAACACCAATTTGGAACATACTGAAACTTTTCGACAATGTACTCCTTATGAATATAAGTGAATAATTAATCGACGCAAACGATGCTCTACTTGTTCTTATTAAATAATAATGACATGTACAAGTACATAGTACATGGTCAATTACATTAGTTTTGCAGTAGAGCAGTAGAGTCTCAATTAATATTAGCCAATAAAATTGATAATCCAAAAAAATATGTCCACAAAAATGAGAAGGATTAGGATTTTTCTCTACATTTTCTTATCAGTTACATTAGTCAACAGCCAAGTCGTATTTAGTTTTTTTCTTAATTGTCATGGTTCCAAAAACAATGAAAGTTCACTCTGTATAGTCTTCAAAGATGAAAAGTGCGACACTTCGCAATTGAAGTATGTGATGAACGCTATTCCATTTATACCATTGACCTTTAATAAACCTGGACTGGCTATCCCATACAAATTACAAATACTTTCGTCTACCATTTTGAAACGCCGCCGTACGAAAGTACGGAGAACTAATTTTGACGTTTGCGTATATTTATTCCATAGACACGTACGAGTATAATTGTGTCTGCGGACATCGCTAGTTTTAGTTCCTTGTACTTAAGCTCCATAGCCTATAGCGCCAAAATGGCGTTTTTCAAATAGACATAAAAATAATTTAACAGGAGCCTATCCAGTGCTTATACAGATCAGTGATTTATCCTCATCAGCCAGAAGTACATCGTTATCAACAACGTTTAAATCTCTAGTTAGGTCGAGATGAGGTGTGTCTATTTGTGATGGGTTACATAATTAATTTTATTTATAAAATTTGAATTGACAATGAAACTTTCAGTGGACGAAAATCCACACTTTAACTGGAGCGAGCCAGGCATCGGACGTTACTTGTTCATGATGACTCTAGTTGGAGTGATCGGTTTTACTACCCTCTTACTAAAGGAGTACAAAGTTTTCCCAAAGGTAATTATAAAAATCTAATATTTTGTAATATTAATGACGACAGACAGGCTGCCTCCCCATTTTATGGTAATATCGTCACCTATTCTGTGTTCTGGTTCTGGTTCTGTGTTCTGAGTTATACGAGTATCGTCGTCAAAATAAAATCTGCTTTTGAGATATTGCTAAAAAAGTTTTCTCAACAAAAATTACATGAAGGTTTATTTAAAAAAAAGTATTTTATTAGAAACTTAGGGTTGTTATATGTAAACTTATTTGTCTTTTAAACATAAAAATTTAATAGTTTATATATTATTATGATAGAGTAAATTTTGCACATAACTGTTACGAGTAGTTACTTACTGGTTAAGTAACTATTTACTCTATGGTAGTACATAGAAGTAGTTCTACATACAAATAGTGCTCATAAGCACTGGAGTTTTTTTATACGATAGATAAGGCAGTGAGCAACTATACACTTGAGGACAAAATGTTGGAATCTCTTAAAAGTGCACATACCAGATTTTGGTTTAAAAAAACCACCATAATATGCTGTTTTTTATTCAATTGAATGCTGCAGTTGCGATCGAGGTCTGGGAGCGGATCCGATTCGCTTAAGTTGGCTGTGGAAGATGGCGACGTGGCAGCCGAACGCAATTTCGTGGCCAAAATGACACAAGACGACCTCCAAAGTCACAGCCTCGTGGCCAAGGAGCTCACCAAGCGCTACCGCCGCCATCTCGCTGTCGACAGACTCTCATTTGGTGAGTGCACAGCATAGACCTTATTCTGTCTAATAGAGTTGTAATAATAACTCTAGGTTGCTTGTATTAAATGAAATAAAGTTGTCCGAACACAAAGGATTTACTAATTACTCTGTCTGGCTCTGTCTGTCTGTTACCTTTCACGGCTTAACTACTCAACCGATTATCAAGAAATTTTGCATACACGTTGTCATTGATACAAGAAAGGACATGGGGAAAAGTATTGCTCTCAAGGGATCATCTAAAATAAAATTAAAAAACTAACGCCCACTAACTAAATGTACTAAAGTTCACACTACTCGTTCCGCGCTATTTTCTTACTTTTGTATTGAGGCAGAAGATTAGAACGACGTAAAGAAGAGGACTGAAAGCGCTCGGGGCTGTTTCTGAGAAGTAAGTGCGATCGTATTCGTTACAAAAGATCTCTTAAAGATATGAAGCACTTTTGGTCTATTGCAGCCGTGAGGAAAGGAGAGTGCTTCGGTCTTTTGGGGATAAACGGCGCCGGGAAGACCAGTACATTTCGCATGCTGACCGGCGACACAGAAATCTCGAGCGGCGATGCATTCGTTCACGGCCTGTCTATTACCACGCAGCTACAGGAAGTCTACACCGTCATTGGTAACTACCAACTTGATGATACACTTTATGATAAAGATAGCTAACATCATCTATTAATAATCACAAATGCCTTCTTGAATAATGCGTAACTATAAGTGGCCAATTCTTACGCACGAATAAACCACAACGCACGTGCTGATGTTTAACTGTGGTCTTCTGTAAGAGAGCAGTTATTGCTGCCAGACAGTCTTCTCAGCTTTTGTTTCAGTACTGTACCTATGTTATTTATATTCTTTTTATTTTGTGTATGGAACTCTTAAGTCTTTAATTTTTTATGTATATTGTAAAAAATTATGCATAATGCCTGTTTGTATCCTGAATAAAGAGAAAAAAAATGACCAATGTCCAATGAACAAATGTCCAAAATAAAGTTTCGTTTGCAGGTTACTGTCCACAGTTTGACGCGTTGTTTGACAACTTGACCGCTCGTGAGACGCTGCGAATATTCTGCTTACTGCGCGGTATTCCGCAGCGAGTGGGCGGCGCTCAAGCTGAAAGGCTCGCCAACGACCTCGGATTCACGAAGCACTTCGACAAGAAGGTTTACCAACCAACAGTTTATTCCATTCACAACCACTTAGTTCCTAATCATGGTTGGGGGGGGGGGGGGCGGCGTTAAAGTATTACGTAACGCAATTTTTGATGAAACAGTAAATGCATACTATTGTGAATAAATTGCTGTGGGTATTTTGGCCTTAATTTTGAATGGGATGGTGGAAATTGAAAGGGTATGTAATTGTAGACACACTTTTGGTTGTAGGTACGTGAATGTAGCGGAGGAACAAAGAGGAAATTGAGTACGGCGGTGGCACTTCTCGGCGATTCGCCGCTAGTTTTTCTCGATGAACCTACGACTGGTGAGCATTTTTATACGATTGTACTTCTTCACGCCATGCTGCTCATTTGAAAGCGGCAGGTGAGCGGTGGACAGGAATGCCGGTGCGAGCTCGTTCGCACATTACTCCAGATCCGACATAGTTTTAACAGCTTAAAGCGCCTAAAAAACAAGGCCTTAAAATTGGTGGCAATATCGGGGCAGTAGTTGGGTGCCACCTAGCTAGATCGCTCCCTTGATCGCCTCATGTGTAGGCAAATCGTAAACATATTTACAGGCGATCTTGGCGGCTCCCCACCACTGCCCCTATAGTGCCTAACTAAGGTCTGATGATTAACCGTCGTGCACTGATCAGGCATGGACCCGGCGTCGAAGCGGCTAGTGTGGGAGTGCGTGAGCGGTGCGGTGGCGGGAGGCCGTTCCGCGTTGCTCACGTCGCACAGTATGGAGGAGTGCGAGGCGCTGTGCAGTCGACTCACCGTCATGGCGGCGGCCCGTCTGCGCTGTCTCGGCTCGCTGCAACATCTCAAGACCAAGTTCTCTCAGGGCTACACGCTCACAGTCAAGTGCAACGCGAGACCCGACAGGGACGCCACGCAGGCCGCCATCAACGCCTACATTACACAGCACTTCGACCACGCCAAACTAGTGTAAGTCATATCTTTGACCTCAATCACTACCTTTTTCTTGTCGTCAGACAGGTGCTGCAAGAACGCTGCCGACTACAGTATGATTGAGGATGAAGGATTTGGAAGGGAGGGAGGGAAATAGGCTCTGGCATCCCTTACACACTCACCGAAATATTTGTATGAACGTTTCCTAGCATTTATCGTAATAAATATTTCGTTAACAAAAATAAAATGCTAAACGCCTCTTTCACCAACGTCAAGTAGGCTAAACCGTCACTTAAAGTCACCAGGGATAATTTAACTGATATACCTTTGTTTGTACGGTAAACGTCCCAAACATTAAATAGAAAATAATACTAAAAATTCGCCTATCGAATGATACAATAAACCGAGTGCATAATTCAATAAAACAGAAAATGATTTCTAAAAGTAACTAATCAACACTTTACTTGTAGTTGGTGAAAGAGGCCCTAAATAATATTTATTTGATCGAAGGTTAAGTGGTATCTTTCTAGTCTAGCTACATATGGCGTGATATTGAATTTGCAGTGATACGTACCTCGGCATAAGCACTTACCACGTGACCGACGGCGATGTCGCTTGGTGGCGCGTCTTCTCCGTCATGGAGGATGCGCGCACGCAGTTCCCCGTCGACGACTACTCCGTCTCGCAGACCACACTCGAACAGGTGTTTCTTAACTTCACCAACACCACCAATACCGAAGAGGTGTAGTCTCAAAGCCCACAAACGGTGTAATGACTCTGTGTCATGGAGGATAGAGGTAAGGAGGACTAACTTAACTGAAAAAACTGTCAAGTTACAACCATAGACACGGTAGTGCTAGATACGGCATAAGAGATATATGTATCCCTCATCTACAGACTATCTGATAGATAATACTTACATTGACTAATTACAATGGAGTTTCTCCTTACCTGTATTTTCCGTGCTCTTTATTACAAACACTCAAAATACCCATAATGATCTGCAATATTTTTGTTTAGTTTTTTTTTTCTATTTTATTTTTTGACGATCAATCTTTAGAGGCTATGTCTCTTTATTGATTGTGAAAAAAATATTGTTTAGATGCGAATCAAATGGATCCTGGATATCAGGATTTCTCAATTTCAAAGTGGTACTAGCCAGTTGTAGCGAAAATGTATACAAGCCAATTGCTTGATAATAAAAAGTACATTTACTTTAGTAATTGTAACTTGTTAAATTACTATCATTAATACCTGGTTAAATAGCAGTTTTTTTTTCTAATAAGGTATGCTATGAAATGTAACCAGGACGGACGTGTATTACAGGAAATACCTGTATTGTCAGTAATGAACCTACGTGTTTTACAATTTTGTTTGTTATTTTATTGTATTGTTTACACAATCGATCTTTATAGATCGTGCAAATGCTAGAAAATAGTGTTAGTTTTTTGTGATTTTAAATTAAATGTCGAAACGATAGAATGTTTATTCCATACGAATCTCGAATTAGAGTCTCAACATAAATTTAACAGTTTTTTTTTTACTTGCAATAATTTTTACTTAAATTTAATGAAACTGATTTATAAAATCAAAAATTAAACATTGCTTTTTACTTTTAGACTAACCATTTATTTGTATATAAAATAAATTAAAGAGATCAAGTTCATAAAGTCTAGTCTAGACTGTAAAACGTATTGGTGTTGCAAAGCGTCTGACGCTGTTAATATGTTATATTTAAATCAGTTGCATCAGACATTTTTTTAAATCTATCTTTTCGCCACCAAGTATTATTTATAGTCTTAACGTTTTGTCTATCAAGGTATTTTACATTTTAGACTTACTATGACATAATGTGTCGTTATTATGAAATCATTGGGTAGTCTCAAGTGTTAAATTTTAATTTGTGAATTTTTTTTCTTGCCTGTACTCAACTTCCAGTGTAATTAGAGCGCTATTGCGTTTGAATACTACAGTATTTTTAATAACCTCAGAGAAACGTTTAAATATTTTTTTGTTTCTTTCAAAGTACCTTTTAAAATTGTGATAACTATTTACTTATGATTATTTGTACAAGTAAGGTCGTTTTGTTTTAATGCATAAGTAGTCCTTTGAAAAGTATTGTGGAAATATTCTGTGTTATTGCAATCTCGCTTTTAAATCTCGTACTTAAATAAAGCCGCGTATACACTAGTGGGCGTTAGTGCCGCGACGTATGTTGCCCGACTTCGCTTGCCACATCTACAGAGTAATGGGTCATATGGTAGTAGGACAATCACTACTGGGTAGAGTGAACGAGCCAAATGTCGAGCGATATTGTTCCGCAAAGTCGCAGACACATACCACGTAAATATTGTCTCTACGACAACTCCTCTAGTGAATACGCGGCCTTAAAGTGAACCACGTACTCCTAGAAACCACTCAAGTATTATGTGTAATGATTAAAATGTAATAAATTTTATACCACATGAATTTTTACGCGAATAACCAAATCTCAATGAAAAAGATCGAACAACATTAAATAGGGTTGCCAACTATTTACACAAAAAATGAACCACAACAACAACAGTATTTGTTTTAACTTTTTAATTTATAAGCTTGTAGTTTTGATCGCGTCTCATATAACTTTTCATTTTTGAAAGAATCTTAAAGAATTAATCGTATGCGGCACTTAACAATAATACTTTCTCTATCGGCATGCAGGGTACAAGACTTATCACAAAGGTTTGCAAAAATAATAATATCTAAATGCTTCTGAAACAGCTGAAAACTTTTATACGAAACATTATTTATGGTATGAATGTATGCACGATACACGGTCAGTATTACCCAAATACTTCTTTGTGTACGCAGAATCTTTGGTATTACATATCTATTAAGTTTTTTTTTAGTCTAAATACAGTATAGTTTCTAATTATGTTATTTTTAAATAGCACTGAACAGTATCATAGAACGTTAATAAATAGTAAGGAAGGTTGGCAACCCTACTTACAATAATTAGACCAATCGTAAAACAGAACTAATAAATAAAGACATGGGGCGGAAGAGTACTAATATTAGAAGAATTTGTATCTACAAACTTCCTCGGTCGAGCTCTGACAAAATTGATCTGTAACACTTCGATAATACGGTTGAATTCGATAAAGTCATCGCTAAGCTCCTGTTTTACTTTCTCAGTGTTTACTCGTTACCAAAGTTTTGGACTTCTTTACAAACTAGCACTTTTATATTTAAAAAAAATATTATATTTTATAATAACATAATGTACTGTTTAATCTTACCCGCTATACAAATAAGCAACTTAATCTAACCTCAAAATGTATTGTAAAAAATAATTTTTGTGAAAAAGAAGTCACAAAAAACTGTGTAAGTAATAGGTTATTTTGTATTCAAAATGAATATTTTACATAAACTTGCCATACTATTTTATTTATTATTAAAAGTTCCTTACGATATAAACATGCAAAATTGTATACTTATAGAATGTTTAGAAATTTTTTATCTGAAATGAAATTTGTGATTTCATTATATTATTTAGGATATTAAAGAAAGTAATGATGTTAATCAAACGATAGTTGCTTTAACTAATCTTAATTTTTAACTTCTGTCACATTTTTTTTCTCATAAAGTTTGACTATAAGTCAAGTTATAGTTGATAACATTACTACATAAATATGCCAGTGTTAAAATTTTATCTTATTTTCGTTAGCCTAAATTTTTATGGTGTGTGTGATAATTTATTGTGATAAAATGTTTTCTAGTTTGCCATTACTTTAGTTTGAAGTTATTTATTTAGTGGGAAAAAATAAATGTAGGTTGACTGGAAAATAATATTTGCCATTTCACAGGAGTTGGATACATCGTTTTGGTTTTGATCATTGATTGCCATATTTTTTTAATGGTGAATGGTAATTTGCATAGATAACGGAATTGCTAATGGTTATTTGTGTTTTTGGTTATATATTATTATTATTGGTGCTGGTTCTTTCCGATATCTTGCGTTTTTACATAATAAATATGTAAAGAAGTGGGCGCCTTAGAATGGATAATGTCTTAAGGCGTGTCTCCTGCTCCTAAAAATAACAAAACAAACTAACAAAACATGTTAACCAAACTTGTTAAGCAAAACATTTCAGTCTCCTGCGACTTTTAAACACGAACATCAAACATCTACATCAACATCAGGAAATACGAAATGCATAACCTCAATGTTCGCAAGCAAAGATGAAATGAAATTGCCCCTCCCCCGCAGGCGAACACGGGGATGTTTTCCGCCCGCTTCGGATAACATGTTTGATTGTTTGAGCTAACAAAACAGTTAGGCCACGCCCATATTTTGTTAGATGTTTGACGTTAGGTGTTAGAAAACACAAAACAGTGTCGCAGGAGACCCGGCTTTAGACTTGTTCAAATTTAAAAACAATATAATATTATGTAGGTATTTAGAACATTCTCATGGGATTTTAAACGAACGAACAAGTTACATTTTTATTTATACATTTATTTTTGTTTAATAAAAATAAAATGTGTTTCATACATTGTCATTTTTATGAAATATTAACAAATACAAAATATTTCTATTACCTAAGAAATGTATAAAACTGAATGACTCTGATTTGTGTGAAAAGGGTATGTAATTTTCAAATTTGATATAATATGTTACATTTACTTTTAATTTACTGAGTGTAGGTATGTTACAAACTTTGGTAATTTCTCAATTCATGTCACTGTTGCCTTAAGTGTTCTACACGTTAAGTTGCTTTTCTGGTAATTTTTTTATTTTAATGATTATTTTAACTATTGAACTAAGTAGTACAGAAAAGTATCATGATGTGATATTCTTATTGTTGTTGCTTGAAATCGTGACTCGCACTTGAAATAATTTACTTATAGTGTGTACTTAATCTGTAAGAACGATATTGCAATGTTTGTTTGTTTTTTTAAATAAAAAATCTATATATAATTCAAAATTGATGTATTTTATTTTGTAATAAATAAAAAACTAATTACTTTTAAAGCCTACTATAAAAAGGCCCTAGCACCAGGCAAGAATATAGGCAGATTTTGTCTTTTATCTTATCAAGGGTCGCAGCATGTTAATATGTTGATAGACCACGATAGTTGCTTAATATAAGAATGGAATTTATATAATAGAATGGAAATACATGATATGGTGAAAGTAGACCATTCTAACTTCTTGAAACCGTCGAAACAGTCAATAATAGCTTTCTTTAGCTTTATAGCCCTCGATAGCTTTCCACAAATATAACTATTTAAATAATGAATTCCTTAATTTACTCCTTAGTTAACTTTCCTAACAATAAAACACGGCATAGGTTCCCTCGATTGCATATACATACAACACATACCTATTATAGGTATATTTACATTAAAATACTTAAAACACATGTATGGAGCAATGGAAACATGCATAATAATTGGCTAATAAATACAAAAAGTACTATAATTAATTCTATACAAATCCAAATCAACAAGCGCGTCGGTATCAATTCTGGAACTTGGTGAAGTGAAGGAAGATCTGTTCGAGCGAGGTCTGCGATATTGTGTAGTCCTCGACAGGCAGATGTGCCTTTGCACGTTCCATGGCGCCGAACATGGCCGACCATGGCATGTTCCGCTCGGGCAGGTAGTACGTCACCAGCCCTTGGTACTGCTCCCTATTCATGACAAAAATTATAAGCGTACGGTAATAATGCTGTGATAGAAATAGCGACGCTAGGATTCTCACAGATGCAATGTACAATACCTACCGCGTGCATTTGCATCTTTGAGACTTATTTTTCATGTTTGGATTATATGTTCTAACGCAAAAGGAAAATATCACGAACAAAACTGTGTGTCTTGAAAGATTGGCATCATTCGAAAACAAGTGAAATTTTGCCATTTTTCTATGGGCCAGAGTGAAGATTAAGTAGCGAGGCATTACTCTAAGTTAATCAACTTACATTAGCTTTGGGTTTGTAAATGTTGTGTTGATGTAATCTTTCACACCTTCCAGAGAGCGCGACAGACTTGTTGGATCTTCATCTATCCTTAACTTTATAGTCAGCGTATTACCTAAAAGTAAAAAAAGAAATATACATGAAACATGATTATTAATTACACATAGATAAACGAAAATAAAAATTAGGTTAAATATATATAACAAAATAGTACCCTAGCTCATCATAAAATTGTGGACTGTACTGGACATAGGTCAGATCAGAATCAATCTGGATCCAGCATAGGCAAGTACATATTGTACGTAAAATACTTTTTATACAAGCTGCGATACACTTACCCTGCGAGAATTTGTTTTTGAGGTGTTGTGGAGAGCCGAGGCAGTAAGGACGGCCGTTGACCATGATGGTGAGTCGCGAGCAAAGCGCCTCGCACTCGTCCATTGAGTGCGAAGTGAGAAGTAAGCCGGCGCCGGCGCGAGTGGCGGCGCGCATTGTACGCCAAACAGCGCGACGAGCTGCCGCATCCACACCTGTCGTGGGCTCGTCGGCTAGCAACAGCCGTGTACCTCCCACAAGAGCCACCGCCGTAGACGCTTTCCGCCGGTTGCCGCCCGAGTACTGCTTCACACGCTTGTCCAAGTGCTTGGTGAAGGTTAGTGCGTCGGCGAGCTCGGCTATGCGCGCTTCCGCTATTCGCGGCGGCAGTCCGTGTAGAGCTGCAAACAGCCTCAGGTTCTCGCGGCCTGACAGCTCGGGGAAAATCGCGTCGAACTGTGGACAGTAACCTGCCAGGAACACGTGAGAGTTTTAAATGAGTCAACACTTCCAAATTGAATAGAAGTTCCTTCATAGGCTGCTATGCTATGAATTTATGGCAGACTTTGAATCAGAGCCGTCACATAATGTTGAACGATTCATTCAACAAGGAACTTGAAGCCGATAAAATGTTTCAGAATGAATAATTGCACTTTTAATCTCACCCATATTTTCATAAGCCTTAGTGAGTTTCGTCTTGATGGGATATCCGTTGACGTAAGCATTACCGCTGGATATGAGTAATTCTCCAATCAGCATTTTGAAGGTGGTCGTCTTACCGGCCCCGTTCACGCCGAGAAGACCGAAACACTCGGTATCGTCAACCCCTAACAAAACGTGAGATAAACTGTATTGATGGGATAAGACATGGTTTTTTCAAATATTAAATTTATTTTATAATTCAAGGAAAGCAGACAGGCTGCTTTTCAATTTAATGGTATGCTGCTTGCTTGGTGTTACCAAAGCGAGGACAAAGTTCAAAGATATTAAGTTAAGTCTAACAGAAACTGTAACTTACTGAACGATATCTGATCGACGGCAAGATGTTTTCCGTAGTACTTGGAGAGGGCGCTGACAACAAGACTGTGCTCCTTGAGCGATCTCTTTTCGATCTGCTCCACTTGTCGGATCTCTTGCACTACGTCCTCATCCAAATTCTCCTCTTGCAACGGAGGCGGTTTTCTCTCGCGTCTGAACAACTGGGACCGAACATTTTAAGAATACATTACTGTACTGATGTATTTACATAACTATTCTTAAATAAATTACATATAACTGGTTATCCTGTAAATATTATTGCTTAAAAAATAAAAACTGTTTGCGAACCCAGTACGTTGCTGAGAAATTCCTC
Organism: Synanthedon formicaeformis; assembly: GCA_945859745.1. Lineage (NCBI taxonomy): Eukaryota > Metazoa > Arthropoda > Insecta > Lepidoptera > Sesiidae > Synanthedon > Synanthedon formicaeformis. The sequence goes on from OX243964.1 coordinate 4,723,424, forward strand.
ACTGACTGACGATATGTATAATCCACAATTTACAATTCGCTCAGCCAGATTTGGAAGGGCAGTGCTCGTTGTTTTACTCAAGGATATGTTCCGAAATACTGAAATCCATCGGAGTCTGACATAGCCCCAAGAATCAGTTAACTGAAGTGGAAATGGACAATTTGTTTTATATAAAGCAGGTGGACGTTGGCATAGATGAGTCTTGGAAGTAAAATCATGGTCAAAACACCCCGGTGCTCGCTGGACTTATGATGACTACTTAACTATGTGTGGAGGCGGGGGGCGGATGATCAACTAACAAGCGTCACTGTTGGTTGATAATGATGGTAAACGGTAGTATTGTTGGATCTACTCACAGAGTGCAGCAGCCTGTACTCGATTAAAAAAAGCACAGCCCAGAGCACGACGCCGGAGCCTAGAGTGCAGATGAGGTACCGCAGCACTCCCGGTGACTCCCATTGCAGGTACCCGTCTAGGCTGACTGCAATTAAATATTAGGATTGTGAATAGAAACGCGGAGTAGATCTATGTCGAGCATTCAGGATGATATAATATTATACATCCCAAATTTGAATTTAGAAAGTAAAATATTACTATTTTATCGAGGAGATTTACTCAGAGTAGGTATATTTCTTGCAAAAGGTCACTTTGAATCCATTGCAACTCAATTTGTTATTATTTTCGTCGTTATTATGTAAAATAATAAATAAAAGTAAAAAAACAAAGCAAATTTTTTTTTGAATATTTTTTTAATAAAATATCAAGTCTAAAAGCCTTTTATAATATTTTAATAGCATTGCATTTTGTAATTACCGCAGCAGTTATCCGGAAATTGTTCGCACATCATCTCTATGGTGCACTCCTGGATGTCCAGCATTGAGGCCATTTGTTCACACGACGTCAGGCAGGTATGATGCGTCAAACCCAATTGGTTCAAATCTCTGTCAACCGTTACATTGTTCAATATTATGTATTTATGTTTTTATATGTCCTTTGTGGCAAATAAAAATTCTATTGTGATAATGTAGCTTTCTATAGGGGAAAGAATTTTTAAAATTGGCCCAGTAGTTTTTGAGTTTATTTATTACAAACAAAAATACAAATCTTTTCACTTTATAATATAAAAGTATAGACTAGCTGTTTATGAATGCGTTCTTGTATGTTTCCTTGGAAATCAAGATTTTTATCCATGCTACTGTTAAAAAGCAAACATTGTCTTACTGGTCGGCTACAAGCATGAAGTTTGTATTGTTTATTGTAAGAGGATGGAATTTTGGAAGGTTTCCCTGTACCTGATGGCCGTTACGATGCTGTAAAGCGGGAAAAACTGAAGCACCGCATCCATTATGTTGGCGACAGTTTCCGTATCCAATCCTGGCGTTGCCAGCGCCTGGACAACGTTTGCGCCAATCAGGCCTGCACAGAATCGAGTCCATAGATAGAATGTTAGGTTGTTTTTGTATTTACAGACATATACAAAAACTGTACAATGCCGATTGGCTTATTTTATCTGAACAACGAGAAAATCTGCGAACCAACGTACATGTGCCAGTATTAACGAAATCATGAATTATTTGAAATTAAACCAAAAAAACTCATTTATGCGAAACACTTATTATGTCTACTTTGTGGTCGTACAATCCTGAAAAAATAACTATCTCAACGCTTCACATATCATATTATTATGCACCGATTACTTCCACGTTTACAATATAACAAAAGTTAGAAACAAGATAATATTATTACTTACCAAAGATCGTGTTGATGAAGTAAACGATGACGAAGCCGATAGAAGGCCCCTTAAGCACATGCGACATTAGATAGATGAATGGTAACATCGCTGCGCCGTACACTCCGAAGCACAGGTACAAGCGTGCTGCAGAAGTTAATACGCACTCTTATTGATATTATCGCGAATTATCATTAAGTATTGTATTAAAAGGTTTATTTCTTTAACTTAGTAATAGCAAAACACACTGAGATACAAATTGGGCAGCCTGTCTGGCGGTAGTATCCAATCCAACCCCTTACAGAAGACCACAAGTTAATTTGTAAAATTAACATCGATGAGTGAGTGAGGGACGCAACAGGTGCTGCGAGAGTGCTGCCGATAAGGCATTAGACTGGGATAGGGAATGAGCTCTGATATCCTTTACTCACTCATTGAAACACAATAGCACACCTGCTGTTCAGGTGGTCTTGTATAAGGGGTTGGGTTACTGCGAAACAGAGTGTGCCCTGCCACTACTTTCTAGATCCAGAGCAGCTAACTTTGAAATGTTCATTTCCATAGTTGAGCCTGTTGGGAACCCTGGGAAAGAGCGATAAGGTAAACACCCTAACTACTCATTCAACGAGCTCGTTCTTTATAGGTTATATAATATGTGGTCGGAATATTTAAGTGTCGGAAATGCAATACCAAGGTCACTAAAGCTGTTCAAGCCGGCTACGTCGAAGTAGACACAGGCCAACGCGATGCTGAGACACAGGATGAGGAACCAGAGCCAGTCGAAGATGGCAGCCGTGAACCACATCACGGCCGGCTTCAGCCCCGCGCAGCGCTGCAGCAACTTCGCGCCCGACGTACGTTCCTTCACACAAAACCCATCATTATTCAAAAATTTAAACAATGACTTAGGGCCTCTGACCAACTACAAGTAAAGTGTTGATTCGTTACTTTTAGAAATAATTTTACGGTTTTATTAAATTATGCACTCGGTTTAGTGCATCCTTCGATAGGCGAATTTTTTTTATCATTTTCTTTTTAATGTTTGGGACTTTTACTGCACACACAAATGTATATCAGCTCCATTATCCCTGGTGACTGGTGACTTTAAATGACGGTTAGCCTACTTGAAAGATGGTGAAAGAGGCCCTTATTCTTGTAATTAGCCATAAACTACTCTTCTCTCCACCCAACATCTGGAGCATATTGAAAGTGTGTGAGAGGTGAAACTTTGAGTGCTAAACGATATTGACACTAAATAAAATGTGTTTAATTACAATAAACTTCTAACAAAAATAAACTGTAAAACAAGCATAAACAAATAAACCGTAGCAAAGAAAAGTTGTGTTTCCAAGAACTTACCCTAATGTAGAACATGACGAAAACTGCGCTAACGATGACTAAACTGTTGCCGATAGCCTGAGAGGTCTGCATCGATAACATCGAAATCATCATCGCCATATTGCTCTGAAAACATTTTTTAACATACACAAACCTTCTTCGTTTATCCTTCTTTTTATAAGTGAAAATCTTATTAAAATCCGTTAGGTAGTTTAGAATTTAGCGGAGAAACAAACATAACGGATTTATAATACGTAAGAGTTTAATTTTTAATAAAAGACATCAAAAGAAGTAAAAACTTCTTTAGGTACGTTTGGCAATTTTGAGATGGGAAAAACCATTGAACTCGTGACCTGTAATCGACACCGACACCTCTGTTGACAACAAGTAATTGTTCAAGTTTTCACTAATGTTTTTTTTATGTATCAGAAAATCATTTTTATGTATCTCTTATGGTTTAGCTTACGCAATTCATTAATTAGATTTTATTATATTATACTAATATGTATTATAAAGTGAAAAATTTGTTTGAATTGAATAGGATCCGAAACTACTGGACTGATTAGAAAATCAGCGAGTAACATAGGCTATATTTTATAAAGTTACGCGGACGAATTCGCGTGCAACAACTAGTCCTTACTAATATTATATATGCGAAAGTATGTATGGATGTTTGTTACTCTTTCACGCAAAAACTACTGAACCGATCACCATAAAATTTTGCATACACGTTGTCTGGGACACCAGAAAGGACATAGGGTATCTTTCATCGTTCAACGCGGACCAAGTCGCGAGCACCGGCTAGTCTTATATAAAACTTCAGTGAAAAATTATCTAAGTGATGGTAATAAATGCATCAAAACCCGTTGAGCTAGCGGTCATTCGGACAGACGCGTTATACTATGTGAAGATAAAGATATGTAGATACCTACATTGTTCTCATAGTTGACTGGGAGTGGATGGTTGTAGACTGTGAGTTCGGCGTCCGGCACGAAGGCTTTCAACAGTGAGGAGTGGAGCGCTGACAGCGAGTTGCTAACGTCATGATGTCCCTCGTTGCTGAACCATGCCACTGCTGAATTCGAGTCGAAGGTCGCGCCGATCAGCAACCGTTTACTCCAAGCGTCCGGCTTCATACGTTTACATATTAATTTAGGTAGTCAATCAGAGTAAACCCTAAATTTCAAAACCTATTAAAAGAGTGAGTTTTTAAACTCCTGATCTGTAAGACTCCTTTATTATATTTTAATTTTTTGAAGTGAAATGAAAACTTCTTCGACTTTGAAAAGTTCAGTTCCAAAGTTGACCCTGCCGGAAATCAAACGCGGGGCCCTGAGACAGGGCGTTAAGGCAAGCAATCTAACCACTCTTTCCAACGGGCTCGACAAATATTTATAGTAGGTGTCAAATTAATTTTCACCTATTGTCGAGTTAGTTATCTTACAGCTACTACAGATATATGGTAGCTAGGTAGCTATAATGCGTCTCGTTTTAGGTACAATTTATTTAATAATTTTATGTAGATCGTAAAAAAATAACATTTATAAAAACCCAAAATTATTTTTCGAACCCAATGCTTTTGGTTTGAGGATTTGAAAGTTAAATTAGATTGCACACTAGATATTTCTTTTGGTAAAGTACTAAACTTATTAGATTGAGCTTTAATTTTTTTTAAATAATCTGTTAAGCCTGAATTGGAAAAGTGGTAGCGAACTCTTAAATCCCTTCCCAATCCGAGCAGTAGAAAAGCGAATACACACCCTTTCCAAAAAATATTGGTCTACTGGTTGCAGACCATCGACATAGGTGAGTTTCATAGACGGTGGGACAATTGATTCGTTAAACATGTTCCTGTAAGCTTCTGTCGCGAGGTAACCGATCGTACCAGCAACGCTGCCATTGTAGCTCAACAAGGTATCTGTCTCTGTATACCTAAAACATTTTTATGACAATAAATGATAATGAACACATGACAATAATACATAATAAAACGCCCGCGACTTCATCCGCGTTGAACGATAAATACCAAAAAATCTCGTACACCTTGTCCTGACAATTACGAATACAACAAACAACAACAAGAATTGTTCTCAAGTAATGCTCTGTCATACATGTGGCAATACCCGCTCCCGACTTCGCTCAGGAAGCAATTTTTTTACATACACAAACCTTCCTCGTTGATTTTCTCTTTCCATAAGTGAAAATTAGCATAAGCATTCTCGAGATTTGAAGTGTACTTAGGTACACAATCCAACTTAAGATTTTTTAATATATAAAGATAGATAGACACTGTCACATTGACTTAAACCTACGTCCTTTCGAAGAAAATGGAAGTAAACAACATACAATATAAAGCAGGTGTGCAGTTATAGACGTTTATCCAGAGATCAAAGCTTAATGGCGACCCTCCTGTTGTTACGCAGGTCTATTAACCTATCTCAAAAGGGCTTACTTCTGTTTCATTGTTTTACTTTGAGATAAAAACCGGCAAATTTTGAATTACCCTTGAGCGATGGTGAGGGGCCGTCGAACGATCGAATCCGTGAACGACACTACCCACTTCAAAATGCCGAGCGACGCATTGATGTTGATGATGGGCACTAACACTTGCAGTAGCAGCAAAATCCACGAGCGAGACGCAATCAGGAACAGCTTGGTGAAGGTTGCCTTCGCCTGTTGCCACCATAGCCCAACGCCTACTAGTTTATCCTCACTTGCCACTAAATCAATAATTTCGCATTAGCAGCAGGCTTAAGTATAGTTTCAGTCCTACAACTATGTAAACCTAAACGGACTTTCAACTATTTTATTGCCATAGTATTGTCAACTATGTAATTATATTGTGTTAATTAACAATTTCTATTAAACCTAAATTATACAGAAACCTATAGGTTAAATAGGTTAAGTGCATCAAGAATTAATAAGAATTGAAAGCAAAAATGATATTCAAAAAACAACGCAACGTTTGTTAAGATTAAACAATAGTTGAAAATGTACTTTTATACTTATTACCTACTTTATAACATTTGTGGCAACGGGGAATTCTTTATAGGTATTTCAAAAAATATTAATTTACGGCGTGTCAACGGAGAATAAGCCAAATATGGAGTATGTTACTTTAGTACTAGTTACTACTAATTAAACCGTATACCTACGTTTCAAATCAAATATTATTTTGATTAAAAATATTCAGGGCATTGAAAAAATTGTAAAATTCTAACAATTCGACGAAAAAATCTTATATTTGATTTTGTTTCTAAAAGTTCAAATAATTACTGTATAAACACCTCTTGAATTCTATGGAAATATGGAATTGAAATTATAGTAAAGTTAACAGAGTCGTATAGGAATGAAGTTTATCGTATCTTACATTTTTCCTGTGACGACGCGTCTATTTCGTTATCGACAGACACAATGTCTGTGGAAGTTTCTGTGCCGCAGTCAGAGTCTGTACTGTTAGGTTGCACCCTGTCAGAACCAACACTGCAAACAAACGATAGATACTTATTTAGTAAAATGCCTATCGAAGCCGCGTAATAATTATAACACCTGAGAAATCTGACATTTTTATCGCTGTGACGACGGTGGCGCCGCTCCGCAACGGGAACCTAAATGGACTTTCAATACCATCCCTTAGGGACCTAACATTTTTTCAGTATAAAAAATAATATCCGATATTTTATTCCAATTAATAAACTATCTGTGTGCCAAATTTTATCCAAATCCGTTAATTCTTATTCCAGTAAGCCGTCCATTAGTGAGAAGGCTGGTCCCATGAAATCACCATTGAACAAATTACATACCTACTAAGTATAAGATATTCCTTTCCAATGAGTATTAAAACTTACGATAAGAAAACATCTTCGAGAGTAGTCGCCACAAGTCCATAATCCTTGTAATGTATCCTGTCTGTGTTTTTCTCCAACTCGATGAAAAGACTCTCGAATATGTGCGAGTATTCATTCGTTAAACTGTACGTCACTTCAGTGCCTGAAACCAAAACAATTCCTTAACTGTCTTCTTGTGATAATATTCTCTTTGGAGAGTTAAATAACAATTTCTCTCGTTCCACTTACCTATTTTCTTTTCTACTGGTTTTTTACCCTCGCTTATCTACCACTTAATTTGTACATTAAAATTGAATATTATTAAAACCTAGATATAGATAGACATCGGAATAAATGAATAATTCGGGTGTGATAACAAAAGGCAATCAGTAATTTCTTGGCACTGCTCCTTTTTATCGACTAATTTCTTTGAAATCCTTGAAATCCATTAGGTTCGTTACTATAGGCATATTACCTAAGTAGTTAAGAATGTGATAACTAACATATATTTGAAAATAAAATGACTTATTATTACAATGGATGAAACCAAAAGAAATTAAAGTAATTTGAATATATGGTTATTTTTTTTTAAATGTTGTTTATACAAAGATATAGTTAAGACATAGGTCCGAAGTGGCACCCAGTTTATATTTAGCCAGATTTAAGATTACATTTGAATATAGCACTATTTTTGATTGACTGGATCTATTCACTCACCTCGGTCTTCCTGGATCGAAACGTTTGGGATAAACTGGCCGATTAGCTGTGTGCACGTCTCCTGGCAGAAGTTTTCATCTTTAACCACGACCAGAGTGTAGCCGACGCCATAGAGCCGCTTCAGGAAGAATGGCGAACCGACGCACTGCAGTCGTCCGTGAGCCATGATGGCCACACGATCGCCCAAAATGTCCGCTTCGTCCATGAAGTGTGTCGTCAAGATCATAGAGCGACCTGAACATATTGAGTTTTTCCTTGGGATAAGTATCCAGATTACTAGGATTCACATTGCCTTTAAAGATTTTCCTTCAAGAAAGTGAAGTAACGTTATTAATCGCCAGTTAAATTGCCGTCTAGGTCGGTTTAAAGTTGTTTAAAGTAGATCTTATTTCGTATGGCGAGCATTATTTATTATCGGATAAAAAAGTAAGGCTATCATTAGATTGTCGGAATGGTCCTTCAGTAGAATAAGATATCTCGAAAGTACCTTTCTTTTCCTTCTGAAGTAGTTCCCAAAGCCCTCGACGAGCTGCCGGGTCCATGCCGGAAGTGGGCTCGTCAAGCAGTACAACTCGCGCGCCACCACTCAAAGCGATGCCGACACATAAACGGCGTTTCTGGCCCCCCGACAAAGCGGCCGCTCTCACATCTCGCTGTAAAAACATTTTCTATGTATTTTCTTAGAAAACCCATCTTAAATGCAGAAATGTCCCTTCCCAATCCCCTATCCTTAATACTACTACGGTTGGCAGCGCACTTACGGCACTTGTTGCGTTTACTTGCATTATAGATGACAGTAGCCAAATATCCTATAAAAAATTAGGCGCTACTGTTGTCACAGCGATAAAGATGTCGGGCATTCTTTAGGCATTACATGCGGGTTAGGACATAAATTGGCCAAATAGATATATTATTACCTTCTCTTGCAATTCGAGTTTTTCAACAAGCATGTCTATTTCATCACTCAAGTCCTTCCCTTTGAACCCTTTGAGTCTGGCGAAGAATTCAATGTGTTCGCGAACCGTCAGGTCGTCGAAGAGCACGTTGTGCTGCGGACACAGGCCGAGCTGTGAGCGGGCAGCGCTCAGCTCGTTCGATACGTCGTACTGGCCGACTTTCACAGAGCCGGATGACATAGCGACATTTCCTAAAAAAAAAATTTTGTAGTCTAATCATACTGTATGAAGAATTTGAATATTCCGTTTGTCCAAATTTTTCCAACATTTTCTAACATTTTACCAAATTACAGTAAAACAAACTAAAAATTTCAGATGTATTTTAATTTCTAATATGCAAATAAATATGTTGTTTCGGCGTATCGTTAAGCGTATTTCAAGCTACAATTACTATAAAAATTATAAAAGCTACAATTGCTATAAAAGGGCGTATAAAGCGGACTAACCATCTTAGATTTGAATTTTGTCCCAGAAAACGAAATCCATTTTTTTTAAATAGATAAATATTAATTAAATGCTGATGACATTGGCTAAAAACATATTGCAATGATATTTTCTTGATAGAAATATATCACAAAGCTAGCTTAATTTGCTATCGATTTTTGATTTACTTTTAAAATGGCACCTAACAATTTGAGATACAATTTGAGCTTTATAATATAAAGCTCAAATTGTATCAATCAATAATGTCAATAACAATGTTGTTATGTTGAATGAGAAGTGTTGCAAAAACTAGATTACCATGTATAGTTTCTGAACGAAATTATTTTTATTTACCAATAAATGCTTTTCGTAAACGATTTTGTGAATCTAATATCAGATTTTGTATCAGATAACTACATATCAGTCACGTTTATATTTATCTGTTACAAAAATTATTTAAATACTTTATGAGTCAGTGCGCTAATGATAACTTATGATTTATTGCTGTGTAAATTAAATATATCTGTAGATTGTCTTATCTACGTTGGTAAATTTCATAAGTCATTGTCGGAAATTGAGAGATTATCTACTGCCACGTTGACTTCTACTAAGGTTATCTCTTCTGATTCTACTTTAGCTTTTCTTTCTTTCACAGAGAATGTTCCGACACGTTTTTTATGTTATTTATATTTGCATTAAATTGCTATTTAACTGCAAAGTTCAAGAGTTGCTGCAGCGAACAGCGAACTTGCAGCACCTGTGCAAAATTTAATTAGTTATACTCGATAGCTACAGGATCCCCACAGATTGCAGAAATCGAGAGGAAAGACGTAACACACCAAAAACATAATTTTAATTAATACCGACCAGTTATCATCGAAATAGTGGTAGATTTTCCAGCGCCATTGTGCCCCAGTAAAACTGTTATTTGATCGTCATAGATGTTCAAATTGAGATCGTTCACAACTTTAATGTTGTTATACACTTTCGTGAGATTCTGAAATTGAGAAATTTACTATGGTGTAGATAAAGGTATATTTTTATTTCTGTTTGTGTCCCAAAAATTAATAAAATAAAAATAAAATGCTGACATTAATTTTTTTATACTTTGACATAGACGTAGGTATGTGACGATTACTTAATTGAACTTATTACAAAATCAACTAATTAAGTGCTAAATGTGTACAAAGTTAGTACTAAAAATATATGCAAGAACAGTCATCGTCAGATTTAAAAATGAGCATTCTAAAGTGCATATAGTTCTACACATTCAGAGCTATCATTAAAATCTGCACATCAAAAGAATTCAAATTATTTCTTGATTTTTACTTCTTAGATAGTTCTGCTTTTTTCTACATTACAGGGACCAGTGGTTGTATTGATAAATTATAATTAATTTATTATTATTTTTAATTTAATTATTGTTTTTATTTTTATTATCGTCTTGATAACCGATTATTTTTGATACCAATTTAAACCTGTACACGCAGTAAATTTTACTTTACTTACTGTTATTTTAACACCAACTGCGTGACCAATTGGTTCCTTTTCTCTTTTGACATCATCGTCATATTCTACGATAGAAGAGTTGTCTGAAGAAAAAAAAACTTGTATAACGAATCTGCATTTCGTACGGTACTCCACCCCATCTTAACCACTGTCTGCATGTCCGTATCAAATTACAATATAATAAAACTAAACTCACCAGACGGTCTTGTAGGGCACCAGAACTCTTTCTGTATTGGGAAGTACCAACGCTTTGGAGACCCCAACTCCCCGGGGAATATTTGTTCCAAGTACAATGCTATCATCATATAGAGCACACAGTCTACTACCAGCATGATGATCACGTGACCGAAGACAAACCGCGACGAGTCCGCCTCCATCGACGTCATGAATTCGCTCCATTGAAGTCCTTGAAGTATTGCGTTAGAATTATATTTTTTTTATATTTACTAGTTGCTGCCCGCGACATCGTAACCGCTGTAGTTTGTTTTTTGAAAATTCACAGGAACCTAACATTTTTCAAGGATAAAAATTAACATACATGTTATTCTAAGTGTCTACGACTTGATAAAGAATTGAATTTGAAAACTAACGAAGGTTTTCGTACACCGACTTTACATATTAGTAGAACAATTTGCGATTTTTGTTTTTGTGTTTTATTAGGGACGTATCATAAATTTAATATAGGTATAGGTAATACAAGATTTTTTGTACGTACCACCACTGCTTTCCTGAACCAAAAGCAATTGAAAACCATATGCCATTGCAGAATTTATGCTTAGACAGGTAAACACTTGAACAGCAGTTGACATTTGCACGTCCATTACAAGAATAAACGCCGGTATATACGTAAGAAACCATATTATTCCCATGAATAACGACGCTCGGCTTGCTTTAAAACAAATAAAAACATTTTAACGATTACTTAACAAAACTATAACTCGCCTATAGCAAGTTCACCTAATTTTATTCGAGTTGTAATATATTTTTGTATTTTGTGTAATTTTCTTAATTTGTGTAAGTAATTTGTGTAATGTACGTAATTTAAGTAATGTAAGGGGAACTGATACATCGATTTGGGGTTGCTCCTGTTAATGTACATGTGGAGATAAATAAATAAATAAATATTAGTTATATTCAAAACTTTATGAAACGTAAGTTTATGTGTTGGCTATCAGTACCTTTTGAAAAGAAGCCGCTCGTCATAAAGCAAAAGAAAATCATGCAGCAGAAGTAGATGTTTAAATAGAAGATGAGTACGCTCCAAGGAGTGTTTGTAAATAAGGAATAATCTCCGAACCCGTCGTCGTTTGTGAACCATTTTGTCTAAAAACAATCAAATTTTTTATATACTGAACATTCTGTAACCAAGCTTTATGGAATACTTAAGTTACGTTAATATTACATTACACACTTTATATTTTAATACTAATATATAATTGCGAAAGTTTGTGAGGATGTATGAATGCTTGTTCCTAAATATTAAAAATAGTCGCATTAAAAAACAATCCTTCGGGTACCTAACAATTTTTCAGGATAAAAAAATATTTTTTTATGTTAATCCAAATAATGAACAATCTGAGTGCCAAATTTTATCCCAATCCTTTCAGTTGTTTTTACGTGAAAAAGTAACAAACATACTACATCCTAACATACTTTCGCATTTATAATAATAGTAGGAAGGATAGTACTCGTACTCGTGTATCATTTTTCAACGAGGACGAAGTCGCGGCTAGTAGTAAATAATTATACAAGTAAATTAATTTCTAACTGAATTTGCTGTCCACCTACCTTTGTCCGCATCTCAATAGTACCTATCAATATACCTTACTAATATAAATGTGAAAGTAATTCTGTCTGTCTGTCTGTTAACTTTCATGCACCTAATTAATTTGATTTCTTACCTTCACAATTATAACAATTACTATAGAGATGATGAAGAGAAAAATGAATTGCTTGCAGAACCACGCCAGCCAATGCAACCAAGTTGGCAGGCCCATTATTTTCATCGTTTCCTAAAAATAATGTAGGTAATTATTAAATCAAATCATCAACCAGTTTGGCTGTCAGAAAATGCTCAAGCTCTGTTGTTTGAAGTTTTTTTATTTTATTTTTTAACGAAACAACTGGCTGAAACTGGTTTAGTATATCTTGGAATCAGCTCATGGAGACCTTTCATTTGATACTCCGCTCGATGAGTTTCTGAAATTTTTTTTTTTCATACAATAAATGGATTGTCATGTGACTGGAAAATGTACCAGGTGACAGATTGGAAAATCAACCCAAGTCTGAAACACTTGCTAAGACTTCTACTCAACTTTCTCGAAAAAAAAGGACTATAGCCAGGTCTCTAGGACTAATTTAAAGACAAGTGGCCAGCGTACAATCTTGGCCGCTGCGACCTGGTGATTTACCCGTGCAATACAGAGTTTACGAGAATCGAATACAGAGAATCGAAGTTTACAGAATACAGAATTTTAATAGTATAGAACGCACCTTAAGTTGGTTTTCTTTCTCGGCCGCAATAGCCCTTGTGATGTTAACAGCCGTATAACTGAAGCTGAGCATAACGAACATGGGGAAAATGTACTGCATGATTTCCACGGCATTATCTTCCAAGTAGGGAGGATGGGGATATCTCTGAAGCCATATTCTGAAACGTTGTAACGATTCTCCAGCTGCCCTTGATATTAGCTCCATTGATATTACATGTTGCATTGCGATAAACAGTTCATTCACGTAACCTGCATTAAAATATTATAAATTCCTGTATTCGTCTTCGATTACATGGTATAAGGTAAATATAACCAGTTAAAACCTCACAAGAATAATCAAGTAACAAGCAATCTCAAAAGCGGTTTAACCAAAATGAATGAGGTTTTCAAGTATGTAGCCAGCTTCCTGAACACGCATACGAGTCGCCGTCACAGCTACGAGGCATGCCTTTTAAGTTTTGTCGTTTGAAGAAAAAAACACAACTAGAACCTTATAGTACTTTTTATTGTTTTTCAAAGTATTCACCACGTAGCTTAATACACTTTTCCATTCGCTCAAACCAGTTATTATAACATTTATTCCACTCTAAAGTGGGGGTGTTCAAAATGGCTGACTTGAAAGCGTCGACTGCTTCTTCACCGGACTGGAACCTTTGACCACGAAGACTTTTCTTAATTTTAGGAAATGTAAAGAAATCGTTAGGGCTTAGGTCCGTACTGTATGGAGGATGGTCAAGAATTTCTACTTTTTCCTGCTCCAAATACTCAATCGTTTGACGAGCTCTGTGTGAGCTTGCGTTGTCGTGGTGCAGGATGATTGGTCGCTTTGAGTTAGATTTTCGAAGTTCGGCGATGACTTGTGGTAAACAAACTGTGGTATATCACATTTTCGTACGTAACCTGACAGATTCCAATCGACGCTGTGACTAAACAATAGCATTAATCCTAATACTTTCAACTGTTTTGATATTCAAAATTTAAACACATTCGAATGTAGAACAGTTCCAAATTCAAAATTGCCGGGAAATATGGAAACGACAGAACTTAAAAGGCATGCCTAGTAGTAGATAATAGTTTTCATTACTGTTTTGAGAGTGTATATAATTTGTACGGGCTCTCATTCATGGCACACATACCTACTTAATTACCTCAACAAAACTTATTAACGGCGCCTTAACACTAAAAAATTATAATTTTAAAATATTTCCATGCTAACTAAACATAACTTACCAGGATCATTTCCACCCACAATAGAATAGGGATATCTGGGTCCAGGCGTTTCAAACACTGGAAATGAGACTTCTGTTCGCCAGGATTGGCTGCCTTGATAGAAAAAAGAGTATAAACGAGGCCTCTCTGGAAAGCGCAGTGCGTACGATAAATCCTTCACATTTGATAAGGTACTAATATCTGCAATATAATGAAAATTAATTAATTATGCGAATTAATGAAAAATAAGAAGTATATTTAAGAAGACAGACAGACAGACGGACAGTGTAGATATATGTATGTACAATGTGTCCCGTAAATATAGTGGTCATATTGGAGTTATCGATCTTGGCATTTCAGATAAACACTACTTGACCTTATCGTGAGAGTGGCACTGTTTTTCAGATATTGAGCTTTTTTGATTTTTTAAAAATTCCCTAACTTTTGTGTTAACCAACCGCTTCCTTTTAAAAACTATCGTAAGTAAATGAAATTAAAAAATATTATTCGTAAATAACATTAATAAATTTAATTATTTAACGACAAGCAAAATGTAGTAAAAACTTTTTTTGGTACAAACCGCGCAAAGAATCGTCAAACTCAATAGCTGCAAGCACCGTGTGAGTATTTTCCTCTTGTGCATAAATTGTAACCAGATCTTCGCTGCTGTTATAAGCATTGATACGTAACAAGTTCTTGGCAAATTCTTCAATCAAAGCCAAATCTAAATCATCGCCGATGTCAGGCGGTATTAAATCTGGTGGTATAAGATCCGAAATGTTGTTAGAATGCCAGAAGTCGATAGCATTTAGAACGAATAAATTGACAAACGCGCTTCTTACAACATCTTCCAATAACGAATTTCTTGGTGAGTATGCTACCGTGATACTAGTGAAGTTGTCCCAATCCATCCCACCTCTAAAATTTAAACAAGAAGTTTTTTATTATTATAAGGATCGAACGTAATTTAATGGTGTTTGCGCTTACAGATATTTTGTGTTTCATTAAATATCAATGCATCCCTTGTACCGCTTGTGTTTTAAATAATACCCCGTCAGCCTCTGCTGCGTGTATCAAATAAACAGGGTCTAAAATAAAAAGCTTTAAATGGAGATGATTGCGCAGGCGCAACATGTCTTTTCAATTTTACTTTGACTCATGGGAATTTAATGAAATATTTTTAACATTAGATCCATAGTAAATTCAAAAGTATGTTTTTCTGTCTTTATGCTTTGTTACAAGATTAAAAGACATAAACTTTCCACAGGTCACGTGGCATGATTATTCCTCTTGGTTCTAATGATTTAATAATAAAATCTTCTTACATTACCAACGCAGAATGGTTCAACGTGTGTACTGGCACTGGTGGGAAGTTGTATCCATCTTTCATTGATGGCTGGATTTGCCATCGCAATATAAGAATTATAGAAAGAGTTACAATTGGCAGCAACACCTCGACTAGAGTTTGGATTCGGTGACGCCATTGTTGAAGTAAGTTTTTCCACATAAGAAGTCTAAACTTCGTGAAGCCGCTGGCCTCTTGAGGCTCGTTTAATCGCATCTTGATTGTGTATAAAATGTCAGTTTGATTATCGCGTTTCTATAGCAGTTCAGCTGAAAGAAATACCACTGTCAATAAAATCATGTGATTCGTAACCAGAACCAGGTCTTGAAAACTATATGGGAATTTGTTGCTAATTTGTATCGAAAAAAATGTACATTAATTTACGAGAATCGACGGGTATGCTGACGTATTATTACGCTAGCATACTCATTTACGATATCTTGACACGTGAAGCACCATTCCAACGTCTTATTTTGTTGCTAATTTGTTGCCCTGAGATAGGTTAATTAGATGTTAAAAAAGTTCATGGGGTAATCTACCCCTATATATTAAAATTGGGAACAGCGAGCTCGTTCTAACGGCTTATTTTAATGTTAATTCGTTGCTCTACGATAGGCTAGTTAGATGTTAAAAAATGTCAACCCTTCATGGGAAGTGAACTACCCCTATATATTAAAATTGGGAATAGCGAGCTCGTTCCAACGGCTTATTTTGTTGTTAATTTGTTGCTCTACGATAGGCTAGTTAGATATTAAAAAATGTACCCCTTCATGGGGGATGACGTAATTACGCTAGCATACCCATATACAATATTATCTTGACAAAGAAAGCACCTAGCGAGTGCATACCAACGGCTTATTTTGTTGCTTTGAGATAAGCTAGTTAGATGTTAAAAAAATGTCACCCCTTCATGGGGGTGAACTACCCCTATATATTAAAATTGGGAATAGCGAGCTCGTTCCAACGGCTTATTTTAATGTAAATTTGTTGCTCTACGATGGGCTAGTTAGATGTTAAAAAATATCACCCCTTATTACTATATTTTCAGGTCAGCTAATGATAAGACAAAAAGAGATAGGTAATATGACTGAGTCATGGTTCTCAGGTGACTCATAAACCCATCACCTTGAACTAGGTAGGTATATCTACAAGGTTTCAAACTTTTCATGCAATCTATAAGTATTGAAAATCTATCTATCTATCTATATATAAAGCTGAAGAGTTTGTTTGTTTGTTTGTTTGTTTGGTTGTACGCGCTAATCTCAGGAACTACTGGTTCGAATTGAAAAATTCTTTTTGTGCTGGATAGTCCATTTATCGAGGAAAATACCTAGACGAATTTAATATCTCGATATGTATGTACCTACTTATGGTTGTTTGTGAGGTAGGTAAATATGGCTTTGATCATTTTAATATTTACGCTAATTAAGTATAATTTAAAAGTTTTTAAAGTACTTTTTTGTCATAATTAAATATACGTAGCCTTAGAGAAAATATGAAGTAGGGTATCTCTAAGACATGAAATACCTAGATAAAACAAAGCAGCTATTATCTAATCTATAAAATGTTAGTTTATACTAAAACAATATTCTAAATATTTGTCCACGTCTTAAGTATTTGCACCGAGTGCATTTGCACTACTTGAATAATCGATAAGTACTAATATGTTATTTATGATACAGCTGTCGTCTTTTTCTGTACCTACTCATCGTTGAAGTCTTATGTCTTACTTGTCTTAGCATAGGTATATATAAGCTATTTCAGGTTCAACTGATTTCAAAATGAAACAATAACATAACTGCTTAGCATGACAATAACTATGATACTAGAGGCCTATTAGCCCAGTCACTCAAGACATCAGGTCGCAATAAATTGCACTGTCTTGATTTTTTCTGATGTTAGGATAGATACCAGTAGTGTAAAACCAAGTTTGCAGTTTCAAAAGACTCGTGCTAACTGCACGGTGCTCGAAAAAGCTCGAAATTTTCAGACTTTTTTTCTAAAGTTATCTTTGACACTCTTAAAGAAGATAACCCGAGATACGCTACTTCAAAAATGTATTCCTAATTTTCACTGATTCATGTCATTCTTATCCTTTACAAAGGTCCTATAATTCAAAATACATTTTTTTTAAAATCCGATTTCCTTACTGTTACTTATTTACTTGATAACAAGAGAACTATTAGCCCTATATACAGAGTTGTGCTTGTGCTCAAATTGAAGCTAAGTAAATCCTCTTCAACTTCATTTCCTATATTTTTCTCGTAGAATGATTATTTTAGATGATATTATGTTTAGAAAGACGGCTAACTACAAATTTCTAACTTTTTGGGGAAAATGATCCATTTTTGATGTAGCGCATCACGGGATCTGTTTGACATACAAAGCTGCAGTTACACTTAAATTGTAGCAAATTTTATCTTCTTTTAGAGTGTCTAAGATGACTTTTCCGTTGTATGCACTTTTCAGAAGTTATAAGCGAAAAATTGAAGCCACCTACCACCAAGAATATTTAAAAAGTAGGTAGGTAGGTACCTAATTTCATTTCATTCCTAATTCATCTTCCTCATTTCATTTCACAAAAAATATACAAATAAAACGAAAAATAATCTTGCTGAGTCAGAGATAAAATTTTAAAAACTGGGCTGGTCAAGTCAAGGGGCTCGTCAAATGACGTCGATGAGACATATTAGGCATGAAAGTTTAGTCACGATCGTTTAAAACTCACTCTTACATAAAAATTTAGTTTACGTATATCCACAAAACACATAAACTAACCGATGGATTGACTTAAAATTTATAACACAACCTTTCATTTTAACAAAATAGTGTTTTTGTATAGATTTATTCCGAAGTTATAATAGCGAAGGGAATTGCCACTTCTTTTTTAATTTTTATAAAGCCTTCGTGTTTTTTTTTTATTTAAAAAAAAAAACACGAAGGCTTTATAAAAATAAGCTTTTTAAAGAAATAGTTTGTCCAAAGCGACAAGCTATTTCTTCAATTTTTTTTTTTTAATAAAGAATATTTTGTTTTTTATTTACCTACATACTAAAACAGTGACATGCTATTTATTTATCAATATAACCTTGCTTTTATTTATAATCGATAGGTAGATAACAAACGAAGATATCAAGGATACACCTACGTAATTAATTACATTGCACTTAAGTTTTTTTGTTCTTAACTATTTAAACAAAAGAAAGTTAATAGAATTAAAAAAATAACTTACGTCTGTTGTTTTTGTTGTTATTATTTTTTAAAATACACCTATTTTTGTAGACTTTACAATGTTAAAAAAATGTCTTTATGACGACTAAGTATATTAATGGTTGTCCTTAATATTAAAGTAGATAGGTAATCAAATGTTCACAAATTTTTTACCGCTCTATACCCTAGTGCTTACAGGTGAAACGAGTCTAGCACATATGACATCGCGCTAGGCGCACGACGTGCCTAGAACTAACTACAGTGGGTAATGATCGCATATTGAGTTGTCCTGATAAAATATATACGTAAATTGATAACGGAATTATTGATAAGGTCGAAAAGAGTAAGTGTATGCCAAACAATAGAAACAATTTCGGCTTCCGCATATCAAACCCCCGGCCATCTAATGAGCCCAAACCCAAGATTAGCCCAAGAGCTAATCTGCTGCTGGGTTGTTGCGGATGAGGATTTCAAGTTTCTGTTTAAATATATTTAATTTTCAATGCAGAAATAAATTATAAAAGTTTATTAAGTACTTAATCAGGTTGTCAGTAGAACATTGAGACAATTTAAACTAAAAGACTGAAACTGCGTACTTACAACAATCAATATTCGCAGACACATATTATCTAAATTACGATGTAAATGATACCATGATTAATTAAATACATTTCTACTTATATTTAATTTTCGTAATAGACTAATTCCTTGATAATTACTTGATAGGTATCGTAAAGATTGTCGGGGTGGATACTTAGTTAGGTCAAAATAAATGTATTTGACTTTCAAACTGTATCAATTGTTGAGGAAAATCGCAACTTTTAATCCTGACCTGATAATTTCATTTACTTTGAATCGCAGAAAAAATTTGCCAGCTATTCGCCAGTTCACAATATACTTACAAATAGATTTGGCTGAACTGTGAAATAGTTATTTTCTTATTGATACATCAAATATGTTTCAAAAAACACTTTTAATTGTCATTAAATTTATACTACTTTAATCCAAGTAAACTATCTGTGTGCAAAATTTCATCCAAATCCGTTTAATCATTTTTGCGTGAAAGAGTAACATCCATCCATTTATCCTCACAGAGTTTCCCATTTACAACATTATTAGTGGGCCGCTTCCGGCTTTGCACGGATTTTTTCTGCAAATTATATATGAAAAAAACCTTCCTTCTTTAACGTTCTTTTCATTAGTGAAAACCGCATTAAAATCCGTTGCGTAGTTTAAAAGATCTAAGCATGCATAAAGGGGACAGACGACGGAAAGCTTTGTTTTATACTATTGTAAAGAATAGTAGGTTTCCTGGGAAGATACTAACGAGGCTTATATTAGTTCAGTTGAGAAATTATAATAACGCATACGAATATTTGAAAAACTCTTTATTATCTACTTAATGACACAATTTAATGATAGGCAACTAAATTTACTGCCATCTGTAATGTGCATATGCCCTGTTGGCTTCACACTGGCGATGCAAATCCTGTTTCCTTTTTATAACTTTGCCAGTGTTGCTTGCTGCAGCTAACAATTCCCAAGCAAACTGTTCTGGGAAATGTATTTTTCTATCTCTATCGTCGGCAGCTTCTAGCAGCCACTTGATGGCCAGAAACAGTGACCGTCTTTCCGTTATGGGTCCAGGGACCTGAAATAAAATACACACAATCAATATTTATTTATTGTAAGCTATGATGAGCCCGTTCGGTGAGTGGTGGGGGTGTTAATTAATTTGACGACACGTTTGGTCCAATGGCAAGTAACCCTAGCTTTTAACCAAACGGTCGCGGGTTCGAATCCCGCTAGGGGTAAATGTATATGTGTTAACATTTTACCTTTGTACCTGAGTCATGGATGTTTTGTATTTATAATAAAAATAAAATAAAAATAAATAAAATATCTTCACACATTCCACACAGCACCATCTAGTTCCAAAGTAAGCAAATAATGCTTGTATTATGGATACCAGACAGTTGATATACTACATAGATTACTATTTTTTTTGTAAATACATACATATTATAAATACAAAACATCCATGACTCAGGTACAAAGGTAAAATGTTAACACATAAACATTTGCCCCTAGCGGGATTCGAACCCGTAACCGTTTGGATAACAGCTAGTGTTACTAGCCACTAGACCAAACGTGTCGTCAAAATTTATGTGACACACAAACACTTGCGTTATACATTACATACGTAATATGTATACTCTTTTGTATATGATCAAAGACTGTGGTCAAACAGAGAAAAAATTAAAATAGTACTAAAAATTTAATAAATCAAGGTCAAATTCCAACCACTGAGCCACCACTAGTAGGTATAATTAAAAGCATGAGCTCTTTTGTTATTATTGTAACAGATAATGAGCAACATACAATTTTGTTATTATTTATTAGTTAGTTGTTTGCCATGAGTATACCAATCATACTTATAAAGACTTACTTTTTTTACTTAAATGCTCACCTGGTATGTGATACCGCCTCTTTTGGTAGGCATTAAAGTAAGCAGAGGTTTGGAATTTTCTATAGCCTTGTGAAGAATCGCCTTTGGACATAACTCAATATTGGCCTTGCCCTCGGGAGTGGTTGCCGAATGATATCTTTCAATCTGTGTTCTCTTTATATTTTCAAAAGCCTTCTCAATAAGACTACGAGCCAGTTTCTTGTTGCCGCATTTCATGATGTGGTTAATGACTTTACTGAAAAATAAATTTAACCATTAAATTATATAATAATTCAACAAACACTCAAATGATAATTTAAACATAGGCAATAGGAAATTAAACACCTTAATTTAAACTGTTAAATATGTCGCATTTAAGATAAAAGGTCTTTTTCTTAAATACACAAGTATTTAAGATTATTTTAAGTTGCAAGAAGTTATTACACTGCATTATGAAGTAAATATTGGTAACTTAAATAGAAAACTATTTAAGAAAACCAGATTTTATTTGTATTTTTGTTTGGAATGAATTAACTCAAAAACTACTAAGCCGATTTTTTTTAAAAATTCATCTAACAAAAGCTACATTATCAGCAAGAAATAGGTACGCGGGACAAAGATCGTGTGCTAGTGTTAAATAAAATCTGTTCATTTCAATTTGAAATGTGGGATCTGCATGGTAGCCATATAATATATCCCTTATGTGACAACGATTATATTATATATTATATGATCATGTTATAAAATAACAAACCTTTTGTGTTACATTTAAAAAAAAAAGATTTTATTAATATAAATATGAGAAGACATAAAGACTTTATTTTAGCGTACCTTACAAGAGGATCATAGTACACAGAAGAAGTTTCATGAGGGCCCGGAGGTTTTACAGGGACAGATGATAGTTTTGCAAATTCTCCACTTTCAATAAGCTTCTGTTGCTCTTCCTTACTAAACACTGGATTTACATAGTATTTAGGAAAGGCAGTAGGGCCTGAATACTCCCTTATTAATAACGTGCACCATCTAGAAAACAAGTTGTTGGTTATTCAAAGTAAAGCCAAAAATTTAGTAAAGATTATTTCGGCATACGATCTGTTTTAAAAATATTATATGAACTACAATAGTGATATGATGGTGTTATAATTATAATATTCTTATTACCTTGCCAATGAGTATGAAGACGAATGTGAAGTTATTTTATTAAAGTTTATTAACTTGATTCGTATATTGTTCATCTTCGTGTTACAATAAATGAGTTGTACTTAAATTTGTAATTGTAATTAAATTTTTTGCTCATGTATTTTTATTTTATTTCTATTCACATTTTACAAGTACATAGATATATAAAGTACACCGCATAGAGTAACTAAAAAAGAGGACAGGCAGGCGGCAGTGCCAAATGCCAATCAATGTAATTAATTACTGTCACTGTCACTATAAATGTCACTGTCACTATCTGTCACTGTCACTATAAATGTCACTGTCACTATCTATGTCACTGTCATTATAAATGTCACTGTCACTGTCTCTATAAATGTCACTGTCACTATCCATGTCACTGTCACTGACACTATCTATGTCACTGTCACCATTCATGTCACTGTCACTATTCATATCACTGTCACTATTTATGTCACTGTCAACATTTTTTAAACTTTGGTGTCTGTCACTGTCACGTTGACATACATAGAGTAACTTATAATATCAGATGAAATTATTTTATTTGGCAGTTGTCAGGCAGTGAATTCATAGTCTGTGTCTGTGCCTGCTGTGGCTATTGCCTGCAGCCTGCCTATTTTTGTTTGGCATTCGGCAATTGTTTGGTATTTATTGTATTTTAATTTTATTTTCTTTACAAAATAACCCAAAATCTATGCACGTGTAAGCTGTGTAAGATATATATTGTTGTCATTTTTGTTTATTTTATTTGTTTAGAATCGAGTTAGAAAAATTAACAGCCACCGAATAATTTGTCTCAAATTGTGTATTTATGACGGAATTTATAAATGAGATCGTGCTATTATGTCAACTATAATAAAATTTGAACTCAAGGAGTTAAGAAAACTAGCCAACGATAAAAACTCCTGCATAGTTGAAAAAAAAGTAACACAAAATTTAGCTTTACAGCCTTGGTGTCTCGGAAACCTAAAAGAATCTGTCAAAAATTTACTGGATTATAAAATTGGGAAATTTGATAAAGAGTAAGTACTTTTTTAGTAATCTAATCAGTAATGTTTTAAGTAAGGATTAAGTAGGTATATGTTATTGTGGTAAAGAAAGTTTGCACAACTAAACAAACCTGAAACCTTGCATTTCATCACTATTTACGAGCGCGTACAAAGGTACACTAGCGCCACTCATTTAAAAAAATATTATCTCATGACTGAGAAGGAATTATTAATAACGGCTCCATAAGGCCCTCAGTAAGTATGTCTACAATTTTTTAATACCTTTAATAATAAAGAAAAGCGGCCACATTCCTCTAGTTCGTATTTTGTTGCTTTGTGTCCCAATATGAAACTTTATCATTCATTAGAGTCAGCTTCTTCATTGCTGAAGGTCGTGCCCACTCTGAATTGCCTTGGTGGCGTTGACCACCAGCTGCTTCCATTCCACCCTGTCCTCAGCCTTTCTCAGAGCCTTCGCCACAGTAAGGCCTGTGAGATGCATAACTTGGTCTGTCCATCGGCTAGGAAACCGGCCACGAGCCCTCTTGCCATCCACTTTTCCAACCACCACCAGCTTCTCCAAGTTTCCTGGTTCTCTACAGGCTATATAAACTTTATAAACTTTAACAACTATAATAATGAAACTTTATAAAATGTATTAAAAAATTGTACATACTTACCGAGGACCTTTATGGAGCCATTATTAATAATTCCTTCTTAGTCACGAGATAATATTATTTTAAATGAGTGGCACTAGTGTACCTTTGTACGCACTCTTAAGTAGTCACCCCTTACGGAAGAGCGTGTAATAACAGCATGTGTGCTGTTTTGTGTTTCAGTGAGAGAGTAAGGGATGCCAGAGCCCATTTGCCTATCCCTATCCAATATTTATCCTTATTCCTACTGTGGTTGGCTGCACACTTGGAGCACCTGTGGCATTGATTGTGTTTTGGTTAAATGTGACAGTAGTGACGTCAGCCTGTTTGTCGACATTTAACATTAAGAAAAATTGAGTGTATAAAACAACAGTATTTATATAAGAGTTAAGAGATCAACTTGTTTACATTCCACAAGATAGGTATTATCTAAAATCAATTACTTTCTGCTTCCCTGAGGATCATGGGGTCAGGATATGAAAAATATAAATAGGAAACATCCTAATTAAGTTTTTTTCCTGGGCGAAGCCGGAAGTGGATAGCTAGTATTAAATAATATTATGAAGTATAATGTAATAAGTATTATATTAAACTATTGTGAATAATTGGGAATTTGAAAAAAAAAATATTACTTTTTTTATGTATTTTAAAACTTTATTATTTATAATATCGATATTTAATGCAAAAAACTTTAAAAAATTTTTTTTTTCTTTTAATTATAAACAATTAAAAATTGATATTTAAAGAAAAATCACGTGACTGTGAACGCGCCAAGATTGATCACCATAGTTCCGAGTGGTTGTGACGTCAAAATGTTAAAGCTACTTTAGAATAGTACTAGCGCTCGTGATTTGACAAAGCTAACATTTTGACGTCACGCGGGCTCGGGTTTGTTCGGAAGCGGTTGGCGCGTCTTCGGTACTGGATTAAAAAATAATTTTTATTTTGATATAACTTTTGAATTATTGTGAAAAAAAAAAAATGTTTTGTTATAAAATATATATATATGATCTTTCCATTTATCACAAAAAAAAAATTAATTCAAATACCCAATTAATGTTTCAGATTCAATGGAATTCTCCTCAGTTATAAAAACCTTCGAATTCTTCAAAATGTTGGCACAATAAGACATGATAAAGCTGATATAAATTTCCAAGTTCAGGCAGACTATTTTATCTTCAGACCAAATGTTGGTGCAACACTGAAGGGTGTTGTTAACAAGAAAAGTAATACACACCTTGGTATTCTTGTACACAGGTAATGATAACTATTTTAATTTTTTTTATTATTATGTATATTTCTTCAACTTTATAAAAAAGACATATTGAAACCTCAATTGGACAAAAAGTCACAATTAAATTAGAAAACAGATAAGTCATACTTTAGTTTAGTACGCTAGCAGGACTTAACAAGGAGTTTAAGGAAATAGTTACTGCTCATAGATGGGTTGCGCCAGTGACTGTGAAACACAGCCACTACTAAAAATAGTAGAAATTAGGTGATATAATGCGCATTGCACGGCTGTATTATCTGGCAATAAATATGGTTTTCTTTCTTTCTTTCTACCTCTGTATATATAGCGACGGAAATATAGTGTTCATTGTTATAACCGAAATTCATTGTAATTCATTTTCTTGTGTTCTTTTTAGAGTGTTCAATGTGGTTATTCCTCGACCGACTGAAGAACCTGGCAACAAGTGGGTCGGTGCCAACATACAAGAAGGACAAGAAGTTATATTTCGAATTGTTGTATTAGATTTATTTGGTGCATTACCATACATTAGAGGAGAATTGGATGGAAGGTAGTCTTAATTTTTAATTATTTTATTATTTTAATGTAAAATAGTAAAGAATACTAAATTATTTTAAATTTTTCATATTAAAAGTAGTGGCAGGGCACACTGCATTTCACAGTTATTTGGGCAGCCCGTCCACCTGCAGTGACCAACCCCTTACAGAAGACCACCGTGTAATAACAGCACATGTGCTGTTTGCTGTTGTTTTTCAGTGAGTGAGTAAGGGATGCCAGTGTCCCTATCCCTTCCCAAACATTTTAAGCTAATCCTATTGCAGCAGCTGTGGCGTTGCTTGTGTTATAGGCGACGGTAGCTACCTACCATCAAGTGGATCGTCAGCCTCTCTTACTCCCTTAACATTAAAAAAAAAAACAATTATTTTGTTTGTAAAGTCTATGTTGTAGGCACATAATTATGTTATTAATTTTATAATTTATTTTCTTTACAGATGGGTAAATTTGGGAGCTGATGGAGATGATGAAATTATTGAAACAAAAACCAAGGATCCTTTAAGTGTGACTTATGTTGATTTCGACAAAACAAAGCCAAATGTTCAAAAGCAAATTACTGACGATGAGACTTCCAATGTAGAAAAGGGCAAAAAACATCTTAAAGTCGGAAAAGTCACCAATGTTAACAACACTCAAACTCTGAATAATTCCACATCAAAGTTGAAGACTAGTAAAACTGCGGAGGGTTTAATAGAGAAAAGTTTGAAACGGCGAAAGCTAAATGAGACTTTTCCAAAGTGACTAGATTAAAATTTATCCTGATTAAGGTATTAATATACCTAGATGAATTAAATAAACTAAATTTGTTTTACAAGTAATTATGAATATAAACTTTATTTATCAGTGCTTTGTTTCAATACTTGGTTAACCAGGAAGAAAAATTACTACTATAAACCCTTAATATAATATCTTTTAACATTGCCTTTAAAATTGTTAAGTTGGCATGGAAATAGATGGTGCTAGGCACCAGCATTGTTTTAAAATTTAAAAAAAATTGACATACGTGCCTACATTTTTTCTCCTCAAATCTAGTATGTGTCTAGTATTTGTTACTATAAGTAAATGTATGTTCACGAATTCATGCACTGCCCCATAGTTGAATGATATAGCCAGAATTGAGTAATTTTGAATACATAATCTTGAAATAATTTGGATCCCAATTTCAGACACCGACATAAAAGAAATATACTACTATTAGGTATGACCGGTTATCAGTGTAAATAGTTGGAATTTTGGTAAGAAAACTGAAAGATTTGTTGATGAATCAGGACAAACGATTTTATAAGTATATATTAAAAGGATCGTTTGGGGATCCTGTACGATCCTTTGGGAGCCAAGAGAGGTAAAAAAATACTTTAGGGAGGCAAAAGAAGTATCCTAGGATCCAATGGGAGCCAAGTGGAGGGAGGCGCTGCGTATGTTTATTAATACAGTATATTATAATTTATACACAAACTTGGACGTCAGGAGACAGATACACCCAATATTGATTTTAAAAGCTTTATCATTTAGAATTAAAATTCTTATAGCATCATTGTTAACTGGTTTATTAATAATAATTATGAATTCATTTCATTTCTTTTTCACGCCATACTAGAATACAAACCTTTGCCTCTTCAGAGGATTAATATTAATTACATTAGGTGCTATTTACTCTTTGTTATAACTAACCTAACATGATTTCATTAAAAAACTTTTGTTGGTTTCTATGAAATATTCAATTATTTATTATCATCGAAAAATACATAACGTTGCTAAATCTGAGATCTCCATTTCAGTTACAAAGTAATAATTGCTGTTATCTAGGGAAAATTATATTTTCTTCTGTGCGACAATGTGGCTCTGATATACTCTGAGGTAAATATTTTGTACAACGAATGTTAATCTGTGGATTCTGTGGTCTGTGGTTTTCATTTTCAATTTGTATTTTGGCGACAGTCGAAGTTGACTGCTTGTCGATTATTTTACTTTATTTATTGTCGATATGATGCATAAAATGAAGAATTCGTATTTACATCCCATATTATGAAACGTGACATTATTTCATGTTCCTTAACTTCAAATGGGGAATCTAAAAGCTGTTAGTTGCACCAAAGAGTAGTGAAAACAGTTTCAAAGAAACATTTACCTGTAAGATAAAATGTCGAAGAATGGCGAAGTGTCATCAAATCAAGGTAAAATATTTTGAATGCGTCGTTCAATTTGTTTAAACTCGCACTCTGTGAGTTTATGTATATGATTATTAAGAAAATACGTGCTTATTTCTTTTTCAGGTCCTAGTAGACCGTCTATGTCAAAACCAGACTTGAATTTGCTTAGTTTGGAAAGACGTAAAGTATTAGATCTGCCATTTGTTGGTCCATCAGGCGATGGAGCGGCTTTCGTACCTTTCCTCACGAATTCATCGTCTACACAGAAACCTCGTGTTCCATCTCGGACTATACGAGATGTCCTACCTGATAACAAGTGAGTTCATTTTTAATGTAATTTTCATATATGTTTTTGCCCGTGTTTCGGATACAAATTCATCAACTAAGGAGTACACAGTCCCACTTGTTAACATTGAACTCAATATTTACAACTGTCTGGTTTTGCAAATTAATTGGAAAATATATTGCCCTTTTTCTTTTTGTAACTTAACATGATATAATACAAATACCTACCTGCTTCCTACAAATTTTGATCCAAATAATGCATATTTTATATTAGTGTGATTTTCATTTCAGTATCGTATTCTTAACAATTGAAAAATAAACAGAAACATTTTTTGTCCGATTTGATAATGATGGTGATGGTATTGTAACCACCACAGCATGTTACACATTCCTCTGTCTGTGCAATTTTCTTATTAAGGGATCCAAAATTTTTGCTTATCATATTATGTATTTGCTTCACGTTTATGTTTAATGCCTACAGATATTAATGTGAACATTATTAGTTCATATTTAATTGTAAAGTGACTTGAATTCAGAGGTCAATTTTATTTTTGCTATCAAGTGTGAATTCTATGGTAATTCATATATAAATGCAATTGCTGCCTAACCCACTTCTAAACGTCATCATCATCATCATCTTAGCCGCAGGATGTCTGCTGTCGGACATAGGCCTCCTTCACAATTTAATATATTTGATTACTAATGAATCAATTTAATGATATAAATATTTAATTTTGGTAAATTTTATCAATTTTGTAGTATACTCTATTTATTTATTTTTTTAATTTGTATCATGCAATCAGTCCGAGGACTATGAGCAGATTTGTTAGAGATTGTTAAAGTATACTCTATTTAAATTTTAAATTTGTTTTTCATTACAGAGACAGATGTAGAATTTACCCATCCATGCAATCTTCAGGCAAACTGCAACTCTCTGCAACTGAAGTATATGACTTCACAGCAGATGACTTACAGGACCTAGGAGAAATTGGACGAGGCGCATATGGGGCTGTTAATAAAATGGTTCATAGAAAGTATGTATAGAAAAATAGTTGCTTTGTAATGGTGTCAAAGAAATCTGAGTTTTGAGACTTTTAGAGGTGCTACCTTGCTAAATCGCCTTGGTCATTGCAGATTGGCCATGCTATTTAGTGTGGATAAACTAAATAGGTTTGCATCTGTCTTACCGGTCAATTGCACAATCAAATGTCATGGCCAATTGGCCATGTCAATCAATATTGACCATGATATTGGCATGCAGACCATCCGAACAATCAGCCTATCAATTGAGATTCCGGGCATATCTAACAGGTCTGAAGCTACCTGCAATTTGGGGTGAAATTTTGATTTCAACATGAATAAACAAATAGGCTACTGTGAAATAACAGCATATGTGCTTCAATGAGTGAGTAAGGGATGTCAGATCCCATTAGCTTATCCCTTATAATCCTACTATGGTCTGCAGCACTCTTGCAGCGACTATGGCGTTGCTTGTGTTATAGGCCATGGTAGCCACCTACCTTCAACTGTCTGTCGACATTATCTAAAAAAGAAAAGATAGGATAGGATCTAGCGTGTGTGGAATTAATCAGACAGACCAAATCGATTGAGGTCAAATGTGTCAGTTTTGTGTGTGTGCTTATCGATTGTGTAATGTTTTTTTAAACTTGTGTAATCTGTAAACTGTCTAAAATTACAGGACTAATCGTGTAATGGCTGTGAAACGCATTCGCTCCACTGTAGACGAGAAAGAGCAGAAACATTTGTTGATGGAATTTGAAGTGGTCATGAAGAGTAATGAATGTCCATATATTGTACAGTTCTATGGAGCGCTGTTTAAAGAAGTAATTCTCTCTCTATCAATATGCTTATTAAGATTTTTACAATTTGTTAATACCTATTGAAAACAATATGTTGTATGTTTCTAGGGAGACTGTTGGATCTGTATGGAATTAATGGACACATCATTAGACAAATTTTATAAATTTATATGTGAAAGAATGCAGAGTCGAATACCTGAAACCATTATAGCTAAAATAACACTTGCGACTGTTAAAGCTTTAAATTACCTAAAAGAGAAACACAAAATAATACATAGGTAAGACATTTTACATTTGTAATAAAGAACAAACAAACTTATAATTTTTAATTTTAGATACAGGTCTCGCAAATACTTTTTGTCACATTTTCAAGGATTACTATAAGCGATAGATTAGTAAGTTGAAGTGTTTGTGAGTTTGTGGGCAGGACACATAGTACATAAGAGTTTTGGGTGGCTGGTGTCGCAAGGTTCTCGAGTGGAGGTCAAGGACTGCCGAGCACAGCGTAGGATGTCTACCCACAAAGTGGTCAGACAGTCTGATAAGGCAGCTTTTGAACTGACCCTTTCAAAGAATGTGGGGAGGCCTATGTCCACCAGTGGACTATAATTAATTTTTACTAGTGCCTAGTTTTTGTAAGGTGTTGTTTTCATTGGACGTTTTGTTGCAGAGACGTAAAACCATCGAATATATTGTTAGATCGAAGGGGAAATATAAAGTTGTGTGATTTTGGTATATCCGGTAAATTAGTGGATTCAATAGCACGTACACGTGATGCGGGATGCAGGCCTTATATGGCGGTATGTACATTTATTTATACATTCTATGTATAATCACTAGTCATAGTCAACATTTTCCTAGATATTCTTATTTTTTTATTTTATTATTCATGCTTTGAAAAACAATGAAGTGGCATATCATAATGAAGAGATTTGTATTTTTATAAAGAAGTTGCTCTTGTTTATTTCATGTATTTGTTATGTCTACCTATAAATTACACTGAGCCAGATTGATTTTGGTTAAAATGATGTTTTTTGTGATCAGCCGGAGCGTATAGACCCGGGACGCGCTCGGACCGGGTACGACGTGCGTTCGGACGTGTGGTCTCTGGGCATCACTCTGATGGAAGTGGCGACAGGCGCCTTTCCGTATCCCCGTTGGGGCTCCGTCTTTGAACAGCTTCAGCAAGTGGTTCAGGGGGAACCCCCGAGGCTGTCCACCACGAACAGCACCTTCTCTCACAACTTTGTCAATTTCGTCAACACTTGGTGAGTTCAATATGTATATTTTTTTTTGACGTGAATACCTTTTTGAAATTTGCTTCCATATTTCCATTGTCCACGCAATTTTCTTAAAAAGTAGAAATCCAAAGTTTCCACTTCACATAATTAGTATTATCTCATAGTTACACATATCTCAGTAGTTACTGAGATTAGCGCGTAGAACCAAACAAACAAACAAACTCTTCAGCTTTATATATTGGTATAGATAATAAAAAATTTTTTTTTTTTTTTCAGTCTCATAAAAGAAGAGAACCAGCGTCCAAAGTACAACAAGTTACTGGAACAGCCTTTCGTAAAGGGCATAGAGCAGAGCCGGAGCGATGTTGCCGCATACGTGTGCGAAGTCCTCGACGCAATGGAGCGTAACGGGGTGAGCCCCTTCACAACGGACCAGCCCGCGCAGGCCTGGCTCGACTAGGGAACTATAGGGATATGGACAGTTGTATGGACACTGGTGGTCACAATTTTACACATCACTTACCTATAGTTACCAACTGTGGGTTATATTAATTTTTTGAGCATTTGATGTAATACAAATTTTAAATACAATGTTTGACGGTCAAACATGAAACATGAAAAATGTATTTCAAGACTATTTTAATAAGTTTTTAAATAAAGTATTTATGCATTTATTCTTCAGTAAATTTTAAGCCATCAAGTCCTAAAAATAATTAGCACTGCACAGTATAGGTCCACCCTTGAGGAATATCGATAATTAGTCGATATATTAAATAAATTTGTAATTTTTAAAGACAAATTATTTCATTGATTCGTCTATTTTACTTATTCATCCTAAGTTATCATCCTGACGTAGTTTCCGCATAATTTCGTAACGCGTATTCCCGTAGTACATTGACGGCTGAGATGCCTATTTCTTTTTTAATTCTAATAAGTGTTTTTATAGTGAACGTTAGACTACTTACAAATGTGTGTAATTACTTCTGTGTATGTGTTAAATTGTGACCAACACTGTTTTGATCATGCAACTGGTAAATAAAATAACTAATTTATATTGCAATTTATCACCAGTTTGTTTGTAGAGATGACACAGTAAAAGTATCAAATTTAAAGTAATGTTGAAAAAGGCTTGCCTCATTAAATAAAAGTGTGGGAGAATAATTGAGTTACCACCTCTGTTGAATGGCTCATTTACTAAGAATGCCAACTATGAATGCGGTCGTTGCTGGGGCCTTTAGTAATTTTTGGTTATAGTGACATAGAGGCGTCAGTTACAAAATTCTAAGGGCCTCTTTCACCGTCTGTCAAGTAGGCTAACCGTCATTTAAAGTCACCGGCCACCAACGATAATGGAGCTGATAAAGTTCCAAACATTAAAAATAAACTACATAATAATAAAAAATCGTGTATCGAAGGATTCACTAAACCGAGTGCATAATT
The DNA here is from genome assembly GCA_945859745.1 of Synanthedon formicaeformis. Lineage (NCBI taxonomy): Eukaryota > Metazoa > Arthropoda > Insecta > Lepidoptera > Sesiidae > Synanthedon > Synanthedon formicaeformis. The sequence continues at coordinate 4,756,195 of OX243964.1, forward strand.
TAATAAAACATAAAATTATTTCGAAAAGTAACTAATCAACACTTTACTTGTAGTTGGTGAAAAAGGCCCTAAGTCTAATAATGGATTTCATAGATGATATCTTGAAATGAAGAAGTAACGCCCAAAAGGTAGTATGATAAAATTATTGATGAAATAAAAATCACGAATTGGCATATATTCTTATAAATAATAAATGTTCAAAAATAATTTAATTAAGTTCATATTTTAAGGTCAGAAGGCGAAACTAGTAGGGGCAATTGGCGCATGTGTACAATTGCGCACAAAATCACTAAGGGAAATGATTTTTTTTTCTTATTTCGTATTTTTTGCACATACTAACTTAACATTACAGGCAGTGTTGATATTCCATTAAATCAATATGAAGTATTACTAAGGCCGGTTTTAGTGCTCTCCTGACGGTCGGTGCGTACGTCGGTCGCGCTTGTCGTTTGTATGAAAATTCACAAGTCGTTACAGAGCTCGCCTGACCTTACGCACGCGTTTATTGCTACGCACTGCGTACGGAGACCGTGCGCACGACGCGTCCGCATGCGTACCGTCGGTCACCTGACGCGCTTTGGAATCAAATGATTGCGTTCAGAGCTGTACCGATCGACGGACCGATCGTACGGATGCGTGTATCGTCGTCGTAAAAAGCGATATCGTAGTGAACATTAATGTTAGCTTATCCTCTTTACTTAATATGAAATTGCTTTACGATCTGTCTGTATGGCTGTTAACTCCTCCTAATCCAAGCAACGGATTTTTATGCAGTTTTCACCGTTAATTAATTTTTCACCCAATTTTTATATATGGTCTTACACATTGCCTCTTTATGTTGTCTTTGGGTACATGTGATATCTATGTCTTCTGTTCCTAAAACGTTTACGAAGATAATAAGTAGCAATTAAACTATTCGTACACGCATATACTTCGTGTGCGACTGTACCAGTCTGCGTTTGTCAGGAGAGCTCTGAACGGTTGTCGATCGTGCGTATCGTCAGGACCGACCGTACGCAGCGACCATCAGGAGAGCTCTAAAACCGGCCTAATACGATAAAGCAATCTGTACGCAACAGTACCCAAGAGACACGAGACGCGCGAACGAAGTGCGGGAGGTGAAGAGCGACAGTCTACCAATAACGTGTCGGCAACGACGCGCACTCGCCCCCCACGCTCCTCTGCCCGTCAAACAGACCTAAAAATTGGATTCTGCGCATGCCCCCTCTACATTTGCCAAAAAGTGCGACCTATACCAATTTGGTATTTATAGAAATATGATAAATTAATAAGCATACAAAGTGGCAATCTTCTAACAAGGTAAACTTAGTAAATGAGCCCCCACCTTAGATATTGTGGGTTAATAATAATTATTATAAGAAAATCTTTTTGTATAAAAGGATGTAGTTTATATTAGGACAAGTAGATAATTTGCCCTGTGGTTTACACTAATGAAATATATTTTATACAAACAACACTTAGAATGGTTCAGTACAAGATCATTTTGGGCTCCCTTGCGAATTATGATTTAATCTGTGAAAGGAAAGTTTTTTTTTTCATACCATATTAGAAGTTACTTGACAGATTTGACAATGGTTTTTTAGCAAGAATAGACAGATTTATTATGTATTTATTTATACAAAATGCACTATCTTGGATAATGCAAGTATCTAGGCTATCGGACTATCGGAAAAATCTAAAATCGGAAAATAAAATAAAACTATAACTGTAAATATTTTTGTAAATAAAATCAATTCTTAAACAAAATGTTCACCTCAAACAATCACAATTGAGGGCGATTGTCATATCGTTAACACACTTAAAAATGTGTTGCAAGTCGATATAGTATAAGAGGTGGCAACGTTTTCGAAAGAGAATTTCAGGTCAGCTGGTTTTTTGATATGTCGTCTCTCTTGCCCTTTCGGTTAGGATCTGGGCAGTCTGGCTAGCGGTAGCGGTTGCGTTTGCCTCTGCGCATCCTATTTGTGCGGGTAATATACTGACTTTTAAAATCATTTTATGAAGGTTCAATTTGCATATTTTAGCTTAAGATAAGTTTAACAAACATCAATCTCTTATTGCCAGACATTTTTATCGTTGCTAATAATGAGCCAGACGCGAATTTTGATTTCATTTTTATTAAAAAATTAAGTTATTTCAGAATGTCTGTCATTTTAATATTATGTTGTTTAAGTATGAACAGACCTAAAAATAATTTGCCAGACATTAATTCAGTTGCTAAACCATGAATCAGAACGATTAAAGTCCTGAAAACTCTTACAGTATGATTCTACTGGTCAGAGAGAGACAGTTGAGTGCTCTCAGCTATAGATGGGTAAGCACTGTAGTATTACTCAAGCCAGAGTAAATACTCAGTAAAAACTATTTAAGTACTTTTTTTTTTTACTTTATACTCAGTATTACTACGAAAACTTAATGAGCTATGGCTATCGTTCATTACCACGATTCATCATTAAATGAAGGATTAACGCGTGATGATAATTATTATTATATAAAATTGTTAGGTACAATGTTTAAATTATCTATACTAATATGTAAAGCTGAAGAGTTTGTTTGTTTGGTTGTACGTGCTAATCTCAGGCTGTCGGGCTAGGCATCGCGTTGGCCACGATCTACGAGCCCGTAGGTTTGTTGAAAAAGTATCGATATTTTTAATTAGATATATTGACATTTTTCCTCGATATATCGACGTCGATATTGATATTTTATAAATGAAAATTAATACCGTTTTATATTTCCTAATTATAGTTTTTTAATAGAACACTAGCTGTTGCACGCGACTTCGTCCGCGTAACTTTATAAAATATAGCCTATAACACTCGCTGATAATATAGCTTCCCACCAGTGAAAGAATTTTTCAAATCGGTCCAGTAGTTTCGGAGCCTATTCAATACAAACAAACAAATCTTTCCTCTTTATAATATTAGTATATATAAAAATTCAACAAAACAAAATGCAGGTGCGTCGGCAATCTTTTGTATCTACTTGTAGGTATCATCCATAAATGATAATTGTTTTGATGAAAAAAAATCTCTTGTATCCGTATGACTCATTTCTGTTTTAGTTTTAATGTTTGAACAAAAGCAATAAAAAATGTTCCGTGTTTACTTAGAGACCTTCTATCTAGTTGTCTTGTTTATCAAAGTTATCATAGTAGTACTATGTGAAATAGTTGTTATTCTAATATCCGTTAATTGTAACCTCTGCTATGCCGCCGATGGGCGGTCTCGGCATGTGAGTATAAAATTGGCTTTTAACAATTTATAATTTAATTTTAATTTTAATTTATTTTTAATTTTAATTTTAATAAATTGACTATTAATTTTTACAATATAATTAATAAAGTCAAAAAATATCTAAAATAAGAATTTAGTAATTACTTATATGATGTCAAACAGGTGACATGTAACATAATTCTTTTGTTTTTTTTTTATATTATAGGTATTTCTTATTTGGTTAATAATCTTTTCTTGTGAGAAAATTAAGAATTTTAAATTAAGATAAACGCAAAATTCACTGCAATAATAACATAACTAGTAAATTATAATAATATGGTGTAGAGTTAACTTAGTTGTAACTATATCTAGGTAGATAAAAATGTAGGTTTTTCACTCATCTTTACATACTTCTATGTATTCTTCTAATTTCCATGCAATTAAAAGGTTGTTGACATCGTCATCCATTAGGAATATTTGTAAATTATAAAATTTTTTTAGGCAATACGAGTTTATTAAATACGAGACGCAATGACTATCACGCTAGAAAGATTTGGACGAAATGAATGATTCGTTTTCACTTATAGGTAACCCATTTTGCTTTGCTAAGTATTTTTACTTGGTTAATATTTAGTAAGCTGTTTGTAAAGATTAGCAAATGTGTCATGGTAAAATTTACAATCGCACTTATTTAATAACAACAAAATATCAATGGCTATTTGTAACCGATTACGTTGTAGGTGGTAACAGAGATATATTGGTTAATTTTAACCAAAAAAAGGGTTAATTTTAACCCTTTTTAAACATATTTAAAATTACATACATAACTTGGTTAGATTTAACAATATTAATTATTAAAATTTAAACAAGTCTGAATTGGTTCAGAATGCTAACAATTTTGTTTAAAAATTATTAAGTGCAATGTTAAAAATAACCAAGTATCCATAACAATGTTGACGTGTTAGATTATAACCAACTGCGCTTATATATTCTTAAACGAGTTTTAGTTAATTTTAAATAATCTGCCTTTAAACGAGCCAAAATGTTAAAGTAAAATTTTCTCAGTGTATCATAGCGACAAGAGTATTTCAAATAAAAAAAAAACTTTTAAATTTTCAATAATGTTGTTTGATTTCCTGCTATCTAATTCTATCTCATTTCAATTTTTTTTTATGTTAAAATTTGCTAAATGCTAATAAAAAATAATATCCCTAATTTAAAAAATATTGAACTTACGCAATTGTATATCTATTGTATGTATATATAGATATACAGTTTACATAAGTCCAATTCATACTGTAAGAGTAGAATCATACTGTAAGAGTTTTCAGGACTTTAATCGTTCTGATTCATGGTTTAGCAACTGAATTAATGTCTGGCAAATTATTTTTAGGTCTGTTCATACTTAAACAACATAATATTAAAATGACAGACATTCTGAAATAACTTAATTTTTTAATAAAAATGAAATCAAAATTCGCGTCTGGCTCATTATTAGCAACGATAAAAATGTCTGGCAATAAGAGATTGATGTTTGTTAAACTTATCTTAAGCTAAAATATGCAAATTGAACCTTCATAAAATGATTTTAAAAGTCAGTATATTACCCGCACAAATAGGATGCGCACAGGCAAACGCAACCGCTACCGCTAGCCAGACTGCCCAGATCCTAACCGAAAGGGCAAGAGAGACGACATATCAAAAAATCAGCTGACCTAAAATGCTTTTTTTCCCGACGTTGCCACCTCCCGGACTAATAGGTAATGATTTTTAAACAAACTAGGTTTTACATTTAGTTCAGGCACTTTTGAAATCGTATTTATTTGAACCTAGAAGTCACCTTCCGCGTATGTTTGCCTGTATACTCACTAACTCCTAAATCACGCTACGGATTTTGATGCGGTTTTCACTAATGGAAAGATGGTTTTTGTATATAATTTGCAGGAAAAAATTGCATCCGTGTAAAGCCGGGGCCGCTAGTGATACACAATTTTGTTCTAATAAGTGACATCGTTAAGTGACGTTGAGAGGGTTCCTAATGCGGTATCCATAACGCACGACCGACAGGGTAGTTTAAAAAAATATAACTTAGGAAGTATGTGGAACTTATATTTTAACTAGCTTCGAACAGGTGCAAATTTTTTTCGGTAAATATATTAAAAAATCTTCCTCGTTTATCGCTTCATATTTCGATTAGTGAAAACCGCATTAAAATCCTTTGCGTAGCTTAAAAGATCTAAGCAGACAGCGGGAAGCGACTTTAGATATAGCCTAGAAAATATAGCACGAATTATTTTTAAATACAAATTATTATTAGTCTATTGAGTTTTATTTTTTTATATGAATAAAATAAACAATGAACACTAAGCTTTATTTTATTATTTCTTAAGCTAGACTAGTGCTTTTGCAGTTTGGCGATAAAGGGGAGCCCAAACAAATAATGTTATTTGTTTAAACAATTTGTAAACTTAAAAGATTTATTATTATTGTATAGTTACTTTTTTTTCTTCTGATGGATTAATTCTAATTAAGAAGAGTTCGTAAATATGTATAATTTTATCAATTTGTACATACAGTCATTTATGTTTAATATTAATATAATTATGAATTTTTATATGACAGGTAAATACCTAATTACGTACACTTTGAATTGGCAAAATATTTCGCAAATTTTAATATTTATAAAATAAAACACTTTCTATTGAACTTCACTGTATTTAATCAAAATTTTGTCTATTCTTAAGATTTGGTTTTTAGTACTATTGTAATAAGATATAGAATGATAATACAACTAGTATTTTCCAAGTGTTTGTTTTTTTGTTACCCCTTTCAATTACTGCACAAAATCTAAAGTTTATAATTTTCTTATTTCTATACTAATAGGTACCTATTGTAAAGTTTGTAATCTTGGAAACTACTCATCCGTTTTAAAAATGATGCCCTGAAAATGATTTTTAAATAAAAATTTTAAAAATGCATGGCTAAAATATTCCATGCAGGCGTCAATGTATTGCTTTACATATTTTGTCAGGGTTTGATTTTTTAACGCGGACGAAGTCACGGGGACCGGCTAGTACTTTTTATCTTGGACAAATAATCGTTAGGTTCCTGTGAGACGAACTACAGCGTGTACGAAGTCGCGAGCACAGATATAGTATATCATAAAATAAGAAGTCAATTTTATAAATTTTTTATTGTTTCTAATGTAGAACTAATCTATAATACATATATACAAAGATTCACTAAACATATTGCTATTCTAAAACTTGACCAATTTTTTTGGAATTAAGTATCTGACCAAATTTTAAAAATAATTTATATTTAGTGCCATCTTTCAATTCCGGTGTAAGAAATATGGCATCCAATGTTTTAGGTGACATATCCAATAAAGGTGTCCAATCGTCCACTTTAAACAACTTATCTTGCCGTTTCCCCCAATAATCTACAGAAGATATTTTAATCTGGGAATTATCTTCACTTATGTAAAGGAATCCTATTATATTTTTAAATGGTAGACTGATTGTAGACAACACTGCAGCAGCAGTAATACCTGTGAAAGAGTAGACATGTTTAAAACACGATTTATTTAATAGGTCCTGAAGTGTGACGAGCAAAAGTTATTTTTTTTGTGCCATAAAATTGCCTGTTTTTTTTACGTTAAGGTTTTTAGACAGGCTGACGAATCAACACAGGCTTCGCATAAGCATATACACAGGTGATGCAATTTCGTCATAGGATAAGGGCAATGGGCTCTGGAGTCCCTTGCCCACTAACCGAAACACCTGCATCATTTCACATTTAGGGTGGTACCTACCTATTATATTTAACTAGCTGCTGCCCGTGACTTCGCCCGCGTAACTTTGTAAATTATATACTAAAACCTTCGAGAACCACTCTTTCATTGGTGAAAACAGACGCGGCGGAGGACTGTTTTATAATATGTAGTGATTTTTAGACAATTCCTAAAGGCCTTTTAATTTCATGTCAATATTAAGAAGCAGTTCATCAATAAGGTTACATTGTTATTTCTATCTACTATTTTCTTAGTTTTATTCAGATGTAAAGAAATATTTATTTGTTTTTAATTTACTTACTTATATAAGAAGCAGTAAGGAAGGAGTGATCAGGTAAAACTGATAACATTTCTAATATACCACAACAAGGCATTGCAACTGAGGATCCCGCAATGTGGTATACTTTTAATCTATTGAACAGGGAAAAATATTTTATAAAAGGGAATTTGTAAACAGTCTCGAACTTTATGTTTGTATTTGTAGTTTCTTGGTTACCACAGCTCGAAGAAAAATAAACTTGTGGCTTTGGATGTATTTTGTTACGTACGAAATATTTCAAGATCATCATGCTTACATGGTACATTAGTACCATGCCAAGCCAAAATAAAATAAGATTTTAAATAAAAAAAAATATGTAATTAAAAAGAAGATTTCTTTAGTTCCAGATCCAGACCACAGATGACAGAACAGAACAAGGAGCACAGAGATAAGGAGGGCAATCTCTTGAGTATTAAGTATCCGTCGAAAGACGATAAATTGATGGCGCTAGTGAAGCTAGTGACAGTAAACAAGTCAACCAAAATTCAACTCGGCGCACTTCACTCCGTCAACTACTGCTACATTCATTCCATACTCTCCATACTGTCAAACTCTCTCTGTACATACTAGCGCCATCTCAATTTATCGCTTTTAGTTGCCACTTTTTCAGTTTAACACCCATGTAAGATTGCGCTCCTTATCTCTACCCTCCTTACCACAGAAGAAAATTATGATCACAGAACACTACTATATTGTAATAAAAATATGACATCACTGCAGAACATATTGTTTTGATGAAATTATTTCTTTGAGTAATTTTTGATACTTATAATTAACTAAGTTTTAAGTTATAAAAAACGAGCAGCAATTGCCAGTTTTGCATGTCTGCACGAACCCTGGCGTTGATTGACAACATGTTCGATTGTTCTGTTCTAGTTTGGCTAGAACTATGGAAATTGATATGACATGACATACATGACATATGATGTCATTGTCACACGCACGTGGTACTTGGTGCGGTGCGGTGTCGGAGACCGGAGTTTTGTTTAATAACTTTATTATGATAATAATATGATTTGATTTAATTAACAGTGTGGTTTAAATACATTAGTGTAGCTTTTTCTCTGTTTATTTGTTATTAAAAAAATTAAAGCGTGCTGTACAAGGAACGTTGATTATATAAATATAAAATGGCACAGTCACTTAAAGAAGTGTAAGTTTTAAATTATCTTTCTGTTTTGGTTATAAATTGGGCAGCGAATACCGTTAAAATGACATTAAACTATTAATGTTCTTGCTTAATAAAATCATTGCGCATTAATAAGTGGAATATAACATGATTTTTAATTATTGAAGATATTGATATAAACTTTATAGCACTCATTTTCAAAACCGCAAATTTTACACCTATGTGTTAGTATTTTGTATGACGAAACCATGGCAAAGATCATTTGGAAGGAATCTACTTTATCTTGTAAGCGCTATTGGCGTAGGGGGCTGAGAAGGAGAGGACACTGGGTAGTACATGAATTCCCATGAAAAAATTATTACTTTGAATTTTCTAACCTCTAAATTGCAACAGTTAACTTTTTGCCAATAGCACTACCAATCCGGATGTGTTCATTCCATTATTGGACCTCTTCTAAGTTTTCAATAAACCATCTATAAATTTTTTGGCCAAGAACAGTATTTTGGGTGTTTAACATTTTGCTAATTGTAACACTAATTGTGTATTTGTTTCAGATATGAGAAAACAAAAGAGTACTCCGCATTTTACACCGGTGGAGATGTTCAATGGACCACTGATGGTACTCAACTACTATGTTTGTGCAATGATGTTATCCAAATCATTGATGTGAATACTTCTTCTGTTGTTGCCACTATTGGTGAAACCGATGAAGGCATTGAAACTGACCATATTTACACATTTCAAATGTCCCACACTAACGACGTAATAGTCACAGCTCATAAAAGTGGTTTAATGAAGTTATGGAGTAGAGATACTAGTAGTCAGCAGAAGGTATGGAGATCTGGACACAAGGGTCCAGTCGTTCGTCTAACGTTCGACTGTACCGATTCAAACATTGCTTCAGGGGGCTCTGACGGAAACATAAGGTTATGGGACTTGAAACATAACACTTGTACAAGTAGCCTTAGAGGTGCCACTGGAGTTTTTACCGTTTTAAAATATCACCCAGATTCATCCAAACAATTAATATTTGGAGCCGCTGATGACACGAAAATTAGATCATGGAATTCACAATCTGGCAAAGAGAACATGACATATTCAGGACACTTCAGTAAAGTTACTTCTTTACAGTTCACACCTGATGGAGAGTATATGGTGAGTTCTGGAAGAGATAGAGTTATAATTTTATGGAACATAAATGAAGTTGGTGCAATTAAAACTTTACCAGTATATGAGAGTATAGAAGCCATGGTTCTAATGCCGCCAATATTTAAAATACCAAATTTTAAGAAGAAATTAGAAAATGATGGAATATATGTTGCATGTGCTGGTGAAAAGGGTGTAATAAAAATATGGAATGTACAATTAAGTCGACTTATGTATGAGCAGCAAAATAGTCTTATTTCACCAGCTTCTGAAGAAGGAGGCCTGGCGATTACTCACTTGATGTACAATGAAGCCAGAAATGTGCTGGGTGTTGTCTCGGCTGATCATAATATAATAATACATGATTTGGAAACATTTGATTGCATAAAACAGATGACTGGCTTCACAGATGATGTTCTAGATGTAATATTTGTCGGTAAAGATGAGAAGCATATAGTGGTTGCTACAAATAGTTCAGATTTAAAATATTACGAACTGGAAAGTATGAATTGCCAAATTGTTAAGGGGCACACTGATATTGTTTTGTCATTAGCAGCCTTTCCAACAAACCCGGAAATGTTTGTTTCTTCAGGTAAAGATAATTCTGTTAGGCTATGGCTGCAGGATCTTAATAACGAGATAAAATGTGTGAGTGTAGGTGCTAGGCACACAGCATCGGTGGGATCAGTGTACACATCTCAAACGTCAAATAGTTTTTTCGCGTCTGTAAGCCAAGACAACTGTTTAAAAGTTTGGACGGTCCCAATAAATATTGGAACAAGTGATAGTAAGATCAAATCCAGTTTTACTGAACTGGCCCACCAGATGGATATAAACTGTGTTGCAGTATCCCCAAATGATAAAATGATTGCGACTGCTTCACAAGATAAAACAGCAAAACTTTGGTCTGATGAGTTGACTTTGTTGGGAGTTTTTAAAGGTCACAGGCGAGGTGTGTGGTGTGTGAAATTCTCGCCTGTCGACCAAGTAGTATTGACATCTTCTGCCGATTCTTCAATAAAATTATGGTCTGTAGCAGATTTAAGTTGCTTAAAGACATTTGAAGGTCACGAAAGTTCTGTTATAAAAGCCGAATTTCTAAGTAGAGGTCAACAAATCATTTCATGCGGCGCTGATGGTTTATTAAAACTGTGGAATATAAAATCATCAGAATGCAAAATGTCTTTGGATAATCACGACGGTAAAATTTGGGCCTTAGCTCTGACAAAAGATGAAGCCTGTTTGGTCACAGGTGGGTCTGATTCAAAACTGGTCATATTGAAGGACGTCACAGCTGAAAGACGCGAAAAATTAAATAAAGAAAGGGAGGAGAGAGTCATACAGGAGCAAGAATTGATGAATTTAATTCACAACAACAAAATGGTGAAAGCCCTAAAGCTCGCCCTACGCATGGGAAGGCCGCTTCATGTATTGAGAATTGTAAATAATGTTTTAAAGTTTGGCAATGAAAAACTAGTTGAAACGATTAAAGAAATAAATAACACCCAAAAGGAAACTTTGCTGAAATTTGCTGTTGAGTGGAACACTAACAACAAAAACTGTCATGCTGCCCAACTGGTATTTAATATATTGACGCCGGAAATTATATCTGGAAGTCTTAAAGTGTCTTCGCTATCGAGTTTGATCGAAAGTTCCCTGCCGTACAGTGAGAGGCATTACGAGAGATTGACTAATTTATTGCAAGATCTTAATTTTGTCACGTACACTGTAAACTGTATGCAACCACATGCTGTAAAAGAATAAAAATAGACAAATTCCTTAAGTTAGTATAAGTATAGTTACTGTAATAATTGATAGTACTATAAGTTATATTTCGTTTTTGTATTATACATGTTATATATTTTTCCTTTGCATTGATTATATTTTTTAATATTCGAGCAAAAAAAAGTGGTTGTACAGTGTTGGAAGGCAACAGAAATAGCGTCACATATTTGTTTTTTAAATAAAAAAAATAATGCAAAAGTTTTATGCTTGTATTTCTTTATTGAGTATCATAAGCTTTTAAATACATACCATATCAGCAATATAAAATTGCTGGAGTCATCAGGAATTATTTCAGAAACCACAACAGATTTTTGTACGTCAGTAGCGGGCTTAGCTAATTCTATGGACAATACAAAGAACAGATAGGCTTACTGTAAGTATTTGCATTGGTTTTTGGGGGTACTTGTTTATTTTGTAATGTTGAATTAACGGTTTATAAAATACTAGTTTTTTCCCCCGACTTCGTCCGTGCCCTTTTTCTTGGGCATTGAGACATTTACCTATTCAATCTATTGCTAATATATTTTTGATTTGATTTTTTTTTTAATTTTGGGCGATCCCTCAGGAATGAAAGGTACTTTTGCATATAGCTTATATTATATTGAGCCCAAACTCATTGTACCTGCTGTAAGTTGCTGAGGAGCTGGACATCCCGCTGACTATTTGATGCTGCAACATCAGACCAAGGTTACCATTTACCATATAGAATGTCATATATGTCATATAGAAATACCGCCAAAGTAACAGTAAGTATACCCACCATATTTCACATCAATCGAACCTATGGAAGTTAGTGAAATGGACTGATGGCCTTCAATCGCCTGAACAGATCTTAATAAATTATAACAAAGAACCATCCCGATCCCGTCAGATTTCAAAAAAAAAATAGATAAAAATCTGTCTCCGTTTGGGAGCTACGAATCTACAGACACGGGCACACACAGCCGTCAAACTTATAACATCCCGTTTTTGCTCCGAAGCGGTTTTCAGCTCAGATGCTTGCGCTTACATTTTACGGACACCAGCTAGTAAATAAATACGAGTAGATGTGGCTTAAGAGTCTTAGTGTGGAAGCAATCTTAAAATGCATAGAAAGTTAGAATCCTAAGGAGAGGTTGGTATAGGTACATTATTTTAGTTTTCTGCTTACTCTTAGTATTTTTAACTATGACATTTATTAACTTGTATTTTATTTTACTATAATAACAGGAATAATATACTTACAGAAATCGTTAGCTTCAAGAAATAATACGAAAATATATCGCTTGTGGTCCTTTGACGTTAGAACTGGGGGAATACTGATTTACTTGTTTTGCACGTAAAAGTTTCATTAATTACGAATCGACGCACGCGCAGCCTTTATCTGCTGTACAACAAGAGCAGCTTCCGATTTTGCGCGCTCGTAGCAGTTAGTAGTGTAGTGGCGTGCACAAAGAACTGTCAGGTCGCGCGTTGCGCCGGCCTTCCACATTATATTTTCTAGTCGTTAAACATGAATAAAATTATAGTTTTATATTTACTTTATGTTGTTATATTATGTACAAGTGCACAAGATCCAAAGGATCAGCTGTAAGTTTTTTTAATATTTTTATTTTGCTAAATAAATTCTAGCTGATTTAAATGATATTTCTTCAATGCACTTTTGCGAAGGATTCATGATCTTTGAATTAGTCAATCCCTCAGGCAGGAAGACAATTAGGTATAGCTTGAAACTAGATTCGTTACAATATTGTTATACTTATTAACTAAAACTATTAATAGTTATTTCAATTCTTAAATGGAAACTAAATAATAGATAATATCTATAAGTCTTAATAATATAAGGTACTAGCGACCCGCTCCCGGCTTCGCCCGCGTCCGATCACTACCAAACGTCAGGATTCCGCTGGACTAATCAGAAGATTGTCTGAAAGTTTCATCAATATCGGTTCAGCGGTTTTGAAGTCCATAGGGATCATACACTCACATAAATCTAATTTATTTGCAGAAATTATTTAAAATTTATATATCAATAGCGACCCGCTCCCCGGATCCAATTTTTCAAATACACAAACCTGCCTCGTTTATTCCTTTTTTCATTAGTGAAAACCGTATCAAAGTCTGTTAGGTGGTTTAGAAGTAGTTAGCGGAGAAACAAATATAGGTATAGGTGCGGACAGTTTTCGGCGACTGGCTGCAAAATATTTTTTTTCTAATTTAGATTTTATTATATACTAGCTGGTTCTTGCGACTTCGCCCGCGTAACTTTGCAAATTATATACTAAAACCTTCCTCGAGAACCACTCTATCCATTGGTGAAAACAGCATGAAAATTGATGCAGTATTTTTTGAGTTTATCGCGAACAGACAGACAGACGCGGCGGAGGACTTTGTTTTATAATAATATGTAGTGATGATATAAACTTATAGTGAACTCATTAAAATTTATTTAACTTATGGTGAAACCCGCATCAAAATCCGTTGCGTGGTTAAAAAGGAGTATATAATAGATATTATATACTGTCCCTTGGGCAGGTTTTATACTATTTGTATGGCGGATAGATAACGAATATTATTGCTTATGTTTAAACACGAAACCTTGCCTAAATTAGTGCTAGTTTACAAAGCATCTAGGCTGCATTACCTTATATTTTTATTTGCCCCCTCATATTCCTCTTATATCCGATTAAAGTTACTTTCCATTACTTATTAGAAAACATCCTAAAGAAAGCCGCGTGTCGGAATTATCAAAGACATATTAAACTAAGTAACGGAAAGTAACATCAAGTCCTGCCAATTCTACTTTACATCGCGGTCGAATCCGGGTAATCAAAGAAAAATATAGATTAATAAGCAGGTTATTGCTTGTGTTCTTATAAATTTCACTCGCACATTATTATTTAAAACGAACTATTTATATAACATAACAGTTCCTTCAGAAAAAAATATATACTTAGATATAAAACTAAAGTGTCGTTTGTCCCATGCAAGAGACAATGGGCTGTTAGCAAATCACGCATTTTTAAATGAGCGACCACTGTATTAATATTCGAGGCACTTAATTTTTTTTGTATGTTTTATGATTGTCACATAAAGCATTATCAAAACACTTGAGAATATTTGAATGAAATATGAAAAAATAATTTTATACACTCATAAATCTAATCTGAAAATCCGCATAGGTATAAATATAGTGGTAATTATGCAGATATAAATTAAAGGAAAAACAATAAGAAAACACTATAATATTTTTGAAATTTAATGAACCAATCAAACAAAATACGCAATATTTTGTTATCAAATAATTATTACATAGATTTTTTTAATATCTATTGGATTGTTTAACTGGCTGAGCAATTGATGACAAATGAATTGTTATCAAACATCTAGATTGTAGCGAATCGGTCCTTCGGTCCTTTCAACTTCAGTCAAGCGTTAACTCAATCACTTTGTGTGCGGAGTAGTAAGAAAAAAAATAGTCTTCTGGGTGTATCGTGAATTACTTAATCACTTGGGGTGGGTTGCACCATCTAACTTTAACGGTAACCATATCCAAACCAGCCGTTAAATCTTCGTTTAAGCATAATATATGCGTTGCACCATTTTTACAACGGTTAAAATGACGTCATAACTTAACGATAACCTTAACCGCTCGATATTTGCCGGTTAATGTTAAAGTTTCCGCTAAAGTTAACTGGCCGTAACAATAACCAAGCCTATTTACGGTGCAACCCACCCTTAGTATATTATATATTGCTATTATAGTTTTGCCAGGCGTCTTTTTTTCTTATTTTGTTGATCCTAGGGGAACAGTTTTTTTTTCTGGATGAAACGTACCTACCCGCTATGCCTGACAATGTTTATGATCGGTTGAGTAGTTAATGCCTGAAAAGGTAACAGGCATACAGAGACTTTCACATTTATAAATTTATATAGGACTAATGTGGATAAGTAACTCATTTATTTAAAAAAATGCCAAAATTACTAACGTAACGTGTTCTAACTTATATGAATTTATTCTAAATTACCTATACATTAAACTAGGTATACCTATCTATTTTAGAGATCATTTAATTAGGTACTGGCTAAGATAATTACAAAGACTAAATTCAATTCGTTTTTTGTAACAAACGAATTGTAAATAAAGGTATTAGTTGGCAGCGCGACCTTCAAGGACGCATCACTCTTATTGCTGACTTAGGTATGGCCATAGGAAAAGTGAGGGTTATGTATCTTTGAAACAATGATACTGTGGCACATGATCCGTTGGTCACGAACACTAAGGCTGAGGCTACGAAATGAGCGGGGCGGGACGGAGTTGGGCGGAACATGAATTTCATTAACAAACATATCGCTGCTTAAAAACTAAAGGGCCATAAAATAAAAAATCCAAAATGTTTTTATTGCAAAAATACAATCATTCATATTGTATGTTGCAAAAATATTTATGGTTGTTTTATTCAATATTTAGTATGTTTTGATATTTTTTTTAATATTCAAAAGTAAGTTATATGCTTATATCTCCTCTAGTATTTAGTTTATTATAAAAGTACTTAAAACATTTAATGATACTTAAAAATACGCTTCTAACGATGTATAATATACATATATTTGATATTTATCTAATAAAAAAAAAATAGACAAAAACAATTTAATTAGCTCTCCTGTAAAAAGTGTAATTTTGATTTGTGGCACTTTAGATTTTAAGCAGCGACATACTGAATTTGGAGATCGCCCCAAGATCGCCCCCGCTCTGCCGTGTTCGAACT
Source organism: Synanthedon formicaeformis (assembly GCA_945859745.1). Lineage (NCBI taxonomy): Eukaryota > Metazoa > Arthropoda > Insecta > Lepidoptera > Sesiidae > Synanthedon > Synanthedon formicaeformis. Next base: position 4,772,351 of record OX243964.1, read on the forward strand.
TCGAAACCACCTATGTGCTTATCTCTGTCCGCTGGTTTCGTAATCGCAGCCTAACATTGCTTAACGCGAATTCAATAACAAACTAATAATGGGCATTATTTTAAGTAGATTTCAGTGATTGAATTTATTTTATTTGTTTACTAGCTTTTGCACTCGTTAGCGTAACTTTATATTAAATTATACTTAGTCTATTCTATATTACTCGCTGATAATGTAGCTTTCTAAAGGTGAAAGAAATTTTAAAATCGGTTCAGTAGTTTTTGAGTTAATTCATTACAAACAAAAATACAATTTCTCTTAATAATACAACGACGCTAATCTTAGAAAAGGCCTTTTTTGTTTGTTTCATTCCAAACGGTTTATAAACAAAACAGTTATCCCGTCAATGACGGTAGACTTGTATCATCATGTGAACCACTCTCATGAGTGGACCATCAGTATGTCTTAACTGATTTTACAACCAAATATAGTAAGTATATTCTAAATTATTTACAAAAATTAAATTGACTAAGAAATTCATATATTCATATTTATAATTCATATTTATCATCAGCTATATCCGTATATTTTCTAGACATCCGATCAATTAATGATCATTGATTTATTATTGTATATAGGTACGTAGGTACCTACATTCTATTTATAATTATTTCTGAAGATGTTTAAAGTATAATAACGATGTAAAGAAATCGCCTTCATGGTTAGTTTTTTACGTCACAAAGGTTGTATTTCATGCTCGACATGACCATTGTGATAGGTAGGTATTAGACAGCTGAGAATATGAAATAAAATAGTCACTACTACCTACGTCTGCTTTTCAGTTAACTACTTCTAAACCACTTTATATCGCTGCGACGACAGTGGCGCCCAATTTTTTATACTTTTAGATGATCCCTCGGGAACTTTACATTTTTCCATGATAAAAAGTATCCTATATATATGTTAAACCTATATCCTATATGGTAAATTTAAATTTATAACGATCATAAGAGTTTCTTGAAGGAACCTAATAAAAAATAAATATTTTGATTTTGATAATTCAGGTAATAAACTATCTGTGTGCCAAATTTCATCCAAGTATTTAACTTTTTGATTTGATTTGTTTGAATAAATATTAAAATAAGTTTTGATTTGACAACACTAATAAGGAATTCATAATGTGCTGTTCATTTTTATGTTTCGAATGGTTTCGAATCAGTTTTTTGCTGTTAAAGCAATTACCTTTTAACTAATTGGTGCAATGCAACAGACCAAGGAAGCAGTGATCGGCTGTTTTTCCACCTTTTTTAACAACATTCAAGGTGTGATGATAAAGTACAATACGTACAAAAATGCTCGACTAGTTGATTAAAGAAAACCGTTCTTGAGTACTGGATTGGTGCTAACTCTCGTAAAGGATAATTTGAGAATGTCCTAGAAAATTTTATGATCTGCTGTAAGTAGTAGCGTAGAGTAAAAAGTTACTTAACCAATAACTATTACTGGTAACTACTTACTCTATGGTAGTAGGTAACAATTTAAAAAATAATTTTCATTTTTCCGCCAAAATGTCAACACATTAGCACAATTACTAAAATTCATAAAATATCCTTGGAACTCATTTCCAATCACTCATAGTCGTCTAATTTTTATAACTACCGCCAGATTTGAACGAAGATTCTATAAGGATGAATCTGCAAGAAATAATGGTCTGTTCAACTATAAATTCGTTTTTATACATAAAAAAAAAATAACTTTTTAACCTAATGAGAAAATAGTTTTTTCTTAAATTCCTAGCGAGAAAATCCGCAGTAGGTGAAGCGGGAAATATTTTTATCAATGACAAACACACAAATATTCTAAAAAACTTGAAAAAATATTTAATGCTCAGACAGACACGGCTCATTTACGATTTTATTATATGTACTTATAGGGAACTTGTGTCTATTTAAAAAAATACATCTGAACTTTTTATGTTATGATGTTATTAATAATCGCACAAAAATAACAAACTCGTTAAAGAGAACACTATTTTTATTTCAGACATATCTTTCCACAAAAAAAACCATAACACTCGAATAACAACATAGGTTTTTTTAAAGGAAAATGATGAGTAAGTTAGTTCATTTCCCCCGGAGATATTTGTTTGTGTTTTCCTTAAAAACCTCGACGACATCGGCGGACGGCGACTTTATTTTATACAATGTAACTAGCGACCCGCTCCCGGCTTTGCACGGCTACAATTTTTCAAATTTTCAATTCAAATCCTTAAAACCTTCCTCTCTCCATTAGTGAAAGCCGAAATTTTTTCTCAAAGATTTTGTATTGAACGGTTTTTTTTGAGGCGGTACGAAGTTCGTCGGGTCAACTTAGTAATATTAATACTAAGATATAAAATAGATAAATATTTAAAACGCATAAAAATTAGTCTTTTCTGAATGTCAATACTATAATTAAAATAATTGAATGCCATAGGTGATTACGAGACATGACTCTTACACATATTGTATCTAACTTAGATAAATACAGGTTTTGATTTAAACGCTATTAATCGTACGCTATTATATTTTATAAATAAGTAACTACATGGGCAACCTTATCTGAATCGCTGAGCAATTTAGTAAGAAGGTCCTACACTGACCTTAAATTGCGTCTATTAAATTAATAATAAGTGTCACATATTCATCAAAATATATACCTACCATTTATATTAAGTCGCGAATGAAAAAATATAACATCTACGCATCTTTGTCGCTGTAAAGACAGTGGCGCCAAAACGGCGTCAGTGGCGATCCCTCGGGAACCTAAAATTTTTTCAGGATAAAAAGTATCCTATATGTTAATCTAGGTAACTATCTGCACCCCTAATTTAATCCAAATCCGTTGAGCTGTTTTTATGTGAAAGAGGAACAAGCATCCTCAAAAACTTTCGTATTTGTGATACGAGTATACTAGCTGTTGCACGCGATTTCGTCCTCGTTGAAAAAGAAAAAAGTAGCCTATCCTGTGGCCTGTACTTCTAAATGTTTATCTACCAAGTTTCATAAAAATTAGTTAATTCGTTTAAGTTATGGAGGAACATACATACAATACAATTCCTACACTTAGAGATTAATTATTAGTATTGAATCGATAGTCATTATCAGCGAATGACTATGTCATTCGCTGATAATGTAGCTTTCTATGGGTGAAAGAATTTTTAAAATCGATCCAGTAGTTTTTGAGTTTATTCATTACAAACAAAATCACAAACCTTTTCTCTTTATATGTTAGAAGTAATGTCGTGGTTCGCCTCGTGGTTTTTCAGCGGAAATTGACGCCGATTGCTCTTTCTTCATGGATGCTGTGCATCAATGACTTGTTATAGTTAACTACGATCGATATTATGAATTGTTTTTGAAGGATTTTTTTCTTCTTCTTTAACTTGTTGAATCGCATGACTGGGCGATACGCCGCTTGAGTTTGAGTCATATCTGTGCTCTTTGAATTCATTAATCAATTCAATAAATACTTATAATGAAATCGTAAACGAGCGAGTGTCTGTAAATCTATATACTAATATATAAAGCTGAAGTTTTTTGTTTGTTTGTTTGTTTATTTGTTTGTTTGGTTGTACGCGCTAATCTCAGGAACTACGGGTTCGATTGTGTTGGATAGTCCATTTATTGAGGAAGGCTAAAGGCTATAGAGAACGCGGACGAAGTCGCAGGAACCAGCTAGATAATTATAAAAAAATACTTAAACACAATTTGTACACGTTGTCCTTATGTTTACCGAGGTCAAAAAAATAGTTTTTAGAATTTTTGTCTGTTTGTCTGTGTTTTTGTGCACGCTAATCTCAGAAATGACAATCGATTTTAATGATGTTTTCACTAATGATGTCCGCATTAATTAATATTACAAACAAAAAAGTTAAGTTGACTGATATTAGATATTTTTAGATTTTAAGTAATAAATAGATCAGATTTAAATTTTTCAAAATCTAGCAACAGGTTTTCTGATAGAAACAAGACAGGTGAGCTTCTCTAATCCATATACTTATGTCTTGCCTAATGACAAAAATGGCTAAATGATTGAGGACTACAGGCATCGAAATAATATATCTTTTGCATTCAACTTAGCTTACAGGGAGTTTAAAGATTAATTTCTATCGCGTAAACACACAGTTCCAGTATTTAAATTGAAAGACTGCGCGCAAATCATGTCAAAAAACTGTGTCCTTTCCTTACCAATGATGAGTTTATTTGTCGTCATTGCGTAAGCGTGAGTGTTCCGGAGAAGATGAACAATATTTATTTATTCTTATATTGAATACGTGTTCGTGAGTAATTATTCGTGACAAGTGCAACGCAACTTGCCTCTGTAATTGTGAATTTTATTGTGTTTGATATTAATTATTCATGTTAACGCCACTATGGACAATATTATCGCCGGGGAACGTAATGACTTTGAAATCATAACTTATCGCCCTATTTATTATATTAGTGCAGAAAATAATAAGTATAAATATTTAATAAATATCTTAGTTCACATTAGTTCTTAATGTAGCTATAGTGTAGCTGTGATCACAAAATCGTAAGCGCGGTTTCCGTACGCTTGGTCCATTTCTGGTTTAGATGTCATCTCGCACGATTTTATGTCGTGCGAAAAGTCAACTTCAATTTAAATATATTTTAGTAGTCATCTCGTACACATATTGTTTCCTTGCGTGTGACATGACAACTTCAGAAAGTCTTAGTAGGCGACTTGGTATAAATATAAATTTCTGTTATTTATTCAAATAAAATTAAGTATTATAATATTTATTAAATTTCTCGCATACAAATAAAAAATGATGCCAAGGCTGAAAGCAGTCCTCCCGAATAAGGTAATTAATCGAATCGGCCGGCACCGGCACAGTTGGCAGCACGCAACAACTTTATTGCCCAGATACATTTTCAAGACAACGTGCGATAACGAAGCAATTTTCTTATACAAACAAACTAAGATAGATTGGTTTACGAGTTTATAAGGCCAACTTAATAATCGTTGGAAGTTTTACGTACCCCTCAGTGTTGAAAGATTACGTCATATCATATGACATCGTACAATAGATTTTATGAAATGCCTGAGGAGGTACCTACTGTTCTTATATGAAACTTCTTTAAATTCATTGCAAATAAATAAGAATTATATATACTTATATAGCAAGTATATTAAGCATTTCAAGTTCCACTTTAGTAAACTTAAAAATTGCCTTTTTAATTATCAAAAGCGGCATATAGGTACGTACGTTTAAAGTACATAGGAAGGAACACTACCTACTCAATTCCCCCACATTTTGTCCTTTAGAAAATAATTTATGTCTAGCATACCTGGGATTTTGGACCATATGATTTCCTTCCCACATATTATTATCTATTTTTCACGGAATTTCCGAGCATACATTTTTCCATAGCACGTTGAGTTGAGACTCTTCTCTACAGTGAGGAGTTAGGTTTCTATACCATACCTCATAACTAGCACACAATAAAATAAAATAAAGATTTGATGCATGAAAAGTAATTTCCTAACTGAACTCAAGTAATATCCTGAGTATAATACTCCTTATGTATAACATAGTTAGGATAAACAATGGCTGTTAGCTTGCACACAATTTCTATAATAATAATAAATGTAAATAAAGTTCTAATGATGCCAATAACACTCGTGCACTTAACACAAAGAGCTTCAATGATTTATGTTTGAGCAATTATGGAAATCATTATAACAAATCGAGTATAATAAATATTAATATTAGAAAAAATTGCACCAACTCAAATAGCTGCCATTTGAGTTGGTTACCGCTCAATTACAGCTTTCACGGTCTAATTTAATTTATTTTTTACATCTGTCAAATAAATGTTTGGAATACGTGCGCGCTGAGCTCCGGAAGACGAATATTTTTTTCTTTATGACTCCAATAAGATTTGTGTTAATTAATAATAGTTAAATAAATGTAAAATTTAAAATAATAAAATATTAATGAATATAAATATAAATTAATCAATTAACAAGCTTGTTGGAAGTCGTCTCATAAATGTCTAGTATAGTAACAAGTTAAACCTTTAACAATTTTATTACTAAAAATAACATTTAAAAGGTTTAAAATACTAGGTGTTTTGACAAAATAAAAACCTCAGTGAAAAATACATATTAACTACTTATAATTACTAAGGGTCTACAAAAATACATACATACATAAATTTACGTATGTTGTACAAGCAAGTTCATTATAAAACTAATATACACCATTTTGAAGTATTATAGACGGAGATTATTAACAGCTCTTTATCTTTTTTAAGTGTTATTAAAATGAGTAATGTTTATTTAGTTAGTAGATGTAAAAAAAAATAATGCGAACGTTAAACGACTGAACAGCAGCAGTTATAAAGTACGTCATGTTTCATTAAATAAAAATATTGAAATGATAACGCATAGCGGTAGCTTAACTTAGTTAGTCACTGTGAGGATTAAAAATACATTATTATGAATTTATTATACTATAGAAATTTAAATAATATGTATATATTTTATCATTATGACACTGATTCTCGGAAAGGTACAGTCGTGGTTAGCACGTTTTTATAGAATGCTTTCCTATTCAATAATGAAATAATAATATTCCAATGCCTATTATGTTTTCTGTGCTTGGCATAGACAAGGGACTCTTGCAGCGCACTTAATTCCCCTGACTCGTTTTTTTTTAAATTTGATTGATTATAAAAGTACCTATATTAATTATTGTATGTTTGAATGTTTAGCTGTTTTTTACTCAGTCACTCAAAAACGGCTCAACGAATTTGGATGAAATTTGGTACACAGATAGATTAACATGCTTAGGTATATGTAGGATACTTTTTAACCATGAAAAATGTTAGGTTGCCTAGGGATTTTCATTAAAAATGAATTCCTAAATGTGTTGCTAAGCGCAAAAATCTAGTACAGCTGGACCAATTCAGCTAGGTATATTCTTTTTTCAAGTATTCATTGAAATCCAAGGAACGCTCTTCTGAAGAGAAAATTTTTAATAATTGGGCATCCATATCCGAAGTCGGGGCATTTCGCTAGTAGGTATAAATAAATGGATTAAAATAAACATTTCATGTAGTTTAGGTGGTAATTTTTTTTTCAATTATACATAAAAAAATACAAATAAAATTAAGTAATGATAAGATAGTAGTAACATTGCTTCGTTTTTTGGCAGGAATTTAAAGGTCTTTGCCGTGCTTTTTCGGTATGTTGAAGGTGAATTTGTACATAAAAATTGATTACACGACTTAAATTTGTAGATGTTTTATGTTATCAACCTGTCCTGTTCTCCTCGTAAAAGAAGCTTTCGTTTAGAATCGTTAATTACGTAAGTAAACTTGTTCGTTTATAAGCATTGAAATTAACTACCTAACTTGTTGGCGAAAAGAAAGGTTAAATTAAGTATAGTGGCTATCAAAACAGTTTTTGCGTCAAAATGTTACTCAAGTATTTGGTTTTAGTCTAGACTAAAATCAGTTACCTACGGCAACGGCAACGACTACGGTCGCCATATTTTTTTATATAAGGGTTGTCAGACAGGCTGACGGCCCATTAGATAGTAGGTGATTACGTCGCCCATAACACAAAAAACGCCGATTCAATTCATTAATAACATATAGAGTATTTATTCATATAATCAAATTCAAGTTTTAAACCTAAAATCTACCTGCCAGAATTTACGCTAAATGTAAATAATTACCATCAATATCATCATCATTATCAGACTGTGTCTCTCCACTGTTGCATATTAGCCTCTGCCAAGGCTCGTTTTTTTTTTATTATTATTAGAGATGGATTTGCTCTTGGCCAACAACCAACTGTATAGCAGAGATGAGGCCTGCTCACCAAGAAGATGCCTATTCACTCGAACTTTGAAAAGATTAGGTTATCACCAACGGCCCTCTACAATTATCCAGACGCTTCCTGTGACGCCCTTCAGGTCGACTGTCCACCTGGTCGCTGGGCGTCCACGCTGCGTCTGCCAATTCTCATGTTAAAAACCTTTGTCTAAATTAATTAACGTGAGAATCTAAAACTCTAGTGTCATTAGGACCGTATGTGAATATTTAATTTAATGTTCGTTCCGATTGGTACATTCTATCTATGGGGGATTATAATAGAAAACAGATAAGCTCATTCTTGTTTGCATGCGAGTGTTAGAATGTATACACGTAAATGTATACGTTGTGAACGGCTTAACACTTAATCTAAGAGTAAATCTTGTTGATATCTGCGCGAATTGGTTCATAATTTTATCATCAGTTTCACCAAATATTAGCTTTGTTGTCGTCAGCATCGTCTAATGCGGCCTTGCCGCATCGAGAACCCATTATCATTTTATTGTTTCCTTTATTAATTTATTAATAATTACTACGATTCAGAAGTTAATAAATCAATAAAATCACCTGTACTTACATGTAATCGTTGTTTTAATAATAATATAATAAAATATTATTTCGCCCATTTATTTGGTTTTTCATAATAGTTTCGGTTTGTCGCATCTAAAATGTAATATTTCCGGATGTTTTTAGTAGTGGCATAGTAGTACGACTGAATTTCGTAGTCATGGACTGGGTCTTGCCTTACGGCACTTACTTACCTCTTACACGTGAAGTACTTACCAGTAAATGTGTGTAATTAGTCGAGTGAGTAATTATTAGGTAATCCAGAACCTATTGCCTGCCCTGTTTCCTTGTTATCCTTTATATTGACATAAAAAAATATAGTCACCCATTACTTATTTTTTTAATAATATGCTTAATCTACCTATATGATCTGCAATCAAATATATGCTATGATTCATACTTTACCTAGATATTATGTTTGTTAAACCATTTTACTAAGCTATATTTGGATACTTTATAGTTTACCAATATTTACGCTGCAAGTAAGTAGTTTTTTGTACCTATAATGTTCTTTTTTTAAATTCCAGACCTTTAGTAGACTGTCCGTCGCTGAACAATGGCGACAAATACACCCAGTCAGAGTTCCTGTCGCGACTCGCCAACGAATGTCGCTATGACCGATTGCTGTTGCCGACTTACCAGACAGGTGGAGTAGTCTACGTACACGCCAGTGCCTATGTTTACTTCATACAACCAGCGGAGGCTCATGACTTGGTAATTTATTTGAATGATTCCATTATGTCGCCTAGGGTTGTACAGTTTATAAACCATTTGTATTATAATACCACCATTCATATGAATAGTTATCAAAAAATCATTTATTAATCAACACAATTATTTAAAAGATCACTCCACAAGAACAGAAAATTTTATATGTGAAAAGAAAATAAGGCTTTATCTGGGCACCCACGAATTTATACCGTAATGATCATGAGGTACAGTCATTGAAATAATGGAAACACATATTTAGTAATAAAATAGTTTTTCCTTAATTACAAATACTTATAATCAGACACAAGACTAAGTATTTGTTACATTTTTCCCATACGTATCAATCACTACCTTGGTTTATGATTCAACATTAATTTTAATACCTACGTTCGGGTTTCTTAATGAGACACTTGCAGGAAAACAACATGTTTTTTCTTTTTATTATTACACAAGTTGCGGGACGTATGATTAATGCAACACAATGCAAATTGTGTTGTCTGAATTTACACGAGCGATCGCCGGCGTCTTCGTTCGTAATAACTTCCAATTGCACTGAATAAAAAGTATTCTATATTCATGAGTTCTACACTAACCAAATCGACTGGCAGTTATTTATAATATAGTTTGACATTTTGTAATTTGGATAATTTGAATCCAAATTACAAATCAAATACAAATGATAATTGAAATGATGAATTTAAGAAAAGGCCTTCATATTAAAAACAATTAGACAACAACAAAATATAGTGTCTATAGTATAGCAAACATAACTTGTACCTGGGGGACCAAGTAATCCTAAATTTAATAATTAACGATATATATTACATTATTGTCTATAATGTATATCACTGTAAACATTACAATTTTAACCATTTGTAGGCGTGGATAACTGAATATTCATGAGAATTAATTACTATAATAAATAAGAAATGAATGGGATTTCTTTACAGAACTTCAAACTCCACTTCCTTTTGCAACTGAGATGGACCGACACGAGGTTGGCTTACGCCTTGTACTCACCGGAACGCACGAAGATCATTGGCGAAAGCGATCTTCGACAACGAATATGGGTACCGCACTTGTACATGTCAAACGAACAATCCTCGAGTTTGATGGGAACAGACAGCAAGGATGTTCTCATCTCGATAGCTCCCGATGGAGAGGTGCTATTCAGTCGTCGCATGCAAGCGGTCCTTTATTGCTGGATGAACCTCCAGAAGTTTCCATTCGATGAGCAAACGTGTTCGATGAACTTGGAAAGCTGTGAGTTGACGTATTAAGGAAAATTTAACTGAAATCACAACTTGTAAAGTCCAAAAGTCTAAGTTTATATGTTATTGGCTGTTTTTTTCCAGGGAAATACAACGCTTCGAATTTGAGGCTGATGTGGGAAAAAGATAATCCGGTGCGTCTCTCGTCCGAACTTCATCTGACCGAGTATTCCTTGATCGACTATTGGACAAACGAGTCGGTTGTACGAGGAGATATTGTAAATATGCGCCTGGGAGGAGGTAGATGTAAATGTCTTTTGAATGTTTGTGGTGTGCACTCTAAAGAAATTCCGGACACATGTCGAGTGAAAGTTTTAACTTAGGGATTATAATTACATATTTCAAATGTAACTTTAAACTTATCAATTTTATACTCTTTCAGCCGGAAACTACAGCGCGCTTAAATTCACTTTTAAGCTTGGTCGAGAAGTTGGTTACTATCTCATGGATTATTTCATTCCGTCCATGATGATCGTCGCGATGTCTTGGGTCACCTTCTGGTTGCAAGCTGACGCCGCAGCACCTAGGATTACTTTAGGTAATACCTTAAAGCTATCCCTAACATCATATTGTATTCATGACAACTATGGCTTATCTATATACCAATCTACTCGTACGAGTATGTGTGTATGATCTTGGCTTACCTAACAGTTTATGACGCATTTGTACGTAAAACTTATGTTATTGTAACATTAAAAAATTGTTACTCTGTCGAGCCTATATGTTGAGCGCTCTGACTTGGGGGTCTCGGGTTCGATTTTTGGTACGGCCATCTTTGGAAATGAACTTTACAAAGTTGGCTCTGGTTTGGACACTGCGATTCGCATACGTGTGAGCATATGTGCTGTTTTGTTTCTGTAAGTGAGTAAGAGATACCAGAGCTCATTTCCTTGTTAAGGTTAAGGTCTACTAAGGTCGGCAGCACACTCGTACGCACGCACTGCTGGTCATAGGTGTCCCCCATAATTTTATCAAGTCATCAAGTAGACCGTCAATTATGAGGAATAAGGGAATAATGTATTAAGTACTCATTTACCTCAGCAAATATTTTGACTTAGAAACGGCTTCTTCTTACTCACTAGAAAAATGCAGGAACGATAGCATTCCTCTCTTAAATATATATGAATGAATAAAGTATGTAATTGTAAACGCATTCGAGATTCATATTAAAAAACTAATGTAGAAATGGCCTCATCGCACAATTAGTAAACAAAAGTGGTTTTTTTTAACAGGAACGAGTACAATGTTGTCTTTCATAACTCTGGCGTCTTCGCAAGCAAAAACATTACCAAAAGTGTCGTACATTAAGGCTAGTGAAATCTGGTTTTTGGGCTGCACTGGATTTATCTTCTCGGCACTGGTAGAGTTCGCTTTTGTCAACACTATTTGGAGAAGAAAGTATGTATTTTTAATTATTAAGCTGTTAAATTTTAGATTGCACACTGTTTGTTATTTAAACAAAACAATTCTATGACGAGTAGCGTTTTATAATAAAAATATACTTTATTTTTTCAAATTTTTATTGCCGGTTTTTCTAACTTTTTGAAGGCTATTTATCGGCTATTTTGAAGGATATTGAGTATTAGAATCGAATCTTCTGAATAAGAAATTGCACCAATGCTGAACGATGCAAGCAAGCCTAGAAGTGAGCTTAGTAACTGAGTAGCAGCATTATGCAAAATAATTTAATAATTTATACAATTGATTTTCAATCAAATCCTCTGTCACGTTTCAGGAAAGTGGTAAATCTGAAGAAGGTGAACAGTAAATACATATTGAAGAGTACGCTGACGCCGCGACTCGCCAGGAAGGAGCTCCAAAAGGAACTGGAAGAATCCGCCCCCCATCTTACCAAGTCGCGATCCTGCTCCTCGTTGAATCGAGAAACCAGTTCTGATCCCGCGGGACCTGCTTATAATAATTACCTCACTGTTCATGTAAATATATATTTCTTTTCATCTTCAAACATTTGAGGTATCTAATGAACTAGAGAAAGCTATCCTAAGCGTCAGTTCACATCGAAACGCGACATGACGAGACGCGACGTTGGTTAGGAGTGGTTAGGAATTAGGAATTTAGGATGCTTGCCTTAAAGCTATTCGTTTCGGGTTCGGTGTTTCGGTGACTGAGTAAGGAATGCCAGAGCATCTATCTCTATACTTAATCATTCTATTGTCGGCAGCGCACTTGCAGCATCTGTGGCGTTGCTTGTTTTACAGGCGACGGTAGCCACCTACCATTAAGTGGGCAGTCAGCCTGCCTGCCAAAATTAACATTAACGACATTAAAAAAATTATTTTATTGTCATTTTTACATTGTTTAGTACTTATGTAAAAAGTTATAGTTTTTGAAAGTATATATTTTTTTCTTTCTTACCTATTTATTATTTAATTATTTGTGAAGAAAATTAATTTGTTTTAATTCTTTTGTGCCTTCAAGGATTAATGAAGGATGGTTATGGTAAGCTCAAATTAAAAAGATCTCTTCTTTATTTTTATGTAAGATTGTTTAGTTTCTGAAGATTCTCAGCAATAGATGTTCTTGTGGGATTTTTCTTGGTTTCTTAGTTAAACTCCTCACACACGTACGAACGCCTACACCTTTGAGTCTTTTTAAATTGATTCTGGTCTTTACACATTGCGACAGTGGTGACGAGAACAGAATTATAACAAAATTCTCATTCTTTGTATAAGAAGCCTTAATATACACGGATGATGTTAGATCTAAATCGCACGTTGACTTAAAATTCAGCATACTTGTCAAAAATAATTCATCTTTCTCCATGTTTTTGCACATATAATCCACGTTGTTAATGATTTTTTTCAACAGAGCTTCCCGTCAGCTTTGAATCTGCCAACGATAACGACACAAAGCTTCGACGATCTGATGCCTGTAAACGCAGGCGGTCGGAACGCCCGAGCCAACAGCGAGGGCTCAGACGAACCACCTCTGCCACCGAAACAACATACGTGGACCACAATGACACCGCAGGAGATCGCCACTTGGATAGACAAACGCTCCCGGGTACTGTTCCCGCTAATGTTCATCTTCTTCAACATAATCTATTGGACATTCGTCTACTGCCTGTGATTTGTTATGTATGTGTAGTTTAGTCTGTGATTTAGCGCTAGGGAAACATTATTTTAAAAGCTAAAAGTCAATTTAGCGCGATCCACAGATTTCACGATAGTAGACGCAGCACAAACCGTGACAATAGCCACCACATTTCCCTTGTTGTATATCATAATATTTGATCGTCTTGTGCATTATATGTATTTTATTATAAAAAAAATGTATCACGGCACTTGTCTACTTCGTCTGCTATTTTTGTACGTCTGTGGGTCCTATTGTACACAATAAACGTTTTAATCTTTCGTACATACGAAATTAGATGCGGAAAAAGGCATCTGATTTTATTTTTTTAAACTTTTCTATTTTAATATTGAAAAAATAGTTGTAATTATAAAATCAAAAGTTATTTCAAAGTTAGGGCCTATGTACACGACGTTTTTAAGCGAGATGACGACGCGCGTTGAACGCGATCAGGGACGCTCAGTAAACGCTCAACAAACTATCCTCGTATTTGTAACGTTTTCTCCGCTTTCGGTTGTTCCACTTGCGTTTGTGTCGATACAAACGCGTTCGAAGCGAGCGATCGAAGCATATTCAATTACATTTGTTTTTTTTTTTAAATCCCACCGGAACCCAACATTTTCCAGGATAAAAAGTATCCTACATGTTAATGCAGGTAATAAACTATCTGTGTGCCAAATTTCATCCGAATCTGTTGAGTCGTTTCTGAGATTAGTTTGCATGAACACACAGACAAACAGACAAAAATTCTAAAAATTATTTTTTGACCTCAGTGACATAAGTACAAGGTGTACAAACCTTTTTTTAAAATATTGAATATACAGAAAGCTCGTTTACGATTTTATTATATGTAGGTATACTATAGATTGTAACAATGCAAACGCATACACTGCTGATACGCGCTGACGACGCGCAGAGACGCGCTAATCAAAAACGTGCTTCGTCTGCTCGTTTAAAAAACGTCGTTTATGAATAGGCCCTTAAACATACATAATACAACAATATTCAAGGATAATAAAATTCATTAAGAGATTACTTGGAGATTACAATGTTCAAATTCTCTGTCACGTGAGTTTGACAACGCTTCAAATATAAAACGCGTTATTTTAAAATAAACTTTGTGCTTAATATAATAGAGTGCTATATAAACATTCCGATTTTAAAGTTTTTCTGCCAAACGAAGCGATTTTATTGCTTGCAGAATCACGAAATCACAATCCGTGACGTGAATTGATAGAAGGTTAAGCAGGATGACCTTTTGTAGAACAAATTTATTATGTAGTGTACATAGTTGTTTAGTGACGTGATATTTAATGAATATCATAGTGTTTAGTGGCCATATTTTATATCCAAAGAAATTATGTTCCTTGTCATTAATTCGCGAAACTTGCCCATACGTAGCTACATTTATTTAGATAGTTATGTATCAACTGGGAAGCATACCAAGAAATATTTATTTTTAATTGGTCTGACCCTTTTATGTATCATACATTTTCTTTTTTAAATACTATAAAATTACATAAAGTAGGTGTGTATATTTTTTAAATTTGTTTAAAAATAATTAGACGCATAAATTAAATTTAATAATTGTTTATTTCAGTTTATAGTTAAATTGAACTTTTTTGTGTTTATTTATCACTTGTAACGAAATCCTTGGTACATACTTGTCTTTAAATTACTTATAAGTTGAAATTACATAATAAGTAAAAAATATATGTCGCATATATACTTAATTCGACAGTATTTCACCGTCCAGTACCGTTATGAGATTATATAGATTTTTATCTAATTAGGAAATACTTAGTTAGATATTTATGAAAAAGCAAAAAAAAAAATACATTTATACATCATTTTTGATAATGATTTCTACAATTAATTAGGATAATTAAGTATTATTTTTTAATGTTGTTTTTAAAGTATTAAAATATCAAATATGATTATATTTATTAATATGTAGCAATACATAGAAAAATGATTGCCTATTGTTTAAGTTTGTAACATACTTTGTACTTATACAAATATATTGATATCAAATAAATGTTTCAAAATTGTGTTTCTTTTTCTGGTGCCAACGACTTCATCCGAGTTGAAAAATTAAAAATATCATATCAGAAAATATCTGACATCTTTGTCGCTATAACAACGGTGGTTCTCTATTTTTTATATTTTTAGACGATCCCTCGGGAACCTAACATTTTTCCGAGAGAAAAATATCCTAAACCAATCCAGGTAATAACTATCAGTTTGCCAAATTACAGAGCCGTTTTTATTCAAATTCAAAAATACTTTATTCGAAATTAGATTTATAAAAATTATTTTTTGACGTCAAAGTTTACATTAAGGCAAAAAAAAGCAGCTCCTTTAGTTTTGTAATAGCAATATTGATGTAACGAAAGGAATAAAAGTATACAATTACCCATTGACTTTTACAATTCCCATTTTAAAATCTACATTACTCGTAAGTGGGCAACTTTTTAAGATAAACCTCCACATACTGAGGAAGTAGATACATTTTTGGAGTGATTTAGAAATAAAACAACAAAACTCTATTAAAATTATTACAGTTATTTTAATGAACGAAATTCATACAATAGTGTAAAATTATAAGTCTAACACGCAGTTTTAATTTCAGCTACTTTTTTTGTCGCTTCATAAGAATATAAAGATATAAAGTAAAGACCCAATGAAAACGTTAAGTTAGTTTTATTTCTACAATAGAAAATAAATACAAGCTATTATAAAAATTATAAACTAACTCCCGACACTATGGAGCCCAAACACGTTATATCAGCTGTATGTTGCTTTAGGAGTTGGGTGTCCCGCAGACTACTTTATGCTGCAGCATCAATGTTACCATGTCGTGGATATACCACTGAAATAACAATATACCAAATGCCACATCAATCGAACCTGTGGAACTTAGTGAAATCCTTTCGTCAACTATGAAATGGGCTGATGGTCTTCAAATGACTGAACAGATCTTCATAAATTGTAGCTAAGAAACTATCCCGAACACATCAGCTTTGAAACAAAAAAAAAAGAATCAAAATCGATACATCCCTTTTGGAGCTACGACTTAGATTAGATGGCATAAATTTATAACACCCCGTTTTTTGCGTCGGGCGTTAAAAATTATATGTATCAAATAAATATATAATCAAAGACATCACAAAAAAAAACTAATCTAATCTGTCTAACATGCAGATCATTGGAAAACCCAATTACATAGAAGACATTAAAGCATTCTATAAAACATAACAATCAAATTTTCCACTGCCATTTTTTTAAACAAATCTTTGTAAATCACCTTAAACCGTTTACTGAAACTAAGTACTACTCATGTTCACATTTTCTAGTTCTACCCATAGTGTGTTAAACACTTAAATCAATGCATCGCTTGTTTCGTTTTCTTTCATATTTTATCTTCATAAAATGATCACATCTTTAGTGAATCATAGACTAAGATGGATTCACGTCACCAGCTCTACCGGCCACCATAACTAGACTGTCGTCGCTCGAATACCGCTTCATAGTGACTGCACTTGCTTTGCTAAAAATAAAACAGAAAATAAATATATAACGTTTCGAACGTATCATGTACCCATGTATTTATTAAATAAATTTATAATCTAAAATCACAAATTGGAGGTATATCATATCAAGCATATTATGGGTCCCTTAGGCGCAGGTAAGGCCTGACTGAGGTAATAGCCAGCGGCAAGCGCAGTGTAAAGGTGCAATTCCGCGGGACGCAGCAGACGACAGCGGCAGACGGCGACGGCATGTGGTGCGACGACAGACGGCATTACTTTGCAGTACATATTCACTTGTATGTGACCGATTCCGACATACGACTGCAATTGCCGCCAATTGCCACGTCCGTCGCCGTCGCCGTCTGCCGCTGCCGTCTACCGTCTGCCGCGTCCCGCGGAATCGCACCTTAAGACGTCCACCCGCAAGGTGGACTGACGATCTAATAAGGGCCGCAGGTTGACGATTGATCGAGACTGCTTCTGACCGGTCCTATTTTAATAGGACACCTATTAAGGAGGAGGCCTAAGTCCTACGGTGGAGATGATGATCTTCGAACCTGTATCTAGTGCGTGGTCGAGGCGTGGGCGCGAGTCGCGGCAGCCTGTGGTCGAGGCCCAGAGTACCGCCCGACCCAGAACTCGAACCACGCGCCGATCCGCTCGAGCTCTCCGACCACGCCAACTCCGACATACTGCAACAATTCATTCTTGCACTTTTGAAGTGCTCGTTGGATGTCTTAATGCTCTGTTCTAGGGTACTCGGGTTCGATTTCCCCTTTAGCAGAGTAGACTTTGAAAAATGAAAATTTCTAAGTCGACTCTGGGCTGGATCTAAAAAGCAGTGGCGGGGCACACTTTTCTATACCTTTCCATTAATCCTACTATAGTCGGCAGTGCACTTACATTACATGTGGCGTTGATTGTGTTATTTATAGGCGACGGTAGCCACGTACCCTTAAATGGACCGACAGCCTGTCTGCCGACATAAATATAAAAAACAGTTTTTCTTTTTTGTTCAATATCTATTTGAGAGTTTTGTTATTAATTTAAAAAAAAATTGTAAACCGTTTTATTTTCCACTTTCAAAATTATTATAAACATAAGGTCTCTTGAAATCCTCTGCCAATCTTAAGTGATGTAAATATACCTGGACGATATGGGCGGAAAGCGGTAAGGAGTGTGTATCTCGTTGCTCTCAGTGTATGTGGAGGCGTGAATTTCTTGCTGGTACAACTCGTATAACTGTGAGAGCTCTGGTGGCACACTAGCGCCCAGTTCTGAAATTAGAATAAATACTTGTCTATTAAAACGAAATAATTTTTTTATATT
This sequence comes from Synanthedon formicaeformis, assembly GCA_945859745.1. Taxonomy (NCBI): domain Eukaryota; kingdom Metazoa; phylum Arthropoda; class Insecta; order Lepidoptera; family Sesiidae; genus Synanthedon; species Synanthedon formicaeformis. Next base: position 4,790,723 of record OX243964.1, read on the forward strand.
GGGTTTTTAAATTACCCACATCTATATATAAATAGGCCAAGAAAGAACACTTCAGTAAGTATCCTTCTCTGTTTTTCAACCGATTTTCCTATCGCTTCATGTTTTGGAAACAGTTTTTCATTTCTCTGCTTCCAAATGGTTTTAAACACGACTTTAAATATAATTCGTCGTTGACAATTGTGACATCGTTGACAGTCCGCCTGTTGTATTTTACCATGGAAGCAAAGTGTGGAAGTGCAGAACTCACGTTCTAAGGCGCGGCGTTGCCTAGTTATGATCTCGTCGGAAAGTCGCCGTTGGGCGTCGCGTCGCTGCAGCGCTAAGTCACGGCGTCGTAGTTCATGCGCGCGCGCAGCTCGCTCGCCCTGCAGGGCTAACTTATCTGCCTCCAGCTCATGTACGCGACACACCAGCGCCAATACTTCGCGTTCCGGACCGCTGCTGATGCGTTCCGGTAATTCCTAACAATTAAGATTTGTTCCATGAAAGCAAGACATAATTTCTCCGACTGTAGGTATGTAACAACACAAAATTCTTTATTAGCACATATAAGTACTTCATACTCTTTTATTGGAGATATTTTTTTTATTTCATGGTATTACCAAGTATTACACACGTTCAAATTTTCTATTTCCTTTCGCATGAAATACGCGAAAAAAACCCGTTTCAGAAGTAGTTGTTTCTGTTTAGACTAGACAGATGTATTGATGACATTGGACCGAAATAAACCAGACTGGAATTGTTCCCGGAAACATTAGAAAAATATGAATCATTGCTAAGCGCCAATTCTCAATGTGTTGTAAGTAATAGCACCTCTGTTGTAAGTGTTGTAATAAGCACCTTTTTTATTAATTTCAAATCGTTCACTTGGCATCTACTCAAAATATCTCATAGCTCATTTTGTTTCAACGTAATGTATAATCGGTTTTTATAATCACTGTCACAAGGTTATTATTATTATGTTTTTATTATAATATAATTTTTGTCTTACATTATAATTATGTATAAATTTAACTCGCTCACGTATAGAAAGAAACTCACGCTACGCTTCTCAATCACGTAGGTCGTAGAATCAACTCCATTTTACTGAAAATCGACGATAGATGTCGCTAAGCATATCATTTTGTATTATTTTAAAAAGAAAATTTTGTTTGCTTTACTTGTATCTTATATCTTCGACTGTACGGAACAAATATTTTGAAAGGATTTTGTTTTACCTGCTCGAGTTGTGCCCCTCTCAGACGCACTTGCTCGAGTTGTCGCTCGACGCGGTCTCTCTCTGTGCGCGCGGCCTCTTGCTCGCGTTCGACGGCCGCAAGTTCCGCCCATGCTTGCTCCACGGCCACTTCGGCCTCTGCTCGCTCGTTGTTGCTACCCGAACCGCTGGTGCTGGAAGCGCCGGTGCCGCCTCTATATTACACCATTTAAACAATCAATACATAAACCATTGATATGTTTAGAGTTTACTACCTACATATACCTATGTCAAGAACAAACATGTTGGTCTAATCTAAAACTTGAACATACGTGTGCTACAGAGAAACCAGTTTATTTCTTAACCAATTGGGCAAAAACAGAAAATGATACGGCTCAAAACTGTTTAGTATAATAATTAGAATCTTTTTCATATTATATTTCACATTCTAATAATTTTTATTGAAGCTATGAAGATTCTATGAAAATAAATAAATAAATTATAAACAAAGTGAGCCAACAAAGGGGAACAATAACAAAGGGTGCCATTCTACGAAATTTGTTAGCATGAAGAGGGAAACTATAAAAAAATATACCTGTAACTCTGTTGCGTGCTTAGTCTAGATCCTGGCATGTTGATGGGCTTGTATAGACGATTGAATCTTGCTTCCCAATGTGATATGGTGGCGTGTTGTCGCTCGGCGTCAAGCGCCAACCCTAGCAAGTGGCTGTCCAGCTCCATCAGACGTCGTCTCAAACGCATCTGTTGTTTGAAAGTTGACACTATTGCTTCGCGGAGAGATTTCAAGTGCGCCGCACTTTCAGCCGACTGTTCTTTAGCCACTTCTGCTTCGATCTCCTGCTGTTCCTCTTTTGTTCTAGAGATATACATAAATAAACAAAGAATTATAAAGATTATTTATCGAGATTTCGTACACGTCTATCGCATTACGCCGTATTAACAATAAAAAGAAGTTCAATTCGTATTTTTAACCTTGGTGCTTATGTATTTTAATTGTTTCCTCGTTTACGTTTCACGGATCAAATAATAATTTTGATACGAAGGCAGCTGAGGGTTTGAATTAGGTCGGGTGTACACCATTTCTTTTATATGTGAAGGTCGCAAGCAGGTTAATTATGGGTATAAGGTCACCGTGGCTTATTAACATAAGAACTTTCACAGGTGCTGCAAGTTCACTTTCGAACTTAGTGCGGTAAAGGGGATAGAGAAATGGGCTTCTCTAACTCACTTCTCAAAACACAACAACACATATGATGTTAGTTCACTGTGGTCTTTGGAAAGGGTCGGTCACCGCAGCCAGACAGGCATCCCAATCTATGACTGCGAAACGCAGTGTGCCTTATTTGAATTTAAACAATTATCATTTAGGAACACATCTATAGGTATCCTGTGTTTCTAAGAATATTATTAATCTAGGAGAACAATAAGTCGACATACTTTCTCAAAAACCGCAAGTCTAATTGCTGGGAATCCCCGAGGAGAAAATAAAGAAGTGCAAAGCAGAGAAGTCTAAAATAGAGTTTTATTTAAGTTGAATTTAAAACAACAAACCTCGATCGGTCATCTTTCATTTTAAGTTTGAGGCGAGATATTTCATCCCGCAGGTCCTTTATAACTGTTCGATATTGGGATAACTGCATCGGTGTCTCGACTAGCTCTCGTTCAATCTAAAGGAAAAAATACCATTTTCACAATTAGTATTTTCAGTTATTACCTACATCGCGATAAGCGAGTTGTACGAGAAAGTAGCTTTTTGCTATCAGACGCGACAGCTTTCAGACACGGAGATTCCTAGTTTTATTTTTGACAAATGCGATTACATTAGGACGACTATTAGACTAAATAAAATAAACAGGACCGCCTATGCTGCTGGGCATACTGAGCTCTCTGAGAATTTATTAATAATTTATAAGTCATATATACCAGGAGACCCTTAGGTAGGGTTTCAAGTACGCTACTGGTAGCTTCATTACCTCGCTAATTCAAGGCTTACTATAGGTTCTGCAAACTTAGCACTAATTTAGAACCTGGCCGGGTTTATACGATCTGAGTATACTCGAAACTAGTGGGCACGTAGGATTAAGCTTCATACGAATATACAAAGATAGCTGTTAACTAACAATACTCGGATTTATTTACTTCTTTTTTTGCTCTCAACTAATGACGGATTTCTTGCAAACGGAATCTCGCGTAAGAAGAGGATTTGGATTCTACGTCGTTGTGGCATTTGTGAATTATTATTAGTCGCTCCTATATATAACGGGTTGTCCACAATACTACATACTTGCCTCCAAGTAGGTCCGAGTGCATAGAGAGCACTGGATCTGAGCATGCTTTGAACTTGTCAATGCGGCTTTAGTGGGAGAAACATCACTAAGCATTTGTGATAAACAATGTCGACCATACATATCTTATACAAAAGTGCCATCATATGATGAGGTTACAATACACAAAGGTTGCATACCCTGTTTGTTATAGAGGATGCCTTCTGTGCATAATGCAGAGTAGAACGTGTTGTTTCCCGATGCATCCCACCAGGCGCTACGTGGGCTATCATAGCGGTTCGACACCGTCCGCCGAGAACTTCGCGAAGCAACCGAGTCAACTTTGAATCACGATAATTTACATACCTAATATAAAAAAAGAAACAAATAAGTAAATCTATAATTTTTCTATAACAATTAAGTAAATCTATAAAATATTTCATCAACAAGTTTAATTTAGGTATCAGTTACGTAATGTTATAATACCAACAAACACGTAAAAAACGATTTTTACGTCTGCTTGTTGAAAAAATTTACTTTGTTTTACTGAAGTCGTATGTCAGAAGGTAAAGTTATTGCGAATTAGTATATACTAGCTGGTGCCCACGACCCTATGTCCTTTTTGGTGTCCCAGACAATGTGTATGCAAAATTTCATGGTGATGGGTTCAGTAGTTTTTGCGTGAAAGCGTAACAAACAATCTCACATTCACATTTACAATATTATTTCCAATGCATCGCTCGCATACTACACAAAATACATAGCAATACAAATTTAACGAGGAATAACTTACATTTATTCATGTACATTTATTCTAATAGGATATCCGAGGTGCATAAGCTCAGAAACCTTCAGGATCACAATAAAAGTTGATCCTTTTTAGGATTTTTTTTTGTTTTTGTATTTTAAGCTATTATGGTACAATATAGAACCTAGCTCCACCCGACAGCGCCATGATGCAGTTGCCAAGCGCAAGTAGAGAGCGGTTGATATGAGCGCCTTCGAGACGACGAGCTCGTAGCCCGGCGCGCTCCGATCCAGCCAGATCAATCATTAGTAGCCTTCCTCTTTGCACGCCCCCTTCTGCTTCGCTGCTCACTGTTACACTGCAAATTAAGAGTCGTGTATTTGCATTAACAATATCAACTACAGATATTGCTTTATATGACGGATCCAAATGCATATACGCCACTGTGCAGTTTTAAAATTTTTTACAGTATTTAAAAAACTCAAAGTTGTAATAAATATTGTAAAATATTATCGATACATATAATATAACTAGTAAGCACTAGCTAGTCGAATATAAAAATTAATTATGGGCCTGAATTAATAAAAAAGAAAAAGAACAGAAGTGACATTAGGCGTCCATAAATGATGATGATGAAACCTTTATTGATCGCAGTTTTTTATTTGTTTAAAACTGCAAACAAATTGTACGATTACATCTTTGAAAACTTACTTGAATCAATAATAATCAACATTTATTACGAACCGACAGCGGCGCGGTCAAGGACGAGACAATTTTTTTAAATAATATGTAAATAAGAAAAGCAATTTCACTGAAACTGTCAACAATACCCTACGGTTTTTATATTATCATTAACACAATAACGGACAATAGACAATAATAAAAACAATACAACACCAAAAGTTTCATTTCGTAAATGATACTAAGTACTTTAGCTGATACTAATATCCGTTCCGGAATATGGCTGTTCTGTAAGGGGGTGATTATTGACTACAGAAGGGCTGCCCAAATGGCTGCGAAATACAATGTGCCCTGTCACTATTTAACTACTACAAACATAGACATTTAACTGTACTTAACAAATTACAAACCTCAATAACGCATGTCCCCTGGAAGAGTGTAGGTTGGCATGTGTAGGTTCCGCAGTTCTTGCTCTGTCGCCTTTTGTTAGAAGCTCTGCTACGTGGGCAGCACTTATAGCTTTCACTTCGCTTAGACCAGCCACCACCGGAGTACCATTTCCGCCTTCGTCTCGAAGCTCTAGAGATCCGACACTTGGATTCAACAGGTCGCGAATATTCTCGTTATAAATCTCTATGTATGACATTTTTACCTGTAAATAAAACATGATTTTTAGTACAGCCGGTGTAAGAAAAGGTTCGTCACCTTAAAGCCGACATTTGTTTGAATTGAACCAGGGCAATTATCAGTCATGCCAAAATTTCATTACACACGTCATATTGTGTCGTTTACAAATCAATTCCCGGTTCATTTTGTAACTACTATATTGCTGCTATACTGAAATTTATGGAGAGTAACGTATTACGTCATACTGAGCATACGTCATGACATTTGGAGTGGAGTTATGACAATTTTGCCTACACGGTCCTTGACAATGATAACAAGATTGAAATTAGATGTTTGACGGAAATATATTGACGCAAAGACAGTCACAAATAGTAATTGAGTTGACGTTAATTAGACAATTATTTAAAATAAAGGGGCCAAAATTAAGGGTTAGAACGAATAAAAAAAAAATTATAAGCTTTCAGAAAACTTTCGGAACTTTTGTTTAAATTCATTCAAATTCACAAAAGTATTTCGTCATATTTAAAATGTATATAACATTTTATTTATTATTTTATTTTATTTATATTTTAGGAATAAAATTCATATCAGGTTATCCTACCGAAGATTCGATGCTAAGATGAATGCTAAACCAGATAACCAGATAACAATTTAACGTTGAGTTACTTAAATACTTTTGCACACAGATTTAAATACATATTACTGTTTGCTATTTAAATGTATGCACCTTTACGTAGCAGTACATTGAGGTCAAATTGCATTGGAAACGCGCCAAGTGAGAATAGGTATTATTCAATGTCAACATGAATAATATTCTCGCTTGGCGAGTTCTGGAGAAATTCTAAGTCAAACATTTAGGATAAAGCATTTAAAATTTGCATTCCCTTCATCAACTAGGAAATAAGCTGATGATCTTCAAACGCCTGAACAGATCTTCATAAATTGTAGCTAAGATATATATGAGATATATAGGCAGACATACAGACACACACATACAGTACACACAAATTCTAAACCCTAAATTTTAGGTAACCATTAGTTTCGTTTGGAGGTGTAACCGGCTATAACGGCATAGCTAACCGGAACAATTGGGTTATTAAAATTTTAAATATCCATGCTGGGAAAAAGGGAAATGTGGAGTAATTGCTACTTCCTCTGTTGGCACATTTATTTTTCACCAGTCGTTAAACGGTGTATAGATATTAAAAATGTATGCTAACGGTCTCACACATGATCGATTTCAAAAGTAAGTTATATTCGGTTTCAAATTATTGTATCGGTTGTACAGTATTAAATAAAAATTACTTTGACATTACTTTGTAATATTGGTGGCGTCATTTTGGTAGTTTTACGGGAGTTTTGAAAATTGGTGATTTTATATAGATTTTATGTAGATTTGGATGACTGTGCTCTTTTCGAGTTTCTTCTTAGAACCATGACACCTAAAAATAGTTTTTTGACAATATCTCCTTTCCGACTCATTTGACAAAAAAAAAACCAGTTATTTAATAATTCAGACTGGAGAGAAGTTGCTATAATTTATGTATGTAATGATCTTTTTATTATAAAACTAATAATTTCAGCGTACGAGTACGAGCGAAAATTTTAATTTCAAGCTTTAAAATTACAGCCTTGAAATGAATAAGATTAGAAGTGTATACTATAATAAATCTCGGCTAATCCTGCAAATATTTTAAAGTTCTAAAATGTTCCTTTGTTTTTTTACAAATTATTGTGATGTTCATATAGTGACTTGATAATATATCTATTAAAACTTCATCAGAACCATTTGTTTGTATAGCTATCAATTTATCAGAAGATTAATACAATTTAACCGTCAATACATTAGGTGTATGCCTTCGAAAACACCTTCGAGGCATAATGAGTTTCCAAGTACATTATCGACATTCGACAAACATCGCAGCGACGCGCGTCGTTGGAAAGGCTAAGGCTAAGGTTAATGAAACTTTCCATTATTAAAATGAACTCGTCTGAAACACAAGTTCAAAAACCGCGTTTACTAGGTAAACTCAATTCCACTAATCATTGCATTGATTCAAGTAAGTAAGTATGTCTTGTCTCAAGTATGTCGTAGCATCGATCCCACAAGTTCATTGACTTTACCTACTTTAATAGTAACTTATTATTAAAATACAACGTAGAGACAGTCCATGTCTAATTTAAAACGTGTTACTAAATGTCCATCTTACATAATATAACCGACAATTGAATTGAATTGAAAAATTGATTGTTTCAATTTGAATAAATTCTATGGACTGGATAAGTTCTCACCAAGGAGATCAATCAGTTTTGCATGGAGATCAGGCCATAATATTTCAGGCCATATTTTCGTTTTAACGGTTGAAACTTGTACTATTGGGTAAGAAAAAATTATAAGTAGATTTTACTGGGAAAATGGCCTGATTTTTAAACGATATCCTTTCATTAATTAAATTTTTTTTAAGAATATTACTACTACAATATTTGTGAAATGGAGAACACATATTGTTAATTATTTTAGTTATTTATAACTTTTTTTTAAATATATAAACCTTCCAATTGTTACCAAGTCTAAGATATTTAAGACGCGACGCAATAAAGGAACCAAAAACTCCTTAAGTAATTGCATACGGAATAAAAAATAGCATTTGTACGACGCCGGAGGCGGCTCGCTAGTTGATTATAAAAAGGCGTAAAAATCTGAGCTCATAAAAATAGAAGTTAAAATGGAAAGCCGGTAATGTGTTTCATTGCAGGTAAATGCTGTTAGTTTATGTTGGTGCAGCATAATAAGTAATTTACCATTATCAGATGGTGAGCAAGGCCGACCAACCAACTGGGTCCGATACACACCAATATTTATCGCGCTCAGTAAACACCACTCTATCCTATCTACCCACTGCACGAATTCGCTTATCTACTATCTACATACAAAGAGTTCTAAGCTGTATACTGCTAAAAATCGATAACTTTTACTAATGGCTTTTGTATGCAAAAATTTTTCCAAAATTTTTTTAAACATTTAAAATTTATAAGGAATTTATATTAAGAGCTGTGTCGTATTCTATATTCATTAGAAATTCCTCATAATCTACATATCTAGATCTTTACATAAACTACTATAAAATTGTTTGTCCTGATTGACTAACAACACACAGCCAAAACTAGTACTAAGTCTGGAAATATTTTATACTTTATAAAGTAAGCACCCGGAAGAAAGAATTTCTGAAAATTTCAAGTCCGTGCAAAGCTGAGGGCGGATCGCTTACCATTTTAATATGTATGTGAAGCGAAAATTACAACTCAGTTTCCTGTTTAGACTGTTTTATTTTTATGTTAATAAAGAGTAACAGGCACAGGTAGACGGTCATCTTGATAGTAGGTGGCTACCGCCCAAGGATACAAGCAACACCAGAAGGTATTCATGTGCGCTGCCGTTCCTGCAGAAATTTGTTTACGGATCGCTTGAAGAATCCTAAAATTGTAAGTAGGCGGAAAACCATAGAAGGAGGATTGTTCCAAAGTTCACGTATCCTCGGAATAAAGTTTCTACTCATCTGGACTGTGCGAAGTGGCACCTTTTGTATATAACGGTACCATTGTACAGTCGGTAGAACTCACAAAGGGTTCTATATACTATGTCCATACAAAGCATTAGTATATCCCTTTTACTAAGGGCCTTTAACCTCTGTTCATTTAATTTTTGGTTCAGAAAAATTATCAGTTTCCTACAAATTGACAGACATGACGATTGTTCGCGTGTTGAAATCAAAAGGTTAATAGAAAGTGGTTCGTCTCACCGCCATAGCCCTGAATATTTGAACGGCGCTTTCTTTTATTAAACCTATTGGCATTCAAGGTGACTTCATTTGCCACTGTTTAATATTCATTAAAACTTCACTTCAGACTCAATTTGCATTGTGTGTTTGTGAACTTACAAGAAAAATTAACGTCATCGCGTAGGCGTTTGTGACTCATGACTTAGTTTAATAAGGATGTTTCAGTGGTTGTAATTTCTAATAGGCCATTAATTTCTTAGAATAAGTATTGAATATTATTTGCACTTAACTTAATTTGAACATTTATATTGAAACCCCAACAGCTTGATGAACTAGTTATATGTGCTTACATAAATGTCATTGAATCACATATGGAAACAGAATTTTCAAGGTACATTGTGATCTAGTATGTAGTAGGTTTCACCTTAAATTTGGTGTGAATGTGGTTAGAGATTTTCTGAAACTCATTAGACTCATTTCAAAAAGAAAAAGACCAAGTTAAATTACAGTTAACTTTTCCTTTTCCCTTTCATCTATAATAAACTAGTTAACGTTTGTAAATTTAAAAATAGCACGGTTCGAGAAGTAAAAGAAAAAGTCTCAATGACATTGATGAGATGGTCATTTGATGAAGTAGAAAAATTTGTAAAAATTATTAAATGAGGTTAATTTTACAATATTTTCAAATTTTAGATGTCGCTCATTCACATACAAACAAATACACACACCACAAACTCATTCATTCACACAAATTTCATACATACATAAAATTCGTTCTCACAAATTTTAATTTACATTATCATATTTAATTATTTCAAAATGATGCTACCATTTGTTTGTTTGTTTGTTTATTTTGTACATATAATAATTGTTTTAATTTTTATTTGTAATTAATGTATATAGTATATAATTTACTTATAATCTTATTTAATTGTTAATTAATATTTATTGTTAACTTCCCCCATAGGACAGGCACAGCCTAGTGTGGGGGACAGAAATGTATAACTGTTAAGTTGTTTTTCTGAAATAAAAATTTCTTATTCTTATTCTTATTCTTAAAGTTAAACCCAGATTAGGCACTATGGGGTACTACGCTCAAGCTCTTATTTTAGATACTTGCAATTATCAACTGTGTGTTCTCCGATGAGTCCAATTAATGCCCACCCCAAACTTTTACCAACGTACTGAGCGTCATAGATTTTATCTATCTATTAAAAACTTTCGAAAAATGACTGGAATTAATTGCAGTCGTTTTTTAAGATAAATTTCACAAGCTAGGTACAGCTTAAAATATATCAATCAAGTAAGTTGTTTATGTTTTTAGTATTTCTTCTATAATATAACTGAACATTGATACGTCAAAGCTCGTCGAAATCTGACCAGCGGTCAAAACAGACCGACAGCAGGTAAAATTTCACAAATTGTTTATTTTATAAGTACCGTATATATTTTGATATGTATATTTAGTAAAAATCTGTTATTTTGACATTAAAAACAGATAGTTCAATTTTACCTACAATTCTTCTAATACTTCCGGAACTTAATTTTTATTTCGATGAAAGAATTGAAAATTATCTGAAGTCTATGAATTATTTAGGTATTGAAGTATTTAATGAAAGATAAAAATGATAAATAGGTACCTAATATTATTTTTTGTCAGTTAATAAAGTATTCTTTGTTCTTTTTTCTTCAAATCTTTGAATTGGACGAATTTGTATTTCCTATAAAGAGCAATTTAATTATATTCGCTCACTGACTATATTATGTAGATAGATTATACATATACACAATATATAGAGAAATACAATAACGAGTTATAATGGTGAAGGCATTCGATGTGATAGCTTAATGATCGTAAGGCGTCAATCACGATATTCATGTTCACGATACCTGACAGGGTGTCGGCAATGACCTTGCCTGGTGGTATACACTGTGGGTGGTGGTTTACAACCCCCTCTAGTAAGCACCCCCGAACAACTTTCGTTAGAATTATTTCAACGCTAAAGATTATTGAACATTAGAATACGAGGATTTTATTCACATATTTTAATATATGTAATTAAATACAAACAACAATTAAATGTTTAAAAACTGAAAACTATTATAGTTTGTAAAATACCTATAACTAGCTGACCCGGCGAACTTCGTATTGCTTCAGAATCAATAAATGTTTGGTTAACTTATGTCTATCCATTCACAGGTATCTTTTAAAGATTTCCCCTCTCGTAAATAAAAAAATAGCTAAATTATATTAAGTGAATTGTCTAGCTACTACTGATGGCTGAAAGTACTAAAAATGCTGGAGTGTGAGCGAACAGCCCCACATTTTGACTAAACAAGTTTTAGGTCTTAGACTAACATCTTAGTTTTTGTTTATAAAATTATAAATTCATATATTTTATGAGAAGCTAGTATCAACCGCTAGTTAGTGTATATAGTTTTTAGGAACGATACACAGGTATCGATATTTTTAAAATATTGTGTTCTAGTCCAGTCGGTCGAGGTCTGAATCAGCAGTTACATTTTTATTAAGCAGGTTCTTAAAACGCGAAGTATATTCACAATGTTTCGGTCCAACATAATAATTAACAATGTCCGGATAAATGAATTTACGACATAGATACGTATGTTAATGTACTTTAGTATGTTAATTAACCAAAAATGCGAGGGTCACGAAATTAAGTCAAGAGGGTGAGAGTACACCTAGAATAAAATATACCTAACACGTTTCTAATAAAACTGTTTACTTTTCTCTTTTGTAACATTGCTACACGAATTTAATAAATTTAACATTAAATACTCCTGGTTTAAACTAACGGGAAATCGGTTCCGTGTATTAACAGTAAAAACGCAATAGACAAACTTCAATCTATTTACAATTGTTTGTTTCAAAAAAAACTATTTAATTACATATTACATTTGAATTCAGTTATACTCTTATTAAAAGAAGTCGTATGATTACGTAAATTGCTATTACAGTTTTATCTTAAATTATATCCTTATCTACTAATATTATAAATGTGAATGTGAGTTTGTTTGTTTGGAAATATTGCATACACGTTGTCTGGGACACCAGAAAGTACCTTTCATCTTTCAACGCGGACGAAGTCGCGGGCACCAGCTAGTAATAAATAAAAAAGTCACAATTACGTAACAGAAGCGTCATGTTCCAATTACTGTGACATTGAGATTACTGTACATTTTGTACAAGCGGTGCTCGCAAGACTATCTATATCTAATATCTAACAATTTCTACTATTTATACCTAATCGAGTTTACTAGTAAAATATGCGGTAATTTAAGTTTTCTATAAGTGGCATATTTAAATGTTGTTTTATGAAATACTAGCGACACGCCACGGATTTGCATGGATGCATTTTTTCCTTCCTCGTTTATCGCTCTTTCCACCCTATCAGCATTCGTTGGGTGGTTTAAAATAAGTTATGAATGGCTCCCGCTTCCAGCTTCGCACGGGTGTAATTTTTTCTGCAAATTTTATATAGAAACCTTCCTTGTTTAACTATCTTAAATAAAGCTGAAGATTGTTTGTTTTTTTGTTTGGTTGTACGCGCTAATCTCAGGAACTACTGGTTCGAATTAAAAAATCTTTTTGTGTTGGATAGTCCATTTATCGAGGAAGGCTAATAGGCTTAAGAGAACGCGGACAAACCAGCTATAGTGTAAGAATAAAATCGCTGCCTTTTTCCCGGGCTTCGTATGGAGGCAATTATTTATTTATTTATTATTTAAATTCTGTTTTTATATGTAACTGTTATTATAATATTCCATCAAAGTCTATCACAAAAATAACGAAACCAACATGAATAAATTAACGAGAAAATTATCCCCAAAAACCGAAGAGACGCACTACAATATCATCAGTCGATGGTTGATTACAATCGTACCTATATTAAGAATTCATTGAAAATACACATTTGTAACATACTATAGGGTAGCCAACGAGGGCGTAACCTATAATCAGTACAACTTCAAGTGTTTGCGTCCATTAGTTCACCAGCTGTGTCAAAATTGACATAAAAGTTGAACTGTGGCAAAACAACACATAATTTTTCTGTGGCAAATCAACAACAAGCCGTTTTTAGTTTTTATACACGTGTGACGGTCTAATGGCGGGATTGTCAGCTCCCAAAAAGCACTACACTAATCTGTAATTAATACGAAACATAACAGGGAACAAAACCTGTACACGTACTTCAATTCTCCAAGTACAACATAAGCCACATAATTGACTGATCAACTGAAAACAAAATTTCAAATGAAAACCGTTATCTGTTTACCTTAGAGAGGTTATGGTTCCATTTAGGCCTTATAGAGGAATGTTAGACTAAAATGATAAAGACTTTGTGAATGATTGCAAATACTAAAACAATCCAATTCGCCAATAATCGATGGCCTATCGATTATATGGTTAACTGTACATGGGGTCATCTATAAAAATATAAGTATAAAAATATACATGCATAACAAGTGCCAACGTATAAAATTAAAGAAGGTATATTTTACTTTAGCCGTCAACCAATGCAAAGTTAGTCATGTGATTTTCCCATCAAGGTTTTCTAGTAAAGAAGAGTCGACCTCGTCGGAAGTATCGTAATGCAGAACTAATAGCATCGAATCGACAAGCATTATTTAGACAAAAATCTTACAATAGAACCTCTATTCACGCTGTATTGTGAAAAACACAATGACGAAAATTAAAGGCGTCCTCCGAACCGCAAGGGCAGGCCGTCATTCTCTCATTCATATTAACCTACTGAAGAAACGTTGAGTCTATAGACTAGCGTTAGTTTCATTAACATTCTTTTATTTTTGTTTTCACTATTTTATTTTGTAGGTACTTACGTGAGAAAAACAATCTAATCTAAAATACCTATAAAATAATTACAACATAATAGTTATAGGCACTTTCCTTTTTTTTAATCTTTATGAAACTGATAAATGTTTACAACCATTAAAATAAACAGATGGCTAGTAAAAAGTGTAAATACATTATTTAACCTTGACCGCAAAGAAGTCACACGCGAATGAAATATGAATTAACAATTTCCGTTTCCGCAATCACTTTACAGTTTACCAAAAGTTAATATGTTTTTGACTGACTACACCAAAAAGACACAGGAGCAGGACATAGGTTTTGCGATTTAACATGTTAGTATCCACGGCAATTTAGTACCTAATATTTATTTTATCAGTGCTACTGCACTAGATAAAAGACACGCTTTGAGGTGTAAGACATTCTCATTGTGATCATCGCCATCATTAGATGGCCATCATTGCAAAGATTAAGCTTAATTAAGGTTGACGGTTGTTTTCAATTCTTGTGAGGTCTTTTGATTTGAGGTTCTCAGATTTTTGAGTTCTTGTGAGGTCTTTTGAGGTCATCAGTGGCAAGACACTTTTCATTTCAGCTGTGGTTTCCACTGAAAACTCATCTGTGCTAACACATGTATGCACAGCAATTATATTACGAGTATATAACGCCCACTAACTTCTCATCCCACTTCAACAGATTGATTGATAACTTGTGTTCTACGTATTTCGAATAGCTCCATAGCTTGCTGTGTCTTTGCAATTTTGTGGACGAGGCCTGTCTCAAAATTTATCAACTATTGTCTTAAATAGAGGTATGATCACGACGGGTTAATATTAACCCTTAAATCATCTTATGTGAAGTATAACGGATAGTTTATCACAAGTTTAAAATTATATAATAAGTAGTTTGATGGCACTATGATAGATCATACGGGGGCAGTATCTACAGTACATATAAGTCGAGGAAAAATAATTTTTCTATGTATTTTTTCATTCATTTAGCTTTTAACAATTAAGTCTTCTAACAATTAGATGAAATAGGATGTCAGTTTTATTTAGATATTTACATTGAATAAATATTTCATTTACTTACCTCATATGCTCCCGGATTGTCACTCTCGGCGATACTAGTGAAAAGATGGTTGAGAGCTCGGGACATGAGACCGGTCATGGTGTGGGTCTTTCCTGCACCTGTCGCCCCGTAAGCGAACACCGCGCCCGCAAACCCTCGCAGAGTGTTGCCAACAAGAGGAGCGCAGACTACCTCGTATACATCCTCCTTTTAAAAAATAGAGATATTACAATACAATGGATTACAATGAATTACAATGGATTACAATGGATGAAGGTGATATGTCGCATTTTTGGGTTTTTCATTTTTTTACGTTGATGAAGGTAATATTATGTCCATATGAATGATTACAAACCTTAAGATTATCGATTTAAGACATTTTTGAAAAACAAAAAGTTGAAAAAGGTGTTACGTACAGTTAATTTTAAAAAGCAAAAAGTGCAGTAAAGTTTACTTTTGTTAATGGAAGAGGGAGCTATTTTTTTTATTAAATAATAGAAGTTTTTACTTGCTATCATACCATTAATATTTTAGGTAGTTTACACAACTTTGCATCATAATTTAGTACAAAATCAGTTCCGTGGCGACTTCTCATAAATTAAAAGTAAAACTTTAACCTCGATTTATTCAAAATGGGAATTATGCGACATATCACCTTCTTCCACTCACGTCTTCAATTATTGTTCGCTTAGGTGGAAGAAAAAAACACTTGAATTTCGTCAATACCTACTAAAAAAACCTGTTCATAAACAAATTAAAAAAATACAGTTTTACTTATTATATAAAATACTAAGATATTAGGTATTTAATTATAGTCAACTAAAGGCAGATACTTAAGCCGATGTATTTTTTGAGATGCTGTTGATTTTGAGATTTCTATAACGTAATACTATTTTTATTTTATTTTACTATCAGAATTTATATAATTTACAATACACAATTGCACATGTGTTCACGGTGCCTAGACCGGCAATGGGATATCATTTTCCCACATTTTTTTAGGATTTTCAATAGAGTTTTAGAAATGTTGCAATAACATCCTCAAATATGAAGGCATCGTTAGATTTGCGAATCCATACAGGAAACTTTTCTAGCTACATTGGTCCTTCGCGGCCTGGTTAAAGGTTAAAGTATTACTGGTGATTTAATTTTGATAAAGCAATTTGAAAATAAAAAAATTGATTAGCTTACTTGCGTGCTGTCCTCTCCGAAGACTTTGTCGTAAACATAGTGTTTGTCGTTAAGGCGACGCTGGCGAAGAACATCTCTTCGACTGTCGGCCTCCTCTTCCAGCACTAGAATCTGTATTAACTATTACATGTAATTGGAATTGCTAAAGAATTGGCTTGCACACTGGACCTTTAAAGCGAGGACATAGCAGAAAAGCATTATGGTCGCTTAATTAGACTTCTTAGGGTAAAATTAAAACTCAGAAAAAAATATAGTGCATAATGGACTATATTTAAAAGTTTAAATCGGGCAGATTCATACAAAAAAATAATTTTCTGTGAAAATTACAAATGTCAATATACGCTCAAAAAACTTTTGTATTTGTATTAAAAAGGGAAAAAAAGAAATTGTTTGGTATGGTCACATCAAAAAGAAGAAAAAATAATGACTAAATATTTCATTACTACTTTGAAATGTATGTTTTTTCATAATATGTTATTTAAATTCATTGTAAGTAATTCACAGTGTCACGTCTGTATATTGCTTTTTACCACATATCTAAAAATGTATACTTATGTTAATAATTTATGCAAATAAATAGACATATTATGTATGCCAACAAGTATGAGGTATGTAAGTAACAGCATTATTATTAGTGTTACATTCAAATAGGTAACCTGCACGATTATATAGATAAGTTGTGACGAAATATACCAATATTTGTGTAGGTGTGTTGGTGGAATGATTTATCTAATTCATTACGATGAGTCGTAAATGTCATGTAACTATGTAAACCTGTTACATAATGTAATAATCGAAGTAGATTACCTTATCGCTGACCACGTGAACGATTCGCGGACCTTCATCTGGACGTAGAGGTCGCACGCGCACCGCCACCTGCGACCAAGGTAACTTGTGTTGCATATTAAACTTAGTTAGGTACTTTAGTTTAAGTCAGGGCTTTTTTTGTGGGGGTACGCGGTACCAAAGGAGTTACTTTTTTATATTGTTACACTTAAATATAAGCTCACGTTTTATTTCCAAATAATTATGTTTTTAAACAAAAAAAAAATTATTTACTTCATTTTTTCCTCAAAACATAGTGGCAAGGAATGGGGAGGGGGTACAAATAAATTATGGACTTACAACTTAAGAATTAGCATGTCAGTTTATCCGCTAACTTCTTCTAAACAACCCTGCAGATTTTGATACTGTTTCAACTAATGGCAGAAACAACGACGGTTTATTTATGTACTTGGTACATATCTAAATAATATGCTGAAAACAATTGCATCCGTTCGAAGCCTATAGGCGGGTGGAATTTTTTCAACTTATCCCTACCAGTAGGCAGTAGGGACAGATGGAAATCTTTCTTCCACCTAACCCTATTTAATAAAGTTTATATTGGTTATTACGTAAATCATTTATCAATAGGCCTATAGGCGTAATCTAAGCCTATAGGCTTAGATTAAATAAGAGTTAGGTACTATCGGTATAGGTAACGTGTGTCGATGTGTCACGTAGTTATTATGGACAAGCCGTTAATGTCAGCGACATTCAAGCTGTCCATTTTAATAACAAATTAGTATTTTCAAATAGGTACTAAGTTCGAATATGATTGTTACATATTTTTTATACATATAAATGCCCTGAATAAGTCATAATATAAGTTTTGTCATAATATAAGGCTCCCTCCGATATACTCTTAAGTGTAGTGTAGGTATTATAATATAACGATCACAATAAATAAAGTAGATTTAGTTTCAAATATTAGGAAATTTTATCGCCGCTTTTCACGGTAGCTACTACCTATCTAGAAGCTAGAGACGTCTATAGACAGTACCGGATTAGCTATATAGCAGGAGGCAGCAAATGCTGCGGGCCATGCGCCTACGGGGCCTCCTGCGCCTATACCAAATATATAGTATTAACCATACTGACACCAACCGGACTGTTAACCGAACTACTGGGAATATACACCTAGGCGTATAAATATTTTCATAGCTGGAGCTCTGAATACCAATAAATTGATCAGATTTTAAAGAATTCAGATTTTTAATAACGTATATTAAAAAAAAAAAACAATAAATATACTAGACAGCTACTGATACAAGACCCACCGTTTACGTTTGCTACGGGCTTCGAGCTGGATTAATCCGGCACTGTCTATAGACACAGGGAACACTGAAATTTTGAATCAGTACCTATCGTTATTAGTGAGAATGAAACAGCAAACTTTTTCTTTTTTATTTACTTAATTTGTTAAAGATAACACACAAAAATGAATATGAGAAGTGAGAAAAAAGGAAATATGTTGCTGTATCAGGAATGATCTAAGCTTTAATATTCAAAAGAGATAGTGATAATCTTAAAAAAGAGTGCGATTTTTTTGTGTATATGTATGTGGAAGGTGATTTTCAGATTTTGTTTGAAAATATTCTTCTGTTATTTTCTGTACATTAGGAACGAATAGATTGTAAATTAAAATACGAGTATTAAAACGAAAATGTTCAAATTAAAGCGATGGTGATCATTCTATTAATGTTCAATTTATTGATAGAATATCCCCGTATGCCTCTTTCCATTAGCGAAAACCGTATCAAAATCCGTTGGGTGGCTCAGAAGTTAGCGAAGCAATAGACAAAACATTGTTTTTTTTTTCTACTTACATAAAAACTTAATTAGGTTTTTTTTTATACATACATAAATATGCCGTGAAAAATTATCTAACTGATATTGAAAACCGCATCAAAATCCACTGTGTGTTTTAAGATGAGTTAGCGGATATACAGACAGGTAGGTGCGGCAAGCGACTTTTATTTATACTATGTAAGAAAACAGTTACCATTAGCTTTTCTTCAGTAACAATGGGCACTCCAAAACTGCTCTGAGTCATGGCATCACATTAAAGAAACTCAACTTCCAACTTGTAGGTACTTGATAGGTATTCAACACTTCACCAAATCTCAGAGTTAGTTTAACTTATTTTACTCACAAGTTGATTCGAAAATTTCAATTGCAACTTGGAAAAAATATACGTTATATGTAATAGGCGCCTTATATTAACCGCCGATGATTTTAAGCTAGACAATAAGAAAAAAAATCGTCATAATATTTTGTCAGTGTTAACTTCACACACGTAGCCCTCGCTATCAAACCTTCACGTGGACTGAGTCGTGTTCAAAATACAACCTTCACATGGGGTGGTCGCTGGGGCAACAGCTAATCACCACAAATAAAATTTTCATGTGCCCTCACAATGGCCCGTTATTAATGGGATCTTACAGTTACTTACATTGACAAATTTCAGTTTTAACGTGTAATCAAAAAAAAAGTTGAAGACAAAAAACCTTAATTGTTATTAGCTTTTATAACTTTGCTAGAACATTTTTTATTTAAAAGTCATCAGACAGGCCGATGGTCCAATTGTTAGTAGGTGGCTACCGTCGCTTATAAGCAATGCAAGTAACGCCACAGCTGCAAGTGCGCCGCCAACCATAGTAGGATTAAGGATTAGGTAGGGGGTACGCACACCGAAACAGCTCCCATGTTTTTTTATTTTCAAGGTGCATTTTTTTTTTTTTTTGCATGCATCGTGTGCCCTACCTCTTCTAAACTTTTGCTTATGTACGTTCTCATGTAACGAAACTTCTTACGCTGGCAACAGAGAATAAGAATTTAACATCTTACTGGAAATCAAAAATTCTGTACAAAAGCAATCAAAAAAAGTTATGTACTGTACCTACTAAGTTGTTCTTAGTTCCTGCCTCAAAAAAATAAGTAACTGTTCTAAAGTTTGCCTTTTACGGTAGTTATTTAAAATATACATATAGAAATCGTAAATGAGCCGTGTCTGTAAATAAGTACCATTCATTTTAGAATTTTAGGAATACGACACGGACCGTGTATAAAAAAATAGTTTTTAGACAAAAAAATAGCTTTTAGACTTATATTAAAATTTAGTTTGTTTGTGCACACCAATCTCAGAAACGGCTTAACCAATTTAAATGCAGTTTTCACTGATTCACTTTATGATACTTTTTTCTCCTGTAAAAATGTTAGGTTCCTGTGAGATTTTCAAAAAACGAACTTACGTAACGAAGTTGCAGGTACCAGCTAGTTAACATATAAAGTTTTTTTAAATTAAAGAGCTTTCTTGTAGGTTTACTAGTTACTTTGGAAACAGCATTCTAAGCCAGTGGTAGATTCATTTACTAATACCTGACCAAGTAGAATTTTCCTTCTTTTAAAGTTTATTTAATATAGTTAAATAAATAAAGTTACACAGAATATTTTCATATGAAGTATATTTATTATTTACAAATAACAATAAAAAAAATAGGTATCTATAATAATTATATAATTTTAACTTTATAATGACAATATTTTAGTTATTTTATTTTATTCATACAGTACCAGGAGCAAATAATTTCACACCCCTATCAAACAGTTTGAACAGATATTTGGAAGGTTTTAGATCCATTGTAAACATATGCGCTTCTTCGAATTTCTTTCCCAAATGTCTAACAGTTAGATGCCCACTAACATCCGCACTCAGTCCAGACGGAAGACTCTCTGCCTCCAACACTATATCTGCTTTATGTGCCAATAAATTTGCCATTACATGTGACACATCTTCATCTGATGAAATATTGCAATGAAATAATACAAACGAATTGTTATACTCTTGAATAGATTTTACAATATCATTGCAAAAATTATTCACTTCTACCAAACTATATCCTAAGTCAAACAAATGCGTAACTCCATCTAGAATAATACTAACACTTCCGTATTTTTCTCTCATCTGTAAAATTATCTCTTTTAGAGTTTGAACAACATTTGTTAACGATGTAACATCGTTATTTAGTAAATTAACTAGACACTCTTCACCGAGAAAATAAAATTGAACAAGTTTGGATTCCACATGTCTTTGAACATTGTAATTCATTTTGAAACCAACATTTTCATAGTGTAAAAGGGAGTTATGTGTGGATATAACAATCAAAGCATGTTTGGTTTTAATGCAGTGTCCTAAAATGCAACTTGTTATGAATGTGCTGTCACAACCATTAATTTCCTTTGCAACAAATATTTTATTTGATGTCAGTTCCTTCTCCAGATGCAGCTGTGATATAATGTCTGAAGACATTCTGCAACAAGAATTATAGTTTTCTTACAATGTAAAATTAATGTGAATTGGATGAATTCTAAATTATTGAAAAGTATATGGTCAAGTGGAGCAAATCTAAGGGCCATAAATAAATTTATAAGTTCAATTTTCATAATGCTCATATACACTAATCACTGCATATTATAAAACAAAGTCCTCTGCCATGTGTTCGCGATAAACTCAAAAACTATTGCACCGATTTTCATGCTGTTTTCACCAATGGATAGAGTGGTTCTCGACCAAGGTTTAAGTATTAAATTTACAAAGTTACGCGGGCGAAGTCGCGGGCAGCATTTAGCTTAGTTATAAAGGATTTACAGCAGCTAGTTATATTATAAAATTAACATGTCATATTATTATAACATACTATAAACACATATTAATAAAATTAGAATCATCAATGTAAATGAATATATCATGTTATATTTATTTACATTCGATTCAGGAGAAATTAAAAAACGTTTCAGATTTTATTTCAAATAAATAAGACAGTTAAGTTACAAGAACAAGATGTGTGACAGAATATGTGTTTTTTATACTAGTGAAGTGATAGCATCTCGTCAAACGCCCGCTTTACTTGTAATATCCGCACCACAATCCATTCGCGAATTTCGTGATCGCGTTCAGTACTGTTTGACATAACGGCGATAACGCTTCAAATCGCAATTTATTAATAATTTTTGTTAAATACCTATTATATAATAACTGATTAGTGAAATGTACGATTTTTGTGCTAAAATAAAATACACATATAAGTGATTTATTTGTTAAGTATATTTACAAGCAGAAATAGTAACCCACCTTTAAATTATGTAAGTATTTGCTTGTTTCTTTTACGCGAAACGAAGGTCGCTTCGTCAGAGGAACTGTATCTGCAGTTTTTACTATATAATACAATACTTCCAAGTATTTATAAACTTAGCAACAACTGATTTTTTGTGTAAGTAATATTTTTGATTGTTATATTCAATTAAATGAAGCCTAGACTAGGTTTTTAAGAATTTAACCTTACTTATAATCAAATAATAACACCCATCCGGAATGTGTGAATGACATTTGCTGCCTTGATTCAAATCGAATGACATATGACATGACATTTGACCTTGATTCGATTGAAGCTTGATAAATATAGATTTAATATTATAATATTCATTGAAATATAAATATATAATAATTTTAATTGAAATACAATTTTTTACTATCTTTCTAAGTAGTGATTTATGTGCAGTCATCGCAGTCACATAAATTAATATCTCCTTTTTTACTTTGGATTAAACGGAACGTATTTGTCGATGTCATTATTTTATCAACCACTGACCATAATATAACCACTGGACAAGCTATCTCATACAAATAACAGATAATTTCGTGTATACCATTTTGAAACGCCGCCGTACGAAAGTACGGAGAACTAATTTTGACGTTTGCGTATTTTTATTCCATAGATAATAGTGTCTGTTTTATTCTATTTATTGATGTCTTAGGGAGTGTTTCCGTTTATTTGTGTCAGATTAAGTTTTGAAACATAAGAAATGTGTATTCTGTAAATGTTCCATTTTAAATTATTGCATGAATAATTTTAGTTTCGGGTACTTTCGCTGCATAGCCTACATCGCAAAAAGACGTTCAAAAATTATTTAACAGCAGCCTGTCCAGTGGTATTTATTACAGGTCAGTGATTTTATCTGTCAATGAGACAGCAAGGCTAATGCTAGTGACATGACATCTGCGTTTAGGTGTCTACCTATTTGAAAAATAAAAATGAGTTAGTTATATTTTAAAATGAAATAAAATTCACGTTGTAATGAATGAAATTGCCACGTGTATTTTGACATCATAAACGGTTTATTGAGATTTAACGAATATTATTTCTCAATAAATTAAAGGTAACTAAATAAATCTTATCAAAAATCCATTACCCATTGCATGTAAAATATGTATTAGATATAATGCTTCTTAATTTGTTTTGACCAGTGTACATAATAACTGGATATTTTAAATAATAATTTGTAATTTTACAGTATATTTTTCAGCAAACCATTTACTGGTTTACCATTAGCTTGCCATATTATTTTAATTATGGTTACCTACCATATTCTAATTAAATTCAAACCATACCTAATCTATTTAAATAGTAGGAATAACCCATATCATCTGCAAATATTAATTGTGCAGGAACAGCAGTTTATATAACTTAACTAGCTGCTGCCCGCGACTTCGCCCGCGTAACTTTGTAAATTATATACTAAAACCTTCCTCGAGAACCACTCTCTCTATTGGTGAAATCAGCATGAAAATTGGTGCAGTAGTTTTTGAGTTTATTGCGAACAGACAGACGCGGCGGATGACTTTTTTTTATATGTATGGATTTATTTTATATTTTTCATTTATTACTAGTCTGTTTACAGATGATAAAAGTTAGAAAAGCAGTATCATCTCTCTATGAGAAGTTGCTCTTCATAAATAAGGTCAATGTCTTATTTTTGTTTTTGTATGGCTTTGTTTATAATTTGTTGAACTTTTATTTGCATTCAAGTAAATATAAGGTGCATAAAGTATAGTAAAACTTGAAATATATATGATGTTTATGTTAGAAACTCAACAAGGTGTTAATTTTATTATAAACCCATCAATACATATAATAAAATCGGGAACAAGTCATGTCTATACATAAAATATTTAGAAAAATTATGCACATGCACTTTTATATTACATAATCTCAGAAATGGCTTGACCAATTTAAATTCAGTTTCACGAATGTATTAGCAAGCTTAAACAAAATATTTATTTAGCAATAAAGTACTAATTTTTAACATGAAAAAAATTGGGTTGTGGCTGTGTCATGGACACGGCCATGTGTTATATGTGAATATGTTTATGTAACGAGTTATATTTTTTTAAATAAAATTTATTTTAATTCTTTGATCCTTTAGCTATTCAGTGGTATAATTTAATTTTTGATGTAGTGTAGAGTATATATTCGAAACTACAACACCAAACTGTATCCCCCGATTTTGTTATTATATTTTTTAGATTGCCCCCGTATGGTAGCAAATTTAAAAGACATATTCAAGTCAAAGATTAAACTATTTTAAATTGATTTTACAGCATGACTAAAGAGCAAAATGAAGTGCGGATATCACGTTGGTACTTTGGTGGGTTGGCCTCAGCGGGGGCGGCGTGTGTCACACATCCACTGGACTTGCTCAAAGTGCAGGCACAGACACAGAAAGGCAAAAATATTTCACTCTTGAAACTTGGTGCACATGTTGTCAAGCAACAAGGTGAGGTACAGTCAAATTAAAATGAAAATAAACAATATTTATACTACCTATTAGTGTAAATCGTAAATACATATTGGCAATCAATGGTCATGGCAATTGAGATTGTGTCTCAATGCTAGTTGAGGTGATTAATACACATAGTGTAAAAAATGTTTACAATTTATAAAATTTTGTCCCACAATGGTGATGACCTATAACACAAAAAAATGCCAAAAATTGTGTTGCTGACCTAAAATATATTTTGAAATCGAATTTTTATTTTACTTTATAGGTGTATTGGGATTGTACAACGGGATATCAGCTTCATTACTACGACAGCTGACATACTCTACTGCCAGATTTGCTATTTACGAAGTGGCCAAACAACAGTTAGCCCCAAAAGATGTAAGTTAAAGAAATTAAAGTTATAACTGTAACTTATAAAATTATATTTTATAACGTGTATAATTATTTTTTTCAGGGTAAAGTAATGCCCTTTTATATGTCAGCATTTCTGGCAGGTTTGGGTGGTATGGCTGGAGGGTTTTTGGGCAGTCCGGCTGATTTGGTGAATGTGAGAATGCAGAACGATATTAAACTGTCACCTGAACACAGAAGAAAGTATGTATATGCATAGACTATATTTCAGTATTTCATTGAAGATTACTCGACTCGTTCTGATATAAGTATTTACCTCTGCTCTCAATACTTTATCCAATATTTTATGCATAAATCATAAACCTCTAAAGAGGATCGGTCATTTAAAATATCATCTTGTACACAATAAACTCTCATGCCTACATCGATCGGCATTGCAACTTTCTTAAAATACTAAAAAATAAAAATACAAGATCTTTTCAAACTAAGGCGCTGTCCTAATTGGCGGCGATCGTACGAGCAAACGATGCGTTTTCATCGTGCGATGGAAATGATCGTACGATGGTCCAACACGCTGTCCAATTGGCCACGATCGTAGGAGCCCATCGTATGATGATGTCATTGCAATGGCTGCCATCTTACGATCGTTTCAAACATTTTCTGTGGTCGCACGATGACTTGCGAGCTTCAATTAGGACACTCTTTAAGAGGTTTGTGTGTTTAATTTCGTCGTGCGACGAAAACGCATCGTTTGCTCCTACGATCGTGGCCAGTTAGGACGCCCCCTAACGCGTCAAAAGAAGTGTAACTTGAAAAATAATATTTGATTGAATACAAAATAAAATATAAAATGTGTTGGTAGCTACCGGAACGCCATCGCGGGCCTGTGGAGCGTGGCCCGCAAGGAGGGCGTGACGCGTCTGTGGTCGGGCGGATCGATGAACTGCGCGCGCGCCACTCTCATGACCATCGGCCAGCTCTCCTTCTACGACACGATCAAGCACTATCTCCTCCTCACGCCCTACTTCAACGACAGCGTCCTCACGCACGTCTTCTCCAGTCTCCTAGCGGTGAGTGTACGATTGACCCGTGGCATAAAACATTTATATGGAAAATTGACAATAATTGTCAACCTTCAAATTGACAGTTTATTAAAAAAAAAAAAACACAAACGTTCACATAACATTAGTAGGATTTTTTTAAAAAAAAAGTGAATGACAAACTATGCAAAACTATGCAAGAAAACCATGGAGTCCATACTTCTTCTTTTTTTTTTTCTTTTTTGTAAGGTTCACAGAAAGGTGACGGTCCACTTGACACTGGTAGGTGGCTACTGACGCCTATAACACAAGCAAACGCCACAGGTGCATGCTGCAAGTGGGCTGCCAACTACAGTAGGATTAAGGATATGGGATTGATTGGGAAGGGATAGGGAAACTGGGCTCTGGCATCCCTTACTCACTCGCCTTAACACAACAGCACACATGCTGTTATTTCACGGTGGTCTTCTGTAAGGGGTTGGCCACCCAATTGACTGCAAAACGCAATGTGCTCTGCCAACTACATAAATTACTTACTTTAATAAAATGTTTAATAATTTCAGGGTGGTATAGCAACGACCCTCACACAACCAGTGGACGTGATAAAAACTAGAGCAATGAACGCGAAGGAAAAGAAGAGCATACTGAAGCTCTTCAAGGCCACAGCCAAAGAGAGCCCTCTGGCGTTCTACAAGGGCTACGTGCCGGCATTCCTACGACTAGCGCCGCACACGGTTCTCACCTTCGTTTTCCTAGAACAACTGAGGAAGTACTTTGGCATAGTTAAAAAGGTTCCTAGTAAATAGAATTGTAGAGGGCACGGTGTGGGTACATTTGTAGATGAATTTTGTGGTTTTTCGCTTGATAACTTTGCACTTAGTTGCATTTAGTTTTTATAAGTAGAACAAATTGTGTCGTCACTCAAAATATTGTCATGGTTGTGTACGGTGAAAGCTGTTCAGTCTAATAAGTAGGTACTTTAAAAAAGTATTGGAGACTAATAATGGTCAGCGCAGACGAGGTACTTTTTTTTCGGAGGTCTAAAATCACGGAAGTAAACTTTGTTTATTAAAATTAAATAATCGATTCGAGACTCGAGAGCTCAACGCGGATTAAAATCGGCTCACATCGGCTTTTAGAGAGATGATCGGCTCGTTTCGGCTTTGTCATCTTTGTACAGCGTTGTCTCTGTCGCTCGAAGCACTAACGTCACATAGGTGCTGTGTGACAGAGATAGCGCTCTACGAAGCCGAAACTCATTCATCTCATCTCTTTCTAAAAGGCGATGTGCAATCTTACAGGTGTTTTAAGCAGAACAGATGTTTTACGTGCTGGCAATGAAATAATTGGTAAATCAATTATTCTAGAATTGCTTGAAGAACAAAGACAAAGTAAACTGTATGATATTATTTTTATTCATGGTGGTTAAACGATACATAAATGTATGGCCGATCAGAAAAGTGCTTTATCAGTTTCGATAACAAATTCTATTCATTTCAAAATTCGCTATTAAGCTTAGATTTGAAATAATTGTCACTTTGAATTTTCAAAGGAAAACAGACCTTATCATTCTACAAAATACAAAGAATGTTCAATCTTAGGGTGATAAAGCAATTTATTTGTCGAGTTTACAACACATAAAATACACTCATGCGGTGGGCGACCGCCTAAAATACTGAGCATTTGCGAGGTCGGAGCAAAAGTCGGAAACTAGTCTATTTTGGGACTTGCGACTTTATCCGAATTACCGTTGAGTCGGTCGATTTTTGTCGTGCGTGAAATCGCCCCAAAAGCTCTACTTATTCGGGGACTCCCACGTACTTTTGCCTCTCAATTTCCTCTGTTATTTTAGTAAGCGGTACAGACTTTGATCAATTTTCGACGAACAAAAAATACCTCTCGTCTGCGCAGGCCCCAACTATTTGTTCTTTCTGAAGACTTGAAATTGTAGTGACGTGTCGTCTTCGTTGCGTACTTTTCTTTTTTTATTATTATTATTATTTCAATTGACCACATCCAATTTGATTTTTTTTTTGTACAGTCTGCAACAAAATAATATAACATGTAAATTACGTGAATTGAAACAGTTTTGTGAAATTTTTTTTTTTTTTTCAATTTATGACTTTTAGTAGCAAACTGTACAAATTGATATTAAATATTTATATTTTTATGACATATTTCATTTACAATTTTAATATTAATCTAGTTAATGTTTTTCTTTTTAATGCTTTGACTTTATTATTTTTTTAAATAGGTGGTTATAATATTGTTAGTCATTATTTGATTACATATTATTATTTATTTTATTGGCACATTCTTATAATTAAATGTGTCAATATCTGTATAAAAGTCATGTATAAAAAAGAAACACCACAATGTTACCATAACTTTAAGTATTTGTTTCCAGTAACACTTATTATTATTTTTTATTTTCTTTTATCTTTGAATTTATGTTATTTTAGATAAATCACTGGTTTGTTTTTATTATTTTTGCTGGTCAAAAATAGTTATTTAATGTAACCTATATTTTTATATAAAATTTTGTGATTTTTTTTCTATTAACATAAAATTATTATTACTTACGTATTTTTATAAATCATTTTTTACAGGAAGTGTTTAAACAAATGGTCGTGATATTATTTGTTGGTTTTTACGTGAAATATTATATTTTTAAACCATGCGAAATTTCCATATCAAAAACAATTTATATGTCACGGAATAAAAATAAATTAGTATTAATAAAAAATCAATCAAATAGTTCTCTATAGATCATAAATAACTTTATATTATTGACATAGTATGTATTTCCTTTACATTTTTTTAATACCATTTTTGTAGTTGTTTCGTGTTTTTATCATTCCATGCTAGATTTTCTTTTTATATTATTAAACATTTATTATGAGTTGTATTAGTTTTAAAATAAATATATTCAGTGACTACGGGATATAGTACATATTGTGCCAAAACAAACAATATACAATACATACTTGTATTCTGCCATTTTATTATTCTAAAGTGACGATGATTCCATAAAATAAGTAATAAGTGTAAGAGGAATAACTTATTTTTTGACTATGTTTTATTTACTTAAAAGTTTTAACATTCCCATCAATGTTGGCGTGATGTCTATTCTTTAAGGTCAGAGAACATTTTATTGGATAAAAGCAACTCGTATCTCAAAGGCTTAAAAGCTGTTTATAGGCACTTGAATTTTAATTTACACGAAAAAAATAACTTACTGGTGAAATCAATTTTTATATTGAACAACTTTTTTATTACATTTTTTTTTCATAACTTGTATTTTTTTGAAAAAAAAAAAAGAAATATATATCGCTAACCTGATAGACGAAAAAAAAATAGTAAAACTAAAGTACAAAATTAGCTATAGTCAATGTGTAACTGTTCATTGCTTGTGTTTATTGTTTCGCTTCATTCGTTCCTACTTTACTCGTAGTAGTATTATAATAGTTGGTTGAAATTGACATGTTCTGTGAAAATGTTAGTGAAATGAGTTTATAATAGACGACACTTAGTTATTATTGTCAATAAAATTGATGTTATGTGAGAACTATAAATTCCAATGTTCATGTTATTGCTGAAAGTTTAATGGAAATAAATTATTGTTGTTAAATGGTGTTTTATTTTTGATTTTCGGAGGCCTTTTTTTGCATAAGAAATTAGTGCTCGCGATTTGGTCGACATTGAAAAATAAAATATCTGAGAAAATAATAATATAACGCCTTTATTGTTGTGACTACGGTGGCGCCGCCACAATTTTTTTTATATTTTAACGTTAACCCCCTGTCTGTCGAGCTTAACATAAGAAAAGATGGTTAAATATAATTTAAATTATATTCACTAATGTCTCTAGCCACCTCAGTAGTGGCAGAAAAAGGATAAATAAAACAATGGCTTACGTAAAAAAAAAACCAAGTTTATTATTATAACATTAAAGAATTGAGACTCACAAGTTACATTTTTAATTAATCTACCACAAAAAGTAATTTTACCTTAGCTTTCAAAACATACATAGACATTTACAAATACAAGAACACATGTAATCTTTATAAATAAAAATGAATCCCTAAATAAGTTGCTAAGCGCAAAACTCGAGAACGGCTGGGCCGATTTTAATTCTGTCTTCACTCATGGATAGAGGGATAATCAGGGAAGGTTTTTACGTAAAAAAAAATGCACCCCGGGCGAAGCCGGGAACGGGTCGCTAGTAGTTTATAGTTATAAGTATTCTTCATTTAAATTAGTACCTGAGATCAATAAGTCAATATAAACTATACGGTAAACATACATTAGCTATAACAGTCTTGAAATTAAAAATATATTAGAGTGAAAGCACTAAAAAACAAAAATATAAAATTAATGTTTTTTTTTTTCGGAAATTACAATTTTAAAATTTATTAACTTCTAAATTCGGAATGGCAGCGGTTAAACATTATTATTTCTAGATCCATATTATATTCCATGTAAACTATTATAAATTTGTTAACAATTATCTATATAAATAAAAATGAATACCCAAATGTGTTGCTAAGCGCAAACTCGAGAACGGCTGGACCGATTTTAATTCTGTCTTCACTCATGGATAGAGAGATAATCGGGAAAAATGCACCCTGAGGGCGGGTCGCTAGTTATAAATATAAATTTATTTACACTTTTGTTATTGTTTATTATATATATTGTTTTGTGGACTGTCTATTTATACAGTAGTTGGTAAAATCTGTAATATTTATACAGTATAAATCTATCTATTTATACAGTCTATACAGTAGTTGGCACTGGGCTTAGGTAATTTAAGTAGATAAGCTAGCACGCATTACACTTTTCCAACAAACCAGCCACCGGCTGTCGCAACTCAAGCTAATTAAAGATAAATAAAACTTAAATGCTTTAACCGTTTCATTGAAATATATTATATCAGTAAATTGTGCTAAACAAACTACATAAAGCAAATTCACATGAACGTTGCATTTAACTTCAACAAATGCATTAGAGAGGTAAGCTTCAAGAAAAGTTCATTCATCAGCTTATGCTAGTGTGTCGCCACTCGCCAGTAACAGTTCTAGTACCGTGGTTAAAATGGCTGCGCGGGCGCATGAAGGACTAGCGCGCGGCCGGCCGGTTCCACAACTATGCGCGCCGGCGACTGCATCCAAGGCTCGCCGTCCACTTGCATTGCGCACGCGCAGTCCAGCTCCATCTGGAAATAAGTTGATCCCTATAACCAAAAGTCTTTTTTTGTCACTTCTTTTTGGGGGCACGCTAATTCTCAAAAGTTGTAAGTCCCTATTTTTTTGTATTATGGATCCCCGCCATCCCCATTCCTTGCCACTGTGTTTTGAGGAAAAAAAAAAGTAAAGTAAGTAAAACAAAGTTTTTTTTTTATTGTTTAAAAACATAATATCTGGTGAGTAACAATATGAAAAGTAACTCCTACCCACAAAAAAGTCCTGCCTATAGCCTCATTAAACTTTTTAGCAAAAGCATCTCCATATACTACGGATAGGAAGATACTTTTTAAGCAAACTTCGAGAACAAATCATGTTATGAAAATAAACACAGGATATTGTATGGACTGCTTCCGCAGTCATCAATTGGGCAGCAAGTGTGCTGTCATTTTTCGGTGAGCGAGTGAGGGATGACAAAACCCATTTTTCTAAAAGTTAAACTCGACAGATAGGCTGACAGGTTCTTCTGCCAAAGTTATGAATGCACTACTTTGGCGCTGCCAAAACACACTGTGAGAAAACACCTAGCTCACTTTGGTCTACTCACTGAGATTGCTGGCTTTCTGGGACATTCACATTTTTACGTTGTTTTCCTTTACTAGATACAGTTATTTCTAATTCTAACATAAATTTGCAGAAATCTACCTCAATCTTAGACGCTTGTGCAAAACGATAGGGCTCGGCCAAACCGCACTGCAGCCGCGCAATGTGGAAAGACGATGATATACCGACTACCTGAAATCAATACAATCATACTTATATAAAAAAATATATTGTGAATTGTGAGACTCGGGGTGGATGTGGTATCCACATTATTTAAATATTTGAAAGGTACATTATTCCAGATGGGCATAGACTATATGTATATTGAGATCATGTATATATACCTCCATTTTACCGTCGTCCATACTCTGCGTCGAAGTATCTTCTTCACCCAAACCTAAAAAACAAAAACAAAATAAGTATTGCGAAACGATTTTTTCTGTATTGGCATACAGAAGGCCATCGTAAAAAAAAACAGCATACGTGCTGTTGCATTTCGGTGCTTGTCACAATTTCGTCTCTAATTCTTTATCCTATCAAGGCGAACAACGCATTTGCATCTTCAACTAAACAACATATAAAAATATAATATAGCTTTAAATTTGTTTTTATTTAAAACCTAAACTATATTTTCGTATAATATTACATGTTATGTTTAATATTCTTAACATAACTCGTAGGCACTGTTTAATAATGAATACGTATCAGATACTGTTTACGTAAAAAGACGGTGTCCTACTGAAAATATTTGGTAAGAGATCAGAGCTCACTCCAGAGATCGACGCCAGCGCCCCACGACGGTATATTGAGCAGTACTAGCGCTTGCAGTGGAGGCAATTGGAGGTCCTGCCGTGCGTCCACTCGCACCCGCAGCCGGCGTTCGAGTGAAGCGCACGCCCCGCTGCCCGGATCAAAGGCTCGCCCCGCCCCTAAAAACGCGTACGCCATCTAGCGCGCGATAGACATAATCATGTTAATGTTAACAATTTTTCCTATGCGCTACAGCGCATATTAATGTAACATTAATATCTTTGATAAAGGTTACACAAAATCACTGCAAAAAAGTGTTAACTAGATTTTTTTATACATGCTATCACTTTCTGTCGTTAATTTCTGATAAAAAGATGAATATGTAATGTAAATGTTGCATGACTGATTTGAACCTTAAAATTTAGTAATATAATGGTTCAAGTCGTAATAGTCGTAAGTCGTAAACTAATTTGAAATATCACCCCAAGCTGTGAGTGCGGTGATATTCTACTGTGCCACTTTTAGAGAAGCAACTCAGAATCTAGTGTATCCTTTATCAAAGATTAATATCGTGAAATGGACGACTCACGTAGTTGAGGGTGCGGCTGGCGAACCTATAGAGGAACTGCTTCCTCGCGTGATGGAAGTCGAGCGCCACCTGCGCGTCCACTCCGACGCTGGCGTAGTTGTACGCGTGGACGACGCGTGGAACCGCCGGACGCAGACGACCCAGACGCGAGCGTCTAGGCGTTATCGTCACCTTCCACCTGTTAGTGCAACTTGGATCAACTCCACAATAAAACGATGGTCGGCAGTGTACTTGTAGCAGCAAGCACCCGTGGCGTTGCTTGTGTTATAGGCGACGGTAGCCATAAAAAAGATAAAACGACTGAGACAAAGCTTCCAGCGATACCTGTCAATGGCGTGTGACTGTGCCCGACTGACGGCTAGCAGTATTTTGTGTGCGTCGATTGCGTGCGCGCAGCCAGCGCCCCACCCCAGCACCCGCGACAGGTCGTTGCCGGTACCCGTCGGCACTATTGCCACGGGGGCCTACAAATCAAACTTAATATTACCTAGGAATTGGAAAAATTAGTACCTTGAAAGATGTAAACCTCCAAGATTAAAGTATAGAATTTATTATAATAAATTTCAAAAAGATTTTTTTTTATATTATAATAATTAAAACTAAAGCTACTATGACATTTTTCCGAGGTAATGAAAATATTTATAATTGTCTATACTTTGTATGTTATTGCACTGACCTGTATATGTGGCGCCGAGTGAAGTGTATCGAGTAGCCAGGCCACAGTGCCATCTCCGCCGGCCACCAAAACACGGCACCGGCTGGGCAGCCAACGCATCACACTCTCCGGTGTCTTCTCACCAATGTCGATCACCTGTAATTGCAGCATTAAAGTACTATACTAAATGTAATGAGCAAAAATTTAATCAAAAGGAATCATGCTTTATGCCTAACTGTTATATTTTTAGATGACTTTCAAGGACTGAGCTTTCATTCAAGATTCGCTCATCGCCCTGAAGACTCATGGGTGTGTAAATAAAATTAATATAGTTCCTTACTCTCTCCTATATATCTCGCTGCTCTGATTTTGAGAAAAGTCACGTAGGAAAACATCGCAAGGTTTACTTTCGTCAGATTTTGGGCTTTTAAAAAACAGTCTATAATAACCCTTTATTGTTTTTAATGTAACCAGAGACTGACCATTAAATAGTACACGAGTCTGACCTAAGGACCAATTAATTAAACGCCAATCAATTTCATCTAAAGAAGGTTCTTGTGAAGAGAAATATTTGAAAAATTGCCATAGCTTTTGACACAATGACAGTTAGTAATAATATAAACATTTAATTACCTGTATAGGATTAAGTACACCCCTGAATAACGAAAGAACCTCATCACTTCGATTGCTGCCTGATTTGCGGTTTGCTGTAAAAAAAATGAATACATTGATTAAACTAGGAGTTATAACATTAAAAGTCTTTCTAGGACTTTAATTATGTCATCAGACCTAAATACGAGCTACACCATATGAATTTCCTCATTATGGATTCAGTCTTGCATATGAGTATTTATTTTAGGCATTTTAGACATGTCATATTACATTCAGATGTGTATTACAAAACAATCTATAAATTCCAACATGATATTAAATTGCAACAAAGATTTAAGCTTCAGGTATTATAAATTAATTCAATAATACTATTATTATTAAGTATAATATTATAACTCACCAAAAACAATAACAGGCTCCCAATCGTCATCTGGCAAGGGTTTAACACTAACAACATCGCCTTTCTGTATTTGGACACAGGCCGGTGGTATAATTAAATTTTTATACCTTTGGAAATCACATAACTGTAAAAACAACATTTTTACATGTATCTAGTTTTTTTCACACAATATTTGATAACACAAGTAATAAGTAAAATGGCATACCTCAGTCTCATTCAATGCACTCTGAGGTAAAATTTTAGTTCTTTGACACCAGGAACAAAAGTATTTTTTTAAATCCATATCTGAATTGTCTGCATGTGGGTTGCCAACTAAATAAAAGTAAAAGAGATCATAGATTCTTAAGTGTTTAAATAATATGTAGTTACCTCATTTAAATGAATCTTTAAGTTATTCTTTAGGGAAGACCTTTTATTTGTGATGGAATTTTTATTCGTGATGGAATTGTGAGCTTGCAACTAAAGCTTTAAATCACAGATGCGCCCTTGCCATACTTCAGGCGTACGAAAATGTGTCATCGTTGGGAAGAGTGAGGTCGCCTTAGTCGCTTGTAGAAAGTAGTGAGCAGTTCACGTTGCATACCGTTTGCATACATACATATTATGTGGACAGACAGATGCACAGGGTGCATCTGTGATTTAATTAAATATTTGATATCGACAACTTAAGAGGTCTATAGTATTTTGGTGCAGACTCTACCTTCATGTATGTGACAAAACGCACTTACCATTAACCCAGAGATGATAGAAAGGTTTGCCATTCGGCCAAGAAACAGATTTGCATCGATACTTTTTATTCACTATACGATAACATCTCTTGCAAGTGCTGACAGCACAACATTCACAGAACAGACCTACTAGAGGTAACATCAATTCTTCACAAACACAGCACTGAAATAAACATACAATAGAGATAAATTACGAGTTTCAGAATATATTATGCTATATTTTAAAGAGGTAAGTTTGAATGTAGGGGGGTAATCTACGAAACCATTCATCAGATTAAAAATTCTTTCAGTAAAAAAATTTCAGGATAGACATTGGCTATAGATTTTTCAATGTAGACGAAGCCCTGAGCACTAGCTAGTATTAAAAATATTTAAAGGAAAACTTACGTGAATATTGTACGGTATTGATTTGTTACACTGAATACTCCTCCAAGTGTGCCCTATAACTCTATATTTAATTTCTAAATAATTGTTAACATTAAAAAGGGAATGTAATATACGATAAACTAAATATCCTAGAAATATTGCGCCTATCAAGAAGTAATAATTGAATAGAACATCATTTAAACTTGAAAAGGTATCCATCGCTTGCTTATGATTTATTCGGCCAGTATTATGGAGTTCACAAACTATGTAGAAAATATTAAATGAAATATTATTCGACGAAGGATGAATTTTATTTCAAAAACATTAAACATGTATGTAATATGTATGTAAAAATAATTTAAATTTTTGTTTTTTCTCATCTCATCCCGCAGTTTCAATGTGACAGTGACAGTCAACTTGATAAGCACTTAGATACTCTGTGACACAGGAACGGATGTCCGTTCCTATCATAGAGAAAGTATAGACTAGAGAAGCGGTGAGCGTACACCCGATAAGGACGGAAACATAGTACCACATAGTACATACCGTAGAGAAAAATCATAAAAATATCATCTAAAACAGTTGTAAAATTTATAACAAGACATAATTTAGATGTTTACTGAACATGCATGCAACAATTATTGCATTTAACCAAAAAATAAAGCTCTTACATATGAAAGGTTATGTTTTCAACATTTCGCTCTGATCGACTTTTACAGCCTAAAATGCTACAGTTCACCATTATCACCACTTTCAGCAACACGTACCACACCTAACACAATACCCAGGAACTTTGAAAAATGCTTGAAATATGAAAATCGGCAAAAAACAAAGTGCTCCAAGAGATTTGTGTGCCACACTTTCAAGTGTGGCAAACAATAAAAACGCATACGCAAAGAGAGACAAAAAATCAATAATGTGTCTCGCTCCCTCTAAGGTAATAAAGCATAAATGCGTCTCGTTTTCACGACTATTATTATTTTAATGACTACTCTAGTCTATACTTTCTTTATGGTTCCTATGTAGTAGGTTATGTAGCCTACTTATCGGAAAATTGTCTGTTACCGTGAAGTCTTTATGGGGTTAAGTTAATTAAAGTTAAAGTTGTATAATGTACAAAGATTAAGTTAAATTAATGATTCAAGTAATGATGAAAATAAGCATTGTCAATTAAGCAATAGTGTAACTCAGCAGACTTCTGGTCATTTTCCGAATGTAGGTATGTAGAGATTACATACCCGATTAAGTTCCTTGTGTGCCTGTGTTCACCTGCCCTCAGCACATACCGACTCTGAGTTTGTGTATCTGCTTCGCTTTAGTGTACATGGTGTGTTGGTCACTTTCTCTTCCTTTGTTGTCACACCTATAAAAATAGTTCACAGCCATGACACCTTGCCGGTGCCATGGCGGTCTGGGAAGTGGGTACAACTCTTCCCTCTTAAGTACATAGTTAACACACATGAAGGTTACTGAATTAATCTATATTTCTTTATACTCGCATATGGTGTTGTGTTGAATGTAAATTGTAGTATGATGGCGTTGTGTATCAGTGTATGTTGGGCTAGTGTTTAGTGAGGAGAGAGAAAGGATAAGATAAAGGTGTAGTGCTGCCTCTGGAAGCCCGTCGTCAACCGGTGTCTTCGCTGATGAATAGAACCTATGCAGATGAACCCGATGCCGTAGATGCAGAGCTTAAAGTAAGTTGGTCTTAGTTGAACGTCCCTATGAACCCGATGCCGTTGCTGAAGCCTGATGCCGCCGTTGAAGAGAACCGCAGTTGATATTAATAAGGTTTTACAGTGGGTCACGATTCAACGCCTATTCCCGAACATACCTTGGCGCAACGAGGGGCACACCGGTACCGGCCATACCATGATCCGACATGTACCCCGGTACCTCCCAGCTCGTGCTTAATAATAAATAAGGGTTTACAGTGGGTCACGATTCAACGCCTATTCCCGAACATACCTTGGCGCAACGAGGGGCACACCGGTACCGGCCACACCATGATCCGACATGTGTCCCGGTACCTCCCAGCTCGTGCTTAATAATAAATAAGGGTTTACAGTGGGTCACGATTCAACGCCTATTCCCGAACATACCTTGGCGCAACGAGGGGCACACCGGTACCGGCCACACCATGATCCGACATGTGTCCCGGTACCTCCCAGCTCGTGCTTAATAATAAATAAGGGTTTACAGTGGGTCACGATTCAACGCCTATTCCCGAACATACCTTGGCGCAACGAGGGGCACACCGGTACCGGCCATACCATGATCCGACATGTACCCCGGTACCTCCCAGCTCGTGCTTAATAAGTGTCACCCTGAAGGGACTTAAGTAAGTGTCCTCTGAAAGGACTTAAGTATGCTGCGCATGGTGTACTCGCAGAAACATTGGAGAGTCAGTCACACATGCGTCTCCCCTTGCTCCCTCGATTCCGCTCCTGCTACCTAGCTGAGGGTAATATAAATTGTGTATGTCATGTAGTCGTTTGTACAACGCTGATTTAGTAGTAATGAGTGTAGTGAGATCATCCTCTATACCATGTGACCAAGTGTAAGGTTATTAACGAAATCATGCCTTATCCCAAATAATCCCGTATATAAGCAATTAACTAGTTGCTAGTTTAGTAAGTAGCCTTGTGTGAATAATGATTCGTGTGTTCTGATACATAATTAGTACAGTTCAATGGAAGTATGCAAGCATCAAAGTGTCTCAATTAGACCTCATGGTCGACATGTATAAATTCAAGAAATCAGAGTTAATTACATGTTATGTATTAAGAATTATATGTAAAGTGATTAACTAAGTACTTAACTTTCGTCCTGGAGTCTTTCCTTATTTATTCTTATATTAGTTTTCACTACTACGCACTTTTCACCTTTTTCCCGCGGTTATCGAATCCGAAAAGAAAGCCCTCCACAGACAACACTGGCCTGTCAGTTTTTTAGTGGTTGTCATTATAATGCTATCATCATAGAGAGAGAAATGCCACAGAGTACGTTTGTGATTTTACTAGTCTCGATAATAAATACACCGACATAAAAGATTGGAGGCTTTCGCGGCTCGGCCTGCCGCGACACTCCCGCCCGGAAAGTTAGAAAAGTATTGAAAGGTTCTGCGTCCACTCTCGGATCTTTTCCCGAGCCCTAATGGCCGCAGCTCTCTTTGTTTTCGTGTCGTAGTCAACTAGTGACTTATTGACCTCAATGGTCTCATCCATTTCTTCCTGGACGGTCTCCTCCTTTTCGTCCTCTGGATTGATGGGAATTGTTGAGGTTTCTTCTTCTGGGTTGATCCCAGAAGTTTCTGGTATACTTTCTGTGGTATGGAGTTCCACCGGGAAATTTTTTGTTACGCTGATCGTGCGTCGTAGTTTGGGGAAAATATTTGGTTCATTGTTTAAACTGGTTTCTTCTTTATTCTTTGTGAACATGTAGGAGGAGTCTTCGTTTTCCTGCTCGCTTTGTACTTCGAGCGGATACAAATGAGCTATAGATCTGATGAGCTCTTGGTTCCCTACTTTAACTTTAACTACTCTTACTAGTCCATCGTTGCTTTTCAGGAGAGTTGTGATTCGTCCTACCTTCCAACCTTCTCGATTTTTGGAATCTCCTTTTATTTGTACTATCTGACCTAATTTCGGTGTGTCCTTTGACGTTATTCTTGGTTCCCTTAAGGAATTTTGGTATCTTTCCCTTAAGCTTTGTAAATATTGATTGGAAAACATAATTTTAAATTTGTTTAAGATTGTTAGACCTCTCTTCCAACTTTTTATAAGATCGGTTTTTATATTTGTTTCCGTGACTGGAGAGTCATGGGAATTTAGATTTAACGACAAGCATTTGCCTAAAGATAAGAAATCGGAAGGTTTGAGAATGTATGTATTTTCTGAGTCAACACTCGTTAGTGGGCGTGAATTAATTGTAGCTTCGATTTCCTTTACTACCGTTTCTAGTTGTTTATCGTTTAATAGATGTTTCTGTAGAGTTTTCTTCATACAGTTTTTTACTATTCCGATTAGTCTTTCGTAAAAGCCGCCGAAC
The DNA here is from genome assembly GCA_945859745.1 of Synanthedon formicaeformis. NCBI lineage: Eukaryota > Metazoa > Arthropoda > Insecta > Lepidoptera > Sesiidae > Synanthedon > Synanthedon formicaeformis. The sequence continues at coordinate 4,830,903 of OX243964.1, forward strand.
CAAGGTGCTCGTTGGGGAATAAATCTCCATTTGATATTGTTGTTTGTGCAATACGTATCAGAAACAATTTCTGATAGGAGTTTGAAATTGGTAGCGTTATCAGATGTGATAAGCTGTGGTTTTCCTCTAGTGGATATCATTCTCCTTAGGGCAAGAAGACTTTGTTCCGCTGTAAGGTTATTAACAATTTCTAAATGTACGGCTCTTACCGCTAAGCAGGTAAATAGTGCTATCCACCTTTTATCTGTATTGTTTCCAGATTTGACTAGAATAGGGCCCAGGTAGTCTAGTCCTGTAAACGTAAATGGTTCAGAGTAGTTGACTCTTTCTGGTGGTAGCGCTGGCGTTGCCGGTAGTTTGAAAGGTCCACCTCCGTGTTTAATACATGTTGGACAGTTTTTTATTATCTTCTGGACTTGACTCTTGCCTTGAGGTATCCAGTATAGGTTTCTTATTAAACTGAGTGTGTGACTCGCACCTACGTGATGATTTTCTTTATGAATGTTAATTATAATTTTATTTGTGAATTCGCTATCTTTTGGAATGATTATTGGGTATTTTTGATCATAAGACCAGTCCGTATTTGCTAGTCTTCCCTTGCAGCGTAGTAGACCATCTTCGTCTAGAAATAGGTTTAGGTTCCTTTTTAGATCAGTGTCATGTCCTTTTAGTTTTAGTTGTAATTTTCTTAGTTCTTCTGTTTTTTCATTCGTTGTTTTATTTGTATGATTATTTATGTTGTATTGTAATTTTTGTGTTTTATTTATTTTATTCTTCTTTGGAAGACACTCCCGGGCCAGAAATGAAATATTTTTGATCGTTGGTGGCCAAATTTGGGGAGGTTGTAAAAGGAACTGTGGTCCTGATAACCATTTCCTTTTCTCTTCTCTACGAGTGGGTTTTGTTGCTACGTCTGCAGGATTTAAGTTTGTGGGAACATGTCTTATTATCAAGTTTTTGTTGCTTTTAATTTCTTGGACCCTTCGGTCTACAAATGGTGGTAACAACCTGTTGGAGTTACACCAGTCTATTACGATCTGGCTATCAGTCCATAATATATTGCTCCCCTCTGTTTCCAGGTCCAAGTATTTCATTACGTATTTAATTAGTCTACTACCAATTACTACGCCTAGGAGTTCTAAACGTGGTATTTTTAAGTTGTCCTGGTCTTTTACAGGTACAAGTCTTGATTTTCCAATGACGAATTGCGTTTCTCGTCCATTGGTTATGTATATTGCTGCTGAGTATGCCTTTGTGGAAGCATCTGTGAAACAGTGTAGTGTGATTTTGCCTTTTGGGTTCCTGAAATAACATCTTGGTATGGAGATTTCTTCTATGTCGTGGAATTCCTCATGAATTTTTGACCATTCTTCTTGTAGTTTGTCTGGGAATGGTTCATCCCATCTTATTTTTTGTTTCCATAGGTTTTGTATGAACAGTTTTGTTGATAACAAGTAGGGTACCGCAAATCCGCACGGATCATAGATTGAGGCTAATGTTCTTAGAACTTCCCGTTTGGTTTTGCTTTCGCTGAATCTTTTGCTTCTCAGTTTCAAAGTATCATTGTCTAGGTTCCGGTTTAGACCTAATAACTTTATGTTACTGTCTGTGCACGCGTTGGGAATTTGCTTGATTAAGTCTTTAGAGTTTGAGCTCCATTCACGAAGATTCATTGAGATGTTGTTAAACGTTTCTTTTGAATCAGTATAGATTTGTATCGCTTCCTTTATTGTTTTTGTAGATGTTACAAGATTATCTACATATATGCTTTGAGCTAGCGTTTTAATATGTGGTTTGTCTGAATTTGATAAGTGGTATTTTAAAGTTGCATTTAGTAAGAATGGGCTAGCGATCACACCGAAAGGAACTCGGCAGAATCTCAAAAACAGTAAGTTTTCCTTTGTAACTGGTTTCGTTATATCTTTTAACCATAGAAATCTGGTAACATCTCGATCTTGTTTCTTTAAGGCTATTTGTAGGAAGGCCTTTTCTACGTCGGCGGAGATGCCTATTGGGTGTTGCCTGAATTTAATAATGAGGCTAGTTAATTCTTCTAACATTATTGGACCGCAGTATAGACATTGATTTAGGCTTTTGTTATCCTTTGTCTTTGATGATGCGTCATAGACAATTCTCGTTGGCTTGCCTACTTGTTGGACGCCATGATGTGGTAAGTAGTGTATCGGGTTAGACGTCTGACGTACCTGTGAGTTAGCCACGACTTCTATTATTCCGTTGTTTAGTTGTTCCTGCAATGTTTGATTGTAGGATAATATGGCTGAATGATCTAGCCGTTTTAATAGATTGACTAAACGTCCGAATGCAACTCCGAAATTATTTGGTAGGATAGGAGGGTATTCGATCCACGGCCATCCTACTGAGTATCTATTGTTTTTGAATTCTATTGTTTCGTTGAATTTCTTCACTGCTTCATCTTCTCTGCTATTTTTGGGAGAGTCGGTAATTCCTATGGATTCTAAATTCCATAAATTCTGCAGGTGGGTATTATTTAGTGGTAAATCTGGCTGAAATAATTGTATTTCAACATTGGATTGAAAGTACGTTATCACTGCCAAGTCCTCCATGGTTCTAGAATTTACTCTTCCACTTAGTATCCAGCCTAAGTCGGAATGTACTAGATATAAATTTTCATGTATTTTAATCTTGTCATTAGACATGAGTGTGTAGTAATAGTCATTTCCTATTAGTATGTCTATTCTGTCAGACAGTGAGCCGTCATCCGCTAACATGGATTTGTTTTCCCATTTTTCTAATTCCTTTGGGTAAGGTACGCTTTGGGAGATCATGTCAACTACGTTGGCGTAAATGGATAGGGTCTTTCCCTGCTTTGTCTTTAAGATAACTTTCACTAATGCTGTGTCTAGTTCCTTAGGTTTCTTAGAACCGAAAGTAAACACCGTTAATTTGTTTTCTTCTTCTATTTCTAGCTCGAGTTTCTTGGTGATATTCTTCGTGATGTATGTTCTTTGGCTACCTGAGTCCATCAAGATTCTGCAAGCTAGAGATTTCGATTGATTTTCTTTATTGGCCTCAACTATAGCAGTCTGTAGTACAGTTTGACCTTGGTCAAATGAGTGATATGTGTTGGTTTGTGGGATGATCCTATTTCTTCTCCTTTGATCAATCATTGTTGGACAGATAGCTCTGTTGTGATCCAGTTCGCCGCAGTATGCGCAGGGTAATTTGTTTCTACAATTTATGGAATAATGGTCGTTACGAAGGCAAGTATAACATCTTTCCCCTAAGAGTGTCTTTCTTTCATTCAAGGTTTTGTGGACTTGACATCTATCGCTGTAATGTTCTCCTTGACAGAATATACAACTTAATTTGTTTTTCTTCATAGGGGGAATGTTTCCTCTGTTGTTTCTCCCTTGTATAGTATTATAATCTCTTTTCCTTGTTTGCGGTCTAGTTTCTTTTTTGACTTTTGTGGTGTCTACTTCAGCTTGACGATTTATTTTGTTCCTAACCAGGTGTATAGAGTGGTTAGTTCTGTTTGCTAATGTTGTGTGACGTCGCTGGAACCCCCTTGGTTTTAGTTCAGGGTACGGTTTGGATTCATTTGGTTTTGGATTATTATGATAGTTAAACTTGTTTGTTTGGATTTTGGAATGATAATTTGTGTTTTCACGACCAAATTTGTAGCGTTGATTTTTGTTATTGACGTGGAAGGTTTCTGTTGTATAGTTTTGTTTAACTGTGTCTCTAACTTGGGTCATTCTATTGGCTTCTTCTCTCGCCGATATAATGAATTCCAAGCGTTCTCTTAATTCTTTGACGCTGTCGTTGGTACATTTTGTTTTTACTTCATATATAAGGTCCTCAGGAAATTTTTCAATAATGGTTGTTCGCAAGTGATTGTGATTAATATCTTCTCCTAGAGATTCAAGTACTCTGAAATGTTTTTCCAATTTGGAGAGTGTTTCGCGACAATCATCTATATTTGTTCCAGCTTTCTTTATTTTATCCAGCGTCGAGTAATGAGCATCAATGATGTAAGTTTTCCTTCCATATTTTTCCTTAAGTAGGTTTATGGCTACAGTGTAGTTTTGATTTGTTGTTTCCAAACCATCAATAACGTCACTTGCTCGATCAGTAAGGGAAGTTTTTAAATATAAGAGTTTATCGACGTCAGGTATGTCCCTATTATGGATGTTGGATGAATATTGGTCCCAGAATTGATGCCATTCTAGGATGTTTCCTCCGAAAGTAGGTAATTCAAGTTTAGGTAATTCTCCACGTGCACGTATAGTTTCTTTATTAGGTGTCCCGATCGCCTTGTGTTCCTCTAGTAAGGTTTCGATTTCGCATATCGTATCTCCTGCTTCGAGTCGCAGTGAGCATACTTCTGATATATCGTCTGGAGAGTGTTCATTGCTGAATCTGAAGTAGTTGTTTAATTCGTCACTTAGTTTTTTATCGCATTCCTTTAATTTCGAGAGACTAAATCTTATTCCGGTGATTTCGCCGTTTTCCCGATAAGTTTTTATAAGTTCCTTACATTCAACTGTAAGTGTATTTAATCTGCTGGAGAATAGGCGCAGTACGGTGAGAAGTCCTTCCTCCATTTTAACGAGTAGGTATAATTCTCGCCCCGTAAATGTTAAATTGAACATATTGCATCTGTGGTCTCCCGATTTTGCTTATAATTATTTTATTTAGTTTTTAATTTTAACCGTATTCCTCTATTTGTTAGTTTAGTAAGAGGAAAGAGTTGAAAGAAAAATAAAGAAAAGAAAAAAAAATTTTTTGTTGAAGAAACTTTTTCAGTTTCCATACTGTTTGATACTTGTACTGTGATGGCGATAATCACGGATTGTGGCAACAGATAAACTAGTCTGTTCCATAAACTTATTTGAACCTAGTAATATTGACAGTAATAGTGCACATATAATTTGTTCTGTGTCACATTTGTTCTGTGACAAGTGTCATTTACCTTTAAATATAAATATTTATTATTATATATAATTTAGATTAACATTTATACAATTTCAACAAATTGTTGTTACATAATTAGTAATTCAACATGTTTATAATAAATCCTTTGTCTCAACCTGACAATGGAACGTTACACCGTTATTACTTTTGACTATAGTCAACATACAAGTTGTAAACAAACCATCCGGGCCTTCGGCCTCCCCGGTACAACATTTAATATGCCAAGTCAACAACTTCCTGAAATTAATTAATTAATTATCAGGCGAATTACAGTGTGTGACGCGTGTGGACAAGTAGATATTGCGCACATAAGTACAACAAGCAAAGTGACCTCTCTGTCCACTCTTGCTGTAAACCTAGGTTTCCCCTTCAAAGTTATACTGTGATTGGATTGTTAAAGTCTGACTTGCTTTTTGTTTATATAGTGTTGAATATGAAACATATCATTGTGTATGTGAATAAATGTATATTAAATTGTTTCAAATCAAATGTGTTTGTTTTTTAAGTTTTAATTAGCTTTAATGTTTTACATTTTTATGTTATTTTGTGAATTTTAAAATCTTATTTATTATGCAAGTAATTATTAAGTTGTGTTTGTTCAGAGTGTGCTGAAGGATACCAGGTTTTTTATAATCCCATTGCATTTCTACCATATCGGAAAATGTCTGTTACCGTGAAGTCTTTATGGGGTTAAGTTAATTAAAGTTAAAGTTGTATAATGTACAAAGATTAAGTTAAATTAATGATTCAAGTAATGATGAAAATAAGCATTGTCAATTAAGCAATAGTGTAACTCAGCAGACTTCTGGTCATTTTCCGAATGTAGGTATGTAGAGATTACATACCCGATTAAGTTCCTTGTGTGCCTGTGTTCACCTGCCCTCAGCACATACCGACTCTGAGTTTGTGTATCTGCTTCGCTTTAGTGTACATGGTGTGTTGGTCACTTTCTCTTCCTTTGTTGTCACACCTATAAAAATAGTTCACAGCCATGACACCTTGCCGGTGCCATGGCGGTCTGGGAAGTGGGTACAACTCTTCCCTCTTAAGTACATAGTTAACACACATGAAGGTTACTGAATTAATCTATATTTCTTTATACTCGCATATGGTGTTGTGTTGAATGTAAATTGTAGTATGATGGCGTTGTGTATCAGTGTATGTTGGGCTAGTGTTTAGTGAGGAGAGAGAAAGGATAAGATAAAGGTGTAGTGCTGCCTCTGGAAGCCCGTCGTCAACCGGTGTCTTCGCTGATGAATAGAACCTATGCAGATGAACCCGATGCCGTAGATGCAGAGCTTAAAGTAAGTTGGTCTTAGTTGAACGTCCCTATGAACCCGATGCCGTTGCTGAAGCCTGATGCCGCCGTTGAAGAGAACCGCAGTTGATATTAATAAGGTTTTACAGTGGGTCACGATTCAACGCCTATTCCCGAACATACCTTGGCGCAACGAGGGGCACACCGGTACCGGCCATACCATGATCCGACATGTACCCCGGTACCTCCCAGCTCGTGCTTAATAATAAATAAGGGTTTACAGTGGGTCACGATTCAACGCCTATTCCCGAACATACCTTGGCGCAACGAGGGGCACACCGGTACCGGCCACACCATGATCCGACATGTGTCCCGGTACCTCCCAGCTCGTGCTTAATAATAAATAAGGGTTTACAGTGGGTCACGATTCAACGCCTATTCCCGAACATACCTTGGCGCAACGAGGGGCACACCGGTACCGGCCACACCATGATCCGACATGTGTCCCGGTACCTCCCAGCTCGTGCTTAATAATAAATAAGGGTTTACAGTGGGTCACGATTCAACGCCTATTCCCGAACATACCTTGGCGCAACGAGGGGCACACCGGTACCGGCCATACCATGATCCGACATGTACCCCGGTACCTCCCAGCTCGTGCTTAATAAGTGTCACCCTGAAGGGACTTAAGTAAGTGTCCTCTGAAAGGACTTAAGTATGCTGCGCATGGTGTACTCGCAGAAACATTGGAGAGTCAGTCACACATGCGTCTCCCCTTGCTCCCTCGATTCCGCTCCTGCTACCTAGCTGAGGGTAATATAAATTGTGTATGTCATGTAGTCGTTTGTACAACGCTGATTTAGTAGTAATGAGTGTAGTGAGATCATCCTCTATACCATGTGACCAAGTGTAAGGTTATTAACGAAATCATGCCTTATCCCAAATAATCCCGTATATAAGCAATTAACTAGTTGCTAGTTTAGTAAGTAGCCTTGTGTGAATAATGATTCGTGTGTTCTGATACATAATTAGTACAGTTCAATGGAAGTATGCAAGCATCAAAGTGTCTCAATTAGACCTCATGGTCGACATGTATAAATTCAAGAAATCAGAGTTAATTACATGTTATGTATTAAGAATTATATGTAAAGTGATTAACTAAGTACTTAACTTTCGTCCTGGAGTCTTTCCTTATTTATTCTTATATTAGTTTTCACTACTACGCACTTTTCACCTTTTTCCCGCGGTTATCGAATCCGAAAAGAAAGCCCTCCACAGACAACACTGGCCTGTCAGTTTTTTAGTGGTTGTCATTATAATGCTATCATCATAGAGAGAGAAATGCCACAGAGTACGTTTGTGATTTTACTAGTCTCGATAATAAATACACCGACATAAAAGATTGGAGGCTTTCGCGGCTCGGCCTGCCGCGACACTACTATTAAAATCGATAAATTAGTAGTAATTTTTTAAATATTCTACTAATTATTATTTTATACATTCTTTATTATATTCTCTCCTTTTATAGGCTTAACGCTAACTAACATTAACAATTTGTAGTTTGTCAGAAGTATCTGATGAGAAAATCAAAAAAATCTGGAAAAAAAACTAGAAACTTGCAGCTTTAAAATGCTATTTTTAGACCTCGATAAGAGCATTTCTTACTGATACAGCATTTTGGAGTCACTAAAATTTGCGAAATTTTTTTTGATCCTTTAATTTTTTCCATTAGTGTAGTAGTATTAGATAGAGATCACGTCCCGTATTGTTGGATTTCACAAGCCAACCTTCGAGCCTTTTAGATTCTTATGGTCCAGTATCCCTCACTAATACTGGACTATTAGGTCTTATAAGAAACGTCGCAGGCTATGAAGCTTCTCAGAATTACAGTTTACCAGCGAACGACCGCTTTTCCTTCCCTGCCCGTACCTCGCTACGCCCATGTAAAAAAGAAAGCAAAAATTGTTTCGAAGAATTTATTTCATCATCAATTATACATAGTCGTCACTTATCGGGTATACAAGTGACAAAAGCCTTTTAATAGCTCAATTGACTTTGGCATGTAGTTACATATTTGTGCTGCCGACATTATCTCGTCCACGGGTTCAAACGATTTTGGGGTCGAATGGAATTACGCGAGTGAAAAATAACAACGAACCGACATCATTTTACAATTCTATTCAGCATATTTTACTTTCAATAATACTTTGAGAATTAACAAATTTCCCGAGTTTAATATTTCTAATCCTAAAATGCGGCAATCATACAATTCTATATGAAATTATTATTTTATTGTTAACACTAATTCACTCACAGCATCCTTGTAAATTACTAAAACATTTTTTTAAACTTTTTTTTTGTTTTTTCATTATGCTTTTGAAGATTTTTTAGTCCCACTGTCACTTAAACCTAACGGTTTAAATTAGTTGATCAATTTATATAGGCATAGTTAAAAAGCAAAGAATCTTCACAAAAATAATGTATTAATTAGATCTTTATGTTTGCGGATTCTGCAAGTGTATTAGCATAATTCAACTTTGAAATAACGGTCATGCATCAGAATTGAAATTAAAAAAATTATAATAACATTACAAGAAATAAATCAAATAATTTACTTTAAACAAATATTACAAATGAGATAATTATTCATACATACATTGATAAATCTCTCAATGTTGTTTAAATAAAACGATAATAAATATATCAGATAATAACCTAAATAGAAAAAAAAATGACCAGGAACACAAAATTCTAGACACATATCTAAAATTACCTGTCTCTATTTTATTGATGTTTCGTAATAATATAAAACACTTTATAGATCAAACACACACCTATACGAACGCTGTCTTCGTAACAAAGAACATAACGTCTCAATTTTCTATGTATACAATATTGTTTATTACCTACTACAAATTATGATAATAATAATAACAATAAAAAAAAAACTGAAATAATAACCCACATTGTGTTTTCTATCACGAGGCCAGACAGGAACACATTCTAAGTACTCACAGTGTAAAAAAAAAGACGCTGGTCTTTTAAATATTTAAAAAAATATTTGGATCACAAAAACACTTCAGTAACAATAAGTTCGCATAAGATCGTAAATTTGAGAATTTACCCTACAGACATGTTAGCGTTCATATTAAATACAAATATGACGGACAAATCCGAATTCTCGTGAATATAACTATCGCAATAATAATAATAATGGATAAATATAAATATAACATTTTAATTTTCATGTGAAACGCAATAACTAAACTAAAGCCTAAGAAACCTATAAGGAATCCAAAGTATAAGAAAAGTATCCTATAAGAATCACAAATAAACACTAACAACTACAAAAAAATAATAAAATGAATTCTTTATTTGGCCGTTGCGCGTATAAGGACTGATAATAATATTACGCCTAGCTTTACTGGATGAAAAAAATAAACGTACGCGATGAAACTAAATTCATTAATTCCTAAATTTTATGTCTGGATTAAAGATTTTTTCACGTATCACAATCATAATTAAATAGTCTTATTTTTTTTACAATATTTTTTTTTCATTATATTTTTAATATAATGAACATTTACTATCAAGATTGTATTGGGAAGTATGTAAACAATTCAAAAGAAATACTAAACGCAAGGTTTTATTATATAAAAAAAAAACGAGAACTAAATATTATCTAGAATACGATAACATTCGACAGATAATAGTCGACAACATAATTGGCTGTGCATCTACAACACAAATACGAGTATGTTGAATACTTGAATCAAAAACCTCATCACCTCAAGATCGTTCACAAAATTGTAGAGTATTTGTTTATTTTTCAAAAAGTGTTTAAACTTGAATTACTGATCTATTTTAAGCTATATTTTATTTTATTTTTTTGCATAAATAATAACCGGATAATAATGTTAAAACAAAAAAAGTCACATTTAAATTTTGCCGTCTAAACACTTTGTCATTGCAACAGTTAAAGATCATCGCAGAACAGAAAGTATCTTTATTTACTATTTTACTATTACATTGAACCTTGAATAATTAAATTTAAAAACATAGATTTCTTGAGAGAACTCGTAACGCATTTTGTAAATGTAACAGTTTTTCTATTATAATTTTTTTTTTGCATTTTCTCTCGACAATTTAATTTGTTTTCATTCTTTTCCGCTGTTACGTAAATGACGAAGCACTGGAATACGCGAACGAGAATTGGAAAACATTAACGACTTTCCACATACTTTCACATCAAATTGAACATAACACAAAAGTGGAAACGTTAAAGTTACGAAAAGAAAACGAAACGTTTCAGGCTGCGATTACGAAACGAGCGGTGAAATGTGTCTCCCGTTGGAATGCTCCTTCGTGTTCGAAACCACCATGCTTAACATCCATACATTTGTGTGATCACTGTCGCTTCGCTGGTTTCATAATCGCAGCCGCAGTGTTCGCTATCTAAATTTGCAAGTTAACAAGTACGCGAACAGTTGACAAGGTGCGCGGGCGCAGCTAGAGGCGGTGTTGCAGCTATAAGGTGGTGGGAGGCAGGGCGATGTCTTGACGGCGCAACACTGTGCGCAGTTGGTCTAGAGATGAGCGCAAAGTCAGGCAGAAGCCTCGCGAGGCTGGCACCAGAGGGAAGTCGGGCGGCGGGACGTCCGGAGTCTCTCTACCGTTCGAGAGCGCCACCCAAGCTTCGAGACGGCGCGCGAGCGGAGCCGCGTGAGAACGCATGTGCGAAAGTATCTCCGAGGCGAACGGCTCGGGCGGCGACGCGACCATGTTACTCATCGACTGCACCAGTTTCAGCAGAACCATCTCGTTGTACATGCGGGAGTTCTCCTTGCCTTGCTGAGTGCCCTTCTGCTTCTCGTAGCCGGCCTCGTTGAAGTACGGCTCGGAGTTCAAGATGAGCCCCTGAAGCGAAACGATCACCTGCAGGAGGGAGCTGTCGCGGCCCCAAACTTCGACGCCGCGGCCCGACCACGTGCCGAGCAGCGACACGCACACTTTGCCGTCCTCGTACAGGTTCGGGTTGAGTCGGTCGGTGCAGTACGAGTGGTAGTGGCACAGGGGCGGCGCGCGTGGGTACTCCCCGCCCAGTTGCACGTCGAACAGAAACAGCCCGCCTTCGTAGGGCGTCTTGCGTGGGCCCGCTATCAGCACAGACAGCAGATCTATGCGCTCCTCGTATCCGCGCACCCACACCTGTAAATCGATATTTCACAATCTCACACTGGATAATTCGGTTATTTATGGATGACCATTAAATTTTGATAAAAAGTGGACTTACACCGGGAGGCAGGTCGCTCTTGAGCAACTTGATCTCCCTCTTGACCGCCGAGTAGAAGCTCCTGGGCTCGGAAGGCTGCAGCATGGAGAGGCGGAAGCGGTGCGCGGCCGGGGGCGACTCCAGCATGCAGAAGCCCTCGCTGCCCGGCGGCACCGCTCTCGCCTCCTCCGCCGCGGGCGTCGAGCCGGACTCCTCCGGCTCCGCTTCGGGCTCAAGCGCCGGCTCCGCGGTCGCGAGGGGAGCTTCTATAACACATCCCTTTCATCAGTTATACTTTTCAACCTACACTTGGTGACTGGAACAAAATAAGAGTTTACACTAAAGTTCGCGAACAAAACGCGAAAATATTAACGCGCTCTGCCTTCGAATTTTGCAACTTTGTGTAAATGTAATTTCCGGAACAACAGCATCCATCTATTTAAAAACTTGTTTTATAATGGGCCCATACTAATTATTCTAGCTTCAGCAGTGACAGCTAATTCGCTTTTTATTTATTAAAACAAGTACCTAATAAAAACTTAATATTTAACAATGTCACATAGAACTGTACAACGATTTGACTTTAGGATCAAACGACATACCTACCTTCGATACAATATATAGATAGATTTATACCTACGCATAGATAAATAGTTTTACCGAGTCCAGTTGGTTCGACGTCGGCGGTGTTTGTTTCACATTCCGCACACACCGTGGACGGTTTTACTTGAGCGCCCTTTTCTTGGTTCCCCTGGTCAGCCATGCTCACCACCAGCGCTCCGTATTGACTGGAAATATTTGTAATAAATCAGTCACTTTAGCACTCAATATTCTTAAACATAGATGCTCGATTTGCCTTTCACAGCCGCATTGAAAAGTATGAACGCACGCGATCGTAACATGTCGCGTATATTAGAACGAGATTACACTAATTACCTATTAAATATATTTGTAAAGCAATATTTGTCAAGCAGCTGATTAGCACGCGCGGGCGCATCCACCGACACGTGCCTCGCAAAATAAGCCCACCATACTAACCCGCGGCTTTGGTGTGTAGAAGGCTTAAGGTGATAAAAGTCAGCTTTCCTTCATACAAACGTAGAATGATTATTACTAAGCTAAGTAAGCATGATACCGATTTATCTTGTCGTTAACTAGGTTCCTTGTCATACAAACTTTAAAAAAAAAGTATTAATTTAAAAAATATGATCCTTTTTTAATGCAACTTGAGGGTGAATAGGTCACTAGTGTACAAAAACTCCAAAATACTTTGTATACAAACACTGATTAGTTATTCAAGAGTTCAAATAACTTTACACGAAATAGATATATGCAGTAGTTTTGTCAAAAGGAATATATCCAAGGGTCTGTTTATGATTTTATTTTTGGTATGAATCATTGTGCATCTCACTCGACTGCTCTTCCCGCGCATTGTGCCGTGTGAGACAGCATGAATTTTAGCTTCACGCTCCGATGAGTTCGAGCCGCCGACTTGTGTCATCTTAAGAGACGACTATAAGGCAGATATTAATCAAACATCGCCCCGCACGCTTTTGCCTCATCGCGATGTTGCCCGGTCTCTCTCCGCCTCCAAGGCATACCGCTAATATGGCCTACAAATCGTCTACTGCGCAAGAGAAACCATATGATTCTCCAGGTTTTTTCGTGGCGCTTGTTATATGTGTCTTTAACGTTTGTAAAACACTTAAATTGAGCGAAGTACATAAACGAATCCTTGTTCCTTGTTGAACGAATCACTCACACTAATAAAGCTGAGATATAATCTATAATATATATTATATCCCAAAATATAATTTATGTTCCGCTATCGTACTTCGCACTGTAAGATAATTATATTTTTTCAGTCAGTTTGCGGTTTGACAGACACGAACTGAAAGCGCGCAACTGTATTTTGTCAACCAAACGGAAACCGACACCACTATAGAGTGCAAATCTTTACATGGTCCTTCGAGCCAGATTAAATTTCGATAAATTAGTTGTTCATTAGTTCTTAAAGTAATAAAATCAAAGAGGAATAGTTCTAATTTTTTTTTTCCACCCATTAATGATTTTTATTACTTACTGTAATGGCGCTGCACGCAAAACTTACATTAAACAAATTTTTAAACAACTTTTACACGTCATATTAAAACTATTTGCACTACGAGTAATTCACACATGACAAGGTTTTGGTTTAAACATTCACAAAACAACTTTTAACATTTCAAACGGAGAAATTAAGATACCACTTTACAGTAAAAACAAAAAATGTGAATAAAGAAAAATCAATGTCTGATAAAGTTTTATCTACGTGTGTATGCAGTAAACGAAAAAAAAATGCAACATAAAAATGTAGTTGAAACGAAATCACAATGGAATCTATTTAAAAAGTTTTTTTTTTCACCTCATCCTTTGTTTAATATAAGTGTTGCGTTTATTGAATTATTAGTCAAAATTTTTCCATTTAAACGTAGACGTACTGATTAGTTGATAAAAAAAAAGCATTACACCATTTAAGTATTTCTCAAAGTCATGCGAAGTTAGGGACTTTCAGAAAACAAATACTAGGACTTTTACACACAGGATTAGTATTCAAGAATAAATATATATACAAAATATACATATTAATTTCATACAACAATATACGTAACAAGGAGGATGTGGTGCAATAATAAAGTCATGGATGATACAAACATTTAAAATTAAAAAACTTGAGAACAGAAGTCTGTACGTTTCTTTATAAAATTTACCCAATTGAATTTGTCTTTGTTGTATTGTTAATTAAAAATAAATTTATGTACAGAATTCTATTCCGGGGAAAACTTAAAGTGCACGAGGAAAACAAAAAGGCGTCTCACACTGAAAAGTGGTAGGGTAACTTCTCCTCTGTCGCGTTTTGATTTCTCATTAAGTTGTTTAGGAAATCGGCCAACTCATGCGGCCTTCTCCTGCGAAAAGAAATTAAAGATTCGATTGCAGACTTAAAAAGGTTCAATGTCATTTTAACAAAGCGATTTTATACAATTATAACTACATTACACAAACTATAACACAAGCTAAATCACCACATTATGAGAAAGCAGTGTACTTACACCTACCTAATACCAGTCTTATTATTTTTAATGTTACCTATGTAACTGTAATATGTTCATAGCAATGGGTTAGCCAAAATGTCCGTGACGTTTTGGGTACGAACGTTATTTAAAAGAAAAAAAAGGGGAACTTATCAAATGTCACAAAGAATAAAGAAATAAAAAAACAATTTTATTTTGATTTCATTTTAACCAGCGAACTTGAATGCATGGAAGCATTTTAGCGTCTCAATATGACCACATGAAAACTGAGCTGCGGTGGGCGGGACTTAAAAAACTGAGCCGAGACGTGAATTAGTTCATTTTTGCCACATTGTCGAGTGCGTACGTCTAAACGCTGTCAAACATGCCTTCGTGTGTTGTCAAGTGGTGCAAAAATAATTCGCTCCATTATCTCAAGGCTAATGGGATCACTTTTCACACCGTTTGCTTCATATTCTTTGTTAAGGATGTCATTATGCCAAATGATCTAATGCTCGGTTGGTGATACTGAATAGGGATTACTCGACTCTACTCGACATCAAGCCCGCTCGGATTGGTGATACACTGTAACGTTTGTGTAAATAAATTATAATGATATTTATAACTTTAAAATTGGAAAATTAGAAGATTTCAATTCTATCTGCGTTTACAAAATTCTTAAAAGTATCACAATGCATACTTCTAATATTTTATTATCTAACCTTTACTTTGACCAAATATCGAATTTAATTCTAAAATAATTAATAATAATTTATTGTATGTAAATATATGGAATTATCTCGAATTTTGAGTTCTTCGAAATAGAATATTTTGTGTTATGAATAACTACTTCTACTCGTTGTTAACTTTTTCCTTATTGAAAATTACTATATACTTGAAAAAAGAATTAAATTTTATTACACAACAAAATATGATTGTTGACTCTTGCATAAAACATCCCCGCTTATCAGCCATGAATTGTCTGATCTAATGTCAAATGTTGACCAATGATCGAACTTTTAATCTATTTATAAAATGGCGTAAGTAAAAAGTGCATCCTAATAGCAACCGAGACATGCTATCATTAAAGTTTCTTTTTAAATGCTAATAGTTTAAAGGTAATATTTGTCAATATTTTGGCGTCGAAAATTGACGTTTAGTATGAAAGGGACTGTTCCATGCTCGCAGAGATATATTATTTCGATGATTTTAACTTGTTTAACAATTACGACATTTACGACACACCATTTTAATGTGTTTAAAAGTAAAAATTTAAACATTTGGTGTTATTGCCATAAAAGACTGTGTACTTAGAATGTGTGTGAATTGGAAAGGTTTGAGTTGTTTTTAATATGTAAACACGGACTTTTATGTAAGGCGAACTCTAAAATTATAACATAGTCAATACATAAAACAAAGTAAAATTTTATTTTTTATATTATTGCTCTGATATCGCACAAACTTTAAGGTCAACCCAAAATCTATAAGGCGGCTTCGAGTTAGGACACATTATACTTTAATCTAAAATAAAACTTTTCTTTTCCTCCGCGTGGAAAAACTGGAAAATATGACATCTTTGAACTCTGTTGGCAACATTTGCAAGGAATATTGAAAAGCACTCACCGGCTAACTTCCGCGTGTGCCTTCACCAGTTGCGCGTGAATCAGGGAGCAGAGTTTATAGCACACGTTGCGAGTCGCTCCGTCTATATTGCCAGTTTCACCTGAAACTAATTATATTAGCACATTATATTCTATCTCCCCCCTGCTTAAATTAACTCCGAAACTTATAAGTTATCTATAATCGTGGGACGAGCCGTGTCGGTACATTAAATATTTTTTCAAAAAAACAATTTCTACACGTTGTACTCATGTTACCAAGGTAAAAAAAAATGTTTTTAGAATTTTTGTCTGTTTGTCTTTGTATGTATAGGCACGCTAATCTCAGAAATGGCTACCGATATATCATATTATTATTACTAATACTGAACATATTACTTGATTTATTAACACAATAAGTTCATACCATTTTCATCCACTGCATTTTCTTGTGTTACATTTGCTTCAGACCCTGACGGTTTTTCAGACTGTGGCTCGGAGCTGAGAGAAGGTTTCTTGAAAATAGATGTTTCTATCTGAAAGATAAATAATGCAAAACCTTAATGCACCTTTTCACCAACAGTCACCTAGATTAGTGAATACCTAACTACTTCCGGCATTCTAGGCATGAGCATAAATATGATATTGTTTGTGGGATGACAATTAATAGATTTTGCACCACGACAATGTACCAAACATCACACAAAAACATTAGTGTTCACGCGTCTTGATCACCTGCCATGATGGCTCCGTCTATATTTTATATATTTCCTAAGTTAAAATTATCATAACGAGGAAGGTGTTTTAAATCCGTGAAAACAATAAAATAAAAATCGCTAGAGGAACTGAATCAGCACACGAAAAATGTACATAAGACTAAAACTAGGGCTTTAGTTGGCTTAGTCGCATTGCAAGCAACGGGGCCTACTTTGACAGTTTTTTTTTTATTATTAATTTATGATGGTAATCATTTATCATATTTCAAATTTCCTTTCAAATTCTGACTAAAAAATCTTGTGGTGTTTTAACAATAACTTTAATAATACCTCCATAGGTTCGACGGTGCAATTTCCAGCGGCTGTGACGACATGTGGTTTGCCATCGACGTCTATTTGCGTTACGTGATTTGTGGTGGCAAGTGGATCCGGCGCAGCGTTCGCCTCTGACGTCACGCGCTCCGAAACACCCTACAAGCATCACGCATTGCCAATGTTTAGCAATCGCATTGTTCAAATCGCAATATATCATAAACCTCCTCATCCAATAAAATATGGCGTCTTTGAAAGACACCAAAATAATGGTATACCAAATTTCACCTAGAAATTATAGCTAAGAACCATTCCGGTCACAACAAAAAAAAAATTGGACGAAAATCGGTCCCTCCGTTTGGGAGCTACGATTTCAGACATCTGCACATGTCAAATTTATAACAACCAGTTTTTGCGTCGAGGGTTAGAAAAGAAGATAATGAACTTGCATCTTAAATTAGTTGTGCTATAAATAAATATTCTTAAATATAAAAAGAGAATCTTTGCGAATGCAACCTATTGGGTTCGTAGAAGCGTCACCTAGAAGGAATGATGAACAAGTACCTCCATGGGCTCGGCGGTGTAATTGTTAGCGGCAACGGCTATGATACGAGGCTTGCCGTCGAAGTCGAGTTGCACGACGCCCCCCGCACCCGGCTCCGGCGCGAACAGCCTCGCCAGCTGCTCGTGCACGCGCCGCTCGTCCGCGCGAGGCGTGCTCGCGCCGCGCTCTCGCACGCGTTCCAACAAACCCTACACATAATTAGCGCCATTACAACACTCTAAACCCTTTATCGCACTTGCGGGTGGCGGAGCGGATTCCCGCCAGAAATTCCGCCGTGACCATTGTATTTATTTATTTATTTATTTTGAACATAAACCCAACAGCAAAACAAAATAACATACAATAGACACATTATTACTACTTACATTGCCAATTAGAGGGTTTCATTGTGTAGAAATTAAAAATTATGTATAAATTGAATACTAATTGTTCATTCTAAACAATGGGGAAGGGATCTGGGGTAGGGTATGATCAATTTGTGTGTGTGTGTGTGTGTGTGTGTGTGTGTGTGTGTGTGTGTGTGTGCGTGTGTGCATGCGTGTGTGTGCGTGCGTTTGTGTGTGGTTCTATTTATTTCTCCTTCAGCGTATTCACGACGCTGCGCTTGAAAGTTGTTTTGGGGAGGTGGAAAATGTCCAAATGCGCGAACTTATCATTGTAAGTTGTGGGTAATCTATGGTACACAGAATTATGGTCGTAATTAGTTCGAGATAGCGGCACGTGAAACAGTTTTGTCTTTCTTCCACGCTTGGGTCCGGCCTGAAGCCGCAACATTTGAGACAGCAATGCCGGACAGTCAAGAGTACCAGAACAGATGTCGTGAAGTAATGACATATCGGAGACCGTGCGTCTGTCCTCTAAGGTCATTAAGTTATGACGCTTGCAAGAATCAGCGTAGCTTAAAGGAGTGCAGTGCGAACGGAGGTTAAGCCATCTAACAAATCTTCTCTGTATGCGCTCTATGTGACTCCTACACGTGACATACTGTGGATTCCAAATCGGACTGCCATATTCAAGGACGCTACGCACATAGGCATTGTATATTAATCTCACACAAGACAAGTCAGTCAGATCTCTACTAACTCGAAACACGAAGCCCAAATTCCTAAAGGCTCTGCTTACAATATTGTCCAGATGAGAATTAAAAGTAAGTTTTGTATCCAGTATTATGCCAAGGTCCCTCACAACGCATTCTTTAGGAATACATGTGTTGCCTATTTTATATGTGTAGTCATGGGGCTTATGTTTCCTTGTGAAGGTGATATGCGTACACTTCGATACATTGACATTAATTCTATTAACGATATAGTAGTCCTGAAGTCTGTCGAGGTCCTCCTGCAACCCAAGAGCATCTCCGAGATTGTCAATGTTGCGGTAAATCTTTTTGTCGTCCGCATATAAAAGGAACTTTGAGTGCTTAAAGCAGCTCTTTATGTCGTAAATAAAAGCAATATACAGGAGAGGTCCCAGCAAGGATCCCTGAGGCACTCCTGAAGGCACGCCCATGAAATCGGATCTATGACCACCAAGCACTACCGCCTGCCTTCGATTAGCCAGGTAGGACTCAACCCATCTTAACAAGTCACCGTGGATGCCCAGTTCGTTTAGCTTACGAAGCAAGATGATATGGTCCACTCGATCAAATGCCTTTTCAAAATCGGTGTAAATCACGTCCACCTGTCCGCACTTAGCCATGCCCCGAAGAATATCACCAACGAACTCAGCGAGATTGGTTGTGGTGGACCTCCCCCTGACGAATCCATGTTGCTCCTGAGGCACGCCTTGCATAATGATCTGATAAATGTGGCCATAAACCGACCTCTCCAGAACCTTACTGAAAGTAGACAATAGCGATATTGGTCTGTAATTTTTAATTTGAGTTTTGTCACCTTTCTTATGAATAGGCACAACCAAAGCATCCTTCCAAGCTTTAGGAAAAACACCCTCCTGCAGGGATCGGTTATAGATAGACGTTAAGGGCACGGCCAGCAGTTTAGCACAATGAGATATGAACAAGGGAGGAACCCTGTCACAACCTGCTCCTTTATCAACGTCCAATTTTCTGAGCAACGCAAGCACCTTGCCAGTGTTGATTGAAAGAGAGTGCACGCCATCGGCGTAATTGTTTACCAACCTCACAGATGGGTAGGTTTTAGCGGGTTTTGAGAACATGTTGTGAAAGTAGTTGTTAAACGCGTCACATATCTCCCCTTCACTCTGAAGTTTGAGCGTGTCAGCAAACATAGTGCTCGGATACCCGGCACGACATTTACGCTTAGCAGCAATGTAGGACCACAAATATTTTGGATTCTTCTTTATAAGTTCCTGAGATCTAGACAGAAAAGCACCCTGACAACGCTTCTGCAACAACTTTTGACGAGACCTGAGCAGTGTAAAGGTGTCGTAGTCAATGGGATTCCTGTATTTTTTCCATAAAGTATGGACCTTGTTCTTCTCCTTGATGACGGCTATCAGTGCGCGACTGTACCACAAGGGATAACGTGTAGAATTATTGACCATTATTTGTGGAACATGTTTGTCTATAACTGCGTACAGGACGCCGTAAAAGGCGTCCACCGCCTCGTCCAGCGTATCCGTGTCCAGGGTCCGATCCCAATCGACGGCTCCGAGTGTTTTATTAATTTCTGTGTAATTTGCCTTCCGGAAGAGATATTTTATCCTCGGTGGCTTCGCAACGGGTACAGCGAAAATATCCGCGGCATCAATATTTAAAGTTATATGAGCAGGATCCTCCCGAACCAAGGGATCAAGACTGGCTGTGACAGTTAAGGAAAAGGTAGAAAAAATTAGATCTAATGTGTTCCCAGCCACGTTAGTAAGCCTATTGTGCTGAGTAAAACCTAAAAAATTGAAAGTGTTAACAAGATCGAAAGCCGAGCACTGCACGTCAAGACTGCCCTTTTTCAGAAAAGTTGGTTCATCCGCACACCATTCCACACAACTCAGGTTGAAATCTCCGGCAATTAGAAAGTCATCACCCTCGCTCAACCCGACCACATCAGAGACCCACGAGCCAAGGCTGCCAAGGCGCTGTGCTAACTTTTTATCAGGTGGTACATAAACCAATGCAATATGAAGCTCGCAGTTAGTGCCGAGAGAACGCCCATCGATTGTGAGCCATAGACATTCTACGTCAAGATCGTCACGCTGCCATTCGGGTCGCGCACGAGCAGCCAGCCGTTCGCTACACAGCACCAAGAGACCGCCACCAGCGCTGCGTGAGCCGCGATCCCGCCTAAATACATTGTACTTACTGTTCGTTAGTTCGGAATCTAGTATACCCTCGCACAGCCAGGATTCGGTAACAAGTATGATATCATATTCTGAAGATGTAACATTGCTATAAAAGTCAACTGTCTTAGTACGAAGTCCCCTCACATTTTGAGATAGTACACGCAATGTTTTCATTATTCTAGTGTATGTTTATAAACGCCGCCCGCACCCGCGCTGTCCTATTGCACTTGCGGGTGGCGAGCGGAATCCCGCCGGCGGGTGAAATGACATCCAAAGACATCCATTTTCGTACTGGCTAACCGAGGAGCGGATTCCCGCGCTCCGCCACCCGCAAGTGCGATAAGGCCCTTAGGCTGTGATTATGAAACGAGCGGAGCGGGCTACAGCGACAAACACAAATGTATCAACTTAAAGCTTGATGATTTCGAACACGGAATAAGTTATTATTATTTTTGATTGCAAAATGTTGAACCTTTTGTCAGAAAAAAAAGGATTATTTTAAAACAGTTCATTAGTAAAGTTTATATTCGTATGAGTACTTACCAAGAAATGTGCCTCGTGGAAAAAGGATGTGCCCATCAAACGATCCAAAAACCGGCAGTCCTTGTATAGATTGAGTAGTTTCCTCATAATCTGGAAATTTTAATATCTTCTCAGTTTCTGTTTAAGGACACAAAATTTATTAAGATTCAGCGCTGTTTTTTAAATCAAAATCAATTTAATCCATATCCATTGAGCTGTTCTTTCTTTATTGGGGCATATACATATAACTTTCGCATTTATACTGTTGCATGCGACTTCTTCCGCGTAACATTTTAAAATAAGTTTTTAAAGTCGGGTAAGTAGTTTTTGAGTGGATTCATCAATACTAATAAATAAATCAGTAAGTGTAGGTATTGTATGTATGTTCCTCCATAACTCTTAAACGAAATAACTGATTTTCATGAAACTTGGTAGATAAACATTTAGACGTACAGGACACAGGACACTACTTTTTTTCTTTTTCAACGCGGACGAATTCGCGGGCCAGCTAGTTACAAATAAAAATACAAATCTTTTCTCTTTATAATACTACTAGTACTGATAAGGATGTAGGCCGTGTTTAGGCGAGTATACCTCTTGGCTCTGCAAAGTGGGGTGCTTGGCGAACATCTCCTCGAGCCGGCGCATGGCGACGCGACCGCGTTCGATGTGGGCCGCCACGCGAGGCTCCAGCAGCCGAGGCACTCCCGCGCCCCCCGCTCCGCCGCTCGCCGTCGCCACTGCCCCGCCGCCCGCGCTCTCCCCACCCGCCGCTAAGCCCGTGCTCGCCCACTCTGCAACACGAAACCTCACTATAGGCTCAGTCTGCATCTTGCGTCGATGACGTCATATTGACGCTCTTGTATAGTGTGCAAAAAAAATCAAACAAATACATAGTAATATTTATATGAAGTAGATACCTATGGCTGCTGGCGGTGGAATGTTGGCGCTGTCCAGGGGCCGCGATTCCTCTTCGTGCGCGGAACTCTGCGTCTCCCAAGAATCTTCCGATCCAGAACCATCCGAACCCCACAGCTCTCCATCTTCCGAGTCATACTCCCCCACCTGCACGCACATTTTTAACTAGCTTTAGCCCGCGACTTGGTCCGTGTAACACTAAAGTCCAGTGTGTATTAGAAATGCCAAACAAAGCCCATTCACATATCACCAATGTCTCTTACCATTTTATCCTATTTCCTTAAAATTTTTGTCTGACTGACAGCTGAATTATGTTGGCATCGGTATTAATAATAACATACATTTCATTATTAGTGAAAGGGCTCTCAAAAGTGAAGTGAAATTTGGAGATTACCTTGTAGAGGTCTTGAGGCCAACACATACTGGTGTGTCCATCCACCCACCAAACCTTCACACGACCCGAAGGAAAGTTGTCGATAACCTACAAGCATAAAAGAAAATTTTATTAATTTTAACCAGGTTTAGAATTTGGAAAATTTTAACCAAGTGTAGTCGTCGTCATCGAGTCAATGTAGGTATAATACATATTTTTCTGCGACGTTGTCAGATCGGACAGTTAAGTTAAACATAACAAATTTCATCAAAATTGGTTCAGGATTTTAACCATGAAAATGTGTAACGTAAAAGCGTAAAAAACAACTCTTTCCTGCATTCATATAACATTTAGTTAGGATTACCTGTCCAGCGGTACAATTGGCATCTTCTCCGGTGAAATTAGCGACCCTTATGACAACGGTCCCTGGCCGGTATTGGAAATCGGGGTGGTCCTTCAGATCGTATACGCTCATCTCACTCTCGTACAGCATTTGTGGGCTGAAAATATTCGTTCTGTATTTTTGGACATAATGTGGAGTCACGTAAGAGTAGCTCAAAGTTGTCAAGCATTTTAATTGTTAAGCTTCAAGTTCATTTATACAGATTGTTCTGAGCACCTTGTAATGTTTGTCAATACTACTCGTATTTGATAAGTGTAAAAAGATGTTGGTGGTTACGACTTAGCTAAAAAACTCAATATTTCTGTGACACACACAACTCTCACGATCTCATCAACTAGGAAATTCAATTAGGAACTGATGATATTCAAACACCTGAACAAATTTTCATAAACTATAACTATATAAGAACTATCTCTCAAAATCGGTTCATCCGTTTGGGAGCTACGATTCAATAAACAGACTCACAATACATACATGCACACACGTCAAGATTATATCATCCCGTTTTTGCGTAGGGCGTTAAAATTGGCACATAAAAATATTAAGTTAAAAAAAATGATACTAACATTGGTTGGTCAGCACTGGTGTATGTCCGATACCAGTGCACAATTGCGGTACGGCCGTGATGGTCGACGCGTTGCACGACACCATACTCTCTGTGTTTCATCTATGGGGAATTTGTTTATTTTCAATTATAAGTGGCAATATCAAAAGGAAAACCCATTCTAGAGCCTATACCTAAACTTTTATCTTAACAGTGTGCTCACTTGCACAATAACACTTCGTATAAGATGACCACAGACATTCTAAGTTTTTTAGAAGATCCCATTCTTAAGAAATTAGTATCATGGTTCAAGTTTGAGCAACTTTGAAAGAGAAATAAGATCTAACAAATCATTGCTTTTCTAAAATACTAGCTGTTGCACGCGACTTCGTCCGCGTAACTGGATAAAATGCAGCCTATGTTACTCGCTGATAATATAGCTTCCCAACAGTAAGTTATTTCTAAATACTATTTTAAAAAATGATCAAAGTTCTTATGAATAAATGATACCTGATTATCATCGACATTAGCAGCACCACTAACGACGAAGTCCCCAGAGAAACACTCTTGCCCGTCCAGGTGATGTATGGGGTACAGCTGTGTAGAGGGAATCCCCTTCTCTATGGTACCGTCCTGGTTGCGAAACACATGCCTCAAGTTTATTACATACACTCCTCTGTTTTATTACAACACAAAGTTAATATGCATGTTTTTAAGGAACTTTTTTTTTTCTGATTAAGCAGACAAGAATATGAATACAAATTTTCAAGCAGTTATCAGACAACTTTTTAAAATTTTTGACGGCTAGGTTGTTTCGGATGGCATTAAAATCTCTATCTTTCAGGCAACCGCTATATCAATCAGTTTCCTCGCGATAACTTTTTTTCATCCCCCTTCATCCTTTTTGGGACGACTCTCGAGGCGCGCAGCGGGGATAAACACTTATGAAGTTTAAATACCAACAACAACCGCCCCGTTATCTGTTGCAACCAATTGCAACCATGCAACCCGCATTGCTATAACTATTAGTTATTCTTGCTCACCGATGAACTTTATTGCTTTGGTTTTGCTTATAATTTTTGTACTTATTGTGCTAATAACACTTTTTTTTTATATATGTGGACCTAGTGAGTGAGTGAGGTTCCAGTACCGCAATTTATTGGGACATATTAAGATAGTGGCTAGTGGAGAAGTGAGGCAATACCTGCCAGACGACGTTGGCGCGGCTGGTGGTGTGCAGCGTCTCGACGACGACGCGCAAGCCGGGCCTCGGTGGAGGCGCGGGCGGCGCGCGGCGGACGGTGTGCTTGAGCCGCTTGCCTCGCAGCAAACGCACCGCCAGCTGCGGCGACCGCTTGCCGCGCTGCGACGCCGCCGACGAGCACCGCGACGACCACGTCGCCCCGCTACCACACCGACAACCTTTACTCTCTTTCTCGCACACACTGTGCATTACCCGACCCCATTATAAACTAAACCCCGACTTTCTATTGAGCCCAAGCACACTATATCTCACTCGATGCTGAAGCATCGGGTCACGGTCCATCGCACTCAATGTGTCCGACAATTGAATTGAATAATTGACTACATACACAAGTTCTAACCGTATTTTTTTAATTTTTTTTTATTAAATATTAGATAATTACTACGAGAATTTGTGAAATGACAAAACGCACATATTGTGAACAACATAGTTGTTAATTTTACAGTACACCAAATTTCAATCAAACCCGTGTAGGTTAGTGAGGTCCCTTTGTTGATTTATTATGCGTCGCACAATAATTTCAAAATTTCTACCAACCTATCTGTGTCACTGCCATCGCTGCTGGTGTTCTCCCAGTTGTCAGAGTCGTCGTCGTTGAGGGCTGTCTCCGACTTGATGTCTCCGTTCAACAGGGCACTGTCCTCCTTAGTTGGCTCCGGGCTGAACGACCAATTCATTTTAGTTTATTCATGAATGAAAGGAAAATTATTATTGTATTTATTTGTGCCCGCTGTAGCTAAATGGGGGGGAAAAATCTCACAGGAAGCTGACATTTTTCCAAGATAAAAAGTATTGTAAATATTAAGCTGGGCAACAAATTATCTGTTTGCCAAATTTCATCCAAATAGGTTCAGCCGTTTTTGCGTGATTGAGTAACAACATCTAAACACACAAACTTTCGCATTTATTATTTGTGTTGATCCTTATTTCGAGAAACAATATTTATTATTACCTTATGCCTGAGTCATTCTTCTCTTCTGTGACAGTATCCTCTTGACTGCTGAGGGCCGGCAGACAGGATTCTATACTCGGCTCTACTTTGATACTTGGACATTTCGCCAGTGTGCGTAAAGCCTCTTGTAACTTCTCTTCCACCGAATCTACTTCCATTTCATTCTGAAAGATATAAAACTTCTTAAATCTTAGTTAATATGCAGTGCCTGGTCCAAATATTAGACCAATATCGTCAAGTGTTACAAAAAACTACTCAAGCTTTCTGAAAATAAAGGTTTATGTATATAATTTACAGAAAAATGTACGAAGCCAGGGGCGGTTCGCTAGTATAGTGTATCATGTTACCTCAACATCACCGGACTTGAGCTTCCTATGCAACGAAGCTCGTTTCTTAGGCCTGGACGGCATATGTTCCGTCGAATTGGTGTCTGTTTTGGACGGCTTCTTACTGGGTCGGCTTTGTTTGCGTAAGTTTCTGTAGTTTTTACCTGAAAATTACGTACAATATTTTAAATATTTTGTACATTACAGAAAATATCAATTATTGGGTCTTGTACAGTAAATAAACATGAAGATGTAACACTTAATTTTGACTGAAATTTTGTCAATTAAAAGTATTGGAATTTTTTAAAACAAATTCCAACAATAGACACCTTAAGTATTACGTAACGCAATTTTTGAAAATTTTTGATTGGCTATTTTGAGCGATTGATTTTAATAATTTTGATGAAACTACACGCTGGCACATAATAATTGGAACCTGAAAAATTCAAATTGAACCTGGAAATGTTGCACTCACTTTGCTGTTTCCTCCAGAGTTTCTTACTAATGAAGGTATCGTCGGGGCCAATGGTGAGGAAATTACGATCTCCAACTTGCAATGTGCACGGTTCGAACACGTTCAAAAGTTTGAGATTCTTTAAGTCATCGCCTATAAGAGAAAATTATTTTAAATATGATACAATAAACAAAAAAATATTTTATGAAATATATCAGAGTTGAGGCTGATTTTTGAGTGATTATACGGAATTTGTTTAACTCATCATTGATTTTGTAATTATCCCATTTCTTTTAAATGAAACGACAGATGAAACCGTGGGGCACAGTTATTCTATTATAAAATAAAAAATATATAAATACAATGATTTCATACCTTCAACGAGAAACTTGGGTTGTTGCGGAGCTGATGCATCATTAGGCAAGGTGCAAAGTGCTCGGCATTGCCAATGGACGCTAACACTTTCTGTTACCACTGCTTCCACTGTAAACTGTTTAATACCATTTTCAGATTACATACACTTTGTACTTATACAGAGAAGCAATAAGATCTTCATGCTCATACATACAAATTCTAGGTTCTTATGATGTTAGTCAGGAAATTATAGTAAAAAAGGTACTAAATATGATTATTTCCTAGACTTACCTTATGGTCGTGCATTTTGTGTTTC
Organism: Synanthedon formicaeformis; assembly: GCA_945859745.1. Taxonomy (NCBI): domain Eukaryota; kingdom Metazoa; phylum Arthropoda; class Insecta; order Lepidoptera; family Sesiidae; genus Synanthedon; species Synanthedon formicaeformis. Next base: position 4,858,317 of record OX243964.1, read on the forward strand.
CTAGCAGATTTCATTTCTTTAGTAACATGCAGCCAATTAGCACCATCCAATGAACCCAAAGGTCCATACACAACTTGCCCTGGGTAGAACTCTGATGAGGAATAGGGTGTTGACCGGCGACGCCGCATTGAATAATCTTCTAAAGGACAGCTATCCAGGTCTGGGTACTCAAGACGGGAGCCATCAGCAGATACTAGACGGAGTTTGCTGTGTACAGCCTGAAAACGTAACTCTTTATTAGTATTAGAATGCTGGAGATGTTATCATCTATTCCCATGTATTGTCTAATTTTGCAAAAAAAAATTGTTTAATTAAATTTTAGCACTTTTCTTATTATAATTTGATGACAAGGAAGGTAGAGTGGTTAAGGTGCTTGCTTTAACACTCTTTCTCAGGTTCCGAAGAAAATATTACCACGATAACACAGCACTTGTGCTGTTCTGTTACAGTGAGTGAGTAAGGGATGCCAGAGCCCATTTCCGTATCTCCTATTCTTAATTCCACTATGGTCGGTAGCATATTTGCAGCACTGGTGGTGTTACTTGTGTTATAGGCGATGGTAGCGACCTACCATGAATTGGGCCTTTATATATGAAAAATAAGTCTATAATTAATAAATTTTATATTATATTAACCTCAAAATTAAAGAGATCATGAACATTCCAACACATCCATATTGTATTAACAGAAATTGTGCTGTTGTGTTTCAGAGATCACGATCTCTGTACTGTTTACTGTCAAAGTAGGCATAACACACACATTACCCATTGTATTTCTTTTTATTTTGTAGGTGATGATCATCTATCATCGAATGGACCATAAAAATTCCTGCTGATTTTACATGCAAAATATAATTCTTAGTTAAGTTGTAAATTTGTTGTTGGTTTGGCCGTTTGATTCACGTTTTTATTTAATTATCAATGTGTTAAATAAACTACATTCTTTAACAACTAACTCCATTGAGTTCGTATTGAGTTGCTTATATAGTTGTTGATTATAACTAATAATAATTACCTTTGATGTTCCGACCCAAGAATCAAGGCATACAGCTAAATCAGGTGTAAACTCTTCCAAAGGTTGTAATCTCTCACTAGCTACATTGGGGATCACATGTTTAGTTCCAACAATTTGTAAATCAGCAGTCATAATAATATCACGACAGTATCCGCGTTGTGTGTCTTTGCCAGCTATTAAACGGCGTACAACATCGCCTGGCATAAGAGAGCGATCTGCAAGACCCACCTGCAAAGAAAATAAGAAAATTTTCAAGTTTCAATATTGCTGGCACAGTTGTAGCAGCTAAATTTGAGACATATATTTATCTGTGAAGTGGAAATTACTGGCATACTTGTAGCAGGATAATTTGAAAGTTTTATTTACTTCTGTAGTGGGAAGGCATAGTAAACCCAAATGCATATTTTGATTTCACAGTTGTAAACAGTATGAGGAGCAGTAACCTTATAGAAGACCATTGTGAAATAACAACACTTGTGGCTCTAGTGTTTCAATAGGTAAATAAGATGTAATGTAATAAATATTAAGTTAAGAATTAATTTAATAAGTGTTGACTAAGAGAGAGGGTGTGATGTATATGTAAGCAATTATTTATTGATGTTTAAGCACATCAATACTAATAATAAATCTGTAAGTTACTTTGTTTTCAGAGATATCGTGTTTATAGGCTCTATACATGATACTGAAACTAAATTGATGATTTTTAGAATTTTATTCTGTATGTATGTATGTATGTTCCTCCGTAACTCTTAAATGAATTAACTGATTTTCATGAAACTTGGTAGATAAACATTTAGACGTACGGGACACAAGATAGGCTACTTTTTCTTTTTCAACGCAGACGAAGTCGCGGGCGCCAGCTAGTAAGGTAAAAAAAAGATTTTCAAATCAGAAATAAAACATACTAAAAACTAGAGGATTTACTTTGGATGTTATTGCCTGTTAATTTTTAATATACTAACATTTGTTTGTAAATTAAAAATATTTTATTACAATAAAGGATATTTAGGACCTTTTTTATTGAACACATAGAACCCCCCCCCATCCTGAAAGTCTCTCCCTTAGGGATGCGACCCCCACGCCGAAAATTTATTCCATTAAGATTGGCAGTGCACTACCAATTCTTAGGCTAACTGTATATGGAGGTGCTGGCCATTATACATAGCCATGTGGACTTCAGGAATGGTAAATATATTTCAGTTAATGGTATTTATCAAATAGTCCAGCTAGCACCAGCTAGTCTGAATATAAAATGTAAAAAGTTTGCTGCACTGCTATCTGTGCTGAGCTGTTTTGAACAGCCTGTGCCTCCATGTATGCTTAGCGTTATAAAAATATTCATAAACAATACACCTCAAAAAACTTTACAAAATATGGGGTGTGGCTCTGTGTACATTACAAGAATATTTCCTTTATAATTATTATCTCCCACTATTGATGCAAATTTAAATATACATTTGCGTCAAAACTTTTTTTGCAATAATTTATTTTCAGAATTTTCAGGGCAACAAAAAAAATATTTATTAAATTACTATACAAACATTTGTGGAATCATATGTAATAACAGTAATTTTTAAATTAAGATAATTCATAATCAATGTGAAATATAAATTGTGATAAAAATTTATTTGATTTTTTTTCTCACAATGATTATGTACAAGAAGGTGTAAATTACCCTCTTGAATAATAATGAACAATGTTTACGACAATATGTGAGGTAAAACATTATTTTAGTTGGGTAGTACAATTATTATTGTCGTACAGAAATCCAATAACTAGGTACTTATTAGATTAATTTCTTGTTGGATGTCGGCTGCAATACACCACCAATAGAAGATTATCCTGAGTATGGTGCCGCATTTGAAATGCAATTTAAACTTACCGTTTTTTCGGATATCACTCGTTCTGTGCCAGAAGGGTGCCACACAACTCGAATTTCGCCTTTTTGTATGGGTGTTTCAATGTCACTTTCCTGATCGCTCGAATTCGCCTCATAGTTCTCCAGTACAAGGCCGAAGACCACTTGGCCGCGATTGTTGATTTTATACACTTCATCCTCGTAAAAGTATTGAAAGTCAGTCGGTGAACCTGGATTTTGTCCCGCCATATTGACGGGAATAATCTGAAGACACAAATAATTTTGTTTTTTCGTGATCGTTCTTTCTGACAGCTGATTGTAAATGTGGTGGAGCGCGCATGCGTCAATTAAACCGCCGGAAGCGCCACCTATTGCAATTATTCATGAAAAAAACGTTCCTGATCACTGATAATCGTTTAAGTTTTATATAGTGTTCTGTACTAATATACTGAAAAAAAAAATCAATTGATGCAATTCATATCACAAACACCAATTCAAGAATAATTAATTGAATAAACAACAACATGGTGGAATGATTTATAAGATTGTACTAGTAATTTAAGACTAAATGTTATTGAAATTCATTATAATAACGTATAACGGAACAACTTCTTGTCATGCTCATAAAATATAAACACAATATAGCGCTTAAATTTAAATAGTGCGGGCCCTATTAGAATAGTTGGTTATAATTTCAATAAAATATCTATTTTGCCGATTTTTAGCGATTAAATTATCCTTGTGTATATATTACTACTTCAATATTGAGATTCCACATTGAAACAATAATATTATAGTATAAATAATATGACCAAACGTAAGAATGCTTAAACAAGGTTAGCCTTCTAAAATTGCCTATTTAATTTAGGAAACATGCTGGACATCTTAAGTAGAATACAATGCTATTGGTAAATAAGAAATTAACTGTGCTGCTCCAGCGTTGTTAGGTACTTCTATGTTCCTAGTATGAGAATGGTTGTAGATTGGTATGAAGTAGGTATGTTTTCGATGTAGAAGGTATTGCATATAATATAATATGATTTAAAAGGCTCCAATATGTTCTGATGGAGGGAAATTACCTAACTGACGTTACCTACAATCAAGCATTCGAAGATCTCTCTCTAAATCTTTGTAGAAGTTTTTTCAAATTAAATAAATAAATACCTTTTAAATAAAGCCTAATTATTCAGTTTTATGCAAAAAATAGTATTTATTGTTAACCTTTCTCATAATTATTTATTTAAACAAAAAAGAGTTATGTTTATAGGTAGGAATGCTTGTGTATATATGCATATTTTAAATTAATTATGTAAAGAAATTATACTGTATTTATGTATACATATTAATATGCTAAGAAGCATAAACTTATTAATATCAACGTTATGTCACAGTTGTAGAGTTGGAGTTAGTAGAACGCTGACGCCGTTTCGTACGGATCAATACTGGCGTGTTATCACGCTGGCTGTGTGGGTGTTTACATGCGCGTAGTACGCACACAGGATCGCTTGAATGAGGTTGTCGCGAGTGATAACGCGAATCGCAATTGAACGCTGTTCTAATTTCGACAGGGAAATGTGAACTTTTCAAGCAGCGATGCCACTTCCAGACCTACTGAAGAGAGCGTCGAGCTATTTCCTCGGCTTCGAATCGGAGGAGAACGAGGAGCTACCGGATTACGTCGACAATGAAATATTGTTTTGTAAGAACAATGTGTGCGTACATCCACCGACCATGGCTAGACATGAACTGGACATTATCCACCATCCCGGATACTTGACGGTCACGACAAAGGTTTTTACAGATCAGCACAACAACGCTAAACGGCCTACATTATTTCTCAATTGGATTCCCAACTCGACTTTGAGGAAATGCCCGTCGGCCGTCGAGACTAGTCCCAGTGAGGAGATGGGTTACGGAAAACACGCATATCCCAAGGAGATTCCGTATAAATCTCAAAACGATTCCAATAAATTGAAATTGTACGCCAACAATGACAACGCTTTTTCTGACTCCTCGGAAACTACAAGTCTTAATTCGAATTCCGATAAGCAAAGTATTAGATCTATAGATACGAGGTACACGCATAATGATACAACGCAAGAAGAGTTATCGTCCAGTTCGAAACCGACTGTAAAATCGGTTGATTCAGCAAAAGAAAATGTATTCAACAGTTTCGAGAAAGATGATTCCAAGGATGACGTTTTTGTGTACGACAGGCACGTCCGTTCTCAATCGATGACTTCTGTTAATATAACAATAGCTAATCCGAACATAGAAAACGTTGATTTAACCCCGGACTCGACGTCTGGCGACAAGTTTATTAGGTCGCTCTCAATGAGTTCATGCGACGACGGCAACCCTAATTGGATGAGCACTCCAGAATTCTTGGCTCTGAAACACAATTTGGTATTTCCCGACAGCGTTCAAAGTTCACCAGTGCCACAGAGGCGAGCCCCTATGAAGTGTCGACGGTGAGTTAGCATACAAGTTAGACATAATTTTTAATGGTGTTACTAGAGATGGATTATTTTGATGGTGTGGGTACCTATACTGAATCAAACATACTTAATAGACCCATAAATGAAGATGTTGTAATAGTTCCAATAAAGCCCTTGTGTATTGGCCCTTACATGACGGACTAGTCGAAATTGAGGCCAAGGTCAACTTTAAAAAGTTCGTTTCCACAATTGATTGTCAGGAAACGAACCCACGTACCTACCCTTGATAGTTCAAGGGTAGGTACGTGGGTTCGTTCCAGAGAGTTGAATCTATTTCGATAACCCTTCGAGCAACAATTGCAATTGCCAGGTTTTTTTTTTAAATTTAATGGATATGACTACCTAGATTGCAAATATTGGTTCTTTTTTTTAATAATGGTATTTTCTTTTCTGCTAGTTACTTTTAATTTTAGCTCAATTCAATACCATGGTAAATGCCAATTTTCGAACGTGGTTTTTATTTTTATAAAAAACGCGCGAAATTAAGCGAAAAACTTTGAGCTATACAAATTTTGTCGACTGTGGGAAACCCCAAAATGGAGGGTAAAGATTTTTTAAACAAGAAACAAAAATAGGTACCGAAGATTTTATATGAAATACATATACCCATAGGTATTTCCATTTCTCAGCTATAAGCATGGAGAAGTGCAGACGATATGGAATGTCATTAATATTTATGTCGGGAGCGTGTCCCACATTTTTTCCATTCCCGCGCAAACGAGAAATTAAGCTTGCCCTGAAGCGTAGGTATCTGAACTTTAAAAGTTTGCAAGTATCCAAGCAATTATCTTTTAATTTGCGTGGAGTGCTGTCCACTTCAATAAATATGATTTATTCTTTGATAATATCGTTATGTGTTAATATTTATTTGTTTAAATGAAAGTTAACAGCTACATATATAATATTTTATAATAAGTGAATAGACTAAAAAATATATTGTTTTAAAGCTTACGAGAGATTTTATGAATATTTGTTGCTCTTTCTCACAAAAACTAATTAAAGTATTTGGATGAAACTTTAAAGTAATATTGTTTACTAGCGACCCGCTCCCAGCTACGTAAGTTTGCAATATTTTTACATACACAAACCTTCCTCACTTATTATAAATTCAAATAGAATTAAATAGAGGGTGATTTAAATAGAATTAGTTAGCGGAGAAACAGACAGACGCGGACAGTTTTGCCGACTTGGTTGCAAAGTATATTTTTTTCCACTTAAATTGTATAGTTAAATTGTAAACTTTCCTTGAAAAGTTATCTAACTGATGGTTAAAACCGCATCAAAATCCAGCGGCAGCTAGCTGCCATACTGACAGACAGATTTGTACTATATATAAGACTAGCTGCTGCCCGCGATTTCGCCCCCGTGTAAATTATATACTAAAACCTTCCTCGAGAACCACTTTATCCATTGTTGAAAACAGCATGAAAATCGGTGAAGTAGTTTTTGAGTTTATCGCGACCAGACAGACAGACAGAGACGCGGCGGAGGACTTTGCTTTGTAATATGTAAGGATATGACGTAAGTAATTTATGCATTGCCAGTAGGTAAATGAATGTTCATTACATTCATGTAAGTATAATATTTGTTCCAGATTTTCCGTTGATCTGAGTCAAATGCGCTCTCTGAGATTGTTCTTCAATGACGACAGCTGTACGTGCGGACAGCTGGTAGTGGCGTCACGGGAATCTCAATATAAAATTCTGCACTTCCACCATGGAGGGTTGGATCATTTGGCCCAGGTCTTGCATAGGTGGCATTCATTACTGCATAATATTAAATTAACGCCAGGTGAGAAATAGACAAAGGGGTACACATTCGTCACTGGTGCCGAAAGCGAACTAAAAATATATAATTGCGTTTTTGTAAAAGTGACGAATGTGTCCGAGACCATTTAAACTTTTTATGTATCATCATATTATTATTTTAATTCTAAATTTTTCGTTGTAGATTTAGAATATTTTGTGAAATTCTAAATTGCATTAGTAGGTCCATTATTATCAATATTCTTAAAGTTTTCCATGGGCGTCGCTTGTGTGTTATAGGTGACAGTAGCCACCTACAATTACCTAAGTGGACCGTCAGCCTGTATGACAACCTTTACATAAAATAATCCTCTAAGCCATTAGCGAATTATGCTAACAAATGGATAGTAATAGGCTTCGACTTTCTGTTCTTTCTTTCGAAAGCCCTAAAACCCACTTCTACGCTCATGATTAAGCTCTTACATATTTGTCTCTTTTGACAGCATAGATATTATTCACTTACAACTTTTTTGAGCATAGCATAGTCTGGCATATAGTTGAGAAATTATCGGTCCTTCTGTCATAGTATAGGAATATTTTCATAGTTTACTTGCTCTAAAGATGTCCTGATTGCAGGTTCAGAAGAACCAAACATACCATACCGCCATTTTATGGTATGTCGTCCGGAAGTACAAAAGTCAGAACAACACCCAGAGGAAGGAAAAGTGTCCAAAATAAGTCCAGAATTGTTTTATGGGAAAGTTATGAATGGAAAGGGGGTGATCGAAGACGATCTGTTTCTACGTAAGTGTGTGTTTTTCGGAGGCTTGGACAAAGAATTGAGACGAGAGGTTTGGCCTTTTCTGCTACACTGCTACCCTTATAACTCGACTTACGACGAACGCGAAGTAATACTTCAGCTCAGGACTAGAGAGTACGACGAAATTACTAAGAGGCGTCTTGAAAAAATGACTCCCGAACAACACGCGAACTTCTGGAAGACCGTTCAATGCGTTATTGAGAAGGACGTGGTCAGAACTGATAGGGGCAATCCCTATTTTGCTGGCGAGAACAATTACAATATAGAAGTCATGAAGAATATACTGTTGAACTACGCTGTTTACAATCCTGTGTTGAGGTGAGAGTTTATAAACGTTCTTTGCTTCTATTTTAATATAAGATATCTCTTATGTGTATTGGTAGATGTTATTGTATTTTATTCAGACAATGCTTTAAAACATTCGCACATATCTCAAGAATAGAAGTAACGTCATCTATATATACAAAAATATCAACAGGTAATTTAAAGTACGTTGCCAAGCAGATGCAATATTTGTTCAAAATAAAGACACGAATGACGATTAATTTTCTGTCTTATTAGATACTCCTCAAAAATGTTCCTAAAATATAATTTAAAAAAAAATCGTGGGCTTAAAAATATTTAAAAAATAAATAAATAACAGTCAATTATGGTTTAGAATCTTTGATTAAATAAGCAGTGCATAAAAACAATATTTTTTTTCCTTTATGGCAGTTACACCCAAGGGATGAGCGATTTACTTGCCCCAGTTCTCTGTGAGATCAAATGCGAGGCGGAGGCGTTTTGGTGTTTCGTAGGTTTGATGCAGAGAGCTATATTCGTATGCACTCCTACTGATAATGACATGGACAATAACCTTGTGAGTATAGTAGGTACCTATTATATCTTGATCGACATTGCACTGTCACGAACGAATGCCTTGAATAACTAATTATTTGAATATGTAGTTCTCTTTATGATCCCTAATATAGACAGGCATACAGTTCCCTAGGAATCTCAAATAATTATTTATTATTAGTACAGGTTTATTTATACAGATTCAACCTGGCCTGAATATTGAGCGTATCGATTTTAGCGACAGAAAGGCTGACTAGACAGCCAAGTTGATGGTATGTGGCTACCGTTGCCTATGTACACAACCGAGTCAAGAAACACTATGCTTCCAAAATCTACTAGAAGCTAGAAACATAAATGAAAGTAAAATGTATATGTATTAAATCTAATGAGTAAGTATATAATATAATGAAATATGTTATTGAACACTTTCCAGAGTTACTTGCGTGAACTGATCAGAGTAATGTTACCAAATTTCTATAAGCATCTGGAGAAACACGTGGATGCGATGGAATTGTTGTTTTGTCATCGTTGGATTCTGCTGTGAGTGTTCTCATTAAATATTTCGTTTTACCCACTTTTTCTTGTAATTTAAATGGCAATTAAACATTTATTTTCATTTCGCGCGTATAATCTAACATTATATCATTTGAACATTAAAATATGTACAGTTGTCCGCCTCTATCTATTTCTTCGCTAACTTCTTCTAAATCACCTGATGGATTTTGTTACATTTTAACAAATGAAAAGAGGAAATTTTGTAAGGCAGACGCTAGAGATTAGGTTGCTAGACTTATTTCCAAAATGTTATTTGTTGATATAAAGGTAACAAGGAAAAAATATTCACAACAAATAAAATGTCAATAATATTAAAATTAAAATTATAGGTAATACATTTAAAGATCATAAATTATAAATTTTTGTAATACCTGTTGGAATTCCTATGCTTTTTTAGTTATGCTAGCATATAATGCCAGTATAATGAGTAATCATATTTTCAACTGACGAAAACGAAAAAACAAAAACGGAGGAGGTTCTCAATTCGACGCGTATATTTTTTTTTTATGTATGATCACGCATAACTTTTGACAGGGTGGTCCGATTTTGATAATTCTTTTTTTATTTGAAAGGGTGCACCCCCGTCCCATTTACGTAATATTTGCTTGTCCCGTCCCAAACAAGCAAAAATTACGTAAAGAGTGATGCGCGGCGGCGACTCAAAAGTACTTAGGTAAAATAAAATAAGAAGATTATTTTATGCTTTTCAGTTTTTTCGGCGGTTTTATTTTTTGTTAAAAAGTTTTATTTATGAAAAGAACTTCGTAACTTAAATTTTGTATTAAAAATTCAGGTGCTTCAAGCGAGAATTCACCGAAGCGGTGGCGCTACGAATGTGGGAGGCTTGTTGGGCGAACTATCAGACCGATTACTTCCACTTGTTTCTGTGTCTGGCCATAATTGCGGTATACGCTGATGACGTCATTGCACAAGATCTAAACACTGACGAAATGTTGCTACATTTCAGTTCATTGGGTGAGTGTTTCAATTTTACAACCAATGAGAATATAGATATGGATGTTTGTTACTCTTTCAAGAAAAAGCTATGCGAATTTTCGTCAAACTAGGTAAAGTTTGTATGTTTATTAGGTAATGTAGGTATGGGATACTCATGTTACCGAAATAAAAAAATAGTTTATATAGAATTTTTGTCTGTCTGTCTGTGCACGCTAATCTCAGAAACGGCTTAACGGAATTGGATGAAATTTGACACATACCTATAGGATATTTTTTATCCCGGAAAATCCCGATTTTCATAAAACGAATTACCGATTTTCATACGCGTACCATAAGTCGCAGGTACAGCTAGAATCTTTACTTACAATACGCATATTGATAAACATTTTACGTGACAACCCTAGCAATTAACACAAAAGTGTGGACTGGAGTTACTGTGAAAATTAATTACATATATTATGTTTGACGAAAACTTATTTTTATTAGTACTAAAGAAATGATAAAAAAATATTTATTCTTATAAAATAACTAGCTGGCGCCCGTTGACCGTCATTTACTGAAAGCAACAAAGTATCTAGCTTAAAATTTATTTTTTATGTAAAAATTATAATTTTTTTATTTTTTATAATTATACTAGCTGGCGCCCGCGACTTCGCCCACGTTGAAAAAGAAAAAAGTAGCCTATCCTGTGTCCCGTACGTCTAAATGTTTATCTACCAAGTTTCATGAAAATCAGTTAATTCGTTTAAGAGTTATGGAGGAACATACATACATACATACAGAAAAAATCTAAAAATCGTCAATTTAGTTTCAGTATCATGTATAGACCCAATAAACACGACATCTCTGAAAACAAAGTAAATTACTCCATGGCCGACCCTAACAGATTTATTATTAGTATTGATTGATAATCACACAAATATACTTTATCAACTGGTCATACCTATTGTCATAATCTCTGTGATATGGTTATTAAAAAATCTCTGTTTTATCATTTCCAGCCATGTACATGGACGGGCAATTGATACTGCGCAAAGCGCGCGGCCTACTTCATCAATTCCGTCAACTGGTTAGGATTCCTTGTACGCTGGCTGGGCTGTGTCAGCGCTGCGGTCCTGGCATATGGGACTCTTCGCACCGACCGAATGTCGAGTGTACAGGCGCACACGATTTCTGCCAATACGCTGTGCAGTGAAAGCTAAACTAAATAAAGCTCGCCAGTAAGATCTATTGAATACGTTTTCTTATTCATATCAACAAAGAAGATATACGAGAGGGTGGCAAGGGTTTAAAAATGAAACAAGTTTAAAAAATCTACATACATAAGATTTTTAAAGTAGATATTGATGCATAAAAAAATATTTAAAATAGCGCGAATTCAAATATACAATGTTGTTTTAGACAATGCATTTCATGCACTCAGAACACTGAAAAGGCCAGAAGGCGCGATCGCACATATCGCAAAATTGAGGTAAATAAGGGTCAGCACCGACGGACGGAGTGGCGGCGAAGAGACTTATTTAGTAACAATTTAAATTCAACCTAAAATGTTCGTGAATACGACTGTATTTGGTACAATGAAATAAAATGACGGCTCTTTGTGACGCGCGCTCAGTGGTCTTTCCGACCTGTAACTGCTCTTCGCCGGCTTCGCCGCCACTTCGTCCGTCGGCGCTGACCCTTAGTGTACAATTGATACATTCGCACTTAGCGCCTAAATAGCCTCACTTAACTTAAGACTTAAGAGTAGTTATCTACTCTTAAGAATAGTTGGTAGAAAGTCATCTTTTTGGACATAATGCAAGTTACATTAAGTAGGTGTAAGGTTTTTCGCTGATGTGTCTTTCTTTATGCTAAGTAGGTAGGTACAGTCGGGGTACGAAAACCTTCGTCATAGTTTTCAAATTCATCCCTCTACAAGTCGTAGACTCTTTCTTAGTAACTTTTAAAACTAAAGCACTAAACAAAAAAGCAAATGTTGACTTTAAGGTGACGAACCTTTTTTATTACCCCAACTGTACATGAAATATCATGATAACCAATGAAGTCCGGCTTATTATTTCAGTACTGTTTGTTAATAGATAGAGGTAACTTCGCGTCGAATATCTGGAAAATCGACAATATAGATAAAGACATACAATTATAATTCGATTGTTATATTGTACAAACGATGTTATATAATGTAAAAAAATGTTTATATTTATACAAATTTAAAATATTAAAATAGAGCTCTAGGTATGCGGTTTCCTAAATAATAGACAATGCACTATATATGATGCGTTTATCTTTAAAACGAGGTAGGTATTCCATGTGCAGTATTTGTCATTACAAAAATGTAAAATTTTTCACAAAAAGCTCGTTAAAGCTATAGATACGTTGTACGATACAATAGGACTCCTATTAAGGCGAGGCAGACCTCGGAATATGAAAATACGAAAATAAAATGTAAATTGGGGAAATATATTGTACGAGTATCACATATTAATTTACAATGCATCAAATGGGATTAAATATTGTAATTTTTAATTTCTATTTTTACAATATTTTCTATAATATTTCGAAAAACAATATTTAGTCAAACAAATAATCAGTTATAACCTTATTTTTTTCATATACTTGTTTAGATGTATTCAGTCGATATTTTCACAAGTAAGTTTTATGGATGTTCACCATCCATGTTCACACATGTTTCACAAGCAAGTAATGGATATTTTGTGAGTTTTTCACAGCAACCAAGTTATTTTAATAAAACTACGCCATTCTTTCTAAAAATTTTTTAAATAAATCTCGACATTTTTATGTTTGTTTTCATTGAGATCTCGAAATTTTTGTCAAAAATTCTGTGTTTTAGGTAATATCAAATTAAGTCCTAATTAATTTTATCATATAATTATGTAATTTTAAATGCTAAAATGTTAACAATGAAATTAGCTAAGACGGATTTGCTTAAGTTTGAGCTTGCTTGTGTTGTGAAATGTAATAGGTAGTGAAATGATAATCAGCGCGCTTTTAAAATGAAATCAGCTTAATAAGTACGATATGATATGTACAATGTATAGTACCTATATTGTATAATTACAAAACTATATGATGTCATATCATGTGTGTAAGATCAAGTAAAAAATGTGCGGATCAAATATGGCCTGGTTTGAAAAAGTATATAAAACTACCGTTTTTATCATTTTTTTAATTTCGTTCTATATGTTTATACCCAAAGATTTAAATCTTTGGTTATACCAAAAGCAAGCTTTAGGTATTATAGTTATATACACATACAAAACTACATAATGTCATATCATTTGTGTAAGATCAAATGAAAAATGTGCTGATCAAAGATTTTTTATGGCCTGGTTCAAAAAGGATTTTAAACCCTATCATTTTTTTTTAAATTTTGTTATATATATTACTTATAATTGGGGTTGGATATACCATATATTACTATATTACCATATAATTACTATGTAACATATCAATGTAAAATACGATAAAACAACTTGTGTTCTACATTATATAAGTACCTAATAGTTATTAGACCAATAACAAAACAAAGAAACACGTCCATATGTTTCGAGCTAATTATGAAAATGAAAACAAAAGTATAAATTAAAATTTTAATATATTGACGCGTGGACGACTTGTTTTTGAAAAACGAATAAGCACACACACACACGTGTTTTAAGCATTATTAAAAAGCGTCAAATTAAAAATTTGGAAGTTATTAGATTAGGCACAGTCGTTCTTCTCATATCAAGTAAATTGTATGTGAAATTACAACTAACTTTTACTAGATATTAAACTGTTTCTGACCGCGTGACGCGCCGTTACCCATAAAGTATTTCGTGCTTATATTTCATTGACCCACAAAACTTCTAATCGACTTCTTATCTAGAATTTAATATACCTAAATACAAACTATAGGCCACGTGGTGACCTGCTGTTACGGTTAAGTAAATAAGCTTTCCTTAGCAACTACAGAAAGTTGATTTAGCAAAGAATCTTCATCGGAATATTTGAATAGCGACCGACTGTGTCGACACAGAGCTGCAGTATTGCGAACTATTTCAATGTTGTTGTTTAGTCAGTGAGAATGAACTTTCGTCCTGCAGCTTAAATTTTGGTTATTCTTCATCAGATCGAAAAAACTTATCTAAATCTTTCTGAAAAACGGTTTATTCCACTGGAAATAATTAGGTATATATAATGTTACTTATAGTAGGTAGGTACCTGTTATGATTAAATGGACATACCTTAAAAATTACAAAATATCAATTGTCTATTAACTATCTATCTACATATAAAATTGAATTATACGTTTTATATAAAAATTCGAATTAGATGTGTAAGTATTTAGTAAGTTCTACACATGCAACGATGGGATCCGATTTATATTTTTATTTTTATAAACACCCTTCGCTTGGCTTGAAACATTCCTATAAGAATTGGAAGCACTTTATCGGGAAACTAAAGAATTCCTTGTTGAAAATAGTAATTATTTATTAATTAAATATTTATGAGGTAGGTACCTAACTTATGGGGTAGATATTACTTTAACCGTAACAAAAAAAAACTTTTTACGTACTTAGGTACTAGATAGATACTCAAAAGTTCACCCCAAAAATACGGATTTGATTATTTACTAAAATTTATTGTGAATTCACACCTGGCAGCATTTTTTATTATTTTCTATTATAGATTATTAAATACTTATAACATTTGAAATAAAATTACTATATAAATTTAGTTTATTGCGAATCTGTGTGGTTATGCGTACTCTGTGATATATGTATTTGATCTGCTTGTAAAATATTGTGTAAACAGACATGTTACTTAATTATCTAAGTGCATATAATTATTACAATATTGTAGGTACATGTTAATAAATAAATGTATTGAGCATTCAAACTGTTGGCTTTTATTTCGATTTATGTTTTCTATGTAAAGATTATTTATTTCCTACTCTAATAGGCCTTAACACTGCCTACCTGCTAATATTATTTTGAATTTGCCGCTAGCGGTTCTATTTTTGTTTGACATACTGTAAAGTGTAAACTAAGTCAGTTCACTGTTGATAAGATTAAACATTAAAAACAACAATATAAAATTTAATATCCTTAACATTGAAACTTGTTTCAGATAAATGTATCTTTATGTACATTTAACGTTATTAGCTTATTATGTAAGTGTTGTTAAAACAAGTGAAGATCAAAATATATTCAGCTCAAAAACAACAATGGCTAAAAGTCTACCGAAAACTATGAAAGCTGTAGGGTTGTATAAGTATTTGCCAATAACTGACGCTAATAGTTTGCTCGATTTAACTGTCGAAGTGCCCGATCTCCAGAAATCAGACGTTTTGGTAGAAGTAAAAGCGATCGGAATGAATCCTATAGATACAAAAATACGAGCTCCAAAACCGAACGTTGAAACAACTCCACGTATTTTAGGTTGGGACGGTTCAGGAATTGTGGTAAAAAAGGGAGAAAACGCGACCTTAACTGAAATAGGAGAGGAAGTTTTCTTCACTGCAGACTTGAGGAGAAATGGCTCAAATGCTGAATATGTTGCTCTTAATGAAGTTCATGTATACAAGAAACCTAAAAATTTAAATTTCGAACAAGCGGCTGCCATGCCTTTAACCGCAGTAACGGCTTTCGAGTCTATTTATGATCGCTTATTATTGACTTCTGAAGATAAAGGTAAAACTTTACTCGTTATAAACAGTGCTGGTGGTGTTGGATCAGTAGCAACACAGTTAGCGAAGAATCTGGGTCTGAAGGTTATAGGAACTGCTTCGCGACAAGAAACAGAAGCATTTACTAGACAGAATGGAGCAGACATTGTTTTAAATCATACCCAAGATTTAACTGCTCAACTGGAAACGCATGGATATAAGAATGGAGTTGATTTTATCCTTGTGAACTATGACCCATACCCTTATTGGAATATTCTCATGAAAATTATAAAGCCACAGGGCAAGATATGTTTGGTTGTGGACAGTAGTGGTCTGGTCGATTTAAGGGCTCTAAAAGAAAAGAGTATAACTTTGGTCTCTGAAATGATGTCAACGAGAATTAAATACGATACTGATGATAAATTTAGACACAGAGAGATATTAGGAAAAGTAGCAGAGTTGCTTGAACAAGGGAAACTAAAGTGCACTTTGACAAAGACACTCTCACCAATTAACGCTGAAAATGTTAAAGAGGCTCATAGACTATTAGAAGAGCAACACTCGACTGGAAAACTAGTTTTGAGTGGATTTAATTAGAAAATCTTAATGGTACAACAGAAACTATCCAAAACTTGTATAAATAATCCAAAAATTTATTGAATACAAGACTTATACAATTAAACTGTACATTTTTTTTAAAATTATATCTAACATACTTGTACATAGATCTATATATTTTTATTTCGGTTTTAGTATAGTAGGATCAAATTCAGTTCCTTTAAAAGGAGAGCCTTCAGCGTTCCATGCTTTCCTAAGTATTTCTATGTTACGTAATTCATCACTGGTTGGCAAATTCTTTAATTTTCGTTCTTGATTCCATTGTAACTCTCTTATCTGCAATAAAAAAGACAAACAAATTAGTAAAAAAGACAAAAATTTAGTGGGAATTATTCATCATTATCTCAGCCATAGGGCTGCTGGACAAAGGTCTGTCCTAAAATTTTCCAAAGACAGGTTAAAAGCCACTTAGTTCTAGCGTTGTTGATAGTGGGAATTGCATTTTATGAATTTTTTAATCATGTTTATTTAATATTTAAATTTACCTTTGCTATATGATCTTCTGGTAGTTCATCCATAGATCTCGAGCAGTCAATTTTAGACAAATCAATTTCTTCTTCTCCATTCAGGAATTTGTTCCACCAACGTTCCTGTACTTTCTCTGATAAAGTAATTACAGATTAATTTCAATATACAAAATTTATGCAATTTATTTACATATGATATAACTAAGGCAAAAAGAAAAATATACCTAAATGCATTAGTAATCTTCCTTCGCTGATGCTCCAAAAACTATCAATAGTTTTAATTTTGTAGGGGAGTGAATCTTCTATTATAGCTTCGCCGTTATTACATTTTACACAAATATCTCCTGGATTTATGGTTACTTTCAAGTCTTTCGATTTTGTGTTTGGCGGTAGTTTTATTACTGCATCTGTTAAATTAATATAGCATGTAAGTTGTTGACCATCACACTTACTGTTACAACATAATGAAAATCTTGTATGTATAAGTAAATTTAGCTCTGAGTTTTAAACTGGAAAGTAAGGGGTACCTGCCATACTGTCAGTAAAACTGAGCTTTATTTTTAAAAGTTAACTTATTTTGATCATTGAAATGATAGTGTGAAACTGTGAACCTATAATATTGGTCTATTTAGTTTTTATAGCTTTTTGATGAGAACTGGAGCTAGTAAAGGACAGTGGACAAAAAAATTACTTTGTTAATTGCTCAAATGCAGTTACAATTCTATGTTTAGGTAATCCCATTCATTCATCCCTCATCCAGGGATCCATCCATTCACCCAGTACCCTATTTCCTTTTCTGTATGTGTGATAATGTGTATGCAAAATTTAATGATGATCGGTTGAGTAATTAAGACGTGAAAAGGTAACAGTCATACAAGACAGTTACTTTCACATTTATATTATAGTATGGATTAAACATAGTCAAATACCATATATAATATATAATGCATAAAGAAGGTGAATTTTGTGAATATATAGACACACTGCACCTATTTAAAAAGTATTTCACTACTTAAATGGTTCATAAGCTACATATTATTATGATGTATACTAACTAAGTACACCCACTGGTGAAGCTGGGCATATCACTTATGTGAGTCGTAAATGTTTGTTACTATCAACAGAAAATTACTGACCTAAGTCCATAATAGTCTGTGACCACGAGTACTTATCCCGAACTGCTCCATTATAGGCTTCGCTATTCTTTTGAACTGGAATAACTGGTGGTGAATAATCTGTAGGTAAATTTGTGTTTTGTTTTAGATCTTTCTCAATATTTTCTTCAGACTTATTTTCAATATCACCATCCGGAGATGAATCTTCACAGTTCTGAGAAATTTCAATGGTTTCAGCGCAATCATCATCGTCCGCATAAATTTCTACTTCTTGTGCTACTGTTGAACACATTATTTCATTGTTAATGTTTGATGGTTTCTTGGCTCCATTTGGCGCTTTCCAATTCTTTGGATCGCAACTTCGTAAAACCTTAATAACAAGTTCTTCAGCAACACCGGGTGGGAAGCCCATGTTTTCGTATTGACCATCCGGGACATAGTAAAAGTCGGTCCTAAGCAAAGAAGTACAAAAAGTATTAATCTTTATATATAAAAATTCGGCTTCCGTAACATATAGTGTCCACAAAACACTAGACACTAACATAAACAAAACAGGAAGACTAGTCGATGGAATATGGATTGTACTGAAAATTTAACAAAATGTTGCATTTTAATAGAAGTGTTATATTAGACTGAGCCAAAGCGAAACGTGACCGGGTCCAGATAGTAATGAACTAGTTTATAAGTTCAAAATTAATAAAACATCAGAAAATTTACCGTCTTGCCAAAAAATTAAAAACAGTCGAGAGAAACCCCAGTATAGAATTTTCGTTTTCCAATATTGTTGCTAACATATCATCGTATTTTACATTGTTACTCTCTGCCATGGTAAAAATAGTTAATGACAATTTATATCCAAATTAATTTGATGAAATATCAATTATAAAAAGCTGTAAATTCAATGTACACAAAATGCAAATTCTAAACACGTGAAACAAATTGTCTTGTCTTTACATTAGCGGTGGGCGTTATGTAGCACCAATCGTTTTCACAACGTTGTGGCTGAACGGCAACGCAAACGTTGTGGGAGATTTTGACAACGATCTATTTCTCAAAACGTCAAACTCCCGTGCACCAATCCGTCTACCGTTGTAGCAAACGGACTTCGATTTCGGTTTGGAAAATTTACAACATAACGAACGGAACGCATGAAACAACCATCTCTTTCGCAACCACCGGTTAAGTATGATAAAAAGAGACGGTAATATCTAATCAGATACGATGTATTACGACCTTTGACATTGTTCGGTAGATGCGTTTGTACGATAGTTTACCTTATGCATATACTAATAAGATAAATTTCGATTATTTTCGATAATTTTTGTTGTTTTTTACCGAATTTCTTTCATTTTGTTTTGATGACTGTGAATGCAAATTTCAAGTACCTAATTAGTGACATATTTGCCTTGGTCTCGATAAGTCACGGCCGTTATTGTTTAGGTTCGTTACGAATACTTGTGTGTGTACAAACCTAATTGATATGAAAATTGTATAGTTCTTGTAAATTAGTGTATATATATAAGTATATTATCAGTCGTCATATTAAGCGCAATAAATCAATTTATATACTTAACAATGCCTAACAACGCGAAATTAACCACAACGAAAAACGGATCCAAAAACGAAAGACTGTTTTACAACAACATATTTATTTTGACGTTTGATTGAACGGTGGTTGCGAAATAGATCGTTGTTAAATAGACGGTTTGCACAACGTTGTGATAGCGCCGGTTACGTTTTGTTGTGTTATTCAGAAAACGCATAACGACACATGACTACTTTACATTGATTCGTAAACACCACCAATTGAACTGTCAAATCAAAGTGGCAGTGACAGTTCACAATATACTATTTTTTTGGAATTTCATGGCCTGGTAACTAGATCCTGAAGCCAACACTTAATACAAATACTAAATAAAGTGTTGCCAGCCGAGTACTGTTAAGTTACCTAAAATAAATAAAAAGTAACCTATTAGTGTAAAATAATAACTTCATTTTTTTCAGTGTAATCGTATTTAAAGTTGATAGAATAGATGTTAGTTGTATAAACTAACACAAATATGGATAATGTAGTTGTGTATTTAATTTTAAGTTGTAATTTACCAAAACAAAACACCTGCAACGCCTGAAATTAAGGACACGATCTGCGGAGACACTACGGTAAACGAACTCGTACAAGAACGAGTTAATCTGATTGATTGAACGAATAAGCAAGATGCTGTGATTAACATATGATTTTTTCATGTTTTTACACTTTGTTTTTTGTTTGTTTAGTCGTTTTAGGAGAATGGACTACAAACGAAGTTTCCCGTTTTACGTTGGTTTTATGCAAGAAATTATGAAAATACAAGATCCGAAAAGGTTACTTTTGAGTAGTGTAACCTATAAGTAAGACGGATCTTCTAGCAATACTTAAAGCTACGAAGGATTTTCGTCAGATTGTCATAGCATCTTATGTTATTGTCATTGACGATTGACTTCAAAAAAATCGCCACCACAGAACACTATATACTCACAATAGTTTCTCGTTTGACAAGAATCACAAAAATCTAAACGTTAATTATAATTTGGTTTTGAAACATTATAAAAAGTTATGTGTTACTGAGATTATTAATATAATAATAAAAGTAATGGAATCATTTGTGATTTTTATTAACACAATTTAAGTGCAGTTCGACCTTGAAACTTCATTTCTACATTAATTGATGTTTACAACATAAAACTTAAATAGTATCAATTTGTAAACGTTACAATTTAATCATGAAGTGTTTTTTTTTAAATAATGTTTGTTTAACAAAAGATTGTAAAGAATTTCAATACAAATTACATCAATGTACTAAAACTAACAAATTATTACAATATTTTAAAAGCTTTTTTAATGCTGGCAACCCAGAAACCAGTTTTTTAATTTACATTCCCGCCACTTGGAGGAGTTAGTTCGCTTTCGAAAGTTTCACATCCGCAAGAGAGCGGCAAGGTAAAACCAAGTCGAAGTAGGCGACGAAGTCTCGCGCGCGAACTCGGTACGCTGCAGGCGATGACCGCATTCATTTGAGTTTTTATTAAAATTGTGAGTGTGCTGTCTTGTTTTCTGTTCCGTAAAGTGTTTACGAAAATGCTGTATAGGTGAACTAACCGAATAAACTAAGTGTAGTGTTTGTGATTATCGTTCGATCTTCTGTCTTCCTTTATTTATTTCAAGTTATAAAAATGCCTTGCTCAGCAGTAACTTTGTCAATAGCGACCATTACAGCCATCGTGGCTGCTGCTTTAATGGCAATAGCATTTTCAACCGATAACTGGCTTTACATAGAAGTAAAACGCAGTAACATACAGGTGAGATTTATAAATAGTTTATTATTATTCTCTTAAAAAATAACTTCCTAACTACGTACTTACCTAAGTAATTATTTTTTCTTAATAAACAAGCACGTATTTTTTTATTTATAAAAGGTCACTTATTGTCTTTACCAGTTTACCTTGGATCCTTCAAGTTTTTCAGGCTTTAACGTTTTTTTAAGTTACAATAAGTATATTAAATAAATATGTATAATTATAAACGTGTAAGTATGTATAAAATAAATAACTAATCGCATTAAGTAGTTTTAATATAATCTCGCAATAATTTTTTCTTGAATAGCTATTGATCCGGGATCCCTATGCTGGGTTCGATTCCCGGCAGGATGTTCAAATTGAACTCGTGGTTTCACCTCTAGCTTGTAGGTATGTAATTACGCAAGTAGGTAAGTAAGCCTATAAGTAATTCTAAAACTACCCTCAACAATCAAAAGGTAGGTACAAAAAAATGGTGTTATTTGATAAAATTACTCTTTCAGTCCTCTTCATATTTAGGTAGGGTACCTAGAGTTACATGTAGCATACTTCACCTACTGGGGGCGTCAGGTATGCATGCTTGCAAATGTCCGTGTACGTTTTCAGAAGAAACAAAAGGTCATACATAAGAAGACGCACAGACACATGTTACTTTGGCAGATACACAACACAATGAGTCTTGACTGACACATTATTGTTATGACTTCCTTATGAAATTTTCCTTAAAGCATACTTTCCGTATGAAAATATTAGCTACAAATCTCTTCAGACGTCTGATCAAAAGGTATACAAATACTTTTTGTGAACAAATAGAGAAATATCTCTCCTACCTACCCAAGTAAATAAATGAAGCTAATTTTATTCCCTACTAGCTGCTTCCCGCGATTTCGCCCGCGTAACGTGTTGTAAATTATATACCAAAACCTTCCTCGAGAACCACTCTATCCATTGGTGAAAACAGTATGAAAATCAGAGCAGTAGTTTTTGAGTTTATTGCTAACAGGCAGACAGACGCGGCGGAGGAATTTGCTTTATAATGTTCCCTATTTTACCCGCTCTCGGCGTCGTCCGGGTTCACATTTTTCCATATACACGACCTTCTTTGTTCATCCCTCTTTCCATAAGTAAAAATCTAATTAAAACCTCTTGGGTAGTTTACTGGTTTAGAAGTAGGAGTTAGCGGAACAGGACGCGGGCAGTTTGATTTGGTTGCAAAATATTGTTTATTTCTACTTGTAGAAAAATTAGGTTCCCGAGGGATCGTCAAAAAATATAAAAAAAAATCGTTCCCAACATAGCCACAGCCAAATATTTAATTCTCTGACCACAGCGATAAAGATATCAGGAAATTGTTGTCACGCAGGATAAGTTCGTATTTGCTTTATATTTTGTTCTGACACATTGTATCTGGACATTTTCAATGTCAAGTAAATATACAAGTTAAATGCTTAAAATCTTTCAATATTTTTTCCCTAACAGAATCTGGTTTCTTTCGTCTTTTTTTTTGCGATAATACTTGAAGCTTAAAATAAGAGTTTCTACCTGCTCAGGTTTTTTTGTGGACAAGCTAAGGGTGTGGACAAGCTTTTGTAAGTGTTCACTTGTTCAAGGTACTTATTATTTTATGGTTAAGGCCGACGTGTTGTGGGTATGTAGAACTATTAGGTGTACAAATAAGTTTCCGCGGTTTGTCAAAAGATGGCCCCACCAGAAGGTTATGGAGAAATTGTCAGATGTAAAACGTAATATCCCAAGTTTCGTCATCCGGCAACACCATAACCTTAAAGTACTAGTGATTCCGTATCAGCATCACGTAATTTTTTTCGTGCAAAAATGTCAAGTTTTGTGCCGAATAAGCATCATTTGCGGGAACTTTTGATTTACTTCTTTAATTTGAAAAAATCTGCAGCTGAGGCGCATCGATTGCTTCTAGAAGCATATGGTGAAGCTGCTTTAAGTGAGAGAAGTTGTCAGGAATGGTTTCAAAAGTTTAAGAACGGTGAGTTTGACGTGAAGGACAAAGAACGCAGTGGAAGGCCGAAAGTGTACGAAGACATGGAATTAGAAGTACTATTGGAGGAAGATTCGTCCCAAACGCAAAAAGAACTTGCACTTACATTACAAGTGACTCAACAAGCAATTTCACATCGTTTAAAATCGTTAGGAATGATTCAAAAACAAGGAAATTGGGTTCCATATGAACTAAAGCCGAGAGACGTTGAACGCCGATTATGCATGAGTGAAATGCTGCTTGCCAGGAATAAAAAAAAGAGTTTTTTGCATCGTATAGTCACTGGTGACGAAATATGGATTCACTACGATAATCCAAAGAAGAGAAAGTCATGGGTTAAGCCCGGCGAACCATCAACATCGACAGCTAAGCCGAATATTCATGGAAAAAAACTCATGCTGTGTATTTGGTGGGATCAGCTTGGTGTCGTGTATTATGAATTGCTGAAACCAAGCGAAACCATTACTGGAGCTCTCTACCGAACACAATTGATGAGATTGAGTCGGGCACTTAAGGAAAAACGCGCCCATTACTACTCCAGACACGACAAAATTATTCTTTTACACGATAATGCTCGTCCACATGTTGCGGCGCCGGTAAAAACATACTTGGAAACACTCAACTGGGAAGTTTTACCCCACCCGCCGTATTCACCAGACTTAGCCCCTTCCGATTATCACCTGTTCCGGTCGATGGCACATGGTCTGTCTGAGCAGCGCTTCACATCATATGAAGACACCAAAAATTGGGTAGATTTGTGGATAGCGTCAAAAGATGAAGAGTTTTTTCGACGGGGTATCCGAATGTTGCCAGAAAGATGGAGAAAAGTAGTGGCAAATGATGGAAAATACTTTGAATAAAACGTAATGTACTGTTCCTTCACAATAAATTCCTAATTATTTATAAAAAACCGCGGAAACTTATTTGTACACCTATGTAGAAATGTACACGACAGTAGCTTTTGAAAGATGCTTGCTTGGAATTCAAATATTATAAATTAAAGGTAATAATAGCTGCAAAACCGAATATTTTTTTATTTAATTTAGATTTTTTGTAATTATGGTTATGATTTATTATGTTTTGTTTGTTTTTAATGGATAAACTCAAATACTAGTCTCAGTGATTCGTTCACATTTGTTTTGTTCCATACTATAAAGTTAACTTTTGTTAGTAATACCTATAAGTACATACATACATTCATTCCACACAATCCACACAATATTTTCGTATATCGAAATACCTAATAGAATTATTAGGTATTATTAGGTATAAGATTTTGAAATATCTTCCGATTATATCTATTACCTACGTCAATCAGTCTATTGCTTGATTCGTGTGAGCATTTGCAATACCTTACTTAATAAAAAAGTTGCTAACGATAGTTGAGTCCACTGGATCCCCTCTAGCTCATTTCGTTTTTTGATAACTTCGTCCGGTTTTTCCTTGACAAATATTTACGTATGTAATCTCATTGCTCATTACATGATCTGCAATCCGCGTACAACCCACGTACCTGTGCAAACTTCTTTTCACTATTCTGAAAGCGTTATCAGTTAAAAATCTTGTTATAATATACATACTTAATTAGTTAAAAAATTAATCTACAAGGTATTTCCTCAGGTCAGGCTTCGTGTTATTTTCATATTTTGCCTGCCATGTATGGCATAATTGTTCGCTGTAATGAAGGAGTTGTTGGCCTGTCAGTTATTTCTCTACCATATACCATTGATTTTTTTTATCCTTTATTGAAGCCTAAATCCAATTTTCATAAGTTGATTATTTTTTTTTTCAAGTATATATTGTTGGTTGCTAACAAGTTAGTATAGTAGGTGGTTGCCGGCGACTTCATCCGCGTTGAATTATATTTAGGAACCTTCTTAGTTTAACGCTCATTTCATTAATAAAAACCGCATTAAAATCTAATACGTATTTTAAAAGATATACCTAAGGGTAAGTACACGGAAACCAATAAAAGATTATAAGTATTATTTATACGTAAGTACTAAAATTGAGGAACAGTAAGCAAACTACTTAACAAGCACCTACATATTCGTATATTGTGTGCTACTGTTTTGCATCATCAGATTAGATTGTTAGGTAAGTTGAAAATTTCTTCACGTGCAACGAATAATTATCATATATTATTAGTTAGTTAATATAGATCTTGGCAAAGGCGCTATAGTGGAAAGTTCAGGTGAAATCGAATGTGAAAGTGACTAAATTTTAGAAGTCATCTCTAGACGTGTGCATACACTCAGCTGACCACATACCTAATGCTTTAGTTTTAAACTTTTAAACACCTAATTGAAATATTTACACGCATTTTAGTAGCGAAAGCCTTTTTCCACTCCACTCCAAATTTTTCATACAGATGTTTTATTCTGTATGTCCATACTTTCATTTTATTTTAAACTAGCGACCCGCCCTCTGATTCGCACGGTTGCAATTTCATTTTGCAAATTATATAAGTACACAAACCTTCCTCTTTTATATCGCCGTTTTCATTTTTTTTTAACTAATGGAGATGATGAAACTTTTATTTATTCTCGTACATCATTATAACAAAGGCCTTCAACATGATAAAAGTATAGTTAAGTATTTTTATTATAATTTTATAATAGTTAAGTATAGGTATAATTTTTTTATATTTTATACATTGTACATATATATAGAATAGATACATACTTAATTTACCCACTATATTGGTATTTCCCGATGTGCTTCTATTAGACAAAATTTCTGAATAGCTGAAAAATATTTTTGTCAGGAATGGACAGAAATAATGCTCCCACCTTGTATAAACATCCCTTTCAAACAGTTGCAGGGTTTATGTCTTACCTGACAAACCGAGGGACAGGAAGTCATATTGTTTACACTTCAAAAACGACTCACGCTTTTTGAATAACTGGATAAACGGACGTGAATTCTCACTCAGGGATTTTAAATTAGAAGTAAAAATTCCTTCCTTACAGCGTCCGTGACGTTTTTCTATACATATTATAAAATAACGTTTTAAAAGGAAACCATAACAACAAAATAGATAATAATTGTTTTTTTTTAAATCGATTCGACTTCTATTATTAAAGGAATACAAGTTTAGAATTGGCTAATAAAACTGTTAGTCATTATAAACTGGTACGACAGGTGTATACTATATTATATTTTTTACAATATTATAATTAATGCAAAAGTTTGTTAAGATGAATGTATGGATGTTTTTTCCTCAATATCGCAAAAACGGGTGAACGAATTTGGATTTAATTTGGTACACATGTAGTTTATTACCTGGATTAATGTTAGATTCCCCAGGGATAGCAGTGTTCGTCCGACCTCGCAACTTATTATAGCGGACGCGGAGGACGCCAAGAGGTAGTAGTAGTTAGTTCTACGCCACTACAATCTCGGGGTAGGAGTCCGACATAACCCACCGGCCTGTTGGATTCCTCTTGTAAAAAAAAGGTTTCCCAGGAATATAATATAAATCTCAAAATATAATATAAATCTGGGGACCAAGATGTCGGGTACAGACAGTAAATGTAAATAAATATTTCAAATGTGGAAAAATGTACGTAGTGGACAAATTAAAAGAAAATAAACTAAAACTATTAGAGTACTCTAATAACTCAATACTGTGTCTATCTTGTTAATTTAAATAAACAATTTGTGAAATGGTGGTTGTTTATAGGCTACGTTAAAAAATAACCCATGAAAATACAAAACGTGCTACGAGTATGTAACATCATAATGGATTTTCTTAAACTTAAATTCTAACTTAACTTGTCATAACTAACTTGTTAATTTATTTATGTAAGTACTAGGCATAAAATAATTTCTCATGCAAAGCCGCGTGAGTAATATGGACTAGATTTATTATGTATTTACAGAATTTAGTTATCATTATGTCGTTAGAATAATTTGAAGCTTAGTCAGAGAAGTAAATCTGCTTACTGCAATGTAAATCAAACAGATTAGATAATTCAAACAGAGTTTTATTACAAAATGTTCAAATCTTGGTCGAAGTAAAAAACGCAAACGCAGCTACGTCATCGTCAGTGGAAGCCACGTAACCGACAATAGACGATTAAAACATGTCAACCTGCTTTCAAGTCTGCACGACAACACCCACTTCTCACGACTTCCGACAACTCTTCTATTCTATTCCGCTTTCTTCACTTCGGAAGAAAACGTTCAATTTTTATAACAAGTTGTAGTTATTTTGAGTTGATTAAATCTATGTAAATAAAAAGTTCAAATATTTATTGATTAATTACAACAAAATGTGAAATATTAGCTGTAGCCTTTATTGCATTGTTCACTGTCCAATGCATCCAAGTACCTACTGCAAATGCATTGCCAATCGACGGAAAATAAGGCAACATTAAGTGGAACGCATATGAGCTGCGGATATTGCATGGTCAAGCGTCATTGAAGTTTTTAATGACAGTATAGGTGTTGTAGAGGTGGTGTTGTGGCTTCATTAGACAATGCGTATATATATACCAGTGGATATACAGTTTTAATCTGTTCCATCTGAATAGATATGCGGAAAATATTCACTAATCAGATAGATATATAGATAGTCGCCGCTCTGAAATGCCTTGATGACGTCGAGCACCAGTTGTTTCCATTGCACCCTGTTATCAGCGTTTCTCATAGTCTTCGCAACTGTAAGAGCCACAACTTGGATATATCGTACTAATATTACAAATTACAAATAAATGCGATAGTTTGTGAGGATATTTGCTTGTTACTCTTTCACTCAATTTGAACGGCTTATTGTTTTTTACACGGTACACGGATTTGTTACACGGATTTGAATGAAATTTCTCACGCATATAGTTTAGTACCAGGATTTAACTTATAGGATACTTTTTAGCCTTGAAAATTTTTAGTTTCCTATGAGATCGTCTAAAAATAAAAATAAAAATGAACGCCTGTATGCCCTATATTATTTTATCTGTATATATGTGGCAACATAGTTTCCCCCTTTCTATTCTGTCGTCCATGTAGTAATTGAAGTTGTAATAATATTGTGATCCCGGATGTTCTCAGGGTTAAAATTTCATAGAAAAAGATTCAGCTGAAGTCGTGAAAATATATCAGTCACAGAAAGAGTTTTCGTATTCATAAATATAAACTACAAAAAGGCGGCAGTGCAATTTTTACTTACATAAGTCTTAAAGTTCTTTCACCTTTCACGCTAGACTTAAATTTTTCCTACACCTATTTAGCTGCATAAATTACTCCTTTCCGAGATACGAGTCGTTGACATTTAATGTTGTGCAAGAACACATTAAGGGTTCATTATTGAAAGCAATTTCAACCTGTAAGTGGTCATGTGTACATAAAAAGAATGTTAATGAATTTGTCTTTCTTTTCTTAGTTTTTTTTTTATATTATGAACAGTGGCAGACAGACTGATGGTGCACTCGATGGTAGGTGGCTACCGTCGCCCTGGGACACAAGCAACACCACATGCCAGGAATTTGTTTACAGCTAGCTTGAAGAAACCATTGATTGTAGGAAACACCGCATTAGTTTCGACATTTTACCAATAGAGGGACATAAACTCTGCATTGTACACATATTGTACATAAAAACAAAACACACTTTAATTAACAATTTTGCATGTAAAATGTTGAAAGAAAGAGTTTAAAAAACTTACTTACGAATATATATTATTACGACTTCCTTAAATTTGCTTTTCCTTTATGATATAAGGTACTTTTCTGTAACTTTGCAAATGAATGTAAAAATAACCAAAAATTTCAAAGTTAAAACTGAAAGTGTGGCTAATTCACCACACTGTTTACAGACCATTATTATGATTGCCTTTCACATTTGCGTCTTTAAAACCATTAGTTTATAGTTTTTTTTAAACTTTCACTCCACATTTCAATATTGAATAATTGTCACCTCGAGCGAATATTTTATTTTAAATTACAGAGATTTTTGAAATATATAGTAAAGTTTGAAATACGCTTTATGACGATTCTCGTTAAGAAAAGTAGTAAATGTATATCGCCTGCTTTACAAAACAAATTATAAAAGAAAAAAACATTATAGTTCTTCACCTATTACTCCAATAAATTCACCTATACTTATATATCACCTACTTGTTGAGTTTTTAGTCAATATAAAAAAATATAGGCATTATCTAAAGAAAATCCTAGCTAGAACGTAGCCACTCCGAGTTTTCTGTATAATATTAGTTACTGCCTGTTTGCCCACTGGTCGAAATTCCATCTTTTTCAAAATTTTTGAACATCATACTAATTTAAAATCCAAAGCTGGGACTAACTAGATCGTAATTCTTTAGTTTCACTTCAACTTGATTAAGCAATTTTAAATAATTAAAGTTGTGTCAAGTATCTATATGAAACCTTCAATAAAAAAAAACTACATCAAATAAAACTCTTGATTTGTTGTGTCTGCAATCCCATTGCACTGTAGCCGTCTTCAGTTACAATCTTGGTTAACTTTATCTTCTCATTATTGTTTTCTATTGCTAAATATTTAAGCAAGAAGATGTCTAGACGTTTCTTTTGCAATCGCTACTGAATATACCTACTAAAAATCACAAGTTAACTTACTATGCAATTAATTTACATATTATATAACCCATCAATTAATTCAAACAGACCGAAGCAGTTTTCTTCCAATGAAACGTGAAACTCCAAGCTTACATGAATAGACATAGTCTGTGTCATCAATTTTATTTTGCATAATTTCGCTGTAGAATTATAACTCTAAAGGTGTGCATGGACGCTATTAAATTACATCGAGCAGATGATACCTTATACCAACACAGGTGCAGTTTATTTTTGTCTCGTAATTAGGGCCCTTTTTACTTATTAAGCGAAGAACCAGACAATATAATGCCTTGCCCTCGCAAGGCAGTATATTTTTAACATTTCTTTTTATACTAGATGTTTTTGACGAAGCCATTGACCCAGTGGTAAGGCTTATTAGCGTTCTGACTCAGGGGTGAACTATTGTATTTAAAGTTGTCTTCGGTTTGGGAGTTTTAGTGGTGCAGGGCGCACTGCGTTTTTCGGGGATGTCGTGACACGAATGAGCTACCTCAGTTTCTGTGAGCAGAGTCCAATTCTCTGTCCCTTCTATCCTGATTTCTACTTCATGATGATCTGTTGAGTAGTTAAGGCGTGAAAGCGTAACAAACGGAGTCGCTCTCGCATTTATATTATTAGTTATGATTTCTGAAGTTTAGTATCAATAAATTTGAGTAAACTTACAAGACATTTTTGTCTTCTGTTGGCATAGGGTTCCCATTTAACATATATAATTTCTACTTACAGAGAGATAGAACAGCTTGAAATTATTGTGACTGTTCTAGAGGTAAAAAACAATAAACAACCTGCATTATAAAAATGTAATGTGTGTGTAGGAACGCACGAGTTGTTATAGTATACCTATGTGTAGATATGAAGGTCAACTGGTTTCAGCGAATGCGGCCTTCGCATCTGCTTGCCTGCCATATGATAGGTTATTATTAACTGCAACATGGACCTCCTTTGGTTTTCAGGGCATTGCACTGTGTATCGCCGTATCTTCTTCGTAAACTTAAATTCTTCCCTACATATCTTATAGTCTTTTGTTTTCAGAAAAGATAGCAATATCTACTATTTGAATTAATGATAAGAAATAAACTAAATGCGATATTTTATAGGTATACAACAAATTTGTAGAGAAATGAAATTTTTCTTTTACGTCTTCCATCTTACATTCCAAGTCAATAAATATTGATCCTATTGAACATTAAATCCTGTAGGAAAATAATTGGAAAATAAGTCACATTTGGGAAAGTATTATACAAAAAACATCCTATCTATAATCTAAAACGGAAATTCTAAAGTCTACTTACTTTTTCTTTAATAGTTTAGCCAACAATTACCATTTTTAAACCTATTAACATAAATTTAATCAATACTGCTTTGGTTAGTTAGTACATAAGTGAGTTAGCTAATGCAGAATTTTAAATTTCAAAATTAACTAAGAAAATAGTCCAGGCGATATTTAATATTCAACTTTATGCCGTACAGATTGGATTCAAAATGGTCTGTTGCTACAAAATTGCATTGCTGTTCACCCATGTTGTCAGTTGTCTACGAAACAATAATGTGTAATACCTATTATGCAGTTCCTTCGACGTGTTAATGCACTACGAAGCCGCCAACTATGATTGAACACGTACACGTTTGTCATTGTAATATGAATTTTGCAATAAAACTAAGGTTTTTATGGTCGTGTTCTGCCTAAGTGAAAAATAAAGCTTTGGTAAAGAGTTTTTAAGGCTTAAAAACTCCATTTCTTATTCTATTATCGGATCTATTGTATTTATAACGGATTTGGATGAAATTTGGCATTTAGTCAGCGAGTTAAATAATCCATTAAATTATGTATATTTGACTATCTGGTGCTCGCGACGTCGTTTGCGTTGAAAAGTGAAAAATATAACACCCTGATATACCTGACATATTTATTTTTTTATATTTTTAGACGACCCTTTGGATCCCTATAATTTTTACAGGATAAAAAGTATGTTGTTAATCCAAGTAATAAACTATCTGTGTGCTAAATATCCTGGCTGGATAAATAGAAGAAAGACATCCTGGCTGAAGAATTTAAGAGAATGGTTCGGTTTGGGCACTCGCTCCAGCAGCTTCCAAAGTCAGAATAGCCATGATGGTCGCCAACCCTCGTAGAGAAGTGGCACTCTGAGAACAAGAAGTGCTAAATATTATCCATATCTGTTCAGCCATTTTTGCATAATTGAGTAACAACATCGATGTTTACAAACATTCAAACAAATATATACAAAATTCTTATATATGTGATTATTATCCATCTTATCAATAGGTGTCTTATATCTTGTCCCTTGCCCTTGTCCTATAAATAAGGGACTGAGTACAAAAAAATGGCTCATGCATCCCTTAACTCAAATATAACAGTCCCACGCGTATTTTTCTTCATTTACTGTCTTCTATATTTCTTCTAAGAGTATATTAATTGACCCTTTTATGACTATTTTATCCTGTGAAATATCATGAAATTGTGTCATAATCATAATAAACTTTCCCATCGACCATAGAGGTATCCAAGTGGATAAAATTGATTCATTCAATCGACGAGCTCGAGTTGAAGGAACGATTCGCTTCGATGCATAAACAGTCAACAATTTTTATTGAATATTCACGACATTTGATGATAATTCTTATGTCGCCCTAATACGGTTTATAATTGAAAAAAAAAGTGGAATAATTGTTGCTTGCGTAAATTGCGTGGGAATGTGATCTGATTTTTCTTATTGCTAAGAAGTACGATTCTCCTCTTCGTTGTGTTGAAACTTCGTTGTCTTCGAACACGTAAATATTTTGTTACCGTACGTAATATTAAATAACGATCGCTATGCGCGAGGGTGAATTAAAAAGTTCTTAGAATATGTATAAAAATATCAGAAAATTCCAACAAAAAATCTTTTTTCTACATAATCTCCTACACCTACATTTACCTACAATACTTGTAAGTATTGAGTGTACATTTAGAACACCGCTTTTCCACCTTTCTTGTTTGTACGAGTATTTAATTTTGATAAATTAAATAAACCCAAAACGTGGTTATTCTAATTTTTTTTATGACATTGTATTGTTGTTTATTTTTTTTACATTTAAATCAAGGTAATATTGTGTTTGTTTTAATAAGTAGGTAGTTAACAGTAATATCGGCTCGAGCCAAAACTACTATATATTTTTTGCTATTGTTTTTTTATAAATAATGTATTTTACTATTGTTTTTTAACACTTTCAAAGTAGGGACTGAATAGGTATATATTTTTTATGTTAGGGCCGTCAGACAGGATAAAGGTCCACTTGATCGGTAGGTGGTACCGTCTCCTTTTAATCAAGCAAGCAGCGCCACAGTGCTGAAAGTGCGTTGCCGACCATAGAATGATTAAGGTTTAAGGTTGTCCCTATATATGACGGATTTTGATGCGATGCTCGCAGAGATATATTATTTCGATGATAAGATATAGTTGACAAAGTATATTATCATTTTAAATTCGAATTGCTCAAGTCAATTCAACTCTGTTGAATATCTAGGCATAGAATAATATACACGAACCCGGTCCGTTCAAGGTAATCAAATCCGTTCCGTCCGTCCCTGAGAAACGCCCCAAGAATGCGGGAATAAAGCGACCGGTTTTATTTACTATATAATTATTAGCCTTTGTGCCGACTACTGACTACCGACACCACTTCACTATGATGTATTTTGAATGGAAGGTTTAGTATGTATGACACGGAACTTGAGGGTTATTGTGGTTTTAATTTTTTGCAACGTTTCGTCACGATTCGTTTGCTGAGTGAACCGTCCTTACCTACTCGCTGAGCGCATCATAGCGTTCAGTTACCGTCCAAGGAGATAAAATCGAAGCCGATAGAATATGTTCAGAGAAAATTACAGTGAACAGAAAATTAACATAAAAGTCTAAAAAAATTTAAATGTCATTTTAAAAATTATATAATACATAATCACAGGCATCGATCTACTAGTTGTAGTAGATTGATGGCTCGCAGGGCATAAAATAATCAGTCACGAAATAATAAGGAATAGAGAAGAATGATGGGTAGAAAAATGGGCTCTAGAATCCCTTACTCGCTCATAACACACTTGATATTTTAAGCGGATCTTCTGTAAGGGGTTACGTGTTAATATGTCTGCCGACGACAGCAGCCCACTTTATCACATGTATTACCCGTGGTACCGGTGGGTCGACCCATAACCGGGTCCATGGATAATTTTAATTACCCGTGGTTCCATGGCATTAGGGATTTCAATTTGATGAATATTTTGACTTGCTGTCAAATCTGCAAGGATTCATTTACTGCTCACCTAAAAGGCATCTTAATAGTATATTTACATAGTAGGGATAGGTGGAAGAAAAATTTCCATCTATCCCTAATGGTAAGTATAAATGGTAATAAATTCTACTTATCCCAGGATACCTAAGTAGTGTGAAACGGGTGACCTGAAGAATTTGATGTTATAGCGGTATGGGTAAATGTTAACTAAAGAAATGGAGGCTGAGACTTACGAGTAGTTTCTAATAATTCGTTTCCGTTGTTACAGGCATACGCTGCAGAAAATTCCGGCGGAAATTCTCAGGAGATATTGGATAGTTTGAACAACAAGTACTTCTTCTATACTAGGACGAGGGGACTTTTCAGAATTTGCTACCCAAAGGAGAGACCTCCAACAGGTAACGATAGCTATAACTATATAATTTTATATATTTTTTTGTTTATTAATTTTTACTTTTATTCATTATAAACTGTATACATATGTTTATGTAATAGCAAAGATGAAAGTCAATATTTTTCTGTTGAATCCCTCGAAATACAAACATTTTTTCATTTATGCTTTATGTTGTCTAAGCTTCCATAGAGTACCTACTCTAGTGTTCAGACAATAATTTAGATGGGCATTTTGTTACAGACGATATAAATGTATTAGCAAAAATATATAATGATTGCTTTCGGGTTCATTCTTCTTACTAATAACTAATCTATACCAAATTATAAAGCTGAAGGGTTTGTTTGTTTGGTTGTAGGCGCTAATCTCAAGTACTGGTTTGAATTGAAAAATTCTTTTTGTCTTGGATAGTCCAATTATCGAAGAAGGCTATAGGCTATAGAGAACGCGGAGGAACTCGCGGGCACCAGCTAGTAAGCTTCTCGTTCTCTAAGATATATTAATTTTATTATATTAAGTACTCCTAATAAAATAAAATTATTATATCTGTCTACAGACGTGGCTAAAAAATAGACATATATGCAAGAAATATTTGGGTAGCTTGGAAAATCGGGGCTTATTAACAGCCTACATGTAGTACTACTACTTATTCTGTGCATCTGCTAGTTATATCAGAGTCGCCACATAAACTATTATACATCGCGATCAAGAGCTAGTAGGCAATAAAATTTAACATTAGACATGATGACTGTCGAGTTCCCGCTGTGGCAATCTTTTCAACGGTAATTACACTTGACCTTTAGTTAAACGATAGTAAAATCCACGGTTCAGCTGTTAGATTACAATAACACTGTTTGCATGCAAGGTGGAATATTTTTGTTATTTTGAAACTACTGCATCTTCGAAATCATCGCTAAAAATAAATTACCACTACGGTTGTAGATCTGATAAACATCATGAACAATAAATAAATTAAAATAAATCAATGTAATAATTTATATGGCGTGTTGAGAACTTTTTGTATATATGGGGAAAAAAACTGAACTCCTGAATTCGGGTGACCGTCATGCATCGTTTTGAAATAATATATAATCTTTGCCGTCATGCTTTGATATAAATGAAAAATAAATAGATGTGTGTTTTTAGGCGATAGACTAGGTTATACCAGCTGTGGAAAAATTAAAGAAAAAATTACTATTTATAATATTAGAAGGATAAAAAATAAATAAAAATGGCCCCTGTATTATGTTAGACATATAATATTGTTAGTGAGCGTTGTCTACCTCACACGTCCAGTTAGACCATTTATGTTCATTATTATAGCAACAGTTACACTTACGATATACGGTACACCTGCACCACTGACCAAACCCGCTAATTCACACTAATAATAACCATTATTGTTGTAAGTATTGAGTGTAAAATGCAATAACTTGTAGTAACGCGATAATTCACGCTCCAGTAGCCAAAATTAATCGTTGCCGCATTACCAATAACAGTGATATGATTTGTTTTTTCAATATTTCTCGAGAAAAATGCTTGGGTTTATTCTGTTCATATTGATGTTGAATGTGTACTGTATTTATTTTTACTGTATCTTGTCTCAGCTCATGTGACGTAAGCTATTTATCATCTACTAGCTGTTGCGCGCGACTTCGTCCGCGTAACTATAAAAAATGTAGCCTACATGCTACGCGCTGGTAATTGAGGAGGCCTATGGCCTAATCGAAGAAAAAATTTTGGACGTTGTCGTTTATCTTTTACAAGTTAACCTTAATTAATTATTAATCAATTAATATGTACGATTCAACGTCAGCACTAGCACATCGTACGTAGGTTGCTTCGTAGTCGTCGGTTGTAGAAACTTCTCCTTTCAATGTCGTTTGCCTGATGGCATTTCCGCTGGGTCACTCAGCTGTTCCGTACATTCATACAAATTAAGCATACACTTTGTATATGTCTTCACACCAATATAGACCGTAAGGCCCGGGTAGTAACGTTTAAATCTGAATACACGAGTCAGAAAGTTTAAACACTCATTGGCACTCTGTACATTGGAAAGTCGACAAGGCCGTAATTATGTTTCATATATTCAATCCAAGTAATACACGCCTTAAAAGTAATCTCAGGTTATTGGGTGAACTATTTGGGACAAGTTTCATTATTTTGTGTGTCAAGCTAACTAAGGTCTAGCTAGGTGGTACGTGTTCATTTGTCATGTTTTCGCTCGGAAATTCTTTTGTAGAAAAAAATTTTTTCTGTACATGTTGAACGTGTATTTCATATTGTTACTTTTTTATGTTAAGGTCGACACACGGGTCCATTTTGCCTTAATCCTGTAGTAGATTCAAGGATAAGGGATTAGGAAGGGTTAGAGCAAGGACTACCTTTGTTGATTGGGTAACTGACAAAGTAGTGACTGCACAGCCGCCGGCGCTGACTGACTGACAGTATGGCACGGTAAAACATGCTTCGGCACGTTCCGAAGCTACGTAAGTAAGTACGCAGCCATGTTGTACCGAAAACTATTCAGGTTAGCATTGCGTTACTCCGAAGTCCTATATAATGTATACCTACATAATTTCATTAACATGATTGTTTGAGATTTAGTGATAATAGAACTTGTTGTTGAAGGGATGCTTTGGCATGACGCGGAATGCTACGGTCTCTTGTTATTGAAATAAAGGAGTGCGAGAGCTAAAATCGTTGAGGTTAAAAATAATATGTCCAAGAAAAAATCCCAATGCCATGCAGTGCCGTTCCATACAGTCAGTAAGCGACAGCCTTTAGAGAAAACCGCTCTGAAGTAACAGCACGTGTACAGCTGTCTGAGTAAGGGTTGGTTTGTCCTTCATCCTTCTGCTTGACACCTTTTCTCATAAAAAAGCTTCAAAGAAAATTAAATTAGTAGATTAAATTGCAAATCTGAATACTGATTTGTTCTGTGAGTGCATCATATAATTGCTCTTCATTTCTAAGTTTCATGACCCTACACATAAATTGCTGATATATTTACTGTTACTTATGTGTCTGGCATAGCACTGATTCCTTATACTACACCATGCGTGCGCTACCTACGTGTTTCACATAGCGCCGCGCATTCTAATGATGTAAAGGTTGAACGGTTTCTACCGTGTTTCTTCATGAAGATAAAACACGTATTGATAGTCAACTATCCTTGGTGTTAGCTAGAAACTTTAGCAGATATTGCGGTATGTTGATCTTAGTTAAAATTTTCAATACTTATTTCATTTTTGCACAATGACTTCTCCGGTTTGCATAACTATTCCGTTACAAAATACCGAAGAGAAATAATAGCACGCGTGCTGTTGTGTTGAATCCAAGAAGCCGCTTAGTGTTTCAGAGGTCTATAGGAGACATTGACGTTAACGTTAACGTTAAATACAGACGTTAACGTCTTAATAAGACATAGTGGGCTTTCTTATCTATTTCACATAGATAGATATTTCACAAATTAGTTCTTTTTTTATGTTCAAATCGACAGACAAGCTGCCGGTCCACTGCATCACTTACTGTCTTCGCCTATAATACAACTTAACACAACTAACACCACAGTCGCCACACTATGTGCTGCAAGTGTGCTGCCGACTAATAAAGGATTGGGAAGGGGATAGATAGAGACGGCTTCTTCATTGCTGAAGATCGTGCCCGCTCTGAAATGCTTTGGTGACATCGACCACCAGCTCTTTTCATTCCATCCTGTCCTCAGCCTTCCTCATAGCCTTCGCAACTGTAAGGCCTGTTAGATGCACGACTTGGTTTGTCCATCGGCTAGGAGACCGACCACAAGATCTCTTGCCATCCACTCTTACAACCATCACCAGCTTCTCCAAGTTTTCTTGTTCTCTGCGGGCTATGGAAAGAGGATAGGGCATGCCAACTCACTCACCAAAACACAACAGCAAACATGTTGTTATAAGTTACCGCCAGACGGACTGCCCAAAGTGACTGCGAAACACAGTGTGCATTGCCATTACAAGTGGCAGGTATCTAGTTTAGTTAACTGTATAGTTAGATAACTAGACCCCGGGGAACATACTTTTAACTTTATAGACAGTTGCTTCTCTAGTTAATTTCCTTATCAAAAGTTTTCGACGCTTGTCTTTTATCTCTAAAACAAAGCTTCTACGGTAAAATGGCTGTTTAAATATTTGCTCAATGGCAAACCGTTCATTGGCATGTCGAATCGACAATGGGTGAGTGCCGTTCCATGGAGGCCAATGTCCACTGACCACTGTTAGAAGTGACCCTGACATCGTCTCAATAATCTAAATTATCAAACGCCTTGTAAAATGTCCATAATTATAACATTTTAATAGTAAAAGGCCTCTAAAGATTTCCACTTATTTTTGTCCTTTGCTGCATGAGTCCACATTGGTTCAGCCACTTTCAAATTATAAGTAAGAATGTAAAAAAAAAATCAGGAATAAAGACTTTTTTTATTTTTATTTTATTTAATTTCGATAGGTTAACACTATCTCGTTTTGGAAGTTGAAAAACTATTACCATTTCGTATACAAAATGGTAAAAAAGAAGAGAAGAAACGGCGGAAGAATTAGGTAAACTTAAAAATACTATCTAACAATGAAGCAGTTACATTAACAGGCCTTCAAGGAACTTCTTTAAAGGCCATTGGAAATTTTACTTGGGTTTCGAAATAAAATATACTCAAGATGATGACGATCCTGAAAAGAAACCCCGAAAGAAACTCAGTTATTGTGTTTCGGTAAGAAATTAAGAGATATCTGAGCTTAATTCCCTATCCTTATCTCTTATCCGTTATCCTATTAAGGTAGACACGACAGTAGCCTTCAAAAAAGTTTGTCCAACTCTTTGTTTTCATTTAAATTATATTGGCTACTAATAGCCACTAGTAGTACTAGTAGTACTACAGTTTCTCAACGTGGTAGGTATAGGTAGAGAGCTTTAGTTTACGTGGCGATCACAATATTTCAGCAATGGACGAAGTGATACTGGTTCTCTAGCAGACAGAAATAGCGATTAGCAGATAATAATTATAATAATAATATATCTTACTTAATGACTACTTTCAAACTTTCTTTTATATTCTTTAATTTAAATACAAATAATTATTATACAATCTACAATATATGAATTAGTACCTACTCTTGCCGTAATGAGAGTATCGATTGCTAAGCATTATTTTCTCTGAAGCAATAAAAACCAGTGAAACATGATATTAGGTATAGGTTGATGTGTGGATAATGACGATGCAGCGAAAGTTTATTGTAATATTTACGCAAGGAAAAAGTAAAAGTGTACAAAAATATTAGCACTCAACAGATACGATATCTCTTTCTTGAAAATGTGATGCGTGTAAAAAAATAACAGTATTAAAGGTAATAACTTTATATTATATACCACTGTGTAACCCGTACACAGTGGTATATTGTTAAGTGTACGTGAGGCTGAAAGAGACGGTGGCTCTTCAATAAGCGCTTTATCAGCTTGTTTAAGGCGCTTGGAGTCGTCAATGGCGTTGGCCTTCTAGGCGGGGTGTAACCCTAACCCGCTACACCCGCACTCATACCAGAATTCTATAATCTCGATGTTTTGGAGAAAATTGTTGAATCGTTTAACATATGCTACGATGTGTTTAAAGTACAGATTAGGCATTGTGCTATGAAATGTTTCGGTCGTGCGTATCGTCAGGACTGACCGTCAGGAGAGCATTGAAACCGGCCTTAGGGAATGTAAGAAAAAAAACGTTTTTTGGTTAGCATTTTTTTAAATATAAGTTTTGGTGATACGACAAAAAATGTACCAAATGTTGTCTAAATTTTGATAATTTTTTTTTCAAACGCGAAGTAGACCCAATTTGACGACATTAAGCGCCTTAAATTTTTTCAAGTTAAGTACGGAAACATCAAAGCATCAAAGGGTTCCATATGAAGAGACGTGTAGTGACACACTTTGAGATAAGAGCACTATGAAATTAAGACGGCCTAGTTTTAGTAGGATCGAGACGAAGACCATTAAAATTTAGCACACAAATTTTTGTAATTAGGAGTTTTGTATAAAGTAGATAGATCTATACTATACACTTTATTAAATTGATTTTTTAGTCTAAAACGAGTTTCAATTGTTTCAATTGAGTTTATTTGAACTTAGAACTACAAGTTTACCAGTTATTTTTAACAAACCTAGAATCTACATACTTGAAGATGTAATTGTAAACTAGAAAGATATTTACTTGAAGATGTAGATAAAGAGATGATTAAATCGAATTTCATAATCGACAAAATAAATCTAAGTCAAAAAAACAAAACTACAAACTATTTTATGTCGAGCAGTTCTGTCTTATTTACTTGTCTATGTAAATTTGGCTTAATTTGTTTTGGACACAGTGCACCACGGCATGTAATTTCGTTTAATAGCTTCTTCTAGTTACTAACCTTAATCTAAGACGTCACTAACTTTTCAATGCTTTTCAAGCTCTGCAAGTACACTGGCGACCTTAGTAAAGAGGATAAGCG
The DNA here is from genome assembly GCA_945859745.1 of Synanthedon formicaeformis. NCBI lineage: Eukaryota > Metazoa > Arthropoda > Insecta > Lepidoptera > Sesiidae > Synanthedon > Synanthedon formicaeformis. Next base: position 4,899,608 of record OX243964.1, read on the forward strand.
TTTTGGAGTATTAGACCTTAGTAGAGAATTCTTGACGATCTTGGTAGAAACATTAAGGGTAAGGGTTTTGGAGTAGATAGGAAAACGGAGATATATTAGACCTTAGCAGAGAATTTTTAACGACCTTGATAGAAACAAGGGTAAGGGTTTTGGAGTAGATAGGGAAACGGAGATATATTAGACCTTAGCAGAGAATTTTTAACGACCTTGATAGAAACAAGGGTAAGGGTTTGGAGTAGAAAGGGAAACGGAGATATATTAGACCTTAGTAGAGAATTTTTAACGACCTTGATAGAAACAAGGGTAAGGGTTTTGGAGTAGATAGGGAAACGGAGATATATTAGACCTTAGTAGAGAATTCTTGACGACCTTGATAGAAACAAGGGTAAGGGTTTGGAGTAGAAAGGGAAACGGAGATATATTAGACCTTAGTAGAGAATTCTTAACGACCTTGATAGAAACAAGGGTAAGGGTTTTGGAGTAGATAGGGAAACGGAGATATATTAGACCTTAGTAGAGAATTCTTAACGACCTTGATAGAAACAAGGGTAAGGGTTTTGGAGTAGATAGGGAAACGGAGATATATTAGACCTTAGTAGAGAATTCTTAACGACCTTGATAGAAACAAGGGTAAGGGTTTTGGAGTACATAGGGAAACGGAGATATATTAGACCTTAGTAGAGAATTTTGATGACCTTAGTAGAAATAAGGGGAGTAGAATACCTTAGTACGGAACTCTTGACGACTTGAGTAGAAAAGAGGATAAGTGTTTAGGATTAGATAGAGAAAGGGAAAAATATTCCTACTACGATAACAAATCGTCAACTTACTTTCACGATAAAATAATATAATCGACTAAAGAATCAATGGCTGCAATGCAGGTGAAATCTTCGTTCCACAAACTAAGAACCGGTTTTAACTGCCCGTCCTCATATTTATATGCATAGTATAGTTTAATGAAAGAGATGAGCATCAGTTTAAACTTGTGTTGTGGAGACATTGCAGAAGCTAAAAGCTAGGTTAAAAAGGATGTTTATCTTTGAATCAGATTATTTATACACGCGGTGGTAGACTTTTTTGTTTCACCCACTTAAAGCGAGCTTTCTGTTTACAAGACAGTTTATCAAGAGTTCTGTTGTCATTAACCTGTTTTGCTTTAAACTTGGTGCTTACGGTAAAGCCAAACTGACTGCTTAAGACATAATCTTTTAAACTGGGCTTAATAATTTTCATAAATTCAATTATTTTTTATTGTTGGTCAACTGAGAAGTAAATTTCAATTTTTTTTCCACTTTTCGTGACTTGTTTTTTCAATTTCTTCACGGAAATAGCGAATTAAATATGTAGTTCACTAAATTTTATTTGATTAGTGTACGTTCCTTTTATGCAAAGGTCGCTAAACTCAATGCCACGCAAATCGCCAGCTTTTATGCAAAGAGGTTTATGGTCTACTTGATGGTAGCATAGAGTAACTTATAATATATATGGAAAGATGGTAGGTAGCCACCGTCGCCTATTGAGACAAGCAACGCCACTGGTATTACAAGTATGCTGCCGACCTTAATAGAATTAATGATTATGAGTTAAGGTTTTGACATCCCTTACGCACTCACCGAAACACAAAAGCACTCATGCTTACTACCAAACCTTTTAACCTTTAATAGTTTTTGAACATTAATTTTTTTTCAAGAATGAACCAATGTACCACTTTCCTATAATATATTTATACATATATATTATACATCTTGAATAACAAATCAATATTCAATTGTATTATAAAACAGGTCTCTAGATATAACGAGTTGTTAACAACAATTATTTATTATCCCACTCTCTCTCTAAAACAATGCGAATACTTAGCAAAGCAAATGTTTGGAATGTTGCCCTCCGTCGTTTTCCCTTGAGATAAGTACTGACTCATTACACCTGCGTAACAGTTTGAATGCTTCGGAACATTGTACTTGGCAAAACGGTATTGTATGCAAAACAGTGTTATAATCTTGCGAATTAGATTTTAGATACGAGTTCATAATTTGTTCGGTTGTAGGGGGCAGTACAACGAGAAATTATAATTGTTTTAGACAAACCTCCATAAATAGGGAGAAAACTAATCTATACTAATCACTAATAATAATTCTGTAAGGGTTGGTCGTGGAGTAAGTTACTTTGTTTTCAGAGATATCGTGTTTATAGGCTCTATACATGATACTGAAACTAAATTGACCATTTTTACAATTTTTTTTTCTGTATGTACCTATGTATGTATGTATGTATGTGCCTCCATAACTCTTAAACGAATTAACTGATTTTCATGAAACTTGGTAGATAAACATTTAGACGTACAGGACACAGGATAGGATAGGTTACTTTTTTCTTTTTCAACGCGGACGAAGTCGCGGGCGTCAGCTAGTACATATATAAAGCTGAAGAGTTTGTTTGTTTGTTTGGTTGTACGCGCTAATCTCAGGAACTACTGGTTCGAATTGAAAAATTCTTTTTGTGTTAGATAGTCCATTTATCGGGGAATGCTATAGGCTATAGAGAACGCGGACGAAGTCGCGGGCGCCAACTAGTTATCAATAAATACATTCATTCAATATGAGAGTTCTCCATGAGATGGGCCAAAGCTCACCATGTCAGTTTGCTTCTCAATGGAAAAAACGCCATAACACCTTGAGCCTGATTTCAATTAACCAATAAGTAGTATTTAACGTTACCTATGTAAACCCTCAAATTAAAATCCGTTAAAACTATTTGTGCTCTTGTCTTTCATGTGGGTTGTATGTAGACCTTGCCTAAATAATTGTCTACCTAAGTACACCTACATACATACCTACAATCATGCATATGTGTATTCTTATACCAATTAAGTATGAGAAGTGTCCTTTGTTCTTCAGTTAATTGTCCTAACTTCAAATTTATTCGTATTCAATATGCGAGACCTATTCATTGCATAGATATAAATTGTAGATAATAATTTATGTGAAGGGCTCAATACTCCGGTTGATTCTTGCTACCGAACTACTGAGACTAGGCTAGATATTCTAGATAATCATGTCTGCCAAGAGAATATAAGCTTCAGAAGAATCTAGAATTTAGAACTGTTCATTCTTGTGCCATTCTTTTCAAATGTTATTAAATATTTTTTAACTAAATCATACTTACTGTAAAAATGTCTTTCTTTTATCTGCCAACACACTATTAACTATGTGCACAAAGTAACGTTTCAATGGAAAGTAACTGCTTAAACGAGTTTCGGAATTCTGTATCAAACGTATTTACGTACAATAAATAAATTTTAAGGTCTAATGAAAATCTTACTTTTAATTTCTCGTAAAGTTATTTTTGTTTTTGTCTCTTGTCATTATTTTTTCCAAGATTCATCTATTTTATTACTTTGATATGTTTATATGTGAATGTGAATAAACCAGAGATATATTATTTCGATGCTATAGACAGACTGGCAGTGTTTATTGTAAAACAACTAAAGCCAAAAGGACGCAAGTGCATTAGTGCACTGCCGACTTTGTTAGGATAAAGGATAAGGGACTATGTGAAGATATGGGAAGCTATGGGGATAAATAAAAGCTGCCTTGAATGGCTCACTGCAAGGGTGCACGAGGAAGGCGGCCATCAGAGAGGAATGGCGGCGTGTTGTGAAGTATGCCACCAACACCTGAAATGATGGCCACAACCACTCTGTCAAGAGTGAAGCCGGAAAAGAAGAAGAAGATATGGGAAGACTTTGCTAATATTCCTTGCTTAGTTTATGTCTATGTCTTGTCACTACTTACAACGTCTTAGTTTTCTTTTCCAATAAATAAATCAATCTATTGAAATTGCTATAGATGTGAACGTTTAATGATAAAAACGACAGTTTCAATAGTCACGCTATTCAGTTTGTAAATCACTTAATAATCAACCAAATAATAGTAGTAACATTCTTAAGAATTCTGCATTAATTCATGACAAACATGCTACAGTAATTTCCAGTTGTAAAAAATGATGTCGAGGCTACAGAAAAACATATAAGTGAACATTACGACTGTGTTGTTCCCAGTGCAATTCGTTATGTGTTAACATGACAAGTTTTTATTAGGAACGTAAGCAGAACTAAGTAGGATGTGATTTCAATTTAAAATAAATTAAATCAATAATTTCATATTTTTGAAGCACTGATGAAGAAATTAGAAAAGCTCTTTAATTTCATATTTTTTATATATTTTAAGGTCGGCAGACAGGCTAGACGGTTCTCTTGATGGTATAGGCTCAGTATAGGTGGCTACCGTCGCCTATAAACACAAACAACGCCACAGGTTCTGCAAGTGCGCTGGCGACTAGGATTAATTAAGGATAAGGAAATGGGCTCTGCCATCCCTTACTCACTCACCGAAACATAACAGCACAAGTGCTGTTATTTCACGGTGGTCTTATGTAAGGGGTTTCCTGCTGCTAGACAGGCTGCCCAAATGACTGCGAAATGCTGCCATTATTTGACGTACAAAATAATCCAAGGCAAGATACTAAGTAAATATTTATTACGAGGACTCACCTTTAAAAATAATTTATTGTTTAGTATCTTTTGTGTCATACATACCTATCGCAAGTAGGTACGTGTTATTTACAAAACATGATGTCATGTTTATTACGTATCATGAACAACAAACTCATCTGCTTTTAATCACTAAGATTATGAATATATACGAACACCAAAAAATTTACAACACTGCTTACATTAATACTAAAACGTATTATAAATTAAGACTTTAATCAATGGGATTTTCCCTGTTGACTGTTTGAATTGTTCCTAGAAATTACTGTTTTCTTTAGTGTTTTTAAGTGTTTAAGTGTTTTTAGTCACTCTTTAAGTGTTTTTAGTCAGAAGTCAAAATTTTATTTATTCGTTAAAAAATATTTTAATTTCGTTTATTCAGGTCTTTTCAATTCTGTATCAGAGGTAAAGGATCGTTTTTAAAAATAAAAATATAAAAGAAACAAGGATAATAATAAACTAAGTGTTTAATAACGAAGCAAAGTTAAGGCAATTGTAATCTCGATTTGTGCACATTGACCTTTCTAATTAGACCAAAAGGTCTTCCACCGAAACATAAGAATAGCCGTAGTCCGCTCTTAATTTCCGAAACTTCGCTATTTAGGATAGTCATTCCAATGTGGTGGACATTCCAATGACCATAGTCAAACTGGTTTTCTGACCGCAACAGCACATGGAGATGCTTTGTCAGCTTCTCGGTTAAATTTTTCTTTATGAAGTCGTATTTTACAACACCTAAGTACATAAGCAAGAGAAAAGGTAGTGGTCCCCTCGGGAAAGCCGGAACCACACTGTCAGCTCATGATTCCATTGAGCAAAGACTTTTATAAAGTTACTGATCCTAGCTGAAGGAGAAATGTTTGAAGATACATACATACATATTCTTATATTATTCTTGTATTGAGTGCTGCTTATTGAGAGTGGGTGCTATGTTTCAATAAAATAAATATAAACAGCAGTGACTGAAGCGAAGCATCGTAAGCAATTTTAGTAATCAAGACTGTCATGACATTTGAAAGATTGATTGTAGATTTTTTAACTAAATTTGCTTTAGAAAACTGTCTTGTAGACTCATGCCATTTTAAATATATATATGCGCAATACTTACTACATGTTGAAATAAAAACTATAGAAGTATAAGTGTAGAAATGGCACTTATAACGGTATCACCATCCAATTAAAGCAATACCTATCATAGTTCTGAATAAATATATGTTAACATCCTTTACAATTCACGATTCGGTCAGCATTCCGTCACGGAACGGTGAGTTGGTTACAACACACTTTGATATAGACTTAGATGCGGCAGGCCAACTTGCGAAACATTAGCGGACTGTAAAGCAATCTGGATAAGGCGATAGATATTGGATTCGTGGACATCCTTTGGATGAAGACATTCATCCGTTTTTGTGAATTCCACCCAAAAATTCCAAAAAATGTACCTATTAACATCAACACAAAAAATCAACTCGTATTGTTAGGTTAACATCAAGAGAGGACTCTGTCAAAACTACTTGTTGTAGTTTTTTGATCAGAAGTCCCGAAAGGAGTATGGGCAAATTAGTATGGAGTCTGGACCAATGCTCAACAGTGATAAAACTCATGCCATTTGAAAGCTTTTGGGGTTTTATTTAATTCATACTACGGCAGCCAAGTCAAAATCTAGCGCGAACATTGTGTTTTAGAGCTCTCAATAATATAAAAGTACTTTGGGAGTTAGTAGCATATTGCGTTATATATTAAAAAAAAAAACATGTATATGTTGGTTTATTATGATTGATTTTGATGTACATAGATTTTTTAAACATTTTTTATTTCAATACTCATAACCACATACAACAATATTTTTAATAATATACAAACCATAACGTCATCCAGATAAACAAATGAATCAATGTGAACATGAAAAAAAGAACTGTTACATTTGTTTTAGTATATATATATAAATAAAAATCAATTGGCGAATGTGTGTACACAAAGAAAGGTCCAAACACTTGATATTTTTTTAAAATTATATGAATAATTTCAATTTTTTTAGTTTTAAAATCTACGAGAACACCATGTTCGCGCTTGATTTCAACCTAGCTGCCATAGTATAAAATGAATTATAGCCTAAAAGCAATCATATGGCATAGGTTCCATCACTGTTGAGAAGTTGGTCCAAAATGACCCATTGTCGTTTCTAAGCAATGAAATGCTACCTACAAAATCACAACAAGTTATGGAACAAAATGGCACATATATATTATATTAAATTGGATCTTTATGACCTATGGGAATAAAAGTAAATTATACTGATATGTCATTTTCGTATTGAATGTAATAGAAAATTTTGCATAACTGAATGAAACCTGATACCAGATTGCGAGCAGTAATCTCTACGTATTTAGTTTAGTTTTTTTAACAAAAATACATACCTCATTGGAAGCTCTCCGCATACTAGGAAGTTTGACGCATTGAATACCTATGATACGATGTGATGTAAACATCACCTTAAGTTGGCGCATGACCTCATTGAATTTGCCTCTACTCATCAGTTTTATTTCCTCTCATTATTGGCTGCTATTGTTTTGCGAATGTTAACTAATAACAATTAAACAAACGAAACATATCTAGTAATAAAACTACAGTCAGACAATCACACCGTATGACCTCAAGTTAATAAGCGCTTGACCAAATATAAGTTTCAAAAGTTCCTTTACTTAGTCGACTTTGTCAATATTTCAAATAGCAGAGAAAAAAAAAACATTTTTAATGGTTGGGAAAGAAAATTTTCACATTTTTATATACATAATATCATTAGGATTAAAAGATGAAATTTACATATAATATGTAACTTATTATGAATTTTTACACTTCGATTGTTTAAATTAAATAATTACGAAACCCACAATTTCCTTACTGTCACCATACTTGTTTCTTGACCACTTTGATTCGTTTTTGCGAGTAAATTCGTCTGACGAACTTGCTTTTTGTAAAAAACTAAGGTAATTTAATTTTATAGGGATAACTTTTTGGCGATTCTGTTATGTAAGGAATAATTCAAAAACAAAAACAAAATTAATTAGCAGTTATAAACACAAGCTGTGACCAGATAGATATTAGCATTTCATATTCAGCTTGCGCGGAACGATGCGTGCGCCGCGCGATCCCGTTGCTTGACCGCGCTCATGCTTTGGGTGGTTGTTCCAAAACGAAAGCGAATGGAAACTTGACTATTGTATATGTACATTCGAAATATTACTTAATTAGCGACAAGCCCTCGTCCGTGCACGGATGCGATTTTTTTCTGAAAATTATATACCTACACAAACCTTTCCCTGTTATCGCTCTTTCTATTAGGGACAACTATATCAGAATCCGTTGGGTTGTGTAGAAGAAATTGAAACGGGGAACAGGCGGAGGCGGACAGCGACTTTATTTTATAACTAGCTGGCGCCCGCGACTTCATCCGCGTTGAAAAGGAAAAAAGTAGCCTATCCTGTGCCCTGGGGCCCTAGACAAGTTGCATTCGCTCCGTAGCGATTCGATTCGCTAAAAATAAAATGTATGGGATTGACATATGCCTTCGCTAAATCACGTGATACTTCCCATACATTTATAACTATCGAACTTCGTTATCGTTATCGTTATGGCACTTTGTCTAGGGCCCCTTTAGGCTTAAATGTTTATCTACCAACTTTCATGAAAATCAGTAAATTCGTTTAAGAATTATGGAGGAACATACATACGAGTACCATCCAACACCTACACTTACAGATTTATTATTAGTACTAGCTGGCGCCCGCGACTTCGTCCGCGTTGAAAAAGAAAAAGTAGCCTGTCCTGTGTCCCGTACGTCTAAATATTTATCTACCAAGTTTCATGAAAATCAGTTAATTCGTTTAAGAGTTATGGAGGAACATACATACATACATACATAAAGAAAAAAAATGTAAAAATGGTCAATTTAGTTCCAGTATCATGTATAGAGCCTATAAACACGATATCTGAAAACAAAGTAACTTACTCCATGACCAACCCTTACACATTTATTATTAGTATTGATCAAGCATTGATTGATAAAGAATTTATGGTTCTCGTCATCCTCACATTGTTGACATTTTAAATGACAGACGGCGGGAAGCGACTTTATTTTATCAGTATTGCTAGAATAAGACAATCGACTCAGATCGCGGATTTCTTTAAACTTAAGTCGTCTATTGGAGCCTCCGTCTGCGCATCACGATAACCCGATTACGTATCAATGAATGCGTGAAGTGTACACATTTTTTTGATGTGTGGACGTACCGAGCACCGCTGATGGACAATCGTACAATCACGACTCACTTGTTCTATATTTAATATTCATGTGCTAATGAAGTACGGCCTTCTCTCTCGCATATGTGTACTGCGTCGTGCAAAGTCAATTTTACTATCTCACGTTTATGAAACAAATTGCAGCAATTTTTCACTTCACCCGACTGTGTTGAGAGAAAGTTTATCCAGAACTTGTTCAGCAATATCTTATGTAATTCTGTGGAATCAAATTTGTACATATTACCATATGATTATATTTCTATAATTTTTCTTAAATATACCTATTATTGGTGCTGTTTAAAGCCGTGACCTACAGTAACATATTAATTTTGATTTGATGTTACTTTGTTTTCAATTGAATTTCTTTATTTAGTGACTAACTAGCTTGTTCACCAGTTCTTATTTTGTAACCTACTTTTAGTACATGTATACAATATTTTATTAAGTCATTAAAAATTCATCTTTTAGTAACTCTTAAATGGATACTTAGGCAAGGTTTTGCAATATTTAAACAGTTTTGATTCTTCATTAGGTTTTAGCCATTAACATTAACAGATACATTACCCGTTAACACTTCAAATTAAAATGTTGCCAATTGGCGCTTTGTGATGTGGTTCTGTATTAAAATATTTATTTATCTATCCAAGTTACATCTAGATTTTTTTTCGAAACAGAAGGTTATTAATTTAAGAGTATTTGTTTTATTACTTAATTTTTTTTTGCAATTAATTATATGCGACGTTGCGCTCATTGTCCAAAATTAACCCACATATTACACTTCAAATATTTTTAAACCAAAGATAAATTTGTTTAACCTTGAATTGAAACGTTTGAACTTTCCACTGCAAAGTTTAGGCATAACTTTCTTAGGGCTTGCCTCGCTAAATGCCTTTCTGTATTGGATTTATTTACATTCCAAACAAGATACCAGAGGCGTATAGTAAATTAATACTCGCTATCCAACTAAGTGCATTGGAAAATTGTTGTGAAAGCGAAACTGGCCATCGATAGATAATTGGCGGGAAAAGTGAACCGTGGAAACGCGACGCCATATTATTATATTTTCTTTCCTGTCGCTCGTTGAGATTATAATAATTTTATCTCGCTTGGTTGACAGTGTCTCGTTACTTAATAATTATATGATGTTAAATAATAATTAGTGAGAAATAAGATTATAAAATAAGATAAAATAAAATAAAATACTTCTACTACTTTCTACTAGTTAGGTACAATTTTAACTAAACTTATAACAATTTAACTTAACTTATCTTAACTTTAACTGTAACTACAACTAACTTTAAATTTTTAACTTCCACTTTAAGTATAACTCAACTTTAAAATTTATTTCAAGTAAGGCCTACGCCGCAGAGAAATAAGATTAGGATTAGAAAACAATTTCGTTTAAGTATATGAAAACATTGATAAATTTAATTTCTATACTATGTAAACATTTTTTATGTTATTATTAAATTGCATTAATTAATAAATTAGGTATATCGAAAGGATAAAGCGCATATTATGACGCAGTATATTAGTGTCTATTGTAATTTTCGACCTGATCTAGCTTTACGAGTATAATAATGGTAACCTCTAGCTCTGTGCCAGCAACTTCGTACGCTTGGTATTTCGGTATAACTTTTTTGTTTGTAAACCGATTACAATGAAATAAACAATAAATGTTACAGGAAGTTTGCTAAAATGTATCAGTGAAAACCGCATTTAAATCGGTTAAGCCGTTCCTGAGATTAGCGTGCACAAACAGACAAGTATTCTAAAAGTTATTTTTTGAGCTTTGGTAACATAAGTAGGTAAAACGTGTGCAAAATGTTAATGTTAAAAAATATTTAATGGACAGACACGGTTCATTTACAATTTTTTTATATTATAAATTGGTGATGCTAGAATGGATTTTCGGATAATTTACATTAAAAAAAAGTTTTTTTAAGCACCATATTAGCATACGAGTGAGCTTTGTGAACGTCATAATAACATGTTTTTATTAAAAACGTGATTGTTTTGTACAGTATTACATAACACACAATAAAATATAATACATCGACAATAGAGATCTTCCTGTTCAATTTTCATACTGCAAGTCATTTTAATAAGTAACAATAAAAACGTAAGACTTCCTGGTTTTACACAAATTTTGATCATCTTAAAACATCGTCAGTTACGTAATTTTTAAGAATACTCATTTCGTTCAAACAATAGTATTATAAATTATCATTTCATAACGGTGTTAACAAAACAATTGTTTTACTTCACATATTTAACTAGTTGTATCCCGCGGTTTCTGTCGGAAGGCATGCACGTTTCTGTTTTTCTCGGTAATGCTCGTTTTTCGTCGGTCAGGCCCAACGCGTCACAATACCTATATTCTTCGTTTTTCTTTTGCAAAGCCCTAGCTAAAGGAAATAATACAGTCTTACTGCGGTTTTAACAACCTTTTTTATTACCGTTAAAGGTTGTTAAAACCTTGCAAATCATAGATTTTTATACTGAAGTATGTGAATACATATCTACAGTACCATCATTGCATATATTTTAAATTTGTGACAGTATGAAATGAGAAGTTGAGTGCACCTATTATAGTTGAGGTTGGACAAACTATTTCTCAGCGTCGCTTAAGTGGGGTTGACACGGTACGAGAGCACTCGGACCGAGCGCACTCGTACGAGTCAGCTCGTTTACACGCTACGAGTAGCATCCGAGTAGTAATCCGAGCTCACTCGGTCCGAGTGCGCTCGTACCGTGTCAACCCCGCTTTAACCGTAATAAACTAATTTCGAAACAACCAATCCACCTGCTTCTAATATCAATCTTCGCAGCAAGGACGCACAGTCCGCAACTTTCTCTGAGTTAGCGCGCCTACCACATCTGAAATGTCGCATAGACCGGGTCACCTATTTGTTGCATATTCAAACAGGTTATAAGTTATAAACTTGAAGCGAGTATAAGTGATGCCAAAATATTTGTCTACAATGGGTCTGACCGATGGGTTTGAAAATGACTATAAAACACACATCATATCAGAGCTATGGTTATGTACATGTGAATAGTTTTTGTTTCATCAAAATCGATGCAGTATTTCCGAAGTTATTGACACCGAAACTTCGGTCGCTATTTAAATTTTTAAGTTCGCTCGCGCTAAGTGGATGACGTCACAAGGGCCGATGCTAGACGCAAGTTCATAGTAATAATATAGATTTGTATTTTGTAATTAATTAACTCAAAAACTACTGGACCGATTTTAAAAATTCTTTCACCTATAGAAAGCTACATTATCAGCGAATAACAAGGCCGTATTTTATAAAGTTACGAAGGGCGAAGTCGCGTGCAACAGCTGGTAACATTATAGAGAGTGGATTTCTATTTTTGTTTATAATGATTTAACTTAAAAACTTCTGGACCGATTTTAAAAATTCTTTCTTCTATAGAAAGCTACGTTATCAGGGAGTAACTCAAGCCATATTTTATAAAGTTGCGCGGACGAAGTCGCGTGAAAACAGCAAGTTGATAAATTATAAAAATATTCTTAAAATGATTCTTGAGCGGGACTTACGACAAAGATTTCCTCAATACTTTCTGAAGTTATCGGTTTCGGAATATCTTCATGAAGTAGGTATCTTGCGGGTCAGTTCTTTTTGTCTACGTTTCTGTACTACAGATCATTCATTTGTTTTAACTGTCTCTCGATGACACAAAATGTAAATGTACGTTTTGTTGTATCAGCTAGGTTGCGGTTTGCAACTTTACTTGCAACTTTGCTTTGCAAGCATATACTTGTTTGTAAGTCATCCTCATATCATAAAGAGTGTAATAGGTATTTTTGTTAGTATACTAGGCAGGTAAGTATATTTTTTAACGTGAGAAAAGTGATGATGTCTTACACACACTAAAATAAAATACGTGTATGACGGGCTTCACGGTCATCCACTTTTTACGTCTTTTCGTATCCATTGGCACTTGGAAAAATAATTTAGAAGGTGTGTGGATGGTTGAATTTGTACGTAATATATAGGCACTATATATTATGTACAAATTATTAGTGTTTATTATTATTATTAGTATTTATTATATGGCAGAAGTAACGGTCAATATTTAAATTTTCAAATGATCCGGCGCCACTGACCTATAATAAGCACTGGACCTTTTGTACTTTTTGTACCATTTTGAACGTTTGACGTATTTTTATTCCGAACCCGATAACTTCGGAAAGTATTGAGGAAATCTTTGTCGTAAGTCCCGCTCAAGAATCATTTTAAGAATATTTTTATAATTTATAATCAACTTGATGTTTTCATGCGACTTCGTCCGCGTAATTTCATAGTCTATGTTAATAGCCTATGTTACTCGCTGATAATGTAGCTTTCTATGGGTGAAAGAATTTTTAAAATCGGTCTAGTAGTTTTTAAGTTTATTCATTACAAACAAAAATAGAAATCTACTCTCTTTATAATATTACCAGCTGTTGCACGCGACTTCGCTCGCTTAACTTGATAAAATATAGCGTATGTTATTCGCTGATAACGTACCTTTTTATAGGTGAAAGAATATTTAAAATCGGTCCAGTAATTTTTGAGTTAATAACTAAATCAAAAACAATTAATAAACAAAAATATAAATCTACTCTCTTTATAATATTACCAGCTGTTGCACGCAACTTCGCCCGCGTAACTTTATAAAATATACCCAATATTATTCGCTGATAACGTAGCTTTCTATAGGTGAAAGAATTTTTAAAATCGGTCCTGTAGTTTTTGAGTTAACTAATTACAAACAAAAATAGAAATCTCTTTATAATATTATCAGCTGTTGCCCGCGACTTCGCCCGCGTAACTTTATAAAATATACCCAATGTTATTCGCTGATAACGTAGCTTTCTATATGTGAAAGAATTTTTAAAATCGGTTCAGTAGTTTTTGAGTTAATTAATTACAAACATACAAATATCTCTCTTACTATGAACTTGCATCTAGAATCGGCCCTTGTGACGTCATCAACGTTCGCGAGTAGTATTAAAAAATTTGGGTGGCGCGCGTACTTTGAACGCTTATAACTCGGTCATTTTTTAAGATATCAAAAAAATAAAAACACTGCCGTATTTGTCTAGTGAGCTATATTTGGGGGATATCATTAACTAAAATCGATGGTCAGACTCATTATGTGCGAAATTCCTCGTGTATTCAAATATTTTGGTACTATTGTTAAAAATCTAATTATCTAATGTTACTGAAACGATATATTCAACAATATTTTCAGGTCCACATTGAACCAATAAATAAAATTAATAAAGAAATCAATTAAATCAGATTATGAAAAGCACCACACATAGCTTACACATGGCTTACACAGTGAAGACACTGTCATTAAGACATTATTGTTATCTGTTACAGAAGATCACAGTTAAATAATAGCATGTGAGCTTTTATGTTTTGGTGAGAGAGATGCCAGAGCCCATTTCCCTATCCCAGATCACTGCTGGCGTATTGGTGTTGTAGGCAACGGTAGCCATCTACAATCATGTGGACTGTCAGCTTATCTGACGACCTTAACATAAAAAAAAGACTTAGACTAACAACTTCGGGTGTGAAGCAAAATCTATATGCCAAATACAGACTCCATATAATATGCCCAGACAATTTCCATGACAAGTGGTACTTACTTATTTATGAAAGAGTGTTATCTTTGCCGTCTTAGAATATCTTTGTAAATTATTGCAATACTCAAAAGATAATCTATAAATGTTTAATTTACAAGAAGCAGCTTTAGTAGCAGCTCAGTTAACTTTTCCAAAATACTACATAGCTTCCGTTTCGAAACAGCTTCCAGAATTCAAATGTCTAAGACTTTCAATCATTCCTTTACTTGCGAATTGTTTGTCAATCCGTTCCTAAGTACTTGCATACTAAACTCAGAGCGTAGGCGAAACAATGTGCTTGCTAGGGGGGGTCTCAAACGGTCTAGAACGCAATTTGACTAGTTGTAGTTTTGCCTACAACGCAATACGGCTACTATGTAAAATACCTAATTCTTATATTGACAAAAACGCAAAACGACTAGTTAGTATAATTCCTAAATAGTATAACGACTTAAACGCAAAATGCCCGGACAGGTAACTGCAAAAGTTTAGTATTGCAAAAATGCAGAGTATCCAATTGTTTCCTATTATCAATCATCATCAATACTCAATACTAATAATAATACTGTAAGTGCAGGTATTGTATGTATCTATGTATGTTCCTCCATAACTCTGATTTTCATGAAAGTTGGTAGATAAATATTTAGACGTACAGGACACAGGATAGGCTACTTTTTTCAACGCGGATGAATTCGCGGACGCCAGCTAGTAATTAAATAATATCAGTTGTGTGCACTTCATTGAAATCCGTAATGGCTGAGTTGGAATAACGACAGCAGTCCAATCTTCAACATCCAAATGGTGAACTGCCACCGATGGCACGAAACGGAAGAAACTTCCGACTTGTGCCACTATCAATTTTAATGGGCTTTGGTTTACTGTAGACATTCAGTATAATTATTAATCAAAAATTAATAATACATAAAATAAATTATATATGTATGCTTGTTATCGGAAAATGTCTGTTACCGTGAAGTCTTTATGGGGTTAAGTTAATTAAAGTTAAAGTTGTATAATGTACAAAGATTAAGTTAAATTAATGATTCAAGTAATGATGACAATAAGCATTGTCAATTAAGCAATAGTGTAACTCAGCAGACTTCTGGTCATTTTCCGAATGTAGGTATGTAGAGATTACATACCCGATTAAGTTCCTTGTGTGCCTGTGTTCACCTGCCTTCAGCACATACCGACTCTGAGTTTGTGTATCTGCTTCGCTTTAGTGTACATGGTGTGTTGGTCACTTTCTCTTCCTTTGTTGTCACACCTATAAAAATAGTTCACAGCCATGACACCTTGCCGGTGCCATGGCGGTCTGGGAAGTGGGTACAACTCTTCCCTCTTAAGTACATAGTTAACACACATGAAGGTTACTGAATTAATCTATATTTCTTTATACTCGCATATGGTGTTGTGTTGAATGTAGATTGTAGTATGATGGCGTTGTGTATCAGTGTATGTTGGGCTAGTGTTTAGTGAGGAGAGAGAAAGGATAAGATAAAGGTGTAGTGCCGCCTCTGGAAGCCCATCGTCAACCGGTGTCCTCGCTGATGAATAGAACCTATGCAGATGAACCCGATGCCGTAGTTGAAGCCTGATGCCGCCGTTGAAGAGAACCGCAGTTGATATGAATAAGGTTTTACAGTGGGTCACGATTCAACGCCTATTCCCGAACATACCTTGGCGCAACGAGGGGTCCATAGGTACCGGCCACAACATGATCCGACATGTATTCCGGTACCTCCCAACTCGTGCTTAATAATAAATGAGGTTTTACAGTGGGTCACGATTCAACGCCTATTCCCGAACATACCTTGGCGCAACGAGGGGTCCATAGGTACCGGCCACAACATGATCCGACATGTATTCCGGTACCTCCCAACTCGTGCTTAATAATAAATGAGGTTTTACAGTGGGTCACGATTCAACGCCTATTCCCGAACATACCTTGGCGCAACGAGGGGTCCATAGGTACCGGCCACAACATGATCCGACATGTATTCCGGTACCTCCCAACTCGTGCTTAATAATAAATGAGGTTTTACAGTGGGTCACGATACGACGCCTATTCCCGAACATACCTTGGCGCAACGAGGGGTCCATAGGTACCGGCCACAACATGATCCGACATGTATTCCGGTACCTCCCAACTCGTGCTTAATAATAAGTGTCACCCTGAAGGGACTTAAGTAAGTGTCCTCTGAAAGGACTTAAGTATGCTGCGCATGGTGTACTCGCAGGAACATTGGAGACTCAGTCACATATGCGTTTCCCCTTGCTCCCTCGATTCTGCTCCTGCTACCTAACTTAGGGTAATATAAATTGTGTATGTCATGTAGTCGTTTATACAACGCTGATTTAGTAGTAATGAGTGTAGTGAGATCATCCTCTATACCATGCGACCAAGTGTAAGGTTATTAATGAAATCATGCCTTATCCCAAATAATCCCGTATATAAACAATTAAACTAGTTGCTAGTTTAGTAAGTAGCCTTATGTGAATAATGAGTCGTGTGTTCTGATGCATAATTAGTATAGTTCAATGGAAGTATGTAAGCCTCAAAGGGTCTCAATTAGACCGCGTGGTCGACATGTATAAATTCAAGAAATAAGAGTTAATTACATGTTATGTATCAAGAATTATATGTAAAGTGATTAACTAAGTACTTAACTTTCGTCCTGGAGTCTTTCCTTATTTATTCTTGTATTAGTTTTCACTACTACGCACTTTTCACCTTTTTCCCGCGTTTGTTGAATCCGAAAAGAAAGCCTTCCACAGACAATATTGGCTTGTTAGTTTTTTAGTGGTTGTCATTATAATGTTATCATCATAGAGAGAGAAATGCCACAGAGTACGTTTGTAATTTTACTAGTCTCGATAATAAATACACCGACATAAAAGATTGGAGGCTTTCGCGGCTCGGCCTGCCGCGACACTCCCGCCCGGAAAGTTAGAAAAGTATTGAAAGGTTCTGCGTCCACTCTCGGATCTTTTCCCGAGCCCTAATGGCCGCAGCTCTCTTTGTTTTCGTGTCGTAGTCAACTAGTGACTTATTGACCTCAATGGTCTCATCCATTTCTTCCTGGACGGTCTCCTCCTTTTCGTCCTCTGGATTGATGGGAATTGTTGAGGTTTCTTCTTCTGGGTTGATCCCAGAAGTTTCTGGTATACTTTCTGTGGTATGGAGTTCCACTGGGAAATTTTTTGTTACGCTGATCGTGCGTCTTAGTTTGGGGAAAATATTTGGTTCATTGTTTAAACTTGTTTCTTCTTTATTTTTTGTGAACATGTAGGAAGAGTCTTCGTTTTCCTGCTCGCTTTGTACTTCGAGCGGATACAAATGAGCTATAGATCTGATGAGCTCTTGGTTCCCTACTTTAACTTTAACTACTCTTACTAGTCCATCGTTGCTTTTCAGGAGAGTTGTGATTCGTCCTACCTTCCAACCTTCTCGATTTTTGGAATCTCCTTTTATTTGTACTATCTGTCCTAATTTCGGTGTGTCCTTTGACGTTATTCTTGGTTCCCTTAAGGAATTTTGGTATCTTTCCCTTAAGCTTTGTAAATATTGATTGGAAAACATAATTTTAAATTCGTTTAAGATTGTTAGACCTCTCTTCCAACTTTTTATAAGATCGGTTTTTATATTTGTTTCCGTGACTGGAGAGTCATGGGAATTTAGATTTAACGACAAGCATTTGCCTAAAGATAAGAAATCGGAAGGTTTGAGAATGTATGTATTTTCTGAGTCAACACTCGTTAGTGGGCGTGAATTAATTGTAGCTTCGATTTCCTTTACTACCGTTTCTAGTTGTTTATCGTTTAATAGATGTTTCTGTAGAGTCTTCTTCATACAGTTTTTTACTATTCCGATTAGTCTTTCGTAAAAGCCGCCGAACCAAGGTGCTCGTTGGGGAATAAATCTCCATTTGATATTGTTGTTTGTGCAATACGTATCAGAAACAATTTCTGATAGGAGTTTGAAATTGGTAGCGTTATCAGATGTGATAAGCTGTGGTTTTCTTCTAGTGGATATCATTCTCCTTAGGGCAAGAAGACTTTGTTCCGCTGTAAGGTTATTAACAATTTCTAAATGTACGGCTCTTACCGCTAAGCAGGTAAATAGTGCTATCCACCTTTTATCTGTATTGTTTCCAGATTTGACTAGAATAGGGCCCAGGTAGTCTAGTCCTGTAAACGTAAATGGTTCAGAGTAGTTAACTCTTTCTGGTGGTAGCGCTGGCGTTGCCGGTAGTTTGAAAGGTCCACCTCCGTGTTTAATACATGTTGGACAGTTTTTTATTATCTTCTGGACTTGACTCTTGCCTTGAGGTATCCAGTATAGGTTTCTTATTAAACTGAGTGTGTGACTCGCACCTACGTGATGATTTTCTTTATGAATGTTAATTATAATTTTATTTGTGAATTCGCTATCTTTTGGAATGATTATTGGGTATTTTTGATCATAAGACCAGTCCGTATTTGCTAGTCTTCCCTTGCAGCGTAGTAGACCATCTTCGTCTAGAAATAGGTTTAGGTTCCTTTTTAGATCAGTGTCATGTCCTTTAATTTCTAAAGGGAAATGTTTTAGTTGTAATTTTCTTAGTTCTTCTGTTTTTTCATTCGTTGTTTTATTTGTATGATTATTTATGTTGTATTGTAATTTTTGTGTTTTATTTATTTTATTCTTCTTTGGAAGACACTCCCGGGCCAGAAATGAAATATTTTTGATCGTTGGTGGCCAAATTTGGGGAGGTTGTAAAAGGAACTGTGGTCCTGATAACCATTTCCTTTTCTCTTCTCTACGAGTGGGTTTTGTTGCTACGTCTGCAGGATTTAAGTTTGTGGGAACATGTCTTATTATCAAGTTTTTGTTGCTTTTAATTTCTTGGACCCTTCGGTCTACAAATGGTGGTAACAACCTGTTGGAGTTACACCAGTCTATTACGATCTGGCTATCAGTCCATAATATATTGCTCCCCTCTGTTTCCAGGTCCAAGTATTTCATTACGTATTTAATTAGTCTACTACCAATTACTACGCCTAGGAGTTCTAAACGTGGTATTTTTAAGTTGTCCTGGTCTTTTACAGGTACAAGTCTTGATTTTCCAATGACGAATTGCGTTTCTCGTCCATTGGTTATGTATATTGCTGCTGAGTATGCCTTTGTGGAAGCATCTGTGAAACAGTGTAGTGTGATTTTGCCTTTTGGGTTCCTGAAATAACATCTTGGTATGGAGATTTCTTCTATGTCGTGGAATTCCTCGTGAATTTTTGACCATTCTTCTTGTAGTTTGTCTGGGAATGGTTCATCCCATCTTATTTTTTGTTTCCATAAGTTTTGTATGAACAGTTTTGTTGATAACAAGTAGGGTACCGCAAATCCGCACGGATCATAGATTGAGGCTAATGTTCTTAGAACTTCCCGTTTGGTTTTGCTTTCGCTGAATCTTTTGCCTCTCAGTTTCAAAGTATCATTGTCTAGGTTCCAGTTTAGACCTAATAACTTTATGTTACTGTCTGTGCACGCGTTGGGAATTTGCTTGATTAAGTCTTTAGAGTTCGAGCTCCATTCACGAAGATTCATTGAGATGTTGTTAAACGTTTCTTTTGAATCAGTATAGATTTGTATCGCTTCCTTTATTGTTTTTGTAGATGTTACAAGATTATCTACATATATGCTTTGAGTTAGCCTTTTAATATGTGGTTTATCTGAATTTGATAAGTGGTATTTTAAAGTTGCATTTAATAAGAATGGGCTAGCGATCACACCGAAAGGAACTCGGCAGAATCTCAAAAACAGTAAGTTTTCCTTTGTAACTGGTTTCGTTATATCTTTTAACCATAGAAATCTGGTAACATCTCGATCTTGTTTCTTTAAGGCTATTTGTAGGAAGGCCTTTTCTACGTCGGCGGAGATGCCTATTGGGTGTTGCCTGAATTTAATAATGAGGCTAGTTAATTCTTCTAACATTATTGGACCGCAGTATAGACATTGATTTAGGCTTTTGTTATCCTTTGTCTTTGATGATGCGTCATAGACAATTATCGTTGGCTTGCCTACTTGCTGGACGCCATGATGTGGTAAGTAGTGTATCGGGTTAGACGTCTGACGTACCTGTGAGTTAGCCACAACTTCTATTATTCCGTTGTTTAGTTGTTCCTGCAATGTTTGATTGTAGGATAATATGGCTGAATGATCTAGCCGTTTTAATAGATTGACTAAACGTCCGAATGCAACTCCGAAATTATTTGGTAGGATAGGAGGGTATTCGATCCACGGCCATCCTACTGAGTATCTATTGTTTTTGAATTCTATTGTTTCGTTGAATTTCTTTACTGCTTCATCTTCTCTGCTGTTTTTGGGCGAGTCGGTAATTCCTATGGATTCTAAATTCCATAAATTCTGCAGGTGGGTATTATTTAGTGGTAAATCTGGCTGAAATAATTGTATTTCAACATTGGATTGAAAGTACGTTATCACTGCCAAGTCCTCCATAGTTCTAGAATTTACTCTTCCACTTAGTATCCAGCCTAAGTCGGAATGTACTAGATATAAATTTTCATGTATTTTAATCTTGTCATTAGACATGAGTGTGTAGTAATAGTCATTTCCTATTAGTATGTCTATTCTGTCTGACAGTGAGCCGTCATCCGCTAACATGGATTTGTTTTCCCATTTTTCTAATTCCTTTGGGTAAGGTACGCTTTGGGAGATCATGTCAACTACGTTGGCGTAAATGGATAGGGTCTTTCCCTGCTTTGTCTTTAAGATAACTTTCACTAATGCTGTGTCTAGTTCCTTAGGTTTCTTAGAACCGAAAGTAAACACCGTTAATTTGTTTTCTTCTTTTATTTCTAGCTCGAGTTTCTTGGTGATATTCTTCGTGATGTATGTTCTTTGGCTACCTGAGTCCATCAAGATTCTGCAAGCTAGAGATTTCGATTGATTTTCTTTATTGGCCTCAACTATAGCAGTCTGTAGTACAGTTTGACCTTGGTCAAATGAGTGATATGTGTTGGTTTGTGGGATGATCCTATTTCTTCTCCTTTGATCAATCATTGTTGGACAGATAGCTCTGTTGTGATCCAGTTCGCCGCAGTATGCGCAGGGTAATTTGTTTCTGCAATTTATGGAATAATGGTCATTACGAAGGCAAGTATAACATCTTCCCCCTAAGATTGTCTTTCTTTCATTCATTGTTTTGTGGACTTGACATCTATCGCTGTAATGTTCTCCTTGACAGAATATGCAACTTAATTTGTTTTTCTTCATGGGGGGAATGTTTCCTCTGTTGTTTCTCCCTTGTATAGTATTATAATCTCTTTTCCTTGTTTGCGGTCTAGTTTCTTTTTTGACTTTTGTGGTGTCTACTTCAGCTTGACGATTTATTTTGTTCCTAACCAGGTGTATAGAGTGGTTAGTTCTGTTTGCTAATGTTGTGTGATGTCGCTGGAACCCCCTTGGTTTTAGTTCAGGGTACGGTTTGGATTCATTTGGTTTTGGATTATTATGATAGTTAAACTTGTTTGTTTGGATTTTGGAATGATAATTTGTGTTTTCACGACCAAATTTGTAGCGTTGATTTTTGTTATTGACGTGGAAGGTTTCTGTTGTATAGTTTTGTTTATCTGTGTCTCTAGCTTGGGTCATTCTATTGGCTTCTTCTCTCGCCGATACAATGAATTCCAAGCGTTCTCTTAATTCTTTGACGCTGTCGTTGGTACATTTTGTTTTTACTTCATATATAAGGTCCTCAGGAAATTTTTCAATAATGGTTGTTCGCAAGTGATTGTGATTAATATCTTCTCCTAGAGATTCAAGTACTCTGAAATGTTTTTCCAATTTGGAGAGTGTTTCGCGACAATCATCTATATTTGTTCCAGCTTTCTTTATTTTATCCAGCGTCGAGTAATGAGCATCAATGATGTAAGTTTTCCTTCCATATTTTTCCTTAAGTAGGTTTATGGCTACAGTGTAGTTTTGATTTGTTGTTTCCAAACCATCAATAACGTCACTTGCTCGATCAGTAAGGGAAGTTTTTTAAATATAAGAGTTTATCGACGTCGGGTATGTCCCTATTATGGATGTTGGATGAATATTGGTCCCAGAATTGATGCCATTCTAGGATGTTTCCTCCGAAAGTAGGTAATTCAAGTTTAGGTAATTCTCCACGTGCACGTATAGTTTCTTTATTAGGTGTCCCGATCGCTTTGTGTTCCTCTAGTAAGGTTTCGATTTCGCATATCGTATCTCCTGCTTCGAGTCGCAGTGAGCATACTTCTGATATATCGTCTGGAGAATGTTCATTGCTGAATCTGAAGTAGTTGTTTAATTCGTCACTTAGTTTTTTATCGCATTCCTTTAATTTCGAGAGACTAAATCTTATTCCGGTGATTTCGCCGGTTTCCCGATAAGTTTTTATAAGTTCCTTACATTCAACTGTAAGTGTATTTAATCTGCTGGAGAATAGGCGCAGTACGGTGAGAAGTCCTTCCTCCATTTTAACGAGTAGGTATAATTCTCGCCCTATAAATGTTAAATTGAACATATTGCATCTGTGGTCTCACAATTTTGCTTATAATTATTTTATTTAGTTTTTAATTTTAACCGTATTCCTCTATTTGTTAGTTTAGTAAGAGGAAAGAGTTGAAAGAAAAATAAAGAAAAGAAAAAAAAATTTTTGTTGAAGAAACTTTTTTCAGTTTCCATACTGTTTGATACTTGTACTGTGATGGCGATAATCACGGATTGTGGCAACAGATAAACTAGTCTGTTCCATAAACTTATTTGAACCTAGTAATATTGACAGTAATAGTGCACATATAATTTGTTCTGTGTCACATTTGTTCTGTGACAAGTGTCATTTACCTTTAAATATAAATATTGATTATTATATATAATTTAGATTAACATTTATACAATTTCAACAAATTGTTGTTACATAATTAGTAATTCAACATGTTTATAATAAATCCTTTGTCTCAACCTGACAATGGAACGTTACACCGTTATTACTTTTGACTATAGTCAACATACAAGTTGTAAACAAACCATCCGGGCCTTCGGCCTCCCCGGTACAACATTTAATATGCCAAGTCAACAACTTCCTGAAATTAATTAGTTAATTATCAGGCGAATTACAGTGTGTGACACGTGTGGACAAGTAGATATTGCGCACATAAGTACAACAAGCAAAGTGACCTCTCTGTCCACTCTTGCTGTAAACCTAGGTTTCCCTTTCAAAGTTATACTGTGATTGGATTGTTAAAGTCTGACTTGCTGTTTATATAATGTTGAATATGAAACATATCATTGTGTATGTGAATAAATGTATATTAAATTGTTTCAAATCAAATGTTTGTTTTTTAAGTTTTAATTAGCTTTAATGTTTTACATTTTTATGTTATTTTGTGAATTTTAAAATCTTATCTATTATGCAAGTAATTATTAAGTTGTGTTTGTTCAGAGTGTGCTGAAGGATACCAGGTTTTTTATAATCCCATCGCATTTCTACCATATCGGAAGATGTCTGTTACCGTGAAGTCTTTATGGGGTTAAGTTAATTAAAGTTAAAGTTGTATAATGTACAAAGATTAAGTTAAATTAATGATTCAAGTAATGATGACAATAAGCATTGTCAATTAAGCAATAGTGTAACTCAGCAGACTTCTGGTCATTTTCCGAATGTAGGTATGTAGAGATTACATACCCGATTAAGTTCCTTGTGTGCCTGTGTTCACCTGCCTTCAGCACATACCGACTCTGAGTTTGTGTATCTGCTTCGCTTTAGTGTACATGGTGTGTTGGTCACTTTCTCTTCCTTTGTTGTCACACCTATAAAAATAGTTCACAGCCATGACACCTTGCCGGTGCCATGGCGGTCTGGGAAGTGGGTACAACTCTTCCCTCTTAAGTACATAGTTAACACACATGAAGGTTACTGAATTAATCTATATTTCTTTATACTCGCATATGGTGTTGTGTTGAATGTAGATTGTAGTATGATGGCGTTGTGTATCAGTGTATGTTGGGCTAGTGTTTAGTGAGGAGAGAGAAAGGATAAGATAAAGGTGTAGTGCCGCCTCTGGAAGCCCATCGTCAACCGGTGTCCTCGCTGATGAATAGAACCTATGCAGATGAACCCGATGCCGTAGTTGAAGCCTGATGCCGCCGTTGAAGAGAACCGCAGTTGATATGAATAAGGTTTTACAGTGGGTCACGATTCAACGCCTATTCCCGAACATACCTTGGCGCAACGAGGGGTCCATAGGTACCGGCCACAACATGATCCGACATGTATTCCGGTACCTCCCAACTCGTGCTTAATAATAAATGAGGTTTTACAGTGGGTCACGATTCAACGCCTATTCCCGAACATACCTTGGCGCAACGAGGGGTCCATAGGTACCGGCCACAACATGATCCGACATGTATTCCGGTACCTCCCAACTCGTGCTTAATAATAAATGAGGTTTTACAGTGGGTCACGATTCAACGCCTATTCCCGAACATACCTTGGCGCAACGAGGGGTCCATAGGTACCGGCCACAACATGATCCGACATGTATTCCGGTACCTCCCAACTCGTGCTTAATAATAAATGAGGTTTTACAGTGGGTCACGATACGACGCCTATTCCCGAACATACCTTGGCGCAACGAGGGGTCCATAGGTACCGGCCACAACATGATCCGACATGTATTCCGGTACCTCCCAACTCGTGCTTAATAATAAGTGTCACCCTGAAGGGACTTAAGTAAGTGTCCTCTGAAAGGACTTAAGTATGCTGCGCATGGTGTACTCGCAGGAACATTGGAGACTCAGTCACATATGCGTTTCCCCTTGCTCCCTCGATTCTGCTCCTGCTACCTAACTTAGGGTAATATAAATTGTGTATGTCATGTAGTCGTTTATACAACGCTGATTTAGTAGTAATGAGTGTAGTGAGATCATCCTCTATACCATGCGACCAAGTGTAAGGTTATTAATGAAATCATGCCTTATCCCAAATAATCCCGTATATAAACAATTAAACTAGTTGCTAGTTTAGTAAGTAGCCTTATGTGAATAATGAGTCGTGTGTTCTGATGCATAATTAGTATAGTTCAATGGAAGTATGTAAGCCTCAAAGGGTCTCAATTAGACCGCGTGGTCGACATGTATAAATTCAAGAAATAAGAGTTAATTACATGTTATGTATCAAGAATTATATGTAAAGTGATTAACTAAGTACTTAACTTTCGTCCTGGAGTCTTTCCTTATTTATTCTTGTATTAGTTTTCACTACTACGCACTTTTCACCTTTTTCCCGCGTTTGTTGAATCCGAAAAGAAAGCCTTCCACAGACAATATTGGCTTGTTAGTTTTTTAGTGGTTGTCATTATAATGTTATCATCATAGAGAGAGAAATGCCACAGAGTACGTTTGTAATTTTACTAGTCTCGATAATAAATACACCGACATAAAAGATTGGAGGCTTTCGCGGCTCGGCCTGCCGCGACACTTGTATTCCATCCCCCATTTCACTCTGATTGGCAGAATAATAAAGTACCGGTGATTGGCAAAATAATAAGTTATATTCGGTTATAAGTAAACTATCTTTGTGCCAATATGTGTGACAACGAGTCGAGTAGAGATTTTGTTTGCAATTGTACATGCAAAAACAAAACACAGAACTAGGCAAAATGCGTCTTTGTCATTTTGTGTTTAGGGTGTTATGCGTTTTAGTATCTTTAAGTTTTAGACGTATTACGCGGTAGGCATATTGCGATGTAGGCAACATTACAAACTAGTCAAATTGCGTTCTAGACCGTCTGAGACCCACCCCTTGCTAGTGGTTTATTAATATTGATGTGTGTTTATTGTATATTCAACACTGCGAAATAATTGTCAGTAACCGTAATGTTTAAGCATAGCATAGGCACCTTCTCGACGAGTTGTTTAACCTTGTGGCGGATTGATAGCGTGATAAATTACTGTTGTCAAAATGTTTACGACAACCCGTCCCGGTGCGATGTAGATTAGTCGACTGGCTAGACTGAATTGAAGTTGGCCAATAGCAAATTTCGAAAAGGTAGTGTCTATTATGTTTAAGTTTGCATTGGAGATCTCTCTACTTAAGGGCCCGTACACATGACTTTTTTTCAGACCCATCGACGCTCGTTTCACGATCGCGCGTTAATTGCGCTGCTAAACTTGCAAAAGTCAGATTAATTGCGATTGTATCGCTGTAAACATACGAGAAACGCGCTACAAACGCGCATAAAGGGCCCGTTCACACGGCGTTTTTTTTAACGCGCTTTCGTTTGTTTTTTCTAGAAGCTCAGCTTTAGCTCTAATAAAAAATCATGCAAAATTAAAACATTTCTGTCAGCATTCATATTTATTGTAAGATTTAGTTATCTAGTATCGCAACAAATCCATCTAAACTATGAGCGACAGTAACTGAGTAAGTAAATATTTACCATCCGACATGTTTTTTTTTTTTCTAGTGAAATTGAATAGATGTTTGTCTTGTTGTTTCATCACTTTCTTTTGGCATTGGTTTAACGTTGAGAAAGGAGACGTTGAGAACGTTGAGTGTTAACTGAGTGGGTCGCGTTTGTGTGAATCGAGACCGACTGACAATGATCATTATCTTGTCGTTTTAAGTGCTAACGTAATTTTTAAGCCATTGTCTTGAAATATATTATTAAAACTAGTCTGTGTTTTTGGTATTTAGGCGAGTCAAAAATTTTTGTTTTTGAAATAGTCCATAAAAGTAGATCAAGCATCTTTAGGAGTAGTTTGAAATAATGGTAGGACCTAACTGCTGCCTATGTAGGCATGTGCATGAGAGGGTATACGACCGTGAGTGCCTTCGGGGTTTTGTTCACTAGAGTGCTTGTACACGCCGCGTGAAACCTATCTATACGATAGCTATATCAAACTTGATATACCTATCGTATATCGTATCGATTCATGATAAAAAGTTTAAATGAAATAGCAAAATAAAACTAAAAAATAATTATGAATTTAGCGAATATGTATTTCCACATAATTACTTATATATTGTTTACAGAAAGATTATTAACTAGACTCTGTTATTTAAATGTCGAAACAGAAATTATTTTTCTTGTTTCCAAAAAGAAGTTTATAGGATGAAATTTTTTTTTTCTTTGAATACCTAGTTATTTTATTTTAATCGTAAGCGGATTTGTTAACTGTTACGTCTGTTAATATTTATTATGTCGATGACTCAACCGATTGCCATTTAATACCTGCTTACTTCTTGGACAAGACTAATTAATAAATAAAAATATTAACTGTAGTTGTTTTCCAAATTAGTTATGACGCATATCACATTTTTTCTGCAGATCGAAACGTACCCACCAAAGGTACTCGTATTTTGTCTTTTGGTCTTTCTAGTAACCGAAAATTAGGAACGTACATTACCTATATTAATTTTCTAATTGACTCATATTTTGTGTTTCAGTCGAGATTTACCTTTCACCCGTGGAGACTCACTGCAGCAATGTAGACTACTTCATTCCCGACGAAAACAACGAGACAAAGGGACTGAGCGATGACGCTATGAACAGGTAAAATGCACATTTGAAGAAATATTCACATAAAATTTACCTCATTAAGGGAATGGCAGTGTGTGACAGTGCATTCTGCACTCATAAACTGGAGCAACACACATGCTGTTATTTCACGATGGTCTCTAAGGGAATGGCTACTGCCGCTAGTCGGGCTGCCATTTGGGGCATATGGGACTGCAAAATGCAGCGTTACCCTGCCACTACTAAAGTGAACATACTAAGTAAATATACAGAAAATGCTCGGTATTTTCAGTTACATATATCGAGAGTTCCTTTGACAAAGCCGCTTTTCGCCGCCAGCAAGTGGTTATTAAGAAATAAAAAATCAACAAGCTGATTTTCTGGTTTAATTTTGAATTATATCGCCATAAAAAAATAGTGGCTCGACCGGAATAGACTGATATGTCAATATTTCCCGGGATTGATCGTCTGGTCGATGGCGATCGAACGTTTGCGTAAAAAGATGCCATAGACATTTTTTCGCATGAATCAACGAATGATGCTCAAAATGCTGCATATAGCGTCTTCTATCAGAGTTTGCATTGCATTTTCTTCCCCCTGTATTTGTGGGCGTTTGTTGTCACACTATAACTGACAAAGGGGCATCAGCTTACCTGCTGCTCTATAAGCATAATGGCCATTATAGGTCACTACAGATGCAAATAGTAGCCACATACCTGTAGCCATATATCGGAACAAGAAAGTCAATAGGTACTTAGTGAAAGTAGCAACGGCTGTTAACCGTGCGTTGCGTTGCGACGCTTCATGGGTAAAAACTTAAACTAAAACACCTTCCTGTTGTTAATGGGTGGCCTCAATTGCATATATTTTATACAGATGTGGTATGTATTTACAGAAAAGTAAATTTCACATCTGTCGGATTTCGTGGTGGGCGATAAAGTAGCGGAATAAAAATGGTATATATTCCCTTTATGTCGAGTCCCGTTAACGCTATTGTTCCGTGAGGATAATAATTTTTACATTTTGCCTTTACGTCGAGTTTGATGTAGTATACACTGGAGAACACAAATGACCCCTGTGAAAACGGGGCTTGAAAAGGCTTTGGCGACATCCTTTGGTCTGTGTCCCCAAGCTTATTATAAAGCGACGTTTTGGACACGCACAAAGGAAATTCCATTCTATACCGAACCTAAAGGAACAGGAAACATGGAAGGAAGAGGAATGTAAGAGAAGATGCTAGGACGGGGTGGGCTTGTAGAATTATTATCTGTGATTTCGATACCAAACAGCCTTAAATATCAATTTGTTAAATTAAAAACGGCCTTCTAATTTAGTTCAACTGGGTCAACGGACAACAGTGAAAGATCGAAATCAATGCAAGACAGATCGATTCATTGTTCCTATTAGTGCTTGTTGTATAACATTATTTATTGTTATTTTCAATAACACTTAAGTGTACTCAATTGTTTTCAATGGTCTTAAGGACATTTTTTCGCTAAAACATGGCATAAATACATAAGATTCTCTTATGAATGTAAGAATTTTCATAATCATCTTCATTGGTTTAATTTTTTTACTGAACCATTTTATAACAAATAGATGCCTACTCTCTTTCCAAGAACATATACTAACCCCTCAGACTAAGACGACTTGATTTTGGATTATCTTCAATTTTGGATTTTTTAAACCAGAAACATTAACCAGAACCAGAACAGAAAGAACAGAAACCAGTAACATTAAATTAATTATTTTTTTTAAATCCACAAATACTTAATTTTGTTATTTCAAGCTAAGGAAAGTCAGCTTACCTAAACGTCAATTTATTATAGTGTTTACAAAATAAAATCTTTATGAAACATCGCGTGTACTTGTGAAGGTGTCTTCACACATTGCGTATTGACTTTTCAGATTGCACATGGCTCGATCAACAGCAGCTCTGTTCATGGTGGCGTTCCTCGCACTGTTCGTCGCTTTCTGGACCGGCGTTGTCGGTTGCTGGAAACGAAGTCCTGGGAATATCACAGCGACAGCAATACTCATGCTTGTGACTTGTAAGTTCAATTTTACGCTCACTAATCCTTTTAGATAGGTGTACCTACCTAATGTGTGGTACGACTGTCACTTTACGACTATAGTCATAAAGCGAGTTGACATAACTATAATAGTTAATATATTAATATAATAGTCAATATTGTAATGTCAATATAACATTCAATAGATTCTCTCTTAAGAAACCATGACGGTATTTTTGATTCAACATTGTACGTATTTAATTTGTTATTATACAATTCACGACACAAACATGAATAATTTGTTTTGTAAAAGTTACTGCTGCCCTTTTCAGGTTTATTGGCTGCAGGCGCAATGGCGTTATGGCACGGCGTTGAATTTTATGAGAAAGAGAAAGTAGTCGGTGAGGAGTATTACCAGCAGTGGCCCAACGTAAGTTCCATTTTTTTATTATCAGTTAGCTTGAAACTGCGATTTTTTTTTAAAAAACAATCCATTTTATTGATTACACAAAAAAATTCTCTTGAATAACTAACTCACTATATAATTGCGGGAAATAGGCTTCGAACACTGGGTTTTGCAGTGTGCGAATAAGTGAAGTGACCCTGAAGTGACAGCAGATGGAAAATGATGGTGGTGAATAAGTAAAGTATACCACCCTTATTCCTTAAAATAAATCCTATCAAGGTCGGCAGCGCACTTGCCGACTCTGTGGCGTTACTTGTGTAAATAGGCGACGACGGTAGCTTCTTGCCACCAAAAGTAGTGAACCGTCTAGCTGGTCTGCCTACCATAGGTACTTGTTCTATTTTCTGTTTCGTTAGATACAATAAAAACTCAGTAAAAGATGTACCTACTTAAGTGCAAAGGTTAAAGGGTAAGGTTTTTATTTTTAACGTGTGATACAGCGGAGTTGATTGGTCTTTTCAATTTTTTCTGAATCATCCCAAAATTTATTAAAAGCTATTTAGTTTTTACAATTTTTGACTGTCCGTGCGCGCTTATCTCTGAAATGGTTTAACCTATTTGAATGCAATTTTCACTGATTTAGCAAATGTTATACCTACCGAATACCGAAATTCCAAGCGTAGGAAAACCGCGTGTACGAAGTTGCGGGCACATGTAGTTAGCTACCTGTATCATATAGATAATATTTCAAGTTAGAATTAGCCATGGGCACAAAATTTCAATGAAATCAGTTGCGCGGATTTGCATATAAGCGTGGATAATCAAAAAAGCTTCGTGGTGGTCACGTGACTAGCGTGAACGTTACATCGTGACACATGATTTTTAATAGGTATATTGAGTTTAAACAAATAGCAAACAATCATTATTGACAGGTGCTAAAAGACAACTCGTCGATATGGTACGATTGGTCGTACATCCTCGCGTGGTTATCGGTTGCAGTCTCATTCGGAAGTTCTATACTTTTCTTCTCTGCGGCAATTTGCCTCAGCAAAGAAAAGAGGCGGGAACAACAGAACAATGTGCAATACATAATGCCAGGTTAGACCGCCATCTTGACGACGCCATTTTGAACTGAGGGCTTTTAACGCTTGGCGGTTGTAACGGAATCTTTGTACATTCGTTTTTCATTTCATCCATTAAAAATCCATAACTTAGCTTGTAAGAAACTCGTGTAAGTACCTCATACTAACCAAATGCTTTTTCTCTTTCTTTTCATGTTTCTATGAAACTTGGCTACTGCGTATAAATACTGCGACGGAAACGCGACCGAATTAATGCATTATTGAACGCGCTATTTCTTAATATCTGGTTTACGCCAAATGCAATACTAACACGCTTCGTAAAAAAACCCAAAACCTTACCACTCCTTTAATGTAAATATATTTAAAAAAAACCGACACCTTCAATTACTACACCTAACACTTTAAATTGTACAATGTGTAAATACCGGTATAAACCAGATATTGCGAGATAATGCTCGCGTGTGGTACGACTGGTCGTATATGGTGGCGTGGTGCGGAGTGGGGCTGTCCCTGCTGTCCGCCATCTTGTTCTCGTCCGCCGCCATTTGCTTGCGCGGTGAGCGCGAGAGAGAGGAAGCCCTTAACATGCAGTATCTCATGCCGGGTAAATGCTTTCATCATTTTTATTACTTCAGTAGGCACCAACAATCATTCCGTCCCTTAAGCGAAATGCAAACCGACAGCTAAGCTAACTTAGTTTGCTTAGTTCGTGTAGCGTTTTTCAGACTAAGTAAGTACTCATGTGCAGACCGCAAACGAAGTAAGTATGCAAACTTGTGTGCACAAGTATGAAAACTGCGTCAGCTAAGCTAAACTAAGTTAGCTGAGCTTTCGATCTGCATTCCGCTTAAGCCTGTGATTTGCCGATTTCCAGCGAACTTTTAATTTGTTTGAAATTTGATTACTCGATAAGCACGATCGATTTCTCACGAGAGGTTTAACGGTTTAACGGTATATAAGTATTGTATTCTATTAGTGAAGATCAGTGTTGGCACTATGTATGTTGGAAAAATGGAACACACTCTTGGGATTTCTGAACAAGAAATCTATTGAAGTAAATACCTAATAGAAACATAACTAAGCATTTTTCGAAATCGACAAATTATAGGTCAGTAGGTTCATCATTTTTTTGGAGAGACGACTCGCTCAAATTACATAATAGAAATTACTGCACATTTTTAAGCAACAAATTTAAATGGGAAACAAGATGAGCAAACAGAGACTGTAAATATTATAGGAGCCCTA
Source organism: Synanthedon formicaeformis (assembly GCA_945859745.1). Taxonomy (NCBI): domain Eukaryota; kingdom Metazoa; phylum Arthropoda; class Insecta; order Lepidoptera; family Sesiidae; genus Synanthedon; species Synanthedon formicaeformis. Next base: position 4,932,396 of record OX243964.1, read on the forward strand.
AATATTTTTAAGCAGCTTCCTTGGGTGCATGAGGGTCTTGGATACTTGTTAAAATAAGTAATTATTTTTTAACGGGAATGGTAAAAATGTCACCATAATAATAAATTCACATCAGGTTATAATAAATTCACATGATTGACGTAATATTAAGGCTAAGTATTAACGAAACCGACAAAAATGTCTTTAAATTATTTTATTTAATTTCACTTCACTTGAATTACGTTAAACACTTGACATAATGTTTTCATTTGCACAAACTATGGGCATTGTTTTCTTAATTAAAATCATTTTTTAATTATTCAAATCAAAGGCTGCGCGCTGCGCGCCAGTGGTCGACCCCATATTGGTCGATTTCCAGAGTTTAGTAATGCCGTAGTGCCCGTCTGATATCTGTACTTGTGATATTCTAGTGTACCCGCAAAAGCAGCAATACGCTTACGCCGGGTACCCGCCGCCGCAAGCGTATCCGGGTCCCTACTACCACGGCTCACAGTACGGGCCCTACAACTACTGATCATGCGACCAGATGAGGGACCTAGTGGCGGCCCATTTCGCCAACGCGCCCGCACCGCAAGCACCCGCAAGAAACACCTCGCCCACCTTCAACGACTACCGCCCCTCAATATCCTCACTAGACACGTTCAACTCCCACCGCAAAAACAAAAGACCCAAACTTGGCGACAAAAAGGTCTATCGTCCGGTCAGGAGGAACACGCTCTCCAGAATCGATGAGGCTCCACAGGTGAGGCCGAGGTCCAAGAGTCTGCAGCACTCCACAGATTTCTCATCGACGCGTCCAATTCTACGATCTCGGTCCAATATATCAGCGGACACCAGTCGCAGTGTGCCTGTTTGTAATCAGAGTCAGGACATCGAGAATCAAGTGGAGAGCAGCAGTCCTCAGTACGCCGAACCTAAAGGATACGATTCCGCTTCGTCCTACGACATTCCGGTCTCGATGAGCGACCTTCCCATCGTGGTGCCTTTAGACCCTGTCACCGGAACCTACCTCCCCTATCCGGAATATACGTATTACCAGGAAGACAGTAGGATGAGTCGTTGCAGGTGGAAGTACAACACTAAAATGAAAAAAATATCTACAAAAAACAATTTGTATTTAGCTTTTATGTATTGAGTTTGGTGCGGGTGTTCCTCAACAGTGACAACGAAGCCAATGGTTACGAGTTTCGATGGAATGCCGTTACGCAGTGTCTGTATGACGTACTTACCTACACATATCAATTAGTTCCCTCTTTGCTGTTTTCAAAATGTCATACAAACGGGTGGCCCGAATCTGGTTGATAATAGATTGATAATATAAAACTATTACTGTTGGCACATTTAAAGGTTACACGACTCGACCGTGTAAGCTTCTAGAGCACGGCCTTAACGAAACTCCGACACCACTTGTCTCTTCGAAACTACGAATGTGATGTTTAATTTTCGATCAAAACATCTCTATTACGAATTTTTTTTAATAATATTTGATTACACACAAGATGTAATCGTTTGAACAATAGGTACATTAATTTAGGAGTAAGTAGTCCACGACTCCGCCATAAGTTAATTTGCAAAAAACAAAACGATTTTTAGTATTAAGACATTTATAGAAATCTGAACAATTTCGCGTTATAATAGCGGGAAGTTACAAAGTTTTGAATGCTCATTTTGTATCTGCTAAAAGTTAGAATTAGTGTAGAATTATAAATTAGTCCAATAATAGTGTGTTTAGTAAGTTTGGAGATATTAAAACATATATATGTCAAACGCATGTAGGGTTTTAATAGTATTTACCAATAACAAGTGACTGAGGATTCAGATCCGTCCTTTTTCGTATGTTTTATATTCTTATAGTACAGAACAGAGATCCCGCTTTATGTGTATTTGTGTTGTATTTTTAGTCAGAAATGTCAAAAGGTAAGGGACCATTGTGTACTACTTAAGTTCAGCAAGTTTTGTAAATTTATTATGCTTAGGTTACTTGGTAATTATTATAATTTTCATAGGACTATATAATATGTATACCTATTTGATTTTGGAAGTGTATTGAACAACGGTAAAATAATAAAAAAATATAGAGAACAAGACTTTGTTTAATTGGCGTTACCTTAACCAAGTATTTCCTTTTGTAAGGACATCCGTTTCTCTGTCATACAAATGGATTGGTGATCCGCTGTGGACCTCAATTGCAATGTATACTAGTTTATACTAATATTATAAAGAGAAAATATTTGTATGTTTGTAATGAATAGACTCAAAAACTAGTGGACCGATTTTAAAAATTCTTTCACCTATATAAAGCTACATTTTATCAATGAGTAGTTACACAACATAGGCTATCAATACGCAATGGAGTACTTAAGTTACTTTGTTTTCAGAGATATCGTGTTTATAGGCTCTATACATGATACTGAAACTAAATTGACGATTTTTAGAATATTTTTCTGTATGTATGATGTTCCTCCATAACTCTTAAACGAATTAACTGAATTTAATGAAACTTGGTAGATAAACATTTAGACGTATAGGACACATGATAGGCTACTTTTTTCTTTTTCAACGCGGACGAATTCGCGGGCGCCAGCTAGTATTTTATAAAGTTACGCGGACGAAGTCGCGTGCATTTTAAAATCTCAATAGAGGGCGTTTAAAAGTTTAACGTAAGTTAGAATGTTATATTCCTTGCTGGTGACAAATTGAGTGACTGGTAATTACATAATTACACTACCTATCCCATTCCCAATTTCCCATGAACCGTAGAGAAAAAATGTCAATACCTACAAACTATATATGACAACTGTATGTTGGAATCCTACTTATATTATAAATGTGGACGTTCAAAACGACTGAACGTTTTTGATAAAATTTGGCGCACAGATAGAGTTACCTGGAAAAAATTGAAAATTAAAAAAAATATATATCTCCATAGTGGCGCAACCGTCGTCACATCGATAAGGATGTCATTTTTTAAGGTGGAATATTTTTCGCAACACCAGTTAGTAACTAGTTAACTAAATACATGTATGTACGTAGGAATGTATGAAAATCTATGGATAAATGTATATTATAATAATATGTAGGTATTGTGGTCATCAGTGCAAAAACAAAGGATGGTTTCTTTTTATATTTATTTAAAAAAAAAAAAACTAGAAAGAAGGCAGTTATAGTATTAATTAGTGTTCTAGCTCTAAAAAAATTGCTAACTGTACACAAAATCTTAATAAAATTATATTTAAATATTTAATGTTCTCATTATAGTAAAATTAATAAGCAAATTTTAACTATTCTATGTATTTTATAGGAATCAATCAACTACTACATATATACAAAAATTTTACTTTTTATACAAGTAATTTCCTAGTTATCTTTATAAGAAGATCTATCTTTATAAGAAGACCATAAATTCTATTGTATTACGTACTTAGTATTGCTAATATAAGTAGTTATATAACAACATAATTAAATTAATAAATACAATTATAATTATCTCCTCTGATTCATTCTGCAGCTGCCATGGCTCTAGCCTGTGCTCTCACCCTCTTGTCATATTCAAGACGATTTTGACTGTGAATAAAAAATAAAATTTTGCATAATTAAAACAGATAAATTACTACAGTAAAATTTTGTGATAAACTAGCGAAGAAAATCTTGCTTGGACATTCAACAAATTTTAAAAAATAGCAAAGTTGGTCCATTCTTGAGTTTTATTTTTGTATTAAAAGATATGTATTTTTGTTTTTAGTAATGTATAAACTCAAAAACTTCTAGATCAATTTTAAAAATTGTTTCTCATATAGAAAGCTACATGATTATAGAGTAACAAATAGTCAATTCTCAGTGTGTCCCTCTGGACACTTAGATCTTTTTAACTGGTTTTACCCAATAGAAAGAGCATTAAAAAAGGAAGGTTTTTACACATAATTCAATGCGAACGAAGTTGCAGGCACCAACTAGTAGGCCATATTTTATAAATTTACAGAGACAAAGTCAGTGTGCAACTGCTAGTTATTTATATAGATAATTGATAATAATAATACAAACCAATAAATTGTATAGGCCTCTGCTTGAGCAGGATCTTTTACATTGGGTTCATTCAGCAGATCTTGTATGCCCAATAGAATCTGTTTAATTGTGATCGCTGGACGCCAATCCTTTTCCTCATCCAGTAGAGACAGGCATACTGTTCCCGACGGATACACATTTGGATGAAACAATGGTGGCTCAAATTTGCACTTTGGTGGGCTCGATGGGTAGTCATCTTTAAAAATCATACGCAACTTGAAGAGCCCACCTTCCCAAGGTGTCTAAAATTAAACATTATACTTAGACCAATTATACTAAGATAATTAATGTACATATCTGTTAAAATATGGTTAAAATACTAACTCCTTTTTTACCAGGGATAGCGCATTCCCATGTCATTAAATTTAAAGAGCCATCGGGGTTTTTCACAGGTCTCGCGACGAAACCCTGAAAGCAAGGGATCATATAATTAGCTCAAGGTATCACCATTTTCATAAAGCCTTTTTCCATATTCCGAACTATAAGAACTTACAAAAGGATGGTCTTTTCTCCAGGCCTTGCGTTCCTCGGCTAAACGCGCGCTCGCTATACCAGACATTTTATAATATAAGTGATATTATGTACCTATTTGTCTTATTTATTAAAATTGGTTAGAATATTTTACACATAACCTTATTATAAATCCAATAAAACACACAATATTTATTTATCACTGACCACTATCGCTAGCTAATCGCTATTGCAAATATTTCAAATATTTTTCGAATTTTACTCCGTGTGTGTCTGTGTGCGTGTTGTGCAAAAAAAATCAAAAAATACACTCACTAGCACTACACTACATCACAGAAGAATCAATTAAAAGGTGATTGATTGTCAAGTCACAGACGAACTAAAAACAAATTATAGTAAAAAAATTGTTTTTATACTTTTTAATTTGAAACTGAAATAAAAAAGTTAATTCAACTTAAATTTATTATTAAGTGAGGATGCTCAGCCATAAAATAAAAAAAGTCTTGCGTTTTCATCTAGGGGTTCGTGGAGAAATCTTATGTTTTACGCAGAATACAATTGATTTGATTTATTATTCTGTGACAATTTTTCCTTATTTATATTTATATACCTAGGATCACAGACTGCACTGCACATAACAATAAATAAAAATAAGTACAATGCAAATGCAATGCAATGTGAATCCGAGTAAATTATTTTTTTGTTAATTTTCCGTGATGTTTCTTATTTGTTTGTCTATCTTGAGTGACTTGTAGTTTAAAGATAAACTAGTCAATATATAAATAACAATGGATAGCATTATCAATGAATTAGGAATTAAAAGCAAAAATGTTTTATCTACCGCATCACCTGGCCTATTTACTGTTGTAGTTCATAACAACTGGATCAAGAAATTGTTGAAAAATTGTGAAGTCGATAACTCGGTGAACACCGTCGATTTTTTAGTACAATATGGTGAAAGTGTTCCGCATCCATGGAGAAAAATATATATTAAAGTAAGTATTTAATGACGGAGTTTCCTTATGAAAAACATATATTAAATGGTTGGTAGTTGTATTTAATTTTTTTGTTATTTGTAGGTACTTTCCAAAAAGATGTCCAAAGTACTACCCCTGCCGAAATACAAATTACATGAAGGCTCTGACACTCCTTTGACATTTTCTCAGTTGCTTCAATATGTTTCTCAGAATAATGAAAGGAATCTATGGAAAGAATCGTATAAAAAATACTGTCCAAACATTGAGAGTACCAAGGAGACTGCTATAGTGAACCTTTTGGAACACGATCAGTTATTAACTGAAGTTATATTACGTCTGTACGGCTGTAATATTATTAGAATAAAATCTGACAGTTCAGGAAATTTCATAGAGTACAAAGAAACAATTCCTAATAAATACGTCTCAAAGTCCTATGAAACTCATGTCAATTTATTAGCAGCTTTGTTCATCTTGGAGACTGATAATAATTATTATGTAGTGTATAGGGGTCATTACGATAATAATCTTCTCGACTGTCTTAATTTCAGTCCAAACTTGATTGACATGAACTATACTCATGGTCTTTTTTTGATTTACCAATTACTGAATGCTTGTAAAGCACTAAGCGATAGAGGATTAAGTATGGGACCTCTCACTTTGCAAGATATTTATTTAACTGACAACCTATGGCTGCAGATATTACCGACGATAACAAACAATGTTCACACGCTCGATGCATCCTTAGTCTATGAACAAAATAAAAGTAAACAGAGTACTCCAGCATTCCATAATGTTCAAGTGCCGGAGAAAAAGGATGAGTGGTGCAATAGAGATGACGCCGCACAGTTAGAAAAATTGTGTATGTTATGGGTAAGGGGTAGGATATCCAATCTGGATTATTTGCTCCACCTCAACGTGTTGGCTGGGAGGTCACCGAATGATCCACAGACACACTTCATGGTTCCTTGGGTTACTGATTTTACTTCTAGATGTGGTAAGCGGGTCATCTTCACATAATAATTTAACTTTCCGAATTTTTTAATGAATCGAAAGAATTGTAGATGAATTTTTGATACATTGATACTTGGAGACAAAGATTTTTTCATGTTTTTATTAATTCACAGGTAAAAATTGGCGTGATCTATCCAAGTCTAAATATCGTTTGAACAAAGGTGATCGTCAGTTGGATATGACATATGACGCAGCCAATTTACCCGATCAGACCCCGCACCATGTGACAGATCCACTCTCCGACATCACCTGCTATGTTTACTTAGCAAGAAGGTTAGATTATATATTACTAGCTGCTGCCCGCGACTTCACCCGCGTAACTTTGTAAATTATATACAAAAACCTTCCTCGAGAACCACTTTATCCATTGGTGAAAACATCATGAAAATTGGTGCAGTAGTTTTTAAGTTTATCGTGAACAGACAGACAGACGCGGCGGAGGACTTTGTTCTATAATATGTAAGGATACATGAATCACTAATGTGATACAAATATTATAAACAAAAAGACTGCTGTTCATTCTAACACGTTTCAAATAGTTTGAAGTTATATATATTATCATAGCTAAGCTAAACTTTTTATTTATTGTTTTTAAAATGTATCAATTACTAATTAACTCTTTTTGATAACATTGCATCAAAGATAGCTCCCAGACCTATAAAAGAACTTATTTCTATAGAATATGTAATATGTATGTAGACATTACATATTATATTACATATTCTGGAAAAATTAATTATTAGTTTAATTTTTATGAGTTTTTGTTGTGGACTTTAATCACAGACTAGTATTCTTTTATCGCTTTGCTTAATGCGTTAATGTTTGCAATAAAGTCAGATTGTTAATAAAATTGCAGGACATCAAAAGAAATTCTTTGTAAGCATGTAAGAAACAAATGGGTTCCAGCCGAGTATCCCGCTTCAATACAAAGATTGCAGGAATGGACTCCCGATGAATGTATACCGGAGTTTTACACGGACCCAACAGTCTTCAAGAGTATCCACGAGGACTTGCCGGTATTGTTATTTCATTTATCTTTTAATGTTAATAAGTATATCGATACCTTAATTCGCAAACCAAATAACTCTTCTGAGGCAAACTTTACAGGGGAGACTAAAAACGTTATAAAGTTTTTTTGTATGATACGAGAAAAGAAAAAAGACAATTTTACATTGGAAATTATGGCTCGTATTAACCGTTAGACCTTTTAAAAATTAAATTCTAATTGTCATTAAGTTTCTCCTGTATCAAAAAGTCATTTTTAACCAAAAGTGGAGTTATTCGTATTGTGAATTAAGGTATCGATATTATTAATTTCTTAATTTATGAAACCTCATATCATATATTAAAATTAATTCGTAATAATATTGTATACCTGTTATAGCAACAATATAATATAAAATTAATATATTGGCAACATGATTATGAATATATTTAGTTTGATGATAAAGGGTTAATAATATGATACAAAATCTCATGTTATTAAGTTAGACATATTGCCTTGCGAATGATGAGTATAAACATGTAAGAAGTTGTTTTATGTATCAACAATAGTTTTAGCAGCGTACGTTAAAAATGGCTTTTTGAGGCAAATTTTAATTTTTAAAATAGGTTCAGTAGTTTTTGAGTTTATCCATTACAAACATACATAAAATCAAATCTTTCCTCTTTTCAATATCAGTGTATATGTCTGGTTTAAAGGATCTGGGTATACCATCATGGGCGACATGTGTCGAGGACTTCATAACGAAGCACAGAGAGGCGTTAGAGAGCACTTACGTCTCTGAAAATCTTCACCATTGGATCGACATAACTTTCGGATATAAGTATGAAAAATTAAGTTATTATATTATGCTGTGCTTAGAGATTAAAATAGACAAAGATGTACAAAGATAAATACACTAAAGCATCTGTTTCCATGGCAATTATTCTGATGCTCGCTATTAAAGTTCAACAAAATTTGAATTAAAAACAAAAGAAAAATATATTTTTTTGCGATTTGCTACATGAACAGTAATTCATATGAATAACAATTCGTATTTAAAATTGAAATCTATTTCTATATTTTTTGCTATCTATTTTATTGTACAACTTTGATACACTCTGAAATGAAAAAATCTGAATACTTGTCTTGTTCTTTTTGTTTCATTTATATTATGCAGATTTTCGTTTTCATATGATTTATAATGTTACGTAAACGCAAACAATACACGCAAACAGTAAACAAACAGAAGCCTGGTATATTGTTACTTAGTATGAAGAGTTATTATTATTTTTTTATATTAAAGTCGACGAACAAGCTGATCGTCCACATGATATGGATATGAAAATGACCTCTGGCATCCCATATTCACTCACAGAAACACAAGAAAACACATGCTGTTTTTCTACGATGGTCTTCTGTAAGGGGCTACCCCCTTACAGAAGACCAGAAGAATTACTGCCCCTAGATGAGCTGCCCAAATGACTGCGAAACGCAGTGTTCTCTGCCACCACTTCTCTATATTTTATGATTGAGGATAAGAAATTCACAGTGGTCTTCTGTAAGGGGGTGTGCTGGTCACTACCGCCAGACGGCCTGCTAAAATGACTACGAAACCCACCAGAGGGCCTAGTGCGAGTTTTACTCTATCAAACGCGTCGAACGTGTAAATTAATGTCAATTTGTATGGGAATGAAGCAGCGCTACCTGGTGGCTATCATGTATAGCAATACTTCATTCCCATACAAATTGACGTTTACGCTTTCGACGCGTTTGATAGAGTAAAACTCGCACCAGGCCCCCCTGTCTGTATTTTCAAGTATTTGGTATTACTTTGAGGTTGTCCGGAGCGGCATCCGTGAAGGCGAAGAACGTGTGCCTGTCGCTTGTGGACGGGCACACGAGCGTGCGGCGGGGCGTCGCAGTCCAGCTGTTGAACGCTCCGCACCCGCCGAGGCAGACGCGCCTCTTACCGCCCACACCGCCCCGCCTTCACTGGACCGCGCCCAGAGACAGTCAGTATTCTTTCACTTTGAGATGCATAGATAATAATGTATAATAATATATAGATTGTAGCGAGCCTGCGAGCTCAGAAAGCAAACACTAGCGCCACCCCGCGTGCATCTTCGCGTTTGAAAGCGGCCCGGCGATCGGCGCGCTTTTATTCCCGCGTAAAACCGAACAACGGTTACAATAATTAGTTGAGGCAACGGACGCTGCGCGCCCGCTGCCCACAGTCCTCAAAATGGCATCGCCAAGCTAGCACGCGCTGCGCGCGTCGGTCCGTTTTCCCTACGCTTCCTTTGTCTTGCCTGTCTTTGTTTACTCATTAAACTGACGCACTATAAGATATTATTTTCTAGCTTCCTTGGCATCCTTGGCTTCAGTAAAAATTTAATATCTCCATACCACTTCGGAATTTCTATACATAATTAGTCACTAGTTGTCTTTTGAAGGATCTTAATGGTGTGTAGGATATGTATGAAAATTCTTATCTATTCGAGACCAAGATTAGGATTTTTTTATTTCTTAAAATCAGCAGAGAACAAGCATTGTTTGTTACAACTCATAAATCTGTAAAAGTGAAAAATAGCTTCTTTGCTATGAGCTAAATAAATTAAAAATGAAAACGATAGTTAACAATTTAATTGTTATTCTTCTTTTAAATGGGCTTATATATACAGGAACGTCGGCTGCAGAATTTCTATTCTGAAGCGATTCTATTCAGTTGAACTGTCCAATACAGTTTTAAAAGCGATTCTTGGGAACTACTGACTACATCGACAACATCTGCGAGTATTACTGAGTCGTGAAGAAGAATTAATAACTTTTTTTCCATTTTCATTTGCCCCTCACGCAATATTATAATGTGCACCCGATTTCATATTACTCAATAGAAACAAAACCCGTCTGAACCTATTTAATGCGACGAAATTGTGTTTTGTTTTACAGAAAAGTGTACAAAACAGAATGACAGTTCCGATGACGTGTCAGAGGAAGATGAAGAATCGAGTAGCCTCCCTCAACACGTGTCCCGACTGAATGTGCCTGCGCAGCGCGTGCGCAGACACAAGAGTTCCACAAGAGCTCGTTCACTCTCCAAGGGTCAGGACGATTCCACCACAAGCTCTGAACCCAGAGCGTCATCGCACACTAGACATTACAGAGTGCCGCGTTCAGAGCTCGGCAAGGGTATAATATTCATTCCGAAGGAATTTAACCCTGTCGCACCTATACAAGCTTTAGAAGCTCTAGACAATTTCCGAACAAAATGCTTCTTCAGTACGACCCAGAATAGTGGAGGCAACGAAGTGGTCAGAACCACGAACTTTTATCCGATGCAACAGGAGAATAGCTCTGTAGCGAAAGAGACAGACGATACAGCATTCACGAACCACATGTTTCAAGCTTCGTATGATGTAAATTATCTTAAAAAATTCACACACGACGGACACTTGGAGAATGTTCTGAAAGAAAGGAAAAACAGGAGTTTCAATAATAGGTATGCGACTGATGCGACGGTTTATAAACAGTTTGTGGTGGAGAGTAGGAGACAGGACATGCTTGTCATCGGGTGCCTTATTGTAGAAATATTTCTCCACACATACATGCGACCCCTTAGGACAAATAACGGTAGCTTTATTGACAGATACAACACTTGCCGAACTGTTCTAAAGTACAATTTCAATTCTCTGCCAAAGTGCGTCAGTTATGTTGCCTCACTCCTATTGGACGTGCGATCTCCAAGTCTTAGTTTTAGAAATGAACTCGCACCTTCAATGGCGGGGATTAAAAAAGAAGTTGTCACAGACAAGGGTCTCCCGTCGCCCACTCCCGCGCAACTTCTCAATCCAATGTTAATGCAGCATTTAATACCATTTCCCCAGAGTTTTAATATGTTATATAAACTGCTAAGTGCTCTCCACGAGTACGAGCTGACCAGCAACGAATTGAACATACTATATACATACCAATGTGACGGTACAAACTGTGATAAATATAAGAACGTCGATAAAATTAAACTAGATTTTAGCCAAAAAATTGCCGAGGGGAAAATTCAGGCTTGCATTACTCATCTGGATTTGATTCTGAGGGAAATTGACTGCTTTCATCAGTTTAACGTTTTGGACATCTTTCTAACTCATTACATTGAACTTTTAAAGAACAAGGACACTTCGGTCTTAGCGGCGTGGTACTTATTTGATACGGTGGGCAAAGCTTTAGGTCCGGCCGAAACCAGAAACAAACTGTTAAAACACATAGTGAACTTGTACGAAGACGAAGAAATAGATGCAGATAAACTTGATAATAAATCTGAAAATCCGTCAACAGTTTCGAATGGTATTACGAACAAGCAGAAGTTCGTTAAGTTATATCACAATATTTTTCTTCTACAGCTAATGGTCAGGCTTGGTCTTCAATGCTTCTTAGACAATTTTACACAGCATTTGGTCGAAGCAGTAGGCGGCTATAAAGATCTGAATGTAGAGATAGATTCGCCAGGTCATCAGTGTCATAGCAGGACGATGGCATATAAGAAGCCGAGATATTCCGACGACAACGTTAAAAACGCCTTGTCCTCGGCCACGGACATATTTTCACCGGACACTTCGTACGGATCTGAGAACATAGTTACGCCAAATGTCGAGAAGAAAGAGGTAGATTTAAAAGGAGATGGAGATAAGAGCGAAAATGAACTATTTCACTTCGAAAACGATAAAGAAAGATTTCCGAGTCGCAGCAGAAGCAAATCTCCAGTGGAATCGTTAGATTCATACACTATGGCCGCTCAGGATTCCATGCTCAGTCCGTCGCCTGGAGATGTGTTTTCTCCAAACAGTAGTAAAGATTTTAGTCCAAATATCTCCAGAACGTCCAAAGAATTGAACGTTGTGGTGACAAAAGTCGAAAGTGAAGAAGAAACTGGGACCGTCACTTCTCCGTCTATGGATATACCTGCGAGAACAATGTTCACTAGTTACTTACACTTTGCAGAGGACGATTCTAAGAGCGAACATGCGGAAGCTCGCTCAATGCACACTACAAGTTGGGAACTTAATAGAAATATTAGTCAAGCTCAGAACAGTGCGCGTAGCTTAAACGAAGACGAAGCCAACCAAAGTAAAGAAACAGAGTCCTGTAAAATATCGGACGTGAGTGTAGAGAGCCTCATATGGTTGGCTCATAGACTAGGACCGGTGTTGACTTGTAGATATATAACGCGAAATTTGTTGAAAATGCTGACTTTATGTTACATAGGTAAGGATAATTTAGCGCCCTCTGAAGGGGATGAGAAGGATGAATTTGATGAAATATCGATAGCTAATAGTAAAGTGGTCGGTGATAGGAACGCAATGAAAGTTATCAAGTGCCTTACTGCTATTGTTGGTGAGTTGGATTTTATTTACTGCATGCTCCACATATAACGACATTTCTTGCAAACCATGCTTCACATTTGTGTATTATAAAGTCGACTGTTCAGTTGTTCTTTGTATTATTGTACTTTTAAGATGTAACATTGATGTAACAATACAAATAATGTGTACTATTAGAAAAAATCCCCCAAATCTCCATTACACCAAAAAGTATGATTTTTTTTGGTTCATTATGAAAGAATCAAGAAAATTAGATCTTGGCTACAAAAAGAATTCAGTGCATTGTTTTTATTTTACCAGCATATATCCTGGCTGTGAGTCTTTTATAATATTCTATCGATGAATCTTTTATAGTTTGAAATCATAGAATTTGTCGTTATGTCTGGATTGCTGAAGCTAGCATGGCAAAATTACCTTATTTTTTTGTTTATTACAACTGCCTTTTGTGTTCCAGCCATGTACGGTGACCAGCTGATAATATTCCAGTACTTGCCTCACATGGGCGAGCTAATAGCGTCGTGTCGGCGACGTTTGTCGGTCCCACTAGAGGGCGGCGCTGTCGCTTGTATTCATCTCCTCAAATATCTCTTGCCATATATGTCTGACGCCACTGTTATGGAACAGTTGCAAGTAAGTACATTTGTCTAATTTTACAACAAATAATAAGTTTAACCGAATATTTTTACTACTTACTTCGTTAAAATAATCTATGTAAAAATTGTATTTTACACATATTTTACAACTAGATGTCCCCGAAACTACGTACGCGCTGTAGTTCGTTTTTTAAACATCCCATAGGAACCTAACATTTACCCAGTATAATAAGTATCCTATACGTTAATCCAGGTAATGATCAATACATCAGTGATACAGCATTCAAATCGGTCAAGCCATTTCTGAGAATAGCGTGCACAAACACACGAAAATTCCAAAAACTATGTTTTTAAATCGCTATTATAAGTACATACAACATATACAAATAGTATTTTTGAAAAAATATTTAAGTACGAAACTGCCCGTGTACGATTATATTATATACTAGTTGCTGCTCGCGACTTCGCCCGCGTTACTTTGTAAATTATATACTAAAACCTTCTTCGGAACCATTGGTGACAACAGCATGAAAATCGGTGCAGTAGAACAGACAGACAGACACGGCGGAAGACTTTGTTTTATAATATGTAAGGATAGTGTAGATTATGATGTTATTTTATTGGCAATGTATCTGTTACAGAAAGTGACCTTTATAGTAAGAGTACTTACTCTAAATAATCAGTAACTTTTTTTGGCTGACCAAATAGGTTTCTTAGCTGATCAACCTTACCAAAAAATTATTGATTTTTTTGCTGATGACTAAATAACAGCCCCTAAAAATATGTTTAGGACACGTTCCTGAAGTGCATAGTGCAACCGACGCTCCGACTGGCGTCGACGCTGCGCTGCGCGTACCCGAGCGGTGCGCGAGCGAGACGCGCGTTGGCTCGCAAACTCCTCGACGCCCTACATGCACTCGCCTTGCGCGTCGGCCGCGAAATGACGAGGCGCCATCTGTGCGTGCCAGCGCTACAGAGGTACTAACTGTATACTTGCCGCTTCTCTCTGTCATTTCAGTGTCTCTTCAGTCATTGTGAAGGTTAGCCTTAAACTTTCTGAACCGTTAACTGTCAAGAGCCAATTGAAACAGTTGCTCGATCGAGGCAATTTCAGTGCACTCCCGGGGATGTTCCTCAACCACGACATCCTCTTCTCTTCCACATTACACAACATCGGGATTAGCTTACGCAGATTTTTTAATTGTTCACATTATCGTCCGGAGGATTTTGACACGCGGATAAATTAAAAATGGCATAATCAAAATTTTGCACTCTTCGTAACCATGAGCTAAATTGTATGCTATTCATGTGCTAATAGCACAATTTGTATACAAGTGACAGCTTTGAAAACGATCATTTATATTTCAGATTCTTTTTAACCTTTGACAAGGCTAATGGAAAATTGGATAACTGGCCCAAGCAAGAGGAGGGCACCGTTAGCGATAAGGTAAAATTTGCTTGCATTAAATAGTTATAGATCTTTAAACATTCTAATTTTAAAACCGATTTAGGGAGAAAATAGTGGTGCTCCGAAGCATGGTTAATTTAATAACCTTTGTTTTGGAACCTGCAAGTCACTCTCTTCGTCCTCCCACCGAACGGCTGAACCGGAGGCGCTGCCCACTAAGGTTTGATATGATGGCACTAAGGTGCCACAGTGAAGTTAAACATAGACAATTATTAGTTGCACGATTGTTTCCAGAATGTGGAGGCGGAGAGTGCGGAGTCGAAGTGCGAGGGCTTCGTGGAGATCTGCCGCGACGGCAGTACGGCGGAGTGGCGCGTACAGGACGGACGGGTCGTCCGCGCCGACTTGCCCGATCTCGCCTGCACACCCCCCGACCCGCCCGACCGCGCCCCCGACACCGCCCAACGAACGGTAACATCCCTTGCGTCAACAGCCATGATATAAGCCTTTTGGTTTAGCGTGACGTCGAATGACCCAGACAAAGAGAATGGACTGAGCAATACCCACATGTAGTTGACTATTCTCTGGAAAGAGAGAAAGCATCGTACGGCCAATACCTATCTCTTTCCTTTAGGTCTGCAATAACTTCGAGCACCAATCAAAAGTCTAGAAAAAGACAACTACTGGCTGCACGTCTCTCTCACACTTTCTGTCCATATAATAACGATGATTTCGACAAAGCACAGAATATCTATCCATATACTTTATACATATACATTTATTTTTTCCTGGTTTAATTTATAATAGAAAGTTCGGCGCGCCGCTATAGTACTGTTTACGTCTATTAGTAGGTGTAGGTTTAGTTAGTCCATATCAGTACAAATTATATATCTGCAGAACCGCGCCACTAAAGTGTACTTTGACCATAATATGTATAGTAATTAGTTGATCAAAATGTAATTTTATAAGTCATGCCCAAGGATATATTTCACTTTGACAGGCTCAAGAGGAACTTTTGATGGTATTTGACGAAGAGTTAGCATATCAAGCGTATACGACTTTCACAAAATTCGTTGGAGAAGATACTATGGAACGAAGCCTTAAAAATATTGACACTATTCGAACTCTTTGCCGTAAATACGAAGAGAACGACGACACACCTGGGTAAATCGACCTTTCTACCTTTTTCAATAATAAATTGATCCCGAGGATCGTCAAAAATTTCAAAAAAATTGGGTGCCACTGTCAGATATTTTCTCATGTGTTATATTTTTCAATTTTCAACGCAGATGAAGTCGCGGGCACCAGCTAGTTAATATTATTTTTCTTTGTGTGCCTTTGTGTTTCTATCTTTATGTGAACTTACTTTAATATTGAATGTGTCCTGAAATCGTTGTTATGTGATGTAACAATCAATAAATCCGCTGTTGTAACTTTGCCGAATTTTTTAAATTTTATTTTTTAGTACAAAAGAACCATTGAAGCTGCTACATAAAGTATATAAATTTTTCAGCTCAACCAGTTGTTCCAAGAGTGTTCAACCATCATACAGCGACGAACCAATAAGCAAAAGGACCATAGACATAACTCCCACTAAGACCGAAGCGGTCGTCGACCATATATCGAGTTCAAACAGTTTTGGCACAAACGTGACCCTAGTGGGGAATAGAATCGACGTGGTTACAAACAGTAATGAAGAAATCACCTCCACACCAGAACACGTGGTGGCATACAATATGGATAATGGTGTGAGAAGTAGCAGGTATGAGACGTCATTGCAAGTTGTTTTTTTATTTGTTTTAAACATCTTTTGAGACCAGTGTTACCACACTTTTAGCAGAGCTAGTATGTATTATTTAAATCCATATAAAGATTTTTAAACGGACTATTTTCGATGTCTTACATCTGCTAGGCATCCCGCGATCAATTTTTTTTCAATTTTTGAAGTAAGATTTATTTTTCCATCAAATTTTTCTAGTCTAAATTAGGTATGTTTCTATGAGCCCTCAAATACATTTTGTGTTTAATGACATATAAAAATATATAGCCTTTGTCAACGTTTCAGACACTTGCGCGGGGACTGGCTAATATACTGGGAGCACGAGATCGGGCGGCCCGACAAGGGGAGTCGGTTCAATCTGAAGCAGATAAAGCTGCAGACGTTCGCGGGACACGCGCACTCCGTCAAGTCCATCCACTGTCTCGACAACGAGCACAGCTTCATGAGCGGCTCCAAAGACAAGACCGTTAAGCTCTGGTCACTGCGCAATCAGGTCGGCATCCATTATGACAGTACTCGGCTAGTAATTTAGTAACTAATATACGATCGTTAGTGATTGTAACACTTGTGTGCAGGGCGATGGCAAGGCGATAACTCAATGCAACTGGACGTACACTGGACATAAAAAGGGTGTGCTCTCACTCGCTTTCCTCGAGTCCCAGCGCCTCGCCGTCTCCACTGATTCCGTTGTACACATTTGGGACCCGTTCATGGAGAGTGCCGTTTCGCAGGTATAGTCATAATATCTGTATAGAAATCGTGACAAATAGGAATTAACTTTAGCATACTTGGAGGTGCTTCGTCCGCGTTGTAAAATAAAAGATAAAACATGTTCATACGAGTACAATTTTTTTATATATTTTCATACTACCTTATTACGAGACTACGTACCTTATACTAATGATGCAAACGCGGTTCCAGTTGGAGCACATGAAGAGCTCTGTGAGCATAGTGAGGGCGTTGCCGGGGCCGTCGCCTGTGATCCTGGCGGCCACCACGGACGCCACGCTACGGCTCATCGACGCGCGCGCCTGCAACTACACACACGAATTGAAGGTCCCCCACGCGGCCAGCACGTTCATCCGCTGCGTGTGCGTGTGCCCGTCGGGCGCGTGGAGCGCGTGCGGGCTGGCCAGCGGACACGTGCTGGTGTTGGACGCGCGCACTGGACAGCCGCGTGCGCACTGGCGTGCTCACGACGGGGAGGTGTGTACTTGACATTATGCCTTAGCGACTTTATGCCACCTTTAATATTGTTTGTTATGTTGCCACCAAAAAGACAACGCGATTTTCTAAATAATATAATATGTATTTACAGTCTGTACACCGAAATGAACTAATATAGCGCTTTCTCTTTCACTCAATTCCACTCAAAAGTCAAGGACAGCAAATCTTGAGTGGACGTATACAATAATAGATGAACGTTCATTCTACGCTACTTTTAGCTTTGTAAACTATAATAAAATATTATAGTAATACCTATGTACTTACCCTCACACTTTTTATTTTGTATAAACTATTTTAGCTATTAAGTTGTTAATTAATTATTAATTAAGATAATAGACATTTTGGTTCCTGATATAATCATAAAATGAAAAATATACGTTAGTTAAACGAAATTAGTTAACCCCTAGCGGGATTCGAACCCGCGACCGTTTGGTTAACAGCTAGGGTTACTATTAACCACTAGACAAAACGTGTCGTCGATACGATTATAATACGAAAAGTGAAGAAATCAAACGTTTGAAGGTTATTGTTTGTTGTAACAACTCTAAAGTTACGCTTCTTTATTATTTAACTGTCTTCTGAATATTTCTTAGTGCTCTTCTTTGGATTTTTTGACCACTTATCCACTAGTGGAGTGATTTAAATGCTTTGCAGGTACTACGTGTTGCCGCCGTAGACGACCGGCGAGTTCTTAGCTCGGGTTTGGACCAACTCACCGCACTTTGGAGTGCCGATGACGGGGAATTGTTAGCTCATCTCAAGTGCGTACCCACCACACATTTCATAACAATAACATACGAAAAACTACTTACACAGTGATGAAATACTAAGTTAATAGATTAATATTTTATAATAAACTATAGCTGGTGGCGAACATACATACATACAGAAAAAAAATCTAAAAATGGTCAATTTAGTTTCAGTATCATGTATAGAGCCTATAAATACGATATCTGAAAAATCGACCCTTACAGATTTATTATTAGTATTGATGATTGATAAATTTATTTCCAGAGGCAACACTGAACCGGTACACTGTCTGTCCGTGTACTACAACGAGTTGATATCGGGCACAACAAACAATCGAATAGGTGTTCACACTTCCCTCGACCAAGACGCTTCGTTTTCGAGCACGAAGCTTCGCTCGGACGCTTTGAAAGGCGTGCTCACTTGCATGTCGGTGTTGCCACTGAACAGACTGCTGTTGCTGGGCAGCGACAATGGCACCATCAACCTGATCTGTTGATTGTACCTACATCTTATCTCTCGACCCAGTAAGTGTCATACAGTTCGATTCATAAAAGAAGTAATAATAATAATAATAATAAATACATTTATTAGCTACACACAATCACAAAATCATACAATGTACATACAGTCAAAGTTAACCCAATTGTTACATACAAGAAATGGTTGTAACTGTGTGAGAGAGCCTGGTGCTCGTGGCAACTATTGAAAAATACTTGTGTTACAGGACACCAGATCCCACTCAGCAGGTTGCACAAAGAATAATACTCAAAAATAGCAATGAAAAAAAAGTTATAAAATTTAAATACTATGTAAAAATATCAAATAATAATATTCTTACCACTGTGATTTGCTCACAAAACCATTATAACACAGCGCTGTGGCTAGGGGATCTAATTTATGAAAAGGAGCCTACAAATAAATAACCAACATTGATTTGATCTGAGATCCGAAGAGAGTTTGTTCTTCACCAATCTGTTTACCAGACGAAAAGTATATTTTATCAATTGTCATCTATGAGGGAATAAATCGCGATTTTATTGCCTATTCAAATATGCTCATGGATATCCTTAGTTAAAAATATAACTGCTACATAATATATACATCAATTATAAGAACAGTCTTATTCATACCTCTTATACGTCGGTTGATAATAGGGTGCATAATTATCTTTTATATTAAAATACAACAGAACCAAACCTCCGTAACACAAATATACATTCTCCGTTATATTTTCTATATACTTACAACTATTTTGTAAATCAATTTTCAGGTATTTTCTCTCAGCCTAGAATGTAGAAGACGTGTATGGCGATAAACTATATGTTCTTAATGCATCTGAATGGAGGGGGGCATAAAATTCTATGTGTTAGAAATTCCAAGGAACAAAACGTTCATAAGATCAAAATACGCTTTCGTATATAGAGAAACTATTATAGACAGAATAATGCTTAAGCGATAGTGTTAAATTATTGTATTTGACGATGTGAATTGCGTTAAGTGTCGTTGACGTTAAGCGCGTTAAGCAACCTGCCATCTGACCAGAACACAGCCTCGTTTTGCTTATATTTACGACTACCTCAACTAAATGTGACGGTTTTTGACAAAAACCGTGTTAACTCGATAGATATTTATATACTATATTACACATACACATAAACCATTCTCAGAAATTCCTCTTTCGCTCTTGTCAATGTGTTGTTTTGTTTTGGTGAAGCATTACACAGGAAATGAATTATCAGTATAGGTACTATTTTTTAAGTAAGCTTTGTGTGTTTTTGTTTTTAGAAAACCTTAAAAAATATTATAATTATTCGGTTTTTACGTAATTCATAGAATCTTAAAATGATTTGGAATAAATACCACGCCCTTTTCGAAATGTGTTTCTTTTTAATTTAAACGACATAGAGAATCTGTGTATCAATAACATTCCCCTTAATTTATTAAAAGATGAGTGTTTTAAATGTTTTCATTTATCGGTTCTTTGACTTATTGCGTCAACAAACTCGTTAGTTAATTTTTAATTTACAAAAAAATACTCAAGTGCAATATATGTAAATATGATTTCTTTGCATAGGAAATATATCTTTAAAAAAATGGCAATTATAAATCACCTCACATAGAATGTATGTTTAAAAATCTTTATTAATGTAAAATGTAGCATGTTTAAAATTAAAACTATACATTGAAGTTTTTGTATTAGTAGTATAAAACTGTATAAATTATAAATGAGATGTACAGAAACAGTAAAATGACGAATATGTTTTCTACTTTGCAAATGACGAATGTATTGCAGGTACTTTGCAGTAAATGGACTTTTACTGTGTGTAGAAAACGGGTAGTTCCATTATTTCACCCAAATATAAATCTGTATATAATGTGGGCAGTTTGCCTTAGAAAACCCTTACAACTTCATATTTTAAATGACTAATTGTTTAATGGGTTTGTTCATTGTGATTATGTAAATATTAAGTTACAGTAAAAGTACAAAAAGACGTTACCAAAGACTATAAAACAATTTTTATCGGGCATTTTTTTATTTATATTGTCTACTTTTCGAATGCCTATCATTCGAAAAGTAATGCGATTATTGTAAAAATATATTAAATATTACATTCCATCTTTGCAATTGAGTTAAACATTTTAATATACTAGTGACCCGTTCTCGACTTCGCCCTGGGGTGTAATTTTTATATATACAAATTTTCCCTGTTTATCCCTCTTTCCATAAGTGAAAGTCAAATATAAATCGGTCTAGCCATTTTGCTTGACTAACGTACCCAGCTCCCGGCTTTGCACGGGTGCAATTTTTTCCCAAAGTATATATAAAAATCCTTCCTTGTTTAACGCTTTTCTAATAGTGAAAACCGCATTAAAATCTGTTGCGTAGTTTAAAAGATCAAAGCGTACATACAGAGGGATTGACGGTGGGAAGCGAATTTATTTTATTTTATACTATGTAAAGAAGAAGAAGATAAAGCGTTTTACTTTGAGAATGTATGTGAATTAGCAAAAGCCCAGGTTTTTTTTGGAAAATAATGTCTAATTTGGTTTGCTACATTATTAGTTTTATTTTCATGCATAATATCATCGATCAACTATCACTAAAGAGATAACGAAGGAGAAATATTTAATATAATTGTTGTACTTTAGACTATATTTATTGTTAAAGCAAATAAAATACTTGTCCACTAGATGCTGGTGTACTCTACTTTGTGTATTACTTGTGTACTTTATAGTTACAATTAATTTTTAGTTCATTCCAGCTTTAGTTATGAGAAATTTTTATAAAATAGTTTATGGAAAATTATAAAAAAATCTTTGCATTTAGTCAAAATGTGGGTCTTTATGTACAGAATATAATAATATAAATGATATCACATGAAAAATTAGGAATCGTAAACGTTTTATATGTTAAAGTAGTCGATTGCGTCACAGAATGAACTGAATATATGCATAATGTAATTTAAAATGCATAATATGTCGCCCTGCTTGTAATATATATATTGTCTATTGTAAGTATTGTATTTGGTGAAAGTATTTTTAAAATAAAGTATTTTTATATAGTGTGTCGTATTATTTTAAACAATAAATAACATTATAACAATAGGTCTGGTGTAAGTACTTCATTTACTTGCATTGTTATCTTTGAGGGTGTGTCTTTGAATCAGACAAAAATGACACATGCAAATGTCAAGTTTGCATATAATGATACCATGAAATGTATGTAATGCATGTCAAATGTAATGTCATTTTTGTCTGAGATTAAAAAACAAACTTTAGTTGAAAATCATAGGTATAGTTTGTAATTTTTAAAATGTTACAAAGTGCTATGATTTTTTTTTAAATTTACATAGTTCTTCTCAACTATAGACTAATAGACGTCATTGTCCCTTATAAGAAACTTCTCTGTTAAAAGTTTCCTATGCTTCTCCTACTGACCTGAAATATTGAATAATTCTGCAAATTTTAGTTCTGTTAATATTTCATACACCATTAGATATTTTAAAAAATATAGCTCAGGCAGAAATTACAATATCAGATAATTTAGATAGTAAATCACTACATATTATAAAGTCCTCCGCCGCGGCTGTCTGTTCGAGATAAAAACTTGCACCGGTTTTCATGCTATTTTCACTAATGGATAGAGTGGTTTTCGAGGAAGATTTTAGTATATAATATAGCAGCCTGTTATGTATATTTATTAAACTTTGGCACTATTTGCTTTATAAGTTTTTTGTTAATATCTAATACTTATAAGAACGCACAGATTTTAACCTTCTTTAATCACGTTTACTTCTGTGCTGTCAACCTGTCATTGATAAATAAGTGACGCGAAAAATTCTACAATAGCTATAAAATCTTCTTTTCGTGTGTGTTATTGAAGAATCGTTGAAAAATGCCTACCGGGCATCATCAGGAGGGTTTGAATCAGCATAGACAAAGTACGATCGCCCACCGAGCCAGTTTAGACTTGTCGGCAGAACTTAATTTGTTGAAAGAAGAGTACCACACTGGTGATCATTTTCTTACTGCCGATCAACTTGAAACTATTTATCGAACTAACATTAAGACTGGCCTCACAGAAGAACTTGCTGCAGAATTACTCGAACACCATGGCCCCAACGCTCTAGTAGAACTTAAAGGAACTAGTTACTGGAAGATATTGAGACACAACCTCTGCGGCTGGTTCCAGTGCGTGCTGTGGGTAGGTGCTCTCCTCAACTTTGTAGCATACTTTACTGCCGATTACATTGACCCTAATTCAGAAGGTGGACATTCGTCAAATGAATATCTTTATCTTGGATGCGTGATCACGGCTACTATTATTGGAACTGGTCTCTTCGGATTCTATCAAGAGGCTAAAAACTTGGCTGTTATGAGTGGGTTTGAGCATCTATTACCACCTAGTGCCACCGTCATAAGAGAAGGCGTAAGGAAGACAATACCCAATACGGATATAACACTAGGAGACATAGTGGAAATGAACGGAGGTGAAATAGTTCCAGCCGATGTACGAATATTGTCTTGTACAAATTTTTCAACAGATATGGCTTCTTTAACCGGTGAATCAGAACCAATTAAACATAAGCCGGAAAACACTCACCCAAATCCACTCGAGTCTAAGAACATGGCATATTTTGGTTGTCCGGTACTTGAAGGCACCGCAAAAGGCTTGGTCATTGCAGTTGGTGAAATGACACAAATAGGTAAAATTGCTGGACTTGTCACGGGACTGGAAAAAGAAGAGACTCCAATCGCCAAAGAAATCACACACTTTATTAAACTCATATGTGGCGTAGCTTTTGTTTTTGGAATTATATTTTTTATAATGGTATACGTCATACAGAAAAGTTGGCTCTCAGCCTTGCAGTATATGCTAGGTATAATATTAGCTAATGTACCAGAGGGTTTACTAGTCACACTGACAGTATGTATGACATTATCAGCAAAACAATTGAAGACGAAAAACTGTCTCGCCAAAACATTGCAAGCAGTGGAAACTTTGGGTTCAACTTCCTGTATTTGTTCAGATAAAACCGGAACACTAACTGAGAATAGGATGGACGTATCTCATCTGTTTTGTAATTTTAAAATATATCATAAAAATGATCATAGTCACGTTTCTGACCCCACTTATACGGCATTATGTTTAGCTGCATCTTTGAATCTCAAAGCAGTTTTCAGCCATGACACAAAACATCAGCCAATTGAAAAACAAAAGATTTTAGGAGACGCATCTGAAGCCGCTATATTACGATATATGGAAATCAATCGGTCTGCTACGCAGACACAACTTGAAAATCCAAAGGAAGCTCAAATACCATTCAGTTCAGCATATAAATATCAAGTGACCATTCACCGTTTGGAAAGCACTCATAGTTATTATTTGATTATGAAAGGCGCTCCAGAAATAGTATTAGAATACTGTACAAATTTGATGACTGATGAAGGTATTCAAACTCTTAATCTACAGTTAAAGAGAGATCTTAAAGCTAATTTTATAAAATTGGCAAATATGGGCGAACGAGTTATTGGCTACGCCGATAATCATTTACCTTTAGATCAATATCCCTTGGGGTATAACTTTAATACACACGATCTTAATTTTCCTATTGATAACTTAGTGTTCATAGGTGCTATATCTATGATAGACCCACCGAGATGTGAAATCGAAAAATCTATTGCTCTTTGCAAACAAGCTGGAGTTAAGGTTATTATGGTAACAGGCGATCATCCAGTAACGGCTCTGGCTATATCTCGTTATATTGGAACAATAACGCAGCCCACTGCTTATGATTATGCATTTGAGCATCACGTAGATATAGCGGATGTGCCGTCTCATATAAAGAGTCGGTTTACATCTGCGATAATAACTGGCGATGATCTACGTAAAATGACTGCCTCCGACTTAAGAGCGGCACAAAGGAAGTACGACGAGATAACATTCGCCAGAACTAGTCCACAACAAAAGTTGTTTATCGTTGAAAATTACCAAGCTCTGAAGTATGTGGTCGCTGTAACCGGAGACGGTGTTAACGATTCACCAGCACTAAAGAAAGCTGACATCGGTATTGCCATGGGAATAACCGGCTCAGAAGTTTCCAAACAGGCTGCTGATATGATTCTACTAGATGACAATTTCGACTCTATAGTTTTAGGCATACAGGAAGGAAGACGCATATTTGACAATTTGAAAAAGACTATCGCATACACTTTGACGTCTAACACACCGGAAATGCTGCCATTTGTATTATACGCATGTTTAGGCATGCCGCTACCTCTGACGTTGATATTGATATTAGTCGTAAATGTAGGCACCGATTTGTTGCCGGCAATGAGTTTGGCATATGAGGACTCCGAAGAAGACATAATGTCGATACCTCCTCGCAAACCAACCGATCATTTGGTTAACAAAGTTTTAATATTCATGGCCTATTTCCAAGTTGGATTAATACAATTCTTCGCCGGGATGTATGCATATTTCATTGTATTCGCTCAGAGTGGTTTCTTTCCGTCAAATCTGATTTTTGTAAGAAAAGAGTGGGATGCTACGTCGCAAGCCGTCCAAGATACTCTGGGTCGAGAATGGTTTTACAGTGATAGAAAAAGAGTTGAAAAATCTGCACAGACAGCTTATTTTGTAGCGATATGTATGACTCAAATTTCGGATGTAATCATTTGTAAAACGAGAAGGATTTCCCTGTTGAAGAAGGGAATGAAAAACCATGTGCTTAATATTAGCATAGTAGTTAATATATGTTTAGCCTTAATTGTGACGTATCTTCCGATTTGCAACGATCTTTTCGGAACGGAAGCTCTAGTGTGGTATAATTTTTTCTTGGCAATACCATTCATGTTCTTAATGATAGCTGGTGACGAGTTAAGGAGGTATATTATCAGAAATAATTATTCGAAATGGATTGAAAAAGAAACCTATTATTAATTTTTTAAGAGCAAAAACATTTCTTTTTCCTTATGTAGATTAAAATAATAATTGTAAACTAGTTTTGTTTTTATAAACGACTTCTTATAAATTTCGAATTAGTAAAATACGTTCTAATTATAATGATGTGGGTTTTATTTCTTGGTTTCTCTTACGTCACCTAAACCACAGAGTACGGTTAACAACCGACTTATCTACCTATGTTTAATAAACCACAATGCCTTTTTCTTTATAAAATACTAGATCGACGACGCCTTGGCTTCACTCGGTTGAATTTGGGGGTATTAGTTTACAAAATATATAGCATAAGTAGGTAGTCTTCTATTTATATAAAAATTCAGTGGTGGGATCGTATTCAGAGGCTATTTAAAAATGTAATACACTGGCGGACTCATAAACTGCATCAAAGTAATAGACGACTTTGAAATAAATATTTTAACCAAGTATGCAAACTTTCTATACAGATTTAAATTGAAACCTCTAGATTGGTTCGTGAACTTTAAAACAGCGTATCCTTAAGTTTAAGTTTGTGTACTGGAAAGGACCTTAAGACTTTTTTGAAGAAAAAACAGAAATTTAAGGAAAATTGGTTTTATAAAAAAATTGGTTTTAACAATAGACACAAACTTTATGCAAGGGTTTATTTATGTTTTAATAGGGTGTATTACCCCCACGTGCCCTTATTACGGATTCTAATCGGTCCCGCATAGATTTTATTAGGGTTATTAAAAGATCTTGCGGAATATTGTCCCATTCTTCTGAAAGTGCTGTTCTTAGTGCTGCCACTGTCGTGGGCACAGGATTTCTCGCATATACAGATTTTTTTTTAAATTGTCCCAAACATGCTTAATGGGATTAAGATCCGGGCTGCGTGCTGGCCAATTCATTGTACGTATCCCAACCTCTTCGCAATATTGTCGAACTTGTGCAGCAGCGTGCGGCCGGGCATTATCCTGCATTAAAGTAAAATTTTCGCCTATGAATCCCATGTAAGGCACCACGTGATCTTCTAAGATCTCTGTTATGTAGCGATGTGCAGTCAAACCCCCTCTATTACCGTTTTGACGGACCATGTCTATGAACACAAGTTCTGTTCGCCCGTTCATCGATATGCCACCCCAGACCATACACGAACCGCCTCCAAAAGGAACACTCTCCTCAATGCAACTTTGAGCATATCGCTCCCCACGTTGACGATAGACTCTTCTGCGACCATCTGCACCATATAAACATGTCCTACACTCGTCCGTGAACAATACGGAGGCCCATTGCTCTTCTGTCCAATTTAGGTGACCACGCGCAAATCTTAAGCGAGCTTGTCTGTGAGCTACAGACAACTTTGGACCATTTGCTGGTCTAAAAGGGGTGATATCCGCTTCCTTTAACCTTCTTCTTATTGTTCGTGCACTCACATTTACTCCACGCACTTCATTAAGCTCTGTTTTGATGTTAACTGACGTGAGGAAACGATTTCGCAGGGAAGTTGTAACAATAAATCGGTCATCACGACCGGTGGTTGCTCGAGTCCTGCCTGTACCACGTCTCCTTCTGTAAGAACCTGTCTCCACAAACCTTCTGTATATTCTAGAAACCGTAGACTGGTTTAAATTTAAATTTCTACCAATCGTTCGTTGATCCAAGCCCTCCCGCACCAGTGCTACAATTTGAGCCGCTTGTTCGGACGAAGAATCCATATTATGGTTCAAAAACTCTCGATGAGTTAAAAAACTAACCCTACAATTCTGCTGGTAACAATAATTCAATAAAAAATCAATGCGAATCAATTTAAAACTTTGCTTTAAATAACACGCAAATCTGATACTACGAGTAAATTTTCTTTTCCCGGCTATATTCATTTGTTTTACTGCAGTTCTATTTTTAAATTTTGCTTTTTTTTAAGATTAAGAGCCAGTCTCTCCATATTTATATAATTTAATCTAAAAAGTTTGCATACTTATTAAAAAAAATCATTTCAAAGTAATCCTGAACTTTGATGCAGTTTATGAGTCCGTCAGTTTATATAAAAGGCGAAGTGTGTGTGTATGTATGTTTCCTATGGGCTCCAAAACCGCTGAACCGCTTTTGATGAAACTTTCAGACAATCTTCAAATTAGTCCAGCGGGTAATCCCTTGAAGTTTGGCAGCGATCGGACACGGGCGAAGCTGGGAGCGGGTCGCTAGTATAATATGAAAGATGTGTATTTTATATTATACTAGCGACCCGCTTCAATGATTCAATGTATTAAGATGTGTATTCAAGTATTGATGGAACTTTTACCAATTTGGATGAGTGAGCATGTATACACGTCCTGCTAGACGGTTTCAAGAGGTAGGTACAACGTTCTATTACAAAAAAGCTGCCTTCAGCTGTTTCTTTCAGCTGCCAGGGAGTTTTGTTATAGGCAAGAGGTGAATGGAACCAAAACATTGTAGGTAATGTTGAAGAGGATTGCCTGCCAACGCTCCTGTCGTACGAAGAGTGCTGCTCATATTATACAGGGTGATAGGGTAGTCCAGGTCATTTCTAATGGATGAATCATATCATATTGTGTCCTAAACTGAACCATTATGGAGATATTGAACTTTAAAGCTTTTTTAAAAAAATCCCTTTTTTTCTGCTTTGATATCGATTTTTTTATGTTTTTAGTTAGAAGGCATGTAAATTAATAAAAATGTTAAAAAAAATTGAACGTACTACTAACAGTTTAAAATAAAGACTACGATTAAATTAAATTCACTTAAAAAAATTTCACAGTGTTTTCAACTTTGAAGTGCTTTTCTAAAAAAAAAAATGTAAGGAAAATTTTGTGCAGATGATTTTAAAAACTTCTTCGTCTCTAGCTATTCAAAAAGGTATAACACTTCCTATTAAATATGCAAGACATTGACGAAATAGCAGTTAAGTTAGCAGGGGGTACATTTTTATTGAGGTAAAAATAGCTAAAATACGTAAATAAAACAAAAAGTATTGTTCTTATTTTAAAAACAAAACGTGAAAAAAATCGGACCCTAGGAGCTCCAATCCCATATCAAAGCAGAAAAAAAGGGATGTTTTTTAAAAAAATCTGTAAACTTCAATATCTATTCTTCAATTCAATATAACGGTTAAGTTTAAGACACCATATTATATGAACAAATCCATTCGAAATGACCTGAATAATAACGTCCTTTAATATTCAGTACGCTTACCCTGTCACCCTGTATATTCTCATATTATGTTTACATCAAGTCTCTATAATTTAAAAATTAATATTCCTTAAAAAAATATGAAAGTAGGTCATTTCCACTTACTTCATACATTGTCTAAATAATAATTAGGAATTGAACGAGAAAGCTTGAAAGCACAGCTTGTTCTCAAGTCGCAATGGCGAAACTTGTCCTTGCAACAAGTTTGTATTGTAAGTAACCATATCTTATCTATAAGTGAAAACAGACACGGATTCAGATATTTACAATATAATTATGTACTTATTTATTTACTAACTATAATGCAGTTAAAATATAAAAGATCTCTACTAATTAAAAATCAATCTCCCTTGTTATATAAACGCAGTGTTGTTATTCAATTTCAATTATTGATCACAAATTTTTAATATGGTATTCTAGCCGTCATTCTGGTAGTTAACCAAAATGTATTACATGTGGCTATTATTCCACATCCTTAAATATATAAAGCTAAAGAGTTTATATATTATGTTTGTTTGGTTGTACGCGCTAATCTCAGGAACTACTGGTTCGAATTGAAAAATTATTTTTGTGTTGGATAGTCCATTTATCGGGGAAGGCTATAGAGAAAGCGGACGAAGTCGCGGGCACCAGCTAGCATTGTATGTTTGTTCCTCAATGACATAAAAACGGCTGAACTGATTTGGTTGAAATTTAGCACACTGATGTTACCGAGACCTGGATTAATATATAGAATCGTCGATCGATATAGAATACTTTTTACTATGGAAATACGTTAGGTTTTTTCGACTAAAAATATAAAAAAATAGGTAGTTAAACACTAGTTAGTGCCTGCGGCTTTGTTCGCGATAAAAAATAAAAGATGTAAATGTGACGTTTAAATTTATACTTTTTCCAAGCGTCGGATCTTTATTATAAGATCTGGTGCCTGCGGCTTCGTCATATTTGGTCTTTGTCCTTCCTGAAATTGTCTATTCTATTTGTAGAAAAAAATTATAAATCGGATGAGTAGTTTCGAAGATTACCTCCTACATACAAACTTTAGGTACCTCTTTATAATATTATTATACCGGTGTGCCAAGACTATGCGACATGAAGGGAAAGTACCTTAAATATCGTAGATAGGATATTTTGCTGAAAGAAGACTATGTTATTTTTAAAAGTTAGTAATACTGCATTCTAAAAATTACGTTGTCCCTCCCTCTAGATTTTCTTGAAGTTTTCTTAGAAAATGTCGCATAGTTTTGGTTATATTATAAATGTAAAAGTAACTGTCTGTCTATTACCTTTTCACGCCTACTACTCAACCGGTCATCATGAAATTTTACATACACCTTTTCCTTTCCCCTGTTCCCAAGGGATCCTTTAAAATAAAATAAAAATATAAAGCATGGTATAGCAACAAGATATAACACTTATATTGCTTATATATTTTTTATTTTGAGAATTTTAGACTAATTGAAATCCGATCCTGTATTTAGTAGATATCCACTTGAAATATGTGCATGGTATCACACATGAGTAGGCGCGGCTGTCCCGATATGAATTTTAATCGTAAGTCGCATATATGCGCTTCGACCATGTACTAGCTAGTACATAGCCGGAATTAAAGCTGTTCGAATGTGGCCTACATTGCACTAAAATACGCTTGCCGTACTACCACTATAAATTAGTCGTTTAGTTGCATAACTGAGTATGTAAATTAGTTCTTATTGGAAATTTTATTCGAAAATTTGTTTTACAGAACTTTAAGTCAGTAGGCTAAAAGCCTCTTTCACCATCTCTGAGTAAAATGTCAAGTAGGCTAACCGCCATTTAAAGTCACCGGTAAGAAAGCGTAAGAGTTTTTCACCATTTTCGAGTAGCATTACTCAAGGGTAATTTTAATGAAATTGACACAAGATACTCGTAACATTTACTCGCTAATTAGCTTTACTTGAAAAGTAACTAATCAACACTACTTGTAGCTGCTGAAAGAGGCCCCAAGAACAATAAAATTATGTGGTGATCTTCATACTCGTAATTATTCTGACATTATTAAGTAATAAAATACCTACAGTAAATTATATATTAATTTTTTATAATTATTAAAATATTATTACAAAATATAAGAAAAAAATATACACGAAAAACATCAACCATAATAACATTTGAGGAAAGAGTTAAATAAAATTCACTAGAAGTTAGACGAGACCATTAAAACTTAATTTATGCGATCGAGTTCGCATGTTTAAAGTTCCAATCTTGGTATATTGGTGTCAATATCGGTAAAAACTCAGTTTATCGATAAGAAACGTGTTTCCCTAAAAATGTTATAAGGCAAGTTAAATATAATGAATTAGCACCCACGAACACAAACGGTTCCAATAAATATTCAGACTGCATACTTAAGTAATTATGTATGCACCGACAGTTAAGGGATTTGGGTAAATCCATTTAAACCTCTTACTTTTCATAGTAATATATGCAATTAAATTATATGCAATGTTGGTTGTGTTTATGTTGGACGGAGCCACCACAAGTGGTCAGCCCGTCTAACACCCCCTTTAAGGAAAGGCCATCGTGAAATAAAAGCAATAAGGAATGCCAAAGCCCATTTCTCTATACCTTCCTAATCCTACTGTGGTCGGCAGTGTTTGTGTTATAGGCGACGGCAGCCTTCTACCACCAAGTGGACCGTCAGCCTGTCTGTGTACATTAACATAATAAAATAGAAGTGATTTGTGACAAGCGGTGAGTGGGATGTAGATTAGTGGGCAATGCAATGGCGCTTCATTCATTCATTCAGCGCACTCTTAAATGTCAATTTGAATTGCATTTTTAAACAGAGATAATAATCTTTTAGGACATTACTACCGCCTTGTACGTTTTAATAGAACACACCTTTTAAAACAAAAACTGGAAGAAGCAACAGGTATTTAAGAATCAGACACATCCTTGTGCGTTTAACATTCTATTACACCTGTTTCGCCTTTTAGAGAATGAAGCGAGGGAACATTTTAATCGATGTATTGGACGAGACTGAAAAGATCAAACCTCTGAAGCAAGATCTAAATATTCAAAAGTAGCTATTGTTTTATCTTTTTTTTTTAGTTGTCTGTCTTTTTTTTTACGAGTATTTACATAATATCTAAATCCCATCTGTATTTAGTCATAGAACCTAGATATTTTTGGACAGTTAAAAAAGCATCTAGCTCGTATTTAATTTTTTTAATTAAACTAATATTTTATTCATTTTGCATTTAGTAATAAACTAGCTGGTGCCCGCGACATCGTCCACATTGAACGATGAAAGGTCCTTTCTGGTGTCCCAGACAACGTGTTTGCAAAACCTATTAAAACAATGCATAATTACAATGTAGATACACAATACACATACACACGTATAACTAAAGAGACAGAGAGAGAGAGCTAGTCTTTTATAAATTTTGTTATGTATGGGAATACTTTTTATTGCTCATATATTTTTGTCAGGAATTAATTAATTTATCTAAAATAAATTATAAATAAATAAAAATATATCAATTACATTATATTTATATTTAGCTTTCTAGGCGGAGGAAGCTATGAAACCTCTGATTTAACCATAGCGTTAAGTTGGCACGGTTACTAACTTCACTACAAAAACTGGGATTGCCTTAAGAGCAGAGCGAATTTGGTAGCTCCCATTTTTTTTGTAGTCCTACTGTGGTGCATATGTTTAATTTTAGAGGAACCGACACTATTTTAAAAGAGCTCATAACTCCAAAAGTCGAGCGTTATAAGATACTTTTTCAACCAAGCAGACAAAAAGTAGATCAAGTGTTTATAGCTTAACGCCCTACGCTAAGAGACAATTCATATTGGAGGAGCAGCGACGAGCAGGGACGTGACGCGACGCGCCTATTTGCTATTGTATTCTCGCTGCTCTTCCAATATGAATTGACCCTAAGCTTGCTGGTCCGCTTGAGAACCTTCCGGCTACAACGGCCGTATTATATGTTTTGCCCACAGCCACTTCCACTTACTAATCCGCCGGGTTATTTCGGTAACTCGTTCGCGTCTACGGATCTCCTCATTCAGGGTAATCCTGAGCATAGCCCTCTCCATAGCTCTTTAAACGACGTTGGTCTTTCTTACGAGGTTGATAGTTACGAGACCACGTTTCAGCACTATATGTCATCATCACTGTTAAACAAAACCCAAAGTAACTTCATTATACAAATAAAATATAGTACGACCTAAAACTGATTCAAGTTCCAGCTAACATAGCACACACGCAATGTGTTATAAATTATGTAAATGGGAATGTACGATACGAGCGAGTGTCGTAAGTTGAATTGGAGCAAATCCTTGAGTGTCCGAATCTATACCGCAACTACCTTCCACTGATAACGCCTTGTCAACGACCCAACCTATGACGTCACTAAGACAATTACCAACTAATACCAATTTAACATATTCTTTCATGTTTTCTTAAGACTAAAACATACTTGGCATAGTAACTTTAAAAAGCTTAGACTTCAGAATATTAGGCAAGGGTTGATAGCAGATTTGTTGACACATATCCAATTAAAGTTCTCAATATTTGCTCATGTTGAGGCCATTAGTCAGTGTCCATCCTACTACAAACTACTTCACTATTTGATTTGCAGGCATCCATGACAACTATAAATGTAGTTAGAATCATGTGCAATTTAAAACTTTTTTGACATGAAACTCTAATAAGTCTTTGATTTCAAAGGAATTTATGACCGATTCCAATACATTTATTATAATCATTAGAGCATTATTCATGTCAAATCAACCCGCTGGCTCCTGATAAACTAGATAGATAACGATTTACAAAGAAATATTCGCAAAATTACTCGTATATCGCAGTCGAGCTCGCCTACGCCTATGTCAGCGTTTAGCTGGAGATTGAAAAATCAGCTCTAAATACGCGGTGCACTTAAAGACGCATATGTGTTGCTGGTACCGTATCCTTGGTTGCGAAATATGTATCAAGTGTGCGGTACATATGAAACCCTCCCGCAACCGGTGCATTTATATACGATGCATGTGCAACTAAATGCACACGTGCCGAGATACAAGTGACGACGTGTGCACGCGCAGACATGATCGCTAAGGTAAATCCTACCTCGTTTTATAGTTAAAAAAAATTCAATAATTACGAATTGATCTTAAAAGTTTGACACATCGTCCCAGCAATGCGACCCCAAGTGGTACTGAATTTTACGTCACAGATGAATTTTTTTTTTTTTTCTTAAATAACATTTGTGTATTATTTTATTGTTATAATAAAATTTGTTAATTTTTTTTTCAAAGATAATTGCGAAAAGCTCTCTAAAGAATAATTTGATTGGTTATTCACTTATATTTGAGCTATAACTCCAATAATAACTCAATCTTTAGAATCGTTAATCTGTTATAGTTTGCCTGTACCCCGTGCACAGCAGTTAGGTCTATACTTAGGTCGTCTATGCTTGCCCATGTCAGACGCACAAAAGTTAGTATATCCAGAGTTGAGTCGTGTGATATCTCGTGACAGCAAAATTGTGATTTTACCTTGGTTAAAAAAATAATTTAATAGTTAAACCACGTTAAACATAATCTATCTAGGTTAGGTATCTATAAGTAAAATAACCATATTTATTAATAAATATAGAGAAAGCTCTATTTCGATGTTTTTGTTATATCGTAAAACGATATCGTAAGATCTGTCCGACAATATCGCTCTCATGTGAATTCATGCTTTTTTCCTCACCTCGCATTTCTAAAACATCGCAATGAAGTTTGTGTTTGAGAAGACTAATTAAATAAGTAGGTAACTTTTTTTTTATATATATGCTGATATAGACATACAGTGATAGAAGTATAGCTATATTTTTGACCAATGGCGTAAGCTTGCCTTGGATGGGCCCTGTCGAATTTTACCGAGTTGTCCTTCTAACTGACTAGCGTAGCCCGAATTGAGTGTTAAGATTTATTAACAAAAGTAATAAAAAGCCAGCATTTTTATATAATAATATGACATTTTGCATTTAGACTCTAAACTCTCAAACGCTAAACTAAGAAATTTTGTTTTCACACGTTTTTGACTATCACAGCTCGTGAAAGTTGAATTGAATTTTAATTTCGAAATGTAATTTGTAATTATTTTTACAGGTGTTTATTGTATGTTGCGCGTGTGCTGCGGCGTGGGCTGCACCTGGCCTCTTAGACGGAATAGGTTATGGGCACGCGTACGCTGCGCCGGCGATAGCAGCCCCTATAGCTCATGCCATAGCAGCTCCCGCAGTAGCCCACTATGCAGCGCCTGTCGTTAAAGCTATCGCAGCGCCCGTAAGTACAAGTCTTCAGGTCTACTTAGAGTGTACGCAGTGACGTAACAATAGAGTGGCAGAAGGGACAAATTGCCATGGGCCTCCGAACCGAAGGGTCTCGACTTGATACAAGAAGCAAGAAGACCCTGTCATTCATTACACAATTAAAACAATATAAATTTTGTATTAAATAAATTCAAGTTATGTTTTTTTTTCAAAGTAAGAGAGAGAGTTAGTCCAAGAAGAAGGCAATACTCGTAATTTATTATTGTTATGGAAGTATTGTTTCTTCCGGAAACATTGTTTTTGGAAGTGTTTTTCTTTCGATATAGTAGTACTTTACATTTTATCGGACCAATTTTAATCATCAGTGATTTATAAAACGTTAATTAAACAACATCAAGGCTTCTTTACATTAAGGAAAGGGATCCATCCGAAGAATTTGCCACGGACCTCAAACAGTACCTACAGTTTGCACAGCCTTGCAGTCCGGCGCTTAGTGCAGGATTGTGAATCTGACTGTCGTGTATCTTAAGTAGTAGTTATGCGTTTCCCAACTTAGGTGACTGTTAAGCCTCGTATTCACTAGGGGACAAATGTCCCGCGACATGTCGCCTGACATGTCTCGCGACCTTTTTCGTCCACATTTAGCGACGCGGCGTCCAGGAAAAAGTCGCGCATTGTTGTGTCGTGAGACACGTGTCGCGGGACATTTGTCCCCTAGTGAATACGAGGCTTTATTGAAAAGGGCATTAGTATTAGTCAAAGATGTATTAGTGAAGATTTGATAAAGAGAAATGTTGCGTTGAATCTTTGAAAAAGTGTTACGTTGTCAGGTGGTACAAGCTGAACCTGTAGACCCCAACCCGGCGTACAGCTTCTCGTACGGTGTAGCGGACCCTGCGACAGGAGACCACAAAGATGCATCCGAAACTCTGCAGAACGGCGTTGTGCACGGCTCCTACAGTTTAGTGGAACCCGATGGACATGTCCGCAGAGTCACCTACACCGCTGACAAAATTAACGGGTTCAATGCTGTCGTCGAGAGGACAGGAGCTGCAGCTCATGCGGTAACTTATTAAACTTTTTAATGCCATATATAGTTAAAAAGAAATAGCATTTTTCTCTTACTAATATTATAAATGCAAAAGTTTGTGAGGATGGATGGATGTTTGTTACTCTTTCGCGCAAAAAGGCTTAACGGATTTGGATGAAATTTAGCACACAGATCGATAATTCAATACATGGATTAACACATGGGATACTTTTTTCATGTTGTTTTGTTTTGTTTTTCAAAAAACGAACTATACAGTGCGTACGAAATCGCAGGCACAGCTAGGCAATAATTAAGTGTTACTTATGGTGTTATTCAAGAACTACGAATATTTCGAATATTATTTTTTAAGTAATATTTTAAATGTTTAAAGTATCAAATATTCATTTATCCCGCATGGAAAATTATCGAGTGTCAATATTCAATGTATGAAAATGGTACAAATTATTATTATAAATGAGTGAGTATTTTTAGGTTGAGGATATTAATGAGGATTCTGGTTAGGTATACCTCACCTCAACGTTATAGGATTGCGGGACTCTGGTATCTAGAAGACACTTTATTAATCACTAGCTGGCGCCCGCGACTTCGTCCGCGTTGAAAAAGAAAAAAAAGTAGCCTATCCTGTGTCCTGTACGTCTAAATGTTTATCTACCAAGTTTCATGAAAATCAGTTAATTCGTTTAAGAGTTATGGAGGAACATACATATATACAATACCTTACAGTTTTATTATTAGTATTGATTGAATGATGATGATTGATTGATATTGGTTTGGTCCCATAACGTCAGTTTCATAATGTCAGTTATATTTACTAGGTAAACTTGGTTATATTTTACCTTTTTTTATTTATAAAATCAGTATAAAAATGGTTACAAGTTCACAGAGACCCGTCTAAAGTTAGTTTTAAATATGGGGGAAATGTGCAATAGGCTACGTGCGTTGACAAACTACATTACGGAATCAAGTTGACCATGACGACAAAAGTAGTTTCAAATTAAGTACTACTACTAACTATTATAATATAATTAAATAATTAGTATCATCTAAATGTTACCCTTTGAAAATAATTTTAAAAGAAATTTTATTATCTATACCACACTAATATTATAAAGAGGAAAGATTTAATTGTTTGTTTGTTTGAATTGAATAGGCTAAGAAACTACTGGACCGATTTGAAAAATTCTTTTACTGTTTTAACTGCGAGTAACATAGGCTATATTTTAAAATTACGCGGACGAAGTCCGTGCAACATATAGTAATTTTTAATTTAATTTATGTTAATAATTTTCTTTTAAAGAAACGTTCAAAGTATTGTTAATTTTATTGTACTAACTAGTATTTAGATGAATAATTTCTTTGACATTTTTGGAACGTAACACTACATTTTTGGAGAAACATTTGCACAAAAATGCAAAAAAATAAAGTAATGACCTAAAATCCTAAATGAAAATATTCAAGACCACGTTTACAGTACGAGATAAGGTGTATTTGTAGATTTGCGGTGAGTGATGCCTGTTTAAATGTTTGGTAACAGGTTGCAGCGCCCGTTGCAGTGGCAGCTCCCGTTGCTGCGCCTGCGCATGTGGCCGTCGCAGCGCCAGTAGCCAGGCTAACCTTGCCAGCGGCTGTCGGCCATCCTTGGGGTTAGCCAAACCCACTTCCTACCAATAAACCAGCATCGAAACCCTATATGTTGCTGACCGAGTATCATAAAAGTTATAGGAATTTAGAACGTTGTGTTTAGGAATAGTAAAGTGTTGCGTAAGAAAATTTTCATTTTGTTTGAGCGAGCGCAAAATGAGACAAGGATTGAGTGTTTGTTGGGTAATGGATAAGAGAAGGCATCGACTGATCTAAAATGAACATCGGTCAGCAATATATCGGTAAAATGAAAGCATGACATATCCCGTGGACCGCGTAAACATTCGTAACTTATTATTTATTGTACTGCTTCGACTGTTGCCTACGGACTTGATCTTGACGCGTTGTATTACATAATTACATGTAAATATAATGTATAGTTTATAAATAAATGCAATTGTTGCAGTATTTTTTGTAAGTTTTTTTTTTCTTTCTAAAGGTGCCCTTCTCTACGATGGTTGGCGACCATCGTGGCTATTTAACGTCGGAAGCCGCTGCACGAAAGAGGGAGCGAGTGCTCATACCAAATAACTCTTAAATTCTTTAACCAGCATGTCTTTCTCTTGCCTCTGCTATGTTTCCCTGTATTTCGATTGCATCGCTAGTCGAAGAATATGGTATTTTTCGCCCGTAATCACGAGTCTGAAATACTGCGCTTTCTTTCCTTTATCGTTCTAAGCATTTGAATTCCCTTTCATTCTTCAACATTTCCGCCATTCGAGGGGGGTATAGGTGTGGGGTGGGGAATAGAGTGGGAAATAGGTGGGCGAAAGAGAGTGAACTAGTTTTTGTCTTCCACTAAGAAATAGTTTTCTAGAACGGTGTGTTGGCCTACCATTGGCAGCGAGATTGCGAGCGGGAACTGGTCGGGAAATGAACGGAATCAGATGAGCAAGGTCTGTGCTTCCACCGCGGACAACATAGCGGGCGCAACATTACGAAAACTGACGGGCGGAAGATGAACGAGGTGCAGGGAAGGTCGGAGAGGGGACTGTGGCTTTGCGGAGTCCGTTCAAAACTAGTTTTCAAGACAATGCGCAGCGGACTCCGTTTAATGCGCTCAGCCCGCTCCGCTTTACTCTTTTCTATGGAAGCACTTGTATGGAGTATAGTGTTGTTAGTCGAGCAAACTTTAATAATAATAATAATAATAATAATAATTGTACGGAGTTCGCTGGAAATTCGCTCAACTCTGCAATCTCGTTTGTAACTCTTTCAACTAAGTGTCGCTTACATCGAACATGGCAAAATCAAATAAATTAATTGGCGGCAGCGAGCGGTGAGCTTTAAAACCAGACGTCAAACATATTCCGCATTCGGCGCAGGACCTACCAGTAAGGATAAAACATGCTACATTGACACTAACAACTTTGTTAGTTAGGTAACGTTTCCGATTCAGTAAATAAGGCCGCATTAATTAACATTTAATCGATAAAAGTCCGGCTGATCGATTGATCGAAGCTAATTAGGCTTTTAGACGGTTTGTTACTCAGAGATTGGGACAAGAATTTATCATTGAATTAAATATCACTCATTTATTTCAATCATTGAATAGTGTTCTGTGACACTAATTCCTAAATAACAACAATACGCGTAAAAAGAGGTTAGTTAACATGAAAAAATTTCATTTTAAACGTCTTAGTTGTCGCTTAGTGCTTTGGTTTCAGAAGTTACTAACAATCTACGACTCAATAATGGCATGAATTTGTAAACTGACGAAAAGTTTTCGACTATTATTTAATTCAAAAATGATAAGTATAAGTATTTTAAACTTTGTATAGGTAATAAAATGGGTAAAAATAAAATATTTTTAGTTTTAACTACACATATTTAAAAAAGAAAAAATAAAAGCAGAAAGTAAAAAAATAAAAAAACATTATTCATTTATTATTTATTTCTGGTATAATAATTATATTCCTTTAATTATTTGAAAAATAAAAATTGAAATTCTGTTAGCACAAGTAGGTAAGTTAAAAAACTTCTCTTTGGAAACAGAGAAAGCCTTCTTGAAGGTATGACAGGCTGTAACATCGAAGACCAATCAAAATTCTAGAAAAAGACAATTACTGACACAACATGATCGCTTCGTGTCTCTCACACTTTTCTGCCCGTATTTACTTCACATGTGGATAGGGAACGCTCAGTCCATCATATATGTCTATGGTATGTACCTATTACCCTTACTAATCGTTTGCGTTGAGACACAAGTACAACGACAACAATCAAAAATCAAACTTTTATGTGAGCCTTACTTACAATGTATATGTCACCGTAAAATTGTTCAAACCCGTTGACAATCTGTCGACAGTTTATAATCTCACTAGATAAATTATATAAACTAACGATTTGTACAATTTTACGGTGACATATACCTACACAGTTTTCATCCAACAATCTTATCAAAACAATAACCACATAATAATTTTATATGGGTATCCTGTTCTGATGGGCCCATTTGGTGATGGGGCGCAGGATTTGATCGGCGCGCGAGTGCGCCCGTGGGCCGCGCAACAGAGCGAGCGCGTCTCGCAAGTCGGTGGCGGCAGCGCCGTGTGCTCCGGCGCTCCGTGCGAGGTTGCGAGCCGCCGCTTGCGCACATCCGCACACGGCGCCTCGCAGTCCCTCCCACATCTCCGGACCACCTTCCAATCTAATTCATAACATCGCATGCTTACTATACTTTTCACCACTCGTTATATATGGTCAATGGAGAACACAAAATTGTTAAAATTTTACACTAAAACACTAGATTCTGGGTTGCTTCACTAAAAGTGGCATAGTAGAATATCACCGCACTCACATCCTGGGGTGATATTTCAAATTAGTTACACAAAGTTGTCCTTAAGGTGAACACCTATTACGACTTGAACCATTATTACTAAATGTTAAGGTTCAAATCAGTCATGTAACATTTACATTACTCATCTTTTTATTAGAAATTAACGAGACAAAGATGGCATGTATAAAAAAATCCAGTGGACACTTTTTCGCAGTGATTTTGTTTGAGACCGTGAATCTAGTGCATCCTTTATCAAAGCTAAAATATATTAGTATTTATTTACAGTGAACACGTGCAGTATTACAGAAGTTCACTGCGTAAAGTTGCGTCACAGTTCGTCTGGCTCGGCAGGCTGGCTGCCAAGGTTCTGCCGTCGACACCGGCAGAACCTTGGCAGTGTGCATTATAAAGGATGTTTCAAAGCGCATTGTCCGTGATCAATCCAAATGAACGGTGCATGGGTGTCGTGGCTCAAATTAAAATGTATATTCTAAAAATTCAATTATTTATATGGTATATAGTCGCTTGGAGCACTATTTTGAGCTGAAAACTTTCACTGGAGCTATCTATTACCTATTTATACCTATGTGGTTAGAATTGTTTTTCATAGATTCTTTTAAAAATATAGTAAACCTATATTTACACCTATGTGATTAGAATCGTTTTTCATAGATTCTTTTAAAAATATCCAGATAACATTTCAGACTTACGTTTAATTTATTTATTAATGATTAATTACCTACAATCTACATACCTATCAAGCATATGAAAAGCTTTGGCAGCGACTAGAAACTGCCCCATTCTGTAGCTGTCGTTTGCCACTAGCTGCAGTAGAGCGAAACTGTCTGGAGTGCCTGCAGCCTGAGAGGAAAATAATCATTCGTCTCTTAGTAAATCCAGATATGACTAGTCTATTATTTTTAGTAATATGAAAAAATACCTTAACGCATATCTCCCAGGCGAGATGAGCAGTTTTATTCATGACGTGACATCGGCATAAGCACGCTAGATAAGTAAATGTACCTCGTATGCTTTCGTCCTGGATCGCCAGGAGACTTTCCTCTGCCTCTCTGTAAAATCCTGTCGCCACTTTTGCCTAAAATGTTTACATACTGAAGTATTATAGTAATGTAACTAAACAAAATCGTAAACTTATAAGTTTGTGATGTACTAAAATGAGAGGAGAAAAAATAATAATTAAAGTTACTGAGATACCAACCTGAGCGTAATTAAAGTTGAATGTGTCGTCATTAACGAAAAAACTCTTAATCGAGTTCAGGTAAACCAGGACCTCTTCAAATTGTCCGGCCAAAAAGTATGAAGAGGACATGCATTGTCTTCCCGGTATGGTGTCGCATTCGGACGCCGAACTGCCCACCAGATGGAAGCTTTGCTGGGCCAGTTTCATTTGCTCCTCCTAATTTTATTATATACCTTTGAATATTATTATTTACACTGTTAATCTACGGTGGAATACGACTGCATCCCACTGCTAGGCACCGGCCACTTTACAGTCTATACATTTAAATTGTAGAAAGAGACAGATAGAGAGAAGAATTAACATCTTAGGAAAAATTTTAGAAGACATTTTTACTAATAATTTGGAATTAAGCTTCTGGGCTTATGTCACGAAAGTCATGCAACGGCCTAGGTCTCGCAATATATGTACTTTAAGATTCAAATCACTTACGTCGTTGGTCTCATTGTAAAGTCGTACAGCGACCACCGCTCGCAGTATGTAGTGAAGAGGTGATGTCGGTTGGAGGGGTTCCAATAAAGTTCTTGCTTCCAAAGGCTCTCTGTTTCGAAGATGATACCCAGCTAGATTGAGACGAGCTTCGGGTACTACGTCTACAAGTTCTGGTAAAACCTAAAAGTTAACACAATTTATATGTTTCAAGTAAGCACTTATTGTTTTTTTTTTTTAATTCATAAAACTAATGGTCGCGCTCCATTTTTTTCGTATAATTTGATTTTTTTTCGCCGTACCTAACCTACCTAACGAAAAAGGTGGATAAAGTAATCAAAAGTCCCTTGAAGATAGATTCAACCGTTCAAATGTATGTGTAATTTTGTAAAGCTCGTGTCCTCACAAACTTTGTAAGCTTGTAAGCTGGTGTCCTCACAAAGTTTCGCATTGGTTAGTACGATATAAGTAGGAAGTAGGATGAGCTTAGTAAGAATTTCGAATTTTATTTTCTTTATTTGAATATATTACTAAAACAGCTAAAGAATGTGGATATTTTTTACTGTAGATTTACGTCAAATATAAGCAGATATTTATTAAGTACCTTTAAAGCTCCCTGTCCATTTTTGAACACGACCAAGTTGTGTTTGACGAGATCTTGTCCAAACGAGTGCTGGTCAGTAGACATTTGTTTCAATTCGTTTTCAGCTGCTTTGCCGTTGTAGAGCCTGTTACATGTATGTACTATTTACTTGAAAATTGCATTGGAGATAATATCCATATGGCATCACAAGCATGTTTATATGATACTTTACATAAAACTTTATTTTTTATGTTAAAGTCGTCAAACAGACCGACGGTTCACTCGATGGTAGGTGTCTACCGTCGCCCAAAACACAAGCAACACCACAGATGCTACAAGTGCGTTGCGGACCTTAGGATTATGGATAAGGCTCTGGTATCCCTTGCTCACTTGCCGAAACGCAACAACACACATGCAGTTATTTCACGATGATATTCTGTAACGGAATGGTTACCCTACCCAAATGCCACTATTTGACAAATCAAGACCAGAGTCCACTATGAAAAGTTTATTTTCAATGTTAGCCGAGGATCGAACGCGGGTGCCCTGAGACAGAACGTTTTGACGAGCATAAAGTCGAACAAGTGGCTCGTCAAAGTCAAAATACAATTCATGTAGACAATAAATACGAGTAATAAGTCGTATTTACCTGAACAAATTACAGGCCTTCAAGTTGCAAGCGACAGTGGATGTGGGATGCTGCGCGAGATATACGCCGAGAACCTCTTGAGACACATCGTAATAATCTAATTTGTAATAACACAGGGCAACGTATACGTTCAGAGCCATGTACGTCCTGAAAATATTAAGTGTGAAGTTAATTTTAACATATATATTTATATTAAATATATAATATTTTGCTATATATTTTATAACATAATATTAAGTACGGATTACCTACCAATATTTTGCTATAGTAGTTTCTTCTAATTGATTTATCAATACTTTGTGAACTAATTACATCTTTAAAGTTTTCATTTATGCGTACTTAGCTATATAAAATTTATCAAGATACACTACGAAGCCAGCTTATCTATCTTATTTTATCTAGATACTGAAATTCTTATTTATTTGAATAAAAGTGAATTTCCTTTAAGTAAATATCTGTTAGGCAGCTTTTTTTCTGTAGCTCTATTAATGAAAAATATCCTCAAAAAATAATGAAAATATACACGAATCTATAAATACACTAATCCGCTTGTTACTTTATATGGTAGATCATTTACCCGTTGTGATAATAAGATAACACTTTAATCCAGTCCATATCTCCTGCGCCATATCTTTTATGTCTGGAATAGATCGACATTTTTAATAGTCGTACAAAAAAAATCACGATCACGGTTTCATTATCGCGAGTTTAATATTATGTATATAGTACTGCTTTTACGAATACTGTGAAAAGAGCTATAATTTAGGTAACTACAACTACATATTAAATGCATAGACAGCCTGCAACACGATT
This sequence comes from Synanthedon formicaeformis, assembly GCA_945859745.1. Lineage (NCBI taxonomy): Eukaryota > Metazoa > Arthropoda > Insecta > Lepidoptera > Sesiidae > Synanthedon > Synanthedon formicaeformis. Next base: position 4,977,176 of record OX243964.1, read on the forward strand.
TAAAATAATATCATTTATTTTTCATTTCGTTAAAACACATTCCGATGTAGGTAATGACCGATAAAATGCACGATCTAAAATTTGCGAATCATGAAATGCTACATTTTTTTGTACGTTATACCTACTTTGCGTGTGAACAACTTCACTATTTCAAAATACCTCTTATCTAAAAGAAGTTTCTTGTAAACATCGATGGCCTCTTGGTAATGTGCTCGCAAGTAATGTACAGAGGCCAGACTGAGTTGGTCTTCAGGCACGTCTCGAAGTGCTGCGTGAGCGTGCATCAACTCTTCTTCATCGTTGAGCTTGTGAGCCAAGTGGAAAAGTAATCGCGTCTGAAATTATTATGAGAATTAAAATTCAAAATGTGATATTTTTAAAACACAAAAAAATCTTATTATTCCAACTATGCATGTTAAACTTTAAAGTTCTTCGTTAGGTACACGCGTTGTGATTGGATTAGAAATTACCTATATCATAGAATAATTATTATGTAAATGTTATTAATTTGATTATTGGTAAAAAATCTTGTAATCCCAACTATGAATACTAAACCCTCAAGTTCTTCGTGGGTACACGCGTTCTGATTGGTTTAGAAATTTTAGAAAAAATATGTAGATATATGCGCGGTTATTCCACGCGTCACTGTCGTTTAGATTCCAACATACTTATTACATGTCCACAATTTATACCTACATTAAATGCATAAAACATACGAAATTTTATCTATTTAAAGACTAGAGATAGAGAGTGGGATTAATAGATCTAGGTAGGCTTATAAACAAAAGTACTGCCATAGGAAATATTATTGAATAAATTTTACCTTTAAGGCGCATTTGGTGGCTCCATCTGCCGCTTCTTTAGACTCTTTATACATTCCTTAAAGTAAAGAAAAATGTTATATAAGCATATATTTATAATGTTTTATCCACCAGTTTAGCGTATCGTATAACTACACTTCGTTGTACAATGATCATATGATTGTCTATTATAATAGGAATGTGCTCACGAATGAGAATGCGTAAGAATGTAAATGTAAGGACCCACCTAAATAAAAATAGCACACGGCGATGTCCGTTGCAATATTGTCAGCGATTCTTTCGTCTACTTTGTCGTTATTCCGTACTGCAATGTAAGTGTCAAGGGCGCGTCGATAGTCTCCGAGGTGGAACCAGCACCAAGCGCTCCAAACTTCCACCCACACGTCTGTAGCGCCTTCTTGTTTTAAGAACTACAGTTACAATTAAACAACGTGTTATACCTGATTCTACATTAAAAATTAATATAAAAGTATAAAGATATGTTTACTCAATTACGAGTACCTAAAAGGTAGGTTAAAAAAGGTAGGTAACCTACCAAACTTTTACAAATTTTTCAAATTAATTCTATTAAAAAATTTCGTCATTTAGTTCGAACTGTCATTGGATTCGCTGTCTGAAGATTAAGTTACTTAAAATTTAGTTGAGTGCTTTATGTTCATTAATAGGTATCAACTAAAAATGATGCATTGTCCGAAAAATGCGGACCACACCGACTTACTAAAATATTTTAAGTAATATTTCAGGGCGCATTTTAAAAATAGTTTCAAGTTTTATTTAATTTTTTTTTTATAAATAATAAACATTAAAATAATGTTACAATAACATTTCAGCTCTAAACTGCCTGTATCTCTATTTTGAAGGCTTCTCAACAATATGTAGGTATCCTATATGATATTATTGTTAGCTAGGTAGAGACTAAGAGAATTTTATTTTATTTCTAACGAAATTATAATTATGGGGGTGGATAAAGAAGCTCGAATGGGTGGCTGAAAGCTGCATTTTAACCTTCTCTTTGAATGTTAATTAATGACTAATCCAGTATTATCTCATCTGTACCTCTAGCATAGTCAGTGCACCAATATAATCTCTCTTTAAAATGAAATCTTCAAGTTCTGGGATATTCTTTTTAGCTGAACTGCTTCCGGTACTTCCCCGGCTATCTCCCATAGGCTTCGAACGCGATAAAATCTGAAATTTCATATACATTTATTTTCTAAGACTACATAGGCATAAGAAAATAATAACAAAATAGTTCAGTTTGGCTGTGGATGAATATTTGTGTATATATTAACAAAGTATACAATTTTTTTTAATACTCACCATTTTGGAAACTTTGTTGTTGAATGATCTTTAATGTGAAAAGGCAATTGTTCATACACCTAAAGTGGAAATTGTACAGAAACGTCTATATACCATCAATATAAACATAAATGTTATTTGGAAAAGATAATATTTAATACCGTCACTATTGTTGACAGGCACTGTCACCATAGCAACTGTCTGTAGTTTGCGCTCTGTAGGTAGGTATTTTATGACATGATGCCTATATTCTGTCTACACAAGTAGGTATATACGTATATACATAGCTAGCCGTTGCGCGCGACTTCGCCTGCGTAACTTTACAAGATGCCTATGTTTCTCGCTGATAATGTAGCTTAGCTTAGTTTATTCATTACAAACATACAAATCTTCTCTCTTTATAATATTAGTATAGAAGTATAGATAAATTAAATTATAAATAGACTGTTAAGATGAGAAGAGATTTCTTTTCTCGAATTTAAACTTAGTATGTAAATGTGATTTGGTACCAATTTATCTTTGACACAGTTAATAAAACATGTGTTTTTTCAAAATTCACCCTGATAGAGGAGGTGGTTTGAAAAAAAATAAAATGGGACACGGAAAATAAAAGGTGGGAGAAGCCGCGGAGAATAACTAGTATGTTGTATACGGCCTATTTTTTTTGCAAATCCGATTAGTCACTGGTTGCTACAGCCATAAACGCCTATTGAAATTCAGCTATCGGTCGCTAAGCAACAAACTTGCTGTTGTTGTAACTTTGTTGTAACACTTGTCTGCCTTTTGAATATCTATTTTCGTTTATTAAAAAATTTAAACTTTTTTAGCTAGGTAATCGTAGCCTTTTGTGATTATGTCAGAGTCTGACGGGCGAAGTACTACTCCACGGGCATGCACTCCTTGTTCGGAAGACCCTTCTTCTCCGTCAATTTCAGTCATGAGTCCACGAGAGAATGACGAAGCTTCGCAAGCGGAGAAGCAACTACTTTTGAAGAGTTTCGGTGAAGATATACTACTTCCAGAGGAGGTAAAAATTATGGGATAGTCTCATGTGGTTTAAAACGTACTAGGCTACTAGGTATAATGGGCTGTGGCCGCTGTGGCATCCCTTAATAACCGAAACATTATTCACGTTATTTCACGGTAGTCTTCTGTAAGGTGCTGGTTTACTAGAAGCTATTGATTCCGTATTCTCGTCCCCTACTTGTAAATCGAGCAAGTACTAGTATACCTACAAGTAATTTCTTACAGGAGTTAGAAGAGTGCAAATGTGCTTCACCGACGAAAGAAATTGGCACCTGTGATTGTTGCTCATGCCCTTCGACTAAATGTCGTTGCAAGATGATCGGCAGAGAAGCTTTCGATGAGTGAGTTATCATAATAATTAATATATATATATATATATATATATATATATATATATATATATATATATATATATATATATATATATATATATATATATATATATATATATATATATATATATCACAGCTACGATATCTGTGATTTCACTAGTGATTCTCTGATTCTCCTCTCTATGGTCTTTCTTCTTTATAATAATATTTCATTTATTTAAAATGATTAAGTATCATATATAAAATAAAAGTAATAAAAGAAAGTTTTACAAATAACTAGCAAAACTAGACATTTTTAAGATTTAACTAGAAAATTAATCACAATTTACTTTTTTATTAAATTATACAATGTTATTGAATTTATGTTTATACTAGAGGGTACCCGCCCGCGACTTCGTCCACGTTGAAAAATAAAAAAGGAGCCTATCATGTGTCCTGTACGTCTAAATGTTTATCTACCAAGTTTCATAAAAATCAATAAACTCGTTTAAGTTATTGATGAACATACATACATACAAAAAAAATGCTGAAAATCGTAAATTTTTAGTTTCAGTATCACGTATAGAGCTTATAAACACGATATCTCTGAAAACAGAGTAACTTACTCCATGACCAACCCTTACAGATTTATTATTAATATTGATTGATAACTATAATTATAAATGTATTATATTTTAAGACATAATTTCAAAAATATACTTAATAGTAAAAGCAGCCACGGACGTGTCATGCCGGTGAATTACCTAAATATGACCTAACTAATGTTACACTTCTGATTTCTCACTGTAGATGGCGTAAAAATCGTCCTCTAGGCCAAATGCCCGCAGTGCTTGAATCCACCCATCCGCTGATGCAGCGTTTCCAGGATACGCTAAAAAAATTCCTTGAACGGGAAAACCTTATTGCTGAAGAGGAAATACTCAACGTGGCAAGTGCTAATAAAAATATACCAATCTTTAATTAATTCTTATAATTTGTCTGTGCAAAAAATGACCTAAATTGATTTTGTTGCTATGATTACTTACCTACTTTTATTTATTTTATTTATATTTAGGTACTTACATATAATAATAAAAAATAAAATAAATGTGTTTGAAATAAATGAAATAAAATAAATAAAAAAATAAAATAAGGTGCCAATTAATCTGTTTGTAAAAGCAACCACAAAAAGGATTTTAAAACATTCTTTCACAGTTAGATATTATTATTTGCGAGTAACATAATTTCCACCATTTCAATAAAAGTAATGTCTTCATTTCAAAATATCAATATTTGCAAGTGAAGTAAAAAAAAACGCAATTTTTGAGCCGGGAGCAACACATTTGCATGGGATGGATTATTACAAGTAAAGTACCTACATACTTTATATATAAGAGCAGGCAACTGATGAGCGCTATCCAATGATTACTTGATTATAAGACGCATACAATAAACTTAGAAATAGATTATTACAATAGAATAAGAGAAAATTAAATTTTTAGCGCGAAGAATTGAGATTAAGCAAGCTGGAATACGACAAAGATCTCGAAGCTATTTATACAAATGATCATGACACAAACGCACAAAGGGTAAGAAGTCTATTTACTCTTTTTTTTAAGTCTCTTATTAAAACCCTTGGAACTGGTGTACTGATCGCCAAAGGTTATTTATTTGATCAAATAAGAATGACATTTGAAAATATATACAAAATAAAATCATTTTCTTCAATGCCTCATAGTTATTTTAAGAATTACCTTTATTGAGTTTTACGTGGATTGATAATATCTAGAAAAAAAATATTTTTAGTTATTAATAGAAGACTACGAGGCGACATTAGCGCAAAAAGTAAAAGAACGTATTGATGAGGAACAACGTGCACGCGAAGCTAATGAAAAATTCAAGAACACTAAGGAAATCTTGGAGAAAAATATAATTGCAGGTGTTTAAAAATTATACCTTGATAAAATAACATTAATTTTTCAATTGCAATTTTACTTGTACTTTAATAGTAGTAGGTAGTAAATGTGAAATTATGTAAAGAGGTTTGGATGTTTGTTCAAAAACACGAACACACCTTAACGGATTTGATGAAAATTAGCAAACAGATGTTCTTCTGAATTAAAACATGGGATACTTTTAATACCGGCAACAAGTTCCTATGCGATAATTTTCGTTGTATAGTTTCCGAAATAAATGATTGCACTTTGCATCTTCTTACTTCCCCTCCCTACGTATTTCTTACTCACACCTATTATATTTTTATAAGAACGTGAAACGACGGAAGAGTTAGAGGCTTTGACGAATCTTTGTCGCCAATTGGAAAAATGGCAAGAAGAAACGGAATCCGATTTGACTATAAGCAAAGCCATGTCTGACAAAATGAAGAAAGAAAAGAAAGCGATGGCTGAAGAGAAACGAGAACTGGTAACAAATAATAAACCATACCTTATGGGCACTGTTTCTTTAATGTTGCATTTTTTCCTATTGATTTTTATATAACATATCGTACATTTGCAGGATGTATTAATTTTCGGTTTGAGCAATGAAGTTTGGAAGCTCGAGTCGAAGTTGGAGCTATTACAGAAGCAACTGGAAATAAAGGGCGAGGAAATGGATAAAGTTAACGACAAGGTATTTACAGTATCTTATGAATTGTCTTACGACAAATTGGAATGCTAACCCTCTCCTATAACGACGAAAATAACACCATCAGCGCGAGGTGTTAAATTAGCTTGACTGTGTTAGTCAAGCTAACACTTAATTAGTGTTAAACTTTAGAAGAATATTGCTTGCAGATGCACTGAAAAATTAACCTAATAAGATTGCTCTTAAATAGGTAACAGCGTATGCGACTGAACTAGAAGACTTGGAGCTAGACAAGCGTCGACTCGTAAGCTTGTGGAACTCTGTGCTCGTCAACATCAAACAGAGAGACAATGTTTACGACTCTGTCAGAGAAGATTACAGGTACTAGTTGCATTATTTAGTAAATTGATTGATTTATCAGTTACAAACACAGTTGTTTCATTAACTTTTACGTGAATATTTATCGGAATTTAAGAACTTAGATTATGTGATGTTTTTGTCAACTTTTAACAATATTTTTTGTCGAATTTACAAAGTTTACATATGAACCAATATGGCACGAACCAGTCAGCTTATTGTGACTTTGCTTTAACTTAAAATCATAAAAAAATTACCAAGGCTGGCCAAACGTATAATTAGCATAGATATAGCAATAGATAATAATTAGAGCCCGTTCCTAGCGAATATTTTCTCTTACTCACATACAAAAGCACAACAGCATACCTAAGTGATGTCATTTAACGGTGGTCTTCTGTGAGAGCTCATTACTGATTCCAGATGGGCGAACAAATTTATGACGGCAGAACTGAAGACATTGTTGGCATATGTTAAGCTTGAATACAAAAAATAAAATAATTGACATACGCATTAGACAAATATCTGAATGAATTCTATTACAGTTTATAAATTAATTCATATAAACAGGAAATATTCACAAGCACAATCATCTTACCATTTTTAGTGGCACAAGAGAAAATAATATTCGATTATATTTTCACAGAGAGTTGAGAGAAAACTACCGCACTCTTGTGACTAACTTGAGCATAACGAAGAAGGTGACAGAAGAGGAGATGAATAGAGGCAAGGAGTTGGCGATGAACAAGGACAAACTAATTTACGATATGATGAATACAACAAAAACATGTAGGTACCGTATTCTATATATGAATGATCCTGAAAATTTTACTCACTTTATATAATAAATTTTGAAAAGAGATCTTCTAGCGCCTTAGAAATGCTTTCTAGTTCCTTAAACTGATGCACAAGAAACAGTAACAAGATTGCAATTAATTAAATACATAATTATAAAATAGATGTGTAACTATTATTAAATAATCAGTTGTACAATGTGTGTGAAATAATATTGTTCTATTGATTCCAGTTGATCACGAAGATGCAAAAAGGGTTCAGTTGGAAACCCAAATAGCAGAACTAACAGAATCCTTGGAAATGGCAGAAAGAGATGAAAATATGCTAAAAATGGTAACGTGTTGATAATTCAAGTATTAATTACCGGAAATAGCAAAATATATTTTTTATTTCTCTTGGATAAGTTTCACTGTATCTGTAATGTTTTTGATTATTAGGAAAACAAAACGATGATGAACATACTAAATACAACAGAAAAGGAATTCGACCACAAAACAGAGTATAAAATGAAACTGGAAAATGAGATATTACATAATTTGCAAGAATGTCTACTTAATGATAAAGCTGTGGAAGCGATGGCAAACGGTATTAAGAAGATGAGAGAAATGTCCAGGAAGCAGGTAATGAAAATTTTTAGTTTAGTTTACAATTGTAATAGAAAATCTACAAAGAAATATTTTTTACTTCATGAATTGATCCTAAAATTCAAATAGTTAAAGCAATAAGTAATAAGTACGAAAGTTCTTTGTATTCTTAGACAATAGTAGCCATCTACCATCAAGTAGACCTGCCTGCCTGCCTTCCTTTATTGTAAATTACAAGTAATGCGCCATAAGCAAATATGCAACATCAAGGGGCGTTTGTGAGAATGTAGTAAGAGATATGTTTGGAGATATCAATATTTACATCAACAGACTTAGTATGTCTCCAGCGATGTTTACCTATATTAGGTGTTTGATTGCTGTAAAAATAACCTTTCCTTAATTTATATTATGTTTTACTTCGATGTTGGAGGAGCGGGGGTTCTCCTGATAAAAGTATTTTTATACTAAATAGGAGGCCCCCTACACCTTTTTGTTTTTTTTTTTACCTAGGAAAGTATATAAATAAATTATTTTGTATTTTTTTTAATAGGAAATATCGCTTGTGGCAATGGAGAACCAGCATGCAAAAGTAATGCTAGACATCGAAATTTATCGTAATCGTCAAGCGAAGAACAATCAAATTTTAGAAGAAAATTCAGCAAAAGTGAAGGCAAAGGAAAAAGAGATAGAAGATTTGGAAGAGAAGTACAATCAGAAATCGCTTCTGTACATGAGGAAGCAGAGAGAGCTAGATATAGTTACTAAGAAATACACGGCTTTGAAAGAAATATTTGACGTAAGTATGTCACGCATTTTTAGTGTACTTGATTTGGCATTTCAGTTACGAGTGTATTTTAATTAAATTAATTTATTTATTTGATTACCTATACACCTAACTATTAAAAACTGGGTGTCTGTTCTCTTTTGGGTTTAATGAATACCGTGCAGAATGAATATCCAAACAAGATAAAAAAATTACGTAAGATTTATGATTTATACTATAAAAGATAATTTTGTAGTTTGGTCAAAATCGCAGTACCACTTCTTAGGAATGCGATGTGAGGCGGGAGGAAAAAGTACGAGTTCACATGATAGCGATATTGGAGAGATCTCACGATATTTATTTACAATATTTTAAAAAGGTCGAGATAGAGCTTTCTCTATATTTAAATATGTGAATTTTACTTATCAATATGGGTTATAATATAACCTTTCAATTATTTTTTTAATCAAGGTAAAGTCACAGTTTTGATGTCACGAGATATCGCACCACCTAAGACATTTTATCTATATAACATATGAGAGGTAATTCAAAAAGGCTGGTATCATTTTCAGATGAAATCACCACAAGAACGACGTATCGATGAATTGGAGTCTCAAATCAAAGCCTTGCGCGAGCGCACGGAGAGCTTGCAGCACGAGTGGCTGCGGCTACAAGGCCACGTCGTCAAACTGACTACGCAACATCACAAGATTGTCACGGACATCAACCTTATAAACAAACGTTTGTACTATATTTAAATCTTTTCCAACACCAATTTACTGATTTAAGTGTTAATGTAAATAACATTTGAACCTTCCTACGGTTCTCAATTAAAATGGCAAATAACATTTTCTGGTACAGAAATCCAAATTTGCGAGCAAAAGACAATGAGACTGCAAGCGGAATCTGATAGTGTGAAGATGGAGCGAACGAAATTAGACCGACTGCTGCGGTCTTTGAGAGGTGACCTCGAGGTCCTCGAGAGGAACAGAAAGGACGCCACAGAAAAAAATGATTGCTTAGAGAAAACTAACGCAGCAGTCACACATGAATATGCGGCTAATCTTAGAGTAAGGAATATTTCATCCTTTTTATATTATCAATTATTCTCAGTTTTTTTATCAAACTAAAATTGATACGTAAAAGCCGAGGATCCATTAGATGGAATTTTACCTATGTACGTCAACACGTGCGCTTCCACGGTGCATCATATCGTGAGGTATCTTAAATGCGCATCTTAAAGGAGGTAGGTACGTGTAGGCAGCTAACTTAAAAAAAATAGAATCATTAACTTTTTTTTTTATTTATATAAAGGACGCTGAAGAAGAAATCATAGAAATCGACGATGCTATAGAAGCTTTGGACCGTGAAAAAATAAATCTAACACAAGAGCTGGACCGTGTCCAGAAAGAAGCGCTTATATGGCAAAGAAAGGTAAATCATCTTTACTACGCCGTGCGAGTTAACTGTGCACGAATGTCCCTGATTAAAATATTTGTTTATTTATTGTTTCAATCAACAATAATAATATAATATTAAATATAAAACAAATATTGAAATCATTTGACTTGCTTGGGCTTTCTTTGTACTTGTCAACTACTAATTGACCCCTACGGTACAAGCTGAGCTTAGTGTAGGGGTCAAAATCAAATCTAATCTATTTGTAAATTGTTGAGAAAATAAATTATTATTATTATTTTAATAATCAAGTTAATTCACGCTCGTCACACGATCGCAAGTATGGAGGATGAATGTTGACATTTTAAAACTACGAGCTATTTATCTTCGTTTTCAAAAGTTTTTATTAATTTTTATCTAATTATATTTACAAGTAAATGAATAAATTGTGGAATTATTTTTATTTTAGGGAATACTGGCCGTGGATCTAAAGAAAAATATGCAGACCGCCAAATCCGCCGTTGGAGAGATTGGACAAATGAAAACTGAAATACACAGAATGGAAGTAAGCAATCCCTTTCATAATGAGTAATTTTAAAATAATATTTAAATTGAAGGGATATTTGATACACATGAGTGATATCTTTTTAAACTTTGGGAAATCCTCGTGGATATTCGGATATTAAAAACAATCGAGTTTGCTTTTAACGTTAAGGTTCGTCGGGAACAATTGCGTCGCACGAGTGAAAAGTTGGCTGACGACTTAGCGTTGTGCATCACTCGTCGCGAGACGGCAATGGACAAGTCGCGGGCGGCCGCTGCGGTAGAGAAAGCCCATGGGTCGAGTGGCCAAACTTCACAGTCGGTCTACCATCACAAATTGAGGCTAGCCAAGGCAGACGTGGCCAGAGTCACGAAGGTAAAATTCAAGTTGCTTAGAATCTCGTATTTTAGTCTTATTCTTGTACAAAAAATTCTCTGAGCGTTTCCACAAGAAATATGCGTTGCTTGTTACTAGTTCAACCTGCACTTATTTATATAAGGTCATCAGACAGGCTGACGGTCCACTTGACGCCACAGGTGTTGCATGTGCGCTGCCGACTATAGTAGTAGTAGGATTAGGAAGGAATAAGTAAATGGGCTCTGGCACCCTTACTTACCCATAGAATCACAACAGCACACTTTCTGTTATTTCACAAAGGTCTTCTGTAAGTGCGGGCTGCTCAAATGACTAAGAAACGCAGGGTGCTCTGTCACTTCTTTGCAACTTAAAGAAGTATACCTATAATTAAATATAATTGAAGACGTGAGTGGATGGTGATATGTCGCATAATTCCAATTTCGAATAAATCGAGGTTAAAGTTTTACTGTTCATTTTTTAGATAAGTCGCCACGGAACCGATTTTTGTACTAAATTATGATGCGAAGTTGTGTAAACGACCTAAAATATTAATGTTATGATAGCAAGTAAACACTTCTATTATTTAATTTAAAAAAAAGTGAATATAGCTTCCTCTTCCATTAATAAAAGTAAACTTTTGTGCACTTTTTGCTTTTCAAAATTAACTGTACATAACACCTTTTTCAACTTTTTATTTTCCAAAAATGTCTTAAATCGACGATCTTAAGGTCTGTAATTATTCATATGGACATATTACCTTCATCAACGCAAAAAAACGAAAAAACCCAAAAATGCGACATATCACCTTCATCCACTCACGTCTTCAATTATAACATTACTGAAGTTTTCATTGAGGTGATAATAAAATTAAAATAAAAGTGGTAATTTTTAGGAACTGGCCGATGCGAAGGCACACGCTGAGAATCTTCAAAAGGAACAGGATCGCTTGGATGAGCAGATAAAGGAGACGATCAGAAGTAATCAGCATCTAGAGGAACACATTGCACAACTGCTACGCGAGACAGTGGAACTGGACAAACAGAAGCAGTGGGTGAGTTGACGTCTATTTATTGTATTACTAGCTGCTGCACGCGACTTCGCCTGCGTAACTTTATACAACATAGCCTATGTTTCTATAGGTGAAAGAATTTTCAAAATAGGTCCAGTAGTTTTTGAGTTTACCTACAAATAGCAAACATACAAATCTCTCTTTATAATATTAGTATAGAGTTACCTAAGCACCGTGGTTCGACCGTTTTCTGCTTATTAGAAGGGAAATCTATTGCTAATTTTTTTGTAGCAATAGGTAACATCTCTTTCAGAAATCATTTATTGTAAGTTTAAACAGCTTAATCTTAATGAATAATACGCCTCTGTTTCAGTTACTGGAGCGCGTAGTACGCAACCAGCGTCTTGGAAACGACATGATGAAAGTGGTGAAAAAACAATCCCTAAAAGTTAGAAAACCAAAAAATGTGGTGTTTGCGGAATTCGAACAAGCGAGAGCACTCAACGACCGAATAAGTTACATTGCAGAGACCCTCAGAAAGGAGTTCCCATACTTGGAAGACAAGATGGAGGTTATCATGAATACTCTGAATATTTATTCGCCATCGGGATCCCCAAGGTTGACCGAGGAAGGTGGCCAATGTAATGTTGTGTTAGAAGAGCAAGATGAGGAAGAATGTGAATATGTAGCAGAGAAACCTCTGTGCCCGTAGTGTTTGATAGAATGGCGGTGTGCATGCAAGGAGTTAAAGTAATACCTAGTGTTCAGTGTGTGTTTAAAATTATTAGTTTGTGTGGTTTTATACTTATTGAATTGAAAAAATGTCTTTATATTATATTAAACGCTCTCTTGAAAATTACAACTTTTTATTATTTTATTTTTAACCTTATTGCCAATGAACTTTTCAGTTGGGTCTGGTATGGCTCTGAAATAGTAGTGGCGGGGCACACTGAATTACATCTGGGCAGCCCGTCTAGTGCATTAACCACCCCCTCACAGAAGACCAATTTCATGATTCAGTCAGTACTTAATAAATAAAGGGTCATATATTTCTGAAATTTGCAATGTTTTCTGTACAATTATATCCAAAATTGGCTTGGTAGTGTCGTTAATTGGCAACGACACTGTGACAATAACAGTGTGTGCTGTTGTTTTAGTGAGTGAGTAAGGGATGCCAGATCCCACTTCCTTATCCCAATCCCTTATATGTAGCGACGGTAACTTGTATTGTAGGCGACGGTAGCCGTCATAGAGTAACTTATAATATATATACGGAAAGTAGCCGCCTAGCATCAAGTGAACCGTCAGCCTGTCTGTCGACTTAACTTAAGTAAAAAAAAGTAGGTATTAATTAAAACTCTTATTAACTTCTTAAATCATTTATTAAACTTAACTTATAGACAATTTATTATAAAAAGTGAAACATAACATTCAAAATACACGATGAATTTTCTTTTCTTTTCATGAATGAATTCAAAAGAAATGAACATTTCTTTTCAATTATTTGGACCTCCTTCACCGTTATCTGTCGACATTGTTGTCAAATTATATACATCACTAATCAGTATGTTGGTAATTTATTTACCAAAGTAAATACTAGGTGATACCACATTTATTCAGTTTTATCCATATAAAAACGGTATTTTCTATGGACTAAAGTAAAGTAATTGAGCTGAATAAGTGTAGCTACTCCCTAAGAGGGTTTGGTCCCATAAAGTCAGTTTTAAAACGTCCCGAGTTTCATAATGATCAGATTCAAATGGTCAGACTTTCAAAACGCAAAACGGTACTTGGTGAAAAACTATGATTTCAAAAATTATAAATATATTAAAGATGCTCAGGGAGAAATAATATTCAGTGTATTATTGGCAACTTGGCAACACATGTCCCGCCACGGAGTCAACATTTTCCTGGTCCGACAACATAGTACCTTATCAGGCTTTAAACAAATCAAAAGGTTCAGCTAAAGTATGATATAATTACATATTACGTATAATAATAGTTCTAGAAAGAAAAGGATGTGGAAGAACTGGAAGAAAAGGATCTCTTCCACATTCCAGGTTAAAAGAAATATGTATGAATTGCTTAAAGAAATATTAAATAAAACCAGAAGTGTAGTGAAATACAATGAAACATTGTTATTGACCTACTGATAAATTCAACTTTTACCACCGGTAGTACCACGGGTAAGCACTGTATATAGATTACAAATGCAATAAACGTGAAATGTCATTTTATTATAACATTAATTAGCTTCCGCAAGAATTGTCTTAAAATTTTCATCATTTCTTATACCCCGGTAATTTCTTTTATTAAAAGCCAAAATGACAAGAAACTAAACGATTACTTCGTGATGGGTATCGTTATAACCGATGTTATAACCTCATTGTTAGATATAAATCTGGTAGAAGTAATTGGCGTTGTGTAAATAGAAAGAAACGTAATGCTTCAATTAGTTTGTGTAAAAACAACAAATATACTTATAAAGTGAAAACCTGACATAATATCTAAAATGAAAAACATAAATTTTGTAAAGGAGGGAGTATGTTCCAAGGAGATGTCCATTTATTTGACCACTTCAGATAAAATTTCTAAGAAACGCAAAGTAACGTCCACAGCCACCAAATTAACAACGGATTCCTCAGTATTACATTCATTGAAGAGTGTAGGTACTCCGCCAAAAGCTGTAGAAACACAATTTAAAACCATTGAAACCTACAACTACAATTTCTTCTTCTGCTATGCTATTCAAAACACAGAATTTTAAGAAAACGGAGTGTATTCCGCTGCAAATTGAAAATATTCAAGCTTATTCTCCAACAGTAGAAATATAATCTTCTGCTGCCAAACAACCAAAAAAATATATCACGGAGATCTGATCGTACCAACTCCTGTTAAGAAGGAATTGTTTTGGACGGAAATTTCTTCTTTTCAAAATATAAAAGAAAAAGTGAAAATACCAAGTGTAAACTTCCGATCGCTGGCAGATTTTTGCACAAAAAAGGAACTTTAACAAAATAGAAAGGGAAAAGCGGAAAAATGAATCACAGGAAAGAAAAAAATTTAAATCAACAAAATGATTAGTCCAAACAGTTCTACTATTAGTTCTACGATAGAACTGTTTGGACAATCCAATGAGTTCTACTGTTGTATGCGATATTGCGATTCATATATTGACCCTCCAAGTAGTTCTACTTACCATGATCAGATATAAAGCGCATTGGCCACTAGCAATGAAAACAAAATACAACCATGTCATGTTATATATAATGTCAATTGTAATTTTCAAGGAACATTGTTCAACAAGGAAAAAGAGGAGCGTATCTCCCGGTTTTGCTACTCGTTGCTTGCAGACCGCAGCGTGAAGGTGGTGATCCGCGGTCTATTCTCCGACACACCGCCTGCAGAAATTGAGGAGGAACCCGTGCTGGAAGACCTGGCCGTATCTTCGCTCAATTGAAGAGAAGGCCTCATAACGGCTATTTATGAGGTCACAGAGCTGCTTTGCAATCCGGGTGTCAAAATTGCATTCCGGCACTCCTCCCACTGTTGCCATCGCCCGCAATAGCCTGTGTGCGCTGCGGCGAAGAAGATCTTGCTAAGGATTGCCCACGGCCGCTAGAGATGCCGCCCACGTGTGCAAATTGTGGAGAGGTGTGAGAACTGCGGCCTGGGACGTTATTGTGATTCACTTCGTCCAATTAAAATTAGACTCAGAAATTTTATTTCTAAATTAGACTCAGGCGGCGTGGGAATTCCACGCCGCCGTGAAAACTACTTCCGATGAATTGCCCACTTATAAATTATTTGAAGGCTTTCTTAAAGAACGATTTTCTGCTATTAACCGCCTTCATTTAAAAACAGTCAAGTAGCAAATCAGTTCAGAATTCAAATATCACCGCTAAAATAAAAACATTGCATATTGAAAAGATAATCATAAGATTAACCAATGAACTCTATCTCATAAAGCGGCGATAGATACCCGCCGCAAATTTGTTTTAGGAAATAAGTTATGTTTTAATTGTTTGGGTGGCAATCACTCGGTCAAAGGTTGCCGCGGTAAAGCTAAATGTCGCCTGTGCGAAATTTAATTTAAGATGAAATGCTAAGGTCACACAATTCGCTCTTACATCCCAAGGGCGAAAACGTTACTTTAAGTATGGGGAGCAAAAACGCAGATGAGAGTGTTGCCGCCCATTGTAGTTGAGTCGTTGCCAAATGGCACCTCCCACATGAGGGCGTTGAAGCAGAAACTCGGACATGCACCAAATGCCCGCCTTTTTGGAAAGGGGGTTCGTTTCACCCCCAAGTCTGACAACGAATTCTGGACGGTGCAACGGTACCTGTCCGACTTAGAAAAAGAGGAGCGGATCTCTTGGTTCTGTTATTCGCTGCCTGCGGACCGCAGCGTGAAGGTGGCGATCCGCGGTCTATTCTCTGACACGCCACCCGTGGAGATCGAAGAAGAGCTCAGAGGCATGGGATTTGAGCCAGAGTTTGTGCGCGCGATCCGCGCACGGGCTGGAAGACCTGGCTGCATTTTTTTCGCCCAACTGAAAAGAAAACCAAACCTCATACCGCAAAAATCGCAGAACATACATTCGATTACGCGCGACCGCTGCCGTTACAAATGACCGCGCGCCCGCTTGAAGGTTAAACCCAATCTCCATAAAATATAAAAAAATAGTCTTATATTTTTAAAATAATTTTTAATTTATTTGAAAAATAAAAGACACAATTTTATAATGCCGCTATTCAAAATTCCCGTCATGCACGTTGTTTTAAAATTCCCGCTATATTTGTAATGCCTTCTCTCGCTAGAGAGTATATATATTATGTTCCTTGGTAGACACTATTCGTAGTGTATCTTGAAAATTTATTTACTTTTAAGGTACCTACCCAAAACATATACATGGAGAAATTACATATTAGCCTAGCATTTTAAAAGATTAAAAAGGATAACATAAGATTGTATTGTATAAGATTAATAAATAAATAAATAAGATTCGTCGAGAGAAATCAAATGAACCGGAATTCGACCTAACCGGTTACTAAAACGCCAATTTAATTCTGATTTCGTAGCCGGTTATCAAAAAAGAAAAAAAGTCATATTCGGAGGTAGTTATGAAAATTGAGTCATGATAGCGGACAAAGACTATTCCTTATTTGTTTAAATGTATTTTTTCTGCTTTATGTTTCCTTCCGGAATTCGACGAATCCGGAATCGAATTTAATTCTGATTTCGTAACCGGTTATCAAACAAGAAAAAAGTCATATTCGTAGGTAGTTATGAAAATCGAGTTACGATAGCGGACAGAAGGGAATTATTTGTTTAAATGTATTTTTTCTACTTTATGTTTCCTTCCAAAGTGGATTTGTTTGATTTTCATACCAAGTTGAAATGGGAGAAGACTAGTTGTGTCAAGTGTCGACGGAGGGCATCGAGTGCTTCTCGTGCGCGGTGTACTCGTGGCGCTTGCGGTGGTCCGAGCGGCCGAATCGCATTGCGCAGTATCGACACGGGTACCGCTTCTCCTTCGTATGGCTTATCATGTGGTTGCGTAGATATCTGACAAAGTAACCAATTCACTTTCAAACTTGTACAGTCGGCCGCATAAGTCGATTAACACATTGAAAAGTGCAAAATAACGTAACACTTAACGCGCCGTAAGTCGTTGTCACGACTAGAGAACAAAATAAACTTCACGTACAAACGATCGTAAAAAGCTTCAGTAAGCAAGTAAGTTAAGTGTTCAGTTGTTTTGCACTTTTGAATGAGTTGATCGACTTATGCGGCCGACTGTACCTATACCAATTAACACCAACAAAATCCTGGCGGAACAAAATGTTAGGTTCCTGTAGGATTTTCAAAAAACGAACTAACTACATCGCTTACAAAGTTGCAGCACTTCTTGTTTAGTTTATAAAAATTATATACACTACAAATATCTTAAAATTAAGTCGCAGGCAGTGTATTTATATGGATTATTCGCATAAGGACAGATTTTTAAAAAGACAGATATTACCAGAGAAAAAACAAAATATTTTGTTGGTTACAGCTGACTTCAAACAGAGTGGCATTCTCATACTAAGTACCAATGTAGATATTTCTATATATTTCGTATTTAGACATCCTTTTTATGAAAGCAAAAAGGCAAAACGCCAAAAAGGTTTGGTTGAGGCGATCTCCTATTAACTTGATGTAAACTCGACAAATAAAATGCTTTATCACCCTAAGATTGAACATTATTTGTATGTTGTAGAATGATAAGGTCTGTTTGAAAATGAAAATTATGTCAATCAGTAATCAATACCTATTTCAAATCTAAGTCTTAACGAATTTTGAAATGAATGGAATTTGTTATTGAAACTGATAAATCACATATTTTCTGGTCGGCCATACATACCCGGGTCTAGAGAAGCGCATCCCACACTCGATGCAAGCGAACGCTTTCACATCGCTGTGTATCAGCCTGTGATTCTTCAACATACATCCAGTGCCAAATGATTTATCACAATCGGGACACTTATACGGCTTCTCGTGAGTGTGACTCCTAAATGAAAACAATAATTATTAAGTTTTATTAAAACAAATACATATAAAAATATTTACCTTTTGAACTATAGAAAAAAGTTTTAATAATAGGACTTATTATGACTATGGTGTCATGTGGATGAATACCTTATATGCACTTGTAAATGATACTTCTTGAAGAAACTCTTTGAACAAAATTGACAAAGATGGGATTTCTCTTTCTCATGGACTTGCCTCCTGAAATCAAAATTCATTTATTTGTTATTATTATTAAATTATTTAGAATCTGCCATCATTTTGGTCGTTTATCACATGGGCTATCTCATAAAAGATTTTTTTGCATTTTTTATTGTAACTGCAAATTATTATACTATGTTGGCAATGGATAATCTGTTCAAGTAATACTTGCGATGTCTACTTGTAAAGTTATACTTATAAAAAACACATAATATAACTTTATAATATTCATTGTGCCATTTAGAATAGTGCTTTTTCAACAAAGTATTATAGTGAAGTAGGTACATACTTGTGCTGATCGAGTCCTAGTTTGCTTCTATAGTTATTATGGCAAATATCACATTCGTACGGACGAGCCTTACAATGAGTGATCATGTGTGCTTTGAGACTTGACTCGCTAATGAATCTCTGATCACACATAGAGCACACAAAACGGAGTGCCTCACGGTTATGAGCTAACAGTGTGTGTTGTTTTAATGCTACCACATCTGGAATATTTAATACTTTAAATGTTAATCATCTTTTTTAGATTTTTTTTATAGTGAAGTCATCAAACTACTACAACATGGAACCCGCGGGCCATACAAAACACTTCGAATTTTATGGAACATTTAAAAGTGACATATGCGTAGAGCATGAATTGTCATTTAAAACAAAACAAACATAATAATAAGTACGTAATTTAAAGAAAATGTGACTTTACATCAACCCATTAGAGTTTAAAATGAAATAGTAGGAGTTGATCGTTACTACCTTTTACCATTGACGCGTGAAGGCAAAAGTCCGCCATGATTCTGTCATAGGCGTTCTTTTTATGTGCCGCTTTGGCATTTGTGACGCAAACTCCATTGTAGTATTTCGATGAGTGGAGTAGTCAGTTTAATGGTATGACTTATATCTTATAGTCAGTGTCAAAAAACTATCAATCACTTAATTTTATTACTACTGCCACTTAATATCTACTAGTTAGTAGTAATTAAATAATAATTAGTAATTTTGTAAGTAATATTAATTGTAAGTTAGATGACGATTTACCTTTGCCGCAGATGTTACAGTGTCCCTTGATACCCAAATGTTTTATTTTATAATGTCTATGTTTAGCACCTTTAGTTCTAAATGTCTTATCACACATCTTACATGAAATAGTCTTACGATTAGCATTATGAATTTCTAAGTGATCCTTTAGATTTTTTACTGGTTTACCACAAGTATCACATATCTGCAAAGTGGATGTAGGTTTCTCTTTCTTAGCACATATTTTGGGACGACCTCTTTTCTTTTTAACAGGTGCTGAAATATAAATTTGTACTTGTAAAAAATTTAATAATTTATAAAATTAACAATTCAATAAAAGCAAATATTTGAAAATCTACTGATGAAAAAAACATTGATTTAAAACCAAGTTGGCTGTTATTGACACTGGATGACATACCTAATTAATTTATCTTACATAATAATTTATCTTCTATACTTTACTAATAAGCAACACAAATGTGGGATGAAAGTATGCTGCCAACCCTGGGTCACTTCACTTCACCTCACACAAAACTTAACATTACAAGTGTCCAACTTATGTACTGCTAATAACGTAATATTTTTCAATGGTACCATATCTATACCTTAATTCGCAAAACGAATAACTCCACTTTTGGTTGAAAATGACTTTTTGATATGGGAGAAACTTAATGACAATTACAATTTAATTTTTAAAAGGTCTATCGGTTAATACAAGCCATAATTTCCAATGTACAATTGTCTTTTTTCTTTTCTCGTATCATACAAAAAAAAATTATAACGTTTTTAGTCTCCCCTGTAAAGTTTGCTTGAACAACTGTAAGTTGTGAATTAAGGTATCAATATAAATTACCATATAAATTAACTAGCTGGTGCCCGTGAATTCGTCCTCGTTGAAAGGTCAAATGTGTGAGTGGTAACGCCGGACATCATTACCGCTGTGACGACGGTGGCGTCGCCGCGCGACACACAATATCATTTTTTGTCTTATATAGCCTATGTCTTATTCTAATGTATAAGCTATATTATTGTAAAGTTTCATCGAAATCCATTCAGTATCCTCTTTGCGTGAAAGAGTATCAAACATCCATACAAACTTTCACATTTATAATATTAGTACGGAAGTACGGATTGTAGATTATACTTAACTTACCATTTTCTTTTGTAGATTCCACAGACATGTTCTCATTTTTAATTATTTTAATAACACTAAGCACTTCATCGTCTGAATCAAATTCTCTCAAGGAATCTTCTTCCTTCATTTCCTTTTCAAATTCATCCTTTACCTTTACCAATATCTCTTTGGGCGCATCAGTGGTGCTGTCATCATTTGCGTCGTCTAAAGAATCTTCCTCTATTTTAACAACGTCCTTACCATTGTAAGAATCATTTTCATAAAATGTATTTTCACTGACTGTTTTCAAGAAAGCATTGTTTTTCAGCGCTAAAACTTTAAATTCATAAAACAATTTAATTTTTTTGTAACATTTAGTACACAACTTTGTACTAATTTTTGGATCGCTTTCAACCTAAAATCGAAAAAATAAATAATTAGTTGAGTGTGTTCGAATAACTATATAACGGTTTATTTGTAAATAATTAATGTAATAACTTGAGCCATTTCCTACATTCGTTAGTTGATTTAATCGGTTAAAGCATCGACGAATAACGAAAATAAGGACATGTTGCATGTAAGTACTTATATTGTCAAAAATAAAATGTATACCTGAATTCCCAAACAAAACATCATAACATCTTGAGAATAATTGGTGTTTTCATTGATATCCATATTCAGATCACTTATTTTTTTGTGAGTCTTGTTCGTTAGGCAAATTCTGCACAAATCCATCGTAATAAATAACAGAAAAAGAGTATAAATTTAATTCAAGAAAAAAAAAAAAACAAGGAAAGTACATAATATACGTAACGTAAACAAAAATTATCGTCTGTCAAAAACGCGTCACGCGTGACTCGTCTGGCTGTGCCTTACTTAAAATGTCACGTGTCACTGTCATGTCAACAATTAGTATTAAAAACTACCATAGATAAGTACATAATCAACACCCTATTATTTTGTTCTATTTTCTACGTCCGTATCATTCTCTTTATGAATAACGTAACGTTACCTTTAAAATATCGTTCCCTTTATATTCAGCATATTTATATGATTTGCCGCAAAAATCTCTTTTTGTTAAGACTATATATTATTGTCTTCACTTCACCCAAATAAGTAATTATTTAAACTAAAATAAAACTGTGTTGTAATAGCAACAGAAAATTTTCATAGATTTATTCATTGAACAGTCATAATATATATTTCTTTTTCATTAATTATCAATAGACAAAACCTAC
Source organism: Synanthedon formicaeformis (assembly GCA_945859745.1). NCBI lineage: Eukaryota > Metazoa > Arthropoda > Insecta > Lepidoptera > Sesiidae > Synanthedon > Synanthedon formicaeformis. The sequence goes on from OX243964.1 coordinate 4,999,161, forward strand.
ATATCGAATCACAAAAAAGGTCACATAACACTGCCCTTTAATCGAGCAATCATAATTATGTTTTACAAACAAATTTAACAGAAAGTATAAACTATGTATGTGCGAGATTACAAAATATATATAAATTTAAGCACTTCACAAAGAAATAATGTTTCACCTTAGATAGGGCTTTTGTAAAAAGTTCTGCCTCTAATTCACCTGACCTGAGGGCTTGTAAACTAAAAGCATGTAGCTTTGCGTAAGACACATTCTTGTATAAAATGATCAATGACTTCTATATAGGACAAGGCTAACGTTCCTAGTGCGCGGCACCGATGCGCCGGTGTCAAAATCGGAAATTGGCACCAATGACGGGTGTTCATTCTGTGCGTAGAAAGATACGAAAATGCCTACTTACCAGTGATATGTCCAACCACCAATGAGAACACTTTACAATAACAGAATACGCCAATAAGAAATAAAAAAGTATTAAGATGGCAATGAAAACAAATTATTTTTAGTAACTAGATGTGCAAATTAGAGGACCATTTTTTTGTCACTAGTAGTATGGTAAGGGCGCATCCTCTTGTTTAACATATCACTGAAAATGATGTAAAACATCTACCTATATGCTTTGTTCTATGAAAACATTCATTCCTTGCCATTTTGAGTGTACTATGATTATCATTATAAATAATAATCATGTGAATCATTCTTGCAATTTAACTCTAATTCTCTATTCTGATTTATTTTGATCTATTCTATTCTATTTGTTTCTTCAAGTAAACAGTGGTACTCGTAGAACCAACTCGAGAATGGGATCAAGTCAATCGTCGAACCGTCGTCAACCAATCTGACCGGTCCCTACAAAGACTATATAAGTATATTTGGTAGTGGTCCCTATTGGAAAATTATTGTGGCGGCCTAGCCTATGTCCAGATGTCCAGCAATGGACGTCCTCTAGTTAAGATATTGGGGTATAAATAAATGTATATATTTAAACCTCATATTCAACTTCCTTAAAGCTTTCCGTGAAAAAATATTGACGTGTGCTCTTGTTAATGTTTTAGTCGCCAGTTTTTTTTTTTTGAAATGGAAGGGGGTGTCAGAGCAGAATGTTAACAAAGTTATGAAGATGCTTTATATTTTCTCATAGGCCTTACTTTAGCCTAGTTAGTAATATATTGAAAGGCGATTCTATATAATATCGTCGTTGTCAAACCAAAATCGGAAAGTACTTTTGGGAGGACATTGACAAAAAAATTCCTGAAAATTTTTACATTGAGGTTTATTTAAAAGAATAAGTTTTTTTATTTGAAACTTAGGGTTACTTATTCGTCTTTTAAACACGAAAATTTAATTTTGCGGTACATTTAGCATATAGCATTTTTTATTAAGAGGTCGTAGTTCGACACGGTGCCAGTTTTTTTATATGATAAGTAGATATATGCAGCGAACTATTCACTAAGGAAGGGCATCTCAAGAAAGTACACATTGCAAGATTTTGATTTGATAACGACGTTAATATCACAACCAGAGGTTTGTAAATTGAAACAACATTTTATATCTTAGCATTTATTCTTGTGTAAGTTGGATATAAATTGCAAATTTCGTATCAAATATTCAAAAATGCCATAATAAAGAACATTAAAGTAAAATTGTACAGTGATAAAAATTGAAGCTATATGGACGTCATACGAGTACCTATTAGTGCTTCACACATAAAAAAATACGTACGACCCATTATTTTGAATGTATACCATTATATAGTCATTAAAAACAGGCACATAACTTACATCTATAAATAATAATCCCATAATTATCACAAAATGTGATGTTATCGCGCCATGCATCAATATTATTACAGTACAGCTGCCATTTTTTATGCAAGCAAATACAAAATTTCTAAAATTAACAATATTACCGAACACGATATAAAATTAAATAATTTTATATAGAAAAACGAATAAAAAAAATATTGCGAATTTCCATTTCAATATAATTAATAAATTTAAATCATAACTCCTATTTCCTATTACTGATATACAATTAAGTGAAATGCGGTAGGTTAAAAACAACTTTTCATATATTAAGGAATTGACAATAAAAAATTGCTACACTCTTTCAATAGAAAAACTTATACTATGTATTCATTACAATTAAAATACTATTTTATACTTGTCAAAACATATCTCTTATAATTAGATTAAAAACATAAATTTTCATCATGTATTTATTATATTTAATATAAAATGAAATAAATAGGCACATCCACATTCATGCTGAATGTCTCCACATAGCATCGTTTCTAAACGATCTAAGTGTTGCCAACTACGTAATATTATTACCAAGCTGTTTCGAAGTAATACAACTGTCAAATATCAATTTAAGTCTATTTAAAAATACACACGTACGTACCTAATTATTTGCATTGAAATATTAGGTTTTGAGTCCAATAAAATACAAATTTATTTTCGTTGTTTATCTATCAGTTTTTATTGTGGCAATACAATTGTGTCATTATATTTTAATATAAATTACTCTATATTGTGTGGCGTGATGCGTGTCAGGCATTGACAGTTGCTATACTTTCACACATATTTAAAAATTAGTTATAATAGTATAAATATTTTACCATTAATCTACAATTTCATTGTAGTATTTCTAAATACAACATAACGTTGGTACATTATGGCTTCACGTGTTTTGTACTCAAAATAAAACCACTATTTAAGTACGCCTTCGAAAATTATATGTTTAAATATTATATAACTTTGAGAAAGCCACTATTTTTTTTTCTATGCTGTAATATTTGAAACCTGAACGAAATGGTAATAAATATTCAGTTATAAAAAAAAATACAAGATTAGTAGTATAATACAACAAAAAATGAATTTAGGTACATTCTAACCTAATAGAGAATTATTGATAAAGTGGTTAAAAAATTATAGAAGGCAGTATAACGAAACATTAAGCTAATTTTTTTTATATATATTCTAGATTTAAAATAATAAAATTAACATCCAGTAAAAGTAGACAATAGATAATAAGCAAATATTTAAAAAAAAAAAAATAAGAATTATTGAATTTTGTATGTCATTATATTCACAAACATCCCACCAGCTACATTCGTACATACATTCGTAAATTCGGCAAGCACTGATGTATTTCATCTTTTATTAAATGAATATTAGACAATAAAATTAAATGGTAATTACAAATTAAAAAAAATATTTATCGAAACTCGACCACGTTTGTTCGGAAACATAACATGCTTTTAATAGCAAATAACGGAAAAATTCAAGGTCGTTGTACGAAAAACTGGATGACAGCCTCTGTAATAGGTAATTATTGGTGAACTTAAGAATATACTATCTTGAAATTATTTCTCGCCATTTCATCTCTGGCAATTTTCTTAATGGTCCCAGTTTAAGCAATGTAACGTCACAATTACATGAAATGTTAGATTAATTGAGACTATAGTATTCATAGATAGATAGCGCCAGTAAGAAACGCTGAGTTATTTCGTGATCTTGTTGGAGCTTATCATTCAGTTTGACCTACAAGACAAAATCCTTGAATACGTTTAATAAAAAGAGACAAGAAACGTGTCAAGAAAGTTTTTTTAAATATAATTTTATATAATATTCATACGTGGTGGGTACAACAAAACAGGGGCCCTACCATCAACTCTTAATACGATTTAATTTAGCACCTAAACTGGATTGCATTTGCTATTTCGTACCATTAACTTCGTTTTTGTATGAAAGCGATTTTGTTTAGGAACCCAAATTAAACTGCTCTAAATTTGAATCGTCTTTTAAAAGTTGATAGTAGGGCCTCAGGTCTAATAGGGTTTCGTATTGGCACCGTTGGGGCCCGTTCACACAGCCGTGATCTGCATTGTTACAAGGGCCACGCGGCACACGTTGCGTGCGCACATTCTAAACGGCGGACGATGTTTGAAGCTGGTTTCGTGGGACAGGTCGCCTAATGTGTTTCTGTGGCGGCGGCCGGCGGTACGGGCACAGATAGCGGTGTGCGTTGCAGGTCAAACATCTCGAGTATCAGCTTGGGATCGGTGCCTGCCGGGACCGTCACGGTGCCCGTCTGTCAGACACCACATTAACCGTCTCATGAGTACCACCGCACATTCTTCTCTGAGGCAACGCGTGACGTCCGCAACGGTTTAGGTGGTTCTAATCACATTATCAAACGTTTGTAGTGCATCTACGCCGCAATTAGCACAGTATAAAATTACTCTATTTTTGAGCCAGTCGGTTTTGCGAACAGCGAAAACTTTGCTGGTTTTAGTACACGAAAACTAGTTTTACAATATTTTATGGATATAAAAATGTATATCGATAAAATCTACATATTTATTACTATTTCTTTTTACTGATTTATAAATAATAGTGAATGATATTTTCTTTCATTAATGTATACCAAGCGTTTTCAATATTCTTTGTAAACTAACTGGCCGGAAACTAGCTAGGATCGTGGTAATTTTCTTGATTCTACAATCTCTTAATTTATAACCAGAGATGACAGATTTTTGCTTTACTGGAGAATTATTTTGGTATTTGTAGATCGGTGATTGGAATTAGAACACGTTCAATAACATTAACGCCGCAATTAGACTTTACTGCCAATATATTCTCGCTGAAGTCGCAATGTGCTAGCGCGAAATGTAGTATTTTTCAATGGGGTCATCTAAGAAAATATGAGGCTATCTATAAAGTCGTAATCGTACTTATAACGTTTATTACTTGAACGTGTTCTATTTGAACAGAGCAAGAGCTTTCGAGAGTGGTCAAATCGAAAGATATTAAACATGTAGTACGTTAGTAAACTAGTTGTAAGAATCATAAAATGACATCATTTAGGTAACATATTATGGTATAATACATATACATAATTACACAATATAATAAATATAATTGATGTACTTACTTAAAATAATCTTTCCATACTTATACAGATTTTCTAATAGATAATATCTTTCAATGTGACCGCACCCTTATTTGTAAAGAATAAAATATATTTTCCTGTTTGATTGCGGCATAGACGTTCTACAGTATATTAATATTAAAAAGTAAGGAGATTCAAATCCTCGTATAACAAAAATGTGATGAAAATGGTAAAACGTTTACGAGCGGACGCCACAACATTGCTCAGAGTTAGTTACTTAGTTAGTTGAAGAACAAAACGCAACAATGTTAAGTGTTAATACTTATAGTTTAGTTTAATAAGTTTAACTCAAGGTTATGTTAATTATAAATAAAATACTAATACAATACAATAAATTGTAGTGGAGAATAATATTTGAGGGCATATTAAAAATATAAAAGGGGACATGCAAGGTATTTTGCATTTATAATAAAAAAGCAACCCTTGCTGCGGCTTTGCGCGGGTTCTGCGATAAATAGTATAAAAAAGTATTGGTATTTGTAGAAGGGTTTACGGGTAAATCGATTTTTTCAATTGTAAAATTAGCAAAATACACTAACAATGTCTTGAGTCTAGAATGAAATGAGACATTCGAAATATTTGAACTAAGTTGGTAGATTATTACACGACATTTGTGGTTGGATTGTCAAATTTGTCAAATATTTTTATTTTTTAATAGTCACGGTTTTAAAGATTTGTCCATGTTTTATTTGATCTTATGGAGAAAAAACAATAAATCTTAACAAGAAAATTTAAATGTATTTGTGCCATGTATCTTTTGTAGACTTTGCATCAAAAAGTTATTCATATTTTCATATTTATTCATATTTAAATAAATATATCCCGTAAACCACTTCGTATGGGAGAGTTAAAGCAAAGTGTGGGGTACCTCGATACGTGTGATGACTCCCTCCTCGCGACTGTGCTCTAGGACTACAAACAAAAACACAAAGCGCCCGTCAAACAAACATACAAAACATATAACATGGTATATATGAAGCTATTATGGGTATATGACATGATAATAATTTGTAACTTTGATAACTGATACAATAATTTAGGTAAATACATATAAAGTTTATCATCAATCTTCTTTTTTATGTATAAAAATGTTAAGTTGGTTTGTGTATGCATAAAAAACTCGAGAATGGGTAAACCGATTTTAATTCGGTTTTCACATATAGAGAGAGGGATAAACGGGGAAGATTTTTAAATATAAAAATTGCATCCCGGGCGGATTTATAAGCTTCATTGAAGTTTAATATATGTACATGCAATAAATACAATTAAGCCCAAATTCCGTCAGTCACTGTCATTGAGGACATATTTTAAAATTTAAAAAGCAAACACACAAAAAATATATTAAAGCCTTTGTCGCCAAATTGGGAATTTGCGACTTTTGTATCAAGTACATTTATACATATAATTAAAAAATATTAAATTCACTTTGTAATGTGAGCAAAGTCAATTTAATTATAAACATAATAATAGGTATATAATACATAAATTGATATTTTAAGATGATAAATAGGTGCAATATGTATTAACAGGAAGTATATTTTATTTGTTTTAATTTTCCTATGCGAGAGTATGTATACTCTGTACATTATGTCATTTAAAATGTAAAAAAACATTAGTGTTCATAGAGATTATTTATATTCTTTAATGGTTAATTTATATGTAATAATGCATATAAATATATAAATTTTGATAGCATCATAAAAGAAGGGCTAAACATCACAGTTTATCTTACACTTTTAGGAACTTGTTTAAGAACATAACTTCTCTTATTATCCCTATAAATCCTATAATTGCCGTATATATGTTTATATTACGGTGGATGTCGAAATATAAATCATAATATGAGAATTTTTGATAAATATGGTATATAGTTCATGCATTAATACTACTTAGTTGGAAAATGAAGTAATGAACGACAATTTGTAAATGCATTAAAGAAAGCATATTTGGCCATGCAAATGTCAGGTCTTAAATAATGTACAGGGTATAAATACTAATTGAGCATGTATCTAATGTCTATTCTAGTCATATACAAGTCTAGATTAGACTAATAAAAATCAGGTAGGTACTACGAGGTTGTCCTAGTTAGTCCCGAAGCGAGTGTGTATAGAGATAACATTTACTATATTAAAGATAAATCTAAAGACTCCTCTTGCTCGCCTCTCCAATTCTTAAATTTTATGTACTTATCAAGTGTTTTTTTTTAATGTTTAGTTCTACAGACAGGCTGACGGTACACTTGATGGTAGGTGCTACCGTCGCCTATATTACACAAGCAACGCCATAAGTGCTGCAAGAGCGTTGCCGACTATAGTAGGATTAAGGATAAGGGATGTATAAGATATAAGATAGATAGATATTCCTTATTCACTGAAACGAACATATAGGGAGATAAGACAATGTGAGTATACACAGTACATGTACTTTTTAATCTGTTCAGACGCTCTCACGGTTTGAATTTCGTTTAACTAACGTTTAACGTATCTTAAACTTTAGTTAGAATAGTTTAAATACAAAATAAAATGTGTAGGGTTGTGGGTAAGTACGTAGAGGTATTGCTATAATATTTTATTATAGTTTACAATGCTAAAAGTAGCTTAGAATGAACGTTCACCTATTATTGTATACGCCCACTCGAGATTTGTTGTCCTTGTCTTTTGTTTGGAATTGAGTGAAAGAGAAAGCGCTATATTAGCTCGTTTCAGTGAATCGGTTATGGATAAATGATGTGGAAGTGAGATAAATTAGTATAACTCACTGTTTTCCGATGCCTCGTTCATGGTGGTGGTTGTTGTGGTGGTAGTTCTGTTGGCGTCGTTGTTCGCCTCGTTCATAACGGTGCGAGTCGTCGTCTTCACTACGACCGAGCTCGTGTTCACCTGCGAATTCTACACAAATACGACGAGTCCATTGGATGAGCGGTTAGGGCAGGTGCTGACTGACGGTATGGCACGACACAGCAAAGCATCAAGTGGTATGACGCGAAAGGTTACGTACGGCCTCTTGGTATTGAAGTAAAGGAGTATGAGAAGTAAGATCATTGCAATAATATTAAAAATAATCCGTCTTACTACAAAAAAAATTAAATACGCACTGTTTAAACACGCTTGTTTTGTAAGCAGTGTTAAGTACGTGAACTGGCAAACATTCATTCCTTCATTCGTTTCATTTTCATTTTACGCAGATCTGATAGGCGTATAAAGATGAATTTTGGTTTACACAAGCTATTATTACGGACTATATTAATGATATAAGCAAATTATAAGATTGGATTAAGGGATAAATCACAACAAATACGTTAGATTATTTATAAAATTATGTTATACCAAATAACATTGCGCATAATGGAACGTAACTGACACTGGCGTAATTGTTAAATGTCAAGTTTGATTTGTTTATTTAATTTAATAATATTTTTGTTCGTTTTTAAGCATTTCGTATATTATCGAATCATATTCGTAAATTATCATTATTAACATGGATAAAAAACGTGAGCGCGGCGACAACTGGAGTCAGAAAGAATATTACGCAAAACGATTACAAATTTGACAAAATACGTCCAAGGAAGGAAGCCGCTAACTAGATAGACACTCGTGACATCTGGCGGTGTTTAAATTTAAATAATGCTCAAGCCTTGTCTAACCCTAAACAATGCCTAGACACTCTTTTGTAGTATAGTTTTATATCACGTGTTCAAAGCCTGTTTAAAGTGTGTTGAATGTTTTTGTAGTAAGACCGAATATGTTTAATAAAAAATCCTTTACTGTGACGTGTCGTGCTATACCGTCAGACAGCACCTGGCAACAAGTAATCAATACTAATAATAAATCTGTAAGTGTAGGTATTGTATGTATGTATGTTCCTCCATAACTTTTATAAACGAATTAAGTGATTTTCATGAAACTTGGTAGACAAACATTTAGACGTACGGGACACAGGATAGGCTACTTTTTTCTTTTTCAACGCGGACGAAGTCGCAGGCACCAGCTAGTATAAAATAATTTTCATTTGTTCGATGCTGTAATCGGCTAGAACCACTTTCCTTGTAAACAAGGTTTATATTGTTAGTGCAGAATATTATTACAAGTGATATTCGGGTCATAGGTACCTGCAGGTTGATATTGAGCTCCGGTTGGTTGTCTGTGTGAGGCGCATTCGTGTGGTCACGCACCGAGTCGACTGTGATATCGCCCGACGCTACTGTGGCATCGTGCACAGTCTCTGCTACTTCCTCCTAATAATCGACAATACATTTACTATACATATTTACGAGATGACGCTATAATAAATAGTTATATATATAATTTTTTTTTATAGAAAATACAACTAAGTATGATCACTATTCTTTTTCTATTGATCAAAAACGTAAACAAATATAGCGGCGCCATGGTCACTGGACTGTTTTAAAGACGGGATTTGTACATTAGGCATTATCAAAGAGAGTTGACTCAGTGATTAACTCATTTAGAATTTGTTCGTATTGTTTGTTTAGTTCTATATCGTGAATTGTTTGCTTACCTTTTTGATCAAAGAAAAAAGAATACATGATATATAGGTAGACTTAAAAAGCGTATCTTTTTGACAGTTTTTATTTAATATAAATGTTTTCCAGTCGTGTATGTGTAAAAACCGACCCAATTCTGTTGTCACCTGTACATGATATTATTAAAAACGATATCTAACCTTATGTTCACCATTAGTGAGGGGCGCCTCCTCTACGGGCCCACGGAGAGCACTCGCCCACGGAGACAAAGTCACGTGGCACTGAGCTATCGTCACCTTATACGAAAAAAACATATCTATTATCATCAAAAATCTATACATGTAATAAAGCAGTAGATAGTAGCGTATATGTATGTTGAATTTATTTACCAAAAATTGAAAGAGTGGGACGGTAAAATAAAAGTAAGAGAATACAAAAAGAAAATATTTTCAAGACATCATTTTTGTTGTATTAAACGAATTTACAAGTATTAAGCTTAGTTTTTCAAATATCAGCTGTTGAGGAACTGCTACAGGGAAGGCTCAGCAGTTTAAAAAATTGTCACGAACAAATTACCTTTGTGGCGGAAACAGTAATTCTCTGTAGTTCCGATGAAGAATGTAAGTAGAGAGCTTCACCACGCTTCGAGAAGCACAAACTTGAAATACCGCTAGAACAATATAACATCTTATGTTATTTTTAAAACAAGAATAATGAATGTGTTACAGCGGCCATGAAGTACCACGGAAAAGATAATTATATTAAGTCGGAAGTAGTGGTGAATGCATCCAAAGTGGACCTTACATGAAATATCTACTCCCTTAATAATTACCATTTCCACAGGTCTTACTTACAGGATTACATAAATTGCGATACGATCGCTACTTCCAGCCCAAACCGTTTTGAGTATCTTGGAGTAATCTTGGAATTTCGTAATGTAGAATTGGCAATGAGCTCCCGTTGGCAAGTGATCTCTCAAGGAATATGAGAGCACATCGCCCTTTCTCCAATTTGTGTTATGTACAGTCAGGGTAAGAAATAGGTTTGTTACCTTTTAAAGTCAACATTTGTTTGCACCAAAGCAATTATCAGTCATGCTAAAATTTCTTTTCAAACGTCTGTCAGTTACAAAAGGTATCGTCGAGTCTAGGACTTGATAAAGGAATGAATTTGAAAACTGACGAAAGTTTTTGTACCCCAACTGTACCTTACTCCACGAAAGTCACCCGGTGTTACTAGTGTTAATAGGCGAGAATCAAGTATCTGCTTTAAATGCGACTGTCATGTGATACCGACTTGATGTCCTCCTTGCGGACGGCGGCGGCGTTCAACTGGCGTCGCAGCTCGGGGCTGAGCACGAGGCAGTCGCCGAGGTTGGTGAGGCAGAGCAGGCACCACTCGCGGTGCACCGCACCACCGCCAGCGCCGCACTCGAACCACGCGAACGCCGTCCGTCGAACCTGACCGAGACAAGGCTAACTTTGGACAAGAATAATTGATCATACCCATTCCGGGCGACCTGCCGGAGCTAATTGTGATTTGCCAAGCCTTACCTTTCTACCTTTTGAATCGCCCAAATCTTGGCCAGCTGTCAAATGTGACACATTTTATGTGTCTTCTTTCGATAATAAATAATATCACAATGGTACACAGTGCCATTGTAACGTGAAAAATAGAGAGGTAAAGAGGACCAAATCTATACACGAGAAAATGTCTGTCGGCCACCAGTGAACTATTCATAGATAAATATAAGGCAGTGAACTATTCACTAAGGTCAAAATGTTGGAATCTCCAGGATAATTATCGAGCTAATTTGCAGAGGCTTTCGGGCGGGCTAGTGCCCCTTGGGCCAAATTGGCAAGTTACGAGTATCTCATGAGTCATGGTCTCGTGAACCCAAAACTTATATGTGGCTATTTACTATTAAAGTATTTAAACAATGACATACCCTCGCGCCTTCGTGCGCTGTCAGCTTGTACTTGTGGTGCGGTTTGAGCGAAGGAAGAGTGAACACCTTGAACTGCTCTTCGGAGGTGATGACCACGCGGTGGGTGCACGGTTCAGGCAACGGGGAAACTCCGCGCTCCACCTAAAACGGACAACCACTTTCTTATTACACACAAATCTTAGCGTTAATTACAATATTCTTTTATGTTTACGTCGTCAATCAATAATTATAAAAACGAAACACCAAGTGCGACAGTCACAATAGCAGTGCACTGAACATAGATTGAGCAGCAAAATCCCCTAAATAAGATTACCGTGAAATAATATTTTGTTATTGCTTGTGTTTATTTATAGGTCACATCTCATCAGGCGAACTGTAAGCGTATCTGTCTCGCTATAAAATAAATTAATAAAACTACAATTTTAATTGCAAAATATAAAGTTTTGTCAATTTATTCAAACGATTTATTTTATTTGCACCCTTTAAAATTTAAAAATAAATTTGATTTTGGGATTCATAAACACTACCATATAACTTGATGTGATTTTTAAAATCCAGTTCTTACTCCTTTAGATGGAAATGCTAACCTCTAATGGATCCGGTAGCGGTACAGATGCGCCATCGAGTACCGTGATGCCTATGACGGGCGCTCGGTGTTTCAATTGGATTTCTTTGGCCAACTGACACGTTACCTGGAAATCATAAAATAACATATTAAAATACGGGTAAAATAAAATGTTTCCTTGTTTTTCAAAAAGACGTGAAATGTTAATGAACTACTAAAAACCTGGCCACAAACAAACAAAAGTTCCAGGACTAATTGTGAAGAATGCCTTGTAGAAAACAAGGCAAGCAAAAAAGACATCATACAGAGTATATAAATATGTAAAATGAGTTAATATTCACCGGTTCCTCTTTCCTCTTATTGGTATTGGGGACGCTAAGTGTGAATGCGAAAACTGTTCCGTTGTTGGTGCCCGCCCACAGCGTAGGCGTTGAATTTTGTGCTGAAATTTTTGTACATTCATTAAATCAGAAGAGTAATAATGTAGCTAAAGTTACTTTTTATAACATCAGCTATCTACCAGTAAAGTCCCGGCAAAATTGGTCCAACCTTTTCGGAGATTAGCCGGATCAAACCGATAGGCAGACAAAACTTTTAAAAAAAATTTTTAAATGTATTTTGGTATTACAGATACTTAAATTTTATTTAATAGTATAAATAGTGAACTGACTGTTGATGAGGAATGTCCTCGCGAAGTAGAGACATCGCACCATGGAGCCGAATGCGTCGTCGTTGGAGCGCGCCTCCACCGCGCGTTCTATCGGCTTCACGTCTTCAGGGTTCTCCGTAGTGGGCTTGTCTGCGCCCTTTTTCGGCTGAAATTATTATATATATTTTTTTTATGTTAAGGTCTACAGACACGCTGACGGTCCACTTGACTGTAGGTGGCTACCGTCGCCTATAACACAAGCAACGCCATAGGTGTTGCAGGAGATTAAGGATAGAGGAAGGATGGTATAATGGGCTCGTCATATAATGTATACTGTCATTACAGTATATGAGGTAAAGGTACATAGGATACAAATTGTCTTTAAAATCGCGCTAACAAGTATGTTTAAAATTAGCATTCTAATACTCGTGCATACTATTATCAAGTACGCTAATATTTAACAAAGTACATTAATACAAAGTAACTAAATATAACTAACTTGTGTTGGCGACGTGGGACTAGCTGTTGTGGTTTGTCTCCGCTGAGAGCGTCCTTTCCTAAGACGTCGGAACGATTCTCTCAAGGACTTCTTAAACGACTTTCTCCTCGAAATCGGTGTGTCGCCTGAACCAGAATCTGTAAGACAGAGCAATAAAGTCTTAACGTCTACATTTTCTAGATTCGTGTGATAATATTTCATTATGATACTTTTTATTTACAATTTACAAACTAAGCCCCGACCTTCTATTGAGCCTAAACACGCTATATTGCCAAACTTGCTGAGGAGTTGAGTATCCTGCAGACTAATTGATACCGCAGCATCAGGTCAAGGTTACCACGCCATGTAAAGACCACCCCGAAGTAGCAGTACATCAAATTTCAAATTAATCGAAATTTCGGAAGTTATGGATATCTCTTCCGTCAGCTAGGAAATGAGCTGGCGATCTTCAAACGCCTCAACAGATCTTAAATTTTACCTAAGAACCATATGGCGATCACGTCAGATTTAAGTATCCTATATGATAATCGGGATTATAAACTATCTGTGTGCCAAATTTTAACCAAATCCGTTGAGCTGTTTTTGCGTGAAAAGGCAACAAATATCCATGCAATACATCCTCAAACATTAGTATTTATAATAGTTTTTTTTCTTTTTATTTTTCTTCGGTTTATAAAACATCTAACATAAAAAAGATCAATGAATTCTAAAACATCTACAATGATTGTTTCTTTCACGATGCAAGCACAACATAAGAAAACCTTGTTGAGTTACCGTGAGGGTTGAGCGTGCACTTGTGTATGAGCGGCGTGGCGCGCAACGCGTCGAGCAGCGCCAGGCCGTGAGCTGTGCCGGCGCACACGACGCCCCACTCCCAGTGCGCCGCTAGCGACGTCACCGCCGCGGGCGGCGACAGCTGCACCACCGTCGTCGCCTACACAACATCTTATATTTAATAATCTATCGTACTAGAGTCAAATTAAAGTAGGCACGATGGGCGTCTTTCAACATTTCCTGCTTAAAATATTTATGTATAATATATATTTATATAAATACTAGCGACCAGCTTCGCACGGGTGTATTTTTTTATTATTATTGATATAGTCATCGCTCTGTGAATTTCCACAGTGGTCAACGTGTGCTACTGACCTGATAGCCTTGTGGGAATGAAATGGGGCCAGCTCGTAGAGTAAGTTGGTCGTGTCCCTTCCACACGAATCCGTCCCGATCTGACACTATGTTCACCGAAACCGACTGAAATGACAATACCAAAAACAAAATATATAAATTGATAGACCTGTTGGTAGTGTGATATGTGTCGTTCATTGTAAAAGTGGTGTAACTCCCTATTTTTAAAACCATCTTTTCTTGCCTAATGGTATCACATTTAGTCATAACTTTCAATATAAAAGTGAAGTAACTCCAATACTTGCATTAAAATCCCATAGATGAAAACAATGAATGAATGCTTATATTTTTTTCCTACACTTTAATTCGCAAAAAGCGAAAATTCAGTTACAAGGAGATAGTTCACTTTTACAATGAACGACACATATGTTAGTCATCTGTCTCAAGAGTCCCCGCGATTCAAGTAAAATAATACAAATTTGAAAAATGTAATTATTATAAATTTTATTTTTTAATAAAATATGAATGTGTCGTAACAAAAACATACCTTAACTTCTGCAGTATTTGGTGTAGGTTTTAATGTCGCGATGACAATGTGACCAGCGGCGCCTCCAATTGTCAGCATCCCCGACAAAGGACAAAGCACTACCTGTTAGATTGAAAGGAATCGTTTGCTTATGTTAATTTTATATTAGCTGACACCTTTCAGACTAAAAAAAAACTAAATACAATTTTCACTATGTACTAATACATTTGAAATTTTGTTAAGCAATTAAACGGACACATACCATCTGTAATGACAATGACTAAGGCCGGTTTTAGAGCTCTCCTGACATCGGTCCTGACGATACGCACGACCGACCGCGGTAGCAATAAACGCGTGCATACGGTCGGTCGAGCGCTGTAACGATTTCGAATTTTCATACAAATAACAAGCACGACCGACGTACGCACCAACCGTCAGGAGAGCTCTAAAACCGGCCTAAGATATTTACCCTTTTGACGGCAAGCCTCGGATCGTCACTGAAAGGATCGAAGGTTCCAACACGTCTGAATGGCGGCCATTCTTCTTCGTCGGTTTGACTGTCATTGTTCTCGCCAATCTCTTCGCCACTGCAATATGTATACATGAGCAACAGATAAATTTACAAGTTTATTACCAATTAGTGTTACAACATTTGCAGATAACACCTTTTAAATATTTCGATACAATAAAGTTTAAATTCAATTATTTAAATAATTTTGTGCTTGATTATTTTTCATTACGAAAATAGTTCCTTTTATCAAAACGTGATTATTATAAAATGTAGTAATTGTTATATATAGTAACGTTTAAGTTATTCCTTAGAGAAAAACGTTTTTATTTAATGTACCCGTCGATCGACTATAATACAGATAAACAATCTCATACAAAACAAAACCTAATAAGTGGCACAACGTTTACCTAGCTATAGATGTATCACATCTATTACAAACTATATAAAAATAAGTCTTAAAATGTACAATATACAGTTTTTACAAAATGAAACTTATACGCTAAGGTCATAAGATTATAAAACGCATGACAGTTTCTATTACTTATTACTTTTTGTTTATAAGAACAAATAAAAAACGCGTTTCAAGTGTCACCTTGAATTGTCACTAGAAATTGTTATTGTATAATGATTTTTACAATTGCTGAAGGAGCACTGCGGCATGTTTGCGGATGAACCGATCGAATGATACTAATACAAATGCCTACCCAAATGCAAATGACCACCCCCAAAGTGGGTAGTCATTTGCTGAGGACGTTTTTTTGTAGTTGATTGTGATATTATAGTCGATCGACGAATGTACCAAATATATAAAGGTTAAGTCTTGATACTAGATTAGTAAATTGCTTTGTTCAAATAATTTATAAAAAAAATGCTATAAATGGACTGTTTCAACTTAAAACTAAGTATTATTATTTTATTATGTTTGCTATAGTTTGATGCTACACTAGACCGAAAAAGGCGAAAAAAAATAATTAAATGCCAATATTACAATTTGTAAGAAAAATGTATAGTTTTGTTTAAATAAATAGCATTAAAAACAAGCAATTCAGCTATGAATATGAAGCTAGCTTTAATGAAGAAA
Organism: Synanthedon formicaeformis; assembly: GCA_945859745.1. NCBI lineage: Eukaryota > Metazoa > Arthropoda > Insecta > Lepidoptera > Sesiidae > Synanthedon > Synanthedon formicaeformis. The sequence goes on from OX243964.1 coordinate 5,015,501, forward strand.
TGGAACTCGATTAAACAAAAAAAAAACTAGTAAAATAGCAAAACAATAAATGTAAACTGTGCATTTGTTAGATATCTCTATTACCTCGGTGTTGATCTTTTCAGCCCGCTTCATTACGTAGCAAGCAATAAGCACAGAAAAAATATCTGTTAGCTAAAATGTTAGGAACAAGCCAAAAACGTCATGTTTTTATAAGCTAATGAGTTAAAAATTATTGTATGAATATTAAACTTAACAATAAAGTATTAATTGGCAATCCAATCGTCATGCCTTGACTTGTACCGTTCTTTATTTAAATGCCAAATTTTTTTATTATGTCAAGAAAATAAACACAACTCAGCCTTGTTATTCCTATGACAAATTTTAATGATATTTCTTGTCCAAATATGACAAGTTTAATTTAATGAAAAATTAAGTTTGTAAAACTTAATTCATTCATCCCTAATGCTATAATTATGTTTTTGTTCGTTAGGTCTTATCAACAAATACTACTACAAATGACATAAAAAGAAATACAGACTCCGACTGACCTGAACAGTTGTGACGTGGTATATTTGTATAGCGGTGTCATGACTACACCGGTGACGTCCCAGAAACGCACTGAGCCGTCCTCGTGACCGGTCAGCAGAATCTGATGCTCGCCGGCCTCAACCGTCTCCACAGACCCACCAGATATCGGCCATGGACTCTCCGAGTAAACGTTCTCCGTTTGGGCCTCACCTGATATAATATAACATTACACTGTTACAATGAAAATCTAAATATTGTTACGTCTGGAACCCTAACGGAAGCAATCGAGTGCGCGTTGGATGCATGGAACTTCGAAGAAGTCATGTTTACACGATAGAGGTTGGCCACGATCCCTTTAAACAAGTGCAAAAGGAAATTGTATAGGAAACTAAAATAGCATTCTATAGTAAAGCCAAGTAGACAACGCAAAACAATGTAAACAAACCCGGCCCTTCTATCCTTTTCCCTCAAACGAAGCGGCCGGCGATATCTGTCTCATGGTATAAGGAAGCCATCTTGACAGACCCTGAAAGTTTGTTTACATTCTATGCGTTGTTTCGTTGGCCTTGCTTTAGAATCAATAGAATAACGAGCGCACGATGTTTACTAGTTCAAACCATGGAGGACTTTCGAAGGTGTTTTATGCCCCATTAGTTCTTAAGCAGCGACTTGACAGTCAGAGGCCAAGAAGATTTGCGATTATGTAAGGCAAATTCACGTTCAAAGAGGTATTGCGATATTATACCGTGGGCAACAATGTTGTCGTAGACGTTTGGCGCGACGTAGTCCACCAGCTGAGCGGTGGTGACGGCAGACGCGTGCACTGACACCAAGTAGGGAAGTCGCAGAGGTCTCCACCGTTCGTCGCACAGGTCGATCACAACCAGCTCCTCTTCGGCTAGTACCACCTATGAATACAATTTTAGTTTTTAAGTACATACTATATCTCTATATATATATATATATATATATATATATATATATATATATATATATATATATATATATATATATATGTATTTAATCTCTTCTCGGTTTGACCACAGACTTTGACCACAAACAAAAGAGAATAAATACCAATTACATATGATAGATACATAGTGTCAAACGTATTGTCAAACGTGAGTGTGTGTGTGTAATGTTTATTTTAATTAATTTAATACATTTAATGAGATATCACATATTATACACAATGAATATAATATGTAAATATACATATTTTTATGCCTCTTACTATAAAAGTACAAATGATGAAAATACTTCTTCCATATTTTAATAGCTGTGATTAAAAACATTATAGTGTTGGAAATCGGAATTATATTACAGTGTCATGTCGACGTTGCAAGACGATGTCGACGTTTCTACAACCTAATTCTGACTACGCCTAACGTCACGTCATATCACGACACGACACGACACGACACGACACGTCACGACAGGACACTGTAACGTGAATCCGTCGTAAGTGGTTACCAGAGTGGCTGCGACTTGGTTGACGGTCTGCAGCTGTATGTTGGCGGGAGTGTCGGGTCGTTCTTCTTGTAGTGGCGCGCCGTCCGGTGGCACCGGAGTGCAGGTGAACATATCTATTACCTGTTGTAAGTATATTTCATAAATCATCAATGAATGGGATGCAACATTTTTAGCTTCACTTTGAAAAATTAAGTGTTGGTTAATATAGAGAATACAATTAAGTGTACAGTCTGTCTACTTTAACATTAAAAACAACTTTATTCTATCCTGCATAATATATACTCACACGACTTGTGAATTCAAAGGCCACGTGTTTCGACTCCCCCTGTTGTACTGTGACTGTATATTTGTCCGAGTAGGAAGCTCGTGGCATACCGCCTGTAATAACGATAATAATTTTTATTATATTTATTGCAACCAGATCTTCAATACAGATTCAATATTTGGCGAAACTTACCGGCATAAATGATGATTTCGTCGCCCTTAACACTAGTTCTGTTTAGAATCTTGGTGATGGCTTTACATGGGTAGGGCCCGTACGGTGTGATGGGCTCCTTCATGGGGCGGTCGCTCGACGCCGCTTCGACGCTCCACGTCACGTACGAGCCGTCGTTATGGGACGATGTGAAGTGGTCACCTGTAATATTAACTTTTAATATTGGCCTTCTTATATTAAAAACATAGAGACGTTTCATTGTGTGGTCATTCAAACAAAAAAAAAAAAATGAGTTGCTAAATAACGTCAATCATTTTATTTTACACCATTTTACACCTTCAAATCAATTCATTTCAGCCATTCTTCTAATGCGATGCTTTATCTTTCAAGCCGCTAATATTTTGGTATTTCTTACTATTTTCTTTTATATTAAGGTCGACAGAAATGCTGACGGTCCACTTGATGGGAAGTGGCTACCGTCACTTATAACACAAGCAACACAACAGGTGCTTCAAGTGTACTGCCGACCATAATTATGGTGCTATGCTAGGTTTTTTGCTTACGACTTCATCCAATCATAAAGAACGCCAAGAGGGGATGCAATAGCACTACCGTCCTTGATGGAATAAATTATATCCCCTGATATGAGAATGGACCTTGGCACATTCACTGAAACATAACAGTTCCCACACAGTTATAACAGCGTGGCCAGAGATTAAGGTGGCGCTGGACGAGCGTGGGAACTCAGTAATAGATATTTAGGAGAATTTGTTGTCTCAACTTACGAGTACTATAATGCTAATAACCTATTAAGACAGAATGCGAAGCAACACATTCGCGTACTTATTCAACTAGCGAAACATACGCCAGCAATTTCAATATTTTAGAAAAACCTTTATAGATGGTAACTAATGCACATCCCAATTTTAAATTTACATTATAGCTAGGAGGATTACAAGAATTCAACCAGCGAAAATATTTTAGAAATTAATTATACTAAGATATAAAATTAATTTTAGTTTTTTTGATTCGATGCAAACCTTTAATGTCTCAGAAAAGTCATGTTTTTTTTATGTATTACTACGACCAATAACTAATGAGTAATCATGGAATTACGTAGTATGGAATTGGTAAGCCGCTCGAGTTGGAAAGTGGCCTCCTAAGTAGATGAAATTACCTTCGTCATTCCAACACAAGCCCTCCAGTTGCTGATTGGAGACGAACGTATGTGTGGGTGAGGCCGCGATCCGATCCCATAGGACGACTAGGCCTCGGTTATAACCGATCAGCACGCGTGTAGGCACTTTGGGGTGCTCGCAAATGGCTTCTATAGCTCCCGGATTCACTTTGAATTCTTGTGGACAACTGAAAATAAAAGAAACAAAATCACTAGGTACGTAAGAAATACAGTTGCTCTGTTGCTCTGACCACGGAACAGTTAAATAAACATGTTAAAGGTCATCTGTCATGTCCTTACATTAATTTAATACTAAAATTTCAAGGATTTGTTAATGACTATTAAAAACTAGCTTCATTTATTCAATCTTTATTGTTTTTTTATTTTCCCTTTTAGACGATCCCTCGGGATCAGTACTTTTTTGTGGATAAAAGGTACCTTATATCCTTTTCTGTATATCTGACGCGTATGCAAAATTTCATGATGATCAGTCGAGTTCAGCATTGATTAATCAATATATCTGTATATCATTTACATAGATTAGAATCGAAAATATTAGTACTTACACAATTCCGTCTAATAAAGAAAATTCAAGACTATCTTATTAAATAAATGAAACTATTGCTTCTACTTACTTCTGCATAACTATTTCCTGGTATATGACATCTTCGGTAAGAACGAACGTGCTCAAATCTAAATTGTAAATGTTTCCGCTCTCCGTGCCAACTAAAAGATGTTTGCCAGAAGATTCTACACATAGCGCCGAAATCCTTTTATTTTTTCCTTCAAATGTGTGAGTTTTAAGTTCTACGAGGGATTTCTCGTTAATCTCCCACAAGTGTAGACTATTGTCGTCGCATAGCGATATTAAACGTCCCGTACCTGGAAAGCGAGATAAAAAAATGCCATCAAAATCTCGTTCGAAAGAAATATAAGAATAAGAATAAGAAATTTTTATTTCAGAAAAACAACAGTTATACATTTCTGTCCCCCACACTAGGCTCTGCCTGTCCTATGGGGGAAGTTAACAATAAATTATAAGTAAATTATATACTATATACATTAATTACAAATAAAAATTAAAACAATTATTATAAGTACAAAATAATCAAACAAACAAACAAATGGTAGCATCATTTGGAAATAATTAAATATGATAATGTAAATTAAAATTTGTGAGAACGAATTTTATGTATGTATGAAATTTGTGTGAATGAATGAGTTTGTGGTGTGTGTATTTGTTTGTATGTGAATGAGCGACATCTAAAATTTGAAAATATTGTAAAATTAACCTCATTTAATAATTTTTACAATTTTTTCTACTTCATCAAATGACCATCTCATCAATGTCATTGAGACTTTTTCTTTTACTAGTTTATTATTGATGAAAGGGAAAAGGAAATTACCGAACTTATTTGCAAAAGCAGTGTTGACAGATACGTTAGGCACTTTAAAAATGCGTTTATGTAACATGTCCTCATAATTATCTAACTTTACATATGTATTACACTTTTTGTGTACGAGTATCATACGTAGCATGGTTACAAAATAATTATTTCTAAATTCGGTAAAGTTTGAATACGAATTAAGCACTGAAGTTTTCGTGGTGAAATTTGTATCGATTGAAATAATTTTGGTCTATTTTGATAGATAAAGGCAAACTTTACACTAGAAAAAATCATACATACGAGTATGTCAGTCATTTCATGACTTGATTTGACGGTCGGTCGATATTTTGACTGAAATGTGGAATTTAATGTTATTATTTGATTATTATATATATTTTTTTCAAATCTAAATAAATCCTAATTTGACTTAGTTAGTCCTGCTTCCAAGAATTAAATATTTAGTCCAAGAATCAAATACTCTTTTCTATAGAGATGCAGAATCTTAAAAAAAGAGTACCCGAATATAGGAAAATCTCAGAAACATGTGCTGTTTAGTGTAATAAACATTGCTATATGTATATGCACACTTTAGGCTTTAAAATGATATTAAGCAATTGATGCCCTCCACCTGCTCTAGAGAATCAAATTTCCTTTTTTTCAATAGTTTCAAGTACTTGGGAGAACTTAACAATTCATTAGATATACATATATACATTGGACATACTTTGTAGAGTTTAAGGTAATTAGCCTCACTATATGTAAATGAGTATTTAAAATGCTATTAAGCAACTTACCAGGTACAAAGTGTATTTGTGTGACGATTGCGTCGGAATTAGTGTGTTGGCCGTAGAATTCTACGCCTGGCCTGCCGTAGACCTTGAGGGCGCCTGTCGCTGTGCCGATAGCCGCAAGCCGAAGTAGCGGGTCCCAGGCGAGGGCAGAAGCTCTGTGCGGAAAGCCGTGTTGCACTGTCTGTTAACAAATAAATATTAACGTTTTATTTATGCTATTTAATACATATATATTCATAAACAATAACACACATTGGAAAACTGCAATATAGTTTTTTTTTTTTATTACAAGGATAAACACATTTATTCCTTTTTATATCGTCAGGCCAAGCGATTGCTATGGTTTTGTTGGAATTCATACGAAAATTGAAAACTAAATAAATACAAGGCAGATAACTAACGAATGTGAATAGACATCGCATACATTTTATAATCATGATAAATAACGTTTTTTGTTATGTTATTGACATATTATCATGCCGCAACAGAGAAGCGGTTCTAGAGACTAAATAGTAAGTACATAAAGTGCGAGTACGAATATGACTCACCGGTAGTACAATAGAACATTTGAGTGGGTACCGACCGAATGAGATTTTTTTCTCACGTACCTAAACGTTAGGTTTTACGTAGTCGTAAATTGCACGCAGAAACCTCAAAACTTATTGTTGGCCGTTTGTTGTTACCTATTATTAAAAACTCAACACGAGATACCTAGGAATGCATAAATGATCACGACTAATGAGCACGATGCAGTAAATGTTATTGATCAGTTTTATCTATAGGCAAAGGCTTATGAGAAAGGCTGAAAACAGGGTGGGGTGGAAACAGCTGGTGGTCGATGCCACCAAGATATTTCAGATCGAGCACGGCTTTATGTTGATTTTTATGGTAAAAGATGTCACTTTAATTATTTAATTGTAATTGTATCATTTTAGGAACACAAGTAACTAATGCTGTGATTTTGAGGAAGTAGTGATTTTGTAGGTGGGGTTACCTACCGAAACTTGTGATATCTATCTACGTAACTTGTTGAAGAACTTCAAACACTGCTGGTGATATACGCCATGAAGTATTGTAAGTAGATGCATTGCATTATCGACATTAATACAAACGTGGGAATATTTAACGTACAAAATATGCCTTTGTCTCAAATATTACGTGACACGGTGTAAAACTTCAAACGAACGGTGTATTTTTGCGAATTATCAATGAGCATTACATAAGTAAATGACATTACCTGTTTGTTTATATTATATCGTATAATTGTGAGAGTTTTAGATTTTATTTAGTACACTGGCTGGCGGCGCCCGCGACTTTGTCCGCGTTGAAAAAGAAAAAAGTAGCCTATCCCGTGTCCTGTACGTCTAAATGATTATTATTTACCAAGTTTCATGAAAATCAGTTAATTTGTTTAAGAGTTATGGAGGAACATACATACATACAATACCTACACTTACAGATTTATTATTAGTAGTATAGTATTGATGAGTGCACAGGAAAATAAGTTAAAAGCATATACTTCATACAAGAGCTGACAGATTGCCAAAAGGTTTCATAGATGTTTAACATGAGTGTATAGTTTTTGAGTTAAATGTATTAAATTGAGTTAAATTTGATTTATATTCAAAAATTATGTTGAGGAAAATTGAGGAATCCCACAGTAATAAACTACTGGTGACAGTAACCACCCAGTTACGCACTAACTAATGGTGTTATTATATACTATACCATATAGATTTAAAATAGTAATCCATCCATTAGTTTAAACTTTCTACATTTCTTCTATGACGGTTTAAACTTTTTCGGTTACTCGTCAGTGGTGTACAGTAAAATTGTAACAAGAGTTTAAAATTTTAATCGAATGCATTGAAATTACCATTTGAATTATTTTGGTCAGTCTATACAATACATCATCGTGGTAACCTGTGATTATAGAATGACGTATTCAGGTCAGTGTGAAAGCTAGTACACATATACATAATGGCTACGGTGAACGAAGCGATAAGAAGTACCAAAGCTAAAATAGTTATATGTGCTTTAAAAAAGCAATTGATGTTCACAGCGTAGATTCTTTTCTGATTAAGAAATGTAATTTAGCATCCACCTTGGTTGAGTAGATTTAGCTTCTGGTCCTTACCAGGGTTCAAGCTCCGTACAAAATTTTACCAAAATATAATAAGGACAGACCGAATTACTTCCGCATTCATATTTTTAGTAATCTAGGCATGGATGCATGTTCAAGATTCTTTGCTCAGTCTAAACGTCAAAAGGTTTACAAGACCGGTTTCATGGCACCGTTACGGATGCTAGCTGCTCCAATCACGCGTCTACTGATACTACAACATTGCTGTCTGCATATCACCTTTATCCAACAGAAACAAGGTTCACGAGTCTATTGTTTAGGTTTGTACAGTGAAGCAATGGGTTTTTAATAGACCTTTTTGGACGAAAGTGCAATGCCCTTACTGTACTGTACTGTATGTCTTAGATAAATTATAAAGCTCAGACCATAGTGAGAAAAAATAATTTTACCATACAAAATAGGTAAGTAATATTGGACCACTTGATCTTACTGTCCAATGACCATATAATATTAAATATTTGTTTACGTGTAGTAAATGTGAATCATATTATATTACCTAATATTAATGTTATTGTGTTATTATGGGAAAATCCTAGAGAACATAGCATACTTTTTTTACGCGGGCGATTTTTAATTATAAAAAAATAAGAAATACTGAAAAATATAGTTGTATAATATATACACAAACTTATAGCTGGAATAACTTCATGAAGTTGTTCTTACCTCAAAGAGTTCCTTGGTATATAAACTACAGGAAGTTAAAACTTTGCTACAAGTTTCGACGCTCAGCACAGTATGGGGAACGTCTTCAATATAACATTTATTATATTATATTAAGTCAGTGACTTTGTACTCGCTATAATTAGTTTGTTTTTGAAAATCCTACAGGAACCTAACATTTTTCCACGAATAACTATAAGTTAATCTAGGTCATAATTAATTTGGATGCCAAATTTGATCTCAAATCGGTTCAGCCGTTTATGCGCGATTGCGTATAAACATCGCAAAACTTGATGGGGTCTGAAGATGTCATCGATTTTAGAACTGTTTGTGAGGTATTGCAACGCGGTCATGAGGGAACCACGGAATGAGCAAGACGCAATGATAACATTTTGTACGAGAGAAAGCATTGTTCGCAATTCTACATGCGCAAACGAAAGATACCCGCTCAAGGTCAGAGCCCATCAAGTTTTGCGATGATTATAACAAACAAACAAACTTTCGCATTTTTAATAACTATTATTAGGATTAGTTTAACTTATAGTTTCCTACCCATTTTGTGCCATCCAAAAAGCATGAATAATGGACTAGATTTTTATTAGGTTTTCGCTATTATTATGTTAGAGAATTTCTTTCAAAGTTCGTTATGCATTCATGACGCTATTTTCATTGGTGAAAACCGTAACAAAATCCGTTGCGTGTTTAAGAAGAAGTTAGCGCAGAAACAGACAGAGGCGGACAGTGACTTTTTTTATAAAATGTGTAGAAAATATCTGTTATAGTAGTTAAGTCGTCAGTATTAGTGTTTTAAGAATTTCATTATTTAATGTTGTGATAAGGCGCCTACGTAAAATGCGTGGAACCACATTATGATATCATCACAGCAAAATCATTATAGCAGTTGTCGATGCCAAGTGACGTCACTACGAGGACAATTTGTCGCTTGTACAACAAAACTGAAACTCAATTTAACGAAAACTATATTCACATTTTTTTATCATATTTTATCTTTTTTTCTGCATACAATGAATCCCTCATCCCTAATCGTACTAATGGTAGACAGCGCATTCGCGGCACTTGTAGGCATTGCTTGTGTCGCCTGTCGCCTGTTTGTCGACCTTAACATAAAAAGAAGAACTTTTGGTTATTTTTTATACTAGAAAAAAAAAATCTCGCTTATTTTCGAGTTCGAATAACTAAACAACAATATATCAATTCCGTAGTGTTAGGTTTACTTTACAAGTATTCGTTAGTCGAGAATTGTTTCTCTCGACCCCGGACACTAAAAGACTTCTCTTCTAGGTCTCTAAGCTGCACTAACAATGTCTAACAAAAGCCGGGCGTTGTTTAAAAAACTTTCTTTATTTTGCCTTATAAATAAAATGTCTTGCGTTTCAAAGACTGTATGTTGCATATACAACATTCCAACCTATAATACATATTTCGCCAAAATTACAAGACTTTTAAACTTTCTTGAAGTCTCCGGCATCTCTACATACGAGTATTAATTGAAGTCGCTGACCTCGCGCGTCTGTCTGTAAGTATCTCCGTGAACTTCTAGTCTACGAGTAAACAACCCAACGGATTTTGATACTGTTCACTAATGGAAAGAGGGCCGATTGTTAAATGCATATATGGTTAGAACATTTACAGTGTTTACTTACTTACTTAGTTCTAACATCACATAAGTCGGAGAAATGTAACTCTCTGAAGGTGGCGTCTCTATAGACAATTTGATATTTAAACCTATCTAATTAGCAACGCTTAACGCCTATAATAATCTTCAGACCAAAGGAAATTACAGGCACATATTGTCTTAAAGTTACTTCATTTGGTACACAAATAAACACAGAAAAGCCCCGTTTCCTTATACATCCGAACCAAGGTCTCTGTTGTCAGGTCAGACAATGTATAGCAGCTATCATACGGTGTGGGCGATGAGAACATAAAGATTGCGCGGCGCACTCGCTGGGGAAAGTCGTACGGCTTCTGGGAAGCAAGTTTTGTGTTGTTGAAACTTTGTTAATATTACAGACCGGGGGTTGAATGACTCGTTAACATTTGTGTGTGCTATTGTTTGCACACAGGAAACTACTGTACTAGAGTTAGGGGAATTATTGTCTGCGGACGCATTTTTAATACGTACTTTTTAACAGTACGCTTTTAATGTTTTAAAATACATTACAAGTATAGCATTTGTAAGTTATTTAAAGTTCATGAGGCGTTTTATTTATTTATTTCAATTTATTGATTAATTGTTAGAAAAGATTAAAAGGAGACAAGGAAGAATACCATAGAATATGTTGAAAATGTGGTCGGGAGACATTGAATGCATAGGACATAGCGAGTCGACTTATGATTTAAAGAAACAACGCGTCTGCCATTTATAGGCCTTTGCTTTAGGTGTTTAAATTTTCCGCATATATGCCGATTTAGTTAAATATTGCACTCATACTCAAAACAAACTTTTACCGGGGAAAGTATTTAGTGATTAGGTATCTATCGAATCAATACCAAATACTTTCTAAACAGTCACATAAGCGACTTACTCTGCAAAAAATATATCTATTCATTCACAGATCACGCCTTCATAGGCCGTCATCGGTTTCCTGTTCCCTTCCGGCGGCGCTCGCGCAGCCGCGTCGCGTATTGTTTTCGCGTCAGTAACGTACACAAAACATATTTTTTATATGAATTTACATGCATTATTATTAAAAAAAAAAACTACAAGCAAATAACAGCACGCACGAAGTGACAAGTTATCGTTCACCAAACATAAAAATTTCAATTTTATCGGTATAAGTGGTCTGTCTGTTTGTCCCAATAGTTCCTATAAACTATGTAGAATATTTAAATGCTGTTTACCCAATATTCAAAGAATTTCTTCTGAAATGTTTATATTATAATCATAGGTCTAATTGTTACGTAAAAACATAGTGCAAACATGTAATAAACAAAATATCTATAATAATAAATAATAAAAATGTGATTATTCATTTGACAAAATAATTTAGACAATATGCGGGTCGTTATTATTTTATTACAAAATTATGAAAATCCTATGCTGCACCTATAATTCGATACTTTTTTATCGACATTTGGAACCACTACTTAACTAGTGCGCGCGTTCAACGATCAATAACTTTATGTTAATCAAATGCCAGCGTATTAGTCACGAATAGATAGGAAGTTTAGTGAATGATGAATGAACAATTTGAAGGTTGTTTTAGTTTTACCTCAAATTTTCTTAATGACAGATGCACTGCGTTTGTTTTTACTGTATTCGGTTATTCGCATTATACTTTAGTACTTTCAAACAACAAACTCTCCCAAATACCTATTTTACTGACTTCACTACCTTTTTTAAGCCGAGAGATAACAAAACCTTTCATACAATATTTTATCGTTTATTTATATATTTTCTAAGAAAGCGTATTGTGCATCAGCTGATAAGCAATTTGGTGTCCGGTCTGATAATAAATTGCTCATATCACTATATGTCCTATTAAGTCATCTTTCAAATTAAACTTTGACAAATACATGTGTGAATTCATACTGATATTAAAATACTGGAAAATTAATAACAAAATTATCATGTAAACGAAAACAATAAAATAATTGAGTTCTTAGTGGATACATTCTAAATTACTCACGTACCTACGTTTATATTGGAGCCAAATATTGAATGAAAGTTGGTAAATGCATGCAGACAGGGCCGGATTAATCGATAACCATATAACACTCTAAACTCTAAGCTTAAAGGTATGCAATCATCCTATTCAATAAAAAAATGCAACAAATGAAAATAAAAATGCGTATGTTTTTTTAATATTTCTGGTGGCTGCGGGACACCTATAGGCAATTGTCTATACTACCTAATGGATAATCCAATCCTACATGTAGACACAAAAATAAAGCTTAATGCGGAGAATGCCAACGAAAATTAATAAAATATGAAACACTTATCCTAAAACAGGATGAAATTGTAGATATGGGGTTTAATTGAAGGATTGAAGAACCTTCGCGCGGTGACGTTCTAAAGTTTTGCGGTTTGTACTGAACTCTCGTTGAATACCAGGTATCAACGTGCTATGAGTCAGTCCCTCACGCACTTGCCATACACAATCAGCATTACAACTAACTATACAATGTTACGCAACGGTTTCTCAATATTATACGATATACATTGATCGTTTCAAATGAAAAAAATAGGATGTCTGAACGTAAAACACAACAATAAAAGACAAACACATGATAATTCTAGTCATTCTAGTAAACAACCGCATCTGTGTTGCCCACGCGAGTTGATTCATAGTTTTATTTTCGTTTGATACGAGTGTATTAATAAATTTATTTAGGGAATGTACAGAATTTGTTGAAAAGATAAAGTAAGTAATTTATATAACTATATAATTACATTAATTTAATTATGTAGGTATCAATAGAATGCAGCCTATGCTAAAAACACACTTGACCGCACCGCATCCTCGCAATGTGACGGCCGTCACACGACGTGAACTAATTCTATGGAATCGCAGGCGAAGCCGAGAGCGGGTCGCTAGTAAATAATAAATTTCACACTAAATAGAATTAAATAAAACTATTTGACCCATCATGATGAAAGTTGGCGTGATACGTATAAGTAATAGGTATTTGTTTTAAATTGATTGGGGAGATTTTTAAGGTGTTAAATTATAAGATGGGCAAAGCCACAGAGATAGCTAGTTAATGAGTAACATAATCAGATATTAGACGATGAAAAATGAATACCAAACAATTTATACCTTATTATTGAATGTGTATTATAAAGAAATATGCCTAAAAAATAAGTCTAGATCATTTCAGAATTAAATTACAAGTGACTTATGGTGACCTGAGCATTTGCATTATTTCTTTCATAACCTTATCTACAATTCCCGTAGCAATCCTGTTATCGCGTCATAGCCTAAAATAACCCATAAATTGCCTACACCTACGTAAGATCCAGTGCCTAAATGGGAACAGCACACATTACTTGACCACGAGATCACGAGATATATTTTACATGTGCAATTTGCCAGACAAATTGGATAGCCTTGTTACCACACAACAAAATGACCTCACACCTATGTATGTACCTATTCATATAAAAAAAGTAACTCCTTTGGGACCGCACTTCCGTTTATATTCAGTTTACATAATTATCTATAGGTGTCTAAGGACTTCATTGATGTAAGTTTTCTACAAGACTGTTAAAAAAATTGTTTATAGTAAAGTGAAACTTAAATTTGGAAAAGGCTCGCTATGTTTTGTTGTCCGTGACCTCGCAATGGTAGAGGCCGCACCTAATAAACGACTTTCCTTGTAGTGAACAGCTAGCTTCTTTAGCACACATGGCGGTAAAAGAATTTATGATCTAAACTAAGCTAAATTTTTGAAGATTGAGCTTCAAGACGTTGAGCAGCCAAATTGTTATAGTACAGACTTTGCAGCAATAATTTAGTAAAACATTCGATCTCTATGCAATAGAAGTGTTTCTTTTTCACGTCGAATCGAAAAACTGAAATTGGCAGGTTTTCAGAAGTGTTATCATCAAATTTACGAGAACACAGGTGTAACTTTATGAATCTATACCAATATATATAGCCGAAGAGTTTGTTTGTTTGGTTGTACGTGCTAATTTCAGGAACTACTGGTTCGAATTGAAAAATTCTTTTTGTGTTGGATAGTCCATTTATCGATGAAGGTTATAGGCTATAGAGAACGCGGAAAAATAAATTTAAATAAATAATGTAGATAAATACAAAATTTAGAAGTATGTATATTATGTGTAATTTTAGCTGTATCTATAGATCTCGTTCTAAATAGTTGATGTTATGTGGTCCGATTTAGAAAACAGAAAATATAGATGCGAGCTTATGACCAATGTTATGTAATTACTCCGCTATGATTAATGAAAATATTATATTCATTTGTAATAAAAAAAAAACACAAGCAACCATGCCTATCTAATGCAAGTGTACCTAACTACTGCCGAACTTGACAAGATAAAGTATAAGACACATAAGGTTCGAGGAATAGGGGAATTCCTTTATATGTTGTCTCTTAGAAGGTTTAATATAAAATGGCGACATTTAAATTTTAACTAGATTATCAAACTGCATTCGCGAAATGAATGGGGACCGAATCCTTGAATAATGCAACCAACTCATATTAAGATTCGATCGTGACAGTTAAAATTGGCGACATCCAGTCTTGGCTAGATCACAATGCAATGCAACGAAGAGCGGCGAAACCTCCGTGGAGGTCGGCGCAAGGAGGCGGAGTACCGTTGTCTTGAACCTACATTCGATCGCAGCCTCATTTGAAATGCCTCTATCTAGCCACAATAACACTGAATATAGGTATTAACAAAAATCCTATTAGGATCTTAATACCTTAGACATTAAGACTTTCTTAATTTATTTATTTACATATTTTATAGGTACAACAGATCCTACCTAAAAATACAATAAAACATTTTGGGGCTTAAACTTAGATTGACTAGCTTGTATACAATATTTACAATATGGGCATATTATTCTAGTATTCTTTTAATTTGTATGGTGTAGTTAAGTTTAATTTTATTGATTATTTATCTAATTAATTGATTGTTAGGATCTAAATATTATTTCGTTTAAATTGTCTCTTATGTTTATCTAAGATTTGTCGATTAAATTAATTGGGAAGGTATTAGTTATTATATTATACGTTTGAATAAAAAACAACTATCGGAGTTCATAAGAACAGTTGCCACTTAAAAGCGTTACTCAAGACGATATCAAGGAAATTAATAAGAAATCTTAATAAATACAGCGAACCGCATTCCTATGAATTATTAACAGTGATATGCAAACATACAATTTGCTCTTAATTACCTTTAATGAACACAATAGTAATTTATAAATAGCCATGTTGTTCAGTCGTATAATGCAGTTAATAAAAAGTGTTGTGTTATTAATACATTTTCAAAGTTTGAATTGAGTTTTGATTTCCAAATTTTTTTCATCAAAGATGGTGGAAGACAAACTGACGCCATATTTGAGAGTGACGTCTACGGTCGCCAACATCAGCGAAAACAGCTTACAAGTAACTCTACTCCAGAGGGGATGCAACTCAAGTGCATTGTCGAATCTATTGGGGTGAAACTCACGCGTCAAAACATACCTAAAAACAGGCAGATCATCGATAAAGGGGAAATAACTAATGTCTCTGAACTGTGTATCCAGTTTGTGACCGCAGACAAACCGTGAACGAACTTCACTTTAACTTTGAACTTGAAAGTCATTTTAATTAATTGTCTCTTAAGAATGCATGCTCTACCGAGCAGATGTATGTAGATTGCATACGATACGAGATTGTGTTTACATATAAAAGTGACGAAAGTGAAAATCGATTCGCTTCGAGGCATCAGCAATTGAATTGCATAATGCCAATGCATGTGTACATAGGAAATGGAAATGGCTCTCGATACCGTAAACCGGAACGATATGTGCTCTTGTCACTGGGATTGAATTCGCGCTGTAACACTGTGTATTTTAATAGTAAAATTTTAAATACTATTGACGAAAACTGAAAAGGGGTTGCCTCATAATTTTTGTCTGTTTATGATATAGACAAATTTATATTGCTTACTCAATTACACCTGGACAACTTAGACCCTATTTGCATTCTGAACATTTAATAAGCTACGTCATGTCTCGACATCACCAATGCCCCAATAATGAGAGCTTGTTGTGTTGCTAATTTTAATATATAGGATGCTGAAGTGCTTCGGCGAAATGTCTCTCATCCATAAAATATAAGTAACCCAAAGAGTTATGAAGAGACATTGCTTGCCATTTCTCTAAAGGATATTACCCGAGATATGGCGATCTATCCGAAATATTGAGTAGACAACTTTGGGAATGGGAGCCATGGTTAAAAAGTCCCAAAAACACCACTAAAGATAGTGTAATTTCAGACTCATACCATACACTACTGACCAAGCCCAAAATTAGCGTGCAATAACCATACGTCGCTTATATTTTAATCGCATACATACATACATCATGCGGAACAAAACTTGGGGTTTGTAACTAATTCAGAGAAATAGCTGTTTATACCTACGTTTATCTTTCATTGCGATAGCACTTATCATCTATCATTCTTTAAAGAAAATATTTATCGGCGTTGACATCGATCGATGATATAGTTTAAAATCAGCTTTGATGAATAACATTTGTATAAAAAGTGATAAAAAATGAGTTTTTAAAATTGTCTATCAGCAAAAAAGTTTCATTGCCACACAACAGAACTCATATTACAGGTCGGCAAAGGCCGAAATACACTCGTCCACTGCCAAAGGCAGAATTTAAATTGTTATCGATCCTTTACAGTTTTATGTATATTCAGGTCGGTGTTACTAAAGTAAGCGGCAATATTTGACATAGAACCATTCATAGCTTTTTCAATACAGACACACAGCTTCTGGAATCTGTCAGATTTTATTTGTCTATGAATTTTGGGTGGACTTACATAATGTATTAGCACCATCAGCCTTCACACCTAAAGCATCAAGTTAAATAAAAAAATAGTAATAAAATCGCTAAAATCCTGAAAGTATATGTTATAAACTATAGAAATAGATCGATTATGTTTTAACTTTATACAAACAGGGTATATATACAATTTAGTAATGTGTTACTTAAGTATGTGATACTAGAATAGTACAACGACGAGAAGACACAACTAGCAAGCACGTTTGTAGACCGTAAAGTAATCGTAAAACTACACAAATGGTTTGCGAGGTTTATGACCAGAAAGGGAGCAAGACAAAATATTTCTTAGGTCGTATGACCTTCGGATTATGGGACTATATGACCACCGTGATAGATCTTAGGTGACTTGATGTAGGCTTTGCATGTTTTTGTGCCCTAATGGATTAGCGTCCTCGGGCACAGTGTTAAACTTTATTTATATTCGTCACCACAACTCTTTTTGGCTTTCCAAAAGTGATCTGCAGGATCGATAGTACATCGAACCTGGTTCGCCCGTGAGGCTTCTAAGTAGAACCGGTAGTTTTGATATCGCAGTGAATTGTTATGGCTTCATTCATAGGCCGGCTTTGATGTGTGCAGTTGCGTATTAAACCAATTAGTATACACGTATCGTAATGTTATTTTTATCTTATTTTACTCTTGCTCAATTTAAGTCTATATATCCAAGGATAATTTTTTTTTCTTAATACGAAACAAAAAAAAATAATTATATTTATTAGAAATAAAAAAATAAAAATCTTTAATAAGAATTTACCAACACATTGGTCTTTTTAAGCTATGCAAAAATACAAAATTCCAGACCGAAATGGACATATGAATTAAAAATGAAATTAAACAGCTGAGCTTGTTCAGTTTTTTAAAAAAATTATATTCCCGCAAAACTTCTATAAACTTATTTGACGAAAATTTATTAACTTTCATCTAATATTAATATGTAATAGCAGTACAGTTCTGATCGACAAAGGAAAAGCCCTTTAAACAATAAAGCAAAGTAAAAATTGCTTAGGTACCTACCTACGTGTAAAAAAAATACATAGAGCAAGATGGTTAAAAGGTAACTAAACCACGCTTTAGATGACCTTCGAAAGGGTGATTGTCCGACTACAAAGGAAAGAGTTACTAGCTATCTACTTTATCTATCCACGACTCCGTGTATTAATCATTCGGAGCACTTGTGAAAAGATGGCAGGTTAGGTAGTCATCGAACGAAAAGCTGCACGAAACCAGTTGAAATGATAATGATTTGGCATTTCAAGTTAATCTAATTCATATTACGACTTACAAACCGCTGTTATATCTCATGCAATACAAGGTTAGTTAATAGCTGGTTTATAGTTTTGTAAAACAAAAACTTAAATATTAATTAAAAGTTTAAAATCATTATTACTCAGGCGTGAGAACGAAGACATTTTCCTAAATAAGATAGTTGCTGATATACTGTAAAAACCATTACAAAACAATTCAATATTAAACTCGGTATTAGTAATTTAACGCAAAGAAGTTTCACTTCAAAAATATAATAAGAATCACTATATTTAAGAAGTCGTAAATGAAGAAATATAATAAGCAGAAGTATTGACAGTTAAACAAGAACAAGGATCCGATGTAGGCAATATTCTCAGGTTACCTGTTTATCATTTTCCTGTTTCTGATGGAAAAACATGTGTCATCTTGTTAGTTTCAAATTACACGTATAATATCGTGTTGCGAAGGAACGATATAATATATTTGATTAAGTTTTTTCCCGAGCCAAGCCGGGAGGGGGTCGCTAGTAAGATATATATAAAAAAATATTAACTCAATCAAGAAAAATGTTAATTAGACGTGGATTTAATTACTTTATTTGACTGTATACAATATTGTACAGTCCAAATAGCCACTTTATAAAATGCATGTGTCGGGAATTATTAAATAGCATTAAAGAAAACTGGATTTAGGGAAAATCTAACAGAATATCTACAAAAAAATATGGGCCACTAATACCTCTGGTAAACATTTACTGAAGATAAGAGGGGTTCGCATACTACTTAAGCCTTGTATTCACTGTTACTTTGTGAATGAAGCATGCGCAAACTTATCGCACGTTGATCTGTGTTATATTTTTTTGCATTTTGTACTAAACTTAAATAGACTAACCACGAAATAAACACATTCTAGATACAAATATTACAAATAAAATGACCCCGAAAACCTTAAAACCTTAGAAGCATACGGCTTGGGCTTGTACACTCCATGGGACTCTGAAAGTAAGACTTACTTTAGATTAAAAAATTTCCAGAACAGGAATTACCCAAAACGAGGAATCTACTATAAAAGAAAAATCTAGTTTGAGAGTTCTGGCAGACTTATTACATCAAATAATAAGGTAGCCTAATACTAGATACTTGGGATCTGCAAATAAAACTAACTGCGTTAGGTATATGCTGTGAGATTCGTGTAAGATTAAATCATTTGTAAAATAGGAAACGTTTAATATTTGCCAATTGAATAAAATGTAGATGCAAACATAAAACTTGTCCTAAATTGGTGGTCTGGAGCTAGTAGGAAGCCGTGGGAGGCGTCATAACCGATGACGCGACCAACTAATAAAGGTTAAGATATTTGCCCCCAGCTACGAACGCACTCTATTTTACTTACACGATCGTGCTTCATACAAAACAGTTGCCTTATAATACGACGAGGCTTATGCATCGTCAGTCAGTTAAAGAATATTTATTACAAGTTGTTATTTCCTAACATTTTGCAAAATTACTAAAGCTTACAAATATATATAAAACAATTTATCTTTAGCACAAAAGATAAACAATGATTTAACCAGATGTAGCAGCAATGTTTACATGGCTAGACCGATCTTCAATCAATTATCTAAAGCGTGAAGAAAGAGCCCATTTTTTTCTCTTAAGGTCGGCAGACAGGCTGACGGTACATTTGATGGTAGATGGCTAACGTCGTCTATAACGCAGACTACAGTAGGATTAAGGATAAGGGATTGGAAAGGAATAGAGCCTCTTGAAGACTTACATACTATATTTTTATTGCCGCAGTTATGAAGATTACGTGGAAAAGATTATATAAGTACAATTTTCCACGTTACACGTTTTGTTCTTGAACTTATTTTTATACTATGTTCAAAATTGATTCGTTAAAAGAAATAAAAATGCAGAGCTTCAACATTCTGTCGAAGTCTGGTCAATATCAAATGAAGTAAGATATAACCGGTGGTTTAATATAGTTAATAGTAATCTGTATTCTTGTCTAGTATAAATTCTAAACCACAATCAGACGAAAATAGCGGAAAGTTTTCGAAAATAGCGGAAGTGAATCAGTCAATATTATTTTGATGGGATAATTTTCTCTCATTGATTTGTTTTCGCTACATATAGGCGTGACGATTGCAATTGAAATTGATTATTTATTATATAATTCATCGAAATGACATCTCAAATATAGCAATTTAAAAAACAAATATAATTATGTAATAACTAATAACGTATTTACTTAGACCTAAAAGACCCCTTAAATAAATATCATTAAAAAAATTAATTATATCTAAAAATTAGAAAATAATTATCATTTATAAATTCTTTATTATAAAACATCATTATCCGAGAGTTTAAAAACAACTTCTCAAATTAGAAATAATAATATAAGCAACTTCAACGCTGTGTTTGGTGCAAGCCACAACTTCTTCAATAATATGTACTTTGTCACACTGACAGTAGGTAAACATGGTGAGATTTATATTTTTAAGATGTAGAATTTCATAGAATCACGCACTTACGTATCAATTTTTTCATAAGAATGCCCCTGATGTTTTCTCACAGAAATTATTGAAATCGAGAGACAATAACAATATCACCAATAATAAAAGTTACATAATATATGTTCACCAAAAACATATTCCTTAAATTTAAAATGGTAAATTACATATCTAATTCAAAGCATAAAATCCGCTAACTACAGGCCTATAAATTTTTCTATAGCTAACTATACAAAGTTAAATATAAAATTAGCATAGACGACGCCCTCGTTCCTAGGTCGGTGTGCCCGAGGTGTGGTCTTAGGTGGGACAGGTTTGTTGCTAACTCGGTTCAATCAGAGGTTAAGACTTAAAAAAAAACTATGAATTACGATTTAAAGTAACTATGGTGCGTAAAATATAGTTAGTTACTCGTAGGAATGTATTTGTGTTTAAAATGGAACCTCCTATGGGACATTTAGACGAATTCATTACTTTTACATACAGAAGCTGCAGGTCTGTAGTTATTTATTGAACACTAGTAACCCGCTCTAGGTTTTGCCTGGGATGCATTTTTTATATGTATACACAAACCTTCCTCATTTATCTCTATTACCATAAGTGAAAACCGAATTGAAATTGCTTGAGCTGTTCTGGATAGAGACCAAAAATATTACTTAAATTGATTTTAATTTATATAGACTATAGAAGATAGTTAATTAGATATATCAACGTTTGCTTAAAAACAAACAGGAGGTTGATTCAATTATAATTTTTTGTTGAGATATGTACCTCACAAACCTATAATATTATTATTTTTTTATTGACTTTTGCTTCACACACAAGCACATGGCCGACGAAGACCGCTTTTTGTTGTCAATGAAATAGCAACACGTATGATCGAACTCACAACTAAAGGTACCCATCGGAACTCAACATATCAAAGAACCAGTTCCAATCAAAGTGGCTTCCAATACATAGCTGTTGAGTCATGATACACGTTTTAAAAGTGCTCCGACTTAATTGCATTATTGTATAATATAACTGTGAGAATAATTATAACATCGAGATAAATGTATATTTATATACATACGTATGTAACAGATATTATAGATATTTGTACGCCTCTAACTATTTCATCTAGCGATACGTGTTTGTCTGGATAAAATAATAACTACATTCAAAAATATAAAGGGATAACGTATACAAATTCTGTTAAAATCAGTTTAAAATCAGTCCAGTAGCTTTTGAGTTTAGTTATTTATTACAAACAAAAATACAAATCTTTTCTATTTATATTGGTATAGAAGGATATGATCAATTGCTTTACCTTTCTTTACTTTGATCAATCTGATATCGCTATAAACACGCGTGTAGTTATCATGTAAAAATAGCCATTGAAGTCAAATTGTGTCCTCTTTAATTTTAAACGTGATGACACAAATTCAAAAGAAATGGAAATGCGGCTAACAATGGTAATAAAGTTAATCCAATGAATCGTGAGATTCGTAATCCCTTTTCATTGTTGATCCACCGTGAATAAGCCAAGAGTAATTCACCTGCCATCGCCTTCATTACCTCCTGTTCCGAGACAACTGAATTACGCCTGTAAGCCGAGTTTACATAACGAGATTGCTGGCTAATCTTCGCGACATAACTCGTGGACTTTGATGACAAAAATATTATATATGGAGCGGATGACTTACATCTAAGAGTAAGTCGACAAAATAACACTGGGGGGAAATTCAATCGAATGGGAATTGCATGAATGATGACCAATAATAGAGAATTAGTAATGCTAATTAAAAATAAGGAAAAAACAATGACACGAATGCTATTAATGTTATACTATTATTATAAAAATTAAATTGAACAAATTTCTGAAATGATCTCGCAGGTCTTTAAAATCTGCAAAATCCACAACTGCCCAATTTTATAAATATGTAGTATAAATATATTAATACTAGAGTCATTGCAACAGTTAATATATTTTTATAATAATAATTACAATATTTTTACTAGTTTAATTATTGAAGCTAGTTACTAGAGTATTAACTAACGTGAAATTTTTAAAATAATAATAATAATAACATACCGGATGTTACACCCGTGCTCGTCTGTTATGAGACTGTATATTCCTCGGAAATTGGGGGGCCGAGGCTTTCTGAATGCCAAGGAACTTCATAACCGAGAAATATGCAGTCTCAGGGAATATTTCCTTAACAACGAGTGCGGGATACATCATGATGTTATGACAGTTGACAAACACTTCACTCCTCTATGCTTATCTCACGAGAACTGGCGCAAACCAGTAATATTGAGTGCTGAGAATCGCAGGGAGGTATGGAAGAGCAAGGAATTGCACGGGCGGTTCTATCGAGCCCTCAACGGACTCGATGTAGACCTGCTCGCTTCAATAAACTGGCTACGTTTTGGTGACCTATTTGGGGAAACCGAGGGTTTTGTCTGTGCAATAGCAGATGAAGTTATCAAGACGAGAAACTACCGGAAATATATTCTCAAAGACGGTACGGCCGACATTTGTCGAGCATGCCACCGTCCAGGAGAATCATTGAGACATATTATTTCCGGTTGTTCTCATCTTGCTAACGGCGAGTATTTGCACAGACATAACCAAGTAGCCAGAATTATTCACCAACAACTTGCTCTTCAATATCACCTTGTTGAATTTGAAGTACCGTATTACAAATATGTGCCTGCGCCCGTCCTTGAAAATGGTCATGCCACGCTCTATTGGGATCGCTCCATAATCACGGACAGGACTATTGTCGCCAATAAGCCTGACATCGTGGTTATTGACCGATCCCAACGCCGGACGATGCTTGTTGACATTACTGTCCCACATGACGAAAACCTCGTGAAAGCCGAGAAAGACAAACTTACCAAGTACATAGACTTGGCTCACGAGGTGACCGCCATGTGGGATGTCGATTCGACAATCATCGTCCCGATAGTCGTATCGGCGAACGGTCTTATAGCGAAGAGTCTCGACCAACATCTTAAGAGTCTCTCGCTAGATGGTTGGATCAAGGGTCAGATACAGAAGGCGGTACTTCTGGACACGGCACGAATTGTCAGGAGGTTCCTCACTCTGCAGCCCTAACCACCGGTAGCTTGGGCCTAGCCCCGCTACTAGCGGATGTCTAGTTTTAAGTTTTTTATGATATATATATTGTTTTTTTTTTTTTTTTGTTTATAATTTATATTGTAAAAAATTTAAAATTAAGAAAATTAAATAAATCAGTGAGATAATAATAATAATAATAATAATAATAATAATAATAATAATAATGGTCTGTATTAGATTTTTTTTATTTTTTTTTTTTTAAGTCCAGCTTTTCATTTAATAAATATCTTCCTCAAATGTGGTCTCAAATGCCTATGAATAACTAAACTAACAATGGCACTTCAGAATGTCTGTCGACAACTCTGATAAAAGTTGCATGTACGTATTCAAACAACTTTAGTTGTTGTGGCTTCACTGGAGACAGGCGACGGTTCATTGTTCAACAATAATGAAAATGGACTTATTAAAGTCCATTTTGTTGTATTAACAACAAAGTTGCCCGGAATAGAAGATATGAATTTCTTTATATTTTTTAACGCGAAAATTTTTATTTTATTGTTTTTAGGTTTAAAACAATTTTATTAAATCCTTATTGCTCATAACTTACAGTACGTACTTTTTTCTCGATGAAACCTGTACCCTATGTCCTTTTCTGTATCCCTGACAACGTGTATACAAAATTTCATGATGATCGGTTGATTAGTTAAGGCGTGAGAGCGTAACAGATAAACAAACTCACTTTCACATTTATGATATTAATTAGGATAATGAAACTTATGTCAAATAAAATTTTTCGAAATAATGTTCACGATTGGTAGTAACTAATAAAATAAAAACGTTATTGTGGAATTACCTATTTGGACCTTGACCTATGACCTTAATGAGACAATTAAAGAAATCTGATTTTAGACATTGTAGAAATTTTATTAAAATTCCACTAACTATCATTGTGTTATATAACGACAGAAAGTTGAACAATTGAACAACACAATGTGCGCTGTTATTTTTTGGCAAGTGAGTAAGGGATGCCCCTGTCCTTACCTTATTCCTTTCATCAGAGTCCTATTCCCTTGCAAAGATATATTATTTCGATGCCTAATCTTAATCCTATTAGAGTCAACAGGACATTCGCGCCACCTTTTTTACGGTAGGAACAAAATTTCTTGAGGAAGTACCGAGAGTTGTATTGTCTCTACTGTGTGAAAGTTATAATTCGACAGAAGTCAACACGATCTCGCGGGTAGTTATGTTTTGGGGAAGTCAATGCCTGCAAGTGTTTACTAGTGGCTAGTTGACTTGAAATGAAAACGAAATATGTGAATTTAAGTTACTGTCGTCCAGAGCAATGTTGCCATTGCTAGCAATTTATAAAGACACCAAACTTTCCGTAATAACTTGGTTTATCGAGGACGTTATCGATGATATTAACAACTTAACAACGGGCGAGGCCGGGCGCGGTTTATTGCACCCCATTCGATACGCCATATCTTTCGTTTTGTGTACTTACCATTGATATCTGTGATAAGTAAGATTCTAGTATCGACTATGTGTAAACTTCCTCTCTACAAATAAATCCCTTAAATTTTTATGTAGGCATAACAGTTCGAGTAAATAAATTATTGTGAGGTATAAAACTGTAATCAATATTTAAAAAATTAATGTAATGTAACTATAACTTCTCTGCAATTATCACAAACGACTAATCGGTGTGTGAATTTATGAAGAAACTAGCTTGAATGCGTTGAAAAATGAATAATTAAATTATAACACGAAATTTATCGCTGTGACGATGCCGCCACAGTGGCGTATGCTCATCCAAATAATAAACTATCTGTGTGCTAAATTTTATCAAAATCAGTTAAGCCGTTTTTGCGTGAAAAAGTAACAAATATCCATACATTCATCCTCACAAACTTTCGCCATTATTATATTAGTAGGATAAGGATAAAAGGAAAATATTTTTTAAAAAATAATAAATTCAAAGGCAAAAAATATTATAAAAAAATAATAATTTAGTGTATTTAATAGAAATGTTAATAAATAATATACAGCTAAATTATTACACAAAGTTTCAGGTGATTTTATAGGTACTGGTTCGTACAAAGGATATTGATTTTATTGTTATCATTATCTGATAAAACCTTGATAAATAAATGCCGCACCCCACCTTAAATGTATGTGAAAAGTGTAATTATATTGTAATATACTATTTGTAGAATTGAAGCCAATTTTGCAGGTTAATACTTCATTTTAGTTTAAATGGTGACATTTATTTGAGCAATATCACTCGCATTAAGCATGAAGAAATTATTGCATAGAAACTAACTAGCGTGCCAAAACAGTCTTTTAAATAATCTGTGCAGAGGAATAGTAACAAAATCGCAACAAACCAAGAACTGTTCTGGTTGTTATATCGAAACTACGTAACACAAAGTCAGAAGTTTATTTTCACAGTTGATCACATCAACATTATAGTCAGTTTTTGAGTTCATGATCATTCGTTTTTTGAAATGAAATATGATAATATCTATGGGCAAAAAATGCTTTTCACCATAGTTACTAATATAAAAACTAGACTATTACTAATTTAAAATTACTAATACCAAACTATACTGTCATAATGTAAAATATTTATTAATCTTGCAACATTGTTGCAGATGTTGAAATATGTTGTTTATGTTACATAATATTTAATTAAACATATTAAGAACTAGTTTACCAATGTGATACAAGCTCATTTTAATACAATCCACTCGAGGTTCTTTAAATGAGCAAGTTTTTAATATTGATTTTAAATTATTCACACACAATTAATACACATAAAAAATTTAGAGGAGTTAGGAGGGTATAAAATTTAAATTAATACCTATGTTAAAAATAGATGCAAAGATAACATTGGATAAAATATATATAATACAATAAATGTCCTTGAAAGCAATCTATTTTGTTTGGTGTCATAATTTAAAGCAGTTCTTATGATTGAACATAATATCTAATTGAAGAAATTGAAGGTTGGTGAATCGACTTCAATTCGGAAACATTTTTTCTTTCATATATTAATAAGACTGTTAGGAAATAGTTTTGAATTTAATACCTCCCCCTATGAATTTATTTAAAAATATTTTTATGATGTTTTAATCAGATACTTATTTCTGTGGTAGTAAAATATTTATAGCTTTGTCATTTATAACATATATTATCAATTTATCATACTAAGCAAGGGCTTGGTTTTGACATAATAATCAGTTTAAAACAAACAATTGGTACGAGTTACGACTATCTAAACATATTCTATAGCCTTGGCCTAGTTGGAAGCTACAGAAATTTAGGTGCTTGGAAAAATTCTACCTTACACCACATCTAATCTGAAAACAAATATCAAAGGGCTAACAATGATAAGATTGCACTAACTGGAGTTTGGGCCTACATTTTTAATGTGTGTTACGAATTGAAAACTTTAATTTGACTAGAAGATTAAGTGATCGATAAATAATTTCAGGATTAGTAGCACACCTGCATGACTGGTTTAATGTGTGTCCTCAGGCCACTCACTATTAAGTTGACTGTCAGTCTGTCTGCTGTCCTTTAGAATATATGTAGATGCATAGTGAAAATAGGTTATAGCGACTTTCAGGAGATCACAAAAACTGGTCTTAATAAGTGGAAAAATTTAGTTGTATCCAAAGTCATTATATTCGGTTTCTACAGTATAAGAAAACATAAATTAAAGTTTTTGAACTAATTAATATTATTTAATTTCGGAGTAAACTTTGAACACTCCTTTCTTAGCAGATGCTTACATTATAAAATAAACCTATTCTGCAAATTACAGCTTTCTAGACTTGGTAGTTTTAGCTGTGTAATGATAGTCAGAACAAACAATTTTATAAGCATAGATTATAATATAATAAATAGTAACTATAAAACAGAACAAACATAGAATAATCCGTCTAAAAATAAATAGTTAAGGACATGATTAGTTTTATCTAAAATTTATTTCAAAAAGCTTTTACATATCCAATTCAGAAGATATTTCAAGGATCACTTGAAATAGGCATGATTATATGATGATATAATCCACCTAAACTGTTACTAATACACAATGTAACATTATTATTCATTGAGCAGTCTCTACTCTCTGTGTTTTTTAAAATATAAAAAAATATATTAAAACTTTTTGAAAAAACATTATTTTAGGATTATATAATATTATATAATAAAAAAAAACAACAGATTTCAGTTAGTATTTCAAGATTAAATACAAAGTTAAGACAAATTCTATCCTATTTCCTACTAATTACTAATTATATGTAAGAAAAAAATTAAAAGATCTTGTATTAAGTAAATATAATAATTATTCATAATATTGAATATGCCATTTACACAATGCTGATAAAGATAGTATTGCAAATAAACATGGCTTATAAAAATATTGATAAATTTAGGAAAAAAGGGAAAAAAACTTTCAATAGCATGTCCAATTACTAGAATCTGTTCATGTGCAGTTTTCGTATTGGAATGAAATATAATGTTTAATTTGAGTAATGACATTTTTCATATAATATTTTTCATTATATTTATTTGATTGAAATGTATAGGTAATCCAATGTTTTCAGCTTTATATATATAAAAATTATGTGTTACATTGTGTCTCCGGGATGAACTCCTAAACTACTAAACCTAAATTTTGATAAAATTTCGTATCTATGTGTAATTTAGATCAACTTAAAGGATAGTTTTTATTTAAAACCCGTGCGAAGCCGGGAGCTGGCCACTAGTATTAATATAAGATTTAGTCTCATTCGAAGTATCTTACTGCCATAGTAGTTAAACTATATTAAAACTTACCTTGCGGAAAGCAAACAGTTCGTTCTGGAGTTTCTGCCTTTCGGCAGAGGGCTGCTGGCCCTTCCCGCGTATAAACTTTAGCATTTTACCGGCCTGCAACAAATACAATCACTTAGCAAACACAACACAAACACTTAGTAAGACACTTTCAAATGAAAGACTTTGTACCATTATGCTCTCATGCTTAGGCGACGAGAAAACACAATCACACACACCGGCATTAAAAAGCCGACTGCTGTCTGTCCCCTTCCCCTCCCTGGCCGTCAAGTATTCGATTGACAACACCTTAGGTTGATAAGTGCTGGCGATAAACAGTTTTTTTTTTTCTTGAAATCAGTTAAAGATTGTCAGCGAATTGATAAAAAAAAATCGATAACACCGGATATTACGCCCAGAATTTTTTATCAGCTAAGTTAATCGTTGCTCTGGAGACAACGCCTGTCTAACAGGTTACACTTTGTGAACATGAGTGGATGGTGTCTCGAACGCCCATCACAGAAGATTATGTTGGGATGAACTATACAGAAAAGCATTCTTACTTACGCAGCGGGGACAGCTTGAAGGGTTTTAGTAATAAAATCCAAGAATTAAGAAATGTCAATTCACAATCGGCGGCGTCAGAAATACACACAAACACGAACTTTAGCATTCACAAAATCACGTCACAACATGCAGACGACACACGAGCACGACAAAACATAGTCAGACGCACACATCTTCAATCTAACTTCACTTCGTTCAACTCACACACGCCTATAAAATAAACGCAAGTGACGTAACTATCAGTGTTGCTATTACTAGAAAATAAAAAAAATACCACATAATGATTAGAATTTTTATTATTTTAACATCCGCTACAGGCACAATTAATAATAATTACAGTTTTAGTTTAGGTGAAATGTGAGAATAATAATTACTATTCCTGGCATTATTTGCTGATTATTTCGATAATTTGCTGTTCTCTAGGAGGTTTCCAAAGCATTGTTGTCATATTATCATGAACTTAAACTTGTAGCATAAAAACACAATGTGTGTGAGTAGATAGTAATTATATAGGTATATATTGTTTTTTTGTCAAGATTTTTAATTTTGCACATTTAGATTATTAACATAATGGTAATTTCCACTTTTAATTTGACTACATGTGCCGCCATCTGTACAATCAGGCGGAATAATATCTACGACCAAACGAATAGATACGATTTTTATTTAAATTTCGATCTGTTAAAGCACGAAATCGTATTTCCTATGACGTTTAAAAGATAGGAGCGCATGATACAAATTTTCTTCCGACTGATAGTGAGAAATTACCTTGATGACTGCATCTGTTAAATAGCAATTAGTTAATAATGACCATGTTTCGTTTGTATATTTCATAAAATATGTCTGTACCAGTACAGAGTCATTTTAATAGCATTATAAGAAAATCTGGTGCTGCCAAGGTGCTGCTATGAAACAGACAGCATTGTTTGTTTTATTGTTGCATATTTGTTGCAAAATATCACAAAATATCAAACCTTAAATAGTTGCTGTATGATTGTATTTAGTCTACAGTCTGTTCCAGTGTCAGACTGGATGTACGGGGAAATTTCAGAACCCTTGTAAAGTCGGGATACGAAAACCTTCGTCAGTTCTCAAATTCATTCCTTTATCAAAGTCATAGATTCTTAGTACCTTTTAAATCTAAAGCACTAATCAGAGTACTGACACACGTTTTAAATGAAGTTTTAGCATGACTGACAATTGCCCTGGTGCAAGCAAATATCGACTTTAAGGTGCAAACCTTTTCTTACCCCGACTATATATTATTACATAATGGTAATTTGTTAAATACTAATTGTGAGAAATATTTCTATATTGGCAACATCAAACTTTACGTTCAAAACATACGATATTTTATAATTGCAATAAATAAAATGTTTAAAAAACTGTTTTTAATATTTTTTTAAATCTTTATTTAAGGCTTTTCCCTTAGGGACATGTCGCCTCTGTTTTTAATAAAACTCGAAAGAATATAGGTATATTAATATTAAATAGTTAAAAAAACATGGTATTTACTTATAATCACTTAGGTATTATTTAGCGCGCTAACAAAACAAAATCAATTTTAAAATAATTATGTGACAAAATATCACTCGAGTCTCGAAAAGAGTGCTGGCTAACAATACGAATTGAAGTTATACCTATTTACCTACTTTAAACCTATGGTCCTATGTGTAAAGTAAAATTCATAAATTTATAGAAAAATAGAATAGAAATTTATAGAACAATCTATAGAAAAATATATTATTTCGATGCCTATAGCTTTGTCATGTCATTTATTTCGTAGATATAGCTAAATTAATTATTTGTGTCATTTTTTTGTTTTATATATTGCGTAGGTATCTTATTGTAATTAGTATAGAATAGTGGAGTAAATAAAAATATTTCAATTTATTTATTTTGAATTTGTTCAATCTGTTTTATTAATTAAGAAATATGAAATTAAAAAATAGACTAGCAATATTTTAAAGAATACTAATTTTTCGCGCAATTTAGCTACTATTTTTCATCAGGCGCTCGATTAATTTCATACATAATATCTTTAAAACCTGATGAGCAACAATATGTAAGTATTTACTATATACATAGACTAGACTAGCTATATAGGTACATAGTCCGCGTAATTTTATAAAATATATCCTATCTTTTAAGTAGGACCAAATTACATATAATTATAAAGTTTCATCCAAATCGGTTCAGTAGTTTAGGACTTCTTCGCGGAGGAACATGTGACACGTAATTTTTATATATATAGGTATATACAATATATATAGAAATAGTTATACGCTATCTGGTATAAGATAGTAAGGTTAGCCTAAATAGATAGTTATTCAATGATAAAATTGGCAAATTGGCCGACATTGCATTTTTTTGTTATTTATTACAATAATGGATTACTTTAAGTTTAGGTAAAACTTCTTGTAAATGAAATGAATGTTTAATTGTTATGAATAATTATTTTAAAACTGTAAGAAGGTAGGCATTATATTTTAAAATTAATTTCTTATTTTAAAAAGTACGCAAAATAAGTATACCTACCTACCTAAAATAATAAATTTAGGTACTTATTTAGGTCCTAAAATAATAAAAAAGAAAGGCCTCTAATTTCCGTTTTCCTAGTTGATAATGGCAACACCGTCATGTCATTAAATATGTAGATTGTTTCATGAGGATTCAGCTCGGCGCAGTGAATCCAGCCAGACTTAATTTGCAAACAAAATATGGCTCAAAGTTGATCTGCGAATGCTCAATGAGTTTATTTTGTTTACTGCGTAGGATAAGATTAATTTGTAACCGTTGTTTTATTTAAAAAGCAAAATAAAATACGTTATTTTTTTAAGTGTCATTGTCTTGAACAGGACATGTCTCAGCGGCGCTTAATCTTCCAGAATCTTAATCTTAATCTTAACCCCTGAAAATTTTATAACAGCAAAGATGTCAGGCGTTATATTGCTTTGTCAGGCAATATTTAGTCAGGCGCTACACATCATTTACTTTTAACGCGGGCGAAGTCGCGGGCACCAGCTAGTATATAGGTATAATATATTCAGAACCAGCTTGAACTAAAATTATCTATGTATAATTGCTGACCAATGATTATTATTATATTACGTACGCGTGATTATTATATTACGTACGTATGATTATTATATATTTCATTATAGATTTGTGTAGAAGGGAAGGGGGGGATTACATATCACTATTGATCACACTGGGGGTTGTTGTTACATATTAAGTATATTATACAATTTTCCTGGAACCATGCTTGAGTTTGTTGTTGTGTAGGTACTGCCGTATGAAATCACGTTAAGTAAATCTCAGCCGAGATATTATTATGATCTCATTACTTGTAACAAACATTTTTTCACTAAAGAAATCAAACTTCAATTTAATAACTAAGAAAAACTCCACGATCATAACAGGTATAGTTTAGTTCATCCAAGCGATTGGAAAATCTTTTACTCAACCATACCATTTCACGACAGTGACATCAACGAACTGGTTGCAACATATTTTTGAAAGATAAGATTCAACTCTCTTAAGATATAAGATACTACTGTTGCACGTAGCTTTCTATACGTGAAGAATTTTTAAAACCGGTCCAGTAGTTTTTGAGAAAAAAAAACATTAATACAAACATACAAAAAACAAATCTTTTCTCTATATAATATTCATTTATGAAACATTAAGAACGCATTGATACTCGTAGAACAATATCCAATAAATATGTTTTCAGGATTTCTACCGGTTAAATTTATAATTTCACTTACCTATAGTCAGTAGGTATGACTTAAGACTTCGCCATTTATGACTCTTGATGACTTGATTTGGTGAAACAGGTTGACAGATATTGCATATATAGATATGTATATTTAAAAAACCTGTTTGCTAAAACAAAGATATACCCAAGGATAGGTATAAAAAATAATATGTATAAACATATTATCGAAAATTCATCTAAACAATAAACTAACTTTTTTTGATTTGTGTTTGAATATCTATCTATATATAAATAAAAAGTAATCCCTAAATGTGTTACTAAGCGCAAAACTCGAGAACGGCTGGACAGATTTTAATTCTGTCTTCACTCATGGATATAGGGATAATCAGGGAAGGTTCTTACGTAAAAAAAATGCACCCCGGGCGAAGCCGGGAGCGGGTCGCTAGTTAGTAATAACAAGATACAGATCAAGCAAAATGAATGGTGAAACGAATATGAAATCCAGGCAGCAGCCTTCTGTTACAAGGGCGGGTGTTGTCATGGTTATATCGATTGGCGACCGGCGCATCTTGCATCGTGCACATTATATGGCCGATAAAGTCTTTTGACGGGAGAAAAGGCTATCTGAACACGTATGTACTGTATTTAAATGAAGTTCTTCATTAATAGAATTTAAATTTTAAACTTCAGCCAACGAATCACTTGTCCTTTTTAGGACTTAACGTCCTGAAACTGGGCTCTGGTATCCTTTACTCGCTCACCAAAACACGTGCTGTTATTTCACTGTAAACTTTATGTAAAGGTGTGGTTACTGCAACCAGACAGGGGTGCCCTGCCACTACTTTCCATGTCCAGACCAGAGCCAACTTGAAAAGTTCATTTTTAAAATTGACCCTGCCAGGATTCGATCCCGGGAACCCTAGAACAGAGAGTTCTAGGAAATATGCACCCTAACCAATCATCAAACGGGCTCGTCAACAGTTACGTACTACTTGGCAAGTATTAGAAATACAGAAGTTTTCAGGGAGAACGTTTTCGTTCGCCGGTTCTCGGCTTCTAAAGAAGACGCTGAAAATTTTGTCTTTAAAATTACAAAATTCATTAAAACTTTACTCTGTTAAACTTTTCGAAGAAAACCGTTTTAAGAGTACAAGGGTTCATATTTATTTATAATTTGGCTTAACTTAAGTTCTACATTGTTTATCTGTCAGTTTTTCCTCAAGCCTGTCTTATTTAAAGAGATCTTATATTTAGTTATTCAACGATTCTTGTAAGACATTTTCGAAATATTGAAAAATATTTATTATTATGAAGAGTATTGTTTATTTAGTGCGTGAGGAACCGAGCTGCGTTCAGTATTTTTTATACACCAGCGTGAACTTAAGATCGTCACAATAATTCACTGCAACCGATGCAATCAGTCAGTAAACAAAAAAAATGCATTGTTACTATTGGATTTAAGCCGAACAAGTTCGAATTCATATAGGGGCATCACACAAATTTTTTAGGTAACAGTCGGTTACTGCCGCTTACCAATTTTATTTTAATTTTTAACTAAATAGCACACAAACTCCACACGAGACATACTAAAGAAAAGTATATAAGAACAAAAATAATATATTAATATTTTATTTTCAAAAAATATTATTTCTTAGCGGATTCTTGCTTGATTCTTGCGGATAAACTAGATATATGTTTCAAATTTCAGCTTTCTAGACTTAGTAGTTATAGTTACGGCTTTGTCGGTCACGATATACGATTATAAGTATATATAATATAATTGTTGTTCGTGTAAGAACTCCAAACCTATCTCGGCTGTCACGTAAAGAATCTTTGTTAATACAAACAGGTAAATGAGATTAACTTGACAACATAAGGATTTTTCCAATTATTTCTCCTAACAAGATTTTTCTCAAAACACCAGACGCCTTATTAGCTACTTAATTGCGAATGCCTCAACATGATTAACGTTGAAAGAGGATTGCCCAGCACCCTTAACGAATCACAATTTTCTCGTGAAACCTGGCTTCCGCTCCATAATTATTTTAACTCACGGGAAGATTTCCAATTGAGGGAATTATTCAAAACATTCTCGAGATCAAAGGCCAGCGAAATTAAATTCCGTACATTCCCGTTCTATGAAAAACTCTATGAAACACCTTCAACCTAAGTGAGGTGCGTACCTTTTAAATTATGATGAATTATACCAAATACCTATGTACTTACGTTTTGAGCCGCTCCCGGCTTCTCGCGGATGATTTTTTTTACTGTACCAATGAGACCAATGAAACATATTGACATGGACCTGTGAGGTTTTTTCTAAACATTCTAAACCGTTGGTATCACAATTTATTTTTATTAAATTTTAAAGATAATAAAAAAATAAAAAAGAAAGATAGATAAGAAGAAGAATGAAAAGATAATAAAGATAATAAAAAAGAAAAATTAGCATTATATGTAAGGGATTGATGGAAAAAAACACATTTTTAATGATAAATGAAGTCCTGATAAAATTCAAATTCAAATGATAAAATTCAAGAAAAATGAAGTGCTGAAAGAGGTGTCACAGGACACTATAGTGGTTTTGATACCAGATGACTGACAAAGCGGGATGCCGAGCTTGTATAGCTACGATCGCATAGAGGTTCTACGGCTACTTAAATATAGCAAACTTGTTTAGAATTTTTATGTTAAAAGGTGACGGGCAAGCTGGCGGACACTCCACTTGCGCAAGTGCGCCTACATACTTAATAGAAAGAACTTGGTCTCTGGAATCCATTCTCAGTGATTTTGTAAAATATGGTTTCCATTGCCAGACGGGCTGTACAGTTCATGTTTGCAGACTTGCAGATAATACAGCCGCTACTGCAGCTAACACCAGGATATAATTACTTAGCTTAAGGCGCGATTTCACCATACTCTGTTAGTATGCGAGTGACAGCCCTAAATGACAACAGCGATGTCAAATACTAACAGAGATGGTGAAATCGCGCCTAAGCTACGCAAACATTTAATCGCTAATTGACGCCTCTTTAAGGCTAGTTAATAATTTAAAAACAAATTAATTTGATCAAATGAAAGTAACAATCCATTTATAACTGATAATAAATTATTGACATTAAAGCGTAGTATAGAAAAGTCGTTTTCTAGGTATCCAATAGCAATATAATGATTCACCTCCTACTTTATATTTCTTAAAACCGTTTTATGTTCTGTCTATCGATTTCTCTTGATAGAATCAACTGACATTGTCAAGGGCAGTTAAATTAGCAGTGAACATATATAAACACAAAAATAATGTTACTCACTTCTCCACGCGTGGGACAAAGCGTTTCTTTGCGTGCCAGCTGTATAACCTTCACCAACTACTACATAATCATAACAGCTGTAACAGTCGAGATTAACCACTCAATTTACTGAAACGGCAAGAGAGTACTTACTTGAGAACAATGTGAAAAATTTGTTTTTCTAAAAAATAAAGTAAAAAATATTAATTTATAATTAATAATTTTAGACGAGTCATGACAGAATTTTTCACTACACATGACAGAAAAAAAAATGCATAATTATATACTTAGTAATAGGAATCTAAGCGCCTCTTTCACCAATGTCAAGTAGGCTAAACCGTCACTTAAAGTCACCTGTCACCGGGAATAAATTTAGCTAATATACCTTTGTTTGTACGGTAAACGTCCCAAACATTAAATAGAAAATAATTAAAAAAATCGCCTATCGAATAATGCAGTAATCCGAGTGCATAATTCAATAGAACAGAAAAGGATTTCTAAAAGTAACTAATCAACACTTTACTTGTAGTTGGTGAAAGAGGCGCTAAATCTCAAAAAAAGCAAAACTTCTGAAGTTAAGGTAAGCACGCTTACCTTAAATAGCATAAATAAAAGTAAAGTTAACTAAATTAAAACTGAATTAAATTATACTCATAGGTCACGGAAGTAGGTCACCGAAACGTAGCAAGATCTCTTAAAAGTATTATAAAATCGAGTGTCTTTTCAGACTTATTATTTCCGCTGCTTTCTAACTGCAAGTATTTGCGCAGCCGTAACCAAGTAACCAGGATAATCCCTCAGGAACTCCTTGTAATAAGATCTTAAACTTATTAAATTCGAGATGCCGTTTTAGAAGTATATTACCTAGAAAATGACTAGGCGTCGGTCTTTAAGAGGACTAGGCAATTCTCATTGACATTACTGATTATCAACATCTCATCTAGGCTTTGAGCCTAGATAAAGCCTATATTTGGCCTATATTTATATATACTGCAATTACGTATTCGTATAGTAGCAAGAGGGTGTGACACACGTTTAGAGAATTGTCAACTTGTAGCTACAATTCTGCATATTTGTGTACTTATTATTACAATTTACTATAACACAAATCTTAAATCTACAATTGTCATCTACAAATTTGTAAATTTTCCCTGAAAAACATTTGTAATAAGTAAAGTTTTGTGATACAATAAATTGTAGACTTGTCGATACAATTTACATATTTGTCAGAATTTTCCACTAAAAATTTGTTACTTGGTTATTTTGTGGTACGCACACTTGTATTATTACAAATTTGTAACTTGACAATTGTAAAATTGTAATGTAAGTTTTGTGGGATAGGGCCCAGTGGTGACAATTATTGTCCCAATAATCGTTTCAGCAAACGATCTCATAGTAAAAAGTCTCGACCTACACCTCTAGAGGCGCTCATTAGATATTTGGATCAAGGCAAGGGATAAGATATAAAAGGCAGCACCTCTTGACACGGGAAAGTCCCTTTTTGTGCATCTCTAATCACTGGCTGTTTAAAATTCAATTGTAATAATAAAAATTCGTATAGGATAGTATACGTTGTAGATTTTTTTTCATTTATAATTAATAAACTTAAAAACTACTGGACCGATTTTAAAAATTCTTTCACATATAGAAATCTACATTTACAGCGAGTAACATAAACTATATATTTTACAAAGTTATGCGGATGAAGTCGTGTGCAACACACACACACACACACACACACACACACACACACACACACACACACACACACACACACACATCGCGCGCGAAGTGTGTTATATAAACGGTACCATATAATTGTTATTTTCGATTATTAATTTGTGATATTCATTATATAAACAAGTGTTCAACTATCAATCATAAGCAGCTACATCAATCATATAATCATTATATGAATAATAGTCCCTTATTTTAAATAATATTTGTTTAACGATTGTTTTCAATTAATAATTATGTACATATAAATCTGCATGGGTTGGTCATAAGTTACTTAATTTTCAGAGATATCGTGTTTATAGGCTCTAGTATTTACATATAGCTATAGTAATTACATAAAAGTAACTATTTCCATAACGTATTTCTTAATAAATATATAATTCTCATTTAATTCAATTCTTTTCACCACACCACTTATATATTATAAAATAAAAAAGGCTATAAAAATGAACCTTGAAGAAATCCTATATATTTGCTCAATTTTTTTTTCTTATAAATCTCCCTATTCAAATTTTTTTAAATATAGTCTACTTTGTACTGTATTTTTATCTAAGGGCCTCTTTCACAAACTACATTTAAAGTGTTGATTAGTTACTTTTAGAAATCATTTTCTATTATATTGAATTATGCACTCGGTTTACTGCACCATTCGATAACCGATTTTTTTATTATTATTTTCTATTTAATGTTTGGGGCGTTTACCGTACGAACAAAGGTGTATCAGCTCCATTATCCCCGGTTACCGGTGACTTTAAATGACAGGTTGGCCTAATTGACGTTTGTGAAAGAGTTTCACTTAGAACTCATTATAGAAGATACAAATAGAAGAGTTATTGATTTTAACCTTCTAGTGATCTTCAATTGAAACGCGTGTTTCACATGTGACTATAGTTAATCGATTATGAAGAAAAGACGTAATGAGTCATTCGTTGAGAGTGAGTCACAATAATTACGATTCACTATGAATCATTGGCGAACGGTATTCGATTCCACGAAATAAATAGGTAATTCGTAATGACCCAGTGTAACAATGAACCTGAAAACCGGCGGAATTATTTGGCGTAACAAAGGACTTTGGAAAGCTTAATTTCCTTCGTTTTCCTTTATACTTATCATCCCTTGTTATTTCGTTTTTTTTGATATTTTTGTCTCGGCTCGGCTTCATTGTTACTGGCTGCAGAAATATGTTCCTAAACTTAAACCAACACTAATCCTTCTTTTTTGTTACGCTTTCAAGTCTGAATTACTCAACCGATCATGTTGAAATTTTTCATCAAGTTGTCAGGTATTACAGGAAAGGACATAGGGTACAATTCAATGACTGTTTCTGAAGGATTACTGAAAATAAAAATAAAAATTCAATGCCTGACAAACATATAAGATATAAAGATATAAGCAAAGATATAAAGATATATAAACATATAAGCAATAAAGATTGATAAATTATTGCTCAATAAAATTTTGTCAGGCGTTTTATATATTTTTTTAAAATTCTTAAGAAAAAGGAGCACGGACCAAGTCGCGGGCAAAAGCTAATTCTAACATTTTTAGTGGGAAAGTTATGGCTATCAATTTGAAACACAATTGATATCATATTGAACACATTTAAATAAAACTTGACAAGTAGTAGGTACTTTTTCAAAAGAATATGCTATTTGTTCAAATAGACCTCCTAAAGAGCTTTAATACTACGTGTTGAAACTGAAAAAGCAGCTGACGCAAGTTTGAAACCTTTTCGAATTCATGTGTTGACTTGTACTAAAATCCTGATAATCAAACGGTACATTTTTTACAACTTACTCTTGCTCTATATTTTAAGAATTATTTTAAATGAAAGAAAAACAACTACGGAAAGCTATACAGCAATAAAAGACTTAAATAAAAGAATTTGAGGGTAATAGTAATCATTGAAGGCATGTGAAGACATGTTGAACCACAAGCATTGTAGAGAGGCTTACACTTAATAATGGAATGTAATATTATAACTATATGTTACATATGTGTCGTTCATTGTAAAAGTGAACTATCTCCTTGTAACTGAATTTTAGAATAACGAGCTTTTTGCGAATTATAGTTTAGGAAAAAAAATATAAGCATTCATTCATTGTTTTCACCTATGGGATTTTAATGCGACTATTGGAGTTACTTCACTTTTATATTGAAAGGTATGACTAAATGTGATACCATTAGGCAAGAAAAGATGGTTTTAAAAATAGGGAGTTACACCACTTTTACAATGAACGACACATATATAGGTATTACTTCAATATATAGAAACATACAGTATACGAGTATGCGTATTACATAAATAGGTTTCAGTAGTTTTCAAAATTAGAAATGCAAAAAGTAACTTTTATTTTGTGAAAATCAAAATGTCAAATTCTACACAAAACCAATACTCCTTTGGAGAAAGGCAATGCTTTCGAGATTAACTGGTGATGTTTTCCCGCGTCGCCAGAGCTCGTTAGTCAAAGTGTCATCGCAACAAAGGATAAGGTACGGGCCAGAAAACAGGCGACAAGCGAACTGCGAAAGATTGTGAGTCTGACGTCAATCTGTTAGAACAGACACGCATTTAACTCTGTTCAAAAACTCTCTATTCAATTATAATAATATGGAAAACTGCACCTATCCCTAGTAAGCATCCCCATTTATTTTGAAATACATAAGTGGAATTCTTTCCTACTTATCCAGTGGGGGATACTTAGTAGGATAGATGGAAGTGGTGGAAAATTAAACCATTTTGTGTCCATCGTGAAAAAAAATTCCTCCAAAAAAAAACGTAAACAAGGTTTTGGAGTAATCAATACTAATAATAAATCTGGTTGGTTGGTCATGGAGTAAGTTACTCTGTTTTCAGAGATATCGTGTTTATAGGTTCTATACATGATACTGAAACTAAATTGACGATTATTAAAAAAAAATTCTGTATGTATGTATGTATGTATGTATGTATGTATGTATGTATGTATGTATGTATGTATGTATGTATGTATGTATGTATGTATGTATGTATGTATGTATGTATGTATGTATGTATGTATGTATGTATGTATGTATGTATGTATGTATGTATGTATGTATGTATGTATGTATGTATGTATGTATGTATGTATGTATGTATGTATGTATGTATGTATGTATGTATGTATGTATGTATGTATGTATGTATGTATGTATGAAACGTAAACGCGTTGAGAATACTCGTATTAAAACTCAATAAAGTTCCTCACGTTTTTATACCAGCTGACTTAAAATAAAATCGAGTGATAATTTTTTTTATCATATGTACTCCTGTTAGTCTTCGATCAAAATTTTTAAAAAACTCGACGGTTCCTGTAACGGCAATATTGAAAACAAAACAAAATGTCTAATTTTTTAAGTAAAGCAG
Source organism: Synanthedon formicaeformis (assembly GCA_945859745.1). Lineage (NCBI taxonomy): Eukaryota > Metazoa > Arthropoda > Insecta > Lepidoptera > Sesiidae > Synanthedon > Synanthedon formicaeformis. Next base: position 5,056,991 of record OX243964.1, read on the forward strand.
GTCCGATATGTAAGTTTCATTTTATGTTTTCTTTCTCATAAGTACTCGTACTTTTGAAATAAGATTTTTTTTAATGTTAAAATTTTTAATGTTAACAGCCTACAGACGCGTGCTGTATGCTGTTTGACTCAGACTTCCCTTATATAATACCAAAATCATAATTAGCTACACTATCTATGCATTTACTGTTTTTGGGCGACTTGTATCATGTTATCGGATCTATGTATGTATGTATGTATGTATGTATGTATGTATGTATGTATGTATGTATGTATGTATGTATGTATGTATGTATGTATGTATGTATGTATGTATGTATGTATGTATGTATGTATGTATGTATGTATGTATGTATGTATGTATGTATGTATGTATGTATGTATGTATGTATGTATGTATGTATGTATGTATGTATGTATGTATGTATGTATGTATGTATGTATGTATGTATGTATGTATGTATGTATGTATGTATGTATGTATGTATGTATGTATGTATGTATGTATGTATGTTCCCCCATAACTCTTAAACGAATGAACTGATTTTCATGAAACTTTGTAGATAAACATTTAGACGTACAGGACACAGGATAGGCCACTTTTTTTCCTTTTCAACGCGGACGAAGTCGCGGGCGACAGCTAGTTTATAATAATAATTTTATAATTTAATGAAATTTATAAATATTAGAAAAAAAAAATTAGTAATATGATAGTACTTTAATAGAGGTTAAGCTTAAGAGGTACTGAATCTCTGAAAATAATTGTATACATAAATTGCTATTAAAGCTCCAGACATGAATTATGAAAACAACGTTCATTTAACCAAGAATATATTAATAATGGCTCAAATCTTTAAGTAATCAACAACAATGTCATTTCAATGTTACTTATAACCTTTATAAATCTTTACAAATATAAATGTGTAACATGTCAATGAAATTGTGTTAATAATTATTATTATTTACCGAATTAAATAGCATGTCCAGCAGTGGACGACCTACGGCTGAAAAATCGTGATGATGATGATGATGATGATGAAAGATTGAATTATTTATTTTTAATGTACTCGTATCTTTGTCAGGTGTTGTTTTTTTTTTACTTAAATGCTATTTTATGGATGGAAGCTTTCACGCAAAACGGCTGAACGAATTGGGATAATTTTTTCCCGCAGATATTTAAATATTTGGATTATTATGTAAGATATTTTTTATTCTCAAAAATTTTTAGGTAAAATATAAAATACTGGCGACCCTTTGCTTGCTTCGGCCGGGGTACCTTTTTATATATATATAAAAAAATCTTCCTCGTTTATCCCTCTTTCCATATGTGTAAAGCGATTTAAAATCGGTCTACCCATTCTCGAGTTTTTGAAGCGTACACCAAACCAAACATTTTTATATAAAAAAATTGAGCGCTACTGTCGTCACAGTCACAGCGATAAAGATATCAGGCGTTATATTACTCAAATTTTTTTTAAATCTTTATTTATAGCTATTCCCTTAAGGACATGTCGCCTCATTGGGCAAGGTCTTGTATACATAGCTAAACTATACTTTATAGTACTATACTAAACTATTACTTAACACTAAATCTAGAATTGTAAATATTGTACAGCTCCCTGGTATCATTAGATAAGGGGAAAGCTAGGGCTCTGTTCAGGTCACCCAGCCTACGCACCCTCTCGTTCCATTTTCTTTTTTAACGCGGACGAAGTCGCGGGCACCAGCTAATATAGTGGTACGCGTACAATATATTCTCGAAGTTGTTTCGAAGGTTCTAGAAGACTTGAGAGTGGCCCCTGGCCGTATAGAGAGTTCCACAACACACGTTCGCCACGCCCTAAAAGAATAGCAGTTGGCCCTAAAAGACACGTTAAGTGAATTTTTGACGACGTTTGGCAAGTTAATTTTTAATTGGAGAAGCTCTGTTATATTGGAAGTCATCTTGGTCTGCGAAAATAAATCTTACACCCCTAAACGGCATTTTAACTCACCCCGCTCGTAACAATAGTACTTATAATACAATATTAAAAATCTATTATTTAATAAGCTATTAAGATCTACATGTGCCCTCACAGTGACTCAGATTTAAATTTTATGGCTCCCTGATAACTTGGGACTAAGCTCAACCAACATTGACAGCTAATCAATTCTCGTTTGCCGGGGATCCCCCTGCGGCGGCTTCCGTTTTTAATATCAGCATACAACGGCTTCTCTTTGAGAACTTATTGATCTTGATGGAATTCTTTAGTCATTACATAACCAAAACAGTTTCAATTTTCATAATTGAAGCAGATATTTGACTTTATTAAATTAAGACTCTTCATTTCACGTGGATTTCACGTTTGGAGTCCTTTCAATATTTTATAATATTTTTTATTTTTTATTATATGATTTTTAAATAATAATCAGTTTAATTGATTTGACTACGTAATCCTAGAAAACTTTGAATTTGTCTGCCATACCTCTTCATACAGAAAGACCTACACTGAATTAAAGTTTAAGTTTGTATTGTTACCTATTAGAAATTTTTGCGAGGAGTTACAAGAAAGCTATGGAAATGAAATTTTTAAATTTGGAATTGTTCTGCCAGTACCAAGTTTCGTCTTCAGTTTAATCTAGTGTTTAAGATTGACACCACTGTTCTATGTGTATTTGTCTGGTATATTTTTTTCTTCAATTACCGAGATTTGTATTTGCAAAAACTACGCTTTTATTTAAATCTATTTACCATTGTGCATTCTAATGTCAGCGAATGTTAAACGTATTCAATTTCAACGTATTCGAGAGAAGATTTAGGAATCTAGAGATGCGGTTGAAGTTAATTTATTTAAAAAACAGCTGCCTAAGTTTATTTTTTAATTTCACATGCAGTTAGTACTCTTAAAATTTAAAATATATTTAATATATAGAGAATAAAAATTTACTTAAAATTTTTATTGTCAATAGCTTTTTTGAGGATAAAAAGTAGTTATCCCACAGTTTAATCCAGAAAAATATTATTATTAATCCAGGTATTATTAATCATCAATAAATCAGTGAAATCCACATTCGAATCGGTTAACTAAACCGTTTCTGAGATTACCGTGTACAAACGCACAGACAAAAAGACAAACGGACAAAAATTCTAAAAACTATTTTTTAGACATCGATAAGTATTTACAACGTGAACAAATTGGTTTTTTGAAAAAATATTTAATGTACGTAACATACACGGCTCGTTTACGATTTTATTATTATACTAGCTGGTGCCCGCGACTTTGTCCGCATTCTGGATGAAAGGTATATTGTCCTTTCTGGTATCCCAGACAACGTGTATGCAAAATTTCATGGTGATCGGTTTAGTAGTTTTTGTGTGAAAGCGTGAAGCGTTTTTGCGTAACAAACAAACAAACTCACATTCACATTTATAATATTAATAAGGATGTGTATAGATAAAAAAGATCTATTTTTAAAAAACTGTAGTCCCTAGGAAAGAAGCTTAAAAAAAATGTGTATGATTTTCGTTATATGAATCTAAAAAATATTGCATGAGTTATTATTGCAATTAGAGCTCTTTTTAAAAAACATACTTAGGGGAAGGGCAATTATTTCTTTATTTCAATGCAACTATTTATTGTAAAGTTGATAACCTTTCAAGTATTATTGATATAAAATAAGCTTAATTAAACGCGTAGAATACAATAATTCTACGCAATTTAGTATTTATAAAATATAAAACTGTGTATGTATGTATGTGTGTATGTATGTATGTATGCGCTGTGGTATTTATATGATGTTGCAATGGATACCACCTGCTGCGCTGTTATGTTACAATTAAAATTCTTCACATTCTCGTGTTACGACTTACAGACACGAACTTAACACGTATGACGTCATCACAAATATTTACTGCTTGTATTCGAATATTTGAAATGTTTCATAGAAACTTTTAAAAAATCGCCATTGCAATGACCTAGTGAGGTGACTGGCTGATTTACTGAAACGATTTGAATGTAATTTCGTATACATATAGTTTTCAATATTAGCAATGGATACAATTTACAATTAAGGCGCTTGGAGTCGTCATTGGCCTTGGCCATCCATCGATTGCCGGAATTAGTATATCTTGTGCAAATATTTTTAATCGCCATAGCCGCAGTAGGGAATTCAAGCAAAAAAAAACACTGTTTATTTAACATTTTTTTTAAATGCAGAAGTTTTTGTGGTAGGAAAAAAAACGTACCAACTGTTGTCTAAACATTGACAATTCATAATATATTTTTTTCAACCTTGTCTGTCTAGCAATAAACGAGGAGGAGGCTTTCTTAAAGAACCCATTTGAAGGCACTAAGCGCCTTAAGTTTTTTTGCGCCGGCGAATTCACCCGTGAAGAGCAAAAATCAAAATATATACATATACATATACATACATACATATATACGATGCACGATGTTTGTTATGTCATTGTGTACAAAACGCTACGAATGCTACGTCAGCTGCTACGCTTGCTACGACTGCGCTACGAAAATTACTTTTCGTGGAATTATTTAAATGAATTTTTTTAAACACACCGTGTAAAAAGCTTTTTGCGTACTTTTTATAAAATGTTTACTTGTTTGATTTCACTGTAGACTATTTTGTCAGTAAAAAGCCTTCCATTTTCGGAGTCTTTTGTCCTTTAAAATTCACTTATCAGGGCGGCTGCGCACTTGTAGTACCTGTGCGTATTAAAAAGAATTTTTAAAGCGTTTGGGGTTCTTGACCACATTTCAGAGCAAGGAAAAGTTGTTTCTAAAAAATCAAGAGCTTCGTCTCTAGAGAAAAGGGAAGCAACGAGAAAACCAGATATTATAACCAAAAATTCACATGAAATTTCAAAAAATACTTGTGAACCATTAAAATGTTTTGCATTTCGTATAGATGTTGGTAAAAATAACTATATTTTTACATTGCACTTTACAATGTCTATCCACATAATTACAGAGGTGGTGTATTTCCTCATAAAAATCTGTTGATAAAGGCTGCGGCAGCTGGTGACCTAGAGTCGAGGCTCTCCTGACAAGTCGACTGGAGAGCTCTCGACGTCGCGCCTCGTTAAAAATCGAGCACCCTACACGTACCGTGTAAACCTTTTTGGTCGGCATTTAATCAAACAAACTGTTACATACATTACATCATACACCTAGCATACAATAAAGGTATGTCTAATATTATATATACTAATATAATTGTAGTAGAAGAGTTGGTTTGTTCGCTTATTTGTTACGTTTTCACGCCTTACCTTTTCAATCGATTGTCATGAAATTTTGCATACAATGTTGTCATGGATATAGAAAAGGACACAGGGTAACTCATTCCAAAATAAATTAACCTAAAAAATATAAATCATCTGAAAACAAAACGACTACAAAAAAGAGTAATAAAGATTGAATACGAGTAATGGTTTCAACGTCTTAGAAAAATGGGCGGGGAAGAATACGCAAAAGTTTGTATATTGTAAAGCCGATATGTCATAAAAACGAGATGGGAATTTTTTTAAATTTATTTTGAGAATTCTACTTACCAATATATTTCTTCTTGGATTGTATTCTAAATGTAAACCTCTTTGAGAGTCTCCCTATCTTTGTCTAATGGGCAATGCGATGTACAAATTAGGAAGAACCGCATCAGATTCTCTTAATTTTAAAAAATTACAATATTTATACGTAGATTTGTCTGCAGATTCATTTATTTAGAAAAAAATCGTAGATTATTAAATTTAGTCAGCACTACCCAAAACAAAATTCGACGAAGGCAAATCCCAGAGCATAGATATTGACAAATAAATCGCTTTCAAATTGTCGTACATATATACATACGAGTATCTCCTGTCTAGCAGTTTACAGCGTGTTAAAGTTGTGAACAGTGCCAAATGTAAAAGGCTCAATTTAGATCACAAACTGCATCTGCAAGTTGCACGCCAACCGTATGCATCCAATTTAACTTACGTCGTGCCCTGTCTGCGAGATCCTCAAACTATCCAATTACAATCTACTTATACGAGTATATATATTAAGCTTTTTCAGCGTATAATATGAACATTTTATTATTATTTTGACTTGAACATTTGCTTCCGTAGTGGAAGCTCAGATATAATAAGAACTAAATAACTAGGGCAGAGTGAAGCCGGTAAAACTATGAATTCGCCGTGTATATATAAACATGTATACATGTATACGGTTATATGTAAACAAATACAATCAAACACGCCTCGCCCTAATAAAACATTTTCTAGTGAAAATGCCGGATTGCGTAGTGAAATAGCAGTTTTCAAAAAATTAAAGGCAGGCTGGCATCACATTTCACATTTAATTTAACTTAGAAATCAATATTATCAATAAAAATAAACAAAAACTGAGGTTATAGCTTGAGACACCAAATCTCAACACAGTAAACGGCCTATGCACACATTATTTATAAAACCGGTCGGAGACGCAAAATTGTATCAATAGTTCGTATTTGGTCTGAGTTTTTAACGCAGACGAATTCGCGGGCACCATCTAGTTTTATTATAATCTCGATATCACAGAGAAATATTTTTCAGTGAGGATATCCGCAGTGACGTTGAATCTTTGATTCCAATTTCAAAAGGCTTCGATCGTGCGGTGTACCTACCCCGTCTCTTCAATAACATGGTGCGTTATTCGGGGCAGGAATTGAACGTGAGCGAATGAATGGATAAATGATGATGGATTGAATGAATTTCGACAGGGAAGCCGCCAGTTTTGTTCGTACGAACAGATATATCTTGTTTTAGCTCTCAATCTTCTCATTTCTAATGTATTGGCGAGCGTTTCCATGATATTTATACCTATACTGGAGGAGGTATTTACATATTTGCATTTGTTTCTCTACTATGTCTACCTAAAACCGTTGAACGGATTTGAACGGATGATACATGTACTTACTGTACTAACATGTTTTGGCATTTTGTATTCCTTTCTTGTTAACCTACAACACTTTAGTTAAGAAATTTATAATAAACTAGCTGGCGCCCGCGACTTCGTCCGCGTTGAAAAAGAAAAAGTAGCCTATCCTGTGTCCTGTATGTCTAAATGTTTATCTACCAAGTTTCATGAAAATAAGTTAATTCGTTTAAGAGTTATGGAGGAACATACATACATACAATACCTACACTTACAGATTTATTATTAGTATTGATGATTGATGGTGATATTGATGATTGATTGGCTTTTGCCCGCGAAATCATTCTCGTCCCTCAGAAATTTTACTTTTTCTGAATGACAACAGTATTTTTCTGTATCTCCTACTTATGCAAAATTTCACGATGATCGATTCAATAGATAAATAAGGCGTGGAAATGTACAACCAAACAAACTCACTCTCTCATTTATAATATCAGTTAGGATAATACTAGCGGAGCCGCGGTCAGGATATGGTCAGGATATGGTATAACTGAAATTCTCTTCTTTTAGTATTTTATTTATGTAAAGGTCGGTAGAGAGGTGACGGTCCACATGTTGGTCAGTGCATACCGTTTCTTAAAAACAAGAAATGTCATTAGTTGTCAAGGCACTACGATAACGGATAAAGAAGTGATAGAGAAATGGGTTCTCGCATATCTTACTCACTCACCGAAACACAACAGCACACTGCTGTTATTTCACTGTGCGGTCTTCTGTAAGGGATGGTTACTGTTGCCAGACGGTTTGCCCAAATGAATGCGAAATGCAGTATGCCTTATGCCACTACTTTCCAGAGTGGACATTGAAAAGTTAATTTCCAATGTTGACCCGGCTGAAAATTGAACCCGGGAACTCTGAGACAGAGCGTTAAAGCAAGCGCCCTAACCTCTAATCCAACAGGCTCGTAAAATTTAAATTTAATATATATTTATATTGCCCGCAAATCTGCGTTAATTTTTTAAGAAAATTATACATTTTAAAATGTATTAATGACAAGGGATTTATATAACATACCCCTTATATTAATGGTAAGGTAAAACAAAGGTCCGTCAAAGGACGAGCGGAGAGCTTCCGGATGTTCCGCGCAACGTATCGAATATACCCGCCCACCCTACTGAGCAACCGTCAAACACTATGTTATTTATAGAGGCGACACTTACAATAAATTTTCTATTTTTTTTACCTGAATACGTCTTTAACTTTTCTTACATAGTGGGAGGCCATTCAGAAAACAGATGCCAACAAAACCAAAATTTAACTACACCACTCGAGAAGTACGTACCAGGGCGTTCAATGTATTCTCGGCAAGGGCATGAAATAATAAGCAGAAAATTCTAAATAAAATTTATTTTTCAATGTAGTCCCCCATAATCTCAATACACTTATTTGATCGGGAAAGTAACTTTTCGATACCCCTTAAAAATATTTTTCTTCTTTGCCTGAAAAATGTTCATCAATTGACGCCTTCAACTCTTCATCGTCGGAAAAATGCTTACCCCGAAGATCTTTCTTTAGGATTGGGAACAAAAAGTAATAACCTCAGGTCGGGGCTGTAGAGTGGATGTGTGATTTCTTCAAATCCAGAATCCCTCACAGCAGCCTTGGCAACGCGCCCTATATGAACCGACGCGTTGTCGTGAAAAAGCAAGACACCTGCGGTCAATTTCCCACATCTTTTTTCTTTTATTGCCTCCCTTAAATTACGTAGGGTGTTTGCGTTAGATGGGGCAGTAATACTTTGACACTTTTTTGTGTACTCGATCAGAAACATTCCCTTAGAATCCAAAAACACTATGGCTATGAGTTTTCCGGCGGATGGGGTGACTTTAAACTCTCTCTACCCCATTTGAATTCACTAGACCACTTCTGAATAGTGGATAATGAAGGAGCAGAATCTTGATAAACAGCCACCATTTCTTCGTGAATAACTTTTTGAGTTTTTCCTTGTTATGTAAGAAATTTTATCACAGCGCGATGCTTGCTCCGACATATATAGGTATATTTTATTAGTTAGGACAATGGTCGACCAACCAAAGAAAATTTGACAATTTATTTTTTGTTACAATCTTATTTAATAGGAGTTATATATTCGAGAGTAAATAAATAAATAAATGTCTTCACACATTCCACACAGCACCATCTAGTTCCACAGTAAGCAACTTAACATAGATTACTTTTTTTGTAAATACATACATTTATTATAAATACAAAACATCCATGACTCAGGTACAAAGGTAAAATGTTAACACATAACATAATATTATTATTATTCCTAGTGGGATTTGAACCCGCGACAGTTTGGTTAACAGCTAGGGTTACTAGCCACTAGACCAAACGTGTCGTCATTAATATTAGTAATTATTATTTCTGTATTTGACGTCTAGCCATAAAATAAAAAATAACATATGTACTTAATCTTTGCAATGAAGAGGCGGGCGGCGCGGCGCAGGCAAATCGTGGTCAGTGCCCCGCGCGCCGCGTTACCACTTACAAGTGTTGCCACACTTGTACATATCATTTCAATATACCGACTGTACAAAACATATATATAACATATATTATATTCTCCTTATTAAAGAAACATCACTTGCAAATTTCGTGTTGAGCGAAAGAATCGCGACTTTTTTTATATATCCACACGATGTCGCAGGGGTTAAGACATTGTCAAGAGTAAAAATAAAGGTATGTAATGTTACTCAGTTATTTAAATAAAATTAAAAATATATATTTTTATTGACATGTATTATAAAATATTGTAATCGTTGATTTATGATTAATACGGGGCATACAAAATGTAGGAATTTAAAAAAAAACAAAGGAACTTTTATTATGTCTATATTTTTGTTTTCTTTATAGATTCTCAAAATCAAACTTATGTATGTGATCTAGAAATGTCCGTAGTTATAATTAGTTATTTTTAGTTACATTTTCTATATATAGTCTATACATAGTTCATATATAATATAGCTTTAGCTTATATAGAAATTTTTTTTTTAAATATAAAATGAAAAGTAAACGACTCTTATATACAAAGAAAACATTGTAAACGAATCAAACGTTATAGATGCCATTATATTTTTATGATCATATAAAAAGTGATAGTGTTCCGATAAGACAACAAAAAAAAAAGAAATTGTGAAACAGAAAATTTCACAAATAAATTTTAATAAATGCTTCAATATTCATATAAGTACCATGGGTGGCCAAATTATTAGGGACAGCGCTCATATTGAATGAATGATTCATATTGATAGAGTGATATTAAAAACTTGTATATAATTTACAATGTTACGCGGGCGAAGTCGCGGGCAGCAACTAGTATATCATAAAAGAAGTACTAGGTACAAAATTAACCTAAAGGCAGATAAGATGATGAAACTAATGTACCAAATGACAGACAGTAGATAATTTAACACTCTAGCCCGATTTAAATTAGTCTGTAGGGAGTTAATGGAACCTGAAAACCCATTGTCTTCCTAATAAGCCACGATTAAGATTTATTTCAGGCCTCAACTAATCTTTGTTAGTAGATTATTATGCTTGTAATCTTATCACATAAAATCCGTTATTTTGTCTTACCTTGCCTTTACCCTTTAACACTTAAAGATCTGCAGAGCATCTACACACACCCCTAGTCTTGTGTTTTGTTGTTGATGTATTTTTTCTATTTTTTTTATGACTGACGGTCCACTTAGTAGAATAAAGCTGATAGGGTAAAAAATAAATAATAAGGAGGGTAAGGGTTTATAGACTCTAGCTTTTTTTATTTCTGTGAAGAGCCTCAAAAAAAAAAAAAGCAAAACGCTGTTTCTACAAGATGGTCTGTTCGGAGGGTTCACGGTGGTCTGTAAGGGATAGTAATTGTTCTGCCATTACTAAGTACATACTTGTGATTGTAGGTCGCCTTAATCACAAGTGATGATATTTATTAATGATATTAAGTACCTACAATTATATTTAGTAAGCTAATAACTTTATATGCTTATATTCTTTAGTACGAAATCCCTGGTAACCCCGGTGTTGCTTGTGTCCTTGGGAAACAGTAGCCACCTACCATCAAGTGGACTCTCCCTTAGTAATTAGTAATGCATGCCACCCTTAGTAATAATGAAAAAGCCGCCGCCTTCTCTGGCAAAGAATCAGCAGAATCATCGCAAATGCCACTATAATTTTATAATAGAAAATATTAACAAACGGCCGTGTCTACGACACAGCCACACCCTATTTTTTCAAAGTTATGTTTTGAAGTTTCTTTGACAGTAATTAAAATTAGCGCACTTTGACAAGGAACGTACTAAAAGTAAAAATATAAATAAAATTAATCTTCAAAAAGGAGTAAACACCATAAAAGCGCTTATATAAAGTTGGAAGACACGTTGTATATAATTGTGAGTACACAGACCGACAGACAGAGCCATTAAGCTGTAACTGAATTAACAACGGATGCGTCGGGCCAATTTAAGGGGAGGCTATTAGTGGGGGGACAAGCTTTACTGGGACTATAAGGGGGTGTGGCGGGTCGAACACTTGTGGCAGATAATGACTCCCACAACGTTCATCAAAGAATACATCTATTTTTAAGTATTCCTCTCATCTATACTACCTAATATTATAAAGACATAAAATTTGTTTGTTTGTATGTAGAAGGTAAGCTTAGAAACTACTTATCTGATTAAAAAAAATCTTTCACCAATAGAATAGAATTTTAGAATGGGCTAAACATTCCACGTAAGAAAAGCCGCTGGCACCTGCTATCTAAAAGTATAATATCTGATATGTATGTCAGGCGATATATCTTTTATTCTTACTAGCTTTTTGCTTTCCATAGCCATCTGATTCCCTTTTGGATATGAACTTTTCAAATATGCCTGTGGCTGAGTGTTTTAATAGTGGTTATTATGGTTTATATATGTTGAAAAAAATATGACATCGTTTACAATGTGTACTTTGGTTTAGGTGTATACTTAAAATAATGTAACAAAATCACTTTTTTTATTCATTAACAGTTGCTGATAGATAAAATAAATACTATAATCTGTAGGCGTTTATATGGTTCGTACCTACTTTAGACTGCAAACTCAAAATGAAACAAAAAAAAAGGCAAAAGAGGGACACCGCTCGCTGCTAGTTATTGGCTGGCTTGGCGTTTGCTGACATGTTAGGAAAACGAAAAATAAAAGCCTTTGACTTTCAATTAGGCCAAAGGTTATTATTTATTGTCTTGTGAAATAAAATTAAAATCGTGAGATGGTAAATCATTAATTTTTGTTTGTTATGTATGTTTATGTTTATGTTTAAGTTGCTAATTTACTTTGGTGTTCACACTTTAGTAATTGCTGAAAATTTTACATTGTTTCTGAGGTACTAAACTATTTATGTTTAATAGATCCTATTAAACAAAAATATTGTTCGGCGTGAATACGAGTAATAATATATGATGGTAGGAGTAATTATGATATTTTGTATATGGTCCAATCGTTTTCGTGATATGACAGTGACACCCCCCTCCACAAAATCATTGTACAGTCAGTCTTTACAATACGTACATTACAAATCTCGATACTTCGGGTCGAGGGTGGATCCAGGCTGCTTCTGATCGGTCTTACTGGAAAATTATGGCGTCCAGCAGTGGACGTCTTGCGGCTGAGATTTTTTTTAATACTTAGCAATTTTTTCAAAACTGTTCAAACATTAATTCCGAACAAATTTCTCAGTTTAAAGATGTTTGTGCTAAAAACTTTTATTTGTATGTGAAATGAAATAGGTCTCGAACGTATCTCATTCGTTATTCAATGTAACAAAGGTTTTTTTGCTGCCAAAACGCTCGTCACTTCGCGGCGAATAGAGAGAACCTTTCGAAGTCGAATATAAATGGAATTTACTGGTTATTTAACCGGAATATTCCTGTTTGACGTGACAGCGGGCAGCTGGAACGCACAAGCGGCACTAGCGATCGCTTCAAGCACACTCCACCAAGCGAGTGAGCTCCGCGCTACCCTTTTCAGTCGCTTTCGTGTTCCACCACTTGACCCTTAAAGCAAATTAAGAATTCTCCTAATTGTTAACTGTAAATTAACCCTTCCTTAAGATAAAGGCACATTGGGAATTAAAAAACGAATTTAAGGGGATTTCATTAAAAGCAAAATTAGAAAATAATAGCTTAACAGAAAAATTAGTGAAATCCCTTCGTCAATTAGTAAATGGACTGACGGTCTTCAACCGTATATATTGTAAATTATACAATCCCGATCAAGCCTTTAACCAGCGAACTTGATTAGATGCCTTTAACCAACAAAAAAAACGCGGATCAAAATCGGTCCATCCTTTTGGGAGCTACCATTCCAGATACAGATACTCAAACGCATACGTTAAACTTATAACCCCGTTTTTGTGTCGAGCGTCGGAGGATAAAACTATTCCGAATACTACACGTACGAAGTTGCATGCACAACTAGTGTTAACTGTACTTTTTATGTTAATGTTGTCAGACAGGCTGACGGTTCACTTGAAGGTAGAGGTGGCTACCGTCGCCTATAATACAAGTAACGTCACAGGTTCTGCAAGTGCGCTGCCGACTACAGTAGGTCTAAGGATTGGTTAGAGAATTGCTTACAAATAAGATAAAGATGGAGTAACAGTGTTCGAACGCGAACGAAGAATAATTAAATTATGGCGGACCTCTGCCTCCGTCTCATAATAGTCTATTTCTGTTTTCCACTTCCCCCACACCCCTCACATCCACCCCTCCTGAAAATTGAGGACGGTTATTAAAAAGCACTTTTTACCCTGAAACGCTCTTTTGGTCACGTTCCGTTGTGCGAATACGAATTTAATTGGTCGGTATTTTCAACTGTCACCAGACGTGGTTGTGGTAAAATAAAACTAAACAAAAAAATCAAAACCAATCACATAGCAAGTGTCATTTATGAATGCTCCCCCAAGAGCTAACGAAGAAAGTAAATTACAATAGGTAATAGTAATACAGCGATTAATATAAATAATGATTTTGCAAATTTAGTTTAAATAGTGGTAAGAGATCGCAATTATATTATACTTTGTGTTAAACTGTCTATTTTTATAGTTTTCTATTTTTGTAGTTTTTTCAGATACAGTCTGAAAAAAAAAAACTAATTATAAATTACCGTTATTTGCTTGAAACATGATTTTTTTTTATTAAAAATTGTCATTATTTAGTGTCAACAGATGTCGTTTTGTCTACAGTAAATTGTGGACAATGATATAATTAGGTAGACCTTATTATTATTTTATTACAATACTAGCGACCCGCTTCCGGCTTCGCCCTCGATGCAATTATTTTATACACACAAACTTTCCTCGTTTATCCCTCTTAAGTAAGTAAAAACCTAATGAAAATCCGTAGAGTGATTCTGAAGTAGAGGAAAAATCAGACAGACGCGGTCAGTTCGGCGACTTGGTTGCAAAATATTGTTTTTTTATACTTACGTAAACACTTAATTAGGTTTTATTATATACTAGCTGACGCCCGCGACTTCGTCCGCGTTGAAAAAGAAAAAAAGTTGCCTACCCTGTGTCCTATGTTTATCTACCAAGTTTCATGAAAATCAGTTAATTCGTTTAAGATTAAGAGTTATGGAGGAACATACATACTTACATACAATACCTACACTTTATATTAGTTTATTGAATATTGATTAATAAAAACCTTTGGTAAATAATTATCTATCTTATGGTGAAAACCGCACCAAAGTTCGTTGCCTGGCTGACGAGAAATCAGCGGATATACAGACAGACGCGAATGCAACTTTAATTTATACTATGTAATATAAGGAAGTTATCATCCACATCCGTACTATCCACCAGAGCTTAAAATCCGTATGCATTATCGTAATTCGCATGTCTTGCAACAATTTGAATAGACGTGTGCTACTTCCTTCATAAACTCAAAATTGTTGCATGATTTTCACACCATCATTTACATTTCTCTAGGAGACTATTCAAGTGATAAACAACAATAACAAAAACACTTGGAATCATGTATGAATTTGATAGTACTGAGCTGAAAGTGTCTAACTGTTAATAAAAATTTTATATAGCAGTAGCAAGTAGTTACCAAATTTTCACCAAGAAATATTGCAGTAGCATGCTAGTATATTTTATAGTAGAAGAACCAGAATAATAGTCGCGAAAACATGAAATTTTACTAGCCTATGTCCTTTTCGGTATCCCTGACAACGTGTATGCAAAATTTAAGTAAATTCCTACTATATACGAACTCTGGATCGGATCTCTAGTATAAAATCAAAATATTAATTATATATAACGTCATATTTTGTAATAAATCGCTTTTCAAATGTATTTTTGAGCATTACTTTGAAATTTACATATAAATAGCTGTTGAATATTACTTGGAAGTTTGTCGTCCTAGTTTTCATAGAAGCCTATAATACATTATTATTATTGTTGCCTTTGGAACTCACAGTGTAGAATTTGTATTATATCGACACTGTTAAGTTTTCAGGTATGAAGTTATGAACCGAGTTATGAAAGGTCAACAAACGTAAATGAGTTTACAAAATCCCCCGGAACGTGTTGCGAATATGACACAAAATAATAAGGAAAATATTTGAGTATTTTGTCACAAAATTTAGCTTCACAAAGTAAGATAAACGAACCTTTTGTATACGTAAAAAGTTTGCCAGAGAAATGACTATCTGTGTAGGTTAATCTGTCTGTATATTACATACTAGCTGGTGCCCGCGACTTCGTCCGCGTTCTCTATAGCCCCTTCCTCGATAAATGGACTATCCAACACAAAAAGAATTTTTCAATTCGAACCAGTAGTTCCTGAGATTAGCGCGTACAAACAACCACACAAACAAACTCTTCAGCTTTATATATTAGTATAAATTTAAAGAATTAATAGTATCCTGAGTTTCTTTCGGGGTTTCTTCTCAGGATCGTCATCTTGGCTTTTTTCCGAAACTCTGGTAAATTTAAACTTTATAATGACGATCATAAGAGTTTCTTGTAGAAACCTAATTGATAAATAAATATTTTTTTATTTTAATTTTGATTTTGAATAATTTGAAAGTGTACCGAAATTACCGAGGGGGCATTTCACGGTAAAAAAAATTGATGTTTCTAATTTTAGTAATATGAATTTTTATATAATATACTAGCTGTTGCACGCGGCTTCGCTCGCGTAACTTTATAAAATATAATCTATGTTACTCACTGATACTTAAAGCTTTCTATAGGTGAATTTTTTTTCATAATCGGTCCAGTAGTTCCAAACATACAAAAATACAAATCAACTATCTTTATAATTAGTAGATACTTATATGTCCACGATCCAGTCACACAAAATATTTTTCACTTAACGAGATATAGGGCTTCTGCCAATTAGGAAAACTGGTTTATTTCACTTTTTTTTTTTTCACTTTTATTTTTTCAATTCAAGCCAAAGACTTTGTTTAGAAGCATAGCTTTAGCTATAATTAAGAAACCTATGCATTGCTTGTGTTAGTAGGCGACGTTATAGCCATCAAATGCCAGCCTGTCCATCGACAATTGCATTAAAAAAGTAGGAAGAATAATGTCTCTTTATTATTGATATTGTCGTGTCGCGTTTGTTATCTTTTATTTATCATTGGTGGTAGAACGCGCTCGGACGTAAATACCATCAGTCAGGCCGTCGCTGCGCAGTACTCGCGTGCTGTTAATGTTTACATTTCTTTGTTCTCCTCTAACGAACACACCAACTAAACCACCAAGTGCTACAACGTATATTAATTGCAGTGGAAAAATAAACAAAACTGCGAGGGGTTTAAGTTTAAAAGCATTTTATGTTGTAGGTGCGACGTGCATACACTTACAAATAAAACATGTTAGCTTACTGGTCTTTGGTTAAGTCAACTTTATTTAGAATTGTATTTGAAAGGATTAAAAATTATGTATCCAGGATGACCAAGATACCAAAGATAATTAATGAAAAAAAAAACTCGGAAAAAATGAGAAAAACAATGAAAATACGAACAATACTAACAAGAATCTTTAGCATCGATCTTTTCGAAGACTTAGGCACTCTTTCAATGGCGAGAGTCGTTTCTTTTAATTAGTATTTTCTAAAACTAAAGAACAACACCACAAAATAACTACATACTTGGAATTTAGGTAGCCATGATGCTTTTAACTCACCCTTAGACCACTACGGATAATATGGGGGCTAAAAGAACCATGGTAACTTACATAGATAATGCAAAAGTTAAATTCTATCCTAAAAGAAACTTATCTTTCGATTTGAATAACAGACGCTTTGATGTGACGTTTGAATCAGATATTTGCAAACCGGTCGAAGAGAAGGGGAATAAATAAGTATTATCTTATGTTTCTTACTTTTTTTATACATATGGATTTTCATCCCCTTCTTCACCCTCTAAGGGGAGAGATTTTCAAAAACGATGAAATATGTGTTTATTTATTTCAAAACAGAAGCTTGCATTGGCATTTTATGCTTTTAACTTTAAAAATGACTTCTTTCCCTTATTTTATAAAAGTGTTCATCCTTTATCTTATAGGAGAGGAATTTCCAAAAATCCTTCCTTAGTGGATGTTTACAAAAAATGCATCAACTACCAAAATTCAAATTTTTTAACCCCTATGGATAAACGATTATATAAGTATTAGATAGATTACGTGCCCCGACGCAATGTAACCCCTTAACAAAGTTGCAACGTATTTCTCTATTGCATCGTAACCACCGTGAAATTACTCATGGCGACTTCCATATGCATTCTAGTCACGAATAAAGGAATAAGCTTCGAGCTAGATCTACAGACCCTTTATATTAAGACTGAGATACCGGCTGAACTTGTTTGAATAGTAGCCAAAGTAACAAAAAATATAAAATTATTTTTTTTAGTTTAGTTCAGATCGACCAGTCGAGCTACTTGGTTAAGTTAATCAAACCAGGTTGTAAGTTAACTGTAAGTGAAGATATAGTGTAACTAAATCTGTGGTAAGAGCACTCCTTGAAGATCCTCGTACACCAATATTATTTATCCTCAAATAACAAGCAGACATGAGTTAAGTGACTTAGTTTCTTAGTGATACCGTGAATATATTATTTACCAAGACCAATAAAAATTCGTTTACTAAACTTACATGAATTCAATACATTCGATATAAATAAGTATGTTCTCAGAACTGCTACAGACAGTGCCTCAGAGAAAATCAATAATCGAGGCTTATTTACAATATTTATGATTATTACGCATGATCGGTGGCAAAGACATTCAATAATGAAGTCGGTGAAACTCGATAAAGCTCGACAGGTACTCGACGGTACTCGGTTTCGCTCGATGCAGTGTTGGTGAAACAATGAATAGCTCGAGAAAACAAAGGGTTTACTTTGAAAGTGGTTTGAGAATATTCGAAACGTAAACGCGTTGAGAATACTCGTATTAAAACTCAATAAAGTTCCCCACGTTTTCATACCAGCTGACTTAAAATAAAAACGAGTGATTTTTTTTTATCATATGTACTCCTGTTAGTCTTCAATCAAAATTTTAAAAAACTCGACGGTTCCTGTAACAGCAATATTGAACACAAAAAAAAATGTCTAATTTTTTAAGTAAAGCAGGTCTGATATATAAGTTTCATTTTATATTTGACTTAGGCTTCCCCTATATAATACCAAAATCATAATTAGCTACACTATCTATGCATTTACTGGTATGTATATATGTATGTATGTATGTATGTATGTATGTATGTATGTATGTATGTATGTATGTATGTATGTATGTATGTATGTATGTATGTATGTATGTGTGTGTGTGTGTGTGTGTGTGTGTATGTATGTATGTATGTATGTATGTATGTATGTATGTATGTATGTATGTATGTATGTATGTATGTATGTATGTATGTATGTATGTGTGTGTGTGTGTGTGTGTGTGTGTGTGTGTGTGTGTGTGTGTGTGTGTGTGTGTGTGTGTGTGTGTGTGTGTGAAACCGCTGAATTGATTTTGAAATTTTCAGACCACCTTCTCAGATAAGTCCAGCGGGTAATCCTGTGAAGTTTGGTAGCGATCAGACGTCGTGGGCACCCACTAGTATTATTATATACTTAAATGATTTGAACAAACAAATTATATAGTTAGTACTAATCTTCGTGAATTTGAATATAAAAATACAAAACGTAAATTCGAATTTGAGATTCTTTATAAGCTCAACTATACCCTAGGGTTGTTTAGAAACGCGTACAGCAACAATACAGACAAGCACGAATAGGTACTCGAGTGTGGTACAATCAAGTAGGAACGCTGAATAGAAATGTAATTACAGAGTTTGTAAGTACTTACACGATTTGTCGGAATTAATTAACTTTGCGTTTTTAAAATTGAATTCGATTACGCTCAGTTTCACGAGATTACTATGGAAATTCTTTCTCTCTAGGATCCAATTGCAGATTATAGACTCAGTAGCAATTGGACTTAAATTTTTTAAAGGTTTAAAAGTGGATCAGAGTATTCCTTTTCTCATTTGCCACATAATCTGTGTGGATACTTCATTTTAGTAGGTGGAAATTTTTTAACCTTATGAAAAAACACATATATTATATGGCGCTGTTGTGAGGTGTTTTTCAGTTCTGCGAGGTGCGAGCCGTTGATTTTTATTTTTAAATGATCTTCTGGAAACATTACTTAATTCCTGGAGGCCTATGTCCTTTTCTAAATTGCTGACAATGTGTATGCAAAACTTTATTATGTTTGATTGAGTAGTTAAGGCGGGAAAAGGTAACAGACAGACAGAGTTGCTTTCACTCTGTCAATATTAGTATGGATTATTTCATGTCGAGTGTACTGGATTATTTGATACAGATATTCCACTCCTATGAGTTTATTTGAGTGTATGAATTGAAATGGAAAGATGAACGTTTTCCAATTTCAATATCGAAGCTTATAAAATCTCCAATACAGAGATTGCTATTTGGTAACTCTCATATAAAGTTGAAAGTGTTATTTTATCTCTCAATGTTTCTCTATACAATATTTGAAACGTATCAAATAATTGCCTCTACTCTTGTTAAAATAAAAAACGAATATCTACAAAGTATTCAATTTTAGAAGCTTTTGGTCAAGAAATATTTTTATCAATACCTACTGCAATCTATAAAAAACGTCCCACATTACCTTTCCCAATATTCTTTTTGTACATTTCATGTGTAATCTTGGATCCATCAGCATGAAAAACATGAAAAAAAAACCGTACCTTATCCATAATCCTACTATGGTCGGCAGGGCACTTGCAGCACCTGTAGTGTTGCTTGTGTTATAGGCGACGGTAGCCACTTACCATCAAGTGGACTGTCAGTTCACCATACAAAAAAAATATTCATTAAAATGAAATATTTGTATAAAATTTTGGATAAAGTAAGTTTACCTAATTTTTAAAAACCAAGTTTATTTTAATTTTTATTGACCTCAAAACATACATTATTTAAAGTTTTAAAAGGAACAAATAATTGCATTAATTAATTACTCTTAAAGAGTTAGGCAAACAAAACATTAACATGAATGAAAATCAATTTCTTGTTAAGTGTACTTAAGACTGTTTGTTCTTTTATGCTGGGAGTTGCTAAACGGGTGTCATTCTAAAATGAATTTATCACTAATGATACATCCAAATGTAACTCTATCAAATACACGTATATTGTGACGTTTAGTTTGTGTAATCAGTTCTCTGCTAGAGTCATGCCCCATTGTTCAATGATATCCATTGTTCAGTCCACTGTAGTGCTGTGTTGAAGCGTGACTAATATTATTAGCCCATTTCAACGGCCATTTGATACCGAAGTCTTCTTCAGTAACTACTAGCTTCTGCCTGCGACTTCGGCCACGTAAAATTACAAAATTATACTCAACTTTTAAAACCAGTCATGCCTTGATAAAAATGTGCTGTGAACAATAATAACAAAGGGTCATGCTTACATAAAGTAAGCACAAAATGGGGAATAGTGCTAAAAGGGGAATTTAATTAAAAGCAAACATACCGCCTCAGAGTAACTGTCATTTTGTAAAGAGCAAAAACTAAAGTCTGGTGTACACTGAGTACTTTAAGTTTTCGAGTTAAAAATGGTGTAGCAAGTATTTTAATTTGTATTTTTTATATATATATATATATATTAATTCAGCCAATACATTCTCGTTATTTTTTATGCAAAGGTGTCGTTTGCAACTTCCACATTATGCTATGCGTCCTCGTGTTCGTGTGCCTCGGAGGCAAACTAGCTAAATAAATAAACTATTTAAATATAATATTTTAACTGTTTTCTGTGTTTTATTGGTTAAACAAATAAAGGCTTTTTAGCATTATCCTATAGCAAGTATAGGGTGTTGCTTCTTAACTAAGAATGCAGTAATAAAAACTAAAATATACTATAAATATTTACTTACAACTTATATATTGTACTTGTTCGTATTATTTGTGAAACAAAACTGTTTCATCCGATGCGGGGTCGATGTGGACGAAAAAATTCCTTGTTAAGAATTAGGTGAGCTGTTTGGGGTCACGGTTTTATTTTCAGCATTGCCGGTTGTCTCATTTGTATATGAAATCGAGGTCTTTACGCTCTAAAGGCAAGGATTGGCGGTAAATATATTATTTCACAAAAAGTACAAAAAAGTTACAAAATAAATTTATGATATTATATTTAAATTCATTCATTTAATTTAATGTCGAATAAATAAATAATTAATGGTTAATATTAATTTAACCATGATTTGAAACTTACCTAGAATTTAACGTGATTTATTATTAGTGTTTTGATAGAACAATCGTAGTGATATGCTGGTCGTACGTAAATATTATCTAATTCTGACCACATTTAACTATGTATACTAAATTGTATAATATGACACGGCTTATCTAGTGGTCCTCCGGCAAGTTATAGCTGTGGAGAGTCCAGGGAATATGTGTTAGCTTATCTTGCCGCAATTTGTTGCTCTCTCTGGCAGGTTAGCGGACTGCAACTGGCTTGAAATTTTGCCAAATGAGCACTCTATTATAAGTGTTAATAATATATCTAGAATATGCATCACAAATATGGAATCCGCAATACGAAACATATATTTCACGTATCGAGAGGATACAGAAGAAATTTCTTCGGTACCTCGACTTCAATGTCATCAAAAGTTGCAAGATTACATTCACAGATGCAGGTGCTATCATTTCTTACCTCTTCAGTTTAGACGTAACATTAGTGACATTTGCTATTTGGTGGAAATTGCAAAGGGTCTAATTGATTCATCTGAATTATTATCCAAATTATATTTAAATGTCCCTCATACTAATTTGAGAAATCGCTCTTTGCTGCATGTAGCTCCTAGTAAGACAAATTATAGGAAAAATATAAGTATTCATGTCGCGTTCATGTAGACTTTTTAATGAAGTGTTACTAGAGGATACAGATGTTGACCTGTTCCGCAGTTCCATAGTTAAAACAAAAAACATTACAGCCGATAAATTTTTCAGTGGCCTACCATGACTTTTATTTTATTTTTGCTTTTATTCTTGTATCGTTGTTATTAGACTATAGTTTGCTATTTATAAGTGGAAATTTTTTATTAGGTTTAAGCTATTTACTCACCACTGTTACTATGTAATTATACCTGTAAATTTCCCTACAATTAATAAAAAAAAATTAAAAATAATAATAGTAAAATGTATAAATTTCTTTTAAAACATGTTTTTATTATGGAGGTAATGAGTTGAGGTAATGTAATAAAATGAATAAAAAAATTATATACTAGTGCTCAATTTCAGTGGAAATACTAAAAAATGACGACAGGTATATAACTAAGTAATTCACATTATAGATTTATTTATTAACTGGCGACTCGCCCCTGACTTCGCACGGATGAATTTTTATACAAGTTTTCTCGTTTATCGCTTTTTTCGTTAATGAAAACCGTATCGAAATTCGTTGGATGGTTTAGAAGAAGTTAGCGAAGAAACAGATAGGGGCGTACGAGTACGAGGTTTTTCATTTGTAAGCCGATTACACAGTTTTAAAAATTGTAAAACTGTGCCGATTAGAATGAAACTAACATCAAATGTAACGAGAAGCTTGCATTCACATGTAACGGTTTTCACATGTAACAGTGAAAACCGCATTCAAATCAGCTCAAAGACTGTTTAGAAAAAAAAATACTTCATTATACGTATGATTCTCAATAGGTTACATACAAATCCGAGTAGGTACTAATTCTAGGTATAAGTCCAATATTATTCGTGATGATAAGAGGCGAGGGGCTTCGTGTGAGAGGCTGATAGGGGAGGACGTTTAAACAGTTAATAATAACGAGTTACATTGCGTGTGTGCTGTGAGTTCTATAGTAGGTATAGTACTTATTCTGTAACCACAAAGTACTTATATTCTGTAACCACAAACAGTCAGCCATTAGTTTCTAGCCAGGAAAATCCATATTACAACTATCCAAAATGTGAAAGTAACTCTGTCTGTCTGTCTGCTACCTTTTCACGCCTTAAATACTCAACCGATCATAATGAAATTCTGTATGCACGTTGTCAGGGATACTGGAAAACACATAGGGAAAAAAGTACTGTTTTTTTATTTTTTTATGTTAAGGTCGACAGACAGTCTGACGGTCCACTTGATGGTAGGTGGCTACCGTCGCCTATAACACAAGCAACGCCATAAGTGCTACAAGTGCGCTGCCGACCATAGAAGGATTAAGGATAAGAGATAAGAGGGAGGGGTGGGGTAATGGGCTCTGGCATCCCTTACTCACTCGCCGAAACACAACAGCACATAATGCTGTTATTTCACGGTGGTATTCTGTAAGGTTACTGCCGCCAGACGGGCTGCCCAAATGACTGCCAAACGCAGTGTGCCCTGCCACGACTTCCCAAGGGATCATCTGAAATAAATTAAAAAAACTAAAGCCTGACCAAGTAGCTATTGAGGTTTTTTTTAATCACATTTTTTTTATTTATCAACGCGGATGAAGTGGCTCAATTGCATAAAACCAGATTCGGAAAATACCACATACGCCAAATAACAGATATTATACACTCTTAAACAAATTTAATTTAAGTGTATGATAATAAATTGTACGCAAAAAAATAAAATTTATACGACATATTTCACATGTTATGTTCTACCTACGAAGGCGTGGTGGTAAGTAAAAGTTTCATTGTGAAGGCCGAATGAAGAGTGGGTTAGGTGGCCGGGTCGCTTTTGCTCGATGTCAAAGCGAGGTCACCTTTCATGCCTTCAGGGAATCTTTTATCTGATACACAGTGACGTTTCATGTGAAATGGGCCAAGTAATTTTTGTGTTGCCACGTCTGTATGAATAGAGTTCATAAAAAAAATTTAGAGCTGCATAAGAAATTTTCCTTGTGTTAGGTTGTGAAATATTGAAATATTTTGAAAAATACTTTGATAACCAATATAATTAAATAACCAAGATGAAATAGATTTTATCCTGGTTATTTATTGAATGTGACGTTAACACTTTATAAAAACAAAAAAAAACTGGTTGGTTTGTATTGCTGGTTGGATTGTATCGTAAAACAAAAAAAAATGTTGGTTGGGCGGGAAGGCGGTCAGATGACCTGAAAGGCTTCGCAGGAAGCAGCTGGATGCGAAGCATAGAAAACCGTGAGTGGTGGCGAGTCTTGGGAGAGGCCTAGAGGCTGATAATGATAATCATGATATACAAGCCTACGGATGTTTACGGGTTACATAACCTACACAGATGACGTAGCTGCGGAATATTATTACTTCCATTGTAACGATTAACGACCTCGTAACCGAGTGCAGATGTAATTAAGTAAAACGTAAAACAATTTCTGTGTAAAGTAGCGTTGATAGGGCGCGAGGGTCGCACGGTACAAATCTAACTTGAGCACAGGTAGAGCGCGCGATATTGGAATATTTTAAGTCCCTTTGGATTACATATTTGTTTTCAAAATGGCACAACTTTTAGGGGATCTGAAAGGTATATCGTTGCCCACTCAGTTCGTGGCGAATTCATAATTTATTTGTCACGAGGGGTTACGACATTACATTTTCAACTCGTTCATATAATTCATATGCAAGTTTTTCATGTATGTATTATTACATGAAAGAGCTCAATAGAGGTTTAAGGTAAGAATATGTCAATTGCCGTTTTATCTGCCTTAACTGTATGACGTGCTTGCCGCTTAGCAAATATTAAACAGTTTTCCATAGGTATATCTAGCCAGGATGTATATACATTAATCTAGGGCTCTTAAATAAAAGTGCTTAAAAGGAATAAAAGATACAAAAAGAAAAATGAAATAATGTTTTATTAATTTAATATTCATGAATTACTAGCGACCCATTCCACGCTTCGCCTGGGATGCAATTTTTATATAATATAAATCATTCCCAATTATATCTCTTTCCATAGATGAAAATCGAATTAAAATCGGTCCACCAATTCTCGAGCATTTTTATAACAAGAAACAAGAAATAAAGAAGTTTATTTTATGTTATCATACAAACAACTAGGTACTGTTGCGTACTACATACAACACAGAGAATGTGTTATTTTGCTCACAGTTTATCCCTGTAGGTCTCGTAGCTACTTCGTAGCACTCGTAGCAGACGAATCGATTGAAAACGGCGTTAAGTGTCGTAGCGTAACTACGAAGCGTTTTTGCAGTAGTTAAATCGTTTAATATTTACAAATCGCATGATAAACTTATCAAGGACTTCTTATTTATTCAGAAGTTTAATATCTTTGCTGAAACAAAGCTTTAAAAAAAGTCAAAGTAAATTGGCAATGGCGTATACATTTAATTTAACTTTTTATGTCCTTGTCCCATGTTCGGTTTGAATTATTAGTATTGTTTCTTCTTGCGTGAAAGTTTAAATTTCTTAAATCTGTTTTATTAAAAAACTAAACTAAAAAATGACCTGTGGTTTAAGTAAATACGTGTATAAAATACTTTTCATCCATTAAATAGACGGATGTATGTCGTTTCCTATTCCTTAATTTTGAAATAACAGCTCATAATATGTACTTCGAGGCATGATTTTAATTAATGACTCAAATGCAAAGAAAATAGTAACATTACAAAAATTGCAAAGATGTACACTATAGGTAGGTATGTGACTTGTTGAATATATGTATGTAATAGCATTTATTTGTTTGTGTACAGGAACAATGGGGTCATGGTGGTTGATGTTGGCGACGGCCGCTGTGGTTGCTACGGTGGGCCGAGCAACGATTTCTTCTCATCGTAAGTGGATTAGTTTACACATATTTTGCATTTTCAACTAACAATTTTTACTACTATATGAAATTTTAAAATACGTCACATCAACATTTTTACATTTTCAGTGTTTGTCTCTATAATGAAATAAAGTAACGAATACCTTCTACGAATTCAGTCCTCTAGCGAATTTCTTTGAATTCAAGCTTCTCTTGGAAAGAGATAAAATGGTAAATCTAGAGCACATGCTACACTGGTTGATTTACCTAATGTATTCTTATTACATATATTAGGTATATATACTGAAGCTCTTTTAGGTGAACGTAGTCCTTGTGAAGTTTATTCGTAGTCGCAATGACTCATATTTCGTAGCATTTCAATCTTCTATCTATGCTGTTAATCAATGACAAACATATAAATTTATATTCTTACTTAACTCGATATTTTTCAAATTAAAAATATACGTTAGCCGTATAAAAATTAACATTCAAATTTCAATATATTCTTCTTAGAACGTTCCTATATGTGTCGTTCATTGTAAAAGTGAACTATCTCCTTTTAACTGAATTTTAGAATAACGAGCTTTTTGCGAATTATAGTGTAGGAAAAAAAATATAAGCATTCATTCATTGTGTTCATCTATGGGATTTTAATGCAACTATTGGAGTTACTTCACTTTTATATTGAAAGTTATGACTAAATGTGATACCATTAGGCAAAAAAAGATGGTTTTAAAAATAGGGAGTTACACCACTTTTACAATGAACGACACATATTACACAAACTATCGTCTAAACAAGTAATAGTTTTTAACAAGCAGTCTGAGACTACATAGTATTTCAATTAACACATAAATAGAAATAAACAATAAACTGAAACTATATAAAATTTAAATCCGAGTCTGAATGGCTAAACAAAAGTAAGACATTCTAACATAGTATTATAAATACATAGTCGGCTTCGTTAAATACATTAAGCGCCTCTTTCACAAACGTCAAGTAGGCCCAACTGTCATTTAAAGTCACCGGTCATCGGTAACCGGGGATAATGGTGCTGATATACCTTTTTTTGTACGGTAAACGTCCCAAACATTAAATAGAAAATAATAAAAAAAATCGGCTATCGAATGATGCAGTAAACCGAGTGCATAATTCAATATAACAGAAAATGATTTCTAAAAGTAACTAATCAACACTTTACAAGTGGTTTGTGAAGAGGCCCTAAGAATTTTGATAAACATTACATTTTCGAAGAGTTGACTGTTAATAAGCTGGCTTTGCAGGTTTAAAGATTTTACAGATAAAATGAAAAGATTTTTTTTTTTCAAAATAAGTCACACGAGAGTAGAAATAATTGTATTTCATGCCAAAAGAATATTCGCAGACACTTCAATTATGCATGTTTAAAGGAATGATAAAAAATTCATGGAAAATATGAAACACGTATGAAAATTTTTAGGCACACTGCCAGCTATTAAGGAGTCGAGCTCGTGAAATATTATATTCGTCACATATTATAAGACGAGACACGTAATCGGGACACTTTAACTTCTATCTTTAGAGCTATCTTAATGTTTCTTGGTATAAATTGCTTAAGGATATGGTTCATTTTAAATGTTATTTCGTGCTGTTTATTGTAAGTTTTAATTATTTAATTTATAGTGATTGAATTAGAAATTAATACTAAATTAAAAAAACCATTAATGTAATGCCTGTCTGAGGACAGTTTCTTCCTCCTTACAGAAGACCACTGCAAACAGAGCATGTTTTCTTGCTTACATAAGGGATATACTTTTATAACCTTTTTCCTTAATCTTTAACGTAGAATGAGAGCAAACAGCGCTCGCATCGCCTTAGTTGTGTGTGTTTAGTACGAGATGTACGAGATTTTAAGATTAAATTTATATGCATTGAAAAGATTTACGATTGGATTTTCTTTTCGGACAATGTCTTTTGGGTCAGCTAGAACACCTACTTGAGCCCTTGAATACATTAGGTTAAAAAATTTCTTTTAAAATTTCTGCAACCATTTGTCTAGTAGTTACCACAAAACATTGTGATCTAGTAAGTAGAGCAACGTTCCAGCGTATTGGTAGAGCAGAAAAGAATTTCAGACGTAGAAATAAAACTATATATAGAAAACATGTACGTATTTTCTTACGAGAGGCGCATTTCAAATCGGATCACCACCTTAACTCACCCCGGTCTGGGGTGGAACTTATACTTCCGCGACCTGACGCGTCTCTACGTGCGGTTATTTTGTTCAACATTGCATTTGATATATACGGAAATATATAGCGCCATAAGAGCGCCTCGTATCGCTGTTACCTCCACACGAAATTCAATTTAAGACGGAACAACCAATATCGTCTCATAACGTAGGTATAAAATTCAGCGAAAAGTAAACAATTTAATTAAGTAGCTAAAATTTAAAGTAGATAAAATTAGATTTTTTTTATAAGTGGAAAGCGTACTATTAGAAAATATACTTTGATGTAGCTAGTTTTTTGCAACGTATGAAAAGCCATGTGAATAATAGTGCAAACATTCCTTGCAACACGCGAACTCAGTTCGCAAACAAAGCTTATATGTAAGCAATTGTGAACAGTTTGCTTGCACTTGTAAACTATTCAAACCACGTTCTTATATCATACTTTCTACTGAACATACCCACATATACAATTATGCAATTATTTGCATTTTTATCAATTATTACGCAAGAACCATAATATTTGAAAATTTGGCTGTAAAAAGTATGAGAAGTAAGTAAGAAATCCAAATCAAAATATTTATTTATCAATTAGGTTTTCTTCAAGAAAAATACTATAATTTTAAATTTGCCAGGGTCTTGGAAAAAAAGCCAAGATGATGACGATCCTGAGAAAAATACCCCAAAAGAAATACAGAATACCTTTTTTTTGTCATCTGTAAAATAATAATGTAAAAATTACAATGATTTCAATTAATTACACATAAAATCAAAGTATATAAGTATGATACAATACTAAATACAGTATGAGATTAGAATCGCTTAAATCCAGGCTTCATTGTCGCTTAAACAATCCGGCTGGACTTTTTGATTAACCTAAGAAAAAGTCTCTTCATGATACTGAAACTAAATTGACGATTTTTGGATTTTTAGATATGTATGTATGTTCCTCCATAACTCTTAAACGAATTAACTGATTTTCATGAAACTTGGTAGATAAACATTTAGACGTACAGGACACAGGATAGGCTACTATTTTCTTTTTCAACGCGGACGAAGTCGCGGGCGCCAGCTAGTAACATATAATAAAGGAAACCCGGACACATGTCCGGATATTGGAATCCTAGCAACTAGGTACTCTTTCCATATATATATACACAATAGGAAACAAAATTATGTGTCAGCTCATTGCTGATGCAAAGCACGTCTGACACATGAAAGGTACGTGAAAACCAACACACTTTAACCCCTATTCCTTTACAAATAAGGTTTGAAATTCGTACATTTTGCAATGTAGAAATTGTGGTACGAATCACCCAGTAAAATATGGTTGTATCGATTACTGATACCTTTGTGTAAAAATACTTGTACAAATTTAGCGAAGTCCTGTGTTTGACCTTTAGAATTATCTTTACTCTTGAACGAAATATAAAAGGTCACCTAAAGATGGTATCTATATCTATATAGATATACATATACTTACATCCTTATACATAATATAAATTGAACTCATAAACTGCGTGACGGATTTTCACGCATTTTAATACTAATAGAAAAAAACTATAACTGATGTCGCTGCTTAAAAACTAAAGGGCCACAAATCAAAATTACACTTTTTACAGGAGAGCTAATCGAAAATAATTAAATTATTTTTTGTCTATTTTATTCTATTTAGGTATATATCAAATATATGCATATTATACATCGTTAGAAGCGTATTTTTAAGTAGCATTAAATGTTTTAAATACTTTTATAATAAACTGAATACTAGAAGAGATATAAACATATAAGTTACTTTTGAATATATATAAAAAATGATCAAAATATACTAAAAATGGATTAAAACAACCATAAGTCTTTTTACAACATACAACATGAAGAAGGATTGTGATTGTATTTTTGCAATAAAAATTTTTTTGGATTTTTTGTTTTATGGCCCTTTAGTTTTTAAGCAGCACAATTGCATTCGTGCGAATCCGAATAGCTATAATAGCTATAAGGTCGCTATCGCTATAATAGTTAATAATATATTGGTATACTAAAAGCCCGCTGGTCGTTGAAAATGTCTAAAGAACAATTTATTCAACATCCACAACTAAAAGTTACGATTTACCTAATTACGTATTTGATAGTGTGTAAGTTAATTCTTTATTTGACAGTGATCAATAACTTTAATTCTTCTTTGGTTTGTACCTCCTATTCAAACATTATGTAAAAAAATCTCTAAATAACAATGAGAAACCGCATAAATAAATAGTTTAAAGAACTAAGCCGATAAACGACTTGGAATAATCTTTTTAAGAATTTTAGGTTCATTTCGGCACACAAGAGGTGGGTCTTTAATTTTTTTATATATTCAAGAATTGATTAACAAAATTATTAGTAGAAAATAAGCCGGCTTAATAAAACTCAACATAATTACGATCCTTCACGGTTTGGTACAGTCTACTTGGATGTACCGTTATTTCTGTGAAATACAGATATTTATTATTAGTACTTATTAAATTTATTTTTAAATACTTTTTAAAATATACCAACATAAAAATTTAATAAGTACATTCGCCAGCCATACACAGTCGTAGGTTTCAAAAGTATCCTAGTTGATTTGAATTATTATTATTTTTGTGTAAAGCTTTCTAAGTTACAGAAAAATATATATTTGCTGTAACTAAACATGTCAATTTCGGCCTTTCGACATATACGGAACATTCGGAAATGAAGAGACGTCGGTACGGCAAAATGGAGCGCTTATAAAATTGCTTAGACGTCGTCGGTTAACGACAGCCCGATAAGTGCGAGATGAAGAGTAAATTATTCGAAATTTTCCTTGTAAAATCCAAGTTCTTAGAAATACGAGTAAATACAGATATAAGATTGGCTCCTTTCTTCAAATGTGCTTTCAAGTTTTCTTCCTGGAACCACCGATGGTTCCAGGTTTTATTTACTCGTATATGAAGTTGCGAATTATTTATTTATTTAGATTACATACAGCCATTATATATCTATTATATATATAAATTAAATACAAATAGGCCTATAGAAACATTAAAATTATTTACATTTATTTATCTATTAGGTAATTTAAAAAAACAAATTAATATAAAACAAAAAAAGAAAAAGAAGAATATTCTTATTCTATATGATAAAAAAAATTAATTATTTAAAAAGTAATTTGCCAATTTTCTTTTTGAAGAATTCTGTTTGAAAATATGTCAATCATTCTGAACTTTATTGTAGTGATACTTGGAACGATGAAGGAAGGAATTTTTAAAATTTAATATTATAAATTCGAAAGTTTGTGAGGATGGATGGATGTATATATGGATTTTTGTTAATCTTTCAATGTCTCAAAAGATTTGAAGGAAAAATAGTTAGAATTTGAATTGGCACAAAGACAGTTTATTAACTGTCTGTGTGCCAATAAATTACCTGGATATTAACATAAAGGATATATGCTTTTATTTTGGAATAATTTTAGGTTCCATTGGTCGTCTACAAATATTTTTAAAAAATTCGTCACAACGAAAAAGATGACATATATCTTATATGTTACTTAGATATATCTGTTGCACGCGACTTCGTTTGCGTAACTTCACAAAATATAACCTACTATGTTACTTGCTAATAATGTATCTTTCTATAGGTGAAACAATTTTTAATATCGGTCCAGCCGTTTTTGAGTTTATTCATTACAAACAAAACAACAAATTATTTTTGTAACTCTTTATAATATTAGTAGACAAACACTAAATTGCTTTTAAATGTTTTAAAACATTCAAAACACTAAAAAATAGTTGCTTTTGGAGTTTCATTTTATATGAAACTTCCATAGTAACAGGAGATCGTCGTTTTAAATGACATAATTTTGAACGTTCCTTTAGGGTTTGATTAAACAGATAAGAAATTATTTAGAGAGACCACAACGAGACATTTAAAATGTTTCACTCTCGTTTGGGGAAACGCGAGAAAATTGGCTCCATTAGGGTACATTAAGGGAGGCTACGAAACAGGATGACAGGCTGCGACATAAGGAGGCAGGTGTTAACGGAACAACATCAAAACACACTATACTTAAATTAACCCTGATGCTAGAAATTTGCTTTTACTTATGTATGTAGTTACAGAGTGCTTTTGGAGCAAGTAATTATAACTTGGGTTATTTTTATCTAGGTAAACATTTTATTTTACGATAAATAAATGCTTATTTTTTTTATATAAAAAATATTAGTAATAATAATAATAATAGATAAATTTAAAAAAAAACTATTTAAAATTGCCACATATTAGCAAAAAATAGGCATCTTTGGAGGAGGCCTTTACTCAATCCGAGGTCCTTGCAAAGAACTAACAAAAAAAAGAAAAACATTAATTAACAATGTACTTACAAACAAATAAAATAAATGAAATCATTATAAGAAAACTAACTCGCTAAAACTAAGTTATGAGAAATAAGTTAATGTACAAAATATTGCAAGGATTAGAAGGCTTTTTTTATTTTATTTTATTTTAAGTAAATGATCTCTGGGTCCCAACGTGCTTAATTTTTTTTAAATTTTATCAATTTTAAAAATTGATAAAATTTAAATAAAAATTAAGTTATGCCGGTCGACATTCCAGGCTATTCCAGAGGTGGCTATTACCTTGGCCAACAAATTAGTCTTGCCATACAACGAGGTAATGCCAGCAACAACCCTCGATCACATACATAAACATACACATTTCAAAATAACAAAACGCTTTCATCAATGGCTCATTTTCCACTTAACCCAACAAACCTTCCGGGTCCATGAATACACACTATTGAATTTGGACCCTTTCCAAATTTGCAAATACTTAATGTAACTGAGAGAACATGTAAACTTTTTATTCTAAAAACCAAATAGTGTAGCTGTTAACCTTTAAATCTATGTAGATATATAAAATTTGGACTGTTTTTTATAATTTACACATGTTTAAATGATTGTTTCTTTTCATTCATATAAATAAAAATGAATCCCTAAATGTGTTGTTAAGCTCAAAACTCGAGAACTAGAACAATGCGACCATTTTTTGAAATATTAATTGAAGTCCAAGTAAGCCTCTTATGAAAAAAAATTAGAAAAAAATCCCGAAAAAACGTTAAACACTTTTCCATTTTAGGTACAAATTGTATTACAAAAATCAATTATTTCAATCAAATATTAATTATTATTAATTTACACACTAGCTGCGACATGCCAGTAGCTTTTGAAAGAAAAAATTAAAACATATGTTCAAAATATTATATTTGATATCTTTATAAAAATAATTAGCTGTTGCACGCTACTTCGTTCGTGTAACTTTTTTATAAAATATAGTCTGTTACTCGCTGATGTAGCTTTCTACATACATATAGGTGAAAGAATTTTGAAAATCTGTCCAGTAGTTTTTGAGTTTCTTCAAAAATACAAATCTTTTCTCTTTATAATAAGCACAGATAAAAAATAATACATGTGTACCTTACTCTTTCAATATTCGATTGAGCTCTTATAATGACCTCTTAACCTCTTCAATTTGTGTATTTTCTTGAGATCGGCAATTTGGAGGTTTTATTGAATTACAAAGTAACACTGTTTATATAAATAAATGTTTATAGTATCAAAAGTCCTTTCATAAATTGTTAGCAAATATTTTTATGCGATAATTTTTCATAAAGCAACGTGCCGTCGGTAGCGATTCTAGGGAGGGTGTGGTGAACCGAAGCATTCATGTGACGGTTTTGCATCGTATGCCTCACGTCAGTTGCAGGTCGCTGCGGCTCTCGCCTCGAATACATGCTACCATTTATAATAAATCATTGTTTGAAAACAGAATACATTACTTCTTCGCTATTAGTCAACTAGAAACTTTACAGCATACTAAGGGCCTCTTTCACCATCTGTAGGCTAACCGTCATTTAAAGTCACCGGTAACCGGGGATAATGGAGCTGATATACCGTTGTTTGTACTGTAAAGGTCCCAACCATTGAAAATAAAATAATTAAAAAAATCGCCTATCGAAGGATGCAGTAAACCGAGTGCATAATTTAGTAAAACATAATTTTTTTTCTCAAAGTAACTAATCAACACTTTACTTTTAGTTGGTGAAAGAGGCCCTTAAGTCAGTTAGAATTATAAAGCATAACTTAAACTTAAAAAAAGAAATAGTATTGAAACAAATGCTATTTAAAAGTGTATAATAAGTTAATCCGCTCTGGCTCGAAGGATCCATCATCAGATGATCCTTCAGATGTGGTCTAGTAAAAATTAACATTTTGTGACAATTTTGTCAGCTGATCTCAATTTGGAAAAAGTGGTAATAAACGTAAACAGCTCCTTAAAGTTTAAGATTTAAAGAATTTGACATTTTTATTTTGTTAGATAGTTTGTGGATAAAACTTTACTCAAATTTAAATTAAACTGTAGATACACAGACAGATATATTCACACGTAATATCGCCCATCCTTTATCCTTATAGAGCCCAAATAATGTGTTGAATATAGAACTTCACTCG
This sequence comes from Synanthedon formicaeformis, assembly GCA_945859745.1. Lineage (NCBI taxonomy): Eukaryota > Metazoa > Arthropoda > Insecta > Lepidoptera > Sesiidae > Synanthedon > Synanthedon formicaeformis. The sequence goes on from OX243964.1 coordinate 5,091,913, forward strand.
TGCGTATTCATCTAAGGAAGTGTTCGTGACAGGAAAATAATAAAGGGCGAAACGAGTTTATGAAGGCAGACCCTTAGCTCATATTTTATTATACCGATACATTAAGAAGCCTTGAAATTGACTGCTACAGCTTACTTTAATCGATACAGTACAAGACAAAGGAAATTACTCGTTTGTTGTTTTACTATAACAAGCAAAATAAAGTTTTAACGAAACAATAAAGAAAATAATGAAGGTGCAAATAGAAATTTGAAATATTTCTTACATCGCTTCAATTATGTCTCACACTAATTGGCACAGGCGTCAGGTATGGCGAGTTATCGGCTACAAATATGTAAGATAACAGCGGATTGCTAGTACTTCACATTGTCTTCGGATATTACTGAAAACGAACCCTTAGAGGTGCCAGTCTAGCAAGGATGCTGCTTACATTAATTTCTATACTAAGAGTGTTCTTAAATAGTTACTGTGAGACTACCGTAACAGATAGATATATGCGATCGCAGTTTTCTTTGGAACTTTAAAACAACTACAATTCACTTTTATGATCTCTTAACATTTAGCCATATAATTTTATTTGGCGCTGCCTTGCCTGGTTTAGGAGTTATACAGACCGACAGAGATAAGAGGAAAGCGACTTCAAATTACATAATGTAAAGATACGTAACAAATTGAAGATTATATGAGAATATTATTAAAATCTGAACAAAAATTTAAACTAATCTGCCAGTATATAAACTGGTTAACTAAATTGTGTTATTAACTACTTGGTATATTAGCAGAGTTGTTACAGTATTAGCTTTGTGGCCAGTCAATTGCACGAGTATGAGAAAAGTGTACCTCGCTTAAAAACAACCTTCATCATGCTTATCGCTTTATCGTACCGAGCTACCATTGAAATAAAAAGTATTTTTGTGTTTCATTGTGCCCGTGGTTTTATCGCTCGGCTCGCGGACGCTTATTCCTGTAAAACAGCAGATATAAAACTCCCCCTCCCCCGGCCTGAGGGTATTTACCCCACCCCCTTCTCGCCCTATAAAATCGATCGACTCTCGGTGTCGCAACTCGCAAACTACCTAAGGGCGGGTTCACAAAGGAGAAATTTATGGCACGCGTCAACCTTCAAAACGGATACAGGTCGGCTGTTAATTAAAGGGGGCCACAAGGGTTTTGGCCGATTTAATTTGCTAACTACTTGTTTGTTGCTGAGAGTACCTAACAGAGCCATTCAAATGTATCATGTTTTTATTTTTGTCATTTATTTATTTATGAGTGTATGCGACGTTCAGTCAGACGGCCTACCAATTGATGCATCACCTCATAGACCTTTACAAGTAGGTATAGATTTTATTGCTAACTGGCTTTTGCTCGTAATTTCATCCGCGTCACTAGGAAGCAATATATTTTTTTTGATAAAAGGATAAAAGGTACGCTATGTCCTATCTTATACTCCTTTTTTCTTACAACGGGAATTCATCATGGAATCCTCTTGTACCGGCATGGGGACAGACCGTTGGGTTATGTCGAACTCCTATCCCGAGATTAGTGGGGTAGACTTACCGACTAAACCTCTTGGCGTCCTCCGCATCCGCTATAGGCGAAGTTGTCAGGTCTGTCCTATACCCCCCTTTTTTGATGACGTGTGTGCAAATTTATTTTATAAAAAATTATAGACAAGTGGGCTCTTCAGTTTTTAATTTATTGCATAAAAAGTGCAAGTGATTCTCGCTTTGGTGTTATTTTGTTTATAATATTTATTTATTATTACCTATGTTAAAATTTCATAATTACTTTCTTTGTGACTTACATTACAAACACTGTGTATGACTATCGTTGATATAATGAAAATTTAGTATGCCGTTACATTAAAATTAAGCAATTTAATTAAACATAAAATAAACAAAAACGTGTGAGCGAAAATTAGTTTTAAAAAGCATCAAATAAATACATTTTTATAATAAATTGAGTGTCGTTATTGATGATCTCTTTTAAAAAATATTTCCTTTTTATTTTATAGAAGTAAAAGAACGTGAATTTAAAAGAGCCATACTAATGTAAGTTTAGTTATCAACTATTTCCCTGGGGTAAACTTATTCGCCAAAGACTGAGTTCAGATCTTGTAATATTCCCTTACGAGCTAGTCCAAGTTATTTGTCAGGATTTATGTCAATGTGTATCTACAGTTTTCCAGGCGGCCAACGCTATGGTGAGTGCAAACGGGAAATTCAAAGTCGGCGGCTAAAGTTCGTTTCAAAAGGCGATTAAAATGAAAAAGTAATCGACGTCGGCAATTTTCAGATGGATGGGAGCCGAGCTAATGAAAATTAATGTACCACAGAGAGAGGTGTTGATTAATTAACAAACTCCACATAGACACTTGGGTGTCTACGCTAAAATTAAGTTATTTGCGTTTTTCTTTTACTTTTGGTGATGAGTGGTAGTACCCGGTGGATGAGTGGTAAGGGTCTTGCCTAACGTCTCAGGGGCCCCGGGTTCCATCCTCGGCGGATTCCACTTTGGAAATGAATTTTTCACAGTTGGCTCTGATATTCATTTGGAAAGTAGTGGCAATTTAGTTGCGCACCTAATAGGTACTTAAGGATGAAAGATTAACTCGTTTCTAATACTCATAATATAAATAAAATTCTTTTAAACTATACTTAATCTAAATTATTGTATACAGATTTATTTCGCTAATCTCTGACTCTACAATTTGGATGAAATTTTGTATGTAGATGAGGTCCTGCTTTTTAAGTCTACGGCCGAGTTCAGTATTTTTCCCCATAATACGAGTAAAAGTGCACAAAGAACATTTCACTTCAAAAGAAACAGGTAAACATTTAACATAGTATCAAATGTTGAAGAGTTAAATTCACTCGCTCATTCTACCTTAACTCAATCTTTCTAAAAGGAAAGGTACCATGAGAGATTTAAGAATGAGATTAATGTGGAGCTGGGAAGCAATCCGACGAAATTGATTAGCCAGATCCACTTCGCACGTTCCGTTTAAACCTACAGATTGATGCGATCTTAGAGATTCAATTTAAAAATCGCACTTCATTCGCCAATAATAGTTTACGAATCATTCCCGTGCATCAAAACAAACTATATTTGTATTCAAGTTCGCTCTTCCCATGTCGATTAATTAATTTTTACTTTATTATAATAGCTGTTGCACGCGACTTCGTCCGCGTAACTTTATAAAATATAATACATTCGTGTCTGTGAAACCATAGAAATACACATACAAAATTTCAACCCAATCGGTCAAACCGTTTAGTAGTTGACATACCGACAGCAGCGCCACCTACCGGGTCCAATTGTATTTTTAAATCATCCAGGAAACCATCGAAATACCCATATAAAATTTCAACCCAATCCGTTCAGGCGTTTAGATTATTTCGGCCATAACCTTTTTCGTTTTTGACTTTTTCGAAAAATTCTTTTTGCACCTTACAGTTCTCGTGAATACGCGTCTTTTGAGCCCTTTTCGAATATCATATCTTTACAACTCTCCGAGATATAAGGGGATCGCACTTTTTCGTGAAATCGGGGCCTATACAACGAAAAAAAAAAACGAAAAACAAAAACATTCGAACGAAGACATTTCCAATGTCAAAAGTAATCTATGTAGTATATTAACTGTCTAGTATCCATATTACAAGTATTACTTGCTTACTGTGGAACTATAGATGGTGCTGTGAGAAATGTGTGATGATATTTATTTATTAGGTATTTATTTATTTTCACTGTACGAACTACGCTAAAATTAGTTCCTTATCTTCTAAATTTCTGTCACAGAAGCATCACGTGTCACGCGGCACGTTATTATGTAGGATACAAGTAGATACATGACGTGTATATGATTTATGATACCCAATCTCCATGGTGACGGGTTCCATTAGCGTTTTTCCACGAGCTCCACTTATCCCCGTGTTACGCTTCCATTTTTAACAAAACAAAATTACTTTGGTGCATGATAGTTTAGTTTAGTAACAAGTAACGAAATCTTCAATTAATTGGCTACCTTACCGTCGTCGCCTCATTAAAATTGAAAATATTAAAGAGGTCAATTAAAATAAATACTAATTTAGCCATTGAAAGAATCTTTATTATGTATTTATTTACACCTGACTGTCGAGCAGACTTTAAAGTTAATTTACCAATCCCATCGAAATAATATACATTTTTCAAGTTCGCTGACCAATTCGTCTAGGATTCTCTAAATTATTGTATAGAAATTCTAACATAGTATAAGTTGAAGTCGCTTTTCGCGTCTTTCTCTCTAATTTTCACCGCATCACAATTTTGATGCTCTTCGATAAACGAGGAAGGTTTTCTATACTATTCTATATAAGGTATAATATCCTTACTAATCATACTAATAATAAATCTGTAAGTGTATATATGTATGTGTATAATTTGCAAAAAAAAATGCATCCGTGCTATGCCTGGCATTATCGAGTTTATTCATTAGAAACACACAAATCTTCTCTCTTTATAATATTAGTATAGATATTATTATTAACTAAAAAATATCAATTATAAACTAAATATAGTTAACTATCCCCGCTTTCGATAGTTCAAAAAGATACCCTGACATCTGTTGTAAATTACCTTATTCTAAAAACAAAAGCCGAAATTAATCTCCGAGTTTAATTTAATTCTTTATTAGTTCGTTCATTTAAGAATTGGAGTCGTTCCTTTGGGTATGCAAATATTGCAATATTTTTATTGAACACTAGCTACCCGTTCCTGGCTTCGCCCGGAATGCAATTTTTTTATTTACACAAACCTTCCTCGTTTATCCTTCTTTCCATTAATGAAACCGTATCAAAATCCGTTGGGTGGTTTAGGTCGTATACAGAAAGAAAGCTGGCAACCTACCAGCGCTTCTAGGAACCGATCCACGCAGGTAACCGGCGCAGGCATTTATATGAACAAGCGCCGATAAGCGCCGAACGTCGCCGACAAGTTCCGACAATCTTCGACACGCGCCGGTCAGCGTTGGCGCCGCCCGCATTTAAAGTTAATGCTCGCTCTGCTTCAATCTGCTTGCTTTATGTAATTGTTACCAGAATGAACCAGCGCCGATAAGCGCTGGTAGATCGGCGCCGGCTACCAGCTTTCTTTCTATATACGGCCTTAGGGTCAGCGCCGACGGACGGAGTGGCGGCTAAGAGCAGTTACAGGTCGCTAAGCCCACTGAGCGCGCGTCACAAAGAGCCGGCAAGGGAGTTGATTCGCTGCGCGCCTCTCGACCGCGTTTTGAGTCGCTCGCCGTCATTTTATTTCATTGTACCAAATACAGTCGTATTAAGGAGCACTTTAGGTTGAATTTAAATTGTTACTAAATTAGTCTCTTCGCTGCCACTCCGTTCGTCGGCGCTGACCCTTTAGTAGTAGTTAGCAGAGAAACAGGCAGCCACGGAATTTCGGCGACTTTTTCACTATCACTACATAGTATAAAACAATGTCGCTTCCCGCTGTCTGTCTGTCCCTATGTATGCTTTAGATCTTTAAAACTACGCAACGGATTTTTATGCGGTTGAGACTCTATAGATAGAGTGATTCAAGAGGAAAGTTTTAGTATATAATTTTCAATGCGGGCAAAGTCGCGGGCACCAGCTATCTACTAAAAATAAAGATGCAACCCCTGACAATTTTATAACAGCAAAGATGTCAGACGTTATATTGCTTTACACATTTAGTCAGGCGCTACACTTCCCTTACTTTTAACGCGGGCGAAGTCGCGGGCACCATCTAGTTTAATAAAAACATAATTATAGTAACCTAATGTTTAGTTTATATTATAATATATAAACCTTCCGTGAAAAATTATTTAACTGATAGTAAAAACCGCATCGAAATCAGTTGCGTGGTTTATAGAAGTTAGCGGATATACTTACAGACAGACAGACAGACGCGGAAAGCGTCAATTATATATACTTCAATTCAAATTATATATACTTACGTACGGAAGATACAGACCAAATTGTAGGTAAGAAGCTGCCTTATTTTAGGGGAATGTCTTAAAAATTTATGGCTCGTAAAAAACATTGCGATAACGATCGTGCCGTACCGAAAATAAAATGTTAATTGCTTTATTCTAATAATAGTTACCTTAGGTGAATATTGTGGTAGGTTTAACTTAAGCTAATTTAGCTTAAATTAATAAATTTACTTAACGAGGTGGCAATATTTCATTTTTAACCGCCGACGCACGACGCAAAAACGCGGTGTGTGTATATGTATCTGACAGACAGATGTGAAATCGTACCTCCCAAGCGGGTGGGTAATATTATATTTACCACAATCATGCATAACTTTTTTAAATAATAAATACACATTATAATTAAAGAAAGAATATAACTTTTGTTGCTTTCAATAAGTAAATATAATAATATATCAATACTAATAACAAATCTGTAATTGTAGGTATTGTATGTATGTATATATTTTCATCCATAACTCTTAAACGAATTAACTGATTTTCATGAAACTTGTTAGATAAACATTTAGACGTACGGGACACAGGATAGGCTACTTTTTCTTTTTCAACGCGGACGAAGTCGCGGGCGCCAGCTAGTATGAAATAAAACGCTGACATGACTGTTAATTGCCCTGTCGAATATAAGCAAATGTCGACTTTAAGGTGACGAATCTTTTCTTACCCCGACTGTACTATAAGCTACATTTTACAGAGAAAAATCACATAGAACTGAGAACAGGCAGGAAATGGGGGGCCTTATGATCGTAAAATATATTAAATAAGGTCGCCGAATAAAATGTGCCACGAATGGCTCGGGTCGTGTATGATTGTAGGTAACAATGAAGAAAATATATAGCCCTACGCTACGAGGGAGGTCTTTCAGTAAATCATATGTAATAAATAAAATATGACATCGGTTGTGTTGTTAGAAAAAATTGAAAGAAAAGTTGCAAGTATGTTAAATGATAAGTCAATACAAATTTCTCGGTTTTATTTTATTTCTGACCGATATTTTCTTAGTATTCAACTTTAACCTAAATTATTTTTTTGTATGTTGTCTTTGTATATTTTTTTTCTAATTTTTCTATAAAAGTATTATTCTCTAATGTGTTCCACATTGTAGCTTTCAATGGAGTAGAGAACTGTACATTTTTGTATTGAAGTTTTTATAATACGCGTCAGAAACTGTTTCCACTTTACCAGAAATTGAGAAAGTTTAGAAAGTTTGCTTTTGTGCTCAATATTTCTCAATTCATAACATCCGTTACCCCTCAATGGAAATAGGGAAGAATTGTGCGCATATATATAATAATACTCGTATGTTTCTCAAAAGTATAATGCTGAAATTACTTGTTTATTTACTTACCATACAAAAATTAAATTGCGTGACGTTACGGAGAAATTTTGATTTGCGGCTATAAATGAATGTAACTAAAAATCAAATTCATTTAAAAATTATATAACCAAATTTTATGAATCAACATAAAAAATAAATAATTTGAACGTTTATTGATTGGAATCAATTTATAATCATCAATATTATCTACAAAAGATGTATAAGAAAATATAAATGAGATACTAAATACCCACAAACCGTTTACCGAACTAAATCTCGTCCGGTGGTAAATTGATCGATGTCAATACTGATTGCGTTACCCCCTAACTGTGAAATTAAATGGAGCCGACCGCATATGTATTACCTATGCATTTGGTTCAAATTATTAGAGCGCAAAATAGATTTGGCTCGAATGTAGTCGGCCATATGTATTACTTGTAAGTATATAATATTTATATAACAACGTCCGCGTTGAAAAATAAAAAATATAACACCTGAGAAAATAAATATGAGTTATAACGTTTGACATCTTTATAGTTGTGAAGACGGGCGCCGCCACAATTTTTATACGAGTATATAGTTATTTAGACGATCCCTCAGAAACCTAAAATCTTTTAGGATAAAAATTATCCTACATGTCGCTGCTTAAAAACTAAAGGACCACAAAACAAAAAATCCAAAAATGTTTTTAATTCAAAAATACAATCACAATCCTTCATATTGTATGTTGCAAAAAGACTTATGGTTTTTTTATTCCATATTTAGTATATTTTGATATTTTTTTAAGTATATATTCAAAAATAACTTATATGCTTATATCTCTTCTAGTATTCAGTGCTACTTAAAAATACGCTTCTAACGATGTATAATATGCATATATTTGATCTCGTATATCTAATAAGAAAAAAATAGACAAAAAATAATTTAATTTTTTTGATTAGCTCTCCTGTAAAAAGTGTAATTTTTATTTGTGCCCCTTTAGTTTTTAAGCAGCGATGTTAATTCAGGTGGAAAGGGCGGAAATACCTATGCTTTATCATTTTTATAGATGCAGAAATTTGTATTATCTAACTTGATAATAACTTAGCTATCATAGAATTATGATACCATAGAATATGGAACTACCAATAGCCATCATGGAATAGAGCTACCACAGAAAACAAATACATTATTTGCTGATAGATTTATGTTAAAAAAGGGGAATCTAATACGATACTCGTATGTAAACGAACCCACATTAATTAGGTTAGTTAATGAACGATCAAATTTAAGGTTCACATAGTAACATAATGTACCTACCTATTATCACACGAATGACTGATTTCGGATAAATCAATACCATTTGCGGGTTCGTACCTGATCTATGTAACGGGATGGGACCGATAAGTAGTGCTACGCCATACCTCGTTCTACAGCCATAAAAAGATGTAATATATTTTTGTTTTTCGGCAAAGAGAAGCGATATCACAGTTATGCTTTTTGTGCACGCTATGTGGAATACCTGGGTTAACATAATTATAGGATAAATAATTATATAATTATGGAAAAAATGTTAGGTACCCGAGAGATGTAGATCGTTTTCATTTTTCAACGCCGACGAAATAAGAAAGATCATTATTAAAATATTCCTGAAAAGTTAAACATTCAATTAAAAAAAAAGAGTACATAAACCATGAATTAACAAATAGTATACACCCGTTCTCTACATTCCATACTAATATGTACATCCCCAATTATAGGGATAAGCTTTGGATCAACGCATTCTTTTGCACTTTTTCCCTACTAATCTGGATTTATTCACAGTATGTGAAATATATAATATCGTTGAAAGCTAAACTTTGATAAATACATACATATTACATTTCTCTCGGTGCTGCAAATTATAAAATGTCGAAATAGTCAAGGAGTCCGGTTCGAATGCAAATTGGAGATAATTATATGCAAATTTATAGGTTGACTTTTAGAGCTACTCTTGAGCGGAAGCGGAAAGGGGAAATGCTTACTAAAGGGATACGTTGAATGATATTAAAAGCAAATTAAATACTCGGAGACCTCTGGAAGTATCATTAACATGCCTAAGCTTACCTACCATATCAATATCTGCATAATATAAAAAATCGTTAACGAGCTCTCATACATTAATTTATTTTTTCAATTTGTACACGTTGTACTTATGTTACCCAGGCTTAAGTCTAGCCTAGCCTAATCCTAAAGCGTTATAATCATTGATATTAAGTTACAAAGAATACACAACAAACAATTCGTTTTTATCAAATAATTTCAATATAATCCAATGAAAATCCATTAATATCTTCGATGCTGAAAGAACACGTTAGCTACATTATTTAACATTAATCCAATAACTTACCGGAGCGCCGTATAATCGGAATTCTTCCGCCTCCTCTAATTAAATTTCACTGTGTTGACTTTCCAGGAAAATGGAAAATACGTTCACCTTTTTTGTTTCACAACAATAATCTATTATTTGCTACAATTTTTTTTTTTTTTTTTTTCAAACATAATTTAAATAAAGCGACCACTTGTAATTTTTTAAATCTATTTTTGATTCACAATTTCTATTATTTTTTTTCGAATTTTCAACAGATCCTAACATTTTTTTAAATAACAAAACGTTTTTTATTTAATTACTTTTTTTTTATTTAAAACTCGCCAAGACTAAGACAATAAATAAATGCTATTTGCCGGTAGAGTTCTTACATAGTAAAAAAGGTGCCAATAAAATCAAAATTATTGTTGTTGTTTTAATATGAAATGAAATTTTGACACAAACATATCTGTTTGCCGACATTAAACTTCCCTTGTAACTAAGCTATTGTCTGAAAATTAGACAAGTTTATACCGCGGTACCCCGCCCGCCTTTACAATGGAAGACCTATTATAAATTTGTGTCTCCTAATCCAAGTTGGCTTTGTTATATTGGTGAATGCAAAGTGTTTGTTTAATTTAGCTCAAAGCGACCGGAGACTCGAGGAAATTGAATTATTGCTGTGGTCTCATGTTGGCTTGCAAGTAAATTGATATTGGGAACTTCGGGTATCCATAGTCAGTTCGATACAAACATTCGTCGCAACCACACGTCATGATGGGCTCCCATTTTATTACTTTAAGAAATAAAATCCATAGTTCCATACTAATATTATAAATGTGAAGGTAGACTCTGTTTGTCTATCTGTCTGTCTGTTACCTTAACTCATCCTTAACTAATTAACATCATTAATTTTTGCATACACGTTGTCAGGGATACAAGAAAGAACATAGAGTACCATTCAACTAGAATAAAAGTGCTGTACCCAAGGAATTATAAACATAATATTTTTATGTTTATTTTATTTTTATATTATATTATATGCAATATAAAAAAATATATACATAATTTTTAGGTGTTTAGACATAGTCCATAGGTACAAATGCTAGCAGAGATATATTATTTCGATGGGTACAAAGCCGAGCCGTAAGTTAAAATAGATTAAAAAAAGGTTATAACTGCTGCTGGATTTAATATTACACATTAATGAGCGTCGTAAATTGTTTTGTTTATGGCGTAATATGAAATGCGGTTAGGTACCTTGAGTGTACATCGTTCATTAACTACTAGGTACTAAATACATGGAGCGTTCTCTAGTGGTAATCCGATAAAGGCTCCAGACTTAATTAATTAAGTAGAAACTGCTTCAGCGAGCTACCTACCACCTACCACCTACCACCTACCATGATTAAAACGAGCACCTGTGTCGGTTGTTAACTCTTATTTACAAGCTTTGAAGAGTAATATGCAACACAAAATGTTAAATGTTATATAGTTTAATACATAATATAATTTAAATAAATAAAACAGAACCAAACTTAATAACCCTGAGACTCACATCGTGCAAAAAAAATAAGGAATATTCTAATTTCCATTTTAAAAATTAGGGTATTTTTTGGGGGATTTGGTGGGAATTTTTTAGATTTTCAGAAAAAGAAATACTTTTTTACGTGTTACATGCAAAATTTCAAGACAATCGGTTGTATAATTTATTTATTTATTTTTCAAAAGGTACACCAACAGCACAAACAAAAAACTTATAATAGGTATAGGTAATACAAGGCAATTTTAAGGTATAGACAGATAAATTACAAAAAAGAAATTGTGACGAATGACAACATATTCGAATGGCAATTAATATAATATAAACATAACTTAAATAAAATAAAATAATGAGAAAAAGATAACAAAATGAAAAGAAAAAAAAAACTCAGTTAAAATAATGGTATAGCTGTCAATTTACGCTTAATTTCCGCCGATTTACAATTAAATATATCAATATCACCATCAGCACCCAACTCGCTGAACAACATGTTGAGGTTTCTACTAGCCCACCAAAGAAAGCTGCCGAAAATTAGAACAAGCCTATAATAGTTATGGTATAAAAGTATAAAAACAAACCTACAAACTTTTTACCTTTATTATATTAGTATACATATTTTATCATATATTGTTTCAAATAAAAATACATATTTTAAAACAAATAAATGAAAACAAGCAAAGTTCACATGAATAAAACCGCTACTACTCTGCTAGGCAACTAATTATTTTGTTTGAAACAGTAGCTGAGCGTTCCAAACGGAAGTTGGTCGAGACCTCGAAACAACAGACAGTGAACATGAATAGTTCTTTTCAAAAGTTCGCAGCGGAAGTGAATTTTTAACTCGATTTAAAAGTTTCAACTAAAGCTCTAATAGACGGGAGAACTAAAGCCGATTGTGAATTCGGGATATCCATTATGAGCCTTTTCATTTGATAATGACTCTCAAGAGATTATTCCGATCTATTTGGGTGTGCTATTAGTAGAGCTTTGACTTATAAGTTTGTATGTAATCTTCGAAACTACTTAAAAAATTTAAATAATTTAACCAATTTAAAAAAATCTCTTTAGTATTTCAGGACTAGACCAGTTTATGGCATAGGCTAAGACTACTGGCGATGTGGAATCTATTTTTTTTTTGCTGTAGGTTTAATTACACGTACATAATGATGAAGGAGTAGGATGGCCTACCGTGTTAGCTGATAGTGTATAGGAGCTCTGCCACGGTATGGCTACTGCAACCACTCGCGGCGTAATCAGGTAAACTGCCGTACCCGATTTTTATTTTTACTTGAGCTACTTAGAAAACATAAAATGTTAACACTAACTGGCAGAATACACGAAAAACTGACGTAAATTCATATAAACAGTCCCCACAACGATCAGTCATCAAATTAGTTTCGTACAAATTCAACAACTTTATTACTGTGTCGTTGGTATAATTTTCACGAAATACTACAAGATAAAAACTGAGGTCGTTCAACTCGTCTAGCCTTATAGATAGGACAACGAAACTATCTAATAGATAGGCAAAATCTATTAGATTGATGTTGCCTATCTGCCAACATATAAATTAGAGCTATAATTAAAAATTACAAACTAACCCCCGACTTTCTATTGAGCCCAGACCAGACACGCTGCTGTGTCTGGTCTGTTGTTGTTTGCTGTGTAAGATGTTAATGTCTTGCTGATGTCTTGATGCTGCAGGCCAAGGTCATGCAAATACCACCGAAGCAACAATATCCCTAATGTCACATATATCGAACATGTGGAAATTAGTGAAATCTCTTCGTCAACTAGGAAAGGAGCTTCAAACGCCTCAATAGATCGTCATAATAAATTTACCTAGCATCGGGCTTACATTAAAACAAAAAAAAACGGATTGAATTCAGTCCGTCTGTTTGGAACCTACGAATCCACGAACGTAGGTCTTATAACACCCTGTTTTTGTGTCGGGTGTCGCGGGTTAATAAGTATACTAAAGTAGAGCCATCGAGAAGCGATACCAAATGTAAACAAAGTTACCGCAAGGTCATTTTTTAGCGCGGCGAGGTCCGGGTTGTCCTTGAATATTATTATCAAACGCAAGCTCGTATGCTACATTGTCTCTTTCTATCTTGTGTCAAATAGATACAACATAGAAAGAGATAATAGAGTGTGGGGTGAATAAACTTTTGTATCGCTTCTCGATGGCTCTCCTTTAGCTTTTATTTCAATCACATATTTCAACATTTTCAAATTCACATATTTCTATCTTATATCAATCAATCTTTATGATTGATTGCTCACATATTTTTGTCAGGCGTAAGTTTTATTATTGTATTTTTTATGATATCTTTACTTTTTTTCAGGATGAAAAAAGTCTGTGTCCTTTTCTGTAACCCTGATAACGTGTATGCAAATTTTCATAACGATCGGTTGAATAGTCGCTTAACAAACAAACAACCGAATGCGTAACAAACAAACAAACAAACACATTCGCTTTCGCATTTAGGATTAAGTATGCGGCGAGTAGTCAACGCACTCTTTTAAAGTTATTAATCATTGTAATTTATTTGTAAGTTGTACCTACAATTTTTATAGCACATACAATTGGGTTATTCCGCTAATGAGAAAATTTGCAATGAAATACTTCTACACGGAAATAAAACATTCCATAAATCTTTACGCCAAAGTGAACCTAAAATACTGGAAATTAGTGTAAATAATAACCTAATTATTTTCACAGCTAGCCCAGTTTGGAAAGTCTAGGCACGCGTAAAGGTTACGACCCGGTCCACATACTCGTATTGGTTATTTACTGTTGGCCAAGGACGCTTCCGTCAACAAAAGTTATAAATACTTACATGAGCCTAAATATTTGAATAACTATTGACTTATGTGTGTACAACATGAAAAGTAACTCGCGTGTACAGTCACTAAAAATCCTATTAATTTCACTAATATTTATGAGGATGAATGGTTGTTATATTATTACGCTTAACGTAAAAACTGTCAAAATTTGGTGAAACTACAGTAATAATTTGTAAACTCGACAAATAAAGTGATTTATCACCCTAAGATTGAACATTCTTTGTATTTTGTAGAATGATAAGGTCTGTTTTCCTTGGAAAATTTCAAAGTGACAATTATGTCAATCAGTAATCAATACCTATTTCAAATCTGTCTTAGCGAATTTTGAAATGAATGGAATTTGTTATCGAAATTGATAAAGCACTTTTCTGGTCGGCCATACTTCAGAATAAGCGCCTCTTTCACAAACGTCAAGTAGGCCAAACTGTCATTTAAAGTTACCGGTAACCGGGGATAATGGAGCTGATATACCTTTGTTTATACGGTAAACGTCCCAAACATTAAATAGAAAATAATTTAAAAAAAATCGGCTATCGAATGATGCAATAAACCGAGTGCATAATTCAATATAACAGAAATTGATTTCTAAAAGTAACTAATCAACACTTTACATGTAGTTTGTGAAAGAGGCCCTATGACTATGATACATGGACGAAGTCACGAGAAAAGTTAGTAATAGCATACAAAAATTTGTTGTGTATAGTGGCCAAGATGATTTGTCATCTGCTATGAAACTTAATGGACTTATTTGAATGTCTTATTTTAACAAAAACCTGTGACAAAACTATTGTTGTCTTTCCTGTAGACCACGGTAGATAATAGTAGTAATAATACTCCACATAGTTGGAACACTTATTTATTTGTTCTTGCTTATATATACATATCTATTTGTTACAAAAATACCGACTAGGTAGGTAAATCAATCGTCTTCACGCTATCACGACCTAGCGCAGAATGGCGGTCGCTCCCGCTCGTTGGTATTACCATTACCCATTCTTTTTCGAACAAGTATTCTTTTTCAATTCTTCGCTCATTTAATTTTCTAACAGACGGCCATTCTGTTCTAGGAATGTCCTCATTCCGGAGCCAAGCTCGGTCATCCGGATTGAGTGAGTAGGTCCTCATACTTAGTTCGGAGTAAGAAGAAAAATATATGAGTTCGAGATACAATATTGAGTAAGAGTTGAGTAAAATGTTAACAATGAATAATAATAGCTATGTACATAATTTTCAAATATACGTCAGTTAGAAATACATCACATAATAAGAAGGAATAATAATAGCTATGTAGGTACATAATTTTCAGATATATATATCTGTTGGAAATACTGTGTAACATAATAAAAATGAATAGTAACAGATATGTATATAATTTTCAGATCTACATCAGTTTGAAATACATCACTATGTAACAATAACAATGAATAATAACTGATATGTACATAATTTTCAGATCTACATCAGTTTGAAATACATTACTATGTAACATGATAATAATGAATAATAACAGATATGTACATAATTCTTAGATCTACATCCGTTTGAAATACATAGTGAATAATGCTGAATATATTTTTGTATAAATAAATTATTATTATTGGGTTTGCAATGCACATAAACTTTATATTCTATATATTTATTAATAGCAATATGATATAGATTCAAGCTAAGTTATAATTTCCAGATGTTACACAAAATACCAAACAGAACATTCTGATATTCTGAATGCAGAGCTTATCTTAATTAGTCATTAAATATAAAATAATCTGTAAGTACTACAGTACCTTGCAAGCGACTTGCTTAACAATCACATTGGGTCGCTTGTTAAGACATATTGTAATTGTAAATTTATATATATTAATAAAAATTTAGGGAAATATCAATACCACCAAGTACTAAAATGTTTAAGTAATAAAATAAATTTAGAGGTAGACTATGATGACTATTGTGACACATATTGAATGTAAAAAAGAATTTGAAGATACTTATTAAAACTACTTACAATGAATATTGTCTAAAATCATACGCTAAGATTCAACAATTACAAAAGCCACCCTCAAATTAATTAATTAATTAGAGATCTATTTATTGGAAAATTCTGGTTTTTATTTCAGACTAGTGTCTAGTTATTAGTCATATTATATCAAACTATATTTAATTAATTACATACCACGAGGTAATGCGACTGCATGCTGACTAGCATGCCTAGGACCCTGCCAAAGGGACCGATACTCTTTTTTTATATTAATATAATGTGTAAATAAATATAACTATTAGGATTAAGTTATTTTAAATAAGCTTTAGCAGTTTAAAATATACAGAGTACTGCAATATGTACTTAAATCGTACTTAGGTACTTTACAAAATCATTAATCACATTATATCAAATTCAATCAAATTATTTACCTTAATTACATAAATGCCTCTCAGCATAATTATTTATGATTTTAGGTGCTAAACGTCTTTATTCTATAGAAGAAAAGCTTTTCTGGTTAGGTACATTATAACTACTTAAAAATTGGATTGTTATGCATATTTCTAGATTTAACTCGCTTACATTCTACTATTTGACACATTTGACACTCCACTATTACAAACAATAAAACTAACATTTGGCATTAAATCACTGTAGTTCAAGGGGACGTCGTGGAACTAATATGTAGAGCTACCGTTTGTCACTCACAGGGTATGCTCAACTCTCTTCTCAATTCGAGTATGGCTACCGTTTGCCTCCTGAGAGACCCGGCCTGCCCATTACCCAACTATAGCCGCTTAGCCACCATCTTTACTGCTCGCTATCGTTGCCCATCCGAGGCTCTTCATAATTCTATTATGGCTACTGCTTGCCGCCCGAGGACACGGCCTGCCCATGCTACCGTTTGCCACTCGATGGACACGGCCTGCTCATGCTACCGTTTGCCACCAGAGGGACACGGCCTGCCGGGATAAAATTGCATCGTTTTCATTATCAATAGTCATAGCAGCTGATGCCCGTCCCGATCAACACCAGACTGCTCTCACTTCGCATCTAAGCTCTGTATCTGTAAATATAGGTATAGGAAAATAGATTTTGGAATTTAGGATTGATAGTTCAACTTCGCCTTTGACCTTTGACCCAAATGTTCCAGACTCATTACTAGTACTGGTCTCGTTATCACTGGTTATCAATGATGATGACTGACATGTCACCCACGCCTTGCATTTATCTGCTGAAATATATTTTTGTATTGCCTATCTACAGGAACGCCCTTCAATATTCTGTCTTTGTCTAAAATTATAGTTATTTTTTTAGGGACCCCAAAGTTTAGCTGCCAGCTTCTTGCTTTTCTCTTTTTAGAATAGAATATCATTAGAGAACATTTACTTTGCATGCACATGACATACACGAATACATTCAAGATAACAAAACAAAAATTAAATATATACAAATCTCTCCCATTTAAGTGAGAATACACAACCAAAATCCCATTAAATATGTGCCATTGCTCAGCATAGGCTGATGCAAACCATAGCGCCGATCCCACGCCAGTCCCACTTGACAGATTCTCGCCGTCAGAACACGCGTCTCCACTGCAGTACTGTGACTCGTAGGAATTTAAAGTCATAGCTCTGTTTAGCCTGCAACTAATCATATTTAAAAATAACAGTACACTACCCTCGATCAGGTTGTCTTTGGTTATTGCTCATATCACAAAGTTAATCACTTGGCTCAAGACCTCATTCTCCTTTTGTCTCAATTAGTAACACAGTATATTCAATTTTGGAAGCAGATTTAGACATGAGAACAAAAGAAATATAATTCTGACACTTAAGGTGATACAACTCAGCCTTCCTCCATACAAACGTAGAATGATCATTACTCCGCTGTTTTATGTTTAATTTACAAAAGTAAGCATGGTACCGATTTATCTTGTCGTTAACTAGGTTCGTTTACATACAAATTTAAAAAAACATTAATTTAAAAGATATGATCCTTGAAAAATCCATATTTTACCACAAGTCTTGATGCAACTTTGTGGGTAAATAGGTCACTCTAGTGTACAAAAACTCCAAAGTACTTTGAATATAAACATCGATCAATAACTAGATAATTCAAGAGTTCAAATAACTTTACGCGAAATAGATATATGCAGTAGCTCTGTCAAAAAGAGCATATGCCCTAGGGTCTGCTTATAATTCCTTTTTGGTACGAATCATTGCGTATCCCATTCGTGCTGTGTGAGACGGAACGAATTCTAGCCACGCGCACCGATGTTTTCGAGCCGCCGACCAGTTTGCACTTAAAAGTCAAGTATTGGAAGCTACCACAGCGTGCTGTTGTTTGGCAAAAATTTACCGAGGACATTCAAGGGAACATTCGATGTCTGCTACAAAGAGAGGATCACGCCAATTCAATTTTTGAAACAAATACTCAGGTCTCTTAGTATCAGCCACTTCGAAGATTAGCGTTGCATAGTAAAGTTATTGCCTGACATTCATATGCCAAATGATATATTTATTTAAGAAAGGTGTTATGTGCGATCTAAGAGGCACCTTCACGCAGAAACGCAAATAGGAATTTTGCACTCGTTGAATTAATTTGTATAATTTCTTAAATAACAAGTTACCATATTCAACCAAACAATAATTCAACTTGGATGAAATAATCGTTTCACAAAGTTTAAGTTTAAACACAAATCAACACAGATAAGACATCTATAATTTTATACAAGACTTTCAAAAGGCAAAAGCAGTTTTGAACTAGTTCAAGCACTTGTTTCTCAAAAAGGTAAATTACCGTCCATCATAACTCCGGGGTTGCGCGCTAATCTAATTTTTTTTTTTTTTTTTTTTTTGCCTAGGAAATTCAGTGACCGCCTGTATTTTGTTTGTTCCAGGCCTCAAAGGCGGATATGAAGATCTGATATCCAAGATAGTCTATTTAAAATTTTAAAAAAAAGGAAGCACTTCCTCAGTATTTCCTCTAGCTATTAGTGATATCCGTATCCGTATCCATTTCTTTTTTGGCGGATCTTGTATGGATCTTTTATCTTATTAATTTTCAATTCATAGATGAAATTCTAATTAATTATTAGGTGATTAGGTAGCAATAAAAACTATTAAATTCCATTGAGATGTTATTATTATTTTAAATTCTTAAAATGAAATATTTGGCACCTTTATATTGCAAACATTTATCCTAGTGAGTTACCATACCAATAGTACATATTAAGGGTACTAAATAAACTATCTTTATAATCACAAATCTTTGTGACAAGCTTATTAAAATAATGAAATCTATATACATAAAAGAAAGTCGTATTAGTTACACCACAGGTATAACTCGAAAACGGCTAGACCGATTTTTATAATTTTCATTTGAATAGCAGAATAACCATTAAAATATCGAAAAATTAACGTAAATAAAGAAAACAATAACCAGATAATCACTTTAGAAATAAATTGTACTTTCAAATCGACAGAAACTGCCAAATCGATTGGTCTCATGTTGTTGTGATGTGCGGGTGTTATTAATAAATATTATCCAACAATGATTTTATAATGAGAAAACCAAAACTTAGATCTTCGTAACATTCCAATTTCTAATTAAATGTAGAATTAATGCACAATGCAAATCGAAACATGTCCTGCCTGTCACGCAAAACTTCAAGTGGCGGGCGTCAACCATCGCTTCAAGATCACGCGCACCTACACCGATTGAGTATGGAAGTTAAAATCCGTATCCGGATCCGTATCCGCGGATATACATTTTTAACGATACGGCTCATCACTATTAGCTTCTTCACGCCATCGTTATTTTTCTTTGGCACGAGTAAGTACAATAGGGCTGGCGTACGTGGAATAAGAGTTTCTATTATTATCCAGTCACTCGTCTACCATTTTCCTGACTACATTCCGTTCGCTGTAGGGAAGACGATACGGTTCGAAGAAACTGTTGACGGTATATTCTGTTGTTGTCCTTATTTAACTTAAATTATTAATTCATCAAATAACTAATTAATCAATTAATTGTTTAACTTTAGGGCCAATATTTAGCCCAATATTTAGTATGAGCCAGGGTGATTCGTTCCTGTTTTTTTTTCTTGCCTTACAAACAAAATTAAGGGCAACCCGGAAAGATATACAATAATAATTTGTATACACTGTAGCGTCGCGAATTTAACATTAACCTTCATACAAGCGTTTCCAGGTATAACCAATGTCTTCTTCTTTTTCGGCTTCACTCTTGACAGAGTGGTCGTGGCCATCACTTCAGGTGTTGGTGGCAAGCCTCACAATACGCCGCCATTCCTCTCTGATGGCCGCCTTCCTCGTGCACCCCTGCAGTGAGCCATTCAACGTAGCTTTTATTTGATCCGTCCATCTCATAGGCGATCTTCCCCGCGGCCTGGTACCCTCAACCCTTCCCTGGACCACAAGTCGCTCAATAGCCAGCTCCCCTCGGCGGCAGACATGGCCAAAGAACGTGAGGATACGGGACTGTACCAAAGATGACAAGCGCTGCTTGATGCCGAGTTCTCGAAGTATAGACTCGTTGGTACGGAATTCAGTCCACGATACTCCGAGCATTCTCCTCCAGCACCACAACCAATACCCCGGTGATATTATCCGAAGTGTACGTTTTATATAATTTGAGCCTTCTAAAACGACATCTTCAAACTTACTTACGCTCAAGTCCCGACTCGTCGTAGTATAAAACTAACTCCGAATGAGTCTTACAAACGGTAACCGATGTTAATTCCGTGAAGGATTGACCCACTTCGTGAGTCTCATCCGTCGTGAGAAGCTCGTCCCTCACCGCCGAAGCTTCAATGTCAGCCTGAACAGCCTCAACACCCAAAGTTACCAAAACCCGACCCGACTAGACGTCGACTGAAGAAGTAGGACTTTTGAGGGTTACTTATCAACCCCTTATCAAGACTTAGATTTGGAATTATTATTTTTTTTCTTTAACTACCCTCTCTTTGATCAGAGTACACTGACTACCAAAATCAATGTATCTGGACTTCTCTAACTCCGTTAAGCTTAATAGTTTTCATGGAAATACGTCGCAGATACAGTAGCTGTGACGGACGCTTAAAACTAGACCCTTGTCGACTATTATTTATCAAAAATGCTGTTAATATTGCACACGTACCTTAATATTAATAATAGTACCTTTAATATTTAATATTGACAGTCTTTCTTTGTCGTGGTAGAATTTTTTACTTATACCTACAGCTAGTGAATACTAAATATAAAATAATTTGACATTTGAAAAACTATGTATCTTTTCCATAGGAAGTACTTTTAAATAGTTCTGTCATGATCATCACATTTGAAATTACGAGTGTAGGAGTATAATAGCTAGTATACGTGTACTGTATCAAGCGGGGACATGTGATTCCACAAAATAGCACAATTATTATGTTTTTTTTTTTTACCCTATCACTTTAATTATCAGTGGAAGTCAAGTGTAAGTAATAACTAGGTAATACGTACCCACCTATTTAAGACATCCAAATAAGTAAGGTATTTTACCAAACGAAACGGATATTAGTATTTTAAGTAAACTTTTTATGAATTCCAATAAGTAAACTTAAGTCTATTAATTTGTAAATGTCTTTTATTTTTATGTAAATGAAGTGCATAAGTAGATTAACTCGTACTGAACAGTCAACAAAAGCATATTTTTTTGTTTATACGAGTATAACGCTTCACCCATAATTACAGATAAAAGAAACATGGAAATGTTCCATGCGAAACTCATAGGTAAAATATACGTACCTAACTGAATTCAGGCTATAACGTATCTCGTATAGATATTCATACCAGTCAATTTATAATATTAATAAAAACAATACAATGTTATTAAAAATTAAATTAAATAAAAGTATATTATTACATCATCATACTAAAATAATAATACGATATTGTTAAGAAGTATACTCACTTAGGTACAATAGTATTTAAAAAAAGAAAGTTTCATGCTTTCAGAGACGAATTGTGGAATGTACAAAAACTACTGTCCGTTCTGTAATGTATAATCTGAAAGCGATACGTCTTACCGTATTTGTAAGACATTTTGAATGTAAAAACAAGCTCTTATTGCAATTCTTGAAATACGATATTAACTTCATTGGAGTCTCAGTCGTACATACGTACGACATTTATTGTTATTATGCACGTAGGTAGATAGAATTTCGTTAACAAAAAAAATTACAAGTACATACCTCAAGGGCCGCTGAGTACTTACCGCACTTCTGATTTGTTGTCTTTCCTGTAGACCACGGTAGATAATAGTAGTAATAATACTCCACATAGTTGGAACACTTATTTATTTGTTCTTGCTTATATATACATATCTATTTGTTACAAAAATACCGACTAGGTAGGTAAATCAATCGTCTTCACGCTATCACGACCTAGCGCAGAATGGCGGTCGCTCCCGCTCGTTGGTATTACCATTACCCATTCTTTTTCGAACAAGTATTCTTTTTCAATTCTTCGCTCATTTAATTTTCTAACACTATGATAGTTTTGTGGGTAAAACTGAGTACCTACTATAATTTGGTAATGGGTTTCATAGATATTTCAGTTTGAAAGTATTATTAAAATACTGCATTTCCAAAAAAAAGTGATCGTTTTTGTATTTATTTATGAAACCTGAAAAAATTTTGATAATCTGAATTTTATAAATCCAAAATTTTCACAGGAAATTATTGAAATTAGGAAGACTTTTACAACCATATTCCCCAAAGTTACTTGAGTCAAAAAGAAAACAATTGGATTTTTCCCTTTATATGCTAATATTATTTCTTTATTTGTTTCAGGTTCATTGGAGCGTTACTATTTCCGGGAGAAATACGAATATTCTATACATTTCGGCCGGTGGACTGAATGTACTTCGCAAGGGGGTCAACATGACGTCAATTCCGTTGACAGGTTTTAATACTCTTATGTAATTAAGCAATGCTACATTATAGAAGTTTTTTCTGATTTTTAATTCACCAACACTTATATCACTATATAGGTAGTTATATCAAATGTAAAAGAAACATTTGGTCGTGTTTCAGGGAGATTGGCGATTCGCAAGCAAGCTCTCTTGTGCACACTCCACGACTCGGCATACAAAGACGACAAGTGCAATGTCGTCGGGACGACGGAATATTTGTTGAAATAGCGTACGTCCAGTTCAATTACTTTCTTTCTATAAACAAAATGGTTAGTGCTAGATGGTGTGGTGTTCAGTACGTTTTAAACTGTAACTGCCAGACAGACGAACAAGCGCTCGTCAATAGTAAATCGATGCGCACGCACACATCTGTGCCTACATACAGTAATACCCCGACTTACACTACCCCGTTTTACGCGAATTCGCAGATACGCGGTTTTTCTTTTTGATCACCGCGTTAGAATATACTTTGGTTTACGTTGCTTTATTCATAGTAATGTAAATTGTTTTCATTATCTTACATTTTATTAAACATGTTTCTTCTAATTATTGTTTTCTTTAGTCCCGATTACACAAATTTTATACGTATTTATATATGCAAAGTTGAACCCCGACTTACGCGAATTCGACTTACACGGCTATCTCATGGTCCCACCTATCGCGTAAGTCCGGAGTATTATTGTACTATATACGCACACAAGTGTAAGCGGCGCGCGCGGGAATCGATCGGCGACGCTTGCGACAGTCACGCCAAAGTGGCCAAAGTTCTGAAGGCCAACGCACGCTCGTTCCTCTATCCTCATCACCAGCGCCTTCTTACCCTCGACTACAATGGCGCTGTACTCGTATAATATGACCGAATAAAAAAAATACATAGAATGGAGAACCAAAATGATTTTTTTTTCAGCAAATCTGCAAAATAGGTAACTCGAGAAAAAATAATCTGTTTTTATTTTTTTCCTATCTTCAAAAATGACTGAGATATTAAACGTTAAAGTACGGCTTCCGCGACTAGTGATCTTGAGTGATCGCGCTAACGTGTGACGTCATAACGTAACACGGTTCTGCGTATCTACATACTTTCGCCCATTGCGCTCGCGGTCTCGCTATAAATTTAATTGTTTTTCTTATAGTGCATTACTAAAATTGTTAACAAATATTGTATTGTGCCTATGTGTACCAACTCCAGTGAAAAAACAACCCAAAAATAGATATATTTTTTTCTGTACCACGCGGTAATAATATTTGGAAAAAATGGTTAAAATTTATAAAGTTAAAAGTTAGCATAACGTAATATCTATTTATTTTTATTTATAAACATAACATGTTAAAAGTAGTCTATTAGTAGGTACATAATAATAAAATAGTAAAGAACGGATCGAGTTTTATTGTGTCTCAGGATTGATAATTTTTTTGTTTATGCACCTCTCCCAAAATCTTTGTATCTTTGAAAATAGCTCATCACAGTAAAGAATTTCATAAATCTGAAATTTGTTGAATACTTCAAAAATACTATTTTTTTTTCTTTGTTACATACTTACATATAGCTAGCTAGCTATCCTATCTAGCATCTAGCTGTTAACCTAATGATCTCGCTCGGGTTCGAAACCCGCTAGGACATATGTTTATGTGTTAACATTTACCTTTGTACCTGAGTCATGGACGTTTTGTAGTTATAATAATAATAATAATAATAATAATATGTTCGTAAAAAAAAGTAATCATAGTATATCAACTATCTGATATCCATAATACAAGCATTAGTTGCTTAATGTGGAACTGGATGGTGCTGTGTGGAATGTGTGAAGATATTTATTATCCATTCATTCATTTATTTATTTATTCATTCATTTCATTCACTCTATCATTCATTCGTTCGTTCATTCATCCATTTTATCGTTGGTACATTGATTCATTCATTCATTCATTCATTCATTCGGTCGTTCGTTTATTAGTTCGTTCGTTCGTTCGTTCGTTTGTTCATTCGTTCGTTCGTTCCAAATGCGTCGGAGTAATATGAAATTTTACAGAGCATACATTCCTTTTTATCTGAATGATGTTTTATGACGATCAAGTCATATCACTCAGTTTATTTGTTATGAAGGATGAAATGAACTTTTTGTTTTGTACCAAATAAAAAAATCAATAGGTACATATTTAAAAATGAAATTAAGAAAATATTTGTCACCCCTGCCATTTAAAACTCGACAAAAATAAACATTTTAAAACAAAAAACAAAAAACTTTAAAAATCCTTTTTATTATTTTTTATTGAAAAAAGGTTTTTAAAAAACACTTAACAAAACTTGATCGAAAATCTTACTTACTTTATGTTATTTACTTATTCAGTTTTATTTCTCTCTATTCTGCGGCTACAAAATCACCATTCTAAGATATCGCGCAACCATAAAAATGTCGACTTTTGGTAGGTTATCCGACTGTCCTTTTACAAAACTCTCTTCCATCGCTATGTTTATTTAATAACAATAATATTTAAAGTAATCGCTAACACAAATACTTAAATTAATAACTGCAAACCGCAACAATCAAATTTTATGAAGGTAAACACTCCGCATTACTCGCAATCGGACAGAGACTGTTGCGTTGTGACGTCATAGCAGTAGCGCGCGTATGAACGAAAATTTTAAAAGCGGTGAAACATTACAACGCTATAACTTTGGAAATCCTGGTCCGATTTCGATGAAACAAAAACTATTATTATTTGCAAGAGTAGGCGCATCAAATCCAGTAATTTTTATAGTAATAATTGGATGTGCTGGTGTTCTCCATTGTGGGCTTACTAAACATAGACCTCAGTAGTTTGATTTTAGGTTTAGTAGATCCAGGAAGCCCTTAAGTTACGAGTATATCTTAAAAAGAAAATCTAAGGTTTTAAAAATTCACTCCCTAGGATACCTTATTTAAGCTATATCTTAACTTGAATTCAAAATTAGCATGAAGCGTTTACAAAGTCTAGTGTAATTTTCTACCCTCTAAAAACCTCCATAAGGAGGTGAAAAATAATTTTCAATTATACTCGCGTTTAAAGAAGAGGTACAGTCGGCCGCATAAGTCGATTAACACATTCAAATGTGCAAAACAACTTAACACTCAAATTACTTACTTACTTACTGAAGCTTTTTACGATCGTTTGTACGTGAAGTTTATTTTGTTCTTTAGTCGTGACAACGACTGGCGCGTTGAGTGTTCAGTTGTTTTGCACTTGAATGTGTTAATCGATTTATGCGGCCGACTGTACTTGATTCTTCTTGAGAGGTTATTCTTATTCTATCCAATAGGTTATATCCTAGGTTGATAGGAAGTCATATTTCTATTCCAATATCAAACAGTATATGTCAAAATATTCTTATCGGGAAAAGAACATCATCTATCATGAAATGGCGTGCATTATTACTATAACTGTTGTAAAGTAGGTCGTCGGTCGACTTGACGCGAATATTGATCTAATGCAACTCACAACTTTCAACGGATACATATTGAATTATTATGCGGGAAATATGACTTGCCACTTGGCGGCCAAGAGGGTCGAGATCAGGTCACAATATAGGTTGCCTATACTCGTTTAATGCGGATATGTTATTACCAAACTATTCAAAAATTTATGTGTGGATACTCTTTGAACAATAAAAATTAACTACTATAAGTAAATAGTACATCATAGGGAATTAAGTGCCATCATGGCTCGTGATTATTTAATAGGTATAAGGTGAAAAATGTTTTTATATTAAGAAGCGATTACGTGAAAACATTATTCATTTGATTCCTTTGATTATGAACGAAAATTTCAGTAACGTTAAACAAACACAAATTCTGTTAATTTAGTTTTTATTTTATTTATTATAATATGTAAGGCTGAATCCTATTTGAATTTTGAAAGGCGATTACTCCTCGTGAATAAAGTTTACCAATATTTTTTTTAAATAAGCAAATTCGTAATTCTGCATCAAAATTTCCAAAAAATTTTATTTATTACAGATTTATTATTGTTATTTATTTATTAATACTGTTCAAGTACTTTCTTTTACAGGATTTTGTTTTGATTTTTACAATAAGATTAAGTATAATCTTTACATAAAAAGTTAATGATTTTTATACGTGCACATGGGAATAACACTCTACGGAAACATCGCCACGATTCCGCTTTGCTATTTGTAGGTACTATATACATGTACACTGTGTATTGTATACGTATGTGCCCTAGCTTGTGCCCGCGACTTCGTCCACGTGCCTCGGGAATTTTCTTATTTCTGTATTGATATGCAAAATTTCACGATGGCTACAGTAATATCAAAGTTTTTCTTTATATACTTACTCTACGTTGAAATTTTATCTTCAGGCGTTGCAGTTATTCTCAACAAAAACACAGTCTCGAAACCGAACGTGTATGTGTGGTGAAAGAGGACTGCTTATTGGGAGAATGGTTGCCATGGCGGCCGAGAACAGACGGATCGCTGGTACGCACGCGACGCATTAGACGACTGCCTCAAGGTAACCATTATCGATAATTATCTTAAAATGAATTGTAAGAATCAAACTAGTAATTTTTAACTAAACCAAATTTTTTGAAAAAACTGTGAATACAATCTGGAAGCATGTTTATGTTTATGTTATGAAATTATGGTTTATGATAAGATCACAATTTTAGAATATCAAAAAAGTGTACAATTTTGGTTTGACAACGACAACATACTCACCTCGTAGGGTAACCAGTGATGATTAAAAGGGACAGTCATATTGAAGAGTCACTGAACGCTGAACATATTCATTACATAATAGAAAGCAATAATGTGTTGATTTTACAGGCGGCGGTAAAGACTGCGATGTGGTGGAGGAAGTAAGGCCGGTCGCTTTAGAAGCAAGCGCTCACTGGACACCGGGCCAATGGGGAACCTGTCGCGTGGCTATTGAACAACCTGCTACGCCAAAACCTTGTAAGTTACAGATCTGTTGAACGTAACAATGTAATTTTATGTAGGCAATAAAATAAACCTCCCCATTGTATTAATATATTTTACCTAGTGCTGTGGGTTTTTTGTTGATATAAATAAAAAAATTATAATTTTTACATAAAAAATAAATTTTAAGCTAGATACTTTGTTGCTTTCAGTAAATGACGAAGACAACGATGAAACGGATGAGACTGATGCCATTTATAACATAGATGATGAAGTAGCCGATGATCTTGACGACGCGGAAGCTCAAGACGCTGGTTGTGGCGGCGGAGTCCAGCGGCGGGAGGCAACTTGTGTGCGGGCCGACGGTCGCCCATTGCACCCATCACAGTGTGCTCACGCACCCATGCCCGCCTTAGTGCAGCCTTGCGAGGTACGTTAGATATAAGTTACTGTGATCACTTTATTTTTTATACATGAAAGTGAAATTGTGCAATATTTTTAAAACTTTAATGTAAATTTAAAAAAAAACATTTGTATAGGTTCCCTGTCCACGAGATTGTGAAGTAGGTGAATGGAGTGAATGGGGCGCATGCCAGCCTACCGATGGATGCCCTCTGTTCCCTGTGCAACAGTTAACAACGACTGGTAGGTGTAAGAGATTGCATTTTTAAAATGTCATTGCGGATTACAGTTTTAATTGTAAAGCCATAGGCATATAATCTACAACTAAATTATACCTATTTTACAAATTGTATATCAAAATTTGGTCCTCTAGGCAGCAAATTTTGATTAAATATAATTGATTAAATGAGCAATTAGCAAGCAAATTCCAAGCATGCTGACTGCATTACCTATTTTTATTGCAAGGCTAATTTGCTGACCGAGGTTATAGCCAGCTCTGGAATCGCTAGTTACGTCACCTAAGTTTAATAAATTAATAATTAGCAATTCATTGTCAAACCTAAAAGATGACAAAACTAAATAATAGTTATATAGTTTTGACAAAATGTTAAGAAATTTAAGATCAGGGAAAAATCAAGAAGATTCCACCCACGGACCCAGATATTCAAAATCATTTTTGTAAACAAATTGTTGTAAAGGCTACAGCGTTCGAAATCGCCGCGTGATCTCCGCTGCGTCCGG
Source organism: Synanthedon formicaeformis (assembly GCA_945859745.1). NCBI lineage: Eukaryota > Metazoa > Arthropoda > Insecta > Lepidoptera > Sesiidae > Synanthedon > Synanthedon formicaeformis. Next base: position 5,120,953 of record OX243964.1, read on the forward strand.
TGGTGGAGCCTCGTGTCCCCCGCTGGAAGAGAAACGCACCTGTTCAGCACCGCGGTGCGCCGCATGGAAAGCACTTCCCTGGGGGTCTTGCGTGTTGAACCAGCCGCACACCACTTGCGGCCCAGGGAGAAGGAGTCGGGAGTTGCGTTGCGTGGGACATGATGGGGTTAGTAACAGAAAAATGTTACGGATTCCTTCACTTACTTACTTATTCCTTTTTTAACATCAAATATTATTGATTCGTTACTGCAATATTAGCATTTGATTTTATTGTTAGTTTAGTTTCTTGTTACTAATAAGGTACTAATTATACTTATTTAACAACCACTATTTAAAATCAACTATTGCCTTTGTTATTCTTATGTAGAAGGAAGCTCAGCGCGCATGGTGCAGTGGTAGTGGAGCGCCAGCACGCAACGAGAGGTGTCGCATCGCTTGCGCTGGAGACTGCGTCGTATCCGCTTGGGGAGAATGGTCGCCTTGCTCCGCTTCCTGCGCTGCCGCCGGACATCCGGCCCCCTTCAGGACCAGAAGACGGCATATACTCGCTCATGCTTCGCCAGGTAACACACTATACATATTTATAATGTATTACTTAGTAACAGTTTGTCCGTCACTCAGATTGCAATCAGGCTTCCTCATACTTACTAATTGAAAGGATATTATTATTTTACCCAAATCTTCTGTTTTATTATATTTATTATAAAAGGTGGCAGACAGGCTGACAGTCCACTAGATGGTACATGGTTACCGTCGCCTAAGGACAAGAAACTCACCAAAATAATATGTATACGTGATGTTCACGGTTAGTCTTCTATGAGGAGGTGGTTGCCAAACTGTGAAATGATTGCTATAATAAACTTTTTCAGATGGTTGGCCGTGCCCTTCTAAAGAGCAACTTTTCCAACAAGAGATATGTAACAGTCATGCATGCGCGTCATACTCTTGGCTAGCGACCCCATGGGGTCCTTGCGAAAGGCGGAAACAGGATTACATGCCTGTCAGTAACTACACAGATCTTTTGGTAAGATAAGCCACAATTGTCTCTATGGTACAAAGTTTGAATGAAGCTTTTACAAAGTTTTAAATGAATTATTTAAATTTACAGGATAGCGAAACGTTTATTGAAAGTGACGAAGAAGAACCCTGTGTAGAGGAAGGCGAGATGTCAAGAGATGTAATGTGCGTTCAGAATAATGCAGATGTTGTTCGCGAAGCCTTGTAAGTATAACATGATAAAAAAGTCAAGTCCCAATATTCAGTCAAATAGGTCTTACTACGATGTAACAATTTCTCAGTGACGCCACTATTGCTTACTCATTATTACCATTAGATGTGTAAAATTTTAAAATAATCTCTCAATACAGTCACAGTGACGATGACGCAGGTAAATTTTAATGGTATTCGTAATATTTGGACTTCCTTACAAATACAAATTGAAGTCGCTTTTCGCGTCTGTCAGTCCATATATTCGCTAACTTCCTAAACCACGCGACGAATTATGAAGCGATAGGAAAAAAACCAAATGTTTATTAATTTACTCGTATGTGTTCATATTTAGATGTGCACCTCTGAAGCGTCCGGCATCACGTCGCGCTTGTACAGTGAGATGCAAGCGAGGTTGTCGACTGGAAGCGTGGATGCCTTGGTCACCGTGTCCCAATACTTGTGGTAATTATTAATCAATTACTGAAACACGAAATTCAATATATCAGGGTTGTTCTTAAAAAATAATATGGTTACAGAGCCTGGCAAACAAGTCCGCGTGCGTACCGTGCACGGTGGACCAAATTGTGGACCGAGACAAGAGACCCGCGAGTGTCCTGTGGACCGCTCGTGCGGCACTCGCGACCACGCGTGGATCACCGGAGAGTGGAGCACGTGCCGAATGCCACCCGGAGATACGTGCACCGTCGGATATAGAGTTCGCAGTAAGTTAAAAGAAAACAGTGATAACTCAGTGAGGTCCTGACAGGGAATACAGTAGACGTATGAGTAAGTTAGAATCTCAATGGGCACAGTTGCACAGTGGCACAGTAAGAAAAGGTTCACTTAAGTAAGAAAAGGTCACTTTAAAGTCGACATAAGAGTCTACGACTTGATAAAGGAGTGAATTTAAAAACTGGCGATTGTTTCCGTACCCCGGTTGTACATTTGAGTGATTTTTCTAATGATATTGTTTTATTTGTTTGGCCAATAAGATTGGCGGCACTAAAGTTTCATAAAATATTTAGGCATCTGGTGCGGGTCGGAATCTCACCGCGTGGAAGCCGGCGAGTGCGCCGGTCAACTGATGCCACGCACTGTGACACCATGCCAGGTGTTTTGTAGCCGACATTTGTACTGCAAACAAATTTGCGAAGACCCACTCAAGTAAGAAACCATAATTAGTTCTCGTATATATTATATGTATCGAAAAAATATATCTTGTATTCAAGTTCGCTGTATATATGTATGTCGCACATTCTTATTTTAGAATTAAAACCGGTGCATGAATTAGGGCTTGAGTAAGACAATTTGTTCCATTTTTTTTTTCAACTTACCTAACTTGCCAATATTTGGTGAAGTTTATATTTGTTTTCTTGTCTCTAAAGATCTAATTCAATTTACGGACTTACTTCAGCAAACCACAGGAGTTAAAAAGAACACACACTTTTAATTATAGCATATACTACGTAGATACAGTCATTTTAAAACAACACAAAATTTTTGTAACTTAATATTTTGTTTCAGATTTTTGGATGCTTCGGACCCTGATGTCCCCAACTGTGTTTGTCCAAATGTCACATTGGAACTTTTGCCCACTGATTCGGATTGCATTCTGCCTACTGGGTAACTAAAAATAATTCTTTCAAGAATAAAAAAAAAATAGTTATCCATATAAAATCTGTATGCCCGTGGTTTATTTTAATTTTGTTTCTAACTAGTATGGAATGCGGCGAAGGCAGGGCACTACGAGCTGCTCGTTGCTTGGTTAACGGTCGCGACGTACCTATGGATTTGTGCAAGAAATATCATCCATTAACAGGTATTACTTTTACATTCATAAAGCTTTCTAATTTAACAGAATATTGCAAGATATTTTTGCGATTCAGGTCCAAGTCGTATTCGCGAAGCATCTACTGACGGTTACTCATATGATGACGAATTTCCATCGCTGTTGCGCGGCACCTGCAGTGTGCGGTGTGCTCGCGATTGCGCTGCTGGTGTATGGGGGGAATGGGGACCGTGCGCAACTGAACCTGGATCGAAAGCTGCATTTAGGTTTAGAACTAGGTAATTCGACTTCATTTCTAATAATAACATTGCATTTTTCAAATTGATTTCGATACTAATAATCGCACATTGTTATATGCCTCTCTTAGTTATATTTACAATTTGCACAGTATTTCAATATTTATTGTAAATGATGCAAATATGGTAATCAAATCACCTATATCGAAAGCTTCTTTATTGTAACTTAAAGATCGGGTACTGGTTGAAGAGGCGCCAATTATTGATATTAAAATTCGAGGCCATTCGTCCACGTAGTATTCAGGCGTCATTGGTATTAGGCACAGCTAGTCAACAATAAATCCCTGAATCCATTGCATTGTAGAGAGGTGTTGGAAGAAGGCAGTGGCGGAGGACGTGAATGTGGTGCGACGTTGCAGCGCGCAACCTGCACCGTATCAGCGCCTCGTTGGGCTTTAAGCGAGTGGTCCGTTTGCGCGCCAAGGGACTCACTCTGTGGGCGAGCACTTATCAACAGGACCGTCAAGTGTGTATAACATCATACTGCAAGCATTTCCTTTCAGGCTTGTTTTTTTTTTAATATACCCTCCAAGCGGGATGTCCAGTTTTTAGTTGTAGCACACTGAAAGTACACATCGTCACATCACAAAGACACATCGTGCAACTACTACGATATAAGGCAAACATCATTAAAACGGTTATGCAAAAAGAAAAATATGGATGTCATGTCTTTGTTAAAATATAAACAGCGTTGTATGGTTTGTGTGGTTGATCTTTTTAAAATCAAAACTTATTTAGAAATCCCTTCAACGTTTGTCTGTTTATTACTAATGTTACCACTTAACATTAATAAAATCATCTGCCTCATCTCATTTTATGAACCTGTTTGTAGTTGCATCGATGGCGACAACAAATTATTGGATGACTCAACGTGTGAGGCATCCGGTGCTGGTTCCAAACCGTCCCACGAGGCCACCTGTCGCGCTCCCTGCCCTGGGGATTGCGTGGTCAGCGCATGGTCTGAGTGGAGTCCTTGCGAACAGGTATATATTAATCCGTCGTGATATTAGCATTAACAGGGAGAATGGGCTGAGCGTTCCCTATCCATCTGTAAAGTAAATACGGGCAGAAAAGTGTGAGAGAGACGAAGCGATCGTGCGGCTAATGGTTGTCTTTTTCTAGAATTTTGATTGATCCTCCAAGTTACTACAATAAAAGGATAGGTATTGACCGCACGATCGCTTCCTCTTTTTCTAGAGAGTGGTCGATTTCATGCGGATATTGCTCAATCCATTCTCTCTATGTGTATGGATATTAGTTCGTTTAAGTTACTAGATGTTTTAACTATCTAAATTATTTATAGACAAAATGGGGTGGTCGACGAGATCGCACTAGGGTTGTGCTTCGTCCTGCAGCCGAGGGTGGTGCACCTTGTCCACAGTTGGTGGGGGCGGAGCCTTGTTCACCGCACATTTATTCCTGGCATACGGCTCCTTGGGATGACTGTCAACCACTCGGTAAACTTTTTACATCTGTAACAAATATACATAATACTATAACAACACATACATAACAACGACGCAATCTAGTTAACAATTATATTATTTCTATGTGAACAACAACTGGAAGTACTTAGTAGGAAAATCAATCGACTAGTGACTACACTAATGATTCATTGTTGCAAACATTTGTTACTTTTTTATTTTTTGATGCAGGCGGATCACCTTGCGGAGAAGGAATCAAAAAGAGAGCCGTGCGTTGTCTCCGGAGCGATGGAATGTTCGTTAACGATTCATTCTGTCCTGTAAGTTAAAGCTCATTTTGTGAATGTCACTTTTTATAGGTGTACAGAGGAGATCTAAAATCACCAGCGGTAGAAACCAATAAATATCTTAAAATGTTTGTAGAACGTGACAGCGATGGAGGCGCGTGAGTCCTGGTGCTACGTGCCCTGTGGCGTTGACTGCGAGCTAAGCGAATGGAGTGAGTGGGACACCAGCGCGTGTTCCTGTGGTGACATCACCACTGCTCGTCATATGCGACGATCCAGGTTCATACACATTGTCGAAATCCAAATTCGTATGCAATCCTAGTCCTTTCCGTATTTCTAGATAAACATTGTCATTTCACATGATGAGAATAATAAGTACTAGTTAGCTTGTCTGAACTGAATCCGTTCAGATGCAGTCTTAAGGTATACTACGAGTAAAATACCAAAGGTTAATGGTTTGTGTTATATTATATGTAGGACTTGGTTTTCATGAGGTTTTACTTCGCAGTTGGATCTTTTGTTCTTACATTCCAATATCATATAAAATAATTCAGGAAATTTACTACTAGAAAATTACTCTCAATTAATCTCATATATTCTTAAGGTACTTCAGGTCGAAGTAGAAGATTTTTTAGTATTTTTGTTTAAGAATTTCTTTCATAGATTTATTAAAATTAGAATGGAGAAAGAAAGATGGCGAACTTTGATCCTGAATTTGATTCCTTGAATTCCTTGAATTTGATCCTGAAATTGCAGGGACAGTATTAGTTGTATTCAATTGACAGTATTAGTTAGATATTTTTAAATATTAATTGTAATACGAATTTTTCATGCTGCAGACCCCACTGTATTTGATTTAATATACACTTTCCATAATAAAGTTAAGGAAAGCAATCCTTTTAACCGTATACATCGCAGGCAGCGACTTACGACGGCAGTGTGGCCGGGCAGAGCTTGTGCGCCGACAGAACAACGCGCGCCGTGTCCCAGAGAGCCCTGTCTGCGCCTCGTAGCAAGACCGCTTCTTGGATGCCACGGAATGGTAATATAGTACTGCCATAAATAAAGCCTTATTTCTCCCATTTACTTCCTGTATGTTCCCGGCCATAGCAGTAATGTACTATTATTCCAAATATCCAGTAGATTAATTCTGATCCCAAAGTAAGCTAAATATTTTTAAAGAAGAAAACATAGACTTTTGTTAAATTAGCTGTTTTATCCGGTTTATCTAATTTGTAGAAGGGTGTGGGCCTCCTAAAACATTTTCTAAGTCTCACTGTCATTTACTCTTTCCATCCAATCCTTATTCATATTTTGTCATCAGCCTGACCTGATGTGCGCTCTGTATACCAACATTCTTTTACACAGATGTAAAAGATACTCAGACTTTCCTTTCACTACTCAATTGAAAGGATCGCTGGTACTGTATAAACTGTGTATAATAAGAAAGTCAACTTTACATATTTTGTTGTTTGTAGACATCATCCGGATCAGTGTTAGAGGATGTGTGTGGATGGGGCGTTAAGGTGTCGCATGCTCAATGCGAACTGACGAGTGTTGGCGACGACAACCCTCAGACTGCATATCTGGAACCCTGGCGCTGTGCTCCTGTGTTGCCAGGACGAATTGTCATGCCACCCATGAACGTCATGGTAACATACCCTTCACTATTTTTCTGAATTGACAATACGTCGTGTGGTAACATAATATTTACAATTTTTATTATAGCTTGAAATTTGACAGACAGGTTGACGGCCCAATAGATGGTAAGTGGCTACCGTCGCCTATTCACAAAAGTAACGCCATTGGCACTGCATGCGCTGTGGATCATAGTAGGATTGAGGATAAGAGATTGGAATAGGGAGCAAAATGGGCTCTTATCAATAAACCATGAATAAATTTTATGAATAAACATTTGTTATGTTGCCAGGAGGAACCGTGTGCTGTGGAATGTGAGTGCAAGGAACACTACAAGCAGTTGTACGGGCCCGGTCCTTGGGGCTCGTGGGGCCCTTGTCGCGGCGGGGCGCGTTCTCGCACCAGGCAACTTGTGCTACCTCCCAAACCGGCATGCTCCAATCCCGCTAAGTAAGCCACGTTTACGTACCTTATTTGTAGCAGTCCGTACAGAACAGAAGAAAAAGGGGCATATGGGTAAAAGAGCGCAAAAAAAACAACATGTGCTTGAATTTTTGTATAGAGTAAAAACAACATGAGCTTAGGTAGGTAAAAACGCCTTTATTTCAAAAATGAAAACACTTCAATTTCATTGAAAGCAAAATATAACAAACACGCAACAGCGGTGCCCGTTACTTCGTCAGTTTATTTTTATGAATGATAGCCTATATCTCATTCTTATGTATAAACTAATATTACCGTAAAATTTAAACTAAATGCTTTCAGTAGTATTTTTGTAAAAGAGTTGACAAACATCCATTCATTCTCATAAACTTTTGCATTTATAATATTAGTACGATTAAATAGGATGTACCGAAAAGGTGGACATGAAACTTCGACCTAGTTAGTTACCTTTAAAACTTTTAGCAAATTTTAGGCGAAGCCGTGAAGGGCCACACATTCACCATTTGATAAATGTTATGTTTTTTCAGATACGTCACTATAGAATGGGCGAATTGTACTGGCGACGCAAGCGAAATCTCCGACCTGTTGGCAATTGAAATGCGCGATGAGCAAAGCGAGGAGAAACCGCGTCGCGCCTGGCTCGACACTGACGACTATCACGATGGATACACCGGTAATAAAGCTCTTACTAATTTTTCACAAGGTATTCACCTGTAATACCTATGTTTAAGTTCTATAGTCATCAACACAGCAGCCCGCCTAGCGAAGGTAAACTGTGTACACCTTTCGGATGACCGCAAGTGTTTCTGGGCGTGTGTAAGAGTTGCTAGAACATCTGAGCATACGTCTATTAACAGGCGTCTGATTATCCGTTACACATTCCCATAAATAACTTTATATTAACAATCACTAATTTCTGTTTTACAGAAGGCAGTAAGTCTGTTCTCGCCATAGTGTGGACTGCAACTATAATACTCATCGTTTACGGCAGCTACATGTTGTATCGTGGACTTGTGAGGTTCGTAAAATTTTGATATCTAATTTTACTACCCACAACTAGATGCTGTTCTTCCGCAAAAATAGTGCGAGAAAAACATCATTGTCAGTTGATTAAATGGAAGCTCAAGTTCAATCTCTTTTTATTCATGATTATGGGCGTTAAATTAAAAAAACTTCTTACGAAGTTAAGCTTACAATGAACCAAGAAGTACGTACTAATTCGAATAGAAGATGACGCTTATTTGATGCAACTAAACGTCAGCGAGGGTGTCACTCACACACAGACCATAACGGCGCAAGTTTATTGTTTTTCCCCATACTAAAAGTACCTAACCTGCTTAAAGAAGTTTTCACTTCCAAAACATAAAATACAGGGCATCCAAAGACTATGCGACATTCATGGACATGACCCTTCAGGGACAGTACCTTAAATATCGTAGATAGGATATTTTGCTGGAAGAAGACTATGTTATTTTTAAAAGTTAGTAATACTGCATTCAAAGATTTTCTAAAAATTACTTGCTTCTTCTGGGAATCAAAACGACTTAAATGTGAAAAAAAATCACCCGTATTTTTATGATGCCAATCGAAAGAGTGGACAAAAAATAATTATTATTCTTAAGTAACAGTACATATCATAAAAGAAAGGAATAATGTAAAATGTTTGATTCAAATTTCAAGAATATTATTTATTGCCGACGACGACGTATAATTTTTAGAAAATCTTTGAATGCAGTATTACTAACTTTTAAAAATAACATAGGTAATGTCTTCTTTCAGCAAAATATCCTATCTACGATATTTAAGGTACTTTCCCTTCATGTCGCATAGTCTTAGGACACCCGGTATAGTGAACAGTACGTAGATACTTATTTAAAAAACTATCGGCAATGATAATCTTTTGTACGCTGACCTGACGCATTTTCATTGTTTTCAGATGTCTTAGAAGCAGAAGGATGAAGTCTATCACCAAGGTTTAAAAAGGAACGGAAACAACCTTTGTGACTCTATACGGCCCTGAATCTGCGCTCTTGTTGATATCAGGTTCTCCAAAGCTACGATTGAACAGCACTGTTCTTTGTTACGTCGATATGTTTAATCATACTCATTAACTGTTTTACGTTATCTGTAAGAAATAACTTCACGGTGTTTGTTGATTTTGTTGTTACTGAAGTTGAATGATGTGAGACATCAGTAGTTTTGCTCATTACGTCACCGTTGTCTTGTGGGGATTCGTTTTCAATAAGAATGCATCTATTTACGATATTTTTATCACTTTCAATAATAATTACCTACATTCAACAATTTCTTATCAATAAATTAGTGCATATATTTAATTATATATTAACAGTTTATCTAAATAGTCAGCAAAACATTCTGTCCGCGGGAGTGCTTCCATGTTTTTTACGACGTATTACGCTAATTTAGACGGTTTTTACGACTACAGTGCTTATTAAAATATACTACGATTGGCTAATTTGAATCCTGAATCACTCTCAAGATTTATACTTCCTTGTAATAGGTACTAAAATAACCGCATTGACGTATTTAAAGTCATACAACAACTTTAAACTGTTGTGAACAGCAATTTGTAAATCTTCAAAGTTGGTCAGAATTTAAATTGGCCAATCGTGCCATCAATTTCCACGTATATACTGGAAAATTTTATTCTAAATATTTAAAAATGTGGAGTAGTGAAAACAGTTATCCATATATAAATTAAACGCAAAATTGATCGGGCTTTTTGGAATGACAATATATTGTAATCGTCAACTAATTGCGCTAATTGCGCACGTTATTAATTGTCGTTAGTTAAGAGTTGAAAGTTACGTTGGAAGGCCGATTTCAGGCGGGGTTTTGAATAATGTTGGTCTCCGTCATTGATAATATATTACAAGTGAGAAAAGTGCGATTCACATCAGGGTTATTGTGGATACAGAAATTTCAACATCCGTGGATGCGGATTTTTAGAGGATCACATCCGCGAATGCGTATGCCGATTTCAAGTTTTTTTATATATAGATTTAATTTTGTATGCAAATAAATGATTAAAATCTATCACTGATAATTTCTTACTAAGTAATCAAGCTTTTAGTAGAAAATTATTATTTTTTTTTTTAGAAAACTGCAACAATTTCATAGTTCATATCCACTGGCGAAATCTGCCAGATTTAGGACTACTCCTGTATCCGCATCCGCAAAAGATTCGCATTGATTATTGCATATGCGAATACGGTTGCAAATGTCTAAATCGATGCGGAAGTTCCGCATTTGCGGATGCCGATGAAGATATTCGCAACAATCCTGATTCACATACACAGTCACTTAAACGCGTGCTATTTCATTTCATGGTAGCGTTATTTACGCGCAGATGGCAATTTCGTAGGCAAGTTTCTACCAAAAATAGTAATTGCACATCAAAACTTGAACAAAAAAGAAGTCACTCATGTCAATGAAGTTGTTTTTTTTTGGTGTGCAATTAAATATCCCCCTTTTAGTAAACAAAGGAAATTTTTGACTACACTGAATTCGCAATCATCAAGACTATTCAGACTGTACTCGTGATTTGAACAAAATGTCACTTTTTAAATTGAAATCATCAAATTTAATGAACTGAAATAAAGTCTCGACTCAAAAGAGTATCCGCGAGCTCTTAGAACCAGTATGTCTGATCCTAATCATCATCTCAGCCGTAGGACGTCCACTCCCATATAGGCCTCCCCCATAATTTTCCAAATGGACCGGTTATATAAGCAGCCTGGATCCACCGTTAACTCGCGGTCCTTATCAGGTTGTCTGTCCACCTTGTGAGTAGACGTCTTACGCTGTACTTGCCAGTCCGATTCCTCCGCTCAAAAACCTTCCGGTCTCAAGTGTCCTGTAATGTCCACTACTACTTCAACTTACTGATCCGCCAGCTTATGTCGGTAGCTTTCGTTGGTCTATGGATCTCTCGTCATACCTGATTCGATCTTGCAGTGTTACTCCGAGCATAGCCCTATCCATGTAAAGTATTGTAATTGATCAAATATTTATTACCTATTGTATCTACAAAATATCCAAAAAAAAAACCACCAGTAAATTAGGTTTTAAGTCTTAAATTTTCAAAATGATTCCTGAATTCAGTGTTGTCTTAAGGTATCTTTATGTTAGTGTAGAGACTCGATTCCACATATCGTGACTTTTGGCAATGTGAGCTAACACAGAGCCGTCCATTTTGATACGCATCTACTTGAATATGACCACTGATAGGTAGTAATAATAATAATAATAATGAAATCGTCAAATCAATCCATTATTAAAACTTTATTATTCCATAATAACACTATGGTGTCGAAGGAAAATCACCTATTACTTACGAAAAATAGCCTACTACCTATAGCTATATCAAAATTGTTAGGTAACATTTTTATTTCAAAATTATGGTTTAAAATAAAAGACAAAACAGATTTTATTTAAACAATTTAACGAGTCTGTTTATTTTATTTTTATTTTTTCAAAGAAATTCAAATTATATAATACTAAAAGAAGAGCAATATTAATAAGATTTAAACACAGTTTAAGTACCTACAAATGAATAGAAGAAACATAATGCGATGATTTGATAGTATGAAAACCTGAGACCTCTAAACATTCGCGATGCAGCTACTCGATAATTTAAACAATGCATACGATGTAGTTGTAGGTATATTAAAACTATCGATAACGGTTCGTTTTTGTCTCACAACTGTATGTGAGTATAAGCAGACAGGAGTATTACTTCATTTCAAGATGTTTTCAGGTTTTCATCTGACCTGACAAATTAATAATTCCGGATGAGAATATGCGACAATGTGTGCATCCCATTTTGAATCTAGTCAGTCAAGTTCTAACCAAAATCTAGTTATAGAAGACGTTTTAACAAAAGTGATATCATAAAAACGTGTGAAAATATTTGTTTCATAAGTTCTTTACTTTTATAATAAAATATCACTAGTATTTATCGCACAAACCTTTTTTTAATGTCTACGTTTTTAGAACAATGTTCTGTTTATTTATAAGCGAAAAATTAAAGTTAGTAATACATTGAAACTTTATTTCTATTTTGTGCAAACTAATTATTTTTATGTACATTTTTTTATTGAATATAAATTAATGCCGCAAATAATATGGACAAATTTGTTCCAGCGACCAAGAAAACAAAATGACACATCATAAACACATATCAGGAAAACATAAAATGTCATCATAATACAACTATTTAGAAACACTTCCGAAAATTAATTAGAACTGTTTAATTTTTTCAGAACTTATTTGTAAGAATGCTTTCTGAAAAGTCGTAATATTATTTCTTTATAGAATTGAGCTGTTAACGTTAATATTAGTTGAGTCAATCTGGTAGTTATTTGTACCCAAGAATCTTGTGATTCCATAAAGCCACGAGTTGTCGTGGAAAAACAATTACGATGTTAACACTGACTTTCGTCCACACGTAAACTAGTTATTCTTAAACGTTACTCTTTATCGACAGTTAACAATGATTAACGTTAACAGCCCATCTCTATTCCTGCAAGCTTGTAAGTAATATCATCATCCATGTAGAGCTTTGGCGCACAATTAATCTACATTATAGAGTATAAGGTCCATATTACTGGAAATACTTATTTGTGGTAACCATACATACCTAGTTATACCTTTTGTAGTTTTTGCATATATAAGCCCATGTATTAAGGAATATATTGTGTGTGTTCTTGGCTACTTTCAAAACTGTGTCTATTTTCTTTTGTCTAATGTCCATTTCATTAAACTCTTTATCATTAGCAAACCTAAATCTATCGATATATTAGATTAATGACAATATAAAGTTGGCGTACATAATGGAATTGATTAATAAAACATATATACGTTATTTTATTTAAAAATCAATATAATCTCTAAATTGATAATTACAAACCAATATTTGCTTTATATTATGAAATAGATTCATCGTGGATATTTTTTTTTTTTACTTTATTTAATGCATAATTGATTAGGAAAAAAATTATCTTAAACATCTAGTTTTAGTTATATGAAAAATTTGTCTCTGATTATATAAAAGGTCTTTTCAGCAATCACATGTACAACTAAAATCTCAGCTTGTTCCTTTTTGACAATATTTATTCATACTAAATTAATCTATACTTCATTGTGTAAGGGCTGAAACATATTGTTTAAAATAGAAAGATCTCCTGAGGGTTGTGGCTCTACCGACCCATCCTTAATACCTAGTACAAGTAGTTCAATCCCAACAAAAAAAAAAAAATTAATATATTCCTTTGTTTGTCATAATAATTATTAATTTTTTTACTATATTTTTTTTTAATAAAAGGGTGTAAGGGAGGTCCCATTACACCTTTTTATTAAAAAAAAATTAAGTATAAAACTACTTGTATCAGTTATTGTAATTGTTAGCTGTATACAGGAAATGAAACAAACTTTTAAAATATTTTCTTTGTTTATTTGTCTCCGAAACATTTGAACCGAATTTAGGTGCAGGACCTTTAAGGAAGAATCTAAACTTTTTTAACAAGACTCAGCAATACAATCAGTCGCTATTTTTGAATAAAATCACCTACTTATATTAATCTGGCCGGAAGATCTGAATACAGGTGACAAAGGTTAATATTCAAGGTCCTTGCGTAATAATTGAAGAACGTAACTACTTGCAAGAAAATCTCGGATTTATTTCTGATTACAAATTTTGATAGAAGTATTTTTTGTGTCCAATAAAAGTGAAACAAGTTTAAACTTTATGTTTTTGCCCTTAAATCAATAACACGTACTTGAGGGGCATTGGATTCGTTACTACAATCTATATCATGCGTTTACCTTCTATTCTTTTCTCTATGAATTGTGTATTGTAAGCATTTGTAATCGTATCATAATATGCCATTACAAGATATTGATGTGAAAAATATTAGTTAAGGAATCGTGTTAGACAATACAATATTTGATATTTAATAAAATTTGATTGTGTTTTTATAATTATTGTTGTTTTTTAAATATATCCTGTAATAAAATTAATCTAGGCGATACCAGATTACTATTAATGGTACAATCCAATGGTACTAGAGCAACTAGGGATCTATATAAGAAGTGCTCAGACTTAACTTTACTCGCAATTTACCTCAAAATAGTAGACTACAAACAACCAAACTCGGTGATGGTGCACATACTTAGGTAAGTAAGCACTAGGTACCTAGTAGGTAACTATGGCGTAGATAGGTCATAGGTAAGGTCACTGTAAGAAGTTTTCAGAAAAATTGGCGAGAATCAAATACACACTTCGATAAAGTCCCTTATTATTCCGATATAAAAAGTTATAATGGGTTTATAGTGGCTTAATTTAAATATGAATAATGCATCGAAATAATAATTCTTGCATGTCATAAAAATTTCCCAAAATGGACTTAAAAAGCTTCGAGTCTACATATTCAAAATGAAGGATGGATCCGATATGTACCTAATTATGTAGAATGTTTCTGCTTACAGTATTATTTCGTGAATATCATAGTTCATTAATTAATTCATAAAATATTGTTTTAAATTATTTCATATATTTAATAGTTACATAAACAAGCTCCAATTTATTGTTCAGAATGAATATTCTTATGTTAATACTTAATTAGTAATTTAATTACTATCCAACTTAATTATGGTTAAATATCATGTTTTGGAATATTAGTTATAGAATATCGTTGACTGTAGACTACGAGTAAAAAACAAAATCGAATCTAAACTCAAGGTAACAAATTCGTAAATTAGTTGTGATAATGCCGTCATTTGAGATGATTTTTTAAACTCGTAAGTGCACGGGGTTCGTATTTAAGCTCGGCCAGACCCTTCTGAACGATACCGTTGATTCTAGCCGCTTGCAGCTGTCTCCTGCACCGAACCACATCCTTTTCAGCCACTGACAGATTCTCGAGGTTGTTCATTAACACCTGCATTACAATTGAAGAGATATTACACACTGAAACTTAAAAATAAATGTTAGTTTTAATCTTGTTGCTCTCAGTTGCAACCCTTCTGATAACCATCCTTTTAATGAAGTGTGGTTTTCCTTTTTAAATCAATAACATCAAAAAGAGTTCGCTTCGTCCGATTAGTCAGACGAAATAAAAAATCTAAGTAGTTCTACTGCAGAATATGACAGATTGGACTCGAATAATGTAAATCACGCGGCCTGAATCTCTTTACGTAGCAAAATTCTGATTACTCTAAAAAAATCACTTCACTATTCCAAATATAAAATTAGTGGAAAATTAAATTAAATTATTTTTTTTGTATAATTTATTAAAGAATCAATATCAAACTAACATTAATTCAGTGCTAGTGAACACTGAATAGTTAGCAAGATCTAAAAAAGATATCACACCTGAAGTCGGCTCGTCAGTCACATATTGTTATAAAATCATTTCATATAATAAAAACGCATAGTTTTAATAGAAAATAAATAAAATGGATATGGCAAGGATTTTAAATTATTTAAAACTTCATTAATATCCATTACGCTAAAGTGATGCTTCCACTCCATTAATCTTGAGTGTACAATAGGTCAAGTCCAGTGAACTATTTCCTTGTATAATTCAATACGAAAACTGTGTTTATATAGCGGCGTAGTCTGAAGTAGCAAATGCTTTTGCAGCCTTAGTCACTTTTACCATAGTCGGTGAATTGTAGGAGTAAACATCCGTACAATAGTAATCAGATAATTTCTTCAATTCCACATTTATTTTATTATTACCGCCTTTGCTTTTCTTTATAAGTTGTCCCACAAAATTCCAAAATATCTTATCTTGAAACCTCCCAAAGTATACAAAATTTGGACTAATTTGTCCTAATCTATAGTACATAGAACTTGAATCGCAATAAAACAGACACACTCCACAATATTCTGCAAGCGCACGGATAATCTTCCAGTCGTAGCGAGCTTTACCTGGTGGTGTTACAGCAGGTAACGCAAGCTGAGTTCGACACTCCATATTTAAGTAAATCCCGCCGGACTCGGTGTACGCACTGCCCGGTAAAACAACTTTTGCTCTTTCAGCACCAAGATCCCCTTGGAAACCAATATAGATAACAGTACAATCTCTATCAGACCATTCATGAAATATTTCGTCAGCTCCTAAAGATATTAAAACATTTGGTTTACAAGTTTTTAAAGCTTCTACTGCTCCCGGTTTCCATCCGGCTTCCAGAGCACCAGCAAAACTCGCATCTCTAGTTACTACATTCAAGACACCGTTCCATTCAGGTCGAATTAATGCAGCTGCCGTTGAAATTAAATGGCCCATAATTGTTGAACCAGTCGAAGAACTCAACTGTGAAATACCAACAAATATCAATGGATTTTTTGCACCTTTCAAGCATTTCTGAGCGTTACATAATGCCCCGATGTCATCCCCAAGGTAAGTAACATAATAGTTGTACTCGCAATTAGATCCCACCACATATATATCACATTCGTTTGTTCTATATGCTTGACGAATGAGTGCGTTTAATATGGGAGCTTCGAATCGAGGATTAGTACCCACTAGCAAAATCTTGTCAGCTTTAGGGATATCCTGCATATTAACATTTAAGCCATATGCGCTTCTTAAATCAGTCCCAGTTGCAGAATAGTCTAAGTTGTCTTCGACGTATAGATGTTCTGAACCAAAAATGTTCAGAAGGTCTTTAGTTGCTACTAATGTTTCAACGTTGCAATGTGGACCAGCTACAGCCATGAGTTTATGTGGTTTACAACAACATATTATGTTACCGGCCATTCGTAATGCGGAATCCCAATCAGTGGGACATAAACATTTACCTTCCTTGTACATTGGCGTAACAAGTCTTTGCATTTCAAGAGAGTCGATCGCCCAACGGCCTTTATCTGAGAGCCATTCTTGATTTACTTCATGATTTTCTCGAGGCAATACTCTTAGCACGCGATCGAATCTGTGATTTATTACAATATTGGTTCCTGTAGCGTCGGTTACATCAATTGAGTTAGTTCTCTTCACTTCCCAAGGTCTAGCTTTAAACCTATAAGGTATTGCAGTTAACGCTCCTACTGGACATAAGTCTATTATATTTCCAGAAAGTTCAGATAGAAATATTTTATCGACATAAGTGCCTACGAGCATTTCTCCACCTCGTCCGGTTGTGCCTAAAACGTCAAGACCTGCAACTTGCCCTGCAAACCGTATGCATCTCGTGCAATGAATACATCTAGTCATTTCGCCTTTTATTAGAGGACTTAAGGTTTTATCTTCAACGGCACGTTTACCCATGAAATGTATGTCAGTAAATCTGGAGCGGTCATTACCAAATCTCATGGTCAGATCCTGTAAGTCGCATTCGCCACCCTGATCACAAATCGGGCAATCTAAAGGGTGGTCAACCAAAATAAACTCTAGCACACTCTCTTGAGCTCGTAGAGTGACATTGGAATTTGTACGTATTTTCATGCCCTTAGCGACTGGCATTGCACAAGCTATTTGAGGTTTCATCCATCCCTCAACATGTACCAAACACATCCGACAATTACCAGCAATGGATAATCTCTCGTGATAGCAGAAAGTGGGTATTGTGACGCGCTCTCTGCGCAATGCTTGAAGTATAGTAAAATGGCTGGGCACTGTAATCGGTTTGCCGTTTATAAAAAGATCGACATCGGTCTTCTGAGTTCTTATGTGAACATTAAGCAAATTGTTATGACCTCTCAAGAGTTTATTGATTACTCTAAACATTTTTATTAAATTTTAACAAGCAGTTCATATGTTTATGTATTAACAACTTGTCAATAAGTCATGACCGTCAAATATTTTTTTCTTGTCAATATCTCGATTCGATAAACTCTTTAGGAAAGAGGTACCAACTATAAATGAACAACTACCTCCTTGGGTATTTTCTTTTCTTAAATAAAAGTAGTAATAAATAAAAATCTCTCTAACAGTAATTTAACCTAATCTCAGTCTTCTGTAGAAAAATAATAATTTATATTCTAATAAAAGAAATAATTTATATTGCTCATGAAGAAGTACCTGATGAATTGAATTTATGAGTTGCACAAGAGCATCTTTGAACTCCGTAAATATTTCAGTTGCTCGTTGATATCTGAAAAAGGCAAAAATAAATTCTGAATGGTATTTTTAAACGGAAATATATTTACTTACGTTGCTTAGCTTATATACATTGTTATAAAAAGCTATTTAGGCTTGCCAGGGATATGAACCGGCGTCAATAGCGTCAGCAGCTCAGTGTTAATAGTCAAAATTATAATAGTAATCGTCATTAAACGTCCTTTTTTTATATATTCCATTTGCAGCAGTAACTACACCCATTAAAAAGACCACCGTATCAATGTTGTATGGATGGAAATGTAAGAAGTAAAAGGTATATATGGATTTGCAAAAAAAAACTATCACACCTGTGCGAAGGCGGGATCGGGTACATAGCTAGTTTTATATAAGTGTAACCAGAATATAAGTGTGAAGTTTACTTCTGATCGTGCATAGCATCGGTGAACGCATAGTCCAGTGCAAGTCGCAGAGTTCGGGCTGCTCGCGGAGCTGCGGGTGCGGACAGTACACGCCTTGCGCCACGTTCGAGGCACCTCGCTTGCACGAACAGCCGACACGCATCAGCGCACGCAGCCGTACGCTCCCAACCTGTTCTGTAAATACTAAGCATGTATTAATTATAGTAACTTTGGCCCGAAACTTCGTCCGCGCCCCTTTTTCTTAAGATTTGAAAAATTAAATAAATCACGCCTGATAAAAATAAGTCAGCAATAATTTACTAAATCTTTATTATTCATAATATTTCGTGATTTACACTAAAATCCAACAGTAATAACGGTATTGATCTCAATCAATAGGTGTCATAAGCCGTGGTCCCACAGCCTTGCTTTCTCGCAGGCCAGATCGCGCCAAGCCAGGTATCGTGCATTGAATTTTTGCATTGATGAAAGGTACCCCAAATCTTTTTCTATATCGCTGAGAATATGTGGAAAAGGCGTTAAACAAACTAACCAAATTTCGTATTATCTTGTGTTATAAGCGACGGTAGCCAGCCATTAATATTAAGACCGTCAGCCCGTCTGCCGATCTTAATATTAAAAAAAACTTAAGTGAAAAATATTTATTACTCTATTCAAACCATTGGATTGCTCAATTTCAGGTACACCCCTGAAATTGAGTGTATTGAGTGTCTGAATTGAGTGTCTGAAATTTTACTAACTTCCCGACTGAAGTGAGTTTCCACGCAGGCATTGCGTCGTCCAATAAACGCACGGCTCCATGTGCGTATTCTGCGGCAGCCCTCAGCCGGGAGCTCACGGACGCAAGCGCGTCACGTAGAGCTCGGACACGCGCCATCTCAGTCTCCAAAGGAGTACCAGGTCGGTGTTCAGTACCGAATACACTATCTGCAATACAAAAATTACTTCGTTCCCGATGCGATCTTCTGTACCCAGTGATACGAAGCAACGCCAACACTACAAAAACTATCTCTAGTGAGAGTTGCTTAAGCCAGGTTGTAAGAGTTGAGAGCCTCACTCTCGCCCGATATACTTAGTCCAATGACGCTTTCAAGTCCTCCGACTATTATCCAGACTTTACCATTATTATAGGCTAAAATCAAAATAGAGTTGATTTTTAACCACATAATATTAACTACGACTTTAATTTTTCAAGTTATATAACATTGTTTTATCGCAACAGTTTAAGATAAAACAATGTTATGTCCTCAACAGCTTAGGTGTACTAAGTAAGTATATTATATGTGTATATGTCACCGTAAAATTGTACGAACCGTTAGTTTATAATTTATCTAGTGAGATTATAAACTGTCGACAGATTGTGAACGGATATTAAAATTTACAATCTAACGCTTATATTTCCGTTAGTTTATAAACCGACCACGTCAAGCTGTCAGTTTATAATCTTACTACCTCTAACCCGTCAAATTACAAACAAATGAACCAATCACTGCACAGTCTTACAATTTATCACTCGCGAAATTGTAAACTCTCCATTGATTGGTCGGCGTTATAGGTGACACGTGTTCGTGTGCATAGAGTTACAAACAAAATGAATTGGAATTATTTGTTTCTAAAAGTTTTGCAAATGTTGCATTTACTGTATTGCAAATCTCACAATACAGTATTGTGAGATTTTAACTTATAACTCACCTAAAAGTTGTTGCATTTGAGCGTGTAAAGACCTTATTCTCAATATTTGTGCGTGAAGTAATCTTCGTTCACGCTGCAACTCACTGCTCCTCGTCCGCAACCATCCCAACTCTAACCGGCGCATGTCCTAAACACGCGAAAAAATATGACTCAGACTGTGACACAGGTAAGTCTGTATCCATGGTACATTATTAAAATAATTTAAAAAAAACAATGGACCAAGATAATGAGACCAGCGGAATGTGACTTGTTGTTAGTATTTATTCTTTACTATCAAACAGACAGGCTGACGGTCCACTTGTGGCTACCGTCGCCTATAAGACAAGCAACGTCACAGGTGCTGTAAGTGCGCTTCCGACTATATAATATGATTAAAGAAGGGATAGTAGGGAAATGGACTCTGGCATCCTATACTTAAACACCGAAACACAACAGCACACATACTGTTATTTCACGGTGGTCTCCAGTACCCTTACCTTGAGTTTACAATGACCGCACTCGCTAGTCACCGTCTTATAAACTCATGGTAAGGGTGTAAGGGTTTGTTACTGCTGCCTACGGGTGACGTCCTGCCTAAATGACTGCGAAATGCAGTTTACCCTGCTATTACTTATGCTTCAGAAAGATAGGACTTGGTAGGAGTAATAAAAGGACTAAAATAATAATTACCAAAGAAATACTTACGCGTTTTGGTCTAAACCTAAAATAAATGTATTGTTTTAGGTTCTGTTTTATTTTTATTTATTTTTTATTTGGGTAAAGCCTTAAGAAAAATATAACTTATCCGTAGATAAGTTATATTTATACATCGTAATGTAGACGAACTCGTAACGCGTAAGCCCTCAGCTATTATTACAACCATAATAATTCATACCTTTCTGTTAACATTTGCAACAAAATCCTCGTTCTCTGAAGCCAGCATGGGACGTCTGTACAAATCCAAACTTACGAACAACTGAAAAAAAGAACGTACTTAATTGTTAACCAGATAATATTATAAAATAATCGTATTACCTACGTATAGGTACAAAGAAAATACCGACCTGGTGAAGTGTTTTAGCATAGTTTTCCTTATTTGTCATGGGTTGAGTTGTTTCTTCAAAAGTTTTGATTTCCTGTAAAAAATATTTTTTTAATATGTACGAGTAAATAAAAAGAATTAGTATAATGATGCCTGTTAAAAGCTCGCGTTATAATCCGCATCTTAAATTAATCCTTATTACTTAACTTATCTTACGCCTAGGCATAGATATGAGTAATTTTATGTTTTATGCTTGATGGGCGGCTATTGAACTCATTATGCCTATCTATCATGCAATCATCCATAGGTACTAGTCCGTATCCGTACTAATAAAAAGTGAAAGTATCTCTGTCTGTTTGTCTGTAACCATTTCACATTAAGTATTTTTGCATAGGTACACATTGTCAAGGACACAGAAAAATACATAGGGTGACATTTCAGTTATGTTCCCGAAAAAATCATTTAAAAATAGAAATCCAACGCCCGGCAAAAGTATATCAACAATAATTAATATTTTCAACACTGACGAAGTCGCGGGCCCAAGCTAGTAAAAAGTAAACCCAGGATCATTTTAGCCGTTTTACAAGTTTGTATATAAAATATATATTACTTGTTGTATGCTATCCAATTCTGCTGTGACAACAGCGAGCCTGGCTGCTGGGTGGGACTTCTCACTGTTGGCAATCTCATTGTCAAGCCTCGCCACAGCAGCGACAACAGTTTCGCCTTTAGTGGAATTATCCGGCCAAGGTATCTAAAAAATTAAATATATAAGTAAAATTTTATGAAAATTGGAAATTGATAAAAACTATTTATATATTTTATGATATTTTTCCATGTTTTGTGGATTGTTTTTACAATATACATACAAATAAATGTTAAAGTTCGAACTTTTTTGCCAACATAGGCCCACTCTAGTGAACTCATTCAGAGTGCAATGGCTTTCCAAGAATTATAAACTAAATTTTTTAACTAAAAATAAAAGTAAAAAATCAACAAATAGAAACCATAAAGTTGATATATTTTATTGTTCCATTAGGGCATTAGGTTAATGAAAAAAAACTCACATTATACGACGAAGGTTGAATCATTCTCGTCGCACTTGGCATGCAACCCATATCAAAATCATCACAACTTCCTTACGACAGTCCCACCGTAACACTGCAACCTTTAAAGAATTCCCGCGCACTTAATAGCTTTTCCAAATAAAAGATAATTGTGCCAAGGTCTCTGCTCTATTGGCAAATATTTATTTTGTGGTTTACTCAAATTACTCATCCATGGAGCCATTTTATTTATAATAGGGTGTTAGCACAGGGCGGTACCGCGACGTAAATCCATTTGATATTTTTTTTCTAAACGATCGTTACTCGGATGTGTGAAAGAAACTCTGCTCGTATGGACTCCTACTAATATTATAAATGCAAAACCTTGCGAGGATGGATGGATGAATTTCATGTAAAAACTACTGGACGGATTTGGATGAAATTTTGCACACATATAGTTCATTACCTGGATTACTACATAAGATACTTTTAATCCTGAAAAATGCTAGGTTCCCGAGGGACTGTCCAAAATTACAAAATTGTGGCGTGGCCACCGTCGTCAAAGATGTCAAAGCGTTATAACTCATATATTTTATATTGAAAATGAAAAAGATATTAACATTATGTTGGCCCTTCTCTGTAATATAAATAAATTTAAAAGTGTCATTAAAACTAAACTCCTCTCGAAAGGCTATTATAAAATTACTGATTATTTAAGCGACAATGAAGCCTGGATTTAAGCGATTCGGAGCTCATACTATGTTTAGTATTATAAAACTATAATTGTATATATATACTTTAATTTTGTTAAAATTAAGTGTAATTGTTTGCTATTTTATATTTTAAAGATGACAAAAAGAATAATATCCTGAGTTTCTTTCGGGGTTTCTTCTCAGGATCGTAATCTTGGCTTTTTTCCGAAACCCTGGTTTTAAACTTATAATTACGATCATAAGAGTTTCTTGTAGAAACCTAATTGATAAATAAATATTTTGATTTTGAATACATTTGATGCGACCCAACGCGTCACATCTCATAGCAATCACGTCCTTAGGTACTCTTGCACCTTTGTCGCTTAGCGTTCATTGTGACTTGTTTTCTTTTTGCTCGGCTTCTAAGGGTTACCTATAGCGTGATAATAAATAGGCTATAAACTCCCTCGAAAATTAGGCCAGCAAATGCAAAAAATTTTTTTTAATCCGACTGTTAGCCTAGTTTTAGAATTTAAACACGTTCAAACAAACAAACTTTTCAGCTTTATTATTATACTAGATGCTGCCCGCGACTTCGCACTGTGTAACTTTGTAAATTATATACTAAAACCTTGCTCGAGAACCACTCTATGGTAAGACAATGTCTTACCAATGGTAAGACAGCATGAAAATCGGTGCAGTAATTTTTGAGTTTATCGCGAACAGACAGAGACAGACGCGGCGGAGGACATTGTTTTATAATATTTAGTGATTAGTATAAAGATATTATAATATTTAGGCCCAAGGAACATATAATATAAACGAAATAATGATCGTCAAATGATATCTGCTTCATTCATTACCTATTGGTACATTACGGGTACCTATATTGAAATAATTAGTTACAATCACGAAACACTATTCACAAAGTGGTATTGATACACGGTTCCGTGATGCATACCTATACGTACCTATACAAAACATTAAATAAACTATTGTTAGATACCTATTTGATGAGCAATTATGAACCACATAAAATAAAACTCCAAGTTTTTCTTGTTTTGTTTCCAAACTTTTGATTTGTGAATTCGAAGAATTCGCATACCTATTTCATCTTCATGTTCTTTATGGTCGAATTGGTCGACATAAAGAAAGAGCCTTCACTTCAGCCAAATCATTTCTGTGCGTTTAAAGGAACAGTATCAGTAACTTCTACCATTTCTATCCTACTAATATTATAAAGAGATAAAGTTTGTATGTAGGAGGTCATTTTCGAAAGTACCTACTCATAGAATAATCATACTAATAGAATTTCAGGACTGACATAGGCTAAATATTCAACGCGGGTGAAGCGGACGGAAGAGCATACTTTTTAAAAAAAAATCCCCAATGAAAATCGTTGCCACTGACCAATTAGTTGAATTGAGTTGAATCGTCGAGTTGGTCCGCGGGGTTCACGGGCTAGAAATGTACACAATAAGTTGATTTCAGTATGTAATTTCAAGTTTTTTTTTGTGTATTAAATATCTTCTGTTGAATTTTAGTTTGCAGTCCGTGTTCGTAATACAGTTTCATTAAAATTTCATTTCAATTAAATTCCAATGAAGTTATTTTTTGTAGCCAGGAGTATCAGTAGGTAGTTGTTAATAGTCTGAATTTTATTATAATCTGTGGCTATTAAACTATTATTCCATTAAGTTCTATTCTTGTCCACTACATAGTGGCATTGCAGTTGGCATTCTCCTCCTTCTGAATGTGAAATTGTGAGTATACATATTATTATTAATAATATACTCTCTACTAGGGAGTATCGGTCATGGACGTAGGATAACAGGACCGCTTACTTGAAAAAATTGCATTTCAAAGTATATTTTTTTATTGCGCCTTATACAGGGGCTAAATCGAGCAGAAAGGGGAGCCAAGCGGAGGTCATGTGTCTCTTTCTTTCATCTTGCCAGACTAAAAAATGTACCTAATTGATTAAAAATTTAGATTAAAAAAATCTTAGTTGTAACACTTGTATGTTAATTAATTGTAATTCACTTATTTTAATAAATTTTAAGTTAACGTATTATAACAACAATAATCACATTAATTTCGTTATATGTTCTTAAATTACAAAAAGTGACATTACGGTAAATGTCCATAAATTTGTAGCGTTAGTGGATATGATTATGTACAATTTGTGCAAAACTATTATAAGGCCGTTTTGAGTGCTCTCCTGACGGTCAGTCCTGACGATAAGCACGACCGACCGCGGTAGCAATACGCGTGCGTACGGTCAAGCAAGCTCTGTAACGACTTGTGAATTTTCATACAAATGACAAGCGCGTCGGTCGCACAGTCGGTCGTGCGTATCGTCAGGACTGACCGTCAGGAGAGCACTGAAACCGGCATAAGCAATAAAATGAACAATGCGAAAATTACAATTGGTAAAAGTGTTGGTTGATTCACATTTCAATTTTATAAAATACTAGCTGGTGCCTGCGACTTCGTCCGCGTTCTCTATAGCCTATAAGCCTTCTTCGATAAATGGACTATCCAATACAAAAATTCAAACCAGTAGTTCCTGAGATTAGCGCATACAACCAAATCCTGCTTCTGCTCGGCTCGGCTCGCTTTTTAGCTGCAAGTAATAAATCCAGCTTATTATATTATGGTTGGGGAGCCCAAGAGGGGATTTCTGGAGTCACTCGAGCGCGTCAGATTAAGCTATGGTAGATTAATTACATGCTGAAAAGTGTGCATTTTAATAATCTGACGATTTGGTTGGTGGGGTTGGCGGGGGTGGGGGTAAAATTTTAAATACAACTCGAGCGCGTCAAATTTTCAGAGGGGATGTTAAGTGAACCTAAACTAAGCTCCCATTTAAAATTCAGACGATTCGGATGTAACGCAAGCTCGTGGCAGCTTTTTGAAAATGCAAAAAATATTTTTTACGATTCTCATTTTGTAATACTCGAGCGCGTCAGATTTTCATACAGACGGTTCAGCCTAAAGTCCTGATCGTGCTGATTCTTAATCTGACGATTATATGGAGGATTTTTTTAAAATACAGCGCCTACAAAATTTTAAATGCCTGTAGACGCTCACCCCACCGCTGAAATGAAAAACTTCATGTAACCTTTTTTTCTTCTTACCACCCAATCTTCAAAGTCTAATAGGTCCGCACGACGCTCGAGTGACTACACATTTAGCATCGTGGGCTCCCTAACGATCCATGGTATCGGTATTGGTATTGATTATATGGGTAGTCTGTGATAAGCATCACATATATGTCAATGTCAAATACTATGTGATTGTGATGTGAGGGACTACAATTTTGTTGGTCTGTGGAACCTGTGGATCACATCATCACAGAAAATTCATGTTATTCACAAAATAAAAAGCAATTACCTATTTGTGAATTACTGTTCCGTACGTGTGCGTACTCGATCGATCAATTCAATAGTCGTAAAACTGTTTGCAAGTAAGTTATATTACTTGACGTGTATGAGCAGAGAGAGAACCTGTTTGTGAATGTGAACCGTGATCAAATTTTATATTTGTTGTGACCGGATAAAACTAGACCTAATAAATATTCGGGCTTGTATTAAATCAGTTCTGTTAGAGTATTGTAATTTTATCCGCTTTTAGTCATAAATTCTATATTCGTAAATAAAGAAATAATCATAAAATTCATCGGCTGAAGCTAGGATGTCTTCGGCTTATTATGATTATTACGATGGCAGTACAATATTTTTGTTTTTATCGAATCGAGTTGGTCTTCCTTTAGATTTAGTAAGTATTACATTATTATTATTCATATTGCATTGAATTTTTATCATCAAAATATTACTAGATAGTATTTAGTTTTTTCTGTTGTTTATTTTTAATACACTTCATTAAATTGTATTTTTTTTTAATAATTTTGCTCTGCTTAGAAAATAAAGTAAAGAAATTAGATTTTACTTTAATATTAGATTAATATTATTTGTGCTATTATTTTATATACTTTATTGATTTGTTATAGTGATCATAATCTGAGAAAACACCACTAAGAGATAATCAGTTTATATGAATTATCAATTACTTGGTGTTTTAATAAATCGGTCATTTACGCAGCTAATGCGAGGGCTAATATTTAAAATTACGAAAGGCAACATATATATGTTATGGCACTGTTCATTTCCTTGTGAAAAAAATCGCAAATTAAGCCTTGGGATTGGGACCCAGTCCGTTTAAAGTGGCCTTATGTGTGAGGTCACATTCAGACTATTGTACTATAATTGACCCTATTCTGAGTCGTAGTGTGTTTATTTGTAGATATATAGCTATATATATATTTTATACCACAGTGGCACATTTTTATTAGTTTCATAACATTATGTTTTCCTTCATTAGGTTAATTTTTTGGTCGCACAAATAGCTGCACTATGCCTGGCCAGACTGTTTCGGAAACCGTTGAGACTCGCTTCATCAGAATTTCGCCATTCAATGTGCCTTATTATAGGTTTGGTAATGGGGTATTTCTGTTTTGGAAAGTAAGTAAAACTTGTTCCAAATCTAACTACCTATGCATGAATGAACAATAGCATCAGACTAGAACAGAATGTCCCTTTGCACTGGACTTTGCACCCACATATGCACACAATAAAAACTTTACCATGCTCTGGTCTAATGTTATTGTGTACATAATAGTATACCTATTGGATTTGTGTTTTATAATGACAATGAGGGACAGATATATTTACATAACTATATCAAGAAGTTGTTATATACATCTCAGGTAGAGAGAAAACTATATTTTTTGTCATACAATACAGCAGCGCAATGCACATATATCACTTGATATCTACTTAAATAATAACTAAATTTATTCTATGAATAAACCTTTGTGTCTCTGTTGACTTGGTCTTTGTGTGTAGACTCGGTCACAATATCTGCCTGCGATTTCCAGGAACTTGTTAGTTCAAACAATTTATTTAAACTCCCGAAACATTATTTTCCACCAAAAGTATAATTGCTATAGGTAACCAAAAAGTTATCCGAGGTCGTTACAATGAAATCCACTGTAGTTGTAGACTTATGAAATTACAAATGTATATTATGTGGATATTTTATATATTACTGTTGGAGCCTGTAGACTTATTGACTTCTTGGGTGATGATTTTTGGTATTTCGAAATAAAACTTTAGACTTTGGTAAACGACGTGATATATTGTTCAAATTTACAAAGCGAATCAATGGCGAATACAAATTATATTTTTTAATTATGTGAGGTAGAAGGGGGGCACATATGGTAATAAAAGATTATGTGGGGTAGACGACACACACGTTGTGTCAGTCCGCTAATAGATGTCGCTGTAGGTCTCGAACATGCCCCCGGCCTTGAAAGATCTGGCTTTCAAAGGGAGCTATTGTCTTCGGTGCCATTAGAAGCATCTTGCTGTGACACCAAAGGGCAGATTTTGGTGTATGCGCGTCTCACGATGCCGGATGCAGTTTGAATGTCCGCTACTCTTGAAACGCCATCCCTTCCAGGAATCGTGTTGACTATGCGGCCCAAGTGCCATTTAAGAGGAGGTAGATTGTCATCCTTTATTAGGACCATCGTGTTTAGCGGCAAATCTTCACAATTGACCCTCCACTTGGATCTCGCCTGGAGCTCGGAAATATACTCTTTGGCCCAGCGCTCCCAAAAATGTTGTCGTATTTTCTCCACCATCTGGTACCGGTTAAGTCGATGCACAGGCGTCTGCTGAAGATCTTCTGAGGCAGGCGACGTCAGCGCACGGCCGACCAGGAAGTGTCCAGGTGTCAGAGGTAGATAATCGTGCGCATCAGCCGACATTGGAGACAAAGGGCGTGAATTGAGAATCCCTTCAATTTGCGTTAATACTGTGCTGAATTCTTCAAATGTGAGATGAGCGTTTCCCACAACACGGCGAAGATGAAACTTACATGATTTTACCCCAGCTTCCCAAATAGAACCAAAATGGGGTGCATATGGAGGTATGAAACGAAATTTAATGTTTTCACTAGTCGCGTAATTGATAATGTCATTCCTACATCTCGCTAAAAAATTAGCAAACTCATGCATTAGACCCACAAAGTTCTTCCCGTTGTCAGAAAAAATCTCTGCCGGTTTTCCGCGTCGAGATATAAAGCGTTTAAGAGCAAGAAGGTAGGCACCAGTAGATAGATCGCTCACGAGCTCCAAATGAATAGCCCGCGTGACGAAACAAACAAATAGACAAATGTAAGCTTTAATCGTTCGAGCACCCTTGCCTTTGCGGTTTAATATGAAGACGGGGCCGGCGTAATCTACGCCACAAGTAAAGAAGGGAAATGTAGGCGTAATTCTCTCCTCCGGTAGGTTACCCATCAGTGGAGTTAGGGTTTTCCCTCTCAATCGTTTACAAAGCACACAATCATAAAAAACCTTTCGTGCGAGATTCCTACCACCTATAGGCCACCAAGTGTTACGTAATTCGAATAGTAAAGCTTGTGGTGCGGCATGTAGAAGTTTTTTATGTTCATAGCGAAATAATAAAAGCGTGAAGTAATGTTTACTAGTTATTAAAATAGGATGTTTTTTATTAAATGAAAATTCTTGTGAATAACCAATACGACCGCCGACTCGCATGATGCGGTGGTCATCGATAAATAAATTAAGTTTACTTAATTGGTGTTTAGATTTAAGTGCGTGTCCATTAACCAACAGCTGGTACTCATTTGGGAAAGATTCCAATTGAGCCAGCCTAGTTAACAAGTTGGTTGATTCTCTCAGCTCATCGACATCTATGTTACCCGTACGCTTGCTGCTTTTATTGCGCGTATTATGTATAAATCTTAAAACATAACAAGTGGCGCGCAACATGCGCGAGAACTGTGAGAATCGTTCAAATGGGAACAGTGATGTAGGTTCACTGCTCGCGGTAAGTGTAAAATTGACGTTAGGTTTAACTTCGGGTAATAGATCGTAAGCGTCTTCAGAGCTCGGAACCTGAGATATGTTTTTGCTATTGAAATTCACATCCAAAAGAAAATCCGGGCCTGACCACCACAATCCAGAATTAGCTAAGTCTGTCAGGTGAGTACCGCGTGAAACCAAATCAGCTGGATTTCTTTTGCCGCTAACGTGTCGCCATGAAAACCCTCTGGTGAGCTCGTGAATCTCGGTAACCCGGTTTTGAACAAACGTTTTTAAAAGGTTTGGTGGCATACTTAACCATCCTAGTACAATGGTCGAATCTGACCAAAATACGACATCATCGAATTTGCAATGAATGCTGTTTATTACTTTATCATATAATTTAGCACCTAAAAGTGCACCACACAACTCTAACCGCGGTATTGATAAAGGTTTTAAAGGCGATACTTTCCCCTTCGAACATAACAAGCGCGACGATACCTGTAACTCATTATTAATTGTGCGAATATAAATACAAGTACCGTACGCAACCTGTGACGCGTCCGTAAATATATGCAACTCTATGCGCGTATAGTCGCTAATACCTATCACGTAACGCGGCACACGTATTGTACCTAAACTAGCTGATAACGACTCGGCGAACTTAGTCCAGGCGCGCGTGACGTCAGAAGGGACTTCGTCATCCCAGTCGAGTTTAAGTAACCACAGACGCTGCAGTAAGACCTTCGCCTGCATTATTGTCGGACTTAAAAACCCTACGGGATCGTATATTTGTGACACATGAGATAAGATGCTGCGTTTAGTTACCTTTTCATTATTTATTGAATTTAAATTGTATTGCGAATTAAAATAAAAATGATCTAAATAATTGTTCCATCCTATGCCCAATGTTTTTGAATTGCAGTCTTTATCGAAGGTACGATGCGTTTGCGCATTAAATAGTTTATCCGACTGAGAATCTAATGGTGACTCATCAAAGTTGAATACCCATTTTCGAAGCGGGAAACAACCCAACTGCAATGTTCGCGCGGTTTCTTTGCACAACCGTATTAATTCGGATTTATCACGTGACCCAGTTATCATGTCGTCGACATAAAAATCTTCGTTAATTATTCTTTTGACGTCGGGGTCAGTGCATTCTGTGGCTAATTGTTTTAAACAACGAACACTTAAGAAAGGCGCCGACGCTGTGCCATAAGTAACTCGATTTAAACGATAAATACTGATCGGCAGTTCGGGGCTATCGCGCCAAAGAATTAATTGAAGGTCACGTTGCTGTTCAGCTATTAGGACTTGGCGGTACATCTTAGCCACATCCGCACAGGCTACGTATCGGTGCTGCCTAAAACGTAAAAGAATAGATAACAGGTCACCTTGGATAGCGGGCCCTACCATCTGAAGGTCATTAAGTGACGTGCCAGATGTGGACGCTGCGCTGCCATCGAAAACAACGCGAAGTTTCGTGGTGGTGCTATGCTCGCGAAATACACCATGATGGGGCAAAATAAAATGTGGTGAGTCATACGATGAAATTTTACTCATGTGTCCTAAGTCTTCATACTCGTGTATAAAGTCCGTGTACATTTTTTTATAAGTTTCTGAACGCTGTAACCGTTTTTCCAGCGCCAGAAAACGCCGTTCAGCTTGAGGATACGTTTCTCCTAACACCTCGGGTGACTGCTTGAGTGGCATGCTGAGGCAGAACCTTCCGTCGCTATTGCGCGTAGTGTTGCGTACGAAATGCTCCTCGCAAGCCTTCTCCTCGTCAGTCAATGCGTTCCGAGCCGTGGGCAACTCCTCAATCTCCCAGAACCGTCGTAACAATGAATCTGTTGTGTGTGTAAAATTACACTGGATGTGGTCTTCAATGCGTGCGTTTAAATTGATAGGACCTGATACTATCCAGCCTAATTTAGTATTTAGCAAGTAAGGTCCGTTATGTAACCTTATCTTACCCTGCGTAAGTAGATCCCAAAACCTATCGGCACCTATTAAAATGTCGATGTCATGGAAATCTAGAAATTGCGGATCGGCCAACTGTATATTATCTGGAATACAGAAACTTGCGCGATTTTCATATACAGTTGACATAGTAGCGGTTATTTGTGGTAAAACAAAACAATGTAAATTAGTTGTGTAGGTATTAATGCGCGATTTTATCTGTACATTACAGTGTTGCGTACACTGTTTCACAGAATTACCTACACCGCGTATTTCGTGAGTGGACTGTACTAATGGCGCGCATAATAAATTAGCTAATGATTTTGTTATAAAGCATCTTTGACTCCCATTGTCAAGTAGTGCGCGCGCGATGTGATAATTATTTTTATTATCTGCAACTTCAACAAGGGCCGTCGATAACAAAACCGGTTTTATAAGCGATCGTTGTGTGCGTTGCGATGCACACGCCGATAGTGTGTGCGTGTGCTGACAGTGCGCCTGCGCATTGATAGATACGGCTGAGCTAGACGTCGCGGGGTCGGAGGTGCTCCGCGGGGCGGAGCGAATGCAATCCTCGCCTGGTGGATGAAGAATAGTATTGTGTTTACTAGTGCACTTTCGGCATGGTCCGAACAAACATGAATCTATAGAATGACCTGCACGTAAACAATTCTCACATAAATTATTATTTTTAATGAAATTTAATTTAGATTCATAATCTGTCTCAAGAAACTTAATACAAGAATAAAGTGGATGATTCGTTTTACACATTGGACATGCAAATCTCGATACGCGTTGTGATTTATTTCTTTTATTATTGGTGGAAACATTACAGTGTAGTTTGTTGTTACTATAAGAAGCATTGACATGTTTTTTGTTTACTTCGTATTTATCGCGGCCACTCGTACTTTGCGACGCCTGTAGTGTTTCTAACATGTCAGCACGGTTTTTAAGAAATTTCAGTAAATCATCCAATTTAATTCTGATTTCAGAATCGCTGCTAGTAAGACTACTTTTATATTGCTCCCACTCGCGTTCGGTAGTCCTATCGAGCTTCGAAACTAAAATATAAATAATTAAAGTGTCCCAATATGAAACAGGTTCACCTAGAATTTTTAAAGCGCGTAAATTTTTAAGTGTAGTGTCAATTAATTTTCTTATAAATATGTGAGATTCCTTAGGCAAAGATTGCATCGAAAATAGTGCTTTGATATGATTGTGTGTCAATAACCTATTGTTGTTGTAACGATTAAGAAGGAGCTCCCATGCCACTGAGTAGTTACTTGTTGTTAGTTCAAGCGCGTCAATAACCAACAGTGCACTTCCCACTAGTGAAGACTTGAGGTAGTGGAACTTTTGAATGTCACAGAGGTCTTTTGAATTATGAACAAGTGACACATAAGTGTCTCTGAATGCAAGCCAGTCATCATATGAACCGTCAAAAGTAGGCAACGATATTGTAGGCAATTTAATCGTATTTATTGTATTTTGTACACATGGGCTCTGAGCGGTCTCACCACTGCTGAGAATGAACTCGGCCAAAGCCATTGCACCGTAGTAACCATCCTCAAACTGATCACGCTGGCATAACTGATCATCGAGATTTGATTCAAAGACATTTGTTTCAATTTGCGTTTGAAGATCGTCAAATTCGGTGGACAGGCTCTTGGCTCCTTGTACACGTAACCTTAATTGAAGTAAAGAGGAAGCAGTTAATGCGTTTAAATTATCGTTACAATTTTGTAGGTAGCTTGCGAACTTTGTGAGTCTAGCTTTAATTATTCCCCGTTTTTTTATTAATTGACTAACAAATGGCTCATTTTCTTCGTCACAAATGGGCCTAGCTGGAGATCTACTGCGCGATTTGTTCTCAACTACAGTATCTAGCCCCATTTTGGTTATATAGAAAAAGCCAAGGTACTCACGTGCGTCGTCTAGCCATGAAGCGAATACAGCTCGTACTAGCGGGATCTGAGCTGTTAGCGGATACTCTTCACTGTCCCACAGATATCACGGTCGTTCTCTTTCGTCCAAGAAGAAATGTCGTGTGCGCTTTGTCTTCTCCAAAGTTGCGGTAGTATTTTCCAGAGGTGCTGCTTCTTGGAATATTGTTCGGCGAAGAAGAATCAATTTGATAATTTGGCTCAAAAGGACCACAATATGTTGGAGCCTGTAGACTTATTGACTTCTTGGGTGATGATTTTTGGTATTTCGAAATAAAACTTTAGACTTTGGTAAACGACGTGATATATTGTTCAAATTTACAAAGCGAATCAATGGCGAATACAAATTATATTTTTTAATTATGTGAGGTAGAAGGGGGGCACATATGGTAATAAAAGATTATGTGGGGTAGACGACACACACGTTGTGTCAGTCCGCTAATAGATGTCGCTGTAGGTCTCGAACAATTACACTTTTCAAGGTAAGTAAATCAATAAAAAAGATGTAGTATTTGTTTTGGTTGCATGTCATATATTTATATAGTTACCTAAATTAATTTACCTAATTATGTAATGTATAGGCTCTTTAATCCTCACTCAATTTTATCTAGTTTGAGTATTGGTATGTCAATTATTTTATCAATAATTTAAAGTCCTATTATTCTAAAAACATAATACCACTTAGTACTAACTAATAATAACAGAATCCAGGTCATAAATTGAGGTAGGGCGAAATAACAAACTCTTAAAATGGCCCTCCTGAAAAGCTATTTATAAGATACTAGCGACCCGCTCCCGGCTTCGCACATGGTCCAATTTTTATATATATGAAACCTTCCCCGTTTATCCCTCTTTCCATATGTGAAAACCGAATTAAAATCGATCTACTTGTTCTCGAGTTTTTGAGGCATACACAAACCAACTTAACATGTTATAATTATATAAAGATTTTGTCTAGTTCTGACCATTTACCATTTAAGATAAAGATAAAGATAAAGATAGCCTTTAATTGCGAAGAATCCTAATACAGAAAAAAAATAACATGTTACATTACATTACTTAAATTAAAAAAAATCTTTTATTATTCCTCCTCGCCTGTCACATGACATAGGCCTCCTCTAAGTTCTTCCATAGTTTTCTGTCCTGTGCCTTTCTCATCCATGTTGCTCCTGCTACCTTCCTTACATCATCTTCCCATCTTCGATTCTGCCTTCCTCTTTTTCGTTTCTCCTCTTTAGGGTACCAATGTGTAATCTTATGTGACCATTTATGTGGATCTCTAGTCATATGACCCGTCCATCTCCATTTGAGTTTCTTTATAGTTTTAATAACGGGTATTACATTTGTTTTTTCCCTTATGTCTTCCAATCTTACCCTGTCCTTAATTTTTATTCCAAGGATGCTTCTTTGCATTGAATTTTGGCATACTTCTAATTTTCTTAAATTCTTATTGGTAAGGGCCCATGTTTGGCTTCCATAGGATAAGCATGGAGTGATGCATGTGTTGAGAATTTTGCCTTTTTCTGATGCCGGTATCCCTTTGTTTTTAAAAATTTCCTTCATTGACCAAAAGCGTTTCCAAGAGTTGCAAATTCTTTTACTAATTTCTTTTTCCATTTGGTCTGTGGGTGAAATTGTCTGACCCAAATATTCGTATTTGTCAACATATTCTACAATTATGCCTTTTAATTGAATTTCTTTTTTTAGTCCATTTGTCATTACTTTCGTCTTTGTTGTATTCATTGTCAGTCCTGTTTTTATGCTTTCTTCGTCTAACTGGTATAGCATTTCTTGTAGCTCGATTGGATTTTCACTCAGTAGTACTATGTCATCTGCGAATCTTAAATGGTGTAGGCGTTCTCCATTTATAATCAAACCTTTCTCTTCCCAATCCAGATTTCGGAATATTTGCTCTAAAACCGCTGTGAATAACTTGGGAGACAAGGGGTCACCTTGCCTCACTCCTTTTTGTATTTCGAATTCTGCTCCAGTGGACTCTAGTTTTATTTTGGCTTTGTTGTTCTTATAGATTTGTTTTATTATATTTATGTACTTGTCTTCTATGCCTTGTTTCTGTAGTGCCACCCAAATTTTGTGATGTTTTAACGAGTCAAATGCTTTATTATAATCAATAAATGCTATATAATAAATCTTTCTAAATTCGCTGTATTTTTCGATTAGCTGTTTTAATGTATGTATGTGATCTATTGTGGAATAGTTGCTCCTAAATCCTGCTTGCTCGATCGGTTGATTTTCATCTAATATTTTGGTCATTCTTCCGAGTATTATTTTAGAAAATATTTTATACAAGTTAGGCATAAGGCTTATAGGTCTATAGTTATTTATTTGTTCTTTGTCTCCCTTTTTATGTAATAAGACAATTGTAGTTATGTTCCATTGTTTTGGTATCTCTTCAGTTGTTAGTATGTCATTGAATAATTCTACGAGAGGAGCCGTTATGGCCTCTAATGATGCTTTCAGTATTTCGTTAGTGATTTTATCCTCTCCTGTAGCTTTTTCATTCTTTTGTGATTCTATAGCCTTCATTACTTCTGTTTTTAGTATGCTAGGAACATTCTCAACAGCTGAGTGTTTGTTTGCATTACATCTAGTGTTATTAGTGGTTTCGTCTCTATATAATTGGCGGTAAAATTCGGTTGCAGTTTTTATAAGATCTTTTCTTTTAGTTATGGCCTCGTTATTTTTGTTTTGAAGTTTCAAAATTTCTTCTGGTATTTGTGCCTTGAAGAAGTTTGGATGTAGTAGAGTTGGCCTTATTTTCCTTTGATTTTTACTATTGAGAGTTGCACCATTTACCATTTACCATTTAAGTGTTTGTTAAAAACCTCTCAGTGCTGGATTTTTCAAAAATTAAAACGGTAACATAAACTCCTTTTACACTACATTTAAGTTCTCGTCATTCTGTGACACTTGTTTTTTCCAAGATGTCGTCATACTTATCCTCTTTAGATCACATCACTCTGCTATGTCATCATCTTGTGATGAAATGATCCTGTGTACCTATAGTGTATCATTCAGAGATGATATTGTCATCATTCTATTGACGATGATCATGTTGTTTTGAGATCTTATCATTGTGCCATTTTTAACTGAAATAATAAATTATTTATTTTTAGGCAAGCAATACATCTATCGGTGCTGCCAATGTTGAGTTACACTTTGCTAAAAACTGTACCACATCATTTGATTGGCAAGTAAGTACCGTGCACAATTTTTGTATTATAAATCTAATTATTGCCATGTGGAATAAACATTTGATTAATTGATTGATGGAATGTGGAACATTTGATTAATTGATTGATGGAATGTGGAACATTTGATTGAAAGAGTATGACTGTGGAACGCAGTGTGCCTTACAGATGAGTTATCAGTTAGTAATAGTCATTATAGCATTTGAAGGATACACTCGCAAAACAACTAATAATTTTATGTTATTTAATTAACACCCGATGCAAAAACTAGGTGTTATAAGTTTGACGTATGTGTCTGTGTAAGGGTGTATCTGAGTGTCTGTCTATGAAATTTTAGCTCCCAATCGGATGGACCGATTATGATACGTTTTTATTTGTTTTGTTTGAAAGCTAACCCGATCGAGATGGTTCTTAGCTATAGTTTATGATGATCTGCTTTGTTCAATTCTAAGTTGACGAAGGGATTTGACTAATATTTTACTGTTACTGTGATGGTATTTCCATGATATGGTAACCTTGATCTGCTGCAGCATTAAGTCAAGTACTCTGCGGGACACCCAACTCCTCAACAACTTACAGTAGATTTAGCGTGTTTGAGCTCAATAGAAGTCAATAGAACTAGATATTCAATAAGGTTTAGTCTCAAAGATTGTATGAAAAATAATTGTGATGTGCGCTTTGGGAAAATTGTTCTGTTATCTCTCTCATTTCAGTGTGAGTCTGACGACATCAATGTTGTATTTGTCTTGCCTACATCTCCATCGACAAATATACTACACGGCGAATTACACGTTGGATATCACAGGTAATTAAGTCTGTATCAGCACGCTTCACTGTCATTGTGCCTCAGTTACAATGACAAAATGTATATTGTTTTGTTTAATGCCGACTGATGAATAATATATTAGTTAGAAAAAAAAACGGTTCATCATCTTTGTAACAAATGTTTATTTCAAAACGGTTTTATAGTATAATTTAAATGTTTGTTTAAATAAAAAAAATCAAATTTTTAATCTAATTGCAAATACCAACTTTTAAGCCGAGCAAGCCTTCTAAAAGGCTATAAATTGATTCCAAAAGACCTGCTTTCGATACAATGATTTGATATTAGTCGAACCATGCATTCAGTTTTTTAACAACTCATTGTCTTTAAGGTTTTTTAACAGACCTTTGACACCTGACACAGTGGTGTCAATAAACTGTTTGCATGAAAATTATCATAATGGTGTTTTTAGAAAACCATAACTATACATAGGTATTGGAAAATCTTAGAAAATATAGTTTCATATAATATTTTCATTTATTATAAATAAAGAAAATGTCCGTGTTATGACATTCAGATACTAGCTGGTGCCCGCGACTTCGTCCGCGTTCTCTATAGCCTTCCTCGATAAATGGACTATCCAACATAAAAATAATTTTTCAATTCGAACCAGTAATTCCTGAGATTAGCGCGTACAACCAAACAAAGAAACAAATTTCAGCTTTATATATTGGTATAGATTATACCAAACACACTTTTTTAATGGATTTTATATTGATTTTCTAAAAAAAAAACATAAAGTTAACCTTAAAAACACAGAGGTTAATGGTACAAATATTACATTAACAATAAAATTACTGTTAAGCTATATTTTATCGCAAAGTGATAAAAGAAATAGCTTCTAAGAATTCTATCAGCAATAAATTTTTTTTTAAATAAAACTTGTTCATATAAAATATATATCAAAATATTGTTTGTTCCATTCTCGGAGTTGAGCGGTTTTATTATACATATTACGACATCAATGGAGATTCTTTTTCAATCCCTATCGATCCCTGGTGGTTCATTTTTTAAGTAAGTTTTTACCTGGCTTAATGTAAATGTCTTTATTTAAAAAAAAAACATTAAAAAAATGTTTTTTATAAAAAATAGATGCTTAAAGTGATTTTTGGAATAAATTTCTGCCATAACCTTTTAGTTGTCAATTGGAAGATAAGGTTTACTCTAGCTTCAAGAAAATTTGGCGTGTTGAATATAGTGCATTTAAATTAATTTAATAGGAGTGCCGCAGATTTTACCCGGCTTTAACTTTAAAAAAAAAACTCCGTGTGTAAGCACAAAACTAGGGTTCAAGCAATAGGATACCAAATTAAGCCTATAATATGCATGAATCCGTACTATTACAAGTGTTAATTTCACCTCTTAACCGTTTTCAGGCCCACTGATGGTGATAACTCAAAGAGTGACGTCACTTGCTTACTCCGTGCAAGACAGTTTCACTAAAAAGGATAATAATGCATCGCCAGAAAGCAAAGCCGATTGCTTGACGATATTAGAAAAATTGCCTTCACCCCTCGAATATTTCTCGTACACTCTGGCGTTTCAAACGCTGATGTGCGGGCCGGTAGTCTTCTACTCGGACTACATCCACTTTATCGAAGGAGCTCGTATTGGAGGGGTAAGTCCATCTGTCCATATTACTATCTGTCCCCCAATGTATATTTTGGCATTTTAGAATACTCAACAATCAAAGATTAATTCTTTAATTCAAAATAATCATCCGTATACATTCGATGCATCTTTGCCAACCCAGTGGTAGTTTATCGGTGCCCTTCTTGAAGAAATCAAACTAATTGAAGTCTAAATTAATGAAATCATTATTTTTTCTATTAATCCGGCACCCCCTAGTTTTAAATAGTGCCAGATTAATGAGACTATTGTATGTTCTTTATTGAAGGTGGAAGAATACAAGGAGGGCACGAGCGAGCCGTCGCCGCGACGAGCTGTGTTCTATAAGGTCGTCGGTTCAGTGGCCGCTGCCGTACTTTATTTGACACTCGCCAAGAAATACCCTCTCACTGTGATGGCAGGTAAAAAGTCGTAGTAGGATAAAATTACAATTTAGTGTGCGTACAATCTATAAATTAATAAGTAAAGCGAAAATTTTGGCTCCCTTTTTAACACATACACAATCCCCATACAAAACGTTTTAATCGCCCCGTACATTCAACGTGGTTTTCGAATCATGCCTAATTACGTAAAATTCAGTGTTCAGCAAATCTATCAGTATATCAAGTTCCATATCGCGACTTTGTCTGTGTTGCATGACATGTTCATTTAATTTACTAAAGTTCAATATGATTATTATTCGCAGAGCTGACCGAGGCCAGTTCGGAAGTAGCGCGGTCGTGGTCGGGCGTGTACCTGTTGTGGTACGCGTACCTATCCACGCTAGTGGTACGCTGCAAGTATTACCACGCTTGGCTGCTCTCGGAGGCAATCTGTAATAACTCGGGCATGGGCTTCAACGGATACGCCGACGACGGCTCGCCTCGTTGGGACAAGATGTCCAACGTGGACGTCTTTGGTTTCGAGGTGAATCCCCATTTTAAAACTTCAATCCATAACTTTACAATTTAACAAAATGCAACTGTACAATACTGTACAACTGTTCTAGTGTAGTTTAAGTTTAACAAAGCTCAAATCGAATCAGTTTCGGTAGTCCAAACTAACTAGACAAAACTATTTCGGTGTACAGTTCGCCCAAAACTTCCGGTCGGCGGTGGCCAGCTGGAACAAGAACACGAACGCGTGGCTGCGCGGCGTGGCGTACGTGCGCGGCGGGTCGGGCCCGTGGCGCACGGCTCGCGTGTACGCGCTGTCGGCCATCTGGCACGGCTTCCACCCCGGCTACTATCTCACCTTCTTCGCTGGCGGCCTGTTTACCGTCGCCGCGCGGAAGGTGCGCGCCGTCGCCCGCCCGCTCTTCGTGGGCAGTCGCGCGCGCAAGTGGTGCTACGACCTGCTCACGTTCGTCACTACGCGCGTCGCAATGACGTACGCGACTGTACCGTTCGTGCTGCTTCACCTCGCGCCCAGCCTCGCCTTCTACGGGTAAGGGAGTCACTACACTTATTAAGCTCCATTTGGGCGTTTCGCTCGACGATTTTGGTTAGAGCTCGTTTACATTAGTCCTGTCGGGTGAATTTACCTGGCCGGAAACCGGAAATAAAACTGCCGGAAAGTCCAGCGGCTGATCGGTTTATATGAAGCTGTCACTGACCTGTAATATATGGACTGGCTATCCCATACAAATTACAGATAATTTCGTGAACCATTTTGAAACGCCACCGTACGAAAGTACGGAGAACTAATTTTGACGTTTGCGTATTTTATTCCATAGATAATGTATAAAGTGTCTGTTTTATTCTATTTGTTGATGTCTTAGAGTGTTTAAGTTTATTTGTGTCCGCTTGAGTTTGAAACATGGGGAAATGAGGTATTCTGTAAATGTTCCATGTACTTACGCTCCATAGCCTACAGCGCCAAAATGACGTTTTTCAAATAGACATAAAAATAATTTGACAGCAACCTATCCAGTGCTTATACAGATCAGTGGAAGCTGTTCACACTATGCCGGAAATTTTGTCACTGCAAATCTCCGGCCAAACGCCCGCACCGGTAATGTACGTCGCCAAATAATGGCTTGAACGTCGCCAAATTCTGGAACTGAATGTGGGTATTTACTCCTAAAGAGTAATTATTCTAATGTTGTTGCAGGAAATTGTACTACTCTTTGCACTTCATCGCCCTCGGTGCTATGCTTTTACCAGAAAAATCTCATCGCACTTCCAAAGCCATTCATAGTGAGCTTCCATCGAAGTCATCCAGAGTCAACGGAGAGACCAACGGTAAACTTAGGGTGTCCTAAATGGTTTTTTTTTTAATTCGTTTATAGCACACACTGATGAAAATGAGAATTATTTATTATCCTTAGTTGTTTTTTTTTTTCTTTACATGTCGTTGTAAAACCAAAATGTGCTATGTGCACTTTTTTGAGATTCCAATATTTTGACGTTTTTTTTGTCAACATCTCACAAGTAATACTTTTTGCACATTTTAGTTTGACAGCGACGACATATTAAACAATATTGTTATATTTTATTTTTAAGTAATTTAAGCTACACGTAATATGTACGTATTAATTTGCATTTAATTTGTAACAAAACTGACAGTGATTAGAATTGGTTACCTATAGTTGAATATTTCTTTTCCTTGAATGTTTGCAAAAAAAAAAAATTCTATTTATTTATTATAAAATTCTTAGCAATTTGAATTATAATTTAAAAAACTATGACATTGAAACTTCATACTACTTGACGAACAATATTAATTCTAACTAATTTGCTGACATTTTAGGGAAAGATATATTATTTAATTTAATATACTAATTAATAATAGACCTTTTTTTTACACAAAATTAGGTGCACAAAATATTTATTTTGAATATTATTCATAACCAACTAACATTATCTGTATCAAACTATTTTTAAAATAATTATAAACTTACAGTATACTAATTTTATTATTGTTTTTTTTTTAAATACTAGCACAAAGAGGAA
This sequence comes from Synanthedon formicaeformis, assembly GCA_945859745.1. Classification (NCBI taxonomy): domain Eukaryota; kingdom Metazoa; phylum Arthropoda; class Insecta; order Lepidoptera; family Sesiidae; genus Synanthedon; species Synanthedon formicaeformis. The sequence goes on from OX243964.1 coordinate 5,163,394, forward strand.
TATAATCTTAAAGCTGGCTTTTCACTGTGAAATATAATATTAATTTATTATATCCCAAAATATAAAATATTTTTGGCTGTTCACACTGTTAAGATCTTTTAAGTCGGAACAGTGGGCGAAGACTTGAATCTTGAAAATGTTGCTTGGTCGACCGAAAAAAATATTATAGTTTGAGATGTAAAATATATATTATGTGTCCAGTGTAAATTGTTCCATATAAAAGTACTGTGAGCGAATTTAATTTATATCTCGAGATGTATTAGTAAGTTAGATTATATCCCATATGTAGTGAAAAGTGTCCTTTATAAACTAGCAAGCATAAAGAGGAATATAATTTTACAGTTGTTAAAGTCTCAAAAGTTGTGCTATTTGTCTTTCACGATTTTGTAAATGGATGTTGTGATAATTTTAATGTTTATTTTATACCCAAGTTAAAAATGTTTTAGATAGATTAGTAATCAATGAATATATTTATTTTTTTATTTTCAACTGTAGACCATCGTTTGTATCCAAGTGCGGGTTATTAGTAAAAAAATTACTACATCGTCGTTGTTAAATTAAAATCTGCTATCTAAACTTTTTTGAGATTCCAACATTTTGACCTTATTGAATAGTTCACTGCCTTATCTATTGTATAGAAAAACTGCAAAGTTCTTACGAGTACCATTTGTCGAACTACGACCTCTTAATAAAATATACTATATGCAGCAGCTAGAATAAATTTACTCTATTATCAAAATAAATCCAAAATCAAAATAAAAACTAAGTTTTAAATAAAATACTTCTTTTAAAGTAAACCTTCATGTAAAAAACTTTTTTGTCAATAGGTAAGTATCTCAAAAGTATTCTTTTTTCACATAGCAAATTTTGATTTGACAACGAAGATACTTAATTTTAGGCTTATTCTGATTTTTTTATTCGTCAAAACAATAGGCAGTGTTTTTGACACAGGGCCTCTTTCATCAACTACAAGTAAAGTGTTGATTAGTTACTTTTACAAATCATTTTCTGTTTTATTGAATTATTCACTCAGTTTACTGCATCATTCGATAGGCGATTTTTTTATTATTATTTTCTTTTCAATGTTTGGGACTTTTACCGTACAAACAAAGGTATATACATATCAGCACCATTATCCCCTGTTACCGGTGACTTTAAATGACATTTAGCCTACTTGACATTTGGTGAAAGAGGCGCACAGTATTTTTATTAGTGCAGAGCAATTACGGAACCTGTAGAAAAGCAGAGCAGTTCTAGAAGTGGCCCGAATGGCGCTAGTGTATGTCTTCTATCTATCTATCTTTGTCTGATTCACTCCTTATTGCTACTTTTTAATACACTAGACTGGGCGACTCGGGCCAATGAAAGGTTTAAAGTTTTTTACATGTAAGAAAGAAAGTCTTTGAAACATTATAGAAAAAATTGAAGAATACCTACTTGAATTAATAATTCAAATTAATACAAAAAAAAATGAGCAAGCGGTATTACTTTTGTAACCTTTCCAAAAAACTACCTACAACGAATTTTCTCGTAGATAAGACCCTAACAGATCGATTTCGGGTGTCCGGTCCAAACGCCATCTGTTATCGAGTAGTGTAATAACACTACTCGATAACAGATGGCGTTTGGACCGGACACCCGAATTTATAGTTAATAGCACTACTCGAACTTAATACTTTTTTTGCTACTTTATAACTTATTAAGTAGCAAAAAAAGTATTAAGTTCGTCCACTCGGCGCTAGATGGAGTTAGCTGTAGCAAGCGGTATTACTTTTGTAACCGTTCCATTAAAAAAACTACCTAAAACGAATTTTCTCGAAGATAAGACCCTGACAGATCGATTTCTAGACCTAAAAAACCCCTAACCCCAGATTTTCGTCAAAATCGTTAGCCGTTTGCGAAATCGTCGTGGCATACAAGAATTCCTCGTTTAGTATTATAAGTTAGAGTCGGTCCTCCTTACCTCTACTCTCCATAGTTAGGAGCAAAATATACCTGAAATGGCTATCATGAAATGCTTTATGATCTACACGAAAGTCATACAATTGTGCTTCCAAGGCAACGTTTCCTTAGCAAATTAAAATCTATTTGATTAAGACATATCTTTAAAGCTAAAGTACGTACCTTTGTCTTCCATTGTCGTTTTACTTGCACTTGTAATAATAGATTTTTTTTCTATTATTCCAGTGTTAAAACTTTCTGTAATAATGACTTCATTTATTAAACCCAAGAATGTGTGTGTTTGTTGTAAAAGTGAAATTATATTATGTTCCAATGAGGCTTTACTACGACTATATTTTAGACATTATAGCAATACATTAAATTATATAAATTAATTATATTATACACGTTTATGTGCGAAGTTATGTTATATATGCACTAGACGTAACATACCTACAAGTAGGTACAAAACCCCATGTTGCTGTTTTGTACCTACTTGACCTACTTCTTCCTCTAAAGATCATCTTGAAAAAGCAGAAAAAGGTTGTAAGGATCGCTAGAGCCTGTTTCTAATCCTCACCTCGTCCTTAACTCTATCCAGTCAGGATTGGCATTTGCAGAGTTCAGAGTCCACAGAACATCTTCTTTACATAGGTAGTATAAAACAAATTCGCTTCCCGCCATCTGTCCCTCTATATGTATCTTTTAACCCTTAACCGCTTGGTTTTGTAGGAGGTGCTTGACACAATTTTTTTTAAGAGAAAGCAACGCAATGATTTAAAAATAAATAAAATAAATCTGGCGAAATGGACACGAAAATAATTGACGGCTTAATCCGACTCTGGCGGTTAAAGCGTTAAACTGCGCAACGGTTTTAATGCGGTTTTCACTAATTAAAAGAGCGTTAGAGTTCATCCACAATGTCACTTGCACTGACTGAAGGAAAACCAAAATGACAAAAACGTGACCCTGTCTTTAGTAATTTGTAGCAAAATTTGAACTAATTTAGACCTTCTGTATAATTGTATGAAACCATAACCACTTCTGTAAAGTTGGGTGTTCTGTGACAAATTCGAACAAAGCAATTCTCTTACAAAATGAATAATAAAGAAGTCCAACATAATTATTTATTGTAGCAAAGTTGATGACTCAAAGGTAAGTATATCATTATTATGTAACATAATATATATTTACTGAATCTTTAATCTGCATTGATCCGGTTCACAAGGTCCCAGCATAGTTTTAAAATTAAATATAACATTTAGGTCTGATTCGATAAAATTGTGGAGGAAATTAGTTTATCGAAAATCTCCTTTGGTTTAAATGAATACCTTTAGTGCCATCTATTTATAAAAAAATATATGAAAACATAATATTGTTTAAGTAAATGTATACCTATCTCTTTGGCCTGACATATATATATTAATTGTATCTTACAAAGAAATTTTAAAAACTAAATGAAAGTAAGGGTTGTATTCATATCAAAATTCGATTACATTAAATACTTTTAAAGAATTTAGTCTGGAATATGTACTTCTTAAAAAATGACTTTTAAAGTATAAAAATATTTTTGGCTACTTTAAATAATCTATGAGAAAATTTTAAACTTTATTACCACACTAATTTCAGCAGAAACCGGAAATAACGACAGATCGGTTACAACGACTAAAGGGCAAGATTCTTGTCGACTTCCTGTAACGAAATAGTATTACTTATAACAAGAACGACTATCCATTCATTACGACCAATTTTTGTGTTCCCTTGAAGGTCGCTATAACCGATTTTCACTGTAGTAATAATCAAAACAATATTTTATTTTATCGACATCCTAAACAGTTAATATTTATTTGTTTTAATAAAAATAAGCTTTTAAGAAACTTCCTCTTAGAACTCAAAGGACTCGCTCACTAGCAAGTACCAAAGTACCTATTCATTCTTAAAGACCAATATATTTAACCTTTGATTTATACCTTGAAGTGATATACCATCATAATTTATAATTTCTCCCCATTTATAGTTAATTAAGTCTTTATAATCCACATTTGTTTTGTACAAAGGGACCAAAAATGTATTATATTATGCTTTCTTTCAACACATTTAGTATATAAGCAGATTTCAAATTTATTCTCATTTTACTGTTCGAATTTTATATGCAGTATATAATAACATTTTTTTTAATCTAGAAGAGCTTTATAAATAAAAAAAAATATTATAATAGTATTTTTGAAGTAAGATTTTCTTCTTCTTTCTAGACAAGTTAATTAATTTGTAATAAGTCTGTTAAATTATTAACAATTTTTATAACAAATGGTTAATGTTGAGATTTCTACAATTTCACTTGCTTTTCAGGCCAGACGAGTTTACTTATTTACAATGTGCAGATACCGTAAAGATAATAGGTATCTGTAAAAGTGTGATTTCGGTGTTTAATACCTCAATACAAATATGTATTACCTACATTTTGTTTTAACAGTACTATTGTACATAATTTGTTTAATAATGTAATGGTTAAATAAAATAAAATGTTTATATATTTTTACATGGCTTTTATTTACTTTACATTTATTTCCTAATTAAAGAATAAGAATCTGTGAAGCTGTTTCTGCAGACAGCACCTTTTCTTACTTTCTATATCAGTTTGCATTTCTTCAAAGAAATACCGAGCGCCAATCATGAACGTATAAGCGCCAATCATGAACAGTAGCCCAGTGATGAACAGTTTATTTTTATTAAAAACTGTCAGATGGGAGTAATTTATTTGTTATCACTGGCAACGATGACTGACGATCTGCTCTACTTCCTAAGAGTAGACAGTTTGCATATTTCAGATCATATAGGCTTGCGTAACATGTCATGCAAAGAGGATAATATTTTTTTTTAAACTTATAGTACAATGAAATCATTCATGGAAGAAACTAACTCAAATATTTTGTATATGCAGTTATAATGACTGACGATCTGCTCTACTTCCTAAGAGTAGACAGTTTGCATATTTCAGGTCATATAGGCTTGCGTCACATGTCATGCAAAGAAGATTTTTTTTTAAACTTTAATATAATGAAATCATTAATAAAAGAAACTAACTCAAATCTTTTGAAACTGCAGTTATAATGACTGACGATTTGCTCTACTTCCTAAGAGTAGACAGTTACTTTGCATATTTCATGTCACATGGGCTTTTTGGCGTTGGCTATGGCTCAGTGAGGCAACTGAGCACGAAGTTCATAAAGATTTTTGTAAGCCAAATATTAGGCCATTTCGTAACGTAATGTTTTCGAAAACTGTGAAAGCGAGGCTTAATATCAACATTGTTAGAAAAAATGTTTAAAAAAAATGCAAATAAGTATACTTGGTCAACTATTTGACACTTCACGAGGAATGTTGTCTTGCTTATTCTTAAGAGAAGAAACAACACGAATAATTACAGCGAAGCATCAATAAGGATTTTCAAAGACTTAATATTAGAAGGATTTGTCTTCAATATGTTATGGTCCAATAGATTTTAATACCCACTAAACTTTTGAAAATTATCACAAGAAAAGATTTTGCATACGGAAAAGCATGTAAGGTGACTCTTGAATACAGCAAATCCATCAAGAAAAGTAATAAAATACGTGAAATTATCCCAAGATGATACAAAATATTCAGTAAAACACGACAATAAATTGTTTATCATTTGGTTAAGTCTTGAAGCTATCATCAAAATCAAACCGAGGAGTTACACAAGGAGATCCACTATCATCAAAGTTAGTCTCTGCAGTCCTGGAAAGTATATTCAGAAAAATCGTCTAGTCCGATCTGGGTCTGAACCACTTTCGGTTTGCTGATGACCTAGTACTATTCGAGGAAGATCCCAAGAAACTGCAAACTATGATACAGGTACTATGATAGGTACTTCCTGCAACAGATAGCTGAAGAAAGTGCAGATCAACAAACAGTATCAAACCAATAATTGTGTTGAAGGTTTTAATAGAAAACTTAACAAAAAATTTGGGAGAAAATATAGCAACTTCATAAATTTTATCTATGTGTTAAAGCAAGACACAATATAAGTAACATGTTACATGGAAAACATACAATTTATAAATAAATGAAAAATTCAAAACATCGATAAAGAATATCAGTTAACGACAGGTGAAATGTCTGTTAGCTTTTTTTAGAGACAGTTAAGATTTTAATTTTAATAGTATGCATGCCGTTTTAAACAAAAATGCTTCCTATTTCATTTTGTTTTACATATTATCTTTTTTAACATAATAAATAATTGATTAAATCTGTTGTTTAAATAATATGAACCTATTTAAGTATGTACACTACTGTGTATAATGTACATACCTATCTCAAAAGAAGGTCCAGTCATTGTCATGTTTGTGCACTGGTTAATAGTAAAGAAGAAAAAGTTTTTCAGCAAGGGGTTTCAGAATAATATTTGAGAGAAAAAGAAGAAGTCCTGAAATAGCCTCCATATTTAGCGGATTGTGGACTCAAGTGGCATAGAAAAATATATTATTTTTTGATCCCCTCATTTGTGGATCGAAGTTGCATATAAAATTATGTTTATTATTGAATCCCCTCAATGGTAGATTTAGGGGGAGATAAAGGTATCCATGGATTCAAGTGGAAGGAACATGAAGTTGATACAACACATTGTATCAACTTCATGTTCCTTGCCGTTACTCATTCACAGATATAGAAGTGATCAGGAAAGAGTTGAAATAAAAATAATAATTCATATACTGTCCATGACTGGTGCTTTTACATTATAATACTTTATATACCCTAATAAATAATTACTTTCAAATGTTCAGGTATCTTCTTAGTTGCGGCATTCACATTATTAATAAAAATGAGTAATATTTTCATTTTCTTTCTTAAATATCTGCTATCATAAGATTACGAAATGATGAATGTTTTATATATATTAGAATTTATTAAATATTAGTAATAATTGTTTGTTGTCATTATCATGATTATTAAGATTTATTACTCAAATGTCCATAAAAAAAAACTAGTCTACAAAAGATTTCAGAGGCAACTTTGATAAAACTTTTTATTTTTTATTTTTGATATGCAGAAATGCTTGCCTTATACAACAAAGGGCACCAGGTAAGTCATTGGTTTCCTTCAGTCTTGCCTGCAGTTCCTTCTGCATTGTTATTTTGGGTGATATAGATAACACTGAAACAATAGATTGAGATAAATTGTGAAATATATGTGACCCCATGATTCATTTTATACTTCCAAGTTGATATTTGTAAAATAAACTTATGTCTGCATGCTTTATTGTACAAAGAATTGATTTGATAGATAGCTGGAAAAACATCCCAATATACTTGCAGCCGAACAAACACAAAGAAACTCAAGGATAATCTTGCCTTATTGATTGAGTCAATAATTTATGAGTAGATGCCTTCATTGGAAGGCAGACTTGACAAGCCATACTTACTCAATTACAACAAATCTGCGTATGGTGGATACCGATTGCAGATAATGGAATAAGACAAAAAAAAATTGTATGGTGGAAACTTACATTGATATTCCTTTGACTTGGTATTCTTGAGCAATTTAACAGAGAAATTATCAGAATCCCTTTTCGATTCAGTGAAAAATTGAACAAAAATTATGTCTTTATCGTCCTTTGATTCACTAGAAAAGTATATGTTTAAAAATTTTTTGTAATACTTTTTGGCCATCAAGAATGCTTCGTGTGTGTCTTTAATTTCTTGAAAACAAATTTGTTGATCTGAAAAATAAAAATTAGTATTACTAGATTCGCTCCTGGTTTTGCCTGGGGTGCAATATACCCTCCTCGTTTATCCTTCTTTCCATTAGTGAAAAACATATCAAAAATACTTTGAGTGGTTTAGAAGCAGTTAGCAGACACAGACGCATACAGTTTTGGCGACTTAGTTGCAACTATATATATGTAAAACTAGTAGCGTAAAAAATCATCTGATTTTAAAAACTGCACCAAAATCCGTTGTGTGGTTTAGGAGTTATCGGATATACAGACAGATGTGGAACGCAACTTCAATATATCGCTGCTTAAAAACTAAAGGGCCATAAAACAAAAAAATCCAAAAATGTTTTTATTGCAAAAATACAATCACAATCCTTCACATTGTATGTTGCAAAAAGACTTATGGTTGTTTTATTCCATATTTAGTATATTTTGATCATTTTTTATTTATTCAAAAGTAACTTATATACTTATATCTCTTCTAGTATTCAGTTTATTATAAAAGTACTTAAAACATTTAATGCTACTTAAAAATACGCTTCTAACTATGTATAATATGCATATAATTGATATATATATCTTATAAGAAAAAAATAGACAAAAAATAATTTTTATTTTTTTCGATTAGCTCTCCTGTAAAAAGTGTAATTTTGATTTGTGGCCCTTTAGTTTTTAAGGAGCGATATGTACTATGTAAAGATTTACTCAATTTAATTTATGAAATTACTAACAATTTTACTCGTTACAAACGAAAACGTAAACTAGTGGGGGGTGCACTGCAAAATGTATAAATATCATGTAGGATTTGGTAGGACTTATGTTCCAAAATAAAGTACCTTGCTTAAACTTCTGATATTGAGTTTGCGCTTGGGTAATCAATTCCAGTTTTTTATCGATCACACTTCGTTGTTGGGTATTAGTTTCGATGAGTTCCTTCAAGTGATCATCATGACTTTGAATTCTGTTGCCGCTGAAGTTATAGTTTTGAATTTCAAAATCTTTATCTAACAGTTGCAGGATTTTGAGATCTCCGCACTTTTTATCTATATTAATTTCGAACTCTGTAAATCTTTCCTTTTCTATATTGTTTAAATCGATTAAATCGCAGTTGTAGTCTATTAAACTCATTTTAATAGAGTTGTTTATTTTTATTATAAAATACAATACAAACTTCAATCGTATTATAACACTTATTTTTACACGAATTATAAATCAAATAAAGAAGTGCACTTCTTTGATTCTAATTCAATATTAGTTATTATTTTGTGTGTAAATAAAACAGAAATCCAATTTCTTAACGTCTTCGGTCTTTCCACTTACTTTCCAGTTTCCAAATTCTTATCTTAACTTAACGCCTAATTTTTAAATAGGTAGCCACAGACTAACTTAACTAATATTTTGATGTATGTACAGACACGTTTAGTTACTAAATAACTTGCTACTCGACTAAATTACTAATCATTTATATTTCAAACCACTTCCAAACTATCTATGTTATGGAAACTAAGGAGGGTAGAGACAAGGAGGACAATCTGAGTATTAAAATTGTCCGTCGAAAGACGATAAATTAATGGCGGTAGTGAGGCTAGTGACAGTAAACAATTCAACCAAAATTCAACTCGGCGCACTTCACTCCGTCAACTACTGCTACATTCATTCCATACTCTCCATACTCTCAAATTCTCTCTTTTCACACTAGCGCCATCTCTATTTAGCGCATTTAGTTGCCACTTTTTCAGTTTAACACCCATGTAAGATGGCGCTCCTTATCTCTACCCTCCTTAATGGAAACACTACTTTTGTGTAAGAAGGGTAGAGATAAGGAGCGCCATCTTACATGGATGTTAAACTAAAAAAAAAACTAAAAGCGATAAATAAAGATGGCGCTAGTGTGAACAGAGAGAGTTTGAGAGTATGGAGAGTATCGCATGAATGTAGCAGTTGTTGACGGAGTGAAGTGCGCTGTTGAATTTTGGTTGTTTACTCTCACTAGCTACACTAGCGCCATCAATTTATCGTCATTCAACGGACACTTTTAATACTCAGAGATTGCCCTCCTTATCTTTATCCTCCTTGCTTTTGTGTATTATTTTAAACTTATAATACTCAAAAGTGCATGATAATGCAAAATGCGGAACTGTTACTTAAAAATAATTATCAAGAAATGTAAAACTGTCAGATATTCTACTAGGACTCTTACAGGAATTAAACAATTATGATTTTGTTGTCATATATTTTGTCAATATTTATACCAATCGCTGGTAAGTGGTTTATTTATCTTCTTATAGACTAATATAGAATGTATTATTACGAGTTTGATTATTAGTTATTAGTCGAGCTGTAACAGATTCAAATAACATTATTTAAATCTGTGTCAATATCACTCAAATCATGTCATGTATGTAGTCTGTGCTCAAGATGTTTTCATCTTCGTGTCTTTCATGTAATCAATCACTTGTAGGGTTGAAATTTTAGAAAAAATGAATTTTTTCGTCTCTCATTTTGTCAATCGTCGAGTTATTTGGTTTTGATATTTAAATGAATAAAAAATCGTAAAATATTTGTAGAATAGTGTACCTATCATTGATATGCTGAAGATACATCTTGCAATAAGTAGCCAATTTTTTAACTCCATAATTGGCTACTAAAAAGTGCATAAAAATGTCTAGAATATAATCGCTGGTAGGTATTATAGATTTTCGTAATTGCCTGCTTATTTTTGTTATCTTAAACAATTTGCTGACATATCTTTATATCGTTTCAGATTTCCTACAATATTTTACATTTCATTATACCAATCATTATGTTTTATTGCATAAATGATGAAAAAAAATTGATAACGTCAACACAGACCGTTTACGTGTTTTTTACAAGTTCTATGCCTATACAGAATTTCACAAAGATTGTGTCAAATGGGCCATTGTCTAAGTTGTTTCAAAAGTCAAACTCATGCTGATATATCCACTACTACTCAAAGGAAGAGCCATGGTATGTATATTTACGAGTACCTAAGCAACACTGTTTTGTTTGGGCATGCTGTGGTAGATACGTATGTTTATATACTCAATGTCAGTGTCCTGTTTTTGTGCTTAATAAATAAAGTAATTGGTGTACAGTAGAGCGATGATTATCCGAACGTCGATTAACTGAACGACCACTTAACCGAACTGCTTGTTCTCTTTCGCCCGCACACGCATCCCTTTCCATACCTGGCTCAAACCAACAGTCGAAGACTGGTCCTCGTCTAGTCCAGATCTGAACCCCTTAGACTACAAATTATAGTCAGTCTTAGAAGGCATGGCCTGCTCTAAACGACACGCTGACATTGAGTCTTAAGAAATCTCTGGAGCAAGCAATGGCTAAATTTCCCATGGAAACAGTGTGTAAATCCATAGATTCATGGCCAAACAGATTAAAGGCCTGTATTAGAGCTAAAGGTGGCCATTTTGAATAGAATTATTTATTTTTTTGCTGAGACCTCAATAAATATGTATATATAAGTTTTATTAATTATAGTTTTATTAAGTTTTAATAAAAAAGTAAATGCATTTTCATTTGTAATAGAACTTGTGGCTGGACTAGGTATAATATTGATCTCTCTCACATAGTGCTAAGCGAGATTTATATTGTAAATGTGTTTTTATTGCTACGTAAATGCATAAAAGTAAAGACATAATATATAGATCGATTATCTGAACAAACCGATTTTCTGAACACCTATGTCTCCCAATTAGTTTGGATAATCCCAATTAGTCCAAAAGCTAGGTAAAGTTCATATATTTCATGTTCAATTTTGTTTTCAGAGATGACAGAAATAACACCATCTAATCAAGTGCCTCCCATAGAGTCAGATTATCCACAAGAAGAACCACTTCTTCATAATAATGAGAATAATATGAACTGTAGCAAAAGTGTGAATCGGTCGCAAAATACTAATGTTTTTACTACACTCGGTGATCACAGCTCTGGAGATGTGAATTTACAAAAAACATATTCCACTTCAGATAAAACTCCAAAGCCATTTTATCAGAAGCTGCCATCGATACCAATTACCATGTCTTCACTAGGTACAAACGAAACACGTATATCAGACTCCAAAATAAACCTAATGTTTGATCTATATAAGGATTCATTAGAAGACGCTATACTTGCAGAGGGCATTGAGAACCTTTGTAATGACTTGCAGCTTAATCCTGATGATTTCAAAGTTTTAGTGCTCGCTTGGAAATTGAATGCTAGTCAAATGTGTAGATTTACAAGGCAAGAGTTTGTACAGGGTTTGAAAGACATGAAAACAGATTCTATTAAAGGGATACAGTTGAAGCTTAATGAGATTACTCACGAATTGAGAGGTGACAATGAACAGTACAAAGATTTGTACAGATTTACATTTAAGTTTGGCTTAGACGTCAGCACCGGGCAAAGGATACTACCCTCCGATATTGCTGTGCTGCTGTGGCGTCTAGTTTTTACCAACAATGAACCTCCAATTCTCGACAGGTGGTTGAGATATTTGGAAAAGAATCCTCACATAAGAGGAATACCCAAGGATACATGGTATATGTTTTTAAACTTTTGCGAGTTTGTCGGAGATGATCTCAGTAGTTACGACGACACGGAGGCTTGGCCGAGCCTGTTTGATGACTTCGTGGAATACGAGAATGACCAAATGAATCAAAATATCACAAAGAATGACATGAAAATTCAGGATTAAATTCCAAAAATTGCCAAATTTTAAAAGGTTTTCGTAGGTACTTAATGTTGCACATTGAGACTGATAAATCTGATAAACTTTTAACGAAATTATGTGTGTTAATATTGGTACTAGAAACTGAGAATTGAAATTTAAAAAAATGTAAATATGAAATGTATTATAGGTGTTGTAAGATTTTAGATATAGAGATGGTACATAAAACAAAACAACATTCCAGTGATGGAATTAGCCAAAACTGTAAATAGTAGTCATTAATTATTAGGCAGAGGGGTCATTCAGCATGTTATCACTCACTTCGTCATTTTCTCATATCATGTTCTTACTGGATCATTTTCATTTAAGCCTTTTTTGAAATCATCCCACAGCCATTGTATTGCATTTAAAGAAAACGAAACCTTAGTTATTTTTTTTATAGTTAAAATAACTGAAAATAGGGCTCGAGTTTAACTGAAAAACTTTCCTTGCATTTTTATATTTACAAATACAATTCATATAAATAAATAAATTGTATTTTTATATTAAAATTGTGTAAACTGGAATACTAGAGACCACCAACAAAACATATCAAACTCGTATGCATGTAAATAATGTGGGAATGAGTAGCCGGCATCATATGAGAAAATGGTTAAATGAATGGGAATGAAATTTATGGGGTGTGATGTAAAGAGGAAAATGATACTTTGGAAAAAAATACCTGTGAATACATAATATATACAGCCTGCATCTTTATGATAATAAAATGGAAAAATGATGAAAAGTGTGGCAAATTAGCAGTGCTGTATTAGTCATTATTCCTTCTTATCTTCCTACAATTTTATTTTACCTGTGATTATCGATGTTTTGTCCTTTAGTCATCTGAATCATGCACAAAAATAAATAATTGTCTGCTATTTAATAGAAATTAAAAACATATTTTTACCAATTCCTTTTTTTTTTCTTTAGGCTTGTGTGGTTAGTCAGTATCTTCTTAATTTATTAGTTACTCTGTCTGTGTTTCTGTTACCTTTTTACGCCTTAACTACTCAATTAATCATTACCTAATTTTGGATACCCGTTGTCAGGTATGTATATAGGAAAGGACCGAAGGACATAGCATAGGGTATCTTTCATCCAGGAACAAGTACTGTACCTGTAAGTTAATAATATAAAAAACTGTGGCGGCGCCACCGTCGTCACGGCAATAATGATGTCCGGCGTTATATTTATATTACTCATATATTTTTTCAGATGTAGCATCTGTTTTTATTTTAAAAAAGCTAGTATATCCTTAATGAAGAACACCGTAGGAAATTCAACCGTAGTTCAAGCTGTAGATTGAGAAATAGTACTGTAGACATAAATTTAGTAGGTACAGCATGTACCATTGAAAAGAACCAATGGTTTAGTACCATTTTGACACGTTCCCAAATTATCTGTTCGATGCTTTGATAAACACTGCTATCAAAAATTAGTACTATTAAATTAATAAAAACCAACAGATTAAGTTGAAGGCTACTCAACCCATCATAAAATTTTAAATTCAGAAAGAAATGGATACCTTGTATCCAGAAAAAGCACTGTCCCCGAGGGATCATCTAAAATTAAGAAAACCAACGTCTGGAAAAAGCGTAATAGCAATAAAAATGTCAGGCGTTATTGCTTGTTTTTATATTTTTCAACGCGAAGTCGCGGGCACCAGCTAATCTTATATTTCATACAGTTCTTGAATATTACCCAAGCGCCCTTTTTGCCTTTTATAGTTTGCTCGGAAGGGCTCTAATTTGTTTACATCGAAGTTACAGTACTTACACAAAATTTTAACTCAATCGTACCATTACAAATTAGCGAGATCCCTTTAGTCAACTAGGAAATGAGCTGATCTTCATCATAAATAATAGCAAAGAACCATCTCGATGTCGTCAGCAGCGCACTTGCGGCACCCGTGACGTTGCTTGTTATAGGCTATCAAGTGGACCGTCATTGTTAGGGTCAGCGCCGACGGACGGAGTGGCAGCGAAGACACTAATTTAGTAACAATTTAAATTCAACCTAGAGCTCCTGAATACGACTGTATTTGGTACAATGAAATAAAATGACGGCGAGCGACTCAAAGCGCGGCGAATGGATACAGTCGTATTCAGGAGCACTTTAGGTTGAATTTAAATTGTTAACTAAATTAGTCTCGTCGGCGCTAACCCTCGGTCAGACACGAGTTAATAGAGATTCAAGTATCGAATTGAAAAAGGTAGGCCTTCCTGGTAAATTAGGGTCGGCGCTGACTGACGGTATGGCACGGTACAGCAAAGGTTTTTGCAATGATTTTGGCACACTCATTTGCATAATGGCCGCAACTCACCATCAGTTGGCATGATCAAACCAAACTGACCGTGTGGTGTGTGGCGGAATATTTGGCTTGATCAAGCTGACGGTGAGTGGCGGCCATAATAGAATTATTTGTTTGAATGCCGCGACTTAGGCACCGAAGGTATGGTTGGTATAACGCAGCACACCAACCTCTTGGTATTGAAATAAAGAAGTGAAGTGTTAAGATAATGTCAAAATAATATGTTTTGACAGCGCCAGCCCTTAGAGCTGGTACACACTAGGCGTTTTGAAGCGCACGCTTTGAGAACTAAAGTTCTAACGCAACGCCAAGCGCTCAATGTGTACTCGCTCTAAGAACTTCATAGTTCTCAAAGCGCGCGCTTCAAAACGCCTAGCTCTTAGAATCGCGTGAATAAAAAGCAACACATTTAATAAATTTTTATTTTATTTTAAACAAAATAATATAATCGCAGCCCGCTCCCATGAGTGCGTCGGCGACGTGGCGCAAAAGCCCCGCCTCTTGTCCACTGATATACACAAATTATCGGTAATAATATACAAACTCCCACACGTCGTCCGACCCGGAATACAATTAAAAAGCCGACAATGTATAACCTCGTAATATACTTTACATTTAAAATGGGGGTGATTGAGCTGATTTTAGGAATCTCTGTACGAACAACATTTCCACGAGTAGATAATGCAATCGCGTTAGATAGATAATAAGTCTCGGCACTTTGCACAATAATAAATTTATTTCAATTAAAACTATTTCGAAAACTGACCCGACCTAGTCTATTAAAATAATTTCAATTATTTCAATTGATCGACGAATCTCGTGTTTTCATTCATTATACTACAACTAGACACACCTATCTGGCGCTCGAAAACTCAATGAGTATAAAATTCTCCCAAATTCCGCAAACAGTCCCAAATTTACGAGCAAATTAGCCCCCGCAAACATGGAGCGGAGATAGATATCCCGTTATTGCATTTCCTACTCACACGACACGCTTCTCTTGTAATAAGTACGACTTGACGCGGCTCGCACCGGCCAGCAGACAGAGACACTTTTGTGTGACTGTGCCTCTCGTGTGTCGCCGGCCTAACCAATAAATTAATCTAATACCGTTATACTGATTACAACTGTTGAAATACTAAAAATATAAACATTATACAATTAAAAAAAAATTACAAGAGGCTCGATCCGTCGCTAAACAAGGTGTGTTCTCCGCAATTGGACACATTTCCAAAAGAAAAAAATTCTCCTCGCAGCATCCAAAGTATTCAAAATAGAAACACAATTCGACGTTTCCTTTATAATAGAAAAAACAGTACAATAATCATAAATATATGCTTAATATGTGAAAATATATATAACTACTACAGCATAAATTTATCGTTACGATGAGCATCGCGGGGCACTCGTAAGTGTTAAAAATTCATTCATCATTAAAAAAAAAAAAAACATTAAAATGTCAAAACTTCACTCCGGTCCGTAATTAAACACCTCGATGATCACCATAATAATATATGTACACTATTGAGAGCCTCGTCCATGGTTACACTCCACTGTCACTCAGATTAGACCATAGACACGTGTTGAGAGATGATTGCTTTATTACTAGTGTTAAAAGATGAATTAGTAGCTAGTGAGACGTTGCGTGCCTTCAGTTTTGCAAATACACACACAGCTCCAAAGAGATCGGCCGTAAGGCTTAGGGTCAGCGCCGACCGACGGAGTGGCGGCGAAGAGACTAATGAGCTATCATTTGAAAATCGACTTTAGTTACTTCAGTATGTGATTGAAAGTGGTATAATAAAAAAAAAATACTCTCGCGTCGGCAAGCGCGGGCGAGCGGCGCGCGGTGATCCTTCAGCTAAAGAAACTAGTCGATTTTCAATTGATAGAGCTTTAGTCTCTTCGCCGCCACTCCGTCGGTCCGCGCTGACCCTTAAGGTGAACTTCGGTACTTAGAGACTGCGACCTACTGTTTTGTATGAATTAATATGAAGCGATCGCGACCGGTGAGCGTGGCCAGAGTTTTGCTTGGCGACGGCGACCAGGGGCCCTCTAGTCAAGAACCAAACCAATGCAAACGTTTCGCTGCGTTCTTACGAAACGTAAGAAATAAAGCCCAGTGATTGGTCAAAACTTTATGTGGGCGTTACAAACAGCCAATCACCGGGTTTTATTTCTTTCGTTTCGTAAGAACGCAACGAAACGTTTGCCTTGGTTTGGTTCTTGGCTGAGGCCCCTGGCCACACAAGACACAAGCCAACAAACACATAAAAAAGCGGCATTTTCTTCTCGGGAGAACGAGATATTGTTTTTTTTTTTTTTTCTCTTTTCTGAAGTTATGAGCATCAATATGACATAATCTTCCAATAACTGCCGGATAAATATTTTTCAATTCGTATTTAAAAAGTTCTTGGAACACAACTTAAAAGTTAGTGGAGATTCGTAAGTCAAGGGTCGCTTAGCGACAGGCGACTTTAGTCGCGTAGTCGCAGTCGCTAAAAACCGAATTCTACCTTAATTAGGGTCAGCTCACATCTAAACGCGACTATGCTATGCGCGCACATATTAAATTAGCAATTCAAAATAGATTCACTGAATTGCATAAATACCTTTTTAGTAAATAATAAGTTATATATAAATAGTATTGCTACCTTAAAACGTGTAGCCTTTCGGTGTGAACTGACCCTTAGGTGAACACTTGGACAAACACCGCTAGGTGTCGCATTTCATTATTTATGTCGCTGTGGGCAGTAGTGGCTATAAAAATATATTTGTTTAATTAAAAACTAGCCGTTCTAATGTTAGAATATTGTTATCGACGAGTGGATACGTTATGTTATGATACAAGCGATACACCCCGAGCTCTCAATACAGATCCCAATATCCAGGATTACATAATGAATGCATTCTCTGATAATATATGGTTTGGAAAGGCCTATCCTAACTAAATTACAACTCGTAGTGCCAGTTTACTCGATCACTTTTAGGACTTTGCCGATGGCAATAGTTTTATCTGTAAAAAATAAAAAAAACAATGATAAATAATGACGTTCTGTAAAGTTCATCTTGACAACAATAATAAAATCTTGGTGCCGTTTCTGTCCCTAGAGTATTTTTGACGAAAATAAAGTATTTTCTTGTAAAATGTAGCATTTTTTGAAAGTTTTATGTAACTCTTTAATGGACTTAAAAATGACCAATCAATTAGAATGTTAACGAAACGAAATGTCGTTTTTTAATCATTTATGAAATTGAACTAATTTGACAAACTTTTTACTTTGGAATGTTCGAAATAGCGAACTCTTTCCTTGAAAAAAAAAAAAAAAAAAAAAAAAAACTGCTATGTGTTTATGAGCACTATCTGTCGAATTACGATCTTTTAACAAAATATGCTATGCTATTAAATTTTCATATTTAAAAGACAAAATAAGTTTTACCAATAACAACCCTAAGTTTCAAATGAAATACTTTTTTTTTAAATAAACCCTCACAACATTTTTTTAAATAACAAATGAATAATTTAAATAATAACAAATAAATATCTAAAAGGTATACTTTTTGCACATAGCAGGTTTTGGTTTGACAGTGACTATATGACATGTTCAATTTTGTTTACTAACTCTTAAACTTAATACAAATCTATACTATAATATATAAATCTGAAGTTTTTTTGTATGTTTGGTTGTACGCGCTAATCTCAGCAACTACTGGTTCGAATTGAAAAATTCCTTTTGTGTCTATAGGCTATAGAGAGAACGAGGACGAAGTCGCGGGCACCAGCTAGCGTGTAAATACTCACTCTCATCTCTTAAGGTGAAGCGGCCCATTTGGGCGAATTTCTTAAAGGGCTCGAGACATATGACTCCAGCACATTCTATCCTCATGATGGCCACTTGGTCTTGCTTCACGAAGCGCGGTCGCGTCTTCGACTTGTCACCCGTTTTCTTGTCTACCAGACATATTAGCGCCTGACAACAAATAGAAGCAACTCATACAAATATTCTAGGGGCTAAATTTAAAATCTTAATGTGCGAAAGAGGAGCATTTAGCGTACTGTAAAGTATGTGCAGCTTTGCAGTTCATTTTTTTTTTAATTTAAAATCCATGATCATATTTTTACTATTTTTCCATATTTTATTATATGACGACACGTTTGGTATAGTCTAGTGGCTAGTAACCCTAGCTGTCCGGGTTCGAATCCCGCTAGGGGGCAAATGTTTATGTGTTAACATTTTACCTTTGTACCTGAGCCATGGATGTTTATAATATGTATATATATGTATTTACAAAAAAAATGTAATCTATGTAGTATATATATATCAACTGTCTGGTACAGTAGATTCGAGTTACTTTAGCTCTGGGGGGTAACTTTGGCTCAAATCAAAAAACCGTTTCAAAATTCCGCTTCTTATACGCAGATATTATAGTAAACAAAAAAGTTCACTTTAGAGATGTTTAATAGTAATGGATGAAGAACAACCTCTCTTCGGCTCCTGTACTATTAAGTAAGGGAGTAAGGGATGCCAAAGGGCGATCCCATTTCCATATTTTCGCTTATCTTCTATTCTAGCGACGGTGCACTTGTATCCCCTTTGGTTACACGTGTTTTTATATGGGATGGTATCAAACCAATAGGTGAGAGTGGACCATAAGCCTGTTTTCCCCATTCTTTACTATGCGAAATATAACTGGCACATGGAGTACATTAATTACAATAGTGAAAAAACTTATGTAAACCACTTACCTTAACGGTAACTTCTTCAGCTGCACAATGTATGTGCATAACAGCGGAATAACCCGCACATATTATGGACTTATGTTCGAGGATTACCACTTGAGCATCAAATACCTGGAAAATAAATAAATACAAGATACATAAGTAAATATTGTAAATTCTCTACTTTATTTATGACATTGTTTATATACTTAATACATAACCTAAACTAACTTGCCCGACTTGTTTCATATGAAATTTAATTTACAAGAAATTTTACTCTAAAGTGACATTTAGATGATGCCATTTTCTTGTACATACCAGATCAATAATTGAATGTAATAAATTAGCACAATAATTGACCTTCAAGAAATGTATACAACTGTTTACACACGGATAGAGTTAAACAAATTGAATGCAAGTCTTGAAAGAAAATAATTGCAAATGTGTTTTGTTTTACACCAATACAATTATGTTAATGAGATTATTGCTTACAAGTTTTGACTTGTCTAAACACAGGCTTGTATATGAGTGTACCATTTACTGGCGCTTTCGTTCAAGTATTGCACGTATTTGCGTTGGCGAATTTTTCATTCAAGTCTTGAAGGTTTTAGAAATTATTATATGTGCTGTTTAGATTTCTGTTACAAGAAAAGTTTTGAAACGAAACTTGTCCCATAGATCAACAATGTTACGTGTTGTTTAGTTAGACCATGCACGTCATTTATTGTGTCAATTTAATTGTATGCAACAGGCAAGAAACTTGCTTCGTGTAAATGGCGCTTAAATGCTAGCCAACATAATAAATGACATACAAGTCATGCCAATCGGTTTGTTCAAGCCAATCGTATCATTCCAATTGGACAATATTCTTGGTCGTGTATGAGTGGGCATTGGTAATGCTTGGTAATTATTAGTAAAAACAAAACAGTTATTAGCTACTTCAAGTTTAACTCTACCAAAAACTTTCTTTTAACTTTACTATATCCATTTTTTAGTACAATTATTTACACAACGACGGGCTGCCTGTTCTCTGTGAACATTTAAAATTGTAACTTACTCTGCCAGTAGTGATAGGTTCTGTGACGTCACACAGGACGAAACCGGGCGAGACGTCCTCCTCTTCGATGCCCTTTAGTTTAACTTTCACGTTTTCTCCGGGACCGATGGACGTCACTTCAATGTCGTCTGACCACAGCTGATCCACCGTTACTTGCACCTAAGTGACACGAAAGTTTCAAAGTAAAAGAAAAAATTGCATACATCTTAATGGGGCCTGATTAAAAGAAAGTATCAGAAAAAAGTTTAATTTTTTTATTTTTAGTAAATACTTTTTAACAAATTAATTTTCGGCAGTAACCTCTCTCTTACAGAATAAAATAGTGTTTCCTTTTATATAATTTTTTTACTTTTGTGCCAATGGTTAATGATGTTCCGAAAAGTTAAAACTTTCCTTACAAGCCTTGCTATAAAATTATTAAATTATACGTGTGGCAAATCTTCAAAATTATATTACAAAAATTTAGCTTTAACATACGGGTTTAATATCCACAAAACTCCACTTGGATTGACTTGGAAATTTTTACACATTTCATTTTAACAAAAATGTTTTTATATACTTATTCTTCCCAAGTTATAAACAGAAATGAAAGAAAAAATGGCAGGGTTCAGCAAGTGTTATTATAAAATGAAATAACTTACCCTATTGGGCATAAGGAACAAGGTGCTGCCCTTCCTTGTGGTGCCCGCCTCCACCTTGCCCATGAGCACAGTGCCCATGTCCTTGTATTTGTCCACTACTGGCATTATGAATGGTCCATCCATCTTGCGGTTAAGTGACGGCAGCTCATCAATTAATTGTATAAACGAAGGCCCTCGGTACCACGAGCAAATCTCCTCAGATACCTGGCAAATGGGAAAATAAAAGTGTCAACTTTCATGGTAATAAATAACTGGTCAAGTGGTGACCACCTTGTCAGGATTCATTTCAACCTATTTCGTTATTATTTATCTATTTAATTCAGCAACACCTAGCACACTTCATTAAAACAAGCTATGAATAAAAATTATAAACTACTATAGAGCCCAAACACGCTATATCTGCTGTCTGCTGTAAGTACTACTTGATGTTGCAGCATTTGGTCAAGCTTACCATGTCATGGAAATACCATCAAAATAGCAGTATATAAAATTTCACATCAATCGAACATGTTAAAGTTAGTGAAAGTTGACGAAGGGGTCAACTGGGAAATGGGCTGACTGACGGTCTTCAAACGTATGAACAGATCTTCATAAATTACAACTAAGGGCAATCGTGGGGAGCTACTATTCCACAGACAGACACATTAATTAAACTTATAACAGCCTTTTTGCGTCGGGGGTTAAAAAGGAGTATTAAAGGTGCGAGTTAAAACCAAGTAAAACAAGAATGGGTCATATAATATCCTGTGCAGCCAAATATTTATTAACCATATCAATTTAAAGTTATTGTGAACCTTGCTGAAACTAGCTTAGTCTTGCAAAATATTATGTTATCTCAATAGAAGATTTCTCCTGTACCTTTGATTAGGTACCATAAATTTCAATTAGTATGTGTTTGATACTCACTTTTTCCAATAAACCTTGTCCGGTTTGTCCAGAGACTGGTAAGAAGGACAAATCCTTAGCCGGATTGAAGCCAAGTTTCTTCAAATAAGGAAGGATTTTGTCTCGACATTCATTGTATCTGAAATTGTTTAAAGTAAGACATTTCAGTTGAATTTATCGAAGTATGTAATTTAGTGGCATTACACAAAGCACTGACCTCTTCTCGTCCCAATTGACAGTGGGGTCGTCCATCTTGTTGACGAGAGCGACGAGATGCTTGACGCCGGCGGTCTTGGCGAGCATGGCGTGCTCGCGCGTCTGACCGCCGCGGTCGAAGCCCGTCTCGAACTCGCCCTTGCGCGCCGAGATCACGAGCACGGCCAGGTCGGCCTGCGCCGCGCCCCCTATCATGTTCGGCACGAAGCTCTTGTGTCCGGGCGCGTCCAGTATCGTGAAGTGCTTCTTCTCAGTCTCGAAATACGCTCTCCCCACTTCCACAGTCTTGCCCTTGTCGCGTTCTATGCATTGACACAATAATATATTTACCACTAGAGGTTTATCAGACCATTGGTCTAAACTATGTTATTTTTAAAGAAATATTTAATTGTATAGTACATCATAATCTAGGACAATTCAACGCCACCCTTTCACCGCCGCCATTTCATCGTTTTTTTGTTACAACCAAATCAATATATTTTACCATACCACATATAATATATTTTTCTAAATGTCCCGTATTTTACAAGTATTGTTACGATAGCTTAAAACAAACAAAAAGCCATTAAATATCGAACTTTTCCAATGATACACATCTTGATAGTAATTCTTTTGCGTTCTACAATACTGCGCATGATAACAAAGACTACAACGAACGGCGATGAAATGGCTTGAAGATGAGTATGTCACTACTCTGTATTATTATTATTTTTTAAATTGCATTATACAGTGTTAATCTAGTTTACCTTCTTGGTTAGTGTCGAGGGCCCACGACAAATACCAGGATTCTCTTGATTTTTCGCGCGCTTCTCTTTCATATTTGTCAAGTGTTCTCTTATCCACCATTCCTGTCAATGACATGATTTGTCCACCGATAGTTGATTTTCCCGCATCTATGAGGGCAAATAAATAAGTTAGAATACAAAGTTAGGGCACATAAATATAAGAGTACTTAGAAATCTTGACTAAACTCTAAGAACTTACACTAACATCTTGACTAGATTAGACTGGCAATAATTTAAAAAAAAAGCATTCAATCACATTTTTGACTCACCAACATGACCAATGAAGACAACATTGACATGCTCCTTCTTGCTTCTAGTATCTTCGACGCGTGGTGGTTTCTTCTTAGGAATTTTCTTTACTGTTTCTCCATCCTCCTAGAAAAAGAAAAAAAAAATCAAACTGAACTTTCAAAATTTACAAAAAAATATGTGTATATGTAAATGTTCTGAATTAGAATATTTTTTGTGGGTGAAAAAAAAATTCAACCAGTTAAGTAACTAAATTAAGTATATATTTGTTAAAATATTAAAGAAATTAAAAATAAATTATGTATCCATGCTGTCAATTAATAAGATTAGTGTTTTTAATAAAAATATTAAACCATGCAAATATTTATGAATTTCTAGTCATCACTGGTTAGACAACATGTTTTTATTATATTCCCAGCACTTATAACAAAGTATTGTATGTTATACATATATAACATACAATACTTTATTATATTCGATTTTATTAACCACCAATTAATTTAATCGAGTTTTTATTAAAATGATCATAATAAAATCAATACAAACAATAAACAATGTTATTATGAATATGTATACTATTTGATATTAATATATTATATAATAAGTTAACATTTTACAAAATTCCGATCAATATATGTCTGGTTCAAAAGTAGTCAATTATCATTTGACAATTATTAATGTTGAGACCAAGAAAATAGAGCTGAAAATATTTTTTTTCGCATTTACTGAATATTAGTAAGTATGTATATTCAGATGTAAAAATTAAGATATTATTTTCGTTAGGCTCACATAGTATTAATTTATTGCCATTTGCGAAATTTATTAAGCATAATTAATACCTAGTAATAAAATAAACTAATATTTTGGAAGGAAAAGAAGTAGTATCACATTTAGCCAAAGTGCTAAATACAGAAAACACAATTTAAATAATGCTTAGAAGATTTATAATGTAAGTATTAGAAAAAATAAGATTGTGAAAAATTTTATAATTCTGATGAATAGCTAATTTAGAACTAACAGAAATATATTATATCTACATACATGCTAATCTAAATACACAGTTAAATCACACCAAGTGAAGCATGACGTAAAAAAAAAACATAAGAAAAAGTGGACCCCATTACTTTACAGTCTATTATTGGTTGTCTTGTGTATAGTTAAGTAATTAATGTGTTAATACTTTGCCTCACATTAATTAAGTAATAATTAATGTGAGGCAAAGTATAATATAAAGACTGGCTGGTATAGTTATATGCTTCACCTGAAAGAATATGGGTGGAAACAAAAAAACACAGTTATAGACTAATGTTGCACTCTTTCTTAAGAGAGAACTTCTATGAGAAGTTTTATTTAATAATTATAAACTTAGATTAAAGATGTTTTAAAAAAAAATACACATACCTAAGTAATGTTACAGAGGTCAAAAAGTAGTTTTTAGAAATTTTGTTTGTTTGTGCAATCTCAGAAACGGCTTAACAGATTTTGACACCATTTGACCATTATTAATTTATTTGGATTAACAGTTAGGATGCATTTTATCCTGAAAAAAATTTATGTTCCCGTGGGGATTTCCAAAGAACTTATGAAGTCGCTGGCACATCTAGTACTTGATAAAATATCCCACAACATGCACCCTTTGGGTAATGTTAACTTTTTGAACAATATGTCTTAAGAAAGAGACAGATGAACCATTTGAAATCTGTTTTAATTTGATAAATGACGAGTCTATGATGACGAGGGTCCACTTTATGAAAGAGTGTAATAAAAGAAAACCATGCTTATTACAGTGTGCTGCACCTGCTGATCAGTCTCCTCTTCTTCTTGTTCGTTGTTGTCTTCGGGGGTGAGTAGAGCGTCGTCCGCTTCAGCTTCCCAACTGTCGGCCGTGGGGGAGACGTCTGGCGGTGCTGCGACTGGTGCCACGGCCGGCGGCACGGGAGGAGGTTCCTCGACGCGTGGCGATGCTGACGCAGCACCACCGTCGCCACTCTCACCGCCGCCATCACCACAACCTGTTCACACATTCGTACTAATATTATAAATGCAAAAGTTTATATGGATGTATGGATGTTTGTTACTCTTATATGCAAAAACTACTGAACCAATCACCATGAAATTTTGCATAAAAGTTTTCTGTAACACCAGAAAGGACATAGGGTACCTTTCATCGTTCGATGCGGACGAAGTCGCGGACACCAGCTAGTTATGTATATATTGATAATTTATTTTTATACTAGCTTGTTTTTGTACATACTGTAGTTCATTTTTTGAAATCTCACAGACACCTAACATTTTTCCACGATAAAAAATATTCTAAATGTTAGTCCAGGTAATCATCAATAAATCAGTAAAAACCGCATTCAAATCTATGCTAGAATTATTGTGTCAAATGTTTGAAAAATTTGAGACTTGCAATATTAAATTAAATATAGTATAAAGGGAAATATTCATTTCAACAACTAAAAATGTTCCCTATATCTTGTCTAGGTTACAATAAAATCCACGTGAAATTGGCTGATGATCTTTAACAAGTCAAGGGAAAGTTGTTTCCACTAAAACTATGATAGTAGCCTGCCTACTAAAATAATTTATGAAAGATTTACTTCATTTTTTAATAAAAAAAGCAATTGGAACCAGCAATATATCTTCCATGATGTATTGGTCAATTTGGAGAATTATAAAATAAACGCAAATTATATATGCATAAATAATACTAAGCGCTTTAATTGTTTTTAAAATAAATGGATAATTAAATGTAGAAGTGAAAGTAAATATGTACTGAAAAAGTGATTTAAAATTAAAATAAATAAACACGTACATACCTTTGGCCATTATTAGTTTAAAGGGTAACAAAAATCTTCGACTATTAACAATAGAAAATAGTAAGAGAAGAGAAAGTTTTAATTGTACAAAAGTTAGTGCAACACGCCGCGTGTCTTGATATAACCCGTTAAAACTGGATTCAGAAAAAAAATAGTCATCGAACGTAAGTTCCGTTCACAACAGCCAATAATAATGTCAGAAATTCAGGGTTACTGAACACTGATCTAAAGGTTTATCTATGAATCGTTTCGTGATTACACACCGGTATAGTATCGTTTTAGTTAGAGTATACAATATAAATTTAATAGCAGACACATTACATGACAGACATACAGTACCGTTCAACACAGGACTCCCAGTAGAGTTCGTAGAATCGCTTTCGGATTTTTGTGGGGATGAGGGAGATTCAGTATTGTCGCTAGCCTGTGAAGGCATACAAAACGAAGGCACGAACTCCACGGCATTTACATTCAACGTGGAAAATTTTGTAGACACATCATTGGATTCTTTTGCACCTTGTTCACCTATAACATCAGCTTGACTTTCCCAAGAGTCCGGAGCACCGTTATTGGACATTTTTCAACAAAATGAGTGTAAAGTTTCTATATAAGTCTTTTCTAAGCAGTTATTTTTATAATTTATTGGTGATCTTTTCCGGACAGATCCGCGTGTGTCTTTATCTTACGCCGGAAGTTCATGGCAATTAGCCAAATAAGTAATCGCACATAAAAATTTCAAGTTATAAAAAAAAATATCTTGTTGACTTTTGGTATCGTTGCTATGAAATAATTAAATATTAGTATAATTTTGGTTACTAATAAACCAAATGTACTTTATTTTGTGAGGTTTATAATATAAAAGTAGCTGAATTGATCAATAGCTTCCTGTATAATATTGCCAAGACCAAAAATTGTTTCTACCTACATAGACAATGTAGGTATTCCATTTTGTTACTTCAATAAAAGCTAGCAAATTCCGTATTATTTTATTTCATAAAATGTAATCATTATAATTATAACTCCATAGAAGCAAGCGGATTGCAAAAAAAGGCACCAGATTTAAATTCTGTGACCATATACACAATTTGTGGTGCACTTACTATTTTACAAGTTATTCTAATATTTCTAATATTCGCAGTTATTATTAGCCGAGGAACCGTGCATTTGTTGCTCTCGAAACTTACTGCTCTGTGTCCATTACGTGTACTTTACGGTCTTCTGTGGTACTGTTTTTCTGTTTTATTTAGCCTATGGCAGATGGCATGGCAGTGTCTATGGTTGGTCTAAGCATAATTGAAATGAAAGATGGCGATTTTTGGCTTTTTGCATTCATTCATTGGTGTTCAGTGTTCAATTCTTGTGTGTGTACAATTATTGTACTATACATAACAGTGCTTCAGAATTTCAGATTTAGTGTATAAGGACTTGACCTGATTGCTTTGGACTTGACGGATTTGTTTTGGAAAACTAAAGAAAAATTATACTTGACTTGATTGACTAGTCTCGGGATCTGCTACTTGATTTTAATTTCAATTTCTGTTATTAACACAAAATAGTTTATTGTATCTACATTGTTTCATGTCCATTCAAATTCCGGCTGTCTATTGGAAAATTTATAACAACCATATGAACTTGTGTGAAGTTGATATTGCAAACTCTTATTTTTATATATGGTTACGGTAATGTTCAATTATCATTTTTGTCTCATTATATGAAATGTCGGTGCATTATAAGTTTAAAAGTGCATTGGATTACGATACTGTCACATTCGATGGACTTCACATATCAGTTGGTGATCTGAAGGCATCAATTTCGCAGCAAAAGCGAATCGGCAAGACTTCAGATTTTGATCTGCAAATCACTAACGCTCAGACAAAAGAAGGTCAGTGTTTTTCATATATTATATTCAATCATTTGGAGACATTTTCTGTTACCTATAATTGTTGGGGCTGGCTTATGTTTTTTTACTAGTTTCCTATGTAAATTTTATTTGTTTAAGTAGTGACAGGGTACACTGAAATATATATAATATAATTATATATAAATAATGGTATGCTGTTGTCTTTTAGTTATTGAGTAAGGGATGTCGGAGCCCATTGCCCTATCCCTTATCCTTAATCTTACTATGGTCAGCCCACCAAGTGGACTGTTAGGCAGCAGTAGTCAATTCCTTATAGAAGACTACCATGAAATAATAATGAAATGTTGTATTATTATTTCGAAATGTTATTATTTTTCACAAATAAATTGAAAGGTATTTTTTTTAATTACCTTTCTATATGAAACAGTTGATATAAACCTTCAATATTAAAGTTTTAAAATCATATATATTATTAATTGTAGCTTGTAGCCAACCCAGAACAAAATTTCTAAGAGCCTTTAAGCCTTTGGCTTCGGATGAAGGTTGTGGTGGCCAGAAATTGACCTTCAGTCGGACATTTCATTTCATAGATCTTAATATATTAAATTTATTAATTTTTTCAGTATATGTTGATGACAATACATTGATCCCAAAGAATACATCACTTCTTGTTGCAAGAGTACCTTTGTCTCAACAACCTAAAAAACAGTGGGAAGGAAATAACAATAATGCGTCTTCTTTGCAAAAAGATGTGTCTGTTAACAAAGGTCTTGCGGATTTGTCTCGTATGGAAGGCAGTGAACAAGACAAGATTAATGCTATGATATCGCAATCAACTTTCGATTACGATCCAAGCAAGTAAGCGCCAACATACAAAATAGTTCTAGCATTTGTGATTTGTTGTCTAGTTCAGGGTTTCCTGACCTCTTTCCTAGGGTGGACGCCTAACTATTGCATTCTAATTGTAACTCGCAGATAAATTACCAATGCTAATGTTGTTTTGTATACTTTTAACTCTAAATATATTATATTAACCAATCTTACTTTTAAGTACTTAATTTTGATTTTTATTATATTGCTTATGATGTTAAGATTTGATAATGGGAGCATACACTTGTCTGCAAGTTTACACAGTTCCAAGATTTACTATTTATCTATACAAGGCATTACTGTCTCCATAGCTTTGTTGTACAGTAATTGTTTTGATATTATAGTTACTTAATATTTTCTAAAACTTAATCTATTTCTACCCATTTTTTGTATACTCCCATGTTTGAGGAAATGAAGTTTGTAAGAAAATTGTAATGTTGGCCCTTATGAGAAGCCAACCCTTATAAATAAATCAACCATCAAAGGACAATTTTGATACAATATCCATAAACTTATATATATGGTTTTGCTTGGCTTTTATCTTTCTTTGCTTCTTAACAAAATAGTAATAATTTGATGCTTTTTTTAGTTATCAAAAAATTAGAGGTCAGAATCAAAGAGGTGTTGTACCTGGCCATTACATCTGTTACAAGTGTCAAAAGCGGGGACATTGGATAAAAGATTGTCCAGCTGTTAATGCAGTAAGTTTTTGTTATTTCAAATTTAAGTTTAAATTACAAGTAGCGATAGTGTGACCCCATTTAGATAAAAAGTAATCATCCCATGTTTAGATGAAAATATGTGTGTAGGCAAATGAGTAGGCATTTTGTGAAAATATATCTCAATTTTATAATAACCTGAAAACAGCAAATATTTTCACAATATCTTTGTCTAATATGGTTAGAATTTTTTAACTAAGGTTTTACATTGGCTGGTAATTTGTAGAAAGAAAAAGAAAAAAAAAAACTTCAATCACAATGACAATAATATACCTATTAACCTGGCTAACAAAACAACAAAAGACCACACTCAACTCAATTTCATAAAATTCAATGGAGACAAAAGAAGCGAAATATTAATTTCCGAAACTTTTTTACCATGTTCCTATGATAAAAGTTTAATAGATTAGTGTAATAAAAGTTTCATAAAAATAAATTGTTTATTTATTCATGAAGCCTCTGGAGCTTTGTCCCAGGTGGCCAAATCTATTCAAAGAAAAACTAACTTCTCTCATAGCTCATTAAGCCTTCCTAGCCTGGTATATTTCTTAGTAAATTGAAGACAATTTTAATTTATATTGTATGCTCAAGTCAATTGTTAAGTCTTTTGTAAATAATTATTTAAAATATTTTTCTCACACAATTTTTAGGGATTCTATTACATTTATCGGTAACCTTTGATTCTTCTTTCGAAATTAATTTGGTATTCATACATTGATCTTCTGTGTGTCGAATGTTGCTTGATTAATCTTGAATTTTAATATTTTGTAATTTTCAAATGGTCTAAGAAAAATAAAAAAGTTTTAAAGTTTATTCGGGAAGAATGGTCCATACAAATGTGCTGATCAATCTATTTTTCATATTGTATTTTTCATTGCAAAAAAAATCCATGTGTTTGTGTTATTACGATATATTAAGTCTGAAATGGTTGATATTCATGCAAATATTTATTTTTGTAAACAAACTAGTAGCTAGAGACTTGCTTCTACAAGCATAAAGTTAGGTTTACATTTCAAAAACTCCTTTGTTATAATTTTATTATAATGCAGAAAAAAAACTGTTCAATTGAAGACAACAAACGAAACCAACAATGGTACCAGAATTTCACACATTCTTTTTATTTATTTTAACCATTAAGGTTTACAACATAAACTTTTATGACTTAATGGTTTACAATATTGTATTAAAATAACATTCTTAGAAAAGAAAAAGTGTATTCATATTTTTAAAGACCTTGGCATTAAACGCGAGTTAAGTTGTGGAAAGTCAAGTTTAGCAGTACCTTATACAATAACACATACAAATTGTAACATTGTAGAGTGACCCAGTGGAAATAAGAAGGAGTACAGGAATACCTCGCAGTTTTATGGTGCCAGTTGATGGCCCCAAAGCACCAGGCGCCATGATGACCCCCAATGGAAACTTTGCTGTGCCAGCCGTAGACCAGTAAGTTTAACTGATACATTTTTAATATATAATTTATAGTGAAGAGGACCTATTACCTAGCTGACGAAAGGATTTCACTAACTTCCACAGCTTCGATCGATGTGAAAGTTTGTATACTGTTACTTTAGTGGTATTTCAATGAAAAAATATTTATCTTAAATGAAAAAAAGTTGTTCAACCTTAAAGAAACATAACCTTACGGTTAGTAATTTATGAATTATTTTCTTCAGGTAAAGTTAATTATAAATTAACGTTCTTTTTCAATATTAAAACGCATTAAAAATGAGTTTGAGCCAAGAACGTCTAGATCACCTCACCTTGATGAATATAGAATAATATGATTTGCTCAGAGAAATCGATATTTTTTTCTTTATTTACAACACAACTATTTTATTTAAGGGGTTTTTACGTAATATGTACCTTAAACCAGGGCCTTAGAATTTGCTACAGTCCCCGCGCATTCTTAATCCGGCACTGCTTGTATTATATTCAAGGTGGACAGACAGTTGACGTTAGATCATGATGGTAGGTCGCTACCGTCGCCTATGACATAAAGCAACGCCACAATTGCAAGTGCGCGACTTATAGTAGGTTAAAAATGAGGAATGGATAGGCATAGGGCAACAGGATTAGAATCAGACTATTTGGTGTAAAGTCTTGCTATATAATTTTTTTTAATAACTGCAGATTCTCTGCAGAACTGCAGATCTAGTGTAGGATTTATGGAGTTTGAATGTTTTTCTTCTTTCAGTGAGGCATATTTAGCCTCAGAAAATGCAGGAGGAGCCGATACACCAACAAATGCTCCGGTAGCACCAGAACCGACTATACCTGATGAATTGATTTGTAGTCTCTGTCGCGATTTGCTGACGGATGCTGTCATGATACCTTGTTGTGGAAATTCATTTTGTGATGAATGTAAGTTACTTATTTTCTTAGTAAATTTACTTTATACCTTATTCCTTGAGTCTTGCTTCTTACTAAGTGATTTGGGTTAATCTGTGATTCCTTTGACAGGTATCAGAGGCGCATTACTGGATTCTGAAGATAATGAGTGTCCGGATTGTCGTGATAAGGAAATAAAACCAACCACGCTGATACCAAACAGGTATAAATTGAATATTTTTAACCACAAATGCAAGTGTTATAAGTGACCTGTATATATCTGTGTATGGGTGTCTATTTGTGGCATCGTAGCTTCCAAATGGCTGGACCGATTTGGACACATTTATTTTTATGAGAGGGTTAAATAAGGCATGAACCTGTCATTTTCAAAGTTAGAAGCATGAAATTTCATATACAAGCTTCTAGTTAGAAATAAAATATAAATACGTATTTATTTATTCAGCCAGTTTATAAATTTAGAATAAATATATTTTTTGCAGGTTTTTGCGCAATTCTGTGTCCTCATTCCGTAACCAAACGGGGTACAGTCGGCGCACGCCTCACCGCCCCTCACACCGTCAACAGCCCGTCGGTAAGTCTTTTTAATTTTTTTTATTTCATTTTTAAGCATAGGCTGATGGTCCACTCGATGGTAGGTGGACTACCGTCGCCTATATACACAAGCAAAACCATGGGGTTACAATACAAACAACGCCTGTAACAAGTCTACTGTAGATCCATGATAGTATAAAAAATCGATGTAAGGGAAAGGTATCATGAAAATAAAAAGGCTGACGGTCTACTTGATGGTAGGTTAGGTAGCTCAAGCAACGCTGCAAGTGCACTCCCAACTACAATAGGATTAAGGATAGGGATTGGGAAGGGATAGGAAATTGAAATCTGACATCCCTTGCTCACTCACCGAAAGACAACAGCACACGTGCTATTATGTCATGGTGGTCTTCTGTGAGGGAGGGGTAACTGCTGTCAGACGAGCAGCTGCCCAAATTGACTGCGAAACGCAGTGCGCCCTGCTACTACAATAATAATAATAATAATATATTTAAAATAAAAATACAGAACAACCGGTACCCGCAGTAGTAGTGCATCCAAACCCGCCGAATGGACCTTTACAACAACCACCAAACGTGTCCGGTAAGTCATATATGCATTTTAATTTTGGTTTTGCAAGCAAGGGCATTGTTTATATATGTATACTAAATCATTCCTCATGTTTTAAATCATTACATATAATCTAAAAATCCTTTCTGTGCACGATTTGGCTCAAAAAATATCTAATAACCCTTATAAGACTAAACGTGACACAAGTAAATGATTACACATTGAAATATTTTTTATCAATGACATATTTTAAGAAATCACCTAAAATTTCTTAAAATTACATTTTGTATTCAAAAGCTTAATTTTTTTTTCTTTGCATTCTATAACACACTACACACTAAATTTGTGTTAGAGGCAAACTGGTCCCACATACGAAATGATGCAAAAAAGTTAGGAAGACAAGGTATAATTCGGTTCATGATGACTCATTTATGAGTAAAGAGAAAAAGTTGGTGAATTCCAAACATTAATGCGGTAAACTGTCCCAAATGGTTAAATTGGGTTTCAGAAATACATTTATATAGAAACTAGCCGCTGCCCGCGACTTCGCCCGCGTAACTGTAAATTATATACTAAATCCTTCCACGAAAACCACTCTATCCATTGGTGAAAACAGCGTGAAAATCGGTGCAGTAGTTTTTGAGTTTATCGCGAACAGACGGACAGACGCAGCGGAGGACTTTGTTTTATAATATGTAAGGATAAAATTTTGAGACCGTCAGTTTTAGAAATACATTGGTCACACGCGTGGGATAGCGTTGGTTGCGTTTCTAAGTACATAGTTAGTTTCCATACAAATACAAGAGTACAGATGTAATAATATGTGGGACCAGTTTGTCTCTACTTTTTAATTCCGTTAGATTAAAGAAATATAGTAACACCCAATTGCTCAAATGAAGTCCATATTAAATGAAAAATCTATTTTTTTAAGTATCTCCGGTATCGTTATGCCTCTCGCCTATGCTTTCATCTTCCTCTGTTTCATCAAATTTCATCAAAATTTTTAATTTACGGCTCAAATTACCCTGGATGTTACATACTACTTACCTTCAAGTGGTTCACAATTCTCTGAAGGTTGATAACTCTAGTAATCGGAGAGGTTAGTGAGTACTGAGTATCATAGGATGTTGCCTGTGTCCCTAGACTCCCTAGCCACCCACCATTAAAAGTAGACAGTTCAATTTTGATGACCGGTGTGGGCAGAATGTTAGTGAAACAATGTGTGATGGGTGTGGCTAGGTCCTCGTGGTCGGGCGGCATCCGAGTCTGATGGCTCGACTGACGACAACGTGACAGTAACAGTGCCACCTGCACACCGCCGCCATGACGTTCACGCCTCGCGACCTCGCCGCCAGCATTTAGGTATCACCAACATGTGGACCGGCCTAGGGTTGCCACAAACTAAAAAGTCTTTAACACGAGAATACTTACAGAAATTATTGTATTTACATTTATATATTATTCCTGGCAATCAAATCATTTAATATCGTAAATTCTTCCCGAGCGCAGGGAATATTGATCTATTCAAATTTGTTTTCCCAAACAATTTTGATATTATTATAAGGGTGTTTTATAATTTATTCAAAGTCGTTTTATCCTTCGTTTCCTGAAATTCATTCAAATCGCGTGATACATTCCATTCGTTTTTATTTATATATTTTTTAATGTTGATACCAATGTGTTTATATTTTCAATTCTATATTTATCAATTATAAATTTTTCCACATTTTACATAATTTGTTGGTTTGTCATTTATTTCCGTAATACTAGTAGTGTGGCAACCCTAATTTTTTTTACTTTCTCAATGCACTCTTGACGATAGACACTTACTCTTCCCCCATAAATTGCCTGTTTGGTGTGTTTGGTTCTGTTTGCTTTAAATCATTCCTTTAAACTTCGTTGTATCGGTCTTCTAGTTTTGCATGTCTACAATTTATTTTTCGAAAGAAGTTGGTTTATTCGTTTATATATTTATATATTGTAGTCGTTTATAGGATGAGACACCATTGCGACTAATTTAGATATTAACTGGTAGAGATACATAGCATTTTGAACGACAAATATTGAACAGCTGTTCTCTACTTGCGTTTAGGCAATATTAGAGGTTATGGGTTTAACGTTTACAAATAGCATATAAAAGATGCACATTTAATTAAAGTATTTCTTGTTTTCATATAACTTACGCGATGTATTTTGTTTTAGGTCCGCCTCCAGTTATGAAACCTCCCGGTATGGATACTCCCCCAAATTTGAATGTAAGTTTCACTTAAATAGAGTTTAAGTAACTTTATAAAATAGATACTCCTTTTGTTCACATGATCCTCGATGACACACACATAGGTAAATAAAATGAAACAATTATTTCCCAGATGCCACCTCCGAGGGGCGACGAACAGAGAGCAAGCACTCCTACAGTCGATGAAAGGAGGGATCCAATGTCCTTACAAGTTAGCATTTATTTATATGATATGTTTATATTTGTAGTGTGTTTAATTTGACAGTTGTTTATTAAAATGTATATATTTCGTTTTTAGGCATTTAATCGTGGACCTCCACCTTTTGTTCCCGGAGTGCCACCAGGATCGAGACGTTATAACGAGTAAGTTTTTTCAGTATTAATATTAATTGTCGTTTAGTACTTGAAATATTATTCTGCTTTAATTTTTTTAAATTAAATATTTTTTATGGGAGATATTTTAACCAGCAAATCTTGTTAATTCTTTACAATGATGTCACACCGCACAATCAATGATGAATGACGTTTCGGATTTTATTTCAAACAAAAAGAAAGTACTTCTCAAATATAGTGTAATGATTGGATGCTTGTTACACATTCACGAGTAAATTGAGAATTGAATTGTCTCCGACTGGGGTGACGCTAACTTGGTCAGATTCAATGAATCAAAGACTCAAGCGTGTCTTTTTTCGGCGAAACGGAGTCCATTTGACCTGAACCCGTCATTCCGGGGAGTGACCGTTCCAATCGCAGACCACCTACAACTCCTTGGTGTGGATCTTACTAACGATCTGAACTTTGGTAGGCATATCGAGTCCATTGCCAAAACGGCTGCCAGAAAATTGGGCATCCTTTCCACGGTTAGGCGGTACTTCACTGCGAGACAGCTTCTCGACTTATACAGAGCACAAGTCCGATCCTGCATGGAGTATTGCTGCCACCTCTGGGATGGTTCTGCCCGTTATCAATTGGCTGCAATCATATCAAGTAGCATGCCTATCGATTTTCTATCGTCTACACCATGGAGAATGTGCGTCCATCCTATGGGATCTGATCCGGCCAGAGCCGTCCACTTGCGGAACACGAGGCGCGGGCGGGGGTTTCATCCCTTCGTGGTTGATGTTCCCCGGTCACGCACGAAGCGTTATAGTTCCACCTTCCTTGTCCGGACTGCTAAGGAGTGGAACTCATTGCCTGCGTCCGTGTTTCCCGAAAACTACAACCTCGGGGTCTTCAAATCCAGGGTAAATGGGCACTTACTAGGTAAGCGTGGTCCATCTTTGGCCGCATCTGCACCTAACATCAAGTGAGATCGCGGCCAAGCGCTGCCTTGATCTAGTAAAAAAAAAATAGACTAATGCCATAGATTGATGATATATACTTTTTATCCCAATAATTCAATCCCAGGAATAAGTTATTTTTAATAAATCACGAAAGCAGGTAAGCTAAAGGATTATAATGTCTTTTTTGTTCAACAGTGGCCCATTCAGTCGCCATGGGCCCCCACCTTCGTACCGCGACCGTTTTCCGCAAGAACCTTATCAGCCTCCTCCGCCAGGCATCAAAGACTCTCCACCTACTAATGGGTAAGAAAATTTATTCTATAAAAAGTGGGAGATTTTTAGTACTAATCTTGTGTGCTACTTAGAGTTGAAACTTTTTTGTCGGTATTCATTCGGGTGTATTTTTTGCCAATTTGAAAAAAACACTATTTCTTAATTCACTTACAATATTTTTTTTATATTTTGATCACTGCAGTCTACAGTTGATTACGTTCAGTTTATCGTAAGAATGCAGTCTTTTTTGTATTTGTTCAAGAAATGTTTGAGGTTTAATACTTAAATATGTACTCGTAATAGAATGTTGACCCTTATTTTCAATGTTTCGGTAAAAACTTATATGATTGTTTTCATTTTACTTGAATTGGAATTTAATTATCGGGACCGATATATCTTTTTCGTATGGAATGTTTTTGTCATTCCATCGAATTAAATATGTCTACAAAACAGGAGTCTTGTCGCTCGCTACTCATCCCCGTTGAAACGATATCTTGAACTAAACCTTGACAATGACCTTGAGGTTGGGCTCTACAATATTGTAGAGTATTGTACAATATTGTATCCATATATATGGAAAACTTTCCAACGAATTAGTCGTTGGAAATCAATGATTAGTTCATCAGTTGGTGTTAGTGAGTTTTGTGTTATGGTGTCGCAGGCCCGGTGAGGATCCGCTAGAGGCGTTCAACCGCATGATTCGCGAGAAAGAGATGAGAGCGCGGCGTCGCGAGGAGAGGCGCCGTCTGCACTCTGGGTCGCGCAGCCCACCGCCTCGCTCGCGTTCGCCTCGCTCGCCCCGCTCGCCTCGTTCGCCTCGCTCCCCGCGCTCGCCTCGCTCGCATCGCTCTCCTCGCTCGCCCCGCTCCCCGCGCTCGCCGCCTCGTCTGCGCGCCCGCAGCCGCGGCTCCAGCCGACTTCGCTACTCCAGGTTCGTTAGTCGCATGCCTCGTTTCCACTGGACGACTCCATATGTTGCTTGCAATCGTAACAGCTTCTCTCATGCACGTCTCGCCGCCGATGTAACGTTAGCACGTCATTAGTCTCGCATGTAATCTCGTCTCGGCTTGTAGCTTGAAACTTTAGTAGTCTTGGAACTTTGGTTTATTGTCTTGTTACTTATGTTGCTTAAACGTTGGTGTTCGGTGGTTGTTTTTATCCATCGCACACCCTTCGGCTTGTAGCTAATAATTTTGTTATCATCAAACTTTTCAGTTTTCCCCTTTTGTTTTCTTGCTGCTTATGTTGCTTAACCGTTGGTGTGTGGGTGGTTATTTTTATATGTATGTGTATCATGTGATCAGCGCGTACATATCACCTGTTACAATACAGTAAAGTCTCATTAATTCGACACTTGGATAGTGTTGGATTAATGATCCGGTAACCCCTAGTTTTTAATAGTGTCGCATTAATGAGACTCCACTGTACTCTACTTTTCGCATTCCTTAGTTGTTTTATTTTTGAATGTGAAGTAGGTATTCATTTTTGGATAAAAATTGGTAATAGAAAACAATGGCATTTTAGTAAAATTTTCTATGTAGTATAAAATAGATTCATAATTTGCTAGTACGTTATTGCTATTTTTAATATTACTCAGTAACAACATTGGGCATTGCGTTAATATGGGATAAGGTGTCGAAAAAGCTAACATATTGTAGATACATTATGAGTTTCCGGACAAACAGATACATCTTACAAACAATATTCGTCAATTAGTCAATGTTTGTAAATTAATGTCATGTTTGTGTGGAAATTCGACCTATTAAAACAATTATCCAAGTACTAAATTGGTTTAAGGTGAAGGGGTGTGGATTTTATTCAATGAAAAATTTAGTTTGTTTACTTAAAATATATTCAAATGTATCGTGCATGTTATTTAGTTGATTTTAAATTCTTATAGAAAATCCCATACTATGTTACTCGATACTGGCGAATTAATTTATTATTATTGGCAACTATGAGAAAGCAATTTTCAATTCAGGATGATTTTTTTTTTGTCAATACAGTGCCTTATTTATACTAATTATATTTCATTATTACTAATTATAATTATATTTAAGGTACATAATTATATTTCATTTTACGTCCCTTTGCTGGGCACTAGCCTTCCATTAGTTATACTGGTGGATGCACATTCATTTATTTGCCAAGATTAACACTGTGATGTAGTCATATATGTTTGAAAATCCAATTTTAGATGTTATAAATTTGTTTATATGAAATCTCTTACTCAAATGAATAGAGAAATTGGCGTATTGTCCATTTTCACTGTCTTGTACAGTCAGTGGAGTAGAAACATAAAGAAATTGCGTACAATTGCAGATCGCGATCGATTTCGCCGCGCCGCGTGCGTCGCTCGCCGCCTCCGCCCTGGTCGCCACGTAGACGTCGCTCTCGCGAGAGGTCGCCGCTATCGCTTACCAGGTACTCATACACATATCACGCTCTAATTTGATTTGTGACTGGGCATATTGAATAAATTTTAATGGTAACGCTCCCTGTCTCGCTGGATTTGTATGGAAAGCGTTTTGACCATGCCGTCTCTAGTAGGGGGCGGCGCGGCGATTCTTGCTCTGTGGGACATGACGAGATGAGTAGTGCTAACGTGTTGTTTTTTGTTTGTCAGGTCTCCGTCGCCACGCAGGCGCGTTCGCTCTCCGCTCCGCTTTCGTTCGCCGATGCGCTCCCCGCCCCGCTCTCCGCCACGCTCCCCGCTGCCGCCTCGATCGCCTCACAGGGAGCCAATCAGGTCGCCGCGTCCCATCTCACCGCATCGGTAAGTATTATATAACGATCTCACCTGTTCCCAAACAGAATCGTATCTTAGGGCCTCTGCACATTGGAGGTCAAAATAGGTCGGTTAAACTAGAGTTGTACTATACGGATATGATTTCATAGTATACTAGCTGGTGCCTGCGACTTCGTCCGCGTTGAACGATGAAAGGTACGCTATGTCCTTTCTGGTGGCCCAGACAACGTGTATGCAAAATTTCATGGTGATCGGTTCAGTATTTTTTGCGTGAAAGAGTAACAAACATCCATAAATCCATACAAAATTTCGCATTTATAATATTAGTACGAACTACGTCTGTATGAAACTTGACTGGTGTTCTCATTTCGTATAGTATAAAGTACCTTAAGATATTTTAATACAGTTCGATTTCATTGTATGTATTATGGCTACGCTGATGTATCAGGGATACATTAAAACTTAATTATCCAGAAAAAGTGCAGTTCCCGAGAGATCATCTAAAAATAAAAATTCCAGCAAACTTTTAATAATATTTCAATGAACTGCAGTTGCACACTGATGGCAAATTGTTGTTGTGCAGATACGTCGGAGTGTACGAGGAACTGTTGTCGCCGTCGCGCCGTAGCGTAGAGCCGCCGTATGGACCCCCCAGGTACGATACTCAAACTCTAACTAGTGTCGTGTACTCGAGCTCGAATCCCCCCCGCGGACCCCCACACTTGTATTGCGGATCGAACCTTCCATGTATTGTTTTGCGTTTACTCCCGTTACTCTCTCGCCTCTCTGCTGCCACCGTGTAGAGAGAGTGTTTCGCGTTTTGTGTGCGGCAGGTGCTTTAACGTCGATGTGATCGAGATCGTCATCTTCTACAACGAGGCGTACATCTACATCGCTGCGAAGATCGTCCAACCGTTCGTCCGTAACATGGAGAATAGAGGTAATTAGGCCTAACTTGTATTGGGTGAAAGACTGGTAAGCGATAACCGTTAAATAGTTACTCTTAAATCGGCCAAAATAGCGCTTATGTAGAGCATTTGTGAATTGATGTGTTTGGTTGGTTGCGTAGTTCATGAAACCACCGTAAATAAAATGCACAAACATAGAGATGGACTGAAATAAAGCATAAATATGACTGTAAACTTAGACTGTAAAGTAAATATTTGCAGAAAGTGTGTGAGAGGCGAAGCGATTGCGGCCAGTAAATGTCTTCTAGAATTTTGATTGGTCCTTGATGTTACTGCAGACCTAGTGGAAAGAGACAAAAGTATGTATAAGGCTCACGATCCCTTTCTCTCTTTCTTAGAAAGTGGTCAATTTTATGTGGGTATTGCTCAGTCCTTCTCTCTATGTCTATGCTAAAATGCCTACCACAGCGTTACACGCCAATTAATGGTGTCAGATGGACACTCGTCTCTCTTGTGTATGAAGTTTGTTCTCCTTACCTCTATTCTCCACGGTACAAAACAACGTTTGTTTATTATAAGTGTCTTGTTTCTTGTATTCTGAAGAGTTGAAAGGTGTTATAAAATCTCTCAATGTAAAATCTCCGCCGACCTACAATAGGGACCCTACTACGACGTTCACGGTCATATATGGGTAGGCGCAGTATTGTATTCCTTGTAAACAATATTATTATATTGTGTGTACAAATAGTTTGTAATTAAATTTTGATTTCAATACGCAATTAAACTTATATAAATTAATTATTGTTAATTACGACCAAGTCCTCAAGGCGAACCACCCACGGTGCCGTTATAATCTTCATTTGGCTTTCTTTTTAAAAGTATGCTTTGTTTTTGATCCTTGTACGGGTTTAACGTGTTAAATACTATTTTCAGATTATTGCTTTTTTTGTCGAAGATATAGTAGCAATAATCTGGAAACTGTAAATTTAAAGTGCCTTTTTAATAAACGACTGTAACGGCTGTAGAGGATTATAAAAGATATATTTTGATTGAATTGTAAACTTTTTTAGTATTTTATATTTCTTAAGAATTAAGCCCATCTCAGTTTGTGAAAATCTAAGGCTGTGATAATTTTTCGTTAATCGTTTACCTTTAAAGATATATTTTATTTTTATATAGCCTGAAGACTGTATTAGTTATTATTTTTAATATTTTATTTACAATTTTTTACAATGTTAACTTATTATTATTTTTAGTAATGACAGAAATGTTTGATTTTGTTATATTTACTTTGCGTTAATTTTAGTGGTTTTTTTTTTAAACCTAAAATTTACTATTTAATATATTATAATATGTAGCCTTAATATTTTTATCTTTCACATTTACATGTGCTTTGTAAATAGACACATGGGATGATTAGGTATTGGTATTGGTAAATTAATATCTAAATGATATCAAGGCAATTAAGTTGATAAGATAATGAAAGACCTTGCAAAGAGTTAAACGGTTTTTATTTTCCACAAAAAATATACACACACTTAAGCTGTCTGGTTATATTTATATCTTATTCAGTTTCGTGAGACTGTCATATTCTTGGTATTTTTTTTTAGGATAATGAATAATAACGCGACCTTTCACTTATTTCTTAAGTGTTTATTAAAAGATTTTCTTTTATAATTTTGTATCACCAAGTTTAAATAACAGTAATTTGAACTCAAATTCTTTAAAAACAATGTCACTTTTACTTTTAAAAAACAAGGTAATTTGGAATGACAATTTATGTAGGGTCAACCTTTGTAAAAAGGGGTTATTGGAAACAGTCATCATAATTCCTCTTTGTTTATGAAAAGGATGAAGTTGAGTAAAACGGAACGCTACTCTATATTTTGTTTCCTTTGATTGCAGCTGTCAAAATTCAATGATTCGTCAAACATGACCTTACTTTGAATTTTGAAAATGTGTTGTATAGGTGAGTTAACTAAAGTTGGCACGTTTACAGTACTCACACCAATGCATTTTTGCATTTGTATATTTTAATCAATTTCGCAATGTTTATGAAATCTGTTGGATGGAGATCTGAAATTTCTGTAAAAATGAAAACAGAGGTGTCAATGTGTTGCACCTGTCAACTCTCGTTAAGAACGGGTATAAAGAGAAGTAGCCAATCCTAGATTTGAATATTATATAAGTAAATAAAGTCTAATTTAATTAATTTTTTTAAATAGATAAATACATTATAAATGAAAGTGACGACTGTAACAGAAAACATAATATAATGAATTTTTCTCGATAGAAAAAAATCACCAAGTGAGCTCTCATTTCTATCGATTTTAGTTTTATTTTCAAAATGACACACATTACAAAGCTAAAAGTGTATCAGTAATTTCACTTCACATATTATCTACGGCTGTATGTAACAATTTTTCATTTGACATTGTAGTTTACGAATAATTAATATTTAATACTTTTGGCACTTATAACATTTTTATTGAGCGAGATGCGCTATCTTCCGTCGCATGTTGTGCGTAGTTCTACGTATTTTGTATCACTGTCATGTCCACGGGGCCACGCGGGTGAAATTACAAATTTTGTTTGCTTTATACCCATTCTTAACTTGCCTATAAGATTGTTTACAGTTTTTCTCTTGGTGAATGCTTTAGTCTCATTTCTCCTGATTTGATGGTTTCCAATTACCCCGAAAATCAAAACTCGAAAATATATATTGATTGAGAATTGAATCAAAGTATTACTAAAACGTCATATAATAATACACATTTTTTTTTTGTAAATAAGTAATTTATAATTGAAAAAAAATATAAAATTTCGGTTAAGTTA
This sequence comes from Synanthedon formicaeformis, assembly GCA_945859745.1. Lineage (NCBI taxonomy): Eukaryota > Metazoa > Arthropoda > Insecta > Lepidoptera > Sesiidae > Synanthedon > Synanthedon formicaeformis. Next base: position 5,206,674 of record OX243964.1, read on the forward strand.
GCAAAACCAATTAAAAGTGTTTACAATTTATCCTAGTTAAATGACAAAGTTTGTGATAAAAAATAAATCTTCACAGAAAGAAAAGGCAACATTCAGACATAAGTTTAAAATATATTTTTCCACAAATATAAATACAAATATATTATAATGAATGTGGAGAATGAGCTTAATTTTTCAGCAGAGAACAAAAAGGAATGCACACAATAAAAAATGTACTTGTAATTAATTAACTACAAAGTCATACCAATTTTTTTGTATTTAATATACGTTTCGTATTAATTTTAGTTTAAAAATGCATAAGTAATTATTTCAATGATTTTTTCATCATTATCCTAAGATACCTTCTGTGATATATTATTATGCGCTTACACTTAGTCTCTAACTACTTTATTTATATGCAATTGTTTTAAATATGTTATTCGTTGTGTAAAATGTACTGTGTTACTATATTTAATGTATTTTGTATAAGTACATTAAAAATCTGTTAATAATAAAACACTTGATATAATATTTCAATAAAGTATTTTATGACAAACATTTTTACCATTTTTCCACAGTCACTACTCTAAATAAAAAGCAATGGTTAAGTCTACAGTGGGTAGATAAGTTAAATTGAATGTCATTTAAAAATGAAATGTAACTTTAATTTATACTCGCTCATTTGTTTTACTAAATGTATTTCTCTTTTGAATTTCAATCGATCGACACATTTTCTCCTCGGACGGTTACATTTAAAAGACGTCTTGCGTGCAACTTTATCAGTTTTTTTTTTCGTTTTGAATAATGCTTGTCACTTTAGTGGAATGCCTTTAGTATTTGCTATTATATACGAAACTAAAAGTTTTTCCTCTTCATCAGATAAATGTCTCTCCTATCATTCTTGCTTCAGATACTCAATTTCAATTTGTTACTAACCAATAACCGTATTATGTGGCACGCCATAATGTCGTCTTGCTTCTCTTAATTTGAACTTCTCTTAATTTGCATAGCAAACTCTAGGTAGTGCAGATTACTAAAATTTTCCTTTTTCTTCTTGACTGTTTAAAAAAAAATACAGCAATCTATACACAAATCACCAACGTGGTCAAATATTGGGTCAACGAATGTCAAATATTTCAACCAATAGGAAACGGCTATGTAGATTAGGTGACTCAGTGTTGCCAGTATTTGTTGATTTTGGCGTTTTTTTTTTTTGACATTTTGGTCGTCCTTTGGGACATGATCGGCGAAAATTGTTAGAAGAAAACTAGTTTCAACATTACAAAAAGGCCAGAAAATTCTAGAAAAATATTAAAAAGTTAAAAATTAATAAGAATATTAATAATATCCTTGTGTAAAAAAAGGGCTTAACCATAAAAAAATCTCTTAATTGGATCTACACATATTTTTTTTGTATGTATTAATACTGATTGATCGTTAAAAGCGATTTAAATTGCTCATCAGTTACTAAGATCACGATGATGATGTATATTTATTGTAAGCATTGAAAGTTATCTATAAATTAATGGCATAATAATCTACACATTTGTCAGTTAGCCTCTTTCACCATCTGTCAAGTAGGCTAACTGTCATTTAAAGTCACCGGTAACCGGGGATAATGGAGCTGATATACCTTTGTTTGTACGGTAAAAGTCCCAAACATTAAAAAAAAAAATAATAATAAAAAATCGCCTATCGAATGATGCAGTAAACCGAGTGCATAATTCAATAAAACAGAAATTTATTTATGAAAGTAACTAATCAACACTTTACTTGTAGTTGGTGAAAGAGGCCCTTAGATTAAAATTTTGTATTCAACGATAAAGAAACGTCCATATAAATATTTATGTATGCAAGTATTTATGTAAGGTATGATGATTAGTTCAATTTAATTTAGCATCCTATTATTTGTAATAGTCGATGGCATTGTAATCTTTACTTCGGATTTAGATTGCATTTTGTGGATAAGACAAGTCGTCCATATTAGTGACAATGTCGCTGAATGTAAATTTCTTTAGATACTTACATATTTGTTATTAGTTGTCGCATTTGAATGTTAAAGCCCGTCACAAAATGTAACTATAACATCGATGTATATGGATGGGCCCTTTCCATACAAATAACGCTGGCAAAACAATCCGCAAAATTACACTTGAGTACATGGTTTCATTTTATTCGAAACCACAGTACACGAAGCTAGAACAAATGATCCATCGACCGACTACTAATTTCGTTAATCTCGCCGAGCAATACGACCCACCAACGAGTCACTAGATCGGGCCGTACCTACAAAAACTAATATGATTTTACGAATTAGATTAGTTTTGAGGGAGTGATCTTTTTGTTTGAAAGGGCCCATCCATATATACATCGATGACTATAATATATATTCATATACCGTACTATAATATATATTTTGCCTTAATTTCATTGAAGGTCATAATATATATCGTTATGCCATAATATGCAATAATATAAATTACGGTATTCGATGGTGACGTCATAGAAATATATTATAGCTGTATGTATAGAAAATATTCGTAATATGCCTATAATTTATAAGCCTCTATAATTTAAGTAATATAAATTATAGCTACGTATGGCCTAATTTATACTTATAAAATGGCTTGTCCTGATTGTATATCAACGCACATCCAAAACTATTAAGTTTAGAAAGATAGTATTTGGAACATAGGTTTACATTAAATAGTATACAATATGAGTCAGTAAATTGTAATTTTCATTTGACATCATTTTATTATTGATATATTCTTTTACATACCTCCGATGTTATTAATAATAATATAATGTCGACCCGTGGTGAAACAATTTGTATTATGTAATTTGTTGTAAGTTAGTTATTTATCACTGTTATGCGATTATGTTCGAATTGTTTAATGTTAATTATTGTGATATTGGATGCCTTAAAAATTGTTTGTATAAATAAAATATTATGGCATAAATTGTGTTTTATTCTGTTAAAATATGTTATTGTCTTAATCATTTATATTGTAGGTAGTATATAACTATATATTATGTAACTATTTGTAGAATCTTTGAGCACAGCGGAAGTGTCGCGACCCTGTTGGGTTTTTTTTTTGTATGAGTTAGGTATCACGGATATCATAGGTCCCCGTTGGGATCTTTATATACATATTGAATTATGAAATGACCGTAAGTTAAATTATGAAATGTAATTTTGTGTCAGTATTTCTTTTTGATTAGTGAGGCAGGTAAGTATACCTATATGTGAAATGATGTTTGTTATGGACGAAATACACGATCAATCATTTGGCGTGACGACAAACTGACGTGACGCAACGGCGCGATTTGAAATACAGTGTTTGACATCAAGCCATCAGTTTTTACCATTCACGATCAAATTTTGGCTTCACGTCAGTCAATTTGACGCGATGGTTTGATCGTGTATTTCGTCCATTAATCTCGTTGATTTTGCTGTTTATTTGTGTGATGCATTAATTATGGTTCGTACCTTAGCTTTTGAGAATTGATCGTGGATCATGATTTTATTATCTCACCCCATCACCATCAGCCTGTGCCTCCACAGCTGGATGTAGACTTCTCCCAAGGCTCGCCACCACGCACGGTCTTCCGACCCTATAAAATTTAAATTGAGACTACCTCCTATCTTACTGCTGCATAAATATTGGCATCATCATTACAGAAAGTATGCGAAATTTATGAGTTTTTGTATATGAAGTGTAATCTGCGCCCATTTGGAAGTATAAGATACTCGTACATTTGTGAGTGGCTATCTCACAAGAGCACAAAGTCACGTGACTAGACCGCGATGCTTTTAAGTACAACAATGCAGTGAAGAAATTATATTAAATTTGTTAAAAACAAAATTAACACACTGCCTAGGTGTTTGAGAGCATTAATGGAAATCTGTTATATATGAAAATTGGATCTGAATTGATTCAGTTGCACCACGATAATGCCCCGCTTACGCCTCGCGAGTCGCGATTGACTTGACTTGATGCGACTTTTAACTACTCTTAAATCAAAGACAGAACATTTCAGCAATAGACGAGATGAAGACTGAGACCAGAATTTCAAACGAAGTCCATACCAATATCCTGTATGTACGAATACAGAATTACAAATTTGCTTTAAAAATTGGAAAATATTGGGAAAGAAATATTGGATTATACTCGTATAATATTCCCTACCTACGTAGCGGCACAGCGCTTGCCGCGCGAACAGCAATTTTCAAGAATAAATAAAAACTATAAAATATCCTCTCTGGTACCATTCAACAATGTTTTCGGTCATTTATATAATAAGTTGGATATTGATACAATTTTTTAATAATGACTACCTACAATTTAGTAGATTTTATCAACACTTCCGCTGTGCTATTACTTGTGCATTTTAGAACGCCAATCTCTTAATGTATATTTTAAGATTTTATTACAGAGGATCTGCGTGATGTCGTTCAAACAACCATGAAGGTAAACTAGTATAATAAATTATTCGGAGTCTTTTCATACGTATCAGCTCGAGTGATTCTGATAGTTATTTTTATAGACCCATTCGCAAGGCGACAAAAACGTGTGAAAATGCTCTTGTAATATTTAGAATAATAATTTAAGTTAATGTAGTCACAATGAAAGTAATAATCTGATCGCTTAGTATGATATCTACTCTGATAACGCAACTCGTTCTAAGGTAATATTAGTTCCCCTTCCGTTTTTCAGGATATGAACGCGAACCCAATGTTCGTAAGATTACGATTTTTTGTAATAAAAATAATAATTTTCACCATACTAATCTCTAGTATGTTACAGTATTTTTTCCTTTTTCAACCGTATGAATGAAATAATAACACAGGTATTAAACTAGCTTAGTAAGCTTAGCTTAGTTTTATAAAATGAAATTGTTTAAATTGGGTGAAGTTTCAAGAAGTATAATTTACCAGTTCTATCACTAGACTAGCACTAGACTTTTTGTCTCATGAGTTCAATGGAGATCATAAAGAAATTTTTGGTATGATAAGATAATTTGAATGGTTAATTAGTCACTAGACAATTTTCATTGCAGGTTCGATTCGCAACATAGTAGAATTCTTTAATGGCCTCTAACGCCTCGTGGTATATATTTATTTATTAACATATGACTAATTATAAATCTCTTGTTGCAGATTTGAACCGAGAAACAATGTAGCTCCACCAGTGTTCCCTCCTTTGAGCTCAAAGCCTATGCCCCTTATGAGCGCCAATATTACAATACAGAACGAAGGTCTACCTGGATATCGTGGTCGGTATGAACATCCACCTTTTGAAGATATACCACCTGGTCTAGAGCCGGCAGTTCCAGGTTTCGAACCCTCTCCTTTTGAGAAACCGTCTTTTGGTCCAGTTGGACCCGGAGAACGTGATAGATTGCCGCCATCGAATTACAGGGATCCATATAGAGCACCATATGTAGATGGGTCGGTGTCATATCGCGACATGCCAATACCGGCTAATCAAAATGAAATTCCGACCCACATTGATCAATCGCGTTATCGTGATAATTTTAGATCCGGTCCTCCTTATCGCGACCAAAGTATGCCTTTTAGAGATGGACATCCATATCGTGAATCTGGTTTACAACCTCCGTACCGCGACAATAACTTTAGAGGTGGTATTCCTCCTTATCGTGATGCACCATACGGAAGAAATCTTCCATACAGGGAAGGCGGGTTTAGAGATAATCCCCCTCTTAATTATCGGGATGGACCCGTTCCCTTTCGACCACCCAGTGCTGATCAACGAGAGCCTAATCCTGCGAATTATCATGAACCTAATTTCCGAGATGGATACAGAGACGAAAGTAGCGCAGGTCGCGATCACATTAGATCAAATTTTCGTCCTACAAATCGCAGCAGAGGTGGATCACGGCGCAATCCAACTGATAACGAAAGGCATAGGGAAAGGGAAGGTCGCGAGAGAGAAAGGTACAACGAACCTCGTGAGTCTTCTGACAAACGGGATGCGGATAAACGACCTGGACATGAAAGAAATCGTGATGGTCGCGATGATCGTAATCGTGATTATGATAGAAATAGAGATCATGATAGAGATCGCGAACAAGAAAGAACATCTCCCGATAAGAAGGCGCGGTTGTCACCTAAACGGAGTCGAGATATACGGGACAAAAAACGAAGTGAATCACGAAGTCGTTATGACCGGGAATATGATCGTGAATCTAAGCGAGAAAAGAAAGATGAAAAATTTGTAGAGAAATCTATTGAGAAAAGTAAGGAACATAGAGACAAGGATAAGAAAATGAAAGATAGGAAGAAGAAAAAGAGGGAAAAGGAAAAAGAATTGGAGAAAAAAAAGAAACGTGACAAGAAGGAAAAGAAGGATAAAGATATCATTAAAAAGGAAGATGACGATATCGAAAAGAGCGAAATGAAAGAAGACTCTGATTCGAAAGAAATAGATAAACCAAAAGAGATTAAAATCGGTACGGAAGATATGGAACAAGTAGCAAAAAGCATTGATAAGAAATCGCCGGAAAAAAATGTGGACGCAAAGCCAAAAAATGATCTATACGACGAAGAAGCTTCAGAAGCTGTAGACAAAGAAATAATACAAAGCTATGTGAAAGTGGACGAGAACTCGAAAACAGTTGAATGTGTTAATAACGATGAAAACAAAGAGGAGCCTTTTGATGGAATTGAACTTCAGGCTAATGCTGATGAACTCGATTTGAAAGTAGAAATAGAAGGTTCTAACTCTGAAAGAGAAATGCTGGCACCTATGCCCGAGTTATCAAAATGGGAGGTTGATGAAGATAATGCTGATAAAACGAAAGAACCAGGTGAGATAACATCCCCTGAACACGAAGAAGGCGGCGGGAAAGTAACATCCGAAATAATTAAACGAGCCGAGAATGCAATATTCGCTAAAGCCGTTGGTACATTAAGACCAATTGAAATAAAGAAAATAAGCGATGACCGTATGAAACTCTACGGCGACGAAATACCGCCAAAGGGTATAAAAATTACGATTCCAATGACAGAGTCTGAAAACAACGATAAACGGAAGCGTAATTCTAAAACTCCTCCACCTCGACTCTCTGTTAAAGAGCGTCTGGGTGGAAAGGTTGAAAATGTACGCAGAGTTAGAGAATCTCGCATTGTTCAAAGTACAGTAGAGCGCGTAAAATCACGATCGAAAACACCTAAACGCGATCAACCTTACCGCAGAGTGACTGTAGAGAAAGATAGAAATCGGAAAGTCGAAGTATTCAACAGACCATTGAAGAACGATACACGTTTTGCGTCTGACGGAGGGCATCGAGCTCACAGTCCTAACAGAGAATCTAAAAAGAAACACTATGAAATAAAGTCTAAAACTGAACAAAATGTAGATTCACGACCACGGAATAATGCAGAGAAAGAAAGAAAGAAGTCGACTTTGGACGAAGCTCATTTCGAACCTGATTACGATGAAACTGTGGCGGAATCGGATAATGACAACAAAGATGAAACCGTTAAGAAGAGAGAACGTTCGAATTCACCTTCCGCCGTTGAGACAAAAAAGAATAAATCAATCGAGGAAGGTATAAAATTAGACATTGCTAACGTGAAGAGGAAGCGGGAATCGGAGAGTGAATCGTCGAGTGAATCTGATGATTCATCGTCGTCGTCTTCTTCCGATGCTCGTAAACGAAAGAAGAAGAAGAAGCGAAGCAAGAAGAAGAAGAAACGCACTGTTAGCGAGAGCGAAAGCGAATCGGATTCCAGTACTGACGATCATAAGAAAAAGAAGAAGCGTCGCAAACACAAGAAAAAGTCGAGCAAGAAGAAGAAGAAGTCAAGTAAACATAAATAAAATTGATTCTTTAATGCACTACTTCAATCACATAACCGGAGATAATCGCGGTCTATTAAGTTAATCTTTTTAAGCAAAAAATAAAATATTTTTGCTTTGTAGAGAATACATAGTAGGTATGTATGTATATTAAGAAAATTTCATGTTCTTTATGATTGTGTATGTATTGCTATTAATTTTAATTAATAAACATTTGAAAGTTTTTTTCTGGATTTTCTTTAATTTAACCATAGGCTGTGCCATATAATGTTTTAATAAGATAGCCAAAGGTTGTCAAACAAAACGGTTGCCACACACTTTTTTAATTCCCTTTTTATCAAGTCTTACATATACGAGTATACACGGTAAATATTTCCAATTTATCAATTTATAAAATCAAATTACTATTTTCCACCTTTAGTACTTTATGTACTATTTGCTTTATGAATAATCTTACCGATCATTATTAGCCAATTCAGTTTTTCTTAACATTACCTTACGGTGCCGCTTAATTACTTCCACAATCCATATATTCATGCATAATAAGTTAACGGCTAAATCTTTGGCGTTAAAACATTTTCCTAATTTTTATCTTCATAAAAGCCTCCCTTGAACAGAAATATTCGAATTGGACCAGCCGTTCTAGAGTTTGCAAGCGTTCTCAAATAGGAAGTCACTTGGAACTTCATTTTATTTTGTTGTGATTCCCTTGAACTCAATTTGAGTATTACGGTAGTATACTCATAATTTTTAAAAATTAAAAAAGAAAACACTAAAACGAGTGTGCCGGTGAAGTCCCAGTTAACTTCCTATTTGAAAACGACTCTAGCAACACATTAAGCGATTTATCATGTTTATTTATATAGATTACTAGCTGGTGCCCGCGACTTTGTCCGCTTTAAAAAAGATAAAGTAGCCTATCCTGTGTCCTGTACGTCTAAATGTTTATCTACCAAGTTTAATGAAAATCAGTTTGTTTAAGAGTTATGGAGGAACATACATACATACAGAAAAAAATTCTAAAAATGGTCAATTTAGTTTCAGTATCATGTATAGAGCCTATAAGAGTGAATATCAAAAAAATTGTACGTAACACAAAAGAAACACAATGGAATATTAACATTTCTGTAACACAAAGGAATATAAAGGTGCATTATACCAACAGTGTATTTGCTTACGGACATTATTTTATCTTTTACATTTTGTATTTTAATTGACTTGATATGTATTTTATACAAATCAACATTCGACATGACGCAAAACTATAAAGTTTAACACATTATGTAGAATAGTTAAGGTAGCTAGGTATTTAAAAAATAAACAAAAATAAAATAGTTTAAAAATCTTATTTATATTATCAGTAATTAAAAATCTTAAAGAAAACAATCTAAAATGCAACATTTTGCAAGTAAAAACAATAGCAGTTTCTCCGGATTTTCTTGACTCAACTTTTGTCGATATCGTCATTCTCTCTACTCCAGAAAGCACAAATTGTAACTATGGTTCTATCACGTAAATACACCAATAGAGATAATTATATAATTTTTCACATTAAAAACGGAAAAGAAAATGAGAAAATAGATTTTTTAAACATAAATGAAAAAGTATATATTTAGTTATAAAAATATATAAAAATGTATAAAAAGTATATATTTAGTGGAGCTTGCGCGAGTGGTGGCATACGCGCATCATCACAAAGCCGAGCTACTTGTTGGAGCCGATGCCAATGCCCATCACATAACGTGGGGCAGCACCGACACAAATAATAGAGGTGAGTTACTACATGACTTTCTCTTAGTTAACTGTTTACAGGTACTCAACAGAGGGAGCAAGCCGACCTTCGTGACAACCGTAAGGCAGGAAGTTTTAGACATAACCTTCGCCACTGACAATATGGCCAAGTTCATATCAAACTGGCATGTCAGTGAAGAAAGCTCTATGTCTGATCACAGACAAATTCGTTTTGATCTAGCAACATCTACAAAAGATCAAACTGTAACTTACAGGGACCCGAAAGCTACAGCCTGGGATGTTTATAACAACAAACTAAGGCAAAATCTTGAGGACTTCCCTAAAAGTATATGTACACCGGAGGAGCTAGAACATGCAGTGGAGGCTATCACGAGGGCAATAAGGAGTGCCTTTGAGGAAAGCTGTCCACTCAGAACAAAGCACTCCAAAAGGAATGTACCCTGGTGGAACTCGAGGCTCCAGAAGCTACGGGAGAAAACCAGGCGTCTTTTCAACAAGGCAAGAAGAACCCTTGAGTGGGAGAATTACAAAAAAGCCTTGACTGAATACAATAAGGAGATAAGGAAGTCCAAGCGTGCTGCATGGAGGAAACTCTGCGAGGAATTAACACAAATGCCTCAAGGGGCTAGAATCCATAGACTGCTCGCGAAGGACAAGCCTAGTCAATTAGGGCTGCTTAAAAGACCTGATGGCTCCTTCACGAACACTGAGGAGGAAACTCTTCAGTTGCTGATAAAAACTCACTTTCCGGGGGCTCACAACTTATCGACCGGGTCAGACAGAACGCCTTTACACCAAAGGCCTCGAAATGAGGACCGTAACAGAGCGGCTGATCTCATCCGACCCAAAGTTGTGAAATGGGCTATTAGATCCTTTAAACCCCTGAAGTCTAGTGGTGAAGACGGACTGCTGCCCATTTTATTACAAAAAGGCATAGACGTACTCACGCCGCATCTGGTAAAGATTTACCGGGCAAGTTATGCCTGGGGATATATACCGGAACAATGGACCCGGGCTAAGGTATTATTTATACCAAAGGCAGGTCGGAAGGATTACGCTCTGCCCAAGTCCTTCAGACCAATTTGCCTAACGTCCTTTATGCTGAAAACTCTAGAAAAGATTCTAGACAGATACATAAGGGACAAAGCCCTGGCCTCGAAACCCATTCATTGCACCCAGCACGCCTATCAGAAGGGAAGGTCCACTGAGACGGCCCTGTTACAACTAGCTGACAGGGCGGAAAGGGCTCTGGAAGATAAGCAGATAGCTCTGTGCGCATTTTTGGATATAGAAGGCGCTTTCGACAATACTCCCACCAACACTTTAGTGAGGGGACTACAAAACAAAAATGTGGACCCGACTACAGTTAGGTGGGTAAAGGCCATGCTATCCAAACGTAAAGCGAAGGTCGAACTACATGATACCTCGTTTACCGTAGCAACTACAAGAGGGTGCCCGCAGGGCGGAGTTCTATCGCCACTGCTTTGGACTCTTGCAGTTGATCAGCTTCTGTACAGGCTGGCAGAGCACAAGATCGATACCCTAGGTTATGCTGATGACCTAGTGGTGATCATAAGAGGCTTCTGCCAAAGCACTATTTCGGCCATACTACAGAAAGCTCTAAACGTCATTTGCGAGTGGTGCACAGCAAATGAACTGTCAGTTAACGGTGACAAAACCGCTATAGTACCGTTTACCAGAAAGAGGTTGCTAGACAAATTAAAGCCACCTCTAGTAAATGGCAAACGAGTTGAATTTTCCTCAGAGGTCAAATATCTGGGAGTCACATTCGACCAGAGACTAACGTGGAATGCACACATTGGAAATGTGATAAATAAGGCTAAGGCAGCCTTATGTATCAGTCGTCGAATGGTAGGGAAGAGCTGGGGTCCGTGTCCCAAGCTCACCCATTGGCTGTACACTGCTATTGTGAGGCCGATGATTGCATACGCCTCTATAGTATGGTACAGAAAAGCCAACCAGAAGACGATTATTGATAAGCTTAATGGCTTACAGCGTTTGGCATGTCTGATGATAACAGGAGCCATGTCGAGTTCCCCCTTAGCATCTCTGGAGGCAATCCTGGGCCTACCGCCTCTGCATCTATTTTTAGAGAAGGAGGCGAAAACCAGTATGCACAGAATGATGAATCGGGGTAAACACAATTGGCTGTCCGAGGTACTGAGAGCTCTAGAAGACTCAGTACTAAGGGATCCTATCCTAGGCATGCCTACTGACACATTGTTACCACAGTACATAGAAGAAAAATCTTACACTGTGGAGTTACTCTCAAGAGAAAACTGGTCAAATAACAAGATCTCTTGGGAGGAAGGTAGCCTTTCTTGGTATACCGATGGGTCCAAATCAGGACCTGACGTAGGTTGTGGAGTGTATGGCGGGGACCAGAATTACAGGACCAGTGTAAACCTGGGACAATACGCCAGCATCTTCCAAGCAGAGGTCTTCGCCATCCTAGAATGCGCGGAAATCAACCTGCAAAGAAACTACGTCAACCGTGTAATTTACATTCACTCAGATAGTCAGGCTGCACTTCAAGCACTGGACTCGGACTCTATTGTCTCAAAGCTGGTGCGAAACTGTGTAGACTACTTAAATATTTTAGGGCGCAAGAATAAAGTGGTCCTAAGATGGGTACCTGGCCATATGGGGGTCGAAGGCAATGAACTTGCCGACGAACTGGCTCGAGCAGGCGCAAAAGGTAGGCTAATAGGTCCTGAACCTATGTGTGGACTACCAAACAGCCTAGCTCACTGGACCATATGGAACCAGTGCTTTACTAAATCTTACAAACGCTGGACTAACTTGCCAGGGTTAAACCATTCCAAAGCGCTCATAAAAGCCTATAGTCGAAACGTGACAAACCAGGCTATGTCGCTTAGTAGGAGCAATTTGTGCATGCTAACTAGGGCACTAACGGGGCACTGCCGCCTCAATAGGCACCTTAAACTAATGGGTCTCACTAGTACAGGAGAGTGTCGCTTCTGCCATGAGGCAGAGGAAACACCAATGCATATCCTGTGCGAGTGTGGCCCGTTGATGCACAAGCGCAGTCACATCCTAGGAAGCCACACAATGGCTTGTGAAGATGTGAAGAATGCCTCTATCAAAAAAGTACTACAGTTTCTCAACGGGGTAGGTATAGGTAGAGAGCTTTAGTTTACGTGGCGATCACAATATTTCAGCAATGGACGTAGTGATACTGGTTCTCTAGCAGACAGGAATAGCCACTAGCGAATAATAAATAAATAAATATATTTAGTTAGGTAATGTAAACTGGTCTAAGTCTATTGATGTTTTTATATTTTTCGTTTTAGTTCGGTAAGTTTTTGAAGTTCATATTTCTTATATAAAAAAATTCTTTTTCTTTTTTATATTTAAGGCTTTTTAGTGCAGAGTCTATACATGGGCAATTTCGTACTGTGCTCCTCACGGTGTTTTTCTTTACAATAAGTAAGAGCGATAAGTTAACGAAAAAATATGCAATCGAATGGCGAAAACAGCTTTCAAATCGGATCAGCAGTTCTTTATAAAATCGCGAAGATACATATAAACGAGAACCAACTTTTTCTTTTTTTTAGTCGGTTTAAAATAAAAAAAACATTACAAAATTATCATGAATTAATGGATCACAATGAATTTTTATTCATATAAATTTAACATTTTGAATGTAGAAATATACAACGTAAATATATTCAGACTACAACGAACATTTTAAAACGAAAAAATGTGTCACACGAAAGAAACATAATGGAATATAAAAATTGCCAATGTGTATGCACCCTCTTTTTGTGTGGCGTCACCCAATGGAAGCAAAATATAACCTATCAAAACAAGAAACCACGCGCTACAAACAAAGTAAAAAGATTTTCACATTTCTTGTCTATCACACGATTTACTTATTACAAATAGTATCATAAGATAATATATCTGTAGTAAAATCATTAATCTTACTTGAGATATTGCGTAACACAAGTAAATATTTTACAATGCAACAAAACGGTAGCCTCGCAAATCAAAGCAATACAGCAAAAGTAAGGTGGCTGACGTTTTGTTTTGTGAGGTTGAGTGGTAAATCGAGTGTTTCCGGATGTAAAAAAATACAGATGCGTTCCGAAAGTGTATAACAGGACACATAATATCGTCACACAACGGTCGTCACACAATGTAATGAAATATGGAGACATCAGTTTTACTTCAGTTTTCTTATTTATTACAACGTTTCTAAAGAAATAAAAAGGTTTCTTATGCACAGTGATCGTTTTCCAAGTACACTTTATAAAAAAAAACTGTTTTCGATGGATTATGAAAAAGTTATTATTTTTTTCTTTTAAAAGTACCACGGGAGACACTACTTTTTTGTATGACAAAAAAAAACTTCACTTCATTAGATTTGGTTTTTATTGTATTCCTTTGGACTAATTCAGTTGATCTGGTATTTATATACCAAAGAATGAATATTGAAGCGCCTTTTTAAAAAATACGACTTATTTATCCACCATAGGATTTTTTTACACCCGTATTAATATGGGGACATTGAGCTTTTTCAAAATGTACAATTTTTTTGATATCGCCTCATAAACACGATATCTCTAAAAAAAAACATGATAACTTACTCCATTACCAAGATTTATTATTTATTAGTATTGATGAAAACAAAACAGTACATTTAACCTCGGGAGCAGTACTTTTTTCCTATGTCCTTTCCTGTATTCCTAACAACGTGTATGTATGCAAAATTCATGAGGAGTTAAGGCGTGATATCGTGTCGTTTGTGTTATGTAAACTTATTATGAATAAGCTATCGACCCAACGCTAGGCAGGAGCTGTCGGCGACAAGGTATTCTCCGTCAATCCAAATGTTAGCACAGCGGTTAATATCCCATAGAAAGTATGTATTAAGAAAAATGTTTTTAGTTACAATTCAATGACCAATTTCGGTTATAAATTTTTGACTCTTGTTAAGGATGTTACAAAAGAAAGTCACAGAAATCAATAAATATTTATTAAAATTAATATAAATCGGTCAGTATTAGCAAGTTCATTTTTGGCTCCGCCTGTATCCGCCGATGAGACTCAATCCGATGTGGTGGAACCAATTTTTACGTATAAGTGTGCGATCCACTTTAGCCTCTCGTCTGAAATCTTTCCATTCTTCGTGCTTCAATGGATCACTTGGTCCGTAACTTTCTTTCTTACCGAAGGCACGTCTCACTGTCTGTAATTAAAATACAAATATTTTTATCCATCGCTAATTCTCCGAAATTAGGTATTTTTAACACAAAATATGGAATGTAGGTAATGTATAATATGGATATATGTAAATTAGAAAAACGAAGAGTTCCACTATATTCTTTCAAATTAATCACCCGAACATTGAAAGCTAACAAAATTAACATTAAGCTAACTAAAGGCAAATATGCCTAATAAATAAATAAAGGCAAATGCCCAGCCGGCTTAAATCTCAGTAAATATGAATTGTAGGGGAAAAGTTTTGTAATAAAAATTTACATAAATATTATGCTTGATTAAAAAAAATGCTGTAGTAAAAATCGCAACAAACTATTATGCTGATAGAGCTGTCATACTTGACAGAAAAATCTTATTGATATGATCAATTATAATATGATATATGATATGATGTAATTTTTCTCTTAATAAAAAAACCTTCTTCGAACTTCAACGAATATTGGAAAAAAATGGCATTGGTCAAGCCGTTCTCGAGTTTTACGCTTAAAATATTTAGCGATCCTTATTAGAACAAAATTGTTTTATTATAATTATCTACGCTACGATATCGCAGGCTCAATGATTTTCCGCCAGTGAACGAAAACTAGTTATAATAATGTACCTAAAAAAGGTTTATTGGAAAATTAGAGGCCTATATCCAGCACCTTTTTGATATTACTTTTTTTTTGTAAATACATACATATTATATATACAAACACCCATGACTCAGGTACAAATGTAAATGTTAACACATAAACATTTGCCCCTAGCGGGATTCGAACCCGCGACCGTTTGGTTAACAGTTAGAGTTACTTGCCACTAGACCAAACGTCTAACAATATTAACATAGTCAGGTATTGGAATTTAAACAACAAGAACAATGTCATGCATTTTGGCTAATATCTTTAATTAATCATGTACCTACCACGTGAGCTGAGTTATCATATATCAGTCTTGATTTCCACCTGATTCAAGTAGATAATAGTAGGTACTTATTAAGTACTAGCTGGCGCCCGCGACTTCGTCCGCGTTGAAAAAGAAAAAAGTAGCCTATCCTGTGTCCCGTACGTCTAAATGTTTAGTTAGTCTAATGTCCAATGTCTAGTTTAGTCTAATGTCCAAGTTTCATGAAAATCAGTTGATTCGTTTAAGAGTTATGGAGGAACATACATTACTTACATACTAAAAACAAAGTAACTTACTCCACGACCAACCCTTACAGATTTATTATTAGTATTGATTGATTTTTTTCCTTGTTTTCCTGTACCCTTAGCTGTTCCCTTGATGGCATACAGTGGAAAATTAGATAATTTATATGATAGAAATTACGTATGATATTAGCTATCGTATCTATTAATTATCCCAAATCAACTTCACTCGATTGATATTATCCTAATATCTAATTTAAAGTAGTAAAATATCATAATTTGCTTTTAAATATAGAATTACTATAGTAATGTAGATAAAATATAAACAACTTACCTCCACAAAATTGTTAGATCTATATTTCCACAAACTTAAAGCAATAAATATGGGAACGAGCGCAATTCCTATATATTGGAGCAAGTTACCAGCAACTGAAAAAATATGAAAACATTTTAATATTAACTGTCTCAATGAAGACTCATTAGGTGGAAAAAATTCCATTTGTTTTAAATCATGTTAGATACCTACTTATGTATATTTTGAAGAAAAAAAAAACAAGCTTCAATCAAAGATAATGCAAACAATTTCGATGGATAGGATTATTTAAAATAATTTAATATAATCCTAATTTACACACACATATATAAAACTATATATAAATTAAAAATATATAAAACTAGTTGGTGCCCGTGACTTCATCCGCGTTTCTGACATCTTTATCGACCTCAGACGTTAGCACCACCGCGGCGACTGTGGCGCCATTTTTTCTATTTTCCGACGATCCCTCGGGAACATAACATTTTTCAGGATTAAAAGTATCCTATATTTCAATTCAGATAATAAACTATCTGTGTATGTTTTTAAGTTAAAGAGTTAAAAACATCCATCCACACAAACTCGCATTTATAATGTATCTCCCTACTAATGTAGGAAGTTCAAAATAGGTGACTCACTATAAGCTGACGTTGGATACACATAATCCTGTCCAAAAACTAGAGCCTGTGTAGTGATCATCGCATACATGAACACGACTATCATTAGAACTGGCGTAACAATAGACCAGCATATTCTCCAGTAGAACGAAGTCTTTATGCCCAACATAAACTCGATGTCTAAACATATGTTCTCCAGGCCTGTAAAGAAAATTTTGTCGTAACTAATATTGTCTATGATATTTTTTTAATATAACTCGTATACAATTTCACAACAAACCATAAATCCAAAATACTCCAATAGTCTCGGCTATGGCCGCAAACAGCCTCATGAAAGTTCCTCCGTAATAATCGACTATTTCTAAAACATATTGTCCACCCTGAAAAAATATTTTTGTTGCAGTAATTATCCAAAAAAATTATGTTGAATGCTAAAATAACAAAATGTATTTTTAATTGTGAAAATAGGATTTTGAGCAATACATCGGTGACCTATCGGTGATCGATTTCTTCGAAAAACGGGCATTACCGAAAGAGAATTCGATATCTCTTAAATTAAACGGAGGGTGAAAACGCAGGGTACAGCTACTAGTACTAGTATCTATAAAAATTTCAATCTTGTTTATATCTAAAATATATAGCTTCTGACCGGTCCTATTGGAAAATTATGGGGGAGGCCTATGTCCAGCAGTGGACGTCCTGCGGCTGAGATGATGATGATGACGTATAAAAAATCATACAGTTGTACCAAGACACTAATAATGTTATAGAACTTATAGCCCAGTTATAGCCTTATTGATAATGATTGAATTCGATTGTGTATATTGTAACTTTATCTTTTTTAATTCTAACAGATAGTCCACTGATAATTTAAGCCCACTGAAATTTTCCATAAATTTGATAAAGTAGATAAGATCTGATCATCGCACGTGGTATTTAGACAACGAACGTGCTCCGCTTAAGAAAATTGTATAATGTAGACAAATATAATTAATTATAACATAATAGTCCAGGAAAATATGCTTCCAAATCAAAATTTGAGATCCATAGGGGAATTTTTTATATAAGTTTCTAGAATATATATGTAATATCGATGGGTGAAAGAAATTTTCGAATCCAACTTGTAGAAGGGACGAAAAAAGAATTCCTTAAATTATAGAGAAATGGTAAGATTTACTTACTTAGTTTGTAAAAAAATTTCAGACAAATATTGTAGACAATTTAATTTCTAATAAAAATCTTTATATTATATAGTCTAGAAAATTATATATCAAAAATGCCCCAATCAAATTTTGATTTGTTAGTAAATTTTCCTGGAATAATAGACACATTAGTTGTCTAACATATTGAGTAGATATAACATATATGTTACAAGTGAATCTTCCTTGAGTAGTTATTATATTTTTTGAGAACAGTAGATATGTTCTTCAAGGACATACTGTATTCATAATTAACAGGTCTTACCGGTGTGACATAAACTAGTCCGACGAGGAATCCGACAATGCTTCCACCCAACGCAATGTAAATTGTACGAATCTTTGGGAACTTGTCCAAAATTACAGTGTTCAGTGTAGACAACAATGCAACTCCTGAACCGACACCGAGCACCGCCATCATTAAGAAGAAAAGCACTGCGAACAGCTGAAATTACAAATTCTGATTAATGATGATAGTATTATCGCCAGATCAATATACCGCAAGTTGTATAACCTTAAACTAAGCATACCAAAGTAAGACCCCCCTTTACAGCCAGAGGCCAACATTGAAAAATTGATTTCCCACTTGACCTAGCCTAGAATTTAACTCAGGACATCACTAACTTAAACCATTTGACCAACTGGGTTATTAGAATTTTAAATACTCGTAGATTGTATTGCGTATTTTTTACGTTGATACGCGTATTTTTTAGGTCAAATTTTTATATAAACCATTTAATGCTGATTACAGAAAAAATAGGAATAAGGGGCTTAGAAAATTGGACTACGACATCCCTTATTCACGTGCCAAAACTTTCTGTACTTATAAGGTATTCAGTGGGGTCGTTAAATCGCAACTCTTGCTGCCGGATTATGACTGCTAAAAGTGTGTCTTATCACTCCAACTATGAATGAAATTGAATAAAAAAATTGACTTACTTGAGGGGCAAATGGTGATTTAGCTATAGCATCAGGGTATGAAATGAAAGCAAGACTTGTTCCTCCACTGCCAATAACTTCATTGATGTCATCATAGCCGAGCTGATGGGCCAAATTTCCCAACACCCCGAAGATTGTGATTCCAGATATTAAACTCGTAAATGTATCCAGTGTTGTTACTATCATAGAATCTCTAAAATAATAATATTTATAATCATGTTATAAAAAAAAATATTTACTAGGTTTTTTAAATCAAAATATTATATACAATACTGGCATCAGACGGTTGGCGGCTAATCAAAATTATGTCGAAAATACGAATGTTTGCTGAAATTTTATGTACCTGTAGACGTTTTGACCGAATTTGTTATATGACGAAAACATTATAAGTGCACCGGAACATACAGACAGCGAGAAAAACACTTGGGTGACGGCTGCGTACCACACCCTAATTTGTAAAATCTTTTCCCACTCTGGAGTTATGAAGAACAAAATCCCTTTTCCTGCACCTTCTAAGGTGACCGCTCTGAAAGAAAATATTACATTATATACAGGCTGTTCTAAGCGATATATACACAAGATTCAGATGGTAAAGGTTTTTTTAAAGTGCTCACAGAATTAAAGAAATGTATACATGATTACTTTTACTCACGATTGCATTGTATGTGTGGGATTATTTAAAATTGTTAAAGTATTATTTTATTTTGATAAATATCGACAGGTAAAATGACGGTCCATTATTTGTTATTTGTTATCAAATGATGTATCTTTTGCAAAAATTCAAGCAACACAAAATGCCTAATACTGCCGGTGACTAGGAAACTAAGTTGTAATACTATTTTTAAATGTCTAGTAGGTTTGAGTGAATTGAAGTTTGAATAAAATATTGTAGGCCATACCTAATTAATAATATTATCAAGACGACGTATGGAAATAAGGCCAGGAAGTAAGCAGCTTTGCCTGAACTCTTAACACCACGAGCCACAATTATGAATATAATGACCCAGGATGCTAATAAATATAATGTTAAATCCCAGATTGGAGTACCTGTAAAGGCACAACAAAAATAATAGAATCATAATAAATCTAATGTTTCACAATCTGATTCAATCAGAGGCCAAAGTGACCTAACCATCCCCTTACAAAAGATCACAGTGAAATTATAGCACGTGTGCTGTTGTGTTTGGCATACCTATGTGCTATTATTTCACTAATAATAGCACTGCTGTGCTGTTGTGACAGATGGGAACATTAGCTCCACGATTTCGTCCCCAACAGCTCTGTGAGTAAAATTAAATATAAATTAAAAATATTTATTAAAACTAAAGGTCGAAGCATAATAAAATGTGTCATTTTTGGATAACAGATAATAGTAATATCGTGCATTTATGTATAAGCAATAAAGATAAAAAATAAAGCGAAGTCCAACATGCTAGTATTTTTTTTTCTGGTTTTTTTTAGGTAATTTTGCATATCTTCATATTTAGTCTTAATTGTCTTTGAAAATATCTCTGTGTATGAAAACAAATATATTTATAAATAAGTGAATATAAAGTAATTCAGCACCCTTTTCTCATTTGTTAAATCAACACAAAGAGACTAAGTAGCTGTCCTAATATACATATATGTGTTTGCCTAATATATAATTAAGTATTATCTGATAAAGATGTTTTGTGTTTGTGTATTTTATTGTCATTACAGATATAATCTTGAAATTTAGTTATCACTACATTCCTGATATGGTAATCCCCCGATAAAAAAGAAATCCGATAATTTTTTTATGCTCATATGTAGAATTCAAATAACCCGACCTTTCCTCACAAAATATAGATACTAACGCAACGTCATAATTTAGAAGTAAGATTAGGTAGGTACTTACCGATTCCGTCGTGAATTCCATCCGATTGACGTAGTACTGTCCTTCTGTAAAAACAACAAATAATAAAATAAAAAAACTCAATCGTAGGACTGTACGTTAGAAGTGTAATCTTAGCTTCAGATATGTATATTATTATATACTGCGAGTTTAGTGCTTTGTCCCCATACCATTAAATCCCAACGTGCCTAAAGGAGTTTTAGACACGTTTGGCACTCGGTGTCCTAAAAAATCCCTAAGATTCATATTTAAAAATTAATAGAAATTAGTAGTAAACTTTCACTTTTACTTTAAATTAACTAAACTGCCGTAATTTTTAAGTAACTGTCTGATTATATCAAGTTAAAACGATTTATTTTATGCCCAGTTCTTCTTAAGTCTTTACGTCTCTAATTTTCTGAAAATACTGACGTTTACATGTTGTGGAAATGACGAAACTTACGTGAAGTACATCTCGGCACTGCTTACGGGATTTGCTATACTTGCATTGGCTGCATCCCCAGAAGCTACGCAAGTGGGTCCCCATTCCTCTTGACACACTGACCATGGCAACGTGGTTCGAAAACTCACCACCAAGTAATACAGACACAGGGCGATTATAGATACATAGTAGGAGAGGACATATGAAGCGCCAAGAGCTTGAGCGTATCCGGTACCTGAAAACAAAACTTTTGCTTTGGCCAAACTCATACCAAATAAAAACTAGATAAAATTTTGCAAACAAGTGAAACCGGTTTTTAAACATGTAGTGCGTAGGCGACGTGGGAAAATTGATTCCAACATTTCTTTTTATTTTTTGTAGGCTGGTTTTTTTTTGTTATTTACAACGCTTTACGACAATCGGGGATGAAAATGTAGTACCTATTTTAGTACAAATTAATTTGTCTCTTATACTCGTATGTAGTTGCAGACTACCTTTTTTGACTCATAGTGACGAATCACCCGATATGCTACTTGTTATTGTGCTTTAGAGATCTTAGATAGGATAATTTATAGCCTTTAAATTACGTTATTTAAATTCACTAACAAAAGAAAGAAAAATACAAATATTCAAGTACAATTCGACAGAACACGTGAATAGAAGGTCACAAATATAATAATTAATATTGCTATGTCATAAATTAATATAATTGTCACTCTACGCCTTGTGAACGTCTAATCTTAAAGATCTAAAATGTACAAGGTTTTATTTCCTACAGCATTACGAGAAAAACGTGTATAACCAAAATCATATCACAAGTAAGTAATTAAATGCAATTTTTGGCTTATCAAAATTGTCTGAACACAAAACAGAGTCGTGCGTATAGATATACTGGTATAAATAAATGGTAATGCCTCCAGACACTTTGCTCTGTGGTCGTTTATAATCTAAAGAACAGATAAAACAATGGACTCCATCTAGCAGTTGATAGAAGTAGAACTTTACGAACATTTACGAACCTTTCATAGCCGGAGATAATGCCCACACTTGTATAGTGTTGCTATTGCTGAACTGTCCCAAGACCGTTTCCAAATAGTACATAGGTTTACCGATGACCAGTAGCACTATGATGTATGGAATAAGGAAGGCTCCTCCGCCGTTCTGATACGCCACGAACGGAAACCGCCACACATTACCTAAACCCACTGAAGTTGCGATGCATGACATAAGAAATTCTATTTGGTTGTCCCATGTTGGTCTTTCTCTTTTTTCTACTTTCGGTTTGGGCTGCAAATAAACAATATAGCCTATGTCTTATTCTGATGTATTATTGTAAAGTTTCATTGAAATCTATTTAGTAGTTTTTGCGTGAAAGAGTAACAAACATCCGACATCCATACAAACTTTCGCATTTATAATATTAGTGTGGATATAATATTGTAAAATTAAAATTAATATTATAATAGCAGGTCGTTATTTCAAGTGAGCAGCAGTAGTTCTGTATATTATCATAAGTTTTTGTTATGAATGCAATTTATTGAAGAACAAATTTAATCTACTTATACCAATATATAAAGCTGAAGAGTTTGTTTGTTTGGTTGTACGCGCTAATCTCAGGAACGCTAATCTCGAAAGTATCGATGAGGTACGAGTTGATATTTTTTTTTTCGTCAACAACAAAATACAATCTGATAATAAGAATAACATATTTCCTACATTATCTAAGCTTTACCACGAAACTCTTTGATGTGAAATTAAAGGATTAATTGACAAATTCATGCAAAGGATAAGATAAGCTGTGTAATAAAATGGCCCTCCATAAAGGAATTTTTGCTTGTAAATTATTCAACCCCCGAAACGCGACGCAAAAACGGGGTGTTATGTTTGACGTGTGTGTCAGTGTCTGTGGAATTCCTCTCGACGGATTGACCGATTTTGGTACAGTTTTTTGTTTGAAAGTTCAGCGGATCGGGATTGTTTTTAGCTAAAGTACCTGAGTCGAATATGGCCAGCTGGAAAATATGGTCACATACCATTATTCCAAACACGAAAATTTGTAATAACCTGAACGCGACTATAAATTACGATTGTAATTAGATATTTCTTTGTTTAATTATCAAAGTAATAATGTATTTTTCATTTGTGAATATAAAAACAAAATTTTACGGTACTAAATTACCGACACTCTTTTTTTTTGTTTTAGACCATGGCACGCTATAATGCTAAAGGGCTTCCAGGTATTGGTCAGAACCCTGAACAGGAGAAGATTTTGGCATCCCGTGTTTATATTCGCTTAATATATCCGTTTAATGTATTTGTATTTTTTTGCCTTTGTTGTAAAGATAAATAGCCACTCTTCATGAATAAGTGCTAAAACTGGTTTGTTTTCGCTTTATTATTATTAAAAAAGAATAACAAACCTTAAGGTGGGCCATATTCGACCCAGTTACAATTTATAAAGATCTGTTCAGGCGTTTGAAGACCATCAGCCCATTTTCTAGTTAACGAAGGAATTTCACTAATTTTTACATGTTTGATTGATGTGAAATTTGGTATATCTACTGTTACTTCGGTATTATTTCTGTTAGTTAAAACCTGTTTTTAGATAGAACGTGTTTTCTCTAGTTAGAACTAGTTATTACTAAATAACTTTGTTAAAACTAGAATTAACTAATACTCAAAATTTAATATCAGTTAAAACCAGTTCTTACTAGATAAAACCCGTTTTTCCAAAGCGAGTCAGTTGAAATTGTTCCGACCGAGGTTAAAGTTTATCGGATGATCGTACCTTATTCTGATTGGTCGTAAACGTGAACTTCAGATCTGGCTGGAGAGTATTTTTAAAATAAATAGATACTTAATATTAGTAGTTAAAAATACATTAATTCTTACTTTTATTTTCTCAGGGAAATCTGAAGAATATGGCGGCGGCTCTGGTCCATGGTCAAAAGCAACATTCACCCGTTCTCCATTATCCATTTGAGACGGATCCTAAAACACAGTTTTATTGTATTTTTCTATAATATTTTTATTCACATTTTATTTAAGCTCACGCTGAGAATTTAATTTTAATATCAAATACCATTGAATTGCAGATCTTTTGCAAAGAACAGAATGTGTTCTATACAATCTGCATACGCAGTAGAAGTGAAATGTTTAGTTGATTTTTTATCGTATATAAACCCATTTACAACGTTTGACGTATTAAAGAATTACCAACAAAATTTTAATAATCATTCTATCTATTGATTTGTAAATGATAATGATAAATAGAATTAAGGATAAGAATGGCCAATAGTGTTAATGAAAAACTAGCTCAATAGTTTATAGTTTACTTTCTGTCGTTGGTATAACCAACAAGGCAGTCGCGGCGTGCGTCACTTGCTCCTATAAAACTAAACAGTTCATATAAATTAACTAGCGACCTGCTCTCGGCTTCGCCTGGGATGCAATTTTTTTTATATACACACACCTTCTTCATCTATCCCTCTTTCCACTAGTAAAATCCGTATCAAAGTCCGTTATATGGTTTTGAAGCAGTTAGCGGATAAATAAACAGACGTAGAAAGTTTCAGCGACTGTGTTGCAAAATATTGTTTTTTTTTTTCTACTTAAGTACATAAAAATCCATATCAGTCAGTGATATGTTAATTACTACGTACTAGATGGAACACTCAAGACGCGATGAGTGTTCCAAGTGATTGGAGTTCCGACGTCCTACCCGTTCACAGTCTGTCATACGCGCTCGTAGAGATTAGGCGCGTTATTATTTTCAAAACCAATAAAAATGCCTTCTTGTGTGATGAGATATTGCAAAAATACAACAAAAAATATTGGTAAAACTGCTGGTGTGACGTTCCATAGGTAAGTGTCATTAATATTGAAACGTTTAAAAGGTTAATATTTAATTTGTTAAAACCGACGTGCTTATCGGGTCGGCCATATTAATATTCAGTTGTCTACGACTTGACGTATTGACCTTGACACTACTGCCGCGCCGTCCCCCGCCAACCCCCGCGCAACTTCCGCGTTGGAACATGAATTTAGCAAGAAATCGTAGGGAGTGCTCAATCTAGTACTTACTTAACATATCACTGATATCAGTAGTTTTTATACGTGAAAGAGTAACAAACATCCATACAATTCATCCATCCTCGCAAACTTTCTCATTCATAATATTAGTAGGACATAAATTTTCAGTAATCGCATCAAAATCCGTTGCTGATACTGTATCTTTCTATAGGGGAAAGAATTATCAAAAGCGGTCCAGTAGTTTTTGAGTTTATTCATTACAAACATACATACATACATACATACATACATACATACATACATACATACATACATACATACATACATACATACATACATACATACATACATACATACATACATACATACATACATACATACATACATACATACATACATACATACATACATACATACATACATACATACATACATACATACATACATACATACATACATACATACATACATACATACATACATACATACATACATACATACATACATACATACATACATACATACATACATACATACATACATACATACATACATACATACATACATACATACATACATACATACATACATACATACATACATACATACATACATACATACATACATACATACATACATACATACATACATACATACATACATACATACATACATACATACATACATACATACATACATACATACATACATACATACATACATACATACATACAGAAAAAATTGTAAAAATGGTCAATTTAGTTTCAGTATCATGATATAAGGATATTTTGTGTATCTACCTAATAGTAGGTATATTAAATACCTGCATTAAATTTGATATTAAAAATACAGATTGATGAAAGTAGGCCAAACTGTCATTTAAAGTCACCGGTAACCGGGGATAACGGAGCTGATATAGCTTCGTTTGTACGGTAAAAGTCCCAAACATTGAAAAGAAAATAATAAAAAACATTCGCCTATCGAATGATGCAGTAAACCGAGTGCTTCAATAAAACAAAAAATTATTTCTAAAAGTAACTAATCAACACTCTACTTGTAGTTGGTGAAAGAGGCCCTAAATCTATTTTAACCATTTAAAGTTCTGACATAAATATCTAACATTTTTTATTCATCATATATAATAAAATAATCATCATAATTATCAGAAACAGAACGTCTACTGCTGAATTTTCCAATATATCTATGCCTTGGCCATAATTTTCCAATAGGACCGAACGGAAGAAGCTTGGATCCACCGTCAACCCGCGGCTCATGTATGGTTATCTACGCTGCGCTTACTGGTCCAAGGCCTCCATTCGAGTAGGTTTCTTGAATAATAATTGAATTTTAATAATAATTTCATTCATAAGTTGAGTTAAAGAAAATAATTAACGTTTCGTTTGGTATACACAAAGAAAATCATATTTTATTTTCGCATTATTTATTACTAGCTGGTGCCCGCGACTTCGTCCGCGTTGAAAAAGAAATATATAAGTAAAACGCCTAACATCGTTTAGCTGTGACGACGGTGGCGCCGCCACGCGACAGTGGCGCCCAATTCTTTATATTTTTAGACGATCACTCGGGAACAGTACTTTTTTCTGGATGAAAGGTACCCTATGTCCTTTTTGTGTCCTTGAAAAAGTGTATGCAAAATTTCATGATGATTGGATGAGTAGTTAAGGCGTGAAAAGGTATCAGACAGACAGATAGTTACTTTCGCATTTATAATATTAGTATGGATTCCTACTATTTGTATATGTAGTTGTCACTTGCGCCATATTAGCGGCGTACAGGCAATTTCTTTTTATCTAATTTCTGATCACTAAACATTTAAAATTATCATTTTGCCATATTAAATGTTAAGAGATAATCAAATGACATGCAAATGACATTCATTAATTACATCACGAACATATTTAATTAATAAAGGATTACTGTTGATGTCACGAACCGATTACGTGATTGACAGTTATCTTGATAATGTATTCTTGATAACTGACAATAACTCTGTTAATTTTAATTTTTACAAAAAGTTATATATAAACATTTTTATGTACAATTAAAATCTGTATATTTTTCTGAAACTATTTTGTAACTTACAATTTTTGTATCTAACAATATATTTTTTCTCTACTTCTACAAGTTGGATTCGTATTTTTATTTCACCCATCGATATTACATATATTCTTGAAAATTATTACAAAAATTCCCCTAGGTATCTCAAATTTTGTTTTTGAAGTAAATTTTCCTTTGCCATTAACCGGGTTTCCACATTACACGTAAATGTCATGTCCTATATGCGAAAATGAAATTCTTTAGGACTTATAGATGACAGCATGTGTGCGTGCTGTTGTGTTTCGGTGAGTAGTAGCTTTTCATAACCTTTAATCCTTAATCCTACTATGGCCCGCAGTGTACTTGCAGCACCTGTGGCGTTGCTTGTGTTATAGACGACGGCAGTCACCTACCATCAAGTGGACCGACAGCGAGTCTGTAAACCTTAACATTAAAAAAAAAACCTTTTTATGAGTTAAAGCATATGAATAAAACCAATAAATTTGATTCATATCAATTTATTTTATCCTTTTAAAAATACTAAATTCGATTAACCCTTAGCATGTTAACAAACAGAGATCACAACCGTTTCTTTAATATCAAGTAAAAGCAAAAGTATGGGTGTTTATTTATTTATTTTCCTTTTCTGTAACCGCCCGTAAGACTTAGACCAATATGTCGCATGAAGGAAACGTGAAGAGCTTTTCGCTCTTCTTTGGCCTGGTTCTTGAACTGTCTCCATTCTTCACGTAATTCCGGCGAGCGTGGGCCCCATGTTTCTTTCGGACTGAATACCTTCTTCATCGTCTGTAAAAGCGACATTTAAAATATTTGAATAGTAACTACACTTATTTTTTTATGGGACTAACTTATTTATGGAAGTAACCACACTAATTATTCAGCTTCATTTGCATTTCGGTAGACGATTTTGGTTAGGTACACATATACAGCTTCTATCAGCCGCGTTCGACTGTCATCCATCACGTGCTAACTCCACTGAACCGTATTTATCTATCAGACGCGTTCAGAGCCTAATGAGTGAGGATCAGTGCAAGTCGTAACTTGTCGATGACGAGTCCGCG
The DNA here is from genome assembly GCA_945859745.1 of Synanthedon formicaeformis. Classification (NCBI taxonomy): domain Eukaryota; kingdom Metazoa; phylum Arthropoda; class Insecta; order Lepidoptera; family Sesiidae; genus Synanthedon; species Synanthedon formicaeformis. The sequence continues at coordinate 5,235,163 of OX243964.1, forward strand.
TACATGTATGCGAATGATAGAACACAGCGGGGTGCGTAAGCTGAATGATGAGAAAAGCTGAACGGACGAGTAACACATCTCCAAGATATCTCCATACAAAAAGCTGAATAAATGTAGTCACTCCCTTAGAGGAGTTCAAAGTGACACTTGAGTCAACTCAGTTAGTGAAATTTAATCAGCTTTGTTTAAACCGAGTATCTCCAATAATACCTAAATATAATGTTTTTTTGATTAAAGTGATAAATCAAAATAATCAATTTTGAGATCAATTTTGGGTCTATTAGTCTAGTCTGGATAGATCTACATGACTGCTATTCGTAAACAAAATTAAAATGTCTTCAGATATCAGACGAAGGTCGATTACTTAAACTATTTGATAAAAAGTATAATTACTGATAAAGTTAAATTAAATATTTCCAATACTGCTAACTAGGTGATTGTGAGAATGACTCTTTCGTTTCGTATGAACACACAATAATAATATATGTATTTGACTAGAGACCCGCTCCCGGCTTCGTACACATCTTCCTCATTTATCGCTTTTTTCATTAGTGTAAATCGTGTCAGAAACCGTTGAGTGGTTCTAAAGAAATATAGATATCAAAGAAGATATATATATATATTTTTAAATATATTAGATAATTTTACCTTTATGAATTTGCCAGTCCTATGTCTGAATGAAGTGGAAATGATAAAAATTGGCACAAGAGCCATCCCAACGAACAATACCAGATAACCAAACACTGAAAAGATAAAACTAATTTTTAAAATCCACGTGATATAAAATTATCTATTCTAATAATATTCAGATGAAGTTTTTTTGTTTGTATGTAGGAGGTAATTTTCGAAACTTTTTTTTAAATCTTCGAAACCACTCATTCATTTACAAAATTCTTTCACCATTTCAAAAAATAGAATTTCAGGGTGGATATAGGCTCAATATGCCACGCGGGCGAAGCCGCGGGCACCAGCTATCTAAAAATAAAGATCTAACGCTTGGTAAAAGTATAATTTTTTTTTTATGTTAAGGTCAGCAGACATGAATTGGGAAAGGATGGGATGGGATTGGCATCCTTCTTTTTTTGTGAATAAATGTTTATATATTCTTACCGTATCCAGCTGTAGGATAAATGTAGTAGCCACCGTATCTAACACCACCGAAAGACTGCAGAGCGTATAGAAACACGATGACCATCATAGCTGGCATTATGATGCCCCAACACCATCTAAAGTACATAGAAGGTTTTCTGCCCAACATAAACTCTATATCGAGACAAAGGTTCTCCAACCCTGTAAAAGTAGATAATTCCTAGATATCAAATCAAAATTCCCATAAGTTAAACATAATAATTAGCTGATTAAACAACGATCCAGTGATTAGCGTTACAAAATTAGTAGTTAATTAGTAGATAAAATTAATCATGCATACCTACCAGACATAATTTATATCTTATTCATATAATAATAATTACCTCTGATTATATTATTAAAAGAATTTTGAAGACTTTGTCTTAAAAGTAAAATTGGATGTCAAAGTAAGCATTTAAATGTTTTTATACTTAGCGCCTCTTTCAACAACGGCAAGTAGGCCAAACTGACATTTAAAGTCACCGGTAAACGGGAATAATGGAGCTGATATACCTTTGTTTGTACAGTAAAAGTCCCAAACAATAAAAAGATAATAATAAAAAAAAATCGCCTATCGAATGATGCAGTAAACCGAGTGCATAATTCAATAAAACAGAAAATTATTTTTAAAAGTAACCCATTATTTTTAAAACTAATCAACACATTACTTTTAGTTTGTGAAAGAGGCCCTTATAAGAATATCCTATTTTCATACGTTTTGGGGTCTAATAAAAGTTAAAAAAATGTTATATTTCTAACTTTTTCTCCCTTGTTGCGTCGCATTTGCGCAACCAGGGTGACGAAAGGTGCAATTGGGAGAGTTACTCGTAGTATACACACTATACTCGTATACACATTATATTTGCTGGTGCCCGCGACTTTGTCCGCGTTGAAAAAGAAAAAAGTAGCCTATCCTATGTCCCGTACGTCTAAATGTTTATCTACCAAGTTTCAAGAAAATCAGTTAATTCGTTTAAGAGTTATGGAGGAACATACATACATACATACATACAGAAAAAAATTCTAAAAATCGTCAATTTGGTTTCAGTATCTCTGAAAACAATGTAAAATACTCCATGACCTTCCCTTACAGATTTATTATTAGTATTGATTCTCTATCGATCTGTGGAATAAAGGCATATTTTTAAAACTTTTTAATAGAAATAGGTTCTGTGAGTCCACATTAAACTTATACAAAAATCTCTCTCTCTCTCATCTTTATTTTTTTTTTTAAATTTTCGTTAGTACATGTCACACAGCGCCATCTAGTCCCAAACTAAAGAAAGCAAAGTCCCAACTAACTTACAGCGTAACTACTGTAAGATGAAAGACCTTACAGCGTAAGGCAACCTAACAATATAATTAAGTATATTTGTTTGTATTTACTTAGCTAAGTTACTCGTATTTACCATAAATCCAAACGACTCCAATAGTTTGTGCGATGCCGGCGAACAAGACTAAGAATGTGCCACCATAATAATCCACTAATTCCATTATGTAGAGACCCTCCTGTAAAAAAACAGTGGCACTCCGGGAGTGCCGACAGAAGTGAAAACTTGAACAATTACGTGTGAATTTTTGAATTTACAATACAATTTACAATACAATACAATATACATACTTATATACAGAGGTGTCGTTTACGGTAACAGTGTCAGTAACAGTTCAATGGTTTTTCCCATTTCAAAAATGCCTAGCGCGCCTAAAAAAAGTTTTCACTTCAAAAAAGTTGTGGTTATTTATGTAACTCTATCTCCTATACTTAAGGCGCTTTATGCCGTGAAATAGGTACCTTATTAACATTTCAATTTTAATGAAAATCATTTACATACATACCGGTGTAACATAAATAACTCCTGTGCCAAAGCCAATGGAACAGCAAAGGGCTGACATGACAATAGTGGGCACGCGGGGGAACGCGTCCATAGCAACCGTGTTGATGGCTGAAAGGAGTGCCACCGCAGATCCGATACCCAACACCGTCATCATTAAGAAGAAGAGCACGGAGAATAACTAGAAAAAAGAAGAGAGCCATTAAGATTAAGCCAGAAGACCACCTTTACGGTGGTTGTTAACAGCATTTGTGCTGTTGTGTTTCAGTGAGTGAGTATGGGATGCCAGAGACCATTTCCTCCTATCCCCTCCTAACCCTTATCCTTAATCCTAGCTACTATGGTCAGCAGCGTACTTGCAGCACCTGTGGCGTTGCTTGTGTTATAGGCGACGGTAGGCCCCTACCATCAAGCGGAACGTCAGCCTGTCTGTTGACCATGACATTAAAAAAAATTAGTAGGGATATAACAATAAAGTCATTTATTATTTATTTAATAATAACAGTAAGTAATAAATTTTACATTATTTTTTAGTACTACTAAGTATGACACAGTTTTTTTTATAAAAAGTTTGAATTCATTCGAGAGTCTTTCTCCCTATTTCTCCCTTTGTGACAAACTTTCTAGTTTTGGAACCCTAATCCAGTTATGGATCATACCTGTGGTAAAGGAGTCTTCGCGATGGCATCAGGATAAGAAACAAAGGCGAGACCAGTACCCCCGGAGCCTACAACTTCACCAACCGGCTGATTGAGTTCGTGCGCCAAATTGCCCAGAATGCCGAATATCGTTATACCCGACAATAAACTCGTAAACGTATCCAAAGTTGTAACTATCATGGCGTCCCTGTAAGATAAATTTTTAATAGAGCGGTGTATAAAGTTTTATTTTTATGATAAATCGTTAGGCAGGCTGATTGTTCACTTGATACATGACAGGTCACTCTCACTACCCATTTTCAAGCAACACCATGGATAGGTTGAGCTCAGGCGTTCTTCACTCACGCACAGTAACATGGTGGTCAGTTGTAAAATGTAAAACTTAATGGTAGGCGATGGTAGCCACATACCATTAAGTGGACCGACAGCCTGTTTGAGCTGCGTTTTTGTATGATTTTTTTTCGTTTTGTTTTGCGTTTTTATTTGTTCTATAACAAAGATTTCCTTACGCTACTTTATTTTTACATAGAGGTTCCTTAAAATCCTCTAAATAAATATTGTCCTTAGATAGGGGATATTTAAATTATTAATTCACGTACCTGTAAACATTGTGTCTGAAGTTGTTATACGACGAAAACATAATTAGGACTCCAATACACACGGAGAGTGAGAAAAATACTTGGGTGACTGCTGAATACCATACCTGTGACAATTCGCTAATATATTAGATCTGTTTAATGTTTTATCAAATGTTTAGTTTAATTAGAGGGCTAGACAGATCGAAACTCCTAACATCATCAGGGACTGCATATATATATGTATTTTCTTTATCAGTCTTTCATTTATCTCTATTTCCAGTTAAAGATATGTCAGCATAAGACTGATTCACTGGAGCAGCAAGTGTTCTACTGTAATCTGTACTCCAGGCTCGCACAGGCAGCCTAGATTGGACTTCTTCTTAACCGTATGGAAGCAAGCTAAAAACCCATCGTGACCAGTGTGCTCACTTGTACTAGCGTCTACAATGAGCATGTAATTTTAAAAATTTAATATATAAGTAAAAAATCCCGCCAGACAATAATTTATATAGATGTATACACCTATAACTTACATTTAAATCATACAGACGGTGCCATTGCGGAGTTAAAAAGAATAGAATGCCTTGTCCTGCGCCCTCTAAAGTTGACGTACTGGAAAAATGACATTATTAATTTATTATCAATTAGATTTTCATATCGGGGCGAACATGAGAAATACCTTGCGATTTAAGTGTCATCCTGAAGTTTGTTCTATTTTATATAGCTCAATTGAAAATATACACAATGAAAAAAAAAGAAATAACAAATTACAAGACAATCCGTTACATGAATTCTATCTAGCCCAATTCCTGGTTTAGTACGATTTTAAATTAAAACCTAATCAATCCGAAAATCTTTGATCATCATTTTGACGCTGTAATTTTGTGAATATGAAATTAAGATTTATTTTTACCTTATCAATAAAGTGATCATGACCACGTAAGGAAACAATGCGAGGAAGTACGCAACTTTCCTGGAACTCTTCACTCCTCTGGCCACAATAGCGAATATAATCAGCCATGAGCCCAATAGACATAAAGTATTTCGATGGATATAAGGATATAAATATAATGGAGTGGTTGTTGTGTTTCGGTGAGTAAGTAAAGGATGCCACAGGTGATTTTCCTATTTCTTCCCCAATCCTTTATCTTTAACCCCCAGAAGCACCTTTGGCGTTGCTTATGTCGAAGGCGACGGTAGCCACCTGCCATCAAGTCGACCGTCAATCAGTCAGAAGACCTTAACATGAAAAAACTTATTTCATTATTGTATTCAAATTGAAGAAGTTCTGCCCTCATAAGTTTTTTCTGTGTTGATAGGACCATTTTTTACCTATAGTGTCTTGTCATTAGTCTTAATGCATAAATAAAACGTGAATAATGAATAAAAAATAGTTTAATATATAACTTTTTTTAATAATTTACATCAATAAATTTTCATAGGTATACACCTACTAAATACTTAACGGCTAAGTATGCTGACTAAAAGTGATGATCACAATCTTTTATTTATAGAATACTATATATATTCATACTTTGTATTATGAATTCATTTACACAGCCTCATTTCTTTTAAGAGGTAAAAACAATAACCATAGAACTTTTTAGAATATAGTTTCATTGAATATAGCTTATAGAAAGTTTCTTTGAAATGTGGTAATTAGGTAGGTTGCATTAGTTTTTAACATAATACCTATAAAAGTATATCTTTTTCGGTTCTCCGTACGACATTTTGGTTTTACTTAAAACAACGAAAAGCAAAAAATAATTTAAACTAATGTATCATCATACGAGTAGTTTTGTTTTGTAACTGCATGGTTACGTATAAAACGCAAGTGATTAGGTATAGTACTTAACTAATATAAATATACCCAGGACATGGTAGTTAAAATATTCAATTAAACCATACAAGTACGTATTGTAACCAATTTTTAAGAACTTTAATATTATTTGCGTGTAGAATTTCATACAAATAGAAATTCGAGTAGTAGGTAGAGTCCAGCTCTATTCTTTCTATTATTGTAAATAAAAGTATTATTTAATTTACATCAGTAATATTCTTTTAAGCTGCATGGTTCGGTGTGTAAATTTTTCAGATATTAAATTTTAACAATAGCTAACTAGGTACCTAAGTATTAAGAATGTTTATTTTCCTCTTCTGTAACCGCCATTAAGACTTAGACCAATATGTCGCATGAAGGAAACGTTAAAAATTTTTCGCTCTTCTTTTGCCTGGTTCTTGAATTGTCTCCATTCTTCACGTAATTCGGGCGAACGTGGGCCCCATGACGGTTTCGAGCCAAATGATTTCTTTACCGTCTGAAAAAATAAAATGTATTGTTAAAACCAAAGAGGGATCGATTGCGTCCGCAATAACATGATGGTTATTTGTTCGAACTAATAAATTTATTATTGAGATGATAAATTTTAAGTATTAGATGAAATGGTGGACGATTCGTTCTTCCGAAGAACTTTCAAATACGAGTATCATAAATATTACAAATGTAATAATCCTCGAAATAATACATTATAATAAAATCTTTGTTTATCTGTGAGTTTGTGCACGCAAATTTCATTAATGATTTAAATACGGTTTACACTGATATATTTTAGCTAGCTCGTAAACATTATTAAAAAAAGCTATAGAAATGCCTCATTGTGCTGAGACTTGTAAGTAAATAACTATTATTTTTGGCTTTAAAAAAAATGCGAATCGACATTGTCTTGGAACACAAAACCTAAACAATGCGTAAGCCGTGTGTTGATGACGGTCGCCTGTAAGCTATATGTGTGTATAAATATGTATATATAAATAAATGTAAGCTAACTGTTTCTAGTATTTAGTATTTAGCTGTTTACCGTCAATTTTAATTGTATTGCTGTAATTGTTATCTTTATTTATTAATAAATGAGGGTGGACCGAGATTGCGGGCGGCAAATTGTTAACTTTTTGAAGGAGTTACCCACGTGCTGCGACAATATACATTCGGTCAAAACTGAGCCGCTCGTATCTCGGACATCGACGTACTAAATGTTATATTATTTTTCTTTCGCAAACCGCGGCCACATTGCATCACCAACACCGTGCGTGCATACACGGAGTGGATAAACGGTAACGCTCCCTGACAGGCTGGGTATGTATGGAAAACGTTGACCATGCCGTCTCTAGGAGCGGGCGGGCGGCGCGGCGATTCTTTGCTCTGTGATCGCTACTAATTTAAGGGTAGTCCGTAGTATTTAAACGCATATCAAAAAAAGGACTTTTTGTATACAAAAATAATCCGAATTCACATCAAAATTACTGATTGCACAGCAAAATACTCAACTCAAAACTAAATAAACAACAATTTGTTTGTTATTATATACAACAACATGTTGTACAACAACATTAACAACAACATGTTGTACTGATTGCACAACAAATGGTTAATTTGCTGTGCAATCAGTATTTTTGTTAAGATTGTAGTATTTTTGTACCTAAAGGAGTTTATTTGTCTCGCATTAGAGGAACAAAGTAATGCAGTGCTGATGTATATTTTCGAATTATTTGCAGTAAAATAAGTTATTTCATGTAAAAAGGTATATAAATGATGAAATATATTGATAGGTGATTATTTTATTTGATGTGCAATTAATAATTTCCCCTAATTTAACCAGATAAGTGTCGGACAGCTTTATGTGCACATGTTTGTCGATAGTATCTACACGATTAAACTTTTTCAGACAGACGAAAACATCTTTAGACAAAAGATTATAAAACTAAATACTTAGCTGGTAACGGCAAGTGCAAGTGATGAAATGATAATAAAATTTTCCAATACAATTTCATCAGAAACATTGGTGCTTTTATTTTTAAACGATTCAAAGTAAAAAACAACTGATAAAAAATAGACGATTTAAATTACTTAGCGCTTGTTTCTCAAACGTCAAGTAGGCCAAACTGTCATTTAAAGTCACCGGTAACCGGGGATAATGGCGCTGATATACCTTTGTTTGTACGGTAAACGTCCCAAACATTAAATAGAAAATCATAAAAAAAATCGGCTATCGAATGATGCAGTAAGCCGAGTGCATAATTCAATATAACAGAAAATGATTTCTAAAAGTAACTATTCAACACTTTAATTGTAGTTTGTGAAAGAGGCCCTTACTGTATTAGACATGAATTTTTGAGCTAAGAATTAAAATAACAATAAGCGCAAGTCGAAATTTACCTTTGTACAGTTGCCAGTTCTATTTTTGAATAAAACATAAAAGATGAAAATGGGCACCAGAGCCATCCCAACGAACAACATCAGGTAACCGGACACTGAAATGAAAAAATATTTTCAATAAAACTACATAGGTGCTCACAACAAATTGTAGTTTTAGGATTTAAAGAATATTGGGAAATTTTTTTTTAAATACGAAAATTTTGAAAAAATATTTGTAGGTATTTTTTGCAATGGAAATGTGCTTCGCTGTAATTTTAGAGACATACGAGTACTTATTAAGCTTTTCAATAAAACAAAATAGTGACGGATGACTTATTCGTTTCGCAGTCAATTGGGCATCCCGTCTCCCAGAAGTGACCACCCCTTTACAGAACACCACCATGAAATAACAGTATGTTTGCTGTGATGTTTCGGTGATTACTCACGTAAGGAATGCCAGAACCCATTTTTCCTAATTTTTCCTTCTCTCTCCCAATCCTAATGTAGTCGGCAGCCCACTTGCAGACCTTTGGCGTTGCTTGTGTTATAGGTGACGGTAGACCTACCATAAAGTGGACCCTCAGCCTGTCTGCCGGCCTTAACATAAAAAAACTGCAGGCAGACGAGCTGCCCAAATGACTGCGAAATGCAGTGTGCCCTGCCACTACTTTCAAAGTCCAGACCAGAGACAACTTTGAAAAGTTCAGAAGTGAAATAACAGTTTCATGGTGGCATTCTGTAAGTGGGTGATTACTGCTTCCCAGACGAGCTGCCAAATTTATTACTGCGAAACACAGCGTGTCCTGCCACTAGTTACTATTAATTTAGCCAATGTAAAAATGATAATTTCTTACCGTATCCAGCTATAGGATAAACATAGTAACCACCATATTTAACCGCTTCGAAAGACTGCAGAGCGAATACAAATACGACGAACATCATCGCAGGCATTATGATGCCCCAACACCATCTCCAATATATGCCAGTCTTTATGCCCAACATGAACTCTATGTCTAGACATAAGTTCTCCAGACCTGTTAAAAATTTTAGATAACTTAAAAATAGACAAACTATAATTAAAATTAAGATATATCGTTATGATTTTTTTTTTTGTAAATTTCAGAATAATATACACAGGATTTGTGTAATTATTATATTAAAGGAAGTATTTAACTATTTATTTTTTATTTTTCTAATGTAAATTAAGTCCAAAAAATATCAAGAACTTTCATAATCACCATATCAGCTCTAAAATTAAAACATTTTTGGGCAATTACTTACCGTAAATCCAAACGACACCAATAATTTCTGAGAGAGCAGCGAACAGGACTAAGAATGTGCCACCATAGTAGTCCACGAGTTCCATTATGTAGAGACCCTCCTGTAAAAAAAGCCATCAGTCGTTAAGCATAAAATCGGTAACTTATCCTCTCTACTAAGGTCACCAGTTCACTTGCGCCACTTGGCTATTTACTTGTTACTTGATTTAATAGCAACGGTAGCCATCAATCATCAAGTGAATCATTAGCCTGTCGGATAACCTTAACATAAAAACTCCTAATTTAGATCCAGATCTCTACGAGTTTCCATATAGGTACTTTTTACCTTGAAAATTCTTATGCAATCAAAATTTAGACTAAGAAAAAATTTATATGAAGTTATGTCATTTTTGTGAACCAAATGGGAATTTTAAGAACCGTTGAAATGTTGATGGGGCAGTGTATACAGGCACAATTTAGTTAGTATGAGAAATTAAGATTAAGATGTCGACGAAAATGAAAAAACAAAAACGGAGGAGGTTCTCAATTCGACGCGTATATTTGTTTTTTTTTTATGTATGATCACGCATAACTTTTGACAGGGTGGTCCGATTTTGATAATTCTTTTTTATTTGTAAGGGTGCACCCCCAAGGGGGTCCCATTTTAATTTGGGAAAAAATTCTAACCCTAAGGGTAGGAAAACAGGGGATGATTGACTGTTCACTCACCGATTGTAGCGTGTAACCACGCATAACTTTTTACAGAGTAGTTCGATTTTGATAATTCTTTTTTTAATGGATAGGGTATACCTCGAAGTTGGTCTCGTATAATTTTGGAAAAAAGAATCCTAGCCTAAGGGTGGGAAAATGGGGGTGGGAAAATTAAAAATTAAGCATGTAGTAAATATTAGATTATAGCCACAAAAAAATATAAAATAAAACTTTTTAACAAAAAATAAAACCGCCGAAAAAACTGAAAAGCATAAAATAATCTTATTATTTTACCTACGTAATTTTGAGTCGGCGCCAAACAAGCAAAAAAAGCAAACTGAAAATGCTTTTTTCGGCGGTTTTATTTTTTGTTAAAAAGTTTTATATATGACCAACTAAAGACAGAAGACAGCCAGACGTTTGTATAAAGTGGTGTTAAGGAAGTTGGGCTTTTTTAAAGTTTTAATAAAAATGACATACGTACCGGAGTAACATAAACAAGTCCCATGGCGAAGCCGATAGAACAGCTAATAGCTGACATGACAATAGTTGGCACGCGAGGAAACGCGTCCAGGCCAACTGTGTTGATGGTTGAAAGAAGTGCCACCGCTGAGCCGATTCCCAACACCGTCATCATCAGGAAGAAAAGAACAGAGAACAACTATAGAAAAAATAAAAAATATTAATTAAATTGCTATGCCGTTTTAAATATGCCGATTTAACAGAAATTAGTTTTTATAAGAAATTGGTTTTTCTCTATTTCCTCTTTTTCTCTCTTTCGCTCGGTGATGCTTGGTAAAGACTATGATATTCTGATAAATTCATTCCTATCCCTTTTTTCACTAAAACACAAAGGATCAAAATGTCTCAATAAGGACCTAGGAATAAAACTAACACCTAACTTAATACTTTTTAGGCATTAATCTAGCTGTATTGTCGTGTTACCTGAGGTATTGGTGTCTTCGCAATCGCGTCAGGATACGAAATAAAGGCAAGGCCAGTACCGCCGGAGCCCACAACATCTGCGACAGGCTGATTGAGTTCGTGCGCCAAATTGCCGAGTATACCGAATATCGTTATACCGGACAATAAACTCGTAAATGTGTCTAAGGTTGTCACAATCATGGCGTCCCTATAAACATATGAAGTAAGGGGAGTAAGTAAGGGATGTAAGAGCTCATTCCCCATCCCTTTCTTATCCCCTAACCTTAATCCTTCTATGATCGGCAGCCGACAGCGTATTTGCAGCACTTATGGCATTGCTTGTGTTGAAGGCGACAGTAGCCACCTACCATCAAGTGAATAAGTGGATATTGATACTTGATACACTTATACACCGAAAAAAAAATTTGATTTTTTTTTTCGGAATATTACATGATGGATAAACAGCTATTGTTCAATTGTGTATTCAGTCACGACAGATTACAACAAATTATACGAGAATCGGTCATTAATTACTATTTTATCTATATGTGCCAATATTAATAGATATAATATTGATTATATTTAAAATAGAAATTATTTGAATCACTTACCTATATACGTTTTGCCTGAAGCTGTTATATGAGGAAAACATAATTATGGCTCCAGTACAAACGGACAGTGAGAAAAATACTTGAGTAACTGCTGCATACCATACCTGTAACAGAAAAGTGTATTTTTCTTTATATTATATATATTTTCCTTTTTGTTATTTTTATGTAAGTACATAATATTTTCGAAATAAAACTTAGGTTTTATTGTCATTATTTTTTAATATTAATTAATTCATTAACAATTAATAATATTTATATACATAACTTCTTTTTATACATTTATTCCGAAAATGAACATGAATTCTTCAGCAATTCTGTCTTTATCACGACTATGATCGCCAAAAGTCTTCAACTTGAAGACTTGAACTTCAAGTTTTCAAGTTCAAGTCTTCAAGTTGATTCAAGTCAAGTCGCACCAAGTCAATAAGGTGGCTGAGCCATTAATGCAGTCTAGTTTTTGTCAAAAAATTGCGAACAAGCCCCTAGAGAAGACATCTAATTTGCATGCTGAATAAATATTATGTTCTTTTGAACGACAATTTTACAATATCTTACCTATTTTAGTGCCTATCAAACAAATAATTAATTTATCTAACAAACAAACAATTAAGAAAAAATATACACATAATCATATTTTTCGTGTCTTTACGAGTTATGATCAATATTAATAATAATAATAATCAATACTAACAATAAATCTGTAAGGGTTGGTGATGGAGTAAGTTACTTTGTTTTCAGCGATATCGTGTTTATAGGCTCTATACATGATACTGAAACTAAATTGATCATTTTTAGAATTTTTTTCTGTATGTATGTAAGTATGTACGTTCCTCCATAACTCTTAAACGAATCAACTGATTTTCATGAAACTTGGTAGATAAACATTCCGACGTACGGGACACAGGATAGGCTACTTTTTTTCTTTTTCAACGCGGACGAAGTCACGGGCGCCACCTAGTAAACTATAAAGCCGAAATATCACTAATAGTTACTAATCTAAAGATAAAACCAAACCCGATTTCAGGCCTGGCCTGAAATCGGGGTAACAGATACAAATACAAATAATGTGTACTTACATTTAAATCGTACAAGCGGTGCCATTGTGGTGTTAAAAAGAATAGAATGCCTTGACCTGCACCAACTAAAGTTGACGTACTGAAAGAAAAACAATTTTTGAAATAGGTATTATTTTAAACATATTATCAAACATTAACAAGTTGTCAGTAGATCAAACTGTTTTTTCATTACACTTATTTGAAAAACAACTTTATTCCCCATAATAGTTTGAGTTTTCTCTCTTCTGATTGGTCAAGAATCAACAAAAGAAAGTTATTGAAACTTAAATTTCAATATGAAAAAATATCAGGTTTCACTATGACGCGTTAGACAGGAAGGTTTAAATTACTCTAACACAATTTAATGAACTTACATTGTGTTTAACTAGTTATTAACTTGAGATTACGTACCTTATCAATAAAATGATCATGACTACATATGGAAACAATGCGAGGAAGTATGCCGCTTTTCCAGAGCTCTTCACGCCTCTGGCCACAATGATAAATATAATCAACCAAGAGCCCAGCAGACATAAAGTTAGATACCAAACGGGTGCACCTGTTGACAAGAGAAAATTAAAAAATACACCAAATAAAGATACGAAGGAACTCATGGTTAAAGTTAGAAGGACGCCAAAATAAGTTTGATTAATTCTGCATTTTATAATACGTAATTACTGCACATAAACATTTTTTAATTTTTTTTAGTGCAATTATTGGAATATATGTAGCGCCATTCCGTACTCCGAATAACTTTAGTAGTTTATTCTATGAATATTCTTTAATGTGTTCGTTATCGTTGTCAATGTAAGTTAGGTTAGCATTATTATTTGGAACTGCTTGTTCATAATAATGCAACTCAATTGTCAACTATCAAACACTAGATACATTGGTAGGGGGTTTAGTTTGGCCCCTATGTATGAAAGGTCTCCGGTTTGGCCTTAGCCCTTAATTAACCTTGCTGATAAGGCTGTGAGGTGACCACACTGCTTGTAAAATATATACTTAAGAGAACAGATGAGTTTGTGGGTATAGATTGCTCTTGAGCCAGCATGGTGTTGAACAAAATGGTATGGTTATTAAAGCAAGTTAGATCGAGGATCTAACTTGGATGATTATTGTTGCACTTCCTGATAGTGTTCCATGCTATCGAAATATCCATGGTATGGTATGGTATGGTTCTAAGAGTTCATTAAGACACTAAAAAGGGTTTATTATGGGGTTAATTATGAAGCTAAATAATTTTATAAAGATAATTAGTTAAGACACGAAAGAAGATAAAAAATAATTTATAAAACATACCAAGTCCACCTTCTAGCCCTTCGCTTTGTTGAAGAACAGTTTTTCTGAAAATAATAAAATAGAAATATATACAACACAAGCAAATAAGGAAATTATATGGGCCTATAAGAGTCCCTAAGAGGGACTCTAAGTCTGAACAACACTATAGGAAGTTATCTAAATGTGAGATCTATACATAGTGTTAAGAACAAACAAAATTACAGATAAGGTATAATGGTCTTTGTATACTTTAAAGAACTAGGTTTTCACTGTAAGGTGTAAATGTAAAAGACAAAGCTAGGAAAGTAATGGTTACTGCCTCCAGTCATTGCTGTCCACCGTACGACTCGTAATTTGCCAAGACCATTGACAAAAATGAAGCTGGGACACATTTTAAAACATCGGTAATGCAAAATGTCTGGTTAATCTACACGCATTACACTAGATTACCATGAAACCTACAAAAAAACTGTAGGCAAAAAAAACTGCAATCAATACAACTTTCGAATTTAGACTGAGTGTTGAACTATGTAAAATGTAATCGTGGTATTAGCTCATTGTAAATTTTAAATAAGAACTTACAAGAAATATAATTCAGCGCTGCTTGATGCGTTTGGTGATATAACAATGTCACCTGAGTCATGTGGTTCTGATGGTACACAATCAAGCCAGTCAGGTTCGCATACTGCCCAGGGCAACGTGGCTTGGAAACTCATTATTAGGTAGAATAAGCACAGTGCTATGATCATTACGTAATATGACAATATATATCCACAACCTAAAGCTGTTGCGTACCCCGTACCTGAAATTCCAATTTAATTCGCTATTTTATAAACATATATCTACTGTAGTTTTTATACACAGATCTTTTCTTTCAATTAGTTGTCTTCTAAATTAAAAAAATGCATAGTAACATTCATATTGGTTTTGGATTTCAGTAAATCATGGTGAACAAATTCATTCAAAATCGATCGAAACAAGTACTTAATTGAAGATTTTTCTTGCAATACCTAGTTCTCTACTGAGGTAAAGACTATGTAAAGACAACTAACATTCTTATTAAAATTAGAATTTTTAGAAAAGTTTGAAAAAAGATTTAATGGATTGTAAGATTTACCTTTCATGGCTGGTGAAAGACTCCAAACTCGAACTGAATTTCTGGAACTGAACTGGCCGAGCGCACATTCAAGGTAGTACATCGGTTTTCCAATCAATACGAGAACAATAATGTATGGTATAAGAAATGCACCGCCACCATTCTGATAGGCTACGAACGGGAACCGCCATACATTGCCCAAGCCCACCGAAGTCGCAATACAGGACATCAAGAACTCTATTTGATTATCCCAAACTGGTCGGTCATCTTTCTCGGCTTCTACGTCGTCCTTCTGTAATTTTAGTATAGAATTAATAAATATATATATTTTTACTACTTCCTTTATAAATGATGACTAAGGGCTCGTTCAGACACGCGGGAACCGCGCGATTACAAATCGTGCGATTTGAAACCGCAAAATTGTGTTATATGTTCAGACGCCTTCTGATTCTGAACTAAAGTAAATATTTTTACCTTTTTTTCATCTTTTGATAACTGTACGGGTACTCTTAATTCTGGCGGCTGTTGTATAGATTTTGATGATCGTTTTGGCTGAGGCGAATCGATATTATTCCGTTGGTGCGGTGGTGAGCCTGGAGGATTTGGAAATCCATTTTGAGTTGGCTCCTCCGGTGACGGATCGTAAGCAGCGTTTACGTGTTCATTCTGAAATAGGATTACGTCGTTATTAGCTTAAACGTAAACACACTTCGATCGATTTTGTGGATGTTTAGTTTGATAAAATAATTGCTACTAAAATAACTGTTTTGGTGTGACCCAGGAACTGTCGTTCCATTTTATACCTACATATTTATTACGTGACTTTATTTTGGTTTATTTTATTAATTAAAACGTCCTGGATAGCTTTCGCGGGCACCGATGTCGTGTCATAATGTCCCCGCGACACCGGCCATTTACAGCCGCGCTAGAATGTCGTTGGGTTTTGGCCGGTACGAGTCCGACATAACCCCGCATTTCCCAACGTTAAAAAATGGGTTGATCTGCTGCCAATCTTACTTCCTAATTTTAATTTCTAAGTTAAGCTTGGTTTCTTTGTTGCTTAATCTACGACAAAAGATAAAACGTTCATTACAAGGCTGAAAAACTGACGAAACTGTTTACTTTTTAAACAGGTTCACAGTTTTTATTATATTTATACATTGTTTCTTTATCTTTTTCCTAGATGGCTGGACATTCAACTGTAACTAAGTACCTACCTGCCTATAATATGTCTCGAGTAGGTAATAATCACTGTCATTAGCATATACCTTATATTAGTTGTATTGACAAACTTCTTTGTCTTTTTATAAGTCCTACTTATATTACATATTATTATTCTATTTTGTTTTATGATGTTTTTTGCTATAAGTAATGAAATAAAAAAGGTTCACAACCCTTCCAGCCCGGAGATAACAAAATATATTTTCTACAATATACAAAAATCTTTCCTGTTCATCCTTTTTTCCATATGTGAAAACCGAATTAAAATCAGTCTGCCATTCTCGAATTTTTGAAACATGTACAAACCAACTTAACATTTTTATATATGAAAAAATAAAATAATTTTTACCTGCCTAATGTTAAACAGTGCATCAAATACAATATCGAATCACTCAAACTAATTTATTCTTTCAGAAGAAAACTTATTGACACTACATTACTCATCAAAGTTTTCTGAAACGATATTAATTGCCTATCATTGTTAAAGTCTTAAGTAATATAAATTAACCACGAAAACCTATTAACATTGCTTTGTTATAAATAACCAAATGCAAACTCCGCAATTCGTGACTCAAACGAATCGAAAAACGCTTGGCTTTGGATGTGTAAAAATCTATTAAACTAATAAATAAAATTGAAATGGCTGTCATGACGACTAAATTTTTGTTTGTTTATCTGTTTCTTTGTCCCGGCTAATCTCCGGAATAGCTACAATGATTTTGATGGGACTTTCACTGTCAGATACCTTTTATTACTTACTTACTTACTTACTTACCTATATAATTAGAATAATTATATTTTCTACTACTATAGACATGTACCTAAGTATCTTGTGTTATTTGAATGCGGTCAGCATCAAAAGAATTTCCAAGGTCAGCTTTACCTTGCTCTCGGCACATGGTCAAATTGCAACATATTTTAGCCGATCGCAAATTTCGTAATCCATCTTGAGATTGAACGCAATGTCTAATTCGCACCACCTACACACCAACCTTTCCCATTTTGTAAATACATATATATAGTTGTAGTTGTCAGAACCAACAAAATTGAGATTATCCCAACACAGATTTCCCCACATCAGGTGATAATAACAACGTTGTGAAAATATTCTTTAAACTGGGTTTAATCCGCACGAGCACGATTATATTATATACTAGCTGGCGCCCGCGACTTCGTCCGCGTTGAAAAAGAAAAAAGTAGCCTATCTTGTGTCCTGTAGTACAAACGTCTAAATGTTTATCTACCAAGTTTCATGAAAATCAGTTGATTAGTTTATGAGATATGGAGGAACATACATACTTACATACATACAGAAAAAAAATCTAAAAATGGTCAATTTAGTTTCAGTATCATGTATAGAGCTTATAAACACGATATCTGAAAACAAAGTAACTTACTCCATGACCACCCCTTACCACAGTTGATTAGTTTAAGAGATATGGAGGAACATACATACATACATACATACATACATACATACATACATACATACATACATACATACATACATACATACATACATACATACATACATACATACATACATACATACATACATACATACATACATACATACATACATACATACATACATACATACATACATACATACATACATACATACATACATACATACATACATACATACATACATACATACATACATACATACATACATACATACATACATACATACATACATACATACATACATACATACATACATACATACATACATACATACATACATACATACATACATACATACATACATACATACATACATACATACATACATACATACATACATACATACATACATACATACATACATACATACATACATACATACATACATACATACATACATACATACATACATACATACATACATACATACATACATACATACACTTACAGATTTATTATTAGTATTGATGATGATGATGATAAAGTAGCATAAGACATTTCCAGAATTTACCAAAATTATCCACACTAAGTGCTAATGGTGCATTACGCCATCTAGTTTAAGGATGGAGAAGCCATCCTGTAATACTCGTATTGAAGTCCGAGGAAGGATCTTGTGAAGAGAAAATTTTAAAAGATTGACCATCTGTGCTAAGCCGAGGGTAGGTCACTAGTAATTTATAAGACTGTGCTTAAAACATTTTATTTTATTATTTCATTTTATAATATGTCTGAAATGTCCAGAATAAAGCGGTTTGATTGAAGTCAGAACATTTTATTTTATTATTTCATTATATAATATGTCTGAAATGTCCAGAATAAAGCGGTTTGATTGAAGTCAGAACATTTTATTTTATTATTTCATTATATAATATGTCTGAAATGTCCAGAATAAAGCGGTTTGATTGAAGTCAGAACATTTTATTTTATTATTTCATTATATAATATGTCTGAAATGTCCAGAATTAAGCGGTTTGATTGAAGTCCAATTTTATTATCTAAATGATACCTACTCATCATGATGAAATTATTTTGATATAAGAACATACGTAATTTCGTATCGATAAAGGCACCAAAATTGATATAGATTTTTTCAATATAAATTTTCTAAACTGTTACTTAGTTATTAAAAATAAAACGCCTGACAAAATATAATGAACAATAATTTTTTTTATTGCTGCTTTAGTTTTAACAGGCGTTAGATTTTTATTTTTAAGTTGCCTCGGGAACAATATCTACATTTTTCTGGATGAAAGGTACCTTATGTCCTTTTCTGTGATTGCAAAATTTCATGATGATTGACGTGAATAGGTAATAGACAGTTACTTCTACATTTGTAATATAAAGTATGGATACAATATTATATAGGTAGACATTATTAACAATATGAATTTTTCATGGAATAATCAAGTCTAAGTGTGCATATAAAAGACATAAGTAACTAAGGTGCCGACCGTGGCAAGGCGAGTTCTAGACTCAAAATAAAGCCTTTCATTGTCTGATTACTTTTATATATTCTTTATTATTTATTATTATTATTGGGGTGTTTTCTATGTATAAAACTAAAACTAGGTATCTTAGGCAATTCGCTAATCTTATACATCTTTCCAGTCTTTACTATTTTTAATTGATCTTTGGCAATTATTAAACAATTACGTGTCTTCATTAGTATGATCCCCTTGACACAGAATAACAACGTTGAACAATATGAATTGTTATTATGAAGCGACTTTTTGTTTGGAATTTTAAAAGACCGCAATAACTATTATACTGTGTAACAAGACCGGATTAACTATTAATCTTAACAACTAGTTGTAAACTAATAAAATAAGTAAGTGAAATATATAAACTATGTACCGAAGTTGCTATAATTATTTGGCGATTAAAAATATTGGATCTATATACGTAGATCTATATATTATGTGATAAAGCTACCATTATCTTGATAGAGATAATATACTACCTTATATTATCTATTCTTTATTGAATTTGAACATATCATTATCAGTAATTATTGGCCGTTATCAAAATACTAACATAAAAAAATATTTCTACACAGACAGTATGTATTATAGCTATATACATAAAAATAAATTGAGTTGAAATAGTCTACATATGAATCACTGAGAAGTGTATAGTATGTTTGTCACACAGGTTCTACTATAATTAAAGAATTCGTACGATAAGTAAAAAAATGTAAATATATATGTAAATAAAAGGTTAAACAACTAAATACTTAGGTTTTAAAAAAAACTATGAATGACTATATATTTTACCAATCAAAATATGTAAGCCATTGGTTATCTTTGCACTTTTGCTATCTCATAGGTACGAGTAGTTAGATCATTGACTCCTTTGCTGAAGAAATTATGGGATCGAGAATCAATAAAATCATTGAAGGCAGTTTGAACTGCTTTTTTTTTCAAGAAGTTTATAAAATATAGTTTATGTTACTCGCTGATAATGTAGCTTTCTATAGGTGAAAGAATTTTCAAAAACGGTCTGGTAGTTTTTTAGTTTATCTATACTAATATTATATCTTCCTTCCCTAGATTTGATTGTTTATTTGTTGGTTTGTATTGAATAGGGTCCGAAACTACTGGATCGACATCCGACCGAAACTACTAACTAGAAGCCGACATTATCCCTGATGAACATAGGCTACTTTTTACCGCGGGAAAATACTTCATTCCTACGGGAAAACGGGTAATAGGACAACGGGTAGTAAGAATTATCCTTCCGTACTTATCTTTTTCACATAACTTCTAAACGGCTGAACCGATTGGGTTGAGATTTTATATGGGTATTTCGATTGTTTCCTGGATGATTTAAAAATACAATTAGACCCGGTAGGTGGCGCTGCTGTCGGTATGTCAACTACTAAACGGCTTGACCGATTGGGTTGAAAATTTGTATGTGTATTTCCATGGTTTCACAGCCACGAATGTTTTATAAAGTTACGCGTGCAACAGCTAGTTTATTATAAACAGACAGATTGACGCTCGGAAAGTGGCACTTTGAATCTAGGTTGATCAGCAAACTTAAATCCAGTCTTGTTTCGTGGCTTTTCAATGACAGATTGTTCTTACTCGAAACTAATACCATACCTCCTGTTTTCTACGTATCACTTACTACTTAGTGCGACATTGATTATTATTTAAATTATGTATGCGTTAGCAATGGTAAGTTGTTCAAGGTTGTGCCATATTCAAATACCGAATATCGTATTAACCATGTATCTATTTCTTATTATTATTTTTTTAATTTATTTGCTTGTAAATGACTCTTCAATTTAGTTGGTTTCGTGTTATCAAAAAAATGATCAAAATTGATTGATGTATCGGGTAATACAGTTTGATGCTGTAGCTACGTATCCATCATCTACATCAAAAATTTAATTACACCACTCGATAGTTTGAGGATCATAGAATGGATTGTTGTATATAATAAAAATAAGCACAAAAAAAACATTATTCGTCCACGACACAGTCACACCCCATTTTTTATCTTCAAAACATATTAGCCCTAAATAACAACGATTTGGTAGCAATCACGTTAACCAGTGATTATTTAGCCAGTTAACCAGTGATTGTTACAAATTTAAACTGTTCCCACAATTTGACTAAAATTGTTGTACAATTATTATAGTGCGCTTGAATTGTGTGCAATTAAACTGAGAAAAACACATTTTAAAATAAAATGGAACGCTTAAACACGTAAAAGTTAAAATTGTTAAATATTTTTTAATAGAAGAACTTGAAAATATTTAACAATAATTTGCATTAGATCATTACAGATAGAATGTAGGAAAACTTGTTTTTATAATGAACTATATGATGTCCGTGACTTCACCCTCTTTGAAAATTGAGAAAATATATATGCGTATTATAACGCCCGACATCTTTGCCTCTGTGGCGATGGTGGCGCCGCCACCTGATTTTTTTATATTTTTAGACGGTCCATTGTTAACCTAATATTTTTCAGGATAAAAAGTATCCTATACCTATGTTAATCCAGTTAATAAACTATCTGTTAGTTTTAGGTTGGTTAGGATGGTTAGTTGTTTTGGTTGAACCTCAGAAAATAATTTGTACAAGAAATTGCTGGCGCTCATAAGTAAAGCAGAAGACACGAAAAAGCTATGGTCAAAAGTGTTTCGTTATTACAGTACAGTCATGCAGTCTGGACTAGCGTTACATGAAATATCCTACTTATGGTTAGGGAGCCCACGATGCTAAATGTGAGCGTCGTGGGGACCTATTGGACTTTGAAGATTGGATGGTAAGAAGAAAAAAAGGTTATATGAAGTTTTTCATTTCAGCAGTGGGGTGAGCGTCTACAGGCGTTTAAAATTTTGTAGGCGCTGTATTTTAAAAAATCCTCCATATAAACGTCAGATTAAGAATCAGGACGATCAGGACTTTAGGCTGAACCGTCTGTATAAAAATCTGACGCGCTCGAGTATTACAAAATGAGAATCGTCAAAAATATTTTTTGCATTTTCAAAAAGCTGCCACGAGCTTACGTTACATCCGAATCGTCTGAATTTTAAATGGGAGCTTAGTTTAGGTTCACTTAACATCCCCTTAAAAATCTGACACGCTCGAGTTGTATTTAAAATTTTACCCCCACCCCCGCCAAACCCATCAACCAAATTGTCAGATTATTAAAATGCACACTTTTCAGCATGTAATTAATCTACCATAGCTTAATCTGACGCGCTCGAGTGACTCCAGAAATCCCCTCTTGGGCTCCCCAACCATTACATATTTTAATTAGCTTTTGTGATGTAAAACCTGTAAAAGCTGCAGTATTTTGTTAATATTTCTTTTTTTATATAACAAAAAATAAATCAAAAAATAGACACAAGCAAATCAATGGATTACTAATTGTATGAAAGCTGTTTATCTCTGCTTAATATTCAATAAGCTGTTATCAGTCGGTGAATAATGTATGTTTTCAAATGTACCTACCGCATTTTTCCACGTGCTTTATCTGAAGAATTGCGTATTATGTTAGAACAATGGTATGACAACCTGCATTATTCGTCTTTTGACGCTATCAAAGAGCGCTATTTTATGTAAAGATCGGCAGGCGGGCTGACAATCTACTTGATGATAGGTAGGCAGCCTATGCAACGCAATATGACTCGTAACTGCACTGCCGACATTGATAGGTAAAGGATAACTGCTATACAGTAATAAAGGATAAAAATTTTCTTATAAAAGTGATAAGAAAACGTTATCCTTCCCTTTCTTAATTAATTGTTTTTTTTTTATTAAATAAATTAAATAGAAATATGGGTAATAATAATAATTTATTTGCTGAATATAGGTAATACTTACGATGGTTTTATAATGAAGGCTAGCTACATTCTAACCTTTAGGGTGTGCAAATATTTTGAGAATATTACATAACAGTACTAAAGTAATTAATTAGTACTATCCACTAAGTTATCAGACATATAATCTTTTAAATTATATAGTAACGTTTATCAACTAGTAATTCTTTAATTTTCTTTTAAATTTATTTGAGACACTTATCTGGTTTATGGGTGTCAATTGTATATTTTATTTACAGTTTCGATGTATAATTACAGCCGTTACAAAAATTTATTTCAAACGTATTATTTTTAATTTCAAACTACTGTTTAATTACTGACTATTGACTAATTTCTGACTAATTATGTGCTTTATGAATGTATTTGTATTCATTACACAGTTAAAAATAGAAATAAAACCTGAATTCTAATAACGCACCTAAATAGAGAAATAATTTTCTTAAGTATAGAATTTTATAAAAATATTTTAAAATGAATTAAGAATTAAAATATTACATTAACAATTTAAAGAAAACTTACAATGGGAGGACAAAATTTATCATTTCCACAAAATTATCACGTTATTTACTTTCATCTAAAAATGTATGAATACATTTTGTACTTAAACATCTGAATTTTTTTTTTCTTTTTTACTTAATTAAAATAAAATAAACATCTACCTACTTACATACAACAATTCAACATTTGACAACAGTTAAATCCAAGGACAACACAACATTATTTGAAAATCTCACCATTTTTTTAAACTCTTGTTAAACGTATTTTTAAATATTAGATTTCACCGCAACTAACGAACCACATTTGTATTGCGCGCCTTCAACCTGCTCTACTAGAGTGGGGCGTCTACAATATTTTTTGTACGTTTTATATTAAGATTATTATTAAAACAGCAAAGCGAATGTTCGCCGTGACGCGAGTCTGACCATAGATAAAAAGTTTCTTCAATTTACACACACATTTTCTTTATGTAGGTACTATAGGCACCCATGAGTATCTATTTACATTAGCAGATATAACAAAGTGTGCACAAAGGGTGATTGTACGTTGACCAATATAAAACTTAGTATTGGCTGTCTATTTGTTGAGTAGAGCAAGTGCGCTATGACTAATGATTTCAGAAATTCATCTTCATAATGTTATCATAGTGAACTGCGAAATATATTATGGCGATCCCCTGAGGGGATTCTGATGAACCAAGGAGCTCACCAGGATCCCTGGGGGATTTAGTTAGGGAATTCTGGTGGACTCAACCTTACCAATAGATAGTTAGTGATATACTTAGTAATCCATAGATGATTTTGAAAGTATTATAGTTACTTGAACGAGCGTTCCAACTTCGGTATACACAATGACAATATGAATATTTGTATCATATTGTAAAACAATAAAATAAAGACCTCGCCACGTCTGTCTGTATGTTCGGGATAATCCCAAAAACTGCTTTCACTTTCACTAGTGAAAAGAGCGTTAAACGAAGAAGGTTTTTATATATAATTTGTAGAAAAAATTATAATTTAAATATTGGTTTTTCTGCTTTACCAATTAAGGACATTGCTATAGGTAATAAAAATCCATTAAAAAACCTTTTATATTATAATATGTATACTTTTTCGTGCATGTCAATTCTATGAACACAAAGCACAGATTTTCAAATTGTAATCGTAATAATGCAAATTAATCTTCTTGTCTTATCTAATAAAATTTTAACCACTATTTATCTATACTTTATTACAATACGTAAATTCCATTAATAATATTAATAATATAAGCCTTTTATTCAGACACTTATGTTTTACATTATACAGTGAAAAGTTCCCCTTTGACGGCTCCGCTCCGGTGAGACATCGGTAGCCTAGGTCTGCTTGCCCAACTTTGGCAAAGGCCTCCCCCATATCCTTCCATTCAATTCTATTAAGCGCTCTTCTAGTCCACGTTTTTTCCTGTTACTTCCATTATTTCATCCCCCTCGTTTCCTTTTTTCACTTCTCAATAGCTCCAATTCAATTCAATTCAATTATTTATTGCGAAACCATAATGTACAAAGATGTTATAATATAAAAATAAGGCCCAGTGTTATGAACCCTGTTGGGCATGCAACTTAGGGCCTCTTTCACAAACTACATGTAAAGTGTTGATTAGTTACTTTTAGAAATCATTTTCTGTTATATTAAATTATTCACTCGGTTTCCTGCATCATTCGATAGCCGATTTTTTATTATTATTTTCTATTTAATGTTAGGGACGTTTACCGTACAAACAAAGGTAAGTATATCAGGGGCCCTAGCCAAGAGCAAACCAATGCAAACGGGAGCGTTGCGTATTTACGTAACGATAGAAAATAAAGCCCGGCGATTGGTCAAAATTTTATGTGGGCGTTACAACAACCAATTACCGGGCTTTATTTTCTATCGTTACGTAAATACGCAACGCTTCCGTTTGCATTGGTTTGCTCTTGGCTAGGGCCCCAGCTTCATTATCCCCGGTTACTGGTGACTTTAAATGAGGCCTACTTGACGTTTGTGAACGAGGCGCTAAGGGACTAGGAGAGAGGAAGCGTATATATAAGCATATAAATATTTATATAAAAATATAATAGAATTTTATTATGGCTATTTGTATGGCTCCCATCGTATGGCCCGTCTATTTCCTTTTGAGTTTTTTGATCTCATCGTTACGTCTTCTCATTCGTCTGTTATTTTTGTTAGTTTTCTCATAGATTTGTTACTTATTCTGTCAGATATACTTATATTCAACGTGCTCCTCTCCAATGCGGTTTTTAGTATCTTGTTTTGCGCTTTAGCAAGTAACATTAACCCTACCAGGGGAGATATTTAGGGGATATGTGGAACGGGCGAATTTGACTAACCGTAAACTCACTGGCGTGATTATCATTGTCATCAATGTTTCCTAAGTTGAGTTACTTTTTACTTTCAATAATATAATAACTACATTCATTACTGGACTCCTTTCAGTTTTCATGTATCTACTTAATAATTAGTACATAATATTGGTTTTGTTTAATAAGTATTTGTGGAGCGCCACTATACAATACAGTATGTAGGTGAACATTTAAACAGATGTTTATTTTGTTTATAAAGTAACTACATAGTTGACTTATGTATATTAACTGGTATCATAAAATAATTTTCAATGTCGTACTTATTTCATTGATACATTATTCATGTACCTGACACGTTCATCAAGTTCTTAAATCGATCCTCGAATGTGACGATGTCTCGGAGGCCCCTTTGATGCCTGAGTGTTTTCCAAAAGGAAACTATAAATGATGTGTTGGATAAATGCATTACGAAAGTAACCATACGAATGCATACGAAAGTATAGGTATCTATAATACGCTGTAAACAGCGTATTATAGATACCCATAGGTAAAGGAAAATAATAAATTTCCGTCCCAATGATAAATTTTAGTTCCCATAATAAATTTAGAATTTTAGAATCATCCGAGAACACAATTTTTTTTTCTGATTTCCATCTTCAATCGGTTTAGGTTCGGGCACACCTTTAGGAATATTGACATTTTCAATTTTTTTCAAAACAAGTGTATCTAAAAATCATTTTCGTACTCTAATTACTTTTCACCGATGAAAATTTTTCTCTAGGAAAATAGGATTGCAGGTACATAGGATAAGGAAAATAGGATTGGCCGGTTTGACGGTATATAAATAAAAATAAATTCTGTTGTTAGGCGCAAAACTTGACTATTTAAAAAAAAATTCGTTGGAAGTTCAAAAAAAATACACGATCAGTCCATCGCGTCAAATTGACTGACGTGAAGCCAAAATTTGATCGTGAATGGTAAAAACTGATGGCTTGATGTCAAACACTGGGTTTCAAATCGCGCTGTTGCGTCACGTCAGTTCATCGCGCCTACTGATCGTGAGTGTAGAAACCAAGGAGGATAAAATACATTTCTATCCTCCTTGTTAGAAACACCACGCCGTGGCATCTTGCCGCGCTTCCGAATCAGAGCTCATGTCAACGTCATTCGACCCGGTCAAACGCATAAATGACAGAAAATTGGACTGCCCGTGTGTGGGCACAATGTTTGGCGTCGCTCCATTTGATTTAAGTCGTTTGGAGTCACGTCAAATGATTGATCGTGTATTTCGTTCATTACGAAGAGAAAAATATTGGAAAATTTGCTAATAAAAACGTGAAAATCCCATTTTTCTTTTTCCTATTAACAGTTCCCATCTGACAATAAAATTCAAACATTTTAATCAATTGTTGACGTCAAACTCATCAATCAAAAACGACATAGCGACGTCTGTCGGGTCAGCTCATAGTTACTACCGTTCCGTTATATCTATGGGTATTTGATATAGACATGCAACCTAATCTATACCAATATATAAAGCTGAAGAGTTTGTTTGGTTGTACGCGCTAATCTAAGGAACTACTGGTTCAAATTGGAAAATTCTTTTTGTGTTGGATAGTCCATTTATCGAGGAAGGCTATTAGGAAGGCACCAGCTAGTATGTAATATGCATAATATGTACACTACGCATTATCATCATCCTAGGACGTCCTTCCTCCATCGTGCGACCGGTGTTGCCAATACAAGGTACAAAAAAAGGACAAGAGCATCAAATTAGCCCTATAGTCGCCAACTGTTGTGCAAATTGAAATGTGTTGTCCAACGATCATGTACGGACACAAATGTCACTAACAATAGATAATACGGATTCTACGGGTCTTAGTCGTGGTCCACTTTGTCCACCTGGGTGGATGGACCACGGGCAATGTTTCTTACTCATAGTCCACCTATCTTCACCCAGATGGTTGTTAATGACGTTTGTGGACACGCGTTGTCAGATGACCTAACACTGACAGATGACAGATGATGCGCCCATTTCAAAATTGCATCTTTTTGACTTGTCTTAACTATGATTCCTCCTGTCCTTTATGGCATATATAAATTTAATTTCCTTTACTCCAGTTCAACTTTTTCCATCAATTGTTTCAATTTCAATTGAACCACAAATAAAACAACATTAATTCCATAAATAGTATACATTTAATGCAATTCTATGATACACAAAAAAGGCCACGTCATTTATCAATACAAGTACAATAAGCATATCGTAATAAATGTTTACACAAAGCACCTGTCGCAACGTTTAATAAGTAATACCAAAATTTTACATTTACAAAAAAATACATGCTTATTAATTATTTGTTTCCTACTATCTCTTTTACAACTAAGCTTCAATGTTAGAACCTTAATTGGACCTAAGTCTAATCTAAGATTTTGTATGTATCAGTGGTCAATACTAGACGATATTTAAAGATAGGTACCTAACTTGTTACGAATACAAGTGATAACATCATTTTATTATAATCAATTATTATATTCAAAACTGTAGAAAGGTTGCGGATGCAGAATTTTTAATATCTGCGGGTGCGGATATTTAAAGGATCACATCTGCGAATTCTGAAGCGAAAGCGAATTTCAAGTTCCTGTTAGTAGATTTAATTTTGAAATTGATGATTTTAATAAATTTTGAATAATTAATTAATCAAGCTTTTAGTAGAAAATTTCAACATTTTAAATAAAAAAAAGTGAAAAAAAATCATTAAAAAATTCATCTTGGGGAAATCTGATAGATTTGACTAGCTCCATATCCGCATCCGTAAAATATTTGCATTGATTATTGCTGACAGGTACTGATGCGGAAGTTCTGCATTTGTGGATTGCGAATGTTAATATCCGCAACAACCCCGAGATAGACTTAGGAAAAAATAAATAATAAAATAGGTAACAACAGCCACAGGAAATATTCGCATTTATTTGCCGAGTTCGTGTTCGAAGCGAGAGCCACTTTCGGTGGAATTATGGCTTCCAAACTTTGTAGCAATAACGTGTCCATGGCGGCGTATGCTTCGTGGACCACTCGCTATAAGATTAGATTAAAATTATTAAACACCTAGCTGTTGCCCACGACTTCGTCTGCGTTGAAAAAGAAAGTATATGAGTAATATAACGCCTAACATCTTTATTGCTGTGACGAGGGTAGCGCCGCCACGGCGACGGGGGCGCCAAATATTTTAACTTTTTTGTGATCCCTCGAGAACCTAACATTTTTTCACGATAAAAAGTATTCTATATGTTAATCAAGGTAAGAAACTTTTTATGTGCCAAATTTCATCCAAATCCGTTAAATCGCTGCTTAAAAACTAAAGGGCCACAAATCACAAAATTACACTTTTTACAGGAGAGCTAATCGAAAAAATTAAATTATTTTTTATCTATTTTTTTCTTATTCGATATATATCAAATATAGGCATATTATACATTGTTAGAAGCCTATTTTTAAATAGCATTAATTTTTTTAAATACATTAACTGAATACTAGAAGAGACATAAGCATATGTTACTTTTGAATATATAAAAAATGATCAAAATATACTAAATATAGAATAAAACAACCTTTTTGCAACATACAATATGAAGGATTGTGATTTTATTTTTGCAATAAAAACATTTTTGGATTTTTTTGTTTTATGGCCCTTTAGTTTTTAAGCAGCGAAATGTTACGGGAAGCTTGCTACAATATTTTAGTGAAAATTGCATTAAAATCGGTTAACAGTTTCTGAGATTGGCGCACACATTCGCACAGAGAAAAATTCTTAAAAACAACAACGTAACCTCGGTAACAACAACGTGTAGGTACAATTTTTTTCTTTTAAATTTCATGTACAGACACGGCTAGTTTACGATTTTAAAATATATGCATAGATATACATTATCGTCGGTCTTCATTATTTATCTTAATCACAATAGAAATAACAAGGTCGATAAAATTATCTTTGGATAAAAGCAATTACGCACAAAATTCAAAGTTACCTCAGTAATCAGTTTTGTATTATACGAATCTGTTGGTCGGTACATCATAATTGTATATGTATAATCGATTCCCAAGTGTCCGTCCATCCAGTCTTCAATGCCACCGGCGTAGAGGGCTGGAGGTCACGAGTGATTAATTTAAATAAAAATCTACATTTAATTTCATTTAAAAATTTAATATGAACATGATAATTACGTAAAAACTCCGAGGTTTGCCCGGCAACATATGGGCGCCCACTTATGCTGTATGCCGCAGATGCAGCGCGAGATGCTCTTTGTCTCTGAAATGCAAATAATAAATTTTATAATTATTTAAATGCGTCATTTGTTAACGGAAACACTAATTCAACTTTTTTTATATATAAAGCTTGGTAGGCAGGCTAACAGTCCACTTGAAGGTAGACTTTATGATAGCAAGACCTGTAGACTTCACGCGAATAGTAAATTACGTATCTGCTTTTCTCCTAATATTAGTTCTAGTACTAGGAGAGCAACTTGTGCAATGACTGCGCAGTGATAAATATAAAAATTAAAATTACATTTTAATAGTTGAAAAAAAGTATACTCACATATACTTGGTCGTACGCGCGTCGTTTTTTTGTATGCGAATATGGATACATAATTCCCTGCGAATAAAACATCACATGATAATCATTTTTGAAAAATCTTAATTAGTCCGATAATCTTATTTTAATATTTCGAATATTCACATTCACATTTATAATATTACTAATAGTAAGGACATTATAATATTTATATTTTGATTCACATAGATGTACATAATGTTTTACATAGATGTTAAATATTATTATTATTATTATGTTATTTGTTAATAGTTAATAATTATGGATGTTTTATCTGAAATAAATGATTATTATTATTATAAGTCAACAGTCTATTATGCTTGTATTGATTTCGATTAAAGTATCAATGTTTCAGTACAGTTTTATTTATACATTTTGCAAATCAATGTAAATTGTATAATAATATAACTATTTATATTACAATTAAGAAGTTTTTGAGAGAAGTAAGTTGAAAGGTATTAGGTAAGTGTAGCTCGAATAATGCTAGTGGGCGTCCTTAATAATAAAGGCCTAATAACCTAATATTAGGCGGCATATTTTTGTTTATAATATGCATAAGGGAATAAAATAAAACATTTTTTAAGAAATATATTACAGGTTTACTTAATTTAAAAATAAAACGTTTCCTTAATACTTACAAGTACGTCGCCTTCCTTGAATGCGATGAAAATGTAGAGCGGTATTCGATGTTTTTCTAAGAAATTTGTGAGGGCTTGTGTCTCCAAC
Organism: Synanthedon formicaeformis; assembly: GCA_945859745.1. Lineage (NCBI taxonomy): Eukaryota > Metazoa > Arthropoda > Insecta > Lepidoptera > Sesiidae > Synanthedon > Synanthedon formicaeformis. The sequence continues at coordinate 5,266,696 of OX243964.1, forward strand.
TCGCTCAGTTGTCTTAATCCCGCATACAAGTCACCACATGGACGTTCCGCACGAAGCTCGTCAGCTAAATGTAAAAATTTTATAGAACTAGCAAGAACTAGCAACTAGCAAAAGGCAAAAACAAAGAATGTAGAATGAAATATTAATTTAATAATTTATTTTTTAAATAGGTATTCTAATTGGCTTTGCATAAAGAGAATAAAATAAACTCTTAGCGCCTCTTTCACAAACTTCAAGTAGGCCAAACTGTCATTTAAAGTCACCGGTAACCGGGGACAATGGAGCTGATATACCTTTGTTGGTACGGTAAACGTCCCAAACATTAAATAGAAAATAATAATAAAAAATCGGCTAACGATGCAGTAAACCGAGTGCATAATTCAATAAAATAGAAAATCATTTCTAAAAGTAACTAATCAACACTTTACATGTAGTTTGTGAAAGAGGCCCTTATTATATGAATCTTAACAGACATGAAAAATTAACGATTATACATACTAACCAGGTATCCATTGATATTCAAAATTTCTATCTAAATTAACTCCATAGCACGGTTGGATTGTACACCGTAGACCAAAGGCTTGACACTCACGACAAGAATCACGATTTCGTCCTTTGCATGTGTCCCACATTTGTCTCAAATTTTTTGTCCATTCCCGACGCTAACAGTAATCACAATACCTCATTAACTTTCAACATAATTTTAGACACAGCTTAAACTATAGATAATTGTTAAAATAATTACAACAATTTGAAATATTTGTCTGATTATTTAATACCTAAGGGAATTTAATGTAAAATATTTTTTAAATTCAATTTCGTTAGACCCAATGATAACAATTAATAGAAATCTTATTACTCAAGAGATTTTAATAATTACATACATGGGAAAAAGTCATTGAATAATCGTAACCATCCGGGTTGAACACTGGAATGATCCAAAATCTGTATTTCGTTAACAGATCAGTGTGAGCTTCACTTCTTTCGATAAGTTGGTACAAAACATACATGGCAGCTGTTACGGCGTGATGGTCACGTCCTTGGATCCCTACAATTAAAGTTAATTTATTTAAGAGAAACTCTTTGGCAAAGGTTGAATATGTATTCTGTATATTGACCACAATGAGGAATCAAAATGAATTAATTTCAAAGGGAAAAAAACTGAAACTTTTCACATACCTATCGACGACACAACCTTTGTGACTTCCTGAATACACGTAGCAACAAAGTAAAGTAGATAGAGTCATCCACGATTAAATTAATTAGAAGCAATTTGAAATGCATTGTTGCAGTAACTTAGTTTATAAAAGTTGTTTTATACTCTTAGAAGTTTAAAAAAAATCAAAAAAAGTCAGGGCTTAAATTGGCTAATTTTTATACTCTTGAAATCATTTGCATAGGATTTACAATAGTAAGTTTATTTGCACATACATTTGATTTGTAACAAGTGTTAATATAATATTTGACTATCATGTAATAATTATTGTTACAAAGTAACATACCGGCAGCTATCATAATTGTTCGTTTGGCTGATAAAATTTGTCCGCTACTAGGATCGTCTATCATAACCATATACACTGGATTCTCAAGTGTAGTGAGATTTCCGTCAGTAATATCAACCAGTTTTGCTATCGGACTTCCCTCAGACCAAGTCTTCAACTGCGCAACTATCTACGAAAAAAGGGCTTATGTAAACATAATTGTTAGAAACAAAATCAATACAGTAAAAATGTAATAAACCTCTGGTAGTGTACGTGGAGAATTAAAACTCAGCGGTCTTAGTTTAACTAAACTGCAAGGCCGACGTTTCAGTTTAGAATAATCTTTAAGTGGTTTTTGTGAAACTCTTGTTGGGATATTCTCGAAATTTTTCGTTGTACGTGTAACTTTTTTAGACACGTCTTTCCCTGTAGTTTTAATTGGGATTTCATATTCATCCAAAGTTTGTGATTTTGTTTCAGATCCATTATCTATTTCTAACGATTCATTGTCTTTGTTTTCTTTTTCTGAGTAATAATCTGCATATGTTTGTTCCGATGTTTTGTTGTTACCTTCATTATCCTCGTCGTTATAGGAAAATGATAAACTATTATCATTTGTATCATTTTCACATCTTTCTTTGCTTCTCGGTGTTGTGTGTCGCAAGATGTCATTTTCTTCAACAGTTGTGCTATAAATATTAGATTCAGTTGAAATTTGATCATCAGAGAGACGGAAATAAAACTTTTTCAATGCATTTGATGAACGTTTTGGTGGATCTGGAATCGGTTTCGGTGTGCTTCTGGTAACAAAACTGTATTTAGAAGTCAATGATTTATTCAAAAATTCCTTTAAATTAACCATTTCCATATTAGCCGTGGTTCTAGTTGGATAAACTGGAAATATAATTTCTTGCTCTCCAGTTGAAAACTGAAAAATAAACGATTAAATGGTTAGAAATCTTTTTAAGAATTTTGTTGTCAAAGTGGAATTATTTCTTACCCTGTGACTTCTTTCGGGTGGTGTTACAACAGGTGCCTCCGTTGTACGACTTACAAACTTCACCTGGGTGACAGGTGCGTACTGACGCGCCAATGAGGGTGTACGAGGCAAAAATTGCGGACTGGCAGGAGGACTGTCATCACGTTGCGAATGCTTCTCGAGGGGAACGTAATTAATTTGTGGTAACGCATTTTGTTTTCTCATTCCTACAAAAGATAAAATTTATAAAATAATAATTATCAAAATATCTATTAAGTAAATTATTGCCGGGTTCGATTCACAATCAACTTTGGAAATGAACTTTTTAAAGTTGGTTCTGGTCTGGATTTGGACAGTAGTGGCAGGCACCAGTAACTTACACCACTCCCTTACAGAAGCCACCATTAAATAACAGCCTGTGTGCTGTTGTGTTTCGGCGAGTGAGTGGGTTTCCAGTACCCTATCCTTAATCCTACTGTAGTCGGCAGAGAACTTGCAGCACCTGTGAAGTTAATTTTGTTATAGGCGACGGTAGCCGCCTATCATCAAGTTACAGTCAGCCCTGTCTGTCGATCTCAACATAAAAAATTATAAAATATTTATGTACGTTCCACCTTTTTGCGGGTATATTTGAGGCGGCACAGAAATAACAGATAAAGTGGGCGCCAGTAATATTTTGTTCAGTGCATTCGCTGGAACTGTTGTAGGAGGAACGAAGCGGGTATATTCAGCTGATAAATCACTAGTCATAGCTGTAGACGGTGTAGAAACAACCACTCCACCAATAATGATTTTCTCCATAGTTTTAGTTCCGGGTTGTATGTTGACGGCGACAATTCGCTTTGTTGTTAGTTCTTCATCCAACACTTTCACTAAAAACTCAGGAGTCGTATCTATGTTAGAAACCCATCGCGTATACTCTACATGTTCTCTTTTGGGGCGCAAAACTGCAAACAACAAACACAGTTATTTTAAGAAAACACTAAAGAAATTGTTATATGATTTACTGACGCTTACGCGAAATTGGATACGATGAATGTGATTCATTTACACATTTATTTGTAAAAGTAATTTTGTCATAGGAATATGATAATTGTATCAAAGTTGCAGTTATGAAAATTATGTAAGGTTCCATGTTAATAAAGTCTTCATTATTTGACGTTGAATGATTCCTCTGACAATGCTCTATGGGTTATGATTACTTCTTAAGTATAAATAACCAGATATTTAAAAGTAATTCACAAAATCAAAAAAAATTGACAAAAATGGCATGTTGAAACCTACCGCAAAATTTCATCATAATTATCCTCGTAAACCGTCGCACAATATTATATAGTAATATATATTTTTTATGTTAAAGACGACAGACAGGCTGACGGCCCACTTGATGGTAGGTGGCCGTGAACCGTCGCTTATAGCACAAGCAACGCCGCAGGTGCTGCAAGTGTGCTGGGATTTCGAAGTGCAGGGAAATGGGCTCTGGTATCCTTTACTCACTCACCGAAACACTACAAGCACATATTATGTTGTTATTACTCGGTGGTCTTCTGTTCGGTTGGTTACTACCGCCAGACGGACTGCTCAAATGACTGCAAAACGCACTGTGAGGCCCTGCCACTACTTCCTAGATGTTGTGGAAAGTAGTGGCAATACACACTAGCCAACTTTGAAATGTTCATGTCCAAAATGAAGCCTGCCGGGTATCGAACCCGAGACCCCTGGGACTGTGTTAAGGCAAGCAGCCTAACCACTCAAGATACTGGGATGGTACATTAAATTAATAAAAAAAGTGACAAATTATTCGTGAATTTAGTTCAATGATACTCGTACATTATCACAATGTCAACATTTCTTAAGAAATAACAAATGAAAAAATTATAGGAATAATTTTGCCGATGGCTAATCTTCACGAACTGTATCTACTTATTTAATTATTTTCTAGATTAAATATTCGTACAAATCGTAAAAATATGTTTTGATCTATGTGATATCATCATTAGTCTCAAGGAACATATATATATATATACTCTCTAGCGAGAGATTAATCTTCTAACGGCAAATCCCTTAGATGTTTTGATGTTGTATTTTTTATTATTTAATATAAAGTTGTAAGAAAAAACAAATAGTACTTACCTAATATAAGACAATTATTAGAATATGAAGGTACCTAAAGTGATTTTATCATAAAGTACGATTCCTAGATTTTATCTAGGTACACAAAAGTGAGCATCAGTAGTCACTACAAAATCATATAATAATATTTTTTTACCTCTTTTTTAGCACACTGAAATAGTTAGGTATTTGTGATTAAATTCTGTGTATCTGGTGACACATAATAAACAAATAATATAACACCGATGACACAAGTTAAACAGCTGTCTGGTTGTCTGTCATGAGATTCGTGTTGCTTTATTTTTCTTGGTTTCACTTCACAGAATTCATATATAAATATTGAAATTTGTACTTCGTTAGCCGAAATGCTTTTGCAATTGAAAATTTATTTAATTGGTATCATTTATATATTTGGGGCTGTGTTCATGCTGTTATTTCCACCTAGGAACTATGAACAGTTTCGTATACATTTATATTTTTTATGTTACTTTAGAATTTATTTAATTAAATATGTGCGTTTCTGAGGCCAAGTGATTAGACGGCTTTGCAGGTGCCAGGAAGCGGCTGGATGCGAAGGACAGAAGACCGTGCATGGTGGCGAACCTTGGGAGAGGCCTGTAGACACAGGGTGAAATGTGCGAATTTACCTGCAAACTCTTTTCTCCTGAAAATATGAAATACCTACTTAGTAAAAAATTACATTGAGGAAGAAGATTTCCTGTCCAAATCACTCATGGATATCATTACTTTTGAGTAGTATTTGACACCTCATTCCTCATTCGTCGCCGCTTTCCTGGCACGTCCATGGCTGCCTTAATTTTGTCTTAATACCCGCATGAAATTGACCACTCTCTAGAAAGAGAAAAAGCGATCGTGCGTCCGATAACTTTTCTTCACGATCGCTTCGTCTCTTAAATTTTTGCTCATAATTAATTTACGGGTGGACAGGGATAGGGAATTTACAGTGAACTCATATAGGTGGCCTTTCACGCGGTCTTATGCCTGAATCTGCCCTACATGACAGGACGCTAAATTGGCGGTTTATATATGACCAAAATTTGAGGATACGAGCCTGAATGACGTATTGACAGTCGTTGTGTGATGCCATGTTCAAATCCAAGTTATAACATTAAATTTACAAAAGAATTATAAAAAAAATAAGTATAATTTTTTTTGTTTCCTTTTATCGATAACATTTTAATCGCTCGATATTTATCATCCTATCATATTTGTAAACATTTTTGTGTTAATAAACTATGATAAGGCCTTTGGTCAAGCGACCAAGGTTAAATCAGGGAATTTTTAGCTACATATCAAACTCAATCCCGGGTTTAATTCCTGATAAGGTCAACCATGGAAATAATTTGTTCAATGCGAGTACCTAGTAGGCCATCTCAGCCGTAGGAACTCCATTGATGGACATAGGACACACTCATAAATTTCCAATAGGACCGGTCAGAAGCAGTCTGAATCCAGCGGCAACTTGTAGTGAGTTGACTCACTACCCCTAATAGGTCGCGTATCCAGTCCATATTGTAGGTGAATGCCTTACGCTGCGTTTTGTGGGGTTGAGATCATAACGACTACATTGTCAAAACGACCAAATCATCATAAGGTCTAGATCTCAAAAGGACCATCTCTGTAGAAAGTCCATATCTCCGAATGACTAGACAGCAAAAGTACTGGTTCTTGAGACGACCACATCGTTAATAGTCCACATGTCACAAAGACCTGGGAGCAAGACGACTAGTTCCTGAAAAGACCAGGTCGTTAATAGACCACATCTCAATAAGACGAGGTAGCAAAATTACTCTCTTATTAAGGAAATTATTCTCGGATCCCCACACACCGCTACGTTCTCTTCGAACCCAGCTCAGGGCGATGGCTTCGCCTCACTTTAAATGTGGCGGCACACGACATTCCAACACGCGTCCTTGTTGGGTGTTTCAGGGCGTCAGACATGTCCCCTTCTGACCCCTGAGTGAATCAGCCTGGGGGTCCGCCTCGCGGGCCCGCTCATTGGCCTCTTTTCCACTCAGGGCCGCTTCACAAAACATCTTGACGGCATTCCAGTTGTCAAGACTTTCAAAACGGGTAAGGACAAGTCGTCCCACGACTGATGTCAAAGCCGCCCTCTGACCCAAACTGAGCACTTAGCCAGCGCAAGCGCCAGGAATTAAATTAGCATCCTATAATTTCTAGATCTGGCGCCAAGATGAGATTAATAAGAAGTGGTAGATCCAATTTGAAATATCCACAATACATAAATCACAGTATGCTATTGACCTTAAGTGGCAGCATGAATGAGCCTGAGGTAGCCAATGTGATGCACCTGAAACCTTCCACCATAAAGAACCGATCAATTGTTGCGATTGAACTTCGCAGCGATAAACAAAGCAAGAAGCCTGGCATACTTATCATTGGTGGTAAGTGTGACTATTTACCTACATTTTTTATAAAGACTTAGTGAAATGTATTATATACGAGCTTGCCCAATGAGGCCACATGTCCTATCGCCTTTTGAAAAGGTTAAAAGCTTTTCAATAAAGTTGCCAACAGATAACATTGTTATCTACTGGGAGGCTCAAAGACTTTATAATCTGACAATTTGCTAGAGATTTGAATTTGAAGATACAATTTACAAAGAAAGTGTCCCAGTTTATAGATACGAGGATTTGCATCTAAAACTCAATGCATGTGAAATTGTGCTATTTTTTAATTATAAATTATTTTTTCACTATTCAATTAGCTCTGAACGGAATGGTTTGGGCGGCGCCTAATGCGATTCTTGAATTGGCTGATAAATTGCTGTATGACAACAATTATCAGACACCATTTTTCAATGACTATGATTGGTAAATTAATATTTAATACAATTTAGTTTTGCCTAAGTTAAAATATTCATGAAACACTGAAATATGAAAGATATGCACTGAGCTTATATTAAGTAATTATTACATAGAAGTATCTACCCTTAGATCGCCATATGATTGTTTCAATAATCATACATAGTTGTCCATTTCACAAGCTAATTTTATAAATGTTCATTTTTAATTTTTTTTTAGCAGGTATATCTAGATTGGTATATCAGTGTAACTAGATTATTCATTATAATATTATTAACATTTTTCTAGGTTTTTGATACCGATGGCAAACCCAGATGGTCTTGAATTCACCCAGAGCATACGCTCATATCCTCCGATTGAAAGCACTAGGTGGTCGAATAATATGACAACCAGAAACAGTACACGACCTAACGAGTGGATTAAAAATTTAGATGTAGAGCCAGGAGAAGAAAAGTGTTTTGGGACGAACATCAATCGTAACTTCGCATTTCACTGGCAAGGTATGTTGTTTTTATTTTTTTCTATAAGTGTCGTCAAAAACTGGTTGATGGTCCACTTAATTGTAGGTGGCTACTCTGGCTACTGTCGCCTATAAAAAATTATAAGAGATAATGAAGGATAGGTAAATGGGTTCATTCACCGAACAACGTATTATGGCTACTGTATTTCACGTTATCTCTTTAGGGGGCCCAAATGAAAGCGAAACGCCACTACTTGCCAGGTCCAGATCAAAGCCAACTGTGAAAAGTTCCTATCAGTTTTCTAACCCGGGACCCTTAAGACGTTAAGACAAGCACCTTAACCATTCGATCAATGGGCTCGTCAATAATATATTTTACTAGCTGGTGCCGGTGACTTCGTCCGCGTTGAACAATCAAAGGTATTCTATGTCCTTTCTGGTGTCCCAGACAACGTGTACCTATGCAAAATTTCATGGTGATCGGTTCAGTAGTTTTTGCGTGAAAGCGTAACAAACAAACAAACACATTCACATAATTTATTACATATTTAAGATGATGTCAGAAAAGCTCCGAACATATGTTCACAATATTATCCTGGTGCTAAGCCATTTTCTACTACTGAAGCCCAAGCGATACGTGCCTATATCCAGGGACTCGGTGATGTCATCAATCTGGTTATACACTTGCATGCTAGTTTTGTGCCAAAGAAGGTATGTATAAGCATAGAGTAAGTAGTTTTAAGAACTATTTACTCTATGGTATAAGTTAGCCAATATTTGTTCGTCACACGTTTCAGTATTTCACAAATATTGCTCCAAAATCGAGAAGCAGGTTCCATATTCAGTAAAGTATACCCATACATATTTTTTAAAGCTGACATATCTATTTTAAAATCACACTTTATATTATTGTCGATTGTAGGAATATATATTATATCCATGGAGATATTCGTTGCGGTCGCAAAGTAACCATCGCACGTTGCAAGCGATCGGTGAATACGCAGCAAGGGAAGCGCGACTGCCAGATGGGCGTATTTATGAGGTAAAATTGTTAGAATATAAAGCCACTGTACTATATTTACATATTATACTAATATTGATATGACAGCGTTCGGGAAGCTCTGAGACATCTTCTCGTCCAAAATTTCTCAGTGTCTTGAAACAAAAGTTTTCGACCAATGTGTGTTGCTAGGAATGGAAAATAGCGCTGAAACGTAGTCTCTTATGGGCAACGTAAGAAAGGTCAACGACACTCAACGAGCTATGGAGAGGGCTATGCTCGGGGTTAAACTACGAGATCTAATCAAAAATGAGGAGATCTGTAGACCAACGAAAGTTACCAAGATAACCCTGCGGATTAGTAAGTTGGAAGTGGCAATGGGTAGGACAATAGTAAGAAGAGCCGAAGACCACCGGGGTCGGTAGGTTCTTGAGTGAAGGCCACGGACCGGCAAGCGCAGCTTCGAACGTCCATCCACAAGATGAATAGATGACCTGACAGGACTGGGTCGACGGTGGATTCAGGTTGCTTCTGACCAGTCCTTTTGGAAAATTGGTGGGAGGTCTATGAATGCTCAGCAGTGGACGGTCTACGGATGAGATGATGATGATAATTGCCATGATAAATATAATGTAAGGCACAGAAACAAACTATTTTTACCATCGTCAAATCAAACTCCATTCCTCAAGTTTGACATTTAAATAATGAGCTTAGAAATTAAATTTATATATACATATGTTGAAATATTATGTTTGGAAGTCATCCTCTACTTTGATGGGATTTATGTATCCGTCAGTAAATATTTAGGTGGCATCCACAAATCATCTCTAAATGTGTTCATTTACTAGGTGCACCAAAGCAGCAGTGACGGCCGAGTGGCTGGTTCTCTCAGTGATTTTATTTCAGGGGTTCTCGGCACTGAACTCGTGTATCTTGTTAAGCCATATCACCACAGATATCCTAACTACACGGATTCACTATTTCTAGGTAATTATACGTACAGTAGAAACCGGATATAACGACTTCGGTTATAACGACATATCGGTTACAGCGACCAAATGGCAAGGTCCCTGTTGAATGCCTATAAAGATTTAATATTGATTATAATGACTATCCGTTTATTACGACCGATTTTTGTGTTCCCTTGAAGGTCGCTATAACCGATTTTCCCTGTATTTACTTTAAATTAAAATACATTTTATACAGTCTGGTCCTAAAAGTAGACTAAGGCAGATCTTTAAAACTAGTGTCATGCGACTTCAAAACGCCCCCTAGAAGGAAGGTGGTTTTCTTTGTGGTCCAGAATTCCTTCTAATCGGTATAAACATCGCAAAACTTGATGGAAACTGACCTTGAGCGGGTATCTTTTTGTTTGCGCATGTAGAATTGCAAACAATACGGCGGACCTGCTTTCTCTCGTACAAAATGTTATCATTGCGTCTCGCTCATTCCCAGGCTCCCCATCCCCGCGTCGCAATACCTCACACAGTCCCAAAATCGGTTACTGCGCATATTTGACACGTGACATCGCCAGAGCCCATCAAGTTATGCGATGTTTATACAGAGCTATTAGTTAGAACGTACCTAAGCTAGGCCACAATAAAAATGTATAATTTTTTTTGCAGAATCTTACGTGAAGAAGGCAATTACAACAATATTGAGTTTGGTACGCGGTTGGCGAAGTAGCACTAAACTGAATACTTTATCATTTTTTGGAACAAATATTGAATTTTAATTTTACATTTAAAATTTTATTGGAAAGCATTTTATTTATTGTTATTAAATGTTTAATTACATAGGATTTTTTTTGTTTAAACATAAAAAAGTGGATGTAGCCTGTGCGTCGTAATGTTTCTTATATAATAATGATATTAATGTATGAATGTTATTATCACAGGGCGTACAAAGCGGGTTTTATTATGTTCAAAGAAACTGTCGAAATCAGAACCTCCATCTAAATATTCTTTGCAAAAACAGCACATTCAACTTATAAACCGTAAGCCCACTACACAAACTTTTATGTTTTAATCTTTGATGAACATAATAACATAAGTGTTTATTTCTCAGTACTCATAAAATTATAACTAAATCATACAGGATATCTTGTGCTGCGAGATTGTACAAAAAATATCTGTCCATGATTTATGTTAGTCTACATGCGCACACGTATTGATAAAATTAATGTCATAAAATTTCACATATATTTTTATAGATTCTTTATCTATACTAATACTAGCTACACGCTCAATAGTTTAGGAGTTCTTTGGCGTCAGACAACGTGACACGAAATTTTTATAATATATAAAAATTATAGAGGTGAAGTTTCACTGTTTGTATGTAGGAGGTAATCAGATTTTAAAAAATCTTTTATTTTTCAAAGCGGAGTGCCCGCCACTTCGGGGCACTAGGTAGTGTGAGAATTACTACAATTACTAAAGGCGAAATGTTCAGTCACTAATAATGCTAATAGTCATAAAGAAAGCCTGTATTTCTTTACTCCAGACAAATTTTTATTACCACTTATATAGGCTACATAACCATTACTATTTTGTGATAAAAAAAATGATAAGCAAAGCCGTTTATTTTTTTAAATTGTGTAAGAAGTTTCTACTTTTAAATGAAGCCTTTATATCCGTAGAAAGATTGAAAAATAAAACACGCTTCACATTTTTTTGTAACATATTTAATTTCTAAAAATATAACAACAATTCATATACATATATAAATATATACATAAATGAGCAATGTACACTATAGTATGCATAGGTATATAATATATATTTACAATGTAAAACCTAACATCAACTCTTTGATTTTGTTGACGATCTTTTTACATCTTTACTTATAAACGAAATGTCTATGTCCCAGTTATCTGACAGGGATTCGAGCGAGCTCAAGAGGGAATTGTCTGTATGTTTGTCCGTGAGATCTGTCACGTGTACGACTGACAGTTGCAAGGCCACCTGATGTAGATGCTGAAGTCTCTTGAAGAGGGCATCTTGCAGTGATCGGTCTTCTGTGCGCCGATAGTATCTGAGGTTCCTGCCTATCACACTCGAAATGTGCTCTCTTATGTCACTGAGACAACTCTTCTTTTCAGTGTTACCCTGAAAGAGGATTTGCATATTTTTTTTATTGCCGACGATCATAGAGAGAATGGACTGAGCAATACCCAGCATGAAATTGATCACTCTCTAGATCGTGCGGCAAATACCTATCTTTCTTGTAGGTATGTAGTAATTTTTAGGACCATTCACAATTTTAGAAAAAGACAACTACTGGCCGCACGATCGCTTCGTCTCTGTCACACTTTCTGCCCGTATTCATTTTACAGGCGGATAGGAAATTCTATATTTTGTCTGTGAATGAAATTAATGATAAAAGACAAGATGGGGTTAAGGCAAAGGAAACTTATTGAATAAACGTGGTAAACTGGGGCTAGATGAGCCAGTTAGTTATGGCTATATAAATTCCAATAATAGCTTATATCCGCGGCCTCGCCAGCGTAAAATGTAATTAGTTTATGTGATATAGGTTTTCATCTATCTTTATATCAAAATCGGTAGTCTATATAACTTTTTCCCCAAAGAAATGGGCTGTCAGATGGAAAAATAACTTTTATTTTTATTTTTTTATTCAAACGTTCAAACAATAAAATCACAGAAATCTGGCAACTGGTCAAATTGTTCTCTTATTATTATTTTTTAACACTTCAACAAGCACCACTTGCGCGAAAAGACAGCCTTACATCATCAAAATCATGCATGCATCATGTATGGCTTACCTGGGCAAGACGACAGAGCGCTATGCGCACGCGCAGGTGTCGAGGCGCAGGCAACGCTCGCAGCGCCAGCGCCACTACGCCACCCACTGACAAACGCGCCTGTAGAGGGTAGCGCCTGCACTCGGCTTCGCCCCATCTGCTCACACAATACCAAACATTCTATAGCGGATCAACCAACGGTCAACCAACGGTAGTGATCATTTTGAGTAACTCCGTTTCGATATATGCGATACAATTATCACTGCGGTTTCGTGTTTCAAGTATTGTCGCCTTTCATTATTTAAAAATTGATAAGCCAATGTAACAAGATTCCAGCGTATGAGCATGTATTATGTATAACCTTATATTGACAAATATTTTTAACACTGTTGTATTTTTATAACTTTACTGATACCGACCAAGTATTAAGGACACAAGGTACACTTAATGACATTAATTGTGTACTTAGGTACCTAAAATGTCTATCATCGGCGTGTCGACAGCCCAGCGATCATTCTTTCTTCAGATGCTTCAGAGGACCTAGATACTCGATCAATAAATAGTACTAAACTATCGGGAAATGTACCTGTCGGCGTTGTAGACTAGGAGCGTGGGATGCGCGTGCGCAGTGTGGCTCCAGGGCAAGTCGTGACGTAACGCGTCGAGGCGAGCCGCCTGCGCACGCACGCCGCACGCGCGCAGTAATCGCACTGCGCCGCAGAGGGCGCGCGTCGTCGCCGCACCGCACCCGCCACCGCACACCGCCACCAACGTCAACTATTCAGTACGGCATTAGTTGAAACGCGCAGTAAGAAAAAAAAACCATTGTTGTGTGAGCATTAGGCCGGTTTCAGAGCTATCCTGACGTCGGTCCTAACGATACGCACGACCGACCGCGGTGGCAATAAACGCGTGCGTACAGTCGGTCGAGCTCTACATACAAATGACAAGCGCGACCGACGTACGCACCGACCGTCAGGAGAGCCGTAAAACCGGCCTTAGATCGTTAACAATTCAAATATAGGTGGTACTTAATCTAATAAGTAAGTAATCTAGCTGGTACTTAACTAAGCTTAGGGCCACTTTCACCGTCTGTCAAGTAGGCTAACTGTCATTTAAAGTCAGCGTGGGGATAATGGAGCTGATATACCTTTGTTTGTACGGTAAACGTCCCAAACATTAAATAGAAAATAATAATAAAAATTCAGCTATCGAATGTTCAAAATTCACTAAACCGTGTGCATATAAATGATTTCTAAAAGTAACTAATGAACACTTTACTTGTAGTTGGTGAAAGAGGCCCTTAACTTAATACTTAATTATATCGCTGCTTAAAAACTAAAGGGCCATAAAACAAAAAATCCAAAAATGTTTTATTGCAAAAATACAATCACAGTCCTTCATATTGTATGTTGCAAAAAGACTTATGGTTGTTTTATTCCATATTTACTATATTTTGATCATTTTTTATATATTCAAAAGTAACTTATATGTTTATATCTCCTCTAGTATTCAGTTTATTATAAAAGTACTTAAAACATTTAATGCTACTTAAAAATACGCTTCTAACGATGTATAATATGCATATATTTGATATATATCTCTAATAAGAAAAAAATAGACAAAAAATAATTTAATTTTTTTCGATTAGCTCTCCTGTAAAAAGTGTAATTTTGATTTGTGGCCCTTTAGTTTTTAAGCAGCGATATATGTAATTAGGAATTAAAAGAAAAATACTTACCGTTCCCGGCGTCCTGACGACTTTTCTATAGGTTTTAGTGGTGAGTTCTATGATGCGCACGTCGTGATCGGGACTCGGTGCAGTGTAGGAGTGCGTGTACGCTCCATCGACTCGACTACGCAACGTACGCTTAAGTCTCTTCATTGTAAAGTTATATATGAAATCTCGTACAGATTTAGCGCTAAACTCCTCTGCGAGCACATATTGATTCTCATTCTGAAAATAAAATAATCAATACTAATAATAAATCTGTATGGGTTGGTCATGGAGTAAGTTACTTTGTTTTCAGAGCTAGCGAGTTTATAGGCTCTATACATGATACTGAAAATAAATTGACGATTTTTAGAATTTTTTTCTGTATGTATGTAAGTATGTTTGTTCCTCCATAACTCTTAAACGAGTTAACTGATTTTCATGAAACTTGGTAGATAAACATTTAGACTTACAGGACACAGGATAGGCTACTTTTTCCTTTTTTAACGCGGACGAAATCGCGGGCACCAGCTAGTAGTAAAATAAAGTCAATCCTAGTCTCGTTAATATATGGATGTCTTGTTTATGAATTTTATTTTTTGAACCATTCAGTTCAGTTTTAAAAATATATCCATTGCATATATAACTAGCTAAGCGAATATTCAGAGGTTTAATTAATAATAAAAAAAAGAATGTTACTCTATTGAGACTGTAAGTATTAATACAACAAAGCAAAATTATGATCAGATAATTCCGTTATGATTTTTCTATAGTGTTATTTATTGAGCTCACAAAAGTGACTATTTTCAAATCTTTTTCAATACACAAAAGAATAAAGGAGATAATTAAAAATATAAACTATCCTTTTAATATAATAACGACGTAAGAAAATAATTATGTAGAACCCACCTTGCTATCCAATATGACGAGTGCAGTCATATCGGTTTTGTTGGTTATATCGATTCCTAGTGACTCGGCGAAGTGATGATTGCGAACGCTGTCTACGGCCATCATGTTGAGACTAAAATTTTGTTTACAGACAAGACCGTTGATATGTGTTATATTCCCATACACTTTCGCTGGTAACACTGGCGGGCCCAGTTCGTGTGCAAACTTAATGATATTACAAAAATGCTTCACATTACTCTGAATGAGATTTTCGGCGGCCAAAGGGTCGTCTTCGTGTGGTAGCATTGTTGTGTCACTACTGAAATGAAAATATTATATAATTTTCAATTTAATTGCATATGAATTGATAAAATTTTTCTTTAATTTGAGACCTTTTACTGTATAAGGTACTTATAGTTTGTTATTTAATCTCAGAGACAAAAATGACATTACATTTGACATGCATTACATACATTTCATGGTATCATTATATGCAAAGTTGACATTTGCATGAGTCATTTTTGTCTCTGAGATTAAAAAACAGACCGTAAAACAGTAAATTTTAAATTGTCAGTCGTAGGAGCAGTGACGTGTAGACGTCAGAAGTGAAAACATTACCGCTATGACTTCGAGTTTGTCAACATCTTAACAAACTATTGACGAAGTTAAGGTAAATAAATTAAACAAATGGCGCTTATTTCATACAATTAAATGGTACTGAGGGTCAATTAGGAAAAACGATTTTATGGGCATAGATCAGATATACACGGACGTAAGCTAAAATTTAATAATTGAATCAATAAAAAACATCTTAAAAGTTTTTTGACTTTAGTACCTACTATAAGTACCACAAATAGAAAACTTGACGATTCATAAAAAGAAAACTAACTTGTCTGATCCCTTTTCCATTGTATGTTGATAAATAAAATCTTCTAAAGATTGGCACTGTCCATAGTTTTCATGAAAATCTTCATCTCTCGTAGGAAATTGCGAACTACACTCTTCGGGGATTCCCATTGAAGAAAGAAAGTGAGTATGATCATCGCTACTGTCTATAGCTTTTGAGATAGCCAATCCTCGTTTAATGAGAAAATTTATCATAGAACTCTTCTCTTGTTTCTGTGTTGTGTTGTTCCATGGATATTTGTTGTTATGAGACACTATTTCTCTCCTATAGAAGTGATCCTGTCGTCTGAATGGCTTTTTAAATTTATAATCCTGACAAAATTTCATATAATCCTTCTGTTGATAAATCAATCTTTGCACTTGCTGCAATTTCATCAACTCAGATGTCCAATTGAAGCCCTCGTTACTGTCGCAATTGTAATATTCCATGGCTATTTCACGCATCTGTAAGTTGAGTTAAAATATTTATTACAGGGGAGACTAAAAACGTTATAATTTTTTTTTTTGTATGATACAAGAAAAGAAAAAAGACAATTTTACATTGGAATTTATGGTTCGTATTAACCGATAGACTTTTTAAAAATTAAATTCTAATTGTCATTAAGTTTCTCCCGTATCAAAGTCATTTTCAACCAAAAGTGGAGTTATTCGTTTTGCGAATTAAGGTATCGAAATGTAAAATTCTTAATTGTCTATTGAGTATGTTTTTGTCTGTAAATTGTATGTTGAGAGCTGTGAATTTTGAGTAAATGTATAAATAAATAAATAAATAAATATTGTTTTTCAAGTTTACTTACGTGTGAAATATTATTCAATTCTGCTTTTTATTTTTTGAAGACTGGGTTTTACACCCTTTCACTTTGCAATTCAGCATTTACACTAGTAAATATTTTAATAAGGTGAAGCGTAGTTTGATTGCATTGTGCATGTAACCCTGTATGTACACGGCAAAGGCGTAGTTTCACCGTCACACACTATCTTTAGTTGTTTTTATGTCTGAGTACACTTCTAATACACTAGATAAGTAATGAATCTATCTTTCATTCGAATTAGATATATATTTGACGAGAGGACACGAGTTGTCTTTTTAATAAAAACTAGCTGCTACCCACGACTTAGCCCACGTAACTTTGTAAATAATATATACTAAAACCTTCCTCGAGAACCACTCTATCCATTGGTGAAAACAGCATGAAAATCGGTGCAGTAGTTTTTGAGTTTATCGCAAACAGACAGACACGGCGGAGGACTTTGTTTTTTATAATATGTAAGGATAAACACCGAATGTGGGTACTTACCAAAGCGTACACTGGGTGTTGATCGTATAGAGGGTTAAGCGGTGTAAACAGCATCAAAAATGGACCGTCCACGTATTTCTCGAAACTGAACGCCTTCTTCCACATCGGTATAATTCTCGCCACGGGTTGGGTGAAATTTTCCAACACCCAACGAACTAAAAAGGATTCGTTCCACGCGTTTGTATCATTACTATTATCCAATACGAACTCCTGTAAAACAATAAAGTATTTAATGCGAGTGCACGAGTTGAAGAATCAATACATTTTTTTTTATTAATCTCCTACGCCCGACGCAAAAACGGGGATAAGTTTGACGTAAGTATCTGTGTGTCTGTCTGTGGAATTGTAGCTCCCGAACGAATGGACCGATTTCGATCTGTTTTTTTTTTAAACCTGACATCTGTATCGTTCTTAGCAAGGAGGATAGAGATAAGGAGGGCAATCTCTGAGTATTTTAAAAGTGTCCGTCGAAAGACGATAAATTGATGGCGCTAGTGAGGCTAGTGACACTAAATAATTCAACCAAATTTCAATTCGGCGCACTTCGCTCCGTCAACTATTGCTATATTCATTCCATACTCTCCATACTCTCTCTGTACACACTAGCGCCATCTCAATTTATCGCTTTTAGTTGCCACTTTTTCAGTTTAACACCCATGTAAGATTGCGCTCCTTATCTCTACCTTCCTTAGTTATTAGCTATAATTTATGAAGATCTGTTCAGGCGTTTAAAGAGCATTTCCGAATTCCATTTCATTTGACGAAGGGATTTCACTAACTACATGTTCGACTCGACATTTTACTTAATAACGTGATAAATGTGATAATATATTTTTTTTAAACCGCAACTCACCTTAGTGTCATTCCAAAGCATAAGACGAACACTCGGCACTCTCTCCACTCCTAAATCAGTTGCCAAATCTTCAGAGGTGACTGCTGCGAAACAAAGTTCCCCGACCACATCAAACTCTTTAGCTTTCACAGCAACGTGATACCAAATGTTATAGTATCTTGACGTCTCCATTATTGGGGTGTATCCTACGGCTACAGCCTGAAATGTTGACATCACAAAAATGTTGAAAAAAAAAATTATTGTCTGACACAGTAATAACAAAAAACTGCTGTGCAGTTGAACCCAGAAAAAAGTTTTATAAAATGTGGGGTATATTTTTGATAGTTATTTGTGGGTATATTAGTCAATTTCATTAAACAAAATAAATATAAGAGCATAAATTATTCTCAAATATAAACTATAATAATATCTAATAATATAATAATATAAGTTTTGGGTATCTAAAAATATAATTTTATCACAATCAAAACTGTGTCATTAAAAAGTTATATTTTTTATTAATCGATGAAAGACAATGTCTATTGGTGGAGTAGTTACGTGCTGGCTTTAGCACTCTGAATCAGGGGTCTCGGGTTCTATTCCCGACATGGCCAACTTTGGAAGTGAACTTTTCATCTTATTTTCTCATAGTTAAGTATTTTTTTCTCAGATGTTATATTTTTTCATTTTTCAATGTGGACATATAACATAATTATATTCCTAACAACAATACACTATGTTTTATAAAAAAAAATTGTATGTACCTACATCGCAAGTGGACAATAAATTCACAAGGTCTTCCATAGAGGAAACTCTCTCCAGAGGTTTTATAATTAATTCTAGAAACTTCACCATACTGTGAACATCCTTCGGGCCTGAAATGAATATAGCCAGTCACATGCCAGTTATATTGATCTACATACGTAAGTATCAAAATCTGAATAATTGAACATAGGAATATATTAACAGCTATTTTAAATGATAAATACAACAAATTTATAAATTCACTAGCTGTTGCCTGCGACTTCGTCTGTGTTGAAAAAAAAAACATAAACAATATAACGTCTGACATCTTTATTGCTATTACACATTTGCCAGGCATTAATTTCTTCATTTTAGATGATCCCTCGGGAACAGTACCTTTTTCTGAATGAAATGTATGTCCTCCCCTGATCCGACATCCCTGACATATACAAAATTTCATGATGATTCATACTAAGCCAGGACTACATTAAAAAAAAAAGAAGTTAAAATACCTTTGTATAGTACACCCCTGGAAGTAATAGTGTAAGCCATCAGAATGGGCCAAGAGGGTATCTTGTTGTGCTGCAATCTACACTCACTTTCAGGATTCCAGCAGTTGATGGCAGAAAAATGAACCTGTAATAGTTCAAGAACAACATTAGTACTATTAGATAACATCTGGTTATCTTTTTGGCTCAAAACCATCGATGAGTCCATTGGATGGGTGGTTACAAACAAAAATAAAAATCTCCTCTCTTTATAGTATTATTATTTATATAATACAATCATTAGCATTGTAATCTGTACTTATATTGTGTATTTAGATTGAATTTCGTAGATAAGACAAGTAATCCATATTAGCTGGCACCCGCGACTTCGTCAGCATTAAAAAAAAAAGTAGCCTATCCTGTGTCCTGTACGTCTAAATGTTTATCTACCAAGTTTCATGAAAATCAGTTAATTCGTTTAAGAGTTATGGAGGAACATACATACATATAATACCTACACTTACAGATTAATTATTATTATAGTATAGATTGATGATCGATAATGTCTCTGGATTTGAATTTAATTATTATTTAATTATTAGTACAAAGATTATTATGGGCATAAATTCTTTATAATATATAATTAAAACCATTACCCGATCTCCCATAATTGAAGCTGCTTTTTCAAACTCCCCTCGAACATATTGACACTCCGCATCCCATGGTGCATAGTACATAACAAATGATACATCTTCTAAGTTTATTGCAGCCAATGCATTACTTAGTTCTCCTCTGTACCAGTCTTTTACTATTGAACCTGGGCTGAAAAATCTTACTGCTTGGGGGTGTTTAGATACTTTAGTAGACCTGCAATAGGAATTTTTATATTAATCATTATTGTCTTCTTCTCTAAGTGCCATCACCCTCGAAAAGGCCTCTTTGTCATGCGCCACTTGGAACATCATTTCTGTGTTTATGGTAAAAAAATACTTTTTTTAATTCTACAGATAGAATGACAGCCCACTTGATGATAGGTGGCTACCATCGCTTATAACACAAGCAACGCCACTGCAAGTGCTGCAAGTGCACTGCGGGCCATAGTAGGATTAGCATAAAATGTTTGGGTCGGGATAGGGAAACGGAAGGCATGTGACATGCTGTTATCCATCTCCCAGATCCAGACCAGACCCTAACTTTCTTACTATGTTATAATAGTTTAATTGGGTTTCAACATTAGAGGAGCAGCTATTAATAAATTATCTAAAATATTTTTAATGTAAAAGAATATCGAATTTATTTGCCAACTGCATGAAGAAGAAGTATGAAAGCAACTCACATATTATGAAGAGCTCCATACGTAGTCAGAGCAAGAGCTATACAAAATACAATTTCCTTTATTAACATGTTAAGCGATAAGTCCCTGTTATTGTGTGATTTTGTTTCTTGGGTACCCTCTGGCGAATCCTGTGCATCTCTCGGAATAGTCAATGTTTTTTCTTTGTCTTTTAATGACGTGACCTGTGAAATATCTTCAGAGTCCACCGTTGGAAACATTACACGTCATTCAAATTAATATAAGTACCAAAAATATGGTATATGTTATTTTGCATTGCAAAAGATTGCGCATTCAAATAGCAACATTAATATAAAACGAAAATAAGTTGTATAAAGTAAAATTTATAACAAAATTGCCGCTACGCTATATTATTGATACTTTATTATCTTCATTTTTCTCAATTTTTTTTGATGACATACGTGACATTGACATTGATAAGTTGAGTTTGACATTGGTTAGAACTAAGGAGGGAAGAGACAAGGAGGACAATCTGAGTATTAAGTGTCCGTCGAAACACGATAAATTGATGGTGCTAGTGAGGCTAGTGACACTAAACAATTCAACCAAAATTCAACTCGGCGCACTTCACTCCGTCAACTACTGCTACATTCATTCCATACTCTCCATACTCTCAAACTCTCTCTGTGCACACCAGCGCCATCTCTATTTATCGCTTTTTGTTGCCACTTTTTCAGTTTAACACCCATGTAAGATGGCGATCCTTACTCAATTCTTCTTGGTTAGAACCAAGGAGAATTGAGTAAGGAGGACAATCTCTAAGTATTAAAAGTGTCCGTCGAAACCGATAAATTGGTGGCGCTGGTGAGGCTAGTGTTCAACCAAAATTCAACTCGGCGCACTTCACTCCGTCAACTACTGCTACATTCATTCCATACTCTCCATACTCTCAAACTCTCACTGTTCACACTAGCGCCATCTATATTTATCGGATTTTGTTGCCACTTTTTCAGTTTAACACCCATGTAGGATGGCGCTCCTTACTCAATTCTCCTTGGTTAGAACTGTCACATTTTGATGTCATTCATATTGTTATAATAAATTCGTTCATTTTATTGCTTTTTGTGCTTTTTACATATATATTCCTTTCTTAGCAGTGAGATGTAATGAAAGAAAGAAAAAAAGCATTTATATTTATTCGACAGTTGTAAGTTGGCTTCTGCATCATGAGACCATTTTATTAAAAATAGGTACCTAATAGGTAACCAGTTACAATTATTTTATTTACAATTCTGAAGAAAAAACGAATAAAAAGCCAGTCACAAAATTCTACAAATTTTAATGTTCAGATTGTTTTGTGGAATTTCTCTGTATGTCATCATCTGCTGTAAATGTCGTATCTGTATGTATTATAATATAAAAAAAGAAAACAATAAATAGTATATTTTCTATTTTCTATTGGCAACATTAGGAGACGCCATTTTGTATTAATTTTCAGTTTTGATTTTGATTTGATTTGAGTGACTTGTTTTGGTAGAACGGAAAGGTTGTGTCATATTTTGCGTTTTAACTTGGTTTTTAACGATTGAAATTGATTCACCCAATTTAAGTTCTCAGACGAATTTTAATTGTCACTAATTGGACCAAGACGACACATTTCAAGTGAAATAGTGTACTAAATAATACGTTAACTCTTAACTGGTTGCTTGGCATGATTTTTGTTATGGTTTGTTAAAAAATTATCTTTGATATTTCTTGCCTTGGAAATTACAATCATAAGAAAATAACATGGATCCAATAGAAGACACTGATACAGTGGATTACTGGAAAAAGCAAGCTAAACATTACGAGCAAAAGTAAGTACAGTATAGTTGCATTATTACGAATTATCTTTTCGTCGTGGCCTTCAAAGTAATGTTTTACTTAACACACTTGTATTTCATAAATCAATTTAAAGTATTGATTATTACTTTATTCGGTCTTACGTTGCAGAGTTAATGATTTACAACAAGAGTTGGATGATTACACGGAAAATTCTGCTCAACTTGAAAAGGAATTGGAGGCCTCCCTATTACAAGTAGAAAAACAAAACAGAGATTTAGATAATCAAAATCAACGATTAAGAAATGAAATAGAATTGCTAAAGGTACATAAATAATATTCCTTTGGTTTTTTTTAAAATATTTTTAATGTTTAAATTTTGTTGACAACCTGACCAACTTGTTTTTGAAAAAAAAGTCTTGTGATCTGCTACTTTTGATCTTGATACTTGCGTTTTTCATAATATTGCTATTTTTACAACTGACTGGCAAAATTATGTAGAAAATCTGATGTAGCCAAATTATTTGTAAAAAAATGTGATGTTTTTAACATGTTAATACTAGCTAGTGCCCGCGACTTCGTCTGCGTTCTGGGTGAAAGGTACGCTATGTCCTTTCTGGTGTCCCAGACAACCTGTATGCAAAATTTCATGGTGATCGGTTCAGTAGATTTTGCATGAAAGAGTAACAAACATCCATCCATACAATCTTTCGTATTTATAATATTAGTATGGATTGCTGAGGTATTAGGCTTTAGTTTGCTGAGTTAATATTGCCTGTGTATTGAAGAGAGTAATGTCACCAGATACGGCTATGGCTTATGGCTAAGGCTGAGTGAGCGACTTAGATATTTAAATGTATATGCAAGGTGAATTTTAGAGTAGCATCCTACAATGGTTAGCCCTAACCAAATCGAAGTTACACCTTTTATAACCACAATACATATTTAAACTCCTCATATTTTCATTGTACTGCCATTTACAATGAAAATTTTTATTCATCCACACAATTTTTAATATTTATTACGTTTTTATAGAAAAAATTGGAAAGGAGTCAACATGAAACCAACGCTCTCGAAAATGAACTTCAAGCATTAAAAATTGAAAAGGACAAACAAGCAGTTTATATTAGAGAAATAGAACAAGCAAATGATGATTTGGAAAGAGGTCAAAGGTATGAATGTTTTCTGACTCCGAAATAAGTTACAATGCTTGTATGTAGAGTTAGAAAATTAAGTCACAAACTTAGAAACAATAATAGACTGACATGCGGTTGGCTTCTGGCCTCGTCTGGCGGAGGGAAAGACGACGAGAGTGGCTTTTAGTGGGTAGAAGTCCCACATACCCACTAAAAACCCACGGTTCCCCATTTTCCTATGCTTAGTAGGGATCTGGCTTGCAGGATTTCCCACCCAAAAAAAGGATGTGTTAATATCAAATGGTTATATTTTACAGAGTCGTTACAGAAACAGTCTCTTATATAGAAGCAATGTTACACCGAGAATATGAAAGGAATGCTGTCTTAGAAAATGAAATTGATGAGGTGGAAACATTGAGAGTGAAGTTGCAGAGAGCTACAGATGAAGCCAGAGGTGAGTAACACTTTTTTTTTTCTCTAATTTCATCTAAAGAGTAATAATAAACAATAATTCTTATCATTTATCTTGAACTTATAATATTAGTAGGATAAAAAGATAAATAAGTGGCCATTTATTATTTTTTTCCTTTTGTTTTTACTGTCTAAACTGTCTGCGATCTGTCTAAACAAAAGGAAAAAAAATAATTATTATTTGTTTTAGATCTGAAACAAGAATTGAAAGTGATGGAAAAACATCCACAGAAGAAAGAAGATGACAGCACCAGTGAGAATGGTTTGGTCAATGGACACATCTCGAGTTCGTCTCGAGCCCATGTGGAAACAGAGACTCAAACGGTTCTAAGTGCACCACAGAAAAGTAAGTCACAATCTATCATATTTCTAACCTCATATCGATAATTGCATATGTTTAAATATATTTTTGTCATTCTTACTAGTTGTGCAACCTTTGTTTTCATGGGCCCATTGGATGAGTGGCAATGGTGGTTATCTAACGTCTGGGGCTTCGGGTTCGATTCCCGGCTGGGTCAACTTTGGACATGAACTCTTCAAAGTTGACTCTGGTCTGCATTTGGAATTGTTCAGATTCATTTATTACTAGTTCTGACTAAGAGTGTATGGTTACAGGGGAAATCAATGGTAACGGTATGACACCGTCTACACGTGTTATGGCAATAAACATAGTTGGTGACCTCTTGCGGAAAGTTGGGGTAAGTTATACAAAAGTATTCACAACGTTGGTAAAGGGTATTATAGTTTGTTTTTTAATTATGCTATTCACTTTATAAAAATTTTGCACTGTAAAAAATATGATGAACACTTAGAAATTAGAACAGGCTTAAATTTTTATAGGGAATGTTTTTTATGTATATTTATTATTGTGAAATATATATTATATTATGTATTTATTTATTTTGTATTATTTTCAGTCTATGCTTAGAGACACGATCAGCTAGTAAAACATTGATATTCGCTTTTGGTTATTTATTGTATAAATAATAAAAAAATGCGAATAATTACAGTTACTATAGATCTGTATAATCTCTATGGATTATAATTTTTGTGTATGTAGTTATATTATTTGTGTTATCGTCGATTTTTCTTATAATAAAGCTATTTATTGATTATTATATCTATTTATTTAATATAGCTAATTAATATTGCTTTTTATTTAGTAGTAAAGTAGTTATTAAATGATAAAATAAAATTGTGTGTCCTTTTTCATGTTAAATTTTAATTAGCTTATTTAGAGCTATGTTTGTTTTAACTTATAACTTAGAGGTAATATGAAAAAGGAATTACTATAACGATTTACAACAGTTGAGTTATAATATAAAAACGTTCATTTTTATTTTATGTAAATTTTTTTATGTGAAAATACCATAATCTTTCATTAGTAAGAATATTGCATGATGTTAAAAAGAATTTATATTTTCTAATTTTGAATTCATTTTACTCTAATGAATTTTCTTAATGCAATAATCCGCCTGAAAGAAATTCTTTAAATTCTCTAACCCCACAAAAAAGGAAAGAAAAATTAAATAATTATGTGGACATATTGTTTGGTATTATTTCAAGTAGTGGTTTTTTTTTACTGTCTGTTGTGTTGTGGAATGTAGTTCGAAACATATAGAGTAAGATCCCAGGCCCGCCAGACATGACATGTGGCATAGTTTTCAATAAAATGAACGTTTTTGAGGAAAATTAAATGAGATTAGTGCATGGTTGTATAGTTGTGCTTGTGTGTGTAGTATGCATGTTTATTGCTTACAGCTTGAAAGGTTTCTTTGCCCCCATTGTGGTAAGATCAAGTGTCCGTGCGACCCGCAACCTACCACAACGACTATCCCACCAATGGACGAAGTACCCATTCAAAAATCAGATAGTGGAAATAACAATATGGAACAGGAATATGATAAAATAGAATATAGACAACAAAAGTATACACGTCAGTTGTCGGGGTCAGACAATGAGATTGTACAATCGCCCAACGTTGCACATAGATCCTCCGAACAAACGTTTGTTCGAGGTACGCCCGGGGAAAATGGAAAGTTGAGGAGATCATTTGCAGTTCGCTCTCGTGAGGGACTAGAACATCTCTTTGGTATTAATTCTGTTAAAAAAAATCAAGATCAAGCCAAGCAGAGACAAACATTTAGACAGTAATATAAAACTAATTAAGATCTATTATAAGCAAATGAATTACATATAAAAAATATGAAAATGTAGTGTAAAAATGAATTCTATAATTTTCAGGGTGTGATTTATTTCAATGTAGGCTTTAAATTTGTTTTTTTTTTTATGTAAGTACCTAGTGTATTAAATATTTAATTTCCAATGCTCTGATTTAATAGAGAACACATAACTGTGTCTGTACATATTCATATCAGTTAATGTATAGGGAGCCAAGAGTTCTCAAACTGAGTGCAGCTGTACCCTGGGTCCTTTTATTTTACTGTCTATCTTAAGAATATTCGTTTTGTTTTATCGTGTCGTCGTTGTCAAACCAAAACCTGCTATGTGCAAAAAGTATACTTTTGATTTCAGTATTTTATTTAAAACTTGGAATTGTTTTACTTAAACTTATTTATCTTTTAAACATGAAAATTTATTAGCTTATTTATTATTTTGATAATAGATTAAATTTTTCACATAACAGATTTAGCTACATATATTAATATATTTTTCTTAAGAGATCATAGTTGGACAAATAGTGCTCATAAACACTTAGCAATTTTTTTATACGAAAGATAAAGGCAGTGAACTTTTCACTAAGGTCAAAATGTTGGAATCTCATAAAAGAGTGTGTGTACTTTTTTCATTGTTAAAGAAAAAAATTCATAGCAAATGATAATTTTTTTCATAGTAGATTTTGGTTTGACAATAAACGATATCATTTTCTTGTTAATTTGTATGAATTCTATGTGAGCCCCATTTGGCCCTATAGACAGCTGGCAGTTTGACTATCGCTGCTTTTGATCTATTGTTGTTTGTTTTGTTGTGTTTATGTGTTCACTTGCTAGAGTATAGTCCAGAATTGTGTTTCACAGCGAGTCGGAAGCTTGATATCTTAACTGATTTTTTTTCTGATGTTATCTGGCATTATTTTGTAATTTGTGCATGAATTAGTCAGAAAATGAAGTCCGGCTTATGTTTGAGAAAACGTATTAAGTTAAGAAGATAAATAATTAATTGATGTATAAAATATATATTTTTTTTTTGTAAAAAAAAATACAATTACTAATCTCGGGCACAAACAAGGGCCCCTCTGCATGTTTTACATTTAAGGGTAAATATGCAACTTTAGGCCTAGATTTTAACATTTAGTTTAATTTGAGTTTTGAGTGTGTGTTTTTGTGATCTATCGGTTCAATGAATTTTGAGTTGTTTGTGTTAACTGTTTAAATAGGTTCATTAATATCAAAGAAAATGTTAACCAATGTTACTTTAACATTTCTTACCAGTCACTATCTAAATTTTTGTAATCTTTGGCAAATGTGAAGAATACGTAAAAAAAGGTTTTTATTTAGTAAAGTCGGTAATATACCTATGTAGTCTATTTCTATAGAAGATTACTAGCCAGTTATACTATATGCTGTTATAATATTTATCGCAGTCTGGTTAAAATTACGCCTTAAATTTTTGTATATATGTATATAATGTGCATGCTTGTCTCGCTTGTAATGAATCGGCACTGTATATTTATTATTAATCACATAATATTTTATTAATATCGGTTGGTGGGTATTTCACGTCATCTAATATGAATCATTCATTCATTGTGTACTTTTCTTCATTATAGGGTTTGGAATCAAAGTTAGCATCGTGTCGCGGTATAGTTAGACCTAAAGAGCATTCACCAAATTCAAGCTCTGACGTCAGTAAGGACTACAGGTGTGTGCTCAAGAACTAAGACTTGCCGCATATCATCTCACACGCCATTATATTTATACATTTTACTATAGATAGATAGCATAGTGATTTCCAACAACGCAAACATTGTCGTGTTTATAATATAACTAACACTCAAATGAAGCTTACAGAACAACGCTTCGTACGTACTTCACGCATTGTTAATCTCATGCTATGCGATTGGCAACTTTCATAGTGTAAAAGTCTGTGATGTTATGTAAAAGTAGTGGTAATATCGATAAAATATTGGCCTATATCGACACGTGACACTGCACGTCACTAGCGGCTTCTCACACACCGTGTGTGTTAGGTTTAAATATCATAATATGATATTGTGTAGGGCCGCACCAAAATGCTTTTTTTTTTATAAGTATTTCCTAAACTGTTAATTGTTTGTAGGATATTTTATCAATGAATTGAACTTGTTTTGTTTTTCTTCCAATTAATGGCCATTTTTTTTTTTCCAAAATGATGAACTATACGCAAAACTTGTTTGCAAATAAGGATAGACAGGTGCGGCCTTACTTTATATAAAATACATTTAGATATGTGTATTAAAACATATATATAGAATAATTTAAAATATCACTCAAAAAATTATTTATTAAAATATCAAATCGATTGAGAGTAAATTTTTTAGTTATCCATATAGGTAGTGGACTTTGAAGAATGAGTTTAATATTTTGGGATAATTATATGTATCTATATTACTTTATGTGTAAATATATACAAAAATAATATATTAAATTGTTAACCTCATGAAATTCTATGTATTAAAAGAACAATAATACATTATCTAATATACTTTACTCGTATGTTGTGTGTTTAACATGCTAAAGGTCTCTCCACACTCAGAACCTGCTTTAAGTGGTGTGACGTCGTTCTAAATAGAATGCAATATACGATCTTCGACGGTTCTGACATCGATAATTGCTCGATTACAATATTTTCAATACACAAATGCCGGGGTTGTTGCAGATATTCGCAATGACAATCTTATGCTGATGGGGATATGAAGCTAGTCCTTATGAAATTGTTTCAATTTTCTACTAAAAGCTTGATTACCTAATAAAAATTTATTTAAATGATCAATTTCAATAATTTATTTCTGCATTTAAAATTAAATCTATTAAAAAAAAACTTAAAATCCGCATCCGTATACACACGCAACAACTCTGACACATACAATAAGCGCTTATTGCCCTGTCAGTCTATGAAATATTTCTTGCCACACTCAATACTATGTCATTAATGTCATGCATGTTATCATAAATGACATTAATGGCGTCGTTACAGCGATGTCGCAGCGTTGTGTGGAGACACTAATGAATTATAGACTAGGTAAAATAAAGATAATTTTGTACGGATAATCTCGTGACTAACAGAGCAAGAAATTTTGTAGCATGCAGTCTTAAAATGTTTCTCTGTCTCTCTCTCTCTATTAAATAACAACATTTAATTGTTTATCTACATCTAACCTGACTTAATAAACAAGTAACCAATTGTGTGTTAGTTGGTAGACATTTTAGAAAAAAACGTTGAGAGCATTTTGGGACAAAAAGTGAATTACGCTTGCCTCGATTTACTTTTAATGTCAGCGGAGATTTTCTATTCTTACAGATTTTTATAAGGTGTGAACTCATTTATTGTGTAATTTAGTGGTTTTAGAGTATTATTTACATTTATTTTCCATCAGTCAACATAACAGGTAAAATTCGATTAATGGGGGATATTGAAAAATTCTGTTCTGAAAAGATTTAGCAATTTACTGTTAAGAACTGACTTCCAGCTTATGGTGGCTGATAGTTATGGTAGGTTCGTTTGGCATAGGCTGTGTTTTTAACGCCCGACGCAAAAGGGGAATTTTTTTCTTTTTGTCTGTGATTTTAAATATTTATAATGCACAAACTATCAAATCTGATTGCTAGTAGTTTCAGAGGTTAGCACTTTTAAACAAAAAAAACTTCAATCTAACTATCTGAAAAACTGTAATGAATGGAATGATCCACAGTTCCAAAAACAAGAATCTCATTCTTCCTATTAAATATTCGATGAACTTACTACATAGACGAGAAAATATGTAGGAAACTTACATATAGATTCTGTTTCATAAGTGGCCTCTGTTTTTGAAAGCATATTAAAAATAAGGATATTTCTATTTTAGGACGAAAATTCTTTTTATCTGTATTCTCTCTTATTTTGTCTGTTGGAAAATAAATGTAGGATTTTTAATAATAATATTGTACTGATAGTTTATATATTTTTGCATCTCTTTGTCAAGCCTCTGATACAATGCGTAGAATATAATAGTACCTAGATTTTGAGGTAGTTTTTTGGCGTGCAAAATATTTTAACTATTACTAATGGAAAAACTACAGTGAAACCAAGCTCTTTTTTTTTGAGAAATATTTGAAAAGTTGCTCAACCTGTAATTTTTGTGGGACATTCTATCTATTTTGTTTATCTTACCTAATTCATTTTGCGTCCAAAGGAAGAGTTTTTTGATTTCAATATTAACCGAGTGTCTTAGTGTGCTAGTTATCAGATGAATTTTTAAGAATCTAAAGAATACCTAAAGACAACTGAGAATTTTGTATTGTAAGGGCCTTCGCACATTACGATATGTACTCATTGTTATAGATACGATACTCCTGTTGATTATCAGTTGAATACTCGTTCGCAACTCGAGGTTCGGTCAAGAAAAATCTGGACTGTACTGGACTGAAAATATAATAAATATTGGCAATTTTTTTTCTTTATGAAAGTAATTTCACTTTTTTTTATTGTAAGTATAATGAATTTGTTTTACACGCTAAAACTTAAATGCCTTCATTTCATAACACTAGTCTAATAACTAAGTGCGCATGAGAAATCGATGTATTATTTTCTAAGTAGAGAATCGTGTTATATGTATGAATCGACGAAAAACACCAATATCTTATTATTTCGCAAGGTTTTCCTTTATTTGCAAGGCAACAGAAATATTGTATTACACATCTGTATGTGGAAAATGTACTTCTACAATGGAAATAATTTAAGTTTATGTTGCTGTAAAGGCATGAGTTTAATGTGTTTCCTCAATAGTAAATATTATTTTAAAAATATGTAGTTTTCTTGACAAATATCAATGTTTTATCCGTTTAATGAATGTCCATGAGTATTATTCGAGCCTTTTTTAAATAAGTAGGTAATATCCCATGTTTGGTATATAAATGTTTTCTATCTACTTAAACAAATTTGCAAACTAACAGAAAACATTTTTTTTTAGTTTAAATGCCTAAGAATTGAAATGATCTTCATTCATTGAGTGATCTATGAATCGTAATAGATAACACTGTTGGTTTAGTTACAAAAACAATATTGTGTGGAATTTTACATTTTAACTGCTAAAATACTCATTACAGCATTATAATATAAAAAAGGCGCTAAGTAACAAAATACTAGTTCTTGAAATAAGCATGAAATCTGGCTCTATGTAACAAGTCCTCGTTTTGTACTATATATATTTAATACTAGCTGGTGCCCGCGACCTCGTCCGCGTTGAACGATGAAAGGTACCCTATGTCCTTTCTGGTGTCCCAGACAACGTGTATGCAAAATTTCATAGTGATCGGTTCGGTAGTTTTTGCGTGAAAGCGTAACAAACAAACTCACGTTCACATTTATAATATTAGTAAGGAGTAAGGATTGACATAATAAAGAGTGCGTACTATAAATAAAAATATTGATTCTTTATATTATTATTGTTCTTCCTTTTTATTCTGATCCTTGGTGCCTTATTTACTTCTGGTAATCAATTGTTTAATAAAATACGATTATATAATTCTGTTTATTTTAATGCGTTATCAGCCCTGCAACTACCTCCTGTGTCAGTCTCTTTTTGGTCATAAGCGGGATGTCAAAAGATTTATATGCAAAATTTTATTGAAGCAAATATCAAAACTAACCAAATGTATTTGTTTAGCGCTATCTAATTGCCTATTTCCAGTTAAACGGTCCGGTTCAAATGGCAAATGGTGTAAAGCAATGGCCCTAATACTGAAGAAATTGTTTCTTCAGTATTAGGTCCCAACAAAGTTTGTATTGTATAAACCTAGCTAATGTTTCCTTTATTAGGTTAAACAATTCAGTACATTTGATGTACACCTAGCAAAAGGTATCCTATATTCCAGAGTAAATTCATATGTAACATACTTGAAATATCTCTGGCATTCAAGATATCGTGGATGCTATAATAGACCTAACCATATTTAATGTAAGGTTTAATTTTATTAATTAGTCACTCCCATCCTGTCGTTTGCTTTGTAATTTCGAGAGATTATAACCCGTCGAAAATATATTGGCACTTCGAAATAATGCAGTACCGCAGTTAATTTACATTATATAAAAAAACAGTTAATTTGGTTTTTTTATTTTTATTTAATACTAACTTGTACGCGACTTTACTCGTTGATAATGTAGCTTTCTATAGAGGGATTTTTAATATCGTCTAGTAGTTTTTGAGTTTAATCATTATACAAACATACAAAAACACAAATATTCTCTCTTTATAATATTAGTATAAGGTGTGTCAAGTCTGAAGTCATACATTTACAAACATACTACAAAGTAAAGTTAAAATAGATTGTTGCGAAGTGCCGAGTTATTTCCGACGGGTTTATATCAGTGTTTATAAATTGTAATAGCATTTACTCATCCTTACATATTAATTTCGGTTTGTGAGTTAACTGTAAAATAAATAAGTTTAAAAAGACATTTTCATCACATCTTTTATTTTATCAACATAAGATACACCCGCTGATAGATCTTGAATGTGAATATCATGTACATTTAAAAATAATATGTTAAATTATTGGCTTCCCGATTAATATCTTTGAAAATAAGTCCGTCCATTGAACACAATTTGTTTGTTGAACTGGTGGTCTGAAATTGTTAACTAAATCCAGTATTGACTTTCTAGCTAGTTTCATTCTAATGACAGTGTTGTTTGAAGATCCCTCTGTATTTACAATTTCCATTAAAATATTTCCTGAAAGATAATAAAGGAATTTTATTTATAATATACTAACTGTTGCCCGCAACTTCGTCCATGTGGAAAAATCAAAAATATAACACCTGAGAAAATATATGAGTAATATAACGTCTGACATCTTTATCGCAGTGACGATTATTTTTTTATATTTTTAGGCGATTCCTAGGGAGTAAACAATTTTTAGGATAAAAAGTATTGTATATGTTAATCCAGGTAATAAACTATCTGTGTGTCAAAGTTTATCAAAATCCGTTTAGATGTTTTTGCATGATTGAGTAACAAATTAATATTTTTTATCTAATATTCATTTCTTATTATAATTTATAATCCATTGTCTCCTGAAACGGAATTATTATAAACATATTGCCATAGTTTAACAACAATAAACAAAGAACATACCTGCTACTTTTGGCGAGTTCACCGCCCACAACGATATAACGTACAAGGGCAAAATCTGCACCAAATATATTAGTTTTGCAAGAACGTATTGAACTGTCAGTGATAAAAGTCGAAACTGAAATTAAAAATCAACGTACAATAGCCACGATATATCAAAATATATTTATTTATAACTATATTTATAATATATAACTATATTAATATATGTTAATTTTATTTATAACTTACGACAGTGAAGACTATGTAATACATGAAAGTTGTTGGCAACAGAAGTAGCAGTATGGTGAAAGCAACAGTGCCCACAAACAGTTCTTGATTGGTGTATTCACACGAATCGATGCCACCTCTCAGAGGATTGTACTTTTTTCCAACAAATAATCTCAGGAGAGCTATCAATCCCGATATTTGTAAGTTGAAAAGTCTAGAAAATATACACAAAGATTGCAATTCTCAATTGTTTTGTGTAAATAGTAGTATTCAGAATGTAAGGGCATGGATACTATTTTTATTCTGGAAGTTTGTAATCACAAGATGTTTTAAGTTTTTACAACATAAAAAAATAACATCATGATTACCTTGCAGCATAAACATAAATGCAATATGAATGAAATGTTGCAATGCATATCATATCGGATATAATAGCAGCTTGAATTGTGAAACCAAAGTAACCAAGATAATGAATGATATGTAAAATAATGTCCAATTTCTCTCCAGATACATCTGAAAAAGAAAAACATTACTTTTAGCTTGTTACACTATCAAGGCGAAATTATTAATTAACATTAATTTCTATAACACTTTATTACATGAGTATTATATACTTGCCTAGAAATAGCCACCAAAGTTGTATGTGATAAGAGAAATATTTTCCCAACATATTATTAAATGCCATATTCAATTTAAGACCAGCCGGGGCACCCATTATCCACTTGAGTAATGAAAATAAATAGTTCACTAATTTCTGAAAAAAAAAGTCAAAACTTATTTAGGTTTCTCTAGAATCAAGTTAATTTTTTTTAATTATTATAATAATTATAGTTATTATAATAATTTAAAAAAAAAACGGTTTTGCATGTAACTAATTAAATATAAAATATTTAGTTTAAAATTTACACAATGTGCATGTTACATAAGAAGACTTTTTTAGTTTATGGCAATGGAGAAAAAACAACAATACCAAATTATTTTAAAAAAACAGGAGTTATATTGTATGTGTATACACACCTCTAAAACTCCCATTAACATAAAACTAAGTTCTTTTTTATCTTGAGTTAGAAACTTCAGTAAAAAATACCCAAGAAACATGTCCATTATAATAGCTAAAATCAAATTTCCATATTTTATAGATATCTGCAAATAAGAATAACAATTTATTAATTAGGTATATTATTAATGTCTATTATAAAAATTAAAAGATGAAATGTTTAAGGTATTTACCCTTTTCTTTACTTTTATTCCGGATATTAACCATATTATTAGATTTATGTAGTTATGAATGTGTTGATAAAACATGGAAGACATTAGCCAAGAATAATCTCCGAGAACAGGTCTGCTTGGGATTTGCTGATGCAAATGTTTTCCGTTTATTAATGATTTTAATGTTGAGAAAATATCTGAATCAATGACATCAAGAGTCTCAGATTTTCTTATTGTATCCAGTTCATACAGTATAATCACATTATTGCCAGTCATGTTCATATAATGACCATCAATAAATACTTTGATTAATTGAAAATTTGTATAGTCTTTTAAAATGAAGAAATTCGAAAATAAGTTGTCAAACTTTGTAGGTCCTTGTGAATTAGTAAAATAACCATAAATGACGTTATCTTCTTCTATATGTTCTTCGATTAAGAAATCAAAGTGCTCGTAAAACTTGGTAATGTAAATAGTTTTTGAATGATTATCCGATAGCCATACCCCTTTCAGATAAATTTCTTTGGATTTTGTCGACGGCAACATGGGTAAGACTAGTTTCAAAGTTTCAGTCATATTTGTAAATTAAGGCGAATCTTTTAGTTCTCTAATTTCTAAACCAAAAATAGGTTCCCTAATTTCAATAATAATTATAAATCATATTCTTATACTTTGTAAATGAACTGAAATGCATGTGTGTTCCATTCGCTTCATCAAAATTCCTGTAGGTATCGCATATTTACTTCATTGCAACATTACCATATACCCCGCATATACCTACTAAAAAAATTACCGGAATTAGAACTAGGATCAAATGACAATAAATTAATAAACAATACAGAAAGGAATATCACTACGGTACGGTAGCGGTACAGACAGAAATGCTCAGAAAATAGAAATGAGAAAAGTAAACAAACAAAACAAAAAATAGTTTGATGTTGACATTGACATTGATAACGTGATTTATTAATGTCAACGTCAACTATGTACGTTGACAATTTTGAAATGACTACATCAGGCTACAGCAAAGAGTATAGTAATATGTATATACTATAGGGAGAGGCTACATCCAAGCAATTTTTTGTACTGTATTTGGAACGGAAAAAAAGAATCCCCACCAAAAACATAAATCTGAAAGAAAGCCAAGTTCATAACAAGAAACTTGCAAGATAAGGGGCCCTAGACAAATGGCATACGATTCGCTTTATTACAAAGTGCCATTTTAAAAACGATAACGAAGTTCGATAGAATAAATGTATGGGAAGTATCACGTGATTTAGCGAAGGCATATGTCAATCCCATACATTTTATTTTTAGCGAATCGAATCGAATGCGAATCGAATGCAACTTGTCTAGGGGCCCTAGACAAAGTGCCATTTTAAAAACGATAACGAAGTTCGATAGAATAAATGTATGGGAAGTATCACGTGATTTAGCGAAGGCATATGTCAATCCCACACATTTTTATTTAGCGAATCGAATCGCTACGGAGCGAATGCAACTTGTCTAGGGCCCCTGGATCACTAATAAAAGATGTGATATCTAACTGCATGTCAAGTTCTTTCAAAGTTCCTAAATCATAACACCTGAATGAAATGCACAATTTTCTTCAGTGTCTTTAAATTAAAATTTGTTTTGCTCTTTGATACTTAATAGTGCAACTGGGCACGTTTTTTTTTATTAATTTTTTGCAAATCGAACACAGATTTAACATGCATTTAAGCACGTAATAAATAAAGAAACAGATCGAAATTAAATGGAATGAAAATGTTACATGATTTCTTATTTATAAAGAGTATTTACAATATTGTAAAATCTTAACAAATTTTATTCCACGTCCACATCCACTGTTTTATTATGTCTCAATATCGTTTATTTATGGTTTTAATATTTTTTATTTTTTATTTCCATTTCTACTACACTATATACTTATAGTATTTTATTGTACTATAGTAATTTATAATAAAATCTAATAACTCTTCTGTGACAAACACGCCATTTTGTTTTCGATTTGTTGGCAATTGGTTGGCTATTGCAATTTTGCTATGAAATAAAACGCGATGCATGTGTTTTATTGATTTGTTTTACGTTACCTACGATCAATTGTGAACATTAGAGTGTCCAAGTAAGAAGACTATTTTACGACCTGATCTGAATAATTACTTTCGCTCGCACCATGTCTGCTCACGAGCAAATGAGGGCGATGTTGGATCAATTAATGGGTACAGCTCGGAATGGTAAGATATCTTTAGATTTTTAGCTTTTCTGTATTGAATTTGGAAGTTTGAATTTTTAATATTACTTTTTTTAATTTTTAGGCGAGTCTGATAAGCACAGTGTCAAGTTTTATGACGATGCTGTGTGCAAATCGTTTTTGCTGCAATGTTGTCCTCACGAAATTTTGTCATCTACGGTAAGCTATTATGATCTCGTTAAACTTTTATGACTCGGTTGAAATATTAAGGTTTCACTGCACATACACCAGTTAAAGCTATTTACCTATTCATTAAAGAAAAGAAAACTTATTGCTCACTTCAAAAATTTACCTAAGTACCTTTTTTTTTTTCATAGTAAATGTGTAGTGACTCCTTTGAAGGCTTTGATTTATTTCGAAGCATCAAATCCTTAATGTACTAAAACATATTTGAAATAACTGGAATAAAATATATAATGTCCAATCAAATTTCTAGAGAATTAATGTAATTTAATCAAGTTCCTAGAGAATTCAATCAATTTTCTAGATATCTGGAAAGTTGATTGAATTTTCTTGGTACCTACTTAATAATATATCTAACTAAAAAAATATGAAAATTTGAAATTGAGTTTTTTTTTAATTTTATGTACAGACATAAAAACAGTCAATAAAATTGCAAATTTGTTTTAGTCTTTTAAGGTTATTGCTATTAAAAAATCTATTGAAATTTTCCTCTTGTAAATTATTATTATATAATATCAACCGTTATCCTGGATACCCATTCAATCAAGTGGCATTAACTATGGTGAAATATGCTTTTCAGAAAATGCCCAACATATCTTTATTGCTCATCACAATACTTAACAGATGAGGGATAGATTGTATGAGTTAGGCTGTTCTGTAAGTACCAAGATGTACGTATAAAAACATTTATAGTTAGCTGATTGTATATTTACCTACTGCTAAGCAGTACTTGTTATTAAGGCAATTTTTATGAGCTTAATTAAAATTTAAAAAAATCCATCGGTAACATTTGCTGCTTTGGTGAGTACTTGTAAAAATTTTAGGAACGTGAATTTTAAGTCGGGTGAGAGCAATTTGGTGATACAATCTAACATTGGGTACGTACTGTGCTATTACCTGGCTAAAATATGGAATAAAATTTGTTATTGCATGAATTGAAGTTTCACTGAAAATTAAATCTATGCAAAGATCATGTTGAAATATTACCTTTATAAATATAAAACAAATCAGTAGAACTTACAGAAAACAGATATATATTGTAAATTAATTGACATTTCTATTTATTTTGGAACTATATATGTGATTCTTTATTGCCTTATATTTCCATATAGACTTGTTTATTTTGTGATTGAATGTAAGTCATTGTGAAGAATTGAAATTTATAAATAAAGTTTGGTAGTATTAAATAGAAAATCATTTGAAGATTGTAACTAACTCAAGTTTGTGTAAAAGACCAATACAGAAAAATACTGAATTACTGGAAAAAATCACTTTAAGGCTGTTTAATAAAACACCAATCTAGATTTATTTCCTTTGATCTCTTGTTTCATAAATCAATTCGTACAGTTTGATTAAAATATAAAAAATTTCTATTACATTATTTTGTTTGAAAGTTGATTTTTCAATATGTTCCCTTTATGTCGAGATCTTTTGTTACATTTTATGCTTATTCAACAACCAAATAGTTAAAAGTTGGTATGGAAATTTGGCACTGGGAGTCACATTAGTTAAATGTGTTATTTTTTAAATGAAAATAGGCAATTGTGTTATAAAATATTATTTTCTAATGAGCAATGCAAATTGTGGTGTATTTTTTTTTTACATTGAAAATTAAACAAAGGTTAGGAGGGTTCCTCTATTACAGTTGTAAGTATTTATGGTATAATGTAAACGATCGGGCGGGTGATGCAGAGTGGCACGTGTCTTCTGTCATTTCAATATTGTATGTACCTATTTACTTAGTTATAATTTAAACATGTGGAGGAATTAAAATGTTTACTACCTGTACTGGAAACGAAACAATCCCATTCTTAACGAAATAATTTATAAGGGCCGGAATACACTGTGAAATGTTGCATTTAAAGAACAAATTACCATAAAATCAAAGTAATTTAAAACTCATGCAATGCATTCTGGTCCTTGAAAGTGTATTTTTAATTTTTTTTCCCCATGACTATATTCATAAAAAGTTATAATGACATTCAGTTTACTGAGAACCAGGAATAGAATAATTTTTTTGTCTGTTGTCTTGTAAGAATAGCATGTATTTTGATTCAATTATTTTGCATTCTTATTTGCAGCGCATGGATTTAGGTGAGTGTCCAAAAATACATGATCTGGCTCTACGTGCGGATTATGAGTTAGCATCAAAATCCAAAGACTATTTCTACGACATTGATGTAAGTATAAAAAAAATGTTTTATATTTTAATTTGTAAATACAAAATTGTCTGGGCTTAATAAAGGCGGGAGTATTATGTGCTATAATCGCACACCTGCGTACTATGTAATATCAAAGTAACTGCATTTATAAAACAGTTGCATAGCGGATTTTTGAGCGAGTTTTAGTCAATATATAAAAATTTGGAAAAATTTTACACATTAATCTTTCTAATATTGTGTTGAAACCGTTTAAGAGTCAGCTAAGGTGAAATGAAATTGGTATGTGTTTTTATTTATATTTAAAGAATGTTTGGGTATGAATGTTAAACTGAGCATACAATTTGCTGTTTCTAAGGCGACAGAGCACTTGGAAGCGTTCATAGCTGACTGCGACCGTCGCACGACTGCAGCGAAGCAGAGACTGGCCGAAACACAAGAGGAATTGTCAGCTGAAGTCACAGAGAAAGCTAATGGCGTTCACGAACTCGCTGAACAGATTGGTCAGAAATTAGCTAGAGCCGAAGCGTTGGGAGAGGAGGGCATGGTTGAAGAAAGTGTCAAACTGATGGGTGAGGTTGGTATAGTTCATTCCTAGTCAACAATTGTTTTTTATCTATCTGTATGTATATAAATGTTTGTCCTGACTGACTATCAACGCACAGCCAAAACAGGAAAACTGAAATTTGAAATATAGGTTTATTTTATAACATAATCATCTGCTGAGAAAGAATGTTTGAAAATTTCAACTCCATGCTAAGCCAGCGCAGCTAGTTAAATAAATAAAGTCAAACAAAAAGTGATTTATCATTTTATATTACCATTTTTTCATCTAAATCCGTTTTAAATATAAAACAAGTGTGACATATTATGTGAATGTTGTCAACATGAATTTCAGATTGATGAATTGCGCAAGAAGAAGGCCGTCGCGGAACAAGAGTATCGGAACTCAATGCCAGCGTCTTCGTATCAACAGCAAAAGTTGCGGGTTTGCGAAGTGTGTTCCGCTTACTTGGGCATACATGATAACGACAGACGGCTTGCTGACCATTTTGGAGGAAAACTACATCTCGGCTTCATTACGATTCGGGAAAAGCTTGCAGAATTAAAGGTAACATTGTAGTCCTAGATGAGGATTTTGTAATAAGAACTGCGTAAAATGTGGCAATATACTCAAACAGATGAAGTATTTTACATTCTTTCTCTTTCTAAGTCTACTTGTTTCTAATGTTAGTATATAATAGAAGATAGTGTCCGAGAGGACTAGCATCTTTGGAGACTTGTTAATGTCCTCATTTGGGGTGGGAAAGATTATTTTATTATATGTTAACGTCGGTGTATATGATTTTAGAAAAGTGTGGACAAAAGGCGCGAAGAACGCGGCGCTTCTGAAAGAGAACGCGGCAACTCGCGGCGACATTACGTCGGTGGGCGCGAACTGGATCGGCGCGCGCGCAGACATCGCGAAACCGCGCGCGACCGCGAACGGAAGGACGATCGCGAACGCGAGCGCAGGGACGAACGCGAACGCGGGAACAACAGGGACCGCGATCGCGAAAGGGAAAGGGAACGAAGGTATATTATCTCACTTTAACTTATGAGATTATGATAAATTTATTTGTTACACCCTGTACTGAGTGTTTGATGTGATTGTTGCTGTGAAACAGACGCAGCCGGTCCCGAAGCCGCAGCCGCCGCGACAATTCTCGCGAACGAGAACGAACGCGCGCGCGTCGATCGCACTCGCACCGGTCGTCATCGCGCGAGCGACGCAGAGACTGAACATGTGCCAGTTGTACCGGTAGAAATGGTAGAATATTGTTATAAAATCCATTTGTAAATTTTGTGGCACTGTCTATATACATCGACAGGTATTGTTTAACCGGAAATTTCTTGGCACCTCAAAAGAATGCAG
This sequence comes from Synanthedon formicaeformis, assembly GCA_945859745.1. Taxonomy (NCBI): domain Eukaryota; kingdom Metazoa; phylum Arthropoda; class Insecta; order Lepidoptera; family Sesiidae; genus Synanthedon; species Synanthedon formicaeformis. Next base: position 5,308,187 of record OX243964.1, read on the forward strand.
TACGCAAGTCGATATAGAAAAAAAAAAATAGAAAAAGTTTATTTACATTATTTCAAAAATAATATAGTTGCTCCGTTTATCTGTCAAGAGTTGTACCAGTAGAATGTTAAAGGTTTGTTTATACATACCGGCAAACTTGTTGGCACAAAACATGAACTACTTTAATTATGCTAAGAACACACTTGACCACACAGCACCGGTTTGCGAATTCGCTTATTGGTTATTTAGTTTTCATTCATTCATTTTATTGTTTTCGTTGTGGAGGGTAGAGGTAAGGAGTACCGACTCACAATAATGACAATCAAACTGAAAGAATGGTCCTCTCCAACAATAAAAATGTCTTCTATCTATCTTTGTCTAATTTACTTCTCAATGCTACACTAGCGCCACCTGAATTGACAAATCGTAAATTGCACGTTAAAAAAAACACGGTGACGGTGCGGACAAGTGCGTTCCTAGAATTAGCCAAATTCTAGGTCTCTGGTGTATACCGTTAACTCACTACGCCCAAATTGTACCCACAAGTTTGCCGGGATCTATAAGTAATTTGTACATAATATTAATGAAAGAATTTACGTTATTAGAAATAGATCTTATTTGCACAATTTTTTCATAAAGCGGCTCGCCAAGATTTTAGTAACACTAAAATTATATAAAAATGATATTTTTATTTCGTTTTTAAGTTTTATTATTTAAATGTAGATTAACTTAGATTTATTATAAGTTATTATAAAGTTTGACTATTGAAATAAATCACAAGAATTTAATTTTTTGTCTACTTTTATTGTTTGAATCACTATTTTAGGATCTCACGTTTGATGGACGATTCATAACCACTGCTCAAGTTTATTACAGTAATAAAACGAAATTATAGTTATAAAAGGGTCGCAGGTCAAGAGAGGAAGAACTTTTTTTTAATAAATAATCTGTAATTTTTGGTTCATCTGAGAAAACTTGTACAAAAAAACTCATACATTAGGCAAATTGTTCCCTAGTAATGTAACCAGGATTTCATGTATTGGTTTTTTTATGGTCACCGATCGACTGGTTGTGTTGTGTTTGGTCAAGGTGTATTAAAATGTATAAGAAAGGACCACGTCTAGTGCCTGATCCAGTAATAAGACTCTCGCACCCAAGAATTTAACTCTTCACAGCCACACTATCTTTTGACGACGAAAAGAAGTGTTCGACACTTGTTCAAGCTACTTGTTAACACTGGTTGATTATGAATTATTTTCTCCAAAAAGTTGTGACAAAAATATTGGTAATGTATTTTTTTTTTATATAAATTGGTTATTTTAAAAACATGGAATCACTTTAACCAAATGGCGGCCAAGTGCTCTTACGTGATGGCTATCAATATTATAAACAAAAAACATACAAAAACTCAGGAAATAATATGGTATGAATTTCGATCGATGCGATGAAAATAGAAGCGACTTTATCCGTACAGTACAGTCTAGGTCTACTACTGTACATACAAGAAATTTTTATTTATGTTCAAATAAAAATAGATCACTAAAAAAAGGGGTGTAGAAAATACACCCAGATAAGACGTCGTCTCATCTATTGTGACAAATTATGTGTGTATAATTGAGGTATAATTATGAAACTAGCTAGCGCCCGCGACTTCGTCCGCGTTGAAAAAGAAAAAGTAGGCTATCCTGTGTCCTGTACGTCTAAATGTTTATCTACCAAGTTTCATGAAAATCAGTTAATTCGTTTAAGAGTTTTGGAGGAACATACATATATACAGAAAAAAAATCTAAAAATCGTCAATTTAGTTTCAATATCATGTATAGAGCCTATAAACACGATATCTCTGAAAACAAAGTAACTTACTCCATCACCAACCCTTACAGATTTATTATTATGAAATGAAGTGTAAAAAGTTTTAAATACTAATTGTCACTTTCTATTATCGACTTGGTCAAAAAGAAACTTGTAGGCTAATAATGTGATCGGATTTACTTTTTATCAATTGTAACATCGAAAGTGACATTTTCAATGTCGCACTGTATATAATAATATGTGTGGTCTAATTTGTATATAAGTAGTAGAATGAAAAAAGAAATGTTTGGTCAAAATATGTTCTTCAGATAGTTTTAGTTTTTATTTAATCGGTTGCAACAATAATTAAACGTGTTTTGTGCTATTGCTATATAATACTTTGTTATGAGTTCAAATAAAATAAAGAACCATTTACAATAAGATAACTTTTTCTTTTATTTTAGATTTATAGATGGTGAAATTATTATTTATATATAATAGCTTTTTCTACCAGCACATTTCAAAATATCACATTGTAAATAATATTCCGAATATGCCTGTGTCCTATTAAGTTGGATTCTGAGTAGATCAGGAGAGTGTACAGTCAAAAAGTTTCATTCCTCAATCGTCAGTTTTCATTCAGACTATCGGGAGGGGTCTGATATAGCTTTTACTGGAACTTTCACTAATGCGAATTTAAACTTTAATTGTAAGTGAACAGATTTTAGTACTTACTATTACTTATTTTGTGACCTTAAAATTGATTCAAACGTTAACACTTTTTTCTAATATGATATTTGATAATGGCCAAAGGTGCCCCAGCTTAATTTTAAAAGTACAATTTTCATATTTACAGACGAATTTTTGTCGCTGGGTTAGTATTTCATATTATGTAGCTCAGTTATCGATCAAGCAATGAAAGAATGTATCTACCTACCGTATCTTTCTTTTTGCTTCCATCTATGCTACCAGACTTTTCTGATCAAACTGGATATCTCAAATTTTTTCATCAACGACTTAATTAGTTCTAATAAAACACTAAGGGCCTATTTCACAAACTACAAGTAAAGTGTTGATTAGTTACTTTTAGAAATCATTTTCTGTTATATTGAATTATGCACTCGGTTTACTGCATCATTTGATAGCCGATTTTTTTAAAATATTTTCTATTTATTGTTTGGGACGTTTACCGTACAAACATACGTACCGACTTTAAATGTCAGTTTGGACTACTTGACGTTTGTGAAACAGGCGCTTAGATGATTAGATATGTAATTGTGTTGCAATATTAAAATAAATGATATTTTTAAGTATTGCCATTACACATCGATCAATCAACGAGTAATGTTGGCAACGTAATTAACAATAACAAAAGAATAAGTACTCAAAGTATTTTGGAGTTTTTGTACACTAGGGTGACGTATTCACTTAAAACTTGTGTTAAAATATGGATTTTTCAAGGATCAATCTTTTAAATTAATACTTTTTTTAAAGTTTGTATAAAAACGAACCTAGTTAACGACAAGATAAAATCGGTATCATGCTTACTTTTGTAAATTAAACATAAAACAGCGAAGTAATAATCTTTAAACGTTTGTATGGAGGAAAGCTGACTTGTGTCACCTTAAGATATTAAGATTAAGATCTTAAGATACTCCCACATCAAGAAAGAAATAAAATCCATTTAGCCTTTTACCGTTTATTACATTTTATAAAACGGTCTTAAAATTCCATACTAATTATATAATCTTATAATATGTAACATAATCTAACATAACAATAATTTATGGCAACTACAAGTTAAACATGAAGAAAACAAAATTATATCATGTTGCACTGTACCTATACTCGTATATTATATAACATTCAATAAGTAGTTCATTCGAACTACTAACATTTTTTATTACAATGTATTACAATTGCGACTTACATAAACTATATTAGTTATTTCATTAACTACTATTAAATTTATCTATAAATTGTCACCTATTACTTAAACCTACATCGGAATAACAGCATTTGTTTATAATAAATATAGTAATATATATTATGGGATATCAAGTTTTTTGTAAAAGGTATAACAACAACTGCTCAGTTTTGGTTCACATTACGCACATTATTTATTTTTTAAGTGAAAACTTCTGTTCGGGACAGCTTGTAAAATAGTGTTCGAAACATTTAGTGATTTAAAAGTGAAACTAGTAGATCGTGTTAATGTTAAACAATAAACTAAATAAGTGATAGAAAGAGACAAATAGTGAAATAGAGATAGACATAGTATTTCGGGCGGTCGTGTCATGCTTGCGCGCTATTGGCGCAGGCTTTTGTCCACTCATGGCACGGCCGCCACTAGTTGTGTAAGCACATATTACATGTTAAATAGGCGATTTTGGATAAAAAAATCTGTCTTCTTCTTCTTGCTCCGGCAAAATAAAGACCAGTATTAGTACAGAACTTTGTTTTGGAACCTACAACCCTCTCCTCCTCGACTAATCGTCGACAACGGCTGACCAGTGAGCCCACTCACCCAGTAAGCCAGAACAGCCAGGCCTCACATGATATGGGGCTACAGTCCCGTACAACATCCTTAGGCACTTTGGGCACTTTTAGTATGGGGAAAAAACAATGAACTCGCGCCGTCACCCTCGGTGACATTTAATTGTATGAAATAAGCGCCATGTACCCGACTTAGTATGTATGTACTTCTTGGATTAAATAAGGGCCCCTTTCACCAACTACAAGTAGTGTTGATTAGTTAAGTCAGTATATAACTCGATATGAATTAAAAAAGACGAAGGTATTTAAAAAATACCCCCTCAGCAGTTGTTATACCTATTACATTGTTTATGGGTGTTATTTCAGAAAGATTCTTGTCTTTAAATTCCATAAAATATAAAATACATTTTTATATATTCTGCTCCAATATTTTTGGACAGTGCACCTTGTGCTCCGAAAATATTATAAAAACATTGCTACCGTGTAGCAAAATATCTTTTCGGATTTTTTTTTTCATAATAAAAATTAAAAAAAAATATATTAAATTAATATATTGATAATAACCATTCGAGACATTTCCAATCCACCTCCACAATTACACCCAGAATAAAGCCTACAGTATCACAGACTCAACAACATTCCGCTCTGAAGGAACACCCACAACAAATAGTAGATTATGCAATATGAATTTTTAAAAAATTGTCTACTTAATTTTAATTTTGTGAAGTTTAAGCTTGAAGCCGAGCATTTCGGATAGCACCCCGGAGAGAGCTGAAAGTACGACCACCTTGCTTATGGTGTACAAGTAGTTGTTGCCGCATATTCCCGTTATACGGAAAGGCGCGTCCAACTCCTGAACAAAGACACACTTTTTAAGGGAAGATCCGAAACCAAAATAAATACGGAGAAACAGATTTAAGAGCCTACCTTCCAACTCGAGCATGACATTCCTCAGATATAATACGAGTATGAAAGTTTGGATGGAAATATAAAAGTGAAATCAATTTCATATCTAGATGTGCAGAATTTTGACATTTTTACAGGTTGAACTCTTGTAAGTAAAAAATTGTTGTTCCATAAAAACATTCTAGATACAGTCAGCCGCATAAGTCGATTAACACGTTCAAAACAACGTAACACTTAAAGCGCCATAAGTCGTTGTCACGACTAGAGAACAAAATAAGCTTCAAGTACAAACGATCGTAAAAAGCTTCAGTAAGTAAGTAAGTAAGTTGAGTGTTAAGTTGTTTTGCGCTTTTGAATGTGTTAATCGACTTATGCGGCCGACTGTACGAGTATAATGTCTATTTAAAAATGGGTTGTCAATAAGCTACAAACAAAGGTTTTTTTATCAAAATACTGGAATTGCTGGCGTAGTTCATTTTTTTTGTTTATAATATAAAGGTGGCAGACATTCTGGCGGCTCACTTGATGGTAGGTGGTTGCGCTGCCTACCCTGCAGGAATTTGTTTACAGCTCGCATTATGACATTCGATTATATATAAGCATTGTAGTAAGTTAAGACAACAAATTCTCCCAAATAACTATTACTAACTTCCCACGCTCGTATGTACAGCGTGTTCTTAAAAGCAAAGACGTAATTGAGAACAGAGTTAGCAGGTTAGGAGAATTACCTTGAGCAAGTCCGCGGCGAGTTTGAGTACGTTGTTGGCGACGTTGAGTTGGTCCTTGCAGTGCGGCCGCTGCTCTATGGCGAAGTGCAGGTTGATCTGCTCGGTGAGGAGAGCGGAGAGACAGGCGCGGTACTTGCGGTTCACGTTGCTGCCCAACGCCACCAGCCGCAGCAGGAACAGCCCCAAGCACCCGCACCACACCAGCGCCTCCACCAGCCACGCGCGCTCCACACTCACCGTCTCCTGCAACCCATCACAAACTTTACTCGCTTAACAAAAACTATCAAACGACAAAAAAAAAGATATATAGCTCGAATCGAAAATTTAAAAACGAAAATTTTATCATATTGTTCTTTTGTTCCAATCTTTTGATAGGCAAAATTTCACCTCTATTTAGTTTGTCACCTTGAGCACCAATATGGTTTGTCACCTTGAGCATCAATATGGTTTGTCACCTTGAACATCAATGTGGATTGTCACATTGAGCATCAATATGGTTTGTCACCTTGAGGATCAATATGGTTTGTCACCTTGAGCAGCTGCAGAGCGACGCAGGCGAGCAGAGTGAGCGTGAGCATGAAGGCTGCGGACACAATCACGTCCACTGAGCGCTGTGGACCGCGACGCTGTCACACCAGAACAACAGTTGAGAATACTTTCGAAATTTCCTTTATAAAATCATTAATAAATTAATGATTTTATAAAGTGACTTGAGACTTCAGTAGTGCCCTCCCACTGCGTTCCGCAGTCGTGACAACTTAACAACCCTCTAAAAGGATGTTCATTCCCTTATTTCCTTGTATCATTTATCCAATCTAACACATTTACGTAACCGTATATAAGTTAGTTATTCATGGTCATACCCAGTCTTTTCTAGCACGCATGCTATTACTGCCGCTGTTGAGTAATTTGTACACTAAACTGTACTTTTTGGACAACAGATCTTCACGATGATGGTCTTCACAAAATGATATGTATGTACATTGATATTTATATTGAATCGTGATAATATCTTAATAAAGTTACATTCTCTGGGGAAGAACACAACTCCCCCCACTACTTTTCTAGTCTAGTGGTGTGCTAGTATTTGAAGTTTACCCGCAAATAGGATCTGGCGGAGAGCCAGGTCTTGATGTTCCTGACTGTGTTGAGGCGAAAGTGCGGCAACTCGGACTTGCGAGCCCGTCGCGCCGACGTGAGGTGCGAGAACAGTTTGGCGTAGAGGAAGCGCTGCTTGTAGGCGCGTTCCGCCACCGACAGCAGGAAGAACACCACACCGCTCAGACACAGCCGCAGCCAGCACGACACCGCGCAGCTCACCACCGCCCTGAAACGTATATACCATTAGACAAAGATAGATAGACAGTAGATATTATACACTAGCGCCATTCTGGCCACTTTTAGAACCTTTATTTTATTGTTGGAGAGGACAATTTTTTTCAGTTTGATTGTCATATGAGTCGGTACTCCTTTCCTTACCTCTACCCTCCATAGTTTAGATAAGCCATCTAAATGACATTTATGTCTCCATTTATGAACCATTACTCCATACCTTATCCTTGATCCTTCCATACTTACAGCACCTACGGCGTTGGTAGTCATCTACCATCAAGTGGGCCGTCAGCTCACTTATGGTAAATTATGATTTAACGGAAGTTAAAGTTAATCGTTAATCCGTTGTGATCTATTTATAAAAAGTAACCCTTACCAAGTATTATCACCAAAGGCACCAGTGAGCAGAGTGTACAAGGAACCTTGACTGTAGTTGTAGAGCAGCGAGGGCAAGTAGGCAGCCAGAGACACGGACTGCATTTCTTCTTCACTGCGTCGGTCTTGGTCCATCGCGACCTGAAGGTTTTCATTTAGTTTTATCAAGGTTAAAACAGGAGCAATTGCCTTATATCTAAGACATCTAGGCGACGATGGCCACTTATCATTAAGAGGATCGTCAACCTGTCTGCCATTGTTGGCCCTTTCCCTTTATCTATCTATAATCTATCTATGGTCTGGACTAGGAAATGGGCTGATTGTCTTCAAACGCCTGAACAGATCTTCATAAATTATAACCAACAACTATCCCGAATCACGTCAGCTTTCGAACGAAAAAAAAAAACCACATCAAAATATGTCCATCTGTTTAGGAACTACGATTCCACAGATAGATTTACAGTCACACAAATGTCAAACTTATGTCACCCCGTTTTTGCGTCGGGAGTTAATAAATCAATTGTTTACAGTGAATGTATGATAAATGAAGAGAATAGCATGCCTGTATGAGCGTGGCGACGGGCGAGACGAGCGCGACGGCGGCCGCCATGAGCACAGTGGGCCAAGACGAGCCGTGGGCGGCCATCGCCCGCTCGGCGCGAGCCACCACGCACCAGCTGATGTCCACCGCCGACAGCTCCGCGCGCAGCGTCGAGCCCATCTCCCACATGGTGCACTTCACTGCAACCACACCACTGCTCAGTATAAGGTGTCGTCCTAGTACAACGCGACTACGGGATCATCGCGCGAGTAAGCGATGCGACCGTCGCGTGGTCGCGCGTTAACAAAAGGAACGCAAATACGCGATCATCGACGCGTCACCGCCTCGACTTAAGCAGTAAGTGTAATTCCTTACAGACCTCAACTTCGAACCAACAAACCTCTCGGCTAAAGCAAGCGTAGGTAATTTTTTTTTTTCACTCCTTTGTACGAACGAGATAAACCTACCATCAAGTGAACCCTTAGCCTGCCTTACCCTGACTGGATATTAGTTTATATCTTTCTGTCAGAAGTATCACCTTACCGTCAGAAGTATCAACCTATGCTAAAAAAATCAGGTGTCTGATATGAATAATACGTAAACCATTGTTTTACTTGCCTAGAATCTTTGCTCAATAAGTTCACACTTACACTTAAGAGGGAAGAATAGTACGTACTCGTCCATACAAAAAGAGAAAATGTTTTTCCACTTCTAAATATTTTCCAATCTCCATGATTTTTTTGTATGTTATTGACACAATGAAAGACTAAGTTTATAGGTTTTCCTTTTTTCAAAATTTGCAATAGATTCAAACTTATAGGCACCTCGAATAACTTAATTATTGTGATTAAAACTTTGTCGAATAAAACCGTTTGTTTTATAAAAACATTAATCTTTCAAAATACAAAAGTAAACTTTACCTGTATCACTGGTTGGATCGAGAATAGTGAATGGATCCCATGAACTGTCAGCAGTATAATGGAAAATATCGTCCGACTGATCGCCTTCAGATTGAGACCCATAGCTACTCTCCTCACCTATCAATATTTACATAATTTATTATTTTCCAACTGCTATAAAATTATACCACAACCACAACCGTATCTCCATACAAACTTATCACTGGATAATCTCAAAATATATGAAACCATTGATGATTCATAATTTTGGTCTGTAATTTCTAGCACTCACTAGATTTCTATATCGAAGCTATGAAGAAAATCACCAATAACGGTGGTGATTAAATTAATTATCAATTATTTAGTTTATTCGATTCATTTAGTTAAATGAAAGCTATCAAAACGTACCCTATACTTTTTCTGGGTTGAGCAAAAATGAGGCTACACATATACACAACTCGTGTAACATTGAATGTTTATGTTTGATAATATAATTATTGACACCATTCTAGAATATTTTATGTCTCAAATGAAAATGTTTATTAAAACATGCCACCATAAAAACAACTGATACTTCATGTGCTGATTGCTTTGTAATGTTAGGTTATTTTTCATTTTGTTTATGGTTATTTCATACATTTATTAAAGGTTCGATCAATGGATATTGGAAGTTTCGGGTACATTAATTTAACACCATCACCATGGTTTTTCTGTTAAAAATTCAGCATTAAAAGAAAAGTACCCTTATTATCAGACTTCTTAAACAACAGCTGACAAGATTTGTAACGCATTCAACGATTTTCAAATTGTTATACCGCCTAATAAAGGAAGGCTGTCGATGTGTGGTCATCTTGACATTTTATTAGCACAGGCCCAAGTATGGGATTAAGATGGGATAGGGAAATTGAATTACCAAAACACAACATCTTACTCACTCACCAAAACACAACATAATTATGTGGTTATTCTGGTCTTCTGCATAGACATAGAGAATGGACTTAGCAATTCCCAGCATGAAATTTAACACTCTCTAGAAAGAGAGAAACCGATCGTTGCGGCCAATACATATCTGTTTCCTGTAGTAACTTTGAGGACCAATCGAATTTTTAGTAAAAGACAACTACTGGCTGCACGATCGCTTCATCTCTGTCACACTTTTCCCACATTTACTGTAAACGTGGATAGGGAATGCTTGGTCCATTCTCTATGCCTATGATCCTCTGTAAGGGATGATTACTGCGGCCAGAAACGCATTGTGCCCTGCCTGTAATGTACTCTTTGTGATTATCACTATTTCAGCACTATTATTATTATTTATGAAGTCTGTGATTCTTCTCGTCGCCATTTTAGCTTGCTCATTCCCAGAAAGTTTAGTTCTCCTACTCAAATCTTGTCAGACAGAAAATCACGAATGAAAGCGTTATATTTTTGCAGTGTTGCCAGTTCAAGTTAAAATTTCCAATAGTGTTTTAATTATTTGTTAAGTGGGTCGAGGTGTTTGTGAATATTATGATAATGGTATTCTTACTGTTAGTAGTTTGCCCAACCCAATCAGACATGGTGTGATGCGAGGGCAGGGCAATAGATGGCGCTGATGCTGAACACTCTCCGTCCGATGACGATGACTGGTAATTCTCTAATTTCTATACAAACACCATCACACATTTAATACTCTTCGAGTGATAGTTAACTGTTATTAACATACAAACGTGCGCCATGCTATCAGTTCTATACCTGTTTTATTGTGTCGTAAAGCCTTCTCATTTACTACCTAATGTTAGAAAAAATTAAGTTTATTATTTCAACATCCTCAGCTTTGGAGACATGCATGTGTGACCTAAGTTAATAGTGAAGAAAAATCTAATTCATATTTTATTTTATTTTCAAAAATATTTTTAAACAAGCCAATCCGACAGACTAGTTGTGAAAAAGAAAATGCCGATTTTACGATCATAACAACCTTTTCTCGGCTATCAACTATAATTTAAAAAATAATAATAATCCTAATTGATCCAGCTGTTCTCGAGTTATGCACTGAGCAATACATTTGGCAATTCCTTTTTATTTATAAAAAGATAGATCAAAGATAGATTTGATATATTTATAGCTCAATCAAAAGACTAATAACTTTAAACGAGCAATCCTTGTTGTATAAATTTATTTCACGTATCTCGGAAACAGCGCCATTTCATATATTTTTGTGGTACTTGTATGTTGCCAATGGATGAGTTTAAGTCTAAGTTTTGTGAGATGGCGTTATATTAATACGAATATGTTCTGCTTATATCCAATAGTGATCGAACAGAGATGTCACCCAGTTACTGTTTAACTTATTTTACCAAGTAGCAAGTTATTTACTTAACGAGATTACAATCCTATATTGTAAAAATGCATTTTCAATTTTGTTGCTTGAAAAGTGACAAACATAGCTTGAAAATTGCTCATTACATACCCCTTGAAATAACCTAAATACCTACAATTCTTAGATCAAAACCAAAATTATAACAATTATTATAAACTTAACCTGTAAAAAAAATAAAAGCTAAGCAAAAACATACCTTTTTCTTCTCAACGTTTGCAAAATCATCATCACTCATTTCCCGCTGGATATTATCTTGGACCCACAATTTTCTAAATCTAACACCAGCCCTTTTCCCCTGACTAGGACTGTTGTTGGCACCATCCGACTCCAAATCGACAGATTTCTCATCATCTTCCTTCTTTATTTTAATTATTTCAGTTTTCATTGGCTTCACATTTTTAACATTAGTTTTTAGAGGTTCCTTTACATTGTCTGCATTAGATGAGTTTAACTTAGGAGTACTATGACTTAGTTCTTTGGCTTTTTCATCACCGTTCTTGTGTTCATTTTGTTCATTATCTTTTGATCTATTATCACCCTCGCTACCGTTTGAGTTGTATCCATTCAAACTTTCAAAACCATCGTCACCGTCAGCTAAACCGATTCTACCATTATTTTGAATTTGTTTACTAAAATTTTCGAGCCGTTTCTTTGTGAGACTATTCGCTTTGTAACCGAATGAACTTCCCGAAGACGTTTGTTCGGGAGGCGGAGTAAAAGTGACAACGGGCGTGTTCAAATCTGGCTTTTTCCAAATCATGTAGTCTTCATCGTCTGAATCTTTCGCTTTCACTTTGATTACCGCTTTGTTTTTAATGGGCAGGTCTAAATTCTTCATCAGATTTTCCTTCGTTAATTCCTTCTTGCGTTTTCTACAATGTTTAAAATCACACAAATAAATTTTGTGTGTGGTCTACCAGGGAGATAGTTAACCGCTTTTAGATAATGGGCACACTTAAATAAAAAAAAACATTCTTTTAAAAGACATTAAGCATAAAATCATCGATTCTCGATCTCTGCTGATGAAACTCAAGCAAATGATATTGAAAAAACTATCTCTTTAGAATTCTTTAATATCTTTAACAAAGTTTTCATTTGAGATCAGATATATAAATACCTGATACCAGTTTCGGGTATATCCGTTCTTGACAACCGTCGCCTGAACTTGAATGGTTTCGTAGAAGGCGTTTTGCTTTGACTAGAAGTAGCTCCGCTTTCAGCAGAACCTCCACCATCACCGTCACCGTCACATTCAGAACGTGCCCTCCTATCACATCCACAACACAAGGCTTTAGAGGTCCATTGCATGGAAATGCACTTTTTATAATAACTATATTCGTCATCTTATGAATACAGTATATATTATGTGAATTAATCAACAGATAATAAAAGAAAACGCTGAAGAAATTATGCATGTGATCTGTTTTTTATTTGCGTAAATCTCTGTTTGCAGTGGCCACTAGTTCCTTCACCCACGTGTAAAGTTTTGCAAGTATAAAAAAGCTTGTTAAAAATTGTCAACTAGTCTATGGAAATGTAAATAAGTTGGCTACCTGAAATATCTTGGCAATTTTCTGTGGTATGTTGATCTCGGTCGCACACGTGCTAATTCCTTCTCAGTGGTGCTTACGATCTCAGAGTGCACGATACTCAATATCAGCATCAACGCAAGTGGCACCAACCAACAATTTGGCTGAAACATTACGACATAATAGTACTGTTGACATATTACAGGATGTATAACATATGGATCATTTCTGAAACTACTAGAGTTTCAGCTTGCCATGTGAGGCCCGGTACGAGATATTAGTGTTTACTCGAGGCTGCCGCACGAACCATGGCTCGCGAGCCAAAACCGCGAGTACTGCGAGTCAGTTTGATTTAGTGTTCAGTACTCACATCAATGTCGGCCGAAGTGGGCGCCAAACAGTACCAGACAATGTTGAACACCTGCAGCAGCCACAGAGAGAGGAGGAACTTGGCGCATCCTGCGGACGTTTGATGCGCCCACCACTGGTACAGTAGAGGTAAGAACAAGAGGCGCACTACCGCGAACCACACCACTCTGCGCATGCCCAACGTTGGCTTCGCTTTCGGAAACGATGACCCTGCAACCCAACACTTATTTGCGATATTTTAATAAGGAGGTGGTTTTGGGAGTCAAGAGAAGTAAAAAAGATACTTTAGGACTTCATGGGAACCAAAAGGCAAACAAATTATCCTGGAATCCCATGGGATCCTAGACTTGGGAGCCAAGTGGAGGGAGGGGTTTTACATTGAATTTTTTTTAGCAAGGGAAAGTCTTCCTTGTCTATAGTTCACCAAAACAGCTCTACTGTGTTAGCTATCATGGTCCACTCCCTGATGTTCTTCAGTCATGACTTCTTTCCTCGCCTTTTCGCTTAACTTTTGTCTTTCTAGTGACTTTGCCCATTATCACCAGCCGAAGCAGGTTGTATTACTCATGTCAAAGGATATATTCCATGTAGGAAAATTTTCATCTGTTCACAGTGAGCATGATGTTGCGTATTGGGCCAAACATTTACTTTTACGTTAGTCAACTTTTGAGTTCAACTAATAGACATACGTCCACATTTCGAATGCCTTTATTCGTCTTTTGAGATTCTCTTTAACGGTCCAGGCCTCACATACATTAAACACGACGAAATAATAGGGTGCATATTGAGATATTAATGTTAGTCAAGATCAATATTAGTATAGATAATTAGATAGTCTGGTCGAAACAACTATACCTCTGACTAAATCCACATCGATGAGATACGATCGTGAATGCGTAGTGAAGTCAACGATACGGCGGCGGTAGGTGCCGCGCATCAACAGTTGTTCCACCATCGTCTCCCATTCCTCTTTGTCGTAAGAACTGATCTTTTTCTGGTACCTGTTCACGAATTTCTATAATTTACCTGCTTCATGAATTATCACAGACAAGTGTCCACAAAATTGCCAACATCACAGAATAGAATTCAGAACACAATTTTTTTTCGACAATATATAAATAGATTTTTAAGTGTTTGACATTTCTGTATACCAAAAATTGTGCACATAAAGTGTTAAGGTACTTATTCAATTTCAATAAACAAGACAAAAAAAATTAATAAGTTCTGCAATAAAGTATTTGCCTTTTACTTTTTCACACACACTCAGTTATTGCGTGATTCTGGAGGTAATGGCTTTGGTGATACAATTTTAATTTTGATCCAAGAATATCACATAACATAGCATATCACATAGTTAAATTTTGAGTTTAACCTACCTACTACAATCAACAGCAGATGGAGGCTGTTAATCCCTAACTCCCTATACATATTATATTTCAGGATGACCTTGTAAAAGACAGTGTGAAAAAAAAAGTCATGCTTAACTAACATTGTAGAAATTAAAAAATATTATCCAACTAGAATTGTAGAATAAACATAATATTATGTTGTGTATCACAGAATAGGAAAGAAATTAACTAACAAACGTAGTAATAACCACATGTCTCAGAAAATTGCTTAAGTTGGATAGCTAGATCCAACTTTGACGAGCTCATTGGACGAATGGCAAGGGTGCTTGCCTTACGTCTCAGGGGCCCTGGGTTCGATTCCCGGCGGGGTCAACTTTGGAAATTTTAATATAATTTTCAAAATTGACTGGTCTGGATTTAAAAGTAGTGGTAGAGCACACTGCGTTTCGCAGTCATTTGGGCAGCCCGTCTGGCGGCAGTAACCACCCCCTTACAGAATACCACCGTGAAATAACAGTATTTTTACGTGCTGTTGTGTTTCGGCGAGTGAGTAAGGGATGCCAGAGCCCATTACCCCATCCCTTATCCTTAATCCTATGGTCTACAGCGCACTTGTAGCACTTATGGCGTTGCTTGTGTTATAGGCGACGGTAGCCACCTACCATCAAGTGGACCGTCAGCCTGTCTGTCGACCTTAACAAAAAAAAAGCTAGATTTGTGTGAAGAATTAGCAAAATTAATAGTATGAACTGTCACAGTGTATCAATATAACTTACCATGCTGCTAATTGCTTCATAATGTATGAAATTTGTTGTTGCCAATAATATTACTTTAATCTCATTTGAAAGCTGAAATATAACATAAACATATTCCAATGAGAGAGAACTAAGTTATTCTATAACTTTTATATAAAAACAGGAGTAGTTTAACACTTGTAATAATCCAAAGTGAATGTTGCCATACATACAATATAATTTTGATGAAAACTACTTAGGTAAGATCAGGTATCTAATCATGATTATTGACATTCATTATTTTCCTGTGAATTTTTTTACATTTTCACCACCAGTCTAGGGCTTAACTTGTGTATGGGTAAAAGTGTAGTGAGTACTTACTTTCTAAAAACTTTTAAAATCCTTTACAAGTATCTCACATTATTATATCAATGATTCAATGAATACTTGGCTTACAACTTATATTTTTTCTTTTAAATAAAAACTAAGAACAGTGTGAATTCATTGACTTACCATTGGGCTTAATAACAATGGCAATGTTTGTATGAAGATCAACCAAACTTAAAGGTCTGCGCCAATTAATGTTTTATCTGAAACGATATATTTTTCATCAATATCTTTTCAACATAACGCGTTAAAATTTTTCAAAACATACCTTCTATTATAATTTACATGTTTCGTCAAAAGTGATTTACAATCCATATATTAAGGGCACATAAAAATAAACGTACAAAAATAGTCTTCGCTACACAATCGTGTTTGTAAAATACCGTTAGGATTTATTTATGGCTTTATTATTTTGATAACAATACTCACTTGAAGCACAACGATTCATGATTATTCCAAGTCAAACTGATATTAAAATAATTAAGATACGTAACGTAACTGTCCGTATAAGACCTTAAAAGTAAATATATCTTATTAAATCGATTAAAATACAAAATTTATTTATATGAAACGAGAAAATCCGCAAAATTTACTTTGCTTCCAATAAAAGTTCCAACTTCCAATCCAAATATTCCTTTTTGTTAAGCAGATAACTGACAGCAACTGACAGTGACAACTACTAGTTGACTTTGATAGATT
Source organism: Synanthedon formicaeformis (assembly GCA_945859745.1). Classification (NCBI taxonomy): domain Eukaryota; kingdom Metazoa; phylum Arthropoda; class Insecta; order Lepidoptera; family Sesiidae; genus Synanthedon; species Synanthedon formicaeformis. Next base: position 5,324,663 of record OX243964.1, read on the forward strand.
ATTGCTGATTTTGAAAGATGTCGTCGATTCGACAGAGCATACAATTTGTTACAAAACATATCCATAGAATACAAAACATGTGAAAGTAATTCTGTCTGTCCTTTTCATGCCTTTACTACTCAACCGATCACAGTGAAATTTAGGTACAGATAGGTACATAGAGTACCTATCAGCTAGATATATTTGGATTCCAGCTAGATCCAGTCCAGGGGAGCTCTGTTCCCGATTCATCATAAAAATAAAAATCTAACGCCTGGAAAAACTATAACAGCAGTAAATTCGGCAATTTATATTTCATCAGATGCGATAATACTAACACTATGGTATCTGGTGTGTATTGCCCGTGGTCAAAGTACATATATACCAAGGAACATAATAATATACTATATACTCTCTAGCGAGAACCCGTGGTCCACCTATCTAGGTATCATTCAAAAAAATAAATATTCAAAGCCGAACCGCCTTGCCCATGCGATAGTAGCTAATATGCGGCCTCAGTACAAATCGGGAAGACACTCGGCATCGGCAAAATCGCGCGATAAAAGTTGCACGCGCGATAGTAGTCAATGTGCGGCCCTATATACAGCGGGAGACACCTGTAGGGAAAAGTGGGTGAAGCGGTTTTACCAGATAAAGGACATTTTATAGGGTGGTAGAAAATAGAAAAACGATTTATAAAAAATCTTTATTGTTAACAGTTCTTTTAACATACTTACGAATACATAGATGTTGTAATAGGTATGTAGTATGTACCCATGTCTGTTTACTGTTTATGATAGACTCAAGACCCCAAGAAGTGTTTATTAGTTAGACGTTGTTTGGAATCGAATAGAAAATAGCCATTTCGAAACTAAGCCTTTTTATTGATAGTATGTTGTCTTCAGTACAAATTAAAACATAGGTTTGCAAAAAATAATATCTTATTAGGTAGGTACTTATCCCGTCAGTATATGAACAGTCCTCATACAAAGCCCCCAACAACGACCATTTCAGAAGACCATATCAGAAAGGCTTTTTTTAAGTGACTTTTTTTTTTTAAATTAAATAAACTTAAATGATAAGCTAATAGTTACTCTTTGAATCAATCCAAGGGTGTTTCCTATGGAGTAAAATCCGTTACAAGTTTAGTTTAACCAAGTAATCAATATTAATTACCAATGACCAGGCTCATTAATTAATAAAAAAATAGGTGGTGTATATTCTGTTTTTTTTTTTATATATATACCTGTAAACGGGTAAATACCTATAAAGATAAGCGACTATAAAGATAAACACAATTTTTATCCTTTAATGTCTCAAAAGTTACATATTTATAGAAATATATTCTTATAATATTCGTTGATATTACTTTACTTATAATAGAGACTAGACATCTAATATTATAGGTATTATATTTGTACATACCTACTTTACACTACTTTGGTTGCGATTTATAATAAAATATAGTGTTTTAATGGATTAAATTATTAAACAAATTACAGATAAATTTATTGGATTAAATTAATTTAACTTGAAAAAAATTACTTAAATTAATTAAATATGAACTATTTTAACTTAAAAAATTATGATGCAGGTACGATTTGATAACTACTTTTAATTACTTAATTTTTTGTACTTATCAGTAATTAGAATGACTGTTAAACATGTGTCTCCTTATAGCAGAACTGTTTTTTATTTAAAAACTACGTGAGTATAAATATACCTTCCGGTAGATGAATGCCGTCCCGTGAGAGAGACATACACAACTTTTCCCTCACACAATAAACATATATGATGTTATTACAAATCGTATCAAAACATTGTCTACTATTTTACGCTAAAGGTTTGCAAGTCACAGCTTAAATGCGACTACGCTAGGTCACAATTTTATTGTCATTCTAAAAGAAATTCTATGAAATAACATAATAGCGAGTGAGTTGGAATAGAGAATTCTGTTATTTATTAATCCGGAAAAATTATTAACTACATCTTAATTCTACTGGCAAAACTGCATCTCTACCACCATTTCACCATAAATATTAACAGCCGAGATACGTTCACTCACCGTATCTCGCATCGGCACAATCATGCATCGACGACAAATTCCTACTTGCTGGCGCGATGAGTCGTGCCGTGAGTAGCCAGCTTTAAAGAATACAAAAAATTTAAATTTCGCGTATCTCGGCAATGATTTGGCTCTTTTTCTTAGTCGGTTTCACTCTTGAGAGTGGTCGTGGTCATCATTTTAGGTGTTTGTGGCAAGCTTCACAACACGCCGCCATTTGAACCCTCATGATGACTCTCATGGGAAAAAAGATATGCAGTGGTTTCCCCTTGCCTTATGCATTTAAGATTTTTAAGGGTAATTTGGCTCTAATGATGAATTTTGTATTTAGATAAGGTTTTTCTTTTTAAGTCTACCTATATAGTTGTATTTCTTGTTCAAATGCAATTTTACACAAAAAGTTTAAAGTTGACTGACTAAAGAGGGACTTGTATTTTTGCCGATTAATAATAATCAACTGAAAAATTACTTCAAAATTTTGTTAGATGGTGCTATCGGCTAACAACCAATCTTTTTCGGTTGGCATCAGTACAACGAAATTATTGCAACGATCTTAAATCTATCCGACGCAGCTCAGTCGCTTAGGTAGTGTTTAAACTAACTGACAAGTACGGATAACGGAATTAATGTATAGTAAATTTATCAATAAAAAGACGAACTAAAGTTCAGTCGTGAGTTCGTCTTGGGGTCGTCTCGTCATTTCAAATAGTTCATCCTCTAACCACACACTCTCGCGTCTAACAATAGGTCTCCTCTCCCACGGATCTGACAGAGCAATCGACTCTCTCTCCCTCTCAATCTGAGAGTAACTCGGTGGTCTTCCATCGCTCCATTCGCATTGACTATCTAAATCTTTGTCTAACATATTGCTGTCATATGAAGTGGGGGAGTAAGATGGCGGTTTGAAAGTTGAGAACGACTGTTGGGTAGTCTCCGAGTCGGAACCATGGCTCGGTGGCGATGGCAAGAAATTAACCAGCTGTCCTTCTTGAGGCTGTTGACCAACTTTCATGCGACTGTAACGTTTTAATATTCTGAAAGACAAAGAATAGGTATATATGTATTTTTATATTTGTTTATATTAGCTGTTGCACGCGACTTCGTCCGCGTTAAACGATGAAAGGTACCCTATGTCCTTTCTGGTGTTCCAGACAACGTGTATGCACAATTTCGTGGTGATCGGTTCAGTAGTTTTTGCGTGAAAGCGTAACAAACAAACAAATAAACAAACTCACATTCACATTTATAATATTAGTAAGCTCGCTGATAATGTAGCTTTCTACGGGTGAAAGAATTTTCAAAATCGGTCCATTAGATTTTGAGTTTATTCATTAAAAACATACAAAAATACAATTTTTCTCTCTTTATTAATCTTTTTAATCAAAATGTATTTTGTTTTGTTACAGTTTTCTGAATTGCCTCACACTATGGATGGAAGCTAATATAAAGACGTAATCATGTCAAAAGAAATCAGTCTAATAAAAACACTTAAGTAAGTATACCAAAAATAAATAGAATACCTTTCAGCCCAGCTGGCGAGTCGCGACCATTCCTCCGGAACTACAGGCACTTGCTGTTTGTTCAGTAGTATAAGAAGCTTCGCCAGATCGCTCAACACGCAACTGCGATAAAGAAGCTAATATTAGACTCGCAGCACACTAATATAAACAAACAGTCATTCTCATTTGCCGTGAGCATATTTGTTACCATATCGCTGCTTAAAAACTAAAGGGCCACAAATCACTTTTTACAGAGCTAATCGAAAAAAAAAGGAAATTATTTTTTGACTATTTTTTTCTTATTAAATATATATCAAATATATTATGCATATTATACATCGTTAGAAGTAAATTTTAAGTAGCTTCAAATGTTTTTAGTACTTTTATAAAAAACTGAATTGATATAAGCAGATACAGAAAAGGAGATATAAGCATATAAGTAACTTTTGAATATATTAAAAATGATCAAAATATACTAAACATGGAATGAAACAACCATGTCTTTTTGTAACATACAATATGAAGGATTGTGATTGTATTTTTGAAATAAAAACTTTTTGGATTTTTTTGTTTTATGGCCCTTTAGTTTTTAAGCAGCGATATTATTTGAGATATAATTAGTCATAGTGTCCATTAGGAAATTGCAGAGATCACCTAAAGTTATTGGCTTCGTATGTTAGCGGCATTTATTATTTGATAGCTGTTGCCCGCAAATTAGTAAGTACGCGCTGTAGTTCGTTTTTTGAATTACCACAGGAACCTATCATTTTCCCAGGATAAAAAGTATGCTATATTTTAATCCTGGTAATCATCAATACACCAGGGAAAACCGTATTCAAATCGGTTAAGCTGTTTCTGAGATTAGCGTGCACAGACAAAGAGACAAGAATTCTAAAAACTATTTTTTTGACCTCCGTAACAAGTAGAACGTGTACAGTGTTTTTTTTTTTTTAATATTTAATGTACAGACACGGCTCGGCTCGTTCACAATTTTATTACATGTATATAGATTTATTTATTAAACAATGACTAAGCACTAAAAATCTAACATCCATACGTACCTACTAATATATTAATATTAATAATATTATAAGTAAATGTGAAAGTAACTATTGTTATGGTATGGAATATATTATTAGCAAGTAGAATTCTATTGCTGGATAGATTGTTACCCCACAGACACAGACCTAATAATGTGTTATTTATTCGCATCCTTAACTCCCGCTATTTTTACATTAAAAGGTCACTCACTTCGAAGTTTCGAATGTTCGTGTCATCTAAAAACTGAGATCGCATATGATTAAATGAATTACAACTTAATTTCAAATTAGGGATTTTTATGTTTTTAAATTTAATTCAGCGGCCATGTCTCATAATATGAGACATAATAATGTGTGTATCATAATTCTTTTTTAGTTTTAGGTATATATATGAATTAAGTTGCATAATCACTCGATTTTAGGTATTTTAAGTTGATTTTTTTAGTAGTGCACACTGCGTGGACCCGGTATCTATTTTTCTGACCTACGCCGCTAGGTAGGACGTGTGAATATTGAAAGTTTTTTTTTTGTTTAAAACGATTCAAAATCTAAAATTGCGAATATGTAACATTTACAAGTGAAAAATATATGAAATTATACGAAACTTTACGACGGAATTATGTAAATCGTTGAGTCAGGGGATGACATGTGACGAATCTTTGCAGAAGTGTTTCTGATGAGAAAATTAGGCTTTTCATAAATCTCTGATTTATATATTAACTACTTGACGCTCTTATACAAACTTCATTGAATTGACTAAAACAAATTAATGAAAGAAGAAAAATATTATTTTATTATAATAATTATGTCTAATATGAAATACTCAAAGTATTTATAAAATTAAAATTGAAATTGAATTCATATTAGCGTTACAAAACTGTCAAACCTGTAAGCCATTGCAGCGTCATTGTTCCCGAGCTGGTATAGTTCTCGAACTTGGTGTCTTGTGTGATTCAATATCGCAAGCAGAGTAAACGCGTGCGGCTGAAATAATAATTATATCAAGTAAGATACCTAAACAAGATTTAAGAAATAAACACAGAGAGAGAGAAAAATTACTCGAAATGTCTCTTTCGAAAGAACAAAGAATATTGTTGGTCTAATGATAAACATGAATAATTGAATATAATCAATAGAAAGATCCAGGGCTAGCTGCTAATACGATATAACTCAGTCAACCTTAATTTGGCTGAACAGAAGCCCTACAGTAGAGACACACAGGCTGATAATGAGGTTGATGATGTATAACTAACAAACAATAATTCATGCCTTTATCGCCTGTACATTTAACTATAGCCAATCCATCTTTTTTTTCAGTGTAGTCTTTTAAGATTACTATCTATCGCTTTTGTTTATACAACTGTTGATGAAATCAATAATACCAAAACAAATAGGCAAACACCTAGCAACAGAGGTTTGTTAAATGACTACGCTTCGGTCCTAAACACACTCATGGACCAATGAAACATCTAATCAAGATCCGAACGTTAGAGCGAAATCAAAACGAGAAACGCGTTTACATCACGATGAGAGAAACACTTTCTCAATTGAAGTCATTGTTATAATTTGTCGCGAAAAGAAAGTAGTTCTAAGATCTAAATGCATTCGTAATGTTATTCAGTAATCTTGTTGGTGACAGCCATGATGTATAGGTTTCACATGATAATATCTCCGTTTAATAACTTTCTATTATAAATAGGGGGTCTGCTCTGCTTTTTATATCTTCTAGTAGCCTTAATTTACTTTTAATTTACATTTAAAAATAATAATTTTAAAAAAATTAAGAGGATTGGAGTAAATTATTTGACTTATAAGCTCAAACTCGCCTTTCTTTTATTTCTATCAGGTTGACCCTATAGGCGACGTTAGCTACCTACCTTAATTGTAGCTTGCCTGTCTGTTTTTTCATTATTTTACATAGTATAATTTAAAGTTGCTTTCTGCGCCTGTTTGGCTGGCTAAACCTTAAGAGATATATAAAAAAGAATTGTAGTTCTTTTAAAATCCTAAAAAAACTCTGCGATGGCACATCTTTATCTGTTACGGTCGACTTACAGCTTACATTCCTTCATTAATTTCTACTTATTACTGTTTAGCTGTTATGACTGTTTAGCTAAACTTCTAAAGCACCCAATGGATTTTAATTCGGTTTTCCCTTACAGAAAGAGGGTCAAACGAGGAAGGTTTCTGTGTATAAAAAATCCAACCTGGGTGAAGCCGGGAGCGCTCGTATAGACATTACATAAAAAGGTTGTTGAGACTTACACGTAAACAATCGAGTTGCTTATGAAACTCTCTGAGTCTCGTATCGTCGTCGTGTCGTGGCCGTTGCGGAAGCGGTTGAGGTTGCGCGCGCGCTTTGCTCCGACACCGCGCATACGCTGCGCCAGCGGCCACCATTGCGATACAAACTACTGCACCACATGCACTACCTACGAGTACCTGAAAATTTGTTCCTGTTGTCTATAAAATAATATAAAAGCATATAAAGTAAACTTAACATATTGGCCAAGTAGCAATAATCTATGTACACGCAAGCAGGCTCGACTGCAAAAGTGTGAATCGCGTCTGCTGGCTTTCTATGGCTGTTGGAACCAAGAGTAGATTTACATAAGGCTTTTATTGTTGTTTTTAAATGTTTAAACATAATTTTGATTTTGAGATGCTTGATTAATAATTGTTATTTATTATTATTACAAGATGCCCCCGACGCTGTTGTAGTTCTTTTGAAAATCTCAAGAGGGACCTAACATTTTTTGAGGATAAAAAGTATCCTATATGATTTTCCAGGTAATAAACTATCTGTATGCCAAGTTTCATCTAAATCCATTAGGCCGTTTTTCTCACAAACTTTAACATTTATAATATTAGTAGAATTTTATCAACACGGATAATATTATCGTCTATTTGCATTCTATCGTCATTTCATATGAAGATTTTTTTAAATACAGGGTGAAGTCTCTATCCCATTGACATGCATGGTCACGTACTTGCCGGGATTAACAATTTTTAACGACTTAAACGTTGCTTCATCTGCGTCGTACATCAAAAGCTGTTGCCTCACGTCTTTAATCTAAAACGCGTTTGTTTGAACTCTGTTATCCTGACCTCATAACTTGATATAAAGATCTATTCAGATTATTATTGCACTCGTATGACTGATATTTAATTGAATGCGTAATGAAATTTATTGTGATTATTTGCATTATTATTTTTATAATTAAAAAAATCAATATCAATCAAATCAATCAAAATGGGTCAATATTAGAGAGGTTAACATAGTTAAAAATAATAACATATTTACAAAATGTATCCACATATACAAAATTTATTCGCTTTGTGAAAACGTTTTCTTCTATTATTTTAAATTCAAATATTAATATATTTTTCAAATTTGTTGCTACGCTTCCAAATCCAGACCAGAACCAACTTTTGAATATTCATTTTCGAAGTTGACCCTACTGGGGATCTAACAAGCACCTTAACCACTCACCCAACGGCTCGTCAACGATGTTACGGTAAGTCATGTAGGATTTTAACGACAATCGATCTTAACCTATGTCAGAACAGCTATAACACAGCTTTACAATCTATACAGTTGGGCAACGAATGTACTTGCACAGAGCAACGGTGGGGGCTGGCGCGGGGAAGCGTGCGGCGCGGGCCGCCACGGCGAACTCACACAGTTTGCATTACAACTTTCAAGGCTGGCGCGTACAATATGTTTTTGAGTTGAGTGAGCGGTGGCGGATTTTCCATTTTGTGACAACCCTAGCGCGTGACAGCGAAGTACTTACACGAGTGGCGGCGTCGCCCGACATCAAAGGCGTTGCCCAACTGTATGGATTGTAAAGCTGTGGCTATAAGCTCTCAATGAATATGATTTATGTCTTACCTCATTGTACGTATGAACCGGGTAGCAAACTCTCCCCATAAGGTGATCGTCATGTGCCCAAGCTTCGCGGGTACCAGAGGGACAGTCATGAGCGCACGACCCTTCAGGCCACACCAGTAACCGGGCACACTTGACACATCCGTCCGCTGCACACCGAACGCATTCTTTCCCGCATCCTGAAATATTTAATAATCATCAATACTAATAATAAATCTGTAAGTGTAGGTATTGTATGTATGTATGTTCCTCCATAACTCTCAAACGAATTAACTGATTTTCATGAAACTTGGTAGATAAACATTTGACACAGGATAGACTACTTTTTTCTTTTTCAACGCGGAAGAAGTCACGGGCACCAGCTACTATTTTATAAAGTTACGCGGGCAAAGTCACGGGCACCAGCTAGTTTATAATTCATTAAAATTGATGTTGGCGTATCCGAAATGGATTTTCTTTTCTAAAGGTTGTCAGCGGAGAGAGAGCTGTTCCGAGTGGCTCGTGATAGAGAGGCCTTTTCGAGGGGAAACCTGAAAAGGCCTTAGAGAAGAAAAAACAAAGGTTATCAGGGAACGAACTACGTTCGCATTACACGAGCAACGCCATAGGTGCTGCAAGTGCGTTGCTGGCTTTAAAGGATTAAGAGATTAGGAAGAGGTAGGAAAAAGGCTCCTACATTCCTAACTCACTTACCGAAACACAAAAGCACACATGCTGTTTATGAGGCTGCCAAAATTTACCGCGAAACGCAGGGACAGACGGCGGGAACTTGTTTTATACTATGTACTTAAAGATATTATTATTATATACATGTCATATCATATTTTCTTTTTTATTTGTTATTTATCTATAAAGGCACCTGAAAGGCATAGGCTGGAATAATAAATTCGTTTGTATTCTACTTCATAACTTCTGTTACTCAAAGTAAGACTTACTACAAGTATTTAGTTAGAAGACTAAGCGCCTATTTCACAAACGTCAATTAGGCCAACCTGTCATTTAAAGTCACCGGTAACCGGGTATAATGAAGCTGATATACCTTTGTTTGTACGGTAAACGTCCCAAACATTAAATAGAAAATAATAATAAAAATTCGGCTATCGAATGATGCAGTAAACCGAGTGCATTATTCAATATAACAGAAAATGATTTCTAAAAGTAACTAATCAACACTTTACTTGTAGTTTGTGAAAGAGGCCCTAAGTTATTCAGTCACATAATGGCACATAAAGAGGACAATCCAAATGTGAGTATATTTTCATTTCAATAGGTACCTACGTAAGTCGATGCGACGATATTTCTATGCTAATTACACCGGGTTTGGGCTTAATGTATGCGCGGTGATGCACGATTCTAATTCGTCGACTAGCGACAAAGACTTACGAGGAATGTGAAATTTCACCACACCTACGCAACAGCCATAGACAAAAGCATTGGTTTGGAACACAACCAATAACCATTTGTGTAAACATTTCATTTCGTAACTGATCATGTTTTGAGGTAGTATAATGATATTTTCAACATTTTCATCAAGGTCATTTTGCTGTCAACTAAAGAAAATGACTGATGCCATCGATAAAATACTACTTCAGATACTAGCGATCCGCTAGTCCTTTCTTAGCGGATGCTTACGTTATAAATGAAGTTATGTTCCAAATTTTAGCTTTTTACACTTATTATAGTTTTGCTTGTGTGTTCATAGTCAGGACAAACGATAATATAAGTTAAATCTTTCGCTAATCCGCTCCGCTGGTTTTGAAAATTTTAACTTTACTTTCCAGATTTAACTCCTAGAGATTCCACTTATTTCCAAAATTTAAACAGCATGTAGTGGAACCAAATTTGATAATGATAACTCACTCAAGGCTGCCATAGAGGAGTTTTTCGATACTCAAGAAAAAAGCTCGATACCTAAAGTGTATCAAAGGACAAGGTTGAAAAACAAAAAAATAAATAAATAAACCTTTCTTTTATTTATTTTTCAAATAAAAAATAACTTTTTGATTCACCTGGTATATAGGTATGTGAGTATAGTGCTCGAAGACATATTGACGTAAATATAATATGTTCTCAACGCGTATTTAATGATCATATAGCTCCTTTATAACTTCTGCATATTCATAAACAATGCCGTCGACTCAGACGGTAACCTCTTGTTTCTTGTTTAGCTCGAGTACTATTAGCGGATTCATAATTCTATTATATATATACCTTCCAAATGTCATTTAATATATCTTCATATATATATATATATATATGCGTTTGTGAGAATGTCCATCCATTCTCTCTCACATTTTGTTACTCTTTCACGCAAAAACTGCTTAACGGTTCAGAAGAGAGTTCAGAATTTTATTTTTCATACAAGAAAGTGCCGTTACAGATGACAGGCTCATTAAGAGCTTACTTATAGATATGCAAGAAAGAATGATAGTGCAATTTTTTTAAAGCAGACTTGGAAAATATATCGGTTCGGTGATAATGATAAGTTAGCATTTGCTTGCGATCGGTTCCAATGCTTTCCATTGCAAAGGGAAAGCGCGCGCAGTGTAGGTACTCGCACTGTGCTATTAGTGTGCCACTGTTCAATTAACGGGACTCGTCGATAAACCACTCATTTTGATGCTATTTTGTCAAGCAATTCTTTGGATAACTGTTAATCGGTTTGCTTGTTTCGTTTTGTGCAATAACGATATCGTCTCGTCTATTATTGTTAAGTACTTAGATATCTTTTATTTTGAACAAGCTGCTTTATTTTGAGCTAGTTGGTGCCCGCGACTTCGTTCGCGTTGAAAAAATAAAATATAACACCTTTTTAAATATTTTCAGAAAGTTCCTTTGGGAACCTGACATCTTTCAGAATAAAATGTATCCTATATATTATTCGAGGTAATAAACTATCTGTGTACCAAATTTCATCCAAATCCGTTGAGCCGATTTGCGTCTTTTTTAGCCTTTTTATACTGAAAAAACGTGAGGTTCCCGAGGGTTCGTCTAAAAATATAAAAAAACGGGCATCATTGTCGTCTTGGCGACGCGACGCCACAGTAGCGCTACAGATATCAAGTGTTACTCGTATGTCGCTGCTTAAAAACTAATAAAAAACCATAAAACAAACAAAAAATCAAAAATGTGTTTATTGCAAAAATACAATCACAATCATTCATATTGTATCTTGCAAAAAGACATATGGTTGTTTTATTCAATATTTAGTATATTTTGATATTTTTTTTTATATTCAAAAGTAACTTATATGCTTATAATATGTCCTCTAGTACATATTCAGTTTATTATAAAAGTATGTACTTAAAACATTTAATGCTACTTAAAAATACGCTTCTAACGATGTATAATAGGCATATATTTGATATATATCTAATAAGGTAAAAATAGACAAAAAATAATTAAATATTTTTCGATTAGCTCGCTCCTGTAAAAAGTGTAATTTTGATTTGTGGCCCTTTAGTTTTTAAGCAGCGATATTTTTCAACGCGGCCGATGTCGCGGGCACTAGGTTGTATTACTTGTATTGTAAGGAGTAAATAAAAACTCACTTACGTGTGTCGTTGAGATTGGGCGGTGCGGGCGCGTCGGCTGGCTGCAGCTGTGACGTCACGACGCTTGCTGATACCAGCACCGTTGCCACCACCATCACAGACGCGAACCTCATCGCACCGCATTGCCCATTGAGACTGTTAACAAACATTTGCCTTTCATTACAAGACTTACAAGCTGTTGAAACTCAGAGAACAATTTTTCAATTTCGAAACCTTTATTCACTAAAAAGAGTACAAAATATATGTATAAAATAACTTAAAAACTAAATTCGCTCGTGCACAGCAGTCCTCTAATTAGCTTATCCTTTAGACACAAAGATCTCCTCCAGTTTTTTACAAGCCTGTCTATCGCGTGCTTTTGTGGACCACTGAGGGCCGGCTATTTTTATGAGGTCAAAAGACTATTTTCATTGATATGATGTTATTTTATATTTAGCCAGTTTAAGCTGATGTTTAAATCATATCATTTAGATATAAGATCATATAGGTAATATATATGAGATATTGAGTACGAGTATGTGTACTATTTCTGTTGTGTTCCGGTAAGTAAGTGAGTAATGGATGCCCATTACCCTATCCTTTCCTAATCCCTTATCCTTAATCCTACTATGGTCAGCACCGCACTAGTAGCACCTGTGGCGTTGATTGTCTTATATGCGACGGTAGCAACCTAACACCTAGAGAACGTCACTGTCTGTCGACTTTAAAAATTAAAAAAAACATGCTGGGTGTCATCGCGTCACTGCTAGTTACATGTTGCTTTTCTGTTTGAGGAGGAAAGATGTGTCAGTCCAATACGGCCAAACAACCCACTACCTACAGAATAACAACATTTCACATCTTCGAAGACATTATTCGTTAGGCAAGTACATTTTCATTCTCGCGAATTTCCAAGAAACAAAGATTTCCTCTGTGTGTGTAAACATGTGTGATGTTATTTAATATGTGGGTCAAATAGTCTCGCCCAGCGGTCTCTACATAACAGTACGGACAGGTTTGCAAATTACTTGACATTGGCATTCGATATCAGCACCTGACGAATTCAAGCACAATACGAGGAAGAGTCAGTGATGACTATATATAGATATGTAAGTGATTTTTAAAATACATTGTTCAATACATATAATTTGTGGAACATGTGATATTCTTTCTATAATTATTCTTTCTAGTAACTAGTATTATGATGGTACTACGTACTACAGTAGACTACCGATTAAGTGAAATTAGATACGTTGTTGATCATTTATATAATATAACAAGCGACAAGCTTCTGGCTTCGTCCAGGAAAAACGTATAATTACGTTTTTCTTGGAATAAAAGCTAATGCTTTTATTACATAGGTATATAAAAAAATCATGAAAAGCTGTCTAAATTCTTTGCGTGGTTGAAGAGGAGTTACAAACAGACGCAACAACAACAGTTAAAGCGACTTCAATTTTATAAGTAAAGAAGGACTACGTCTACTAACGCCCCCAAATACCCAAGTTCACTTTAACACATATTGCCATACGGGTTGATTTGGTTTATAGTTGGGAAACGCGTGCCTTGCAAGTAGGTACAAATATTTCGCCAAATTCCATTGCACATGCATTTGAGTTGTTGAAGTCAACGATTTCATTTGTAATACAGTCTTCAATATAAAGTTATATAACATTATTATTAATTCATACACAAATCACCGTTTGTTTTTATAACAAATTGGTATTCTTAAATTACATAATACGAAAAAAATAATAAAGAATGTTCGCTAATAAAAATATTGTTTTTAATTAGCAATACAATAGCAGAGCCTCGCAAGGTACCTTATCGCACAATGCGATTACAATAAAAATAACATTACAGTTATAATTAAATATATTATACAAATCCTTACATGCACACTTGTTAACACAGAACAATATGTTGCGTAGGTATGACGTATAACGAGGTGTTTTTTTTTAATAAATAACAAATTACAACGATGGCGGAAAAGCTTCATATTTAGCTAACAGGTCAACATATGTATTTTGGCAATCAATATACACTTTTATTAACCGACGAAAAAAACGGAGGAGGTTCTCAATTCGACCGTATATATATGTTTTTTTTAATTAAAATTTATCGAACAAATAGGTTATCTCTACATTATATTGAAAACTGAATTCAATTCATAGTTTTTTTTATCTTTTTATTTTTTGGGACTTTACCTTACAAAGGTGTATCAGCTTCATTATCCCCTAAGCGAAGTAACATCTTCCTTACATAGTATAAACAAATATAGATGACATTGCTTAAAAGCTTTATTGAAGCATGTACAGGTCGTGCCACATACATATACAGGCAAACCACAGTTATATTTAGTGGTAAACGCTGCATTTATGGGAAATATTTGGTAGGTAATGCATTGATATCTTCTTTTCTACATATTACGATATAAATTGAAGGCGCTGTCTGCGTCTGTCTCACTGTTTTTCTACTAATTTCTTCTAAACTAAGTACCTACCCAACGGTTTTCACTAAAGGAAAGAGTGATAGACGAGGAACGTTTGTGTATTATATAATTAGCCGGTGCCCGCGTCTTCGCCCGCGTTAAAAGTAAAAGGAATGTGTAGCGCCTGACTAAATGTGTAAGGCAATATAACGCCTTACATCTTTGCTGTTATAAATTTTTCAGGGGTTGTATCTTTATTTTTAGTAGTTAGCTGGTGCCCGCGACTTCGCCCGCGTTGAAAATTATATACTAAAACCTTCCTCTTGAATCACTTTATCAATTAAAAAAAACTCATCAAAATCCGTTGCATAGTTTTAAACATCTAAGCATGCATAGGGACAGATAGACGGGAAGCGACTTCTTTTTATACTATGTACTGATTTGCAGAAAAGAATGCATCCGTGCAAAGCCTGGGTCCGGCTGCTTGTCCAGAAATAAGGCAGAGAAATCTTTTGCAAGTTACTAAGTAGTCTTAAGTGAATTAATATAGGTAATATTAAATTAACAGTTTTATGTTGATCGACAGGAAAAAAATCGCCTTACTAAACTAAAAATTAAATTCAAAATATGTTAACAAAATATTTTAATATTATATATGAAATGTTTAATGCTCGTATTGTTATATAATAATTATTTAATAATCCAAACGCCCAGAGATTTTTCCATTCGGCTTCAAAATTATCTTACGTAGGTAGCGTATATAAGCGTATGTAGATTATGTTGAAAAATCCTACGCTTTTAATACAATGTATTTCCTGAATAATGTATCACTGATCATTATTTCATTATTGCGGTGATCTATCAAATGACACTTGCCGGTTACTTTGGTTTGTGGTTTAAGGTGCATAAAGGACGCACATTACAATTAAGTACTTCTACTTCTCTGAAGTTCAAGAAATTTACTCTTACTTACTTACTTACTTGCCAAATAAGTAAGAAAAAATTAATATTTTTAACAATTACCTTTACGTATTTAAATAGGTATTTTTGAAAATTAATTTCATAATTTTTAATTTAGTTGATTATTATAGTAAATATAGTTAATTTTTCAGTTAGTAACTTTCAAAATATGATGCAATTTGTGCTCATCTATTCGAGAAACATTCCAGTACAAATACTCTAATGTTGTTACAGATACTAAAGTATTAACTTTAGTAGTTGACAATATTTTCCTATCTATTTTCGAGGGAAATAGTTACAGCCCCTACTGCTGTACGAAATACAGGCCGCTTTGAAAATTGGTTAAGTAGCTTTAAAACAGATAAGAGTTCGGTTGTTAAGTTTTGCAAAACAGTCTTGCAGTGTAAGTATTTAGTGATAAATCTGCACAACCAGGTTATTATGTTAAATGCAGACGTAGATTGGTATGTGCACGTTGTACGTCAACATTCATGTCGGTGTTAGTAGCAGACTACGGTGAAAGTTGTCGACAGCGCGTAGTGACGCACTCTTGTATTCACGCAACTCATGGGCACGAGCAATTTACTCTACCATTCATACAAGACCCTCCTACTCTTCCTTTTTAAATAGCGCTCGTGTTGTGTTGGTTGATTCTAATTGAATTCTTGTAGATCAAGATAAAATTGACGCTTTAAGTCTGTGGTCACGGCCCCCATCGACTTGCCGGATTTGCCCGGAGATACATGCGGGTACATCAACCTTTGATGGCATCCGGAAACTATAAAAGTTCAGCCCTTAAAATCGCTACAATTTTAATTGGATACATTAATAATGAAACAATAAATATTTTAATTATATTCTACTTCAGATTTTACTATATGATCGTCCCATGAGATTAAGTTCCTCTTTTACTATTCTAAAATATTCTTCTTCTGTAGTTTTTTCTACTGCTTCCTCATTCAATACTTCCGATTCATCATCAACAAAGGCTCCTTCTTCTCTATGTTTTAAGCGTATTTCCTTCATACGCAAATCTAAAATGTGCTCCCGTCGCGTTTCGCGTTCATATAATTGTTGCATAAGCTGTTTTTCGTTACTTCCAGGATAAACCATGTTATCGGATAATTTCAGTAGATATAAAGAACCATTAATATCACCGACAATTATTAACTGACCATTCTCATTAGGGGATATTTTAGTAAGCTCGCTTTTAGAGACCTGATGAGTCGCTACTGGTTCCCGATACTTACGAAGTAGATCCCAATAGTAGAACATACCATCGGAACAAACAGCCATGAAACTTGAAAACTTTAAAGGTGACCAATCAGCGTCTAGTACGTGATGACGATATGGTTTCGTTACTACGATTGGTGCTGTACGAACTTCTTCACTCCAAATACGAACAGTCCAGTCACCACAGGTTAAAAACATTCTTGTCGTACAGCGACTACGGTGTATTGCACGAACGGGTCCGGTGTGAGCATTCCAATACGAATACAGCATTTCGGAATGAGATTTTCCCATACGATTAACATTTATAACTAAACCAGTGTCTGTACCGCAAAGAAACTTTGTTGGAAATGCACGATCGAATTGTAATGCACTAACACTCTCAGAATTAGTAAAATTTGGCTCTTCCCCAGGCGACAGGCGTATAGACATAGTAAGTTGATCTAGCGGCTTAGAAAGATTCCTAGTGTCCCACCAAAGACACTGTCCGTCGAGAGAACCGGTAAAAAATTCTGTGTTAGTACGTGAATGGGTATAAAGCAAAGCAGTTATTGGTTCGCGATGTGAATTATAAACAGAGCCACTACATGCAGGGCTCGTAGGCTCACGAGTGTCAAACACATTTACAACTCCGTTTTGTAAACCGAGAACTATTACTTTGGGATCAGCTGGAGAACAGGCTAGTTGCCAACAAGATACTTCTGGTTTTAATGTACACAACGGTTCAGACTGTTTTTTTATATCCCAAATGTAACAAGCCGTGTTAGAATCGAGAGTGTGTTGTGGTTCGTAAACTTTGTGAGAGTAAGATACAGCAATACAGTTCTTCTCAATTGGCCACGCTATACACGAGATAGGTCTGTTGTGTGGATCCGAGAATACATTAGCAACTCTTATTTGATAGTTTTCTACGGGTGGTAAAGTTTGCATATTTGAATAATATGATTGGTACATATCTATTGCATTGTTTTGATCTATGTAATGTTCAATTTGTGGTGTAACCTTCATTACAGCGTTGATGTAATTGTCATCGTGTAAAACTCTACGACGATATCTGGCTATATGTTCTTCGTTATCCAAATTTATTTCTCGCGGCCATCCTCCTTCGGTATGATTTGTGCCCTGCTCGTGAATTATCAATTCTTTTGTGTTCGCATCGTGTTCTGATTGAGGCATTGTCGCTTGAGTCGAACGATTCACCGGATTACGTAGTATGTACTCCTCCTGTTCAGCTTTGTTAGAAGGTATACTGTCCAAAATATGTGCGGGAGTCATTTGAAACAGTGGCTGTCTTCCGAAGTTTTTTCTCAATTTCGAATAAACATAATAAGTTTGTGTATAATTTCTGTTATAATTCGCCATAATTAAAAATGTAACATTTAATCGTTTCTGTTGTTTACACGTCAGCGGTGAATAATTTTAATAAATCGCCAAGGCTATGAAACCACTTGCGAGTGAATATTGATATTATGGAATAAATTTAAAATGTTTTGCGGAATTCATATGGCATACTGATGATTCAAGCGAGCATTAGGAAACATGTCGATGTATTTTAAAAATAATATAAATTACATTGCATTGTTATCGTTTACTAACATATTGCAATAATTATTATACACAAAATTTTCCAAACTGAATTATATTTAAGCGAAAAGTGATTATTTTGATGATGCATCAAAGGATTTATAATTTTAATTAAAACTATAATAAAATTAGCCCACTGAAATTTGACACTATAAAAAATATCTTTTATAAATATGTAGTAGGTACACAAATGTGCCAACATTTATGTACCTATTTATATCATTTATCTATCTTTAATAAATAAATTCTTTAGGAATTGTAAAACAATCTGAGCAATAAATCGTGGCTTTTGCCTTGTTCACAATGCTACATCAAAACGAAATCTCCAACGTTAGCAAAAGCGTCGTTTATCCTAGGTGCGTGTTTCGTTATACATACACTGAAATAGTGCTTTGTTTCTCAGTTCTGCTTGTGCACTACCAGGAAGTGTCGCAACCACATTGTGAAGGTAAGTTGTTATGCGGTTTACATTAATATGCATTGAGAACATTACGATAACTACGAGTGATTATATGTGCTTATGGCACCTACGAGTAAGGAGAATTACTAAATGCTCTATACCTACGAAATAATTACATATCTTGCGAGAATTTCGCGATGTTATGGAATGAATACTGCTTTGTGTCGGATCAGCCTTGATCTTTTCAAAGACTGTTAGTAACAGTATCAACCTATTTAGGTAGTGACATTAAATATAAGCATATATTTTATTATACTATAGTAGGTATTACATAGCTAAATTATTTTAAATTTTAGGTACATATACAATTATACAATTATTAAAAATTATTATTAAAATTACAATTATTATTAAGAATACAATTATTAAAACAGACAGTATCAAGTTTGAAACTTTTAAAAGCATGTGATTGGTTATTCACATAACTTACTGCTGCGACAAATTAATTATTAAATATTGAAAAAGTGAAAAAAAAACATAATACCTATTTATTAAATAATAAAATTATAATAAAGTTGAATTTTTTCGATTTTTCCGCCTAGAATTTCAATAATAATATTATTTATTTTTATATAAAGCACTATTACTGGCACTTGGTAAAAACAAGTATTCTTTTCATTCATGAGTTTTAGAAACTAGTTTCCTTAAACATAAAGCTTGAAATAATATAAATACAACATAAAGAAAGCGGCACATCCTCACCATAAAAAGCTAAGTAAAGTCGGTCGCGGAAATATTTGACTTTATTCACACATATCCTCTGTCACGTCTCCGTTACAATTATCACATTTTCCAAGTACAATATCGATAAGTTCAGTAGGTAAACGACACTGTTTCACGATGTAATACGCGCACTGTCGATAAAAAGCGCGGACGAGACGCGAGGTTACTCGAACGACGGTCAGTTGGCGACTGGCGCGTGCGTGACTTTAGTGGAAGGAGTTGCGCCGGCGCAACACAGGTTGGCGATAAGTACCACGACTGGTTTGTTCTTTGTGTTCTATTCTGTTCCAAAGACTCTACCTTTGACGTTGAAATACCATGAGAAAATATGTGGAAAATCAGAATTGTTTGTTCTTAAATGAAAATTGCATTGTAATGTAGAAAAAAGGCACAAGGGTTCGTAACAAATAAATAAATAATGTAAACTTTATCAAAGACAAAAGAATATTAATACTTAGATTGCAAATAAATAATAAATTCATCAAAATTAGAGTAGGCCATCCATGTCATGTAAGCATATATAATTAGGAATCAGACGTTGTTTTATCTTCTCAAATAAGATTACTTAGATTATCTTAATATGTTTACTTTAGCATAGGATTTCTTTCTTTACATATTTGGAAATATGTAAAAAGTCTGAATAACTATTGAAGCTTTAACCGTGAGTTTCAAAGTCGAAAGCAGAATGTTTCACTCATCAATACTAATAATAAATCTGTAAGGGTTGGTCATGGAGTAAGTTACTTTGTTTTCAGAGATATCGTGTTTATAGGCTCTATACATGATACTGAAACTAAATTGAGCATTTTTAGATTTTTTTCTGTATGTATGTAAGTATGTATGTTCCTCCATAACTTAAACGAATCAATTGATTTTCATGAAACTTGGTAGGTTTATCTACCAAGTTTCATGAAAATCAATTGATTCGTTAAAGAGTTTAAATGTTTATATTTAGACGTACAGGACACAGGATGGGCTACTTTTTTCTTTTTCAACGCGGACGAAGTCGCGGGCGCCAGCTAGTAAAACTATATAGGAAGGAGAAGGAAAGTAGGTACCCGACTAGGCACTAATGCTGAGTTATACAAAAATGAAATTATAATTACTCAAATAAATTCTTTATATTAAAAATACTCAACGATGAATGGTAATTTTTTTTTTCCATTTAGGGATATTGTATTTTTGGACGATCTCTGGGGAACCTAAACATTTTCCAAGATAAAAATTATCCCATATAAAATCATTCAGAGAATGTTAATCCAGATATGTGTGCCAAGTGACATCAGTTTTTACGTGAAAGAGCTTTGTGAAAGAGTTACAGACATCAATCCATTCATCCTCTCAAACTTTCGTATTTATGATATTAGTAGGATATAATAATTATTCCTTATAACATCCATATAAATATATAAATATGTATGAAAATATTCATTAGTTACAAAAACAAAAAATCGATTTCCTTCATTTTTAGACTTAATTAATTGCCATGTTCTTGTCTTCAAATATCATGTACCTATTGTAATTTGAATTGTCCTCGTCTCAGTAAAAGTGGTCTCATTCAAAGTGTACAGCAATGTTAGCAACAATGTCGTATAAAGTTGTACAAAAGAGAATCTAAATAAAAGTTTCGCGAAACGTTTGGGAAAAGTTTGTGCAATATGGGGCAGTAATGGCGGAGTCACGACAGCATCAGAGCTCAGGAGAGCGGCGAGAGTGGCTCGAACTAAACTAACAATGTTCTCGTGAACTTGTTGTTTACAAAAGTATACTTACATGAAAATACGAAACACTACTTAACATAATAGCGAGTTGAGAATATAATATTAAAATTTGTTTTAAGGACAAGAAGAAAGTTGAAATACTTGCAAAGGAGTTAGACAAGAAGCGGAAAAAAGAAAGATAGACAGATTTTATTCGTAGATTAGTAGTTCAATTTTACAGGAAGTCATCTTATTATTTAGATTGAAAACGCCATTAAAATTCCTCAGTTGATTTTTTCGTTTGTGAAATGCAAACTACTTTACTCTTATCTTTTTTATGTCTGGCGGATTTGTTAGTTACTTGTGACAATTAACGTCGACAGGGCCACAATTGCGGTGAAGAATTAATTGGAAAAGATGTTGCGCTCACTGAGCTGATTAGCAATTGACCCGGCTGAGTTATGACCTTGTGCTCCCGCCTCATAGTGCCAATTACCATAGGCATAATTGCGTTATGATTATTAATTATCGACTACTTACTATCTATGCATATCATGTGAGTCATAATTATATACTCTGATACAGTAAGAAGTGTCTTTTTTGCATTACTTGCTCTTAGTCTGAAATACACTGGCTCGTACACGTATGTTTATGCTTTGATATTTCTGTGTATACCAAACTAATTTCATCCCACAGAGTTATTATTTCAAAAACCTTCATATTCTTTTTTGTTTATTCCTTGTTCACTCAAGAGTTAAACGGAGTATGGCGGAAATTTATTCCAAAAATCATTCTCAAGCGTCTATGAATTACCTAAACATAAAAAAGTATTTTTTATATAAGTAATTTTATATAATTTAACCCAAATCTTTTCAAAGTTCGAGTGAATAGGCATCTTCTGGGTGACCTCGCTCCATCATAGGCTTCATCTTCGCTACAGGGATATACTGAAAATATAAACATCCAAACATACAAACTTCACCTCTTTATAATATTAAATATTATAATAGTATAGATTAGGATTAGGAAATTAGGAAACACTATGACTTTTGGAATACCATTATAGGAATTGATAGATTGTAATTGATTTTAGTCATGAAACGACTGTTTTTATGAATATAAAATCGTCACATAATAAATTGAATGTCTTATAGATAATGAACTACAGTGTTTTGTTCACGAGTTGAAAAAGGCTTTTATGATAATGTCTGCGTTTACTCGGAGCTGTAGGTATACTAACCCATTGTTTATTGTACTGAACTGGAATGAACTCTTTCATTGTATTAAATAAAGAACGTTGGTTATATCCAAGTCATTCATTGTCTAAGCGTATATTCGTTAGTTTACGTATTTAGTAGTACAATCTGCTATGCATAAGTGAAACTTTCAATTTCAATTAACCTAAAAGCCACAGAACAAAAATTTTTAATAAAAAAAGTATAATTATATTATTAATACAAAAAATATATTTGTATTGATTTGGAAAGAAGGGGCACATTTGACACGATAATTTTTTAAGTTAAGTTTGACAAACAGATTGACGGTCCACTTGATGGTATGTGGCTACCGCGTCGCCTATAATACAAGCAACACCATAGTCATGCTGTAAGGGCTTATGTGTAAGTGCTGTAAGTATATTAGACAATGCTTTAAGTGCATTGTCGTCTATACTTAGTAGGAAAAGGATAGGGAATAAGGGATAGGGCACACTGCTTACCGCAGTCATTTGCCCATCCCGTTTGGTGGCAGTCCCCACCTCCTTACAAAAGACGACCGCGAAATAACAGTATGTGTGCTTTTGTGTTGGTGTGACTAAGGTATGCCAGAGCCCATGTCCCTAACCCTTATCTTCAATTCCACTATGGTCTGTAGCGCACTTGTAGAACCTGAAGCGTTGCTTGTGTTATAGGCAAAGGTTGTAGTGATGATAGGTAGATACCATCAAATAGATCGTGAGTCTGTTTATCGACCTAACATAGAAAAATATTTATATAAAAATCGGAAAAACAGTTCATGTATAAAATTTACGTAACTGTGTTATGGATAAGGATAATTTGAAGATCTTTTACTTTCTCATATATTTTATTGTTTTTGAAGTAAAATAGACGTCCAAACGAATGAACGATCAATTGACCTTGTAGTTAGTAATTGGGCCTTTGTAGCTAGATCAATCCAATCACGGCTGCTTGGATGGAGAAGTAACGAATTTAACTTTTCGCCCCTAGATTGTGTCACTTCTATGCATCGAAATAATATATCTTTGTATGTGACACAATCTAGGCATTATCTATAATCTATACTTATAAAATGGTTTGTCCTGATTGCCTATCAACGCACACCCAAAGCTAAGTCTTGAAGGCTGAAATTTTGAACATAAGTTTATTGTATAACGTAAGCATCTGCTACGAAGCGGATTTTTGAAAACTCCGTGAGAACCCGACCGCGCGATGTTATAAATAATAACTTGCTAGAGGTTTATTTACTTAGGTAGGCAATGTATGATGAATTTTAGCCAATCCAATTTAATTTATTTATTTTATGCATGACATATTAAAATTAAAATTATTTGGGTACCTGGATATAGATTGATTATTCAAGTCAGTTATAAATGTCACACTAACGAATTAAAAACAACAGGCTTTGTATTTGGTCTCTTGATCGAAACGGACAACGCTGCGGTAAGCGTTATGCGGTGTCGGACACCTAATTGTATGGACAACGCGGGAAAACGTCTATGCGGACAGTGATACTCGTATGTTAAGTAATAGATTGAACACTCCCTACGATGTCTTGCTAAATTCATGTTCCAACGCGGAAGGTGCACGGGGGACGGCGCGGCAGTAGTATCGAAATCGTAGACAACCCTAATATGTTAATATGGCCGACCCGATAAGCACGTCGGTTTTAACAAATTAAATATTAACCTATTAAACGTTTAATAAAACTTACCTATGGAACATCACCAGCAGTTTTACCAATATTTTTTGTTGTATTTTTATTTTTTGCAATATATCTCATTACACGACGGCATTTTTACTGGTTTTCAAAATAATAACGCGCCTAATCTCTACGAGCGCGTATGACAGACTGTCAACGGATAGGACGTCGGAACTCCAATCACTTGGAACACTCATCGCGTCTTGAGTGTTCCATCTAGTACTTAACATATCACTGTATGCGGAGTACTTTACCGCCGCGTTTGCCCCTCACCGCTAACGCACGCTCCGACGGAACAACAAACCATTCTAGACGTTTTCCATACAATTAGGCAAGTAGGTGTCCGACACCGCATAACGCTTACCCTGTGCGCTTACCGCAGCGTTGTGCGTTTGATAAGAGATCAAAGCTTCAAGAAGCTTCGTGGTAGTCACGTTACTATGCAAATACTAGAAGGCAAGACAATATAAAATAAACGGTCAGTCCTTTGAACATACCACTATCAGAAATTTCGAACTGGTCAATGTTGTGAACAAAAGTTTGTGACTTTTCTGGAACACACAAAATGTAATTTCCTAACACCAACAATATTAGATACTAAATTTATATAACACCTAAGACTCATCATCGCCTCGGATATATCTTCAGATTGGTTGCCACAACATTTTCGTGATTTATGCGAAGTTCATTCTATATCTGAGGAAGCCATTAATCATGCGTTGTCAATTGGAAAGCGACCCATTTTCGCACGGCGATATTTGTTTGGTTCGCTTCTTGCGTTACTCGAGGAAATTCTTATTTTTCGATAAGAGTATCTCCGACAATTTTTATAAGCAATACACATTTTTATCCGACCACAATATTTATAAAAAGGAAATGTAAATGCGATGCAACCAATATTTACATATTTCGCATCAAATCAGCCAAATTGAGTGTGGTGGAAAATTTGGTTTTTGTGAAAATAAAACCGGGAACTGAAAAACATTTTGCCCGATATTTGTTGAACCGCAAAGTACGCAAAAGTGAATAAATATAATATATATTTACAAATAATCTATACTAAATAAAAAACAAAACTTACTATTGAACCTAAATCTAGAAACCTTAAAAAAAAATTATAATATAATAACTAAAAATATATTATTAAGAATGCGTATAAAGCAAACAAAATTAGTAATTTCACCCGCGTGGCCCCTTGGACATGACAGTGACACAAAATACGTAGAACTACGCACAACATGCGACGGAAGATAGCGCAACTCGCTCAATAAAGATGTCATAAGTGCCAAAAGTATTAAATATTAATTATTCGTAAACTACAATGTCAAATGAAAAATTGTTACATAAAGCCTTAGATAATATGTGAAGTGAAATTACTGATACACTTTTAGCTTTGTAATGTGTGTCATTTTGAAAATAAAACTAAAATCAAAGGAAATGAGAGCTCACTTTGTGATTTTTTTCTATCGAGAAAATTTCATTATATTATGTTTTCGGTTACAGACGTCACTTTCATTTATAATGTATTTATCTATTTAAAAAAATTAATTAAATTAGACTTTGTTTGCTTAGATAAAATTCAAATCTAGGATTGGCTATTTCTCTTTATGCCCGCTCTTAAAAGGAGTCCCTTTAGGCAAGGTTGTATATTTCTTTGCATATGTACTAGATTAGCCCTTTAGCCGATTGGTTAACGTCTCTGTTAAGGGCTCGGTTCGGTTTTGGTCTGATCTGGGTCCGGCAACAAGTGGCAGGGAACACTGCGTTTCACAGTCATTTAGGCAGCAACCAGCACACTCTTTTAGAAGGCCACCGTGAACCACCATGTGTGCTGTTGTGTGAACGAGTAATGGATGCTAGAGCCCATTTTTATTTTTATAGGTATTTGAAAATCTCTCGGGAAAAGTACTTTTTTTTTTTGGATGAGTTATTTATTTATTTATCTCAACGACATAGGTACATCATAAAAGGAGCAAGCCCAATTCGATGTATCATATTTTTCTGTATCCCTGTACCTTTTATGTATATACCTGTATTTCAGCTATTGCTTATTTAGCTGTATGTTAATGACAAATTTATCCTTTTTAATGAATCACATATATTTTTTACATTTTAATAATATACATTAAATGTATATTATTAAAATACATTAAATTCTTTTTACCTACAACATTTGTAAAATATTTTTCTTTTATTTACATGACTGTGTTATTTAGTTCTTGGTTTGTTTTTCCCTATTCCGTGGTTTTCTATCTTATTTATTATGTATTCTCGATATCTTACACATGATCACTTAATGCTATTGTAACATTTTTTAAATAAAACGTCTAGTCACGTGACCACCGTGAAGCTTTTTTGAGTTACTACTCTTCTCGTAGCAGAGGCAACGTTTGTATGTTTTAAAAGGAAATCTTTAAAATATCTCATCGGTTTCACGTATCTCGAGTAGAAGCAGCAATAACGGAAGCATTGGGTATCGGTTGGGCTGCGATTCGATTTATCAACGCGGAGAGCACCGGGCGTTTCCCCCTTTATCCGTGTTCCAGTGCTGCACTGATCCGTGAATTTTATTGTTTGATATTACTTATACCTATACGATTGTGTTCAACTTTCTTCATCACACGTTCACCTTGCCATACTGGAATGTCGTGGTTTTAACGTCTACTACTTAAAAACCAAGGACTAATTTTATATATAATGAGAGAAATAGAGAAATGAATGATTTGGCCACCTATTATTATATTTAACTTTAAAAAAAAGTAATTTCTTCTAAAATTTAATTATTAACTTGTAACTATGTCTATCATTTTAAATGTGTTTGTTGAGGCACTAATTTTAAAAGCTTTTGGTTTTAAAACTTGTTCGTTAACAAGATTTTCTAATATTTAAATAATGGAATTAAATGAAATGAGACGGAGGAACTTTGTCAAAGCGTTTCACATCTTGAATTTTGTACCCATAATGAACTCGAATCTCGAGAAGGGGAAAACCAACGAGTGACGTACTATATTATTTGTGATTTATTATTTTGTATGAATAAAGCATTAGCTTTGAGGGTCGCGTTACGTTTTCGCTACATACCTAATATTTAACGAGCCCTTTGGATGAGTGCTGGTTAGGGTGCTTGCGTTCGATTCCCGTCTGAGTTAACTTTGGAAATGAACATTTCAAAGTTGGCTCTGGCCAGGATTTGGAAAGTAGTGGCAGGGCGCATACTGCATTTCGCATTCCTTTGGACAGCCCGTCTAACGGCAGTAAGCACCCCCTTGCAGAAGACCACAGTTAAACAATAGCATGTGTGCTTTCGTGTTTCGGAGTAAAGGGATGTCACTCTTAATTCCTATATTTAATGCTACTATAGTCGGCAGCGCACTTGCAGCACCTGTGGCGTTGCTTGTGTTATGGGTGACGTTAGCCACCCTACCATCAAATGGGCCGTCAACCAGTCTGTCGAGATTAACATAAAAAATAATGCTAACGGAGCACGAATTACAGTTAACAAAATAAAAATGTTTGTTATTTTGGTCTCCCTCTTCACTGACGTGTGGAAATGAAACAAATATACGTGCTGGCGGCTACTTGGGTCCGAGCCATTAGTCGGCCATATCGCTGACGGTGTAAATCTAAGCCGAGTGGAGGCAAGCACTAAATCTAAAACGTAATTGGCCCGCACAAAACACTGCACAATCTCGTAATGTGAGCTAGCTAAAACCCCCTACTAAGTGTGTGAAACTGTGTTGTAAGATGAAGTTATTTGGTACATTGTTTTCTTATTCGTATAATATAGTCTAGTGATTCGTACGTACATGTACCTACCAACGATTTCAAATACTTAGTCGTTTCTGCAATATACCAATGTTTAGAAGCGAGGATTCGTGATAAATATCATTTTATTGTTAGTGTAGTATAAAGAAAAAAAAAATACTACAGAAAACTATGATCTAAATTTTTAAATCCCGACGCCCGACGCAAAAACGAGGTGTTATAAGGTTGAGATGTGTGTATGGGTGTGACTGTCTGTGGAATCTTAGCTCCCAAATGGAGGAACCGATTTTGATCTTTAAAAAAAAGGTCAAAATCGGTGCCAACGAACAAATAGTTTGAAAGCTGTCGTGATCGAGATGATTCAGGCGTTTTAAGACTCCTAGTTGAGGAAGGGATTTTACGGACAAATTTGGTATACTGTTACTTCAATAGTAACTTCAATGGTACTTCGGTGGTAACCTTGACCTGATGCTGCTGCATCAAATAGTCTGTGGCATATTCAACTCATTATTAGCAACATACAGCAGATATAGCGTGTTTGGGCTCAATACAAAGTGGGGGTTAGTTTATAGTTTTAATTTATAGCTTGCGATACAATGCCCTTTTTTTAACATCCTTGTTTCTTTTCTAGCTCTACTTCGACGCTTAAACGACAAGTTTTATCAAACCAATGTGTATCGAAGCGTGGGATTGTTTGATTTCCAATTGTTTTCCAACGTTAGATCTATAGAGCTTCGTAATAAAATTTCTAGCACACGAAGAGCTCGAAGTGATTGTATCTTCGGGCGGGTTTTATGTCCTGTAAATGTCCTTGTCTCGGTGTTGTTAGATTAAAAGTACTCTTCTTTTATTGCATTATGTTTGTGTAAAAGCACTTTCTCTCTTTACATATTTTTCAATCAACATATTTTAGGTCAACACAGTTCCTATTTGCATTTTTCATATCGTGCTGTGCATTGTAGGTATACAGCGAACTTGAATACATGTTATAGTATCCCAATCAACGGCAGAATCTAATTGCGTTAATTCCCACTTATACTTACGTAGCATTTTAATGCGTAACAGATTTACCTTAGAGCGTTGTTTTATGGATTTACAAACTATAAATACTAAAGGCGATGTGGCTTAGGATATAAACAAGATAGGGACAAGAAGATTGGATATGACAACCCTACTCTCTTGGACAGATTCTCAACTGGATAGAATCTCAAGTAGACGTATTCTCATATGGACGGCATCTCAGGTTGACAAGGTATATTCAAAATTACAAGTTCTGTAATTTCACGATAGCCTTCTTGAAGGAAGTTATAAATGTCGATAGACTAGCTGTCTAGCTTATGTCTGGTATTTGTAGTTTGCTAATAAAATATTTTTACTTTGTTAAATATCTTGCGCATTTCATGGACGGCCAAGAGGACAAACAGCTCTATCCTCAAACGGCTTGCGATTCGGACAAGACTTACAGCCATCTGCTAAGTATCAAAGAGTTCTAAATGACTTTGGGCACATAGCCCGCAGAGAACCAGAAAACTTGGAAGAGAGTGAAGAGTCTCGTGGCCGGTTTCTCTAGTCGACGGACATACCAAGTTGTGGCTCTTACAGCCCTTACAGTTGCGAAGACTATGAGAAAGGCTGCGGACAGGGTGGAATGGAAACAGCTGGTGGTCGATGCCACCAAGGCATTTCAGTTCGGGCACGGCCTTCAGAAATGAAGAAGACGATTCTATCTCTCGTATCTAAACATCTTACGATAAACATGTATAGTGCTCTAAATATATCGTTTGAAGAGATCTTTATATTTTTTTTATGAAATTAGTAATTTTTGAGTACTTAATACTCGTATGACGTAAAGAACCTAAACATATATAAGATCATTTAAAATAACCTTGGCATTCCTATATACTTAAGGCAAGTAAGTGAAACACCTGTGTAATGGATACGAAAGACTAAAGCGATACTTTTGAAAACTATTCAAGCTTAATGGTGTATCCGACACAGGGACGAACTCTCTTTGAATATTTATTTAAAACTTTCATAAACTTCACAATGACGTGCACATTTATAAATAGACTAGCTGGCGCCCGCGACTTCGTCCGCGTTGAAAAAGAAAAAAGTAGCCTATCCTGTGTCCTGTACGTCTAAATGTTTATCTACCAAGTTTCATGAAAATCAGTTGATTCGTTTAAGTTATGGAGGAACATACATACTTACATACATACAGAAAAAAATTGCAAAAATGGTCAATTTAGTTTCAGTATCATGTATAGAGCCTATAAACACGATATTTCTGAAAACAAAGTAACTTACTCCATGACCAACCATTACAGATTTATTATTAGTATTGATAT
The DNA here is from genome assembly GCA_945859745.1 of Synanthedon formicaeformis. Classification (NCBI taxonomy): domain Eukaryota; kingdom Metazoa; phylum Arthropoda; class Insecta; order Lepidoptera; family Sesiidae; genus Synanthedon; species Synanthedon formicaeformis. The sequence continues at coordinate 5,354,809 of OX243964.1, forward strand.
ACATAGCTTCCCATAGCACTCGACTAACGTTGCAAAGGAAAACACATTGATATGTATCTTTGTTATTCTCAGCATAGGAAATGAGTTATAATTAAAATTATAAATATACCTCCGACATTATTTTGAGCCCACGCGCGCTATATATCTGCTGTATGTTGCTGAGGACTGGGGTATTCCTTAGCAAGACTACTTGCCGTTGCAGCATCAGGCCAAGGTTTTTCTTATCTCTACTAAAATCTCTCTTCTATCTCAGGTTCTAGAGTACCTATGAATCTAACCTATAATCTTCTATATAATATAATATATCGTCTATCTTATATTACCTATATAGATCTTATATCTTATATTATACACTTGCCTGCTATTACGTAGGCTTGTCACAGAACAACAAAACACTGCATAGAAACTGAAATCCATATTATTAATAAATATAATATCGACAAAGACTCGAAATAGAAAACCTATTTTAAAATATTTTTATTAAATTTGTAAGTAATAAATAAGAAAAAATAAACAGGATTTACATTTTGTGATAGCTATTTATATAAAAGTTTCTTTGAAAGTATTCTAAACGAAACTGCGATAGTACCACTGACCTGATATGTCTGAGAGGTGCATTCTGCGAGGTCAAGGAGGATGGAACGTGCCGAGGAACCAAAAACAATTTTGAAGTCTTTTAATAAAGAAGAGTCATTTTAATATTTACTGTAACTTTAAAATTCATGCTTCCACTTACCTTGTCTTTCTTTTTAGAATTTAAAAACCACGGAAAATCTAATAAACTATTTCATTCCACAGTTGCATTTCAAGAGTTGTAAAGAATAGTAACATTGAAGGAGTGAATTTGAATTTGAAATGTTGAAAAGGTATTTACATTATATTAAATAGCTTACCAGAGGTATATAATAAAATTTAATGTCACCCTAGTAAGCTTATTCCAAACTAAAATGATACTTAGTAAACTAAAACTACTTAGTTTATTTTAAACTAAAATGATCTATAATCGTTTTCACTTGGAAATAGGAAGTCACTTGGGACTTCTGGAAGAAGTTCCAAATGATTTGTTGATATAACAAACATCGAAACATTTTAACAAACATTCGTATTCGCAGTATTATTAAAGAAGACAGCAGATAAGAATAGTGAATAGCTGTGCCCACAACTTGGTATTTTGATATTCGATATTTTTTTGTTAGTAAACTAATTGGAATGAAACAAACACTCAGTGTTTGCGGGAAACTTACTATAATATAAGTATCAGTGAAAACTGCATACAAACCGTTTCTGAGATTAGTGCCCAACCTAGGTAACATAAGTAGGTACAACATGTAAAAATCTACACACAGCTTGTTGATGATTTTATTATATGTATAGGTTAGTAAGATGTATTCTTTTTTCATTGATCAAAAAGGTAAACAAACAATTCACGATATAGAACTAAACAAACAATACGAACAAATTCTAAATGAGTCAACTCATTTAGAACTGAGTCAACTCTCTTTGATAATGCCTAATGTACAAATCCCATCTTTAAAACAGTCCAGTGACCATGGCGACGCTATATTTGTGTACGTTTTTGATCAATAGATAAAGAATTGAAAAAGATAGTAATGAAGTTCAGCAATGTTGAATAAGTCCGGCACTGAGAATAAAAGGATTTGAAAATTTGTCGAGTCGCGGTCATAAATATTCGAAAGTGACAGCGAGGCCCGCCATTTTCCTGTTGACAAAATCGCACCCGCAATACATTCAAACTTGTCTAAAGTTCCCATTGTTTATAGTTCCACGGCTGATTGTTGAGTACAGTTAACCCTACCCTTTCAATTCAATTAGGTAAGTGCCTACTTGCGTTAAATAGGCTAATGCATTCGTGTTATTTTAAAAAACATACAAGTATATTATTGAACACATTGTTTATGACTAGCAATGGCTATAATACTCGTATTTTTCCCTCCAATTATACATATATTTGACTGCATAAGGAGATTTCTTATTCACATTAGAAATCCAGGATGAGTGATGTTGTTGAAATGTTAAAAATGTAGACTTTTTGAGCAATTAATATTAAACAATTAACAATATTCAATTAATTGTGCACGTGTGCTGTGTTTCGGTGAGTGAGTAAGGAATGCCAGGGCCCATTTTCCGATCTCTTCCCAATCCCTTATTCTTAAACATATTGTAGTCAGCAGCGCAATTGCACCACCTGTAGCTTGTGTTATAGGCGAAGGTAGACCTCTACCATCAATGGGGGAATCAATGGGGAAAAATAAATAAATTCTAGTGAAACTTAAAATTAATGTTAAGAATGGGTATAAAGCAAACAAAATTTGTAATTTCACCCGCGTGGCCCCTTGGACATGATAGTGACACAAAATACGTAGAACTACGCACAACATGCGACGGAAGATAGCGCATCTTATTCAATAAAAATGTTATAAGTGCCAAAAGTATTAAATATTTATTATTCGTAAACTACAATGTCAAATGAAAAATTGTTACATACAGCCTTAGATAATATGTGAAGTGAAATTACTGATACACTTTTAGCTTTGTAATGTGTGTCATTTTGAAAATAAAACTAAAATCGATGGAAATGAGAGCTCACTTGGTGATTTTTTTCTATCGAGAAAAGTTCATTATATTATGTTTTCTGTTACAGTCGTCACTTTCATTTATAATGTATTTATCTATTTAAAAAAATTAATTAAATTAGACTTTGTTTACTTAGATAAAATTCAAATCTAGGATTGGCTATTTCTCTTCATACCCGCTCTTAAGTCATCGTCAATGCTAATAGTGTTTTCTCTGCTGTGACCCAAATTTGACTCGTTCAGTAATTACACAGTGTTGATGATAATTTAGTTTGATTAGCTTGAAATCGATTGGCTTCGTGTGTTGTCAGAAGCACTTTACCTTAGAATTGATGGCGGTCATTCGAGCCGACGCCTATCGAGAAAATGCGAGAAAGAAAATAATCTTGATGAAACGTCTTGCAATAAAGGGCGAACGTCTTCGTAGCCGACGCTTCGTGTTTCCGTTAAAATAAACTGGAACATCTCAGCGACAAAGCGGAAAACTTTATTTTCATACTAAGCCTTGCAAATGTTATTGTCTTTGTTAATATCTCACTCGAGCACCCTATTCCGAACATTCTTACTAATGAGTTTTCTTATTGAATTCATTCTTCATCTTTTCCCTTTTTTTTCATTTTGGTTTAATAAGTTCATGCAAAATGTGTTGCCCATGGATTTTTTAGTTTTTTTTGTAATGTTAAGATAATATACATAGAGAGTAGGTATATGGACTGAGCAATACCCGAATGAAATTGACCACTCTCTAGAAATAGAAAGCGATGGTGCGACCTATACCTTTTTTTTTTCTTTTTTCCTGTAGATATAGTAACTTCGAGGACTGATAAATTCTAGAAAAGGGCAACTACTTTTTGTCTCGCTTACAATTTTCTTCCGGTATTTACTTTACAGCTGATGATTAAGGTCGAAAGACATGCTGAGGGTCCAGTTGATGGTAGGTGGCTACCATCGCCTATAACACAAGTAACGACACAAGTGCTGATTAGGAAGGAAGAGGGCACCAAGCTTTGGCATCCATAGAAGGATTAAGGATAAGGGATAAGGAAGGGATTAATGGGCTATGCCATCTCTTAGGTACTCACACACCAAAACACACCAGTACACATGCTGTGTCATCACGGTGGTCTTCAATCTATACTAATACTTATATAAAGCTGAAGAGTTTGTTTGTTTGATTGATTGTACGCGCTAATCTCAGGAACTACTGGTTCGAATTGAAAAATTATTTTTGTGTTGAATAGTCCATTTATCGAGGAAGGCTATAGGCTATAGAGAACACAGACGAAGTTGCGGGCACCAACTAGTATTAATAAAATAAGATAGAAATCCTAAATGATAATATAAATACGTTTTTTTTTCTAGTTTTTTATTTTTGAAAAAGACTGACGATTAAAGGTGTTATTTTAACTCATTTAACGAATACATTACTGTTCAAATGTAGGAAATATTGTTATTATTAAAAATAATTTTAATATTGATATTCGGTATTCGGTAAAATACGTTCGTTAAAATTGGTTACAGTAAAATCACATTACATTCAGTAAAATGCGTTTCATAAACGAACATAATAGTACCACCTATTAATTTTGTGAACCCTTGTGCGATCATAATAAAACCGCACAAAACTGTCTGCCACTTGTGACACGTGACAAGCTGCCAGGTCGGGGGAAGCTTTTTGCTGATAAAATTGTGACACTCCAATATGTTAGGTACACGCTACGTAACAAAAAATATACGAGGCTTTTTTTTTTCATAATTTACTCTAACGTGTAAATTATTAATGGATTAGAGCTAGAGTGGTGATTGTAATTGTAACATAATATAGTGAAGTCAATTTTAAATTAAACCTGATAGCGAAAGGACCAATGTATAATTTGTAAATAATGTTATTAAAGTAGGTGGCTTTCTGTAAATCAGTACTAATCCGTACTAATATTATAAATGTGAAAGTTTGTATGGATGTATGGATGTTTGTTACTCTTTCACACAAAAACTACTGAACCGATCACCATGAAATTTTGCATACACGTTGTCTGGGATACAAGAAAGGACATAGGGTATCTTTCATCCAGAAAAAAATACTGTTCCCGAGGGATCATCTAATATTAAGGAAACTAACTCCTGGCTACGTGTAATAGCAATAACGATGTCAGGCGATATATTGCTTTTTCAACGCGGACGAAGTCGCGGGCGCCAGCTAGTAATAAATATAAATGAGAAAACTTGTGAAAATGTTCGTTACTCTTTCACAAGGTTCTCGAGTTACACCACGGACCGGCAAGTGCAGCTTGGGACGTCCATACACGAGATATACATACATATAAAAGATAACAGTGCCGATGCCACCGTCGTCACAGCGATGAAGACGTCAGGCGTTATATTATTAAGAATGCGTATAAAGCAAACAAAATTTGTAATTTCACCCGCGTGGCCCCTTGGACATGACAGTGACACAAAATACGTAGAACTACGCACAACATGCGACGGAAGATAGCGCAACTCGCTCAATAAAGATGTCATAAGTGCCAAAAGTATTAAATATTAATTATTCGTAAACTACAATGTCAAATGAAAAATTGTTACATAAAGCCTTAGATAATATGTGAAGTGAAATTACTGATACACTTTTAGCTTTGTAATGGGTGTCATTTTGAAAATAAAACTAAAATCAATGGAAATGAGAGCTCACTTTGTGATTTTTTTCTATCGAGAAAATTTCATTATATTATGTTTTCGGTTACAGACGTCACTTTCATTTATAATGTATTTATCTATTTAAAAAAATTAATTAAATTAGACTTTGTTTACTTAGATAAAATTCAAATCTAGGATTGGCTATTTCTCTTTATGCCCGCTCTTAAACTAGCTGTCGCCCGCGACTTCGTCCGCGTTGAAAAAGAAAAAGTAGCCTATCTTGTGTCCCGTACGTCTAAATGTTTATCTATCAAGTTTCATGAAAATCAGTTAATTCGTTTAAGAGTTATGGAGGAACATACATTACATACATACAGAAAAAAAAATCTAAAAATCGTCAATTTACTTTCAGTATCATGTATAGAGCCTATAAACACGATATCTCTGAAAACAAAGTAACTTACTCCATGACCAACCCTTACAGATTTATTTTTAGTATTGATAATAATATTTTCTTAGGTGTTTTTTTTTTTCATTTTCAACGAGGACGAAGCCGCGAGCACCAGCTACTGTAAAATAAATAAGAAGACCGCTCGCCGTGTCTGTAACTGTTTTCATAAAAACATATACAATGATAACATAATAAAATCAATTTATTTTGCAAACATTGAATTCATAACATTGATATTCATTTATGCGTACATTGAAGGACGTTCTTTGAAAGCTTCATTGAACAACATTCGCAAATCTTACCATGCGTAGGCATATAATCTAAATATAAGCGAGAAATCAATAGATTTTCCATATTCATTATACTTGGCGCCTCAGACTCATTTCATTTGGTACTTTAGCGGATACTTCCAATACCAGTATTTGAAACGTATGTATTTTAATACTTTCCATTAACAAAATAACCAATGCTACTGCTTTATAAAATGAAATATTTCGTTTTAAAAGGGGGATGAGCAAATTGCTCATCGCTGCCGTCTAGTAATACGGCACTCACTCCTTAAATGGAAGAAAAAGAAAGATACGGTACGTTATCGACAAATGGGCCTAATAAAACCGTATGCCTATTTATCGGTAATAATCCCTTCAATTGCAATTTCAAATACCGAATTCGTGTAATAATAGAGAGAGTCGACAAATGTATTCAAAGTATCACAGTCATGTATGCTTATACAAGACCGTGTCGTTTGAGTGTCAGAATGATACTGAGTTCATTGGACTCAGTATATGAGGTCCATGCGCAGGATATGAGTAACTAATCTTTATTTTATTTCCATCTACGCTCACTCCAAACATTTTTAGATTATTATTGGCCTAACAAAGTATAGCGTTTTGCCGGGTGTACGTGCAAAGACTAAGTACGTCTATAAATCAGTTTTGAAATTTTAGCGTAGTTTGTATAGAACGGTCGGTATGCATCTTTCGCGGTCGACCCATTCGGCATCGGGCCAAGCACGTACACAATTTACTTAGCTGCGGCCTTACCTACGCCGTGATTCGAATACATTTTAAACTTTAAAAAATTCTACAATTTCCCGGGGTGATTTTTAATCATATGACCATACTCTACCAATTTATTTCGCAAGCGCGTTGGGATGCGGACGCCATTTCTCTTTTATTTGTTCGATATCGTTTGTGTGTTTATTCAGAAATATTTCATGTGTAACTAGATGGTGCCCCTTTGAAAATGAAAAAATACCTGAGAAAATATTTGACATCTGTATCGCTGTGACGAACGGTAAAGGCGCCGCCAGAGCGACTGTGGCGCACAATTTTTTTTGTTCTATGATGATCCCCCAGGAATTTAACAATTTTTCAGGATCAAAAGTATTCTAAATGCTAATCTAGGTAATAAACTATCTGTGTGGCAAATTTCATCCAAATCCGTGCAGTAGATTTTACGTGAAAGAGTAACAAACAATCAAACAATAACATCCATCAATCCCTCCTCACAAATTCGCTTTAACAAAATTAGTAGGATTTTTCCATTCATTAAAAAAAAGAGAAAAAGAGAAAAAAGTTTTCGACCACTAAGACAAAAATTTTCAAGTAATAAATTCGCTAAATTATTGCTAGAATTAATCAAAATTAAAACAAAGTAACTATTTATTACTCGTACGAAGTAAAAAGTTACTCTTCGATAGCGCCGTAAAAAGCATTCAACTAATAGATACAAAATAGTCTACTTCCGAAGCAGCAAAGTGGCCTAATAGGAGCCAATATTGGCTATTTTGCTTAGTCGGCTGGAGTGGTCGCGAACAGAGTTTATGCTAACGAACTGCTATTATGTCGTGCCCTCGTGTCACTGTGTGAAGGTTTTGCACTCTCGACCGACTTATGCGGAGGGGTTGTTTCAGAAAATCATGTGTTGCTTTCAGGAAAACCGGGCAGTGAGAGCGCGCGACGCGGCCTAGACGGACGCGCGATATCTCCGCGAAAATATGCTACGGGGTGAGTTCGCGATCTCGATTGCTCTCATACGAGTTTAACTAGCATATTCCGATAAGCTGAAGCGTGGGTGCGATAATTTATGATAATAACAACGGGAGGTACGATTTGAAACCACAGAAGTGTGTTTGTGAAGTGGTATTTGCATCAGGGAGTTAAGTTGTCGACTTAATAAAGGGGGTTCATGGAAAATATTAACTTTCACTGAAGTTTGGAATGACTGAGTTAAGTAAGTAATATGTAAATTCTGATTTTAATAATAATATTTTATCAAGATATTTAACAATAAAAAAAGTTACAGCACCTTAAGAATACATAAAAAAATAGATATATGAACGGTTTTCCCTTGAAAAAGAAAAAAAACTAAATTTAAAATTCAATCAGTTAGTGAATCTTAATTAAAGGTAATTTTTTTATACGATTCGATAAATAGATTTGCTACGAGTTCGTTAAAAAGTTAGTCAGGAAAAAAGTTAAATTTAATTGTTGGCGGGAGTTTTTTAATTATGTCAATCAAGCTTTTTGTTTCGCTTTATAAACTTTTTAATCCACATCAATAGAAAGTTATAATTGAGTTTGCAGTTTGTTTATAATTAATAATTACATCGTTGAGTAAGTATATTTATAAGTATAGGTATATACAGAAAACTGCAAAGTGATATTAATTTCCTTAATCTCTTTCACCAACTACAAGTAAAGTGCAAGTAAAGTGTTGATTAGTTACTTTTAGAAATAATTTCATGTTTTATTGAATTGTGCACTCCTTCGATAAGCGAATTTTTATTATTATTTTCGTTTTAATATTTGGGACTTTTACCGTACAACAGCTCCATTATCCCCGGTTACCGGTGACTTTAAATGATAGTTAGCCTACTTGACAGATGGTGAAAGAGGCCATAAATATTTCTTTGACCAAGTGTTGAATAAGCATAGATATTACAATTTGGTACGTATTTCCTATTTATGATTATTAATTTTTAGCAGATTTTACCTATTTATATTTATAATATGAACTATATTATTATTAATGAGAAAATGTGTGAGGATGTATTGGATGTAACTTTGTACTCTTTTACGTAAAAACTACTGAACTATTTGGATGTTTGGCACACAAATGGTTTATTACTAAACTTGTATTAACATAGAGAACATGAAAAAACATAGTAGGTATCCGAGGGATTGTCTATAATATTAAAAAACTAGCTCGCGCCCGCGACTTCGTCCGCGTTGGAAAAAAAAAAGTAGCCTATCCTATGTCCTATACGTCTAAATGTTTATTTACCAAGTTTCGTGAAAATCAGTTAATTCGTTTAAGAGTTATGGAGGAACATACATACTTACATACATACATATACACAGAAAAAAATTCTAAAAATCGTCAATTTAGTTTCAGTATCATGTATAGAGCCTATAAACAAGATATCTCTGAAAACAAAGTAACTTACTCCATGACCAACCCTTACAGATTTATTATTAGTATTGATATGCGCCTCGGTCGCCATGGTGGCGCCACCCTCGTCACAGCGATAAAAAGATGTCAGGCGTTATTTAGATGTATTTTTCATTTTTCACGCAGACGAAGTCGCTGGCACCAGCTAGTACCTATTATATAAAAAAACGGGATGGAAATACGATTCGCCCTTGAAGATCTTGAAGCTACGATTAAAATGTTCCGCTCGCCGCTTTTCCTCTGACAAATTTTCGTGTAGCCCTTACAATTTTTTTGGTTAAATTATTTCAATCAAATGGTAAGTAACGTGCAACACCTAGATAGTATAAATTGAAGTCGCTTCCTGCGTCTGTTTGTCTGTATACCCGCTAACTCCTAAACCATGCAACGGTTTTCACACACATTTTTTTTATGGAAGGTTTATACTTATATAAAACCTAGTTGAGTTTACATATACGTCGAAAAAAATATTTTGAAACCAAGTAGACAAAAAATAAATCTACATGGCTTGCGTAGGCTAAACCATAAGAATGATGTACTAGGCTAGAGAATTGTAATTCTTTTAAAATCTTGAAGAAAATTCCATGATGGCATATCTGTATCTGTTACGGTTCACTCACAGTAACCACTTCTTTCTTATAAAAATTAAAGTCGCTGTTCGCCTTTGTCTATTTTTCCACTAACTACTTCAAAACCACTCAACCGATTTGATACGGTTTTCAATAATGGAAAGAGTGATCAATGAGGAAGATTAGGAAGAAGTTAGCTGAGAGACAGACAGAAGCGGACAGCGACATCAATTTATAATTTGTAGACATTTGTTTCTAGATGAAGGCCGTTACTGATTTATATCAATACTTTGAAAATCAATAAACTCATAACGCCGACCATTAAAGGCAATTCGAAATACACTTGGTTGCAGTTAAATTATGCCAGTGTCAGTTACAAAGGCAACTGAAGAAGTGGCAATTAAGCAGATTTGCCGCATGACTAACTCCCTCCTCTCGTTTCGTTGTCGACGAAATTTAACAAGGAGCAAACTCAAGACTGTAATGAGTCGAATGGGAACTGTCTTGGGACTTAAATCAGTGGACTCTTGTTGGATTTAGCGCAGCCGAGACCTTCCGAGGATTCGTTTCTCCAAATAATGATTATGACACGTAATTGCGTCTGCAAAGTTTGTCGATAGGAGTACGTGAGCGGTGCGGTGCAAAATGTTAACACATTTGTGGCCGAGTGGGTTGTTATAAACTGTGATTAGGGTTGGCTACAGGAACAATAAGTTTGCGAAATAAATTTAATTCGACGTCGTTTTGTTGAAAATTTGTTTTTGAAAGCTAGTTTTTTTTTTTAATTTAAAGGTCGTCATGCGGTGCTGCATATGCGCTGCCGATCACAGTAATATTAAGTACTAGCTGGTGCCCGCGACTTCGTCCGCGTTGAAAAAGAAAAGTAGCCTATCCTGTGTCCCGTACGTCTAAATGTTTATCTACCAAGTTTCATGAAAATCGTTTAAGAGTTATAGAGGAACATACACATACAATACCTACACTTTCAGATTTATTATTAGTAGTTATAAGGGACTTCTAGGGGAAATGGGTTCTGGCAACCCTTAATTACTTACCGAAACACAAAACATATTATAATTATCAACTTGCAGTGAAGCTTTGCACAAAGATAGACCACATCCTATTAATTAACACATAAGTAATGCCGATGGTAAATTTTGTCAATAGATACCCGCGACCCACCCCGGCTTCGGAAAGAGAAAACTACAATTTTTCTCTTTATAAAAACCTTCCTGCATGCACCATAGAATTTTTTCGAGTCCAATCGCCAATAGAAATACTTGGACTTTATTTGTCCATTTTGTTCTATGGTAGAAATAGGTCCATGCGTAAAAAAGATATCAGAACCAGTTGAACTAACTCGATTGGACAACCGTTCCCGAGATTTGCGCTTAGCAACACATTTCGCAATTCATTTTTATTTATATAGATTTATTTAGATACTTAAATTCACATATGTTCGTGTTAATCTATTCTCAATGAACAGCATAATTAGGTCAAAAGATCCATTACAGCAGTAAGACACGATGTACACGTTAATCTTAGACAAGTAGAAACAATGGATACGCTCGGTGGTTAATCTGGTAATACGGCGTGCGAACCCTCCGCAAGACCTCAAACAGGGCAAGTTTGACAACGGGCCGGCTCAGATCGCAATTAGAGAGGACGGGGACTCCCCTCCCAACAACATTTACATTTTAATTTAAATTTGCCGAATCTGACGAGATTCAAGATAAATTGGGCCCAGTATTTAGCGCAATAATTTGAGACTGGCGCCTCGTGGTCTCCAAATTAAGGGGTTGTATAATTGTTTGCATTGTAATTAATAATTTACATTAAATATCACGGGTTCCATGAGGCTTAGTGGCGGTGGTTCGGTTTTCCTGTACGCATTTTCCTTGACATAATAGTACGAAGGGCTCCAATCTCACATAACAGTTAATATGGATTCTAGTTAAACTTTTTATTTATTTTTATTCTAGTTATGTAGTTATGTAGTTATGTAAGTTATGTAGGAACATACATACATACAGTACCTACACTTACAGATTTATTAATAGTATTGATAATCAACCTAAAATGTTCAGTCTATGTTTATTTTGTTATTCAAATTGAGTAATTTCATTTCAGCTCTCGATGCGACGTTGTGAGGGATGAATAAGCCACTTAGAGCATCCTCAATCAAATTTCACTGCTTTTACCAATAACATGGAAATACAGACAAAAACATTTGATTCGTTAGTCGCAAAAAAGGAAATAATGCAGGGAATTGAAACAGAGAACCGTTCTCATAAAGGAAAAACAAAAGGCATTGGAAATATCGTTCGTTTGATAGTAGCAATGGCCATAGCATTCGAGTAGGCGGACGGATCAGACTCCAGCTATTGTGTTTTGATTGGATGCCAAAGGCTTTCTCTTGATTATGGGCGAATTTGAAGCGGAATTTGTAATATATGGTAGATTTAAAATGAAATAATTGAGGTGAAAGAATTTATGGATTCACTACCACTAGTCGCCCGCTCCTTGCCTCGCTCGTGGTTCCGTTTTCATATATATATACAAAACTTACCTGTTTATCGCGTTTTAGAATGAAAACCGAATTACGAGTGTTTTTGAGTTTTTGCGAGACCAACGCACGGTGAGATTTTTATCATTATATTGATTTATTTATATAAAACATTTGAAACTTTGATTGTGATAACGGAGTAATATTTATTATGGTCCTAATGACCTTTAAGTCACCGATCACCGATAAAATCGTTCTGATTACTTTTTAAATCGAATCTTCTATTAAGGATTTGACCTTATTGAGGTCTGATAAAATCGATATCTAATTCTAATTCTGATAAAATCGAATTCGTATATTAAGGCATTCCTTTCCTGCTATAATATTATAGGTATATTTCGAAATTTGTACTGATATTTTTTTCTGAATATGTAAAAATTATCGTTAGACTGTAAAAAGAAATAATCGAAGATTTTGTGCAGGCATATTTGACAATATTAGTTATTGCTGACCAATGCTTGTTCACCGACTGCTATATTATAGATATCCTTTATGATCATATTTTGTTTCATAGTAAAATAATTAAAAATAAATAACTTTTTCAGTGTTTTCGAAACCCTGAAACTGTCTGTACTCTGTCTGCGTAATCAATCACATGTGATTGGGATTTCTGTGAGATCGTATGTGAACAAAATACTAGACGGCTATCTTAACTCGCTTGCTATATTTCAGTTTATGGAAAATATAAAAATATATTTCCCGATATTAAATTACTCGTAGAGCCAGACGGCTGTCTCCTCGTTACCATATTAGCTTAGAGTTTTATAACAGTACACGGGTAAAAGTTTATTATAATAAAAAATGAACATCTGAAAGATAAAGTGCTGCAGCAAAGTTGCCGCAACACTTTCGCATCCCGCTATTACTCGTATATGCCTGCATATACTAGGGTTGGCGAAACAATTTTTTCACCTGTAAGTAGAGTTGTCAACACCGAATGGCGTAATGCGCCCACTCGACAGAGGCACCCCTGATAATGATAAGATAGGTAGTATAACAAAGTCCAACATTTAAAACTAACACCCCATTGTTTCGCCACTGGTGTAATAGTAGCGTTAACCTGAAAATTGATTAATTCATATTTAATCGTGGCGATTAGTCCTCGTTGAAAAAGATAAAATAGAAGAGATTTTTCGTAATCGTTTTTAAATCACTACTTATTTTAATGCGAAAAAGATATGTTACGCCCACATAAGATATCTTTTTCGCATTTAGAGATAGTATATACGATATGACAAGTTTTTCTCCTATAAGCCCAATGTCCGGTTTTTTGTGTAACCATCTGGCAACCCTACGCGAATGATCCTTTCGTGTATTAAATTCGGCCATTACTGCGCGCGGTAATTTGAAAGCGTTTAGAGCGGTCGCCGCACCGAATTTATTACTTAATATCATTTTGACCCGACGCAGCTGCGTCCGCATTGATTATGACTTATAATGGATTTGTCTTATTACTAAGTACTGAGATTCAAAGGTTTTTCTGTGGATAATGTTCAGAGACTGAATGTTACGAAGACAAACCAGTTGCTCGTATCGTTAAGATATCTTTATATCTAAGGCTTCAAACTTAATTCTTACCTGCATAGTAATAACTCCTCTTTTGCTTAATCTAAGCTAAACAATTTTAAGTCATTCGTTTGGAACAATTATGTTTGACAAACATCTACGTTAATTTGCTACGAATATGTGCTACGAACATTCTTATACTATTAAATCCATTACCATCTCGTATAAGAAGTTTTTTTAACAATTATGTTTTAACTAAAAATTTTATAAATTTAGTAATAAATATTGTGATTATGTCAATGTTTTTACTCACGCCTTTTTTTATTATAAACAGTAAGGCTTCGATATGACTTGGAATCTCGTTATAGATGTGTATGAATTGACATAGGTATAAATTAAACTAATCGAATTAAATTTACATAAACATAAAAATATTTTTTATAATAAAAAAAATTTTATATAACGGTTATCAGACAGGCTGACGACCCATTTAATGGTAGGTGGCTACCTTCGCAAGTGCAGCATATTCAACCAACTTCAAACAAAATTTGATCATCTTCAAAATAATAGTGATAACCGCAACTAAATTTGAAAGAAGCAACGATAAACATAACACCTATAGCGATTTTGTTGTATAGGTACTAACAGGATGAAATAATGTTGCGATGGTTGTGGATTTTATAGGGTCTACTAATTTGAATACTCACCTACTTTGGAGTTTCGAACAACTTTATCACAACAAACCAACGTACTTTACTCATCAAATGCCATGGCAGCCTTACAATATTAATAAATAATTTCCTATGACAAAGTTTAACGAAACCTTAAACTGTGTCGGGATTCAAATTGGGCGTCCGTAATATTTAATAGAAAGTAATCTAAATCACTTGCTAGCAATATACATTATGGTGTTAAATAAAAAAAAAAAAATTAATATGTTAGTGCCTAAAACTTTTTAAATGTGTATAAAAATGAAAATACTAGACAGCAATTTCTGCAGCAAATTCAAATATTTAGAGAATTGAAAAATGCAAAAAATTAGAAAATTAGACCAAATATTTGGGAATAGACTTTAGTTATTTTTATGTAGGTCAATATTGCTTATATATTTTTTTAGTTTTCAAAGCGGACGATGTCGCGCGCACTAGCTAGTACGTACTAAATATGCGCCACGTCAATTATACGCTATACTATATACATAATAATGAATAATATACTAAAATATTAAATATAATAAGCCATGTCCAGAGTTAACAATTTTTCATGCCAAGTAAAATTATACTGTAAATAATGTTCGATACTATTTCCAATATTTGGCTGTAACTAATAGGATTAACTCAAAGCTCATATAAGTAGTAAGTAGATGAAAACATTGAATATAACACGAATGTGACCTGGAAGAATTTCGTCCGAGAAAAGGCCGTTTTTTTTTGTATCAAACTTTTTCCTTCGTAGCGCGAATTTGATGAAGTCGGCAAGAGGAAAACGGAACAGCGGTAATATTGGGCAAGAATTGTCTCTTTATGGGTTGTATGAACTTCCTCATACGTTGGAAACCGAACAGATGTGCTATCCATTCCGTGATATATTTTATCGGAGAATAACATGAGAGATTGCCCTAATCAATTTGATATATTGCAACACCATTAAACGAGGTTATCTTCCGCTGTATTATTGTCAAAAGATATTAAATATTGTGGACGAGAAGGCTGCTAATAGCGTATTGAAATATAAAAGAGTGGTGTAATATGCCTATATTATAATGTATCTAGGCATTAGCCCGCGACTACGTTTGTGCAACTTTTTTTAGGTTTTACAACATTTATTCAGTCTTTAATGCTCATTTTGTCAGGTTTTGATTTTTTTAGATGGTACCTCGGGAACGGTAGGTACGTACTTATATTCTAGACGAAAAAAAAAATACTTTTTTTATGTCGTAAATTCTTCGGATTTTGACCATAACCATCAGCTAACTATATAATTCTTCGCGGAATACTTCCACGATTATTTTTCCAGATATAATATAATTATATCAAAGCCTAATTAAGTATTTATTTAAGTAGAAAACAACTGTAAGCATCTGTCTGTTTCTCCGCTAATTTCATCTAAACCATCCAACAGTATTCGATACAGTTTTCATTAATGGAACAGGCGATAAACGAAGAAGGTGTAAGTTAAATAATTTGCTGACAAAAATTGTATCCGTGCGAAGCCGGGTGCGGTTTGCTAATGCTAATGTTTAATAAATCTTAATTGTGCAATTATTGATATAGAATTTTCAATAATATTTTTTGGCGACTTTAGTCTACGAAAGTAACTTAAGAATCACCACATACTCGTAGAATTACATGTTCGCTTAATTATTAAAATTTTTGGTCTAAGCTATGACCTTAATCTTAATCCTGATGGAAGCCTATATAACACGAATGACTACGAATTGTGAATTGTTCCAATTCGGCTAGTAATAATTCAATAGTTCGCTCAACAGAGAATCATTAACTATGACGTAGATTTATTTTATACAATGAAATCAGTATGTAACGGTTGCTCATAAACACACTTGTAGTCGACGAAAACTGAAAAGACGTTTTAAGCCGAACGTGGGACGAACAAAGCACCTTTGATCTTAGTTGCTTTTTTGGAAAAAAAAAACCTTTTTTCTTTGATTTTCCTTATGTGAACGACATTTAGCCTTTTAGGTAACATGTAGGTAATATTATGTCTAAAAGTACTATGTAAATCTTTTGTGAAATCTGCCGATAAATTTTCTGTGAAATATAAAAAACGAAAATGGATTATGTAGTCAATAATTTTTTTGATAATTGTGTGTATAAAAATTGTCCATTTATGAATAGTAATCGAAGTCGTTTTCCGCGTCTGATACGGTTTTCACTAACCAGTTCGGTAAGACAAGGGCTTTACTTACAATAATTTTAGACTAAGACTTAAGACTATTGATGAAGATTTTTTTAAAATTAACTTTAAATGGCTCTCCTGTAAAATTACAAAAAGTGCAGTTATGCCCTTGTTTTGCCGAAGGTGTATCTAATAAAACCTAATCAAATTTATGAAATTAGAAAAAGAAACAAAATTTTGTAAATAAGACGCCGAAACTGTCTGCGTCTGTCTATTTCGCTACTAATACACCCAACGGATTTTGATACGGGTTCACTAATGGAGGAGAGAGATAAGCGAGTAAGATTTGTGTGTATAAAAAATTGCATCCTGGGCGAAGTAAGGTTCGGGTTGCTAGTTATGAATAATAATTGATATGCAAAACTACTATGGACTCCAAAACTGCGCAACCAAATCAAAATAATCCGGTTTTCTCATATTGAAAGACCAATTAATATACCTAGTGACCAAGAGGTCAAGAAAGTCTAATAAATATCTAATAAATGGACTTTATTTAGATACAATAACTTTTTCATTGTAAAAAATAAAAGAGGAAAATGATTGAGTTTCAGATTGTAACAATGATTGCGCTCAATGAAAAATTCCAAACATTCTTTCGTTTGATAAAACGAGAATTAACTAATGAAAGAGCGAGCACGTTAATCTCTGTCCAGCGCACGGATCAGCTAAATGGGGCCTGAAATTTCAGAATCACGCTGAAATTATTTTCCCTTCAAAATTTTTCGGATGAAACACAACAAGCTTATACTTATGCATATATAATTGCAATTAGCTTAGCTTGATATAACGGAATGGTTAAAAAAAATGTAACAAAATTGTTAAAACAAAGCAAAAGAGCCTTTAAATAAACTAAACATATTACCTCCTTCATGTTACGGTCGACAGAGAGATTCACAGTCCATTTAAAGGTATGTGGTTACCGTCGCCTATAACATAAATAAAGAAACAGGTGCTGCAACCACAGTATGATTTCAGGATCCTTATTTTTGGTTGACTGAACACTTGCAGGTGACAGGTATTGGCAACGGATAGAGAAATGACCTTCCCCAATAAGTAAGTCTTACTACTTGACCATTGTTTACATCTATTTTATTTTATTTTATAGGTTTTTATAGGAAAATAAAAGAGAAAGCGTTCCTGTTTGCTTATTATATAAAGGTTTAACCATAAAGGTTAAAAAGTTAAATCACCAGTTAAGTTTTATGATTAATATAAATAATTAATACGTTCTAAAGGCAGTAAAAGCTTGTTTAATTAAATTTGTCTATGTCGCATGTTTGAAAGGAAACGATTAACATCTTGAAAGCGGTGCGGTGGCGACGAAGACGCCGATTTAGGTAATCACAGTACAAATGCTAAGTTAGTAGTACGAGTAAGTAGGTATTAAGTATATGTTTTTTTTTTGTATCAGATTAAAGTAGGAATCAGTATTAAAAAACATTACTAAAGTATGTTTGGAAAAAGTATATAATTTTTTTTTTAATATATTTATATTAAGTTTGACAGACAGGCTGCGATAAGCAAAGATAAGGGAGCAGGAAGAGATAGGGCACTGAGATATTTTAATTTAAAAAAAAAATCAAGGACAAAATAATTTACCTCTCAAAGAATTTAGAAAACTGCGTAAAAGAGGTAGGGGTAAATTATGAGGGACATGATGAAAATAGAGGAATTGACTGATATATCTAAATAATACAACAGCACACGTGTTGTTACTCCACTGACTGTAAGATATTTTTACGAGGGGGGATTCTTCAAAAGGTACCCTATGAACATATTACTATACCGCATGCAACGCAAATTTGCATAGCCTATGTGAGATTTTTATCGACTAAAACATCTCCTCGGTATGCGCGTGGTTCTAGTCCCGAGGGGACCTCCTGTAAGATGGTAAACACATTTAAAAATGTGTGGTGATATTTCGTTTGAACTACTTGAACTTGATGAAACGCTTTAACGTCAGAGCCTCTTTGCTTCGATCTAAGTTTTTGCTTGTAAATAAGAGACCTCATCGTCAAAATTTTTAATTTATTTTTTTTATTAATTTTTGGTACACAAACAGAAATAAGAACAAAAATATAGAAAAATAAAACACATATTCCACAAGCGAGTTCACAGATAGATAAATTACATATTTAAAAGAGAGTCAGGTCACCAAGACAAAAAGAACAAAATTACATAGTTAAAATTAAAAAAAATAGATTTAAACTCCCATTTGATTGTAGCTTTGTTTCTCTCTCAATCATTTTTGTACTTTTTTTTAGATATAGATGTTTGGAACATAGATTCGACACTGCTTTCCATTTATAATGTGGTTCCCGTCAAGACGAGCCATCACCAACATCACAGTAATCTGTGCTTGCCTGCTTACCTACATCAATCACAGAAGGCTCTCTCGCGGGTTCCGCACACGATTCACGCATGTGGCGATACCATCGCTAAATGTTGATGTTCACATGAATTTGTAACATGCTTCTTATCTGTATTTTTATAATATTTTTCTCATTGAAACTTTAGTAATATAATATGGCCAGTAACAGTTAACTCTCAGAAAACAAATTTTGAAATAATTCCACCATGATTTTAAAATTTACAGTGTGATTCTAAACGGAGGATCTTAAACAGCATGCAACCTGCAGCAGCTCTATCAAAAAATTTCTTTCTGCTTACTGTGACAGGGCGTCCTACTTGTCGCGGATGTTGTATACTACAGCCGTAGGCCGTCTTTATAATGATTTTTCCTGATAAGTACCTACACGTGATAAACTGCTAATATTAGCATTTAGCTGAATGACTTTCCAGTATTTTCAGAACTATTTACTTATTGGGTAAAAAAATAGTAAGAATTCTTTGTACGAATGTAAGAGGAATTTTCCTTTCGAAGTACAAAGTGGATGCCGTGCATTTTTCAATTTTGTGAGCAAATATTCTAAACGTAATCCCGTTGTCTGTACTCAATTTATACGAAGTTAGTTGGGGGTCTCAGGGCTAGAGTTTATTTTCTCAGCGAACGCTCAGCAAAGACGAAATGCTTTGTTTTTCGTAGCGCCATTGTACGGTCGATTAGTTTTTTCCCTTTATTCGGGGGCACGTTCCAAAGCAGATGTTATTAATGTACCTGGATGTTTATTCACTTTTTACATAACACTGTTCATTTGGTACGCTATGGAGATGTAAGATTTTATTTTATTTGTGTTACATAGGTACTTATACATTATTAATATAAATCTCTTAATCTATAAGTCTTCCTTTATAGTGACCATAGACGAGGACATAGCAGAAAAGCTTTATTTTCTTCGCCTAATTAATTAAAAAAGTATGAAACGGACAGATATAAGTAAACAAAAAATATATTTTTTGAGAAAAAAAAATTGTAAATTCCTGCTCAAAACAAAACTCTCGTACCGTACCAGTAATAAAAAAATTCAGCAACAACTACAAGGCATTTATTTTTAAGCTTATGATTTAAGTTATGTAGGTACTAAAGTTTTAATCGGCTACTTTTATTTCGTTTTTTATAATTTACATATTATTTAAGAAAAATCTTCCAAAAGATTAATCTGTTCGATTATCTCAAAGAAGCTATGAAAATTTGCTTATAATTTTTATTTTAATGTTTAATTGGATTCCGCTCATTTTGTTAGTTTATGCGTAAAAATTGTGTTCGTTATGAGCTTTGTCCCTGTCTTAAATTTAAAAAAAAAACAGCATTCGAGGTCAGAATTCTAACTTTTTTCACTTAGGTACAATGCCTATATAATGTTAATCAATATACAAAGTTTACACTTTTAAGAATGAATATGAGTTTTAATAAGGCAAAGTTAGAAATTGTAAATTTTTAAATGTGTTTGCTACTTACGAGTTACGAGTAAGTTATGGAAGATATACGTGTTCTTAATTATCGCAACATCTTCTTAACTCGTCGTATTCCAAATACACTCAACTTCGAGGAAGAGCTAAACGGCACTTCACTAGTGACTAGGTGTGTAATTTGCTCTACATGCACTTATGCACTTACATATACATGCACTTTAGTAAGTAACTGGAATTGAATAGCTTGCTTTGCCTAATTGGCGTAATTAACTAAATCTGTCGAAAATTTGTAGTAAAGACTTAGTAATAAATCAACGTATAGCCTGTACGTAAGAAAAATTTAACAAAAAAGGGAACTTGTAAGTTAGGCCTTAGTTAGTTGTAAGTTGTACCAAGTTATAAAGTTATGTAGACTTAATTTGGGCCCTAATCATAACATTTTGCATTACGTAGTTCATTTTGTATTACATGTTTCATTTTGGATTAGGTACATAAGTAGTTCATTTTGGATTGCATTGTTTATTTTGGATTAAGTACACATAATTGATCGTTGGCTGCATTATACCCTCGTTTGTGATTGTGCATCATTTATGGTCCTGGATCTTAAGGCAAAGAGTGCAGTGTCATTAATATCATTTAACGTCATCCAACTGACCTGTCGTTCAGGTTTATGAAATCATTTTTATGTATCTGGGAGTGGAATATCCACATTACTATCACATTCATTACACTTAACCAACATATTTTTTATTCATAGCTGGATGTGGAAACAATTTCAGGTGACATTTCATTGACAACTGGTCGTCGGGTTCGTGAGTCGATAACCGTCTCTTGGTCAAGTATTCCTTTGTCAAGTGAAGATTGAGTACAATTTATCGTCCTATCCACTAAATGGTTTAATAAAGTTGTGTACGAAATGTATGACGGCAATTACTATTTCCAGTGAATGTACTGCGTAACGCTGTTTGGCAATTAAAAACTTATAATATAAGATACGGCATTAGAAATATATACCCTCATCTGTTGTTTAATGATGGAAAAGATTATGTGGTAGATGATACTTACATTGATTTGATACATTGCGAATGGGTTGCCTAATTAAATCACTTGCCGATGCTGTTAAATAAAATAAATTATAATTAACTCGCCATCCCTATCTGTCACATGGAGTAGCGCACGCAACGCTTCTCTCTCCACGCTCGCGGCGAAAACTTAAATTTTTATTAAATTTACTAGCTGGCGCCCGCGACTTTGTCCGCGTTGAAAAAGAAAAAAGTAGTCTATCCTGTGTCCCGTACGTCTAAAAGTTTATCTACCAAGTTTCATGAAAATCAGTTAAAGAGTAATGTAATGTACAGTTAAAGAGCAATGTAAAGAGTTTCATGAAAATAGTTAAGAGTAAGTTAAAGAGTAAATTCGTAAAAGAGTAATGGAGGAACATATGTACATACATACAATACCTACACTTACAGATTTATTATTAGCATTGATTGATTGATTGAGTATTGTTAAGAAGCCATTTTTGTCAGCATGTTTGTTTCAATATCAGCAGCTGTATTTTTTTAAATTCGAATGATTTCTGTATCGACTTTTTTTGTTAAATTGTTTGCTTCATTCATCAGTAATTCTTTATTTGAATACTCGCTCAAAGTAAATGAATTGTGAAATGACCAATTTATTGAATCTCCGTTTAAATATTGAAAAAAAAATTGACGTAATATTTATTTGCTGTTCATAACGTTTTATTCTGTTTTTAAATATGAACTCTCTTAACTTTTTATTATATTCCTCAAATGAACATGGTACCTATATCATTACTATTCAAACAGGCTGCTTTACTAGATAATATTCAAATGCGATGTTTTATTCACATTGGGAAATATTCAAATAGTGTAAAAGCTTTTTCCTCAGCAGCAAGCATATTTTGATGAAATTGTATATATATATATCTATATAAATAATTTCATCAATATAAATTCAGCAATTTAGTCGTGGAAAGGACACTGACAGATTTCTTACATACATCTTACATATAATGTATTATTTGTAGGTCTACGATGACAGATCGAACTATGGTCTCATTTGGTCTATTATTATAGATTGCATTGATGTTAATATGGATTTCATTGAAGTTTACTTCTACTTAGTTTACTGGAGTCTACTAGTAACCATTCTCAAGCAATTTTGGCCCCTCGCCGCGAAAACGCCGAGTTCAGCACGTGGATGGAAAGCGAATTTTTCTCCCTTTGTTGTTCTTTAATTGCTCTGATTGGTGCGACGGAACAAAATAAAGCCGCATTTGCTGGGGATTTGTAGGCTCGGTCGCATTCAAACGTTACCAGTCTCTAATTTAGGGTTGATTGTGTTCGGGTACATTTTTTCAACTTCATTTTTATTGTTACAAATAAAGAAAACACTTACTTCACCTACAATCCAAAATAATGTCAATAGGTAAACACATATATTACATATTGGTAGTTACTTTGATGAGTTAACGTCTTGCTATTGTCTTATATGGTTTTTGGGCATCATTTATAATAAGCACACAATACTATTATTTAACTTAACTATTATATTATAAACTAGACGTGATTGAGGTTACACACACATTAACGACGCTTGCATGGTTACTATAGAGAGCAGTGTTGCCATGCCACGCTACTGATAGTTACTAATACCTGTCAGTTATACTTATTCACTTAATAATTGATTAATTGGCAAGATAAAATCAAGCATGCATAACCACCATCAACTATTTGGAAATAACTCAAACTTCCACAACTTATTTCACTTTTGATTAATAACGTCTCAATATTAATAAGACACAATAGTAAGGTCATAAGTTCGTTACCATCTTTTTTTGACACGGTACACTTGGAATTAAACAACTTAATTGTTAAATACTATTTTACTTGACTCCTTGTAATTGTAATACTTTCTATTTGTAGTGATTCCCTACTATCTATCAACGGTGACCATCTATCAAGTTACCACCCGGACGTTTACGAAGCTAATTAATTCTATTCGGCTAATAGCGTATCTTCTCGCTTCGCCTGTCCCGAATTAATCTTTTAGTCGGGTCGTCGTAATCGCGCTACATCATTAATATTGATGAAAATAATTCGTGCGACGCAAACATTGTTTTTCTAACAAAATTTTGAATGAAACCCAAACCTGAAAAACAAACCACTTGAAAGGAGATAAATCAGTTTAGTATGGAGATCAGGCCATCAGTATATTTTCGTTTTAACGGTTAAAACTTGTACCATTAGATAAGAAGGAATTATAGATTTTACTGGGAAAATATCGTGTAATTTGGTAATGAAGTTTCCTGGTTAAGTTTGAACGTATTAAAATATACCGTGTATTTCCCAAATATAAGTCATCATTTTTATATTTATTTATTATGAAATCTGTAAAATTTATTATTTGAATTTTATAAATCTGAAATAAAACTACTGAATTAAGAAATTAGCATATTCTCTGAATTTTTGAAAGATTTTTGAGTTTTGAAGTAAGTCCTTTTTTTAAAATTTGATTCGAATTCACATAAATACGCGTTGACGTTTAACCACATGTAAAAATTATTACGAGGCTTTAAAACAAATTGTTTTTTGATTATGAAAAAATATATTTACGTCACAGATGCGTGAACAATCCTCTCCACAAGATAAGGGTTCGCTCAAAGCGCGATTGGCAGACTTCGCACGCCATTCAAAATGATTTTCTTCTCCATCATTCAAGCTTACTAACCATGTTTTAAGGTGAGTGGTAGGTAGTACAACTTTAAAAGGGTCTTATTTATTTACATTATTTTTATGTGAATACTAGTTGCTTATCTAGTAAAATTATATAAGCAATATAACGCCTGACATCATCACATCGCTAATACATGTTTGCCCGGCGATAGATTTTTATTTTATTTAGATGATCCCTCAGGAACAGTACTTTTTTCTAGATAAAAGGGGATTTTTGTATCCCTAACAACGTGTATGCAACATTTCATGATTTCATGCTGATCGGTTGAGTATAGTTAAGGCGTAAAAAGATAAAATACAGAGAGTATTGATATGACTTTCCACCTTCAAATTTTTAACTACTCTGCAAGTAATGGATTTGCTAATGCTCGAATTTGGAGTGCGTGACTAATTTACAAATTCACACGTCAATCCCAGTCAATGTAAACGAACCTGCGATCATATAAAAAAATTATTATATTTCTATGGAAAGCTTTGGGAAGCTTTGACCATGCCGTCTCTAGTAGCTGGCGGCGCGGCGATTCTTTGCTCTATGGTTTAAAAAAAACAACTTCGATAGACTAAGACGTCTCAATGAGAAAATCTATTGTTACGGAGCCCCATTTTGGCAAACTGCAAAATGCTTTCTAGCTGTCGGGCAATAAAAGTTGCGACAATGCACGCTGAATGTCTGTCAATGAAAGATGCTGGGATGCCGCGACTCTTCCAATTCCACCGACAATAGAGAGGGATTTACGAGCGGTATGCAATGAGCCGACAGACCATTCAGTGGTGAGCGGGTGAGGCCTCGCCTTCATTTTGCATGATATTAAAACTGGAAAAATAAAAGGTTGGCATAAGAGAAAAGTTGGTCGGGAAATTAACATGAAAAGCGGGAGGTGGGTTTTACTATTCTCAATTTTAATATTTCACTTGCGTTCATTTATTTAAGGTCGTGTTGTAGACATTTCATTGGAAATTTTAAAGAACTAGTAGGTGCCCGCGACTTCGTCCGCGTTGAAAACGAAAAAGTAACCTATCCTGTGTCCTGTACGTCTATATGTTTATTTACCAAGTTTCATGAAAATCAGTTAATTCGTTTAAGAGTTACGGAGGAACATACATATAGAAAAAAAATCTAAAAATGGTCAATTTAGTTTCAGTATCATGTATAGAGCCCACTATAAACACGATATCTCTGAAAACAAAGTAACTTACTCCATGACCAACCCTTACAGATTTATTTATTAGTAATGATACCGAAGTGCGACGCGTACCGGTCAAATCTACTAGATTTGTCTATTTGTCACAGATAGAAATTTGTTACAGGAAGCACATTTATTAGGTTCATTTTGAAATAAAAGATTTGCTATAATATCGCTAACTATTGCATTTCGCCAAACCTACGTTCTATTGGATGAGTGGTTGGAGTGCTTGCCTCAACGCCCTGTTTCACGGGTTCGATTCACAGCAGCGTTGACTGGAGATGAACTTTTCAAAAATGGCTCTGGTCGTCTAGCGGCAACATGTGTGCTCTTGTATTTTGGTAAGTGAGTAAGGGATGCCAGATCCCATTTCATCCCTTATCCTTATTCCTACTTGCAGCACATGTAGAGTGTGGACCGTCAGCATCTCTGTTGAATTAACAGAATAATTAATTAGTTGAATAGGGAATAAGCATAGTGCATAGTTGTTCGTTATATATTTTTTTATTTTTCAACAAGGACGAAGTCGCAGGCATTAGCTAGTAAAATATAAATTGCAAAATATTGAATTTTCATTTCACGGAAGTCTTGTAACATTTCACTAGATACAGCTAACAAACGGAGACACTCATAATAGAGTAATAGAAGGGTAAACAAACACAAATGGAAAAAGAAAGTTCCGTCCGTGCATCGGAATAATGAGCAGGCTACGCCACCAGTCAGCACTGAGAGCACAGACACCTTTCACATCCCTCTATCACGGGTTCAAAGCCCGGACTGTTTGCCAAGGGACACTTTATTGATATTGCGAAGACTGAGCGTTTCCTTTTTTCAAATAGTGCGTTCTGGAACAAAGCTCACACAAAAACTTTTCATATTACAACTAGAAATCTTTCTTAATAATATATATTTCGTTTCGTATTTCGACCGATTTTAATTCTGTCTTCACTTATGGATTATCCCAATCAGGAATTGTCTGTGTGTGAAAAAAATTGGTCGCGGACGAAGTTGCGGGCACCCACTAGTATATATACTATTGTTACGTGCGGGGTGAGTTAAAATGCCGTTTAGGGTTGTAAGAACACGATTTATTACGCAGACCAAGATGACTTCCAAAATATCAGAGCTTTTCCAATTAAACCGTAAAACTTGCCGAAAGTCGTAAATAATTCACTCTATGTGTCAACAATGCACTGTCGCAAATATCTTCGCAAAAGCTCCCAAGAGTTGTTTTCGTATCGCTTGTTGTCGCAGAACTGTCCCACTCGAGCGATGGCACCCGTATTTATACACGCGCAGTCAGCCGCGATGTTTTTGGAAAACACTAGAAACTTTAAGGTAAACAAGCTCGTACACAAGTAAACAAGTCATAAAAAACAAACATCGTAAACAACTTTCTGGCTTAAGGGAATGTGAACCTTATGTCGCGAACATAAGGAACAGTTTTCTCTGAGACAGGAGGGCTTCCTTCTACGTATGGAAATTTCCATACGCCCAGGTCTCATGATAAACAACAACACGCTGTTTGTTTATGATAAACAAACGCTTCGAGAATGTTCGGTCGTAACATTACCCCCCTCTTAGTTATGATCGTCCCGATCATCATTCGTGCCGTGATACCTTGTCAAACGGTCAATGTGTACGACCTTCGGTTTTCCTCTTTGCCCCTTTTTGATTCGATAGGTGACGTCGTTGATTTTTGTAACCACATTGTAAGGTCCTTCCCATCGTGCTTGCAACTTTGGGCTTTTGCCCTTTTTCCTGAAGGGATTATGAAGCCATACGAGAGTTCCCTCTTCAAAACCGTTGATGTTTGATCTCCTATCATAACGGGTTTTCATTTTTTCACCGGTCTTGAGACTGCACTCGCGAACTAGCTTATGCACTTCATCCAGCTGTTCTCGAAGATCGCTGACATAATCCGTCACAAGTCTTGGGCTATTCGGCGGAGACCCTGTTATTGCATCGACTGGTAGTCTTATTTCTCGTCCAAAATTCACTCTGGCAGGGGTAAAACTAGTACTATCATGTACAGCGGAGCGATAAGACAGCAAGAAAAGAGGAATGTACTGGTCCCAGTCTCTCTGATGTGAGTCGACTACTTTAGCCAAATTATTTTCCAATGTTTGGTTAAACCTTTCGACCATTCCGTCAGACTGAGGATGAGCTGGTGTCGTACGGGTCTTATGTATACCGAGAAGGTTGCACATTTCTTGAAATAGGGCTGATTCGAAATTTCTCCCCTGATCGGAGTGTATTTCCAGAGGTACGCCATACCGACAGATTACATCCTGAACTAGCTTCTTGGCAACAGTTTTAGCTTCTTGGTTAGGGGTCGCAAACACTTCCGGCCATTTGCTGAAATAGTCTTGCACTACAACGATGTATTTGTTCCCATCCTCAGTTTCAGGAAATGGTCCGGCCACGTCTATAGCGATACGTTCCCATGGTGCTCCTACATTGTAGAGCTTCAGTTTTCCCCTACTTCTTGTCTGTGGTCCCTTGACTGAAGCGCATGCGTTGCATTTACGACACCAATCTTCTACGTCTTCCCGGCAATGGACCCAGTAGAACCGCTGTCGCACTTTCAAAAGGGTTTTCTTCACTCCAAGATGACCACCAGACACCCCATCATGGATATGACGTAGTAGAGGAGATACCTTACTTCGAGGGACTACAACCTGTACAGTCACCTGATGTCCGGTATTAGACTCCCATTTCCTGCACAAGATTCCGCCTTCCAGGGTCAAACTATCCCATTGAGCCCAATAGCTTTTTGTAACAGGACTGGAAGCTGATACATCCGCCCACTCAGGTTTCACTCCCTTTTTTATCCAATCTAAGATCAATCGCAGGTCGTCATCTTCCTCTTGCGCCTTCCTCATATTTTCTCCAGACCAGTCATCGTCTAATCCTTGGGTACGGATAATTTTTACTGATTCCTGAGACTCTTGTTTCCTGCAGTGTTTACAGATTTCAGGACATGGTCTTCTCGATAGAGCGTCAGCATTACCATGACCTTTACCACTTCGATGTTCTGTTGCAAAATGG
The DNA here is from genome assembly GCA_945859745.1 of Synanthedon formicaeformis. Taxonomy (NCBI): domain Eukaryota; kingdom Metazoa; phylum Arthropoda; class Insecta; order Lepidoptera; family Sesiidae; genus Synanthedon; species Synanthedon formicaeformis. Next base: position 5,383,307 of record OX243964.1, read on the forward strand.
AATTCCTGCAATTGCTCAATCCACCGTGCTACCTGTCCTTCAGGACTTTTAAACTGAAGAAGCCATTTAAGTGCAGCATGGTCCGTCCTTAAGGTGAACTCACGTCCAATGAGATACTTGTGAAAGTGCTGCAAGGTCTTCACTACAGCTAACAACTCTCGACGTGTAACACAGTAGTTTCTCTCTGGCCTGGAAAGCGTTTTGCTGTAGTACGCAATCACAACTTGTTTGTCTCCCTGCACTTGTGACAACACTCCACCAATACCCGTGTTGCTGGCATCCGTATCCACAATGAATTTTCCATTCCGTGTCGGATAGCCCAATATCGGGGACTCACATAAACGCTGTTTCAGTTCTTTGAAAGCGTTGTCACAATTTGCGTCCCAAGCAAACACCTGTTTATCTTCAGTCAGGCGATGGAAGGGTTTGGCTATTGTTGAGAAATTTTTGACAAAGCGCCTGTAATATGCGCATAAGCCAAGGAAGGATCTGACTTCGGTTTTATTCTTTGGTGTAGGCCAATCTTTTACAGCTTTGATCTTTTCTGGATCTGTTTGAACTCCTTCCTTAGTGATTATGTGCCCCAGATAGCTAACTGCGTTGCTGAAGAAGGTACACTTTTTAGGACTTAGTTTTAAGTTTGCCTCGCGTAGACGGTTGAACACCTTTTCAAGGTTCTGGAGATGTTCCTCGATGTCACGACCCATGATGATTACGTCGTCCAGATACACCAGGCAAACATCTCCCAGAAGACCCACCATAACTCTGTCCATAAGGCGCTCAAACGTTGCGGGAGCATTACACAAACCAAACGGCATGACATTGAATTGCCAAAGTCCATTTCCGATGCCCGTAGAGAATGCTGTTTTCTCCTTATCCTCTGGACTTATTTCCACCTGCCAGTACCCACTTTTAAGATCAACGGTAGAAAACCATTCCATTCCACTGAGCATATCTAAAGTGTCATCAATACGCGGTAGAGGATAGCTGTCTTTCTTGGTAACGTCGTTCAGCCTTCGGTAGTCTACACAAAACCTGGTTGTGCCATCTTTCTTTTTCACCAGTACCACAGGTGACGACCAAGGGCTTGTAGATGGTTCGATGACTTTGTTTGCCGCCATATCCCTTATCATATCCGCAACTTCAGCTTCTTTTGCCCACGGGATTCGACGAGGTCTTTGTCGTATAGGTCTTGAATCGCCGGTGTCTATTCTGTGCTTCACAAGTCCTGTTCTACCGCAATCATTTCCAACGGCAAATATGTCTTTGAACCGCATTAAAAGATCCTGAGCTTGCCTCAACTGAACTGACGACAAATTTCCTTTCAGCGAATCCAATAACTGCGATACCTGGTAGTCTGTGCTATTTACTGCGTTTGTTGTACTGCTTATACGTCTTAAATACTTCACTTCCTGACACTTTCCAACTACGCTGTTTCTTCTGAGCTGTACCTCTTCATTGCTGAGATTTAAAATTCTTACTCTGCCTATCCTGCTTGTCATTAGTAGTGTTCTGGCCATTATCCAATTAGGATGTGTTCCTTCATCCTCCGCAATGACACATAACCCGTTCTTGACGTTGGATGAGAATTTCGTCATTACTAGATTTTCTGATCTGGGAGCTAGTTTGACGTCCCTTAAACAATAGAGTGTACATGGGGTCGAGCCTTCTAAGAAAACTTCTTGATCAGGAAATTCGAGTACTCCTTGGTCGACGTTCAAAATACAACGGTGATTTTTTAAGAAATCCAGTCCTAATATGCAGTCGTCAGTAATATTGGCAATCAGCACTGAGTTTGAGTACAACTGACTACCAATTCCAATTTCCACGTCTGAGTCACCGAGGACAGGTACTGGCTGGCCCGTTGCTGTTCGTAGCTGACATGTTGGAGATCGTTGCTTCCATGAGATAGTTCGTTTTAAGAGTTCAGGTCTTACAATGGTGCGCGATGCTCCTGTGTCTATTGTGAACCTGCACTTTTTACCGTTCAGCGTACCCTCGATGCTTAAACTGTTTCCGTTAGAAGCTTGTCTGATAGTAATAGCAGGGGCTTTCCTTCTCCCAGCCAGCGCCTGCCCCGCGGCCCTGGCAACGCTTAGTTTAACTGCCCCTCGTCAACTTGGGTCTCCATCTCTGAGACCCTTTTTCTCTTCTTCTTTGGGCAGTCCAGCCTTATGTGGCCTTTTTCACCGCAGCCATAGCAGGTCGGGCCATAGCGAGGCTTTCGCTCCTCGGCCACCAGCTCCCTGACCTTGAATGGCCTCGTGTCACGCCGCACAGCTTCCACTTCCAGAGCATGTGCCAGTGCACTCTTCAGGGTCTGGTGGTGACCCAAACGTACCGCTGCGCGAACTTCGCCGTCCCTTATCCCGTCCACAAAAGCTTGGAGTAGAGTTATTTCTACTGCATTCGGTGTTGATGTATAGGCGCGACGAACTAATCTCTCGATTTCGTCAGCCCACTGCTGGAGTGTTTCCGTGGGCTTCTGCGTGCGATCGCGTAGTTGAGCCCTATACGTGTGCTCCATGTGCTTGTCACCATATCGTGTCTCTAGAGCTTCCAGTAGGGCTTGCAGAGATCTTCCTTCTGTAGGGAGTCGCTCCAGAATCAGTTGGGCGTCTCCTCTTAAGGCTAGAGTCAACGCCATGAATGCTTGATCCTCAGTCCAGCCGCTGCAGTTAGAGAGGGTTTCGAACTGGTACTTATAGGCTGTCCAGGAAGATGTGCCATCAAACCGTGGCAAGTCCAGCCTACCTTGTGTAGGTACCGGCGCAGTGAAGACTGCCTCCCCCGTCACCAACTTCTGCACTTTCTCGGCGAGCGCCTGGTGGCGAGTGTCGGTTTGGTCGAGTCTCTCTTCCAGGCCTTCGACTTTCACTGAGACCCCTTTAACTTCGGACTCCACCTTTTTAACTTTATCGCAGATGACTTCAAGGCTTGTGTCCAATTTCGAAAGCAGCATTTGGCTAGCAGATTCCTGTTCACGGCGAGCGGCTTCCTGTTCACGGCGAGCGGCTTCCTGACTGGCTTGTATGCTCTGCACAGCAGCTTCCTGACTGGCCTGTATGCTCTGTACAGCAGCTTCCTGTTCACGGCGAGCGGCTTCCTGACTGGCTTGTATGCTCTGTACAGCAGCTTCCTGACTGGCCTGTATGCTCTGTACAGCAGCTTCCTGTTCACGGCGAGCGGCTTCTTGACTAGCCTGTATGCTCTGTACAGCAGCTAGCAGCGCAGCGAGGTCCATCGACGGGCTCGATGTAGGTACTGCCGTAGGAAGCAAATCAGCATCGGTGCCTTCCTCCGGCTCCTCATGTGCTCGTTGTCTCGCAGCATCCATCTCCACTTGCCTCCTGGTCCGTGGAGTACGAGTTCCTTCGTCCCGTGGCATTAACGGCATTCCGCTTCTGACACCAGTTGTTACGTGCGGGGTGAGTTAAAATGCCGTTTAGGGTTGTAAGAACACGATTTATTACGCAGACCAAGATGACTTCCAAAATATCAGAGCTTTTCCAATTAAACCGTAAAACTTGCCGAAAGTCGTAAATAATTCACTCTATGTGTCAACAATGCACTGTCGCAAATATCTTCGCAAAAGCTCCCAAGAGTTGTTTTCGTATCGCTTGTTGTCGCAGAACTGTCCCACTCGAGCGATGGCACCCGTATTTATACACGCGCAGTCAGCCGCGATGTTTTTGGAAAACACTAGAAACTTTAAGGTAAACAAGCTCGTACACAAGTAAACAAGTCATAAAAAACAAACATCGTAAACAACTTTCTGGCTTAAGGGAATGTGAACCTTATGTCGCGAACATAAGGAACAGTTTTCTCTGAGACAGGAGGGCTTCCTTCTACGTATGGAAATTTCCATACGCCCAGGTCTCATGATAAACAACAACACGCTGTTTGTTTATGATAAACAAACGCTTCGAGAATGTTCGGTCGTAACACTATTATATAAAGCTAAAGAGTTTGGTTGACCGCGCCTCAGGAACTAGTTAGAATTGAAAAATTCTTTTTGTGTGGGATAGTCCATTTATAGAAGAATAATTTTTGTGTTGGATAGTCCATTTATCGAAGAAGCCTTTAGGCTATTATAAAACAATTTGAACGCGGACAAAGTCGCGGGTAATAGCTACTAAATATATAGATGTAACTGTCTGTTGAATTTTCACAATAAACGTCGCAATAGTTTTGGATGGAATGTGGTACTCAGAAACCCTGAAAAAATGGGTTCTTTTTTGACGTTAATGCGATTGATAGTGAGGGTAAGTTATTTTTAAAATTAAACAAATGAAAATTGACTCTCTTATCGACCTTGATTAAATACCATTCTGGCTTTAGCTCTAATTATTGATATTTATGTATTTATTTCATTAATTTAAACTTTTGAATTTACTTCTAAACTAGTTGATTTAAGTTCGCCTTTCACTTTGTTTATTTACATACTTAAGTAATAAAAGACTAAGCGTCTCTTTCACAAACGTCAAGTAGGCCAAACTGTCATTTAAATTCACCGGTAACCGGGGATAATTTAGCTGATATACCTTTGTTTGTACGGTAAACGTCCCAAACATTAAATAGAAAATAATAAAATAAATTGGCCTATCGAATGATGCAGTAAACCGAGTGCATAATTCAATATAACAGAAAATGATTTCTAAAAGTAACTAATCAACACCTTACATGTAGTTTGTGAAAGAGGCCCTAAAAGTATTAAAATACACATTAAAATTATTCAAGAAACATTGTAAAGAAATACAAAATAAAGTACCTATATAATTGGAAATACTTTATGTCCAACAATCCACTAAGTACAATGAATTTTATTTGTGGAAATAACTTTGAAAGTGTATTTGCAAACAACCTCCAAAATAATTCGGATGAAATTGGAACTCTAAATTTGTTTCTGATTTAATCTAAGTTTACCGTTCATGCAACGTGGATTTATGGGCTTTTCGATTACATGGATTAGATACAAAATATGTATTTGATTTAATAAAAACTTTTATTACATAAATAGTTTTTATGGGATAAAAAAATGGTTCATTCTTCATTTTAACCTGTTTTTTATCTATATTTTATTTCTTAACCTATTATGTACCCTAAATTTTAACGAGCCCATTGAATGAGTGGTTCGAGTACTTGCCTTAACATTCTGTTCTGGGATTTCCAGTTTCGATTTCCGGAAGGGTCATTTTGGATATGAATATTTCAGTTGACTAGCCTGGACCTGGCAGGGCATACTGCGTTTCGCAGTCATTTGGGCAGCAATGACAGAAAACCACCGTTAAACAAAAGCACGTTTGCTGTTGTGTTTCGGCGAGTGATTAGTCGATCACAGAGCCTACTTCCCTATCCTTAATTTTACTATAATCAGCAGCGCACTTTCAGCACCTGTGGCGTGCTTGTGGTATAGGTGACGGTAGCCACCTACCATCAAGTGGACCTAACATAAAAAAAGACGTAAGTAATTCCAATGTTTCAATTTCCCAATTAAAAGGGAATAGTAATATTTAAAACACTTTTTTTATTTAATATTGTTTTATTAATTTGTATTTATTATATGTATTAGATAGATAGAGTCGTCTTCTTCATTGCTGAAGGTTATGCTCGCTCTGAAATGCCATGGTGGCATCGACCACCAGCTGTTTCCATTCCACCCCTCTCAGCCCCTTCTCATAGCCTTCGCAACTCAACCTGGGCTGTCTATCGGCTAGGACACCGGCCACGAGTTTTGTGGTTCTCTACGGAGGATTATATTAGTATTAGCGCCTCTTTCACAAACGTCAAGTAGGCCAAACTGTCATTTAAAATCACCGGTAACCGGGAATAATGGAGCTGATATACCTTTGTTTGTACGGTAAACGTCCCAAACATTAAATAGAAAATAATAAAAAAAATCGGCTATCGAATGATGCAGTAAACCGAGTGCATAATTCAATATAACAGAAAATGATGATGTACTAATCAACACTTTACTTGTAGTTTGTGAAAGAGGCCCTTAATTTTAAAAAAATAGTACCTAGTATAGTTAAACTAATTTTATAACCTCTCTTCTCTCTTTGTGGTAAATTCTCTTTTGACGACTTTTGCATGTCAAAATCGTCAAGAACGATAATTCGAAACTAAGTATGTAATAATGCAAATATGGCCCATAATTTGTGAACTCCCTTCACCCTTCACGTAATTTGCAGATAGCAATCGTGTCTCAGATACGACTCGAGTTTGCCTCGTGATTTACTACAGTTGTCTCTTTACTTAACGAGGGAAACTTTTTGCTTCTCTTAAGTACACGGGAATAAATTAGCTAAAGCGTTACGTTTTAGTGAATTGTCTTAGTACAAACGTTAACCCAACGTTTGTACAAAGACAATTCACTTGTCTTGTGCTTACTTTTTGTATTTTTAATGTTAGCCTACACATAATAATTTAAGCTTTAACTTTTAACTTTGGTATAGACATATATGACTGACAGCTGTTTTTAAAATTATTTATAATTATTGCATTTATAATTATTTAAAATGTTTGTAGATTCAGTTAAACCGTAACTTACTTCTAATACACTTGTGTGCATAACAAGTATTGTATTTCAAATAAAAATTTAACTCTATTATATATTTGCAAGATGTGTGTTGACACGTCTTATTATATTGATTGAATTAAACAAAGCCTTCACAATGAGAGTTTATAAATTGTAAAGGCGGAATGAAAATGTTACGAATAACAAGTCGGTAACAGTGCCAAGGTATTTGTAATTTTAAAGTTGGAACGTATTAAAGTTAAGAGTTTGTACTCGTAGGCAGAAGCACGCTTCACCGAATCCTAGACACGTTTAAACGTTCCTTACGTTCAACTATCAAAAGCTAGTCCATGTCAGTAACTCGGTTAGAGTTTGGAATTGAAGACGTTCGCTTCCGAACTGAAATTGAGGGCGAACATTTACACCCGGACTCTGATATACTATAGTAGCAGATTACACAAGCCAATCAACCGAACCTTGTGATTTAGACCAATTTATGTGGAGTTAACTTTGCTTTGAGCGGGTTTCAATTGTCAGCATTTCTTTATTTAAGTACTCGACCCGGTACCCGGTCCATTTCGCATGGGTGCAATATTTTTCTGAAAATTATATATAAAAATCTTCATCGTTTAACGCCAGTGAGAACCGCAAATTCGTTGCGTAGTGTAAAAGATCAAAGTATTGATATTCAAACAATACATTTTTATATGTTGTATAATTAACAATGACTTGAGGTATTCACCTCTACGCTTGTATACTCGACAAATAATGTGCTTTATCACCCTAAGATTGAACATTCTTTGTATGTTGTAGAATGATAAGGTCTGTTTTCCTTTGAAAATTCAAAGTGACAATTATGTCAATCAGTAATCAGTTCCTATTTCAAATCTAAGCCTTAGCGAATTTTGAAATGAATGGAATTTGTTATCGAAACTGATAAAGCACTTTTCTGCTCGACTATACATACAGAATATTCGTCAAATCTTACCTAATTATGTATTAATATTTAAAGTAAAACATATGTTGTGATAAAAATTGTTAAAAATTGCTTATATTTTAAACAATTACCTACAGTTCAAAACAATACATACGACATAACATTTACCTACATAAACAGCCTTGTTATAACAACGAGATTAGCCTTACATCATTACAAGATCAACATATTATTGTTATTATTGGAATAATGAAGGGAATCAATTAAAAATGTGTTTGTTGTGAAATAAACACAAATTTAAGTACTTCTTATATTCTTATGAATTGTATGAAAGGATACGTCTAAGTTTATCCGTAAAGTTAGTTCATGTCTATAAGACGTGACGAATTTTGCAGTTTCCGCCATATAAGTTTCGTATTCCGTTCTGTGATTCCGTTACTTGTCGGTATAGGTAGTTGCTAATTTACGACAAAACCGAAACTTGGCACGAGAACCAAGTAGATAAGTAGGTAGTGCAGTTTGTTAGTCATGTCAGGTGCAAGAACCGCTGGAGCAGAGCGAACTAGGCACAGAATCAGGCTTAATCCAATCGCAGTTCTATTTTTCAAATTGCACTATTTGTCATTTATTGTTTACTAGTCTGCTAGCCATGAAAGTACCTATGAAAAGACTTAATCGTGATTTATAATTTGCTACACATAAAAGCAAGCAAACGACAGGACATCCTAGTATCTTACAGAGAACATCCTAGTGTAATGAATTCGATCATATTAAAGATAATAAATTGATGCGCCATCATCAATCAATCAATCAATACTAATAATAAATCTGTAAGGGTCGGTTATGGAGTAATTTACTTTGTTTTAAGAAATATCGTGTTTATAGGCTCTATACATGATACTGAAACTAAATTGACGATTTTTAGAATTTTTTTCTGTAGGTATGTATGTATGTACGAGTATATATGTATGTATGTAAGTATGTGTGTTCCTCTATAACTCTTAAACGAATCAACTGATTTTCATGAAACTTAGTAGATAAATATTTAAACGTACGGGACACAGGATAGGCTACTTTTTTTTCAACGCGGACGAAGTCGCGGGCGCCAACTAGTACTAATAATAAATCTGTAAGTGTAGGTATTGTACTCGTATGTATGTATGTATGTATGTATGTATGTATGTATGTATGTTCCTCCATAACTCTTAAAGGAATCAACTGATTTTCATGAAACTTGGTAGATAAACATTTAGACGTACAGGACACAGGATAGGCTTCTTTTTCTTTTTCAACGCGGACGAAGTCGCGTGCGCCAGCTAGTAGTAAATATGACCTATGCATGAAAAGTATAGTCATCGTCATCTCAGCCGCAGAACGTCCAATAGGACCAGTCGGCTCTTCGTACTATGTGTCCTGCCCAATGCCACTTCAACTTACTGATCTGCAGCCTTAGTTCGTTGAGCGACGTTGAGCTTTCTAATTTTGGACGAGATGTCTCGGAGCTTCCATTCGAGCTGGATTCAGATAACAGCACTCTAAATTAAATGAATTCATTTTAATCTAAAAATCGGTAAGGCGCTTTGGTTTACTTACAGGAAAAATATTCTTCTTTCAACGCCTGTTAATAAAGTGATAGCAATTAATTTACCTCTTGGTAGAAGTAGCAACATATTTACAGGAGAACACTATAACAACAACACAAATCATCGGCAATATCTTCCTACGTATTATGTTTTATCAGCAGAGCTGATGGGTCACTTTCTATAAGCGTCATATGTCATCGACGTAAACGAGAAAGCCTTCATAAAATGGCCAAATCATAAAGTGATAATAGAAACTTTATATTTTTTTTATGGAAATCTGTGCAAATGTAAGTACCTACTTGTGATGCAAATCTACTTATACTTGTGACTATCAAAAATGCTTACAATCGAAAAAACTGTTTAATAACTTATTATTTTCCATAAATAGTTGTCCAAAAAATAACGATAAAAATATTTTTGTTGTAAATTTTACTGTTGTAGACAAAGACTGTTTCAATATATTTCTTTTGAATATCAAGAATTCGGTGCTTCTTTTTATTTAGTAAGTAGTAGGTATTGGAAATTTCTCATTTAAAAAAAATACAAGTCACCGACAATTTTATTAGTAACTAGCTGGAGCCCGCGACTTCGTCCGCGTTGAATAAAAAAAAAGTAGCCTATTCTGTGTCCTGTACGTATAAATGTTTATCTACAAAGTTTCATGAAAATCAGTCATTTTGTTTAAGAGGAACATACATACATACATACAGAAAAAAATTCTAAAAATGGTCAATTTAGTTTCAGTATCATGTATAGAGCCTATAAACACGATATCTCTGAACACAAAGTAACTGACTCCATGACCAACCCTTACAGATTTATTATTATTAGTATTGATGATTGATGGTACACCAAAGAGCTTTTTTGCCAGGAAGCAGTACTTAATTTTTTTTTCCAACCAAGCATTTTCCACTATATATTCACAATTATCTTTTTGAATTTTAGCTTTCATTATAATTTTTCATAAAATTGATAAAACACGTATTTATAAAAAAGGTATGTCACACTGAAGTTCCCTTTGATCATACAAGGCGATCCTCGGCACATCTCCGTGACATTTCCTTCGGAGCTTCTAAAAGAAATTCACAAAGTGATTCCACAAAGACCCCTTTTTTCAGTAATATTACATTTCACTTTCTAAAACTTCTAATGGAAGTTAATAAAATTCGTTTCATATCGCACTTTTGCGTAAAGAATATTTCCATTTGGATTCACTGTAATGTCAATGCGAGTGCTATAAAAGTATTACTTATTAAGTTTGAATATTATTCAAGTTAAAAACGTAACATAACGTAACGTAAATTAAAATACAGTAAGCGATCTTACTACTTTATGGCAGCTTTTTCTTATTATTTTTAAACAGTTATTATATGACCACGGCTATCCTTAGAACATCACACTATATGAATATTGAATATATGAATATTGAAATACATGAAAATATATTACGTTTAAGTTGATTATTCCAAAATTCTCCAGTGTCTCAAAACAAAAGTTTCCGACCAAGGATGACATAATATGGCGCTTAACTGTGGGCCTCTAAAAAGCTCAACGTCGTTCAAGGAGCTATGGAGAGTGCTATTCTCGAAGTTACACTGCGAGATCTGTGTACTATGTATGTATAATGTCATTTATACATTTTTATTATTAAACTAGCTGGCGCCCCCGACTTCGTCCGCGTTGAAAAAGAAAAAAATACCCTATTCTCTGTCCTGTACGTCTAAATGTTTATTTACCAAGTTTCATGAAAATCAGTCATTTTGTTTAAGTTATAGAGGAACATACATACAGAAAAAAATTCTAAAAATGGTTAATTTAGTTTCAGTATCATGTATAAAGCCTATAAACACGATATCTCTGAAAACAAAGTAACTTACTCCATGACCAACCCTTACACATTTATTATTAGTATTGATGTATGTTATTACAACTTAAATCAAAAGAAGTAGAGCAGCGAGAATTTAAATCGAGGATAGTGTAGTTGAATTTGAAACCGGCATATGTTTTGTTCTCGCACTGCATGCACTGTTGAAAACTTGAAACAATAACTGAGCAAGGCTTCGTTCCGTCGCTTCAGTATTTAGTATTTGTATTTCTAATTACCATAACGTACGGTATTGTTGTCTACTGGTTGAAATGAAAGCTGAAATCCGTTATGTAACATCCAGCTGGAGAAGAATAGTTACAGAAATCATACCTACGTAATAATAATAAATACGTATTTAGGTTATTTACACTCAGCTGAAACATTTTAGATAATACTAACTACTTAAGACTAGCTTCTGACGGCGACTTTTTCCGCGCCACTTTTTCTTAGCTGTAAAAACATTTACTTATTGCATTTTTATTTATGTTTCGAGATGATCTCTCGGAAACAGTACTTTTTTCTAAATAATAGATATACTAGCTTCCAAATAATAAATTGTTGAAGCGTAATATTCAAACAAACAAAGAAACTCACGCATTTATAATACTCGTATCTTGCGGTTAAACTAAGGGACATAATACATAGCCTTCTATAGTGTCTTCATTATTTTAGTTTTATTTCCTTTATGTTTGGATGTTTGTTACTCAACGCATTTGGATAAAAATGGCTGAACGGATTTGGTTTAAATTTGGCACACAGATAGTTTATTACCTGGATTAACATATAGGCTACTTTTTATTCTGAGAAAATGTTAGGTTCCCGAGAAATTTTCAAAAAACGAACTAAAGCGCGTAAGAAGTCGCGAACGCATCTAGTTATCAATAATTAATAACTTATGTATGTGGCGGTTTATACAAAGACTTTTCTTAATAACTTAAAGATGTTAATATGCTCAGTGAAAGGCATTAACACGTTTGTTCAGGCGCACAGTTATTATGATGTGTCCGCTATAAATTCAGCGCTGTAAATCTTAACAATAAAAGCTAGGTACGCGTTCGGATTCAGCGGCTACTCTTTTGTGATTGCAAACGGTGTTTGCCTTTATAAATGTTGCATGATATTGTTTGCATTTGTATCGAGCTGGCGTTCGTCGACCCTGATATCCGTTTAATATGATAATCCGCATGCAAACAAGCGGTGGATTGCCCGGCTAAATTATTTATGCACCCCGGGCAGGGCGTTATAGCTTCACTTGTCGGCGACGACTGAAGTTTTATTGAACCCCGGAGCATTGGGATGGACAGGTGAGACCTACCCAAAGTTGTTTTTTCATGAATAAAGCCGCAAATAAATCATGCACGACGGCGCTACCCGCTGAAACGAGCTACGCGGCGTCGACGCGGAAAATATAATTTCATTTATTTTAATTAACTTCTCTGCCTTCACTATTAATTGCTAGTATTCGTTTTGTTTGAGCGTGGTCGTTGCGTTCGTAATATTGAAAACGAGTCTGAATATGTTTGTCTTCATTAAAACGTGGTAATCCATTTTCAGCAAGTGCAAACTGTTTGATGTGATGTGTAGCTTTGAAAAAGGTTTAACAATCATCAGTAGTATGTAATTCTTCTAGAATTATAACTTGTATTGTAAAGGATTGTAGAATAATAACAAGAAGTTTGACTAAGTCTGGCGAAGTTTTTCTTTAGCAACTAAAAACACATTTTAGAAAAAACTCTATGAAATAACTAGTTGAATAGTGTTTCGGTAATCAGTTAGAGAAAGGTATGGTTGTTTTAATTTAATTTGAAGGCGTATTCATACGTACAAGTTTCAATAGGTGTCTACGATGTTTTTCTTCTCCCGTCTCTGTGAAAGCAAGTAATAAGTATATAATTGTCATCTCGGTGTCACTTATCAGCATTAACAGTATCATCATCATCATCATCATCTCAGCCGTAAGACGTCCACTGCTAGACCTAGGCCTCCCCCATAATTTTCCAAAAGAACCGGTGGGAAGCAGCCTACTGGATCCATTTATTGCTTTATTGTTATTGTTTATTGCTTTATTGTTAAGACCCAAGGCCCTTAACAATATTATTTATTAGTAGGTTAGTTTATTTTATTAAAATTCTTATGCAACCAATTTCGGGACTAGTTAGAAAATCAAAAAATAATTTATATGCATCGATGTTGGTAAGTCAAATAATAATCGTACCTACTAGTAATAGGTAAGGACCTCTTTCACCAACTACAAGTAAAGTGTTGATTAGTTACTTGTAGAAATAATTTTATGTTTTATTAAATTATGTACTCGGTTTAGTGTATCCTTCGATAGGCGATTTTTTTTTATTATTTTCAGCACCATCATCCCCGGTGACCGGTGACTTTAAATGAAGGTTAGCCTACTTGACGAATGGTGAAAGAGGCCTTAAGTATAATTTTTTTTGACATACTATATTAGTGTATAATATAAATTTAGGTAAACATATATAATTTATCTGTGCATAGCGACTGCGAGTAAATGTTAATAAAGGCAGATGGCAACCGGTGCCATAGCATTACAGCGTGCGAAGATGAAACCACAGCTTAGACAGATGGTAATCAATTTCGTAGTAATTGAATTCGGCCAAGCGGACATGCATCATCCCTGGCTTCAGTAGACAGAACTAGGAGATATACGTACGGTTAGGCGACCAATTCGAAATGAAATGATGGCTGTTTGAAAAACGACTCTTATCAATTGATTGTGTACTTCAAGTGTGGTTTAGTAGTAGTCTCGCACAATTTTATTTCGTATGATGTGCGAAAAAATCAACTTTAAATTTAAATATATTTTTATTAATCGCCTCGCACACTTTGGGTTTTATAAAAGAAAAAAATATTAAAAATTTTGGTAAAATGTTTTATGTCATTTTAATAGTTCGATTTAATTTTATAGTAAATTAAAGAACTACAATAAATATAAATTCGTAAAAACTACTAATAACTACTAATAACAGAGACATCCTTACTAATATTATAAATGTGAATGTGAGTTTGTTTGTTTGTTACGCTTTCACGCAAAAACTACTAAACCTATCTCCATGAAATTTTGCATACACGTTGTCTGGCACACCAGAAAGGACATAAGGTACCTATCATCGTTCAACGCGGACGAAGTCGCGGGCACCAGCTAGTAATATTATAAATTAAAGTGTAAACGTTTATTTTATTTTTCGCAAACTTGTATTTAAGAAATAAATGAATGACGTAGGTATATGAACCTGTGAAAATATTTTTAGATTTCTAGCGATCTGCTCCCATGCTTCGCCCGTGGTGTAATTTTCATCTATAAAAAAAATCTTCCCCGTTTATTCTTCTTTCCATATGTTAAAACCGAATTGCAATCGGTCTATCCATTCTCGAGTTTTTCACACTAACCAACTTAACAGTTTTATAAATATAAAAAAAAGATTTACTGAATGACGAAACTCTTTAAAACCAGTTAAATGTTGTCTTTCATTTTATCTGTTTTATAAAAGACAACTGTCATCACGAATGTCTCAAGGCGATATGTAATTATCTCAATTAATAAGTGCAGTAACAAGTGTTACAACAAATTCTTGTACCTATTTGAATTGTGCTCTAATATAATAGAAAATCATGTTTGTGTATATGCCATCAGAACCAGAGAACACTAAAAACAATAACACTATAATAGACATGTGCATGATGTTATTATGCTTATCAGTATTAAGCATAATATGGTTGGTGGCAGTGGGACTTATTTTATATCATTATATTATTTATATTACTTTATTTGCATTATCTATTTATACACTTGAGAAGATTGGCACTTTTGGAATTACGTCACGTCGGCGAACGTCACGTCTAAATATTGAACAGAGAGAGGATTTGGATGAAGAGGAAAGACACAAAAGGCAAAGAAAAAGGCGTACCCGGTCTCATGCTTCTTATTAATAGTTGGCAACCTCATCCAGGTTCCATCACAACCTCATATGTAATTTTTTTTTTAAGTTCCGTTCAAGTTTTCACACTAAATAATGAACTGTAATCGAAATGATACAAATGGACAATTTACAAAACTAACTCTAACGAAATATCGTCATCTCTAACAAAGGTTAAACCTTTGGTCTCAAATGCATTAGTCTATTAAATTCAATACTGCTCTAAGAACATTTCGCCGTAGGTACCTACGAGTATTACGGGGCTTGCGGGTGGCCGCCTGGCCGCGACCCCCTTAATGAAATAATGCTCACTCTAATTTGATTGTACCAATGTGATTGCGATAGGATTCTATTTACGGCTAGACGTGATTTGAATGAGCATTGAAAGATTACACTGGGGCATGTCGTATGAATATGAGATCAAGGGCGACTTACCAACAAACATAGTTTGACAAGCCCGTTGGATGATAGCTCAGGGGCCCTGGGGATGAAGTTGGCTCTGATTCTGGAGAGTAATGGCAGGACCCCACACTTACAGAAGACCAACGTGAAATAACAGCAAAAGTATGTGTTTTTCGTGTTCCGGTTTCGGTTTCAGTGAGTGAGTAAGTTATGCCAGAGCCCTTTATCCCCTTCCTAATACTTCCTTATACTTAATCCTTTTAAGGTCGGCAGCACACTAAACTTGCAGACCTTGTGGCATTGCTTACGTTAATTGGCAACGTTAAGTGGACCTGACGACCTATACATAAAAATAAAATCGTATCCTAAATGGATAAATTTCCATAATTGATGTTTTCTGTATTAACAAAATTCGGGCTAGTATAGGTTAGTACCCTTTTACGTATCCCAAAAATAATCTGCCACAAGTCTCATCACACTTTTTAATATTTTAATAAATTATAACAACACACAAAGATACTTAGATAAAAGCTTTTATACATTTGTCAGGCGTTGGTTCTATATTTTTAGAAGAAAGCCGCGGCTTTCCCCGAGTGTGATATAGGTATAGCCTATGTCCATCCTAAAATTCTATTCTAACTAATGATGATTTTGATAATGATAATATTGATGAAAGATTTTATTAAAATTGGATGAATGGTTTAGAAGATTACCTCCTACATACTAACATACAACAAGTTTACCTCTTTGTAATATTATTATAGACTGTTACCACATATGCGCTTATTCTACAAAAACATTATCAAAGTAGAAATAAAATATTTATACATAACTGTAGAATAGCTAATCTAGTCTAACGTTTCCAAATGACAAAAGCAAAAAAAAATATCAACGCATACTTAGTGCTTACATTAAAAACCATCGGGGTTAGAAAACAATGGTAATGTTGCTTTTTATCGCAAATCTCAAGTTACCGCCATGGAATAAGATGCTCACTGCAATAAGGCTTACGTTGGCTTTGCAGCGGTATTCCATAATGGTTTACTCTGATAAACCGCGCTGAATTCCGCTCCAGAATTGCTAAGTGTCTCGGACGGTACGGAATCATCGTATGCTAATGAGAACGCGACGGAAAGAAACATTGCCACCGCATTAAATATACCAGTGTAAAATCTAGAGAAATATCAATTATATATCTCATTCAGATTTTAATATTTATTATGATTTTCATTCTGATTATGTGTAGAGCAAACAAAAGCATCTGTGTGATTTTTGTTGAACTCTCTAGTGGATTAAAGTTTTCGATTTATGTTTTGATTGATAATTATAAAGTACTAGCGAGCCGCTCCCAGCTTCACAAGGGTACATTTTTTTCTACAAATATAAAAATCTTCCTCGTTTAACGCTCTTTCCATCAGTGAAAACCGCATTAAAATCCGTTGTGTATTTTAAAAGATCTAAGTGAATATATATTTCTAATTACATTTTATATCTTCCTTCTGAAAACCCAAAATCTCAACAGCTATTATTATTTACAATTTATAATTTAATAACTGTACTAGTTATTTATACCTAATTTATAACTTGTACAACTAGACACTATTTATGAATAAATGATTGTTCTGGCTCCCACTTGATGGAACCAGAATGTACTTGATCCAAATTGATCCAGCTCGGTTGGCCCAAATTGACGAGGATCATTTTCCATTTTTCCACATACATGATAAATTTATAATAAATTATTACACTTGAATTGAACTGATACTTACACCGCCATCTAGACAATGAGGTCGTAAACAATGATTCCGAAAAATATGTCAGAACGGCGGTTAAGATTACTTTCTGCCGGTGTGTATTTACTGTGACAAGATTGTCAGGTTCATAAAAATAACAGGCGAATCCACTTTCATTTTTATTCTGAGTTCCGGTACGAGGTAGGTACAAGAGCTATTGTTGTGGGCGCCTCCGCTGTAGTCACCACAAAGGGAACGCATTTTAATATAATTTTATTTATTCAACATCCGAACGCTTCTGTGCGGAAAGTGTTACTTTTGACGTAGTCTTTATTACTTTTCATGATGAATTTTCCAGTCGGCAGTTTCACTATTACTGTGGCGATATACCCACGACTTCGCCCGCGTAACTTTGTAAATTATATACTAAAACCTTCCTCGAGAACCACTTTATCCATTGGTGAAAATAGCATGAAAATCGGTGCAGTAGTTTTTGAGTTTATCACGAACAGACAGACAGACGCGGCGGAGGACTTTGTTTTATAATATAACCAGCTAGTCTATACTCTATACTAATATTATAAAGAGGAAAGATTTGATTGTTTGTTTGTATTGAATAGGCTCCGAAACTACGGGACCGATTTGAAAAATTCTTTTACCATTAGTAGCCGACATTATCCCTGATGAACATAGGCTACTTTTTACCGCGGGAAAATGCTTCATTCCTACGGGAAAACGGGTAATAGGACAACGGGTAGTAAGAATTATCCTTCCGTACTTATATTTTTCACATAACTTCTAAACGGCTAAACCGATTGTGTTGAAATTTTATGTGGGTATTTCGATGGTTTTCTGGATGATTTAAAATACAATTGGACCCGGTAGGTGGCGCTGCTGTCGGTATGTCAACTACTAAACGGCTTGACCGATTGGGTTGAAATTTTGACACGAATGTATTATATTTTATAAAATTACGCGGACGAACTCGCGTGCAACAGCTAGTTTTATATAAATTTCAATTCATAAACGCACTACAAGACTTTTCATAAAGTTAATCTTTCGATAAGTATCTCTTAGTTATTAGTTGTGCTAATAAGTTAAACACTAAATGGATTTGTGTTAGAATATCCATAAGCTTTTTTATATTATAAATCGTTCATTGAAAGAGTGATGTACTTAATGCGACGGCGATGGTAAATGTGAGGGATTTCGCGGTGATCTGTAACGTTTATGAGAATGGATTACACTCGGGGGTACTCCCGATGGATAGCTTGATAAATGAGTTAATGATGCGTTAACGCTGGCGTCACTCTTTATATTAAAACTTTATGGAAAATTGACACAAACTTTGTCAATTTAGTAAAGTGTACGGATAATATAAATGTAAATGTAACTCTGTTCTTATCATTGAATTCAAAGAGACGGTGGAATCAAATTTAATAAACATTAGCGACCAGCTCTTGGCTTCGCTTGGCGAGCGATAGACGACATATCCCAAGGAAGCAATCAGTTATTAAAAATGCCTATGGACGCATTTCATAGGGTTCATAGGAACTCTGCATGGCGAGTGTAATATACAATACATACATACATTCACAAAAATGAAGTCACAAAATGGTCCCTATTTCAGCATTTTGCTGGAATAGGTCTTAGGAACCCTTAGTTCGATTCACACCTGGCCATACACCGGGCATATGCTTACCAAAACCAATAATTAAACTAAATTCTATTTACAAAGTAAAAGAGTAAATATAATTAGGAACCTAAACTGTTATGATTTCTTAAATTTCAAATTAGTTTTGTATTTTCTTATATTCGCGACGTTAATTATTGTAAATTTACCTAAATTATAATTCATGCCTCATTTAAGTACATAATTCGGTTTCTTTAATAATTATCCAAAACTTGTCTCGAATCCAAATGGTTGTATAGTATCATTTCAAAAGGAATGTTGCCAAAAGCTGTGGACTTTCGCAAGTATCACGGATCGTTTACTTTTATAGCGTGTTTGCAGTTTGCAATTTATCTTTAACATGTTATCCGGATAGTGTAAGAAAAATTTATACAATTTGAGTGAAAATAATTCCAAAATTATTATTCGAAAATCATCACTTCTTAATATTCTTAACATTTTCGTTATATTGACTGGCTACAAGCAAAGTAAGATATTTCTTCTTTTTCTACAATAAACCATCATATATATGTTGTATGTATGTAACAGTACTTAAAACACGTTTCAAATCAGTATTAAAAGAGAAACGCCAAGTGACGCGTCATAAGACGAGATAAACAAACAAACAAGTCGGTACAATAATAATTTTCGGTCACATCGAACGACCTTCAGAGAAAGCGTAACAGGTTTGACAGCTTCGACGTCACCACAACACTGTATAAACAAACCATACGAACTTTTAATGTCTGCTAACCAATAAAACATAAGTCCACTAATAAAATTAATTGTAAACGGAAGCCACATATAGATAAGTGTTTCGTCTTAAGTAGATATACATATAAGTAACTCGATCACGTCAGTTTTTAAACAAAAATTGTAAACATTTGTTTGGGAGCTACGATTTCGTAGATAGATACAATGGAACCCCTTCTTACTACTACTACCGGTGGTACAACTGGTAGTACTAATTGCATTATTTTTTGCCCCTAGTACTACTATGCTGTCTGGTAGTAGAACACCCATACATATACACATTCAGAGATGTATTTGATGATTACTTGAATTAAACTATAGGATACTTTTTATCTTGGAAAATGTTAGTTTCCTGTAGTATTGTCACGTATTGTAGCAAACTTCCTGTAACATTAAGGGCCTCTTTCACAAACTACATGTAAATTGTTGATTAGTCACTTTTAGAAATCATTTTCTGTTATACTGAATTATGCACTCGGTTTACTGCATCATTCGATAGCCGAATTTTTTATATTATTTTCTATTTAATGTTTGGGACGTTTACCGTACAAACAAAGGTACATATATCAGCTCCATTATCCCCGGTTACCGGTGACTTTAAATGACAGTTTGGCCTACTTGACGTTTGTGAAAGAGGCGCTTGGTGTTTGTTTCATTCCAATCGGTTTACAAAGAACTTTTTCTTTGATTGGTGGTTTTTTAGGTACATAACTTTTGTTAATAGTTTTGTTGTAGCGAAATACCAAGCGTACGAAATTGCTGACACAGCTAGTTTATAATATTTGTATTGATTTAATACGAATACTAAACAGCGTAAGTAAGCATAAAATGCAGTGCACAGGTCGTGATATAATAACTGTCCACAGGTCACGTGTATTTTGTACGTTACCTACAGAAAATTGTGCAGTGGGTGGCGCCATATCGTCGGCGCGGCCTTGGAGAAAGTGTATCTTGTTTGAGTACAGTTTCACCAGATCTGTTACCGTCCCCTGCCGCTTGATCTGCCTAACCTGACGTAACGGTAATGTCTCCTTATACGTTTAAGAGTTTTTATCGCTCGTGTGCAACTACGTGCTTTATTTGCAATGATAGGTACTTGCAATGAGATATATACTAATTATTTTTCTTGGCTATTTTTCTTGTGACTCTTCTTGTTCTTGTTGTTGTTGTTGTTCTTGTGTGTTAAAACATTGATTCAATCTTTGTTGCTCATATATTATTGTCAAGCTTTGAATCTTTTATTTTTATCTAGATGAAAAGTACCTCATGTCCTTTTCTGTAACATTGACAAGGTGTATGAGAAGTTTCATGGTGATCGGTTGACTAGTTAAGGCGTGAAAGCGTTACATTAATTAATTAATTAATAATGAATTATTTTTATTTTGTTTTTGCGATCTGAAATAAAACTTATTTTATTTCAACAAGCAGAATGTTTCGCTAATAACTCCAAAATAAAACTATATTTTCTTGTAACATGGAAACTGTCGTGAAATGGATAAAAATGTTTCACAAAGATATTAAAATTTTATAAAATCCTTGCATAGTTGGAAGCCCAGTGAACTGAGCTTTAGATTTAGCTCACAAAATAGTAAGTTAGTTCGTGGAAATCTCTTCAATATTCTGCAGTTGGGATTAAAGAAACTGCAGTTATGCGCTTGTTTATGTAAGATAGAGGATCTTTATTTATTTATTTATTATGAATAAATAAATAAATAAATAAAATAAAATTTATGTCTTTATATGTATTTTAGAAGTACGTAAATTATATATAAGTTACTTCTTCAGAGCTTGCATTTCATTTTCGATTCGCATTACGTATTATTTTGAAAATAAAATAGCTTCCAACTTTTTACCTAAAATATGTAACGTTCTTACTCGTAATCTCAGAAATGTAAAGACGTTAATAATACATATTAAAACACTATACATATTATAAAAAATATGCGCAAAGCAGTTATTGTACATACACTTAACGAAAAAATTACTCTCATTTCGATTTTACATGTGGATTAGAATTATTACCACGTATTAAAGGCATACTTTAAACTGAGAAAAAAAAGGAGAAACCCATCAGCCTGTCTACTGCTCTTACATTAAAAAAGATTGTAGTTTGTGTTGTACACATGTACAAACACAATAATAACCATGTGGCACTTAATAGTACAGTATAATGAAATACTTAAGTAAGTCGAGATTTTTCATATAACTATACACGGGATTGGTTGAATATGGGAACCGAAACATCTAGGTAAATAAAACAGTATACTTTTATACCTACATTACGCGTCGAAGACCCATTAAGTTAAATTACTAATAAATTACCATGAATTATTACCATGAAGTTAAATTACTAAGTTAATCCATTAAAAAACAACAGAGCAATACAATGTATGTTAACTGTTATTACAAAGATCATCTCTTTCTTTTCATCTTTAAGGCATTTATATAATTTGAAAAAATCTTCAAATTTAATATAAACTAATTTTCGCACAGTGGTCGAAATTCTAACATCATGTTCTCCCAAGGTGGAAAAAATAAACTGTTTAAATTTTTTTTGACAACACTAAAGCTCGTCTATAACAAAAAAAAAGAAAAGCAGTTAAGAATAAATGGTAGGTATTTATTTTTTTCTTTACATATTTATATTTACAATAATTTGTACATATAAATGATATTAGGATGATAGGTGATGATCGATAACACAGTGATAATTGAAGCGGCTACAATTTTACTACTATTCGCCATTGTCCTGCATGATTATATGATTTATATTTACTTCCTAATATTATACCTTGATTTATATATTTACCCTAAGGTGTATAAGCTCTTAAACTTGGTTGCCACCATTTCACTAAGTTTATAACAAATTATATATAAGAGAAAATCTTGAACAAAACTAGTAACTCCAAGTTTGTTCACAGATAAGACAAAATCTCGATTTTACGCGAACATCTCAAAGCTCTTAAACTTGATTCCGAAATAAATCGTTAAAAGTAAGTGGGTAACAAAAAGATTAGAGTGGAAACTGTTGGAGCGTTTGAAGTCGAGCGAATCCGTGAGTTACGTAATGAAAGAAAGCACCGAACCGAATAGAGCTTTATGCCACCGAGTCATGGATCTCACACAGAAAAATTACATAATCATATCAAATGTATGTCGTTTATGCGAGCTGGTATATTGTGTACAGACAATACATTAAGTTATATTATGTTGGCTCTTTATTTAATGGAACATGCTAAATATGAATAGTAAAGCTAATAGAGCTTTAGCTTTTAATTATTATTTGCGCTTGGCCAACATCTAGCCGTGCAGGAGCGAACTAAATCAGAAAATGCCTATTCACTCTTTAAAAAAGATTTGGGTTTACGAGCTCGGAAACAAAGACCGGGATTGGAGCTTTGGAGCCTACATTTGTCATCACTACAGCTATCATTGAAACAAGATAATTTCGGGCTCAATGGAAAGATATTTCGTTATCTAATAGAGATGTCAAACTGAGCGATAATCCAAATCCAAATTCCAATCAAAACCAAATCATTTTGGAAGATATTACTTGCAAATTTTTAATTAGGCTACATGGTGTTTTCGCATCTGCCATGAACTAAAATATGACAATTTTTTTTTGTAAAAATGGGTTTGGACGACGGCATTTGTAAAGAAAAATGAAAAGTTGCTTCTTTTGATAAAACAATGTAGGAACGTTTTTCAGGAAAATTTGGAAGATTTTCACGATTTCAATTGTCCCATTTTAATTTTGGAACAATGAGAAACATCTAGAATACGCTCTCAGAAGCGCTAAAGAGTGAAAATAACTAGACGAATAAAATATACTTAGTTACTAAACGGGAGATTGTTTTTAATATTTAATCCGGTGTATTAAATCTAACTAATATTATAACTACTCAATCAACAAAAAATCATGAAATTTTGCATATATGTCAAAGGTATAGAAAAGGATGTAACCCTATATCCTTTTCTTGAGAGGGCAAATAAATGTCAATTTGTCTCAAGTGGCCACACTGAAGAATTCTATTATATGATTGAAGACGTATCTCCACAACCCAGTATCATATGGAGGTCTTACCAATTTTAAAAAGTGCAAAGAACTTTATAAGGAAACGGCATCTGGTATTTTACCATCCACGCCGTCCTGACTTTCCAAGGTTTAATGATGCGCCAATTTTCAACGAGATCGGACATGGTCTGGACTCGCTCCAGTGACCAATTTAAGCCTAAGTTTTGTGAACTATATGACGACATAAGGAAAAACCACCAAAAAGATAATATAACAAAATAAAAATTATCACCAAAAGTGCCACATTCCTCACAATTCGTGTATAATTTCAACCTGTTGGTATCAAACCTTGTGCTTTTCGTTTTTTAGTTACATTCTTGAAATGTATTCTTAAATCATCCCTTATTTTCCTTTCTCTCTAACCTTCAGTCCTGAAGGTAAGCCGTCAACTTTCTGAACTGGTCCCTGTCAATAGCCAACTGGAACAAAAGTTAACAAAACTTAACTGAAACAAAAGTTATTTTCCTTTAACAAAAGTAAATGAAATAGATATTCAGGTATAAATAAAATGAAAGTATTTTTTCTTTTAGTTCAGAGGAGTTTATGTTAAGGGCGGAAGACGATGCGGGAAGTTTAAGTTCAGGGAATTAACGCACGGACTGGTCATTCCGGTATAGTAAGACTTACTTAGCACCTGAGGGAAAATTCCGTTTTCTATAAATCATCATCCTTCTACAGTACACAGTTATTAACAGCCTGTAGATAAAGTTAATACTTACTGAACTTGACAGATCTCATTACAACGCGATGAAAATAAGTTTTAGAGCGACATCTAATGGCTTGACAGAATAATTTTTTTATTAGTTATTTAAAAAAAAAGTTGAAAAGAATCTATAATTTAACTATTCATTTGAGCAAGGGAGCAAGCAAAATTATAACCTCAAAACTTGGATTTTCAAACATACTCGTAATTATACCTGGATTACAATGTTAAAGTATGTTAAAGTTTTAAATTAAGTTAATGTTAAAACTTGTAAATTTAAGCTGTTTACTTGTTAGAAAAATATACTTTTGTATATAATATAGTAAGTTTATGAGGCATTTTTTTGTTAATTTTTCACGTATCTTTATTGACATAAAATCTCTTTCTGAAATGAACAAAACTGGTACTGAAACAATTCGTTCATTACTCAACTCAGCGTTCTCTATCACGCTAGGCATTGAAAGGGGTGGGTTAGAATTTGCGAATTTTGGGTACCTAGTACAATATTTTCACGTTACTCCTTTTATGTCAACGTTTGTCAGGCAAACAAAGCGCGAAGCGCACTAAATACTCCTCGCTCAGCAGAACTGTGTCACACAATTCACAACGAACGTCGACACCTGCATCGGGTATCGTCCTCATTGTTTGTTCAGCACAATATCTACGACCATGTAATACAGTAAATAACTGTTTTTGGATCCCTTATCCCTTATGTTACTTACTATAATTATGTGCTTAAAGGCGTCTGCTTAGAAAAATCTGTATACAATCTTTAGTGAGAAAGTACATAATCCTAGGTGCATCAGTAATCACTAATCAGTATACTTGTCGCCAATGATCTCGCACTTCTTGGCATGAGGTTGTGCTCAAACCTTAAGCAAGTCTATCGAGTCCAAAGCCCAAGCAGCGGCTAATAAATCTGTTAAACCGATTGGAATGAAAAGACTTGCTACCACATTCAAACTGGTTAAATCACAATCAACCAAAAACCACATTCAAAATGGTAACCGTTTCTAAGAATAGCGTGTACAAAACGCTTAGCATAGACGAGACAAAAATTCTAAAACCTATTACATTTTTTTGAAGATTATGCGGAACAAACAGACATACAGACAGAAAGCTCATATAATACACTTTCTACGGATATACATAATAAGCAGCCAGGTGGATCTGAAAGGCTTCGCGGGAAGTGGCGATGCACAAAAAAATCATCCTCTTTAAATTATAATGTGAAATGACCTAGAATTTGAAAACTGCATTAAAATTCGTTGCGTAATTTAAAAGGTCTACCTGCGTACAGACAGAAGACAGATACCGGTGACTTTGTTTTATACTATGTATAGATGTTGCTTCCAGGCACAAACTGTTACGGATGGCGGGTGACGGCGCTGGCGAGGCTACGTAGCGCGGTCGCGAGATGAGCGGTCTGCTGAATGCGCCTCTGCCGCCATTGTCTGCCGCCGAGGCGCTATCCTCTCTGCTATGGCAGCCATACGAATGCCGATCGCCGCCTCTCGCGCGGTCGTGCACCGACGGCGCCCTGGCGAGGGGGGGCAACACCGCTTGCACTATCCAGTCGCCACTCGGCGGTCGTCATGCGCGCGCGTCGTTCCGCGCGATTTCTCCCCGCAACGAAATGCGGCTGCCCGTGCCGGCTCCCGCCCCGCTGCGTAAGTCGGACTCGGTCTCTGTGCGCGTTTCAGGAGAGCCGAGCCGACACAATGTTTCCAGTGTGAACATAGTGCAGGTGCAAGATGCGCCTAGTAGTTGTAACGTGAACAGTGCTGTGCAGACGGAGCGAGAAAGAAGTGTTGTAAGTGCTGAGTGCCAGACGGAGGAGCCGGCGAGGCGAAGACGCACCAGGCGTGCGCGTGCGCCACGCGTGCCAGAATTGTTGGACAGTGTTCCACCACCGCCCTACAGCACGCTACCTCCGCCACTGCACCCGGTGCCGGTTCATCCGCAGCCCGCACCCATTATAGCGCCGCATCCGCCCGCACACCGCTTCCCCTTTCAACCGATTCCACTCAGGTATGTAAACATTCCATTTTGACTTTTTACTATAGAAGGGCGCCTTTCAGCACTCCTTCAGCCAAGACTAAAACAGCTATCACACTTCAATTTGAAGGAAACCAATTTAGGAAGTCGGAAGGTATAATCGCAGTTAGAACAGATTGGATGCAATTTAGATTTTAGATTCTATTATCTATTTTCAACTCTATGTCTTCGACTTGGAAAACAATGTAGTGTAGTGTGATCAACTAGTTCACTACTTAGGTTCCTAAATTGGCTTCCTTTAAATTGAATAGTGTGATAGCGGTTTAATTTTGCTCTAATCGCTGTTCCAGCACTCCATTCTAACATAATTTAATCCATACAAGATTTGATCATACCCGTTTCGGGCGAACTGTCAGAACTCAGTAATTATTATGCTCTGACAAGGAGCTAATTATAATTTTATATGCCATAATT
Source organism: Synanthedon formicaeformis (assembly GCA_945859745.1). Lineage (NCBI taxonomy): Eukaryota > Metazoa > Arthropoda > Insecta > Lepidoptera > Sesiidae > Synanthedon > Synanthedon formicaeformis. The sequence continues at coordinate 5,409,971 of OX243964.1, forward strand.
TTACTACCTTATGCATCGGCCAAATCTTGGCTAGCTGTCTAATGTGACAGATTTTATGTAAAATGATGCGTCTTGCTATAATAAATTAATTTTACCACCTAAAACTGCTATCAATCTCAAATTCTGACAGGTAAGCGTCCCAGCACAGCACCATTGAACAAATCTAGCTCGTGCAATATTTGTCCAAAACCGCAGTCAATACAACCCATAACGTATGCGAAGAAACGAAAAATCTATCAGCATTTGAGAATAGTTCAAAGAACTTAGTTTGCATCCACATTGCTATAGATAACTTATTCAAATTTTTACATTAAAAGTTGGGTAGTACTCAAATATGTTTTTGAATGAATACCGTGTTTTATTTCTCTATACATAATATTATTTACTTTATCATTATCGGTTTAAACTTAGGTATATGTGGGTACATAACTAGGTTATTTTATTGGTTTAATATTTTAAGTTTATTGACTTGTCTTAGTTTGACACTTTCTATTTTCTTCTGGTGCATGTGTGTCTGCTGATCGGTATCTTATTCGTAAGTTACGTTGGGAAGGAAGAACATCGACAATCGACATAAATATACCTAATATTTATTTTTGGTAGATTAAATCACTTGTCTTGTATGGCTTTCAATGTCTGCCATGTACGTCTACATTGGTTTTTCCTAACGGAAGAAGTATAAAGTTTCATGCTTCATATTATAGTTAGTGGAAAGTAGCGACTATCAGGCGGCTCTGTAACATTATATTTGTAGGAGTTTAAATTGTTCTATGTTGAACAAAGCGACTGCATAGCGCTGTTTGAACATCGCGGCAATGTGAACGGTTAAATTTAGTAAACCGACAGAAAGTTAGGCACGGTGAAAAGTGGAGCGAATCCGCAGTGGCCTTGCGAAAGCTATCCAATATTGTGTGGCCTGCAACGATTTTGAATTACCGCTTATGTAGGGTACAACTTTATGTGAATTTTGCTTGCTTATTATTGTCTAATAAAACTAATAATCTAATAGGTAATATATATAAAAAAATATAGTTTATAGTTATTGAAAACTGAAACTAGGCGCCTCAGGTTTTCATCGGATGCAATTTTTCGGGAAATTTTCTCTTCATAAGTTTCTAAGTCTGCAAGGAAAATTTAAAACAAGCTAAAAATTATAAAGTAACCGGGTGTCCCGCAGACTATACTTGGGTGCGGCAATAACTACCACCGATCTAACTGTACTCAGTATACCAAATTTCACTCCTATCGAATCTGTGGAACTTAGTGAAATCTCTCTGTCAACTAGGAAATCGCCTGATTATCTTCAAACGCCTGAACAGATCTTCATAAGCTATAGCTAAGAGAAATGTAGATCACGCCAGCTTTCAAAAATAAGCTGTTTTTGCGTCTAAAATAAGCCTTTAACTTTGGGGGTTAAAAATAGTTAAGCCGAATCAGTCCAGCCGTTCTCGAGTTATATAAATTATAGGTATTAGGTGTAACGTATTAATTTCAAAAAAGACTATTTAAAATATAAGGGTTTGCGGTCAATTAACAAATTTGATTTACCTACTCGTAGTTAGGTACTAATCCATTTAACTACTTACTAACTAACCGCATCTACTATGACTAATGATTCTCTAATTCCGGGATTATCAATCACATGGAACTGGATAATAAGATTAAAGCCATGAGATGAGAAATAAATAGGCCCCCATGACTTTTAACTGATTGCTTTCCGCTCATACTATCCTAATCAATAACTGGAAGTAGCCAAGTACATAGGTATACAATATAAAAATATAATATACCTAACTATTTCCAGTTATGGTCGTAAATTGCAGCAGTATAGAATACTTTTTATACTACAAAAAGGTTCCCGTGAGACTGTCTTATAAATTAATATTTTAAAAAATGGAGCCAAATTTTGTATAAAATTTTTATAGTAGCAATAAACTACTTATTTAAATGTGTGCTAAATTTCATCCAAATTAGTTTTTTTGCCTTAAAGAGACAAACATTCGGATTTATAATATTAGTAAGAAAGATTACTAATATTATTTTTCATTTTTTAACGCGGACGAAGTCGCGGGCACCAGCTAGTAATATTTCAATAAAAATGCATGAATAATAAAATTGTTATACTTACTTTGTTTTTGTTACATTATAAATTTTATTATTACAAATAGCAGGTCGTGCAAGCCGGGATGACCTCGTTATGTAAATATTCTTATTATTCACTTCGCAAGGTCACTCGAACTAAGTAGTTAATGTATACATTGGATAACTTTTTTAATATCATAATTATTTACATACCTACTAATTATAAGGTAACTATAACAAATAAATTTAATTGTTAAAATTTATCGTTACAATTTTAAGAATTTGTGCAGTATACTTATATAAGTAGCTACTTTTATATTGCAATATAACTCGTCTCATATTAAATTTTAATTATATTAATTTTTCAACTCATAAAATTAAATGGAAAAAACAAATTAGTTTTGTCTATACCGTGCCTTTATTACCTTTCTTATTTTTTTTATTTCTTCTTTTTTCTTTTAATTTGGAAACCCCTTTCGAATAGTTAGTCGACATTTTTCAGGTATTTTATCATCAACCATTAAATTCATCAACAAGAAGACCACTTAACACTTATATTGTATTCTTTTTTCATTGATCAAAAAGGTAAACAAACAATTCACGATATAGAACTAAACAAACAATACGAACAAATTCTATGTGAGTTAATCACTGAGTCAACTCTCTTTGATAAGTGAGTCCAGTGACCATGGCGACGCTATATTTGTTTACGTTTTTGATCAATAGAAAAAGAATAGATCATACAATGTTTGCAACGATTCCCTTTAACTTACGAATAATAGTAGTAGCACCACATCTTACATTAACTGAGATGTGTAAATCAAGTAGTTGTCTATGCTTTAAGTATAAGGAAATCACTTCCTTAACTTTGGATAATTGAGAAAGTTCAGCAAGTGGTATACTGTAACATATAGGAGGTGTAGGCAGTAGGTACAAGTTGTGGCATAAACCGGTTTGAGCGTAGGCCACCACATGGTGGAAAGTGGCGGCGAATGGCGTTCTACAAGTTTATTTTACATCCTTTTTTTTTCAATCTAATTCTTACTGATGTATTTATTCCTTTGGTTCGCTTGTTATCTAGGGGTATCTACTAAGTTTTGACCAAAAATGTATTCGTTCAATGGTTAAATTCATCACCTAATTATTTCTTTTCTAATTCTTTCTTAATTATAATTATTCCAATAATGAAACGACCTTCTAATTATTTCTTTGTTTTTCTTTTTTTCATATGAGCTTATTTTCACCTCTCTTTGTCATCTATTATCACTTATTCCCATTTTTAACCGTAATAAAAAAGGACTGTTAAAAAAGGTCGGGTTTTTAAATATCATTGGGCACAACTATTTTCCTTATCTTGCCGTTACAAGAAAATATATATTAATAATAAGATACAAAAAGGTCCGACACCAATATTCTATTCCTTGTCCATCCTTTATAGACCACAAATTTTAATAATTTAACCTAATCGCTACCTAGTAATGCTTTAAAGTCAAGTTAAAACAAATAATGTTAATAAAACAATACTTAACTAAACTCAATGGCTACAGTAATTAAATAAGGAACTTTATAAAATAAAAGTTTTCACTACTACCTACTTACTTACCCTATACTTGAAAAGAATGTCAAGATTTTGATCCAATTTTAGACCTTTCGAAAAACTTTAATATTTTTCTGAGGCTGTAATGTGTAATTAATTAGGTCAGAGTGATAAACAGCTCACATGAATGTTAAAAAATGAAATATATTTTTTCTCTAGTGTGATATAAATTTGTTTCTTTAGCTGCTCTGATATATTGCTTCTTGCCAAGTCTCACGATTCTAGGTCAAAGGGAAGTACTTACTCAATAGTTTTTGATCAACGAGTCAAGATTTTCTTATGTAGTCGTGAGGCCCAGCAAACTTTTGTAACTTCAACTTAACATTACTTATTTTATTTTATTAGGGAAAACAAACAATTACACCATATATAGTAAGTTATTTTCATTTGTAATTCTGCGAAGACATTTTGTATTTCTGTATTCTGTATTTCTGTTAGACAGAAGGACGAACCGAAGAATTCTATACTAGGTTTTTTTTTTAAATATGTCCATATTTAAGTAAACTATTGTGGTGTTTTTCAACCTTTCTGATTCACTGATCTTTCGAACCCTTTGGCAGTATATAACACATAAAAAAATATTTAAAAATATAAATAGTATATTTTGCATATAGGAATCTATCTAGGCTTTTTATCTAGGCTTAAATTCTAGCTACATAATATTGTATGGTGTTGATGAATAAGAACGAAACCTCAACAGACCACCACCTGGTTATGTATGAGGTGTTGAAGCTATGTGTACATTACATACCTATAAAACGTACAAACATGTCGCGTCTGTGTTCTACATACAATGTCCGTGTAGGTCAGACGTTTGCTTTGAACCAACGTGACTTGCGCTCAGCCTTTGCCAAGGGAAATCTCTTTCGATTGCGTTTATTTCTTTTTGAGTATAAATAACAACTCGAATAAATGACATTTATTTATTGCTTATATTCTGTGCTTATCTATCTATCTATCTATCTATCTATTTGTCCTTACTGACAATCAACGCTCAGTGAAAACTACTGAGTTTAGAAAGCTAAAATGTGGAACATAAGTATGTTTTATGACGTAAACATCCGCTAAGAAAGGATTTTTTGATAACTTCAATTCCGGGTGAAGCCGGGGGCGGGTCGCTAGAAAACTAGCAAACATACAAATTTAATATATACAAGTAGATATATGTATTTACGCCAGTTTTAGAAAAAAATAATTTAAATGTAGGAAAAGAAGAAAACTTTAACGAAGTTACTCAATAGCAGGCATAATAACTAGTTAATGGGCAAAATTTATCTAGATTTATTTTTTAATACATTGTCACTTACTTGAGAAATGTCTTATTAAGTTTTGTAAGGTATGTGATGTAAACAAATTATGACATAATAACTACAGTAATTAAGATTACTCTACAATTAAAAATACTGAAATACAATAATACTTAGCGCCTCTTTCACAAACGTCCAGTAGGCCAAACTGTCATTTAAAGTCACCGGTAACCGGGAATAATGGCACAGCTTTACAATCGGAGCTGATATACCTTTGTTTGTACGGTAAACGTCCCAAACATTAAATTGAAAATAATAAAAAAAAATCGGCTATCGAATGATGCAGTACACCGAGTGCATAATTCAATATAACAGAAAATGATTTCTTAAAGTAAATAATCAACACATTACATGTAGTTTGTGAAAGATGCCCTTAATTAAAAATAAAGTAATACTTCAAAGTCGCAGCCAGTGGTCAGCTAGTCGCTATGCTCCAATTCATTTAATAGGCTAAAAGCTTTGCCAAAACTAATTATGATATAAGAGGTATAAATCCCAAAGTTTATTTATTGAGACTGGCCAGTCATGCGGAAGTTCTATTCCAAGATTCCACACTTCCTTGAATGTTAAACTTACAAATAAACATATACCTCGAGCGAAGTTGGCCGAAATCCAAATTCAAACACCCTAATGGCTTGCCTCTTACTCTAAGCCGCCAAAAATCTTCAATACTAGAATTAAACTTGCACTGAGTGGATTGACCTCATCATCTTTAGTCTAAGTTCCCACTCCACTATACCGGACCGGCGAATTTACAGGAAACCGGCGCCCGGACGTAGGTATTCGTTAAACCGGATTCCGCATCATCGAAATTCTTCACACCACCACGCTGCTAATTTGAAAGCGGCGGGTGGGCGGTGGACAGGGAAACCGGTGCGAGCTTGTTCACATTACTCCGGCCCGGGCTTTCGCCGGGGTGAGTGTTTTCGCCGGATCCGGCATAGTAACAGCTTCGTAATTGGACCTCCCGGTCGTTTTACCGGCCCAGTAAATGCGCCGGACCGAAGTTATGTGAACGAGCTTTAAAGTTCTCACAATGCAAACGCCCCTTAACGAAACTTGGTTTTGTAACTTCGTTGGCATTATGAAAAGTAATCCCATTTTACGGGTAGCCACACAATTTCTTTATTTGCAAAGTTTGGAAACAGGAATCGGTATTGCATTTTATCTTCCCACTAATATTTCTATGGTTCCGGCTCGAGACTGTGCCTCGGCTTCTGAGTCGAAAGTCGAGCGGCCAATTACGAAGTGGAGTTCGGTCAGTCCTCGAGGCAACGGCAATCCAATTTGCGAGAGCATTGTCCCACTGTCCGCTTCGGCAACGAAGCCTCGTTTGCACTATACATTTCAGCTTTCTAGACTTAGTAAATTTGGCTGTGCTAGGCTAGCTTTCTAGGCGTCGGGATAAACAATTTTATAAGTAGATACATATTATATACCCACTCACTCATTCCACTTTAAAAGACAAAAAGCGCAGAAAATTATCATCATCGGAGGCTTGGAGTGCTGAATGCCATAGATAAAATATTTCACAGAATATCTTTCACGACACTTCAGGTCTTGAATTGTATCATGTTGTCTTTTATCTGCCTTTATGTTGTCCTTTGCCTTTTGCATATTTTGTACGGTTAATCATTTGTGGGAAAAGTAGGTAAAATTTAAAAACCAGTGTTTACAAAACTAGATATTATGTAGTAGTATCGTGACAAGATATGACAGTTTTATCAAAACCTGTTTATGTCTTAAGTTCTTGTTGTACTTGTTGTAATTTTAATCTTTTGTTACAAAATTCAAGTTGCGGTTAAACCGTTCTTGCATCAAGATGCAATTCTTTACTATCATAAGAAAAATTAAAAACCTTACTTACTATTTAGATGGTTGAAAATATATATAATATTTAAGTTCACAAAGAACTCAATTTATTCAGTGTTTTTGGATATATATATCCTCGATAGGTAGCAAGTAGTCCGAAAACTTGGTAAAATATATTATGACAATTGAAAGGAACCTTGTTCGTGGAAGTTCTTGTTTTTTCTTGGAAACCTATTTGGTGAATAAAGGTTTTGATTTTGATTTTTGTAGCCAATAAAACAATGTGTCCATAACTTACGAGATTAGTTAGATCAAATAAAGATTGTACTTAATAAAATTGTAATAAGTATGACACTCGCGTTTATCTAACAGATAATTATGGTTACTCGACTTAACAGGGATTGGTAGGGTAAAATACCTAACCAACAGTTAGTGAAGTAACAGTTATAAGCGTACAAAATAAATGAGAAAGTGGTCTATATTAGCTTGACCTCTAAGTCGTTCGAACGAGGCTCTTTTTAGTTCATAGTCCACGCTGTGCCCGTGGTTCATGTTTGCGAAATCTTTACATAAATATGTATTGTTACTAAACAGTTCCAGTTTTATAAATTTTACAGTTTATCTTTCGGACAGCAATGTCGATGGCCGTGACTTAAATTCTACCTACAATATAAGAGACGTGTACGCATATATAAGACAAGCACTTTCGACATTTTATTGTGCATTGTTTTGTTCGTCGTGTTATTTATAGATTAGTATTATTAAAAATTAGCTGTTACATAATTAGCTGCGTAATTTTATAAAATACTAGCCGGCGCCCGCGACTTCGTCCGCGTTGAAAAAGAAAAAGTAGCCTATCCTGTTTCCTGTACGTCTAAATGTTTATTCACCAAGTTTCATGAAAATCAGTTAATTCGTTTAAGAGTTATGGAGGAACATACCTACACTTACAGATTTATTATTAGTATTGATTGATAGCCTATGTTAGTCGCTGATAATGTGGCTTTCTATAGGTGATTTTTTTTTAAATCGGTCTAGCAGTTTTTGAGTTTATTCATTACAAACAAAAACACAAATATTTTCTCTTTATTATTATAGTATATAGATTGTTTAACGCGTTTAAATTAGTTACGCACAATACTAATAAGACATCTAAATCTTTATCTTTAACTAATTTCAACTCAATCTTTTAATAGGTTAATTAAAATTTACATTAGTTTTTTATATAATATCATTTATTATAAACCTTAGTCTCATTACAAACACGTTAGATGCCTTCCAGTTAGCTGATGTTCCGTTTATCGCGGTAACACGTGGATTATTATTCGCATGTGAAGGCCGCTTCGTTAACATTGAGAGAGGCTTGTATCGAATTAATTGGATAGGGGATATTATTTCCCTAGCGTACGTAAAATGTATTAGATTTAGTGTAATGTCGATTACGTACATTTCGTCAGTTTCAATAATAGCGTTCAGCACGCACGGGCCATGTTTGTTTCATTGCGGAGCTAATTGCGCTTTCCGTGTCGTTGGACTGTGGCACGCGATTATAACATTTACTAAACAGTACAAATGATAATACGAGTACGTTACTCGTGCTCATTACTGTACAAGATTAGACACAGGTTACTCATAAGCGTATTTGCTGGAAACCATAAAAGTGGAGTGCCCTATTTAACATCTTTGTTGTTCTGAATCTAATTATATTTTATCTACACTAATAATATAATATAATATAGCTGTAGAGTTTGTGTGTTTGGTTAAACTAAAACTCGTTAGCGTTAAACTCTGGAATTAAACAGAAGTTCCAGAGTTGATAGCGTTCAATTCTGGAATCAGACAGAGATCAATTCGTGAATTAGACAGACCTTAAAATCTGACAGGTCTAGAAAGAACTTCAAGAGTTGAAGCGTTCAATTCTGGAATCAGACAGAGATCAATTCGTGAATTAGACAGACCTTAAAATCTGACAGTTCTTTCTAGAAGGAACTTCAAGAGTTGATAGCGTTCAACTCTGAAAACAGACAGACCTTAAAAGCACATAACTTGAAACTACCAGCGTTAGTTCCAAAGCGTTAAACTTTGGAACTACCAGGCTAATTTAAAAAAAAATATATGCATTTGACAGCCTAATTCTTGAGGCAGGTTATTATCATTTATCATTTCACTATTATCATCTCTTATTTATCATCTCACTATTAGTAACGTAAACGAAGTCTCGGGATAAAGTTCGTGTGTGATAAAGTATTTGTTACAACATTGTTACAAGTGTTTTATAGGCGTTTTCAATGTTATTTCATTACAAATAATTAGTCGTTTAATAAATGCAGCACTAAACAAACCTGATCTCCTTCAACAGACCGCACTGCCTTCTAGTGTCAGAACATTCAATTCCTCCTCAAGTAGTCCAGCAACAGCATACGACGGAGCTTTTCTCGGTATATGGCCGCCTTTCGAGACTCTTTCATTCCCAATGGTTGTTGTTTCTACGAGCTATGTAAACTGCCTCTTGCCATCGAAATAATATATCTCTGTTCGCTGCCTCCTGCCACTTAAGCTTACAAATCTAGAATTTGATAAATAACTAGTTCGATACCTACTAATAATTTATTAGGCACATGTTGATGACTTTTTGGGTACTTATTAAGTACTTGATGATTTTGTTAATTGGTTGATGATTTTTTTAACAAACAAATCACAGCAACTTTTATCACAGCAAGGTCTTATTGTAATACTGATCTAACCAAGTAACCATACGATATAATACCAAAGCCATACGATACTTTTCCAGCGCGTATTTCTCGGCTCCTTACAATGTTTATGATTTTGTTATCCTTTTATCATATTCCATATTTTATAGCTGCTTCATCGTTAATAGTTCGTAGCACTGGCTTTTTCTAGAAATCCTACTACAAGAGAATCCTAAAACACTTGATGTTTATCTGCTTATCTTGTCTTAGCCAGACTTTCTAGGATTTTTATTAACGTATCAATCTTTTTATAACTAATACCTTATCTATTTCTCCTTATTTGTATTTCGGAATCCGTTTTTGTTTTGTTATGCTAATAACTCTACTTCTTAGTTTAACCACAAGAATTCTACCTTTTCTTTGTGTTAGCTAATGAGACAACGATAAGGGATTCTTATCATTGACTCTTAAAATACGAGTAATATTGTACATTCTATCTATTACATCATATCTTCAAAGAAATGAAGCGATCCATGATTCGTATGGAAAGAATTTCGTGATTGCCTTTGAAGTGCCATACATATGAAACGAACAATGCATTTTGTTTGATGTTACGCAAGCCAACTGCCGTCGACAGAACGACGAAATATAACGCGATACGTAATCCATTGCTTTTCATGTTATTCTCTATCAACATATAGAACATGTACGTTACATTACACAATATACATTAAACACTTTCATTTACGTTAAGTGCTTCTTGAACAAAACCCACTTAAGGAATTGTGACATGATTTTTAAAAAGATACTAAAACAGAATTTCTAAACAGGGCTATGTTTGGTTATTGCGAAAATTTATTACAACCTCAGATAAAATAAAAACTAAAGATAAGAGCCCTGTGGACCCAAAACCAGTCTTCAAAAAATAAAATCATATTTCACACGTAGATTAATTGGAAACCAATATCAATAGTTATCAATATCAATACTAATAATAAATCTGTAAGCGTTAGGTATTGTATGTATGTATATATGTTCCTCCATAACTCTTAAACGAATTAATTGATTTTCATGAAACTTGGTAGATAAACATTTAGACGTACAGGACACAGAATAGGCTACTTTTTTTTTCAATGCGAACGAAGTCGCGGGCGCCAGCTAGTTTTCAATAAAAATAAACTAAAATGGAAGTAATAGCTTGGAACACAAAATCTCAATACACTTTATAAAATCGGCTTCACTATATTGTCAGCAAAATTCTATCTATACTTCTTATTTGGTCTGAGATTACATCAATGTCTTTCTTTAACGACTACAGTACAGCTATTAATGTAAAAGAGACTAAAAGAGTCATTCGCGGGACCATTATACATATAAACGACTCCGTTAATAATGTTGGGTCAGAAAACATCACTCATCGCACTTCATAGTCGCGCCTTAACTGCGTACGTAACCTTTGGATTTTTATGATTATATACATAATCATAAAAATCATAGCTTAAAGAAAATTATTGTGGTCGTATACAAAGCATCTCTCTACTTTCTTTGTAATGCTCCGTGCACGATAATGTTACTTGTATTGAAACTTGAACCTACTTTCTCAGTGACGTATTAATGTGGCTGCGTAGAGACTCTGGTACGTTGCACTGTTAGTGAAAGGTCAACAGTTTTTTTTTTGTAGTGCATTGACACAAAAAAGGGAATAAATCAAGTCTTCTACCACCTCACTTATTGGACGATGAGTATGTTATGGTCAATGATACGTTACTTTACCCTAGAGTAAGTGTTGCACGCGACATCGTCCGCGCAACTTATAAAATAATAGGCTATGTTACTTGCTGATAAATAGATAATGTAGCTGACTATAGGTAAAAGATTTTTTAAAATCGGCTTAGTAATTTTTGAGATTATTCAATACAAACATACAAATCTTCTCTCTTTATCATATTAGTATAGATAAGTAATTTGGAAACACCAACAGTTTTTCCAATTCGTTCATTATACTCGGTCAGTTTCTGTCGTGAGTACAGTCGGCCACAAAAGTAGATTAACACATTCAAAAGTGCAAAACAACTGAACACTCAACGCGCCATAAGTCGTTATCACGACTAGAAAACAAAATAAACTTCACGTACAAACGATCTTAAAAAGCTTCAGTAAGTAAAGCTTCAGTTTGAATGCAATCGGCCGCATAATCGACTTATGCGGTCGACTGTACAATAACGACAGAAACAATATTTCTGTTACCACACGTTTTTTTTTTATTTTTAAGAGGAAATCCTTCATTGGACACCTTAGCCTGTCTTAACTTAAGTTAACTTAACTTAACAGTTAAGCAGTCCAGCTTGGATTGTTGTAGACTGATCGCAAGACACCCCAATTGGGTTGTATTCGTGTATTCCGATGCACGAGTTGATGCTGTATCTGCTATATGTAGGTACAATATCACTGGTAATTATGCGTTTTGATAACATATCGTAATGTGACAGTGAATTGGATCCGGTTGCATGACATTTTGTTTGTGTGTACGACCTCGGCGCAGCGACCCGCGCGTGTTACAACAAATTTTACTTAACACAGTTACAGTAGCTCTTATTACCAATGCATGAGCGACTAAATTGATTTGTTTTCATGTTATGTTGGTAATTTGTAAGCCGCGCCTTGTGCACCAATCGCAGCTGGTGCGCAATTTGTATCTATGATGAAATGTAGCTTTCAATATTTTGTACACGTCAAATACAACTCTCCAAATATTAATTACTAGTGTCTCGCCTTCGGTTTCGCACGGGTGAAATTTTTTCCTGAAAACTATACGCCTACATGTTTCGAAGGTGCGAGCCCTGGTGAAACACAACTGGTAACAAAAGCACATTTTCACAAAACTCTTTACTCAAATCAATTTGATTGGCAACATTTTTGATCTGTATATTAGAAAATTATAAATAAAAAATAAAAAAGAGAAAGAACTTCATCGCTCTTTCCATTCTTGAAAACTGTATCAAAATCCGTCTGACGGCTTAGAAATAATTAGTGGAGAACTTTATATTTTATAACATGTATTATAGATAACAACAAAAATGTATTATAGATATAATTTTTAAAAATACAATGCCTATTGTGTTAACATGAACACAATTAAAATAATCCGCAACGATAAACAATAAATAACAGGAAATGTTAAAGGAAAATGAAAACGTTTTATTTCTTGTTTTAATTAACAATGGAAGCTCATTAATTTAATAGGTATTACTGCTTTATTTTAATGGTAAATCAATTTGTTTTAAGTGCCAAAGAAGACTTGCGTTCTGCATTTATATAGAGCAGTCCGTCCGGCAGCTAAATTGAGAGAAATAACAGCACAAATGCTGGTGTTGTATACCACATCTCCGCAGTCATAAACCCCCTATCCCTATCCTATACACTTATCCTTTTATCAAGTCTAGCATCAGCCTGCCGCTCATTCTTTAATATAAAAAATGTTTCTATATTTATTACGTTTTCAGCTATAATAATGACATTTAAAAATATTTTTATTCGATATCTAACAACATCAGGTTAAAAATAACCAAATATTTCGGATTGCCGTTCTACTGACGCGCTTTTATTCACAAACTACGGATGAAAATATGTCATTTTTTTAACAACTATGTGTGTTCAAAGTGTAGGCATGACGAACGTTATTTGCTAAAATTCGTTTCTGAACAATTTGCAATCCTGTTGAATTTGTACTGTCCATTCGCTCGTTTCTTTCTTTTATTTTTTATTATCAAGCTCGACATATATATTATAGGCTGACTGGCCACTTGCCACAACAATGCCGCAGGTGCTGCAAGTGCGTTGCCGTAGTGGACTAAGGATTAGGGATTAGGAATATATAGGGAAATTGGCTCTGAAATCCTCATTACTCACTCACCGAAACACAACAACATACATGCTATTATTTCACAATGGTCTTTTGTAAGTGGTGGTTACTGCTCCTAGAGGGGCTGTCCAAATTACTACGAAATGTAGCGTGCCCTATCAGGAACTAGACACTCTAATCTAGTTTAGTGTAATGTATGTGTACGAGTATGTCTAATTTTTTCATTTACTTATGAAAAAATGAGCTGGAATGGAACAGTTTTCAAGTGAGGACCGACAATAAATTGTTCACAAAAAACGTGCGATTTAATAGCGCAGAATAATGTTCAAAAGACATCATTCTGCATTGGATCGAATCGAGGATTGGTTTAAAAACAGAATAAAATGTAGCTACGAAGGTTTTCATTTCGCCATGGAAACACATCCAAGCAGTTATTGCTTCCAAAGTTGCGATTTGGTTTAGCATAACTGGTTTTTTAAATGCATTTAGGATTAAGTATAGATAAGATTTTATTGAAGATTTTCTCCACCGTCTTATCTTTTTATTGAGTGATTTATTTTTTCAAAATATTGCTTGCACCAAAGATTTAAATCGAAAGATGCGGCGTAATCTCCTCCCGCCATACTAAAAACACACCGAAAATTCTTAACAATGGGTTGGGCGCAGGCGCTCAACCCAACTACAGTTTCACGCCAGCTACAGTGAGTGACGGTCGCTTGTTGAGAGCGTCGCTATCGTCACAGTCACGTTTGAAGTAAGGAATGTGTTGTCTGTGTTTAAAAATGTATTTAGACAAAGGTGTATTTTGTACTTTTGTCTTTAGTATAATGTATGTTGTATTTTGTAACACACTTTCGCTAGTAATGCCGCATCTCTCGATTTAAATCTTTGGCTTGCACAATACCTGTATCTATAATTATATTGTAATATAATATAATTTAATTGTTATACTGTTTCAATTGTAATTAATTAATTCATTGTGCAATCAATTGTTATTCGGAAAGTATACGTCCCGTGAAGAGTAATGTGACTATAAACCTTATAAAAAAAAGACAACATGTTCGACCTTTGTACTCCGCAAAAAATAATAATACGTTGCTGGGGGTGTGAGGTGATTTACGCTCATATTAATTACAGAAGCGCCACCATTATTTGTCGGGATACATGTGAGGATTTCAATTTATTTTCATTGTTTTCTAACAATTTATTATGTTAACAATACGCGTGTATTCGGAATAAAATGTATTCGAATATTCCCAAGCCCGGCTATGGCACACGCGATCCCGTATTGGTGAACGTACACCACGCCGACGCTCCAAATTAATTAACTTCTGCGGCCACCAAATGAGGTCGAGTGAATTCAAGTTTAGAATTCAATTAACGAGCCAGTTTTAAACGAAATTTACTTTAAAACCTTTTTTAGGATATTTTTTAAATTCGGTCACGACTTTCTCTTATCTTTGGCCACGGTTACGTAACAGTTTATTGGAGAATTTAGTATTGCAATTTCAGATCAAACAAGCTGTTAATAAAATTATAAATGAATTATAAACTAACCTCAGACTTTATCTGTTGTAAGTTGCTGAGGAGTTGGGTGTCCCGCAGATTATTTGATGCTGCAGCATCAGGTCAAGGTTGCTGTCATGGAAATACCACCGAAGTAACACTATAACAAACACATAATCGAACATGTGGAAGTTAGTTAAGTCTGTTTTTGCGTCGGGCGTTAATAAAAACTGAAGACAACATATAATTAGTGAAGTCCGGTTTTATAAAAATGCAGTGCGTAGACCGATGTTGCTACGAGTATAATAATTCATTTTTATTTATCTGTATCAAAAATATTGGTTTCCATGTTAACTTCCGTGTGAAATGTGATTCCATTCGGCTTTTTATTTTATTTTTTAAGACTGGTTTTTACATCCTTTCACTACGCAATTCGGCATTTTCACTAGTAAATATTTCAATAAGGCGAGGCTTAGTTCGATTACATTTGTGTGCGTGTAACCGTGTATGTATACGGCAAGGCGTAGTTTTAGCGGCTTCACTCTGTCGTCCACATGACTCTATCTTTATTTCTTATTTTATCTGAGAATGCAATAAATAAAATTCTCAATTCACTACAGTAAGCACATTTCTGTATACGGCAGAAGTTTCGTAGCCAACGGTAAATGGGCTAAACACAATCGCGGCTCCTCGAGACCGTAAAAATATATATCTACCGCTCACTACATGCGACAAGTACCCGAAACACCCCTCATATATTTCATCTCACGGGGTTCTGTATCAATGGGTCCTAATGGCGTACACACGCTCTTTTGTGGCCACCACCCTCTTCACCCTACGACAATTTTACTAAAGTCAATGTCCGGCAAGCAACGTATTGAATTTAGTTTGACGCAAAAAGCGCTCCCATTCTATGGGGAGGCAGAATTATTGTCAAGTTAAACAATTTGATATTTTGCATTGAGGACGCTCTATTGTCTTATCTGCTTACATGCCATATATGTTGATCAGTGACATTAGAATACAGTGTGGCTATAAATAATTAAGTACCTATTATTACTTACATAGGCAACATATATAATAAAATAGTGAACAGCTGTGTCTGTTGTTCCGCTAACTACGTCTAAATCAACCAGAGGGTTTTGATACGGTTTTGCTTATGAAAAGAGGATGCATCCTGGGAGAAGCCGGGATCGGATCGCTCGTTAAATTTAAAAAAAAAAAAAAAAAACACATTCACACGTTTTGCTTGTCGCCAAGGTGAAAGAAAATATCATTATTATTTTTTTGAGAATTTTACGCTATACGTGCAAGCTAATCGTAGAACCAATTTGAAAGCGGTTTTTATTGATGTATTGTCTTCCTTAATTGAAATAATACGCTTTTTTCTAGAATCAGAACGCTAGAGGACGCTCAGAATTCTAGAACACTCCAACTATTATAGAAGTTGAACTTGTTCTCAATGTTCGGAATTTTTCAAACTATTATTGAAAAACAATGTTAGTAAACATAAGAGAACGATGAAGACTGAATAGTTTCAACAATAAATAATTATTTCTTTTTAATGAAAGCCACACAATAGTTAATCCAATTTATTCCCAATCTAGTAAGCAACATTTACTTTTGATCCCCTAAGACATGCGTCAAAAAAGTGTTGTTGTATCCTTGTCAATATATCACAGGCTACTAATATATGTTTTCCACCTTCCTTGCTTACTTTGCTGAAATTTGATTGATGGCATGAGTCATAGAATAGAATAACAATCATTCTGAGGTTTACTCTGCACTACTTAGAAAGATTCTGATAAATTTGGGTTTCGATAATGAAGTAGAGAATGCTCTAATTGAATAAAAAATAAATTGTAAGAGTAAATCCATTAAACAAGCTAAACTCTCCGTGCGGCCTTTCCCTCCAAATAGGGTTCACCCTTACACCGCCATTTTTCCGGGTTGGATGTGATCAAATCTTGTTACCGACTGAGGGATCCAAATTTCCGCGAACGGAAATACGTTATAATTTATTTACCCACTCAACGTAACCCGCATTTTTACAATATTAGAATGATACCTATAAAAGTTCATATAACTCTCTACTGCCATAGATTTTTTCTTCGGCTACGTACTGTGTTTGAAAGTTTTGCTTCTCCAAGTCATTCAGAACATAAAAATAATTTAACTATCTCAAGGTATAGCGAAGAAAATTAAGTTTTCTTAAAGGAACCTTATGTGTTCTTGTCTTTTATGTTGTTTATGTACCATATCTCCCTATCTAAGGGAGAAACCGTTGGACCTAGGGTATTTAGGGCACTGCATCTTAAATTTCCTAGGTCCAACGGGTCCTCCTTTAGGCATTTATTATTTATGCACTTGCTACGAATCTTCCTTGATTTTCATATCTTTAATATGAATTTATTTTCAAAATGCATATTCTAAATTATTATAACCATTTGTAATCTGAAGCACTTACTCTATATCTATGCTATTTTTGGGAAAATTCTTTCAATGATCATTAACTCTTGACCTCTATTTCAAGATCAAACTTTTTGAAAGATGCAGAGGCTATATTTGTAATTTGAACATCCAGTTACCACACTAGTTGACACTGTAGTACAGTGACTGTACTTGTACTTTTTTTAATCAAAACCAAATAATTTTTGAATCTATTTTGAGCAATTCACTGCTTTGTTCTTAAAGTCCCTTAGCCATGGGAATTTGTGACCCTAGTAAAGACATTTTTTCTTATGAGATACAATCATGACTAGCAATGTAGCAATCAAGAGCACACGAGTACGTGACGAGCGCGACAATCCTGTTATAATGGTGTCACAAGAATGTCTTCATAGAGCCTTATAAAATAATTAATATGTGTCACTGAGCCTGGGCCCTGCTTATATGCAAAAGTCTTTGTTTTATTTACATTAGCGACGCACTTACTTACTTGCATAGTAAAGTCACATGGAACGTTTGTGGTCCGACCGGTAGAAAGTAGCTTACCTCCTGAGCCACTCTTCATTCAGCGCCATCAAACAGGTTGTACGCGGCCTGCGCACACAACTATGAGTTCATGTCGAGATGCAGCATCTCAACCAATACCAAGCGCAGCATCTCACTCACACAAATGGCATAAAAGTAACGTTTATTTACTCCACAGTTTTGTACGCAAGGGTCAGCTTGGCGCATCTTTTTTTTTTAACTAAACTGGTTTTTGTAGCGATAACGAAGGGCATGACTCAGTCCCTGTTGTGTCTAGCTAACACAAATTAATTTGAACAGTTGATTTTTTAGTTACTTACGGATCTCTATTGATAATTATGTAAGTATGTATGATGTTTGAATTTTGCAAAGTTCAAAGGCGCAAATTATCAGTGAGTCTCAAGAAATCATGGTCCGTTGCGTGACTGTATGTTTTATTGATATGGTTTACTCATATGACTCATTATTGGGTAATTGTTCTAAAGGTTTTGTAATCATCAGTTTCCAATTTTTAAAAAACATTTTCATTTTCGTAAACATTTAAACATATTCTTTATTTAATATTATTTTTATCGTTATCTGGCAAGGGCTTGTTCCTAACTGCTCCACGATTTCGTTCCCCTGCAGCTTCAAGAGTAAAACTGGAATAAGCGTTCTACTCTAAGGTTGGACCATTATTCCTAATATGTTTTGATATAAATTATCTTATGAGAGTTTTACAAAACGCATTTCTGTGTTAGATTGTTTTAATAGATTACATAATTCACATTTAGGTCAGAACTGTCGCAGAAACCCAATTAATAGCGGTAAATCAACGTGGTACATAATTATATTGCTAACATTGTGTAGCATCTCTATTGTACTTTGCTTTCTCCTTCATTGTATGCAAGTTGGTATAGTTTAAGATATTTCTCGACGACATTGTCTGTGTGGGCATTGTATAAATTGATATATGTAGGTACATATATCGGTGCGGCACACGTGTGGTTCTGTAGATGGTTTGACGAGGGATGCCTCTACCTGCTATAGAATTTGCGTCCCTTATGCCACAGGCCATGAATGTATAACCAAACAATGAGTTTATTCAACAGGAAATTTGCTATTGACGTTGGTTTAGCGATGTGTTGCTGCATGCTTGATTAGAATCTGGTGTCGACTTCCAGATTATTGACCAATATTATATAACTTTTTTATATTCACTATATTTCTAACAATAGTACTAATATAAGTATGTGTATAAATAGTCTCATATGACTAAAACTGCTAGTTTTACAGGGATACAAGAGGGATACAATTCCAAAATTTTACTCCATCCTAGAGAGGTGGACTTTCCAAAAATCTTCCAAAAAAAAAAGCGCTTAGTGGATGTTTAGATCATAAAATGCATCAACTGCCAAAATTTCAAGTTGTTTATGGGTATAACCAGGATAACCACAGGGGTGTGGTTTAGGCTCTGCTTTGATAAATTAAATGTGAACTTATCTGAAAACGTATTTTAAATTGGACAGAAATGAAAGGCGATGGAGGTATGTACCTACGTAGGCCCACGTTAACATGTGTAAGTGCACAAAGCCTTGATCCCGTTGTTCAGTATAGTAGAACCTGCTCCGCCAGGACGCCTTTCTTTTACATAATTTAAGAGGCTGCGATCCGATACAATAAGTTTATCCTTGTTACGACGGCACTGGATCATGCGCAGAAAAGGGACAGAGAGCGTTTGAGGCTGCGCGTACGCCGGCATACAACGTGGGAAACAAATGAAAATAAGGCGTTGTGTCCTTCCTTTCGCTTTACCGCTTGGTTTGACCGAACAGTCTTTGTTCTTAACTTGATGGCGAGCTCATCCGACTAAAAAGTGAAAGAGTTACTTTCTTTAATAATAATACTATAGAATAACTGTTAAAATGTGAAATAATTAGTCTCTTAATTAAAAAATTGTGTAAATACCACTAAATGTTGTCGTATAAATTTTATAAACATACCACGAGTTACTTTTTTTTACCCCTAAATTACACAGTCAGCGGGTGGCATGGTTCATAGCAGTTCTGTCACTGAAGGTAAAAATAGGCTTTACCTGAGAACCTTTGAACCTCCGTCATTTTAATGAAAATTAGGGATCAAGGATGGCCACCGTTGCCTAAAAATATAACCCGTTGCTATATCTACTAAATTTAATACAAATAAAAAAATGATAAAAGTATCCATAGACTTATATTGTTAAAGCAAAGCAGACTTATAATGTAAAATAGACCTACATTTATAATGTAAAATTTAATACATCACAGAAATTATGATGAGTACGAAAAATAAATATTCATTCGTAGCGAGTGCTTGTAAGCAATTATTTAATTCGCGTTTTAATAGTGAACTACGTGATGTAACACCTTTTTACTTTACATAGGCTTGTTTATGTAAATAGTTTTCTCAGCTGATTTCGTAACAGCTGCACAGCGAAGTCGGGATCACTCTGCGGAACGACCACGCGTCGGTGCTTCGACTATGGACCATTTCACGCGCGCACATTATCACTAGTCAACTAAACAAATCATATTTATAATAAATAATCGACATTGAAATTGCATTGAGTTTTCTGTACTGTCTTGTCTTTTATTTCTCTTTTGGGATTTATTTAAGTAAATAAATAAATTCCTCAAAGGGAAAAATCTTTATCTTTTTATAAATATAACTTTCTGTTGCACGCGACTTCTTCCGCGTAACTTTGTAAAATATAGCCTATGTTACTCGATGATAGGCTGGTTTTACAGTGACGCTAACCGTTCGCGCGAGTGGTAAGCGCGGCCTGTAAGTGCGCGGATGACCCACTCCGCCCGCTCGACGATTCTATGCCCGCCTTCCACTGCGAGCGGAGCGGACCCGTTAAGGAGTCCATTTAACTCGCAACGACAAACTCAAAACAAGTGCTTCCACTTAGAAAGAGTGAGCTGAGCGGAGTGAGCGAGTTGAAAGAGTTACAAACGAGGTGGCAGAGTCGCGCGGTTTGCTGCCTTGTACAGTCATCAGCACGGGCCATCCGCGCGTGTTGGTTAAACTATGTAACGATCCAAGAGACGCAAAGCTCGTGGCCCGTGACGCTTACCAACCGCGCTGGCGAAAGCGTCACTGTAAAACCAGCCCATAATGTAACTTTTTATAGGTTTTTAAAATCAGTCAAGTAGTTTTTGAACAAAAATACAAATCTCTTCTCTTTAAAATATATTAAAATTATTTAAATAAATTAGAAGTTTCGACAATAGTCCTTGTTTTCCGTTATCATACCAGTCCAATAGTTAGAGCACTAGATAATTAAGTCATTTTTATACTACTGGTATTAAGACTCGAATCCAACAATCTTACCATAAAATGGACGAAGCGATAAGTGGACTTTGAAAAATAAGTGAAGTATCAATAGAAATATTGACGCTTATGAGTTCAAGTGAAATGTATTATTACCATAAATAAAACAAAATTAATTAAATCATGACAAATATGTACTGGACCTGAAGTAACGACCACAGACTGCACTGGTATTGAGGTCATCGCACGTTCGCCAGATGTCGCACTTGCTCATTTAGATCAATGGAACAGATGATACTAGATTAGTCACTGATAAAGTTGACACTAAGACCTATGTATAGGGTATCTTTCATCCAGAAAAGTACTATTCCTGAGGGAATTAATTATTTCCCCTTTAGTTTTGTCAGATGTTATATTTTTTATTAGCTGGTAGCTAGCTCACATAGCTTATTATTAAAAAAAAGGAAAAATAATACGTTATCAGCGAGTTAGATAGGTTATATCTATTTTATAGTCACGCGGACAGTCGACAGTGTATAACATAAAAGAAAATCAAATGATCCAACTTCCATTGACTTGTCCGGTGTGCTGAATCGTATATTTTTTTCCTGTGTGCTGTGTGTCAATTCCAGTAACGTCATTTTAACTTCCAGATAGTATTGCCCACTGATCCGTTAACTGAGTGATAGTCGAGAACCACCGAACTGCCCGCTGTGAGCTCGCATCCAACGTTGTACCAGTTTTACAAACTGTTTGTTTTCTACTCTTTTGCCTTTTCAATTTAAAAAAGCTGTACCAAAAATCGATTTTAGTGCAGCGTTTTACTCTTAATATATACTACCTATTAAATATAAGTTTTTAATTATTGCGTGACCGAAGAAAACAATTGGCAATCCACTCTGGATTCACATCATCTATTTTCTCTTCCACTTCGCCGTTGGTGAAAAAATCGTTCATTATTACTTACAGACAGCGACTTTGTTCTGTATTACTATATAGTATAGAGAATATAAAGCACTAAATATTAGTCTTTCTTTTTATAAAATATATTTTTAATCAAGATATATTTATCTTTTTTTATCATATAATATTTTTGGATGAATCTACCTATAGAATTTGTTTCTTATAATAAATCATTTCAATGGATAATGACATTTTTCATATAATTATTTATGTTAGTTGTAGCGTTCACAAAGGTGTTTTTGGGGTATGATTTGAATGGCGTGTGAATATTTCGTGGTCTTGTCGACAACGAAAAGTGAGAGCATTTTCCGGTCAGCAACAAATCTGTTCCCATGAAATTTCAATTGTCTAATGACAGAAAATTTCAATAATAAACTACTAGAAGCCTGTTATTGTCTCATGTTTGAACGTACATTAATATGTCATACATCGAACAGTATAAAAGAAATTTCTCTTACATAAGTAGTCAATGGGATCTCTCCGTTTAGCAAATCTCATTTTAAGTTTATCTTTGTAGCACAATTCAATAGTCTGCTTAAATTAAATTTAAAATTAAAGATTACTTTAATTAAATAATTAAAGATTTTTAAAGTAAAAAAAATTAAAGATTACTTTTTTTTATATAATATAAAGGTGGCATAATAATCTTTATTAAGTAGTTGAGCATATTGCTCATCCAATGACCACTGATGTACCACCGCACTGGTCCGGAATATAGCTACAGGGAAGAACCAATAAAAAAAATTATCCGTTGGCTATATAAAAATTGTTAGGTTAGTATCCAAAACCTTTCCACACATTTTTGTATATTATATGGAGGTAAAACACAATCTAAAATGCTATAATACGCTTATTATTATTACTTAACAGAAATAATAAAAAAAAAATTAAACTTGCCAACGAATAGCATTTTCGTAGTTATAATATACTAGCTTACGCTCGAGACTTCGTCCATATTTATGTAAGTATTACTTAACTATGTTCTAGTAAAGTTTCATCAAAATCCATTAAGAAAATCAAGTTGAGTAACCAAAAAAGAAAAAGTAACAAATATCCTTACAAACACTCACATTTTAAACAATACTGTATTATCCATAGATTTAGTATTAACTACTACTGTTCCGTTGTATTATTATCTAATTGAAATAAAAATAAAAATAAAATCCACTTCCTTTCTTCCGATTCTCATTAATTTGCTCTATTCATTTATCTAAGTTAATATTAAACTTTCAGTAGACAGGAGTTAACTAAGACTTTGAAGGCTTAAAAAAGATAAATTAATACTAAAGTCTGAAGCAAGATAATTGGTTTTGACACTCCTTTTCTGTGATTCACTAATTGCTACTTTCAAAGAGAATTATAAAGTTTATGGGGATGTCTTTTTATTGCCGGTTGTTCTTGTTCATTGTGGCTTGTTTTATGACTGTAGCGATGAATTTGAAATTATTATAAATTGCCTACCAGCTGTGGTAGGTAACTAAAATGGTTTAAATACATTTACCTGCGTATGTTATTTTTTTAAATACTTAAAGTAGTTTTTTTTTATGTTTACTTCTCTTGATACAATTTTTTATTATTATTATTTGTTAGACCTAGTATTAGTAGTCCGGTGATTACTCAGGTGACCAAACTACTAAGTCTAGCTATCTTAAAATTTATGTTAAGTTCGGCTAAACTGCAGCAGTTGCCGACCTTATCTCACCGCACACAGAGGAGTCTCACAATTAGAACATAATGTTTACGTCATAAATAAAGATGCAGTACAATGCAGTCCAATTTAGATTAATCGAAAAAGACAAGTTTCATTTAATAGAACGTATTCTTACATAAATGGAAACATAGTCCGCGTTCACAATCTAAATGATCACAACAAGAAGAAAGCATAAAGCGGTTGCCACGTCGAGATGAGACAGACAACCAAAGTCACGTACAGTTTGACGGTTTATTCCGCTTTCCATTCTTCATCAGGTGAATAAATAATAAAGTACATTTTCCTTCGACGCCCCAGCTATAACGCGCCCGCAAAATCCTTTATTTTCACTGACGCAAACTCTCTTTAGAGCCGGTTCACATGACGAACGCTTAACGCGCGTTTACAATTATATGCATTTACTTAAAGGCGTACCTACAAATGCTAACTAAAATGTGTTGGCCTTGCTTTTATAATCGCAAATCTTCTTGGGCTCTGACCTTGAGCAGTCTCAATAATGATCAATATGGCGTAACTGCTTTCGTCGCTGATTTCGTAACTCCCTCCTGCGTAGCAATCTCGTACAAATAATCCCAAAATCAGTTACTGCGCATATTTTGACACGCGATATCGCCAGAGCCCAAGATTATTTGCGATAATTATACCGTTCAGTAGAGCGCGCATTTTTGTTTGACGCGAATAAAAGTTTTCAGGGCTTGCTAGGTCACCTTCAACAAATTTTAATATAGAACTCGAACTGAATCGAGGCTGTGTAAAAAAAAAAACTTAAGGCACGTTCAACGCGCGTTGAGCGCTTATCATCTGTACGTAGCCTTAGAGACGGAATACAAGAAATTTTTAGTCTTTTTCTATGAAGAATGTCTTACTTTTGTGTAAGTAATGTTTTAAGGATTTTTTTTGCGAATGAAGCCCAAGTTTAGTGGCAAGCTCATCCCTTTTTTCGTTCACTGCCTAATCAGTTTGTAGCCGAGGATGGCACAAAAAGGCTCCCACATGTGCGTCATTAAAGCAATCCTTACCCACGTTAGGGATTCGAAATGCGTGCCCTGCGGGAGGCGGTCCCAATTACACGCCTTGTGTACCTGAGACGCTGCCTGGCCCAAATGTTACACCTACGAATATACAAAACGCTCAATGCACTCCTTTCGAAATCATTCATCGACCTAATGCAATATTATTTTATTTATTTTCTGATATGTGGGTGTAATATAAAAATCGAAAGAAAGAAAATACAATGAGCGAGTAGTACAATGATGTTCCTAATGAATATAGTGTCTCATGTACTGTATAATATTTTTACGCAATATGTTGCTATGGAATATTGTTGCGAAAAATACAGTGTAAATATTAAAAATTATCAATATTCATTCATTCTTGTTAGTTCAGTTTTTGTAACAAAAACAAAACAATCGATTCATGCTTTTAATCAATATACATAAAGGTTAAAGGATGTTGAATACTCACATCAATTTCGTTCAAGCTACTTTGTATTGTACAAATGTATAATACATAGCATATGTTCAGTAAGTCAGGTGAGTTTAATATTAAATCGAGTACAACGTGGGCGAGTTTGTGATGTAATTCGTGACTATGGCTCTAAAACTTTACTTTCATCCGCGCGTTTCCCGAGGGAGCCTTCACGGTAACAATTACTAGTAAACTTTATGTAACGCTTCCTACTTACTGTACTTCCTTTAGTGCTTTTAGACAATACTCCTGCACACGACGTCACAACTAGGATCTAATCTTGATTATAAATTTTATGGAAATAATATGACCCTTAATATTAACGCGTCATTACCTAGAATTCTATAAACATTAAATTAAACTCTTCTCAATTTATTGTCTACTAGCTGTGACTTATTATGTGACGTAAAATTTACTGCCACATTATGCTTATGACCTAAAATCAAGCACTAACGAAGACGTTATGAAAACTGCATAACGATATTGGTTCCCACAGTGCACCCAACTAAATCCCAATCAAAACCAACTCTTAGTGAAGCACGCTTCCTCTGTTGTCCTCATCCGAATTGAATCAAATCGAACCGGGATCCATTAATCAGAGGGTAAATTGCTCGGTGGTAAATGTTGATACAATTACGTATCAACATTAACCATTAATGTTGATACAGCCAAATACTCTACAATTAGGTAGAGCCAACTTAGAGAAGGAGATCAATCGTCGAATCCAGCTTGGATAGGCATCAGCGTTCGGGAAGCTCTAAGACATATTCTTGTCTGAAATTCCTTAGTGTATCAAAACAAAAGATTTCGACCAATGTGTGTTGCCAGTTATATGATGGTCATGATCATGATGACATACGGCGCTGAAACGTGGTCTCTAACTATGGCTCCCACAAGAAAGCTCAACGGGTTCACAAGCTCTTTCAACGAGCTATCGAATTAGTAATGAGGAGATCCGTAAACGTACGAAAGTTACCGACATAATAAGCCGTTGGATCAGTAAGTTGAAGTCGAGAACCTTCCGTACTCTGTGTCCTGCCACACAGAGTATAGAACGGAAGGTTCTCGAGTGGAGGCCACGAACTGGCAAGCACAGCGTACCTGATAAGGGCCGCAGGTCGACGGTGGATCCACGCTGCTTCTGACTATTGGAAACTTATAAGGGGCAAGCAGTGGAGGTCCAGCGGCTGAGATGATAATGAGTCAACTAACGACCTCGACAAAATGAAAGATTCTATATTACAATGTGGAACGGTATGTATGTTACTTAAGTAGTTTAAAAATGCGCAGCTGTTTAAACAACATCGGAAGCGGCCTTCGGTGTAGCCACTGCATCAAATTACGATGTTGTGGTAATTGAAATCCAAAACGCTTCTATTGATATTGGGTAACCGACATTTTACTCAGTTCATGATTATGAAATCACATATCATATCTAAAAGTTCAAAATAGAGGGAGATAAAAATGATGTATACATGTGAAAAATATTTATTGATTGACTTAAAATATTTCAACTTACTTTCTGAAAACAAACAAAACACGTGCTGTACATTTTCAACATTTAAGATACATTTTCAGGGTTTTATTTCAAGGTGTGTGTTTTACATGAATACTTGTTAAGTAAAATTCACTTTGAGGTTATTATATGTGTATATTCAATGAATTCGAATATATACCATATAAAATCTTTGATTATTTCTCTATCAAATAGTGCAATTAAATTTTGGATGTAGGTTACAGATACGAGTATGTAACTACAGCATGAAACTATATCCCACGATTTTGTTATCACTTTTTTGAATTGCCTCCCACTAAGTATGGAAGTAAATTAAAAAAAAAAATGTTCCATAATGTTCTATATTTTTGTCCCTATATTTATTCATATAATTAAATATTTTGATCTATCAACCACTTCAGTAATGAAATACCTCAGTTCAGTGTATAAATTCGTACATAATGTTAAATTGAATATTTTATTTTTATTTTATTTTTGATTATTATTTGCGCTAACATGAGTACCATCAATCAATACTAATAATAAATCTGTAAGTGTAGGTATTGTATGTATGTATGTTCCTCCATAACTCTCAAACGAATTAACTGTTTTTCATGAAATTTTGTAGATAAACATTTAGACGTACAGGACACAGGATAGGCTACTTTTTTCTTTTTTAACGCGGACGTAGTCGCGGGCGCCAGCTAGTAATAATATAATATTATTAACTACATTATACTATTTAATAAGCAAGCTTCTTCGTTTAGGTACTGTAATTAAAAATGTGTATAAATATACATTTAATGAATGTGAATTACGCGTGTAGTATTTTATCCGGCAACTGTTTTATCGCCGGTAACCATGCGTTCATTGTTGGCACGCTTGCACAGTCAATATTAAAATAACTTAAGCTTGAAATATTGGTCAACTTTAATGCTTATTTACAAAACATATATTATTACTGCAAATATATTACCAAAACAGTTATTTGCGTTATAAATTGATTAAACCGAAATAACCCCTCTTTGATTACAGCTTGTCTTATTGACTTTAGAATCACAATTATTAATGTTGTTTCTACTCATCAAACTACTACAACATGGAACACGCGTGCCATACAAAACACAACGAATTTTATGGAACATTTAAAAGTGACATATGCGTAGAGCATGAACTGTCATTTATAACAAAACAAACATAATAATAAGTACGTAATTTAAAGAAAATGTGACTTTACGTCAACCTATTAGAGTTTAAAATTAAATAGTAGAAGTTGATCGTTACTACCTTTTACCATTGACGCGTGAAGGCAAGAGTCCGCCATGATTCTGTCAAAGGCGTTCTTTTTATGTTCCCCTCTGGCACTTGTGACGCAAATTCCATTTCGATGTTTCTACTGGTAGATTTATTATGTAAAAATGTATTTCATATTTTATATTTGAATACATAAACGAACTTACAAACAGTGTGTTTATTAGCAACGCTTGGCTTTTGTGTATCGGTACTGAAATAAGGGACGCCGAAACCTATACATTGTCCCTTTGTTGTCCTTTTATCCTTCTAGGGTCTGCAGCGCAATTGAATCCATTTTGTGTTTAAAGGCGAGGCTTGACACGTAACATCAATTGACTTTTTTTACTATATATTCATCCGCGTAACTATAAAATATAACTTATGTTACTCGCTGATAACGTGGCTTTCTTTAGATGAAAACATTTTTAAAATAGGTCCATTAGTTTTTGAGTTTATTCATTACAAACAAAAATAAAAATAAAATCTTTTTTTTTTTTCTTTTTGCAATATTAGTATCTAAGATTAATATTATGCTGATAGTGATAAAAATCTTTTAATTTTAACAGGTCATAGCACCCCTGATGAAACAGACGGCTTTAACAATGATCAAATATCCTGTAATACGACCGCAACCACGTTTTTATTGAAATGGAGCTCTCTTGTGAAAATAATAAAGTTTTAATTATATTTGTTGATGACGCCGTGGGTTCGCCGCCAGCTCCGTGGGTAGTGGTTTGCCTTTCACTTTGCAACGTTGTTTGTGCTTGTACGGTTTGTATTATGTGAAATTTTATTACATCGAAGTTTACAATAAATAGGTATGAGCAAAGTATTTGAATTTCATTTAATCAGGCGAAAAATGTACATACGTGTATGAGCTGTTGTTAAGGCGACTATTAATCAAGTGGACAGTCAGGGTGTCTGTCGAACTAACATTAAAAAAATTAAGGTGATGAGATGACCAAGTATTTTCAATTTTTGTAAAGAATTTACTTTTCTTCGAAGGTTGCTTGTATTCTCGCTCCTGCAGATCTTAGTGAAAAGACTCCAAGACTCCATTACTGTTACAAGTTGTCGCCTTTTAGAATTATTAATATAGAGGTTTCGTATGTGTTTCGTCGGAGGTGTTATATAAATTAAAATCATAAGATTTTTATCTATAAGCATACTTATTTAATATACGTAATATATTTATCTATATACAGGTGATTAGCAAGTAAGTAGTTAAGTGTTTCTATTTCTGTAAAGAATTTACGTGTCTTTGAAGGTTGCTGGTATTCTCGCTTCTGCAGGTTTAGTCAGAAAACACTTTCTCAAGGTGTTTCCATCGCTTTTAAATATCGCCTTACAGAATTTAATAGATCCACTTTCAACAAGGTGTTGACGAAAAGGTCTGAGCTCTTGTGTAATGTGTTTAAACCTAAAAAATACCAGGAACATTGCAAACAATTTCCACTGCAACAGCTTGCCGATGATCAATAATACGCTCTCACAGTTCCCCTAATCAAAGAGCAATCACGCGAAACAATTTGTACGCAAAAAAGCGTGAAATTGTAATTTTCCAAAGTTCCACCGGACCAAAATGAAAAAGAGCTGCAGGCCTTTTGAATAACTGTCCCGAGACAATGTCGTGACGGAACTGAGCATGCGCGTCCATTTGTGTTTTTTATCTTATACCTACAGCATTTTATAAGGTCGCAATACCGCAAAAAAAAACTGACCGTATTTTCTATGGTCGCCTCGTAATAACACCACAGTAAACAAAGGTGAATTTTTTTTATGTTAAGTTCGGCAGACAGGCTGACGGTAGATGGCTACCGTCGCCTATAACGCAAGCACCGTCACAAGTGCTGCAAGTGCACCGCCGACTATATTAGGTTTAAGGATAATTGACTGGGGCGGGATAGGGAAATGGGCTCGGACATCCATTTACTCACCGAAACACAACAGCACGTGTACTCTTATTTCTCGGTGGTCTACTGTAAGGGGAGGGTTACTAAGGTAGACGGGCTTCCCAAATTACAGCGAAACGCAGTGTGCCCTGCAATTACTAAGTGTATATATCGCTGCTTAAAAACTAAAGGGCCACAAATCAAAATTACACTTTTTACAGGAGAGCTAATCGAAAAAAAAAAATAATAATTTTATATCTACTTTTTTCTTATTAGATATATATCAAATATATGCATATTATACATCGTTAGAAGCGTATTTTTGTTCTAAGTACTTTTATAATAAACTGAATACTAGAAGAGATATAAGCATATAAGTTACTTTTGAATATAAACAAATTACTAATTTACACATTACAAGTACACGAGGGGAATTTTTTCCCCTCGTGTACCGAATTGAATAGTTCCGAGGAAACTAAGTCTGTTCTTTCGCATCGGGTCCGCACAGTGCGGTGTACTTTTGTTACTCGCGCACTAAGTCAAAAGTATGTCTCGGCGACCGCTGCAATAAGGAACTTTTAGTGAAAAATACGAGCCAAGTTTTCGTCTTACCTTCGACTTGTAAAAAAATCTCAGCCGGTTCCCGGCGGGCGGCCGTGCACCCGAGCACGATAAAATTTACATGTTTCGTTTTCAGCTTGTATTTTCTTTTAAAGGGTGAAATAAGATGGCATTACGCAAAGAGAATATTCAATTAGAGACTGCCTTTAGATTTATGCAACAGGAGGGCGCTGTTTGAACTTATTTTTCTTGCGTTTTTTGACTTTTCTCTCTCTTATTATATACTACTTTTCCTTTTATTCAGAGCATTCTTATTACTGCTAAAGTAGAGCTTATTATGAGGAGTTTAAATATTCTTCATTTTTTCCATTACGCCCATTCTTCTTTAACTACTTATTTGCACTTCACGAAGCGGCAAAGTTCAGTAAGAAAACTTAATATTTTATTACAGAAATACTTCTGTTTTTGAAAGCATTAACAAAGTTGTGACTTGCCATTGCGGAGATTTTCATCCGTTAGTAGATGCGATGTCTAAATTTAACTTAAATATATTATTTTTCATAAAATTATACGATTTTGAAACGTTTTCGGAAGTGCCTCTCCGATTTCATGTTTAATTAGTTTGTAATTATGAGAATCCCGATATTATAAATTATGTTCAAGTCGTTATAGCGGAGGATCTCTTAACCTAAATGAGAAGTGATTCGACCGTTTTGATGTCTCTGCCGGGAGACTGTTAAATATTTTATCGACAACGCAGCCCGGATCCAGCGGTTTGAGAGGAACTTTATTACGGTATCTGTCACGGTGATGCTTAAGATGTGTAGATTGTCATCAGAATTTGTAATACTTGAACCTTTTTTACTAAAATGCCGCAGACAGGCAGATGGTCCACTTGAATGTGGGTGGCTACCGGCGCTAGGGAGTATTGAAGTGCCTATAAAGCCTACAAGTACCTATATATTCAACTGACTATAAGTATATTTAATTTATATGTATAAAGCATCGAAATACTACAATGGAAGCGGCACATAAAAAGAACGCCTTCGACAGAATCATGGCGGACTCTTGCCTTCACGCGTCAATGGTAAAAGGTAGTAACGATCAACTTCTACTATTTCATTTTAAACTCTTAATGGGTTGACGTAATGTCACATTTTCTTTAAATTACAAACTTATTATTATGTTTGTTTTGTTTTAAATGACAGTTCATGCTCTACGCAATGTCACTTTTAAATGTTCCATAAAATTCGTAGTGTTTTGTATGGCACGCGGGTTCCATGTTGTAGTAGTTTGATGGTATAAAGCCTATAAGTGCTATTATATTCAACTGCCGATAAAGGGTAAGGGGGTAAAGGGTAACTCTGACATCCTTTACTGAGGCACTGAACACAACTTGTTGTTATTTTAAAGTCGTATTCTATAAGATCCTGATCTGTAATAATAATGCAGTAATAACAAGGTTAACAAAGAAAACAAGGAAAAACCATTCTAAATATATACATAATATAAGAATATATAGGATATAAAATATTAAAAATAATAGAATTAGCGCCTGTTTTTCAAACGTCAAGTAGGCCAAAATGTCATTTAAAGTCACCGGTAACCGAGGAAAATGGAGCTGATATAGTTACCTTTGTTTGTACGGTAAACGTCCCAAACATTAAATCAAAAATAATAAAAAAAATCGGCTATCGAATGAATCAGTAAACCGGGTGCATAATTCAATATAACAGAAAATGATTTCTAAAAGTAACTAATCAACACTTTACTTTTAGTTCGTGAAAGAGGCCCTTAATATAATTTATGTAAATGTAACCATTATTAAAATTATAATAAAACAAGTAGTAATTTAAAAAAGGAACTAAAAGCCAACACTATCTATTCTAAATTTAGTAACCACTCTAACTAGTGAAATTGGTGTAATAAAATAAAATGAAATTTATAGTTTATCCTTCGTTATTACAAACATATGTTTCGTTTTAACGCTTCGGTTAAGTGAGGTGTATGTTTCTTTGATGTCTACTAGAGTTTTTGTCCCGTTTTGCCACCAATCGAGCATGATATTAAATGAAAGTCTAGAAGGCTTATTAAGACAAATGTTTAGCACATCCAGCTACCGGTCCAGGTAGCTGGATGTCCAGGGAATAAGTGTATATTTAAAATACTAATAGGTTTACCACACAAGTATTGTAAATACGTGTGTCTGTAGTCATATATATTTTATACAAATATATGTATTATAGTAACGTAATAAAAAGGTGTATTTAAAAAAATATTATGCAAATATAATTATGAAAAGTAAAATGTTCCATTTACTGAAACATTTTATTCCATTTTTAGAATGGTTGAGTCGCAGCGTAAGCTCAAAGTTGATCCCCCAGTATAAATATTATGAAACGACATATAAAATGAGGCAGCAGAGAGACGACACCGCAAACAAATTATCATTGGCACAGCTTCTCAAAGTTTCCTCCGCTCAAGATTTGTTTCCCAACACAAATAGTCAGCAAATGAAACTTTATATAGGGCATCATCGTGAACGGTTACAATATAATTTTGAAAAATATACTAACTCAGAAACCAAACCTAATAATATGCGATAATTTCTGAGGAGGGATGTACCTATGAATGTTTGTTGATCTTTCACGCAAAAACGCATTAACGGATTTAGATAAAAATTGACACACGACAGTTTATTACCTAGATTAACATGTAGGATATTTTTTATCCTGCAAAAATAGTAGATTAGATATAGCAATAAAGATGTCAGGCGTTATATTTTTCATTTTTTATATTAACTATACTTACGTAACAAAGTCAAGTTCACAGGAAATAATATAATTTATGTATATCTGCTTTAATACATATTTTCAATATATTCTTTTAAACATATTTTACGATTTTATGACAAAATCACGCAAGTCTGAACACATGAAATTTATTTAATAAGGACAAGGACTAGCTTTTCGGGCAGTAAAAACAGGTAGTAACGAATTGTTGAAATTCAAGAAAACTCTTTTATTAATGTGTAAAATAAATTTTAAACTTCTACTTGAAAAAAATAGACAATTTGAGAACCGTTGCTCGCAAGACATGAGGTGACGTCTAGCACATGTGGTTTTAATGGGGGTGCACTCTAATGCAGAGATGCTCTATTTCTCCTTTATACCATCTCCATTGAGCTAAGTACCTTAAGAAATAGGTGAATATCATTTACTTAGAAGATGGCTTTTTGTACTTACGAGTAATATTGATAATTATAAAGAGTGGAAATTTTTTAACTGCACCAGGTAAACAAAACTGCATTCAAAGGTTTTTGAAAATACGCTTGCCACACCCGGGAATCGAACCAGTTAAAATAAAAATAAAAATAACATCACGTACTTTTATGGCATCAATCGATAGGGTCAATCATAATAAAGATCAAATCGGTCTATCAAACATTAAATTAAACGGAAGGAAAACTTAAAATCAATTGCGTAGTTTAAAAGATCTAACCAGACATATTATTATACTAACTGACTCCCGCGATTTCGTCCGCGTTGAAAAAGAAAAAAGTAGCCTATCCTGTGTCCTGTACGTCTAAATGTTTATCTACCAAGTTTCATGAAAATCAGTTAATTCGTTTAAGAGTTATGTAGGAACATACATACATACATACATACAATACCTACACTTACAGATTTATTATTATTATTATACTCGTAGACGGCGGGGGGAAGCGATTTTATCTTCTACAGGTGATGTGATAATGATATCACAATTTCTATTTGGGCTTTTTAAAACTTTTTAAAATTAAGCTTCTATAGATAAATTACAGAACTCTGTGTGTTTATTTTATGAGCACTTTACAACCTCCCCAAAAGTTAACCAACATCGATCAATAGATTCTGTTTACCCGAGAAAGTTTATAAACATACTCGTACTCGTAGCCAAAACTTTTGTATTATGTTATATTAGTAAACTAATTAGTAAAGTGTAGCTGTAGTAGCTGGTACGAAAAATCAAAGTAATTTTCTGAACACGCACGTGTGGGGTAACTCCAATAGAAGTGACCTTGGGAATCTATTACCAGCTACTAAAAATATTATGACTAGCGCCGATTACGTCAAGAAAGTTAGTTAGAAAGAAGTTAGAAAGCATAATCCTAATAATATAATTTCCATTTACAGATCATCAAATATAATAAAACTAGCGACCCGCTCCCGGCTTCTTCCGGAATGCAAATATATTGATATACTTAACATATACTTTCCTCGTTTGCATTAAAATCCGTTGGGTGGCTTAGAAGTAACTACTTCTAAAATACCTAAAGGATCTTGATGACCCAACAGAATCACGCTAACTAGCAAACAAACAGACATTCGCGGTCAGTTTTATATATAAAAATGATAGATAAATTATCTAACTGATGGCGAAAACCGCATCAATGTCGTTTAAAGCATCTTTGCGCGGTTTAGGTTTTACAAGAGACAAACACGGAAAGCGACTTCAAATTATACTATGTTTAGAGAGATCCTTGAAAAAATAGTAAAATATTACTATTTTTTCTTTTAGTAACTTTTAATGAATTCATTATTAATTTATTAACGAAACCATTGTTTTTGTTTCAGGTAATATTGATTTGAACTTCACGTATCTTATAAAAGAATCGTCACTAATATAATTTTTGTATCCGAAATAAATTTGGAATTTGGTAATTATCTTTCGTTATACTATTAAGTATTGATTTTACTAGCAACTTCGTCCGCGTGTGTGTTGTGTAGTATCTTTATAAAATTGTTTTTATGAAAATAAAGCCGTATTAAAATTTACTTTATTATTTGCTTCAAACTTAATAGGCAGGTATTTTTTATTACGATTTCATAATGTTATAAAAAACTACACTGCTATAAAATGTACCTTCCTTTTCCATATTTTGAAAGAAACTTGGAAGATAAAATCATTTAACAGTAAAAAAAAATTAACAGATAACAAAAGAACTAAAGTAACTAAAAATAAATGACGGAAATCAAGGCTTCCCACGTCACCTGTCGAGTAAGCTATCGTAAAAACTGCGAGTTCAGAGCTCGATTAGTGCACGAATGTAAATCGAAAAAATAGAGAGTGGTCCAAAACTAATCTAGTCCCACGACCTGCCTGCTAGCCATTTAGTGTGGTAAGTATAATCAGACATTCCTAAATGCATTTTTTATTGATAGCCAGAGCTCGCGCACACGGGTATTGGTCGTTTTTTTTTTAAATATCTTCACGGAAAAAATATTCGTAGATACAATTTTTTTTTATGTAAAGAGCAGCAGACAAGCTGGTGGTCTACTTGATGATAAGTGGCTACAGTAGCCTATTACACAGGTAACGAAATAGGTGGTTGCATTGTGCTGCTGGCTGACCTTACTAGGATAAAAATAAGGGATTAGAAGGAGAAATGGGAATGGCTTCTAGTATTCCTTACTCACTCCCCCAATAACATCAGCGGCACATATGCTGTTATTAATAACATATATAACTATAATAATAAATCTGTAAATGTAGGTATTGTATGTATGTATGTATGTATGTTCCTCCATAACTCTTAAACGAATTAACTGATTTTCATGAAACTCGGTAGATAAACATTTAGACGTATGGGACACAGGATAGGCTACTTTTTTCTTCTTTAACGCGGACGAAGTCGCGGGCGCCAGCTAGTTTCAAGATAAAGATGTGGTTATTTCAAGGTAAAGATGGGCAGCCGCTAGACGGGCTGCCCAATTTATAGGCAGTGTGTTCTGCTACTAACTAGTTACTGTCTCAAAATTGTATAAATTAATGTCGATGTCCGCCTGTGAATTCTTTCTCCGCTTACTTCTAAACTACGCAGCGGATTTTGATGGGGTTTTCACTAATAGAAAAAGCGATAAACCAGAAAGGTTTGTATAACTATTGCAATTTTGTACACTACACAACGACACAAACAACTTGTTAGTGTACAATAACAACTTGCATTTAAATCAAGAAATTTTATTTTTATACCACTAAAAATGGGTTTGTTATATTATGTTACTAAAGGAACTGCCCATTTTGTTTCATTTAAAAGTTATTGACCTATATTTTACCGGTTTCCGCGTCATTCACTCTTGATATGTTAAAATGTAGATTACTATAACAAGTTGTTTAGTTCACCGAAAACATAGATATTTGTGTAACATTCATAACGCTTGTAATTCTTATCTCGCGTTACGGTTCAAGGCTTTCATTGCGATGTTAAATGTTTGTAATAGGTAACGACAACTCAAATTGCCTGTTCAAAGGCGTCCCATTGTCTACAGTTACGCTAGATTTGATAATTTGTACGTTACGAGTTACGAACGGTTATATTTTAGCTGTTGAACGTGATTTCGAAACATTTTTCGGTGAACGAAATCAATGTAGTCGTTACAAAGTTTAATATTAATATAATTTGATTTGAAAAATTGTATTTGCTGTAATTTCATTCTAATACATTTCCAAAGCATTTCCAAAGCAGGTACTGGGAAAGTACGACCCTAATATTTTTATTGTATTTATTAGAAGAAGTATTCTTTAGAAGAAATGGAAAATCCTAAGCGAAGATGCATATCAGTTGCGCAGTTGCGCTTCTCAAGAAATCTTCGATTGATCTAAACTCAAGTATTACTTTAATTTTTTCGTAACTATATTCGTAACTATATATATACGCTCATTAAAATACTCTCAAGCAATGAAAAAATATCTCTAAAGTACTTCTAATCAATCACGGAATCACGGAATGTACGAGTAATACAATGAGCGTGGCGCTCAATTCAATACTACTCATTACTAAAAATCACAATAGACTAACGAAAATTTCCGTTATAACCAGCCATATGGATCAGTGGAAGGTGAAGTGGCAATGGGCAGAATATAACTTGATATAGTTGAGTATAGTAAGAAGAGCTGACGGCCACTGGTACCGGATAGTTTTCGAGTGGAGGCCGATTGGCAAGCGTAGGACGTCCACCTACAAGGTAGACAGACGATCTGATAAGAGCCGCGGTTCAACGGCAAATCCAGGTTGCTTCTGACCGGTCCTATTGACATCCTGTTGACGAACGTGAAAGAAAATTATGTGTCCATTTCGTTCATAATAAATGGAATTAACGTTAAACAAATTTCAACTATACTTTTGATCTTATTACATACTTTACGAGACTTGCTTGAAGTAATTCATTTTAATGGAATTGTGGCTTAAAGAAGAGTTCACCATAGATTTGCGGTAACTACTGTATATCTTCATGAACTACATAATGCACAGCCAGTTGTTACTGCGAGGTTCTTAAAATATTTTACAGAATAAGGTTGTCTTATTTTTCGAATTATTTTCGACTAGAAATTTTCAGCATGATTTACTTCTGAAAGTATTTTCATACGTAGATATTCATTCTTGCGAGGGTGGCAACGAAACATTCTTGTGTGTAGACGAGTATGCGAACACAAGCGTCGGCATCTCAGCACTTTTTATAAAATTAGTTATGTATAATTAAAATACAGATCGGGGTTAAAAATGCGCTACAAATCGCTATAAATTGGAGTCTTGTGAGATCGTTAGGTATAAAGGACATTTATGAATCCATATTACTTCCGAAGCAAGCTCTTTCAAGCTAAACAGCACACTGTTGACTAATTTTAGCTAGAGAACGGAGTCGTCTAACGACCGGATATTTTTGGTCGACGCCATAGTAACGACAAGATAGCATCAGTAACTAAACTTTCGATTATAATTGTTTTTTTGACATTTAACACCATTGAGTGTAGTTAAAAGTTGTTTTGTTAATATTTCTTGTGATTTTATTTCAATACTAGCTGTACCAGCTGAACACGCGGTTTTCATACACTTGGTATTTCGGTATTCGTTCGGTATATTTTTTGTTTATAAACCGAATGGAATGAAATGAACACCAAATGTTACGGGAAGCTTGCCATAATACATAACTACAATGCACAGACAAACAGAAGAAAATTATACAAACAACATATTTTTTGACCTCGCTACATAAGTACCTACAACGTGTACAAATTGTTTTTTTTTTTAATATTTCATACAAATTATCTTTTTAAACTGTTTGTTCCTTGAGTTAACTAAAAATGATTATAAACAGGAATGGTATTAAATTGAGTTAACTAAAATAAAAAAGTAAACAAAGGTTTAATTTTGTATTAAACTAAAATAACAAAAGGTCTTGAAACACAATTTTAAATTTAACAGCTTTTTTAAAATTTCGATACTCGTATAGCCGTTTCGCCTTTGACGTTGGCGTTTTGTTTACAAAAGTACAATCTGACATTTTTTCAAGATTGTGTTCTACTTTGTCTTCAAACTGTTGTCTTTGCCTTTAAAAAGAAATACTAAACGCGTCCACGCTTTCTTAATTTATGGACACCCTACTTTAAATTATGTTGTTTTAATTTAATACTTTTTTCTCTTTCCGTAGACGGTCTAAGCTTTTAATTTGTATGGCATTATTTTTGAAATGTCATAAACCAAGTCTATTTTTGGGCAAATATTTCCTCTCCTTTGAAAGTATCGCTATGAAATATGAAACTAATTTGTTAACATTTTTATCAAGGGTCGCCGTTCGTTCACAGTCATGACTTGAGTGAACGCAAAATATACCTACATTTTTTTTACATATTACACTAATTAAGTCTCATTTTGTATGTTAATTTGTATTATCGATTTCAGTTAATTTGAAACATGATTATCTATGTCTTTTAGTAAGACATTTATTGTTCAATTAAAATTTTATTAATTTAGGAATATTTTAAGCAACATTGTACAAAGAAATATACTTCTTCAACTTGTCGATTCA
Source organism: Synanthedon formicaeformis (assembly GCA_945859745.1). Classification (NCBI taxonomy): domain Eukaryota; kingdom Metazoa; phylum Arthropoda; class Insecta; order Lepidoptera; family Sesiidae; genus Synanthedon; species Synanthedon formicaeformis. Next base: position 5,449,325 of record OX243964.1, read on the forward strand.
AACTTGAGTTAACTATACCATGAACTGGGCTGATATCTGGATGAACTGGACGGCAGTAACTACCGATGAACAGAAGACAATAGGTAATAATTAATAAATTTCATGTGTGTCAATATTCACATGTATAAATTGACTAAGATATTTAATTCATTTAATTTATAATCTCATAGATTGATCATAATGAATCTCATGTCGCAGCCGTAGGACGTCCACTGACATAGGCCTCCCTCAACCTCCTGTTAGATAGGTTAGAAGCAGCTTGGATCGTAAGTATATTGTTTTGATTGCTTTGAAGTTGACATGACTCACTTGCTTAAGTGAAAATAATCTATAGGTATTTATAAAGTTAAATGAATCTTTAATCTTTTGAAGAAATGTAACATTTTATATTTATTAGTCTCAATTCCCGAAAGAAGACAGTTCATGTAACTTTCTGTCAAGCGACGAGTGTGTGTATGATAAATGGCGAATCCCGGAATTCCCGGACCACGACGCGCGGGGAGGAGTTTTGCAACTCTTCTTGAACTCTCTGCCTAATTGAACAGCTGAGTGACACTTCTACATCGTTTCTATTCCCAGCGCGAACTACAACACGCCTCATTAAATATTCAAGGAAAACTCCCGGGTCACTGTTGACTTCTTTCGAATTATTTCTTATGTTTTTGCTTTATTTCCTGTTGATTCAGCGAATGTCGTGAGTCCAGTACTGATAACTTATTCAGTTCTGTGCCTACATAACTTAGAAATCTGGTTGAATTCAACCAACACTTTTAAAAATATTTTACTTTTCCAATGTAAATTATTTTTAAATTTAATTTAATTGTAATTTAAATTTAAATTAAATGTAAATTAAATGTGTTATTCTCTGCTGACCCAAAGAATGTTGTGGCTCTAGTACTAATACCTAACTTAGTTATGTGCCTACCTAACCTAGACATCTGGTTGATTTCAACCAACACTTTTAAAAAGATAGGCGTAGGTATGAACCTACGACTATCTTTAAATTTATAATGACGATCAAGAGTTTCTCGGAGAAACCTAATAGATAAATAAATATTTTGATTTTGAATGTTTTTGCGTTATTCCCTGCTGATCTAGCGAATGTTTTAAGTTTAGTACTGATAACTCAATTATATACCTACCTGTTTAGCCCAGACATCCGGCTGATTTCAATCATTTCTAAAAGAACACTTAAAAAAATAAGAATCTCGCACACGTAAAGGTCAACTTGACAATATTTGAATAATGATTGGTGTTTGAGTAGAGCTAGGTTAAAAGCGTTGAGAAGTATTCGGCAATTTAATTTTTACTTAGCAGTTAGGTGCTTAGGGTACCTAATAAACTCCTATCAGCTTGGTCCCTATAGCCTGTACGCACTTGTTCGAACTTGTTTCGCCAGGAACTTCTCAGTTAATTTTGACCTGTTATGCATCACGCATTGGATTGTATTAAAAGTATTTCTTCATTTAATTCTCTATTTGTATTGATCTATCATCTGATACAATATTACAAATTAGTTACTTAATTAAATTTTGTACATAATTATGTCCTCTGTAAATATTTCTGGGGACCTAGAAACTATGCAGCAAGACCACAAAAAATATAGTAAGTAGGTAAATGAAACGAAAATCTGAGGAAGATAGGTACAGTTTTTTTTATAGTACCTATTGTTAATTTTGAAATAGTAATAAACCGATTTTTTTTTCAAATTTTTTCAAAGCTAGAATCGCTAATAACTAGTGAACAATACAATTTATTTGTTTGTCTGTTTATATACCGCCTTCGTTTCGTTACATCTGTTTCTCTAAGTGAAGATAAAAAATTAAAAAGTAAACATCAAATCCAAGTTGTAATTATGCGAACCATTTCCGTTTGACCACTCGCCCAATTTTGTCACAGAAAGCCGCAATTAATTTCAGTTAACTAAGTTAACGAGCAGCTGTAAGGACCTGCATACACATTACAAGTTAGCACTTCGTTAACTGGATACCAAGTAATTAACCGTGGGTCTGTAAGGAACTCGCTTCCAAAGTCCGAAGTCACTTCGGGAACTTGTCGCTGATATTTATAGCTCTTTACATTTTTCAACATACATTGTGAAACAAATTAAACTAAATTGAACTCTAGAATGAATATGTTCTAGACTTGCTGTTGCACTAAACTTCGTTCGCGTAACTTTATAAAATACTAGCTGTCGTCCGCGACTTCGTCCGCGTTGAAAAAGAAAAAAGTAGCCTATCCTGTGTCCTGTACGTCCAAATGTTTATGTACCAAGTTTCATGAAAATCAGTTAATTCGTTTAAGAGTTTTGGAGGAACATACATACTTACATACATATAATACATACAGAAAAAAATTCTAAAAATCATCAATTTAGTTTCAGTATAATGTATAGAGCCTATAAACACGATATCTGAAAACAAAGTAACTTACTCCATGACCAACCCGTACAGATTTATTATTAGTATTGATGTTACTCGCTAATAATGGAGCTTTCTATAGATATTCGTAAGTGAAAATCCTTTCAATAATCGGTCAATAAGTTTTTGAGTTTATTCATTACAATGAAAAATAGAAAAATCTTTTCTTTATAATATTAGTATAGACTAGCTGTGCTCGCAACTTCGTACACTATGTAGTTCGTTTTTTGAAAATTTGTTGTTTAGTTTTTTCTTTTGATTACTTTAATCAGTGATTTATAAAAAAAATACTACAACGTTTAGGCCCCCTCCGATGAAATCGCCACTGGCTTCAGACGCAGTTACGCCAATGCCAGTATTTGCCTAAATATATAGTATACGTTTCTATATAACGATATATATATTTATCGTCTATTCACTTGGTATTGTATCTAAATATATCTATAATTGTAAAGGCGCTAACTTCCAGTATTGCCATTCTCCGGCCATAGTGTTATTGAAGTGTTCCCCAGTCGCCTGCTCTTCGCCTTTTTCCAACCTCTCCAACGACTTCTAAGTAGAACGAAATAAACTTTAAATTCTTTTGGACGCTGCTATAACACGAACAGATTTCAATTGCCTTAGTTTAGTCCGTACGAATAGAAAATAGAAAATGCGGGCAGATCAACAAACAACCAATAGTACTCGATATCGGAGTGGAATACCTAATCAGTATTATCTCTGGAATTGCATAAACTCATACAGTGGTAATTACTAGGCACGTTTGCGATCAGTCCAACGTGGATTGTAGCCGTATTTGGAATATGTGTCATGGCGATGTTAAGGCTATCTACTATTGTACCTACCTACTTTTTTGTTGGACTATTTAGATAAATAAGTAATCGTAAGTTAACCTTGAGTTTAATTGTAAAGTTAACTGAGACGGCATCGTATGTGTGGTCTATTCTCAATTCTAGAACATAGTGATGTCACAACACAGTATCTTTCATATTATGAATTTAGATTATAAGTATTATATTTAGCCTGGTTATTGCTAATCATAGAAAATTATCTAAAATTAAAATATTTAAATTCAGAGTCTTAGGTCTACTTATATAAAAACTCAGCGTGCACGAGTAAATTTAGGAATACTAAAAACGTCAAAATAAACTAAAATTAAAATTAAAATCAGAACTTGAGAATAAAATTTATATAAATATAAGCACATTTAACAAAACAACATAATTTTTCATTTTTCACTAGAAAAAAAAACCTTTCTTCTGTTTACTCAATGTTAATTCAATGCGTAGGAAAATGCAATTTCAGGCTTTCCGATTTAAGTTCTTTGACAATTACCTATGTATTAAAAATATATTTTCAGGATGAAAAATGTCAGATAGACAAATGGGTCTATCTAACAAAGCCACGGTCTATAGGTACTATGTTCTAAGTTTTTTAGAAATGGATTTTCAGTTGGAAATGTTAAAATATTGTTGTAATTTCCCATTGTGTGTTTTCGCGTGCAAATTAAATCCTAACTTTCAGAGCACAAACCACAACTTTTAATATTCATGACGTTTTAAGTGTTCCAATTGCACTGTGGTAAACCGAAATATGTTGGATTTGTGAAAATGGATTAATTTTTCACTCTCTCATTACCTCTTTGTTGTTTTGGCAATTTTGATATTGTACCGTTTGTTGTGCTTATTAATCTAACTACGCATTTGAAAACAGATAGGCTTTTTATCTTATGGAATGAAGAGTAAATATTGCACCTCGGGCGAAGCCAGGAGCGGGTCGCTAGTTTTTTTTATAAATAGAAATGTTATGTTGATTTGTGTACGCTTCAAAAACTGGAGAAAAGGAAAGAGGGATAAACGGAAAAGTTTTTCATCAATACTAATAATAAATGTGTAAGGGTTGGTCATGGCGTAAGTTACTTTGTTTTCAGATATCGTGTTTATAGCCTCTATATACATGATACTGAAACTAAATTGACCATTTTTAGATTTTTTTCTGTATGTATGTATGTATGTATGTATGTATGTATGTATGTATGTATGTATGTATGTATGTATGTATGTGTGTGTGTGTGTGTGTGTGTGTGTGTGTGTGTGTGTGTGTGTCTGTGTCTGTGTCTGTGTGTCTGTGTGTCTGTGTCTGTGTCTGTGTCTGTGTGTGTGTGTGTGTGTGTGTGTGTGTGTGTGTGTGTGTGTGTGTGTGTGTGTGTGTGTGTGTATTATATATATGTTCCTCGATAACTCTTAAACGAATTAATTGATTTTCAAGGAACTTGGAGGATAAAAATTTAGACGTACAGGACACAGGATAGGCTACTTTTTTTCTTTTTCAACGCGGACGAAGTCGCTGGCGCCAGCTAGTATTATATAAAAAGTAGCATGTAATATTTGTATATATAGTTGGAAATGTTATTATAATGCAAACGCTTCCGCATCGAACCGTCACGAATGTAATCAGTGACCATGCCACCTGAAGCCTGCAAAATGGATTGGCTACGAACTCCAATGCAACCTACTTTTTGTTGCCAATTCGTTAGATATTGATATTTTGCTCAGTTTTTAACATTTGTTACGGTCCCTAGGTACTCCGTTTAAGGGAAATCGGATTTTTGTACAGTTTTGAAATCTATAGTAATATTATAAAGAGAAAATATTTGTATTTTTGTTTGTAATGAATAAACACAAAAACTACTGGACTGATTTTAAAAATTCTTTCACTTATAGAAAGCTACTATAAGCGAGTAATAGGCTATCAATCAATACTAATAATAAATCTGTAAGGGTTGGTCATGGAGTAAGTTACTTTGTTTTCAGAGATCGTGCTTATAAGCTCTATACATGATACTGAAACTAAATTGACCATTTTTAGAATTATTTTCTGTATGTATGTATGTTCCTCCATAACTCTTAAACGAATTAACCGATTCTCATGAAACTTAGTAGATAAACATTTAGACGTACAGGACACAGGATAGGCTACTTTTTTTCTTTTTCAACGCGGACGAAGTCGCTGGCGCCAGCTAGTATTATATAAAAAGTAGCATGTAATATTTGTATATATAGTTGGAAATGTTATTATAATGCAAACGCTTCCGCATCGAACCGTCACGAATGTAATCAGTGACCATGCCACCTGAAGCCTGCAAAATGAGTTGGCTACGAACTCCAATGCAACCTACTTTTTGTTGCCAATTCGTTAGATATTGATATTTTGCTCAGTTTTTAACATTTGTTACGGTCCCTAGGTACTCCGTTTAAGGGAAATCGGATTTTTGTACAGTTTTGAAATCTATAGTAATATTATAAAGAGAAAATATTTGTATTTTTGTTTGTAATGAATAAACACAAAAACTACTGGACTGATTTTAAAAATTCTTTCACTTATAGAAAGCTACTATAAGCGAGTAATAGGCTATCAATCAATACTAATAATAAATCTGTAAGGGTTGGTCATGGAGTAAGTTACTTTGTTTTCAGAGATCGTGCTTATAAGCTCTATACATGATACTGAAACTAAATTGACCATTTTTAGAATTATTTTCTGTATGTATGTATGTTCCTCCATAACTCTTAAACGAATTAACCGATTCTCATGAAACTTAGTAGATAAACATTTAGACGTACAGGACACAGGATAGGCTACTTTTTTCTTTTTCCACGCGGACGAAGTCGCGGGCGCCAGCTAGTACTAATAATAAATCTGTATGTGTAGGTATTGTATGTATGTATGTTCCTCCATAACTCTTAAACGAATTAACTGATTTTCATGAGAAGTGGTAGATAAACATTTAGACGTACAGGACACAGGATAGGCTATTTTTTTCTTTTTCAACGCGGACGAAGTCGTTGGCGCCAGCTAGTATTTTATAGTTACGAGGACGAAATCGAGTACAACGGCTAGTACAAAGCATTATGGATATTATGTGGATATTATGTATCCACTTAATTAGTCCTTTACTTACTTAAGTGAGGTACAATTATTGATTTCTCAGAACCAAGAAATTACCTTACACCTGTTGATTTGTATGGAATAGCAAAGACAAGCTAACAATTTGTTAGACCGAAAAATCAGTAACTTCTGTAAGTTACTGATTTTTCGGTCTAACAAATTTTAATTCGGTCTGTTGATAATGGGATCAAACAAACACATTATTTCTCTGTAGAAATAATGTGTTTGTTTGATCCCATTCATTTTTAATATTATGCAATTTCTAAGAATTCTTGCAACAGATGAGGTTCTCACCAACTTTCAGTGCAAAAACCACAATTATGACAAACTAGCTGGCGCCCGCGATTTCGTCCGCGTTGAAAAGAAAAAAAGTAGCCTATCCTGTGTCCTACGTCTAAATTTTTATCTACCAAGTTTCATGAAAATCAGTAAATTCATTTAAGAGTTATGGAGGAACATACATGGAACATACAGAAAAAAATTCTAAAAATCGTCAATTTAGTTTCAGTTGCATGTATAGAGCCTATAAACACGATATCTCTGAAAACAAAGTAACTTATGTCCGTGACCAACTCTTATTTGTTATTAGTATTGATGATGATTGATGATTTTCTTCTCATTTTTTGTTGTTTATAAATCAGTTCATTACACGTTGAAAGCGATTGGACATACGTTTGTCTACAAATAGGTTTACCAATCTATCATTGACACTAATTGAAACAAACAAATTATTCAAAGCAGCTGTTTGTACTGTCGTGGCACGTGCTGAGTGTACAAATCACTGACCAATCAATACGTCTTCATATTATTAATAAAATACCAAGGTTAAGATATCTTCTAGAATACTTATACCTAACAAGTTACAATCAAAAATTATAAACTAACCTCCACCTTTCTATTGAGACCATTTTCTTGTCCCTTCCTAACCACCATATCGTTAACCCTTTATGGTTAGAAGCGCACTTGTAGCACCTGTGACGTTCCTGCGACGGTAGCCACTTACCATCAGGTGGTTTGTCAACCTGTCTGTCGACTTTAACATAAAGAAGAAAAAAAAGAGCTCAAACACGCTATAAGTTGCTAAGGAGTTTGGTGTCCCGCAGACTATAGTTTTAATTCAATACTATAATCAGGTAATATTTTTATGTAGTTAAACCAGTAAATAAATAAATAAATAATACCAGAAACAACTATTAGAATTGTGATTGTAAAAGTAAAAACATTAATTCCAATCCACATGGGTAGTAAGTCTTTCACTATAAAGGTTTTGTCAATCGACTTCTTACTTACGTTTTCAACTTGTAAGAAAGACTTTACAGGAGACAAAGCTAACACTATTTTTCAGTTTCAATCGTTTTACTTACTTCAATGTTTGAAAGTAGAAGTCTTCCATTGTTCCCTTTTTGTAAAGCGGATTTAAATGTAGGTACCGTGTTTTGTTTTGACTACTTGTATGCGGGCGATGACTGACTTAACTTAAAGTAAGTCTATATGTATTCTTTTTTCATTGATCAAAAAGGTAAACAAACAATTCACGATATAGAACTAAACAAAACAAATTCTAAATGAGTTAATCACTGAGTCAACTCTCTTTGATAATGCCTAATGTACAAATTCCATCTTTAAAACAGTCCAGTGACTATAGCGACGCTATATTTGTTTACGTTTTTGATCAATATAAAAAGAATAGATCATAGATGAATATTTGTGTCGATACCACAGTGACACGGCAGCTAAATCTATGTGGGGCTTTCACCGTCGAGTTAAAGACTCAACAAAAGCCGCTTCTTGTCGCTCAAATGTATCTAACCGAGGTCTCTGTCTACTGAATTTTATATATGTATTTGAAAATAAACACAACGGCGATAATATCGCAATATATTAAGTATCAATAGCACAGCGTATGCAATATTGGGATTTTGTTATACTATTATAACTTGGCTTATGATATGAATATGATCAAACTATAATATGTTAGTTTATAATGTCTGTACCAATTATATAGTTTGAAGATTAAGATAGGCCAACCGTCCGCTTGATGGCTACCGTCACCTGCAAGTGGGCTACTGTCACAAGCAATGCCATAAGTGCTGCAAGTGGGCTGCCGATATTTCGCGCATTTTTTGGTTACACGGATACAGTGATTTATAATAAAACAAAAGAATATTTTTTCTTTTTTGGTTTAATATTTTTTTATATTATTGAAGAAGATTCAATAAAAGTAATAGAAAATATAATTACATAAATTCAATATTACTTTATTAACGAAAACATTGTTTTTGTTTCAGGTAACATTGCTTTTAACTACACGTATCTTATAGAAGAATCGTAACCAGGTACATTATCTTGATATTACTTTGAGTATTGACGAGTGGTCCAATACGTCATAAGTGTCACCTACTTGGTTGCAAGAAATTAACGAAAAAGGCATCTATTACTACACAGGATTAAATACAAGAGCGCCTAACTATGTGTATCTATCTAACTATATTTTGTCTTAAATGTGGTCTAAATTTTATTTTATTTAAAAAAAAATCTTCAAAAGAATTACGAGAATGTGAATTCTGAATCAAGATCAAGAATATGATTTTAAATAGTGTAATTCGTCCTACTTAACTTCTAACTTCTCCCATACATTCATTTCATCTTAATTTAAGCACTTGCACTAAGGGTTCAAAACAGTGACATAATGGGTACTCTCTAAAATGTCGCTTTGATAACGATTGCCTTCCATTTACTTAATCGATTGCATTCTTTAATCGAATTATAATGATGCAACCAAGTTGTGGTTGGTTACTTCACTGCACTAATAGAGAAGAGCTAAGGACGTTCGAATGTCGATTGTTTCTGGTCAAGGTCAACAAATGTAATTGGTACGAGTATGTGGTTGGATCCATACATTGCTTTATTAGAGAGGAATAAGGCACTGCTCTGTTTAAAAATTTTTTGTCATTTAATGGAAGTGTTTTATTACTTCATAATAGGGTTAATTTTTATTTTATTATATCAAATTAACCTGATTTGCTTATCGACGTACTCAAAATGGCCTGAAGTTAAATGAAGTTAAATGAACTATTTTATTCGAGCGTCCATGGAAATTATCTATTACTAATAAATAAAATTGAAGTATCTGTTTTTATCTAATTAACTGCTTAAATTGCTGCTTGTCTAAATAAAAAATAAAAAACAATTTTTAATTTTTTTGTCTTTTTCCCGAGACGGCTGGGCCGATTTTGACGGGATTTTCATGAAAAACTGAAAACACAGCCTGACAAACTTCCATTTTTTAATTTAATGATGAGCAGGCACTAAGACAGTTCACTTGATTGTGGGTAATTTTGCCGACATTGATAGAATACATAACGAGGTACACAACAGCACATACATCTTCTTTCTCCGTGGTCTTTAAGTCTTCTATAGGGGGTACTTCACTGCTATCAGACGAGCAACCCAGATTATTATGCAGAACGCAAGTGCCCTGCCACTGCTGAATGTTGGTATTTATTTTTTAATTTATGAATAAACTATATCTGTATGTAGGTTAGCGTGCTAACCTTTCATCAAACTGAGAAGACTCATATGATCAGGGCCGATCAGGATTCGAACCTGTATCTGCCGTGTCGGCAGCCAGACGTTAGTACCACTGGACTTCCAATGCTTACATTATTACAAATTCGCATCGTCACTTACAGGAAGTTTTCTATGGCCATTACATTGTACGTCAAATGGATTACGAAACGCTACCCATTCTTATACCGCAAATTGTAGATTTCTCGTCGGCCGTTCTCACTCGGATACTTTCTATATCTCCTTCCTATCCGCAAACACGTTTTAACTTGTAACATCATTTCGTGTTTTATTATGGATGGATGAATGTTTATTTATTACTAGCTGGCGCCCGCTACTTCGTCCGCGTTGAAAAAAAAATTGCCTATCCTGTGTCCTGTACGTCTAAATATTTATCTACCAAGTTTCATGAAAATCAATTGATTTGTTTAAGAGTTATGGAGGAACATACATACATACATACATACATACATACATACAGAAAAAAATTCTAAAAATGGTCAATTTAGTTTCAGTATCATGTATAGAGGCTATAAACACGATATCTCTGAAAAGAAAACAGATTTATTATTAGTATTGATGTACAGAGTTCTAGATTAAGCCGTACGTATGCATTGATGTCTCATTTTCAGGAAACGACTTTGTAATTTGCGTTAAACAATTTTAACAAGCACTTGAAAACAGTGTGAAATGATACATAGTTATATAGGATGGCGTAATCGATGGCGTATTGCCTGTACAAAGATCTTATATAGTTCGCGTCAAGAATATTATTTGATATGTTACAAATTTTTACTAGGCTTTCTCATAAAAAATAGATAGGTACTAAAAGACAGGTTATCTATGTCAACATCTATGTTATGTCTATGTAACAATATATCGATTAAAAATATTAAATTAAGAGTTAAAGCAATATTTTTTAAATTGTAATTAATAGTAATGAGGCAATGGAGGCAGTTGGAGGAGGCCTATGCCGAAAGGCACACCGAGTTGAGGGACATTTTGTAAATCATTAGTAATTAAAAAAATATGTAACAGTTCGGAAATAAATGGCTATTAGTATATAGTTAGATTTATTAATAATTACAAATGATAACACGAGATTACAACTCAGTGGTTTTTAGTGTTATCATTTTACTTTTTATTTTAGATATTAGCCCTTAAAATTGTTAAAATTATAAATAGTTAAATAAAATAAATCTACAACTCTTCCTTAGAGACTATTTATGTATTCCAGATTCAAGATAATTAGCAGATCGCACGTTATTTAGATTAGACGGTTTACGCAACTAAATTGACGCAATATAACCTATTCTAAGTAAGGTATCTATTCTAAGTACTGGCCATAGAATCCTTAGTTTCTTTCTATTAGTTCTGGAAATTACCTCCTGCACTATAACTTTCATATTTTTTTCTTTTTATAATTTAGTAGGTAAATATACCTAACTGCAACAGTGCGGGGAAACTGTACTATATTTATCAAATAGGTTTTACAAGAAAACGCATATTAAAAGTCACAAATAAGTGTAATAAGTCTGTCATCGGGGTTATAAATAAATTATCAAAGGCAATAAAGACCTTGAGGAGAAATCGCAAAAGGGTTTCATTCAATTATCCTTTTGTAATTCCTTTCAAATTAAATAAAATACTGTACCATAAGAAAAAAGCATTATTACAGACACAGTGTGAGTTCTGAACGGATTAAACCCAAGCTTCAATGACTACTAAAATAATAATAATAAAGATAATTATTTTGGTAATACGTGTCCGACCCAATACGTCCGTGACATTCTCTCTTCACGACTTGCAGTGTTTGGACTATTGGTTAAACTTTATGATCCACTAGCAAACGGGCTATCTATAGCAACTTGCGATTTCACTTCGCACAGGTTCCAGAGATTAGCTCGTTCTAAAATAATCATAAGACGCGTTTACATGACAAGAATTATTACGTCAGCCAGCCGCGCAGTCGATCTGTTGTTATCTTTGATAAAGGATGCACTAGATTCAGGATCTCGTACGAAATCACTGGGAATCACTGTCCAATGGATTTTTTTATACATGCTATCACTTTTTCTCGATAATTTCTGATAAAAATATGAATAATATAAATTTTGCATCACTGATTTGAACCTTAATATTTAGTAATAATGGTTCAAGTCGTAACACATGTTCACCTTAAGGACAACTTGGTGCAACTAATTTGAAATATCACCCCAAGCTGTGAGTGCGGTGATATTCTACTATGCCACTTTTAGTGAAGCAAGCCAGAATCTAGTGTATCTATCAGTTTTTATGAAAAAAAAAACACTCCGTTGCAACTGCGTAAAGTTGATTTATCCAAGAATATTGATGGGTTGGGTGATTGCGAAGAATTTGAATGTTGTGGCCTACTCGGTAGAGTTTAAATTTGTTGCGAACGATCACAAGTACGCGGCGACCGCAAGAATTTTTCGCGTCCGTCTTAAACTAAACCTAACTAAACTTAGGGCGCATCTATATAGTCACATTAAGACATTGCTCGTGTTAATTACTAATATATATTTTTTAAATCGGTTCTACAGATTCTACCACAAAACTGTTACTATGTATTTATAGAGTAACATATAGTCGTCTTCGCTTGGATGCAATATCTTTGCTAAATGAAATGTACAAACAAAAATGTTGAAACAGAAACGTTTTTATGTTTTAATACAAGTATATCAACTTAAAAGTATTATCGATTTATTGTGAAAGAGTACATTGCATTGTGCAATGCAATTCGTCATAAATTTGTAAACCTGATTGGCGGCATAATCACCTCCTTGTCAAAGACCATGCACCTTATCAAGCATACAAGGGATGCCAGAGCCTAATTCTTATCCTATTCTCGGTAGCGAACTTGCATCCCCCTGAAATTTATTGTGTTTATTGGCGACGAGATCAAGAAGTCCTTCAGCTTCCCTGTAAAAAAAAAACAATAGAAAACCATTTTACTATATTGCAAGTATTGATGCTATTGTAATGTTAAAACAATAAAAGATATAATTGATCAACAGTATTCCTCAGGTCCTTTCTGTTACCAGAACAATTTCCATGTATCTATAGTAGAGAAAAATGTAATTGAAAAAAAATCCGTTAGACGAGATAGATCGTCTATATATTTCTGATATAAATAATGAAACGTTATCCTTACTGTCTTACAAGGACATTAAAAATTGCACACGTAATACACGTAGACACAGCTGCAACTCTTCGTTTTTCAATGATGCAATGAATCGGCGAACAATGCCTTTGCGTTTAGCAATGAATTAGAAATGACCGAATGCGGGTAACGCGGACAGCGGGTTTCATTTGCAATGATTATAGGCACTTATGTTGCAAATGACGTGTTGTTGACGATTAATGATGGTTTGTCAATTGGTCATTACCAGATCAAAGAGTGACAACGCTCCGCTGAGTGCGGAACCACGCTTGTGGCTGGGGGCGGTGGGGCGCGGCGCTGTGATTGCGAATTCGACCTAAATGTCGCTTAATATCTTAATGAGACACTCGTGCCAGACGCAGTGTGAACATTGAAACATTGATGATGTATTCTTGTTTCGCATTCATATGCACACCACAGTCCAGGACTAACTGTATTTATCAATACTCAATACTAATAATAAATCTGTAAGGGTTGGTCATGGAGTGAGTAATTTTGTTTTCAGATATCGAGTTTTTAGGCTCTATATATGATACTGAATCTAAATTGACGATTTTTAGAATTTTATCTGTATGTAAGTATGTTTGTTCCTCCATAACTCTTAAACGAATCAACTGATTTTCATGAAACTTGGTAGATAAACATTTAGACCTACGGGACACAGGATAGGCTACTTTTTTCTTTTTCAACGCGGACGAAGTCGCGGGCGCCAGCTAGTTGTATAAATAAAAGGGTTTGAAATCAGATCAATATGATATTAAGGTTACCCTACCATGTCCCACTTTGGTGTGACATGGCGTAAAAGTAATTTGCACATTCATCATCAGTATGCAATGTTTGATATTTCTTGTACTCATATACGCCTTAAGTATATAGTGGTGTGAAATTAAGTTTAGTGTTTTCATTCTTGCGGTCGTGTCTTGTACGTAGTGGTAGATAATAATTTGCGTCGCACGCGCACTTGCTCAGTCACGAGAAGGTGCCATGTGGCAATACTGTATTAGGTAGTAGACTGTTCCGCAATAGCAAGTGGTGAGCATGGTAAGCCACGTTCGGAAATTGAAAACCTTTGCTACGTAGCCTGTTGCTTGAAGGCTGCTAAGCCTATTGAAAAATTAGAGGAGACTCTAATTTATTCTTTTATAATTTCTTTTATAATTCTAACCCCGAAATAAACCTCGCTCCTAAAACAGTCTGTCGCAAAGTCGCTTCGGCTGTTAAAAAGAAATGTCCTTTTGCAATACGTCAAAAGAAATATCCCTTAACCCCAACTTTATGGGCTTGCCTTATTTCGTCCAGAGTGCATTTACGACTTCATGTGAGAACATAAATTTTATGGAGTCTCGGACTGCCTTCTAATAGCGTTTGGTGGAAAATTTAGGGTTTTTTAAACAATAAATGTATAGAAATAGAGTCCTCATCTACTCTTTTTAATATCAGGGCAACCCAATTCGAAGTTAATCAAGTAACTCCCCCGCACGATTTTGTTTCGCTTAAAGGTCAAAGTTAACACGATGTATTACACGAATCTTGTGTGATTAACGAGTTTGATTGATGTGAAAATGATGGACCGTGTAGGCGTACTGTTTGTTAGAACAGAGTAATATATGTATGTACGAGTATAATATGAACCATCAAACACATAATATACAGTAATAAGTGAATACAGTTACAGCTTTTGATCAGCTAAATACTTTAACTAAGATAAAACTTATGTTAAGGTATTTTTGTGAAATTTGTATTTGAAACTAGCTGTTGCAAGCGACTTCGCCCGCGTAACTTTATTATAAAATATATAGCCTATATGTTATTCGCTGATAACGTAGCTTTCTATAGGTGAAATATTTTTTAAAATCGGCCCCGTAGTTTTTGTGTTTATTCATTACAAACATTTTGTATGTAATCTATCTCTGTAATATTAGATATTAGTGTAGATTTACTACCTACTTAATAATTCAACTATTTTAATTCCATTATTAAACTATTCAATTTCCAATAGTTAGTACTTATAGTAGTTTTTCTTGACCCTTTATATGTTCACGCATGTAAATATGGATACATACAAATGTATAATAATAAAACATCAATAAACCGACATTTGCATTATAGTATCACGCATTCGCATTGAATAAAAAAAAGCAGTAAAAAACAAGACGTAAGTAATTTTTATGTAACGTGGGTTGTTTTCCGTGAATGTTGTTTCGCTGCGGAATTAATGCATTTTCTAAAATATAGGTCAGGCAGTAAGGGTAGTGTCTAATGGTATACCTACCTTTGTTGACTCAAAATGCAAAGAGGAAAAATCACATTGAACTCGTAATTTATTACAGCTGATATTAATAACTCCTGAGGTTGTAAGTACTGTAATCTCTCCTAAGGCGACTTCACAAAAGACCACACTTGCTATTGTTATTCATTGCGTGAGTTAGCGATGCCAGAACTCATTAACTTGTCTTCACTTTTTATCTTATCCGTTATGTGATGGTAAACGCCTACTGTCTTGTGAACCGTTAGTTTATCTGTCACCCTTTTTCATTAAAAAGCCTTCACGTTACAATAATTTTACTCAAGCATTGCTACTATAGAATGCGAATTCGATTTATAGTTCTACTTCTAAGTAAGTTAGTAATGTCACTAGTAAAAAGAGGTCTAGCAAGTGTCGATAAACAGATAATGGTTTTAAATTGTTAAAACAAATATAATAACGGTAGGTACACATCATTTATGAGAATAGCTTGGACAAAGTTTGTTATGACAATCTGGTGTTAATGTTATAACAAACTCACATGAGACAACTTGCAAGTAGGTAACTGTGCCTGTATTTTTTATCTGTGAGTTTCTCAATAGTCTAAATATATTTTTTAATATCCATAAAGGACATTTTATAACTATGATTTAGTCTGACTAATATGTAATGCAAACTTCTATGTGTAAATATCAAAATAGTCCAATGACTTTTCTTAGTGTCTAGTGCAAAACATGAGAACGGCTGGGATTTTTTTTTATTTCAAACAATCATTTTGACGTTCGAGGGAGTTTTATAGAGAAAAAAAAAATATGGAAAAATCGCTAAAAATTACAATAATTCCATACATGCGTATCGCTCTGTCTAACTATAACATTCTATAAAGCAAATTACAAATTGTATAATAACTCTTAGCGGTCTTCATTAGATTACGTACCCATCGATTACACTTTAAATTAACCACACCTTCCTCTATACTTACTCAATCTATTAATATGATTTTTCATACTCATTGTCAGTGTATAGAAAAAGAGAAAATGTGAATAATATTTCGGTGACGCGGACAAAATCGCAGACAATACCTAGTATACAAATATAAATAATTAATATAAAACCTTTATCAAAATTTAAATTTAAAAAAAATACAAATAAAAAACATTTCAAATAGTTACGTGTAACACTGTTTAATCTCGATATTGGAACACAGGAAAAAGAGTACAAAACACGTTGACTGCAAGGCCGTGTCGTTCGCACGGTGTCTCTGCTTGGTGCTCTAAAACAAGGCCTTCACTTGCCTGCCTCTAATAATAATACACTATGAGAAAACCACTTTTAATGTAAGTTCACACGCCATTCAAGTGACAGTTGACGATCAACAATTCAATCGCTTTAATGATTGATAATGTACACAAACTAACCATTGGTTTGTACAATGGCACAAGGAAGTTTGGATTATGAATTCCTTAGAGAGTTTACCATGAAAGTTGGAAGTTCTCTATGCTATACTGGTTTTACATATTAGAGCAACAAAGCGTTCTTAGAGACTTTTTCTTGGCTTAAAACTTTAACTAGGAAGTCGAGCACTAGCACACGAAACAAGTTGCATAGTAAATCGGTCTCTAAGTATAAAATATTAGATGAGATGTTTACACAAGGTGGTAGGTTACATAAATCACTATCACATTCACATTTATAATATTAGTAAGGATAATATCGCATACACACCAGTAGCTCATTGCAAGTTTTTATTTTTATTTTGTTCTATTATAAAAATAGTAGAACAGTTTGGACATATTTCATTAAAATTATTCGAGTCCAATCTGTCATACTGTGCAGTAGAACTAGTTGGATTTTTTTGTCCAAACTGTTCTATCGTAGAACAAATAGTAGAACAGATTGGAACAACCCCATATTACTAGTATAAAACAAAATCCTCCGTCGCGTCTGTGTCTGTCTGTTCGGGATAAACTCAAAAACTACTACACCGATTTTAATATTTTCACCAATGGATAGAGTGGTTCTCGAGGAAGGTTTTTAGTATATAATTTACAAAGTTACTCGGGCGAAGTCGCGGGCAGCAGCTAGTGTATAAATATAAAAACCGATATTTGGATGAGTGGTTAGGGTGATGTTACTTGTTATTTAGTGTAGCAATAAAGTTATATCATAATGATATTCTTTGTTTGTCCTTATAAACATTTATTAAAATAAAAAAAAAAAAAAAAAAAATACATTATTTAATTTGATCATTTAATTTTCATTCTGTGTATGTGAGCTATTTTATGCAATTAGATTCAATAGACTGAGAAATCATCAATTCAATTGTTCAATCCAATGTCAATGTATATCGTCAATTAAATTTGATACAACAGTTTTTTTGTTCAATTTTTTTGCCCCTGTTTCATGTTATGCAATTAGCTAGTTAATTTTTTTCCTGATCACGAAAATGTAGTGACAAGTCACAAAAAGTCACGAGGAAAAATATCAAGATCATTGTCAATGGCAAGCTTGGAATCCGTGACGACGGACGGTAACTGAGGTTATATTGCACGCAAGATCTGACACGTCGATATCAAAATATGTACTTAGTACTTTTAATGACACGCAAACATACAAAATATGATTTGACGCTATTAGTCAATATATCGGGAAGTTTAATGTTATTAATAATGCAATAATCAACAATTTAGTAAAGGCTCTTTTCGGACGATATCCACAAAAAACTACAGAAAATCGAGTTTTAACAAAAAAGTAGAACATTTTGGACATTATAAAAAAATTAATTATGATGCAAGGATTAATTAGCCCTCAGTGATAAATCATTACCAGATAAAAACGTTATAAATATGTATAAATGTATATAAACAAAGAATATATTCATAGCATAGTTCATAACAAAGAAATTCTTAAAAAGTTGACGTTGAATGTTAACTTTCCAAATCTTACAATATCTTATCTCCTTATTTTAAGTTCGTTATCCTATCTAGATCTGCAGTAAAGCGTACAGCTGCATCCTCTCTTGTTGTATCTTTGTGTTTTACACGACGACCACTTGCCAACAAGTGGGCAGTCAACCTGGCTACCCAATCTGAATGGAAGCAAAATCTAGGTGTAAAATTTTGCCCCTTAACCAAGAGAACTGTAACCACTTAAACAGGACAATAGCTTTTGTGAACAGTGATATTTGTAATTGTAAGTCATTGTAATAAATGACGGCGATTTATCATCGACCTACCTTATACAACTTCGAGGACATTGCGTCTTGGGGGCACGCAATAAATCGATGATATGGAAACATTACGTACGCGTGTGGACAATAGCGTAACGGTGTCAAGATCGTTAGCCTGGGACCCTTGGGACGAACTCCTTTTGTCTTCTCTGACGGTCAGATGTCAACACAGCGGACTTAAACGGATATTCACAAAAACAGGCCCATTGCACGTTTAGCCACTTGAATGGAAATTGGATTATTAAGTATTAACAAAAAAATTATGAGAACTGTTTGTGTTTTCATACAATTTCAATGTTAGGGGTTATTTTACGAGTATTGTACATTTTGACACACAAATACGCCTCAATTTTTGTATCAAATTTGGGTAATTGTGTTTTTAAGTAGTGGTTAGTTTACAATACTCGTAGCCAGGGCTAATTTGATTACATTAGCGACCCGCTCCCGACTTCGCTCGGGTGAAATCTCTTATCCTTAACCCTACTTTAGTCGGCAGCACTTGTATCATTGCTTGTGTTATTGGCGACGACGGTAGACAAGACACCTACCACCAAGTGGCCTGTCTGTCGATCTTTTGTTAGCATAAAAACGTCAACTAAACTAACAAAAATATATATTCTTTCTTAAGGCCCGCGTATCGAGGAAGAGGGCCTATGTTCTTTCTTTACAATCTCGAAATTACAGCGTACAATGCAGATGGAAATGGCTTTGGCTAGAGGTCAACAGCAGTAATGCAAGAACGACAAATATGCTTATTAATGTAGCTTCGATGTAGATGTTTCGGCATCGTGAGTGAGGTCAGGGCGAAGTCCGCAGGTGTCGGGAAGTGGCGCCCTCGATGCAGTCAGCGAAGAGCATGAGCGGCCATTAGTTGTACTTGTACTCAGCTTAGCAGGATGTTTTAAGTGGGTAAACGATCTGTACATTACGGTTCATGATAATAATTATATTAATAGCTTTATAATATGTTTATTTTTTATCTCACCCTATTTTAAACTATGTTTAAGGCCAATAAAAATATGCATATATATGTGCACATAATGTATACACATATTTATATAATCCTTACATATTATAAAATAAACTGAAAAACTGCACCGATTTTCGTGCTGTTTTCTCCAATGGATAGGAAGGTTTCAGTATATAATTTACAAAGTTACGCGGGCGAAGTCGCGGGCAGCAGCTAGTATATAGTATAGTATAAAATAGCACGAGTGTAAAATATTCGTGCAAACAAGTGACGATCGATAAATTAATTATAAGTGAATTATATTTCATTTAAAGACATAAGAGCGTAAGCACACGGCGTATTTTAAACGCGCAGATGACGCGCGTATACGCGTTTCCAACGAGATTCGAACGCAACTTTGTAACCTAAGAGCGTAATCACACAGCGTATTCAAACGCGCAGACGACGCGCAGACCACGCGCGTATACGCGTTTCCAACGAGATTCGAACGCAACTTTGTAACCTAAGCACACGTGTCGACCGTGGAACGCGCGTCTATTGCGCGTATACGCGCAATACAGCCATACAGACGCTCTGTAGTTGTCAATGGCGTCGGTTGATATGTTGGTATACGTATATTTTGGTTCCATTTCAAACCAAAATATACGTGCAACGTACAGTAAACTATTATTGCAACTGTGGCGCGGTCGATGGCGGGTGCGCACGCCCTTCCTCCGTACCTTTTATGTATGCGTTTGTATCGATTCAACAGTAATATCGCGTTTTAAGCTAAACGCTTAAAACCGATTGCCGATTGCCGATTATTGCGTTAAGCTATCCGTAAACGCAATAATCGGCATCTACGGCGCCGAATACGCGCGCGTCGTCTGCGCGTATAAAATACGTCGTGTGCTATCGGCCTTATTGGTCAGTTCTCATATTTGTTGTGTAAATAATTCGCAGATAATACCTATAAGTATAATGAATTCTAATAGTAGTAGTTGGGAAACTATCGACCCTTAAATCGCATACAAGTTGAAAATAGAACACAGTTTAAGACTATTTCTTTGTATCTACGTTCTAATGTATTACGGAAATCTATTTCCTCAATCGTAAAGAGATAGGCATCGCTATTAAAGAAGATAGTGGATAATAAAAAAACTAAGTTATGCTAATTTTACGTCGAGGTCTAGACAATGTCTTTCGCTAATAGAATTCCCCAAACGCATGGAACACTTTTCATCGATTACTCGCAGATTCTGACACTTACATTCTTTTATTTAATTCTATTATACATTGATGGATAACTGATAATTTACCAAGTTTAATAAGTGTGTTATTTCCTGACAGTTCAAGTGAAAATTGTTTCTATAAGATTTAAATATACCAGAGATATTGGCCCAAAACGCAGAAAGAAGTCTTGGCGGAGACTCACTCACGAAAACAAAACAATTCAATGCCCTTCTTAGCTCTTAATCTTTATCAAAGTTGCCAGCGCAATTGCAACCTAAGTATTTGAAATTGATTGTGTTAAGATGACGCTACCGTCAAGTGAACCGTCATCCTGTCTGACGATCTTAAGAGGGAGGGAAGTATAGCTTTGCGATCCTAACGAAATAGGTATTTAGGAAAACACATGCTATCCCTCGTGCGCTCTTGCCCCGAGGCAATCGTGCGATAGAGAGCGTTGCAGCTCGCGACTGACAATACGTACTTTTTTTGATGAAATTTCCATTTCGGGAGAAAACAGTTTCCACTAACTAAATCTTAACAATTCACTTTGATTTTCATGTCGATCGTTTCAGCGTAATATATTCTAGGTTTATAGGTTTCGCTTTTTTAAAACAATTAAATTGTTTTTATAAAACAAACGGTTTAATTCGACAAAGTTTTAATAACAAAAATTAAGTTATTTGAGGTTAAATAAGTTTGAATCTATTGCAAATTTTGAAAAAAGGGAAACCTTTAAACTTAGTCTTTCATAACATAAAAAAAATCATGGAGATTGGAAAATATTTGGAAGTGGAAAAACGTTTTCTCTTTTTGTATGGACGAGTACTCTTCTTCCCTCCGCCAACATCCCTCTTCCCTCTTAGATTCATCTCCGCCAACACAAATTTAGAACGCTTGCAACATAACCACAACTGACATAGCAACATAATGTTACTAAAAACAAGTTGGTTTACTAATGTGCCTCGGCCAGTGGTACTGTCTCACCTCGTTACGGATGCTTAATGGTTGCCACACTTTATATGAGTTTTGTTTTGTTTTGCTCCACGTGCGTCGTAATGCTCCGTAATGTGTTGTTTAATGACCACCTCATATCTTCATACATACAACGTATTTTAGACATTACAGACTAAATAAATAATACAGTGTCTCGGATGCTAATAAAAAAATATTTATATGTATTTTTTTTTTCATTGATCAAAAAGGTAAACAAACAATTCACGTTATAGAACTAAACAAACAAAACGAACAAATTCTAAATGAGTTAATCACTGAGTCAACTCTCTTTGATAATGCCTAATGTACAAATTCCATCTTTAAAACAGTCCAGTGACCATGGCGACGCTATATTTGTTTACGTTTTTGATCAATAGAAAAAGAATAGATCATAAGTAAGTTATTCTCAGAATATTATTATTATTCACGTATTATTTTCTCACTTACATTTAAATTTTTTACAATATAAATATACAAAAAATAAATTATTATTATTATTATCTTAGGGTCGACAGACAGACTGACAGGCCACTTGATGGTAGGTGGCTACCGTCGTCTATAACACAAGCAACGCCGCAGATGCTGCAAGTGCGCTGCTGACTATATAAGGATTAGTTTTTATGAAGAATATTTACTTTTGACTAATTTTAAAATTTATTTTAATTTTTGACTACTCGTAAGTTAAAATGTCATAAATAGATTGTACACTAAAAGCGGTCTGTAGTATGTTAAAGTATGTGTACTGTTGTTTTCGGTGAGTGAGTAAGGTATCCTAACTGTAGTCGGCAGCGTACTTGCACAACCTATTCATGTGTTAGGCGACGGTAGCCACCTACCACTAAGTGGACCGTCAACCTGTCTGCCGACCTTAACATTTAGACAAAAAATTACCTACACTTGTGTGGAAAAATCTAATTTAATCATGTAATGTTTGATGTTGTTAATTAAACGTCAAATTTTTCGTTACGAGAGCGAAGAAGCAAACAGAGGCGTCCTGTAATATTTATTAACCGCCACGGTGGCAGTGGGTACATAATCCACAGGATTACAGAGTGGAGGCCTTAGTCGTGCTGAAGCGTCAATTTCTGCTGGGGATGATTAATGACGTTGCGTTGCAATAATCCGCAGCTCAGCTCTGTGTAGCCGTCGATTTACGCGGAATCACATTTTTACAAAATCTTTAATAAGTATCTATACATATTCGCAAGGATGCAATTTTTTTTAGCAATTTATATACATATACAAAACTTCTTGGTTTATAGAAACGACTTTATAATATACTAGGTGGTGCCCGCGACTTCTTCCGCGTTGAAAACGAAAAAAGTAGCCTATCCTGTGTCCTTAACGTCTAAATGTTTATCTACCAAGTTTCATAAAAATCAGTTAATTCATTAGTTATGGAGGAACATACATACAATATACATACATACATATACACAGGAAAAAATTCTAAAATATATTAATTTAGTTTCAGTATCATGTATAGAGCATATAAACACGACATCTCTGCAAACAAAGTAATTTACTCCATGACCAACCCTTATTATTATTAGTATTGATTTATATAAAAATAGAGTATAGATTATCAAATATGAAACAAATACGACCAATTATTTAGTAATTAGTTAGTTGTTTACCGCAAACAAATTTAATCTCTAGTACAGCTTTCACAATAATTTACTTCTTGAAGCGTTCGTTCATTTTGTCTTTGTTCGTATATTCCTTCGCTTCTATTCATCTTATTTAACTGTCTAAATCTAAAGGAATATTTCATTTTTGTTACTCAGTGTCAACGGGACCAATGGTTAATAGAATTTTTTCAATAGCTCCCTCTGACAACACATTTATTATATCCATTGAAGCGTGTAACTCAGATACAGGTCCGTAGCTTCGCCTTTTTCTTTCATTAGCTCACATTACATAAGCCAATTTTAATAGAGATCTAAATAAATTTCAACGTAATTAGATTTAAGAAGCGCGTGACAGTGGTATCAAATTCATAATTTGAAAGGGAAATTTTTCCACCGCCCCCGAAGCGTTATGACAAATTGAATTGAGTGAGAGCTACGAATATTTGGGCCACTGAATAAGCTACTTTAAAAACATAGACGGAATTACTGAAGAGCGAAGTGTTTACTAGAATATGAATTCAGGTAATTTAATGCGACGAACGAAATGTATTCTAATGAGAAACATTCAAGAGTCATTAACTCCTCTGTGCTGAGTTAACGTGACTCAAGTAAACAAGAAATCCCTTGTATTTAATACATTTCACATTTGCATCGCCTTTAGTTCTACCCTTAATTCATTCAATTCAATCAATGGTATCACAAAGCTAGTGTAACTGAAGAATCTTGTTAAAGGAAGAGTCGGTGCTACTGTGATGTAACAGCATTTATATGTATGTGTTTCGGTGGTTGAATGAGGATTGCTAGTGCCCATTCAATTACTTTTCCTTTATCTTATTAGCGTACTCGAATCCTCCACGCTTTGATTATGTACTGACGTATACAATCGATGCCTCCACAGTCCTACTTGTGTTTATAAGCGACGTTAGCCATTTACCAACAAAAGGACAGTCAAAGTGCTTGCAACTATTTCTTGTATAAAAGAAGACTTATTGTCAATAGGATACCCTTATCGGATTCAACCTAGCCTATACCATCAAAGTCCACTTAATTAAACATTGTGTTTAATTATTCAGAAGATGTAGGCTATTTTTATTTACAAAAATTGTTCTATATTACTTATGTCTTATCATCTAGCTAGAAAATATTTATATAATTTTGTTTTGATACTACCGAAAGACCGGAAGATAGCTGAAACGTCATATGGGTTACAAAGTAATTAATTATCAATCTTGTTAGGATACGGAATAAGAAGGGGATAGGGGAGTTGTTTTGGCATTGTAAGGCGCGGGTTACTGTCGCTACACAGACTGCCCAGTTTGTGACGGTGTGAGTTGCACTACTATTCAGTTCTCTGAATCTAATTTATGAGTTCTTTGAACTTCTGTTACCTATTCTACATAAGGTCGATTTTATAGTATTGTAAACTGTTGCAACACTTACTCAGAGTATATTAGCCGGGGACATACGACCTCAGAGCGTTGATTGATAGAAAACAAATTAGAATGATAGATTGTATTGCATTAGTTGAAATCAGCTGTCAGCGGTATATTCGGCATCTCAATCAAGTGTATCTGAGTGGTCAGCGAGCGGACGTGTTTCCACTCGGATCGCATTAGGGTGGGCCACTAGACGAGGGTCCCACAATTTGCCGACGTTTATACGGACCGAGACCGTACTGATACCTACCTAATTTACTGACACATACCTCTAACTAGATAGGATAAAAGGATGGCCTTTTTATCTTGTTTCGGATCGGAAATGTACGGATTTTTTGTGCACATTGACCTCGCATGATTTGTGCATTCGTTATGTAAATAGACCCTTCGATATAATCCGTGCACAAGTTAAGCTTTCTTAAGATTTGGAATGAACACAACGTGGGAAATATTTTGCAGTTTTAGTGTTATTTTTTCTGTATTTGCCCGAAGTAAGACAATATGACATACTCGTACCTAGAATTCATTGAATTGATGGAGATAAACGAGAGTATAAGCGTTTGTTTTACGACTAAAAATACTTAAAGCGATGAGTGAAAATGGGATGAGACCCTGGAAGCGCATCTGGCTTTGTTGTTTCAACGGCTATGCGAGTAGAAAAAATTCAATAGTAACTCAATAGGACGCAACCCTCGGGGTATTCTTATTGAACAGCTTTTAGACATGACTTTGTGTAGATTTACGCCCACTAGGTCGCTGGATTCAATGGTAGATAAGGATTTTTACCTGAGTTGGGGTGGTTGCGATATTGTGTAATACTGTAAAGATTTCGATCCCTCCGCTAAACCAATTTTGGAATACGTTTGCAATCTACAGTTTGAAATTTTAAAATAACTTACGTTTAGTTATGTTCTAGGATAATGTGCTCAATTCATAGTAAATCCCTTTAAAATAGGACGCCATTAATAAAAAAATAATAATTGAAAGGGTTCGTTAAAATTCAGGCGCTTTTGTGAAAAAGAGCTTAACCTAGCATTGATAGGAGGGTCGCCTCATCCACGTCATATTGCACCACTACTAGACTGTGTAACCCCACAAGAACTGCCGCGATTATTTATGCTATCGATGTTCTATGCCGGTGCTAATGTCTACCAAGCCAACAGTTTTTTCATGAACAGTGTTAGTATAGAGTATAGGCGGAAATATATGCGTGTGCAAAGATCTATATCTCTGTATGTACACATGTGCGTTTACGCCACGTGGAGAGACAGTCGCATACCTATATCTTCTGACATCTCTTACTGGTGCAGTTTTTTTTTTATATTTGCGCCAATATTGACAAGGCTGTTGCAAAGAGACTGGCATTACAGCAACCGATCACCAATAGCGGATGGTCGCAGTAAGGATATCCACAGTAGCCCTATGATTGGCAACTTCAAATATATGACCATCGGTATGTTGTGATGGTTGGTTTCTCACCCCAAAGTAAAAAAATTACAGCGTTATATTTCGCACTATTATCCTCATTATATTGCGCGTACGCAATACCCAGTATGCGTCACGCGATTTAAGTATGTGATTTTTGTATAACATTTTTTCAAGTTTACTCTTGATTAAAATGCTAACATCCTCACAAACTTTCATATTTGTATAATTATTAAAGACAATGTTATAAAGTAAATGTTTGGTAAGTGTGTGTAATACAAGCGAGTATAAAAGCGATCGCTTCAGTCGATTTACTCCATGTAGATAAACTTAGGGGTAAGTTTAGACGCAAGCACTTGTTTGCAAAGTGTACCCGTAGGTATCCCTAGTGATTTGAGATCGCAGAATTGAACGAAAAACAAATATTCGTATCAATAGAGAATATTTCTTATAAGAAATTCAAATGCGTTTCACCCTGTTTCCTATGGAAATGGTTATGAATGAATAAGAAATCGGCTGTGCGGAGTACGGCGTAAAATTCTCTTTGTGTAATATTAACATTCATCTTAGTATTTCAATCGGAGTTTGATAGACGGAGGTCATTAACTGTTTCCTAAGTATGTCAATGAATCAATAAGTTTAAGGAATTTTGGTTATCGTACTTGGTAATGATGCTTGACATTATAACTAAGTTTTTTTCCTACTTGTTGGCATTATACCTTTATGGTTTTTTTAGAGCATCTAGTCCCTAATTACGCATTGACATGTTATTTTTTTATATGCCTCAAAGTGTGACGTCATCAGTTACAATGGATATGTATATGAATATGTATGCGTGTGGGTCTGGGTAATGTGGAAGGGAAGACACGCTGGGCGAAACACAAAATCGTGGCGATATCGTGGTTATCATCAAACTACTACAACATAGAACTCGCGTGCCATACAAAACACTACGAATTTTATGGAACATTTGAAAGTGACATATGCGTAGAGCATGAACTGTCATTTAAAACAAAACAAACATATTAATAAGTACGTAATTTAAAGAAAATGTGACTTTACGTCAACCCATTAGAGTTTAAAATGAAATAGTAGAAGTTGATCGTTACTACCTTTTACCATTGACGCGTGAAGGCAAGAGTCCGCCATGATTCTGACAAAGGCGTTCTTTTTATGTGCCGCTTTGGCATTTGTGACGCAAATTCCATTGTAGTATTTCGATGGTGGTTATCCACGACTTCGTGCTTCGCCCGTGAGTTGACTGGAATTGTCTCAGTTAAGTAACTGTTTCAATTAGCTTTTGACAAAGACCGGTTGAAGGAGTTGACAGACTGAAGAAGCAATGAGAGAGAGAGAGAGAGAGAGAGAGTATGATAGGTAATAAAACAACCCGCGACTGTAAAATTTCATAGACATACAGCAATACAAAAATTTGATATTATGTCAAGCTTATTCGATAATTTAGTATCAACTTCTAAAGAATCTTCTTCTTGCGTTACCTCGTTAACTAGTGAAGGTGGAACAATCCTCCCTGTTCTTTGTTCGTCTAAAAAATGAATTCCATTTAATGTATTTT
Organism: Synanthedon formicaeformis; assembly: GCA_945859745.1. Taxonomy (NCBI): domain Eukaryota; kingdom Metazoa; phylum Arthropoda; class Insecta; order Lepidoptera; family Sesiidae; genus Synanthedon; species Synanthedon formicaeformis. Next base: position 5,477,161 of record OX243964.1, read on the forward strand.
GAACATTGTACACGTCATACATATATCACGTAATGGATAGTAAACAACCCATAGTACCGTTCTGGCAAAATTACTTACCTCCCAGAACGAGGTAAACAATAATATACGTAAACATCCTGTGACTAATTGTGTAGGAGCCGACACCTGCCAGGGATGCCAATGAGGGAAAACAGATGTAGCTACAACTTTATATATCTAATGCGTATGCTATTTACGCTTCTGGAGAGTGCGAGTTAGCCCTATTTGTGCGACCTCAGGCACTTACAAAACCCAAACGATTTTCATACGGGTTGAATCCCTGCGTCATCCGCAAAAACATGAAAAACCGCATAACTTACAAAGGTGATATTTTGATACACACTTTGGATTACTTTTGCACTTGTAGCACCTATGGCGTTTCTTGTGTTATAGGCTTGTGTTATAGTGTTATTGTGTTACGGTAGCCACCAACCATCAAATGTGGACCGTCATCCTGTCTTTAGATGTTTATAAGTACTTTTAAGAATAGATATGGTAACATTTTTATATTAGATCTTATTTCCCTAGAATTTTTGCTACAGAGCATTTCCATTTTGCATGGAAAAACTTTATTTCATAAAATTGTTTCCTATGCAGTACTACGATTAAAGTGTCGATAATATTTTTCCGCCGCGAACAAAAACAGTTTATAGTAAAATGCACTCCAGCCGTGTCTAAATTGTCGTAGCAGTGTTTCGATATTTTTATTCCGCTAGATTGCATCCGAGCGAGTACTGGGAGGCTGTACCGTTCCGCTTATATACCTAGTTTATCACGCGTTAAATCTATTTTACATAGAAATGTGCTAGATACAAAACGCTTACGTGGCAACCGTCAGGCGACCGTGTAAGCTATCATTTTTCACGCCCTAATCCGAAGACAGGTCTCGTCAAAGGGAGCGCTTATCGCGAGCCCAATTTATTTCCTAGGGATTTCCACGTGATATTGTCATAGACGTTGTCATTTCACCGCCCGAACAATTTTTTGGACGTATCACATAAGCCTCGTATTTCTAAAAGGGCTTTGGCGAATTTCAGATGAAATTGTATTCGTATGTTATTTCTTTCTTTATACCTACATTAAATGTACATTTCTAAATTATCTTATATTATTTATTAATATATATTACCTTTTTGTTAAAGTTACATATTTATTATCCGTACTAATATTATAAATGTGATTGTGACTTTGTTTGTTACGCTCTCACGCAAAAATTACAGAACCGATAACCATGAAATTTTGCAATAGACGTTGTCTGGGACACCAGAAAGGACATAGGGTAACTTTTCACCGTTCAACGCGGATGAAGTCACGGACACCAGCTAGTAAACATATAACAATACAAATATCTTACCTGAGAGAGCAAGGTTTACTCTAGCGAATACCTCAATTTCTTTTATGAGCTCTCAAATTTCTATTCCTTTAGGTAAACATTTTTAATTAACATTCCAACTCCTGTAAGAGCTACGCGTTTTGCGATACGGTGGAAATTCATTAAAAACCTTCTTTTGAAATAATAACTGTAATTTAGTAAAAAATATTATTTATATCAATATAAAACCAATACTCGTATCAGATCACATATATCATATTGTATTAGCACCCTCTACTTCGGGTTCATTAATTAAACCATTTTATGTTTAGTCTAAATACTTTTATCGTCCGACCAATATATCAGAACTACAATTCCAACTATAAAGATGTGCGGACATACGATAACAACCTCTTCGCTAACGCGTTCGTTCAGCTGACTGATACTCTTTCAATATCGTACCACCGAATGAATCTGAATGAATGAACACCTCTTTTCAATCAAATTCAGTCGACATAAATAGCAGACGCTAACAACTGTAAATCATATTACTTTAGTTAAATCATTTTATTCCACTATTAGGTAGTTACTACAAAATGTTAAAGTGAGTTTATGTATTTGTTACCTATGCTTCATGGCCTTATCTAGGTGCTCAAGTTTTCATCCAGTATAAAAATCTAAAAAAAAAGGCAACAAAAGGTCAGTAGGCTATATTGATTTATATTAAAAAAAAAGATGAAAAAGCGGTCAAAAGCTAGTTGCTAGTAGCTAGCTTTTGACCCCATATTAGAATAAATCATTGTTAGGAGAACGAAGTAGAATAATCCGAAAGTTCATGTAGCCTTAAAAAATTTATCCAATTAACTATCAGACAATTTAGACTAGTTGGTCATCCAGTCGACACATTAGTGCTAGTATTAAAAAAATCGACATTATGGTACTTTTAGAGGGTTGGAAAAGGATCTTCTGAGTGAGCGGGCCAAGAACAAACCCATCTTTAATAAAAAAAGTATCTCATATTCATTATAATTTATGTATTGTTTTTGTAGCAGAAAGAATTTCAGTGATTTTCAGTGAATAAATTAAAGAAAACAGTATTGTTATTTAGCTTTATCTGTGTGTGACACCTGATTTTACATTCGTCATTACACCTATAGTATCTAGTCTCTTAACATTTCTAAGCCTTAATGAAATGCGAGCAGTTACACAAAGTTTAATGAGTAAGGGCATTGAATCATCCGTCAGTAACGAGAGTGCGATGACTCGTCACTAATGGTGCTCGCACGCGTGTGAACGATACGAACGTTGATCCGTCCACAGTCGTGATCTTGCTACACTTCCTCTTCCTAGAGTATTGTCAACTGCCCCGCCCACCGTACACCTGTACTAGTGTACAAGTGTACACGGATAAGTGTTAGAACAAAAAGTGCCCTTCATTGCCACCGTAAACCGTGTGAATCATGATTAACATAGAGCAATTTAACACATGGTCTCTCGACATTGGTTTTTGTAGTCTAATGCGGTGTGAAGTTGGAATGATAGAGTTTGGTTGATCTGTGGTCGCAAGAAAATAGCCGATTCGTACTGCAATATAGCAATAGAAGCCGAGTCGAAAGTCAAATATGTAGTCGTTTATTATTTTACTACTAAATAATATAGTTTCTAATCAAACCAGTTGATTAATTTTGGATTTAATAGCTCAATAAACGCCGTAAAGTGACATGTCGTCACGTAACTAGTAGATTCACGCACACCACCTAGAAGTCTAGCAAAAAGAAAAAAAATTACAAAGATGCGTGGTCAGTAGGTCAGTAGCCGAAGGCCTCCCGGCGAGAAGTAAGTCAAGTCAATAAAATAACGCAAGTGCGCTTCCGACCTTAGTGGGATAAGGGATTTGAATGGGATGGGGAAATGGGCTCTGGCATCACTTACTCACTTTTACCAGAACATAACAGCACATGTTATGTTATTTCACGGTGGTCAGGACTTATTTTGAAGGCTCTATTTGAATTCATAAACGTGGGCGAATATTCAAGGCTACTGAATAGTGTTAATTGTTGGTTACAGTAATTAACAGTTCAAGCTTACTAATTAATTACTCAAACAGAAGCTCTTTTATAGAATCAATATACCTACCATATGCATGTTAACAAAATCCTTCGAGCGTTCATTAACACATCAAACCAAATCATTATGTATTAAATGTAGTTTCAACCTCTATAAATATTATGTTCAGTACTAAAAGCTTGGCATATATCTGTTATTCAAAACGTAAGCTTTAAAAAAAAGTAGGAGATAATAACCTGGCTGAAACTTAGTTTATTTAGATCCAGAAACTAAAATATAATGAGACCGATTTATAATAGTTCTAATTTGGTTTGAGCCAGAATAATGTACTTTTCCAATAGTGACAGAATTACTCTCTCAGTAATCACTCAACATAAGAATAAGGGCCTCTTTCACCAACTACAAGTAAGGTGTTGATTAGTTACTTTTCGAAATAATTTTATGTTTTATTAAATTATGCACTCGGTGTAGTGCATCCTTCGATCGGCGAATTTTTATTATTATTTTATTTTTAATGTTTGGGACTTTTAACGTACAAACAAAGGTATATCAGCCGGTGACAGGTGACTTTAAATGACGGTTAGCCTACTTGACAGTTAGTGAAAGATGCCCTAAAACTTACAAAATCACCTATTTATCTTAATAATAATAATTATATTATAATATAAAATAATAATATTATTTATATATAAATCACGTATTTATTATTTATAATTGTATTACTGTTTAGTAGTATACGCTTATTGTTATAGTTGATGACCTTATACATAGTTGAAAAACTTCACCTTCACGTAAGTTACACTTAAAACGTAGATAGAAACAGAAAAAGGAAGATCTATACGTTACTCACTATTCGCGCGTGGAAAAAAAAACTTGATTTTATATGTAGTATAATTAATTTCTAAAATGTCCAGAATTTGAGACATTTTCGCGGGTTGAATTCTTGTAAACTGACTAAAAGACAAAAAGAAATTCCATGAAAACATCCTAACTATTTGTACATTTAAAATTGGGTTGTCAATAGCTACTATTTATAAAAGTTTTTCTAAAATAATAGAATTTCTGGCGTGTTTTATTATTTTCGTAAGCTCTATAATCTCTTGCGTCACATTTTATCTACGGTTATTCGCATTACATTCGCGTTATAGTAAGTTGAGATAACAAATTCTCCCAAATAACTATTACAGACTTCCATTACTCGTACAGGGTGTCCTTAAGAGCGGGTATAAAGAGAAATAGCCAATCCTAGATTTGAATTTTATCTAAGTAATAAAGTCTAATTTAATTAATTTTTTTTAAATAGATAACATTATAAATGAAAGTGACGTCTGTAACAGAAAACATAATATAATGAAATTTTCTCGATAGAAAAAAATCACCAAGTGAGCTCTGATTTCCATCGATTTTAGTTTTATTTTCAAAATGACACACATTACAAAGCTAAAAGTGTATTAGTAATTTCACTTCACATATTATCTAAGGCTGTATGTAACAATTTTTCATTTGACATTGTAGTTTACGAATAATTAATATTTAATACTTTTGGCACTTATAACATTTTTATTGAGCGAGATGCGCTATCTTCCGTCGCATGTTGTGCGTAGTTCTACGTATTTTGTGTCACTGTCATGTCCAAGGGGCCACGCGGGTGAAATTACAAATTTTGTTTGCTTTATACCCATTCTTAAGTAGACTTATAAGTAGTGTCAGCCTACCTGTGCTGACATTTACAAAAAAAAAAAAAAAAAAAACTATAACACAGATATTTTGTTGCGACATATTGATTTATAATTGAAAAATAGCCGATAAGTTCATATCTAAATGCAAGTTGCATTCTCTTTGGCATGAGACCAGGTGTGCGGCGTACGACTTTCATAGTTGCACAGTGTTAATATAATTTTTATCTAGACGACCGTAAGGTTATTTTTTAATTGCTGCTCGTGTAAATCAACTGCTCATGTTAATGTTTCATCTAAAATACGTACACGACGTCAAACAGTTAGGAGGTAATAGCATAGACTCAATACAAATCAGTTCTTTAATATTGTAACACGTGGCACAAGGTATGAACATCATTTATATCTCAACTAAGTAGCTGGTACGTGTTGTAGTAATTTTATAAAATCCAAAGCTATGATAAATTTTCTTTATAAAATCCAAAGTAGCCTCTACAATAGAAGTCTTAGCTCTATACGAGTATATTGCTTATAATGAGTAAAGCAGTAATTTAGTTTTTGTTTGCGACAAATGAATTTCGTGGTTGATCAATAAACCAGGACTCTTAAAACACAGAAAATATTCTTTGAGATTAACTTCAACGAATGCTGAACAAGAACAGTGCCCTATAATGACCCTAAAGTTCATTCGACAGCTTCGTGGTATCAATAACATCATTTCCCATATATGAACCATTAGTATAATAGAAAATAAATGGTATTTGTTTTATGATTTTAGTCAGTCTATGTGTGTAGTTACGAGGCGTAACTCACGGCGCGCCCACATTACACAGGATGCTACGACGGGAAACTGGCAGACGTCGTGATAGGGTGCCGCCCCAATGTGTTATTTCGTTGCGCCATAGCGCAATATTCCTCGGGCATACCCGAGGAATATTGTTCACGTTAGAAAATCACTAAACTAATATAAATTAGCTTTTGTTAAAATGGTAGTCTTAAAATTTTTATAAATAAGTATTTTTCATAGTTTTGGCATTTTTTTCTTTCATAAGTACACACTACCTTGACATTATTTTTTATATTCCCCTAAGGAAGAGGATCTAAAACATGATGATAGGTCGAAGTGAGGGTCTCATATACCCTGTGAAAATAAGTAGTCTAAATGTGTTTATCTCTTCACGGGTATCTTTTGCAGATATCCTAAAAAAAGAAGTGTAGATATAGCGGATAGGCTCTTGGTATCGTTATATCGAAAAACAATAAATAGTATATGTGCTGTAACTTCAAGCTTACTACCGACGAAGGAACGAACTTTAACGACGACGAAACGTTGACAGCTCATCATCATATTTTTGTCACCTGCGTTATGTCCCTTGTCTACCTCGTAGTAGACCGACCGTCCAATGTGTCTAATGTCTTACAGATACATGATTTACGAATGAGTTCTACCCCAGAATATTCCGCCTCTAAAGGAGCAAAGGTCCAAAGGCTCTGCGAACTTTTTGACCTTCTAATGGCCACTTCCAGCTCTCTAATTCTAAGTAATAAAACGATAAAAGATACTAAGAAGCGAAAAATAACGGATTATGCCTTTTTAACTGAATGTATATATTATGAGTGATTTCCCTTAAAATTTTGTCTGATAAAATTATTATCCGATATAAAGACGTATGTCATTCAAGCTATATTGTTCACATAAAAGACTGACTACTTAACTGAAGTTCAACAAACCTGGTACAAACCGTTAATACACCTTTATTCATATCCGTAAATAAAGAAATAATTACCTAAACGTTACTTATAACTGGTCATGCATTGTCAGGAATTTGGTTATAATGTTTAAACGCTTGCTACGTCAATTCCAATTCGTCACATGTTGTCGGCGTTGACTCTTCGCTTTCATCAAAGCTCCAGGAAAAGCTCGATGGCTTGACCCGCAACGTTGGGCAGAGGAGCTATTAATCTGTCAATGGCAGAGGGTTATAATAGCTCGTAAGCCAGAGTACCGCAATATGGGCCGCATAAATCAGTTAATTAACCCTCCTAGCCCTTATTAACGACATAAATTTCGCGCTCCACAGCACACCACTCGAGATGTTATGTGGGCTTAATATGCACATAACACTCACGACGCTTTGTGGATTAAGCCTAAACAAACGCCACTGCCTAAATGTAGCTGTTGCGGTCTGAGTGCAACTCAATGTTAATGTATGTCAAAATCCTCTTAATTCACGCTGTGTATAAGTTATTATATTTCACCTATGTACGTTGCCAAGTCATCTTTTAATTTCAACAATTAAAAAAAAAACTTATTTTAATTTTTATAATCATATTAGCGACCTACTCCCGGCTTCTATCCCTCTTTCCATATGTGAAAACCGAATTAAAATCGGTCTACCAATTCTAGTTTTTGAAGCGTACAGTACACAAACTAATTGTAACATTTTTATATCTAAAGAAGACTAGCTTTTGCTAAAAGCGTTTTGAAAAATAATCAATCTTTATTGCTTTATTTTCCGTCAAGCGTTGATTTTTTTATATTTTTATTAGATGATTTTTAAAGAGCTTAAAGTTATCAGTAACACTATATGTGTTACTGATAGTGCTCATTTTATAAATTAAAATAGTATTTATATTTTCCATTAGCTTTTTAGCGCTTAATTTAATTTTGTAATTTAATTAGTGTAGCGCTTTTTCACAGGATTGCATGTCTACATTACATTAAACAATTAAATAATAAGTGAATCATTATGGGCCTACCCATCCCCTCAGCCCTTGACATCATTGTGCAGCTGTCATATAAATGAACCTGATATATTAGCCCAATAATATGCTGATGGGTTAATAACAAGTACTTAAAATATGTACTTTGAAATGACTTTGAGTTAAGGATATATTAATTTCCAAAGGACCGCCCAAATCAGAGAATTTTTATTCAACGGACTTCTCAAAAAAAAAAATTGCATGAAGTCGGTAGTAATAATTGTCAGCGACCCGGCTTCGCACGTAAGCAATTTTTCCAAGTTTTAAGTTTTTCCGGGCAATTTTTCCAGTTTTTCTGATCATTATGACTTTCTTTAGTTTTTTTTTCAAAAAAAAAAAAAAAAAAAAAACAATAGTCGAATTGGTCAAGCAACACACTTAATTTCTATCAAAATTTGTCGTTTAGTTTATGTATGTATATTGTGGGTACATGAGTGACCATCGAATTCCAATTTACATTGTTCATATTGTCCATTGTGTTTGGGGAAACAACTAGTGGAATTAACAATTAACGTTAATCTAAATATTGACCTGTCTGTCAAGGTGGATTCTCTTGTTCTATTACCCTTGAGAAATGTACTTCTGTTTACGTACTTCAAAGAGCGACTTTGCCTTTATCAAATACGTCGCTCTAAACGAAATCTCAACATGTGATTTGCCTTCGCTGTTTATTAATTAAACACGACATCTGCTTTTATCCGAAAGATCGTTCATTCCGAAAATTTCAATGAAAACAGCATATCGTCATTGTTCCAACATTTTGACCTTAGTGAATAGTTCACTGCCTTATTTATAGTGTAAAAAAACTGCTAAGTGCTTATTTATGAGCACTAATTGTCGAACGACCTCTTAAGAAAATATACTATGTGCAGCACGCAGCTAGAATCTGATGTGCAAAATTTAATCTATTTTATCGCACGTACGTAAGACTAATAAGTTTCCGTATTAACAACCCTATAATAATTTTCAAATAAAATACGTTTTTTTTTTAATTAATCTTCATGGAAAAATTTCAGGTTAACTTTTTTGTTAATAACTCCAAAGTACATAGCAGTATTTTCGTGAAAGAATAACAAACATCGATCCATCCTTATAAATTTCGCATCAATCAATACTAATAATAGATCTGTACTGTAAGTGTAGGTATTGTATGTATGTATGTTCCTCCATAACTTAAACGAATTAACTGATTTTCATGAAACTTGGTAGATAAACATTTAGACGTACATGACACAGGATAGGCTACTTTTTTCTTTTTCAACGCGGACGAAATCGCGGGCGCCAGCTAGTGCATAAAATTAGTAGGACTAGTTTAATTAGTTACGTTATGTGAACTAACTCAACAATATATGGCGCTGAACTTATTGTATCTATATTTTTAAAAGAACTGTCAAGAAATACACTAATAAAACGAAATACCGCTTCATTCCAAAGTTTTTATTGAAACCTGGCTCTTAGCCTTAATATTTAGCCTTACATAATATTGATTTATTTAATTAAATAGTTTTTCATCGTACAAAAACCTTGTAAAGGTCCCTTCCATTGAAGTGGAAACGGAAAGCGTGTTTTTCATCCGAACACTGAGGTCGTAATGATGATTCGTCGAATTTAAAACAGTGAAGCGAGCTCACTAACGGAACGAATGTTATTGTGCCGATAGTAATTTATCAAAACGTCCGACGTCCATTTCACGAGTATCGTACCGCCTCCGAAAGAAACTTATCCAATGAGAACTCTTACACTTATTGCTTTTACACTCAAGATACGGATCTATTAAAAGCAATACTCGAAAGAAGACGAAACGTTCTATCTTTGACAGCTGAACATTTGTAAAGTCTTAGATGCCGAGCCGCTTTGTTGTTGACTTTGGAAATACTTGTGTGTTTGCTCTCAATGAGGTTACCTTGAATGACTCTTTCGATGCACACGATTCGAGCCACACGTTCTCTTATATTATATCTCTTTTTAAAGGTAAAAGTGTTATTTGACGCCTGATTGAGAGTGAAAAACTGAAAAAATACTTTTCTTATCAATACTAATAATAAATCTGTAAGGGTTGGTCATGGAGTAAGTTACTTTGTATTCAGAGATATCGTGTTTATAGGCTCTATACATGATACTGAAACTAAATTGACCATTTTTAGAATTTTTTTCTGTATGTATGTATGTATGTATGTAAGTATGTATATTCCTCCATAACTCTTAAACGAATCAACTGATTTTCATGAAACTTGGTTGATAAATATTTAGACGTACAGGACACAGGATAGGCTACTTTTTTCCTTTTTAACGCGGACGAAGTCGCGGGCGCCAGCTAGTAATATAATAAAAGTCGCTAGTATGGTGGCAGACCTATTGCTTGTGCTAATAGGATACCTGCCATTGATGGTACCCACCACCTACCATCGAGTGGACTGTCAGCCTCCCTGACAATCTTTACATAAAGTAATTATTAAATTTAACTTTAATGGATGAATGATGGTTAAAACCTTATAGAATTGTTTGAATTTTAACGAGAGTATAAACAACAGAGAAAATATTTATCTACTAGAAAACACGTTTTTTTGTTCTAAAATCTGCTCTAAAGAATTATCAGTTGTAAATGGTTGTAATAATAACAGAGCGGTACGTAAGAGTGTCTTTCTAATGATATCGAACATGTCTATATCGAAATCTGGCCGATTATAGCCTCGTCCCAATAATATCACTAAGATCTAACAAGTAATTCATTCAATTTACCATAGAGCTGAAAGTAACAATTTCTTTTTACTACACATACCTACATATCTCGTATAAAAACCCTTTGAAATTGTATGAATACAGTCGACGAGCGTGACAAAGATAAAGGCGCGTATGTTTTGTGTGTACTTCAATACAGGCCATTAAGTATTAACATATTGAGCGCCCTCTTCCTTTGAGGGTCAGATCAGATTATAGGGTCGATAAACTCGTGAGCCGTACTCTGCCATTAATGAGGACCAAACAAAATCTATGTTATTGAAATGCATAATGCTAGACAATTATACTGGTAAAAAAAAAATCATAAATTAATTTCTGAAGACCCCTTATTTATACTGAGCTAAAGAGTGGTTGAAAATTTAATTTAAAAAGCAGACTGCACTTGTTCAGCTTTAAAAATGTCAAAAAAAAAAAACCAACAATGCCTGTTTAAAAAAAATATTAAGCCGTTTAATAAATGAAACTCTAAAACATATTACCACAGGTATTACCATGAAATATTTTATTTTCATACTATAGAGAAAGTCCAGAAACGAAACCCTATCTATCGTGTGGAATTAGAATAGGTATGTGCATAAGCAATTCAATCTTCACGAGACATACATTAAGCGAACGCCAGGAACGAGGGAAAACGGTTAGCTTTTATTTAAAATTTACTCTGCAACCTTTTTTAGTGATACAGTCTGTGATACAGTCTTACTAGCGACCCCTTCGCACGCAGTTGAAATTTTCGTAAATCCTTTCTTAGCGGATGCTTCCTTACATACTCGTAAATAGTATAAATAAGTAGTTTTCTGTGTCTGTTATTATATATACGGATATACAGATGTATATCCGCTAACTCCTAATCCGGTTTGTGTATATAAAAAAATGCATCTCGGGCGAAGCCGGGAGCGGGCCGCTAGTAAGTTAAAACATAAACTTTGATTCAAATATTCAGCTTTCTGGACAGTAATTTTGGTTATGCTTTGATATTCAGTCAGAACAAACGATTTTATAATACATATTTTTAACGTGAACATACTCGTAGGGTAGATATATATTTTGTTACTTCAAACAGTCATGACTAAGAGACTTCATAACTGTATGCAATTTACTTACCATATGAATGAATATTCTATCCTCCCCACGTTAAGCTCTAAAGTGAAGAGTTAGCATAAAAGCGATGATAAACGCTGCACACAAACGGCGAATGAGCAGTACCTAATAGGCTTATTTAGTCTCTAGTGCCCCTTATGTGTGCGACTCGCGACCTACTTGCAACGAAATGAATACATCGTTGCATAAACGATCTGTTTAGACACTGTTCGGGTCAGTGGTTTTCAAACTTTTTCTGCCCTTGGGGAACTCAAAAGTTTTGCGGCAACCTTGTAGCTGTTGAAGTACATTATAAGAGAAAAAAATTGGGTTAAGGAGAACTCAATTTTTTTGACGTATAACGTTATACTTATTCACCGAATTTTTCCGCAGTTAATTTCGTTATTATTCTACTGTCTATAAACACGCTTCATTCAATACATAATTTACCTTGATATGGCGTTTTTATGGGGATCGATTTCAAATCTCATTCTATTACTATTACTTTCTATTACTTTCACTGTCATTTCACTCTAGGACTCCAAGTCATAGATTCATACATTAATCCATTCGTTTGTTTCTTTATTCGACATATTCGTAATTTAATACACATACATCAGTAAAGTAAACCTCAGCATTCGTTTCTTTGCTACCTTCCGGTTTCATTTCAAATTGGTAAATCTTAGAAACTAATGTTCCGCGCCAACCCTGGCACCAGTTTGAGAACCTTCGGTTCAGGCGATTGTTTGCTTCAGCAAACGTTTACGTTTATATGCGAACTCCTTTGTAGAAAGCGCCCAGTCCAATTGTGGCGCGATAACAATTCGGAACGCGCTTTATCTCCTTTCCGCCACGTGCCAGTTTTACATTGAGCCTTTTGTTGTAAATGACGAAATACATATTAGTAATAATCGACTGGCAACTATTCTTATACTTTAATGCTTCATTTCTCTCCAATTACAGATCAGGAAGAGGTGCAGCTTACGCCTGTTCGGAAGGAGAGGGGAATGCTCCTAAATCATGCTGTGGACGACCGCCACTGAGGCTATGTGTTTTGTTTCTTGGAGTTGTCGGCGCTGTGTTGGTGACAGCTGGCGCTGTGCTCGGAGCACTGAGACCGCATCCAAGGGCACCACTCACTTTACTACTTCTTATGATAGGTGAGCATCATACGGTAGGGGCAATGCATCCTCCAGATATCCTGGCAACAATTTCCATTTATCTTACCCTACAAGTAGCACTAGTATTTTGTATTTTGTGCTTTAAATAAAATTGCTATTTGGTACGGAAATCTAAATTTATATATAAAAAGAAAATATAAGAGCAGTAGGTACTTCAATTCAATAATACAGTACATACTTGGTACTAACTCGTACTCAGTAGATTAGATGATTTGCCATAAACTGTTCGAATTGTTGTTTGAAGTTTCAAATAAAGGCGGATACTTTTATTTGCGGTAATCTTTACAATTCAATTCAAAGGGAACTTCAAAGGGGCAATCGAGAAAAAGTGTCCAAGTTTCCTAAGGAAGAGGCGATGAGCAGTCAATTTGAATAAACCCAAGTCTTTGATCATTTAACAGTTTCCAAGTTGTTTCACGCTTAACTGAGCCGAACTGTTTCTTTTTTGTTTCATAGATCATTAAATAAAACAACAGTTATTTGCTCTGACGAGCTGTCCACAAAAATGAAAGCTGAGAGCATGGGCGTACCAATGTACCTACTAACTAAAACAAGAATTTTTATCTCATAATAAAGAAATTATTTATTCATTACCTTTATATTGTAAGAAACGATACGATACGTTTTGAAAGTAAAAATAAAAACTGCTGTAATTCCAAAAACCAGAAAAGACATTTATGAGTTACCAGCTTTCGCCCGCGACTTCTTCCGCGCCCTTGTAGGGGAAAGGGGCGCGGACTAGAAAAATACCCCTTTTTCTTATCTAATCGCTACTAAACTCAGGATCGTCCGCTAGGCTAACCCGAGGAATGCCTGAAAATTTCATCACAATAGGTTGTGCAGTTTTGGAGTCCATATGGAACATATTATATACCTACTATAAAGAAGCTGTATATACCGTTTGTTGTAAAAGTGGCAGTGCACACTGACTTCCGTAATCATAAACTGGGCAGCTCGTCTGGTGAGAGTAACCATCACCCCTTTTATTAGGTCATTGTGAAATAACAGCACATGTTCTATTTTATTTCAGTACGTGAGCAAGCGATGTCAGAGCCTATTATCCTGTCCCCACTATTTAAAACCCTAGTATGATCAGAAGCGTATTGCGCACGCCCTTAATGTTATTATTTGTTATGTATAAACATGTAGGCGACGATAGCTACTTAGCCTCAAATGGATCTTCAGTGTGCTACCTGATTTCGTAAAAAAATAGCCGCTTAAGTCCCAACATCCTGTTAAATCTTTGTATTTGGAAGTGAAACTCACGTTATCCTACCAAAAAATGGCATGTGATACTTGTGTAATTTTAGTGGCAGATGCGTATAAAATGTCCGTATATTCCAATATTCATAAATTGGAGCTAACGGCTCTATACCCTCGTAACAAATGGCTTGTAATTAACCGTGAAACAATCTGGAGGCAACTCATTGAGTATTCGCTGTGCATATGACAATAACAACTCTAGCCAAATCTCATTACATCATTCACAAAGTCGAGTCCGCTGTTCATCGAGCGAAGTTTTCAATTAAACTTCAAATGAGTTTTGGAGCGGAATTAATTGGATTTTCATTAGCGTTAGGGACAAATGACGTTGTTGTAACAGCGATCTATTGTTGTGTCGAGCGGACAATTTGTACTCGTCACTCAGTCCGCACTTCACGCGTCAACGTGTGCCTATAAACCCAACATCCAATGTTATACAGACAGTGTAATGATCACGCACGTTAGAGCATACCGTAACATATTGTTCGTGATCATCGGCTACACAATTAGCAACTGTTGCTAAACTTGACGCCATTGTTTGCTTGCGCGGCAAATTGTTTTAATAGCTTATTATAACACCCCTTTTGTACCGTCATGTTTGAGCGAAAGCCGTACGCTTTAATTAAACATATGGGCTCGACTACAACGTGAATATTACAAAGGTAGCAGCAGCCAGCGTGTGTGTGCTTATTATAATTATAATTGCATGACAAACATTTTTTCAGTGAAGACTTCATATTCATTTGAATACAGTCGTAATCTGGATATTCGCAGGAAATTTTGTGGTTGTAATTATCCCTTTTCAGAAGACCTCAGCTTGTCTTTTTTTATGTTAATGTCGATAGGCAGGCTGACGGTTCACTTGGTGGTAGGTGGATGTCGTCGCTTTTAACACAACCCAAGCCACAGGTGCTGCAAGTGCGCTGCTGACTATAGTGAGATTACGGGATAGGGGCCAATAATTATTATATAATAAAATCTTCACAAGCTAATCCTGATGTTTTATTTTAAGGTATTGGTGTGGTGTTAGTAACAGCAGCAGGTCTCGCATGGCGACTTGGTACGAGGGATGCTCCATGTGCTCTTCTCGGTCTGCGGAGGTCGTCATGTAGGCGGCTAGTACCAAGATTACCGCCAAGCTACGCGAGACCGCATCACCCGTACGCGGCGATGTTGTACCCAGAATTTCACTATAGACCACCACCTCCAACTTATCAAGCTTCTATGCAAGAGTATAGACTCAGGTATGTGGATACACTTTGGATTTATTTACTCCGCTTCATTATTAGTGGCTCAGTGCGGCGCTGTCTTAAGGTTCTGTCTTAGCGAACAAGTAATAAAATTTTAATCCTATAAATTCAATGAAATATTTTGATTTCAGGTTACTTCTCTTGGACAGAAGTGTGCCAGCGGTATCACCGCCCCCTACATACAGATCAAACTCAGTTAGTCTAGTCAGGTAAGAAAATGTTGTGTTGTTTTATGTATGAAAATATAAAAAGAACAATTTAGTACATATAAGTACATTAGATACTTATTGTTTGATACTCAGTGTTTTTTTTTTTTGCTTTTTTTTTTAAGAAAGACCGTCCACCTTGTTGGTAGTTAACTACTAGCCCCTATCACTAAATGCAATGCAAATATGCTGCCGACACCTTAGTGATAAAGGGGGAGACCAGGGTCATAGAGAAAATTGACTATGGCGTCCATCTTACCTACTTATGCACCGAAGCCCTGTTACTACTGAATCGCATTGATCTAAATAAATTTAGTTACTCCCTTAATTCGATTGACGTTATGTTTGTCCACAGAGGATCAACTGGCGCAGCCTGGTGTGGCTCCGAGTACAGCGGGCCACCTTCGTACCGAGCTCCTAGAGCCAATCCACCGGCAGTCACAGACGTGCCAACGCTGCAATCGCTCGAACTAAAATACCCCGACATACAGCCGAAACCGGAACAAGAGAAGGATCCCGACGAGCATTTGGTGACGATAGTCCACACTGACGCCCAACCAGTTATTGTCACTGTGTCGGGCTCGCCAGCACTTAACGACAGTACACCACCGCCCTCCGAAATCGATATACTCGCACATTTATAACATTTAAGAAGAATGCAAGGCTTGTGATTTTTATTTCACTAAAGGCTACACGCCGATGACACATTGCAGTTACAATATTCGTTGGTTTATTCTAGTAAATGTTGCGATCTTTTGATTCCTTTATTTTTTGACCTCCGTTAAGTACAGAATCTTAATTTTTGGACTATTTTCACTAGGGGACATGTCGCCGATACACAGAGCCGGATATTTATGTGGCATGTCTCAGACTTTGCAGAACAATATCGCTCGCCATTTGCCTCGTTCACGCTACCCAGCAGTGATTTACTTCGCCCGAGAACACAGACCACCTACCCCAAAAAGGATGTCTCACAGAAGCTGTCTAAGGACAAGAACTGTCTATTCAAAAATGTCGAGGAACACGAAAGTCGCGGTTGTCGACGCTCACAGAGGATAGTGACATGTCCTGCGACACATAGATGTCGCAGCCACGTCGGGCGACATCGCCTGTTACACGTATATTTCCCCTAGTCTATACACGACTTAATGTTTCTAGATAACATAATTATGATCTATTCTTTTTCTATTGATCAAAAACGTAAACAAATATAGCGTCGCCATAGTCACTGGACTGTTTTAAAAATGGGATTTGTACATTAGGCATTATCAAAGAGAGTTGACTCAGTGATTAACTCAAGAATTTGTTCGTATTGTTTGTTTAGTTCTATATCGTGAATTGTTTGTTTACCTTTTTGATCAATGAAAAAAGAATACACTTATACTTACCTAAACATAAGTTTTACTTATAAACAAGAATATTAGGCAATGTTTGTTTTCGGACTATTGCCGATTTTCAGTAAGTTTATTTGACAGTCTCTGGTTAATATGTGTAGATATTTTTTTTATTACTAAAAGTCAATGCATTTTTTAAAGACAAACCCAACGCAAACTGCATAAGAACAGTGTTAGTGAATCCCTTTAACGATTCTTTACGAATTGAATTGTTTAGGGTATGTTGTAAATTATTTGCATGGTACTCGTCAAACAACATTGTGACCCATTTGTTAATGAGGCGAAAGAGCGTTTGCGCAACTCGATATAGTACATTTTTATACATTTCTTGTCGTTGATATAGTGATTAACCCTCTAAAATAAACTAATAACTAGTAAGGTTTAGCGCCTCTTTCACAAACGTCAAGTAGGCCAAACTGTCATTTAAAGTCACCGGTAACCGGGGTTAATGGAGCTGATATACCTTTGTTTGTACGGTAAACGTCCCAAACATTAAATTGAAAATAATAAAAAAAAATCGGCTTCGCAGTAAACCAAGTGCATAATTCAATATAACAGAAAATTATTTCTAAAAGTAACTAATCAACACTTTACATGTAGATTGTGAAAGAGGCCCTTAATATTGTTTGTATATAAAGAGAGAAACGAGGCAATGGCATTGACAATTAAAATGGATGACTATGGTCTAAGATCCGAAGAGAGGTCGCCCATCACACATCTGTTTACGTATCTGAAAAGTATATTTTATCAATTGTTTCTATGAGAAAATAAATCGCGATTGAGTTAAAATGTACTTATAGATATTCTTAATAAAAAAAAATAGCTGCCATAGCAGCATACTGCGTCCTTTTCTATTACACTGCAGAATACGTTTAATGCTTCTCTGTAGCACATCTTTGCTTCCTTGCTTAGTTAAAAAAAAATTTGATCAAATATACTTTTCGTCTGATAAACAAATGGGTGAAGGGCGACCTTTCTTCGGATCCTGTACTAACATTCAATGACAACTCAGAAATTCACACGAGAAACCAAATATGAACATTTTTAACTTAAATGGGGAGTATTTTTAACAAAATATGTTATTAACTTACGAACTTATGTTAAAATGTATAACTATTTGAAGTACCTTATTTTATTTTAGTTAAGTTTTGTGTAAATACTATACGATATTGAAGCACTGAAAATTAAATATTATTTAATAATATAAATACCATAAAATAAAATTATGAGTGCCGTGTATATATGTATACCTACATAATACAAATTAAAATAATACTAATTAATAATACAAATTTTACAGTGGTTAAGTTTAAAATGCATGATTTCTTAATTAAACCAAATCGTTCACCGCAATGTACAACAATATACTCGTACCTACTGTTAAACACTAGGACTTCATATAATAATATAATATATATAGAAAATAGTGCCAATGGTTGTTTATTTTATAATGTAAATAATACATATAAAAAGCTCGTTTTAGTGATTTTATCTCATCGATGAAATACCTACTTTTAAGCTTCAATCAAAAATATTGTTTAAAAGGTAAACAAAGGCTTAGTGATTCTCTAACATACTATACTGGGCTCTTTCTCCGAAAAAATCTGAAGTTTTCTATCAAACACAGATTTGTAGCATACAAAAAGTGACACACATATGTGTCGTTCATTGTAAAAGTGAACTATCTCCTTGTAACTGAATTTTAGAATAAGGAGCTTTTTGCGAATTATAATGTAGGAAAAAAAAAATGTATTCATTCATTGTTTTCATTTATGGGATTTTAATGCAACTATTGGAGTTACTTCACTTTTATATTGAAAGTTATGACTAAATGTGATATCATTAGGCAAGAAAATATGGTTTTAAAAATAGGGAGTTACACCACTTTTACAATGAACGACACATATCGCTGCTTAAAAACTAAAGGGTCATAAAACAAAAAAATCCAAAAATGTTTTTATTGCAAAAATACAATCACAAGCCTTCATATTGTATGTTGCAAAAAGATTTATGGTTGTTTTAGTATATTTTGATCATTTTTTATATATTCAAAAGTAACTTATATGCTTATATCCCCTCTAATATTCAGTTTATTATAAAAGTACTTATAACATTTAATGCTACTTAAAAATTTACAAAAATAATTAATTTTTTTCGATTGGCTTTCCTGTAAAAAGTGTAATTTTGATTTGTGACCCTTTAGTTTTTAAGCAGCGATATTATGTGCTACTTTTGTACGTAATGTCATTCAACTGATACAGATAATTATTTGGATATATCTTTTCAAGCCTTAATCTTAACTTCCAAATTTCTTTTCAGAATTTTCATTCAGAAGAATTTTCAGAATTTATTTACAGAAATGTAGTGATTTCTTGGCTTTTCTAGTAAAAATGTAACAATATCTTTGTTCATCAGAAGCTTTATAAAACATTAACTTATTTGAGAATACAGCGACTTTATTTAACTATGATTATTTATTTTCCATTAGAGCGTTTTATTAGATGGAATTGATCTGTACATAATGCTTAAACGTGTTGTATTTTCTAACACTTATATTTATGTATATTTCAAAAAGAGCTATGTCTAGAAAAAAAAATGTAAATTGACCTTAAGGTTTTCTTCGGACATTTCTGATGAATGCGTTACACCTAACCTTTGTTAGTAAAGACTTAAAATTAGTACTGTATTATACAATTAAAATATTTGTAATATTAAAATGTAATTAGGACCTTGTAAATAAAATTAATTTGTATTTTTAAGAAATAAAAATTATTAGTGAATTTTAAATCTTTCATTTCACCAATAAAATGAAATAGGTCTTTGCGAAAAGTTTGACAATGAGCAATTTAGTGAAAATGTAAGTTTTAAAGTAAAGTTTTACACAATGGCTGAAAAAGTTAGACGGCCGGCGTCACTATAACAGCATTGTATCTTAAATATAAGATTTTTTATGTAGAATATATTAAATGGATTAATTTTAGTCCATTATTGAAAACCTAGGTTTTTGTCTTGCCTGGGCGATACGTAAAAAAAAATGGGGTTAGTCCAAACATTTCTACTATTAGTTCTAGGAAAAAAACAAAGTAGTTCTACTGCCGAGTAAGGCAGTGTACACCCCTAAATAGACTAATAGCTTTTGCTCGTGACTTCGACCGCACTCCTTTTTATCAGGAGTTAAATATTCAGTATTTATTGCTAATAGATTGATTATTAATTTTTATTGTTAAATAGATTAAATCTAATTCTGTATTAATTTGTAGCGAAGTGACAAAAAATTACTACAAAAAATAAAAAATAAAAATCTATTTATCCGATTCATATTTTCACCTACCACACAAGCAAGCCGAAAGATAACACATGCTGTTACTGGTGATATCGTGGTTTCCTTGCCAGAGAGGTTAGAAAGGAAAGCAACAATATCTGCTCTTACTTCGTCGCCATTAAAAAATTTGGTTTTGATAAAATTTCTTTTCTTTTTTTTCTTCTTTCTTTCTATATAGTCATACTGGGTGCCGTGATTCTCTCTTCAGTACAGATCGTCTGAAAAAATATTTTTTGTGTATAAAAGATAAGTATAATGTTAACAATTTATTTTTTTAGCGGTCCGTGAAGGTTAGAAAATATTCTGTATTTCTATACCACCGTCCTTGATCACTTAGACGTGGGCGGTGCGGAGGATGACCCATTTTTTTCGAGAAGAGAATTAAATTATAACAAGTTTATCAACGTCGGAAATGGGAACAAATTAGATTTCCGTTGTCAGGTGAATTCGTATACAAATTTGTCTCATTCTAAATGTAAATCGAAGCACAGCGACCGGATTCCGGAACAATGGTCCTCTGTAATTATATTGTAAAGCAATTTTGTCGCGACGCGCGACGTTGGCGAAATGAAAATCGGGCCAGATTAATAAAATGCCGGGCATAATGGTCGGACGCAGCGTACCTAAACGCAATAAAGCGTAACGTAATGAATGTATAAAATTTTCTAATTAATCTTCTACGTGATATTACGCATTTAGAGAGACATTGCAAGGGAAAAATGGGCTGGGAACGTTTTCATATAGCGCTCACGAATGAAACTCGGCAATGACCTTTCTCGGGGCAAACAGAAGTGCCATCAAAAAATGAGAACACAAAATATTTTTCTTTCTCTTCAAACAAACTTCTTAATATAAACTTTTTTTACTTCGAGATCTTTCGTTTCATGTCTTGAATTCGCAAGAAAGACATAATTCAGTAGGTACCTTCAGGAGTGTGGCTTAGATGAGATTACAGACTTAACGGTGATATAGAATTGTAATATTTTAAAAAATGGAACCCCGAAGAATAAAAGTGTTTTTAATAAAAATATCTACCTACTATTGTAAATTATATGGTAGGTATTAGCTTAAATATTATTTACTTAAATTATACATAATTACAAATTAGTATAAAATTAAGTATTAATGCGCAATACTATACTATTAATACTACTTCGTTAAAATATTTACTAGTGAAAATGTCGATTTGCTTAGTGAAAGGGTGTAAAAACCACTCTTAAAAACATAAAAGCAATATTTAATCACATTTCACACGTAAGTTCAACTTGAAAAACAATATTTTCAATAAAAATGGCCGCAGTCCGCATACATGTCTTTTATAAACTATATAATAGTTCTTATTTGGTCTGAGTCCTCCAGGTTGATAAACTACGGGGTACATAGACGATGTTGGAGTTGAAACCATGGTCAAATCGTCAAGTGGCCGCTTGTTGGACCGTTGACCACAAGAGTTACTGGCAGTGGGTTGTGGAACGAAAGGTGAAGGACAGAGTCAATAAAAAAGGCTGATGGCGATGGTGATGATGCAGAGGAATGCATTAGCCTAATTGAAAGAAAAATCAAACAGAAAATTATCAAAACATTTCAAAGATTCAAACTGATGTATCGACGAATATATACGGGTCGAGATCCGATTACATGATACCAGTGATTGATGAGAGCTCTTACAGTGAAAGTAATAAATTCAGATTCTAATAAAACACATTTCACAAAGGATAAATATATAGGTATTTATGTACCAAAGGATACTATAAAGTACAAGACTATATTAATGATAAGCATGTCTGGTCGGTGATTGCTCCAACACAACACAAAAATTAAAAATAATGACATATGTACTTATTGTAAA
Source organism: Synanthedon formicaeformis (assembly GCA_945859745.1). Classification (NCBI taxonomy): domain Eukaryota; kingdom Metazoa; phylum Arthropoda; class Insecta; order Lepidoptera; family Sesiidae; genus Synanthedon; species Synanthedon formicaeformis. The sequence goes on from OX243964.1 coordinate 5,499,278, forward strand.
TGACTATATATGCTTGTAAGCAATATTAAAAAAAAAATTTAGGACGTGTTGTTGGGAGTTTCTTTGCAGCTTCTTCTTCCAGCGCTAACACATTCCGAAGCTTGCATGTTTCAGACATTCAAAAAGACAAATTTTATGTTCCAATTTTGAAATAAATATTTTGAATTTTGAATTATACTCGAAACACCGTAATACCGATTACTGCAATGTTTTTTTTTATAAATTGCCTTTTGACACAACGTTTTCGCTTCCTCCTCTACGAAAGTCAAGCGACCACTTGACGATTCGACCATGGTTTCAACTCCAACATCGTCTAGGTACCCCGTAGTTTATCAACCTGGAGGACTCAGACCAAATAAGAACTATTATATAGTTTATAAAAGTTTATAAAGTTTTATCGTCGTTCCATAACAGTAGTTGCAGAGCTTGCTGCCTTTCGCAGTCATAAATAAATCAGATGGCGACAGTAGGTAACCAACTCTTTACAAAACGCTACCATGAAATCTACTGATGTATTTCCGTGCATGGTCAACGGGTGGTCAACGGTCTATACTTGGGGTATATACTACCCCAAGTATAGACCGTTGACCACTATTAAGTATTAAGGGTATATACTACCTATTCTCCTCCTATACTCTATCCTATTATTATAAAATTCTTATAAAAAATAAAATCTTTATTATAAAATAATAATAAAAATAGTTGGAACCAGTCTGTTAAAATTTTTAAATCAATACACATTTCTTGAAATGCCTAAGGATGTTTTATTATAAGATAACTTACCTTAGCCCTTACTGTGGAATTTAATATTAAAGCACTTAATATTATCTCCCTTTGATTTAACGTTCAAATTTACCTACACTCACTTGTTCTAAGTTTCTATGTTTGATAGCGTTTTAATTGTCTTACAGAAGTCAACTCGTTGCTAAAATACATAAACACAAAGGCATTGTTTGTTCCGTACAAACTGTACGAGAACTAGCTAATTGAACTTACGTTTAACTTGGCTTCTTAATTTGTTGGTATTTCGAATTGTTCGAAAATAATATTCCATTTTCCGCTCATTTCATTTCGCTTACGTTAATTAATATAATCTATGCTTATCTATAAGTAGCTCTTCGTGCTTGCGATCTCTTTGAGCGTCATATTGTTCTATCGTCTTTTAATCTTCATTTTCACTCCCAAACTTTTTATAATAAACAATTTTCTATTAGGATACGTTTTTTTACAATAAGAAGACGCCTTTTCAAATAATAAATGTTATGGCCTATAGCATAACATATACTACTATTATTTGTGTAGGCTGTGACTAAGGTACCTATAGCCAATCACTTTTGTAATAAAATAATACAGCATAATACGTTAGCCGCGGTGCCGTTCGCGTAGTAGTTCTCTCAATAACGTAAAACTAATATTATCAAGAATAATAATGTAAGAACATACATAAGCACTTCTTTACTTGCAGCAGCGGAAAAACTCTTTCCGAGATTGTTTATCGACATTCAATACAGCGCAATTTTCTTATAATTGCTTAGCTGAACGCGTCTACGAGATTGAAAAAGAAAACAAACAACTCAGAGGCGGGTGCCTATTCAGCCACCATTAGCGGCGAGACTTGCGAGGAGCCGACGAATCAATAAATCATCTACGTCGGCATCTCTCACCGATTCCCTTCAATAGCGATGTATTTATTTGAACACGTTATTTGTACACAGACAATATACAGAAGAGAATTAGTCGCTAATAATGCTATTAAGAGTTTCTAATAATAATAATAATATAATTATTATTAGACATTATTTATATAAACCATCAAGGATCATACAACAAGGTTTATTAGTCAGTACATGCACCATACAACAGTGGTCCAAGTAATTGACAGTCAAGCTTCTTGGCAAATGCGGTCAGTGTGCAGTCGGAGTTGGCCCGAACCCTACACACCAGCTATTTAGTCGACCCGCGACGCGCCGAACATTCCTCATGTATGCACTATAGTCCAGTAACAATATACATTTGGAAAAGAAAGTGAACCGGGAAAGCTAAATTTTGGATATTACGACCCACTCAACTTTACGACCCGCTAGAGGTCGTAATATTTGTCCAAAATAAATAATCAAACTTGTAGAGTCCAAAACACACTTTACAAGTTTGATTATAGACATTTTTTCGATATCTATCACCAAAAAGTTGCAAAAAACAAATTTCACTACCTACGTTTTTGAATTTATCTTTCGATATCTCGATAACGATGAACGGTAGGTGAAAAATGTATAAGACCTAAATTATAGACCATAGAAAAAGCAACAAAAAAGTATTTCATCACAATTTTCGCATCTCGACGAAGAGCCGAGTTATTTTATAAAAAACTGAATTAAACGCTTTTTTCAAGATGGCGGAAAATGCAACCAGGAAATCTTGGTCGAGTTTTTCTAACCCGTAGGTTCCGACGTAATGACAGTACTACGAAATCGCGGAAACGCATCTTTGTACTGAATATATTATGATTATATTATATTTATTATAGCATTTTAATTATGAATGTTATTTTTATTATTAGTAATTACCTACTTAATTGCTCTGCAACGACGAATGTAAATTGTGTATCAAAATTCTGGCTTAAGTCAATGCGCTATAAATAGCTTAGGAAATATGCAATGAATGACTCCCTGCTATTTTCATACAGCATTGGATTCTTTAAGAGAGCATCTACTGTCGTTTTGTGTCTCCGTAGGAGCCAATTGCCTTGGTGCTAAAAGTGGACATCTTTTAGTAAAAAAAAAACTCAGTAAAACCATAGAGTAAGTAGTTACCAGTAAATATGTATCCTATCACATATTTACCTAGCGTGCCGTAAGGTAGTTTAAGCATTATGACACGTGTAAAATGTTGGCGCAATTGTTCAGAAACTCTGAGATGTTTGGAGTTGGAGCGAACGGGAAGGTGCGTGAAATATAAATCAGCCAGCAGTGATTTAGGTAGAAGCCCCCCAGAAAGTTTTAATTCTGTTTGGCCCGAGCGCTCGGCCATTTAATTTATCTATTATTTATTGCAAGGCGAGAAACTTAGACACTCTGTTTATTAGCTTTTCAATTAGACCATTATCCGTTGGCTTTAGTAGGATGACCGTTGGGTCATGTCCTTCAGACAAACTTTGCAAAATGTTATGAGTAATAAATAAAAGAGCGCTTCGTTTACGATCTAAACTTTTGAAAGTTTAGATTTTTATTAATATTAATCGAATAATTTCAAAATTGTAGCATTATAAAATATCTTTCGGAAATTCGTCTCAACCATAGAGATTCATTTCTCTATTAAAGAAGAATAGATCTCTAGATGGACAATTTTGGAGAAACCGGTGTAAGCTCGCTAGTGCATATGATGTTTTCAAACATAGGTACGCAAGTAACCCATCCTAAACTGAAACTAAATCAATTTAAAAATACAGCTGTAGGTACATAAACAGAATCTATATGTAATATTTTATAGCTGACGTTTTGCTTTATTTTTACACGTACTACTTAGTATATATTTATTTGGTTCTGAATATGCTAATGTCCCATAGGACATTGATAAATACCATAGTATTTATCATTGTCGATTTTTCAACCATGACACGTAAAATAAAAACTACAAAAAATATATCTTCTTTAGCGTCAATTTCAGCGTCTCGCATTTGAATATTATGATTAATTGAATGAGTTTTTTTTATTATTTCCATTATTACTAACTTTTCGTTACTAATAAATATCCTCTGAAAAGAGTTAAAAGGTTAGAGTTCAAATCTAATTCAAACTGCATAACAAATTTCATCGACTGCGGTTCAGTGGTTTCATGCATATACTATTAATACCTAGGTATTTAGATTTTAATGTCACGTATTTTGTACCCTAAAAACACGATTGTTATACATATTAGGTACCTAGCGAGTAAGCAAAGCAAATACATAACATTGACGACGCTAAAAGCTTAGAATGGCAGGATAATGAGAAACTGAGAACTGAATTGTGCAGTGAGTGTTGAAATTAGTTTAGTTTAATATTTTAACGTCCCGGTTCTCACAGTGAGTTCGGGAAAATGTTAACAGTTCTGCTTTGAAAACTTTGTTGAATCGATTTAAATAAGTAGGTAGCTTACCTTCCTCTTTTTTTTTATAACGCGAGGAAATCTGCGAATCAGATCCTCACCGATCTCCCCGTGGTATGTGGGACTTCTACCCACTAAAACCCCACGGTGTTTCTTCGCGCCGTCTATGAGCAGGGGTTGGGGGGACGTTAGGACACGCTACTTTGTCCCCCCGCCAGACTAGGCCCGCACACTTGCAGGCTCCACCTAGATTAGGCACAGAGTGTGGCCTCCACGCCGTGAAGAGACGTGCCGGAAACACACAGCACGTCTCCCCTCGTTGCCCGGTGTTGTGATGACGGCGGACGACCCCATGTCCGCAGCCCCTGTGCGAAGCGGAACAGGCCGCCTATTCTCCACCTCTCGCAGAGGGCAGTCAGCAAGGGGCTTCACTCATGAAGCACCCCATAACCTCTTCTCTGCGGCACAACTTACCGCAGAGTTGGAGGCCGCTTCCACCTGAATCTCTCGGAAAACCCCTCTCGTGTGGCTGCTCATCTCTACGGCATTAAGGGTGGGCGGCCCAAAGGGGTGTCCACCTGACATTTCCACAGCAATCGCGGCAGCCCGAGAAACGGGCTCCTCCTCGTGATGCCGTCGCGGAAGAATCACTAAGCCGGGTGGCGAGGCCGGGAGTTCACTCTCCCGAACGACTGCGGAGGGCGGTTATTGGGCCGGCCCCAGAAACCGGTCCTTCACCACCCTCCGCAAAGCCACGATTGCGGTACTCTGGCAGGCGGTCCTTCCCTGCCGCAGAGCTCCGTCTTCGCGTGCGTTGCCCAACTACCACTGAGCGACAGAGCCATCCGAGAAAATCCGCCTGCTGCGACCCGCGCCAGTCTTCGTACGCAGAACCGAGACCCATACCTCGATCCGACGCACAACGACCGCTTGTGCCGTCTCTCACCGGCCAAGTAGATCTCGGCCCAGCGAGCGGTGACCGATGAAGCTCCAACGGACAGTTGGAGCCTCCAAACTGATGCTCCGCCACTAGCTCCGATGATCGGAGCCCGCTTGGAGCACACGCACGTGGGTCTTGTTAGTTCCCCAGCGACAATCCGATCAGCCAGGCAAAGACCGGTGACCTCACCGGCCCCTGCAACCGCCCGGATTGTCGAGGGTTAAGCCCACCACTGCACGGTCTTGACCCTCCCCTGCGTTTTTACCTATGTTCTCCTTAATTGGAAATTGTTAATGGTACCATTAACATTTTTGGGGTAAAATAACATTTTCCTATTTTACATCGAATATTAAATAATTTAATGCAGGTACAGTCACGAGAATATTGTTTGTTTGCAAGTGAAATTTCTGCTGTTTTAAATAGTAATATGTAACAACCAAAATATGACATCATGTGGTCGGATCACTTTCCCCTTATAATAGAATGCAATATAAAAAATTTGAGACCAAAATTGGTATCGAGTCCTGGTTTTGTTGACAATAGTGTTAAATGGGGAGACAGAGATCAATACCAGACTAAATTGTACAAGAATAAATGTCACGAAATCCTGGGAAAGGTTGAGTTTCCTACAGAATTAGATTCATGTTGTAACCACTGTTGTAATCAATTAGAACATCGGGTGTTAATCAATGATTTTTATCATTCTATTGTATCAGCTCTATCTGTCTCGGCCTCAATTAGTTATAAGTGTAAAAAGACATGTAAAAAAAGGAGGCAAATTGTAGGATGGAATAAACATGTTGCTGGTGCACATAGGGAGGCCAGGCTTAAGTTTACTTCCTGGGTGGCAGCAGGCAAGCCAGGGATGGGACGGATTTATGACGAAATGTCTGCTAGTAAAAAGGTTTTTAAATCTAGATTAAAATGGTGCCTAGATCACAGAGAACAGGTTCGAATGGACACTATTGCAACTCATCACAAAAATAAAAACTTTTGCAGCTTTTGGAAATGCACTAATAAGGTAGCTAGTAGGCCTGGACTTCCTGTGAGCATTGAGGGAGTGAGTGATCCCAAAGGGATAGCTGATTTATTTAAGGATCATTTTTTAGTTAGTTCTCCTCGGGGATCTCCCGGTGCGGGGATGTTGGATGTAGGGGTTAGTGACTCTAGAGTTCTAATTTTCTCTTGTTGTGATGTGCGGGATGTTATTAAAGGTATGAGCACGGGAAAGTCACCAGGCCACGATGGGCTCAGTATCGAACATCTTCGGCATGCGGGACCGATTTTGCCAAAATTACTTTCTATTTTGTACAATCTGTGCATTGGCCACTCTTACTTACCGGAGGCAATGATAAAGACAATAGTGACGCCAATTGTTAAAAACAAGACGGGAGATGTTGCTGATAAGAACAACTATCGCCCCATATCTCTGGCTACTATAATCGCCAAAGTACTTGATAGTCTGCTTGACTCTCATATGGATAAATACTTTGAGTTGCACGATAATCAGTTTGGCTTTAGGCCAGGTTTGTCTACTGAGAGTGCAATACTGGGACTCAAGCAGACTGTCAGGTATTATACAGATCGTAATACACCAGTATATGCCTGCTTCCTTGATCTTTCCAAGGCTTTTGATCTGGTTTGTTACGACATTCTATGGGAGAAATTATCTAAGTTGGGTTTGCCTGTAGAACTCGTAGCTATTCTGAGATATTGGTATACGAGCCAGATCAACTATGTTCGTTGGGCTGGTATTTGTTCCGATCCATATGATTTGAAATGTGGGGTACGGCAGGGGGGGTTAACGTCACCCAAATTATTTAATATTTATATGAATGCATTAATAGTGGCGCTGAGCGAGTGTCGTGTCGGCTGCTACATCGATAATGTTTGTGTTAATAATATCAGCTACGCGGACGACATGGTCTTGCTTAGCGCCTCTATTGGTGGTATTCGACAACTTTTGGAGGTTTGTGAATCTTATGCGGACGATCATGGTCTTAGATATAATCCTCGTAAAAGTGAATGCATGGTTTTTGGGGCCGGCGGTAGGTTTCCAGAAATTGTTCCTGTAGTAACCTTAGCGGGGATTCCCCTCAGGAGAGTTGAGCAATTTAAATACTTGGGGCACATGCTGACTGCCGACCTCAGGGACGATGCAGACATTGAAAGAGAACGCAGAGCGTTGTCTGTGAGAGCGAATATGCTTGCCCGAAGGTTTTCTCGGTGTTCACAGGAGGCAAAAATTACTTTGTTTAGAGCATACTGTACATCATTTTATACTTGTTCTCTGTGGGCAAGATATACGCAAAAATCATACAGCGCTCTGCGGATTCAATACAATAACGCGTTCCGGGCGTTGTTGGGGCTGCCTCGATTCTGCAGTGCATCGGGAATGTTCGCGGAGGCAAGAGTAGATTGTTTTCTCACCATCATACGCAAGCGGTGCGCGTCTCTGCTCTGCAGGGTGAGAGCCAGCCCCAATCGCGTCTTGGCGATGATAGCGGGTAGGCTTGACTCTCTTTACATGAACCATTGCTTGATGATGCATGTGGAGAGAGGCAAGTCTTAGGTTCTAATAAAATAAATTAATTAAAGTTAAGTCTGTGTTTGTGTAAAAATTTTATGTATACTAACTATAGGTTTTGTAAGATGTCTACTAACACTTTGGGTCCAAGTAACCCGAATAAAGAATTTATTATTATATTATATATTAAAAGAATAATGTGATACAACGTGACCCGGGGAGATGTTTGAATATATGTTACATTAAATCATTGAAGATTTGAAGCTAAGTCTAGAGCATTTAAAAATATTTGTTATTTTTTTATTGTTATTTCTTTTATTTTTGGCTATACCTTAGTTTTAGAGATGGACTTGCTGCCAGGCATAAGATTTTTATTTTCCCTTCGAGAACATTACTTTTTTCCTGGATGAAAGAAACTCTATCTATGTCCTTTTCGGTTGAGTAGTTAAGGCGTGAAAAGGTAACAGACAGATTGAATTACTAAAATATTTATTTATAATATAAGTTCTACTAATATTATAAAAGCGAGAGTTTGTGAGGATGGATGTACAGATGGATGTTTTAAAAATATAAAAAATTGGGCGCCACCGTCGTCGTCACACATATATTATGTGTCGTTCATTGTAAAAGTGGTGTAACTCCCTATTTTTAAAACCATCTTTTCTTGCCTAATAGTATCACATTTAGTCATAACTTTCAATATAAAAGTGAAGTAACTCCAATAGTTGCATTAAAATCCCATAGATGAAAACAATGAATGAATGCTTATATTTTTTTTCCTACGCTATAATTCGCAAAAAGCTCGTTATTCTAAAATTCAGTTACAAGGAGATAGTTCACTTTTACAATGAACGACACATATTATATAGATATATAGAGATGTCAGATAATATCTTCATTTTTCAACAAATACGAATTCGTGGGCATCGCTTATTCCCGCTAGTTCTGTATTGTAGGGCCGCACGCTTCAGCTAGTACCTATTTGTATTATAATTTGTTTATATGGATTGCACAATTATTATAGAGTAATTATTTATCTTGTAAGTATCATGTTGCCGAGTGTATCCACATCTGAGCCTGTGCGGGCCAAACGTATGTTAAATTAGCATAGTTTGACCGTGCGCCCGCCGCGGGCAGAGGGAACGAACGGTAATGAGAATTTACAGCCTCCACGGATACCGCCCAACTAGATACTCGTATATGTATTCACAGACGAAAACAGACTTTTTTACTTACACCAATGAAACTTTCTATGAGATGTTAAATTATTTTTTTATAATACCTAACATTGTTTATACATATAAGTTCGACAGGCAGGCTGAAAAATGTAGATAACAGCACTTAGAAACACAAGAAACATTTAGCTAGCCTTAATAATATTATAAATGCCAATCTTTGTATGTAAATGTGTTTGTTACTCGATCACGCAAAAACGGCTGAACGGAATTGGATGAAATTTGACACACAGATACTTAGTTTATTATGTGAATTAATATGAAGGATAATTTTTATGCTATGGGATTTTCAACAAACGAACTAAAACGCGTACAGCTGGTTAGAAATAAAAATTAGAAACCCACACCACAGGGAGGTCTCGGGAACGTTATGACACGTCATCTGCAAACCGAAACGGCTATCCAGCATGAGGAAGACTGTGCTTCCTGTCCGAACCTCGGCGTAACCGAAAGTGGAGGTACGCCAGCCATCTCGGGAGACCTTACGACGGACGGTAGTCTCCACTGAGACCTTCGAGGCACTCAGCCAATGTGTGCTGCACAGTGTCAACTGTGCTATTTACGGATATGTCAATATATCACATATTTGCTATGCTGCAGAACGCTTAGCTCGCGAGTCCCAATTGTCAGTTATCTTTCACCCTACCTTTATAAAAAATAAGCTACATTTTCTAGCAAACAACTTATTTACAATTTAATTTCCAATGGAAAAATCTATTAAATATCACTGTCAGTTTTTAATTTAAAAAGTATTTCATGATGGATTCGTTATAAAAATAAACTCAAATTTAAAAATGAGATGAAAACCATTTCGTAGGAAAATTTAAAAGTAGCGAACGGACTTTTTCCCCCAATATTACCCACTTCAGACCCTTTTGCGTTGTCTGCGGGGATTCGTCGGGGCAATAAAACGTTTAGCGTTGAAACTGTGCTATCTAAATCTCAGCAGAATTTATATCCAAGTAAATAGCGAATTCCCGAGTGTATTTACGTAATTATTTCAAAGGAATTTATATTCAAGATCGAGAAAATGAATAGAAACTTATTATAAATAGAAAGATAACAAGAACCCCTACAAGTAGTTTTATCTATCAAAAAATATAGTATTTCTATACATTTATTAAACAAATGTAAAGTTTTGGAAAATTACATAGGTATTTAAACCTCCTTTGTAAGAGAACCCTTTCTTTAGTACAAGATTGTAGAAGATGCAATGTCACATTTACGAATCTGTACGATTGATAACATCTCCTTTATGGGTGGCTTTTTTCCCCGACTCGCGTCTAACCTACCCCAACTGTAGACATTTCGCTATCCTACGTTTATCTACGTGAAATTTGTCTAACTTAACTTTTATGTTAACATTTGTATGTACTCAATTGGCACTTTTAATAACAATTTATCTGCTATAATTTTAAAGGAATAACTAGATTTAAATTTTTGCTTGAAAATTTTTATAAGAGCATTGCGAAGAAAACAAAATTCTCAAAATACAGTAACGATATTTTGTTTTTAATGAAACGTAATTATTGTATGTATTTTTTTTTATTTTTTTTATTATAAAGTTTATTCAAAAGCCTATTAATTTACAAAATTTAACTAACTTTTCTCCGCCAAACGAATTTTAATTTGGTTTTCACTTATGAAAAGTGGGATAAACGAGGAAGGTTTGTGTATATAAAAATATGTATCTCAGGCGAAGCCGGGTGCGGGTCACTATTATAAGCATTTATAATATTGTACGAGTAAAAGCTATAACAATAACGATGTCCTTTTGAAAAACACGGCATAAAAATTGCTACATAAATTTTTAAGAGCAATCTTTTTAGCTAGTTGCAAAAGGAGACTGTTTTTTTTTGCCGGGGAAAATGTCTTCATAAAGAATTTCATGTATGTGCACATTAAATAAATGGCGCCATATCCGAGACACACGGAAATCTGGGTGACGACGCGCAAAATTTATGTTGTTAATATGGGCCCTTGGGTGAGGGGGAAAAGCCTAATTGTCTGATATAAAATCATAACAGCTAAGTAACAACGGTTGGATTTAATAAACTACGAGTACATATGGCTTAATTAAACCAAAGAATTTGGTTCATTTAAGTAGGTAAAATTTACCTACATAAAACCAACAATACTTAAAACTGGTGAGCATAGAGAACATAATATATAATTATTAAAATGGGTATCATCATTATGAAAATAAATTTTGTCTAACTATTATTAGATATAGGTTTTCTCATGGATAACAAAAGAGGGTAACTTTAATCCAGTAAAAAAGTAAAATTCCAAAGTTAAATTAAGAATTCTTTTAGAATATATTATTTCGATGATAGTAGGTATACGTACCTAATATTTATTATGACCTCGGTGGTTGAATTAAATTAAATTAAATGAATATACCTCTCGGTTCCTTTTCTGATAAGGACGGTTCACTTGATTTTTGGTGGCACAGCGTTTGGAGATACCTAAAATCTGTAGGTATCCAATGTGTTGATCAAACCCACTCACTATGTGACATGTTCATATTGTTCATTCCTTTCAAAGATTTAGAAGATACTCGTAACAAGTATCCACCCAAACATTCTAGAGCACGCAAGCGAACAGCTCTGATTTTTGATTCGGACTATAAAAATAAATGAAGCTTTAAATGTAACGCCTGAAAAATTACAAAGAGTTGACGGACTTTGGCTAAATGTACTTTATCGTAAATGCTGGTAAATGTGCCGTAAAATTCAAGATTTATAGCGGAACTTTGTGAATTCGGTTGAGCAATGAATCAATCGTTTCCACTGGACCCTGTATCGATAAACCGACTTTATTAACTTTTATTTATTTGTGGTTTTTTCTTATTATTCAATAGGTATTTCAATAACTCATTTCACTTTATTCACATTTTTTCTTATGTTAAGGTCTACACACAGGCTGACGACCCACTTGATGGTAGGTGGCTACCGTTGCCTATAAACACGAGGGAAACTAAACTACGTTATAGATGATGAGGTATTAATACATTTCCTATTATGAAAACACAAATTAAAAAAAATGTCAGTCGTAGGATTGCACGTCACAAGTGAAAACTATGGATCATTACCATTATGACTTTCGAACACTTTATCGCCATCTGTTAACATCTTAATAAACTAGAAACGCAGTTAAGCTTAATTTGAATCAAGAAGTACGTCTTAATTCGGCTAGATGGCGCTTATTTAATAGTAGCTGGCGCCCGCGACTGAAAAAGAAAAAGTAGCCATCTTGTGTCCCGTACGTCTAAATGTTTATCTACAAAGTTTCATGAAAATCAGTTTATTCGTTTAAGTTTTGGAGGAACATACATACATACATACAGAAAAAAATTCTAGAAATCGTTAATTTAGTTTCAGTATCATGTATAGAGCCTATAAACACGATATCTCTGAAAACAAAGTAAATTACTCCACGACCGACCCTAAGATTTATTATTAGTATTGATCACTGAGGATGTCACGTGTCCGTCGAGTTCAGTGTTTTTTCCCCATTCTAAAAGTGCCCAACGCTCTTAAAAAGTTTTCACTACAAAAATCATCTTTGTGTTTGTTAAATTTGCTATAAACACCGAATAGGTAATAGTACAAGTAATAGATAAATACCGGCAAATTTATTGCCACAAACATAACCTGCGTAGAAGGGATGGGATAATGGGGTCTGGCATTCCTTAACTCACTCACTGAAACACAACAGCACATATGCTGTTATTTCACGGTAATCTTCTGTAAGGGGGTACATAGTTACTGAAGCCACTGTCTTTCAAGGAAAATTAATAAAGTTGAAATATATTTTTTTCCCATTAATTTAACTAATTAAACCTTCTGGAGTAGATCAAAATTAAATTACACACTGCTACTTGTTGATAATATTGCTTTCTATAGGTGAAAGAATTTTTAAAATCTCTTCAGTAATTTTAGTTTATTCATTACAAATAAAAATACAAATCTTGTCTCTCTATAGTATTAGTATAGATAGATAGGTACTGGAAAAATAAACGCTCTATTTAGTTTTAGCCTTTTCATAATTATGAAAACCCATATTTAATTTGTTAAAAACAGTTCATTGACGAAAGCAATCAATTTGTTATAAATGTTTTAAAAAAAGAAAACTAAAATGATTTAAAGTTTTATTTTGTAGACACAATGGTATATAAAATTGTCTAGTTAAAACTATCTAATTAAATTAGATTTAAGCAATTTTATACATTAAAATAATTACAACTTTCGTATGGGAAGGAAAAATGTTGGGAATTTTATACATCGATATTATCCATTTTATAAACATTTATTTTATGAAAATCTAAATATGTCCATAATGTCATGTGTAGACAGGAAACAGTTAAAATAAGTAAAAAAGTTTATTAGTTATTTTTTTTACATTTTCACGGATATAATATGAAACAAATAATATCAGAAAACAATTTATTTTAAATTACTATAAGGTTCTATTTGAATTTGGAACTATTTGCCATTGTTTGCAGTTTTTTAATTGACATAAAATGTAGTTTTTTTTTAAATTAAGATAGGAAAGATCCTTTAAAACACTGAAAAAAGCGAATCTGCATACTAGCTAATATTATTAATAATCCATTAAACATTATTGGAAACGTTATTTCTATTGTTAAAAAAAAAAAAAACGACAAGCAACAATTTTTTTTTACGACAAACGTTCCAAATCAATCAGAAACATGTCATCATTGCACACCTCGCATACATAATTTATATAATTATGATAAAAAATAAAGTAGAAAGAAATGAACACTTGAAATTTCCTAGCAATAGAGCAGTAGAATCCAGCAATCAAAATCACAATATGGCTTCAGTAAGTTAAGTTTTAATAGAATAAATTTATGAACCACAGTCGAGTCGAGCCAATGAGACCACAAGTGAATAACTTGTACCACATTCTGATAGCGGTCGACGGAGTGGCGGCGAAGAGACTAATGAGCTATCATTTGAAAATCGACTTTAGTTACTTCGCTATGTGATTGAAAGTGGTATAATAAAAAAAAATACTCTCGCGTCGGCAAGCGCGGGCGAGCGGCGCGCGGTGAACCTTCAGCTAAAGAAACTAAAGTCGATTTTCAATTGATAGCGCTTTAGTCTCTTCGCCGCCACTCCGTCGGTCGGCGCTGACCCTTAGACTTTCTTTCGAGCACAAGCACAATTTTATTTTTGTTTTTATTATTCTTTTAAATATTTAATTTGTTTTTTTTTTTTTTTTTTAGTTACAAAGAAACTACGGTCTTAACGGAATAATGGAAATTATTTATTTATCGTTTTATATTTTAGCATAATTATTAGTAACCTTAGGGTCTCTTTCATCAACTACAAGTAAATTGTTGATTAGTTACTTTTAGAAATAATTTTATGTTTTATTAAATTATGCACTCGGTTTAGTGCATCCTTAGATAGGCGATTTTTTTTAACTATTTTCTTTTTAATATTTGAGACTTTTACCGTAAAAACAAAGGTAGGTTAGCTGAATTATTTCCGGTTACCGGTGACTTTAAATGACATTTTGGCCTACTTGACAGATGGTGAAAGAGGCCCTTAATAAAATTAAAATTTACTTCTTAGTTTTAGCACAAACACATTCTCTGTAATAAGCTCTCACAATTCAATTTTTGTTGATTAAACCGATTTACATTTTTTTTCCATAAAACAAAAATATGTTGTGCACGTCCCGAAAGCTGGTGTAGGTACTCAAGTGGCCCAAGAATAAGAATTTTTATTATACAAATTGATGTGAACCTAGTATAAATTTAATATTATATTGTAACATTTAATTAAAATACAATTCCACTTGTGTAATTTTAATAGAGTGATCGTAAATTTATTGAGTACTGAGATTTAGCAAACCCCCCCTGGGTCCGAGTATAGGATTACTACTTCTTACAGCACGGTGTCACCTCATTTGTCTACCTGTAAACATTAATTGATATTTAAAAAAAATTTAATATGGGTAAAATACATATTAAGTATTTATTTTAATACAGTTGGACTCTGTAAGTGGAATTTCAAAGGGACAGTGTGTAAAACCAGGTTTCAAAAAATAAAAATCAGGATGGAATCACATTTCACAAGTAATTAGTAAATAAACCTGGAGACCAATATTTTCAATAAAAACAATTTAGCTTGGACCACAAAATGTCAATACAGTAAAAGGCCTTCACACATGTGCTTATAAAACCGGCTTCACTATGTTTTTTTTTTTTAATTGGAGATGGGTTTTGCTCTTGGCCAGCATCCAGCCGTGTAGCGAAGCCATAAGTTCACCCAGGTGAATTCCTATTCACTCGAGCTTTAAAAATATTTGAGTTATATGAGCTCGGAAACACAAGATACAAATCTTATGGCAGTGCACACTGTAAAGAATGTTTTAAAGGGCTTGTGGTCTGAAAAAGAGGGATTTCGACAAGATGAGGATTGTAACCAGCCGTACGTCTGAATGACCGATGGAAGAAAGAAGAAATGTTGTCTATATATTTCTGATTTGGTTGGAGGACAAAAGCGAAGACAAAGCGTACCTCTTTTTGGGCGTTTCCTCCTTGGCCTTCTTGTCGGCCTCCCTCCGCTTGGCGGCCTCTTCGCGCTGTTGCCGAATGATGGCTAGTCTGGCGAGGTCCGCTCGCGCCTGGTCCGTCTTGCCCTCGGCGTGCGCCTTCTGGTACGCGGCCGCTGCTCGCTGTTTCTCTATAGCCTCGCGTTCACGCCTGCATTCAAAGATTTAAATCACAGATGCGCCCTTGCCACACTTCAGGTGTGTCATCGTTGGGAAGAGTGAGCGGTTCACGTTGCATACTGTTTGCATACATACATACATAGTATACATATTAAGTGGATACGTGGATCTTTGCCTGCATTATTTATTTCTAACTGTACTGGCAGCAGTGACCACTCCCTTACGGAGGAGCAAATGCTAATTTCTTAAAATTTATATTATTTTGGAAAAATTTTTTTTTTTTTTAAGATTTTAAAAAAATCGGAAATAGGTATATTAACAACAAAACTAAACAAAACATTGTATCATAAATGATGTCAAACTCAACCTTGCTTTCAAACCCTTTTCGTTGTTTTCGAGTATCATTATTTATTAAGAAAAGAAATCATGACAAATTCTTGGTAGGTACTACCAGTAGTACCACCGGTAGTACCATGGGTAAGCACTGATCATAAAGGCTATTTTTATTTATTTATTTTGTAATACTTCATCAGTACAGTAGTTATATATTTATGATCTGTTTATGTGAAAAAATAGAAAGCCAAAATGTGTACCTACCTGGACAGTTCCGGTTTCTCTCCTTCGCCTAGGTTGTTTAAATTGGATAATTTCTTGTTTTTCTTAACTACTCGATTAGGATTTTCTACTTCTATAAGACCGGATACACCCTTTGCCTTCGCGGGTTGCTGAAACAAAGTTTAACCAAACCTTTACCTATCTATACTAATATTATAAAGAGGAAAGATTTGATTGTTTGTTTGTTTGCACTACTGCACCAATTTAAAAAATTCTCACTGTTATATTTTATAAAGTTACGTGGACGGAGTCGCGTGCATCGTGTACAGGGTAATGCAATGCAATATCAAATTTATAAACTACAGTAGTGACCAAAATCTTACAGAAATAACATAATAACTACCATAAAAAGACAATGTACTGTACTGTTGTTTCAGTGTGTGAAAAGTCTTTTCTTCCAGAAGATATTTGCTTTCCTCATCTCTGGTGTAAAACAGATCCATAGGTGACCTAATGGCTGTCAAAGTCAGACTGTCCATCTAACACACTCTCACATTAAAATGTATAACAATCATAATAGTTTTATCACCTCATCATCACTATCACTACCGTCACTGCCCTCGGAGCCTGATTTGTTGCCTTCAGATTCCTCTTCACTCGAACTTTCACTGCCATGTTCTTTTCTCCATCTGAAAAATTATTATTTCTTATGTTATTAAAGCAATGTGAATAAAATTTCAAGGTCAAATATTGTGTGATGTTTCATTGCAACGATCTCGTGACACTTCTTATAACTTATTAATATTTAAATAAAAAAAAACGTAATAATTACAATGATTTTATACACAAATAATATTACATATTTTTTTAAACAACAAAGGCAGCAAATAGGTTCAACATCCTGCTTGATAGGCGATTCACTATGTTTCGCAGTAATTTGGGCAGCCCACCTAGTGGTAGTAAAGTAACCACCCCCTTACACAAGACCACAGTGAAATAACAGCATGTATGATGTTGTGTTTCAGTTAGCGAGTTAGGGATGCCAAAGCCCATTTCCGTATCCGTTCCTAATCCTTTATCATAGTATGGTCAGCAGTGCACTTGCAGAACCTGAAGCAGTGATTGTATTATAGGACTGTCTGATGACCTTATCAAAAAAGGTGGTATATTAACATTCATATACACATACAACGCTAGGATGTTAAAGGAAAAAGAAACAGGATGAGGATAGGGTAATAGGTTCTTATACAATGACTTATTATTTGTTTGTTTTGTAAGAGGGTGGTTATATACAGTGCTAACAGACACGGTTTGGGTTTTTTTTTATGTTAAGGTCGACAGACAGGCTGATGGTCCACTTGATGGTAGGTGGCTACCGTCGCCTATAACTCAAGTAACGCCATAAGTGCTACAAGTGCGCTGCAAATATTATAATAAATATTATATTAAATTTGGGGTCAGCAGCCTGTGTAACAGAAACACTTGTCTAATAATTTCACAGTCTGTCCTGTTCACAATAATGACATTTGGACTGCCACTTATATCTATGCCACTGCAACAGCTCCCTAAATGCATTATTATACCGAATTCGCAAGGCGCTGATCATCTTCTTCGCTTAGTTGACCCATAGATTGCATGTATAATGATTGGCAGGTTCTACAGTCTCTAGGTCTTACAAATCTAATATTTTAGTTAGGATATTTACACGAGTAAATCAAACTAAATTATTCCACTGGTATGTAACTACTGTATCGAAAATAAATTTAGAACTATCAAATAGTTGTTTACACACTTCGATATCAATAAAAATGTCAACTTGCTTTTGTTTTTGTTCCTCTTGTTTTCGTTGCTCCTCCAACTCTTCAAAGCTAGTGAACTTACGATTGCGGCCCTTGTGATTGGTATATTTACCTGTAATTTATAGAAACAAAAATTTAAAACTATGTGGATATCCATAAAGCATTTATGAAGCACATTTTGATAACATTGGTTGACATTGAAAGAAAAAAATCAGTATTGAAACGTAAAACTTACCGCGTGGCATATTGGAAAGTTTTAACTACGATTTGTCAAACAAAACAATAAATACAATATTTAATTACAAATCAAACTTATCAAGCAAAATCAAATTTATACAAAATATGTGGGACAAATTTAGCGTTGACGAAGATGGATGACGTTGACTGAAGGAGGTTATTAACGATTGACGAAAATGAATGAATGAATGACGCATTGGCGTGACATTGACGTGTGTATAATTGTGAACTATAAAATACCACAGAATTTCAGATTAAAGGATGAAAACCAAAAATAATTCTGCATATTCTCATGGTGAGAACACAGAGTAATACAAATTACTTAAGCATAGAATTTAGAGATTTAACCATGATTTAACCTAGTCAGAAACCAATATACTATACTGAAAAACTGGCAAGCTATACAGTTAAAAAAACTGCATAAACTGCATAAACAGTTAAAAAATTAAAATGTGGTAATACTTTAGTGACGTCCTTTTCGTTTCGATCAACTTTCGAATAATCGTTCATAAGAACGCAGTGATTATATTCTCTTTGTCGATTATCGAATGGTTAAAAGGGGAAAAAGTACAGTATTGCCACTTTTTAATTTCTTAAATATTTTGTCAAGCCGTAAGTACAACATTAAACTAACCACAAAGGCGCTTGTGTAGCATTGGTATAGATTGGTAACTAAACGAAGTGAAGGGTGCTGCTGAGTGGGAACATTAGGGGCCCTAGACAAGTTGCATTCGCTCCGTAGCGATTCGATTCGCTAAAAATAAAATGTATGGGATTGACATATGCCTTCGCTAAATCACGTGATACTTCCCATACATTTATAACTATCGAACTTCGTTATCGTTATCGTTATGGCACTTTGTCTAGGGCCCCAGGGGCCCTAGACAAAGTGCCATTTTAAAAACGATAACGAAGTTCGCTAAATAAAAAATGTATGGGATTGACATATGTCACGTGGTACGACGAATTCGATAACCAAGTTGGTAGACAAATGTTGCTTTTCGAATCGAAATGATTTATTAGCGAATGGGTTCTAGTGCTATTCCCATACATAAGCTTAGCCAAGTGGCACTTTTGACGTTCGTTTTCGATTTCGTTTTCGTTTTCGTCTTCGATAATGTAACGAAGCCCAAGATGCTGTAGATATCGACACAATTCATTCGCCGAGTGTTATTTTTCGTGGTAAAGTTATTAAAAATCAAAGAGTACATATTTAAAAATGCATTTTCTACGTTTATTGTGGGCTGCACAAAACAAAACTGGTTGAGGCGCCAAAGGAGGTTTAAGTTGCGACGACAAATGGAAAAAATACACGATATGCCGGAACTATTGCTTACTCAGCATTTTCGGTTAAATAAAATAACTTAGAAAATTATGTGACGACCTAAAAGCTCAGCGGTTTAAAAGGGTCTGAAGAAATTCCCCCTTGAAACAAAGGTAAGAAATTTCACATTAATAAACCTACCTATTTGATTACCTATATTACCTACATACAGTTAGCTAGTCATAACTCATAACCAAAGCAATGATAGCTTATATAAAACCTAATCGTCTTTTTAACTTCTAATAAAAATGTTAATTTTATTGTAATGATAGGTACCTACGTATTATTATGATGGTGTCACCTAAAATTATAAACTGCAACCATCGATGACTGCAACAAATTAATAAATTATAAATTTGGTTTTAGTGCCTATTAAATTGCCTTTTGTATTTTTCAGGGCCAATATCTTACGCAAAGGACAACAAGTATCTACATCAGAGAGGTTGTTAACACCCTCAACCATAATTGTATGGGTAGCAGGTGGATAGTGTTTCCACAAACACCACAAGAGATCCCAAATCAAGAAGAATTGATTAGCAAACTTGGAAATATTATGACTTGACCCATAATATGTGAGTCATGTGTAATGAAACGTGAAGTTCACAATTTTATTTTATTGTTACATATTTTTACATTTACTTTGTATTATAATAAAAATATATAAAAATTGTTTTGTTTTTGTTTACAATTTAAAACAAAACTATATATATAGAGGTAATGTAAGTAATTATAAGAGTCAGGGTAAATAAAATTATGACACAGACAACTTTTTATTAAGCAAACATAAAATTTGAATAGTAAAAATCATCTCTCAATTTTAATATTGAAGATATTAAGTTAGGAAGTATTAAGTAGATAAGTTTTACTAAACATAACCCTAAATAACTATCATTGAAATAAATCTCAGTCGATAATACCTTTGGGGTATTCCACCTTTGATAAATATTGTGCAAAACTTGAAAAAACATAATCTGTCTCATAGTTGAACAACATTGTCAGTCTTATTGGATTAAAAAGTACAAGAAGGTTAAGTATATCCCTACATATTAATTAGCAACTCATTACATACACCAGGCTGCCAAATAAAAAACAGGAGTTTTTTCCATGAATATTTGGCTTAGCTGGTAGATGTTTTTGAATTTTGAGTCATTTCAAATGATGTGAAAGTTTTCTTTGTTTGTTTTGTTCTTTTAAAAACGAGTTCACTTGTGAGCACATTTGATACTTGTTATTGGAGTTCTCAGTGTTTTGTTTTGGTCTAGTATTTCATTCTCTGCTTATTACTCATCACTATACACTATATGGGATCCATTAACTATTAGAAAAACTCGATCTTCAGTGCGCACATATCTCTATATTTTCATAATTCAATTACAATACTCTTCACATTCATTTTACATAACTTATAAATCAATAGTAAACATAATCTTTAAAACATATCATCTCCCAATCTATTTTTTAAACTATTTTATTTTCTAAAACTAGTTAGTATTATTCCAATAAATACTTCCAACAATATTGACGGCTTAATTGTGATATTTACTTCGCAACCATAGCCAATTTTCGTTTATTAGCGAATGAACCCATTCGTCACAACGATAACGATCGTAGTGTCACTTTGGCTAGGAAATTGTTTTCGTTATCTCGGAAACGATTGACGAACTCAATAGCGAATCGCTACGGAGCGAATGCAACTTGTCTAGGGCCCCAGGAGTCCCCGCAGACTACAGACTTTTTATCGGCCGATTGCTTGGTCGGCCTTTTAATCAGTATGAAGAGGTATGCAAATGCGCACATTTAGCGATTCACCTCTTAAAACTAATTCAAATTATTCAAAAGCCTAACAAACTATCGCCCGATAAAAAGTCTGTAGTCTGCGGGGACTCTAAATAAGTATATTATCTATGTTGCGTGAAATATTAATGCTACTATAGCGCCAAACATCAACCCTAGCCCTACTACTGCGCCTCCTATTTAGGTAATAAATGGCCGAAGGATACTTTCTCATGTATAGAGAAATGATAATACTTGGGGTAGATTATCACTTAATAGGGTAGATCTTAATTCTTTTGTTAGAAACAATTCACCGTACGAATTGTTTCAGCTTAAACGCTTCTTGATTCAACTTAATTATTCAGTCATTAATTCCATCTTAACCAAAGGGTATAGTAATATATTGATCTTAACTTCATATCATTCAAAAGTTTTCTGAACTTATTTAGAATATAAAAATATATGTAGAAACCATCGAAATACTACAATGGAATTTGCGTCACAAATGCCAAAGCGGCACGTAAAAAGAACGCCTTTGACAGAATCATGGCGGACTCTTGCCTTCACGCGTCAATGGTAAAAGGTAGTAACGATCAACTTCTACTATTTCATTTTAAACTGTAATGGGTTGACGTAAAGTCATATTTTCTTTAAATTACGTACTTATTATTATGTTTGATTTGTTTTTAATGACAGTTCATGCTCTACGCATATGTCACTTTTAAATGTTCCATAAAATTCGTAGTGTTTTGTATAGAACGCGGGTTCTATGTTGTAGTAGTTTGATCGTAGAAACATAAATAAAAGGATTGAAAAAACCGAAATGCTGACTTAACTTCGTATACTAACTACAATTCCGAGTTTGGTCGTTTGTCATGATGCTGAAGTTTTGTTTTTAAAAACTTGAAAAAGAGATCCACGCTACAAGATTGGAGACCACAAACCGGTGTCGGCCCTTCAGTGTGGACATTTTATTTTGATTACATTTTGTTTTACGCAACATGCAATGAAATATGCGGTTACCCAAGGTTTACCTGCTATAGGATATACCTATAAATAGACCAAGGACTACGCTATTAGGTCGGCCTATGCTTTTGGTTTCTTTTTATTTTTTATATCAAGTACACAACATTTTTTAAAGAAAAAGACAAAGTATCTAGTCGTATCTTTACAACGAAGCAGCAATTCAAAAGAATTGCTACCAAAGAAAACTTATAACTTCCTTTAACCTTTTAAGTAGGTATACTAAACCTAAGATTAATAATCTATGATAAGTATTAATATTACCTATATACATCGTCCCCTTAAAGGTAAAACTTTATGTTAAAGTGACATTATGTTCAAAAATTATATTTCTTACAAAATGTAACCCACTTCTTTAGTTTAAAACCAATATCAGGAAATAGATAACTTTTTATAAATTTTAATATTTAAAATTTATAAAAAGTTTTTCAAAAATTCAGATATTCAAAAAACGAACTAAAGCGCCTACGTAGTCGCGGGCATTTAGTAAAATAAATTGTGTTTAATAAAAAGCAGTTATTTTGAGATTACAAACATATACTTCAATTTTATTTATTAGTGAAGGTTTGCTGAGGAAAATTGAATAATTTTCAACTTTATAATTGGAAATTCGATTCACTCGAGAGTATTAGGTATAATTCTTGCTTCGGGATATATAAGTAGTTTAAAATTAATAAATTAAATATGATTTTCTTTATTTGACACAGTATATCACATTGTATTAAAACATCGTTTTGTTTTCTTAATAAAAAATATATAGAAGGTAACGGCAACTACAGTTTGGGACTCGACATGAGTAATATTACTTTCTTTTATGGGGACCTTGTATCGGTATTAACTTACTTAATTAATTTAGTGTCATTATGTTGCAGTTGGTAATTATTCTTTTTTATATGTATAGGTAGGTATGGTCTAATATCCGGAGAGAAATCGTCCTTCATCCATCTGTTTACCAGACGAAAAGTACGGGGTATTGCCCGTGGTTCACCTACTTTGTCCACCAGGGTGGACCACGAGAAAAATATATTTTAACAATTGTTACCTATGAGAAAATAAATCGCGATTGTACCTATTGACATGCATACAGCCATTAACCGGCTTTGTTGTTGTTTTGCCACAGTCGTTAAAAAATATGTAAATTCACAACAGGTAGATAAGAATTGTTGATTCGCCACAAGTCATAATATTTCAGAAAGTAATGACAGCAAACAAATTAGCATCTGAAAATAAAAATATATTTTTATATTATTACTAGTGGCTCGCTCCCGGCTTAAAACACATTTTTTTAAATGCAAAGATGTTATAATTCCAGAAAAATTTACTTTAATTCTTATTTATTTGATGATATTTGACGATATCAGTGATCCTAAAAATAGAATAATAGCTTTCTGCACTGAAACAGCTCGTGAACATTTGTGTTGAACTCGTGAACATGTGAACAACGTATGGATGGTACATTTTCAATTTTTTTATTTTATACCATTTTATCAGATGTATTGTATACATGGAGACGTAAATAGTAAAGACAACTCTACGAACATAGTCCTCTTAATTTATGTTCTTATTTGGTTCTTATGCCTAATAAACAGGAATCTTCTTATGAACCACTTTTCATATTATTAAAGTAGCATTTACCCAATTGGTCACGGCTGACAATGGTTGTCGACTTTGAAGTTGCAGTTATAAATGTAATAAAAAAAATACTTCCTGATGTTGAATTACAGGGATGTAACTTTCATTTTAAACAAGCATTGTACAAAAAAGCTCACACTCTACAAATGCATTCAATAGAAGAAAAAAGACATTTAAGCATGTGTGCTGCGCTGGCCCATGTGAAGAAGGAGGACATTGAAGACGCTTTTGCTTGCTGTGATTATTAGATACATATTTTATGCGAATGTAAAATTAAAATGTTAAGAATTACTGTGATCATTAGAATAATCAATATTCTTTTTATTCTTGTTTTGGTTTCTCTGCTGTCTGTACCGGAAAAACGACTGTGGCAAAAGAACACATAATTTTTCTGTGGCAAATCAACAGTTGTGGCAAAACAACAACAAGCGCATTAACCATTCAAAAGTGTGGCAAATCAACAATTGTGGAAAAACAACAACAAGCCCCCATCAAGTAGTACCTATCTAGCCAGTTTGACGACGTTTACATTAAAAAATTGATTTGATAATTTTAGGGTACCTATAATAAATATTATATTATCTTAAATAATAAAAAACCTATATTATCAAATGAATGGATTATTAATGTCGATCACATGAGGAAAGTTTTCGCAAATTCGTGACAGAAGTTTTGTGGGAATCGTCATCGTGATTCACTACGAGCAAAGTGTTACACGATTATTTTCTGAATTCTTTGTAAACTTTACATTGATAGTAGGTAAGGTATGTAAATGTCTCACTAAGTTCATTGATCTGACTAATAGGTAGGTATTATAGAGATGATGTAACGTACGAGTATGTTAAGCCATATTTTTACCTTTAAATTATCGTCAGTTTATAATATACATTAGGTTTAATACAAATTAAAACATAAACCCTTTAAAAAAGTGGGGTGTAGCTGTATCGTGGACAAAGCCGTGTACGTTACGTACACTTCAGTAATATTTGCTTTGAGATTATTATACTTAGGTGTGTATATATCCAAAGAATTTGAATATACCATAATTAAATACTTATAAAAAAAAAACTTTGGTCCTTATATCTATCGAGTGGTGAACGTAGATGATAGATATTTAAACTCTATCCCCGATTTTGTTAATATTAGTTTTCTGGATTGCCTCCCACTATGGAAACAAATTTAAAGACGTATCAAAATCCCAATGAGGATCAGATGCATTCCTAACATGAAATCTTAAAGACATATTAAATACTAAAAGGTAAATACGAGAAAAGTTAGCTTCAAAATAGGTTTCAAATGTGTTTGATTTCTAAAACATAAATTATGTTAGTAGTTCAATATGTTTAGTTTTATTTGCGAACAAAACAAAAGAGAGTGTAAGTAAAGCAATGGCACGTGTTCGTAGGTCACAATTCGTCAAAACATGGTCAAAAACATTAGAATTCTATGTCGCGGATGCGTTCAACATAGTAAAACCGATATTAGGTGCAACCTTGACTTGTCAATAGCCTCTTTGATATTGGAGGTGAATTTCTGAGTGAATTTAGATTTACGCGTGATTAATTTTTACTTAAGGTTAATAAAACTCAATACACTGGTATACTTATGTTGCAACTTATAATTTTTGGTAAGAATTACAAAATAATATGTTTGAATTTTAGTCACTTCTTAGTACAACAGAATGAATTTTTGAATGAATTTTAGAATGAATTTCGCCAACGGCAAGTCATCCCAGCCTCTGAATTGACAGGCAGGTTAAAAAGGCTATGTTGTTTTTTCGTCGAGAATAAACTGTAGCCGATATTTCTGTAACAACAATCTTACGCAATACATTACCTGTAATGAGTTCGTACTTTGTCATTACGAGGCACTGCGGTGGCCAATAGCATTTTACTGCGAGCATTTCGCTTTTAACAAACTTTTTGTTCAGTTTGTACAATTAGCGACATTCTTTATGGAAAAACTTGAACCGAGAACAAGTTTTAAATATGTGTTTACTGTAAACAATCATAACGAATCGTAATTTCAATGTAGATGCGATACTGAAGATATTACAAAGCATTTACGAGTATTCTATGGAAGTTGTTTATTTTTTAAACTGATGTTGTACCTACACAAAGATGTAAAGGCAGGCTGAAGTCCATTTAATAGGTGAATAAATATGCATAGGTACCTATGTCCAATAAAATGTAAATTGAAAAATCGAATCGATGTAATTGATTTCAGAAAAAAGAAATGGATCAAGTTGGCCAATTGATTACTTCCTTTCAAACAGAATCGCCCCATTAACTTACGAGTAATAATTAAAGCGTTCATCAATCATAAAATAGACGGCCGTGAAATAATAGAATGCGTCCAACTATATCCATAAAGAATCTACAAGGCTATCATTTTCCCCGAATCTACCAAGTCAATTTTATTTGTCACCCATATTTATCAATATAAATATTATTATTTATTATTATTATTTATAAACTAGCTGGCGCCCGCGACTTCGTTCGCGTTGAAAAAGAAAAAAGTAGGCTATCCTATGTCCTGTACGTCTAAATGTTTATCTACCAAGTTTCATGAAAATCAGTTAATTCGTTTAAGAGTTATGGAGGAACATACATACATATACCTATACATACCCTTACAGAATGATTATTAGTATTGATCGATTTAAATCTTTGGTATTGATAATATAATCACCTGGAAGTTGATGTCTGCTTTTATTATGCTCTATAACATTACAAAAATGAAAAAAAAAAAAAAAAAAAATGGTAGTAGCTTGCTAAAGTCATATCTGCCAAGACTGTGTTTCCGAGCTCATATAACGCAAAATTTTTCAAAGTTCGAGTGAATAGACATAATATTTTGGGGCAGGGAGCCCTCATCTTCGCTACACGGCTAGATGCTGGCCAAGAGGTTTGCTCTTAAAAAAATAATTAAATGGTTCTAGGTAAGTATTTGTATTTTTGATCTCATTGATTCATTCTTTTGACTAATTTCTAATAATGCTGTGCTTTCCTAATATAATTTAATAATTTAGATTCATACTTGTAATATTTCTTTCTGTGAGGGTTGTATACAGTTATTATATTAATTATGTCTCTAGTTGGTAAACCTTTTTAAATAAATAAATTAAAAAAATGAAATATGATTGCTATGTAAAATAAATTATTTACATTTCATTAAACATAACTGTATCGAGAACGAGCGTCTTACGAGAGAATAGAAGGTATCCTCAACAAGAATAACACTATGGCATTGGACACCACAAACGATGTTTCGTTTTGTCAAAAAGGACTCTTGAAATATTGCATCCAATTACGTGAATTAAAACACGTTTTGATAAAGGAAAGAACTCCTTGCTGCTTCCTAATGTATCGAAACAAACATAACGGTACACTTTGTACACGTTTATCAAACTGACATGCTATGCGAAGTAAGTGGAGGAATTTATGGGAAGTCAAAGGGAGTCAAAGCCTTATCGGTGTATTGGTTTGACAAGAATTTAAATAAGCTTCATAAGAGCAAAAAGTACTTTTGATATATTTAAGGTTTTGAAATTTTATTTAAGTATTTATTTCAAGGTAATTTTACTTACCTTGAAATAACAGTATACTTGAGTTGCACTGTGTGAGCAAGGTACTCGTATAGTAGAGTCCTATACCTACTCGTATTTTCTCCCTCTACACACCCTCCCGGTGTTGCTTATGTAGGTGACGTTATATACCTAATTTTATCGTCTCTATCTTATTATTAACTTCTTCTGAACCACCGTTAACCACTCAACCAATTTTCATACGGTTTTACTAATGTAAACAACGATAAATGTGTATATAATTTGAGAAGAAAAATGAATCCGTCCAAAGCCGGGTGCCTGCCGCTCTTGTAATTTTTCATACAAAAGTAGGTGATGAAATTACCTCACTTATCCTCATTTTTCCCACATATTATGTAAGTACCTACACCATATTCTTAACTGTGCTTAACTTAACTTAACTTTATTATTAACTCTCTTTCTCGCAAGGGCGTTTTTGGTAAAATGTTTATTATTAACAAATATATTTTTTGAAATAATTCTTTATTTCTACCATAAACGATTCTGTGCTCTTGCAAATCTATCAAAAATCAAAGTTTGACGACGAGTGGTTAGGGTGCTTCTGTCTCAGGGGTTTCGTGTTCGATTCCCGGCAGGGTCAACTTTGGAAATAAAATTTTTAAAGTTGACTCTAGTCTGGGTTTGGAAAGTAGCGGCCCTGCATTTCGCAGTCATTTGGGCAGGCGGCAGTACCCTCAGAAGGCCACCGTGAAATAATAGCACTGGTGCGGTTGTTTTTCGGTGAGTATGGGAGTCAAAGTTCATTTTGCCTATCCCTTCCCCTATTATGGTAGGCAGCGCACTTGCAGTACAGTGGTGCTTGTGTTATAGGTGACGGTAGCCACCTGCCATCTGCAGGGCGTAAAACATAAGTAAATGTTTAAAAAATACTAGAATTTTAATTTTAATATGAATTCATGAATGTTTATTTATTATCGTTAACATTTATTGTATTAGAAAAAATGTACAATCCGTACTTATATTATAAATGGGAATGTGAGTTTGTTTGTTTGTTACGTTTTCACGCAAAAACTACTGAACAGATCATCATGAAATTTTGGCATACACGTTGACTGGGACCCCAGAAAGGACATAGGGTACCTACCTTACATCGTTCAATGCGGACGAAGTCGCGGGCACCAGCTAGTAAAATTATATTTCGTTATTTCAAAAAAAAAATACAGAATTATAAAATTTATAAAAGAGAGTAATAACTCAGCAAAGTAAAGTGACCTTCTCCAGATTTTATCCCGCCTTTATCGGCTCTAGATAGCGAGATATTCAGACACCACCGCATGACACTCGGATGCTCATTATACCTGTGATAAGTCAGAAGCATTTGTTAAAATACTTGGAACGAGTATAAGAGGCA
Organism: Synanthedon formicaeformis; assembly: GCA_945859745.1. Taxonomy (NCBI): domain Eukaryota; kingdom Metazoa; phylum Arthropoda; class Insecta; order Lepidoptera; family Sesiidae; genus Synanthedon; species Synanthedon formicaeformis. Next base: position 5,528,075 of record OX243964.1, read on the forward strand.
GAGGAGTCAAGACGCGCGTTCATACATAGCCTCGTTGAGACCTTGTTCGCTTCACAAGGACGTACGGCAGCCCCTACGAAAATTTGCCCGCCATTTCAAAGCGAACAAGAGCGCGGGAAAGTTGCCTTCTAAATTTTCAAAATAACAATTTAAAAGTTCTACTTTTTAAGTTTTAAAATAACTTTTTATAAGAGAACATGAAATTGGCTGTCTATTGTTTGTTGAGTTTTTTTCAAAATTAAGAATAAAATAGCACATTATTGGAATACCTATTAGCAGTGCAGTGAAGTAAAAGTGATTTTTTACAAGGTAAGTTAATTTTTGTACCTTTACATATATACAACTCAAAAAGTTACGATAAAAGTTAAGTATGTCATTGAATTTTTGAACATTCTTATCTTATTTTATTTGCGTTGAAGTCTTTTTAAGTAAGAAATTCTGTTAGGAATCAGTGCTGATTTTGAAATTAATTAGATACAGATATTTTTGCACAAATATTCTTATGAAAAATTTTTTGTTCATAATAAATATTCGTTGAAGTTCGAGGAAAATTTTTATGAAGAGAGAAATGGAAAAGTTACCTGAATTTGCTTCCATGCGAAGCCGGAGTCGGACAAATATTTTTGTATTTTATTTTATTTTTTTTATAATCCAATTGTTTTTTTATTAATTAAAAATATTTTTGACGGTGACGGAAGATAAATAGTAGTAAAACCTGGCTGTAAGCGATCTTCTTATTTTAATAGGAATTTATCCATACACAGTCATTAAAATTGGTGTAACCATGCAGAGACCAGAATTATTCTTTCATATCATCATCAATCAATCAATCAACAATATCATCAATACTAATAATAAATCTGTAAGTGTAGGTATTGTATGTATGTATGTTCCTCCATAACTCTCAAACGAATTAACTGTTTTTCATGAAATTTTGTAGATAAAAATTTAGACGTACAGGACACAGGATAGGCTACTTTTTCTTTTTCAACTCGGACGAAGTCGCGGGCGCCAGATAGTGTAGTATATTAACGCTGAAAGGCAAAAATAATAAGGAAAAGTTATTTATTTCTATTTATACGACACAAAATGTGAATAATAAATTCTAGCTAGTCACTGGAATAAGAAGGATATGATTTTGCATCTTCGTTCAGCAGAAATCGTGACGAAGGATTTTAGAGAGGACGACGCACTTAGGATTTGCGCTTCTGATATTAAACCAGAGTCACTGTGAAATAATCCCTTGCTATCTTTATTTGTAAAACTAAATTTAATTCTAGCATTTTTTAATGTATCGTTGCTCTTTTTGTTTATTTTTATGAAAACGCCACTGTGTTTTGTTAGGCATTTTTGTATTGTATTTGTGAATTTAAAATTATGCATTTTTTTAGAGTATAGCAGATATGTACAGCAGATGTAATACTAACAACTCGCCCAGGCTTGGTGCGGATTAAATTTACATTAGTTTACAGTCAAAATCTGTTGCCTAGATTAAAAGAAACAGACAGGGGCGGACAGTGTCTTATGAACTACTAATTCGGGAAAAAAACACGAAAAATTAAAAAAAAATTATAAAACTTAATGACTTATTACTTAAGTTACACAAATTATGTCTGTTCGCGATAAACTCTGCACCGATTTTCACACTGTTTTCACCAACGGATAGAGTGATTTTCGAGGAAGGTTTTAGTATGTAATTTACAAAGTTACGCGGGCGAAGTCACGGGCAGCAGCTAGTTTAATATAAACGTGAGTTCGTTAAACTTTTAATCCATTAAAATAAAATAAGATCCTTTCAATGTGATGCTTATAAGCTTTTCGTTATTAAAAATCATGCAATTAGACGTGGGATCTTTGCTTTTAACCCCACACAAATAAATAAAAACGAATTGTGTCATCAGGATTAGGACACTCAAATCTTTTTCTTAACCTTATAGTTTTTTTGTATTAATATGCACTTTATAAACACTTTAAATGAAAATTATTCTCATATTTAAACAACATATTGAGAACATATTCTTTTAAGAATTTTAATTATTTTTAAAATTAAAAGTTAAGCAAGAAACTAAGACTAAAGTGTCTTGTTATATTTTTTTTATTATCGAACATTTTTACATAATTGCCTATATTGATATTGCGTTATAAAATAGCAACGTTATAAAATCAGATTTATTTGATTTATATTCAGATTTATATTGAGAACATATTTTTTTAAGTATTTTGAATATTTTTTAATTAAAAGTTAAGCTAGAAACTAAAACTATAATATCTTGTTATATTTTTTTTTATTTTCAAACATTTTTACATAATTGCCTATATTGATATTGCGTTATAAAATAGTAACGTTATAAAATCAGATTTATTTTCTATTCTTATAATAGATTTTTTTTTTTTGTTTTAATAGTTAAATTCCTTTATTTTGCAAATACGAAGTGCAGACACAGTGTTGTGTCTCGTAGCTGATGCTCAGATACGATGCTCAGGCGCACACCGCTCATTTTCATTCAATCGATAAGACGAAGCCCAAGATGATAGGTACAATTCTCCATTATTTACATTTAAAATGGATTTAAATGAATTTACTTACTCAAATTTATTACAAAGACTCTCCATCTATTTGTACGTTTCCTGTACATCTACTATAGTTAACTATAGTATATTACCTATCGTACTACATGTAAATGTAGCTTTTATTTTTCTCCAAAAATTTCTATTCTATAAAAGTGTCTAAAATAAAAATAAAAACATTATGTCTAAATAAACCACACCGAGAGACAAAAGCATTTGGTAATATCTGAAAAGATTTATATTTACACAAACATAGTGATGACTAAAGTTAGTGAAATACAATAATTCATAAAACGACTCTAAAAATAAGTGTAAAAAATATTTTGTGTATAATTTGTTTGCTTTTTTTTTAAATTTTATGAATTTATTTTCTTAAGGGTCTCTGATTTTGTGAATTGCGAAATATAGTACGAGTTTAAAGAATTATTTTTTACTGTAAAAACTATAGCCAACCAAAACAATCAAGGTAATAAAAACTGGATTCGAATGGGAATAACTATGCTCAAACGTGTCATTAAAATGAAATTACTATGACTTATTAGTAGGTTAAAAAAAGGTAAAAACTCTTTGAAATAAAAAAAATATCATGTAGGTACTTACTTAATACCTAATATATTGAGAACACGAATACAAATAGTAATTATAAGGCCGATACAAATAAGGTTTTTTAGTTATGTTTTATCATATAAGTAATAGGTATGATATACTAATAATGTGGACCTAATCGAATACGAAGTTCATAACACTCTGCATATTAGTTAATTGTGGCTTGGTTGATTCTTTTTCAAAGAAACAAAATGTATCCATTATAAAATTAACCATCGGAAATATTCTTAAATACACTTAATTATCTATTTTTGTTTCGATTGGACCCATTAATTTCAGATTTCGAAATAAAAAGAAAAAAATCGTAGTACACCTTTTATGCATTATTTTAACTAACTTTTGCCCGCGACTTTGTTCGCATCCTTCGGAAAAATACTTTTTTTCTGGATGTCATACATTTTCCTAACTCTTCCCAATTCACAACCCATAATATTATCTATGTTTATGTTTCTAATACAATTGCTTATTAATAATTATTTTATACATCTTAACTTCCTTTACACTTTCCTATATACCTACTGTAAATTAGTTAGTCTTTACATTAATATGCAGGTAACATTAGTACTTGTAATGTATCCAAGATTGATTGTACCAATTACTTTGGTATGTGATCGGCACCTGTCTGTCATCTTTGTGGTTCATTTTGTTCTCTTGTCACTAGCGTGGAATGTGTAGATTATATATAGTTTGACATAATCCTTCATACTCGTACATTGTTACTTCATGCAAAATACCATCAAACTACTACAACATGGAACCCGCGTGCCATACAAAACACTACGAATTTTATAGAACATTTAAAAGTGACATATGCGTAGAGCATGAACTGTCATTTAAAACAAAACAAACATAATAATAAGTACGTAATTTAAAGAAAATGTGACTTTACGTCAACCCATTAGAGTTTAAAATGAAATAGTAGAAGTTGATCGTTACTACCTTTTACCATTGACGCGTGAAGGCAAAAGTCCGCCATGATTCTGTCAAAGGCGTTCTTTTTATGTGCCACTTTGGCATTTGTGACGCAAATTCCATTGTAGTATTTCGATGCAAAATACTAATAATATAATATCTTCTGTTCTAATACTTCATCCGTTGCTTTTATCTTTGAATTTGACTGTGGAATCGTTATCTCCCAACGGATGGACCAATTTTGATCCTGTTTTTTTTTTTATTTCAAAGTTGACATGATCGAGATGGTTCTTAATTATAATTTATGATGATCAGTTCAGGCGTTTCAATACCATCAGCCCATTTCCTAGTTGACGAATTGATTTCACTAATTATTTAATTTGAGTTAGGTACAATGTTTCTAATAAACAGTCTATAAATATTTTAGATAAGGCAAGTGTTAAAGAGTGTGCGGTTGATTGCGCGTTCATATAGCCATCAAGTTTATTCCGTAGTATTCGTAATAGCGTACTTGTTTTCAATGTTACAAGTCTATAATAAAACCCATAGGAGTACCATTATAGTGCATCGTACTCAAACCTGTTCGATTCTCGGATACGGGTCTGCATTGAACTTTTGTATGTAATCATATTATATACCTAAACCAAGGAGTATCCAGGAATACTTAGACTTTGTCTCGGTGCAGTATCATATTTAAACAATGACGTTTGAAAGTTAAGGTCATAATATATTTTAAAAAATAATATATTTTATTTACCTTGGGCCTTAATCGGGTAAAAGCCGTCAAAGATTCATTTATTAAGTACTAGCTGCTGCCCGCGACTTCGCCTGCATAACTAAATTATATACGAAAACCTTTCTCGAGAACCACTCTATCCATTGGTGAAAACAGCACGAAAATCGGTGCTGTACTTTTTGAGTTTATCGCGAGCAGACAGACATTTTTGTTTTATAATATGTAAGGATTAAACTAGCGACCTATCGCCTGCTACGCACTGATGCAATTTTATTCTGCAAACTAGCTGGTGCCCGCGACTTCGTTCGGGTTGAAAAAGAAAAAAGTAGCATATCCGGTGTCCAGTTCGTCTAAATGTTTATCTACCGAGTTTCATGAAAATCAGTTAATTCGTTTAAGAGTTATGGAGGAACATAACATACAATACCTACACTAACAGATTTATTATTAGTATTGATTACATAAACAAACATTCCGCTTACTTAACGCTCTTTTCATTACTTAGGTGGTTTAGAAGAAGTTAACCAAAAAATAGACAGATGCGGACAGCGATTTTATTTTATAAACATGTACTTTAAAATAAACTATATAAAAGAAACTATTTCATTAAAAAACTTTGTACATAATATGTAGTAACTAATGCGAAATATAATATATTATACATATTATATTTCGCATTAGTTACTATAGTTATAGTATAAACCTACTCGTAAGATTTGACTGTCAATTTAAAAGTTTAGTAATTTTCTAAATATATAGGCTTAAAAAATCTATGATTTAAGTATAGAGCTCTCTATAAATAATAAAGAGAAGAAAAGAAAAGTATTTTTATTAGTTCTATACGTAAGCCGATCGTTCATTGACTTTTTACAATATATTAGCCAGTTTTAGCACTAGATACACAAAATGAACAGTTACTGTTAGTATCAAGTGTGAAAATATTGGAATTAAATGTTTACCCAATTTATAAACATGATATTAACAAATTTGTTCATACTGTTTAGTTATCTAAAATTTAGGCACTTTACTTACTTATATCTATAGATTTTCTTATATAGGTATGCACAAGAAAGTAATTTCATTTCATTGAGGATTAACAGGAAGATAAAGATTTGGGAGATTTAGGAAAACAAATCATACCTAACAAAATGTATATCGACAAAGCTCATTCCTCTTCTCCATGGGTAAGATGTCTGTGTCATATAAGTCTAGTACACAAACCTAGTAGGAATTTGTAGAACCTAAAGTGTCTTTCTTTAATATTCATGCTCGCAGTTTCACCGGGACGATTCCTTCGCATTTAGAACATACAAGTAAAGTCGGGGTGCGAAAGTCGTCAGTTTTCAAATTCATTCCTTCATCAAAATCGTAGACGCTTAGTACCTTTTAGAATTAAAGCACCAAGCAGACAACAGAGACGTTTGAAATGAAATTTTGGCATGACTGACAATTGCCCTGGTGCAAGCAAAGGACTTTAAGGTGACGAACCTTTTCTTACCCCGACTGTACAAATGAAATGAAAAATATATTTTAATAATAATAATAATAAAATTCTTTATTCGGGTTACTTGGACCCAAAGTAATTTGAACGCACATCTACCGTTTAGCCAGACAAGCATCTGTCTAATGTAATGTATGACATTAGACAATTATAGCTTCAATGTTATAATATAACTAGTTCTGTAAGCTGGACTTTTAGCTACAGTACAGATTCGTCGCGTGGTTGATTGTAAGAAAAGCCCTAAAGTTATTTTTTTATAAAATAATTTCTGGTACCGAAATTGAAAATTCTATTGTCAAAGTATTTTGGCAACAGTACGAGAAAGGAAATAAATAAAATACAGAAGATATAATAGAAATTTGAGGTTTCCTAAGTAATAAAAATAAAATGTTTCAATTTATTGACAGGACCATAACTACTCGTAGAGCCAAATATAGTTTCTTATGAAATTTTTCTATAACAGTCAATTTGATGAGTGTAAGTACCTAGTTCCCAACATCGCGAGTTTTTGCTGCATGACGCTACTACGGTATGCAAATTGTCTTGCTATTCTGTTGCTTCGATTTAAATTATAGTTCTCATGTTATCTCAATGATCGGTGTGGGTGGGATTTATTTCGTTCATGATAAATCATGACCATTCAATTCATACTGATAATATTGTTAGCAAAGAAACCGTTATATTTTCATTCCTCTTGTAAACTACACACAAGGTTGTGACAGCCTATATAGGTATTAAATTTTGAATAAAGTTCTTTCTTTATTTAACACAAGTTTTTTTTTTGTCTATTTTTGAAACTTTTTTTGTTTTTAAAATAAACCTACTAGCCTATATTACTCCTTGACAATGTAGCTTTGTACTGGTGAGAGAATTTTTAAAACTAGTAATTTTTGAGTTCATTCATTACAAACAAAAGAAAAAACACAATTTTTTTTTGAATTGCCTCGTCAAGTAAGGAGGAAAACATGTTTTTAGTCATGTTGTTCGTTTTCAAATATATCCGTGTACGAAATTTGTAAAACAGAGTATCGACACAAAAATGTCACCAAAGAATGTGTTCGGCACATTTGGCCACAAAGCCAAGTAGGTTGACAGTTCAATGCCAACAATCCGCCATCCCTAACACCACTTTGGACCATTATTCTGAACACATCTTGCAACGGGATCTAAAACTATTTACTACCTATGAAATGTAGCTTACGAGTCTGTTTAGAGGTCTTCATTGAAATGGTTCAAAGATAGTAGCATTTATCTGCCTGTCTGCCAAATGTCCATTAAAAAAGTAATTTTATTTAAAAGCTGTCTACTGCAATGCAAATATTTATTAATTATGATTAGTGACGTGAGAACATTGATTCAGCAGGTGTTTAAGAAAATTTTATTCTTTTGTAGGTCTCAATTAAGCGAGCATTAGTAACTTGGCGACAAGGTTATGAAAAGAGAAATATTAATGAAATCGATACCTTAATTCGCAAACCAAATAACTCCTCTGAGGCAAACTTTACAGGGCATACTAAAAACGTTATAATTTTTTTTTGTATGATACGAGAAAAGAAAAAAGAAAATTTTACATTGGAAATTATGGCTCGTATTAACCTTTTAAAAATTAAATTCTAATTGCCATTAAGTTTCTCCCGTACCAAAAAGTAATTTTCAACCAAAACTCTAAAAGTGGAGTTATTCGTTTTGCGAATTAAGGTATCGAAATGTTATCTCATAACGTTCTAGACAGTTAAAGGACAGATTCAATGTACTCTAACGGTAATAATCGTGGTTAAGTAGAGAACAATGATGTCCAGTTGAGGTGTGGTGATTTTTGGCACGGGTGTTGTCACGCTGAGTCGTGTCACATGTGACGAGTCACTGTTGATTTCTTATCGATCATTCAATTCGTAAACGTCTCAACGTTTACGGTGATTTGTGGTTGGTTTTATGCCACACGAATAAAACCACCAAATATTCCACCAAATACCGTACATTTGAATGTGAAGTCTCTAATATATATTTTTTGAGAACACTTTTTTAATAAATTTATTTTAAAGCATGTGAAAAATTTAATTTACTATTATTATATTGATTTAATAATTGATATTATTAAGTAATAACTAGTAAATTGATTGTGGTATTAAAGGTCAGAAATTCGAAGTCATGCTAGTTTAATTCAAAACAAAAAAGTAATTAAAATCTCGTTAATTATAAAAGAATTCAAAGGGATTTATTATTTTATTCATATTAATAATTAATTACCTACGTATTATCATTTATTTAGACTATTTGTACAATAACAGTTTTTTTTTATATTTAAAGCGGATGGTTCCATATCATATAATTCTGCGGTATATATATCTCTTTGTAGGTTCAATCTTTGTATTACCATTATTCAAATCGCTCGTCGAATCACAAGCGTTAATTTTTTGTGACTTGTAATAACTCATTTTATCTTCCTGTGCTACATTTTTTTATAGATGTACTTAGGCATTGTTTTCAGACGATAAAGGAAGCCGTTTAGTTTTTTGTACAAATGTCAATAATTGTGTTTAATTAGACCTCGTCAGTACGGAAGAAATTAAATTTATTTTGTTTTAGCTAGTGTCCGCGACTTCGTCCGCGATGGAAAATAAAAATTGTTATGATTTTTATTGAGCAAATATCTACCAACTTTAGGGCTGTGCCTCTTTCACGAACTACAAATAAAGTGTTGATTAGTTACTTTTAGAAATCATTTTCTGTTATATTGAATTATGCACTCGGTTTACTGCATCATTCGATAGCCGATTTTTTTTTTATTATTTTCTGTTTAATGTTTGGGACGTTTACCGTACAAACAAATATATATCAGCTAAATTATTCCCGGTGACAGGTGACTTTAAGTGACGGTTTAGCCTACTTGACGTTTGTGAAATAGGCACTTAATGTAATGGTTTAGTAGATATATATTTTTGCACTTGACTGTATCTAATTAATAATGTTATTTTAAAAATGAATTAGGTTTTGAGGGAAAATTATAACAAGATATATTATGTAAAGCAGTTAGAAGCAACAGAAAGTCATCGACCTTAGTGTTTTGATACAAATGAAAATATACTCGTAATTACATCGAGATTGCTATCGAGTATCTTGTACTAAATAAGGATGTTTCGTTTCATACATTGAACGAGTAACAATGACCATTTTTTGTCTCACACCCCAATTAAAGTAAGGAAGAAAAATTAACAACTTCATTATTTTTTACATAGGTATATATCTTATTTTTAAATTACTGTGTGCTGGCTAATATGATTTTCTAAATAGACGGCGCTGCATAGATGAGTTCAATGGCTGTATTTGATATTGTAATTAGAAATTCGCATTAAGAACACCCATTTAAGGTTAACAAGGTTTGTGAAAACAAAGAAAATTTGGAATAAATCAAACCGTTCGTGTTAGCTTAAGAGTTAATATTATTAACCAATTATTTACTTAGTCAATACATTATTTTAAAATATGTATGATTTTTTTAAGAAATCATAATTATGGAAATCATACATTTTCATGTGTGATTGAAATAGCATGGGATTGGCTAAAGATCATTAGCGTTTTGGCGGCTTTTTTATTCATTAAAGTTTTTTGATATTGTTACGTGCGGGGTGAGTTAAAATGCCGTTTAGGGTTGTAAGAACACGATTTATTACGCAGACCAAGATGACTTCCAAAATATCAGAGCTTTTCCAATTAAACCGTAAAACTTGCCAAAAGTCGTAAATAATTCACTCTATGTGTCAACAATGCACTGTCGCAAATATCTTTGCAAAAGCTCCCAAGAGTTGTTTTCGTATCGCTTGTTGTCGCAGAACTGTCCCACTCGAGCGATGGCACCCGTATTTATACACGCGCAGTCAGCCGCGATGTTTTTGGAAAACACTAGAAACTTTAAGGTAAACAAGCTCGTACACAAGTAAACAAGTCATAAAAAACAAACATCGTAAACAACTTTCTGGCTTAAGGGAATGTGAACCTTATGTCGCGAACATAAGGAACAGTTTTCTCTGAGACAGGAGGGCTTCCTTCTACGTATGGAAATTTCCATACGCCCAGGTCTCATGATAAACAACAACACGCTGTTTGTTTATGATAAACAAACGCTTCGAGAATGTTCGGTCGTAACAATATTCATGATGATTTTCATAAAAGAAAATTGACGAATCCATGAAGAATCAATTAAGAATTAATTTGAAGATAAATTGATTGAAAGAAGATGCGTCGATTGAAAGAGAATGGGATTGTCTAATTCTAGCGTGACGTCAACTGCTTGTTTGCACAATGAACATGTATGGGCTTTGATGGGGATTTTCATTAAAAAAAAAAATAGATTTTCATAAAATCTGTCAAATGCTCTGTTGTAATTTTGTTTTCAATTTGAGAATTAATTTCCAATTATTGTCAATTATAAAAGCAATAAAAAAATTGATTTTGTTTAATATATTTTTTTTAATTAAAACATTTTTTGTAAATAACGGACAAATAAAAATCGCGAATACCGGTCACTTTTTTCAACCAGTGTCTATGATAATGATAACTACTTACATCGACACACTGTTATTACGTGTTGAACAAAACCTATAATTTTATGTTATCCTACATATATTTAGATAATAATTGAAGAGATGCTTCATCGCTTAATGTTGAATGAAGAAAAAAACCACAAATATGTGCGTAATTGAACTATGTGTATGATAGATTCAATGTAAATCATAAGCAGGTATATAATATGTTTAAAATTATACAATACTAACGCGACTCCCGCTACGACCGCGAAACCTCGAAAATGTTCACACGTAGAAAAAAGATTATCTTATAAATGACCTAGACCTAACTAGAACTATTTCACTGACAAGTCTACTCCATATAATTAAAACGAAACAATAAGAAAGTAACATCTGTTGGGATCTGAGGGTATTGTGAAACGATCAAGCTTCAGAATCGCCGGATGGTCGAGATATAATCTTATTACAGGCCACAACCCGTGACGCTCGTTGCCAAACTAAACGATTTGTGTGTCGACTTGATTTATTGCGCTTTAACTACTTCTTAATGTTATTTAAATTAATTTCCTTTATGGAAAACAATACATTCGATTACTAACAAGGACATTAGCCAGGATTTAGTCACAAGACTTCTTCGTCTCCGATACTTACCACGAAGTTGACCATAAGCACTTTAAAAACGACATTTTCGAAATTAATGCCAAATTCTCATTAATGAACTAGCCATAGCTAACACAACAGGTTTGGAACTTCCTGCCCTGCCAGCTGTATTTCCAGCTGATGAGTTCTTCTGGGTGAGATCGTTACATCAGAGGCCTCATCTTCGCTACACGGCTGGATGCTGGCCAAGAGCAAACCCATCTCCAATAAAATAAAAAAAAAAGCATTAAGTTATTGTAAGTTATTAAAAACCGATTACGTAATATTCAATTTACATAAACATTTAAAGTGTCAGAAATAAAATGATTTTAAAGATATGTATGAATGTTACTTTAATAAGCTCGATGAAGTCATGTAATCATGCAACTCATGAGGCATGTTTGAAAATCGTGATTTCTATAGGAAAATTGATTTGCGCTTCAATTATTGTGACCTGGCAGGTCAAGGTGCCATTTGAACCCGTGAAGAAAATCTACACAACATTTATTTTTAACAAGAAAAATGACTAATTCCAGAAAAATAAATACATACGTAAAATAACAATGGAGGCAATAGAAAGTCTTGCATACTGTCTGCATGTTCAATTTTAGGACGGTTGAAATTTAAAAATCTGTGTTACGTCCATCAAAACTTTGTACAAATAAAGCATGTGAAAATAAAAACTGACATTTTAATCCCCGACGCCCGACGCAAAAACAGGGTATTATAAGTTATTCGCGTGTCTGAAGAATCTTAGCACCCAAACGGGTATACCCATTTATATCGTGACCAGAATTTAAAATAGGTAATCCCATTTCCTAGTTGACGAAGGGCTTTCACTAACTTCCCCATGTCCGATTGATGTGAAATTTGGTGTAAGTACTGTTACTTACATCATAGGAAGTATTTCCATAACATGGTTATCTTGACCTGATTCTGCAGCATCAAGTAATCTGTGGGATACCCAACTCCTTAGCAACTAACACCAGATATTATAGCGTGTTTGATAGATGATCCCTTTGTACCAGTACTTTTTTCTGAATGAAAGTAATTCCTACTATTTCATTTTCTGTTAACCCTGATAACGTGTAGGCACGTAAAATTTCATGATAATGGTTTTAAGTAGGTAGTTAAAGTGTGAAACAGTAACAAATTAACAAACCCTACAGCTTCATTATATTGTATAGTATACATTAAATACGTTAAAAAAACAAGGCGTTAAAACATTTAAATAAACAACAGTTTTATAGTCAATATAGCTAGAAACTCTAGTTTGTAATTCCACTCAATATGAGAAACAATAAGATTCTATCTGAATGCAAATGTTCCCACATCCGTTGCAATTAAATTAAACCTGTTGCAATAGTTGTCATTCATAGCTGATACAATTATGGACATTATAACACATAATACACCCTCAATTAATAGAATTAATATATAGGTGCCTGGTTATGAGCAATGATTGGCATTCTTTGAAACAATTAAAATGTTACTTAATTTGATGTCGTTCATATTGTCTTTATTGCGATGTGGTATGTTTTGATATTTAATTCCTCAATAAAAATACTATTAAAGCGTACATTTTTTAATAATTAGTTGAATCATGCGGTCTTTATAATTTATAACCGATTATATTATATTATCTTTTCTTATGTTTCCTTTTAAGGCGCAGTTGGTTCAACAGAGCCAACTTTGAAAAGTGTATTTCCAAACTTGATCCTGCCGGAGATCGAACCCGGGTCCTTGAGACGTTAGGCAAGCACCCTTGCCACTCATCCAATGAGTTCGTCAATTTCGTGCAATATTCGAAGTAGGTTTTGAACTAGTAACATGAAGCTCTGTAATCGTAGCCTTGGCCGTGAACTCGCTACGTAATTACTTGGCCAGGTGCTACGGTCGACATTGTATAGTGCATTCGAGTATGGAAATTACAGCCCGCTATTTTTTTACCTTCTTTTTATATATTTTATATATTTTTATTTGCAATTTTTATAGATTATAAACTATAAAACAAAATTTTACAAAGCACGCTTCCTTGGAAATTACTTGTATGAAAAATTTGTGTTAGCTACTTAGTTATTTTTATTTTCCTTCCGTCTTGGTATGTGGATTATGACACCAACACGGTTTGATCAACCGTTATGAAAGTAGGCACATATTTGGATCTTTCCTTAGAGATTTTTATGGCTTAGTCAGAAGTCTAAAACTTATAAATTCTTCATGAAATTTTTCTAAAACTTATAAGTTTTTCACTTTTGATCGAACTGGGGTTTGCATTGGAGGCAATGTAGAGTACATTTGGCATTTCTATTTTTAGTACGAGTACTATTTAAATGATGTTATAGATGCACTATTAGTCATGTATACACGCACTGCAATATGAGAAACTTCACAATAAAGTAATTATTATGACCTCGTTTGTTATGGTCAATGATGAAAATTAAGGAAATAATTAAGGAAATCAATGATGCACGCTACTGTTTTTGTAAACCACATCATTATGTGTCTAAAACAAATTAATGGAGTGGTATATCCTATCAATCTATACTTATAAAGGGGCCACTACTAGGAAACTTTAAATTATGTCTAGTTTATCAATAATAATGTGGTATATGAACTTCAGAAGCTTTTCTTAACGCTCTGTCTCAGAGGTCCAGAGTTCGATTCCAGGCAGAGTCAAATTTGAATGAGACCTTTTCAAAGTTGACTTGTCTTGATTTGGAAAGTAGTGACAGAGCACGCTGCACCTGCGGCGTTGCTTGTATTAATGGGCGAAGGTGGCCTACTATGATGTGGATCTTTAGCTTGTCTGTCAAGCTTAGCATTAAAAAATATAATACTTAGCAGTTTAACTTCAAAACTGGTGTCGTTTGGCCTGTTTATCGAATTAAAGAATTACCGTCTTCCATTAGTTACATACATTTATCAACAAATAAGAAGTTTCATAAAAAAAATTATTAACTTGTCCAGATGAAAACGAGCAGGCGTTTAAATTACTGCACCATAAAGCATCCGATCTGCGAAGGATTATGCTTGTTAGTATTTTTCAATTTATTCCTAGACCAGTATCAGCGTTTAATCAAACAGGGAGCCACAAGAATGCAGTCATTCCTGACCACAACTGCTAGAAAGGGAATCTTCATGGGAACCGGTTTTGTCTTTGCGTGCAGCCCTTATTACCATGAAGCAATAAATTTATATTGACATTGAGCCGGAGGCTGACTAGTACCTACTCATGTAATTTTGCGCATACAAAAGCAAAAGTGATGCCCATTACTTCACTTTGCAATGTGGGTAATCTTCACAGTACTTCTGAACAATCAGTCAATCTAAGTTAGGGTTCGCATGTTCCTAATAACTAAGTAATGGAAATTGTGACATACGAGCAATTCCATAGATTCCATAAGACCTATGGCATAGGTAGAGTTGAAATATAATCCATTCTATATTTGTTAATATTTTTAGTACCTAAGGATCTATTGATCTATTCTCACTTTCCAATAATATCCATTTGACGAGCTCATTGGATGTGTGGTTAGGGTGCTAGCCTTAAATTGTATCGAAAGAAATTTTAAGTGCCATATCGATACCTTAATTCGCAAACCAAATAACTCCTCTGAGGCAAACTTTACAGGGGAGACTAAAAACTTTATAATTTTTTTTGTATAATACGAGAAAAGAAAAAAGACAATTTTTACATTGGAAATTATGGCTCGTATTAACCGATAGACCTTTTAAAAATTAAATTCTAATTGCCATTAAGTTTCTCCCGTATCAAAAAGTCATTTTCAACCAAAAATCCAAAATTGGAGTTATTCCTTTTATCGAATTAAGGTATCGATATATTTAATAATAGATTAGTAGGAGTTATCGCTCGTCATTGTCCTAAATGTTACTAATATTAATTATTAAAATAACTATTGATTATTAAAAAAAAAAAATAGTTATATTATAATGATTAGTAAAAATTATCGTTTTTTGAAAATCCCACAGGAATCGAACAGTTTTTCAGAATAAAATGTCCAGTTACAAAAACAAATTCTACATCTTTACCTTCAAGAAATCTTCTATAGAACTTATATACTGTAAACATATCTGTTGTCCGCCACTTAAAGTCATTTGTCACCGGGAATAATTTAGCTGATATACCTTTGTTTGTACGGTAAACGTCCCAAACATTAAATAGATAATAATAATAAAAAATCGCCTATCGAATGATGCAGTAAACCGAGTGCATAATTCAATAAAACAGAAAATGATTTCTAAAAGTAACTAATCAACTCTTTACTTTTAGTTCGTGAAAGAGGCCCTAAATGTGTTAAAAAAGCAATAAATTTACAAAATACTGGTGATTCCCTCATAACAGAAGGCATTATAACAAAATTATAAGTGATTACGTTGCGATGCGTGCAAAGCCTTAGCCATTACATCGGGCCTTGTTTGCGACGCAGCGTTTCATTTGAGATATAAAAAGGCACCATATATTTATTTACCCTTATTTTGTGTTGTGGCTTCTTCGTTGTAATTATTCGAGGCAATGAACTAGCCCGGCACGACGTCGATTTGTTTTTTACGGCAGATGACTGGTTATTCACTTGTGACCTTTAGGAAATTACTTGAAGAATTGCTAAGAATTCTTGTTGTAAGGCAGAGATCAGTTTTTTTTGGTCGTTCGTTTTGCGGTTACGTAAAGATAAATGGGGGATGCTGGCGTGTTTAATTGTTGTTTTTTTCGTTATAGATAATTTTTAGTTTCTGCTCGAACTTAATTACTTCATTACATTGAGCATGCAATTATATTGATTTATTTGTAGATCTCATTACAATACTTACATTTTTAAATGAACTGAGTCAGTAAAATAATACATTTTTGCAAAAATAATGTGTTCAATAATTTTTAATTTTCATTTTTATGAAATTGTCTTGAAATAAGTAAATACAGATAATAAAAAAAACAACAAAACAATATTTTTATAAAAAGAACTTATTTATTACTAGCGACCAGCTTCCGGAAAAAAAATCTTAATTAGGTTTTTATTACATCTATCTAATATATAAAATTCTCGTGTCACAGTGTTAGTTGCCAAACTCCTCCGAAACGGCTTAACCGATTTGGATGAAATTTTTTGTGTATATTTTCGGTAGGTCTGAGAATAGGTTTATATCTATTTTTTATAATTGAAAAAATTAATGATAAAAATAAAAACAATAAACAGAAAATTATTATTAGCCTGAGAAAATAAGAAAAATCAGGGGAAATAAATCGTGTAGTTTTGAAAATTGGTAGAATTATACTTTACGGTATCCAGATCAACATACTAAAAGTCCTCAAGGGTGGGGGTTGTGCTAAGGGTGTAAGAGGGGGTTGAAGGTACCTTTTTTGAGGTTTTTGCTCATATCGCGAATATCTGTAGGAATAGCATTATGATTACTTCTGACAAAAGTTTCTACATGAAATTGTCTACAAATTTAGATATATTCATTTTTACTCTACGATCAATACTTTAGGGACTACAGGCTGTGTAAGTTTACAGATATATAAAAATAGACGATTTCAGCAAACGGTGTCGTTTTTTTTTTCAGCGTTATTTATCGCCATTTTTAGTTTAGAATAAGCAAGCTTAGTCATCGGCCTACCCAACATAAAACAACCCCATGAAGATCCATGGAGAATTCTAAACAAAAAAGATGATAATGTAAACAAGGTCCGAGGGTTCAAGATACCGTGTGCCCTTAAGCAACGAAGGGCGTCGGCGAGTCGTGGATGGTGAGGTTGAGGTCCATGCATACCACTGAGGCTGAATCGACGTCTTTTCTACTGCATATACAAACAGGCCAAGATTTATAGCTCAAAAATGGGTTCGATCCGCAAAAAATCCTGCTATTTGATTTTTCGATTGGATTATGTCAGAGACTGTCTCCCAAGTATAAATTCAAGTTTGTGTCGCTTGAAACCGCGAGCGTTAGCCGCCATCTTGAGAAACGCCTTTTTGCAAATATCTTGGCAACGGTGAGTTTTACGTTAAAAATTGTAAGAATCTTTTTTGTAGAGAATAAAGTTTCCCATCGTTTTTATTTGAAACGTTTTTCTCTACTGTTAATATTTGCCGATATATGGTCGATTAAAAAAACCAAATTTTTGTTTTTGAAAAATATTTCGATAAATTTTAGAAATACGAAAAAAAAGTGCTAATCAAAGTTGTAGAGCATAAATTTTTCTATAATTTTTGTAGGAAACTTTTTTTTGTAAAATCAATAGTTGCTGAGCTCTACCGCAATTAATAGTAAAGCAAAATAAAAGAAAATCTTTTTTTTTTAAATTACCGAAAAAAAAATTACCAAAAAAAATTTTATGCCGCAATTTCAAATGGGAAACTTATATTTTATATTTCTGTCTTGTGTTGCTTTTCATAAAAGTTGCCGTAGCTGTTTTTTTTTTACCTGACGGAAACTTTAATTGCGGTAGAGCTCAGCAACTATTGATTTTACAAAAAAAAGTTTCCTACAAAAATTATAGAAAAATTTATGTTCTACAACTTTGATTATCACATTTTTTTCGTATTTCTAAAATTTATCGAAATATTTTTCAAAAACAAAAATTTGGTTTTTTTAATCGACCATATATCGGCAAATATTAACAGTAGAGAAAAACGTTTTAAATAAAAACGATGGGAAACTTTATTCTCTACAAAAAAGATTCTTACAATTTTTAACGTAAAACGCACCGTTGCCGAGATATTTGCAAAAAGGCGTTTCTCAAGATGGCGGCTAACGCTCGCGGTTTCAAGCGACACAAACTTGAATTTATACTTGGGAGACAGTCTCTGACATAATCCAATCGAAAAATCAAATAGCAGGACTTTTTGCGGATCGAACCCATTTTTGAGCTATAAATCTTGGCCTGTTTGTATATGCAGTAGAAAAGACGTCGATTCAGCCTCAGTGGTATGCATGGACCTCAACCTCACCATCCACGACCCGCTGACGCCCTTCGTTGCTTAAGGGCACACGGTATCTTGAACCCTCGGACCTTGTTTACATTATCATCTTTTTTGTTTAGAATTCTCCATGGATCTTCATGGGGTTTTTAATGTTGGGTAGGCCGATGACTAAGCTTGCTTATTCTAAACTAAAAATGGCGATAAATAACGCCGAAAAAAAAAACGACACCGTTTGCTGAAATCGTCTATTTTTATATATCTGTAAACTTACACAGCCTGTAGTCCCTAAAGTATTGATCGTAGAGTAAAAATGAATATATCTAAATTTGTAGACAATTTCATGTAGAAACTTTTGTCAGAAGTAATCATAATGCTATTCCTACATATATTCGCGATATGAGCAAAAACCCCAAAAAAGGTACCTTCAACCCCCCCTTACACCCTTAGCACAACCCCCACCCTTGAGGACTTTTAGTATGTTAATCTGGATACCGTAAAGTATAATTCTACCAATTTTCAAAACTACACGATTTATTTCCCCTGATTGCCGATATTTGGCTTAATTTGCCTTGGTCATATAGAAAGAAATTGTACTTTGAAATCGTCAGAAAGAGGCCTGTCATAGACGTAAGCTAGCACCTAGCAACCGTTGTTGATAACTTTTTCACTGTCATTTAGAAAATACAAATTTATATATGATTTATATACATAGATAGAAACTGTCAAATCGATTGGTCTCATGTTGTGAAACAATGCCGTTGTGCGTTTCGATCAAGAGACCAAAACTTTAGGCGGTACGAAGTTCGCCGGGTCAGCTAGTATTGTATATATAAATTCCGTGAACAATTATCTAACTGATGATGAAAACCGCATTAAAATCCATTGAATAGTTTAGGAGGAATTAGCAGTCTAGTATATTTTAAAATATGACCTTTATAAGTGGCTGAAATGTACTCCATATTTTATATTGAAAATTATTTTTCCATAGAAAAAAATAGACTAGAAGATACTTTTGTTAATGTAAACAAGCAATTCGGAAAGAAGGGCTTTTTTGTTTTTATCGTGCATTTTTTTTTAACTGTCGTCTTACTACGTACGTACAGCAACATGGATAATTTATGCTTTCTGGGTACACTTACGAGATATAGAACAGATCACACTATAAACTAAAACAATCTGTTGCCTGTCTGAATTGTAGGCATAAAAAGAATCGGAATATAAACTAAACATGTATTTAAATAATTATATTTTAAATTTAACTACAAAATATCTATATTAGACCATGTGATTATTTACTTCGAGATATACAAAAAGGTCAACCTTTTGCTAAAATTAAACTAATTAAGCGCCTGTTTCACAAACGTCAAGTAGGCCAAACTGTCATTTAAAGTCACCGGTAACCGGGGATAGTGGAGCTGATATACCTTTGTTTGTACGGTAAACGTGCCAAACATTAAATAGTAAATAAAAAAAATCGGCTATCGAATGATGCAGTAAACCGAGTGCATAATTCAATAAAACAGAAAATGATTTCTAAAAGTAACTAATCAACACTTTACATGTAGTTTGTGAAAGAGGCCCTAAGTAAACTAGCATAAAGTGTGACATTGTTGATATGTTTTAGGTATATCAATAAATTATATAAAATTATTATTCTTGTAATACAAGCACAATGTAATATTTTTGAAAAACTCGAATTATGTATTCGTAACTAATTTCTTCGTAGATCATTTTAATAAAAAAAACATTTTAATAATAATTTGTATGGATACAAAGTAAAAATTTCCAAAACAATAAGATTCGTTACGTTTGTCGTTATGATTTTTTGTCTTTCAGTATTGGACATTATTATCTAATATTTTATATAAGACAACGATTAATAAATGAACGTTTTCTGATAATGCCAATATAAATATGAAATATATAAGTAAGTATTGATTTCTTTTATATCCTCTGGTATATTATATTAAAATTTTGTTTTTACCTGCTATCTTATCTACTATGTATAGCTCCCAGCTATACATAGCAGATAATTATCCAAAAAAATTTATAATATGCTAAAACCGATTAAAGAATAGACGAAAGCGACTCATTTTAAATTTAATGAGTTTGTTGATAGGTTTAATTTATTGCTTATTTATCAACAGAAGCAATTAAACTTTTTTTTTGCATTTTGCTTACTCACTTACTCTAGGAAGGCCAGGTGAGGTCATTCACATTCATTGTTCTTGACCTACACGTTATATAATCGGTATCATTTTAAATTGTATAGTATACTTACGAAGTAATGTATGTTATTACGATACCAAATATGTAAATAGTTACTCCACAACGAGTAACGTACTTAAGTTATAACAGGTTTCTTGAATGAATGGTCTTGAATCAAATAATTTATATATTCAAGTTCATGATTTGTTATTATTGCTCATTGTCTACTATTATCAAGTATATGTTTAGGTTACATGATGCTGAATCCCTAAAATTAGTATCCTACAGAACTATCTCAAAGAAATATTTCCTAAAATAATATATTATCTAATAATAAATCTGTAAGTGTAGGTATTTTATTTATGTATGTTCCTCCATAACTCTTAAACGAATTAACTGATTTTCATGAAACTTGCTTGATAAACATTTAGACGTACAGGACACAGGATAGGCTACTATTTTCTTTTTCAACGCGGACGAAGTCGCGGGCGCCAGCTAGTATTTTAAATATAGCTCCCAGGAGTTATATTTCTATATTGGGCGTCACCGTCGTCACAACGATAAAGGTGTTATATTTCTAATTTTTCAACGCGGTCTAATAGTTGCCGTCACCAGCGCCCGCGGGTCGAACGGCGTATCCTGGCTGCTTTTGACTGGTACTGTTGGAAAATTAACTGGGAGTAGGCCTATATGTCTAGCCACAGCTAAAGCTAAGGCCTATCGCCAACTAGGTAGCCTGGCTGCGGCAGCCGAAATATTTGCGCAGCCAAATCGTCGGCTAGTTGTCACCCAAACAAACGATATTAAAAAGTTTTGGAACATACATCTGGTTGCTACGACAAGTGCGCGGAGACTGACGGCAGCCACATATGATCTATTCTTTTTCTATTGATCAAAAACGTAAACAAATATAGCGTCGCCATGGTCACTGGACTGTTTTAAAGATGGAATTTGTACATCAGGCATTATCAAAGAGAGTTGACTCAGTGATTAACTCATTTAGGATTTGTTCGTATTGTTTGTTTAGTTCTATATCGTGAATTGTTTGTTTACCTTTTTGATCAATTAAAAAAGAATACAATATACATACATTCGCCTAGTCGCTAAACTACTCGGTCTGGCTGCGCGCAGCCAACGGGCTGCCGTGCAATCAGGCGCGTTTTGTTGGCTGCCGCAGCCGGAGATTTGTGGCTGCCTAGTGCGCGGGCTCCCATACACCGTCATATGTTCAATTGGCTGCCGCAGCCAGGCTGCCTAGTGGGCGATAGGCTATTAGGCCTATCGCCTAATAGCCTATAGCCTAATAGTCAATAATTACAGACGCAAACAATGTCTTAGTTTTCTTAGCAACTTGTCACATCGGGAGGCAGTAATGAAATTTTTTGTTACGTTTTATTTCAGAGGCGGAACAAACAAAGAGGAAAATGTGTTCAATATAAAATAATAGTAATTTTTAATAAACAAGATGAACTGCACAATAAGATATTATAGTTCTCTGATTTTATTGTTAACCGTCTGGATCAAGGGCACGAATACAGACTCCAGCAATAATGGTGGGTACATTAAAAGGTTTTAATGGAATGTTTTATATACTATGTTATTTAGTTCATTAATATCATCATTATCATTATTATCATCATTATCATTATCATATATCTTGTTCGTATGAATGAAGGGTTTGTATTTTATAAGGCATTTTACAAAATGTAACAATGTGTTCTTTGTAAGTATAACAAGTGCATATATGTTGGTATTTGTCGTATGAAGTTGTTAAGATAAATAGAAATATCAATGAATGAAATGTGTAAGTATATGAATATACTAAGTATATGAAAATAAATATATCATATGAAAATCGGAGTAAAATATATGTCGTTCATTGTAAAAGTGAATTATCTCCTTGTAACTGAATTTTAGAATAGCTTTTTGCGAATTATAGTGTAGGAAAAAAAATATAAGCATTCATTCATTGTTTTATATTTTTTATTATTTAATACAATCAAAGATATAATAATTTGAAGTAACTTATAAATGACTAAGCGCCTGTTTCACAAACGTCAAGTAGGCCAAACTGCCATTTAAAGTCACCGGTAACCGGGGATAATGGAGCTGATATACCTTTGTTTGTACGGTAAACGTCCCAAACATTAAATAGAAAAAAAAATCGGCTATCAAATGATGCAGTAAATCGAGTGCATAATTCAATAAAACAAGAAATGATTTCTAAAAGTAACTAATCAACACTTTACTTGACGTTGGTGAAAGAGGCGCTAAATGTGATACCATTAGGCAAGAAAAGATGATTTCTAAAAATAGGGAATTACACCACTTTTACAATGACCGACACATATAGTAACATAACGCAAAGTAATAATGGGCAATAACACAAAAAGGATGGAATCAAGTAGAGGATAAATGGCCTTTCTGGAATCTCACAACAAGCATCTAAAACACGCCTGGATGTTCTCTACAAGATGTTTTTAAAATATACATCCTTTAGTATTTAAATGTGAAGTAAATTGCGCTTTTTATTTATATACTTCCTATGGCATGCTATTTTTTAATGAGATTTGATTTTATCTTAAAACTTTAAAACAAAGTCCTCCGCCGCGTCTGTCTGTCTGCCTGTCTGTTTGCGATAAACTCAAAACTACTGCACCGATTTTCATGCTGTTTTCACCAATGGATAGATAGGTTCTCGAGGAACAAGTTACGATTACGACCCGGGCGTTTTTTTTTTTTTTTTTTATTATATTTTAACCAATGATATATGTATATTGTGTATAATATTCTAGGGGTGTTATCTTTTATTTTTTTATGGAATTTTAAATTTTTTTATGTCATTTTTGAGTCAATGATTGCACCCTAGTTTTTGTTTTAATACGGTAAAAATAAGCTCTTCATTACACTCATCAAGTCTTCCCATGAGTTTGAGTTTTGGGTCCATCGTATTAACAAATAATAAGATATAATATTTTTCAATTTCAGCCTCATTGGATGTACGAGAACCACGCGTGAGTGGACGAATAGTCAAAGTTTATTCCGGCAGCAAGCCAGAGCCAATTTTGTGTCCTGGTGAAGGTTTTCAACCAGATCCCCTTGAATGTAATGTTTTTTATAGATGTGTTAGAACAACTGGCGAGAAGTTTACAGTGTTTAGAGTAAGTAAATTTTAGTTAAACGATCTACAATAATATTAAGGGCCCCTGAAGAAATTTACAATATTGAAGAAATCAACTTTCATATGAACTTACTTACTCGTATTAATTTTTGGCCATCCATTTGATGTAGGTGGTTACCGCCTATAACGCAAGCAAGTGCCTCAGGTGCGCGCCACCATAGGATAAGGGATTGGGAAGGGATTAGGAAATGAGCCCTGGCATTCCATATTCACTGACCGAAACACAACAGCACACACGCTATTATTTCACGGTGGTTTTCTAGAAGTTTTCTGCCCCCAGACGGGCTGTCCAAATGACTGCGAAACGCAGTATTCCCTGCCAGTACTTTCAGATCCAAACAGAGCCAATTTTGAAAGTTCATATTTAAAGTTGACCCTGCCGGGATTCTAACCTTGGACCTCTAAGACAGAGCGTTGAGGTTAACAGCCTAACTACTTATCCAACGGGCTTGTAAAATACTTATGAATACTAATTTACAGCCTTTAAGATGATTTATTTGATTTTTAATTATTTCAGTTTCAATGTGGACCAGGAACTATATATGACCCTGAAACGGAGATATGTAACCATCCTCGAAGCACAAAACGCTCTGAATGTTTGGGCACTTTGATTTCATCTACTGAAAAGAACAACGAAAATGAGATAGATGTGGATGATCAACATGAGTTACCATCCCCAATAAGTATCAACGTTCCTATATTTACACCACAAAAAGAAATGTCGACTACGTCTACTGTTGTAACTGCCGCACCGTCTCAAAAAACTACCAAAATTTCTAGTTCCTCTACCTCGAATTCGTGGCTTATGTCAACGGTAAAACAAGGTTCAACAACACGACCTGTGAGAACAACTTTTTCCTCGCAACCCAATGCGGAAAAACAAGGAATTCAAACAGTCGATCCGTGCATTTCTGAAGGTTTCATTGGAGACAGCAAAAATTGTCATAAGTTTTATAGATGTGTTGGAAATGGACGCGGGGGTTTCATTAGGTATGAGTTTGCATGTAGTGATTTAACAGTATGGGATGATGATGTGCAGGGATGTAATCACGCTTGGGCTGTAAAACGCAAACGATGTGGCAGAGGTGTATCTGAACCAAAAATATCATCTACTATAAAAACAATATATGATGACTTTACAACCTCTTCGCCAAATCTATTGCAAACTATAGCATTTGGGGAAAAACTTGGTAATGGTAATAAAAAAATGAAACAACCGCAGAATAAAAGGCAACCACAAAAACCTATTTATCAACAAAAAGGAAAAGATACGAATAATAATTTTATTAATACTTCGCCAGAAATTCAATGGTCCAATAAGAGTAGCATTAAACCATTATCAATATTGACACCACAAACGAAAAATGGAATTACACATGAAAGCCAAGATGATATGGATCAAGGATATGGGCATGGACAAAATGTAGAAAATACTACAGAAAATAACATTAAGTGCTCAAGAAGCGGTTTCATGGGAGATAAAAACAATTGCAAAAAGTTTTATCGATGTGTGGACAACGGTCGTGGCAGTTACATAAAATACGAGTTTACGTGTGGCGAAGGGACCGTGTGGGATTCAAAATTAGAAGCATGTAATTATGCTTCCGCTGTCAAAGAATGTGGAGGCCAATCTGATGAGACTACTACTCAATATAGTATAACAACAACGACAACACAAAAGTATACTACTACTACTACAGAATTGACCACTTCTAATGAAGATGAAAATGTAGGTTATGGAAATGTTCAAATTGAAACAACAAAAGGACCGTCATCAGAGCCGACTATTATTACCACAGGATCGCCATCAAAAAGTAAATGTTCATCTCTTGGATTTATTGGGGATGATAAAGATTGTTCAATCTTTTATAGATGTGTTGAAGACGGAGCTGGGGGTTACTCAATTTATAAATATAAATGTGGAGAAGGGACGGTATGGGATACAGAAATAAATGCATGTAATCATGTTTGGGCCGTAATGAAATGTGCAGGAATTACGACGAGTAGTAACGACGGAACTTCTCCAATAACTACAGTGTCGCTTATACAAACAACCACTCAAATGTCTATAGAAAATGACGACTATGATACTGGTTATGGACAACAACAAGAGGTACAAGAAGTAACGTCTGGTCCGTCTCTAACTACTACGGAAAAGCAGAGAGACCCTTCAAATAATAGCGATAAGAATATAATATGTAGATCTAGTGGATTTATAGGCGATAGTCAAGACTGCAAAAAGTTTTACAGGTGTGTAGAGACTAGTAACGGGACGTATATGCAATACGAATTCTCGTGTGGCGAAGGAACTGTTTGGGATCCCAAAATTGAAGGTTGTAATCACGCATGGGCTGTCAAATCATGTGGTACATCTACAGAACAAATTGCAACAACTAAAAGTCCAATTTTAAGTGACGAAGTAAACGAAAACACAACTGAAAACAACAAGGAGAAAAATACATCTACGCAAAGCACTACTATAACATCTCATAAACCAGTAACTACGTCATCAAGCGAAGAGTCAAATGCTAGCAATGATTGCATGACTACTGGATTTATGGGTGATAGCAAAGACTGTAAAAGGTTTTACAGATGTGTTGATGACGGGAGAGGAGGTTTTATTCGATATGAATTTTCTTGTGGTGAAGGAACGTTATGGGATCAAAATATAGAAGCATGCAATCACGCTTCAGCGGTTAAAAATTGTAAAAGCAGTAACAATGAATCTTTATCAAGCGAATTTCAATCTACTACGGAAGCAATTTTCGTGACGCATACAGATAACATCGATGACTACGACCAAGGTTATGGAAATCCTTCAATATCAAAAACTACAACTACATCTAGCAATACTGACTCTGTAAGTGCAGAAACAACTTGCAGTAATGAAGGATTTATCGGCGATAGTGAAGATTGTAGGAAGTTTTACAGATGTGTGGACAACGGACGTGGATCTTATACAAAGTATGAATTTATGTGTGGTGAAGGTACCACTTGGGATGAAGAAATTAAAGGTTGTAATCATGCATCACATAACCGTCATTGTAAAAATGAATCTTCTTCTAAAAAACCTGAACATGAAAGCGATGAGACTGTTACAGAAAGTCCAACAAAAGCACCTACATCTTTAACTCCAGATGACAATAAAAATGCAACTACACCAACTCCCCAGTACACACACTATCAATGTAAATCGGAAGGATTTTATGGGGATTCAAATGACTGCAAAAAGTTTTATCGTTGTGTGCATAATGGTAACGGAAATTACATTAAATATGATTTTACTTGTGGAGACGGGACCACATGGGATCAAGAAATACAAGCCTGTAATCATGATTCAGAAAATAAAAATTGTTCTAAAATAAATGACATACAAACAGAAAGTGCGATTCAAAATACAAGCACTTCTCCTGAAACAGGAGATACAATTTCAAGTACAGAAAAAACACAAGTTACTGAATCTGGAACAAGTGACTATTGTATATCAGAAGGATTTTATGCTAATACGAATGACTGTAAAAAGTTTTATCGTTGTGTGAGCAATGGGAAAGGAGGTTATACTAAATACGACTTTTCATGTGGAGAGGGCACAGTTTGGGTACAAGAAATAGAGGCATGCGACCATGACAACGATTTAGTAAGTTGTTCTTCTCCAAGTGGTTTAACTACATCTAGGCCACAGATAACAGACGATTCAGTATCTCCAGCATCAACTTCGGCGACACAATCTCAAACCCCAGAAAAACAACAGGATGAATATCCTAATGAAACTTCAAGTGAACCATCTTCTTCAGAAAAATGTATATCTGAAGGATTCTATGCAAATAACAATGACTGTAAGAAATTCTATAGATGCGTGAGTAATGGCAAAGGAGGCTATACAAAATACGACTTTACATGTGGAGAGGGTACAGCGTGGGATGATGAAATTCAAACATGTAATCATGCGAATGAAGTGAAAAATTGTCAAGAGGAAAGCCAAACGAAACCTACAATGGCAGATGAAGAAACTACAGATTCTGAAAGTACAACTAAATCATCATCCTCAGATTCATCAACGGAAAGTTTTAAGCCAGAAAATAATGACAATTGTGAACAAGAAGGGTATTTTGGAAATAGTAAGGACTGTAATAAGTTTTATAGATGTGTTGACAATGGAAAAGGCTCATTTATTAAGTACGATTATACATGCGGCGAAGGAACAATATGGGATCAGGATTTAACTACTTGTAATCATCCTCAAGATGTAGCACGTCCATCATGCAGACAAGAAGATTCCAGTGCAATCACTTCAACATCTACTCAAGCGCCCTCGAATTCCACCTCAGAGACAAATTCCGCAGATAGCAGCACTCAAAGTACATCCAACTGTTCTCAGGGAGATTCCTCAAAAAATCCCAGTAATGGAAATGTAACTTGCACAAAAGCTGGTTTCTATGCTCACCCAGAAGATTGTAAGAAATTTTACCGTTGCGTTGACTGGGATGGTGATGGTAAAAAATTCTCAGTATTTTATTTTGACTGCGGCGAGGGAACCATTTGGGATCCAGAATTAGAAACTTGTAACTATGAAGAATCAGTATATCCGAGAAGAGATTGCAGTGGTAAACAATCTCAGAATGAAAGCACAACACAGGAATCGACAACTGAAGGAACAACAACTACTACAACTGAATTTTCTTCAGAGTCAACACCAGAAAGTACTACACAGACATCACATACAGATAAGACTACCACTAGTGAACCTATAACTACTGATTCAACCACAACACAGCAGACTACAAGCCAACAAACTACAACTGAACAAGGGACAACTACAGAAAAACAAACAACCACGAGTCAGTCTACGACTGAACAATCAACAACACAACAACAAACCACTACAGAACAGACTACAACGACTGACCAATCTACTACCTCGGAGCAAACAACACAACAGTCAACTACAACTGAACAAACAACAACAAAAACAACTACCGAACAAACAACTACTACTGAACAAACTACTACCACTGAGCAAACCACTACTACCGAACAAACAACTCCAACTACAGAACAGACAACTACTCAAGGCACTACGGATCAGTCGACTACTGAGCAAACAACTGAAAGTGAAACTACAACCACCAGAGGTTCTACCACTGAACATACTACTGAGTCTCAAATGACGACAACTGAGGAAAGCACTAGTACAACAAGTAAAGATCAGGAAGGTACAACTGAAAGTGATCAAGAAACAACTACAGAAGACAATGGCTCCTCATCCTCCGAAGAATGCCCAGATACGGAGGATGATCAATCTTTATATGTTTGTCCAACTTCGTTTAGAAGACATCCGAAGTACTGCAATATGTTCTATCAATGCACAGAAGATGATGATACTTACGAATTGAAAATAGCCGTTTTCAAATGTCCAAACAATACAATTTATGACGAAAGTAAAACACAATGTGTCGAGGAAAAGAGAGCTGATAAAAAATGTGATGGCGAAATAGCACAAAAACGTAGATTTAAACGATTGTATTCCAATCCCAATAGAGAACCAGTAAGTAATTTTATTTTTTTATTAACATGCCTCACTGTGAGCTGACGATCACAGGCCTCACTGATCATCAGTTCAACCTGACCTCGGTTTCACGGAATTTGATATTTACAAAAATCCTTTTTTTGGATGCTTACTTTATAAATTAAAACATGCTCCACATTACAGCTTTTGAGACTTAGTATTATAGTTTTGGCTGTGCAATAACGGTAAGTCGTCAGCCAGGACAAACGATTTTATATGTATAGATCATAGATGAACGGTAGTATATTTTAAATCTATGATATAGATAACATAATAAGGAATAGTTGTCATAACATTGGTTTTAATTGGAACCATGCCTCTTATGAATTATGGGATCCATTTAATATTTTATAATTCTTCTATAAATAATGTCTAATTTCAATTCTACGGCGTGCTGGACCGTCACACAAAATGAAATACTTCTTTACATAGTACATATAAATTGAAGTCACTTTCCGTGTCTGTCTGTATGGCCGCTAATTCTTACTAAACAACGCAACGGATTTTGGTGCGTTAGATAAATTGTTCAGGAGAGTTATATAATGTGATAAAATCTAATTAAGTTTTTGTGTACAATCAATATAAATTGATTTCTATATATAAAAAGATGAACAAAGTATAATAATTAATACATCTTGTTTCAGATCGAGGTTAGCAGAAACAAGCACACTTGTATGTCAGAAGGACATTTTCCATTTGATAACAACTCTCAGTGTTCATCAGCTTTTCTAAAGTGTGTTCGACCCAAATCGGGCAAAATACGAGGCTATGTGTACAGATGTCCCGATGGCTTCGTATACTGGTTTGTCAGTCGAAGATGTGAACCACTAAGCAGTGTTAAAGATTGTAAGCAAGATACTAATGACTGGCGTGGAAGGTGGGAGATTCCTGTAGAAAAACACAATATCGCGCCTTAATGTATAAAAGTAGAAATAATTAAGTTAAACAGTGCATTCGTCTAATTTACTGATACAAGTAACTTTTTGCAATTTTTATGGAGGTTACGAAAAAAATGAATAAGTAGGGCAATATTTAACAGTACAAGAACAGTAGAACTTTTAAAATAATATATCTAGTCTTTTTAAAATGCACTAAAATAATCTGAAATAATGTGATTGCTGCCATAATGTTAATCTTATTTTAAGTTAGTATACAATTTGTGAGCAAAATATTGTAAGTTTTCATACTAAACAATATTCTGATCACGACTTAAGTAATAGAATAAATGCATCAAGTAATTATGGAACTATTTTATTTTTAACGCGGGTGTCTGTGTATATGTGTGGAATCGTAGCTTCCAAACGGATGGAACGATTTTGATAGTTTTTTTTTGTTCTTAGTTATAATTTATGAAGCGGACGCGAATTTATGGTAACCTACCTGATGCTGCAGCTTCTAGTAGTCTGCGAGATAACCCACTCCAAAGACCACTTACAGCAGATATAGCATCTTTGGGCTCAATAGAAAGTCGGAAGTTAGTTATAAATTTTTAATTATAGGTTGTTAATGATAAATAATAAAAATATTACATCTGAACTTTTTTATAACATGAGATGATTAAACTTTACAATAAAAGTTTTATACCTTCACAAAACATAAGTCCATTACAAAATGAAGAAATTTCTGACACAATGAAATCTTGTATTGTTTCTTCATTACTGTGGTGTGCTGCGTTAGCGATCATATTCCCAATAAAAGCGTGACATTCTGTTGTCGTAGCAATTATTTTGCCTTTGATATCAATGAATAAAGTATTCATATCTTCAATCTGATTATATTTTTTAGGCTTATAAAATCGTCTAGATTTATCACT
This sequence comes from Synanthedon formicaeformis, assembly GCA_945859745.1. Taxonomy (NCBI): domain Eukaryota; kingdom Metazoa; phylum Arthropoda; class Insecta; order Lepidoptera; family Sesiidae; genus Synanthedon; species Synanthedon formicaeformis. The sequence continues at coordinate 5,559,269 of OX243964.1, forward strand.
TGTAAGTTTAGCTGATATAATAGATTTAGGCACGTCGTCCCTTTTAATTTCACATCCCCGTTCATTAGTATCAATGTTTCTACTTGATAAAATATCTACAATATTTTTGTTACCAATCAGACTCGATTTGTCAATTTCATCACTGTCATTGCGTTTATTTTCAGTTTGTAATAAGTAATCTATGAATTTGGGTGAAGTATGACTATTAGGTTTTACAGTATAGTTCTTTTTAATATTCGTTGTATTTTCCTTAAGCGGTATAGAATCTATTTTATAATTACTTTCGATTCTAACTATAGAATTCCTTCCTTCGGCTTCAGATAATATTATATCAGGAGACTCGATTTTATCTTCTTTTTCGAGAGCTTCTATAATGTCTTGGATATTATTTACTTGGGTACTCACTTTAGTTTTGCGTGACATTTTATTTTCATTTACTACAACTTTGTTGCAAACTTTCCTGCTTTGTGCGTACTTATAAAAAATATTTTCTAAATTTTGATGGTACTTCTTATTCGACATGTGGTTTGTAAGGATGTTAGGGTTAAATGCTATACCTCCCTTTTCCCAAATCGCTAATGCTCTTATTAGAAACCTTAGAAGTTCTTCTGGTAAATATTTCCAATATTTCCAGAGCTGTGTAGTGTCCATATACTTTGAAAGCATTATATGTTTAATGAAAACGTTGCTGTTGATATTTTCTGTTTTGATATTACTGTCACGCCAAAGACTGTTCAGAGCTATATCGTTAGTTTCTTCGGCACTCATAAACTCCCCATGTCTCACCAACGTGTCATTAAAAATAACGATTAAGTTAAATTTAAAGTCTTTATAATGGCTTGTAATAGGTTTAGAAATTTTAATAAATTCATACAAATCTATTTCTTGATTATCATTTTTAAAAAAGTGTATAAATACTTCTGGATTGCTAGTTCCGTAATAAGGTGTCTCCGAATAGCTGACCGGTGATTTTAGTCTCGTTTGTCTATTTGTATAAGGGACGGATGTCATAACCAATGCGCTGTTATATATGATAAATATTGCTATTGAAATCATTCCCAGTCCGATGCACCAATATGGAAGGGAAGAAGCCCAGTGATCTGGAAATTAAAATAATTTTTACTATTTTGGTTTACATGTTATTCGATTAGAAACGTCAACCATGTAGAAACAATGGTGTATGGATATGCTCAGATTGGTGTATGTTATTGCTTCTGTCACTATAATAATATATAATTCTACTTGGATACGTCATCTAGGTAATTATTGTGTTAGCTAATTTAAACAAATGATTAACCCTATTTTAACAATAAAAAAAATCCCGATTCAAAGAATTCATAACTAAAACAATAGTATCACCAGAAATTTACATTATTTACCTCTTCAGAGAGTGAGTTTAACACGCACAACAGTCGGTGTAAATAACTAAAAAAAAAATACGAACGCCAGGATTTCGTATTTTTTTTAAAAATAAATACAGGACTGGCGATCTACTAAGCTAAAGGCTGTAGTAACTTTTAAACACCAGTTTACGCTGCCAACATTTTTAGGTGAAAGTGTAAATGATAAGATGAAGACTCATAGAAAAAATATGTCAGCACATAATATAATGGTGGGTTTGTAATGAAATATAAAAAAATATGATATAATTTTACACTATAAGCTATAGTTATAGCTATGTTATGGTTATACAACGGGCTATGGCTCTCCATAGCCCGTTGTACAACTATGGCCGTGGCTATGCTGGGGTTACATTGCGAGATCGAATCAGAAATGAAGAGATCCGTAGACGTAGACATAGACGTAATCCTGCACTGCCACGGTGGATCTAGCTTGCTTCTAACTGGTCCTATTGGAAAATTATGGGAGGGGCCTATGTCCAGCAGTGGACGTCCTGCGGCTGAGATAATGATGCAAAGAAAGCACTGGGAAAATTTTCTAACTTAAATAAACTATGGCTACTGTGTAGGAATATAACATAAAAAAGTACCTGGCCAAGTTTTAATTATAGCTGCTGCACCCTTTAATTTAAATTTGCCTTGTCCCAAAGAACGAAAACTCTTTTGTTCATAGGAGTTGAATTTGTTGGCAGTATGACAACAAATTTCTTCATCCGAATAGTCGTTTTCCAGTAGAGGATGCTGCTCCATAGATGATTTAATCATTCCTACTTATAACCATTTTCCAAATAAAATTTATCCCAAAAAAAATGGCTTTAACGACTGTTTATCCGATTACTTGGCAAAAAAATCTGAAAAAAATAGGTATATCGGTTACAGAAAGGCTTTCATTGTTATTTTATTGGTAGTGACAGAGTATACTGCGTATTTCGATATGTGTGTATAACAGATGTTCGATGAGTGAGTAAGTGATGCCAGAGCCCATATCCCTATTCCTTCCCAACCCTTTATCCTCAATATCTTAGTCCACTTAGTTGGCAGAGCACTTGCAGAACCTTTGGCGCTGCTTGTTTATAGACGGCGGCGGTATCAAGTGGAGCGTCAACCTTTCTGTCGACCTTAACATTAAAAAATAAGTTTTTATTATTATTTATAATTCTATTGGGTCCCAATTGCAGACGTGAGTGGATGAAGGTGATATGTCGCATTTTTGGGTTTTTTGGGTGATGAAGGTAATATGTCCTTATGAATGATTACAGACCTTAAGATTGTCGATTTAAGACATTTCTGGAAAATAAGAAGTTGAAAAAGGTGTTATGTACAGTTAATTTTAAAAAGCAAGAAGTGCAGAAAAGTTTACTTTTGTTAATGGAAGAGGGAGCTATGTTCACTTTTTTTTAATTAAATAATACAAGTATCTAATTGCTATCATAAAATTAATATTTAAGGCTGTTTACGCAACTTTGCATCATAATTTAGTATAAAAATCAGATCCGTGGCAACTTATCTCAAAAACTAAAAGTAAAACTTTAACCTCGATTAAGTTAAAATTGGAATTATGCGACATATCACCTTCATCCACTCAAGTCTTCAATTTTTATATACTTAACCTACAAATTTATTCTTGGAAATGGCAAAATGAATAAATATATTCAATTAATATAATTATATTCCAAAGGACTATTTAAAACCACACTCTGCTAAAATAACACTTCACTTCATAACTAAATCTTGATTTCAAACAAGAATAGATTAATAAAATTTATTTATTATTATTATAAACATGATTTTGATATTTGATATAAGTAGGCACGTTGATATTTAATTTGTCATTGTTATTAGGTACGTGACAGTCGTGATTTATATTTTATCAAAAGCAGAATAAAAAGTATAGCTATGAGCTGTAGATTTTTGACTATGCTTAGGTACTACTACATTTCAAGATAGAAAACCTTCAAATTAATTTAACTTTTAATATTATTCCTTAATTCATGACTACCGTAGCCTATATCACAAGGAACGTCTCTTTTGCTGCAAGTGCGTTGCCGACCGTAGTGGGATTAAGGACAGGATAGGGATTAGGATAGGTATAAGGAATGTGTAAGGAAATGGACTGCGACATATGAAATTAAAGATTCTAAAAAAGAAATTTTAATGACTACAGTTGGTCCATCTAGAGTCCGTCTGCAGTTGTATAAGAGTTAGAAATTTTAGAATCCCATCAAGTAGGTACTTCAAAGCACTTGTAAACCCCCTGGTGTTTCTATCAAGCGACGGTAACCATCTACCATCAATTGTGCCGTCATATACCACCATAAAAATAAAATAATTACTTACAAGACTCACAAATAATTAAAACGTTTTTAGAAAAAATAAAAAAAATGTGATAACTTTTTTTCTGTCACAACTTTTTTAAACAAATTATCCACTTTACTTTGTACGAGTAGGCACAAATGTGAGATATCCAACTTGGAAATGCTCGATATAACTTAAAAAATTTGTAGTTTTAAAATAATTTCAAGCATTAATCACGTACAGTAATTTACGGAATGATTTTGTTGTGTCAACATAACATTCGTCTCACGTACGGACGTCCAATCGTTGATGCAGAATGTTATGTTTTCTTACTAAGCATGAAAGTTGTGTCAAGGTTTTAATAACATTTTTCTTATTTCACTAACCGATCGATAATAATATATCATACATTTTCGCCGTACAAATTTTGAACTAAAGTTTTAAAAAGGTACCGGTAAAATGTTCCTACTTTGCTCCTATAGGGTTAATTATGCTCCAATTCTTTTAAATGTTTTATCGCTTAATATGTCCAAATCGGTGCAACTTCATTACGTTGATTTAACTTTAAAAATATGTTAGATAACATATTATTCTTTAAATTAATACATCTGAGTATATATCATAATTAGTAGTGTGAACAATATTCATAATTCCCTTTTTTTTGGAGCAAACATTGGAGCAAAGTAGGACCATTTTACGGTACCTAATCAATACTAATAATAAATCTGTAAGGGTTGGTCATGGAGTAAGTTACTTTGTTTTCAGAGATATCGGCGACTTCGTTGCAAAACATTGTTTTTTCTACGTACTTAAAAACTTCATTAGGTTTTAATGTGAAGCCAGAAGCGGGTCGCTAGTATATAATATTATGAATTATAAGACTGTATGCATGTAACCACAGAACAGCAAGTACTTAAACTTGATAACAAACCTTCTTTAAGTCAAGCTGTATAGATTATTCCATTTAAATCGGATACATTTAAATTTAGAATGCACTCTTACAAAATTTTGTCGTACAAACGTCAGCAAATTAATAGTCCGGGAGGTGGCAACGTCGGGAAAAAAAGCATTTTAGGTCAGCTGATTTTTTGATATGTCGTCTCTCTTGCCCTTTCGGTTAGGATCTGGGCAGTCTGGCTAGCGGTAGCAGTTGCGTTTACCTGTGCGCATCCTATTTGTGCAGGTAATATACTGACTTTTAAAATCATTTTATGAAGGTTCAATTTGCATATTTTAGCTTAAGATAAGTTTAACAAACATCAATCTCTTATTGCCAGACATTTTTATCGTTGCTAATAATGAGCCAGACGCGAATTTTGATTTCATTTTTATTAAAAAATTAAGTTATTTCAGAATGTCTGTCATTTTAATATTATGTTGTTTAAGTATGAACAGACCTAAAAATAATTTGCCAGACATTAATTCAGTTGCTAAACCATGAATCAGAACGATTAAAGTCCTGAAAACTCTTACAGTATGATTCTACTCTTACAGTATGAATTGGACTTATGTAAACTGTATATCTATATATACATACAATAGATATACAATTGCGTAAGTTCGATATTTTTTAAATTAGGGATATTATTTTTTATTAGCATTTAGCAAATTTTAACATAAAAAAAAATTGAAATGAGATAGAATTAGATAGCAGGAAATCAAACAACATTATTGAAAATTTAAAAGTTTTTTTTTTATTTGAAATACTCTTGTCGCTATGATACACTGAGAAAATTTTACTTTAACATTTTGGCTCGTTTAAAGGCAGATTATTTAAAATTAACTAAAACTCGTTTAAGAATATATAAGCGCAGTTGGTTATAATCTAACACGTCAACATTGTTATGGATACTTGGTTATTTTTAATACTTAGTTAAATTTTAATACTTAATATTGTTAAATCTAACCAAGTTATGTATGTAATTTTAAATATGTTTAAAAAGGGTTAAAATTAACCCTTTTTTTGGTTAAAATTAACCAATATATCTCTGTTACCACCTACAACGTAATCGGTTACAAATAGCCATTGATATTTTGTTGTTATTAAATAAGTGCGATTGTAAATTTTACCATGACACATTTGCTAATCTTTACAAACAGCTTACTAAATATTAACCAAGTAAAAATACTTAGCAAAGCAAAATGGGTTACCTATAAGTGAAAACGAATCATTCATTTCGTCCAAATCTTTCTAGCGTGATAGTCATTGCGTCTCGTATTTGATAAACTCGTATTGCCTAAAAAAAATTTATAATTTACAAATATTCCTAATAGATGACGATGTCAACAACGTTTTAATTCCATGGAAATTAGAAGAATACATAGAAGTATGTAAAGATGAGTGAAAAACCTACATTTTTATCTACCTAGATATAGTTACAACTAAGTTAACTCTACACCATATTATTATAATTTACTATATAGTTATGTTATTATTACAGTGAATTTTGCGTTTATCTTAATTTAAAATTCTTAATTTTCTCACAAGAAAAGATTATTAACCAAATAAGAAATACCTATAATATAAAAAAAAACAAAAGAATTATGTTACATGTCACCTGTTTGACATCATATAAGTAATTATTAAATTCTTATTTTAGATATTTTTTGACTTTATTAATTATATTGTAAAAATTAATAGTCAATTTATTAAAATTAAAATTAAAAATAAATTAAAATTAAAATTAAATTATAAATTGTTAAAAGCCAATTTTATACTCACATGCCGAGACCGCCCATCGGCGGCATAGCAAAGGTTACAAACCTTATAGTAAAATAACGGATATTAGAATAACAACTATTTCACATAGTACTACTATGATAACTTTGATAAACAAGACAACTAAAACAGAAATGAGTCATACGGATACAAGAGATTTTTTTTCATCAAAACAATTATCATTTATGGATGATACCTACAAGTAGATACAAAAGATTGCCGACGCACCTGCATTTTGTTTTGTTGAATTTTTATATATACTAATATTATAAAGAGGAAAGATTTGTTTGTTTGTATTGAATAGGCTCCGAAACTACTGGACCGATTTGAAAAATTCTTTCACTGGTGGGAAGCTATATTATCAGCGAGTGTTATAGACTATATTTTATAAAGTTACGCGGACGAAGTCGCGTGCAACAGCTAGTGTTCTATTAAAAACTATAATTAGGAAATATAAAAAGGTATTAATTTTCATTTATAAAATATCAATATCGACGTCGATATATCGAGGAAAAATGTCAATATATCTAATTAAAAATATCGATACTTTTTCAACAAACCTACGGGCTCGTAGATCGTGGCCAACGCGATGCCTAGCCCGACAGCCTGAGATTAGCACGTACAACCAAACAAACAAACTCTTCAGCTTTACATATTAGTATAGATAATTTAAACATTGTACTTAACAATTTTATATAATAATAATTATCATCACGCGTTAATCCTTCATTTAATGAATGAATCGTGGTAATGAACGATAGCCATAGCTCATTAAGTTTTCGTAGTAATACTGAGTATAAAGAAAAAAAAAAAAAGTACTTAAATAGTTTTTACTGAGTATTTACTCTGGCTTGAGTAATACTACAGTGCTTACCCATCTATAGCTGAGAGCACTCAACTGTCTCTCTCTGACCAGTAGAATCATACTGTAAGAGTTTTCAGGACTTTAATCGTTCTGATTCATGGTTTAGCAACTGAATTAATGTCTGGCAAATTATTTTTAGGTCTGTTCATACTTAAACAACATAATATTAAAATGACAGACATTCTGAAATAACTTAATTTTTTAATAAAAATGAAATCAAAATTCTCGTCTGGCTCATTATTAGCAACGATAAAAATGTCTGGCAATAAGAGATTGATGTTTGTTAAACTTATCTTAAGCTAAAATATGCAAATTGAACCTTCATAAAATGATTTTACTGTATGAATTTTCAGGACTTTAATCGTTCTGATTCATGGTTTAGCAACTGAATTAATGTCTGGCAAATTATTTTTAGGTCTGTTCATACTTAAACAACATAATATTAAAATGACAGACATTCTGAAATAACTTAATTTTTTAATAAAAATGAAATAAAAATTCGCGTCTGGCTCATTATTAGCAACCATAAAAATGTCTGGCAATAAGAGATTGATGTTTGTTAAACTTATCTTAAGCTAAAATATGCAAATTGAACCTTCATAAAATGATTTTACTGTATGAATTTTCAGGACTTTAATCGTTCTGATTCATGGTTTAGCAACTGAATTAATGTCTGGCAAATTATTTTTAGGTCTGTTCATACTTAAACAACATAATATTAAAATGACAGACATTCTGAAATAACTTAATTTTTTAATAAAAATGAAATCAAAATTCGCGTCTGGCTCATTATTAGCAACGATAAAAATGTCTGGCAATAAGAGATTGATGTTTGTTAAACTTATCTTAAGCTAAAATATGCAAATTGAACCTTCATAAAATGATTTTAAAAGTCAGTATATTACCCGCACAAATAGGATGCGCACAGGCAAACGCAACCGCTACCGCTAGCCAGACTGCCCAGATCCTAACCGAAAGGGCAAGAGAGACGACATATCAAAAAACCAGCTGACCTGAAATTCTCTTTCGAAAACGTTGCCACCTCTTATACTATAACATCATTTCAATATTTGAAAGTAAAATTATTGCATAATTTTTTCGTGTACGAAAATATATTCTTATTATAACGATCAATTGATAGATATTATAATTTTATAATATTATAATATAGAACTTTTAACAACTTTATATTGCAGATGTAAGTACCTACTTTTGTCTTTATATGTCAAAGATAAAAATCTATTTTATAACTAGCGACCCGCTCCCGGCTTCGCCCGGGGTGCATTTTTTTTTACGTAAAAATCCTTGAGTGAAGACAGAATTAAAATCGGTCTCGAGTTTTGCTTTTAGCAACACATTTAGGGATTCATTTTTATTTATATAGATGATAAAAATAGTTCAATCTGTTTAGGCTATCTAAGTCACTTTCTTAGAAGGCTTTTAGAAGGTCACTGTCTGACTACGGCACTAGGTTTAGTTCATTTTCATTGTACGCCACGCAGTTGTACAGTGTACAGTCTTCGTAAATAAGAGATACCTACCTATATAGTACTTAATATAATCCTATATAAATACTTTGATTGTATTAATTAAGTACTAGATTGATAGATCATTTTGAATCCAATGAAAAATTCTGAATGATTTGTTGAATTAGACCAATGAAATGTTTTTAATTAGAGTTTAATTAATAGTGGCAGGGCACACTAACTGAACAACCCTTTCAGAAGCAATAACCACCATCCCTTCATAGAAGATTGCTATTGCAGAAATGATTTTAAGTATGGTTTCAAATGTCCTTATTAATGTTACTATGTTTCTTTTACTAGCGATTATTGTTTAGACCATGGCTAATGAAGTGCCAGAAAAATCTGAAGAACAATATCCGCTTTTGACGGTTGACAGTGGTGGAGGTGACAACGTGGTACGACCACAACCGACAGTAGTCAGCGTTACCTGCACACCCAAACAAACGTGGGTTAAACATTGGCCCGGTAAGTCAGGTGCTTCTTTACTAACAAACCTTCGAGTAGAAATATTTGCAGTGACAAGTTCTCTTTTTTCCTGTTAATAAGTTCGTAGGACTTCGAATATCTTTTCCCTCATTTTTACTCAAATTGTTAAGAACTTCTTATAAATGTATTCGTCCGTTATAATCCTTGACAGAATCTTTGTTCTTTTGTTAAATGTTGCTAACTGAAATGTGCTCTCTAGCTGTATTAAGGACAAGAAAAAATTACCCATGAAACAATATTGATAAAAATTTCCTCTTTTCAGAGTTCATGTCGGCATGTTGGACGACCCTCATCTTATTGGGAATAACTTTCATAGTATTCTGCGCTTTGAGTATGACCGCCTATAGACAGCAATCATGTGTAATCCTCAAATGCAATGTCTCTACGCCAGATGTTTTCTATTACCATATAGTTAACGTTCGTAAAGGAGATGTTGTGCCTGACATTAAATTTGATAAGGAATTTGATATTAATATATTCGGCTTGGCTTTCCTTTATCCTTGCTTAAAATTTAATGTGATATATCTGATTGATGATTCAGTTGGAAACGTTTTCCGAGGATTAGGACATTCGAAGTTATACAATAAATTGCAACCGTACAGTACTAAAGGAATTGTCGCAAAAGTCGAAGAAATTCTTAAACGTGAAAGACAAAATTCAAACACAGGCTTACTACGGAACGTGCATACAAGAGTTGAATTTTTAAGCAAATATATGGCAACGACTCCGTACAAACAAGTATGGAGAAGTATTCCTTTATGGTATTTGCCATTCTATGCATCGGCACATGCTGTGTATGTCCATGGCGGAATTGCTATCGATATGGATGCTTTTAATGAGAAATGTATCAGAAATGCGCCTTCTAGTTGTAGCATTATGGCCATATTGTCACAGCACAACAACGACGCAAATATTGAGGAATACAAATTCTTGTCTAGAAGCATTTTTGATGAAGACTCTTTTCCAACGTTTCATGGGATGGTTAATATTTTAACAGATCTTTTGCCATTATTTAATAGAAATATGAGTTTTCCATCACCATTTACAAGAAGAGATCAATTGCCAAATACGCCACTAGTACGCACGCATAGAAGTAAACGCGAGGTTTCCGATAAGAATTCAATTTACTACAGGTTACCAATTATTACAGCAAAAAGTACAACCAGCGATCTAAACACAAAGGAATCACAGAACACACGGATCATTGAATCAGATAACAGTACTGTTAAAAATACAGGGATGCTAACCGTTAAAATAAGCAACGAAACAGCTCTTTCGCAGTCCAACAATACTGAAAAGCCAAGATACGCAGATATACATGACACGAAGGTTGAAAAGATTAATATGTTTGAACAATCTCTGATACCGATTATACATGTGTATGATTTTATGACGCCGTGGTTTGAATTTTCTGAAACGGTGGGTGCGACGAAATATGACCCACCTAGTGATTCACGACGCGGTGTTTCTGGCACTCAAATTAAAGCCATCCTAGCGGTTGACCCAGAAGGTTCGTTCATTGCAGCTCCTAGAAAACGACATCCATTTTTACAAGATGTTATTAACGCAGGCTTGTTGAGATTAAACCCAAAATACGCAATCGACAAACTCACAAAACAATGTTCAAGTTCATTTAGGGATGAATTTTTGTGCAACGATTTTTATCTATTCTACGATTAGATATGACCACGACTTTTTTAACAGATATATGCATATTGAAGAGTTACCTAACTTTATTCTAAACTTTATTTCTAATTTTTTATTTGTTCTTGACAACAAAGTGTTGCCTTATAAGTTAGTTTTTATCCAGTTTGTGTAATAAAATGTGCTTTGAAATATTTGGTGTATGATTGCATTAGATTTCACTGTCATTCTCTTTTATATTATACTAGCTGCTGCCCGCGACTTCGCTTGCGTAATTTTTAAATTCTATATACTAAAACCTTCCTCTGCTAGATATCTATTCGCTATCTATTTCACAGGCAATTTAAATGCTTCCCCAATATCGATATCAATTCCAATTATCCCAATTCAAAACTAGTTCTGTATTGAAATAGCATCTATCTATCTAATTACAATATTTCTTCCGCATCATTTTCCAGAAAGTCATATTCCTTGTCAAAAGTTTCACGAGTGTAAAATGAAATTGATGACAAAACCTAAATATGTTCTAAAGCTAATGTTATTTAATTAAATAGAAATAAAAGATGTACACATAGCGTCGCGCGAACATAGCGAACAGTTGGAAGATATTTACAAACCGATTTATTACTACTTATAAAATTCAATACTGGCAAGAGGTAAGTTTTATTGACACATCAATAATTTGTCAAAAAATGACAAAATGAAAATAATCATGTAACTTGTCTACAAAGATGTCCGCTTGTTATCATATTTTAGTGCATTAGCCAGAAAAATCAACTTCCTTGTCAGCTTATGGAAGCTTATATACATGGATAGAAGAATTGAGTCCTTATGATTTTTTCTTTTCAATTGATACCTATTTGAAGCAGAAAAATGGAGTCGGAAAGCACCGTCAGTCTGGAAGGACTACGTATTAAACATATGAAATACCAAAAGAAAGTAAGAGGTTTAATTCAATGTTATTATGATTTACAAACCTTCCTCGTCTATTGCTCTTTCCAATAGTGAAAACAGTATAAAAAATCCGTTAGGTGGTTTAAAAAAGTTAGGCAGGCCTTTAAAATAGTTGAAGGTATTTCACTAACTTCTACACATGTCCTATGATGTGAAATTTGGTAGTTACTTTGGTAGCAGTAACAATCTGCGGGATACCCAACTCTTTAAGAGTGGGTATAAAGCAAACAAAATTTGTAATTCACTCGCGTGGACCCTTGGACATGACAGTGACACAAAATACGTCGAACTACGCACAACATGCGACGGAAGATAGCGCATCTCTCTCAATAAAAATGTTATAAGTGCCAAAAGTATTAAATATTAATTATTCGTAAACTACAATGTCAAATGAAAAATTGTTACATACAGTCTTAGATATTATGTGAAGTGAAATTACTGATACACTTTTAGCTTTGTAATGTGTGTCATTTTGAAAATAAAACTAAATCGTCACTTTCATTTATAATGTATTTATCTATTTAAAAAAATTAATTAAATTAGACTTTGTTTACTTGGATAAAATTCAAATTTAAGATTGGCTATTTCTCTTTATACCCGCTCTTAACAACTTACAGCGGATGTTTGGAGTTAGTTTGTAATTTTTAATTATAGCTTGTATATACTTTATTTAGCCAAGTGTGGATATAAGGGAGGACACTACAACGGGAGATCAAATCAAGACGAGAGCACTTCTGGTTGGGCTACTGGGACTATCCATGTCTATCTGTGCGTTTGCCTCGCAACCTGTTGAGTTGGAGCTGGATGATGACGAAGTCGCTCAGAAACTTAACAGTGTCAGCTTTGCACGAAGGTAAATTATATATTAAAAAAATCACTATCACCATTTGCAAATGTAGTTGATACTTTTGTGCTTTAGTATAGTATAAATATGGAGAATAGAGTCAAGGAAGACAAACTTTATAAATGAGAAGTGTCCGTCGGTCGCCATCAAATAGGAGGCGCTGGAGTAGCATTTTATCTACGGTGGTTTCATGAACTACGCAAACTACAAATCATATCAAATTTACCAGTGCTACACAAGCGTCATTCTGGCCAATTTATAGACCACTTTAATAGTACATAGTAGCTTGCCAATTTTTCAGTTTTACGCCCTTAATACTGTAGTTTAAGGGTGTAGTTGGTCTTCCTTAGAGCTCGTTTACATTATCAGGCGTAGTAGGAACGTAGCCTTACTTTATTTTTAGTACTTGTTCCCTTGTCCAATTGGTCAGCAGCGTATACATACCTACTTGATAAAAAAACGTTGTAATACGCAAATTTGTCTCTTGTTTTAGAATTACGAAGCCAACAATTCGTCTCGTGATGGGTTATGGTAAACTAAGTGCTCTCTTTACGGCAGCGACCTCTTTACTTCTGCTCATATCTGTCATGTCTAAGGTAAATTTATGATGCTATTGGATGCTAAGTATATTAATCGACTTATTATTCCATAACTTGGCATGTAAAAAACTTGGCTAATACCCAAAAATAAAAGCAGACATAAAATAGTGTACTTAGGTAGGTACCTATTGCATTTATGTAGGTATAGAAGAACCGAGGCTACTTAAAATATCTCTGACCTATGTAGGCCGTTCACTGTATTGAGATTTTGTGTTCCAAGTAATACTTAACCTTTTTTTATTATGGCATTTTAACTAGTCAATATTTTAATATCGAGGCGTAGTTAGATTGCATAATATGTATGCGTGTAACCGTGTATACGGCGAAGGAGTAGCTTTACCGGCTTCACTCTGCCGTCCATATGGCTTTATATTTAGTTCTTATTTTATCTGTGCCTATATATATATATATATATATATTTTCTTTTATCTTGTTTTTAAGGCATCGTGGTGGAAGCATGGCGCCCGTTGGTTGGCTGCTCCTGCATTGTTGATTACGGCGTTAGAGGCAACGTCTGATGCAAGCGATGCACTAATTATCGCACTGTTAAATGGACCAACAGAGCCGCTACACCTCGCCGCGCAAGTTGTGTCTGCAGTTTTACTAGTTACAACTGAGATACTTGTTTGGTATGTTGGGTTGATTGTCACTAAGTATTTGAAGGATTCATTTTGATTTTGTCTGTCCACTTGTAAAACGCAATTAAAAATCATGTCTCACGTGCAGGATCACGCGTCCTGCAAAGTTTTAGTTTGCGAAAGTCTCAGCTGTCGATCAGATAAAATTTACTGAAGACTAGCTGGTGTCCCTAGTCCCTTTAAAAATCCCTCAGGAACTTAACATTTTTTCAGGATAAAAACTATAAAAAGTATCATATATGTAGTTACATTGAGATAATCATCAATACATCAGTGAAAACCACATTCAAATCGTTTAGGTTTCAGACCTTCAGGACCATCAGGTCATATGTATCAGAATGACCGAAGTGTCAAAATTTCCAGTTGTACAAAATGACCAAAGTTTCAAAATGTCCACTTGCACAAAATGACCGGCTATGTAATTCAAATGTTTTTTAATTTTTTTTCAGGTATTTCATAGCCAAATTTTTTGAACATAATCCTCCTCAAGACACAGAACAATATTAAGGATTTCTTTGAGCACAATCTGTAAAATTAAATTGTTCAGAAATTGTAAGGTTATTTTCATAGGTAAGAATTGTATTATTTTCATCGAAAATAAAGTTGCCATAAAATAAAACAAACTTAACAAGCTAAATAAAACAACCTTTTTATTCATTGTAGTTGTTTTGTATTTTGTATTATTGGTACTAGAACAATAAGTTAATAAGATAGAAATGTTAAAAAATAGGCGATTCATCTTGAATGGCAAAAATAAGATTATTTTTGTTACAATTTTTTCCTGACGAAAACGAAATCTGAAGAATGTGTCCTATATATCTTTATTAGCACTTACCCACTTGGTAAGTCTAATGGTTTCAATCGTTGGATTAATACATTTATGCGTGAGTACATTTATCCATCCTCGCAAATTTTCACATTTATAATATTAGTAGGATACAACATGATATCTATGGTTTGTGACTATTCTACTATCAAGTTCTCATAAATTACCTTTTGGTATGAAATCCACTTTCCCGATAATAAATCATGTACATGTACATGATGAACTTTAAAAAAAAAGACAATTTGATTAAATTAAACCTTTATTTGCGTAAAATAAACAAATCAATTAAAGTAGGTACAAATTGTACAAGCCCAAAAATAAGTATATCATATAAGGCACATATTTTCACAAGTAGTGCAGATTAAATAAACTTAAGGCCTCTTTCACCAACTACAAGTAAAGTGTTGATTAGTTACTTTTAGAAATAATTTTATGTTTTATTGAATTATGCACTCTGTTGACTACATCCTTCGAATAGGCGATTTTTTTTATTATTTTCTTTTTAATATTTGGGACTTTTACCGTACAAACAGGTATATCAGTTCCATTATCCCTGGTGACCGGTGACTTTAAATGACGGTTAGCCTACTTGACAGATGGTGAAAGAGGCCCTTAATCTATCTGAGTAGGCCGAACATTACTTCGGTTTTGAAGGAAATGAAATGTAACGAAACTGCTAATTTTAAGGCCTGTAGCACACAGCAACGAAAACGAACTAAAATGTACTGGAACGAAACACCACCGAAATAGTATCTGTGTGCTATAAGCGTAAGGGCACAAGTAGCACGGTTGATTCATAGGTACTACAGAATTTTCCAAAGAAAAAAAAGTCCGTGTACACATTCGCTGAAACCGTACAGAATTTAGCGAATGTGTTACAACAAACGGATTTTATAACCCGAGTTAAATTATCAGTAAGCAAGTTTATGTATTTTAGTAAAAAGTGCACAAAACTAAAAATCCTTGTAGGATCTTCTTAGTTTCCTTGTAAGCACAGACCACCTTACTCCTTGTAAGATATATGTTATGTTATAGCGTCCAGATTACTTTAACAATGAATAATTATGTTTTGAATTCATATAAAAATATCTATAAAAATCTAATATTAAAATAGTAATATATCAATTTACACTTGTATTATTTGTACATATATAATTATTTATATGTTATCACAGTGATAAATTTTTTTTTTTTTTATTACAGTAATAATTTTTTCATAAGATATTCATAAAATAGACGATTCATTATTAGGATTAGGAATCCAGCTATGATATGTTTATGATTTAAAGATTAAGGTGCTTGGAGTCGTCAATTCTTAATTTTTAGTGTATAAATATAATATCCCATCGCCATAGGAAAACACCGGTTAAAATTTTTTAAATATATTAATATGTAGAATTTTTGTTGATTCGAAAAAAAATGTACCAAAAGTTGTTTAAGCTTTGATCATTCAAAAATATTTTTTTCATTTAACAGCACTAAGCGCCTTAGTTTAATTAGCTAAGTATTTGTTACAAAGACAAACAGTAGCATCATAACTGTATATACATTCATAAAAGTACGAATAATTTAGAATAATAACAAAAAAGAATGAATTTTTTAATAACAAACCTCTAAAATTAAAAGGTAAATAAAATAAATTTTAACGAGTGATTTCATCTCAAAACAGTATTGAGGATAACATCATTTGTCTTTATGTGGAAATATCGCCAATTCGTTTCGATTCAAGCATTTTTTTTTAAATTTTATGGCCTGGTAACTAGACTTTAAAGGCAACGATTCAAGCATATCTGACACCTTGACACACAGTGCAAATAAATTGCGTCTCATTCGGATGCTCCCGACGTCTCGTCTCCAGTTCCTCTTTCAACCAATCCGTGAGGCGCACTTTCAGTTTTAAAATCATATCTTGACGGATAACACCGTTTTGGAAGAAATCCTTCAAAACGATAACGATTCCATTATCCGAATCTTGAGATTCGCCTAAAGGCCTCCTCTCTTTTAGGTATTTAAACACAAACGCGACTATCTGCTCAATCAAATCTTGGTCCGGACTTAAAAGTCTCAATTTCGCCACATCTTCAGGGACAAGTTTTTGGAGTAAATTTAGTGCGATAGTCATCAGAGCATCGTACACATCTTTGCTGAGATTTTCCAACATTCTCGCTATATCCTCAGATCCCTGACTGGTGAGTCGTATAAGAAACGTGCCAATGCGCAAAATTTCTCCGGGACGAATCATGAGCATATGATTTTGTGATTCGTCTTCATTGTCCACATATCTTCCTACGGCCGTGTTTGAGGGAAACACTCGTGTCGGCACATTACTACCGGTCGTTGTTGCAGGTCCGAGCGATGTGAACAACTGAGACCTTTCCACTTTGCCAACGTTATAGAGTTCCGAAGGATTGAATCTGTGCTGAGCATTGAGGTTCACTTGGCCGTCGGCCGTCATTGATATGCGTAAGCCGTGCTTGTTTATATCTTTATTAATCTTAAGAACGTCAGCGAAGAATTGGTCCTTATTTCCGATGTTCTTTATTCCGTTTATAACTTCGGTGTTGCCTTGCACTGACCCCTGAGTTCTTCTTGTTTCGGCACTCAATTTATCAAATATTCTCCTGAAATATTTTTATTTATACATTAGTTATACGGTGTTGTTTTTGTGGAATCATGTGAACTTTTTAAAAGTGTAACCTTACATTATGGGTAAATAATGTAGAAAAATCGTTACATGATCGTACGCCAAGCTTCGTAGGTTGGCGACCAACATGGCTATCATATTAATAGAGATAAAGTGAGGAAAAGAATGTGGAGTTATGTACAGTCGGGGTAAGAAAAGGTTCGTCACCTTAAAGTCGAAATTTGCTTGCACCATGGCAATTGTCAGTCATGCCAAAATTTCATTTCAAACGTATGTCAGTTGTCTGCTTAGTGCTTTAATTTCAAAAGGTACTAAGAGTCTACGATTTTGATAAAGGAATGAATTTGAAAACTGACGAAGGTTTTCATGCCCCGACTTTACAATGAGAAGATATGAGCATATTTTTTACTAAACTTCATTTACTAAATTTCATTTTTGCGGTTTACCATTTCATTTATTGATCTAAATTGGTAAACGTTCCCTTTCTTCGATCGTACATCGACCAAGTGTTATCTAGTATCCATAACTTGGTCGATTTCCTGGCTTGCTTATTTTACTTATCGGCAATATTTTAGGTACCTGTGTCTGTTACTGCGCAATGTCGCACGATAGTCGTTGATACTGTTTGCCTGTGCGTCTTCTATGATGTTCTGCGCAGTGCGATTCGACATAACGGCGTTACAGAAGAATAGCGTCGCAGCCGTGAATTGGAATACCTCCAGTTTTGTAGGCCTTTCACCGTGTTTGTGGTACTAGAAAGAATTTTATTGATTTGTGAGAGATACAGAAATTTTTTCAGTAACATGACATTAATTTCCCTACCACTACTGACCACTCATCCAACTGGCTCGTCAAGTTTAACTTTATAAAACATATCTTGAGTTACTCGCTGACAATGTAGCTTACTATTGGTGAAAGAATTTTTAAAATAAATCGAGTAGTTTTTGAGTTTATTCATTACAAACAAAAAATAAAAATATTTTCTTTTTATAATATTAGCGCCTCTTTCACAAACTACAAGTAAAGTGTTGATTAGTTACTTTTAGAAATCATTTTCTGTTTTATTGAATTATGCACTCGGTTTACTGCATCATTCGATAGGCGATTTTTATTATTATTTTCTATTTAATATTTGGGACGTTTACCGTACAAACAAAGGTATATATATCAGCTAAATAATTCCCGGTGACAGGTGACTTTAAGTGACGGTTTAGCCTACTTGACGTTCGTGAAATAGGCGCTTAGTATAGTATATATTAAGCTGAAGTATTAATGTACCTTGCTTGCAATCACCACCAAACTGTTAACGAGGCCGGCGCTTCCCGTCACGATGTTGGCGTGACGCAACAACTCCACAGATACAGCGAGCGCACGACCGGTCTGTCGATATAAATAAATAAACACTTTTGTTACAACTACATACAAAGGAATTTTAAAATACCGTAGGAAGGCTATATAGGAAGCTGAAAGCGAACGGATGTGAGTGAGTACCAAAGCGAAAGAAGGGAAGAAAAAGACAAAAGAATAAAATTATTTTTATAAAAAAAAAACGAATTCAATACTCACACGTACAAACTTAAACTAAAAAGTCGAACTTTTGAGAAAATCGAATCAGAGTTCAAAGGTAGAGGAGGGGGTGGCTCGGTTTATTCGCTGTCCAAGTGTAGTTCTAAGGTAAAATACTATAATTATCCATTTTTTTTTTGTCAAATCGTCTACTTTTCACTGGAAATGAACTTGTTTTGGAACCTACAACCCACACTTGTTTCCCACCTAACAGCTGACCATAGGCCGCCTCTTAAGGTTTAGCTGCTACAGAGTCAGGCCAAATTAGGTGCTTTTCCATATTGTAAACAGTTCATTACATGCGTTATTCGTAGTAACTATATGTATGAAAACGTAGTGGGTATGTTAGTTTACCCTGGTCATGTTGGTGCCTGCGGCTGCGGAACGAGAGAGCAGCGAGCTGGCAGCGCCCCCCGCCAGCCCCACAGTAGACATTGTGATGTTCAGCCAACTGCCGCGTGCCTCCGGGTCCGAAGGACTTATACTCTAATATCGAAAGAAAAACACATATTATGGACACATACATATCGATACCTTAATTCGCAAAACGAATAACTCCACTTTTGGTTGAAAATGACTTTTTGATACGGGAGAAACTTAATGATAATTAGAATTTAATTTTTAAAAGGTCTATCGGTTAATACGAGCCATAATTTCCAATGTAAAATTGTCTTTTTTCTTTTCTCGTATTATACAAAAAAAAAACGGTTTTGGTCTCCCCTGTAAAGTTTGGCTCAGAGGAGTTATTTGGTTTGCGAATTAAAGTATCGATATAGATTTATCTTTTGCTAAATTCGGCAGACAGGCTGACGACCCACTTGATGGTGGTTGGCTACCGTCGCCTAAAACACAAGCAACTATTTATGTAGATTGAACTATGAGAGATAAACTGAGTGATTTAATATATCGAGCATCAGACATGTTAACTCGTAAATCATATTATAAAATTTAGCACCTGGTCGTGTGTCTTCCGATCGTGCAGATGTAGTGAAGACCTAATCAGGCCGTAGGCGCCAGTGGCAACGGTAGCCACCACTGCACCCGTGAGAACGACGGGCGCCACCGGAGTTACCATCACCGCACCCAGAACTCCAATAGCACCAATGGATGCCACAGTGCTTACCTGATAAGATAGGTCGTTTAATGGTTTCGGATTGAATAAAATGAAAAGGCGAAGATCGTTTGAGTTTGCTTAGTGCGTGCCCGAGGTCTGTGTACAAAAAGGGCGGCTAACAAATAATCAAGTTTTCAGTATATATACAGTATAAATGTTACAGACGGCAACAGTACATAAACTTACAAGTGCTCAATTAGGCTGTTAAGTTAATAACATCGTCTGCACGTCAAACAATGACAAACATTTTAAACAATGTCGAATGGTGTTTGCTCATATAAACACAAACTGAGGTTCGTTCTGATACTCGAATGTTTGCATGGGTGACATTAATATTTAATTTCTCCAACAAGAACATTACTTTTTTTCTGGATGAATACTTTTTTCCCTTTCTAGGTGGACCCTATGTCCTTTTTATATGCCTGACAGACAGACGGAAAGACAAAGTTACTTTCAAGATTCTGAAAGTTACTTTCAAGATACTTTCTGGATCAAGAAAACCTTCTCTAGATTACATAAACACATTTACTCTAATGAAATTATATTAAAATCAATATCAACCACAGCATACAGATCAACAATTTCATCTGCCTGTTTATGAGGTGTGTTATATCCTAAGGTACTTTATGCCTTAGGTAATTATGGCCTAAGGTACTTACAGTGTCAGCGGAACTAAGTACTCGAGCCTTTACTCCGAGCGCTGGAGATGGACACACAGTCAACTTAACTCTAAACTCTTTACCCTGAAATGTAAAATAACCATCTTTTATTAGTGTACATAGCAACCCCCAACCCCAACAACATCTATAAAGGCCAGAAATAAGCGACACCGGAGAGTTGTTTGACAAGTGAAACGGTTGAGTAGGAGAACATATTTGATTGAATTAAATTGTCCATTAATTTTAGTTTTTATTTCTGTGAACTGCACCCTCCTGAATGAATAAAAATATACTAAAATAATTATTTATTATTTACCTCTAACAATTGGCCTTGGTATTCTCCATTTTCAGGCACAATTAGAACACATTTAGGCTGTGTGTTATCGGTCAAATACGATTCCCAAGTCTGGTAGACTCTTGCGTTATCATCAATATAAACTCTGCAGCATTTGGCTAAAAGAAATTTAGTTAAAATAAAAATATTTGGTCGTTCTAGTTCCTACTATCAGATAAAACAATTCATTCGTAAAAAAAGAAAATTAAAAAATATGCAAAATAATATTTCATCCTTACCTCCTTCGGTAGTAGGAATACATTTCCTTATTCTAAAGACAGCTGAATACCAAAGTTTGGTGTCAGTCCTAGAATGCAAATCCCACCAATAGTCGGCTGGTGTAATTTCAAAGAAACTGATCTCTCGCTCTGGTCTTGCACATACAATAAGGAGAACTGACATTACAATATCTTCACCGTTTCCAGAGTATTTACCTGTAAATATTATTAATAAAATATACCGTTTTCATTTAAAATTAAATTTATAATAATGATTTTAGTCAAAATTAATATCACAATTATTTAATACTAGCTGGTGCCCGCGACTTCGTCCGCGTTGAAAAAGAAAAAAGTAGCCTATCCTGTGTCCCGTACGTCTAAATGTTTATCCAGTTTCATGAAAATCAGTTAATTCGTTTAAGAGTTATGGAGGAACATACATACATACAGAAAAAAATTCTAACTAAATAGTCTTGTAAATATTTTTTTAATTTAATAATGTTTTTAAGACATTTTTGCATATATTTTAAGTTTAACTCATTTAAAAAAAATTTGTAAGTTATGCCCTTGTCTTACCGAAGGTGCAATATGGTAGGTACCATATGAATGAATGAATTAAAGTTTAAAATTATTTGCTGGATGAATATGCCTTGCACTTGCGGCAGTAACCACCCACTTACAGAAGACTACTGTGAAATAACAGCATGTTTGCTGTTGTGTAACAGTAAAGGAAGCCAGAGCAGATTTCGCCATCCTTTCCCAATCCCTTATCCTTAATCCTACTGTAGTCGGCAGCGCACTTGTAGTACCTGTGCCTTTGCTTGTTATAGGCGACCGTAGCCACTAGGTAGCCACCTACCATCAAGTGAACCGTCAGCCTCTATGACGATCTTCATTAAAAAAATATTGTATGGAATCAAATTTTGATGAAAATCGTCATATTTTTATACCTATTTCTGATTCTTTAAGGAAGAATCAGAAATAGGTATAAAAATTGTATAAATAATTAATCATAGACAGATATTTATTAATTTTTAAGACAATCTATTTGAAATAGTATGATAAGTGCTGAAGTTATCAAACCGGAGCAGTTTTATCTGTCAAATAATCATTACACGAGTGATTGTGGTTTTTAATGAGAATTTTTTAATTATAAAAATAAATAATTATAAAAGTTTTTAACTAATTACCACTAATTAAATGTATGGTGTAACAGAAATTATCTTTCAAACCCAAAATTAGCTAGCCAAAATTTCATTTTAAATTATTTTGTTGAACAAGGTTAATGCAATTTTAATGTTTTGTTAGTTAGTTACCTAATAGTTTTTTTTTATTATTTTGATACAAGAGAAAATTTGGCGCATAACAGAATCTAGCTTCACATAGAGGTTATTATGCTTCATTAAGAGGTTGTAGTTCGACAAATAGTGTTCATAGCACTTAACATTTTTTTACACAGATAGATATGGCAGTGAACTATTTCAATAAAGTGCACATAACAGATTTTGGTTTGACTATGATAATTATGGTTTAAAATTTTATCAGTTGATAAATATCAATCTCGAATGATATAAGAATAATAACTATGTAGTTACTATGTACATACATTGTTCACATATTTTCCCATACACTTTCATAACTTGCTCCTTTTGTCTAGAGGTGTAACCCTCGAGATGTGCATTTGCCAACCTTTGAAGTTCCCCTTCTTCACTTGGACTTCCGAATAGAGCAAAGGCCACATTTTGCAGTAAATAATTCCTATTGTCTTTTTCATATCTAGAAAACAAGATACATATTTTATTAGATTTATTTATTTAACACACATCAAATTAAATTTTAATCTTATTATTTAACTCTAGTAACTAGTAACGAAAGTTGTAGGTACTATTGCGGTCAATGGAGCAGACCCACTTTTCATACAAATTTGTCTAACGTTGAATTGAGGTTGTCGTAGTAACGTAAATGTTATAATACGAAATACGAGTAGGTATTTGAAGTAGGAACAAAGATAAATACAAAATGTGCACACGAAATTGTTCCTTACGGTGGGACTGCTCCCTTGACCGCGATTGTACATGAAAGGTTGAGAATTAAGTTTTTTGTTTTAATATTTTGTTGGACTTATTGCCTACTTGAGAATTAAGTGCAACAATATATTCATGAGAATTTAATTAATTAACTATATAACTAACAACAATTACATAACTAAGTATATAAGGGAAATGTATAAGATATTATTTTGATTAAATACTTAGTTAAAATGCTTTTACTTCATTACAATACTTTGTTAATTGGTTCTCAGATATAGAACAGAGATCTACTACAGAAATTATATCCTCTAAAGTCTAGTATATATGAGTAAAAAAGTAAAAGTAGATATAAAACTTACTTCACCCAATCACAATCTGGCAAATTTTCATAATATTCTTGTTGTATTTGTATTGCAGATCGCCTTTCATAAGACTCCATGATAGTATATTTGGATATGGCCTTAAAAAAATGAACTAGATATATTATTAAAAGTACAATTTATAAAATGACCAGACAAGGTTTTAGTTTAGAAAATGGTAACATTGTGGTTATTGTCTCCTGCTATAAGAATTTAAAAATAAAGACCATTGAACTGCTTACCTGAGCTGTGTAGAATGTTTTGGGATGCAAGTGATGCAAATCGAGAAACTGAACTGAAGTACCTATGAACTTATAATATAATATAACAAGCGCAACTATCACGAGACACAAAACAAGGTTAATGAGACACTACTGGGTAATTCCCCGTATAGAATAAGTGGTGCAGACTACTAAACTAAAAACTGAAGTAAGTCAAAAAGAATATAATCAATCACTACCTACATTATGTAAGGATTCTAAGGATTGATCACTTTTGCGCTTCATGGTTAGTATTTTCCGTTATACACATACATAGACCGAAGTCCAAACATCATTTAGATGATAAAATTATACAAAACAGTGACGACGGAGTGTTTTGTTTTGTAATTGTAGGTAATTGTTATGAAAGATTGTATTTGTATGTATAACATTTATGACATGGGACAGATGTTAATATGTCAAAGTCAACTGACATTTGACTTTAACAACTGACTTTCAAATTGCTGTCAAATATAGTGTAGATTTTTTTTAAAATATAGATATATGCAAAGATCTTAGAGTGTATAGATTGGCAATAAAAAGAGAAAGAGCATAATATACGCGTATGTTAGAGAGAGACAGATAGGCGAGACAATTCACGTACACGCTATCGGCCTGTATCGGCCCAACGTCAGTTGTGAACGAAATAAATTCGTATATTTTTTGCAAAATCTCGTGTTTTAAAGTGTAAATTAGTGTTTAGTAGACGTTATTCATTGTCCTGGACCTGGATGTAACTCATTTAAGAAGGAAAACCCTCAGAATTATACATTTCACACGTAAGTACGATTGAAATATTTTGCTCTCTAAATGCTATGTTTTAGAACTGTTACAAAAGTTTTGTACACAAATGGATGGAAAAAATTATCACACTTTATTTCACTATTGCTGTGAATGCATAGGAATTTGATTTAAAATAATAACAAATACGTGAATTCTTGTTATTATTTACCTTACTTTTGTAGAGATTGACACTATCGATAACTTCTTATCGATATTCCATAGAGTATTAATATATACTGAATATGGCTGCATACATGCCTTGTATGCAGCCTTATTCAACTTCGTAATATTAAATCTAAATTTGTTTGTTTTTGGGTTCCGTAGCCAAATGGGACTGTTGTAAATATTTTTCTAAAATAACAAACTCTATTGTTTCAGATTGCCTCAAAATATTGATGTTTGACAAAAATGGCTAAAAATGATAAATAGAGAAGATCGGTTCCTATTCCCAAAAAAAAATTGACTATATATACACTTTGAACAAAAATGTTCTTATAGAGTAAAGCTACGTTCTGGTTCGATGCCCACATTATTCGTGCCGCTATGTTATTTCTTAATCATAATATATTTTAGTGTACGTACGTAAATTTACTAATATGTACTAATCAATTACTGCATTTTATCATTTACTACAATTTACTATTGTGATTATATACGTACACTAAAAGTAAATAATTTAGACAATATCGGCTAATAATAACATAATAATATTTAATAATATTTAATCGGCTTGCAGGTTGTATTGAAGCCAATACGCAAGGTATCTTCATATATCTACAGAGATATATCGCCAGTACCCAGTAGCTCTACAGCAAACATTTCTGTTCTTTCCCCGAGGAAGAAAACATTGAAGAAAACTATTGAAACAAAAAAACTAAAAAATATAAGGGCACAAAAAAGCAGGCCGATGAAAATGTACCTTTATTTATGTATAAAAAGAGAAACCTCTTTTTACAAATTTACTAAATATGGTGTAATTGTTTGTTTTCCCAAATAAAATAAAATAAATAATTTTATTGTTATTATTATTTATTTATTGCTTCAAATATATAGTTATTCCATATAATACATCTGCGCCAAATCAGAAGAGACGAAGTAAGACATTGCAATCTGTACTTATCGATAAATCAAAGTAGAGGCAGCAAGGCGAAGCACTATTTGTCTCGCACACATGCATATCACACGCACACTAATGTATTTTGTTTTTGGTCTCGCCCTAATAATTACATTGTCAATCTACTAACGGAACGGTAGTAATACTAAATCTATGGATATATGAGACTTGACCTGACTGCCTTGGACTTGACGGACCTGTTTTGGAAAACTAAGAAAAATTATAGACGACTTGACTGACTAGTCTCGGGATCTGCTACTTTTGATTTTAATTTCAATTTTGGCCTTTTTTATTTTTAAAAAAGGCTATTACAAATTGCTATTTTTACTAATGACACTGGCAAAATCATCGGAGAATATCTGATGGAGCCAATACATTAAAAGAGAAGAAGAAGAAATATAGATATTTTTAAAAACTAGTTACATGATCATTTGTAATCATTTACTCACGCTAGAGAGTACTATGTTCCTTGATAATTTAGAAAGTTACATCGAAGTGAGTTAGTATACTAAAATTAGCTTGATTCTTACATATTGAACGAAAGTATATCCCACAATTTAGAACAAAACTTATGAACGTATTTTACAATAATTTTTAGAACGAGGGTTCTACTAGAAGTACCCATCCTAATCTATAGATGGCAGTATGTGTATAATGGATAGTCCCATAGGTATAATTTGTAGCCAATGCAAATGGGAGTATAGACATAGGCGCCAATTTCGATATTTAAGTATATGGTTTAAATCTAACAAAGGTCATACTTGCCAATTAGCAATAAGTAGGTAATAATTTACCTATATTGCATAATGCTATAATAGGTGCTATTATAGCACTAGGTAGGTTGACTTAAAAAGCAAAACTTTTTCTAAATACAAAATTTCATCCAAATCGTTATCATTTCGAAGATACGCGAAATGTATAAATTCATATAAGAGTGGCTTGTTTGAAGTTACTCAGAAATTTTTTCAAAGTACATACCTACATACTGTACCTATATCCATCAGTAATTCAGCACATCACATTCATTAGCGGTTCTTGGTTTAGTAGGAAGTACCTAGGTATTTAGATCTAAAAACTTTATGACAGAGACCATTGAATAATAGGGGACTGATTACCATACTTTCCCCCCTACCATTTCACCAAGCGTTTAAATTAAAAATAAAAATTTTATTTTGCATTTTTTCAAATCAATTAATTGTAACCAGAGATTACCAACTTTATAGTTTACAATATTACCTGCCAACTCGTTCGGTTCCATTACGCTTTATGAAACAAATGCAATGCGATAAATTAAATTTTAGTTTAATTTATCGATAATAATAATTAGTTTCCTTTTACAGCCAAGGTACAATAATGAGTCAAGGATAAGGCGTAATGTAAATATTTATCGTACAATGAGACACTTTTATACGTGCCTAATCTTTGTCAAGATAGCACCGATCGATCGGCACTGTTGAGGTGACTCCCGCGACGTAAC
The DNA here is from genome assembly GCA_945859745.1 of Synanthedon formicaeformis. NCBI lineage: Eukaryota > Metazoa > Arthropoda > Insecta > Lepidoptera > Sesiidae > Synanthedon > Synanthedon formicaeformis. The sequence continues at coordinate 5,586,623 of OX243964.1, forward strand.
ATTACCCGCAAATCTATACCTATCTAAATCGCGTATTATTTAAAATAAATATCGATAATCGGACAACAAACATTGCTGTTAGTGGAAATTTTGTGCTTGAAGTGTCAGTGAAATAATGAATTTTTCAAGGCGCATAGCACTACACAAAAAGACATTAACAATAGTTCTATTTGGATTTTTTTTTTTTTTTTTTTTTAATTTAAATATAAGTCGAGAACAAAACACTTATATAGAAACAGTGTACATGCCCTTCTATAAAACTGAAAATGCCAATTCAACGACGGTCAATAAAAATAGAATACATAATAATGTATTGAGAATGTATTACGACAGTCGAGAGGTAAGATTTTTATAAACTATTAAAACTTTTCCAATTCAAGTATGTGAAATTGAAAGAATCGCCTCGTTATCTTTCAAGCTGTGTAAATGTACGTAAGTCAATTTAACTTATATATATATATATATATGTTTGTAAATCAAACACATACTAATTAAAAACAATGTTTCCTTTCTAATAAAATTATTACATTTACAGAAATATTATTTCTTAATTCTAATTGTAATAGTTAATTTCATTTATTTCTTTCTTTTAGATTATTATAAAAATTAAGGCTAACAAAATTACAAAAATATATTTTAAAGTGTGTTGTCTTAGTTAACTTAGATATTTTAAGGTACCCTGTGTCCTTTCTGGTGTCCCAGACAACGTGTATGCAAAATTTCACTTTGATCAGTTCAATAATTTTTGCGTGAAAGCGTAACAAACAAACTCACATTCACATTTATAATATTAGTAAGGATTGTATAAAATATAGGCTGAAACGTAAAAAGTATCTAATATTTATTTGCATAATTGTAAGTCTATAAAATTACCTACCTCAGTGAGTAAGCACCGTATAAGACAAGACAAGTGTGCCCAAGTAATTTTTAAAACTTACTATCTGGAGCCCCCGACTTCGTCTGCGTTGAAAAATAAAAAAGTAGCCTATCCTGTGTCCTGTACGTCTAAATGTTTATCTACCAAGTTTCATGAAAATCAGTTAATTCGCTTAAGAGTTATGAAGGAACATACATACATACAATACCTACACTTACAGATTTTATTATTAGTATTGATAATATTACTAGGGACACGTTCCCGGCTTCGCACGGGTGCAATTTTTTTCTGCAAATTATATACCTGTTATAAATATTTCTTGTTTAACGCTTAACTATAAATATTTAATTATTTTGACGTAATTTCAATTTTCGGTAGGTGGTCGGTGTCTGTGTTCAATGCATAGGTAAGTATACAATTTACAACAATAAGTAGGTGGCACAAAATGCATACCTGAAATTATTTTGTGCCAATTTTGTAACAAAAACAATATAATATTTAATTTAATTGCATTCCCACAAATTACAAGTGCAATGTTTTAGTTACACTTTAGTGCCAGTACCGAAACTAACTTTATTTACGATTTATAACGATTTACTCTCAGAATTATGAGCGATTTCGTTTCTTTTATTGATTGAATAATTATTTCATATTTATGTGCAATTTTTCCTCTTTATTTGATTTCTCTGGTTCTTTTAAATGTAACAGCCAGGCTAACAACTCAATCTCAATTGAAGTTGGCTACCGTCGCCTATCACAACATTAAAAGAGTAACATCAAAACATAGTAGGTAACATAAAAGGTATGCAAGTAGGGGACGCTGCTCATCCTGATGAGATATTTAAATATTAAGGAACCTTTTTTAACGATGAAGGTTCCAGTCCTGAAGGCATTTTCGATAATATGTCACCGGTCGTTTGGCTGAATATGAAGCACATGGCCTTCACGAAACCTTCAATTAATTTATTTCTACTTAACTAAGTGAAGCCAACTGTCCCTTGAAGATCATATTAACTGTCAGACTAACCATGGGTGGTAAAAACGGTCACTGAGTAAGAAGGATCAGTTGCACGTCGTTATCTTGTCATGGGTTGCAAGTAGATGCGATGAGGTTATCAAGGTGTGTCAATATCTTTCAACTGTCTTTGTCTCTCAGCAACAATAAATAACGTTCATGATGTTGCTTGTGTCCCTTAGGCGACGGTAGCCATCAAGTGGACCGTCAGTCTGCCTGCCACCCTTAATAATATAAAAATATTCAAACATAAATATAATTACAATGGAGTTTACATACAACATCTAATTGTTAATATTATATTTAAGTTATTATACTTACTTAGGGCCTCTTTCACAAACTACAAGTAATGTGTTGATTAGTTACTTTTAAAAATAATTTTCTGTTTTATTGAATTATGCACTCGGTTTACTGCATCATTCGATAGCCGATTTTTTTAAATTATTTTGGGACGTTTACCGTACAAAGAAAGGTATATCAGCTCCATTATCCCCGGTTACCGGTGAGTTTAAATGACACTTTGGCCTACTTGACGTTTGAGAAAGAGGCGCTTAAGTAAGTAAATTTATTCTTGTGGTGTACAAAACTGTACCAATTTAATGAGAATTTTCATTGTTTTGTGTTTTTAGAAAATTACAAAAATTTAGGCCAAAAATATCATTTGTAATTTCACGGTGATTGAATACGTGGCCCTCATCATGAACATTATTATCTAGCCACGCGAAGGTCATACAATTATTGAGTTAGGTACGTCAGAGTAACTGTGCTAGAAACAATAAAATAATAGTCGCCTATTGACATATTGTTAATATTTGTCACGTCGTGATGTTAAATACTAAACATGCATTGTTTCAGTCTTGGACTACTTCTAATTTGGGGTCAATATTATTCAAGAATACACCAATAGAAGTGTACGAGAATAGTAACGTCAATAAGCAGTTTGTTGTGTTGGTATGGAAATACTTTGATTGGTTAAAACATCGACACATCCAAAGCTTCGGTTCTTCGGAGTAAGTTTCAGATATAGACATATGTATTTTCGTCTTATTTTAGAAGCGCGATGCCTATTGCCTACATATCGATAACACTATATACATATTATAGCAGGTATAACTAGTTCGCTTTATGACTAAATCTTGATACGGCTAAATGTGGGAGGGCACAATTTTGAACTAGAAAACTCTTGATGCTAGATGACCACCGTCGCCTATAACATAAGCAACGCTAGAGGTGCTTCAAGCGCGCTGGCGACTACAATAGGATCAAGGATATGGGATTGGGAAGGGAATTGGGCTCTGGGCTCTGGTATCAACTACTCACTCACCGAAACACAACAGCGCACACACACTGTTACTTCAAGGTGGTTTTCTGTAATTGACTGGTTACCCAGTCGGGCTGCCCTAATGACTGCGAAGCGCAGTGTGCCCTGTCACTACTTTTCATATCCAGACCAGAGCCATCTTTGAAAAGTTCACCTCCAAAGTTGACTGTCGGGAATCGAACCCGGGAACCAAACCACTCATTCGAATCATCATGGCTTAGGAAAGCACCTTAACCACTCATACAACGGGCTCGTCAACATATTGATTTTTGTTATGATATAGTATTTATTCAATTATATTTTTCAGAAATAATCCGTTGGAGTCGTGTAGTGTGAAGAATTGTATATTCACTGGAGACGACTCACAAGTTGGCGTTGCAGATGCTCTAGTCATACATTTGCAACATGGCTTGCTTCCAAAAGTCAAGGACAGAAATCCAAAACAAAGATGGATATTTCTCAGCGACGAATCACCGAAACATTCATTCACATTATCAAAAAACCAGACTTCCATAAGTGAGTTCGTGAACGTCTTCAATTGGTCGATGACTTATCGGTAAGTACAGCTAAAATTTATAAATTAGTAGCTGGTGCCCGCGACTTTGTCCGCGTTGTAAAATAAGAAATGTGAGCACAAAATATGTGAGCAATATAACGATTGACAACTATTGCTGTTATAACTTTGCTAGGGGTTGGATTTTTATTTTTAGATGATTCCTCGGGAACAGTACTTTTTTCTGGATGAACGGTATGCTATGTCCTTTTCTGTATCCTTGACAATGTGTATGCAAAATTTCATGATGATCTGTTACTTTCACATTTAAGGTTCTGTCGTTTCTGTAGTTTAGGGTACTTTCACATTTAACGTTCTGTAGTCTCTGTAGTTAAGGTTACTTTCATATTTATAATATTAGTATTGATTTTACAGATAGCACGAAGCGAAAGATGTTTACTATACTTTTGTATAGTTATAGTTTTATAGTTTTAGTTATGGTTATATAGTTTTTGTACTGATTTACTATAATATAGACTCCGCGGCTGATCACCAGCCGTTGGTGTGACCAAGTAGGTAACTGCTTTCACTGGTCTTCCTTATATTGTCCTTCAATTATTTTGTCAAGCGTTTCATCTTTTATTTTTCAACGCGGACTAAGTCGCGGACAATAAATCTGTAAGTGTAGGTATTGTATGTACGAGTACATATGTATGTTCCTCCATAACTCGTTTACGAATTAACTGATTTTCATGAAACTTGGTAGTTCATGAAACAGGACACAGGATAGGCTACTTTTTTCTTTTTCAACGCGGACGAAGTCGATAACGATGAAAATTAAACGATTTTTGTTTTATAAATTTTCAGAAGTGATTCAGATGTACCAGTGCCATACGGACGAACAGTTCCTCTCAGTGTACCCAGAAGACACGATAAGATTTTTCGAATCAGTGAAACAATACCGTATTGGAAGGAAAAACAACACGATGTATTGGTTACAGTGCTTATGTCAAACTGCAACAGCCCAGAAAGGAATAAATACATAGAGGAGCTGCAAAAACACATAAAGATCGATGTTTATGGGAAATGTTCCAAAGATAATAAACAGAAGAATAGGTAAATTTCATTGAATGTTACAAAATATTCTATTTCTATACTAAGACCCGCTCCTAGCTTCACACAGTTGCTTCAGGCCAGGCAGCGTTTTTGATGAAAACTCCCAGACGGTTAGATTTTTCCCACATCTTCAACAATAATTGTCATATTTCAACCAATTTACAGAAACCATAACGAATTATACACCTATGCCTTCCTCAGAAAACACTCTGTTAATAGATGAAACCTCATGAAAATCCGTTCAGAAGATACAGACAGACGGACGGGGGCCTTGTTTAATAAAATGTAGAAAAAATTTGAAAAATCCATAATGGGAAAAAGACTATACAAAAATAGGTTCAGCGTCTTTATAAGAATAGAATAGGAATAGGACAATAGGAAAATATGTTCAGATTTGTAATTTCAAGCTGATCACCTGTAAAGTGTGTGCTTCTATAGCCAGACATAGATACTTGTCTTTCACTTTTCTTATCTTCGCGTCTACAGTTGACTTTGAGCGTAGTGATTATACTGAGTTTACATAAGATTGCTTATACTACTGTATGTTTAATGATTGTATTTTACACAAAACTAAAATACAGCGTCTTTGTAAATTAGTGAACAATAGATCACTAATTAACAAACAAATGAATGTATTATATATTTAAATATCGTTCATTATATTCAATGTACCTTGCTACTTGAGGCCAGCGCTAACTGATGGTAACTGATGGCACGGCATTGCAAAGGATTTAGTTCTGAATATTTTTTTTAACCTTATTCGAAAGATTTTAGCACTAATAATCATGTATTTCGATACCAAGAGGCCGTAGCGTTCCGCGTCATCCCTTCAACAACAAAGTGCTACCACTAAATCCTAATCAATCATTTTACAAAATTATGTAGGTATATATATCAACAACCGTATTCGGAGTAACGCAACACTAACGCATGCTTTCAGTCAGTCATACCATCAGTCTGCGCCGGCTCTTAGCCCGTATATATAAATTATGTTAAGGTCGACAGACAGGCTGACGGTCCACTTGATGCTAGGTGGCTACCGTCGCTTATAACACAAGCAACGCCATAGGTGCCAAGTGCGCTGCCGACCATAGAAGGATTAAGGATAAGGGATAAGGAAATGATGGGGTGGGTAATGGGCTCTGGCATCCCTTACTCACTCATCGAAACAGAGTTGAGAACACAAGAGCACAAAACCTTAAGAATACCTAATTGAGAAAAAAATGTATTTTTTATGTTTCAGGTGCCCAGGCCATTTTAAAACTGATTGTGATGTTACTTCTAAATATCTTTTCTATTTGGTATTCGAGAACTCAAAGTGTCGCGAATATCTAACTGAAAAGGTGTTCCAACACGCGTTTTCGAAGGGCGCTATACCAGTAATTATGGGGCCTTCAGAAGAGGATTGTCGTAAACTGTTACCCCCACACTCTTATATACATGTGGATAGTTTTAAAACACCTGAGCAACTAGCGAAAGCTATTACCACTTTGAGTAACGATACTCAAATATTGCTTATGTACCACTGGTGGAGAAACAACTTCGATGTAGTCAATGAACATGGATATTTCGGTTCCAAGTCTTACCATTTCTGCAGAGTTTGTGAAGCCTTAAATTATAACGATAAAAATGTGAAGATTTACGACGAGTTCATGTTGAGGACATTTTTAGATCCACTCCAGTCTTGTTCGTGATATTTATTTTTATTAAAAAATAAACGAAATTAAAAACGATGTTTACTCAAATGAAACGCAATTTTCAGTCGCCTCAACGTTTCCAAGGAGTCCGCAAATCATTCCAAGGAGTTTCGAAAGTTCTCCCAAGGGGATTCCCGTGAAGTATAAATTCACTGTTCATCGAATAATAAATTTTGGAGGCATTGTTATTCCAAAGGAGAATATCTTATGAATTATGTTTAAAGTTTTTATCGCCTGTACTAACACGATAAGTGTTTGAAAAATATATTAAACTAGCTCACCCGGTGAACTTCGGTTAACAATTCCCATACTACGTAATTCCATGTTTACCGAATTTAAATTCTATTAATTTCTAAAAGCGTTCGGACGGCTCCGAGACATCTTCTCGTCCAAAATTCCTCAGTGTCTAAGACAAAAGTTTTCGACCAATGTGTGTTACCAGTGATGACAAATGGCGCGTAAACGTTGTCTCTAACTATGGGTCTCGTAAGGAAGCTCAATGTCACTTAGCAAGCTATGGAAAGGTGCTCGGGGTTACACTACGAGATCGAATCAGAAATGAGGAGAACCGTAAACGTACGAAAGTTACTGACAGAAGCTGACAGATCATAAGATGAAGTGGCAGTGGGCAGGGCACATAGTACAGAGAACTGACGACCGCTGGGGCCGGAAGGTTCTCGAGTGGAGACCACGGACCAGCAAGCGCAGCGTAGGACGTCCACCCACAAGGTAGACAGATGACTTAATAAAGGCCGCGGGTCAACGGTGGATCCAGGCAGCTTCTGACTGGTCCTATTGGAAAATTATGGGGGAGGCCTATGTCCAGCAGTGGACGTCCTGCGGCTGAGATGATGACGATTATGATGATGAATTTCTAAATTTGTACAGAACTTGTGATATTTTCACGGATTGAATTCTTGTAATTACTGACTAAAAGCAAATAATGTTTTTCCATAATAACATCCTAGCTATAATGTACATTTTAAATTGGGTTTTCAATGGCTGCTATCTATAAAGGTTGTACTACAGTACTGGAATCTCTAGCGTACCTACCTATGCTTTATTATTTTCGCGAGTTCGGTAAGTGTAGCGAATGCCTTGCGTAGCATTCTGTCATCAGTTATCCTCACTATAGCATAGTATGTTTAGACAACAAATTCTCCCAAATACCTATTACTGACTTCAATCGCTCGTACATCTCCCCTAAGCTCACATTGTTTTGCAGAACCTTTAATCCTAGATCAATAGTTTATACCGAATAATTAAATCGACACAAGTCCTTTTAGTTGGTAAATATTAATGCGGGAGAAGCTTCCAGTGCCATAAGGAAGTAGTTTACCTAATCTAGTAGGGACATAACAACAACGTTAAGCCGTAACGAAAACTTACTCTGCCATTACGGCGCTGCAGAGTAGGGTAGGTAATTGTTTTAAGAAACACGCGTCAGCTCTTAAAGAGCTTAAGATCCGAGTTGGGCTCAGCTTAACTTTAGTATTAGCGTTAGTAAATGCTTTTAATTGTATAGTCTTCAATAAAATTATTCTTAGTTCGTGGCTTGTGAAGGGTAGTGAACACTTGGCGGTCCAAATCAATGGCCCGTCGTATCTGTAGAAGGATCATCCTGTGGGAAAAAAGATTCGGCCTACTGACGATTACTGGATATTACTGGACGGAGTCCTCGGCCCCCAGGGTCACGCTATTTTTGAGAATTTTATTTTATTTTTTCTTATATCTGTTTATATAAACAAAACTAATGTAACGATGAAAATTACACATTTTTATGAATATTTTTTAAATTCGAAATGATACTCGTATAAATAATTAAGCATTCAGTTACTGCCAGTAATATTTTTAAAACAGCAGATTTGAACGTCGGATCACGCTTAAGTTTAGTATCAACATAAAAGAGGGTCCAAATGAAAATAGGCGTGGCAACAAACACACGGCATCGTTACTGTAAACGTTATTACGGGGATTTACATCTTAATTTAATTTCCGTTTTAACAGCATTTAGAAAATCTAATGCCGGAGCAATTTTTTATGTAAAAATAATTAACTTAACAGACGGAATGTATAATTGGGTGGATACAAATAGAAAAACTTAAGTGCTGTTAGTATTTTTTTTTAAATTTTAACTAGGCTAATATCGCGATAATTCTAAAACTTTCTGATACAATATAATTATCCTTACTAATATTATAAAATGTGAATGAGACTTTGTTTGTTTGTTACGCTTTCACGCAAAAACTACTGAACCGATCATCATGAAATTTTGCATACACGTTGTCTAGGACACCAGACAGGACATAGGGTACCTTTCATCCAGTACGCGGACGAAGTTGCGGGCACCAGCTAGTATGATATACATATGTGTCTCAGAAATCAACGCCAAGCGGGCATCGGACGATAGGCTAGGTTATAACCAGTAACTTATTTATATTTCGGTCCATTCCTATAAATAATAAATTATAGAACTACTAGTAATTGAAAATTATTGGTAATACAACGGTGTGTCCTATATAGTTTAATAAATATAATATTTCTCCAAGAGGTCTTGAAAAATCATCGCCCCAAATAGGCATTAAAACGTTTCCAATACTTGTAATTTAAAAGCTTCCCAAATACTTACAGTAAAAACAGTAAGCATGTTAGAGGCGTCGAAATAAAAAAAATTGACTACCTTCAATTTAAACCAAAAATAAACTTCCTGTCTTCAGATATTGTGTAATACACCCACTTAATGCTATCTGTGTATGTCACGTGTATAGATAGATATATCTCAGCATAAGAAAATAAAATATTGAGGAAAATAATCAGCTTGAAAATAAACTTTTAAAACACTTTGTACATTTTTTACTCTAGCCTAGAATCTTCTACACTTCCTTAGATACAGTTTGAAAAGTTGATGTAAAGAAATAACGACCAGCAAAGAGCCAATTTTCATCAAGTTTAATGGAAGTTTCAAGCTACTCACATAGCTGGCTCCTTTACTGAAGCATATTTTATTTAAGTTGTAGCTCCTCAGTACAAAACGTTTGCGATCAATTTCCCTCTGAACTGAGGTAAGAGGGCATTAAAACGCCATTCGCATAAACTTTTCGCCAAGTTACGAGACGTGCGTATTCGTTGGAGCGATTTGGAAAATTACTTCTCTACCTATTTCGTGAATACACCTACTTGTAACCTTCTTGCCTAAATTATGTTTTAAGCATTATTACTGAACTATGAGACTGTATTGCTATAACACTCTTTGTTCAAGAATTATTAATTATATTAATTATATTTTATTCTTGTCCGTTTATTGTTTTAACACAAAAAGAATATCATATTTTATCTTAAAAATTTAACAATTTTTTTTTCATAAACTCATAGTGACAAATTGTTTTAAAGCCTTGTTTATGTCACTATAAGCTTATGTTTTTTTATCATCTGTTAGGGGTTAAAAAAAAACTATGTAACTAAATTTAAAGATGTGAACAAAGTATACAAAACACTTAAATGGAAATGGGCAGGACATATGCTGAGAGAGAACAGATAGAAATGGTCTAGAACAATAACAGAATGGTACCCCAGGGATGACAAAAGATGTAAAGATGATTTCAAGGGAGTAGCCGGTCCAAAATGGATGACAATCGCAAGAGAAAGAGATAGGTCTTTGGGGGAGGCCTTTGTCGAGAGACAAGCTGTAAAAACCGATCGTTGAATTCCTAATGTAATAATAATCACATTATAATTACAGTAATAAAGGCTTATTTTATTTTATTTTGTTATTTTAGGGGTTAACTTGATAATGGAACATCCTCTGTTAGAGGATATACGATAGGACAGACAGAAGCGAAAAGCGACAGTTTATACTATGTAAATACTATTACTCTTAGGGCCTCTTTCACCAACTACAAGTAAAGTGTTGATTAGTTACTTTTCTAGTAAAACTAATTGGCGAGTAAATGTTACGAGTATCTTGTGTCAATTTCATTAAAATTACTCTTGAGTAATGCTACTCGTAGATGGTGAAACTCGTACGCTTTCATACCGGTGACTTTAAATGGCAATTAGCCTATTTGACACTTTACTCAGAGATGGTGAAAGAGGCCCTTACACTAATACTATAAGGCTGCAAGTAAATATGATCACTCTAAATTAAAAAAATATATTTAGAGAGGACATGGGACAAAGGGCCGACGGAAGAAACAAAGGTCATCACCGCTTGAACAGCACTATAAATAATAAGTTGCAAAAGTAAGTTTTCCATTTTAACTTTTCAATAATGTCAATTAGAACAAAAGAGCTTTTAGCAAGTTTCACACCTAAACCTCTATTATTGAATTTGACCCTTCAATCTGAATACATTGGAAGCCTACTGGAAAATTCAGTGCGACCGGTTATGTTTTATATAGTTTCAGTGAAAAGATAAGGTACATACTAACTATAGATACATACTAACTAGCGACCGCGACTTCGTCCGCGTATTAAAATATATACGAGTATGATAAAGCCATGTCATGGAAATACTACCGCAGTAACAGTATACCAAATTTCACACCAATAGAACACGTGGAAGTTAGTGAATACCATTCGGTTCAAATGTCTGAACATTCATAAAGCGAAGAAAAATCGCGATCACGTCAGCTATCCAACAAAAAAACACTGGAACAAAATCGGTAATTCTGTTTGGGAATATAGCAGACAGCCACACACAACAAAATTATGACACGCCATTTTTGTGTCGAGCGTCGGGTGTTAAGAGTGGGTATAAAGCAAACAAAATTTGTAATTTCACTCGCGTGGCCCCTTGGACATGACAGTGACACAAAATACGTAGAACTACGCACAACATGCGACGGAAGATAGCGCATCTCGCTCAATAAAAATGTTATGTGCCAAAAGTATTAAATATTAATTATTCGTAAACTACAATGTCAAATGAAAAATTGTTACATTAGATAATATGTGAAGTGAAATTACTGATACACTTTTAGCTTTGTAATGTGTGTCATTTTGAAAATAAAACTAAAATCGAGACTAAAATTTACTTAGATAAAATTCAAATCTAGGATTGGCTATATTTCTCTTTATACCCACTCTTAAACACAGATTTTTTTTTTATGTTAAGGTCGACAGACAGGCTGACGGTCCACTTGATGGATTAAGGTCCAACCTGCAGCTAAAGTGTCTTTCAGCATTTGTACATTCTCTCCCCTGGGCTAATATTTCTAGAATACTTTCACACATTGTTATAATCATATTTAAATGTTTCGTATTTTTTAAAAATATTTATTAATGTATCACATGAATCAACTTTATTTCATTATTTAAAGTGTAGCTTAACCCTTCTCAAAACTGACTAGAGATGAAGTTTAATATAAATTCTGTTTTTATTGCCATTTACGAGTTCGCGTAATTTGCGGGCCAGCTGTTTGTTTTACTTTACGGGCGCGCAATAAAAAGTGGATGTTACAACAGTTAGATACTTACTTAGGTATAGTCGAATACACAACAATAAAACGCAGCTATTTACTGAACGTTCGCAGTTTTCAAGGCATTATGAATCCTCACGAATAATTAAGGAAATATTTATTAAGTGCTTATTTCTGACAGTTATAATTAAATTTATTTATTTACAAGTGAAGTTTACTAAACTAACTTTTAAATAATTATAAAACTAGGTTATAAATAACTATCGCATTAAAAAAAATCGCAAGTTTTATCTATCTGAATAGAACACATAATCAAGAGAGATAAACGAGTAAAGGTTTTTAGTACCTATATAGTTTGCAGAAAAAAATGCATATATTATGTGCGAAACCGGTTGCGGGTCGCTAGTTTAAAGTACAATACAAAAAAGGGAACTATCCCTTTATTTCGTTAACAGTAAAAGAAATGGGAGGAAGTTTAGCAGTTCTTCCTTTGGATAAACATTTGACCCTATTTCTTACGTCAAGAGCCTAAAACATTCTTAAGAAATTGTATTTCGTTGCTAGGGTTACTCTTTAACTTTGTCAGTGAAGTATTAATTCGTATAAAAAAGAAATAACGAACGCAGCTTAATGCTTTTATCATTAAAGTTAAAAGCTAGGAGTTTCGTGAATAATTGAAATTCAAAATTGGATATTACTTTTGTTTATTGAGGCATCATAATATAATATTATAAATACCTAAGAAAGTTTGTATGTTTTTGGATATTTGTTACGCAATAGCGCAATAACTGTCATCACTGGCAACACTCATTGGTAGAAATCTTTTGTTTTTAGACACTGAGGAATTTTGATGCGAATTTTGTTCACATTACTTTACTGAATTGCCTCCCACTACATATAAGGAAGCAAATTTAAAGAAAATTATTAGAAAACAGTTTTGAAATTACAATTTTATTAAGCGCCTGTTTCTCAAACGTCAAGTAGGCCAAGCTGTCATTTAAAGTCACCGGTAACCGGGGATAATGGAGCTGATATACCTTTGTTTGTACGGTAAACGTCCCAAACATTAAATAGAAAATAATTAAAAAAAATCGGCTGTCGAATGATGCAGTAAACCGAGTGCATAATTCAATATAACAGAAAATGATTTCTAAAAGTAACTAATCAACACTTTAAATGTAGTTTGTGAAAGAGGCCCTTAGTGTCTTATTTTATTGAGTGCAAGAAATCAAGTTGTATTTCTAAACGATCACCAAAAACAAATCGAAAGCAATAGAACGCGCAAGCCTCATCAGGTATTTGTTGTCGTTATGAAACTCTTCTTTCTACCTGAACCTCAAGACAATTTATAGTGGCACTCCACGAAATGGGATTTATTGTATTCAAAAATCGTTTTTCGTGGCCACCATAAATCACGGGATTAAAAAGCAGCAAACGGCAGGGGGATTCGGTCAGTAATATATCACGGAGACGGTTGGACGACCGGCGAAAAACAAGAGTGGGCCTTGGAAATTGTCTCAGTGTCGCCATCTGCCGTCGCCATGTCGCTTTATCGGTATCATCAGTCAAACTTATTATTGCGAAATGAACTTTATGTTGGAGATTTCAGATATTTAATGAGCCTTTGGTACTTTTTATACTATTTCTTAAAGGGAAAGTAGGTTAGAAAAAAAAAACAAAAAAGTATACTTAATTAAAAAAAATTGAGATATTAAAAATCAGTTTACTAATCTAATTAGTAACAAAATGTTACATTGATCTATGTTATGGACGAAATATACGATCAGTCCATCGCGTCAAACTGACTGACGTGAAGCCAAAATTTGATCGTGAATGGTAAAAACTGATAGCTTGATGTCAAACACTGGATTTCAAATCGCGCCGTTGCGTCACGTCAGTTCATCGCGCCAACTGATCGTGAGATTCGTGAGTGTAGAAACCAAGGAGGATAGAATACATTTCTATCCTCCTTGGTAGAAACACTACGCTGTGACAAACGCATAAATGACAGAAAATTGGACTGACCGTGTGTGGGCACAATTTTTTAGCGTGGCTCCATTTGATTTAAGTCGTTTGGAGCCACGTCAAACGATCGATCGTGTATTTCGTCCATAATAATTAATATAAGTCCTATTAATATTATAGATACGTGAAATGTAGAATCTCTGAAAAATAACTACACATAAAGACGAGACCAGCAAAGAATAAGAAAAAACCAGCGGTCATAAAAATATTGTTAAGATTTATTACAATATTATTTGTCTCTACTTACAAATTATGTTGATAAATGTAGACGCAATCACGCTTTGTTTTAATTCAAATAAAAGCGGAGTTCGTTGACATGATTCCAAACAACAACAAAGAGTCACCGTTTGATTTAAGAACTTCGAGAGCCCTTTGAAAACAAGAAACAGAAGTAATCAGATTACCCACTTGAATTTCTAACAATAGATAGGAACAACCGCGAACTCTTAAAGAAAGTATCTATAAAGCCTTTTGTGTCAACCAAGTAATCTACTTTAGTGGGTAAGGTGAGTGCTAAAATAGTAGGTGCTAGTTGATTGAACTTTAAAACAGTACGTCACATAGTGTATTATAACATTTAACAAAAATATTATTGATAGTCTTAAATTAACAAAATATGTTTCCTTTCGTTTAATTACATGACTTAATTTGTATAGTTTCTTAAGGCGTTACAAAATTAAAGAAAAAAATCAATAACATAGTCGACGATTTTTTTGTATAACAATAATTCTTTTGCGTAAGATTTTTAAAAATTATTTAATATTAAATTGTTTAATAGTTGAAACTGAATTCTTCATTTTATGACTTCGTCCTTTTAGAATAGGTACATCATTTTTAAGGAAACCCAATAAAAAAAAATACACAATTTGTTTTCTTTTAGAAATAACAATAACAAATGACTCATTTTAACATGGCTCACAGTTTCATTAAATTAAGATCAAAAACAGTATTTTTTTCATAACCTTTGATTTTTTTACTAAAAATATTGTAAACAAAGCTCGCATTTCAACGTTGCTTTTAATAACGAAAACTCAGCTTTAATAAAGTAATTCGAGAATATGTTTGCCTGCAATATATATTGAGCTTGCGAACGGACAACGAAGCATATTTAGGTTTGATGTTAATTTCGCACTATAATCTCTGTTGGCGCTAAATCCTGCACTTTGTGTGCGCGGGCTAGGCTCTGGCTAGATAGCAATGTTCTTATGTATCTGCATTGCAAATTGAGTGCATCAACATTCCCCACACGACCGCATAGCTACGGTAACAACATTTCACTGGAGGATAAAAAAAATGGTGTTATCCACTTTATCTTGCATCTCCAGACACTCACCAACTTTAATTAATAGTCATGTCAGGTACTTCAGTTCAGTGGACAAGTTCATGTATATAGAGATTTTTTTCAGGAAAGCTTAGCAGATATCTTAGTACGTATCAAATATCCGCCACCTGATACATTTTCCAGTTGACTATTTTATGTATAGAAAAAAAAAGTTCTTCAGAGTGATTCAAATCAAAAGTCTCTATGAGCTGATACAAAAAATAAACTATACCATTTACATTTCAGCCAGTTGTTTCGTTAAAAATTAAAAATATTTTCAAAAACAACAGGTTTGAGCTCTCTGACAGGATACGGCTGAATGTTTTTTTTTAACTAAAATATACGCCGAATGACTCATGATATTCTCATATCTAATGTAATTAAATAAACTGGAAAAATATTAATGCGATTTTTTATTTTTTTCTTATATGTATATTTTTTATATATTATATAACGTATTCATAGATAAATTAATTTAAAAAAAAAAGGAGTTAATATATATTATTTTAAATAAAGTTTATAACCTTCACAAACTCTTATAATTGCAACCGTGCGCACTGATTTCAACTACATATTTGAAACGATTTTCTCTAATGAAAACTTTATTGCCGAGTCGGGTAACTCAATGTCTCTTAACTGGGAGTCAAATTAGATTTCTCCGCTTCTTTTAAAGTCCATTTGTCGAGTTTGCAGCTATCGTACGGAATTTCGTTAGATTGTTGCACGTTTACTTTTTATATTGTATTTCGCCGACGATAAATAGAAAATTATCAGACTTATACGAACGAACGCTGGATAATTGAACGAGTTTAAAAAGTTATTAAGCTCGAATTTGTTTAAACCTATAAAATGATAGATGAAATTAGTATTTTTGTGGTATATATTTATTTTGTGTATTTGCTATGGGTATATTTTTTTACGATTTTTTACTACACCCTCATAACGCAATAGCTACTACATAGCTCCTATGAGATGTTACGCCTTTATGCTTTTACTTCTTTACTAGCTGGTGTATGCGATTTCGTCCGCGTTGAAAAAGAAAAAAGTAGCCTATCCTGTGTCCCGTACGTCTAAATGTTTATCAAGCAAGTTTCATGAAAATCAGTTAATTCGTTTAAGAGTTATGGAGGAACATACATACAATACATTACCTACACTTACAGATTTTTTATTAGTATTGATTTCTAAACTGATCATCATGAAATTTTGCATAAACTTTGAAAAGTGTACTGTCTGTACATTCCATTCTTTTGTCTTTACATACCTTCCTACCAGCCCTACCAAAAAATAAAGTCCAAACCGCCGCCGCCGGTGGTTTGATCCAAATACCTCATGTATACTTTGTTTGACATACAGCGGAATTCATTAGTTTTAAAATTGTAATCTCTCGCCTTAAAAATAATTTTAAAGTACCTAATTTGACTATGGCACTAGACATAGATAAGTAATAAAATTATTTGTAATTAAAATATTTAGTTTCTTTATAGTTAAGGTGGAAAATGATTTGTTCACCTGTCACTTAAGTAGAATCTTCAATACTAGTACATAATGATTACAGAAATCTAGGAGAGTGTCATTACAAATTCACCACTGCAATCAAGTATCACTAACCGGCTTTTCTCTTTCAATCAGTGACGCCTGTGATTAGAAGCAATGGATCGGCCCTTGTGCTTTTAAGTTCGTGCTTAAACATTTAATACTATTTTTAAAAAAATAAACAAAATCTGCTATGTGCAATAATTCAAACGTTATCAATCCTATAAAGGTCATAATTAAATTGTCATGTTTAAAAAAGTCATAATGTATTACATAGAACTTGCATAATATTCTTGAGAAATTACTTTTATTACAATAGCGAGATCTACTCACTGAATGGAATAAGTTAATTAGGCAGTTAGGTGAATTGAGTAATATTTTAAAATCCAACCAATCTGTGGCACTTGAGATTCCGTCTTTAATTAAATTTTCACAATGTTGCGGTGTTTCTAGTGTTCTGATTCAAAGTTTAATCTTAATGCGGCTACGAAGAATAAAATCATTGGGGAAAAGTATATTCTATGAAATGTCCGTAGAAATAGGCCGTAGGATGTAATATACATAATATTATATATAACTCTAGTGTAAGTTAAAAGAAAAAAAATGGCCTGGTCTTGAAAGATGTCCTTTGCTTCAAAAATCTGTGTCTGCATGTTTATTATTTTGAAATTATTAAATTTATACAAACTAGTTCAATAGATTCCGTTGATCCAACTGATTATATTTTATTTATTAAAGCATCACGGCTCGTAGTCTCATAGCCTGGGGCCACATCACAATAATCCATGAATTTTACTGCACATTGTTTGTTTTACATATAAATTATATTTTGGTATTATTTTATTATACGCGCTAACACAAATTTCCCTGAGGATACACACCAGGGATTTGTGATCAAAGGTAGATACTTAATACTTACAATATATTTATTAAAATATGTAAAATATAAAATATGGATGTAGAAATATGTCTGAAATAAAATTGTATTTTATTTCAATTTTATTTTTTTGTGTATTCACATAAAAGCAATTTCATATTTAGACTTTCAGGACACATCTCCTTAATCTCAAAATCATAATCATCTTAACATAACATAATCATCTATTATAGCGATTTAATGAGTACCTAAATTTCATCGAAAATGGTGCACTGACTTAGGGGTAATAACAGTTATAATCGTATTATAAATTATAGCCGGTGTATTTTTCATTATTGTGAAATTTCATTAAAATGTGTTTTGCATTATTTTTGGGAAAGAGTAACAAACATGCTCTTCATATGATTCATATGATGCAGTGCGCTGAATATGACGTTTTGACTGGACGAAAAATATTATTGATTCAGTTAAGAGCAAACCGTAATTTACAACCAAAACTAATCCACTAAACGAATTGCCAAAAACAAAGGCGTTATCTTTAAAATTTATGAGCGATAAAATAGGGATAGCACACCTTTATAGGCGAAAATATGAAAATGCTCCAGTTTGCACGGAATAAATTATCCCAAATTGCTTGAGTTTGGATTGTGGTCGACCCTTTAGGATTGGAAATTCAGGAGATTAGGGTGATACAGTGAACAGCGCGGTCATCCATCAGAGGATATACTAAATGGACAAGATTTGTGGTCAACTTGGTGAATATGACGTTATTCCAACAGATTTCCATAATTTTCATTAAAATTGCGTTTATGTGCTAAAAACACCCTTTTTGGAAACGTCTGTACTGTACCGATTTTGTCGGTACAGTTTGGAACCTATCAGCTCTTATGTATTGCGAAATATTTTACATTCTCATAGTAAACCTCTCCTCTGGGTGAGTATGTATAGATTATAATCTATATATACTGCGTATTAGCAGAAATTTATGTGTTTTCACGATTTAGACTAGTTAAGACGGATATAGCAAATGATCTTCTAAAAAATGTCGTTGTAAAAATATGGGATAAATAAAATATACGGTATTAAAATAAAGTAATACATAAATTCAAGTGTATTTATCGTTAAGATACACAATCTTTACTATATGTTGTTATAAATTATAACACCTTGACGGAAACATCCCTGATATGAAGCAATTTACTAACGAAGAAAGCGTTTTACTTATCATAGCAGTATATATACTTACAAATTTAATGAAGTAGGTACATTAATTACTTTACCTTTATGACTTACACACTGATTTATAATGCACATTGTAATTATCTTGCGTAAGTCATATTAAGGCTTTGTTCACACGTCCCACAACCACACCACATCGCAGCAACAAAAAGTGGTCAAGCAGTGGTTACGCGTGAATAGTGTCGCTGCTTTTGCAGTTAAGTTGTGGTAACTACAAAATGTAGATGTGGTTGCGTTGTCGCTAGTAGTTGCGATGTGGTTACGTTGTGGCTAGTGTTCGCAGGCAGACAGATCTATTTCAAATCTAAATAAATCTGTATCAAAAGTCTCACTGACGGATATTTTTGGCTAGCACAACCCCGCGGCACCTCATTACAATACAGAATGAATGATTGAGAGAGGGAGGCGCAGGCGTACGCGCAGTGTGGTTGCGACGACGCAATGTTGTGTTTGCGTCTTGCGAGGTGGCCGTCCGCTAGTGCGTGGTGGCGCATGTGGTTGCGTTGTGTTTGCGATTTTGTCGGTACCGACCACACGGTTGAATTTGACAGCAAAATGTGGTCCGTGTGAATGTACTTATTCATTTTCATACAAATTAGCGCCCGTCCACGTGTTGTGATTGTGGTACGTGTGAACAGAGCCTAAGGGAACGTTTACAAAGTGTTGCATACATTCTGATACTCATGTAGGAAAGAATTTATGTAGAAGGCGAAACACAAGGCCAGAGAAATAATTTAGAAGTTAGAATGGGTATATAACCCATGGAATTGGTAAATTTTACCTTATCTACATCAAATCAGGTAGTTCTGATTTTTTTATATGTTGGTACTGATGAAATGGTAATGACAAATCAAATTTTTCCACTTCGAAAGCCTTTTGGATCATTGTTAAATTAATTAATATGCAGGACTTTTTTCAGTTTGGATTCAGAAAAATTGGATTTGTCATTACTATTTCATCAGTAGAACTACCTGATTTGATGTAAGGCTGATCTTGTTTAATACGATTTCCATGGACTAATAGTAGCTATTAAAAGATAGACATATGCCTTTCCGGACTTTCTTTTGGACCTATAAAAGAGAAACAAGCCCATTGTTTTGTTTTGTAACGTTTCTCTGTTCTCTATTGATAGAAAAAACAGACGCAGCGGGGGGCTTTGTTTTGTAATATGTATGGTAACATTTATGTATTATTATATTTTCCACCCAACGAAAACATGTTTGGCTAGCATTTATGTTGAAGCAAATTTTATCTCACAGCTTTTTTGCTCGCCATATTACTGCGTTCTCCACACATGAATATTTTATTACAAGCGTTGAATTTAAATTTTAATATGCATATGTGAATATAAAATATACAAAATAAATTTTATTCCGACATAAATAGCGTACGTAATGAATGTCCAAACAGATTTTTTAATTATTCAATATTAAGCCCGGGAGGGATATATGACTATACCACGACCAAGTCGTACAGGCCCATTGGGTTTTTGTCAGTCCTGGGCAAGATCCTTGACGTTCTTCTGAAGGCCAACACACGGCAGTAGGGTTTCGTGCCTCAGCGATGTATGGAGGACGCCCTCCCTTTATGATTTAGTGAGACACATTAGACAGAATATAGACAAATAATTATTTTATTACAAAGCATAATTAATCTAAAAATATTTTAGTAGTGGGTGTAGAAACTATTTTAAAAAAAAGTTGGATGAAAATGAAATAACATTTGACATGTTGGTAAGTAAATTTGAAAACCAATATTTAAAAAACAGCTTGGAACACAAAATCTCACAATATAGTAATTGCCTTACGCATTAATTTTTTCGTTTAATTTAAGTTCGCAAAATTCTGTCTATAGTTTTTATTTGGTCTGACAGTGAAGTCCGATAAATCCATAGTGAGTGAACAAAATATATAACTTAAGTTATATTTCAATTAACTTAATTTAAATCGTAAGCCATGCACTTATAAAGTACACCAGACTAATTGCAAAAAATAAGTACACAGGTAAGCTACGATACAGTTTGAATAATAAAAAAATAAGAATTATTTTGTACGGAGTTAGTAAGTTACATTAAGGAAAATAAGTATTTTGAAGAAATCAAATGTGAATAATGCAAGTCGGGAACAAATTAAGTACAATTGTTAAAGAACTTCCCTCTTCATTTAATTATAAATGTGCTGAATGCCCAATTCATGTTCAACGAGCGTGGATTGAGGCATGAAAGAAAGAAATTCCTTACCGTGCGATTTGGGTAATTGATAAAAGAATACCATAATTTTGGCCAATCAGCAAAGTTCGATGTAATAATCAAGGCGTGAAAAGTTCTCAGCAAATCTACTTAGTTAGATTAAAGTCTTAACATTAAATAATTTTGTAATGAAAAATATTTAGGGCCTCTTTCAAAAACTACAAGTAATGCGATGATAAGTACTTTTAAAAATAATTTTCCGTTTTATTGAATTATGCACTCGGTTTACTGCATCATTCGATAGCCGAATTTTTTAAATTATTTTCTATTTAATTTGGGACGTTTACCGTACAAACAAAGGTATATCAGCTCCATTATCCCCGGTTACCGGTGACTTTAAATGACAGTTTGGCCTACTTGACGTTTGTGAAAGAGGCGCTAGATCTATTTCAAATCTAAATAAATCTGTATCAAAAGTCTCACTGACGGATATTTTTGGCTAGCACAACCCCGCGGCACCTCATTACAATACAGAATGAATGATTGAGAGAGGGAGGCGCAGGCGTACGCGCAGTGTGGTTGCGACGACGCAATGTTGTGTTTGCGTCTTGCGAGGTGGCCGTCCGCTAGTGCGTGGTGGCGCATGTGGTTGCGTTGTGTTTGCGATTTTGTCGGTACCGACCACACGGTTGAATTTGACAGCAAAATGTGGTCCGTGTGAATGTACCTATTCATTTTCATACAAATTAGCGCCCGTCCACGTGTTGTGATTGTGGTACGTGTGAACAGAGCCTAAGGGAACGTTTACAAAGTGTTGCATACATTCTGATACTCATGTAGGAAAGAATTTATGTAGAAGGCGAAACACAAGGCCAGAGAAATAATTTAGAAGTTAGAATGGGTATATAACCCATGGAATTGGTAAATTTTACCTTATCTACATCAAATCAGGTAGTTCTGATTTTTTTATATGTTGGTACTGATGAAATGGTAATGACAAATCAAATTTTTCCACTTCGAAAGCCTTTTGGATCATTGTTAAATTAATTAATATGCAGGACTTTTTTCAGTTTGGATTCAGAAAAATTGGATTTGTCATTACTATTTCATCAGTAGAACTACCTGATTTGATGTAAGGCTGATCTTGTTTAATACGATTTCCATGGACTAATAGTAGCTATTAAAAGATAGACATATGCCTTTCCGGACTTTCTTTTGGACCTATAAAAGAGAAACAAGCCCATTGTTTTGTTTTGTAACGTTTCTCTGTTCTCTATTGATAGAAAAAACAGACGCAGCGGGGGGCTTTGTTTTGTAATATGTATGGTAACATTTATGTATTATTATATTTTCCACCCAACGAAAACATGTTTGGCTAGCATTTATGTTGAAGCAAATTTTATCTCACAGCTTTTTTGCTCGCCATATTACTGCGTTCTCCACACATGAATATTTTATTACAAGCGTTGAATTTAAATTTTAATATGCATATGTGAATATAAAATATACAAAATAAATTTTATTCCGACATAAATAGCGTACGTAATGAATGTCCAAACAGATTTTTTAATTATTCAATATTAAGCCCGGGAGGGATATATGACTATACCACGACCAAGTCGTACAGGCCCATTGGGTTTTTGTCAGTCCTGGGCAAGATCCTTGACGTTCTTCTGAAGGCCAACACACGGCAGTAGGGTTTCGTGCCTCAGCGATGTATGGAGGACGCCCTCCCTTTATGATTTAGTGAGACACATTAGACAGAATATAGACAAATAATTATTTTATTACAAAGCATAATTAATCTAAAAATATTTTAGTAGTGGGTGTAGAAACTATTTTAAAAAAAAGTTGGATGAAAATGAAATAACATTTGACATGTTGGTAAGTAAATTTGAAAACCAATATTTAAAAAACAGCTTGGAACACAAAATCTCACAATATAGTAATTGCCTTACGCATTAATTTTTTCGTTTAATTTAAGTTCGCAAAATTCTGTCTATAGTTTTTATTTGGTCTGACAGTGAAGTCCGATAAATCCATAGTGAGTGAACAAAATATATAACTTAAGTTATATTTCAATTAACTTAATTTAAATCGTAAGCCATGCACTTATAAAGTACACCAGACTAATTGCAAAAAATAAGTACACAGGTAAGCTACGATACAGTTTGAATAATAAAAAAATAAGAATTATTTTGTACGGAGTTAGTAAGTTACATTAAGGAAAATAAGTATTTTGAAGAAATCAAATGTGAATAATGCAAGTCGGGAACAAATTAAGTACAATTGTTAAAGAACTTCCCTCTTCATTTAATTATAAATGTGCTGAATGCCCAATTCATGTTCAACGAGCGTGGATTGAGGCATGAAAGAAAGAAATTCCTTACCGTGCGATTTGGGTAATTGATAAAAGAATACCATAATTTTGGCCAATCAGCAAAGTTCGATGTAATAATCAAGGCGTGAAAAGTTCTCAGCAAATCTACTTAGTTAGATTAAAGTCTTAACATTAAATAATTTTGTAATGAAAAATATTTAGGGCCTCTTTCAAAAACTACAAGTAATGCGATGATAAGTACTTTTAAAAATAATTTTCCGTTTTATTGAATTATGCACTCGGTTTACTGCATCATTCGATAGCCGAATTTTTTAAATTATTTTCTATTTAATTTGGGACGTTTACCGTACAAACAAAGGTATATCAGCTCCATTATCCCCGGTTACCGGTGACTTTAAATGACAGTTTGGCCTACTTGACGTTTGTGAAAGAGGCGCTTAGTGACATACTGTTAACAAAGAGTAAGTAATGAGCACATGTTTTTCTATAAGTTCTTTGATTTTTGAGAAAAAAAACCTTCACGTGACTTGTTAGTTACACGTGAGCCTTGTGAAACTTTCCCACATATTTGTGGCTTCAGCAATCAGGTTTATATTAGATCCGAGACATCTCAAGAATTTCATGTTAAGACTAGCGTACACAATTTTTACCAAAATGAGCGCAACCCTAATAACCTATGAATTAAGGTATAAATTGCAAAACATTTTTTTGTAAATTTCCAGAGATTTCTAATATTAAATTGGAAGGTTTTTCTTAAATAATGAGTAAGTACCTAAAATATAAAAAAAGAAATTAAAGGAGCCGATTAAAACTTTAGTACAGACCTTAATTTTAATAAGCTTCAAAACAAATGTAGCTATCGCTGAAATTTTTTTACTGTAACGAGAAAGGGTTTTTTGGACATTAATTTACTATTTTAATTTTTTCTTATATATATCGGCCCGATTCAAACTTTTTTAAATACATATAGTCTTTTATGCATTGTGTTTAATCTAAGTGTTAATATTACTCTAAGAAGTCAATAAGGTGCCGAAAATAACGCTTTTCTGCTGATAGAAAGCTTAAACTTAAAGCTTAAGCTTTAAAATAAGGTTAAGAAAAGGTTAGAAACTACATTTGAAAATCGATCTATGTACTATACAATACATGTTTGCTAGTACAAATTTGTAAAAAATAAATACAACATTTTTGAAATTATTATAAGACTTAATGTATGGCAAAATAATTGCTATTTAAAATTCAGGTCCCATCAAAAGAGAAATGCGAATGAGCGCCTCTGCTTCCGTATTTGATATCATTTTGTAGGCCATGAAAAGGCCTTTTCATAAATATTCCTTTCACCAAGCCAAGATTAATATTTTATTTTTGGAAATACACGAATTGCCAAAATGTATGTGTGCGATAGTTTTACTTTTAAAAACCTATCTCATATTTGTTACCGGTAAATAAAATAATTTAAAGAGCATTTTAAAATAATACGTCATGCCACATAGGTAAATAAATACCAAGAAGTCATAAAGAACTTATATGAATTTAGTATTATCATATATAATAAGTATATGATAATACTAAAAAATCAAATGAAAAACAAATGTATAAATTAATATAATGTATTAATTATTATTAGCTAGATTCGAATGCTATACTTAAATATCAATATATTTTGAGATTTACATAAAATATAAAATATTTTTATTTTAGGCTATAAAGATTTCTTTATTTTTTTTTATGTATATTTGATTTCTCGCTATTGGAGCTAAGTTAGTTTCTAGTCAATGAAGACAACTTGAGAGATTGAGTCACACCCAACAATTCGGTGACCCTTTAGTGAATTTAAGAATATAGCGGACAAAATATTTTTGGTGTTTTAACAAATGAAGAGTAATTGTCATAATTTTTAATAACTAAATTATTTTTTGAAACTTATTTTTTTTACTACTTTAAAATTTCTTGAAGATTGAAAGATAAATTTGATAACTCAGACTATAGTGTATTTTAGTAGTGACAGTTCACGTTTTGCAGCAGTAACTACGCTCTTACAGAAGATCACCGTGAAATAAAGCATGTGCTGTTATGTTTTGGTGAGTGAGTAAGGGATGCCAGAGCCAATTTCCTTATCCCTTCCCAACCACTTAACCTTAATCCTACTATGGTCAGCAGCGCTCTTGCAGCACCTGCGGCTTTGCTTGTGTTATAAGCGACGGTAGTCATCTGTCTGTTTATGAGAATATTATTTCGATGGTTTATAGACCTTAACTTAAAAAAAGACTCATTCTTTCATACCATTGACATTTCAATTTAGAACTAACTACATATATTGTCTTTACTGTGAGGGAATGTGTCAATTACTCCCAAAGGAATCGGACACTCGTTTGTGTTTCCTTTACATTCTCTTTTTGACTTTCGCAATTACCGAGCTATCCGGCGAACTTGTTTTCTATCGGACACAAAAATAATGTACGAAGATTAATTGACCAAACTGCAAAGTCACGTTTAACGAGGCACAGTTCGACTCTGAATGGTTTTACGTAGAAACAAGTGGACACTCCTGCTTGCTTGATCTGCTAGGAAATAAAACAACAATTAATTTCAGCTCTGCTTGACAACACGAAGCATTAATGTTATCACTTAGTGTAAAGAATGGCTTCGATCTCATTACTTTCTTGCAAATTTCTTTATTAACTAAATTTGAGTGAGACCGGTCATAACATTTTTTAATGAAAAGTTCGACAAGACAAGCTGAAGTTTCACTAAAAAGACTTAGTTAAAAGACTATTAGGATTATGTAATGTTTGAACCATTTTTAAAAATAACAAAATAACTCTTTTTCTAAAAGTACCTATACAATATAATCCGGAAAATAAAGACTGTTTTATTATTGAATACGTTTTAAGAAATCATAATTTGTTATAAGAACTTTTCCTATCACTTATAAGAATCCTAAGAGATTGGATAGAAATAGATTTTTTGAATTTTTTTTAACAATTTTTTCGTTTAAAACACACCGCTTTTAAACGAAAATAATGATAAATTTAATCGTTTAAAACACAATTCTTCTGAGTTTATTAATAAAGAGAATACGGCACAAAGAAAAGCTATTACCGACAGTGACTCGTAAGATTCAAAAAAAGAAGATGGAATAGTTTCGAAATGGCTCGCAAATAGCACATTGTGTGTCATTTGTCTTCTCTAAATTATCCGGTTCCTGTTGAAAATGAGGACTGGAAAAGACTTATTTTCTACACAAAATGATAGTTGATAGGGAGAGAGATTTCCATTGAAACTTATTTTTTTTAACCATTGAATTCTATTTGTAATGAACGCTCGGTAGCCGTCAGTGTCTTATATTCTGCAGATATATATTTTTTTCCAAATTCATATTATGTGGGTTAGAAAAACATACAAAGCTGATTTATCTCCTTTAAATACCGATTTAGTGTGATATTCTAACACAATTTTCATGTTAACAACTTATTTAATTAATCTTCAAGTTAATTATACTGTAATAACTTTATTATTATCATCTTAATATTAACTTATCGCAACGAAGACAAATATGAAGAAAATTTAATCAGATTGATCGGCTTCACCTGCTATTGCTTAAGGCTCGTATATAATGAGAAGCACCGCGAACTTATTGCGAATATTCCCGGTTAAATATTTCTTGGAAAATGCGGCCACGTAAATTACTTCGGTATCTTCCGAAGCAAAAACATAATTAATGTTGTGCTGTTTGTAATCGGAGAGCTAACTCACCATATTACAGACTAGTAACTGATCTCTACAATCGTTATATAACACTTATAATGCCTAATAAATAATTATTATATAATAATAATAATGCCTTAACGAATAACTGAAAAACGATATTATATAAAAACTATACGAGTGTGAGTACTGTCGACGAAATAGTTGGAAACAAACCAAATGGATTGAAATAGAAAATTCAGAATAAAAGTATATCAGATCTTCAGATAAAATAAGAACTAAAGATAGAGCCCGGTAGAAGGCAGAGTAAGCGCCATAATGCCATAAAAGTACGCCTGGCCGTGTATATACACGGTTACAGGCACACAAATGAAATCAAACTACGCCTCGCCTTGTCAAAATATTTACTAGTGAAAATGCTGAATTTCACGTAGTAAAAAGATGTTAAAGTCAACCTTCAAAAAAATTAAAAGCAAAAGAAGCGACAATAGTAAATAGCATACGCAGACATGGTTATAAAACCGGCGTCACAGTCATCAAAATTCTGTCTACAGTTCTTAATTGGTCTGAGATCAGAAGCCGAAATTTTACATTTCATAAATTCATTATACATCTACGAGTATTATGGTAGGTAATATTATTTAAACTGTGCTATGCCATGAATATGAAAACCATATTTTAATTTTTTTTTTACATTATTTTATTTTTTCCTTTTTTAGCTAGAAATACATATTGTATTTGTAGCAAAAAAATTAATGTATATATAAATATTGCAAATCAATATTGCAATGTATTTAGAATAGGTAACGAGAAAACAGTTCAGTACCTTTTTTTGTTGTTTGTTTGTGAACCGATTCCTTCTATGCTTATTTGGTTAAGTTGAATTTTGATTATTGATGATTATTTTAATATTATTGATGATATAAGCATATTATAAAATTATTGATGAGCTTCAGTTGAACCTTCATATACATAACTTTTACAAATTTTTACTTCTTCTCTTTTAATTGCTCATAATATGACATTTCCATACCTCTGTAAAGAATAATAAAATAAAACAGTATACTCACTGACAACTCCAATTATTATGTATAGTGGTAGCAAACGAACGCCAGATGTTTGTTTGTTATTATTACACTTCTCTACGCCTTTTATCTTTCTCGTAAATGAAAGCTTCTTACACACGTCGGTTATCTCATTAAGAAAATGAAATACCATAAGAAACGTTATGTTTTCCCTTAGGATTTTTTGTAGCCTGAAGTATGCGAAATGGAAAATTAAACAATTATGATCTATGTCAAGAATTAATGTTGTTAAAATGACCTTTTTTCAGATTGTTAGGTACACTGTTAAACTAGTTTATTTTATCATTATGGCTTAGTAATAAAATAGGTAATTAAAAAAACAATACGAATCAAACTCGAGTTATCACATTAAGGGCCTCTTTCTCAAACTACAAGTAAAGTGTTGATTAGTTACTTTTAGAAATCATTTTCTGTTATATTGAATTATGCACTCGGTTTACTGCTTTATTTTTGATTTAATGTTTGGGACGTTTACCGTACAAACAAAGGTATATCAGCTCCATTATCCCCGGTTACCGGTGACTTTAAATGACAGTTTGGCCTACTTGACGTTTGTGAAACAGGCGCTTATTGTAATAGTAAATCTTATATTATCATGGTGTGTCTTATATTATAGCACTGACGACAAGAGAAGTCAGAGACTATTTCTTCCTTTATTCAACAGTTTTTATCTGTCCTTTATTTTATATTGTACTAGTATTCGTAGGCGACGGTAGCCAACATAATATACATTAATAGGGATTGACATTGATACTTACCTCTAAGCATAAAATAGGATAACTGGTAATCATTTAGACAGTGATCAGTAATAACATTTGTAAATAATGACTTCTTTTTATTTATTTTTATTCTTGTCCAATACAAACTATTTATTATTGCCCAATCCAAACAATTTTAAAGTAATGTATAGGTAATTTATATAACTACTTTGTTGTAATACTCATTGGAGTATCACAACAAAGTAGGAGGCAATCAATACTCTTTTAAAAACGTGGCTGGGTCGCCTCTCTAGGGACCATTTATCAACTTCAGATTATATTTCGACGTTTCTCTGTTTTAAATTTATTTATTCCGGTAATTGCGGCTGTTACGGCTCTCAAGGAAAAGCTAGCGATTCCGGTAATTAATTTATGGATATTCTCTCTCCTATTTTGTTTAGAATTAGTAAATACTAGGTGGTGCCAGAAATTTTGTCCGCATT
Organism: Synanthedon formicaeformis; assembly: GCA_945859745.1. Lineage (NCBI taxonomy): Eukaryota > Metazoa > Arthropoda > Insecta > Lepidoptera > Sesiidae > Synanthedon > Synanthedon formicaeformis. The sequence goes on from OX243964.1 coordinate 5,616,080, forward strand.
GAAAAAAAATATAAAGCCTGAGAAAATACACACCTAGAAATAGAATATTTTTAAGCCACCAACGATATTTACAATAATAAACCTTCGATTCAATAATTAATTCATGGATATTGTAGGTAGATAAGAAGGACATATTAAGGACATTTTTTTAAATTTCTATTTGCCATTTTATGCCATTCATCATAAAAAATATGAATACATAACTGAAATTTGTCTCTTACATGTATTTTTTTTTAATATTAAAATCTAAAAGGAATTCGTTTAAATTAAGCAATATTGAAAACGTAATGAATTAAAATTACCTTAGGTAATGTTTTCTCCAGTAAAGTTCGGCCTCAAAAAATAATATAAAATGTTCTTAATTACGTTTTGAATAAACGACGTTCATTTAACCCTGTTTCATTATGCTGTGTTTTTTTATTAAGCAATATTCCAGCTAATGAACCAACGGAAGTGGGCTTTCTTACCATTTAATAAAAAATGTAACGAAATTTAATATTTTTTATAGTTGAAAAACTTAAAAAAGGTGAAAATGGGTCCCGGCATCCTTAATCCTGGATTGAACTATGTACATAGCGTAATTCAAAACTAATCCTGGAAAAAGACTCCTTAATTAATAACGCAGATCAAGCTACGAGAAAAAGTTAATATCAAATTGATTATATTATTTATACAATGACGTCATTCTGTTCCATTATTTCTATACAGATGCTGATTTCTAAAAAGTTATCTTGACGCAAAATCGCCTATAAGATATACTTCGGATATCTATACTAATATTATAAAGAGGAAAATTTTGTTTGTTTGTTTGTTTGCTTTGAATAGGCTTCGAAACTACTGGACCGATTTGAAAAATTCTTTCTCTGTTGGGAAGCTATATTTTCAGCGAGTAACATAGGCTATGTTTTGTAAATTTACGCGGACGAAGTGCAACAGCTAGTCTTAAATAAATAAGATGTACTTCGGAGAGTGTGCTTAAGAGCTGCATGAGTTCATACCGCCTTCTCTTTTCTTCCATTGGACATTCAGACGTACGGTTACCATCCTCTATTTGTCAAAATTCCTCTTTTTCAGATCAAAGGTTCTTAAAGTTCTCTCATAATACGCAGTACCTACGCACGGCCGGCGCTTATACGAGTATTAACTCAAATCTTTTTTTAAGTTCGAGTGAATAGGCATTCTCTGGGTAAGCTCGCTTCATTGTTGGCCTCGTCTTTCCTGCACGGCGAGAGCATCTAGCCAAGAGCAAACAAATTATTACTTAATATTAAAAAAGAAAAAGTTAAAATACATATAAAAGTTTTACATATTAAAATCTATTCAATTCAATTCAAATCATTTATTAGATGTAAGTTTTTACAAAACATTTATCTTCGTCAACATTACAAACTACCACCGGTTCGGAAAGCTGTTTCTAGGGGGAAGAACTCGACAAGAAACCCCCTTTTTTTGCTAGTTGCTCTTTTCATAAATCAATTTACAACATATGAGTAACACGTAACAATATTCAACTATATTCAACTCCAAGGACGTTCATCATTTATATAATCTAATATCCTATAATAACCCTTTTTGCACAGGGTTTTCTTAATATAAACTTTAAATTTAATTAGATAAATTTATTAAATGGGTTTGTGCGTATATAATGCATCCTAATATTCACTTGTATTTTAGTTCAATCCTTGAATTGGATCGCAGAAATTACAGTAGTTTGGAGGGATAAGTACCGCCATATGTCACAAGGGGTGGAATCCACCCCGGGAAGAAAAAAACCGAACATAGTCCCTCCGAAACTATCTCAGAGTGTGCCATCTGCGGCTGCCCCTCACTTTACAACTTTACTAATTCATGACCTAATAAACAGGCAATCCTTCTCGTCTCACCCAGTGACGCTCCATTTAAAATGGGTTTTGATAGCTTCTATACGTTCCAATTTAATTGAAGTGATTGACAGAGGTTACAAACAGCCTACCTATTTCGGTTATATAATCTTCTGAATAAATCAGTGTACTTAATTGGTTGACTTTGTCTATGTAATGGGTACTTGCATAGGGTTTCTCCAATAAACCCAGACTTTTTGATAAAAGGTCTGCTTGAAGGTGAGTAGGCATCATCTTCAAGGAATTGGGAGTTCTGAATTATCAGGGGAGATAAAATGCGCTGTCGATTTTGATGGTATAAAGTGGATAATGTGATGGATAAGGTAGGGTTTAAAATTGAGCTTTGGATAACTTCGGGTAAACTTTTGGACAACATTTAATATCCACGACTATATATGCTCTTATTTAAAGTTATAAAAGCACAGCTTATTTATTGAATGATACCACAGAAAGAAGATTTTTGTTAAGGACAACCTTAACCTTTAAAGTTTCATAAAGAGTTTTCATGGCTTTTAACCTGGTACAGGTCACGAACATCACGCATTCAACAAACCTCCGGGTTTTTCACACGTCATAAATCATTATATTGTGACGTGCGCCGTACGATATAACATTATTTATTGTCGAACTGTATATCATTATTACTCAGCCATTTTTTAACTGCTTAGGGATTTACGTTATGTTATCCCCTTACATCGTTACGGATCGATGGATTTCTTCATGCTGCTTTATCTTGATAAAAGGTCGACTCTTTTTTTTTCACCTTCTTTTATTTTTGGTCAGTTTCATAAGTTGCTTGACGGTCATTTGAAAATAATAGTTAATTTAAGAGGTTTTAAAGTTATCTTTATCGCAAAAATTACCACTTTTTAAAACTAACCTAACTCTAAACTTTAAAGTAAAAAAAAGCTTAGGCATTACAACATTAATTACAACACTTGTCTATATCCTATTTATTGTAAAGTAATTTTTATACTATTCTACTCTCTATTTCTCAAGTTACAACTGCTTTGTGTTCATTCCTTCTGAATTGGTACTTAATAATTTATGTTTATCTATTAAAACATTCAATTATTATTATGTATATCGTTCAATGACCTCCGTGCTGTATCACTGACCTGTTTTTTTTATGTAATGATCGTGACAAGCATTCTTACGGTCCACTTGATGGTAGGAGTCTGAAGTCTTAACACAAGCAATGCCACAGGTGTTGTAAGCGCGCTGCCGACCTTATTAGAATAAAGGAGAGACAGGGAAATGGGCTCTGGCATTCCTTACTCTTTCACTGAAACATAACATCATACTTTCTGTTATTTCACAGTGTCAGGAGGTGGTCCTAAGCCACCAAAGGGTCTCTGATTTGTAACTGCCCTGCCAGATCGATGCTACTATTAATTCTACTTTCTAATTGTCTGTTACGAGTATAGTCTTTCTATTCTGTAATTATTACAATTTGTCAAAATTCTCTTTAAACAACCCAATCACTTTTTTTTTATTATTTTTCCTCGAAAAACACTATTAAGTATACACAAAAAATAGAGATGCATTATGTCATTTCAGTTGATATATAGGAGTTTGTGGAAATTTATTGATAAGTTCTTACTTTGGTTGTCGTTTGAGTAGGGTATCCATCTGGTGTCACGAAAATTGCTTGCAACTTGTCGCATAAAAAGACACGGTTCCACGGAAACTATCTACTTTGGCACCATCTGTTTCGTATCGCGTCTCCGCAAATGAGCTAAGTTTGTTTTACCATGTTCGTGTCTATCCGGAGATATCCTATATAATTATTTATAGTCTCAGATTTAGGCAAATTTTACATAAATTTTTAACTACCATTCTAAAAAAAGATAGAATAAATTTTATTTGTAGCAAAGGACACAAACGTCCCTCGCCACAAACCGGCTGTAACTCAGCATATTGCAGGCTGTAAAAACCTGCGCTGGCTTTCCGTTGGAGCCGATAGTGAGGTCAAGCACTGCGTATAGTCCACCCACAAGGCGCTCGAGTAGAAAGATTGGCAATATGCTTTAAATAATATTATCTTAACATCATCTGAACAATAAGCAAACCTGCGAGCTAACATATTACCACGGACAGCCAGAGCCCTACGTTCACGTTCAATATCAGCATTATCCTTCAAGTCATCAGTGATAATATGCACTGATAATGATTGATGTCTAGAAAATTCACATGAAACTAATTTGTTGAAAAATATTTCCGTTTTACATAACCGTTATTGTTTACTTATTACAAGACCATTAATAATAAATTTCCGTAAAATTTTCTTTACAGTGGCTCTCCCAAATCTTGTACATTAACCTACAAAAACTGTAAGAAGAAATTCTTTTTAAAAGTTTGATGTAAATACGTTTTTTAGAATTACGGCGGCGCGCTGTTTTTTCGAGTCAGCGATCCGATTAATTGATAGGGTTCCTTACGTTCCGGCCAATTATGATATTTTCTTGTTCCGAAAATGTTTTTAAGCACTTTTTCGCTAATATTACAAACCTTAACCTATCTTTGTTAATTGCTGAGAAGGTTTTTATGACTTGCCAAAAATTAGGGCATCAGAAATTTCGTTTATTCTACAACATTTCCATCAGAGTTCCGATTAAAGGTCGCTTTGAAATCACTCAAAATTTTAACCGAAACAAATAATCGATAAAATCGTCCCTCGAACATAAAGCAAAGCATAATAAATGAATCAATTACTGAAAAGTTTCCTCTAAGGCGTTTGACAAAGGGTTCAGGAGTTGGATGGCTCTGAAGAGGTATTTTGCGCTAATCACCTAACTTTTAATTAATGACAACGCGTTTAGTGAATAAAAGTCTTGAATAAACCGACGCTGTTATATTTTTTATAGTTTTAGGTGCTTAAGTCTGCAATATTATATTTTTACGTTAATAAATTTTATTAAAGGTCAACGAACATTGAATTCTTGCATCTATCTCAAATTAATGCATTTATTCAACTACATTTTCTTTTCTTTATGGGAAGATCCGACACAGTCAGCTTTTAGATGGGAATTCCTTCATAAGACATTGTCGATAGACATGCCATATATATTGAAGGTTGCAGTGATTTATAATTTTAAAATAATTTATATATTATTGTAAAATGTAAACAGCTTTTCTAATACTGATCATCATAATTTGAAGACATTGTGTGAAAGAAAGTTTTGTGCAAATGTTGAAGACATTATTTTCTTATAGATTTGACATACGATTTTGGAACAAAATATTCCGAGTCATGTATTATGGTAATTTTTGTCGGTGAATCGAAACAACATGATTACTTATTGTACCTCATAATATTAATATATTTACATATCTGACTCGCCTGGAGTCTAAGATGAACGTTTTTGTATGAAGATGTGTCTTCATCGGTGCTTGAAGGTGTATGAAATGCTTTCACTCTATAATTGATACTTACACTAATATTATAAAGAAAAACGATTTGTATTTTTGTATGTTTGTAATGAATAATCTCGAAAACTAGTGGACCGATTTTAAAAATTCTTTTACCTATAGAAGCTACATTATTAGCGAGAAACATGGGCTATACCTATTTTATAAAGTTACGCGCGAGAAGTTGCGTACAACAGCTATTTATTCGATAAAATCAAAAGCTTATAACCTTCAAAATAGATCGACTCAAATCAATCCACTCGGCCTACCGAAGAATTGAAAATACTCTTAAATTTAAATCTTTATTTTATAAAGATAAATTAGAAGAATGAGATATTACAAAACAATACATCACAATAGAACATATCAAAAGCAAAAAAATATACCTATTGATTACATTTTGAATATGACTGTTGAACAATCTGTTGTGATTCAGAAAGTGGAAATAATACGTGTCCGATAATTGAATCTCGTGGAGATCCGTTTCGATATCTCGTTAGCCGCTGTCGCATCGAATCATTCCAACATAACTCTTCAGGCCGCACGTCAATCCAATAGTTCAACCATCTAACAAACATGAAATAAGTTGACCGGTCCCATTAAACTACTATAAAGTTCAAAGTTTATTTTAGTTTAAAACAAGATTTTAGAGACTAACTTTGAAATGGATAAACATATTACACATATTATAACTTGAGTAAGTAAATATCCATCTGCACATATTTAATTTTTGTAAGGAATTTAACAGTTTCAATTACGAGTATTAATTATAACATACCTTCGATTCTTAAACCAAATGGTATCGTACGTGATGACGGCAAGAGATCTGATGGGATGTCACTAGTTCCATGGAGGATGGGTCGTCCACTAGTGTGGGATATTATGCCACCTGCGTCGACACTTTGGCACCGTCTCACCTTCATGAAACACTTGCCACAGCTGGTGCTGCTGCGGAAGCGGCAGAAAAGCGGAAAATCTACAAATACAGAGATATAGGCACCGGCTATATATTCGTTTCCTTCGGTGTCGAATCTCTGGGTCCGTGGGGTCCCAACGCTCTTAATCTTTTTAAAATCTTATCAAAACGTTTGGTCTACATAACCGGCGATTCTAAAGCTGACTATTACCTCGGTCAACAGATCAGTATTGCCATACAAATACAGCCAGCATGCTTGGGACCCTACCAAAGGGACCGATGCTTTTTATTATATAATGTGTATATAACTTAGGATTAGATTTTATTTTAAATTGTTAATTACTTATAATAATGAAATCAATAAATTTTAATTGGAGAATTATAACGATATCAGTTTAACTTTCAGCGATTTATTCAGCAGGAGTTGTCACATAAACATTGGTAAAGTTATTAGAAGGTACCTACCAGATAAATGTAGGCATGCTTTTACTGTGTAAATCTACTACCAAAGTAAATATATTTAACGTGGTAGGTAGGTACTACGTTCAGGAAGCTGTTCAGGAACTACCTGCAGCAAACCTTGACAGTGCGCATTATAAAGGATGTTTCAAAGCGCTTGGTCCGAAAAAGAGGGAATTTCGACAAGATGAGGATTGTAACCAGCCGTACGTCTGAATGACCTGAGCTCCTGAGCACACTCTCCGAAATAAGTTGGTATAAGTTATTTTTTGTTCAGACGTTGATCCGCTACATAGTTCTAAGCGTAGTATTGATTCTATAATAAAATAAAATATAGGTCACCTTATGAAGGAATTAGCAAAATCTATTGATTATAGCTTTCTCTACAAATGGCCATCTCTAAGATTTATTTATCCAATCAAAAATAGAAATTGCTAATAGTAGATGAAAATAAATAATTTATAAATATACAATTGAAGCACTCAGACAAAGAGATTCCATTCATGCCCGAACTTTTTCAATATATCTATCCATTTGATATTTGATCAACTTCGTTTGCACACTAAAATACAAGTGGATTTTCAGCTCGTGTGTAATAAAAAAAAGATACGATGCACCTCAGTAATGGAATCGCAGAGTTGTTTTGGAAATTTAAACAGGTATGTAGCTACCCTAAATATACCTAATATTTCAATTTTATCTCTAGCAAATATACTGTTTACTTTTGGAAAGCACTTTGAACTTTTGAATTTTTAATAGGTCTAATTTTGAATATGCCTCGTTGTGATCTTGATAGTGAAGACTAAAATAGACTAAAATAGTCATAATGTTACCGCAGTAATATTAGCCTAATAGTCCGGGAGGTGGCAACGTCGGCAAAAAAAGCATTTTAGGTCAGCTGATTTTTTGATATGTCGTCTCTCTTGCCCTTTCGGTTAGGATCTGGGCAGTCTGGCTAGCGGTAGCGGTTGCGTTTGCCTGTGCGCATCCTATTTGTGCGGGTAATATACTGACTTTTAAAATCATTTTATGAAGGTTCAATTTGCATATTTTAGCTTAAGATAAGTTTAACAAACATCAATCTCTTATTGCCAGACATTTTTATCGTTGCTAATAATGAGCCAGACGCGAATTTTGATTTCATTTTTATTAAAAAATTAAGTTATTTCAGAATGTCTGTCATTTTAATATTATGTTGTTTAAGTATGAACAGACCTAAAAATAATTTGCCAGACATTAATTCAGTTGCTAAACCATGAATCAGAACGATTAAAGTCCTGAAAACTCTTACAGTATGATTCTACTCTTACAGTATGAATTGGACTTATGTAAACTGTATATCTATATATACATACAATAGATATACAATTGCGTAAGTTCAATATTTTTTAAATTAGGGATATTATTTTTTATTAGCATTTAGCAAATTTTAACATAAAAAAAAATTGAAATGAGATAGAATTAGATAGCAGGAAATCAAACAACATTATTGAAATTTTAAAAGTTTTTTTTTTATTTGAAATACTCTTGTCGCTATGATACACTGAGAAAATTTTACTTTAATATTTTGGCTCGTTTAAAGGCAGATTATTTAAAATTAACTAAAACTCGTTTAAGAATATATAAGCGCAGTTGGTTATAATCTAACACGTCAACATTGTTATGGATACTTGGTTATTTTTAACATTGCACTTAATAATTTTTAAACAAAATTGTTAGCATTCTGAACCAATTCAGACTTGTTTAAATTTTAATACTTAATATTGTTAAATCTAACCAAGTTATGTATGTAATTTTAAATATGTTTAAAAAGGGTTAAAATTAACCCTTTTTTTGGTTAAAATTAACCAATATATCTCTGTTACCACCTACAACGTAATCGGTTACAAATAGCCATTGATATTTTGTTGTTATTAAATAAGTGCGATTGTAAATTTTACCATGACACATTTGCTAATCTTTACAAACAGCTTACTAAATATTAACCAAGTAAAAATACTTAGCAAAGCAAAATGGGTTACCTATAAGTGAAAACGAATCATTCATTTCGTCCAAATCTTTCTAGCGTGATAGTCATTGCGTCTCGTATTTAATAAACTCGTATTGCCCAAAAAAAATTTTATAATTTACAAATATTCCTAATGGATGACGATGTCAACAACCTTTTAATTGCATGGAAATTAGAAGAATACATAGAAGTATGTAAAGATGAGTGAAAAACCTACATTTTTATCTACCTAGATATAGTTACAACTAAGTTAACTCTACACCATATTATTATAATTTACTAGTTATGTTATTATTGCAGTGAATTTTGCGTTTATCTTAATTTAAAATTCTTAATTTTCTCACAAGAAAAGATTATTAACCAAATAAGAAATACCTATAATATAAAAAAAAAACAAAAGAATTATGTTACATGTCACCTGTTTGACATCATATAAGTAATTACTAAATTCTTATTTTAGATATTTTTTGACTTTATTAATTATATTGTAAAAATTAATAGTCAATTTATTAAAATTAAAATTAAAAATAAATTAAAATTAAAATTAAATTAATAATTGTTAAAAGCCAATTTTATACTCACATGCCGAGACCGCCCATCGGCGGCATAGCAGAGGTTACAAACCTTATAGTAAATTAACGGATATTAGAATAACAACTATTTCACATAGTACTACTATGATAACTTTGATAAACAAGACAACTAGATAAGCATTAAAACTAAAACAGAAATGAGTCATACGGATACAAGAGATTTTTTTTTCATCAAAACAATTATCATTTATGGATGATACCTACAAGTAGATACAAAAGATTGCCGACGCACCTGCATTTTGTTTTGTTGAATTTTTATATATACTAATATTATAAAGAGGAAAGATTTGTTTGTTTGTATTGAATAGGCTCCGAAACTACTGGACCGATTTGAAAAATTCTTTCACTGGTGGGAAGCTATATTATCAGCGAGTGTTATAGGCTATATTTTATAAAGTTACGCGGACGAAGTCGCGTGCAACAGCTAGTGTTCTATTAAAAAACTATAATTAGGAAATGTAAAACGGTATTAATTTTCATTTATAAAATATCAATATCGACGTCGATATATCGAGGAAAAATGTCAATATATCTAATTAAAAATATCGATACTTTTTCAACAACCTACGGGCTCGTAGATCGTGGCCAACGCGATGCCTAGCCCGACAGCCTGAGATTAGCACGTACAACCAAACAAACAAACTCTTCAGCTTTACATATTAGTATAGATAATTTAGACATTGTACCTAACAATTTTATATAATAATTATTATCATCACGCGTTAATCCTTCATTTAATGAATGAATCGTGGTAATGAACGATAGCCATAGCTCATTAAGTTTTCGTAGTAATACTGAGTATAAAGTAAAAAAAAAAGTACTTAAATAGTTTTTACTGAGTATTTACTCTGGCTTGAGTAATACTACAGTGCTTACCCATCTATAGCTGAGAGCACTCAACTGTCTCTCTCTGACCAGTAGAATCATACTGTAAGAGTTTTCAGGACTTTAATCGTTCTGATTCATGGTTTAGCAACTGAATTAATGTCTGGCAAATTATTTTTAGGTCTGTTCATACTTAAATAACATAATATTAAAATGACAGACATTCTGAAATAACTTAATTTTTTAATAAAAATGAAATCAAAACTCTCGTCTGGCTCATTATTAGCAACGATAAAAATGTCTGGCAATAAGAGATTGATGTTTGTTAAACTTATCTTAAGCTAAAATATGCAAATTGAACCTTCATAAAATGATTTTACTGTATGAATTTTCAGGACTTTAATCGTTCTGATTCATGGTTTAGCAACTGAATTAATGTCTGGCAAATTATTTTTAGGTCTGTTCATACTTAAATAACATAATATTAAAATGACAGACATTCTGAAATAACTTAATTTTTTAATAAAAATGAAATCAAAATTCGCGTCTGGCTCATTATTAGCAACCATAAAAATGTCTGGCAATAAGAGATTGATGTTTGTTAAACTTATCTTAAGCTAAAATATGCAAATTGAACCTTCATAAAATGATTTTACTGTATGAATTTTCAGGACTTTAATCGTTCTGATTCATGGTTTAGCAACTGAATTAATGTCTGGCAAATTATTTTTAGGTCTGTTCATACTTAAATAACATAATATTAAAATGACAGACATTCTGAAATAACTTAATTTTTTAATAAAAATGAAATCAAAATTCGCGTCTGGCTCATTATTAGCAACGATAAAAATGTCTGGCAATAAGAGATTGATGTTTGTTAAACTTATCTTAAGCTAAAATATGCAAATTGAACCTTCATAAAATGATTTTAAAAGTCAGTATATTACCCGCACAAATAGGATGCGCACAGGCAAACGCAACCGCTACCGCTAGCCAGACTGCCCAGATCCTAACCGAAAGGGCAAGAGAGACGACATATCAAAAAACCAGCTGACCTGAAATTCTCTTTCGAAAACGTTGCCACCTCTTATACTATAATTGGCGTTTGTTATTTTAATTAGTTTTCTTTATTTCAGAACTTAAGAGGCCACTGTTCAAATCGAGCAGCTTACCAATTCCATAAATCTTTACATAGAATAAAACAAAGTCGCTTCCCGCTGTCTGTTTGTCTGTCTGTCCCTCCGCGTATACGCTTAGGCTGGTTTTAGTGTCATGCGGACCGTCAGTACGGATTGCTCCGCACGGACCAATATTTATTTAGAGTAATGCGGACGGTCGTCCGTACGGACCCGTCCGCATTACTCGCATACCCGCGGACAGCTCCGCAGCCGTCCGCATGGCGCGTCCGTGCCGCGGAGCTATCCGCGCGGACCGCTACTCGCGCGCCCCTGCCTGTAGTGAGCGTTTTAGTATCGCGCGGAGCGCACGCGTTGGCGGAGTACAATCATGGCGAGTCGATATTGCGATGTTGACACGAGTCGAGTGTACTCCCGGGCGGTCAGGACGATACTAAAACGACATACGCGGATAGTCCGCGCGGACCGCTCCGTATTGACGGTCCGCGTGACACTAAATTCAGCCTTAGATACTATACGCAACTGATTTTAATTAGGCATTTGGGATAGTAAGTCAATGCATTTGGGCAGCCCCTTGCGTCTGGTGGCAGTAACAACCCTTTTACAGAAGACCACTGTGAAATAACAGCATATGTGCTTTGTGTTTCGGCGAGGAAGTAATGCCAAACTGGCTGTCCAATAATGACTGTTAGCCGTGTCCTCTGCTGACTACAATCCAAATCCAGACCAGAATTCACTTCTAAAGTTGACCCTGCCGGGAATCGAACCCGGGAAGCTTGTAACAGATTGTTAAGGCAATCACCCTAAACCCTCATCCAACGGTCTGTATGCCACCATATAAAAATAAAAACCAAGTGTAAACCATTAGGTAAAGCCAAATATTAAAATTATTTACAACATAACGCATTGATACTGTAAGTCTTAATAATGGTAAGGGGACGATTTATGTACTGTTTAGTAATGTTGTCCCTTTCGCAAACTGCAAAAGGACAACAAAGCATTATTCCAGCCGTCAACTGGCCCGAGTTATGTTACCTACGAGGGACCGTTCTGGAACATCTGGTTTGTAACAAATTTCATATTACAACTTGCTTCGCCTTTAACCAATGCGTGCGTTTCTCTAGAAACATTACGAGTATAATGTACACAGTATCGCAAAAATAACTTAGTTTTTTTCTTTCATCTTAAAAAAAATCGAGCGGATATATGTTTCGATTGAGTTGACTTGAACTTTCTCTTCTGATTTGTTCACTATTTGTTTGTATAAAGAATATTTTTTTGTATCATGAAAACATACCTATCGTTCTTGAATTGACGGCTGAATTTAATAACGTGTCTGTCAATATATCTGCCAACTCCCCCTAAATCACGCAACAGATTTTGATGCGGTTTTCACTAATCGAAAGTGCGATAATCGAGAAAGGTTTTTGTATATAATTTGCAGAAAATAATAGTAATATTAAATTATTTATATTAGTAGTTCTACCTTTAATTAAATAAAGAGCAGTGAAAAAAAATAATTATAAGAAAAAATGTAGAAATGCATATAATTAATATATTTTTTTAAAGTTACTCACTGTTTCATTTATACTGTGGAGCCTCACCCTATTGTTACCTCTTTTACTGAACTTAATTCTCATCTTCACAGTCTCGTAATCTGATTAAAGTATAGACGAGGCCTCGTAAATCTTTCGACGACACTTCGCGGTGCTCAAAATTATATATTAAATTATTAACATTGTTATGTTTCTGATTTTCAAGATAAATTCTACGTGAACACTTTATTAAGAAAATACTTGCATATATATTACTTCAATGTTTTTTTTTGTTATGAATTATACAAAAATCCTTATCTTTAATCCTACCTATGGTCGATCGCACATTTGCAGCACCTGTGGCGTTGCTTGTTTTAAGAGGAACGTCAGCCCGTCTTATACCTTAGCATGAATAAAAATATAGTACTTACGTAATTTTTGACATTTTAATGATAGAATTATGTTACCGAGTGAAAAAATTTATAGGGTTGACCCCATTAATCTTAACTCAGGTCTAATATTAACCCAGTCTAAGCTCTAACAAAAAAAAAACAACTTCAAACCGTTTCCATTCCATGGATTCCATTGTCAGAACTAGACCTAATATAAATGGGACCACACGGGAAGCACCAGCTTTCAAATAAAAAAAAATACAGGCGAATTGAGAACCTCCTCCTTTTCAACCGACTCCCCAAAAAGGAGGAGCTGGTGCTTCCCGTGTTATGTGGTCCCATTTCAATTTGGTCCAGTTCTGACAATTGCATCCATGAGAAAACGGTTTGAAGTCTTTTTTTTTTGTTAAAAAGAGTTATTAATATCACTCGCACCGTCAAACACATTATTAAACTATATAATAGATGGCGCTCTTCGTATCCTCGCCTATTAACACAAGTAACGCTATAAGTGCTGCATGTGAGGTGCCGTTCTGTTTTTTCAAATTTTGTAGGCCTTCGTATTAATATTATTATTTGGAAGTCGGTTGAAAAGAAACTAATAATTATAGTGAAATGTTATTTTCGGGAACTAACATAGGTATTTAAATTCATTAGATTCAAAATCGAAAAAGAAAACTAAGCAAAACAGTAGTCTACAATGTTTTTCTATGAAACAGTCAAATTTGTCCGCAGAAGGTTTGAAATTTTGAACATTATTCTCACTTTACAGCTATCTGGCAAGTTTCAAGTCCGGAGTGTTTTCAACAGCTCAAACTTTTCCGCCAGTCATAGACGTCTTACTGGCTTTAACTAACAGATCTGTTGTAAATTTTGAAGCGCAGTAAACCGCATACTGCACTGAGGTACTCGTATCTTAGCCGGTTTTGCAGAAGACGTATTTACTTCTCATTAGAGTTATAACTTCTGAGATTTTGAAGCGAAGTACATACCAATATTAACTTAATTATTTGTAAATGTATTTTGGTGTGTGTTTGAGTGGGTCTCAGATTGTTTTAGATTCACTATTGTGCCCGGTAGGTGGCCTTGTGTTTAGATTAGAGATTTTTTACGTATTCGGGCCTCGGCCTGCGAATTCGCTAGGACTTCATATTGTGGTATGAATATATAATTATATAAACAGAAAAAAATGTGTAGATAATTAAGAGAATGTGTATATTATATAATATTAGTGTTGATAAAAACGCTATCCACTTGCAGAAAAAAAAAATCATTTAATTTAAATTTCTCTGTTAGTTAACAATAAATTAGCATTTTGAAACACCACCACGCAGCACGCTTTTTTGTCATTTCAAAAAAAAGAAAAAAGTCATTCATAGAAAAAAGTCTATAGTCCATTTAGTACTTTGTATAGTCCTTTTTCTAAAAAAAAGTGATTATCGCAACAATTTGTCGTAATTAGTAGTTATAGACATAAATTCGAATAATGAGAAGGAAAACACGAATAATTGTATTTCCCAAAGATTTGATATAGATTACGAACGCTATGCAAAAAGTTATAAATGGAAGAAAAATATTCTTACACAATACATTTACACGAAGGGAACTTAAGGAAATTTCAGAGATTTTACGTAGAAAACTGTGTCGAAAATGACGTTTTGATGGATCAGAAACATCTGTTCGAGCAAATGAGGTTTGTAAAGATAAGGTGGCGTCATATTTCACTTTTTTTGTTTGCCTTCTATTCGCATTATCTACGCGCCCTTACAGAGTTTGTTTAGGGCCCAAAGTGTAGGTACTGTTTTCCAATATATTATTTTTACATAAAATAATATTATTCGTGGGCAATAGATAAGTATTGGAATATTCATTTTGTTATCTGTGGAAGCGTTTTGGAAAATAAACGAATAAACTGTTCAATGGAAGAAATTTTAAACTCGAATTAACAAATTAAATTCAATTATGAAGATATTGTCTAGATTTTTTTAAAATTTAGGTACAAAATAAGGAACTGGAAATAAGGTGTGGAAGAGTTTCTAATTATGTTGAGTTGTATATTTAAGTAATAGAACCTTATATCAGGGGTCTGACATTTAATTAAGATTAAATTATTATTGTTTATATTATTATTTTAGGAATACCTACTTTTTTCAATTTATCAAAATGAATGACTTCTAAAAAGCCCAAAATTTCAATTCTAAAATAGAAAATAAAAAATTTAAAGACAATATAGTAAAAACTATTTTCTTCTATTCTAACATTTTAATTACTGACTCTAACGACGATTGAAGCTTAAATTACCACATACCGACGAAGTTAACAGTTTCTGTTCATTTGATATTCTTGTTAGCGTCTTTTATCCACTCTACCTCCGTAAACAGGTAACTAAGGATAAATAAATAAATCCGTACATTGGTAAGTAGATACACGGTGTAGGTTTTCCTAAATATACCAAAGGCGAACGTTCGGGAAAGCGGTTGAGATAGGTAGGTTAGGTGGAGGTAATTGATATCCACTCAACGTTAGCACACGCTATCAAATTGTCGGCACCGTAAACACAATATCTATCTATTGAACTAATGGAAAACCTTTAAGTATACAACACTGTGTCTCCAACTATGAATTTTATTGTATTGATTATCAAATTTTTATCTTGTAAATTTGATTTAACTTTAAAAAGAATACAATTATAGAAAGAATTATGGGTGCTACCATCGCCCCATTTTGTTTTATCCATACTAATATTATAAATGTGAAATTAACTCTGTCTGTCTGTTACGTTTTCACGCCTTATTAACTACTCAACCGATTATTATGAAATTTTGCATACCTACATGTTGTCAGGGATACAGGAAAGGACATAGGATACCTTTCATCCAGAATAAAAGTACTGTTAACGAGGGATCATCTAAAATTTAGAACGCCTGGCAAAAGTGTAATTGTAATAAAGATGTGTCAGGCTTAATTAATTAATTAATTTTTATATATTATATAAAAATTACATGACACGTTGTGTCTCCAGGATGAACTCCTGAACTACTGAACCAATTTTGATAAAATTTCGTAACTACGTGTAATCTGGTCCAATTTAAAAGATACGAACCCGTTAGCTGGCCACTAGTTTTTTATATTTTTCAACGCGAACTAAGTCGCGGGCACCAGCTAGTACTTAATAAGATTATATTTAGTAAATACATAGTAGTTTTATATTGTACTGTACTTCTTTAAGCTCCCATACAATTTCATATGTTTTTTACGTAAAAGGTTTACTTACTATTGATCCACTTTAACGTCGTACACAAAGATTGGCTTTAATATCCTCTGCAAGGGACGCATTTAGCCAAGCTGACTCGTTTGTCGAAACCGAATAATTAAGTCTGAAACTGAGTGTCGTCTGAAGTGAGTATGTAGGAAACGCACAGTGTTCCTGCAATATATTCAATTTTGCAATTTTGCAGTCAAAGTCAATTGAGTTCTACGGTTGAACTAAACTAGTTGGACTGTAGTGTGGATTATGGAATAGACCAATTTTAGATGTCAAAGAGATTTGCTATACCCTCTTTATCACTACCAAGGTCGGCAGCTTCAACCCCGTTGCTTGTGCTAATACGCAAACGTAGTCATCAAACACCAATTGAACCGTTACTCTGCAAGCCGAACTTTACATAATAGCTGTATAAATATTTTATATTTTATGTTCGTATAATAAATGAAACGTTCAAAATTTTCTTTATTTACTTGTTACCAAACAGATAAGTCGCTTAAAATTGTCTAAAACTTGAAGTAATAAATTAGCGTTCAAAACTAAATTATTATTATTTTCAAAATAATCTGGATATTGAAACGCCTGAACAGATCTTCATAAATTATAGCTAAGTATCCCTATTATATCAGCATGAAATCCTTTCGTCAACTAGAAAATGAGCTGATGATATTCTAATGCCTGAACAGATCCTCACAAATTATATGTAAGTATCTATCACGTCAAGGTCAACTAGGAAGTGACCTTTCGTCAACTAGGAAGTTAGCTGATGACCATCAAACGCCTGAATATATCTTCATAAATTATCATATCAGCATGTCTTATTGGTTGAATATTATTGAATTAAATCTTATTGACTGACTGTAAAGAAGTATAAAGTACATACATCCAACATTTTATTTAAACGGATTCTAATGGAAAGTAGTTCAGAAATAGACTTAGTCCTTAGGGCGACATAACGATTAGCATAATAAATTATGCTACACTTTAGGGTCAACATCCTTTTGGGATTGCCTCTAATTTAGATTGTGTCGTATTATTTGCGTTCATTTCTTTTAAAAATTTCGATTTGAATAATCTGCCTAATTTGAATTTGCCACTTGTACTTGAAAATGTTTCACGATTCGGTAACCGTCGCACTTAACAATGCTGTTAGTAGGAGACTCTAGTAAAGTTGGGAGATTCCGTAGAGGGAAATCCGATTTGCCAATACATTTATAGCGAACTTAATGAATTGAACTTGTTTAAAGTTCCTTGTATCTTACTGTTATCGAATTCAGATCGGAATGGGGCCTCGTCTAATGACGTCGTAGGAAGGAGTCGGGTCGACTTTTTCACTGGGAGTCCGTTTAATTAAAAACCAGCCGCGTTCATTCTAAAGAGACTGTACGTTCAACTGAAACTGCGAAGTTTCCTTTTAGCAATCTACCGCAACGACTACTAACTTATAATGTATTCTTAATGCACTGTGATAAATTACTTTTTAAGAAATGTAGTGGCGGGCTAGAAGAGGTACTTACATAACGGATAAATTTTACAAGTGTACCTACATTTTCTCTAACGGAAAAACAGCGCAGGTTTTTAGAACCTTAAAGCCGATTTGTGGCGGGGGACGTTTGTGTGTCTTTCTATTGTGTTTTGTGTTGTTTTTATATCTCTTTTGCTCAAATAAAATTTATTCTATTCTATATAAATGTTCGGGACGCTCTTTACGTACGTACGTATGCTTGTCCCCGTGTTTTTAGATTTAGCCATCGAGTACCTATTGTCATCGCTATTCTTATCCTTACATATTATAAAACAAAGTCCTCCGCCGCGACTGTCTGTCTGTTCGCGATAAACTCAAAAACTACTGCACCGATTTTCGTGCTGTTTTCACCAATTAATACAGTGGTTCTCGAGGAAAGTTTTAGTATATAATTTACAAAGTTACATGGGCGAAGTCGCGAGTAGCAGCTATTAGTTATAAATAAATAAATAAATCACTACATATTCTAAAATTACATTTTATTTTTAATGAAATTTATGGACACTTGTTGTCAGGGGGCCTTTATGCTGTCACGCGGAAAATGAATAGTTAGAATGGAATTTCAGGATGGATAAGGCTAAAAATTCCACGCGGGCGAAGCCGCGGGCACCAGCTATATAAAAATAAAGATCCGACACGTGGTAAAAGTATAATGTCAGGCGTCAATGTAAGTATTTAAATCAGGTGTCCTGCGGAAGTCGTGGGCACATGATTTCACATAATAAGTAATTTCAGATTATTTATAAATATAATAAATTATTTTAATTAACATTCATTGTAGTTAATTTTAACATGACAGTATTACTCTATCGTATTTAAAAGAGAAAAACAAATTATATTTACATTTGACAAATAAAACAACATCGGTGGCTGGCGAAAACGCAATCTATTTTACAAAGAAGCTCTTTTAATGTAGGAAATTTTTGTTTGTATTGTGTTCCATTAGTGTTAATTGACAGTGTTGAAGGCAAAATAGCCCTAAACGTTATTCCCAGTGAAAGACCATGTCAGACATTAAATGTCTACACTTAGGGCCTCTTTCACAAACTACATGTAAAGTGTTGATTAGTTACTTTTAGAAATCATTTTCTGTTTTATTGAATTATGTACTCGGTTTACTCGGTTGAATTATGCACTCGATAGCCGATTTTTTTAAATTCTTTTCTAATTAATATTTGGAACTTTTAGCGTACAAGCAAAGTTATATCAGCTCCATTATCCCCGGTTACCGGTGACTTTAAATGACAGTTTGGCCTACTTGACGTTTGTGAAAGAGGCACTTATTCTACTAGAATAATATGTTATTTATAATTATTTAGTAGTGGTGGTAGTGGTAGGTATAATAACTATATATAATATATACCTAATTATCAATAACTTTTCAGAAGTCGATGCTAGCGAAACCGCTAGCGAAGCTAAGAGAAAATTTCTTACATACAACACATGAAAGCTTTTGTCAAAAATTCGACCTAATTAAGTGTATCGAACGTA
This sequence comes from Synanthedon formicaeformis, assembly GCA_945859745.1. Classification (NCBI taxonomy): domain Eukaryota; kingdom Metazoa; phylum Arthropoda; class Insecta; order Lepidoptera; family Sesiidae; genus Synanthedon; species Synanthedon formicaeformis. The sequence goes on from OX243964.1 coordinate 5,635,516, forward strand.
GTTTAAATTAAGAACGTAAGTCAGAATTCGTATAATGCAAAATAATTCAATTAAAAAAAGTGTCTGTATTGTATTAAAAATGTTCGTAAAATTATAAAACTGGACAATCCTAAATTTTATGAGCAGTTTGATGAGGGTGCTAATAATTGACACTTTTATTATTGTTCCAGACCCTTTTAAAGGCATGAATTCGTGTGCTGGCTACAAATAAAACATGCTTGCGATAATAATCTGGAAGTATCTAGCATCCGATATAATATGGATATGCCCATATTATATCGGAAGTAATTAACTTAATTTTGTGATAAAACCTGAAATACGCCAAACGTCGGTGCTTGGTGGAAAATGCTATTTTCGTTTTGTCGCATTAAAAATTCAACAAATTCTTTGGACTACTAAGCGTAGGGAAGGTCGCCCTTTTGTTGTGAACATATACGACCTACTCACACAAAGCGCTTTGAGTCTTATTTTATTATACGCACAATGAAGGACTGGAATTCCCTGAAACTTATGACTTGGGACTCTTCAAGAACAGAGTCAATAGGCTCAAACGGGCAAGGGAACTCTATCTTTGATTTTTCCTTTCCATCTGGCGGTGGGTCAATCTCTTTCCCGTACACAAAATAAATAATAATAATATATTTTTCGACAAGACTTATTCTCTAGACTAAAAGAACAACAACAGTCACATCAGCTAGTAATTTATAATGAAAAATATAAAAAGCTGTGAGCGACATGAAAGGTTGCGCTCACAAAGAGGCTTATCCAGACAACAATTAGACGAGATTCAATAAAGTCGGACATATCTGCGACATCGGATTAAGGTCGGCGGCGAATATAGCAGCGGCTATTACGCGGACTCCGTCGAAAAAGAATCACCATTAAGTTAATTGGCGAAAGGTCTGCCTTATCAGTTTTCCGCTTCGGCGGCTGATTAACGATTTACGAAAATAGCTTTTGCTACGGTCTATCGCACATATTTTCCGTTATCTCCGATATTGCGATCGCGACAATAATGCAGCATTGAAGCATTTAAATCTTTTTAAATGCTGTTACTTAGTAGCGGCTGAAGTATTTATCATGTAGCAAGATATGTATGGCTTTTTCAGCTTACATAAGTATTTACAATAAAAAAACCATATCAATTTACAATAAAAACTGGTATCTTCATGGAGGTACGCAGAACAACTCACAATTTTTGAAATTTTGAAATGAAAATTAATATCTATGTACATTTTTGAAAGTACAGGTACATTTTTACCGTAAATGTTCCGTTGAATATTCTTTTTTGCATTTGCATAGCTTCACAAAAAGTGGCACACGACAGAAGTCGACCAAGCCCTAAAAGAGTCACGACAAAAAATTCCCGAAAGACAAAGCCCCGGGCTTACGTTGAATTTGAGAAGGGTTACTAATGGACATTTTTGTTAAAACGACAACCGCTATAATGATTTCGTTCATTCAGCTTCCCGAGAGGTAGGTAATAAATGAACAGCCGCTACAAAACGGGAAGGTAAAATTCTGAAATGTGTTTTATTCAAAAATAAATTTGGCCGCGTATGCTAAATATAGACCCATTTATTTAAGTTTGCGTTTAGTATATTGTTAGTTGGTATTTTGCTGGCACTACATTCTTGTGAAGTACTGTTATAAAAAATATTTAATACATTCCTGTGAAGTGTTATAAAAAATATTTAAGTATTAACTTTATAAACAGTGACCTGTAACTGAACTTAGATTACAAATCGCATACATGCACTATAATTATGTTTAATTAATTGATTGTAATTATAATTCAAATTAAACTCGAGATTTAGTAGTCATACACCATATTTATATAATAGTATATATAGTATTAATTCATGGTAACTGTAACAGTCTGTGAAGATGTCTCCCATGAGAACTTAGCATACATTTAGGCCTCTCTTGGATCAATATATCGACTACAAATTTAATAATCGTTACCTACATTGAGTATGAGCGTGTATACCTACTCAAAACGAAAATCCAAAAATTACTGGGATACTGTGTTATCTCCAACAAAATACAATACATATGTAGGGGTTTAATATAACAGGGATTGGAACCAGTGAAAGTTACTAGCCCTATCGAGAAGCTCTGCATTCTTATGTTTTTTTTTAGATTGACGTAACTTAAATTGGTTGGGAGTTGGGACCAATTTTAGTAACAGCAGCTTTGCTAACATGTGAACAATGTGTAATATCTTACGTGAGTCAAATGAAGGTATTTCCTGTTTTACTCGTAAGTTAGGTTTACACGAAGGTATCATCGTGCGCGACAGTAGCATCTACAAAAAAAATAACCTGCGACTGCTTCTGGTCCCACCAGAATAGTGCCAAATAGGGTCAAATATCCGATCAAATACTAAACATGCGAAAGTAAGCTGTTTGTTGGTTTATTACGCTTTTCGCGCCTTAACTAATCAACTGATCGTCATCTAGAAAAGGCTACCTCATCTAGAATAAAGTACTGCTTACGAGGTAATATCTAAAAATTTAAAGTTTCAACGCCTAACAAAAACATATTATCAAGAAAGACTGATATAATGTTTTAACATTTAAAAAAAAACGAGCCTACTTAATCATTTACTTTAATCAGTCTAGATAGTCTAGACTTTCTCTATAGTTGGCATTGAATCGTACATGGGACTCTAAACTTAGAGTACACCTTAACCACTTGAGAAACGAACTCATCAATAAAAGAATACACTGCTATTTAATATATATTATTAGATAAATATAATAAATTTCAATTAAGGCATTTCAGCTGAGAACCAATTAACTTGGCAATGGATCGTCGTAAACACGAAACACGAACGTTTTTGTAGAAACTTGAAGGATATAGCGGATCTGATTGAAAAGCCTACCTGTACCTTTAGACATGCAATGCAATATAAGTCTATGTATAGTGGAACGAGGGGAGGAGAACTGACCGTACCGAGTAAAAGATTGTTTTATATTTTCAGGCGTGAATATAGAACATGTTCAACGTACAATGCTTGCTCAAAATCTGAGTCACATAGTTAATCATGTAGCAAAAACGCAAGCTACTGTGCATCCGGGGAAATGTAAGGAAAATATTAGCGTGAGAAACCTCAGGGTGAAAATATTTTCTGGCGTCAACCACTGCATTCAGTCTCGCTTCAGAACTTCGTGAGAGAGGACGTGTCTCTAAATTATATGATATTATATACGAAGAAACAGAACTAAACAAAGTTTGTGAGAAAAATATTATTAAGTTCAGTTTTTTGTAGTATGCTTGAATGATTGCAACCAAATACTGTAAATGCAATAATAAATTAAAGTGATTTGACTATATAAGGTATGTATACCAATTTTAAATTTTAACATTTATCTATAAATATTATAGGTATTATTTTTATTTTATAGAATTTATTTAATATTAATTTCGTATAAATTTAATAAAAAATTTTTGTATTGCTTTAAGAAATGAGAGAATTTCAATAAGTTTTTGGTTTTGGTATAAAACTGTGTGAAAAAGCTTTCAATATACAAAATTGAATAAAATTATATTTAATTTACATACGAGTAAAATAATGAATAATCTTTAGATTGTTACTTGTTATAATTATGTATTCTTTCTTTTTTATTCAATCCAATTCAAATAACTAAATAAGTCTTTTGTTTTTTTTTTTGTTTATTCAAATCAAAACACAAAAGATTTCTTTTGCCCTATAGTCCATAATACATCACCCATCCATCTAAAATTTATCCAAGAGCAAAATTTATTTTAGTACAAAAGTCTTTGTCCGATAATTTTAGGTGCTGTCATTACTGCAAATATTATATTACGTTTATGAGGAATATTAATCGTCTTCACTTTATATTTATGGTTTAGCCTACGTAAACTATGTAAATTTATTTTTCGGCAAATTGGTTGCAAAATATTGTTTTTTTTTTCTACATACATAAAAACTGAATTAGGTTTTACTGTATACGTAAAAAAAAAATCCGTGAAAAATTATCTAGCTGATGGTGAAAACAGCATCAAAATCAGACAAATTTGTGATGAGAGTCTAACTTTAACGTTAATTATTTAATTAATACCATTTTCCGCTCGGTGACTACGAAACCCAAAAAGAAACTTATATTATATAAATATTTTATTAATGCTCGTATTAACTTTTAATCGTAAGAAAAGGCCGAAATACGTGGTTTAGTCAGAATTAATTTCAGTAGGAAATTTTGACAAATAGTTTTCTACCTACAACTAATGAAGAAGTAATAACTAGAGGTATGTGAAGTAATTCTTAGATTCCTTATACTTGATAAATTGCACTTATATGAATTCCCAAAAAAAAAGAAACTGTGAAAATTTTTTTTCTCTCAGGAAAGCATAAAATGTAGATAACGTTCTAAAAATGTTAAGAAATTAATTACTTAACCAAAAAAACTTAAAGCTCTCTATTTGTTATATAAGTTAACAAATTTAAGTTCAAATACTTACACAAAAATATTTTAAGAATTTTTGTGTGAAAATAAAATTGTTGTAAGTAAGCTGCGCGTATTTCTTTCATAAAACTGAATTTCCCATCATAGCTGACAATGTTTTAATAGACGTTGAAGAGTAAGCTTTACTTGGTAACACGTTGTCATAAAAAAAAAAACAAAATTTTAATCTATGGTGAACAAGTAGTTACTTATCAAGTAACATTGTTAACGAGATCAAAAAATAGTTTTTAGAATTTTTTCTTGTTTGTGTGTTTTTGCACCCTTATCTCAGAAATGGCTTAATTGATTTGGATGAAATTTGACACACAGATAGTTTATTATCTGGATCAACATATAGTATACTTTTTATTGTGAAAAAATTTAAGGTTCCTGTGGGATTTAAAAAAATAACGAAATACAGCGCGTACGAAGTCTCGAGCACACCTAGTAACTAAATACAATTAACCTTTTACATAGAAATGTAACCGGATTTTCGGATCTTAATTTACATCTTGATATATGTAGGCAACACGGATACTAGACAAGATATTAGCGAACAATTCCAGTTTAAGTGTGTAGGCGATTGTTATCTGAATGAAATTGTAGTGGGAAGTAAGTTCATTTGCATTTGAGAAATGTTCGTTGTGTGTCCGACTTTTGGTTTTGGTTCTAAATTAACTAAACTTTGAGTACTGTTTCAGTAACTTTACCGAAACATTAGCTGCATAGATATATTTTAGACTTTTCAAGATTAAGCGCCTGTTTCACAAACGTCAAGTAGGCCAAACTGTCATTTAAAGTCACCGGTAACCAAGGATAATGGAGCTGATATACCTTTGTTTGTACGGTAAACGTCCCAAACATTAAATAAAAAATAATAATAAAAATTCGCCTATCGAATGATGCAGTAAACCGAGTGCATAATTCAATATAACTAATCAACACTTTACTTTTAGTTTGTGAAAGAAGCCCTTAGTCTTTTCTAATCAAAGCAAAAGTATTTATTTAGTAGGTATATTAATTAAACAATTTACCTACTATGCCTCGATAACCCCACAGGCTTTATTTGTGTACAGCGAGTGTATTAAAATACTTTGGTGGCAGACAGGTTGACGGTTCACTTTTTTCATGCTAATAGATAATTGTCTATATTTAAAAGTTCAATACAAAAATCATAGTGATATTCATATCCATTGTATAAAGTTATATTGAAAACGGTTTTCGCCGAGACCCGTTTGTTTTTGAACGAACGCCCAAGTTTTAAGTCCTAGAATATAAATCAGATATATGTGACACATGAAACTGTAACTCGTACTATAAAATAATAATTTTACTCATTAGTAAAACCTAAAATTATACATGCCAATGGTACTCGGCGACTGACAAGAGCATTTGTTCGGTGCGAATATTAGAACACATCTAGAATGTGTTCGTTGTGAGCAAATGCTTTGTGAGCAAATGCTCATTGCGACGAATATAATATGCTCGAGTGTGCTTCAGGACAGAATTGAAAATCTTCAGAATAAATTTTTAAACCGATTCTGACGATCTGTTAAACAATCAACAGTAGGTATTCTCTTGAGCTTCGGCCGCTTTCTTGCCTTTAGGCCTGCGTCGAAAATGCTTACTTTGTACTCCATGTTAAACTGTCTGTAAACTGGCAGTTGTAAACTTAAATCACATGAAATTTAGACTAACAAATCTAGTTGAAAAAAAATCACTAACTAACTAACAAAACATCACTAACTACAGTTCAAACCGAAAGAACTTTCTTCCCAACCTAATGTAAAAAATGCTAAGACTGAATAATGTCATATAACTAACCTTGTGCATGCGGGTTTGTATAAGAGATCTGTTATTTTTTTTAGCGAAAATTGTTTGAATAACTTTCCCTGATAAACGTCCTGGTTTCTCATATTATCTTCACATGGAGAAACGCATGTTTACATCCAACTAGTCTAATATTACTTACATAGTATAAATTGAAGTCGGATTTTGATGTTGTTTTCACCATTAGTTAGATAATTTTTCACGGAAAGTTCCGCTACTTCTAACCCACATTACGGATTTTAATTAGCTTTTCAATTATGGAAAGAGAGATAAACGAGGAAAGTTTGTGTGTATAAAAAATTGCGTCCCGGCGAAGATGTTAGTATAATATACATATATTTAATAACATAACAGTGAAATAACAGCATATATGTACTGTTGTGTGGTGTAAATGTCGGTGAGTGAATAAGGGATGCCCGAGTTCATTATCCCATCTCTTCCTTATCCCTTATCCTTAATAATTCTATGGTCGGCAGAGCACTTGTAGCACCTATGGCGTTGCTTGTGTAATAGGCGACTGTAGCCACCTACCATCAGGACCGTCAGCCTGTCTGTCGACCTTAACATAAAAAAAAGAAATCTAAGTTATATAATATATTGTTGACAAATGTTTGTCATGAGCTTTCAACGTTAGCTAAATATTTTCTGGAAATTATTATAGAATATGTTTTGACGTGTGTGCTCACTCATCTTTTCGAAAGTAAATAAAATACAAATCATGTTCAGAATTCTTAACAAGAGTCACGCGTATGTAAATCCAATTAAATTTTACTTATTGCAAACTTGTTACGAACTGGAAAATCCCTTTAATTAAAAAGAGTCATGTTTCAACTCTTATAGCGCACACTTGAAAGGTTGCAAACAGCCGCAGCGCTCGAGTATAAACAGGAATTTGTTTCAACCATTTTTTAAATTGTATACGGAATATTCATTGTATACGAATATTCATTGTACACTTTTTATTAATCACATCCGTCTTCCGTTCGTACGTTTTTCTTGTTTGTGATTTTCCGGAAGAAATATTAAATGCGATAATATTTTAATCGAGTTTGCGAATTTATAACACAGATTAAATATTTTCCACAGGAAACGGTGTTTAAAAATTTCAATAAGTAATATTTAAGTAAATATATATTCTTTGAATATTGAATTTTCTTAGATTAGTAATTCTCTTTGATTAGATCACAGATTCACATATTTTCGAAAATGGCTGATCTTCCTGTTTCCTTCCTATCTTATCCATCACTGTCATTGCAAGTATAGCTCCAAGCTCTATCAACAAATAACAATAATTAAAAAAATGGGGTGTGGCTGTGTTTTTTACGTGAATACGTTACGTTACGAGTAATATTTACTTTGTATAATGTACCATACTAAGAAACTCTTTGATCCTTTAGCTATCAAGTGGTGTAATTAAATTTTAGATGTAGTGATTGATAGGTATGTAGCTACAGCATCAAACTGTATCCCCCGATTTTGTTATCATCACTTTTCTTAATTGCCTCCATGGAAGCATGTTTGAAAGCATAGGTATATAATAACATTAAAAATTGATAAACCGTAGAACAAACAGATTTTTGAAGTAGCAATTGATCGGTCATGGTAGCTGATAGAACTAGAAGTAGTTGCAAAAAATTATTCAAAAAAGTAAACAATCGGAATAATAATTGTTTTAGTTCTAAAGGAGCAATGGTAAACTACATATAGCCAGCCTCCTATCTCTTACAGAAAACCAATGTTAAAATATAGCACGAGTGCTTTTATGTTTTTGGTGTTAGAAAGTGAAATGTCAGTGTCCATTCCCCCTGTCCCCATTAGTCACATATATTTCTATCATAAAAATTTTGATTTCTGCTTGAGCGATGGGATCACTAAGCTCTCGTGTTACAGAAACTTTTCAAGGCGACAGTCACCTAACAGGGATTTCTGTTACTTAGTAGCTGGCGCCCGCGACTTCGTCCGCGTTAAAAAAGAAAAAAGTAGCCTATCCTGTGTCCTGTACGTCTAAATGTTTATCTACCAAGTTTCATGAAAAATCAGGTAATTCGTTTGATACAAGTCAGATTTCCTTCATACAAACGTAGAATGATTATTACTCCCCTGTTTTATGTTTAATTTACAAAAGTAAGCATGATACCGATTTATCTTGTCATTAGCTAGGTTCCTTGGCATACAAACTTAAAAAAAAAGTATTAATCTAAAAGATATAATCCTTGAAAAATCCATATTTTAACACAAGTTTTAATGCAACTTTGAGGGTGAATAGGTCACTCTAGTGTACAAAAACTCCAAAATACTTTGCCTACAAACATTGATTACTTATTCAAGAGTTCAAATAACTTTACACGAAATACATAAAATATATGCAGTAGTTTTGTCAAAAAGAGTATATTATGTCCAAGGGTTTGTTTATGATTTTTTTTTTGTATGAATCATTGTCTCAGTCGACTGGTCTTCCCGCGCATTGTGCTGTGTGAGACAGAATGAATTTTAGTTACACGCACCAAGCATCGATGAGTTCGAGCCGCCAACTTGTGTCATCTTAAGAGTTATGGAGGAACTTACATACATACAATACCTACACTTACAGATTTATTATTAGTATTGATTGATTGATAGATTACTGCCATAAAAAAGGTCAATGAACTTGCGTATTTTTCTCAAAGAACAAGGGCACCATTTAATCCTAGAAAGGGCACGCAAATACTGGAACAAGTTAAAATGCCGCCGCACCGACCGTTTCAACTTCTGTAGCCAGCTCGACTGTTTTTTTAATTTGAAACGAAATTGAAGCTGATTCAAGTTGCTAAAAATATGTAACCTGCGAAAATTATTATAAAAAAAAAAGTAATTTATAAACGAGGCGATATGACTGTTGTCGCAACGTAACTGTTAAAAAGGTTTTTGTAAATATAAAACTAAATTATAATAAGAACACATTTCAATGCTGTAATTCCTAAAGATGAAATCACAGAAAATGTTTATAAGTTAGTAAATTAGTAATGAAATGCCACAAAAGAAATCATATCAATATGTAATGTAACACAGACACTTTTTTTGTAATTTTTGCTCATTAAAAAGATTTTCTCCTGTCCTCGAAGAAAACTTCTAAATAAGGCTACGTTCGGATTGGTATTATATTTTGTAGAACAAAAATGGGAAATAAAGATCCAACATTCTAACCTCGCAATAGTTGGTAATAGTTCTGAAAAACGATCCAAGGTCGTATAGTGGTCGACCGGTTTGTTTCTGCTTAAAGTGCAAGAAATATTTACAAAACTCATAATCATAAATAGATATAAATGTCAAGTTTCGTTACAATAATAAAAATAGGGAAAATACATTTTAACGAAAAAAATCAGTGTTGTAAACTAGTCGTTTTTGTTAGAATTGACATAATTATGTATTTTATTCCTTCATAAAGACATTAAATCCCAGGAAAATTTACTACCAAATCAATCAATCAATCAATATTTTTTTTAATATTAGTTTCTAAAATATATGTAATATCGATGTGTGAAAGAAATTTTCGAATTTAACTTGTAAAAGGGGTGAAAAAAAAAAACAAAAAAATTATACAAAAATGGTTCGTTACAAAAAAATTTTTCACACAAATAATGTAGAGGATTTAATTTTACATAAAAATGTTCATATAACCATTTTACTAAAATTAAAATTAACTGAGTTGGGGAGGTTAGAAGATATAATTGATATGTAAATTTTTAAAAAATCACAGTGAGCCAAAGAATCAATCGAAATAAAAAATAAAAATGACAGTGTCACTACAGGTAGGCAATGAAATTAACAACAACCATAACAAACTATACCAGTTATAAAGTTTTTTTATATAATGAAACACCTAATTTAAAGTACAAAAATTCAAAATTTAGAAGTGTTTGTTAAATATAAAAAAACATTGTTGTTACAGACCTCCTTCACCAATGGCTAAGAAGTTGACGCCTTACACGTGGTACTTTATAGTGTTGTCTGCGTGTATAGGTGAGTGTGAACATTTCTTAATTAAAAGGTTGGCAGGTTGTCTGACGATCGCCTAGGAACACAAGCAACGACACAGGTGGAATACGAACGTGCTGTTAATCCTAGGATTAGGGATATATAGGTAGAATAATATGAAGTAATCGATAACACAGCTCTTTTATTTGACAACATCCTCGTTGGAAAATGAAAAACATATGAGTATTATAGTTCAATTACTAAGTTCAATTTACTTATAATTTTTAATGGTTTTTTATCAATAATCAATTATTTAAAAGATGTTATAATATAATAAAGAATAATATTTTCGCATTCGCCAACTTACTATGAAACTATGTCGTGCAGAAAATCGGAAATACCTTGGCACTTCGCAACAATTTATTTTAACTTTGCTTTGTATGTAAATCTATGACATGACATTTATGTTAAATAAAAAACACACACATTAACTATTTTTATTATAATATAAATAAGCTTTTTTGTACTGTATTTCCATTGCCGACCGTAGCGAGCGGTATTGCATTCTTCCGAGGTGCCCCTACACTAATGAACAAAAGTGAGCTTTTATTAAAAGAAAATATAATAAACGTTGATAGATATATTTTCAGTGTCGAGTATATTTGGTCTATACTAGTTACCTGTCGTGTCATGTTAATTGCTAGTTAAGGGATATGTTTTTTTATTTAAGTTAAACATTTTGTTACTCCTTTAGGACGCGGCAATGGAAGTTGGAAGAGGCAAGATCGAGATAATCTCCAACACGACATTGATTTATTCGAAAAGCTTTCAGGTAAGGGGTGTAGGATCATGAATTGCCCACATAATAATATTATGTTTATATTTCATTTCATTTATATTTTTTAATGTTAATATTCTCCTAGCTTAAAATCTTTGCCTTTTTAATAGTTATAAAATATATATTTTTTATATCGGATTACTTGGTTATTTACTTCGTAAATAATTCTAAGTTTTAAAAGACTTAAAAAGATAATTTAGTTATTTTTATAATCGGCGATATTGCAGCAACCCCTTTGAATGGTAAAATTCCGGACGTTAGCAGAAACAATCTATAAAAGAGTATAAATCTTTCAAGATATTTTCTTTAAGTTTTCATAAGAGTAGCTCCAAGAAGTAATTTAAGTTGAGACGTCGTTAACTTTAAGTGCAGTAGTTAATATTTTATTAATCCACTGTCTTAGTTCATTCAACGCTTAACCTTATTATTCACATGTTTTCCTTTTCAATTTCCTTTGCAGATAAGATAGAGCGCGAGATTGCCGCGTTTTACGATGAGTATTCAGATGACGCTGATGAGAACAATATCAATAAAACGCCTCATAAGTACGTGAAAAAAGTTGATCACAATGAAATTCTTCTAGAGAAACACCACGGCGACAAAACAGTAAAAAAAGATTCATTTATTCGTTCGTCTAATATCACTAATGACTTTCCAAAAGACGTAAAAGTCTATGTTACTGAAACAATTTCAGATGAAAGTGAAAATGAACACGTGTCTTTCATTAACAATACAAGTGAAACCAACTATGGTGCATCTCAAGTGGCTCAATGGCCTAAATTCGATGATTTACTTCTTGCTATGGGAAAAAGATACGATTGGAAGAATGATAGATGGATTAAAGTAAAAGATAAGTTAAAAGTATCTGCGAAGAAGGATGCAGAAAGTGATAGTGCAGAAGATTTTCACGCGAAACATAAATTCAGTTATAGAACTGTGAAATTAAAGAGCAGCAAAAGTAGAAGAAATGTTGTTATTGCAGTGTCCGCTGTGAGATAAGAGGTAGGAATCTTTTTAAAGGAAGAAATAAATATGAAAATCTATTTTTATATAGCTCGGGACCAACTGTGATGCAGGAGTCCGTGAGACATGCGTTAGACAAATGAATTCATTTGTTTATCTACTTTCAATTTCTAATTCCACAGTGTTTATCCCAATTATGCCAGTAAACGTTTATTTTAAATAGAATTGTTATCTGCGGACCTTTATAATATCGAGGAGTTTCTTTGTATTTCAGAGTCAAATATGTACTTAAAATAAATTACCTTCTTCTCACTTTATTGTTGTATTATTTTAATGTTGCCTTGAAATATTTGTTTTAAAATTATTTCGTGATCATCATAAACATTGCAGCCGTAGGACGTCCACAGCTGGATATAGCCCTCATAATTTTCCAGTAGATTGTTCAGAAGCACAGAAGCAATCCAGCTCATTTAGCGTCGAATGACGGCCCTTATTTGGTCGGCACTTATCGCCGCGCTTGTCGAGCTTCAGGCCCCAGCGGACTTTTGCTTTCCATACTATGTGTCAGCCCATTGCCTCCTCAACTCCTGACTGATTAGTCAGGTCAATTAATTATTATTATGTAATTAATAACATATGTAAGTATATAATAACAAATTTAAGTAGTATTTCAGAGAGAGTCGACAACTCGCAGCTAAAATTGTACAAATAGTTTAGAATCCCGCAGCGCGATCAGTCCTATTCCGTTGTGTTGTTTTCACGCGATGATTAGAAATATTTCTAAAAGAATACACAGTAAGAAATTCTACGTGTCCTAGACGTTTGGCAATTGAAGACGTGAGTGAATGAAGGTGATATGTCGCATAATTCCAATTTTGAATAAATCGAGGTTAAAGTGTTACCTACTTTTAGTTTTTGAGATAAGTCGCCACGGAACTGATTTTTATACTAAATTATGATGCAAAGTTGCGTAAACAGCCTAAAATATTAATTATATGATAGCAATTAAATACTTGTATTATTTAATTTTAAAAAAAGTGAGCATAGCTCCCTCTTCCATTAACAAAAGTAAACTTTTCTGCACTTTTTGCTTTTTAAAATTAACTGTACATAACACCTTTTTCAGCTTCTTATTTTCCAAAAATGTCTTAAATCGACAATCTTAAAGTCTGTAATCATTCATAAGGACATATCACTTTCATCCACTCACGTCTTCAATTATCAAAGACATTCAAGTTGGTGTACTTGAATACCTGATGATCTTCTGGCCTATCTTTAAAAATACTAAACATTAAGCAGTAGGACATATTGTTCCCGTCTTGAATCAACTTTATTATGGAAATCTATTTGATTTAAACAATAAACAAAACTAGCTTGTCGATTGGTTAAATCGTCAGCAATTTGATGCGACCGTCTCATGTTGTTTACTTTTCTAAATCATAATATAATCACAGGATTTTTTTTAATTCTAAGTTATATATATTTGCATATTATATAATATAAAGCTTCGGTCCCTAGACAGGGTCCCAAGCATGCTGGCAGCATTACCTCGTTGTATGGCAATTCTAATCTGTTTACCGAGGTAATAAGTTAGCTCTAGAATCGTCGGTTAATGTCGACCAAACGTTTTGACAAGATGTTAAAAAAATTAAGCGCGTTGGGACCCCACGGATCCAGAAATGAAATAAAATTAAATGTTTTTTTTTAATTTCATTTAGAAAACAAAAAATACAACAGTGATTTATCTCATTTCGGAGTTGGTATAATCGAGTTTATTAAATGAATTTCAAACAGAAACCACCAACAGCTTCTGTCGGATATTTACATTTTACATTGAAAGAACGTGCGGAAAACAGTAACAAACGGCTTAAAATTAATTAGTACCCCTTGCCTTGTAAAGAGTGACGATACAATTTGAAATGAAAAATGTGTTCATGCTTTGTTGACTTTTCACACTTCGTCTGTCATAAGCTCATTCTCAAATAAATTCTTATATTAATTAATTTCTTCTTTAAATTTGTGGCTAAGTTCAGAAATTTGGCCGCACTGATTTCTTTTATTACCTAGTAATATTATAAAAGTGCACATAGAAATGTTTATTTACGAACTGCCTCTTCTATTTACACCGATAAAACACTGAACCGATTTGGCGAGTTTGTGGTTAGAATTATTGAGAAGGATTAATATTCATGAGAAAATAACAATAATATTAGTTTGTTCGTACATATTGTGAAAAATAAATTGTTATAAAAATAAATTTTCCATTTGTTGAATAAGTAAAGTTAATTAAAATTAATATTGACTAAGTATATACCATTATTTTAAAGGAAGTGCTTACGTGGTTATAAACTTTTAAAAAATATATTTTTAAGAATTAACAATATTATAGAGATAAATAAAAATATGGTAATTTCAACATTCAATTAATAACTTAATTAGAAGTTCTGTATGTATGTACCTGTCACAGTTTTTTATGGTGCGTTCTATGTATAATTGACGTCATTTATAAAATGATAATGTCAAAATATTATACAAAAATAAATAAAATTTTGAACAATGCTACAATTATACTGATGTGTTTGTATTCAGTCATAAGTAGGTACTACATAAATTATGTGTTTGAGGCAAACCCCACTTACTTGCTTCTTCAAGAGTGTTATTCATTATGCGGCACTGCTTATAAAGATAACCATAAAATGGAATCACAATGAACAGTTATCAAGTTCTCTGATTATACTTTAACAAAGAGATACCGGAAACCCTTTCAATTATCAACATCATTCTATATATATATAAGTAAATACTAGCTGATTGAAGTGTTTTCAAGGAGACTTAACGTAGGACCATCGCCAATGCTTTGTTATAAAAAGGTCGACGGATCTCGACAGCACTTGACACGACTGATCCCTCAGCAAACTGTGCTCCTTAGACAAACAACTTCTATTTAGGCTTTCCTGGTTCGCTGAGGCCTCTATAAACATCGATATCTTCAAGTTTTAAAGATGAAGTCCTTATAAGATATCATTATTGTGTTATAAATAAAAGTATATTATAAAATCACAGTGAATGTTCTTCTATTTTATGGTAAGAAGCTGCTGATTGCCATACGATCAATTTAAAGGTAAGCGACTACCTTTGTCTAGAAACACAAAGATCTAAGGTGAGATTGGGAATAGGAAATCTGCTTTAGCATCTTTAACTCCTGCAAGAAAATGTAAAAGTATATTTTTACTACGTGCTGATCTTTGCAATAAGGTGATTACTTCCGGCAGACGAGCTGTATGATTCAAATTCTTTTCATATAATGCAGGCTGACGTTTCACTTGACTTACTTGACGATAACACAAACAACGGCATAGGGGTTGCATGTGCACTTGTGCACTAATAGTCACTTTAGAGGGATTTTAATTACATAAATAAGAGATAAGCAAGAATTTCTATTTTTTAGAAATATTTTTTTAAAAACTTTTCCTTTTAATATTAAGTAACAAGCATTTTCCATCCAGTTCAAGTCACCAAGATCAGCAAGTCTCTAAATCGAATAAAACAACAGCCCGCGTTAATCCTAGTACCCTTGTCCTGCTAAGTAATCCTTGTGTCAAATGGTGTCGAACACAGGTTACTTTTATGTTCTTTGTGTCCAGCCAAAAGCCAATAAATAAGAGAAACAAGAATGGTATGAATAACATGCATTCGAGTCCGAGTATTATATATTAATTTCAATATTATATATTTTTACTATAAATTTTTTAACAATAATTGTTAAGTATATAATTACTTTTTTTTCCAAGTTTTGTACACAACTTGACTCAATTGGATTAAAGTTTAATATACTAAGCGCCTCTTTCACCAACTACAAGTGTTGATTAGTTACTTTTAGAAATCATTTTCTGTTATATTGAATTATGCACTCGGTTTACTGCATCATTCGATAGCCGATTTTTTTATTATTTTCTATTTAATGTTTGGGACGTTTACCGTACAAACAAAGGTAAATTATTCCCGGTGACATGTGACTTTAAGTGACGGTTTAGCCTACTTGACGTTGGTGAAAGAGGCGCTAAGCGTTACTGGTATTTATTTTTCCTATTAGAGGGTCCATTTGATAGTGACGGGAGCCCAATTAAATTATTAATTAAATTATTAACTACTTGCTGGTGCCCGCGACTTCGTCCGCGTTCTGGATGAAAGGTACCCTATGTCCTTTCTGGAGTCCCAGACAACGTGTATGCAAAATTTTATGGTGTTCGGTTTAGTAGTTTTTGTGTGAAAGCGTAACAAACAAACAAACTCACATTCACATTTATAATATTAGTAAGGATTAAGTTAATTCATCAAATTAAGTAAAAAAAAGACTACCCTAAACAAAGATAAAGCAAAACAGAATTCAAGTCAGTGCTACAGATCAATTTTTCATAGACATGTTGTATCTTCGTTCCAGGAGCCGACGATTTATCAAACCCATGTGTTACTCTGGTGTACGACAAAAAATCACAGATTATTTACGAAAAAAAAAAAAACAAAGACGTACGTGATCCGCGCCTGAAACGTGACTCGAATGGTAAAAGGAAAATGTTAGGGCTTATGATTTTTACGGCCATATCCCTTCGTATTTGAGGAGAACGTTATACTTATTTAACAATCAATTAAATTGCCGTCTCATGTTAGATGGATTTCAAACAAGTATTCGTGAGAATAAGGCGTAATGTTATAAAAGTTTTTACATAAATTTTATTCAACTTAATTTCAAGGAATATGTTTTTCTTCAGAATATCGTCTGTTGTACATGCAAATTAAGACATAACTTTTCCAATAACCAAATACAAATTTAGACTTTCGTTTACATAATATTTTCGAAAATGGAAAATTTTGTTTTTATGTTTTTAAAGTCTTTGACTCTGTAAACGAAATTTGTTCAGTTTAATAATTTTAATTTCATATATTTTTTTCTATTTTACTATGTTATTGTAATAACTGAATGGGATTACCTAATAGGAAAAAAATATTCGGTATTTTATCAGGCAATTTATAAGCGCTCTTACCTTTTTAATAATTTACATATAACCCCCTAGTGAGCACACTGAACATCACTTGCTTCAAGCAATAACATATTTTCGGTTCGAGATATTAGGAAAAGCTTTTACCTGAAATGGTTAATACTTACCTCCTGCATTAACCTACTACACACGGAGTGTTGATAAACAGTTACAATATTACGTGATCTCGATAAAATTGCGTACCTGTGCGTACAAGTGCTGTATTTATAATACGTATAACTTGCAGTACCTGTGGTTTTGATTGTGTTATAGGACAGGCGACAGTAGCCACCTAATAATTAAGTACTTAATAGTGCTAATAATACTTGTTAATAAATAATATTCGGTGCCAGAGCCCATTTCTCTATCCCTTCTAATCTTGCGCATTTGCAGCACTAAGGGCGTTGCTTTTGTTCTAGGCGACGGTAGCCACATACTGTCGGGTGAAACGTCATCAGCCTGTCTGTCGAGTTTGACATAAAGAATTCAAAGCTGTTACATTAAATGATTTTTTTTTTATATTTTGATATTTTAATATTTCATAATGAAATTATACAAGGATAAATTTAACAATTAACTTTCTATTAATGAAATGATGATTGTCACAATTAAATCCTAATATTTATTAAATCATATTTGCAATGAATTATAATTGCGCCCGAGTAACAATAGTGACATTATTGCATTGTGGTCCTCATATCGGTCTAATGAAGTCTAACCGAACGTCCTTTACTGCTAATTGTACTCCTATACATATAAAATGTATGAGAACCAAACAAAATCGTAAAAGAAACAAAGACAATTACCTCGACGCGAAAATGTCTCGACAAACAGAGGAAGTGGATAATGAAATATTTTCATTAGAAGATTACAGGCGGCGCCATATTATGGAATATGAAGATCGAATGTTTCGTACGTTTTATTTCTTCCAAATTATTTCATTATCTTTATATATGTATATGTTTCTAACAATGATCTTTGTAATCTATCTATACTTATAAACTCGTTTGTTCTGACTGACTATCAACGAACATTCATAAATACTAAATCTAGAAAACTGAAACATGGAAATTTTTAATTTTAGAACAAGAAATGGAAATCTTTTTTTCTGGATGAAAGGTACCCATATCGCTGACAATGTGTGCGCTAAATTTCATAATGATTGGCCCTTGAGTAGTTAAGGCGTGAAAAGTAACCGACAGACAGATAGGGTTACTTTCAGATTTATAATATTATGCATGGATCTAAATATTCTAAAAAGGAATTTCTATTAGAATTATAAATAAGATTTTCAAACCACTCAAATTGTTTTTTAAAATTTATTTACGGGAAAGCTATTGACCTCAATTGCTTTCCCTGATGGTAAATGAAGATGAAGTTTGCTTTCCCGCTCACTCTGCTCTTAAAGAGACCCAAGTTGTACTTTTCAGGGACTACAATATAATAGTGACTACGAATTATTGCAAAAGCTTTCATAAGAATGCAATACACTTGAAGAACAATGTAATAAGGCGTCTTTTCGTCTGCCAAATAAACTCTGACGGATAAGTAAAGTTGATTTCGTTGCACCGAAAGACACAAAATAACAGAATTTGACGTGATCTACAATGTATACAGACCGCTCCAAGTAAATTGAATTACTGATATAAAGTGAATATTGAGTCTTTGGGAGACGTCTAAATAATTCTGTTCAACGTGTTCTCAACTCGTAGAAGTCTTGCAATTACTTTTGTTTTATTTACTTATATTTTGTTTTATGAAAGGAGTATGCCAGCTATATTGACGGCAAACTTGTTGCGACCAGTGACACCGGATAAGTGTATACCACCGGACTACTGCGGACCCTATACTTTCTTACTTTTTAAAAGTATAATGTACAATAAGGTTAAATTAATGGGCTCTGGTCAATGCTCTGGTACTATAGGCAGCTATAGGCGCTTTCCCCTAAAATTTCACTATCCCTTCCAAATACTTGCATACTTGCAGCACATGTGCAGCCATCCTCGCAGCAACCTACCATCATGTGGACTATCAACCTGTCTGTCGACCTTAACATAAAAAAAATTCAACATTAGTAACCTCAATAGGTATACTTTATATAAATGAATATGATGTAATATTTCAGTGACTAAAAATTATGTGTAGACATAAGTAGAGCTCGGTTGGGTGGTCTATGGGGTATCTAGACAAACGTATGTAAGTAAACTATAATTATCGGTGGTACGGTGGGTCAGAAACCAGGTGTTGATGATATATTATTATGTACGTATTAATAATGAAAGGCTTAGTATGTTCCGTCGATAGAGACTGAACAAAATATGTAGTCGACGCTACCAATAACAATAACAATCTCACTTAATATGCCATTTACAAAGCTATTTCGCCGTATTCTCATTACGGCGTCTATTATATTGCAAAGTTCAATCTAATTTCTGTGTTAATAATAATACTATATGCATTTCAATTCAAGTTTAAGGAATATTTAAGAAACTTTAAATTATTCTCTTAATATTTAATTACAAAAGAAAAATATTTATTAACGAAGTAAGTAGATACTAATAAGTACTAAATGGTACTAATAAGTAATGAGTTCCTTAAATAAAAAAAAAAGTTTTAATATTTAATTATATATAATCCGGCTTCGCCTGGGTTCAAAATAAAAACTATCCTATCTTTTAAGTTGGACCAAATTACACATAGTTACGAAGTTTTATCAAAATCCATTCAATAGTTTAAGGAGTTCATCGGCGACAAACAACGTGACACGTAATATTTATATGTATAGAGATTCTACCTCAATTCGTTTTGAATTTTATAAAGTCCTTTCAAAATTCTTCGTAACTTCTGTAATGTTAAATGAAATGAAATAGACTAGACTACTAGCATTATACAATAGAAACCATACGATGGAAGAAAACACTAAATTGATCACAACAGAGAATGGAAAAATGAATAAAATTTTCTTAATAAAATATGGAAAATATCATACTCTATTTCATTCTCTGCCCGTAGTTGAGAAGGTCTCATTATTATGCCTCGTTATCGTGTAAAGGTCTCCCTCTAAAAGACTAAAGTATTGTTCAAAATTTCATTTGCATCAAGAGCCTCAAGACGTTTTCTAATGTCACGGTTTTCTTGCATAATAATTAATTTATTGTATGTATATTTTAAGCAGTGAAATATTTAAGTATATTTTCAGCACTAGTTAGTGTATTGGTTTAAGCTCCTGGCTGGTATCAGGGCAGACGCATATTCGTTAGTAGTAGCAGGGCACACTGCGTTCGGGGCACTGATGTCGTGTCATAACGTCCCCGCGACCCCGCCCATCAACGGCAGCGCTAGAAAGTACTTGGGTTTTAGCTGGTACGAATCAGGCATAACCCAGGAGTGTCCTACACTGCCGAGTATCCAAGAGGTTTTCCCAACATTAAAAAAGGGTCTTATCCTGAATCCTGGTGTGCTGCGGTGTTTCGTGAGTAAGTAAGAAATGCCAGAGCCTTTTTTCCTATTCATTCCTAAACTTTGTCTTTAATGCGACGGTAACCCTTTACCATCAAAGTAGACCATCAGCCTGCCTGCAGACTTTAAAAAGAAATACAAAGGTGAAAGAAAATATCGAGAGAAACCTGCCATCTGTGAAGTGTTAGAAGTGTAGGACTATAGCGAGTGCTTTTTCCTCACATTAATGAAAAAAACTATGTCATTACTATACTAGTCACGTGACGATGTGACGCTTTACGTTACTATAATATATCATTACAATGCCGTTAATGTCAATTTATTGACTCGCTTTATGTAAACTTTTTGGTGCTTGGAAATTTTGCAATTTGTGAAAAATAAAACTGACTGACATAAGTCAAAGGATTTCTTCGCCTTGATTATTCATACAAATTATTTTAAACTGATTAAAATAAATAAATAAAGCAATGGACATAACTTATTCCTATACTAAAGTAAGGAAAAATTATGGACGGCAACCAATGTTTTGTGAAACGCCTAGTGTGTTATTAGACTCAATCGCCCCAAATAAGGCAGAACATAAGATGTATATAATGCGGAATCCAGTGCATAAAGAGTCACAGTATTACGTCCCCAAATTTGAGCATTACATTAATACGCCCCGCGTAATTTTAGAAGACCGAGGTATAAATCACGCGGAAGGTGGCTGGCCTAAGGACGTAAACGCTAATGACGAAGAAGCAACTACTCGATTTAGACGTCGTGTCGAACGTGATGATAATTATGTAGAAGCTGTTTTAGGACGTAACGCAACATTTGAACATTTCATCAAACAAAATAACGCTGTGGAATTATATCAAATGTACTTCACCTCCATGAAAGAGTCCCAACCAGTTGAAAAATCAACAATTAAGGTCGCCAATGTTTATAGAGATCCAGACGGACGTCCTGTCTCGAGTATTGCATGGACCCCTGAAGAGGATACAAAGATTGTGGTTTCGTATTGTAATCGTAAGTATCCTATTTTAGGACCCGTTAACAAAAATTATTCCTGTTACATGTGGGATATCGAAAATCCCAATGATCCATATTTAGAATTTCATGGACCTACAGCTACTTGGCAAATAATTTGTAATCCTGTTCAGCCTTCTGTTTTCATTGGTGGTTTATATGATGGTCGAGTTTGCATATTTGATATTCGTGCGAAAAGAGAGCCCATAGCATTTAGTCCAGCACATTTAGCTCATAGAGATCCTGTTAGTGCAGTAGTGTTCCTGGCAACACGTATGAATACAGAGTTTTTCAGTGGATCAACTGATGGTTTATGTATGTTTTGGGATATTCGGAATATTTCAGAACCAACAGAACAACTTATCATGGCCGTAAAAATTCCTCCAGGCGAACATGTAAGTTTGGCTCATGCGGAACCCGTTTCGGCATTGCAATTTGATAAATCATTTCCAACAAGATTTTTATGTGGAACAGATACAGGACTAGTGATAAATGTTAATCGCAAAGGGAAAAGTCATCAAGAGATGATGAGTTCAGTATTTAGAGCACACCGAGGTCCAGTAAATTCAGTTTACCGTAGTCCTTGTACGTCCAAAATGTATATTACTTGTGGCGATTGGACCGTTCACCTTTGGAGCGAAGATGTTACCACTTCACCGATTGTGACAGGTATACCAAACCGGTATCCTGTTAATGATGTAGCATTCGCTCCTCAAAGAGTTTCAGCCTACATGTGTGTCACTGGAAATGGAAAGTTTCAATACTGGGATCTACTACGTCGATATCGTGAACCTACTTATATTTTACCAATAACAAATGTTCCCCTTTCAAAGTTGAAACCTCACGACGAAGGAAGATTTGTAGCTCTTGGAGATATAAGAGGTCATGTACACTTATTAGCGCTATCTGAAAATTTAGTAAATCCTGGCGATAAAGACAAAGTACTAATGGGGCAATCATATGAACGTGAATCTAAACGTGAGCACATATTGGAAGCACGAATAAAAGAAATTCGCCTTAAACAACAAGCTGAAGCCCCAGTTGTTGTTAAAGACGTTGATATCGATGCTTTAATAAAAGCTGCGGAAGACGAATATAAGAAGACAGTTTCAGAAGAAATACGCCGTACGGGATATACACCTGGAACAGGATCCAGACCTCCGGCGGCTAAAAAACGTTGATTTACTTTAAATAGTATAGCTTAATCTATTTAGTTATTAAAAAAAATAATGCTTAAAAATAAAAAAATAATATTTATAATCTGTATTACAAAAAGTATTTAACTAACTAAAACTAACTAATTAACTATCTTATGATAAGAAGAAAAATCGTTCTCTTTGTTTTCTTTGTTTAATAATCTAATAATTTGGAATTTATTATAATTTACTTTCCAAATGTTTGCTTCTGTATACGAATTTGAGTAATGATCATAAAAACCATTATTATCTCTTAATAATGATTTTATTCTTAAGAGGAACCAATCTTATTTAGTATTTCAAAATATATTTTGTAATATATAATATGTGTTATTTTTTGTACAAATTTTAGTTTAGTTTACTCACTGTTTATTATTGCTATAACTATGCATTTTTAACGTGAGCCTTATGATCACTAATAATTTATTATAACATATTAAACATATGAATACTTCACAGTTTTCTCATAAGATTAAGTGAAATCTAAGAACGTTTCTCTGTGACTGCAATGGTTTAAGTACCTACACTCATTATTAGCACTATATTTTGTATATATCTAAAACAAAATAATAAATATTTAATATTATAGCAAAAATATCATGACAGAGATGTCTGTTTAATCGTAATATTATTCGTTTTCACTGTTACGTTTAGATCCTCGGCAGTCGGAGAGCGGAGATTACAGATTTTCATTTCCTCCAAAAATATTATTTCATCACGTAAAAGTCCAACCTTATCGGAGGTAAAAATCGCTCGTATAAATTTTCTCCTATCTACCTTTCCTTGTCACACACCTCATTACATACTTCTCTAACTCGAGATACATTTTCATGTTTGTTATCAGTGTGTGAGGATACGTTTGGGACGCATTATTAGACCCTTCACAACCTTTGCGGTTTACCTCTTCCTGAACAAATATTCCTCTTTATATTTATTATCAGCGACATTTGAATAAATAATTTCAAAGATTGTCTCAAGTTGGAATGTTAAATTGTGTAAAAAAACCGTAATGGGGCGTTTTAACTCCGAAAGAAATATTAAATAATTGCACTCGTAAACTATGTATTTATTTTATTTTATTTATTTATTTACACACAAAAAACAATAGGTGGTACGCAGTTGAGGTGTACTAACTATAAACTCCATAATTAAGTTTCTAACGTACACCTGAGTTGTCCACAATAACAGAAATACACAGAATCACAAACATAACAACAGAAATACAAACAAAAGAAAGAAGTACATATTCGTACATAAAATATAAAATAAAATTAATTGTAAACTATAAACTATAAAATAAAAAATATTTTCGATACAAAATGATTTTCCTCTATCAACATCTTTCTTATATTTTCTTATCTTCTACTAACTATATTTTATTAGTTGATTCGGTGTCTTAATTATCCAATATACTCGTAAATGAGATCAGTGGCTTGGCGGTGGTTATTGATGTAGCTACATATTAAGCAAATTCTTTTATTTATGTATGTGAAAGAAAATATATAGACACAAATAATTTTTTTGAATATTTTCAATGGCTGGTTACTTTATGTGCTCCTGAATTGTATTTTTATGATAGTTTTTTTTTTCAGTGAAGTCTCATCGATAAATATTTTCATTATCATTTCATTAAATTCGGTTTAAAAAAATTTATCATTTAAACAAATGATTACAATATTAACTACGTCGCTTCAATTTGAAATATGAAACGATGGGAAAACTAGTATTTAAAAATGATATATACTAGAAAATATTATCATTCCAAATGACACTGCCATAAATATAATATCTAACCCATTCTTGAATTTTTGAAGCGTATACACACCAACTTAACATTTCAGAAACTTAGATTTTCAGAAAAAAATTGCACCCATGCAAAGCCAGGAGCGGATCGCTAGTTCAAAATATTTTGTACTTACCCTAGCATTATAGCCACTTTAAAATAGCTATTTAATTGTGACACAATAAAACAATAATGCGGAGCCGGCACTCCGTTCCTCCTTTGCACCCTTTGATCATGTGCTCGCGTTAATTTATGCAATTACGTCTTGCTCGATACTTGGCAGCGAGTCAAGGAACTGCATTTGGGTATATTGCCGAAAATTAAGTTATTTTAACATTAACTTGTAATTATATGTTGTTACTGTGTTGTGTGTGCCAGTGATGACATTATGGCGCTGAAACGCGGTCTCGAACACCGGCTAGGGTTCCTCTGACACAGGTCAGAGATGTATAGCTGCCAGTGTAACAGCATAGTAATGTTTTTTAATTCTGCGAGCTATGGGTCGTAACCTTGTAAGTGGTATGAAAGCTCAACGTCGCTTTCCACGGGCTATGTTTGGAGTTACACTGCCAGGTCAAACCAGGAATGAAGAAATCTGTAGACGAAGGAAAGTTACGATATAACCCGGTGGATTAGTAAGTTGAAGTGAGCAGGAGGGTTAGTCCAGTCTACTATTAATTCCACGATAGAACAGCTTGGACAAAATAATGGACACATAGTATGAAGCAACCGCAGCATAGGACGTCCAGATCCCACCCAATACATATAGGCGTAAAATTTTTTAGTAAACAAAGTTATTTGGTCGATTTTAATTTTAAGGCACCTTTATAGTGTAATTTTATTATTTATTTCTATTTACTCGTATATTATCTTTTATGCAATTCAGTTGGTTAGGCATGTTGATGTTTTGAAATATATTTATGGTGTAGTGTTGTTATGTATATTGGAATGTATAATAATTATATATGTGTGTCATGAAATGAAATGTCTAGACAAATAAATAATGGTTTACAGATGTTGTTATTATATTGTGTGTAAACTTGTATTAGATAATAAATAAAATAAATAAATAAATAAATTAAATATTTACGAGTATAAAATTATGAAATACTTGCACACTTTTGCGAATCACTGCCAATGGGCGCTGATATTTTGTCTCAGTAGAGTGAAAGTAATTGGGAACACAATATGTGATGACGTGCTTTGGTTTCTTTCGTTGTACAAGTTTTGAAGGGAATTTTCCTTGATTGACCGTAAAAACAATACGTGATCATTAATGTTACTCTGACAAACCCTTTTTGTTGTCAGAGAGTAACCCCTACTCAGGTAGCTGAAAATTGGGTAGTGTAAACGTTTGCCTAGGGGCCATGAAAACTCGGAGTGAATGACACCCGCAGCAACTATTAAGTTTTTCACACGTTGCGCCATTCCTTTAATAATATGTCTCTGTACCTATAATAATAAATTATTACAGGTACAGAGACTTGAATAAAATGTTTATATATGTTATTATTTTTAAAAAAATATTCACATACGAAATGGTATTTTTGGTACACCCGCAGCAACTATTAAGTTTTTCACACGTTGCGCGATTCCTTTAATAATATGTCTCTGTACCTATAATAATAAATTTATTATAGGTACAGAAACATGAATAAAATGTTTATATATGTTATTATTTTTAAAAAAATATTCACATACGAAATGGTATTTCTGGTACACCCGCAGCAACTATTAAGTTTTTCACGATTCCTTTAATAATATGTCTCATATTATTAGACATGAGTAAAATGTTTATATATGTTATTTTTTTTAAAAAAAATATTCACATACGAAATGGTATTTTTAAAAAAGAAAATGTTCTCATTACAAATGCTTAATCACGTAAAGAAATAATTGTTTTAATATTTTGTAGAAGCTCTCAGTTACCAAGTCGCGTTGTAATTGTAGAGTTTTACTGTATTAAACCCGTACACATTCTCATTTCACACATCATTGCTTTATTGATTGTAGCTGGAGGGTTGCCATAGTCTAACAAAATTAGGTCTCTCCCAACATACGCTATTAACCCATGTTATATCATATTATACAATCTTTTTGTTGAATATATAAAAACGAATGTCATAGTTAAACTCTAACACCGGTTGACTGATCACCGTGAAAGTAGGCAAGTATATGATTTGGCAAGTATTAGAGTAGGTTTTATGATGTCAGGACATGGTTCGAAACCAGGCCATTGTTTTCAAGTCACACTTTAGAGGATTTGGTAATTCTTAATTTCAATAATTTCCTATGAATATTTCAGATTAAGTAAATGGGGACGACAATATTCGGAAACTAAAGATTACATGCATTTAACCAAATTACATGCATTTATTACACTGCTAATAGCGACTTGCACGCCATTGCTCGGCTTATATGTAAGCGTCACTACTCAATATCTATAAATCTGTAACTTTGACTTGTATATTCAAAATATACCTACTATCGTGTCACTTACAGCTGAATACTTCGTACTTCAATACGACCACTTTAGTTAATATTATTAAGAGGATTACTTACACCAACTTGGAGGATTTAACCCTATGTTTGAAGTAAAATATTTGCTGTATAGCTAATTTGCTTAATCTCAACTTATTTTTAAATATACAGCAACACTTTATGATGCTTGAATAATGTGCTTTAAATACAGCCATTATCAAACAAGATATTTTACAATTTAGGTAAAAATTTATTTTGATTTTAAAATTATATGACACGATATTTTTATATGAAGTGCAATCAAAGTTTTATGTACGTGTTTGACAGCAGTTCCTTTGAGGTGTTAGTTTTAGTATTTTACATAATTTAGTATTGCATATCCTGGCAAGAATTCTATGTAGTTTCTAAATAAAAAAAATCGAAAAATATCTTTTTGTATGTACTAGTAACTAGATCTTCAACAATTAAAGGAAAACACATCTATATCTACTTTAAACTTCATTAGTAAAGGACCCACTTTCAGTGAGGCCAGACCAGCCCTTTCATGTCACGCCGGACAAATGTTGGCTATTTAAACGTATCCTCAGGGTAGTTCGTAGTAATTTAAACGTACACCTAAACGCACTTTATACCAGACTATTCCAGATTAGTTATAATGTTTGTATAATACATAGTATTGTAACTCCACTAGCAATCAGTAAAACAGAATTGAGATTCAGTGAAAATTAGATACATACCTATTTTGAGCTTGCAATTATTATTTCGATGATTTGGAGTATGTACAAAAGTAATCAAACTTATAATTTTCAAAATTATTTTACTAGTGGCAGTGCACACTACGTTTTGCACACACCTTGAAGTAATGCTGCTAAGTTTCATATTTTCTCTAATCCCATATTTTTCCCTTATCCTGTTGCGACCTATCGGTGTTGGTTTTGATTAAAAGCATAGATTGAATTAGTAATTATTGAATAACTAGTTGACACTACTGTCGTTGCCCAGTCATTCAATATACATGTAGCCAATATACAGGCTGTCTCATAAACTTTTACTAAAACTGAAACACATATTTAAATTAGTATATCTTGTACTCAGTTTCCAGCCTGATAATCTGATAATGATAATAGTTAGACTGGTTTATTTCGTTCATTAAAAAAAAACTTAAATTAAATCGTTCATTTAAAAAAACGTTAAAATTTCAAAAAAAGCATCAATAAATATCACACACATTCCAAAAAGACATTTTATAATCACAACATGGTAACACTTCCCCATTTATTTGAAGAGTTTATATTTTAAAGGTTCAATAAAATTGAATATTTAATGATAATAATATGTTCAATCGATAATGATCCTTTGATAAAACACACAGCGACGAATATTTACAAATGGTTCAGTAATTATTGTGAAACACGAACTTTATACAAGTGCCATTTGAGTTATTGGTTGTCTTTGTTAATTTATAGTCAAAGTTCGTAAAATTTTCGAGATAAAGGGTTCCTCGTAGAGTTTAGACATTTCAACTTCGATTATGATTGTTTATGTTTGTCTAAATAATCTCTTGTGCATTTTAGAAATTAATTCGTCGCCTACGAAATAAATTATTTCTTTACGTAAATTCACCATATAGAAAACAATGAATATATAATGAATAATTATAATATATAATGAATCAACGCGGACGAAGTCGTGGGAACCAGATAGTAAATAACAATCTTTTTTATATACCTAATATACACAGAATAAATATGGAATTTAAAAAGCAAAATGCTATTTGTAGGAAACATTTTCTATTTAATTTGTGATTTCAAGGCTCTACGCTTTGTCTATTGTTTTACCTTACAATAGTAGGAGATAAGATGTTAATTAAAATTAAAATGAATACGAAAGATATCTTTCCTGTTTTCTAACAAGACACCTGACATGACGGGACAAACATTTTAAGGAAGACCTAAAAGGCTAAGTTATTATCTCTTCTAAGAAATAGACAATTATAATAATAAATAGGAGTAATGTAAAACAAAGTCGCCCTGCGGCTTGGTAATTAATCCGCCGAGTCCATCGGATTATTTGGTAAAATATCTTTTACAAACTCAAATTACTATTTACTTTCGTATTTCACGTACATTTATATAAAACTTTTATATATCATCAATTGGTACATATCTTCTTAATTTATCTGTGAAGTTCGATTGAGAACAGATGTACATAAGCCTAAATGGCGTCCGTCTTAGCATAGAGTAAGTAGTTACCAGTTAAGTAACTATTTACTCTATGGCCTTAGTAAATGCAGGGCGTGTTTCTCTTGCACTACGCCGCCTGTGGAAGGTATTAATCTTAGAGCAATACATACAGATATACCTAAGAAAGTTCGTATAGCGTGTTGTAGATCGGGTGAATTTATTTATAAATGTTATTGATGGAAAACTAACACAGGAATATTACCAGTGTTCCTTAAATAAGGTTATAACTACTAGTAACTAGCATATTTGCTGTTTCTTCCTCCATAATCCTAATTCTTAAGGTGTGATTTGTGTCTAATCTAGTTGTACGGCCGTCTGTCTGTCAAATTCTACAAAAAAAAACTGTCAAGTTCTCAAAGCCGTCTCCACTGAGGCTATAGTTTTGTTAAATTAGTTGAAGGATAAAACAATTGATTCTTTCAGCAAACATCAAACTACACGTGGCGATCTAGTGGTAATATAAAACACAAGTCATCTATACTAATATTATAAAAAGGTAAAGTTTGTATGTAGGAGGTAATCTTTAAAATCCGATTTTAAAAAATATCTTTCACCAATACTTAGAAAATAATTTCAGGATGGACATAGGCTAAATATTCCACGCGAGCGAGACCACGGGCACCAGCTATCTAAAAATATCTAAAGATCAAACGCTTGGAAAAAGTATTGTCAGGCGCCAATGTTTGTAAGACGTTATATCTTTTATCTCAAGTTAGAAAAAGTTAATATATATATAGGTACAACAAGGCATTTGTACTTATATCATTACAGTACCTGTAACCGCAACTCGCACAATTCGCAGGTGTGTTCAGTTACATTTGAAAAGCTACATGTAAGAGATTTATGGGTTACAAAATACCTCAAAGTGGGTCATATTTCAATGTGTCGGGTACCGCGAAAGCGCCACATTAGCGTAAGTGAACGCGTAGTTTACCCCAGTCCTAAGAACGAAAGCATTGTTGTTTAATGTACCGAAAGTTGTTCGGGTAAATTTGAAACTGTTAATAAATTGGCAAGTTACAGCATTGGTTGGAGACCTGCATTATTGATATTGCCCAACATTATATGAAAACAGAAGTTGGTGCCCGCGTTGCAATATAAGATATAAAGCCTGATATTATACTTTTGCCAAGTTTTGCAAAGCTTCTGCAAGTGATTGTTAAATAATCACTTACTGGTTATTTATTTTGAAACTTTTCCACGAACAATTCTAACATATTGTCACTTTTCCTAAACTTTGTTCCATTAAAGTGTAACTTTTCCATACTGTTCCAAAAAAAATGGAAACTTCATTTTTTAAAGATTAGTAATATTTTTTATTTCATAGTAATTTTATTTATAATCTTTAAAATGTCATTTCGAAGACAATACCAATACACGTTTTAATATTTAAATTTGAGAAACATGACTTAAAGCACTGTTAAGTTTTTTTTTCAATTCCTGTAAAATTTATTGAAATGTAAAAGTGTATTATTATGAAATCAAAAGCACTCCTTAGAAAATCATGTGTTCTATTGAAAACTGGTTTTCTATTGAAAACACTCTATTGAGTGTCTAATAAAAGAAGATGTAATCTAAAAGTAATGTTTACATGTAGAGCATTCTCTGGTATATTTACTTTCGTTCTGAATTCAATAAGATATCAAGTACTTATCTAACTATACAAGGAGAAAATTGTTTAATGAAATTATGTGTATTTTTAGAGTAAGTAATGCAGGCACATACAGTAATCTAAAACAATAAATAAAACCCTTTATAGGGTCCATTGAGACAAAGGTAAACTAGAAAATTAAATAAAATTTAAAAAGAAAATCAAGGGTTCTTAATATTTTCTCTATAACTACTAATTTATTTTGGATTTTATATTAAAAATAAAAATTGTATAAAATACCTATATATGTGATACAAAATTGTGCCAAGCTAACTGACAAATCGATCGTTTGATTTAAATGCACCTGCGATCAATTCATTCGCTTCATTCGGACTGTTTGCAACTAGCTTCGAGAGGTATCGCTGTCATTCGTACATTTCTACTTCGACATTTCAGTTTAGTGAGGTTTGGAATCCGTTTAATTAATAGACCTCGTATTGCCCGCATTGAACAATGTCTGACATGCTTTTACAGTGTCCACAAAGTGTATAAACAATTAACTATTGTACGCGATTTCGTCCTAGATACTTTATATATAGAGCCTATGTTTTTCGATCAAAATGTAGTTTTCTATAGGTGACAGAATTTTTAGAATCGGTTCATTAATTTTTGGGTTTATTCATTACAAACAAAAAAAAACCTTTCTTTATAATATTAAATAAGATATAAAGATATAATTTTATAAACAAACTAATATTATAAACTAAACAAAAACTAATAGACTAAATTCTAGGAATATTAGCATAGAAAGGGTTTGTTTTGTTAACTTGTTTTGTAACGAAAACTAATACCTACTTACTTGGAAAAGGTCCGTATAAGCATTAAAAAGCTTTTTAATCCAACTCCAACGTCTATAGGAGTTATAATTGATTGATGTAAAAAAACAGATTTTTCTAGTTTTTTTTTAATTGTGAAAATAACCTATTTATCAAGTTGCAATACACAGTTAAGATCGGTATTGACGAGGAGCATCTATAATATATATTAGTTCTTGTTTCATCTCAGCCGTAGGACGTCCACCGTGGGACATAGGCCTCCCCCATAATTTACCAAAAGGAAATTATCACATCGTCTGTCCACCTTGTGGGTGGAACTAACACTGCGCTTGCCGCGGTACTACACTCGAGAATCTTGTAGTACAATGTAAGTAATAATACAGTCAGATTTATTCTTCTTTCTTTTTATATATTAACTAGCTGTTGCGCGCGGCTTTGCCCTGGCATGTTACTCGCTGATAAAATATATGGCTTCCCACAAAGATTTAAATCGAGAGATGCGGCATTACTAGCGAA
The DNA here is from genome assembly GCA_945859745.1 of Synanthedon formicaeformis. Taxonomy (NCBI): domain Eukaryota; kingdom Metazoa; phylum Arthropoda; class Insecta; order Lepidoptera; family Sesiidae; genus Synanthedon; species Synanthedon formicaeformis. The sequence continues at coordinate 5,667,725 of OX243964.1, forward strand.
AATGTGTTACAAAATACAACATACATTATACTAAAGACAAAAGTATAAAATACATATACCTTTGTCTAAACACACTTTTAAACACAGACAACACATTGATTACTTCAAACGTGACTGTGACGATAGCGACGCTCTCAACAAGCAACCGTAACTCACTGTAGCTGGCGTGCATCTGTAGTTGGAAGTTAAGAATTTTCGGTGTGTTTTTAGTATGGCGCGAGGAGATTACGCCGCATCTTTCGATTTAAATCTTTGGCTTCCCATATTATCAGCGAAACAATTTTTCAAATCGGTCTAGTAGTTTCAGAGCCTATTCAATTCAAACCAACAAACATTTCCTCTTTATAATATTAGTATATATACTAATACCCAGGTGATTGTCCATTTGATGGTAAGTGGCAACTGTCACTTAAGAACACAAGCAACACCAGGGCACAATTACTGCTAGCTTGAGGAACCCATATTGTAGCTGGATTAGAAACACCATAGAAGGGAGATTATTCCAAAGTTCACGCGTCCGCGGGTTAAAGTCTCTACTCATCCGGTCTGTACGCAGCGGCACTTTTAATTATCCAAGTAATGCGGATGAACTTCGCATCTATGAGCCGGTGTACGGTGGTAAAAGTTTGATTGGAACAACTCATCGGAGCATTCACCATTGTACCGGTAGAGCACACAAAGAGAGGCTAAATCTCTTCTTAAACTAAGTAGTTCTGTATAATAATTTTTGGTTTTATTCGTATATTTTAGTAGATACTCGATCAATTAACTCAATCAAAGTAATTAAGTAAAGTATAACGTAATTACAAGAACTACCAATAGATGGGACAATATGACATAATGGGGATACAGTGGGGTGAATGCTACTATACAAATAAACTTAACGCACGTATAGACTTGGGTAAATTGAAAACTAATGGACGCTCTACAACATAGGATTCAATAAAACCGAGTGTCGATACACCTGGCAATTCTGAGTAGAAATATAAACCCTATCTCCAAACAGTAAAGTGAATATTTGATTGTACATTTGATATGTTCATACAGGTACCCAAAAAGGAGGTCCGATTGTTAGCGAGTTTTTCTTTATAGGCAAGACTTTTCATTTAAACATATAGTCTTGGTTATTTCGGTTTAGCAAAACTTTCGGTTTTGCTTACCTTATACTAATAAAGTACAATGCTAAAACAAATTAAAATTTATTTGATAATACTATAACTATACTACTTTTAGTACTGCTATTTATTCTGTGGTATATCTAACTATCGACATAACGCGGCCTGCATGACAGAAAAAAATGCATTATTATTTTTCCGGGCCTGGTCGGCGTTGCCAGTGATAATATTCACATTGCGGTATAAAAAAGCTAATATTAGTAATAATGTAATTTAACTGAGTGTTTTTCTTTTCTTTTCATTTTGTTCTCTTTTTCTCATTATTTTATTTTATTTAAGTTTATGTTATATTAATTGTTATTTATGCATATGTTGTCATTCGTCACAATTTCTATTTTGTAATTTATCTGTGTATACTTTAAAATTGCCTTGTATTACCTATACCTATTATAAGTTTTTTGTTTATGCTGTTGGTGTACCTCTTGAAAAATAAATAAATAAATAAATAAATTAGAAATTTTCATCATAATTCATATTGTTTGGAGTTATTGTATTAAAATTATTGTCAGTATTAAAATTAACGTGTACTTAATTGCCAGTACTGCTATCTCTACATTATTAATCCAACCATAACTTCGAACGATAAGATCACGACGCTGTTCTACTTAAGTCTTTTATTTTTTCCAGTGGTTAGTTTCATTTTTCTTTTAAAGATTGCGAAGAATCGGAAGGAATATATGGAGCTGACTGCCAACTTTAACTTCGGTTTAACTTAACTTATAGAAGCTTTAGGTATTTTTAGTTTATTTTCTTCAGGTCAAGTTTTAACTTAAAGAAGTTTTCTTATAAGCCAGTTAAATATGAATTGGGTCATATATTTCAACGAGAAAATATTCATACATGGAAAGATGATCGTGGATTGGGTATCTCCAATTAGAGTATAAGGCCTTATTTATTTAATTTTAAGCCTTTTACGACAATTTTTATTATTTTTTAAGTTTTTCAAAATTATTCTTATGTTCACCAAAGAAACTCCGAACATAATCCACACCATAGTACACTGAGCGACTGAACTTGTAGACCAGCCACGTCATTACTGTACTGGCAGGACGCACTGATTGTAGACCTTAGTGGCGAGAAGAGATGACGTAGCTTTCCCAAAGCAGCCCGGTCGAGCTGGATTATTTTGATATGCTCGGAGATTCTTTGGTGGATAAATTCAAAAATTCGGAAATTAGTCGAAAAACAAAATGTACTAACCAAACTTGAGTCTTGAACTTATAATATTCCGGGACAGATTAGTTTGAAAATACGACCTCAATACTTTCACCGACCGCTTTTACTATGTTTTCCTCAAGTGTTTCACTAAATTATTTATAGAATAGAACGTTTTGCTCGCTGTAAATCAGACGTAAGTCAACTTATTCGTACGTAAACGCAAAGTGTGTACGTTGCGGGTGGTCCATTCTGTTGGCAACTTCTCATTATCCCGCTTTTATCACAGTTAACGGGCGAGGGACCTGGGCCTAATCAGGGACCGGCATCTCACGTGGGACTTATCCCTTTAGGGAATTCTCTATTTTACTCATTCTTTAGAAATTTCATGAAGTTTATTTGTCTTTTTAAATTTAATTAGCCGAATAAAAAAAACTTCAAAACGTCTAAAAAAATTGATGGCGACAAAATAGTTTTATATAGTTTTAGTTGTTTGCAAATGTGCATGCATATAATTTGTTCAAAATAAATAAATGTGTAGAAGACACACAGATAGGCGAATTTGAGTTTAAGTGCCAGGCTTTGCAGCTTAGTTTCTTACTAGCGTACTGTTACTAATGAGCCTCTTAGCTCTGCCATCATAAATAATAAAAAAAAATATATAAAAAAACTTATAAAAACATTTAGTTTGGACTTAAGTCATTTGCCACGAGGCTTGCGTCTTTTTTTCCTGTTATTATTTATGTACATATTTATTATATTTGCTGCTTATATATGTGTATAAATAATAACAGTAATAATATCTACTACACCAATGTTATTATTACTTAAAGGATCTTTTATTCTTAATATAAAAGCAATATTATTATAATATGTCAACATACAATATTGTATTTGGTATTGTACCTACTTTTCATTTCAAACAAGGCTTCGTGACATTTGCACCGTATTTATTTTATTGTACAGTTATTGTTGTATTTATTTGGTAATAAGAGGATATGTTCATATAATTTATCATGGGGGCAGTTATAGTTATTTCTGTTAGCGCCTCTTTCACAAACGTCAAATAGGCTAAACCGTCACTTAAAGTCACCTGTCACCAGGAATAATTTAACCTTTGTTTGTATGGTAAACGTCCCAAACATTAAATAGAAAATAATAAAAAATAATCGCCTATCGAATGATGCAGTAAACCGAGGGCATAATTCAATAAAACAGAAAATGATTTCTAAAAGTAACTAATCAACATTTTACTTGTAGTTGGTGAAAGAGGCGCTTATCCCTCTTTCACCAACTACAACTAAAGTGTTGATTAGTTACTTTTAGAATTTTTTTTTATTTAATTATGCACTCGGTTTACTGTATCATTCGATGGGAGATTTTTTTTTATAATTTTCTTTTCAATGTTTGAGACTTTTACCGGACAAACAAAGGTATTTCAGCTCTATTATTCCCGGTTACCGGTGACTTTAAATGACAGTTAGCCTACTTGAAAGATGGTGAAAGAGGCGCTTAGTATAATTAGATATTATTTAGTAAATCTATAATTTGCTAAACAGTTTTATTGCGTCTTATTTTCGTTTTTAAAAAATTCTAATCTTTATATATATTTCTTCTGTGCGTGTGTATGTCACTGAACTCCTCCTAAACGGCTGGACCGATTTTAATTCTGTCTTTACTTATGGATAGAGGGATAATCAGGAATGGTTTGTATGTAAAAAAAAATTGGTCGCGGACGAAGTCGCGGGCACCCACTAGTATTGACGTATGTTTGTTAGGCTTCTCATTAAATTTTATTTTTTTAAGATTCTAAACTATACCTAATTTCCATCTTGAAACGGAAAGAAATATAGTAAATTATATGAAGTTAGTTACAAATTATATGACACGCTCAATTCTTTACGCAAGGTATGCCTAGTCGGCTGTTACATCAACGAATTGTGAGCACAAATGCGTAATTGTAATAGACTGTGCCTAAAACACGAGACTGGCTCTCGTAGGTTCAGCTCTGGGAAACAGAAAGCCTTTATTTTACTATTTGCTGGCAGAGTTCCATCAGTTAGCTCTCTCCAGGCAGATTACGTAAAGAGAGACATCAAGCGGGATTAATCAGATTTTACGGCGCAGCGGCGACGACGAAGAATTAAATTTCTTTATCACCATACAACAGAAGGTTTGTAGAGTAGATGACTAGAGACAGAGTGCTTTTATTTGTAATTACTTTTTATTGTAACTTCTGTGGCATACTTTTATTATTAAAAATTTGTCACAGACTATGAAAGCGATTTATTAATCTAGAGAGACGATTTCTGATCATTTTATACGGAAAAGCGGCAGAGGTAAGTTTAAATAGTGATTGGAATTTAAATAGTGATTAAAAATTAAAAATGCTGATAACTTTTTATAATACACATATTGAACCTCAAAAATCGCGAACCGAAGAAACCGCGTTTCCAAGATGAACAGAACGCAAAAACTACTGAACCGATTACCATGAATTTTTGCATACAGGTTCTCTGGGACACCAGAAAGGACATAGGGTACCTTTCATCCAGAAAAAAGGATTATTCCCGAGGGATCATCTAAAATAAAATAAAAAAACTAACGCCTGGCCAAAGTGTTACAGCAACAAGTGGTCAAGCGTTATATTGCTTTTTTTTATTTTTCAACGCGGACGAAGTCGCGGGCACCAGCTAGTAAGTAAATATTTGCTTATAATATTGAGAGAGAAATTCCGGGTATCGGAACACGGTTCTGATATACACTCAACATTGACGCCAGAGCTCAGTAAACTAGATAAAGCTACTCGTGTCTCAAACTTGCTCGAGACCCAAGACTCTGCGCTCGACATAAGTACCTAAACATCTGACACATAAAGGTTGGCATACAACTGAAAAGGTTCAAATTAGTCTGTAACTGAGGTTACGCATTGCCACAACAGATACTGTTCAAGATATTTATAAGACTCTGTTCGTTGTTTTGACCCGATCGGGAAATGGGCTCTGGCATCCCATACTCGCTCACTGAAACACAATAGCAGAAGTGCTGTTATTTCACAGTGGACTTCAATAAGAAGGTGGACACGGCCGCTAGACGGACTGCCCAAATGACTGCGAAATGCAGCCCTGCCACTACTTTCCACATCCAGACCAGAGTTTATTTCTAAAGTTACATCAAACTCAATGGAGTTAACGGAGTTATAATGTATAATTATTAACGGGACCCACTTAAAAAATCACAACATTTGGTAGAAAACTTAATTACTTACCAAGAAGGAAATAATAAAGGTAAACCTAATAATGTTTAAATTTTAAAATCAAACTTCGTTCAAACAAATCTGATTAGTGAATGAATAGGAAATGATTAGGATATTGTTGACTTACAAACTTTTGCCTGTACTTTGTCCTGTGTACTCTTAGAACCCCTTACACATACAGTGTAATGTGTAATATTTTTTAAAGATTTTAAAATTTTATTAACCCTATAGCAGTGACTTTATTGAAGACTGATGCGCAATGATTTCTCAAATGTATGAGAGGTTTCCTGCTTAAAAATTGCCATTTTCACTTGCAATGCCACTTGTATTGCAAGTGCTGTCGACCATAGAAGAATTAAGGATAAGGGATAAAGAAGGGACGGGGTAATGGGCTCTGGCATCCCTTACTCACTCACCGAAACACAACAGCATATATGCTGTTATTTCACGGTGGTCTTTTGCCAGACGGAGTACCAAAATGACTGTGAAGTGGTGGCTTCCAACCACTTCCAAATCCAAACCAGAGCCAATTTGGAAAAAATCATTTCCAGAGTTGACTCCGCCGGGAAACGAACCCAGGACCTCTGAGACATCAAGCACCATCAACATCCTTACCATTCATACAAAAATTTCGTCAGCACTGTTCAGCGTACCAACTTTTTAGAGACTTCTCTTTAAAATTCTTTCAGATACAGTTCAAGCTTTATCTTTGATACTTGGAGTATTAAATGCTTTCACCAAGAAAGTAGTGTTGCGTTGCAAGTTCCTAATAAACTTATTACAACTTGAACTCCGGAGTTTAGTCTTGTCGCGTTACTTCCATTATTAAATGAAATGTGTATTAACAAGGATACGCAGTTGCAACGTTCAAGGCAACATACAATTTAAAAAACAACAATGCTTTAACGAAGATAAATTAAAAATTTGTTATTATATTCAATTAATGTTATTGTATACGGCCGATTGCAGAGTAAAAATTAATACAGAACATTTATTTGATCGACGCGTTAAATTTTATTTAATTAAAACGTTTTGTGACATAAATTGTTTATGAAATTTAATTTAATTTGAAATTTTACAACGGCTATAGGTAGATTAAAATCTCGTTATATTTTCAGTATTAATTTAACTCTTTTAAGGTTTCTAGGTACGTACTTTCTATTGAAAAGTGAACGGTCTATCTCTCTAAAGAAGTGATCACTGTAAGAGGGTTTCCCAATTTGTTACTACAAGAATTGAGTTTTCTAAGAAAAAAAACCTTTTTCTTCTAAGCTTGTTTCCATTAATGTACTTTTCAATAAGTAAACATGAACAGAACATCAATATACTAATAATAAATCTGTAATGGAGTAAGTTACTTTGTTTTCAGAGATATCGTGTTTATAGCTCTATACATATATAGTGTTATGGCTCTATACATGATACTGAAACTAAATTGACCATTTTAAGAATTTTTTTCTGTATGTATGTATGTATGTATGTTCCTCTATAACTCTTAAACGAATCAACTGATTTTCATGAAACTTGGTAGATAAACATTTAGACGTACGGGACACAGGATAGGCTACTTTTTTTTTCAACGCGGACGAAGTCGCGGGCGCCAACTAGTACTAAATAATACATTTTAATGTAACTTCTGAAACAAAATTGTATTTTCCTGAACAAAAGGTTAGAAACAGATTTTTTTATCGAAGCCATTGTATTACATATTACATAGCTCACTAGATTTGCATATTTTATATAGCAACCAATCAGTCATAAATCGTGATACAAGTGATATCTTAAATATGCAGAGAAAGAAATTGGTCATACCAGAGAGAGCTGTTTACAATGTAGTCGCGGTTTATAGAGAAAGGGGGTACGTATGGATAATTAGTAAAAACTGAAACACATTGGAGTAAACAATGAAGCTATGATTAGCTTATGAAGGCTGCGTAGCAAACGCTTTGAGAAACCGGTTAACAACGATGGCTTCTGTTAGTTAATAATTATATTTAGAAGACTTCAGTTTGGAAATTGTATGATGATAATTGTAAAATTAAAGTGAAGTTTGTCCTTTAGGGCTTAAAAATAATAGTAATCAATACTAATAATAAATCTGTAAGGGTCGGTCATGGAGTAATTTACTTTGTTTTCAGAGATATCTTGTTTATAGGCTCTATACATCATACTGAAACTAAATTGACCATTTTTAGAATTTTTTTCTGTATGTATGTATGTATGTATGTATGTATGTATGTATGTATGTATGTATGTATGTATGTATGTATGTATGTATGTATGTATGTATGTATGTATGTATGTATGTATGTATGTATGTATGTATGTATGTATGTATGTATGTATGTATGTATGTATGTATGTATGTATGTATGTATGTATGTATGTATGTATGTATGTATGTATGTATGTATGTATGTATGTATGTATGTATGTATGTATGTATGTATGTATGTATGTATGTATGTATGTATGTATGTATGTATGTATGTATGTATGTATGTATGTATGTATGTATGTATGTATGTATGTATGTATGTATGTATGTATGTATGTATGTATGTATGTATGTATGTATGTATGTATGTATGTATGTATGTATGTATGTATGTATGTATGTATGTATGTATGTATGTATGTATGTATGTATGTATGTATGTATGTATGTATGTATGTATGTATGTATGTATGTATGTATGTATGTATGTATGTATGTATGTATGTATGTATGTATGTATGTATGTATGTATGTATGTATGTATGTATGTATGTATGTATGTATGTATGTATGTATGTATGTATGTATGTATGTATGTATGTATGTATGTATGTATGTATGTATGTATGTATGTATGTATGTATGTATGTATGTATGTATGTATGTATGTTCCTCCATAACTCTTAAACGAATTAACTGATTTTCATGAAACTTGGTAGATAAACATTTAGACGTACGGGACACAAGATAGGCTACTTTTTCTTTTTCAACGCGGACGAAGTCGCGGGCGCCAGCTAGTCTTTTATATAGTCGTAATATCTGATTGCGAATTCTCTGAATGACTGCTAAACTTAGTGCTATATGTTTCTTGGTTTTACATGTTACAGAAACTATTTGCAACGCATTGAACAATTCGAGAAAGCTATACAAGCTTACGACGAGGCGCTACGGTGGAATGTATGTAAAAACAAATATGTAATACGATTCGATTTCCGCTCCGTAAACAAGCAATTAGACGCCAGTCTAACATTGATATTGTTTATTTACGTAAGCCTAGTGAGTAGTTTAAAAGCATACGAGCACGCCTACGCTAACTGCGGCTTCATGATATTTTGTTTTATTTTGTAACAGCAATACCAAATCTAATTAACGGTTAATTAATAAATAACTAATCTTATTAATCTAGTTAATGGTTACCTACATTAACCAACTAAATAACATTTCAGTTAGAATACGTTTATTTTAATAAAATCCTGTCTTCATACGAGTATTTATCTCAGTTCATAACGCAATTGCAGGTATTATGTTTGCAGGCGAGGACAGCCCCTTAGTTTAGCGTCAAACACTAAAAGTCTACTTAAATACTATATACAATATTAATGTTGAACTGGATGGTAAATTTGTTCCTCTTTTATCATGTTTCATGACCCTCATCAAAAATGAGCTAAGCTGATATAAACGGTGTAGGTCCAGTATTATGCCCATATAGTTTCACTGGATTTAAATCCTGTAAATTTTGTAAATCTGCCTTTACGCTTATTTTAACTGAGGCGTTTTAGGCGTTTCAACTGTAATTTACAACTGCAGAATTCTGTGTGCTCTTTGCCACTAATTATATGACATCATTTATAAAGAAAATGTTTATGTATTTCACGAAATGATAAATGGTATTAAGTAATATCTGTATTATAATAATAAATTTAATAATTTGTAGAACTCAGATGTCCGATCGTTGTTAGGACGGAGTTTGGCGCGAGCCAGAGCTACTCACTACGTGGGGTCACTGCAAGATGCTGCAAAAGCCGCTGGTAAACCAATTTAGCAACTGCCAATTCGAAAGTCTTAATTTCATTATTCCGAATGCTCCGAAGTAATAAGTCAATTACTTACTCTATTACTGCGTATTTAAAGACTTTTTTAACTATTAGCGCCTCTTTCACAAACGTTAATTAGGCCAAACTGTCCGGTAACCGGGGATAATGGAGCTGATATACCTTTGTTTGTACGGTAAACGTCCCAAACATTAAATAGAAAATAATAATAAAAAAATCGGCTATCGAATGATGCAGTAAACCGAGTGCATAATTCAATATAACAGAAAATGATTTCTTAAAGTAACTAATCAACACTTTACATGTAGTTTGTGAAAGAGGCACTAAATCTAATTTATTTATTGTATCATAGTATCAATAAAAGAAATTGCTTGAAACTGGATGGATACACTGTATAGGAAAATTCCAAATTATAAAATGTGATCCGGATTTTATTGTATTTTAGCTATAAATGATAAAGTACTTAATTGATTATTTACTTGTGAGAATTTTGTCGTGCTTTGTGAGAAGAAATCACTGCAGTATTATTTTGAATATGGTGCTATTATGTGTGGGAACGACCTTTTGGAGCAGTTAATGGAATGTAGGGTACATTAATCCGGGACAACATTACACTACACACAAAGAAACAATGTAACCAAACTATGTAAGCAACGTTCTGACTATTCAAGACTAAATCCATTACTTTAATGTACCAACTGAAAGCGTACATAGATCATAGACTAGCGAAGCTGACTCTGTTGCTACATTTTAAGTATTGAAATATTTTTTATGTATGTTCTTCAGACAAGCTGACGGTCTACTTGATGGTAGGTGACCTATTAATACAAGCAACGCCACAAGAGCTGCAAGTGCGCTGCCGAATTTAATATAGTTAAAGTTTTTCTAGATTTTTTTCCTTATCCTTAATTGAATTAAAGTAGGCTTAAGAATAGGGACTGGGAGGGATAGGGAAATGGGCACTGACATCTGATATCCCTTACTCACTCAACGAATCCACTCATTACCAATGCCAAGTTTCTTTCGACATCTGTACTGATCCAGTTGGAATACTTTACTTAGGGCCTCTTTCACAAATTACATGTAAAGTGTTGATTAGTTACTTTAAGAAATCATTTTGTTATATTGAATTATGCACTCGGTTTACTGCATCATTCGATAGCAGATTTTTTTTAATTATTTTCTATTTAATGTTTGGGACGTTTACCGTACAAACAAAGGTAAGTATATCAGCTCCATTATCCCCGGTTACTGGTGACTTTAAATGAAAGTTTGGCCTACTTGATGTTTGTGAAAGAGGCGCTTAATCTTTTCCCTTTAGAGTTAGAACCCGACAACATAACAACGCTGGAAATTCGGGCGCACACATATTACGAGAAGTGCGCATTCGAGAGTTCGCTTCTGTTAGCACACAGAGGGAAGCGCCAGAGACGTTACCCGGCGCATCTAGCTGAGTGCGTCCGTCATGCCGAGGAAACGGTAAATGTCTGATCTCATTATTCATAATGCACGGACCCGCGAACCCGTGAACGTGCAGTCTAGTTACAAATGAAGTCGCAGTTCGTATTGAATCTACCGAACGCTAGAGTTTCTCTCGCAATGTTACGATTTAATTTAAAAGACATTCATACCGAACTGGAATTAAACTTCGCCAATACGACTGAGCGGAGACAGGTTTTTCACGGAAATAAGTTTTCGCTTCATCTGTTTAATAACAATTTCTTCTTTTATTTTAGAAAACAATTTATTTATACCTTTACAATACTTCCTTACTGTAATTTTCCATTGAAGAAAATATGATTATTTTTTTAATATTTTTTAAAAAAATATAAATTTAATATATTTTTTAAATTAAAATATTCAATTATTTTATTTAACTATTGAATCATTTCATAATAAATTATTCAGATACGAGAATGCGTTGATAAGAGCGCTGAAAAAGTGTTATCGGAGGTTGATAAATTTTCTAAAGGAAGTTTCTTGAAAAGCTTAGAAAATTATGACAGCACCATAGTACAGCCTCGTCGTGGAAAAATGCAGCCACTACCTACACAAGAGGTGAGGCCGATAACATTTAAGGTATAACCCCTTAAGACTGCACTACTTTAGAACATGAGTTACGCTATAGAATATAATAGCTAGCTAGGTATTGGAGCCCCCGAGTAGGCCGGCGTACCTCCACTTTCGGGTACGCCGTGGTTTTGACAGGGAGCACAGACCTCCCCGCGTTGGATAGCCGTGGCGGGGCACCGAAGTCGTGTAACAACGTCCCCACGACCCCGCCCATCAGCGGCCGCGACAGATAGAAAGTCGTTGGGTTTTAGCCGGTAGGAATCCGGCATAACCCCGCAGTGTCCCCTTCACTGGCGGGTATCCAAGAGGATTTCCCAACGTTAAAAAAAAGGTAGGTATTGGAGACCCGATTTAAAAAATTCTTTCAAGTTACACGGACGAAGTCGCATGCAACAGCTAGTATAATATATTTTGTGAAGCAAATTATTAATTTTGCTAGGATAACATATTTCCAAGTGATGCGATCAAACAAGCAGACGGTTTATTGAAACATTCAATAGTGTAAAACTTCAATACAAAATTTAGTGCAAGGAAATTCAAACACAATAAACATTCAATTTCCTACAGCGTCGGCGAAACTAAAACAGACGAACAACAGGAAACAAATGATGAATATACATTATCGGTTTATAAATATTTCAATGTTCACGTTGTAGGTAAAAGAAATGTCTCGAATCGAAAAGCAGAGGACGGAACAAATTTCCCGTTTAATGGCTTCCAAATACTTGGAGCGAATGGCTCACGACAAATATTTCCTTATTGCTCTATCCAAGGATGAGAGGCTAGCGTCCGCAAACCGACAGGGATCGAAAAAACTACAAGAACTGGCCGATAAAGCTCTTGCTGATTTGGAAAAACGACATGCAAGTTTCAAAGGTTTATTTTTATGATAAAAACTGGTTGACATGTAAAATTTTTTGCGGGTGGTTACTCTCGTCCAGGAAAACAAGCAACCCCAGGAGAATTGCAAGTTCGCATCTAAGTATCTTTAAATTATGTAAATACAACAGAAGGTTTGATTCATACCTAAGAACTATATTTAGATAGTATAAAACAAAGTCGTTTCCCGAAGTCTAACCCTCTTTATATACGCTTAGATCTTTTAAACTAAGCAGCGGATTTTAATTCGGTTTTTACTAATGGAAAGCGTTAAAGGAATAAAGTTTTTATATGTAATTTCCAGTAAAAACTGTGTGAAACCGGCGGCGGACTGCTAGTAAAGTATAAAAATGTAAATGATGAATGAAATTTTCTTTACAATCACAGTGCTGCTTGAATATGAATAGCACAGCATTCATATTCAAGCATTTCCTTTTATTGCGGGCGACGGTATCATCCTGTTTACGTACCTTCACACATATAGACATTTTTTTTCTAGGCTGTCCTTAGAACACGGCGCCCTTTATACGCAGCACGTGCTTCCGAAGAAGAAGCCCGAGCAAGACTTTCAAACACATACAAGGAACGTCTTTTACAATCTCAGCGACAGAACGAAACTGATGCTCGACGTCTCGTACAAAGTGCCGCTGATATGTACGACAAACACGACACAGTTAAATGTTTGGAACTTGCCGAGTTTGCTTTGGAGCAAATATCGAGAAAATCTGTCAATCTCTTGCCAAAGAAAGAGAAGTTCTTACAGAAGCTCTATGATATCATAGCCAATGCTTTCCTATATGAGGTCAGTTTAGACAGTTAGAATGCTTGAAGTAATGTGTACAAAAGTAACGCAGTGGTCACATGTCACGTGACGACACGTTGCCACGTGACGACTGCGTAGATTATTGTGTGTATAGCTTTAACTTGTTACAATTCATAATAACTGTTTGTAAAGTATCTAACTACTTAGAACGCTTCTAGAATTCATTAAAGAGGTCAATATCTTACTTGAGAATCATATTTTTAATCCCCGACGCATAAACATGATGTTATAAGTTAGACGCGTGTGTTTGTTGTTTGTCTTTAGAATCGTAGCTTCCAAAAGGAGGGACCTATGTTTTTCCCTGTTTTTTTTTGTTTGTTTGATAGCTGACGTGATCTGGGTCGTTTAGGCATTTGAAGACCATAAACCCATTTCCTAGCTGACGAAGGGATTCCACTAACTTCCACATGTTCAATCCACGTGAAATTTGGTATACTGTTACTTCAGTGATATTCACATGATATGGTAACCTTGACCTGCTGCAGCATCAAGTAGTCTGCGCGGTACTCATCTCCTTAGCAACTTACAGCAGATATAGTGTTTGGGCTCAAAAGAACGTCGGGGGGTTAGTTTATAATTTTTAACTATAGATTGTAGTATTTCACAAAAAAAAATTGATCGCCTAAATTGTGTAAGTAAATAAAAAACGATTATAAAATATTAGGAATTTTTAGAAAATTTAATCTTTTGCTATTATCAACTATTATTTCAGAAACGTGTCAATGACAAAATGAGTGAATCGGATCGTGAGATGAGAGCATTAGTGCTGCTTGGAATGAACTTATCTCGTGAGCCCAGCGCCGACTCATTATTGCGTGCACGGCCGATACCTCCGTTGGATTACAAGTGGGATTTGTCTCGTATCTTTATAATAGAATCAGTTTAACGAATATTTAATGCAGGTGCTTGACTTATTTTCACTCTCATTCATTTGGTGAACCATCATTAATATTGACCTACATCAATTGTATATTCAGGCTATCTGCAGTGCTAATAGGCATATTTATTTAACAAGAGAAAATAATATTTCATGAGATTTTGATCAATTGAATGTAAACCATATAAAACCAAATCATAGCTACCCGTCTAGCGGCAGTAACCACCCCCTTACAGAAGACCACCGTGAAAAATAACAGCATGTGTGCGGTTGGGTTTCCATGAGTGAGTAAGGGATGCTAGAGCCAAATTACTTATCCTTTCATAATCCCGGTCGGCAGAGCACTTGCCGCACTGTGTTGCTTGTTATAAGCGACGGTACCCACCAACCATCGAGTAGACCGTCTACCTGTCTGTCGAGTTTATCGTAAAAAAAAAAACCTAATAAAAAGTACATAGTTCTGTGAACGCTATTTTAAATGATTGTAAGATCGATTGAGTCTGAGAACGCTAACCTCAATACACGACACGTGTCAAACTGTTCTCCTTGGAAATTCTCAGTGGCGAATAATCAAGTAAATATTTAATTTAGAGGGCGTCTACGGGCACTAGAGCGTGCTCTAACACAGAGTGCACGAGTCGGCGAACGTTGTTATGTGCTTCACGAGTTATCCCGAATTCATCTCAACACCAAACAAATGCCTCGAGCAACATTTTACGCTCTGAAATGCCAATCTGGTAATACGTTTTTAATACTTTGCTTTTTAATACAAATGCTTTCTTTTATACATCCTATATTACATCCATACTTCCATACTAATATTATGAATGTGAAAGTAACTTTGTCTGTGTGTCTGTCTGTTATCTTTTCACGCCTTAACTACTCAACTGATCGTCATGAAATTTTGCATACACGTTGTCAGGGATACAAGAAAGAATATACCATCCAGAAAAACAGTACTGTTTCCCAGGGATTATCCAGAATAAAATAAAAAACTAACGCCTGCCTAAAGTGTTACAGCAAAAAGAGGTCAAGCGTTATATTGCTAATTTTTTTGCAACCTGAACTAATTCGTGGGCACCAGTTAGTATTTTTATAAAATCATATGTACAACTGTCGTTTGGATATCAAAATTAACAATAACGCTTATATAATGTGTTAAATTAAAGGTTCATTGAAAATTAGAATCAGGTAACCAGGATAACTGGCAATAATTCTTTACGCACGGAAAAATTCAGAGGAAGGAATTCGAAATGCTCTTACAATAAAGTATTGTGCTTAGTGATCTGCAAAATAATTCCAAGCAAATGTAATTCTCTCGGTAGCAATGTGATCATTCGGTGGAATTTAATAAAGGAATTATACTGTAAATTGGAATAGCGTAAATTTTGACTGTATTTTGGATATATTCTTGATTTCTTGACATTTAGGTATAGTATGAAGTCAAAGTATAGATCAATTCAATCAAAGATATATAAAGAAATTATTTTTTAACCAATTGCAGAGGCTCGTACGACAAGTCCAATTTGGTTGTTGAATGCAACCTTTTTACTTGCAAGGTGTCACATATTGCAAAACAACAGGTCTGAAGGACGGGCGACACTTCTAGAAGGTTCTGCGTTAGCCCGTTGTCTAGATTACGACGAAGTCGCGGCGTTTTTTGATGTTGTAAGTCTTTTTTATTGTGGGAGATAACTTAGTATCAATTTAGCAATTAGCAAATAATATTTTCTATGATAAGGGGCGACAGACAGAAACATAAGAAACAAAAGAAGGTAGCCTCTATCAATCCTGATACGATAAAGATTATGGGACAAGTTGAAACAGAAAAACTGTCATTACTTACGCAAACAAAAGCACACATAAATGGTATTATTACTAGACATTGTCCTTACACTTCAGGAAATATAAATATAAAATATATGTTTTCTTACAGAATACGAATAAAAGACTTTATCTACACTAATAATATAATATTTATAAGAGGATTTTTGTACGTTTGTGTATTTTTATGTTTATTTGTAATTCAAAAATTAACTGATTTAAAAAAAAAAAGTTCACCTGTAGTAAGCTAGGATATTCGCGGGTCACATTGGCACTACTTTATTTTCAAAATATTGTTTGCTACAAATATTAATAATATAAATCAAGGTATCAAAAATTTGCCTATTTGGCATGTGCTGCGAAAACTTTTGATGATATATAAAATAATGTTCTTCACGTTTATGGTAGTCATCATTATCCACAATAATACATGGACATTGGCTAAATATGATGGAACAGGAACGAGGAAAGTGCATGACGCGAATTTCCACTTGGAAAAATACATACTTGCGAAGCACTCGTACCTAAATCTGGGACTTCGTGAGGATTACACATGAATAAAATAATGTTTTGAGGCTTAAGCTGGCGTGTGTTTTCACATTATTTATTGTAAGAGTATCAAAAGTAAAATCTGGGAAATACTACAACAGATTTTTAAATAAAATAGCTCGAAAAATATAATTACTGAGTCGACATACTTAGATTCTTTCAAGGGTTTACAACTTTGAAAGCATGAAGATTAAAATTGAATAAAATCCAAAAACTAAAATACTTGTTAGTAGAAAATATCTTTTTTGTTATATTCGTATTCGGCGCTGTTTAAAATACTTATTCCAAATAAAATTTATTGGTACTTGAAGTAGTTATAAAATTTATAAGTGCATATCGTTCGATAAATAAGTTAGTACGACTCTCCGAAGATAACGAATCTTCTCGAATGCGCAAGTTTCATAACGACAGTTTTCTTTACTGTTAGTTAATTTCCTTCCAACTAACACTGAAATCGAAAAGATTTAGAGGTGCAAGCCAACCAGAAATAGAACCTCTGCCTGTTATGACAGCAAAATTACTACTTCAGAATGTTACGGAGCATTTTTATAAGTAAAGGCCGAAATGCAAACAAGTAGTTTTTTATGTGAGCTGATATTAGTGGCTACCTTCGCCTATCAGCACTAACATGGTTTTGCACACCACTGTAGACATAAATGGCATAATGATTATTATGCTATATAATGTCGACGAATGGTATCCCTTACTCATTCACCGTAACACTTCCCACTGTGTGTGCACTGTGCTATTATTTTATGACGGTCGGTTAGGCTGCTCATACCATTTATAAACTTGATCTAAACTGAGGATCAAAAAGGTTTCTTATTAAAAAATCGAAACTTTGAATTTATTTACTGCACCGCACACACTACCACACTATAGAACTAAGAGTTTTGATTATCTGCTCTGACTTACAAGATAATTATGGCAAAGACACCTCATGACATAGTGGGAACACTAATGTCCGGAGCCTGTTGCTAAAATATGAATTTATTTATAATGTTCTATTATTTCTCTTTAGTGCGCAAATGTGTCCATTATATTTGAGTACTCCGATGTAGCGGAAAGTCTTGAGAAGCGGGAGCAGGCTATGGTGAGCCTGATGCAAGATGATGATTTGAAATCTCAAGCAAAACATCTTTTCAGAAGAATGTCCACAGTTCCGGTTTCAAGGTAACTTTTAGTTTTCGATTCTAACTTTGTTTTGACGTTGCGTATTGCCCTTGACGATTGTTTGAATGTAATACGGCATACTTGATGGTAGGTACCTGCTATCCAATAAATATAAACAACGTCAGTGCCTATTCCTTCCACACATCACTATTGTGATCCAAAGCAGTGTTTCGATTATAAATTAACAAACCTTAATTTAATATTGATAATATTCAATATTTTATGTAAATTATCATGTCCATTGTATGTTTCGTTAAAAATTAATTTACGCTGTAAAAAACATGACTTGCTCTTTATTTTGGCATACGTTATTAATGATTCATGCATATCACGTCCGTGAAAGCAGGTAGGTGTGTACTCTTTACAAAAATATGGAGAAAAACAACATATGTTTACTGGAGTGGCAAAAAAAAGCCGGTGCGGATGAAAAATATTACGATTTTGTAACCAGGGAATTTTATTCATAAAATATTGTGATTAAATTCTGTATACATTTGCTTACTATTTACATAATGCGTAAATTTCGACAAGCAAATTTATTTAGTTAAAATAACTGATTTGACATTTCAACTAGCTCGTTTCGTGAAATTGAAACATCTCTTAATAATTTGTAGTGGCGTGTTACGCACACTGTTTTTCGCACTGTCTGCCGGGAGTAATCATTTCCTTTTTTATGTTAAGGTCGACAGACAGGTTGACGGTCCACTTGATGGGTAGGAGTCGTTGGACTGCACCTCAGAAGTGAAAACTTAGGTTAAAAAAAGTTAAAATAGTTTATTTTTATGACGACAGATGTCGCTACGCCGGTTATAACGCGCTTTCGTTTCGTTCCTTAAAGCAAACTACACATTTCATACAAGATATCTTGTATGCGAGACGCTTACCGAGCGTGTCGCGTGTCGCATGCCGAATTGTCGCATGTCGCTCCGCATTTACTGTTTTACTTCCAACCAAATTCTGCATACAAACAACTGCCTAAGCCAGCTTAGAGAAGTTTTCATTTAAAAAATCCGAAAAGCGTGCTATAGCTGATAGGGATAAGTCATACTATATTTGCACTCTCGCTTCGTGTCCCAACACGCTCTGGAGTTAACGTTAGCTCAAAATGAAAAATACATTTTTGTTCACATTATTTCTGAACGTTCACCTACATTTCTGTGATATGTATATCAGAGCTGTGTTTGAGCTAGCTAACACAGAGGACATCAAAGTTAAAAGTGGAATTGATTTTTGTTTTTCAAAACTTCTAAAATACTTGGTAGGTAGGTACTTACAAAGAATAAACAAGTACCTAAATATTTTGGTGCATTTTAAGATTATTAAAATTATTAAATTTAATTTTAATTATTAAATTTAGTATTCTACTAGGAACCGTAACGGTTTCTCTTGAGACAGATTGTTTATAAAAAGAACATAATTCAGCATTATTAGACACATTTTACAATTCACATTTTCCTTATCGTTCCAATCTTATTAAGGCCAGCACAGACGTGCCTATAATATCATATTAACTAGCTGTGTCCGCGACTTCGTACGCGCAGTAGTTCGTTTTTTTTAAATTTCCATAGGGCGCATAGGTATCCATCCATAGGCAATAGTAACATGCATAATAGTTTTTCGCCATTTGTACCTAATTACCAAGTAGGTATACAGACCTAATTTAATCTTTAAAATATTACATAAAATATGTTTGTGGTTTTACACGTTCACACAGAAGAACCAAAAAAGTTAAACTTCTTTGGCTCTTAAAAAAGTAAAAGTTTACTTGTAATTTAGGTAACACAGAGACAATCTATTAATCCAATAAGTTTCCGCACAATCGTTCTTTATATTGTTAAAATTGGTGACGTACCGTAAATTGTTTACAGACGATTCTCAATAATGCCAGGAGTGCGCGCAGAAGAATCAGAGAAACCTACGGCCGGTGGGCGGCGAATGTCAATTATGCCGAGAACTGAACAGCCGACACGTATTACACAGAAATCACGACACCCACTCGGCTTACAAGATTTTGATTATCTTTAAAATTTATTCGTTGTTTGAATAATTATTCTACTATTGGATAATAGGTTTGAACATTTTTAACCTTCCACCATCGAAATACTACAATGGAATTTGCGTCACAAATGCCAAAGCGGCACATAAAAAGAACGCCTTTGACAGAATCATGGCGGACTCTTGCCTTCACGCGTCAATGGTAAAAGGTAGTAACGATCAACTTCTACTATTTCATTTTAAACTCTAATGGGTTGACGTAAAGTAACATTTTCTTTAAATTACGTACTTATTATTATGTTTGTTTGGTTTTAAATGACAGTTCATGCTCTACGCATATGTCACTTTTAAATGTTCCATAAAATTCGTTGTGTTTTGTATGGCACGCGTGTTCCATGTTGTAGTAGTTTGATGCCTTCCACTAAAAAGTTATATTATTTTCATCAACACCAAATTTCATGTAAATAATTGAATTGAATTTTAAAATATTGTTTTCAATTTAACATATTATTTGTAAATTCTGTTAGTTCATCCGGCAAATGAATAGGTATTGCTTGGAATTCATTTGAGCATTGTCATGTCCAATTTAATAAAAATAACATAAAACTATTTGAACATTAAGACTCAAATTGAATAAGCCGTAGTATGGAAATAATACATATTTGTAAGGGGTTCCATTGAAACCTTTCAAAGCTATAAAATATTTCTGCTCACCTTCGCCTAATTGGGTTCTAAATTTAGCTTGCTTTAAAGGTTCAGGCCTATATCCAATAGCTGAAGTAAAAGTTGGATGAGTTAAATTGGTTTGAATTTTTGATAAACTACTATTTTTAACTAAGCTAATAGGTTTTATATTATTATTATAATATATAGGCATTTTATACTCTGCGATATAAAAGACATTAATATATATAAACAATAAACATTCATGTAGTTTTTGCGGTATTAAAATTGTTTTGTTAGCTTAATAGAACTTTTTAATTAGTAAAAATGGTCTTTTATTGTTTTACGAATCGAATATCGGTTTTAAGAATACATTTTTCTATTTTTAAATATTTTTATGTGAAAATAATTTCCTGACCTGACAGATGAAATTCTTAACCGGATTATTATTATATTATTACTAAATTATTTTTATAAGCATCTGTTTCACAAACGTCAAGTATGCCAAACTGTCATTTAAAGTCACCGGTAACCGGGGATAATGGAGCTGATATACCTTTGTTTGTACGTTAAACGTCCCAAACATTAAATAGAAAATAATTAAAAAAAATCGGCTATCGAATGATGCAGTAAACCGAGTGCATAATTCAATATAACAGAAAATGATTTCTAAAAGTAACTAATCAACACTTTACTTGTAGTTTGTGAAAGAGGTCCTAATTGAAACAAATAATGTTACATAATATTGTTAAAACTCTATTAATGTAAACGTCTAATGAATCTTATAAATATTTCAATTCAAATCAAAAGTTAAAAGTCAGTTCGACTATTTCAGACGGTTTTTTAATATGTACATATATTTTTACCTGTGCCTATAAAACTGTTTTAATAAAATTTATTCCTGTGAATTTTGCATATCGATCGGTACGGTCTAGACACAAAATTGACGACTCAGTAAAAGGTGGATAGCGGAAACCTGATTTCATTTGCTTTTATTTAACTACACTGGAAAACTCACGTAAAAACAAGTTCGGTATATTTACACAGACTGTTACTCGGTCTTTATGTAATACGATTATTTACATGTGACAATTTAATATTTGACATTTTCGACAAGCCCGCGTTGGATCAGTGGTTAGGGTGCTTCCCTTCCAGTGTTTTCGAGTTCGATTCCCGGCAGAGTCAACTTTGGAAATAAACTTTTCAAAGCGGGCTCTGGTCTGGAGCTGAAAGTAGACACACTGCAATTCGCAGTCATTTGAGCTGCTCGACAGTAACCACACCCTTACAGAAGACCACCGTGAAATAACAGTGCTAGGAGACTTATAGGCGACAGTACAAAATTGCTAGTCTATGTGTCTTTTATAAGATGTACTTCGGAGAGTGTGCTCAGGAGCTGCATGAGCTCATACCGTCTTCCCCTTTCTTACATCGGAGATACAGACGTACGGCTGGTTACCATCCTCATCTTGTCGAAATCTCTCCTTTTCGGATCCTTTATAATGCGCATTGGCAAGGTTTGGAACTCCCTGCCGGCGTATAACCCTATTCTTTTCAAAGTTCGAGTGAATAGTCACCTTCGGGGTGAGCTCTCGCTCCATCATAGGCCTCATCCTTGCTACTCAGCTGTTTGTTGGCCAAGAGCAAACCCATCTCTAATAAAAAAATAAAATAAACAACTTGATTGTTTCAGTGAGTGAGTAAGGGATGCCAGAGCCCATTTAAATATCCCCTTATGATTTATAATTAGTTAGCAGCGTTCTTGCAGCACCTGTGGAGTTGCTTGTATTATAGGTGACGGTAGCCACCTACCATCAAGTAGAACATCAACCTGTCCGCCGATCTTAGCCAAATTAAAAAAAGTATATTACTTGTGAAAAAGGTTCTAAACATTTACAATAAATCGTTTCTAAATGTAAAAATCTTAAAGTTATAGGTACCTACTTAAATCACAGCAAAAGGAACACAGAAATAATAAATATCATACAGCTTTTCTGAAGGAATTGTAAAACAAGCGTGCATTTACTAGAGTCAAGACAACTATCTCGATTCGTTGCACTCTCTTGAAGGATTTAATAACGGCAGATACGTCGCACCTCATGTCGCCTCCTTTATGAAATACTTGTATGTGCACATCTGCTATCGCTGTGACGTCTCCTAGAAACGTTTTAATAGAAAAGTATGAATTCATTTCTTCTTTGAAAACGTTCTTGGTATATTAATATTACTTTCTAAATTTAGTTTCGACTTTTAAATCACGTTCAGAGACTACGTCGGCGTACATTGTAGTATATATATATATATATATATATATATATATATATATATATATATATATATATATATATATATATATATATATATATGAATTGAACTGAATTGAACCTGATTTTGATGAAAATTAACCCTAATCTATATATATAATATGTTTTATACGTATAATATACTAGATTAGGGTTAATTTTCATCAAAATCAGTTTCAATTTCATCAGCAGTGTGCACGAGTCGGTTTTTAGTGACAGTTTAATATATTTACATACATACGAGGTATAAAAAATAGTTAACGACCTATTTTCAGACCTACCGAATATACACAAAAAAAATCATAAAAATCGGTCAAGCCCGTTCGGAGGAGTTTGGTTTCAAACACTGTGACACGAAAATAAATGTTTTAAAAACATATTTATAAAACAATTGAAGACGTGAGTGGAAGAAGGTGGTATGTGGCATAATTCCAATTTCGAATAAATCGAGGTTAAAGTTTTACTTTTAATTTTTGAGATAAGTCGCCACGATTAATGGTATGATAGCAATTAAACACTTCCATTATTTAATTAAAAAAAGTGAACCTAGCTCCCTCTTCCATTAACGAAAGTAAACTTTTCTGCACTCTTTGCTTTTTAAAATTAACTGTACATAACACCTTCTTCAACTTTTAATTTGCCAAAAATGTCTAATCGACGCCCTTAAGGTCTGTAAACATTCATATGGACATATTACCTTCATCAACGCAAAAAACCCAAAAATGCGACATAACGCCTTCATCCACTCACTTCGTGAATTATTATACGATATTATCGTGATACGATACATATTTATATTATGCACTTGACTCTACCAACCTAAAAAATAGAGTCGTACAATGACGTATTTAATATCGAAATTAGAATTTTTAGACACAACAGAAGCTTTCATTGGATTTTATCTCACAGTCTTCTTCCGATTGTCAAAGACTAAAATAAGTAACTACGGGTTCTATACCTACCATAATACTGTTAAAAACAAAATTGCTTGCATATAAACAGATCTTTTGAGAGTACCTAATCAATAAATAACATATATACAATAATAACATATAACATATAATAATAACATATATTCAGTTGGGTAATTAATGATATAGAGGTAATAGTAATTAATAAAGCATATTAAGTAGATATATTGCGGTCGGGCACTGACACTGACATTAATTAGCTAGCTGTTTGACGCATGAAAGTGTACTCTTGATTTACACTCCATAATTAATTCATTTATGCGAAATGAATTGGAAAATGTACTGAACTTTATTTTCTTTAATAACGTAAGTTGGTACGTAGTAATTATATTAATAAGAGGTACGTAAGTGATTAAGATTTTCCTGAAGTAGAATATTCCCCATTTAAACTAAAAAATTTCCCCCCATTTGCCCATCATACCTGTCTGCCAACCTTTTTTATAAAATAGTTAAATTCATGGATTAAGTTCTCACCTTCGATAATATTAAAATATGGATATGGACAATACGAAAGTATGTCTAATGTCCATTTTGTGCCCACCTCAGTAAAAATTGGGAATTCAACCCTCGAAGTTGTTGACGAGTACAGTGCATACTTTTTTTTTATTTTTATGTTAAGGTCGACAGACAGGCTGACGGTCCACTTGATGGTAGGTGGCTACCGTCGCCTATAACACAAGCAACGCCATAAGTGCTACAAGTGCGCTGTAGACCATAGGATTAAGGATAAGTGATAAGGTAGGGATGGGGTAATGGGCTATGGCATCCCTTACTCACTCACCGAAACACAACAGCACGTAAAATGCTGTTATTTCACGGTGGTATTCTGTAAGGGGCCACCCCCTTACTACATATACTTGGCACAAACAGTCCAATAATGTAGTGCTATCTTCGAAAAGAAAAATATTCTTCGAATCCAGCTCGGATGGACAGCGTGGGGAAGCTCCGAGACATCTTCTCGTCCAAAATTCTGCAGTGTCTTAAAACAAAAGTTTTCGAGCAATGTGTGTGTGTTGTCAGTGATGACATAAGGCGCTGAAACGTTGTCTCTAACTATAGGCCTTGTGAAAGTTCAATGTCGCTGTAATCGCCCAGAGCATGCCCAGAGCTCATCAGAGGTTTTTTTTAAGCTACAACATGTTTTGAACATGGCATCGGACGTTTTTGACACTTTTGGCGTATTTGTCCGATATTTGTCCAAACGTTTTTGACGTCTATCTTGAACTAAGCCTGTAATTTCGGCCGATATATTTTTATATAGAACTCTCTAGATTATAGTAGGTAAACAATGTTAATGTAAGTACCATACGACAAATAACCAAGGAAACTGTTACTCTTAGGAATCAAATATTACTTATTCTCGAGGGATTAAGTATATGAGTAGATATTGGATTTAAATTTAATTATTTTGGTGTGGATTTTTACCTACTTGCTTGCTAAATGGGTTCATTAATTTGCTTCAGTGCACCGTCACAACAGGAACGAGACCAGAAACTGACAAATTTGTACGCGTCCCTTGTGATTAATGAGCAATTTGAAGTTTTCATTATTGTTGTCTCACAATAAGAAGATACCGCTGAATATGGCTAAAATGAATAATCTGTTTTCATTTCAAATAATATCTCAGGGTTTTTTTTATATGAACATAATACAAATATAAATAAAGTGGCCTTTTGAAGTGAAAACTTCTTTAGGCGCGTTGGACATTTTTGAGATGGGAAAAAACTATTGCACTCACGACCTGTTATGTAATGTAACCGCGTAACCGTGTACTTTCCTGACGATTCAAAAAATACACACGTAATTTGTTCAAGTTTTTACTTCGGTCAACATTCCCGGAGTGTCACTGTTTGTTTTACGTTAGACAGGCTGACGGTCTACTTGATGGTAGGTAGCTATCGCCGCCTATAAAACAAGCAACGCCTCAGGTGCTGCGAGTGCGCTACAGACCATAGTAGGATTAAGGTTAAGGAGGAGGAAGGGACAGAGCAATGGGCTCTGGCTTCCCTTACTCACAAACCAAAACATACAAAACATAACACCACACATTCTGTTATAACACTTTTCTGCTAAGACCTCGCCTTAAGCAAGTCAGTTAGCATATCTAAAGCTTGGTACACATTTAAGCGACGTAAAAGCTTGCTATCCTCTTCCATCTCACTGCAAACATATCCCACGAACAAATACTCGAAACACAATGTTGCGGAGCATGTTTACGAGAATTCCTTCTACGAAGTGTGGCATTAACTACACAAGTTTCTTGGTAAATGTCCCGCAGCGACAATGACACCGAGTGGAATTAAGACATATTGCAGTATTTGTTATATACGATATATTATATTCTCTTGTGTGAGAGAAAATAATGTAGTCACCTGCAGTCTGTAAATTCGTACTTATATCTACTAGTATTTGTATTGTCACGTGAATACGTGCACGTTATGAGTAATATTTATTTACTTTGAGCGTATTGTTGTAATACTAGCTGGCGCCCGCGACTTCGTTCGCGTTGAAAAAGAAAAAAGTAGCCTACCCTGTGTCCCGTACGTCTAAATGTTTATCTACCAAGTTTCATGAAAATCTGTTAATTCGTTTAACAGTTATGGAGGAACATACATACTTACATACATACATACATACATACATACATACAGAAAAGAATTCTAAAAATGGTCAATTTAGTTTCAGTATCAAGTATAGAGCCTATAAACGCGATATTTCTGAAAACAATGTAACTTACTCCATGACCAACCCTTACAGATTTATTATTAGTATTGATGTGTAACGAATTCGAATATACCATATATAAGAAAAAACTTTGATCCTTTAGCTATCGAGTGGTATTATTAAATTTTGAATGTGAATGATAGTTATGTGAAGCTACAGTATCAAATTGTATCCCTCGATTTTGTTCTGAATTGCCTCCCACTATGGAAGCAAATTTAAAGACTGCACATAACATAAGCAGTTTTGAATGCAAACAAAAGTTTTTCATTATATATAATTAATTATTTTAGTAACGTTTGTATGCTCTAAGGCAATATTAACAACGCTTTAAAATAACACTGAACAAGGGTTGCTAGAGTCACTTTTCCTACATTTCTTATCCCTATTACTACGCGATCATCGCGATACCACGACACTGTTGTCATACAAGGCTTGGGGCGATATTTACCTATTTAGAAATGGCTGACATGAATAAAAATCTCTTTAAGCTTATATTGGTATCTAAGCTTTTTTATAAGAGTATGTATGAGCTTATATAAGCTCATCTACATACACTTATTTATTATAATATATATACTTACACACTACAATCAGTCCGTTGTGATACATATCTTTACACGTGTGGTCGTATACGTATTTCATATAATATATTTATTTGAAAATATTTTCCACATATTTAGTCCGTTGAGTCTGTATTGGGCTGCGAGGAATGCAACGGAGCGATATAAATTTATATTGGAATGTCCATTGTGTCTTGTCCAGACTGAGAGGATTTTATAAAGAGCAGAAGATCCTATTTATAAGAAGGGGAAAGAAACTACGTAGCACTTTCAAAAGCTCTGTTAATACTTATTGCTTGTTACGAAGCGTGAATTTTCTACATTTCAAAATATATTTTTCTTTCAATTTATATAGGAGTAAGAGATAATTTTGCGATAAATCTGTTTTTGACCTATTATTAATTATTCAATATTAACTTCACTTTTTTTTGATTTGGTTGTGTCTTATTCTCAGCCAATAATTTGTGTCAATAGAGTAAGAGTAGGTATACAAAAAAGATTGATTTTTCAATGCAATTCTTTGTGCACCTTTATAAATATAAAAAAAAGATTGTTAAATTGAGTTTTTCCAGCATCTGTCTTGTTATTAAGAAATAAATTGCTTAAACAAAAAGACAAGTAAGCTACTAAATAAGAAACATTGAATTGAATGGAATTTTGCCAAATGGAGTTATACCCGGACAAATTGCGAGCTGGCTTTGTTGTTGTTTTTAATAAAGAATAATTTAACTGAATCGCCACATCCAAGACGGATTTATGGTATTATCATAATGGATATAAGAGGAACGAGAAAGCTTATGAAATATGCATGAGTAGGACTGCGTATAGACGCATTGCACTATTAGGTTCATTGTGAACCATTAAATGTTTCTGGCTGCCATTACTAAACATTTTAATATACATGTAATTTATTCCTTCTAACCAAATTCATTTCATTTAACTAACTATATGTTAGTTGAACAAAAAGTTCCGCCGTCATTAATTGGGCAGAATTAATCGAATTAACTGATTTTCATGAAACTTGGACATATTATAGGCTACTTTTTTCTTTTCAACGCGGACGAAGTCGCGGGCGCCAGCTAGTGTATAAATAAAGATCTTTTAAATTTGTTGTCTTGCTAAACTAACAACTCCAACAAACAGTTTTTGCGAACAAAAAAAGCACAGAATGCCGCCTTTAAAATTAATCAACTCGTATAAATACTCGAGAATGGGTAGACCAATTATAATTCGGTTTTGACACATGGAAAGAGTTAATAATATTTGATTATTAACTCAATTAATAAGAGTTAATAATATTATTAGAGTTAATAATATTTGATTTTGACGACACGTTTGGTCTAGTGGCTAGTAACCCTAGCTGTTAACCAAACGGTCGCGGGTTCGAATCCCGCTAGGGGCAAATGTTTTATGTGAACATTTTACCTTTGTACCTGAGTCATGGATGTTTTGTATTTATAATATGTATGTATTTACAAAAAAAAAGTAATCTATGTATTATATCAACTGTCTGGTATCCATAATACAAGCATTACTTGCTTACTTTGGAACTAGATGGTGCTGTGTGGAATGTGGAATGTGTGAAGATATTATAGACAAATGCCAAAGTAAATATGTCCAAATTGTAAACTCTCAAATAGGAATGAAACCGTGCTAATATATTAACGAATCCGTAGAGTACGAGTATGTTCACCTCGGAAACTGTAGGTGGGTTCAATCGATCATACATTTCGAAAGTCCATTAAATCATAAATCGCGACGTTCAATTAAACATACCACTTTATTCTCTTAATGGATTTTCGAACGTGAATTGGTATTTTTATAAAATGGATTTTATAGCTGATAGCTGCTAATTGATACTTTCATTTATTTCATACCTTTAGGTGTGACCTAAACCTTTTATTATAATATTATATTGTTTTATTTTTATGTTAAGGTCGACAAACAGGCTGACGGTCCACTTGATAGTTTTTTTTTTTTACCGGGGGTGGATATCCACTTACATCTAAACTTTACTGAAAAAAAAAAGAAACTGCAGTCAGGTCCAGGACTACAAATCAAAATGTTTAATCAATTGAGTAGAAATATTTTATTTAAAAATAGATAACTGCAGTAATTTTACATTTTCCAGTTCAGAATAGTTTGCCAAAATCTGATTAAAAGCTTGTTTGGAATTTCCTTCACGGAGGTAAACAACTGTGCTACATTGTTCTCAGTTCGAATCTTAGATAGTGATGATCGTATACTTCACAAGTTTAGTTAGTTGTGTACGTAAAGCCTGATTTAGATTAGTGAATTAAATTGGTGGCAGTACCTGCACAATGTACAGTCGAGGTACGAAAACCTTCGTCAGTTTTCAAATTTTCAATTTGTGTCATTATAAGAGATTATAAATACAGTAATTTTTATTTCACCAATGTAACTGTTTTGCTTTTGCTTCCTTCACGTTTTGTAACTAACATATCGGTGGGCTTTATTAATTGGTTTTAGATACACTTAAAATTAAATTGTATTATATAGCTCACTTTATTTTCTCTAATTCGAATTAAACATTAACCGTTAACATAAATATATTCGAAATACATAATAGTGATAATATAACAGCATGTATGCTGTTGTATTTCGGTGAGTGAGTACCTACTCTTACTTGCCAAGTGGCATCCCTATGCCAGAGAACATTTCTTTATCAATTCCATAAGTTTACTTTGTTATAGCTCTTGCTCCATTCATTTGCTATAGGTTGCTATTGCAAATAGCATAGGTGCACTTGCTGCATCTATGGCGTTGCTTGTGTCATAGGCGACGCCAACTGCCCATCGGGTGACCTGATTGACCATCTTTACATTTCAAAAAATAAACAGTATTTTAAAAATATAATGTACTTTCAATTTAATTAGGCGTCGACGAAAAGAAGACGTAAAAGAATTAATGTAATATTTTCAGAAAGTTTATTTTAAAATGGGTCTTCACATTTCACAAAATGTCATGCTACGATCGCCATTAAGTGCTGCCAGCGGAGATTGCTAAAAATATAATAAAATCTTTCCTTTTAAACACTGCGCTGTTTCGATTTCATTTATAAATGTCAGAATATCAAGCATTAATGTTTATAATTCAAATGGCGAATCTTTAAAGATATTTTTAAACAACTTTAAATATTTTTATATCATATTTAGTTAACTCTGTATTTCATAATCTCGAAAAGAACTACACGCAAATGTATTGGCAGAGGGGTCACAATATTGGGCTGTTATACCATGGTGAAATATCAGCATGTAGTAGGAAACAAAGTGGTGTCCTCTGCATACGGACGGACGGACACCGGCACTGGGGTGAAAGATCTTGTTGATGACGGTCACCTGTAGGCTATATGTGTTTATAAATATGTAATATATAAAAAATAAATATGTAACTTTATGTACCTGCTTTTAAGGATTACGTACCTAACGTAATTAAAGGAATTTTTGAAAATATTAAAGTTTACTTTTCCTTGTCCTTTTATTATATAAAGAGCATTTATCTTAATATAAGATAGTTCTTTATAAAAAAAACTAGTTTTTATGAAACTCCATTCTCCATACGCGAAATTTCCCACTGGACTGCAGTCAGTACCTGGATAATAAAGAATTATGATTATTATCATTATCATCTCAGCCGCAGGACGTCCACTGCTGAACATAGGCCTCCTCCATAACTTTCTAATAGGTCCGGTCAGAGGCAACCTGGATCCACCCGCGGCCCTTTATCAGGTCGTCTATCCACTTTGTGGGTGGACCTGCGCTTGCCTGTCCGTGGCCTCCACTCGAGAACCTTCCGGCCCAAGTGGCCGTCGGCTGTCCGTACTGTGTGTCTTGCCCACTGTAGCTTCGCCTTACTGATCCGCTGGCTTATGTCGGTAACTTTCGTACGCCTCGTAGTGTAACCCCGAGCATAGCCCTCTCTCTCTCGTTGCTCGTTGAGCGACATTGAGTTTCATAAAGAATATTTGTAATAATTTAAATGCTTGTCTATAAAAAAAATCTTTTATAAATTTATAATCAAAAGCAATAATCAACGCATTGGGAATTAAATAGTTTATACCCAAGCCTTGATCAATTCAGACGACTTCACTTATAAAGTTGACTCCATCGGGAATCGAAGCCGGAGTACTTGAACAATATTAAGGCAAACCACTTAAAAGCTCTCCACCTAAGGACTCTTTGAAAACTAAGTTCTAAGTGGCGGTATTATCTTGAATACCGAAACTAATGATTTCCTTATCAATGTGACCACAATATTATTGGATGTTGTACAATGGGATTAATATTGCTAACGGATTAATCTCTGTGAATATGAGATTAACATATTATTATGTAATGATACACAAGCTCTATCTAATTAATACTAGATAATAATGGAAGATTATTGTTTATTATTTATTTATAGAGGTGCCCGTGAATTTGTCTTCGTTGAAAAATATAATAAGAGAGACCTGAGAAAATATATATGTAACGACGGTGATGACGGTGGTGTTCCGTTGTAGTTTATGGGGAATTTCGTGCCGCTTTCCCAGCAGTATTCTAAAAGATAGTGTTCCTGCCACTCAGACTTTCCATGATTGCAAAACATAGTATGTCACTATGTCACTAATGTGTTTAATACTCTGTGCATGACTACCATAATTCACCTGACTAAGATTTGCTACGTCTACCATTCGATACCTTAATTCGCAAAACAAATAACTCCATTATTGGCTGAAAATGACTTTTTGATACGGGAGAAACTTAATGACAATTAGAATTTAATTTTAAAAGGTCTATCGGTTAATACGAGCCATAATTTCCAATGTAAAATTGTGTTTTTTCTTTTCTCGTATCATACAAAAAAATGTATAACGTTTTTAGTCTCCCCTGTAAAGTTTTCCTCAGAGGAGTTATTTGGTTTGCGAATTAAGGTATCGCATTTTAAGTCTTTGTTAGTTACCAATACAAAAGTAACGAAAACATACCAACTATACACTTTATACTTATATTTTTGAAACAAATAAAAAAGGTCCACAGTCGTATAACATCCCGAAATTGAATCTCGAAAGGAAAATTACATTTCACTTTTTTATTTCCACTGTATTGGCTCAACGCCAAGCAAGCACCATAAAAAATATGCGCCTTTAAAATCGCTGTGATGAGGCGGTTTTTTGTTCTTAATGAAATTGGAGGGATTCACGGAATAGGTCGTTTTGGTTTCGGACAAATGAGTGAGGGTGTACCGCGTTGTTTATGAAGAAAATGTTTCCGTTTAAATTTTAGACGGCTCTCTTTACCTGAAAAAATAATACATTAGGGAAATTTAGTCGGTTACAGTATATTTAAGGTATTTTAAGTAAAATAATTTTGCTTTACATTAAAGGCTACCTCAAATTTTACTCTTGTTTCTAAGGTACATGGTTAGTACATTCTCAGACCATTTAAGAACTATAGATATAGACAGAATTTTGCAGACAACATTGTATAACCGATTTTATAAATATGTGTGCGTAGTCCATGGAAATACAATCAAACAAGAGGTGTTCTCGAAGTAGTGATGAAATGGTAATGACATATCCAAGTTTATCACTTCGAAAGCCTTTCGGATTATTGTTAAATTCATTAAATTGATCACCGATTTTGTTTTAAAAGGCATAAAATTAGTTCTAATTATTGATTTTTATTTGCTGATTATTTTGGTTATTTGGTTCTGTAGTACAAATAGAAGATACTTATGTAATGAAAAATCGTAGCCAAAAAGCCCTGTATGACTTTAGTAGCTCAAAAATACTAATAATATTTATAATACCAAGAATTTAGTATAATACAAAGTTACATAGATACTCATTTAAAATTTTGTTTCGTCCGAAATTACATAACTTTGAATAAAATATGGATAACACCATTTTTTTTCATGCTTAACTTTTATATTCAGTATATTTTGTCAACATTTTCCTTAAATACAATTTTTCTATGAAGAAAATCAAGTTTTGTTTTGAAGCGCGAATAAAACTAAATATTCATGGCAAAGTAGGTAAAATGTTGGACAACAAGCGATATAATGGTCCCAAGTCAACAATTATACTGACGCTCGATCCATCCAATCTGCTGAGAACACCGCTAGCCGACGAGTAATGTAGCCCGCAAACCTATGGGGACAGATTGAGGGAACTGACTTACGTTTCATCTCTATTAAACATTGATTAAAAAAACGTTAATTAAATAGAATTAGGGCCTCTTTCACAAACTACATGTAAAGTGTTGATTAGTTACTTTTAGAAATCATTTTCTGTTATATTGAATATGCACTCGGTTTACCGCATCATTCGATAGCCGATTTTTTTTTTATTTTCTATTTAATGTTTGGGACGTTTACCGTACAAACAAAGGTATATCAGCTCCATTATCCCCGGTTACCGGTGACTTTAAATGACAGTTTGGCCTACTTGACGTTTGTGAAAGAGGCGCTTACACTCTTGTAATTGTGTTTCCGCTATTGTTCTAAATGGACGGATATGCCTGAGAATATTGGACTAGACGAATAATGACCTAAACAAAGTATTATACTTATATCTCCTAAACGCATAAGCGCCTCTTTCACGAACTGTCAAGTAGGCTAACTGTCATTTATATATATATATATATATATATATATATATATATATATATATATATATATATATATATATATATATATATATATATATATATATATATATAATTTCATTATATATATATATAATGAAAGAAAAAACAGTAAGATTTGAAAGCATCCTAGTTTTCTTAAGACTGTTGGGAATAATGAAGGAACTCCCCTACTTTGTATCTTTCATATGGAACTCGGTCATGTCACAAAGAAGCTTGCGTTTTATCTTTCCTCTTTGTCACCGCAAAGGAAAGCTTATGTGTATATTATGTGCGGCAAGAACATTTTCTAATGTGTGTACCTCGTCAATGTCTGTCACAAAAATAACATTTCAAACATACTACTTTACCCATCAAACTACTACAACATGGAACACGCGTGCCATACAAAACACTACGAATTTTATGGAACATTTAAAAGTGACATATGCGTAGAGCATGAATTGTCATTTAAAACAAAACAAACATAATAAGTACGTAATTTAAAGAAAATGTGACTTTACGTCAACCCATTAGAGTTTAAAATGAAATAGTAGAAGTTGATCGTTACTACCTTTTACCATTGACGCGTGAAGGCAAGAGTCCGCCATGATTCTGTCAAAGGCGTTCTTTTTATGTGCCGCTTTGGCATTTGTGACGCAAATTCCATTGTAGTATTTCGATGACTTTACCATACACTATAAATGATAGAACATTAAATGGACAGTGTCCATATAATATGGTCTATATCTATTTTCCTCCAATGACCATTTTTATATTAGCGATAAGTTGATCTGAAAATAATATTTTTTTGAAGTTTCCTTGTCGCAACCGATCGGTATAGACAAGTATACTAAAAAGTGGACATGAGTGATATTCTCTCCTTGATTAATTTTAATGTACCTACTAGATCTGTTAGATCATATAACCACATTTCAATCTCATTTGCTTGTTCTAATTATCGGCAGAATAGCTTTCTTTGGCGGGCTAGTAGAAACCTCAACATGTTGTTCAGCGAGTTGGGTTCTGATGCTGATATTGATATATTTAATTGTAAATCGACGGAAATTAAGCGTAAATTGACCAGCTATACTATTTAACTGAATGTTTTTCTTTTTTTTTTATTTTTTTCTTTTTCTCATTATTTTATTTTATTTAAGTTAAGTTTATGTTATTAATTGTTATTTATGCAAATGTTGTCATTCGTCACAATTTCTATTTTGTAATTTATCTGTGTACTTAAAATTGCCTTGTATTACGTATACCTATTATAAGGTTTATAGTTATCACAATTTTTAAAGCTTAGAGAGACCGCGTGGTCCGACTTATAAGTAAATGTAATTATATCACTAAAAACCATCAAATCTGAGGGTGTACTTTATGATATTTAATTTTCTGCTTATAAATAAAAAAATCACTATAGTAAAAATACATAAGTAAATTTAATCCAATCCATTTTATACATTTTCGGCCACAAGTAAATTAATATGTTACATATTTTTTATTCAACTATGTATATTTCCATGTATTTTTGTATGTCCTACTGCTAGATTTAGGCCTCACCTTTATGTGAAAAAGATGTACGCTATAATTTTGCTTTATAAAATTGTGACTCGAAGTTGTGACATTTATAACGACATACCATGTACCTACACTGGTATACTTTTTCAATATCATGAAACTCAATGGACTATGTGCCTTGTTTGTCTCGATTCTTACAACAGGTTTACACAATATTGGAAAACTTGGATTGTCTTCGCACAACTTTTATTAGACAGACATCAAGTCAGACACAGAAGTTGCAAAAGTGACATTATTCATTTATTTATTTGAGCTTTTTCTTTAATTAAAATAAGAAATCTAAAGTTTAAGGACTTATTTAAATAATTATATTATATTATTAATATTATAAATTCGAATGTGTGGGTGGATGTGAATGTATTTATATTATGTTTGTTACTCTTTCTCGTAAAAACTCTTTGGCACACATATAGTTTATTATCTGGATTAACATACCGGAACATACAGGAGCAGCCTAACCACTTATCCAATGGGCTCGTCAAAACTTCTTAAAATTCTAAAACTTCTATCATCTAAAACTTGTAAAAAAAAATCGAATCCACTTAATTAGCAACGAGCGCTCTCGAACAAAATTATTGAAGCAACCACTAGAGGTGTACGTTTTGTGAACATAGAAACGCCATTCGTACGGCCATTTGGGGTTTGACTTGTCGGCTGAGTGATTGACGCCCAATCTATGTGTGTTCAAAACGATATAGGAGTGGCGCACAGAGGGTTGATCGGTTCCTAACAATTTTACTACTCAAATATTTGTGGAGACTGTATTTCCGTTTTGCTTACATCGGATATTTATAGATAAATTTAAAATTATTGAACAAAATACATGTGGTTTATGTTACTCACTCGTAACTACTGCTACTAGACGGTTAACACATACTTAGAGTTGAGTTTATTGATATGCAGAATTCAGCTTTAAATGAATTCATGCATATTTAAAAATAAAATCAAGTAGACATCGATTGTTATCATTAAAACAGAAAACCTATGACGAATAACTCAAAACATCAAAATATTTTAGGTGTGCTTAATTTAAATATCAAACTTAAGTGGCCAAAATACGGTGGTTATGTAGTAAATTAATTTGCATTGTAAGCTTGCATAAGCACTAACTTAATAACTAAAGTCTTGGGGTAGAGTATGAGGTTTGATATAGTAATAATGGTTAAAAGTAATAAATCTTCAGCATCATAATGTATCTGGCTGGTTCCCAAAGTGATTCCCTTAAGTATGCATTTTATCAAGCTTAGCGGTTCAAGTAGGGAAGGCAAATTTGCACAGCCATTGAATGCACTCCGTTGTGTGGAAACCGTATCTCTCTAACAAGGAAAATGTTGAATCAGGGGATATACGCATTAGTACATTTACAATGTAAATTCAACTAGCTCTACATATGGTTGAAATTCTTATATTTATTTTGATAGCATAGGTTTGTTTTCTATGTGTGTTTTATGTTGATAATTATTACAGACAAATTGTAGTTTAGTTGCTACCTAAAGTTTGTTTTTTAATCTCAGAGACAAAAATGACATTACATTCGACATGCATTACATACATTACATAGTATCATTATATGCAAACTTGACATTTGCATGTGTCATTTTTATCTGAGATTAAAAAACAGACTTTACACATTCATTTTTTTCTGAAAAAAATAATCTATGTTGGAAAAAATCGATGTTTTTTTAGCAACCTGTTAGTGAAATATTCCAAGTATATTTTTGTAAAAGTTACATAATTAAGAAGTAATATGCATATTGGTGCAATAATTGTTGAAATAATAATATTAATTCGAATGCCTATAAAAGTTGTTAAAACAAAATAACAAAATAAAATGTAGTACAAAAATACTCAAAACAAGAAAGTTGGCGAATACGGTACGTCAACGCTCATTTATTTTATATTTTATTTCATGTGAAACTAGCGAGCAGCTTATAAATACATTTATTACTATTGTAACTATTATTTACATGTGAAACTAACTAATGTAATGGAAACTAGTTAACCAGAAACCAATCTACGCTAACATATTTGTTATATCTTTAGTAACTGAATAATAAAGCTATATACCATGAATAATTTAACGCAATTCACGAATCCACAATAATATAAAGAAGAGTAAGTTGGCTTACTCTTCCTTATATTAATCAATACTAATAATAAATGTGTAAGGGTTGGTCATGGAGTAAGTTACTTTGTTTTCAGAGATATCGTGTTTATAGGCTCTATACATGATACTCAAACTAAATTGAAGATTTTTACAATTTTTTTTCTGTATGTATGTATGTTCCTCCATAACTCTTAAACGAATTAACTGATCTTTATGAAACTTGGTAGATAAGCATTTAGACATACAGGATACAGGATAGGCTACTTTTTTCTTTTTCAACGCAGACTTGCAATGTGCAAGTGCGCGAATGCACACTTGCTATGGTATGTTTTTATTTATGCATACCTTGATGGCATTTATGAAAATATTAATTGAATTTATACTATGCACATAGATATGTTCAAATTATACTATGTAAAGATTGTCATTCTGAAGTTATTATAGTTTGATATGATAATAAAAATAAATCTAGATACGAGTTAATTTTGATCGAGAATTATCTGTGCGAAGGAAGGAAATCCACTATTACCAAAACACAATAACGCAATACAAGTTTGATTGAGTTTGAATCACGGTCTTATCTTATACTGTGATTGTAGACGTGTGCTTTTAATGAGAACGCCTGCAACAATACAAGACGTTGATTACATGAAATTAGAACAGGACCGTTGAGATATCAATTTGATATTGATAACAAAGTAGCAATAACTGTTGCAATAATTGAAAGTTCGAAGGCGGAATTAAATTAATATCAATTTACAAAATATCGCGATCAAAGCCTTATCTAATAATACAACTATACACCAGTCGTTATACGAGGTCTGTTCAAAACGTATCGCGAATTTTGAATTCCCGCTGGTTATGTATATTCGATTTCCGTTTATTTTTTGTGGCGTTATGTTGGTACCTACTCATGTCTCTCACTTATACACAAGTTCTTCTTCTTCTTCTTCTCTTTAGGTAAAATGGCAATTCGGCTCATTACGAGAACGGCCATTTTTTGCCAGTGTCAAGTATAAGTCAGTGTCAAGTCAAGGAGCAACTTCATGTTCGGAGCAACGTCAACAAAGTGCACTCCGCCACGAGCTCCGCTGAACGGACCCCGCTCGGAGCACACGGGTGTGGACCTTCTTGGTCCCCAACAACAATCCCATGGGACGAGGAAAGGCCGGTGAGAACCACCGGCCCCCCGCGACCCCATCGGATTGTCGAGGGTAAGCCCCCCCACCACGACAAGGTCATGGCCCACCTAGGGGGGGAGCTTACACAAGTTCAGTCATGTTGAATGTTCAGTACCTGTCAATGCCAAATTGACAATTTTCCATATAAATATTTTACGCTCTCCCTAGCGAATGCATTGTAAACTCACGGTAAAGGTTCAGTTAATTTTTGATAGCTGCGTTGCATGTGTTTTGGCTCGTCTTCGATTTTTGCCTATTGCAAAAAAATGGATCAAAGAATCTGAATCAAATTTTGTGTGAAAAACAAAATTACGGGACGCATTCCGAAGTTGACTGTGGCATATGGTGAAGCTACCTTGGATCGTAGCAACGTTTATCAGTTAATATTAATAAAGCAAATATGTATTTAGAACTTTTCTCCAATTCAGTCACAAGTTGCTTGAATCTTTAAGAATATATTATTCAGGTTTAGCTTAACGTATATCTTGAAGACTTTATAAATATTTGTCGCAGTTTAACACGTAAATAAACCACGCAGTTACCCTATAATTAGATATACCTTCTACCATTCTTAAAGTTTTATAAACTACCTTCTACCGAAACTGTGTTTTCCTTCAAGTCACATATTTTCTTGTGTGTAAGTTGAAAATGGCGCATTTTGTTACCATTAACTAGCTACGTTGTAACAAACGGTACAAAGGTTGACCCGAATCTGTCCTACGCCGTCACTTGACTGTAAAAGAATTGCTACAATGAAGAAAGGGTACAACTTTTTACAAGCACTCAGAAAAGCGTGATACTTAAAAATCCTGGAGAAAAGTTTGACATTTAATTAATTATGGTTACTAATTGTCTTGAATCTGACATTCCAAAAAAAATTTAAAAATTGTCGCCTTAAAATTTTTTTCGGCTGTATTGAGATCACTGTACTTTTTTTTTTCGAAAAAATATCAAAAGTTTACCTGGTGCACTTACCTACTCTACTTTCCTATTGACTTTCTATGTTGATGGGATGAAGGCAGATAAGAATTATCAAGTAGATCATCTAAAAGTGTCGTAAATTTAATTATTATATTAACTTAAGGCTTTGTGCCTTTTTATATCTGTTTTCTATATATTTATCTCAATTTTCACAATAAAGTAAACAAAGGATCCACTCCAGTCATTTGTGTATCATTACAGTCGAAATGCTGATACTGTAAACACAAAATTCTTCTGTAAATAGAATGAAATTAAAATTCAATTTGGAGAGGACAAAAAGATTCGAAAATATCCGTACCAAAGGTTTCAATGGTTAGTCCATTGGCTCTCTTGCTTTGTGTTTTAAATTCATACAAAAATACACTCGAAATCGTCACATTCTCATGTATGATTCCGTACTGGAATATTTCGAATTGTTTAACAGTCTGGTTTCATCCGGATATCATGGTACAGTTAACATGAGTGTTCGGCGTAATAAAAAGTCGTAGCACTCGTAGCAATAAATTTCGGAACGTAGCGGTTACCCATATTTTGGTTTATTGCGCTTCAGTTTCGTGGTACCGTACAATTCTAAAGAATTTACAAGTGCATAAATGTGTAAATAAACGTTCGGTCTTGATCTCCTTTTTTTAACCCCAGACTCCCGACGTAAAAGTAGGGTGTTAGTGTGACATTTATGTCTGTGTATTTTGAAAGTGGAATGATCTAAAAGGTTCTTAGATGAAGATCTCTCCGGGCGTTTAAAGAGCATTAGTCCAGTTCCTATTTGATGAAGGGATCTCACTAACTTCCACAGATTCTTCGGAATAGTATTTCCATTACATGAAAACCTTATAGAATGTTTGTAATGTTTGTAACCTTATAGAATGATTTCCCTGTGAATAGAAAACCAAATATTTTTCTCCCATCTTGACGACCAATATGGTTCTTGCCTTTCAATGCTGCTGAAAGAAAGGTTGACCAAATACTCAGTATAACCACTCTTTGAAAATAATCAAAGAAAAACTCATCTACTTATAACTTAATACTACTGCTGCAATTACCTTTAATTTTTCCTAAAATGTTTATATAAGAAATTTTATTCATATAATCTAAATATCTTTTAATTGAACCAATTTTTTTCACTCGCATAGAAATAATTGCACAATAAAAATACTATATTTAATAATGCCTCTCCAGTTTTATTTAGTGCTTTCAAACTTCACTGGCAGTGGTGCAGTCAATGATATATTGTGCATATGAAAATATTTCTACCGAAAATAGTTTTCATTTATAAAAATAAAAATTTATATAATAAAGATTCGTAATTTTTACAAGTCATACAAGTTTCTCGCAATTAGAACTAAGACACGCTTTTGCTTAGTATTGTAGTACCTATTCTTACTTAAAAGTAATTTTATTAGTATTGATTTAATTTTAAAAATTAAAAGCCAATATTGTTAAGTTAATTTTGTATTGAGTACTAAACTAATATTGAGAAGTTTTGAATTTATATTGAACTAGATGTGTCCCGTAATTTTACGATGATCGCTTGAGTTATTAAGGCGTGAATACCTAACAAACAAACAAACGCAATTTCAATAATATAACTAACTAACGGTCCGCCCCCGACTTCGCACAGATGCATTTTTTCTGAAAATTATATACAAAAAATCCTCCCCCCTTGATCGCTCTTTCCATTAATGAAAACCGCATCAAAATCCTTTGCATGGTTTAGGAGGTGATAGCAGATATACAGACAGACAGGTGCGGTAAGCGACTTCAATTTATATTATGATTTAAGATTAGGATACTGTTGGAATTGTATACTATTGTGTCCAGACAGTTATAAATTGTATACCTAATAAATAAATTAAAAATCAATACATCAATGTTACGTACAAATGAAATAATATTTAAAATGATTTTAAAACAAGTTAGCAAACTTCTAAATAAGATAGGAAACGACGACATTAGAGAATTATTGAAGTGCTTTGATCGTCGGGTGTAAACCGAAGGGTGGCTTAATAAGGGTGTGACATCTCTTTGACAGGAGTGACATGGGGTATGAAGGGAAACTCGTTGAGCTGATATACTTCCATTGCACTTGAACGCA
The DNA here is from genome assembly GCA_945859745.1 of Synanthedon formicaeformis. Classification (NCBI taxonomy): domain Eukaryota; kingdom Metazoa; phylum Arthropoda; class Insecta; order Lepidoptera; family Sesiidae; genus Synanthedon; species Synanthedon formicaeformis. The sequence continues at coordinate 5,709,346 of OX243964.1, forward strand.
AGAAAGCGGAATGAGCCTCAAGGATGTCCTTCCGAGATAACGTTCTTGAGATTTAAGCTTCTGTGTTACCAATAAAACCGATCTGAGTAATTTTTGAAGTGAAAACTTCTATAGCCGCGTTATACGACTTTGGATAGGGAAAAAATGTATATGTATATCGATGGCAGCTACGTAAACTATCGTATCCAACAAATTGACGTTTTTGGGATTTTAGATCAATAATTCGAATTAAAAATTTATCTTTATTATGGTGTATTCAAAATTAAAATATCTGTAAAAATGACTGATTTTTTTGCCGAATATAATCGTATCTTTGGAATGCGCGCGACGTAAACTACCGTATTGTCTTTCACGATAGAGAAGTGAGCGGGGCCGCATGTCGTAAGAGCAAGATACTACACTTTACGTCGACCAATGCACGTAAGCACGCGCTCTGATTTTGTATAGCTTAAAAAGAATTTAGTACTTGTTTAAATATGATTGTTTATGCCTTAATTTATATAGTTTTAGTCATGAATTATTCAAGAAAACACCGACACACTAGAGCAGAAAAAAATGTTGATTTTAGCACTCAAAGCAAACTCCCCAAAAAAAGATAATTCAAATTTTAATCATCAAGATGACGTACTGTTAAATACGATTAATAATAGTGAAGAAAATAAATCAAGTTCAAGTAAATTGTAGAAAAATATTACTTATATTATTCATTTTAGGAATTTTAACGACTTTTGAGTTAAACTGTGGTATGAGACAGATACGACTGTTTACACTGTTTTTTACTATAGAAATTGTATGGTATGTAGCTCATACGGTTTTTTACGTTGCATTGATAATATTAAAATAAGTCGTATGTGCAACATACCATTCTTTTCTAGGCTTGTGTATAAAAGTTATCATCAGTATGTGTTACTTACAATTATTTACGTAGTAAAGTAGTGTGTAATCTATAATCGTAAAATCAATTCCAATTAAATGTATCGACATATTCATAATTTCTCCCCATTCTAGGATTTCCCCTGCCCGAGGGGGCTAATTTAGAGGAAATAGAACAACTTGCCATGATGCTTGCTAAAGATATTTTCGAAAAAGACACACTTTAAATCAATGTTAACAATGATGAATTCATTGACATATTAATAATTATTACTAGATTTTCAATTAACTTTAAATGATTTTACACAACAAGACAATAATACCAACTAGCAGCTCCAGTATAAAATATTATAGATAATTCAAATTTTTTAATTACTCCTCACCCTTCCCCTGATTGTTCAAATAACCATTTTAACGACTTTTGTTGATATTTTATTGGTAAAATACAAGAGCCATTATCTCAAATGTCTAACGTGTCAGACTATTCAACACCCCAAGCCTATACGCTACTGTCCTCTTATAAGAGTGATGGTATGAATTTAAATAAAAGAAGAAAATTGAAAACATTTCAGAAACGCTATGACAAACATATGAACTTCAATATTCTAAAAAAATCTGCGCGTGAGCTAAAAATAAAGATAAAAAAGATTACGGTAAGATTGTTAGTACTATTTTCAACTTTCAGAAAGTACTGAACACACCTTATGGACAGATGTGTTTCATACAACAAACGAAAACTATCAACCATGAAATTTTACTATGTTAAACCTATCCAAAAAAGGAGCCACTTTCTACATGTGGCACGAAGGAGAAGGTAAAAGAGGTGCCAACGAAGTAACTAGTTGTCTTAGCGATTTGATATCTAAAAGTCTAAAAGCTGGAACAATCGAATTCAGATTTTGGCCTGACATAAAAATAACTGTAATGGCCAAAATGGAAACCTTATTGTGTTTTCCACTTACTTATTCTTGTCACAAAAATATAAAGTCACTATAAAACACACGTTTTTAGAGAAAGGGCATACAATAAGAAGGAGACAGTGTGCACGGGTTAATTGAAAAATGAAAAAGCAAGGTAATTTATAATCCTTTTGTGCATTAGTAACATGGGCAAAACAAGATAGCAACCCTTATACCGTAATAGAAATGGACTAACTAACTTTCTCAAATTTAAAGAAACATTAAACGGTAAAAACTAGTCTAAAAATTTGAAAAGCGATACTTTAAAATGGCCCAAGATAGAAGAAGGTTTCTGCCTGAAGATCCCAATAATTTTTATTATAAATATGATTTAATGTACACAGAATACATACATGACAATAGTTACAAAAATACACGAGACGACGACAACAAATAAATATTGCTGTAGGTTCTTTTTACAAAAATCCACTACCCATACATCTAAAGTCAAAAAGGATGATTTAATACATCTTGCAATAGTGGTATAGTTTCTGAAATTTAATACACATTTTTTTAAATAATCTGCAGATTCGAATATTAGTCAAGTTTCATATAAATCTGATTCGGAGTAACATTTTATGTGTTATATTTCATTGGTCCAAAGTTGTTAGTATATTTTTGTTTTTACCTGCGCGTATATTATGAAAGATTAATTACGATTTTATAATCGATTCCAAAAATTTCCGATTTCTAATTTTGTCAAATAGATAATGATAAAAAAGATTATGTAAAATATTTTGAAACACTAATAAATAACTTTATCAACCGACTTCCAAAAAAGAAGGAGGTTCTCAATTCGACTGTATTTTTTTTATGTTTGTTACCTCAGAACTTTCGACTGGGTGAAACGATTTTGATAATTCTTTTTTTATTTGATAGCTGGTGCTTCCCATGTGGTCCCATTTGAATTTGGTCCAGTTCTAAAAATGGCATCCATGAGAAAACGGTTTGAAGTCGGTTCTTTTTTGTTAAAAAGAGATATATATTTTTTATGATTAAAATAATATATTATGGTACAATAAATTGTTACTTATTTGTATCTATATACTTATATTATTATTACTGTCTAAGTAAACAAGACATAAAGACATGTAACTAATACTTTGGAAACAGTTTATTATTTTCAGAGTAGGTTCAGGAAAATTCCATTTTTTTGAAATAAAAATACGTTACTACTGTACTATACCTCCTTTGTTTTATTTAGTAAGTTGCAACTTTAAATTACAAATTAATTACCCACTAAAATAAGCTTTACTTTGGTAGTTTATAAATTTATACGTTATTTGTACACACTACTTTAGCAAAGTATATTATTGTATGTGCAACATACGATTAAAATTAAGTTGCTAGTATCCAAGTAAAGTGGCGTAAGTGATACATACAATTCTATGAATGCAAAAATATCCCAAGTAAAAAATCGTAACAGCAATATCTCAAAAAATAACAATAATTTAATATCATTACTTAGAGCCAACGAACACACATATAATTTAACTTAATATAACAGAAATTCAAATAAATATACTTTAATCCATAACTTTGACAAGCTGATTTGTCTTTAAACAGCTCTCCTGTAAAGTTGGTGTTTTGAAGATACGATAGTTTACGTAGCTGCCATCGATATATGACTTTGGGTTCGCGTCAGCAACATGCTAATGCTCACAGTTGCATATACGTACACGATCACACCAACACATTGCATATACTCGATTGTATGTGTGTGCGTTTGACGCTCAGTTATAAGTTTTCACTTCTGTCGGCAGTCCTTTTGACTGCCTCCGATATATTATTTTTTTTATTTAAGTATTTATTTCTATCATAAAACATTTATTGGTTGTTAGAAAATGATAACAATATTTCGAAGTCTAGGATAGCTTCGTTAAATTACAAGGTTTTCAGTGATAAAACCAATTATTTATTTCTTAACTGGCTGGTGCCCGTGACGTCGTCCACGTTGAAAAAAAAAATATGTGAATAATCAATACACCTGACATCTTTATCGCTTTGACGACGGTAGCGCCACCACGGCGACAGTGGTACCATATTTATATAATATTTTTAGACCATCCCTCGGCAACCCAATATCTGTTAAAAATGAAAATATTATTACTTTTTAAAAGATAAAAAGTCCTGGATAAATTCATATCCAGGTAATAAGCTATCAGTATGTGTGCTAAATTTCATCTAAATCCATTCAGTAGTTTTTAGGTGAACGAGTAACAAGCATGCAACAAAGAGTAAATATGCTTACATCCATAATCCATATACATACATCCATCCATCCTCACAAACTCGCATTTTTTAATATTATTAGGATATACATACATACGTTTGTAATATATTTGTATATCTAGCTTTTAGTAAGTATATTGTGTATCACCTATCCCCTAAACCTAAATAAATTATATTTTAGTTTTATTTTACATATATATGTTTTTAACACACATACTTACCTACTTTGTTGACTTAAATGTGATGAATGAGTTAGAGAGTGACATAAGATTGCGTCGAATCCAAGAGAACGAAATTATAAGCTACTGCGAATTAAATTTTGAGTTATTTTGATACCGTTCGGAGAATTACATCAAAACATAAAAAAAGTATAATCTATGTAGTATATCAACTGTCTGATATCTGATTACTGTGGAACTAGATGGTGCTGTGTGGAATGTGTGAAGATATTTATTTATTTACTAGTTGGCGCCCGTCTTCGTCCGCGTTGAAAAAGAAAAAAGTAGCCTATCCTGTGTCCCGTAATTCTAAATGTATATCTACCAAGTTTCATGAAAATCAGTTAATTCGTTTAAGAGTTATGAAGGAACATACATACATACATACATACAATACCTACAATTTGAGATTTATTATTAGTATTGATTGATTGAGGATTTATTTTTTAATTACAAAGCATCAAAATTATCCTAAATCTAAGTCAACGAAAGTTATTTTGATTTTGGTTATTTTGATAATTGGGCATCCAACTTATTAGTCCTTTTCTAACTAGAAAAGGACTAATAAGTTGGATGCCCAATTTCAAAACCCGCAAATATTATTATACAAAGAAGAATAATCACTGGTTGGATTAGGATATAAATTTATAAATCATTCTATCATTAAACTTTTATTATAAAAGTATAAATGACAGGCTCAATCAAAACTAAACAACTTCTTGGTAATCCTTTTAAGATTGGTGAGTTTTGCCTTTTGATGTTTGATCTACTAATTTCCGCTTGTACAATCGCTTCTCTCATCTGCCTCGGTCCCGTGGCCAGTAGACGGATAAGCGCGACCGCAAATCCATCCATCCACATTACACCATCGCTAAGTCTGTGTCACTGTCCGACTTTCTAAACTTCCACTGGCTTTTATGTCACATCCATTGGTATAGACTCATTTTTCATGTTTTGAAATTTATTTGAAAAAAAAATTTCAAAGAATTCATTGGTAACCATTTGAAAGAGCTGTCTTCAAGCAACTTACCAATTCCATATTCCGTAATTCTATGATTACTCATTAGTCATTGGTCTGACCCGAAAAAAACCTGACATAATGAAAGTTTTGATGGAAACAAAAAAATTGAAATTAATTTTATACCTATTATAATTAATTTCTAAAATGTGCCATTCTAACACTCTCGTATTTTTCTTTTATAAAAGAAAATCTTTATATTCTTATCATTCTTTTATAAAGAATGTTCTCACAAAGTAATACCGCAGTTGTGTTTATAATGTCTAGCGAATAGAAGAAACAGAATTGAGATAATGTATTGCAACTGCGCCATGAGATTAAACGAACTCTTTTTAAAAGCCAGTAGCAAATAAAAGAGGTGCACACGTAAAGATATTGTTTGTTTTAGGAAAATAGAAACCTAAATAAAATAACCTATATCTACAAAAAAAAAAAATGTTTATAAGAAGTGACTAAATGTTAGTATCTGACTTACTATTATACTTATTTAAATACTTATTTCTGTATTTATATAAACTTTTCAAAGTTGGATGTCCGGATCTGGAAGTAGAACACTGCGTTTCGCAGTAATTCGGGCGTCCTGTCTGGTGACAGTAGCCACCCCCTTACAAAAGACCACCGTGAAACGAACAGCATGTGTGCTGTTGTACAGGATGACGGACCCCTTTTCCCTATCCCTTGTCGTTAATGCTACTGAAGTCGGCAGCATATTTGCAGCACATGTGCTTGTGTAAGAGGCGAGGGTAGCCACCTGCTATCAAGTGGACAATCATTCTGTCTGCCAACCTTAACTTAAAAAAAATATCAGTACATATAAAGAAAAAAATAAACAAATTTCACCCCTTTAAAGATGATAACGAAGTGGGGTCCGTTGTAAAATATTCTATAGTGTTGCCTTTCCTTTCTCTAGCGATAACACAAAATATTATGACGGTGGAAACCATCATAAAAGAGGTCCTCTCTCGTTAAATAATTTATTATTGTTTCAGGTCCTATTTTATCTCGTAAAACTCGTTACTACAATCCACGTATCATCCTAACCTTAATTATACCGCTCATAGTTTTCAGACTTTGGGGAAATAAATCTTCATTATAGCATTAATCTATACTTTATACTAATATTATAAAGGGGTATTTGCACGTTTGTATGTAGGGGTAATCTTCGTAACTACTCATCCAGTATTTTCCTCAATACGGATGCAATTTTCCCAGTATTTTTTCTAGTTTTTCACTTGATATATCTCCAATCTTCCTTGGACTTTGGACCGAAATGGTCCAGACGTACTCAGTCATATATAAATATAGATCTCCTTAAAAGCATGCGAAAGTAAAGAAAAAAAGCTCTGAACGAAATAAATTGTAAACATAATATGCCACCGTAAATAATTCCAAGTGGGTAAACACTCTAAACTATAAAATTAAATTAAATTGATTTATTCTCTTGGACGACCTTAGACTTAGAGGGATCAACTGGGATAAAATACAAGACGCTAGGAAAACAGTGTAGCCTTGTAAACTGTAAGTCAAGAGGATAGAACAATAAGTCGGCAGCGAGAGCCGACCGAACTGCAACTCTTAAGACGACATACGTCTCTTTATATTTTCTACTTTAGGAACGTATTCTTGACTTGGTTTCTTATCTGTAAGTTTTATTTATTGAGCACAACTATTGTTCAGTTCCAGTAAAGAAACAGTTATTGCAAGTATCTTAAAATAGGTTTGGAATATTCACAAACCGTACAGTTTTTGTTTTTCATTCAATTCAGTTCAGGTTTGCACTCATAATATCACAGATCAAAGAATCCCCGCGCTGTGCTCTACTAGAGATGGCAGTAATATTAATTAGTGCCGCGCAATTGCGCTGAGCGCAACTCAAGCTGCATTTGGCCGTTTCTATTTGCACGTTGTGGAATAAACATTATCCAAAAAAGCTATAGAATTGCCTTAAGGTATAATAACCAAAGTATAAATGTGAATAAGCAAAATTCTGGTATATCATATCACAAGTAAGTAATTAAATGCAATATTTAGAACAAAAAACCTAAATGGTGCGTAAGCCGTGCGTGTACTGATATTGAATAAACGGTAATGCCCCTGATTTATGGTGGATTTTTATGGAAATCGTTGATCCTTTGATCTGTGGTCATAATTATGTACAGGGAACAAGGAGATACTGCACGTACTCAGGATTAAATTGAAACCCAAATAATTTTATTTCCCACATACTCGTCATTAATTAATTTAATTTGTCGACTATGATTTTAGTTTAGGTTGCTTGCAATGTCGCTGCGGAGTTATTTACGAGAAAATTATTATAATTCTAATCAAATTAATTATAGTTATGACTTTTGAGGACTTTTACTTGAGTACTTTGTAATCAACATTTCAAACGTATTTTCTGGATATACTGTTATTGCAAGTGAAAAAATCAAGTCAACAGGTACAGGTAATTTGCTTCGAGCGCGACCTGTATCTCTCAGATGGGATAAATAACAAAGAGGAGATGTGTCAGGTCAACGTTAGGCCGGCACTCCGCCATCCGTCTAAGTCAGCCGCCAGGTAGGCACATTAATATGGCACACAGACACCCAGCGATACAGAAGGGATTACTGACTAATGGCTCTCGGGTGGCAAACATACACTTTCATGCTACAAATGATTTTATTACCTACCCTAATATCGCTGCTTAAAAACTAAAGGGCCATAAAACAAAAAAATCCAAAAATGTTTTTATTGTAAAAATACAATTACAATCCTTCATATTGTATGTTGCAAAAAGACTTATGGTTGTTTTATTCCATATTTAGTAAATTTTGATAATTTTTTATATATTCAAAAGTAACTTATATGCATATATCTCTTCTAGTATTCAGTTTATTATAAAGTACTTAAAACATTTAATACTACTTAAAAATACGTTTCTAACGATGTATAATATGCATATATTTGATATATATCTAATAAGAAAAAAAATTGATTTTTTTTATTTTTTATATTCGATTAGCTCTCCTGTAAAAAATGTAATTTTGATTTGTGGCCCTTTAGTTTTTAAGCAGCGATATATTCTCTATAAATATTAGACACTTTTCTCTGACAAGTCAGCGGTTTTAAATTAAATATACAAAAAACACAAGTAGTATCTACATTAGGACTTGAGATTCGAATTTGCGTTACAACGTTCGTTAACTTAAGGTCGTATATAAAGTCTTCAGATGGCTGTAGGGTGGGTGGCTACCGAATAAAAGTCTCCCGATTTTTTACTGGCAACTTTATTGACTTTTAATGTTTCACTTTTGCAACACTGCGGAGAAATTGATCTGTTGGTCAAATCAAATAGCGCGTTCTATGAGTCCCGGATTCCTGGGGTGTTTCTGAACCGCACGGTAAGATGTTACACATAAAAAAAAAAATTGTCAATCTTGACAGTTTTAACTTGATAGTACAGTCGGCCGCATAAGTCGATTAACACATTCAAAAGTGCCAAACAATGTAACACTCAACGCGCCAAAAGTCGTTGTCACGACTAGAGAACAAAATAAACTTCATGTACAAACGATCGTAAAAAGCTTTAGTAAGTAAGTAATTAAGTAAGTAAGTTGAGTGATCAGTTGTTTTGCACTTTTGAATGTGTTAATCGACTTATGCGGCCGACTGTACCTACTATCTTTCTTTCTTCTTCTTTTTTTTACAGCCACAGGTGCTGTAAGTGCGCTGCCGACCATAGTAAGATTAAGGATAAGAAAGAAGGAAAAATGGGCAAAAATGCTGTTTTAAAATATCACTTCTTTTGTCTAAAATAAAATTTTCCACTTCTATGACACTAATAAATAATTCCAGTTGGTTTTATTAGTGAAATATTGAATGAAAGAGAACGAATGATAAGGTTTCCTTGCGTAAACTTTGTTAGAGCTGAGTCTAGCCGAGACTTAAGACAAGATATCTTTTTACCCGGGGTCTGATTTAATTCTCTAACATTGAGAAAATTAGGTTTAGTGAACAGAATTCTTATTTACTTAAAGAAATTCATACTTATTTTTAAGCCTCCGCGTTTTTAAATTGACTAAGCTTCAGAATTTTCAAAAATTTTAAAATAGAGATTACATACTTATTTATATTGGTATCATGTAAAAATCTCTTATACATATATTTATTTATTGGAAAGAGTGTGTATATATTATCAACTTTTCTTTAGATATATTTGAATAGAATTTTTTGTTAAAATTACATTAAAAATATAATTTAAGATTTCGTATATATTTTAAATTATGTTTAGTGTAAGTTATTTTTACATTTATTTGTGACTAGAACGTAATGTGTGCTATTACAAAAAAAATATGTAAAACTAGCTGTCCGCGTTGAAAAAGAAAAAAGTAGCCTATCCTGTGTCCTGTAAGTCTAAATGTTTATCTACCAAGTTTCATGAAAATCAGTTGATTCGTTTAAGAGTTATGGAAGAACATATATACATACATTACCTACACTTAGATTTATTATTAGTATTGATTATCAACCTTTTTGTGAGAAGGCATATAAAATAATATTTTATCTATTTTATCTATTTAAGATATATAATTTAATATACTAATTTTGTTAAGTAAACAACAACATACCTTTTCTCAGTTAAATCACTCGCTGAAATTGTAGGTCCCACCTTTAGAGAACATAAAGTATATATTCCATTTACACAAAGGTTAATCGCATTAGCTTTAGTGGGTGCTTCGTAAGCTGTCGGTACCGAAGGGGCTAACGACAAGGACGACCGACGGTTAGATCACAGTAACTCGTGCACACTGTAGTAGAAATACATTAAAATGCCATTATAAATGCATACATAATTACTTTATAGAACAGATAAGTACCATGGGTTTTAACCCCCGTCTATAAGTTTTACATGTGTATAATATGTCTGTCTGTGGAATCGTAGCTTCTAAACGAATACACTGATTTTGAACCGTTTTTTTTTGTTTTGATTAAAAGCGGACGTGATCGGGGTGGTTCTTAGCTATAATTTATGAAAATTCAGGCGTTTGTAGACCTTTCTATAAATCCATTTCTAGATGATTTTTGATGTGAACTTTGGTAATCCTACTGTTACTTCGGCGGTATTTCCATGACATGGTAAACATGACCTGGTAATGCAGCATTTTGTTGTCTCAGCAACACACAGCAGATATAGCGGAAAGTCGGGGATTAGTTTATAATTTTGAATTATAGCTCGTTCATTCTAAAATAGTCCGCTTTTACGAATATATTTTCCACCCTAGACGATAGTTTCTGGTGGAACGTTAAGTTAAGACCATACTATGATGTTAGTGTCATCGTCATTATCATTTCTTCTGTAAGAAGTCCACTGCTGGACATTGACCTCCCCCTAATTATCCAGTGTGCTCGGTCAGAAGCACCGGTTTGGCCGCGTACGTAACCGGAGCTTCGTAACTAGTTACGATAGAGGCACTTATTTGTTGACCCGCAACACTTATTAGGTCGTCAATCCAACTTGTGAGTGGACGTCCTACGCTGATCATGTATGTCTTGCTAGTTATAAAACACTTAATACTTAAGGTATTAAGTACTTAAGGTGACAACGTATACTTATTGGTAGCGTACCTACCGCCCTTACCCGAGTTAATCGCAGTAATCTGCAGGATTACATACAATTATGTATGCCTACATAAAATTCAACCTTGTGATATACATTATATTATATATTACACTAGCTGGTGCTCGAGAAATTGTGTGCGTTCAAAATTAAAAAATAAATAAGCAGTATAACGTTTCACCTCATGTTGAACTTCTATAAGTACCATCTTTTTCTATCTACTTAGTATATATTGTCAGTTTACTAATTTTAAGAACTATGTCGGTGAATTTTATTTTTAGATTAGATCTTAAAATTTTCTTATCGCATTGTCATTATTAACCATGTAAAGAGGAAACGTATTTAATTATAAATGTAGAAGCAAAACTGCTTGACCACCTCCATCACGCTTTAGCTAGGATCTACTACAGTAGCAATCCTCATTGCAGCTGCGAAGCTTTATTAAACACAATCCTGATATACCTGCACAACGCGTTCCCGTCACAGATTTGCACGAGATTGCGCAATAATTTGCGGGCACTCACTAATGTGTCGTATGCATGCAATCTCCGCGTAAACATCATTTGCCGCATCCTAGCACGCCATGTGCAGATTTCCGTATTAAGTCGATTTTAACAACGACTAGCTAAGCGTACCTACTCACTTTGTTTTACTGCCATTCTCTAAACAAACTGCAGAGAAATAAAATTATAGTGTATGTGATCGATCACGAAATAAAAGACTTTTCTTGAGGTTAAATTCTCATATTCACATAACGAAAATAATTAAAATTATAAACTGACCCCAAGACTCTCCATTGAGCCTATATCTGCTGTAAGTTGCTGAAGACTTGGGTGTCTAGCAGACAGTTAATTGTGTGGCATCGCTCCGCGTGTTGGATTTCCAAACATTCCAAAATCCAGTGCGGCGCGGCTCCAATGGCCGCAGTCCAACTCGCGCGCCACGTGGTGGCGAAATCCATTTTGAACTCATTTCGTCGTTGTCCACCGATGCGGAGCACTGCCAAATGGAGTGCCCGTGAATGGCGGCCTAGGTGGTAAGAATTTGGATGTCGTCCACCGATGTCGTGATGGAGTGGAGCGCTGCCCAATGGAGTGCCCGTGAATGGTGGCGTTTATATCTAACTGAGTAGCTGGTTTCCGCGAATTAGTATAGAAACCTTCCTCGTTTAACTGTCTTTCCATTAGTGAAAACCGCATTAAAATCGGTTGCGCAGTCTATCCTATAAAATATAATATAATACAAAATAATCCCATCCTACAATTGTGTATTTATAGAAAGGCGGTTGGGTTGAAACTGAAAATATACTTAATAAATAAGAGAATAAGTAAGTACACTATAAAAGGCAAATATTTTACTAAAATAATTCGGTTTACCAGCTCTTAATGCCTGACATCACCGATGTAATAAAGCTTAGCATTAATAACTAGTTTATAGATGAAATATATTTCGAATAAAAAGAAGGTAATAAAAGAAAGTAAATAGAACATATTTTTATTTCTTTCTCGGTTGCTGTTTTTATGGATGAAGAAAATATGATGCTAAATAATATTTGGTGGTTCATTTTTAATATTATGTACATCGAAGGTGTGATACGAAGTAGAAGCAGATGTTTAAGCAGGAAACGCACTGAGTATTAACAAAAATGGATAAATTAAATATTTTCTCTATTTAATATTAGTCCAGACTCGAGCCACCCAGATTCGCTTGGATGCAATTTTGGGTATAGTACTCGTAGGTATACACAATGTAAGTCCATCTGGAATAAACTACCTTTCATAGGGTTCCCTATGAAGTTGAAAAAACTTTCAAGTTTTTTCAACTTATTGTTAGTACCTACTTCATTCTTACCCCCCACATATTATCAAACTTACATGATTTGCTATACATCTTTAATATTATATCTATAACCTTAGAATTCGTTCCATAATAGTTCCATATTATGAGTATGTAGTTAAAGTATTCTGTAGCAAAATCTCAGTTGGCCATACAAAAATACTGCTCGTGGTGTAACACATACCTTATCCACTTCCCTAAGTGTATCTAATATCCGTGCATACGAATACATGATGAAATTCCCTCCCCTACCTACCATTTTTCAACAACTTTCATTATTTTTCATGTCTGATAGACGACCTGCCGGGAGTGTAAAGGATTTTGCGCATATTCTCCTGAAATATTATGTGAGCGAATATTTCCGAGTAGATTTAATGTGGGCCTAGTTTAACATAATGTAGGTTGGTGTGATCGAGTGGAGAGTGTTTTTAAATAATGAATGTATCTTATCGATATTTTCGGTAATCAGTAAAGTGGTTTTCCAATCAGTACGTGCGACGTTTTCCATTACACTCTGACAATCGTTTAAATGTGATTTGCCGTTTATTTCGGTTCAACTTTGTGGTTTATTAATTTGGTACACATTTTGTGTGACCATTGAGAATGACATTAAACACTCTGAATACAGAGGGGGGAATATGACGTAATTTATCATTAAAATTTTTGTTTTAATTCATGTAATATGTTTAATTTAAAAGGGATTTTTCTAGATAAACAATTTTACACTCATAGACATTGGTAACATTCAAAAATCAAACCATTGAAAATATCGAATGTAAAGCTCAATTAAATTAAGTTACTGTTCAATTGACTGATATGTCTTACGATATACTATAGTGGTTTACGATGTTGATTGTATAGGATCCTTAATCATTCATCATCATTAGGGACTAGGCACGGGTTAGACGCTCCTGTTTATTACGTGGAATAACATATTATATGATACTTTTTATCATGAAAAAATTTTTAGGTTCCCGAGGGATCATCAAAATATAAAAAAATAGGCGCCACTTTCGTCACAGCGATAAAGATGTCAGGCGTTATATTACTCATTTATATTTTCTTTTTCAACATGGACGAAGTCTCGGGCACCAGCTTGTATTTAATATACATAATTGCACAAATTAAACTTGGACATTTGCTCGTTTATACGCCATCAACAAGTCCACAGAGTATTGTGCACTAATTAGCTGAATGCTTAATGCAAGCCGTTGATTCTCATCGTGATCACGTCCACCGCAGCGGTTTAATTATAACTCAATTCACTTACTTTGTTTGCTATTAAAAGGTTAATACAGTTCAAATGTGGAAAGTAATTACAAATTCACAATAACGAGAATCTTAATGGAGTTATTTTGTTTTCATAATAATATTCTGAAACTAACAAAGCTGTTACGTAAAGAGTAATATTAAATTTGTTAACTTTCAGATGTGTTTATTATATTAAAATTAGTACATAAACAATACTAACAAAATTTATAATCAAAACAAATAAAAGTGTTAGGCCATTTTTAAATAAATAATTAGAAAATAATATGAAATAAAAAAATTGGCCTATTAATGGTACATTTATTAATGGTACAGGCCGTGTATGTACACGCCGCCTAAAATCAAAATACAATAATGTCAATGTCAATGTCATGTCCCTGGTGTCCTTCGTATTAAGGGTAAAAGAGAAAGCGATATGATTGGACCGGAAAGGACTATGACCTCTTATTGCGAACCGTAACACAACCGCACCCGTGCTGTTATATGAAATTTCATTAGGGTTGTGAAATTTAAATACCCACTCTGAATGGAAACACACGAAAATTAGTTAGTTCTAAAGAAGATAGATAGTTCTAAATTGTAGGGGTATAGTAACAAGAACAAAAGTTTTATGAGATCGTCCGTGAGTCACATACTTACTCATAGCCCAGACGAAGCCGCACGAGCTTTGAATACGAAGTGGTTCCCTTGAGTAAATATTGAACAAATGCGTATTATGACTTGAGAGTACCTACTTTATAAGGTAACTTTTCAATTCACTTAAACTCGTTAGCTACGAGTAATATAATAACGCTACTCGTTCGAGATGGAAATCAAATTTGAATATTGAAACGTTTTAATAACTTTTTACTTTATTTATATCGCTGGCGCCCGCGACTTCGTCCGCGTTGGAATTGATGATGATTGATAATTAATTTTTTTTCTTGCTAAAGGTGTAGGGTAGAGTATACGGGCCTTGTAAGAAAGCTCAACGTCGGTCAACGAGTTATGGAGAAGGATATGCTCAGGGTTAAATACTTACATTGCGAGATCGAATCAGAAATTAGGAGATCCGTAAAAGTACGAAAGTTACCGATATAAGCCACCGGATCAGTAACTTGAATTTGCAGTGGCCAGGGCCGGAAATAGGTCCAGGCTCCTCGGTTTAGAACCTACATTGTCCCAACAGACTAGCTTTTGACTCATTATGCTATCATTGATCAAACTCAAAAACTAGCAGATGGATTGATATGACACTTTTACACAACATTGCATTTTGACAGAAGAAGTGTTTTCATATAGTCGTACTTTTATTAAACGAAAAATTCCAACGGAAAAGAGAAAAGAACGAGCAACAGCGAAGCGTGGCCTGGTTCAGATAGTCATTTATATAAAAACAGTGACCGTGAATTTTTTTATTAATATAAACCTTCCTCACTTGACGCTCTTTCCATTAGTGAAAACCGCATGCAAATCGGTTTAGTAGTTTTTGAGATTACAGCAAAAATACAGACAGACCTACGCGGCGTGGGGCTTTGTTTTATAATATGCAAGGATATTTAACCCTTATAAAATTACATAAAATTACAAGGAAAATATTAGAACAACAGTAATTAAGAAAATGTACTTGACCTCGTTTAAGTTACTACAAATAATCGTTGAGGTTAATAATTACGTAATTTTATATTATAAATACATTTTCCTTTCAAAATTATTTTACCCCGCCATTTGGAATTATCCTTATTGGTGTTATTATAATCTTAATTAGACCTCCTTAACTCGGAGAACTTGGACAAAATTCTGGGGAATATATTATAAGGGGGAAAAAATTGAAATGTTTCCCATAAATTTGAAACGTTCAAGTGATTTTAATAAAAATAGGATCGTGTAATTTTTCGCTCCTAAAATCCATGAAAACGGCTGTGATGAATGTATAGACGGGCCCTTCTATACATTCATCGCGCCAAAGGAAATATAATGTTATTATTTCGGGGTGTTTATTTGTTTTAAGTGGAACAATAGCCGTGATTCAAAATGTTAATCCTTTGTGACTGTTCAAGGATTCGTTCGTGTGAAAGGTATTACTTGAATGAACCCCGTTCATTAAAATTCATGGCAAGGTGTGTTGTGTAATGCTATTATTTGTCGGGTTTAGAATTTAGGTTGACTTCTATAGAGTAGCGTTAAGGGATGCAATTCTAAATATACTAGTATAATACTAATATTGGATTGTTAATTTCATGCCCTATAGTCAATATGTATGAAATCTATAGTGAGCACATCGTTTTCACATTGCTGCAGGATTAATTGAACCTGGGCCCTGATTCTGTATGACAACTACGATTCCACACTTTTGTCTTACTTTTTTCACAAATTAGACTAAGCGCCTTTTTCACAAACGTCAAGTAGGCTAAACCGTCACTTAAAGTCACCTGTCACCGGGAATAATTTAGCTGATATACCTTTGTTTGTATGGTAAACGTCCCAAGCATTAAATAGAAAATAATAATAAAAAATCGCCCATCGAATGGTGCAGTAAACCGAGTGCATAACTCAATAAAACAGAAAATGATTTCTAAAAGTAACTAATCAACACTTTACTTGTAGTTGGTGAAAGAGGCGCTAAGTAATATTTAAAACTATTAAAAAATTAACCCAAAAAAGTTTGAAGCTAAAACTAAAATGGTGCACTCTTCAACTTTATGCAAGCAAATATAGTTCAGTGGATGCAATTAAAAGTTGTAGTCTAACCCTTTTGTGTTAAATAAAATTGAATGAACGTCGAAGTGGGGCATGAGAGTTTTCATTGTATTAGCAAATTCATAAAGAGCCACTTCTTACGTTATTAAATTTCTCTAATGAATAATTATTCGATTTATTAGACAATTTAAACTATAATATTTGATAAAATATCATATTTGCTTAAGTCGGAAAATCCTTAATTATTTATTTAACTTAATGTTAAACTTAACTTAAAGTTAATTATTATTTAACTTTATATACACTGAATACAAACTTTTATTTTAAGTAAGATTCTATCCATTGTTTTTTAGTATCATAGTACCATATTCAATGGTGTCAATGGTAATAACTTGGTTCTATGAAGATGAAAGCTATTATAGTAACTATACGTGATAAAGTCATTTTAACATAGTTAAAATAAATAATTATCATGTACAAATATTTTTTTTGCAAATGTACAATATTTTTTTAAATTAACTTTTCAAATTTGGCTCTGGTCTGGATCTGAAAAGTAGTCCGTCTGGCGTTAGTAGCCACCCCTGTACAGAAAACCAACGTTAAATAACACTATTGTATGCTGTTCTGTTTTGGGGTGAGTGAGTAAGGTTGCTAGAGCCCATTTTCCTATACCAATATCTTATCGTCAACCTGTGGCGTTGCTTGTGTTATAGGCGACTGTAACCACTAACTTTCAAGTGATGGTAGGTGGCTACCGTCGCCTATAACTCAAGTAACACCATAAGTGGTACAAGTATGCTGCCGACCATAGAAGGATTAAGGATAAGGATAAGGGTTAAGGATAAACCCTTACTCTCTCACCGAAACACAACAGCACATAATGCTGTTATTTCACGGTGGTATTCTGTAAGGTGGTGGTTACTGCCGCCAGACGGGCTGCCCAAATGACTGCGAAACGCAGTGTGCCCTACCACTACTAAACTACTATCTGCAAGATAGTAGTTTGAAGATTGTCTAATCTGAAGATTGTCTGAAAATTTCATCAAAGTTGGTTCAGCGGTTTTGGAGTCCATAGGGAACATACATACACACATTGCCTATATATTAAGAAGATTACAATACACTAATAGGAAATTTACATTTCGCTGCTTAAAAACTAAAGGGCCACAAATCAAAATTACGCTTTTTACAGGAGAGCTAATCGAAAAAAATTAAATTATTTTTGCTTTTTTTTTTATTTAGGTATATATCAAATATATGCATATTATACATCGTTAGTAGCGTATTTTTTAAGTAGCATTAAATGTTTTAGGTGATTTTATAATGAACTGAATACTAGAAGAGATAGCATATAAGTTACTTTTGAATATGTAAAAAATTATCAAAATATACTAAATATGGAATAAAACAACCATAAGTCTTTTTACAACATACAATATGAAGGATTGTGATTGTATTTTTGCAATAAAAATTTTTGGAATTTTTTGTTTTATGGCCCTTTAGTTTTTAAGCAGCGATTTGTAGAAGCTGCTTATATTTTCAAATCGCAAAAAGTTTGTAAATAGACACATACTTTTCCTTCGATGACATATTACGCATTCACATGTAAATTTCTACACACAAGTCGTACCGACGCAACTGTTTGCAAACGAATTCTGGTAACACGTCTTCACTGAAGCCGCGGTAAGATATTTACATAATACTGTACGTACAATCGTGTATATTTTTGTGTGGGTACTGGTACTATACTTCCACGATTCCATATTCCACAACACATAGCTGATTGTGCTTAATCTATATCATTATCTTCTACATCATACTTCCTTATGATTAATTAATTATAATCCTTCCTTAGGCCCTGTCAGCACTGCGATGTTTCACCGCGCGGTTTTTATTCTCGCGAATGATATTCCGTGTATTCGAATTATATTTTTATCGCTCTGTGCGGATACTCGTATAAGATTCAATGTGTTACAGATTTGCGAGAAAAAAAAACCGCGCAGTAAAATATCGCAGTGCGGACAGGGCCTTACATGGTAGGTATAATTTGAAGTGGCTTTCCGTCTCTGTCTTTATATCGCAACCGATTTAGATGTGGTTTTCACCAAAAGTTAGATATTTTTTACGAACTAAGTAAATTTTTATTTAAATAGAGAACTGCGGCTGAGATAATAATGATGATGGTTGTCCTTTTAAATTACTATTTATATAGTAGCTACTAGAAAACTATTTTGTTCCTTATCCATAAAGAAAATCTATGTTCCTTTTTAAATTTAGACATTAAACCTATAGTTAGATTTAATTAGAAATCGCAACATTTGTAACGTAATTAAAGGCGGGAGTGAGAACGCAATGTGGTTGCATTTTCGGAGTGCGCCGACCAATAGGTACACGTAAAACTAAGTAGTATAATATAAACATACATATTTTGCAATAGTATGTTTAAAAAAATTAACTATATGATAAACTTTTTATTATAATTAAATTAAACATACATGGACATTCCTTTTTTTATTTGTGGATTCTAGGTATTTTTTTATATTGAATTCCTTGGTTAAATGATGGGGGCAATTGTGACTCCTTCCTACTAATATTATAAATGCGAAAGTTTGTGAGGATGCGCGTGTCAGAAGTGAAAATTCTTTGACAAGAAGCTTCATGTAATCGTTACACTGAGACGTCACACAATATTCGGCATAGAGAAGTTCCACTTCAAAAAACGTTTAATGAAAAGGCAATTTTTAAAACATAAAAATAACAAAGAAACATTTAAAAATTCATATTGTTAGCTAATACAACATTTTAGTTCACGTGGTAAAAATAATGCAATGAGAGGTAGCTGTTCTTTCTAAGCTTAACGGGATTCGCGTGTGAGAAATCCATTCGTACGCGTGAATTCATTCTTAAACCTTGTCGTTTTTTTATACTTAAACTTCCATGGCAATATGAAATGTATAGACAGTCCTTAGTTACGAACTATAAGATCATTGTAAGATCATCGATCACTAGGATTTTTGTTTTTAATTTGTAAATTAATAAGTATTTTGCTTCGTTATATTTTTTTTTTGGAAAAATCACAGTAGCTTTTAAGAATATAGACAAAAAAAAATTGTTTTTCTTTTTTATTTTTGGTGAGGTTGGCAGACCCGCTGACGGTCCACTTGATCACAGGTGGCTATATCGTCCCTCTCATCAAGCAACCCTTACTCACTTACTGAAACACAACAGCACACTTGTTGTTATTTCACGGTGGTCCTCTGTAAGGGGCTGGTTACTGTGTCCAAATGACTGCAAAACGCTGTGACCCGTCACTACTTGACAATTAAACTAAACTTACGCCAATTTAGTTGAACATTATTCCAAATAATTTATTTACGTAATTAGTTTTAAATTGCCACTTCGAAAATGAATAATTGGTATTTGTAAATCGACATGTCTATGAATTTTATGTTGCCTTTGCTTCGCTCGCCAGAAGGGCGGAAGGAAATTGTTTTCTGATTGGCGTAGGTGCCTTCACAAGAGATCAGCAGGGGAAGTTTTCATGTTCTTTTATGTTGCCTTGGAAGCAGAATTTTGATATTACGGTGAAACAAAAGAAATATTTCTTTTAGTGTTTTTTAATTATATAATCTACATTTTGTAAACCAGATAAAGATACCTTTCTCTTATTTTTCTTGGTCTCAGAGTTATTACAAATTTCGATAATGTAAAAATTCTATTTTTTAACTGTACTTACCTAAGTAAGTACGTACCTAAATACCTAGGTACTAATAATAGAAGAAAAACTAGCAAAACATATTATATTGATTAGGTTAACTGGGGCACGCACTGGATTACTTTGACCTCTAGTACCGTTATAACGGTTAAGTACCCAATAAATTGCTTAGAAACCACGATTTCAATAAAGATAGCACAGAGCAGGTGACCAGATTTATTTAACCTATCTAACTTATAAAGTATTTTTTTTATGTTAATGTCTGCAGACAGGCTGACGGTGGTTGATTTGATGGTACCGTCGCCTACCGTCGCCTATGACACAAGCCAGAGGTGCTGCAAGTGCGCTGCCGACTACAATAGGATTAAGAATAAGGGATTGCAGGATAATGTATAAGAATTAATAGACGTGCGTTTGTCTCGCAGAAACTCATTAATGGCTACACCGATTTTATTTCGGTTTTTACTTATGGTAAGTGAGATTGTACTTATGGAAACAGTTTGTAGATATAAAAATTCCCGAACGAAACCGGCGAAACTAATCTCTAATTGAAAGCAGGTGTTACTGTTACAAACAAATACAAACAATACCAGATAATTGCACTGTAGGTCTAAAAAAGGAAGAAACTTTATAAAGAGTAAAGAAAGGGAACGAAAGAAAACGAGCCTACTTTTTAGTTAAGTAAATCAACAAGCACTCTTTTTTAACAGCACAATTGTGTTAATTGTGTTAACACTACAATATAATAATATGACAATATAACTTATAACTTTTAAATTAACTTATACAATATAACTTATAACTAACAATTGTGTTATAACACTAAAATATGACTTTTAGTAAGAGTTATTGTGAAAATACAGCGCCATTATTCAGCAAGAATTCCGTGAAATGAGGTGTACCGGCGGCGAGCTATGTAAATCTCAGACGACATTTGCTTGCGCGTGGTCCCGACTGCTGAGTGTTTCCTCTTCATTATTGTTGGCAGCGGTTTGTGTAAAATAACAAAATAATTTATCAGGATCGTTCTCACATGTTTATATCATATCTATACGCTAAATTAGTGGCAGGGCATACTGCGTTTCGCAGTCATTTGGGCAGCCCGTTTGGCAGCAGTAAGCACTCCCTTACAGGAGACCACCGTGAAATAACAACATGTGTACTGTTGTGTTTCTGTGCTGTGTGCTCAGTTCATAACTGCAGAACATATACACAGTGTGACTTAAACTTCAACATACTCGTACTATTATTGTCATACGATATCTGAATGAAAACAAATGACATTGTTTTAAGAAAAAAAATGCCCACATGTAAACTGGCTGCGAATAGACTGTAAAATAAAAGGCAGTTATGTAAATAAAAAATACACAGTCTAGCTAGAAGTTTAAAATTGGTGTGTAAGTCAGAGCCGTTAAATAACTTCCGCTATAAATTCAAGCGAGCTGTGAATTTAACAGTATGAAATTCAGGAATTTCTGTTGTGAATACGAGTAACTTCAATTGAAATAAGAACTTTGTCGACGTTCCATTTTTCTAGCGATAAAGGAGTTCGGACCACGCTTGCGGAAAACTATACCGGGGTATTGCAAAGTTTTCGAAATTTATAGTGTTTCTTGTAGCATGAATAAGAAACGATAGAAACATTCACAATGGCCAGTGCCTTTTTTATTCATTAAATATGTATTAGTCAACGAATGGAACTTGTAAATCACAACTAATATATAATATGTACATGTACATAATATTAAAAATGTGTTTTTACATTTGGTGGTGGCTATGGTCGCCAGATGTAACTCGTGATGTTTGGAAACTTATAAATAAAATTGTCTCTATCCATAGTATATTAATTAAAATGGTCATTTTGTGTTTTCGTGATAAGATTTAGGTTAAAACTATAAGTGAATAAAACTCAATTACATGTTATTAAAGTACGATTCCTATTCTCTATGTTAGAAATTGATTTAAGGGGTAAACAAATGCTAAATCCTAAAAATTTGCATTGTTTAATAAAGATGTTACAAGAAAGTGTCAACGCAATTGGTTTGAAAAAAAAAAATGTTATACTTAAACATGTAAAGAACAAATTGTATTGTTTAGAATTTCCATCGAAGTAATAGAAACTCCACAATAAAAGTTAGAACATAAGAATAATTTGACTTACCTATATTAAAAATTGTTTCGAAAACGGCTTATTGCGCGCAAATGCGTCCTGCACCGATTAATAATGTCAGTTAAAAATATTTTTTTGTAATATTGTTTTAATGGTACTCGTAAATACAAAAAAACCACAATTGTCAGGCCTGTTGAATTGTCTCCGCCGCCTGGGAGCTTTAAATATATAGAGCTTTAGTGTCTCAGTGACTGCGTTGAGGTGTTGACTACGTTTGTGTTTTTCGTGCGGAATTAATTTGAAATATATAGACATTATAAAGGTCAAATCGTTGAAGGTCAAATCGTCAATGTCATTGGCCTATGTGAATCCCTTAAAAAAGAAAATAAATTCCACTGATATACACAGAACTAGATTACACTACTTCTATGCAAGTGCATGCATTCCAATAAAATTCAACACTAGAACTGGCTCACTTTAATAAAAACACGTCAGAACAAGGCTTCACGTGTTACGGTCTAATAAAGCTGGGGCGGCACCATTTATCATTTGAACAATATTTCATAAGTTTGCGGTTATTTGTCTCTTGTTCTCTTGTGTGTGAACAGTAATTATTTATGTTGCGACAGATTAGGTTTGAGATATATAAGGGGCAACTTTAGTAATGATCTCGTACAAAGTTCATTGAGCATATTCATGAGAAATATACTTTGATAGAAAAAGTTAAAAATTGTTGGTCTAGTGGCTCGTCAGCCTGACATTTCATTTGTACTTTTTGCTTTGCAAATATTAAATTTACCTCCTGCTTTAAATTTCATGAAATAAACTGCAGACGAACGAAATCAGGGCGTTCGATATTTATTGAATTTATCATAAAAATGTATGTAACATGAAAAATGTTTCTTAGGAATTCACAAAGTGAAGTATATCCATTTAGTTTAAAACTATTCTATTCTGAATGAAAAAGTAAGACCACCAGGAACTGCGTTCAACTAGTACAATTAGTTCAGGAAAAGTTTCCAGAAACTCGCTGGAAGTTAATTAAGGAGCGATGCTGCTTTAATGAAACGAACAGTTCGAAAAATCTAAAGGAGATGTTCCTTTGCAGTGATTGATCTAAATGAATCTATAGACTTTTATAGAGACTGTAAAGGATATTGAGAAGTTGATTTGGATTGGCTGGCTTGCGATTAAATTAACTCGAGCTCAGAAATTCTCTGAAGATTTTCTTCTTCTTTTTATAATTAACCTATGCCAGGAGGTATATTTCTATTTTTAGATGATCCCCTGGGCACATTACTTTTTTCTGGTTGAAAGGTTCTGACAATGTGTATGAAAAATCTATGATGATACTTAAGGCGTGAAAAGGTAACAGACAGACAGACATATTAGTATGAAACATATTCCATGTTAGGCTTACATGCTGGTCTATATCCTGAATCTACATGTTAGGCCTTATGAATAAGGCCTTATAAGTAGGTATATTATCTAGTATACAAATTTTATACCATAAGTTGAAAAAAATAAAATAATGGGCTTGCAATATAACCTAGCTTAATTTTATTAATCCTTACTTACATACGAAAGTTTGAGAGGATTTACGTATGTTAGTTACTTTTTCACGCAAAATTAATAAACAGATTTTAATAAAACTTTATAGTAATAATGCTAATTTGTCAAAATAACACAATGGCTCCAATTTATAAACATGCGTGACAAAGTCACGGCCATAAGTTAGCCTAAAATAATGTTCAATCATAAATTAGGTTTGATAAATTTTATGTTTGTTGATTACTCAAGAAAGCGTGGTTAAGAGTGGGTATAAAGCAAACAAAATTAGTAATTTCACCCGCGTGGCCCCTTGGACATGACAGTGACACAAAATACGTAGAACTACGCACAACATGCGACGGAAGATAGCGCATCTCGCTCAATAACAATGTTGTAAGTGCCAAAAGTATTAAATATTAATTATTCGTAAACTACAATGTCAAATGAAAAATTGTTAAATTAGATAATATGTGAAGTGAAATTACTGATACACTTTTAGCTTTGTAATGTGTGTCATTTTGAAAATAAAACTAAAATCGAAGGAAATGAGAGCTCACTTGGTGATTTTTTTCTATCGAGAAAATTTCATTATATTATGTTTTCTGTTACAGACGTCACTTTCATTTATAATGTATTTATCTATTTAAAAAAATTATTAAATTAGACTTTGTTTACTTAGATAAAATTCAAATCTAGGATTGGCTATTTCTCTTTATACCCGCTCTTAAATAGGAGCTTAGCTTAGGTTCACTTAACATCCCCTCTGAAAATCTGACGCGCTCGAGTTGTATTTAAAATTTTACCCCCACCCCCGCCAACCCCATCAACCAAACCGTCAGATTAATACATATCTGTTATCAGAGGGTCAGAGACACGTGGGGTATATACATTGGCAATATCTGACGCGCTCGAGTAAATCCAAAAATCCCCTCTTGGGCTCCCCTACCACAAGACATGTTGGTAGAGGCCACGTAAAAATATATTGAACTCGTCTTATAATATGTCTTATTATATACGAAAATATTTTATTTAACGTCTCTACGTTAAATAAAATATTTTCGTGGCCACCGAAACAAAATTAAGATTTAAAAAGGAAACAAACAGAGAAGTCAGATGTATTTCTCCCCAAGGATATCCTAATAAACGCGTGTTTACACAGAAAAAAGAATAAAATATTCATTCTCGAGCGCCCTCAGAAGTATGGTGAGTTTATAATGACATGTGTGAATCGCGTGATCCGACATATGAGGGTAAGGTGCCTATTGCCATGGATTTAAACGTGTTGGGAGAAATAAGTGGGCTTTAAGCTTTAATATTTAATGTTTTTACGAGGCGCTGGCCGTATTTTAAGCGAGGGTTTCGTAATGCAAGTCGTTATAATTTATCCACGTGTTACGTTTATTCGTTTATTGCATGGAATTCTGTTCTGTTCTATCATTTATTTAACACCAGCAACGCTTGGCTTGGCTTTGTACGATTGTACCTAATTGACTAAAGACCAATTTCAATCCGAACATAAATTCCGAAGATAATTTAGGCTTAGCCAACCTTAGCCAAGTACAAGTTAACGCTAAAGCAATTGAAAAAAATTGAGTGCATAAGATCTACTTTTATCTTAAATTTACCTTCTTCTCAGTCGGTACACTTCAGACGGAGTGATTTTAACGGCCAAACTTAATATTATAAATGAGAATGCATGTCTGTCTGTCTATTACCTTTTCACGCCTTAACTACTCAACCAATCATGAAATTTTGCATACCTACACGTTGTCAGGAATACATAAAGAGGCATACAGAAAAAAAGCTGTTCCTGAGGGATCATTCAAAAATCAAATAAAAAAACTAACGCCTGGCCAAAGTGTTATAGCAAGAAAAGGTTAAGCGTTATCTTGCTTATTATTTTATACTAATTTTTTCAACGCGGACGAAGTCGCGGGTTGAGCTGATATCTAATAAGCTGGTCATTTCTCTCTATCAATCGCAGTTCTGTCAGTTCTGCAGCAAACTTGAAAAGATATACATATTAATTCGATGTATCCTGTATTGTATATGCTATCCGTTTCTAAACCATAGATAATTTGAATTTTTTCATAGTTGTCTAATAGTTGTCACATAATTACATAAGAAAACGTCACAGTTTTCTTTGTGTGCAATAATTCACGTTTTAATTGTGATTTATTTATCATTTTTTTTAAATCAACCTAATTAAACGAAGTTGCAAGAAGAAATTATCTTCCAAATCTTCCACAACACATTGTATGTTGTTTCAAGTAAATGGTTATATGAATCAAGAATGTATACGCAAAATAAAACGCCTACAAAGAAACGACTATGTTTTTGTACTGATTTCGAGAAATCGACAGTGATCAATACTTTCGTAAACCGCGGATGGACACAAGTCTCCTCAGACGATGACTGGAACATTTATTGGTCCAATTCAACGAAATGTCGAACAATATTTAATGCCGAAAGTGGGATGAGATTGCACGATCATCAGCTAATCAGTCACTTTCCAAACCATCAAGAACTTGTACGTAAGGACTTGTTAGCAAAAAATATAAAGAGATACAGGAAAGATCTGGAAAAAGTGAATAATCCTATGGCCGCAAAAACGGAAATTGTTAGCCCGAGCGGACAAATCGTCACTCGCTATTTATATTTAGATTTTATTCCGACAACTTTCGTGCTGCCATCAGACTACAACTTATTCCTCGAAGAATATCGTAAATATCCACAAACAACGTGGATTTTGAAACCGTGC
The DNA here is from genome assembly GCA_945859745.1 of Synanthedon formicaeformis. NCBI lineage: Eukaryota > Metazoa > Arthropoda > Insecta > Lepidoptera > Sesiidae > Synanthedon > Synanthedon formicaeformis. The sequence continues at coordinate 5,736,166 of OX243964.1, forward strand.
GGCAAATCCCAGGGCACAGGCATTTTCCTTATAAACAGTCTGTCAAAACTGAAAAGATGGTCGCGAGAAACTAAGACTTATTTACAGCACCACCTCACGAGCAAAGACACTTATGTCATATCCCGATATATAAATAATCCCCTTTTGATCGGGGGGAAAAAATTTGATCTGAGGATTTATGTCCTTGTTACGTCATTTCGTCCTCTAAAAGCTTATATGTTTAAAAACGGATTTTGCAGATTTTCCGCATTAAAGTATGACACGAGCAGCGCAGAGCTCGACAATGTATATATTCATCTAACAAACGTTAGTGTCCAGAAACGTAAGGAGGATTACAATAAAGAACATGGAGGAAAATTGAGTTTGAATAATTTGAAACTGTATTTAGAAGGAACGCGCAGTAAAGCAGTAACGGACCGTTTGTTTAAAGACATTGAATGGTTGATTATACACTCGTTAAAAGCCGTTGCCCCGGTGATGTTGAACGACCGTCATTGTTTTGAGTGTTACGGATACGATATCATCATCGACGAGACATTGAAGCCATGGCTTATTGAAGTGAACGCTTCGCCATCAATGACTGCGACGACTGTAAAGGACAGAATTCTAAAGTGCAAACTCGTAGATAACGTTCTATCTATTTTGTTATCGCCGGATGGAATCCCTGACGCTCGCTTGAACAAAACGCCAAGTCCAGAAGCTTTAGGCGATTTTCAATTACTGATTGATGAAGATTACACTCAAAAAGTGGATCAAACTTCAAAAATGAGAAGATAAAGGGAGTATATCTGTTTTGTTTATAGGTTTATTTTAGTTAATTTGTCTAATAAATTGAATGAATTACATAAATATTTTATTCAATCAAAATAATAACTTCGAAAACATAAACTAATAGGCTACACTACATTTTAAGTACATTATTGCCGATAACGGTGAAATTTGTTATAGCGAGAATTGGCGTCCTCCCTCTCAATTAGTTCTTCGTCAATTAACAATTCGAAATCTCCCAACGCCTCTGTATTTGGTATTTTATTCCATCTCGCATCTGGTAAACCGTCTGGAGGTACCACAACGGAAATTATATTGTCGATCAATTTGTACTTCAATATTCTGTCGCTATGGGTAGTTGATTGTAACGATGGCGAAGCATTTACTTCGACTAACCAAGGTTTTAGTGTATTATCTATGATTATATCATATCCATAACATTCAAAACTATGTCGGTCGTTTGCCATAACTGGCGCTACTGCCTTCAATGAATGTACAATAAGCCATTGCATTTCAGAGAACAACTTATCAGTTACTTGACGTCCTTTCGTTCCTTCTAAATATAAACGGAAATTCTGTATACTCATTTTGCCTCCGTGTAAGCTGTTGTAATCCCCGCCGTGTTTTTGAACACTCACGTTCGTCAAATGGACGTACATATTGTCTAGTTCAGTGACACTCGTGTCGTATTTTACAGTGCAGAATCTACAAAAGCCATGTTGAAACAGATATGCCTTTAAAGGGCGAAATGATGTAACTAAAACGTACAATCTAAGATCGAATTTTTTCCCGCCTATTAACAGAGGATTATCAATATAACGTGATATTACGTAACTCTCTTTGCTGCTTAAGTGAGGATGAAATGGTGTTTTAGCTTCACGCGACCACTTCTTTAACTTTGAGAGTTTGTTAATTAGGAAAATACCTGCGCCCTGCGACTTACCGCAAGGTTTCATTATCCAAGTACTCTGAGGAGACTTTCTGTACTCTTCTACGAACATATTATAATCAGCGGGTAAAACGAACGTTACTGGTATAAAATCCAAGTGAACATATCTGGTCACAACTTGTCCACTCGGTAAGTACATTTCCATTTTTTCCGCAATTGGGTTGCCCTCTCTTTCCAGTTCTTTCCTGTATCTCTTTATGTTTTTGACTAAAAGGTCCTTTCGAGATAGTTCATAATGATTTGGAAAATGATTTATTATTTGGTTATCGTTCATTCTATAACCACTTTCTATGCTGAATATGTTACGACAGTTCTGCGTAAACGACCAATAGAAGTTCCATTCATCGTCCGGGCCCACTTGGATCCAGCCGCGTCGGTCGAAATTGCTGCATATTACAGATTTCTCCAAATCTGTACAATAGGTCACTTTAATATTTTTTTCTAATGGACCGAGTGATGGTTTGTCGTGGCCTGATTGAGACAGCTTTTTCATTTCCTGCATTGTTAATGTGATATTTATCTGAAAAATATTATTATTTTACCAAATTATAAAGGAAAAAAATAGCTAAATATTAAATTACAGTGTAAAAAAAAGTGAATTTTGACATATATACACAAATGACATTTTGTTGTTACTTTCTAAAATAAAAAGATTTCCATAAAAAGTTCAAAGAGAACCATAGTGCACATTAAATGTGACAATAATTCAGTATATACATCTGTGTAATTAATTAAAATAAAGCTAACTCTATATTCATATACAGGTATAAGATTAAATGCAATCTCATTAGATGTTCAATAAAATTCATAATTATACCGTTAAAATCATATTATAGTGATTAATGTGTTAACACTTCAAATACATAATCCATATTATGGCATTTGGTCGTGAAAGATCCTGCGGTTTATTAATTCTTATACGAAATTATAATTATATTCTATTGAATTTAAAAATATATGGAATTTTTTTTTAGTTAAAAAATTAAATTAAATTTTATTGTTAAAAAAATTGAAAATTTCTCATAGAAACGTTGTCCACATTACTTAAGTACGTTAAAAACAAAATGCACAAATATATTTTGATTGATGGTCAAGCGATGAAAGGGGCTTTCTGTCAAAAAGCTCCCGTCCCGCCGCCCCTTCGCGCTAAGGTAAAAAGATATAAAATCCATTGTGTCTTTAAGTTTACCATCCAATTTTAGTCAAGCCGAGTTCAATTCCCTGAGGAAATCTTCAATATTTTCTCGTCTCAGTTTGTTTGTATCATTTTCTCTAAACTAGAATCGCCTCTTTGTTTATACTTATGATTTTAAACTTCAAAAGACTCACTATATCCGGGGAAATCGCTGCGGCAATAAGACGTCTTTGTATCTCGGTTTCTATTTTATTATTTATTCTAAAGATGTTGTCATTGATCTTAACATTTAAAAGTCAATGTGTGTATATATATGTACCCGTATGTTCCTTATGGACTCTAAAATTGCTGAACCTATTTTGATGAAATTTTCAGTCAACCTTCAGTTAGTCCAGCGTGTAATCCTGTGAAGTTTGGTAGCGATCGGACGCGGACGAAGTCTCGGGCACCCACTAGTATATAAATAAAATTAGGAAATTGTATTGTGATTTTCGTAAGTACGTATAAACGACATTCTTATACAAAAAATAGGTACAATCAAGCAGTTAAGGAATATTATATATTGAAACTTGAATTAGATCAAGTAAAGTTATTTTAATTTATAATAATAAACATACATTAAATAGTAATATAATAATAGTTTCATGTGATGGTAGACTTCACGACAAATACGATAAAAATTAAACATATAATATTATCAAGGCCTTTTTTGAATGAAACTCCTAACATGACGACTTCTTATCACGTACACAATCGTTAATTCGAACGTCGTAGCGGCTGACAGTTCTATGACGAAGGTAGGGTGAAAGGGAATTCCGTGTCCGACTCAACACCTCTAGATTCTTCCACTTTTATTATTTTTTACCATTTTCTCAAAGAAAGCTAACTCCAGCCTCCCCGCCGAAGGAAAAATGAAAGGAAATTGTGTCTCTTTGATTAATTGATTAGTTTCGTGAAAAAAATCTCTCCGCAGAACGCCTTTCAAAGTAATAAAACCAATGGCGTGGTTTTGAATTAAGATATTTCCGACATATGATTTAATAGGTGAAGATCTGTTTTGAAATTTTAGATATCTCTAATGAGGTCAACACCTACGAACTGTTAAAGTAACGAGTACTCATACTAAAGGATACTAGTATAGTATCCTGTAATATCCTATAGTATAGTAGGATTAAGGATAGGGCAATGATCTCTGGCATCCCTTACTCACCGAAACACCAATGGTTGGCAAAATTAATTACCTATGATCAAATTTTTCTTTTTCGCATCTAGTTTACATTTTTTTAATCTTCTCCATTTTTTAAAAAAGGCAATAAAAAAGTATGTAGCTGTAAAATTCAAGGAATTACACACTTGAAACAAATATTTTTTTTATCGTTCTCATTTTAATTTATTTAATTAATTAAAATATTCTCAAGCCTTGCCCCAATTTCTATAAAATGGGAACCTTGTATCATTCAACTGCTGCAGTAATGATTCTCGTGAAAGTTACTAGAACTGCAGCATTCATGTCTATTCAGGCTTCACGTATTCAAGTCCCATTCATTACGAGATCTCACAGATGTCTATTCGTAACTCCGAGTTCCCGACCCAACGAAATAATAAATATATTTTCCATCTTTTTACGAGCGGAGTGGAGTGGAGTGAACGTCTCAGCAAATTGGGGTTCTGTCTAATGGATCGTAGAAACAGTTGAGGTCCCTCGTGATTTCGGCTCTTGTTTTCATTATGAAAGAACAAAATTGAACGTTTCATTTGCTCGTCAGCGTTTCAGCATATGAGAAGTTATCAATGGGGAAAATTTGGGGATAAAATCAGAGCTATGTGTTTTGAATATACCTAATTTAATTTATCTACACTAATATATAAAGAGGAAAGATTTGTTTATTGTAGGTTTGTTTTTGCAATGGATTAACTCTTAGCAAATTAAAAAAAACCTTTTACTCTTGTTCTATATATAAGATAAATATTTATTGTTATTATGTTTTACAAACTTTTTATATAAAGTGCCAAAAGACTGTTTACTAGATAATAAATATTTATCTTCACCTAATATAAGGACACAAGCAATATCACGGAGCACACATAACCTATTATCTACATGTGTCCTTAGATCTATTACATAATGCATGCGGATTAGAATTTATTCAAGGCTTTATTATCCCCTGTAGTGAGTAGCGGATAAGATAGGCAACTGTAGGAAGTTTGCTCACCATGAATGCTGTATCTCTTACTCGTAGTGCTGTTATAAATTAAGAAATTTTGAATGCGCATTCTTATTTACGACGCAAACTCTTGTATGTAATTAACTTTAAATTTAAGTGGTTTAAATTGTTTTTCTTTTCCTATTATATGGTTATTGTTATTCTTAAATAAACAAAAAAGACATACCAATAACTTTGATAAAAATCTAAAGAGTTAGTTACATTTCAGTGATAAAATTATTTTTATAACTAGCTGGTTCCCGCGACTTCGTACGCGTTGGATGAAAGGTCCTATGTCCTTTCTGGGGTCCCAGACAACGTGTATGCAAAATTTCATGGTGATCGGTTCAGTAGTTTTTGCGTGAAAGTGTAACAAACAAACTCACATTCACATTTATAATATGTAAGGATAATTTCATCAATTAAATTTTCATACTCATATTTTCGTATATATCATAGAAATTCATTTTGCATTTTACGTGGAGTCCTTTGCCAGATTAATTCTATGCTATGGAAACAAAAGCTGTAGGATTTGTCTATGTAGCCTGTAGATCTATAGATCCACCTATTACCACAAACAACTGACATCAAGGGGAATGCAATAAGTGTGCTGCCTGACTAGTTTTTTTTTTTTATTAATAATGAGTGTGGTCTTGGCCAGCATATAGCTGTAAAGCATAGACATAGCTCACCCAGAAGATGCCTATTCACTTGAACTTTAAAAATCTCACACATCAATTTCAAAGAAGTTGATTCTAATTGATCTAACATAATTCCTACAGTCTACCAAAAAAAAACTAAACGAAAACAAACTCGTCCCATTAGTTTACCCAAAAATTAAACTATACAGTTTCAATAATACATTTATAGTTGAATAAATTATTAGTTTATGTGTCAAGAACTTATTTGTGTAAAGGAACGGACATAATAATATTGTAGCAATATTGTAGTTCTAATATTACAGTTCAAAAAAGAGGAATACCAAGATAATTTTAAAAGAGGCTCTATATTAAATGTAGATAGTATCAAATGTGAAAAACCACCTTGAAATCATCACGATACATATATCACGATACATCACCTTTAATACATATAAATTTCCAATCAGTGAAATCAGATAAAATTTCAAAAATCAATCCTATTTACGTACAAGTTTGTATGCGTAACCTCAATTACGCAAAATCGGCTGAACAGATTTATATTAAATCTGGCACAGGAACAACATATAGGATACTTTTAATCCTGAAAAATGAAGATTTGTCTAAAAACGAAGCCGGGAGCGGGTCACTAGTTATTCATAAAATTAATGGTCGAAATGAACGAAAACACAACAATGAACATTCCAGAATATCACTGTCATGGCAACGCGTAGGCAATATCAGAGCAATAATGAACCTTCAAATGCAATAATGTTTGGAATTTAATTTCAATAGCACAAAGAGAATGCAGATGGGAGAAATGCGTTTAACCGTTCCGTATACAATATATATTTAGCATAGTTACTATGAATTACCTCTCTAATTATAGATAGGTTAGATTAAAGAGAATGTATTTAATCTATCGAAAGGAGTCAAGGCGTGACCGTGTGGAAATCTCACTTCTCAACGTAACTCGTAGTGTAGTGTTGTTAAATTTTCTCTTACAGTAAATTTCGTTTAATCAAAAGTGACATTTAAATCAACTTTTATAAATATTAAATTTATAAGGGCCTCTTTCACCAACTACAAGTGTTACTTTTCAAGTAACGCTAATTGGCGAGTAAACGTTACGAGTACCTTGTTTCAATTTCCTTGAGTAATGCTACTCGAAGATGGTGAAACTCGTACGCTTTCTTACCGGTGACTTTAAATGACGGTTAGCCTACTTGACACTTTACTCAGATATGGTGAAAGAGGCCGTAAGAGTTATTTAATTTATACCAATATATAAAGCTGAAGAGTTTGTTTATTTGTTTGGTTGTACGCGCTAATCTGAGGAACTATTGGTTCGAATTGAAAAATTATTTTTGTGTTGGATAGTCCATTTATCGAGGAAGGCTATAGGCTATAGAGAACGTGACGAAGTCGCGGGCACCAGCTAGTTATTTAATAATTTGTCACTATGAGCAACTTCGTCGTGGCCGGGTATAACTTATAAAAATGTTGTGTTGGTTTGAGTATGCTTCAAAAACTCGAGAGAACTTTTAGAAAGAGGGATAACGGGGAATTTATATATGTATAATGTAATATATTACAACCCCGGGCAAAGCTGGGAGCGGATGGCTAATCTAAACATAAATTCAAATTAATTCGAAGGCTCGAATGTACATTGTTGCCATTGAGCGTTAGTTCAAAGTGGAATACAACTAAACATTAATTAGAGTTAAGTTTGAAATTTGAACTGCTGTTTGTGTGCTTTGGTTGCATCTTAAATTAGACCACAAGCAAATTTCCCGGTGGCACGCGCGACTGCGTTAGTTTAATTGTACACGTCTGATGTCCAACAAATGAAGGCCTCCAGGGCCTGTTGTTAAACAATTAAACAGAACGAAATAAAAACACGATTATAGGCGGGAACAGAGTTTACAACGGTAATAGTACACCAAATCAATTGCTATTGATTAACATGAATGTTTACTTTATTGTCCAACTAATTGCCTGTAATTACAATAAACTGAATGTAGTGTGAATCATTAATAATAAAGATACTATTGAATCCTATAAGCGACAAAACCGTTTTTAATTTTGCCTGTTTTGACATACAATGCTGAGATGCTGACAAAATGTGTCACACAAATATGGACGGAGATCCGTCGGAAAACAAAAGCGGTCGACATAGCCCAAAGAGACAGTCCAGTTGAAGTTGGAATAGGCAGGACAGATCTATCGTGTATGGGCGTTGTGGTGGATGAGCCTTGGAGTGGAGGCCACGGTTGAAACGCCCCTTCTACCACCTGTTCACTAGACAGGTTCACGAGAATCTCAAAAAAGTGGCTAGCAGTGGATGGATGATGGGGGAAGATCGAGTGCTATAATTTATCGAGGCCTAAAAAATGTGGGACCCTTAGTTGTAAGTACTTAACTGCATAAAAGATTACCAAACAATTCTGTGAACTCACTAAAAGAAAATTATTATTATCACTACGTTCCATATAAATATGAATTCCTCTCTAGTTTTATCTTCCACATCAACGAAGCGGTGCATTGTGTCAGCATAACATATTACACAAATACATACGGATGACGTGAGAAATCGCAAAACATATATGTGAAATTGTGTCACAGAAAGCTGCATTTTCTGTTTTGTTGAAGACAGCTAATATAGAAATGCGTGCTCGGAATTGTATGTTTACTGTGAATATTATTTTATATGCAGTCAACGCGAACTGTGCATCGTAAAATAAATATACTAGGGATATTGGTATCATAACTTTGTTTTCGAAACGGATTTTTCTGAATAATATTGGGTAACAAAATATATTTGCATGAAGATAATTCAGATAGAATGAAAGCTGTACTAAACCATTTCAGTCTATGAAAATGATGAATGCACTATTAGGCAACTGTGGTAGCAGAAATTATTATTTTCTAATATTATTTTTATTTTAACGTCAAAAACAGGCAGAAAGTCCACTTGATAGTAGGCAATTTTGGTAGCAGATTTTTTTTAATATTATTATTTTTATATTAAGGTCGGTAGCCAGGCTGATACTCCACTTGATGGTTGGTGGCTACAGTCGCCTATAACGCAAGTAACACCACAGGTGCTGCAAGTGCGCTGCCGTCTACAGTTGGATTAAGGATAAGGGATTGGAAAGGGACAGGGAAATGAGCTCTGGCATCCCTTACTAACTCACCGAAACACAAACACTCTATAACCACAAAATGAGAACATTATTTTTTTGAACAAATAAGAAAAGAAAATTCATCATCTCAAAATCGTTCCGATACAAGTATACAAGTAAACTCATTACTATTATCAAGAAACATAACCATCTGCGGAATCGTTCGTATTAAACTTTAGTCTTTGTTCCATGTAAATTACTTGAGGAAGTGCAGTAAAAGTAACATTTAGCGTTCCCACGCGGGGTTTATGTGTTCAAATGAGGTTGGTGTTTCACAATACAGCAGATATCTATGTTCGGAATAAGCCGCGGGTGTCGCACATAACTCTTAGTTTGTGAAGTTATTGGCGAAGACCGTGCGCCAGTCTCAGACCAAATAAGAACTGTAGACAGAATTTTGCGGAAAATATAATTAAAACCGGTTTTATAAACACGGCGTGCATAGGATTCCTCTGGGAGCGTATGTGTGTATTTAGGAAAAATAATTTGGTGTCATATTACGAACGTGACATTTTGTAAAAGTGACATTGTGCGAAAGTGACATTATGCGAACGTGACATTTTACGAGACTGATTTTTGCAAACGTGACATTTTGGGAAAGTGACATTGGCGGTCGGGAGAGCCGTTTACTATATTGAGATTTTGAGTTTCAGGCTCAATTTTTTTTTTTATTGAAAATATTGGTTTCCAAATTTAAATTCACACAATTTTACATGTGTGAAATGCAATAATGGCGTAGTTGCACAGATATGCAATAATAATTGCATATCTGTGCATGTAACCTTAATTGTGTACACGGCGAAGGCTTAGTTTTATCAGTTGCATTCTGCCGTCCACAGGGCTCTATCTTTAGATTTTATTTTATCTGAGGCACCAGTACAATCGGTGGAAAATTGCTACAGTAACGCCACGTGCGCTCTGAATTACAGTTCGAATGCACCCGGTTTATGATGAACGAAACTCGTGATATTGGTTGCGGATTCTTTATTGTTTTCCACGCTCCACATCTGTATTGTGTTGCTAAAATAAAAAGCGATAGCAGTCAAGTTTACCCACACTTAGCAAATATTAAATGAAAAAAAGTGTGTCGAGGGAAGTTTGTTGAATAAGAATAAAGTTTAAAAAAAATGGAAAGGTAAGTAATTGCTTAGGTAAATTTAAATGAATGAATAAAATTAAATATCATTTAATAATTGTCTTTAAAGCTAATTCAAAAGTCAATTAAAGCACATGAATCTTACAAACTTCGTGTCACATATACATATAAATATACTCTAAAGGATTTTTCAAAATGTAATTTTATCTTCAGAGAAAAAGAGGGATAAACAGGGAAGGTTTGAGTATATAAAAATTGCACCCCGGGTGAAGCCGAGAGCGGGTCACTACACAAGTCATGAATTAAGATTTTCATAAGATTTTGATGAACGTAAAAAAAAGCATATTACTTTATTACTGGAAAATTATTTCAAATGATTTTGTTTCTTCGATTATATATATATGTATTGTTACGTGTTACATGTTGTAAATTGATTTATGAAAAGAGCAACTAGGGGCCTTTTCTTGCCGAGTTCTTCCCCCTAGAAACAGCTTTCCGAACCGGTGGTAGTTTGTAATTTTGACGAAGATAAATGTTTTGTAAAAACTTACATCTAATAAATGATTTGAATTTGAATTTGAATTTGATTTTCATTTGAAATGCACCTCATGAAAAAGTCTAGAAGATATTAGACTCGCAACCTTTTAATAATTTGATGAAGTAAATCCGAAAGTATGTATTAGTTTGGTCAATAAAGATCAACGAATTTCATCACGAAAACATTCGTTTCACGTTCGGAAGCCTTTTCGTAGAAGCTTACATAAGAGCAACATACTTGACTCCCTATTTGTAGGATTGCATCGTACTTAAACAAAACTCGGTCCGTAGACTACAACAATACATTGTTTTCGCAAAGTTAAACATCATTAAACTCTCCCTAAAGGCACGGAGTCGGACCTACATTATAATGATAGGTTTCGGTTCTTAGTTATAGGTATTCGTAATTCCATGGGCGAGTTACGATGTCTCCAATTGAGTGCAATTTCCGGAACATTCCGACATCGCCATCCTCAGAATATGGAAAACGTAGCACATAAAACGGAGCATATTTGCGTGTGTACACTTGGGAAATACAAAATTCGGTTGCCTTCAATTACGTCGCAAAAGTTTTATTATAAGCACACCTTGTAACATCTGTATTTTCTGTTTAACTTTTTTACTGTTATATTAATATGTACAGGGTTAGTCATAGCCTTGTGGGAGTAAACAGTGGCTGAAAATTACAGTTTAGATTATCTGCTTGATTTTTTATGGCTACAGTCGCTCGCCTATGACACAAACAACGCCACAGGTTCTGCAAGTAGGCTGCCTAGGAGTAAGAATAAGGGATCAGGGGGGGGGCTCTGGCATCCCTTACTCGCTCACAGAAACACAAAAGCACACATGCTGTTTACACTTTGTACTATCGCGGTCAATGGAGCAGACCCACTTTTCATACAAATTTGTCTAACGTTGAATTGAGGTTGTCATAGTAACGTAAATGTTATAATACGAAATACGAGTAGGTATTTGAAGTAGGAACAAAGATAAATACAAAATGTGCACACGAAATTGTTCCTTACGGTGGGACTGCTCCCTTGACCGCGATAGTACATCTCAGAGACTTCTTTATTAAAAATGATACAAAGTTGAAGAAAAATACTGTGAGATGTATAGGCCATTAGTATATCTACCTATAATAATATTGGAGATTTGTATGTTTGTAATGAATAAACTCAAAAACTACTGGATCTATTTTGAAAATCCTTTCACCTATAGAATTTTCACCTAAGCTACATTATCAGCGAGAAATAAAACCTATATTTTATAAAATTACGCGGGCGAATTCGCGTGCAACAGCTAGTGTATAAAATAACAAAATAATCCTATTCACAGAAAGTTGGCCTGTGTTGCCTGTCTCAGTTTAATAGCTTGAGTGTTATACATGCTATTTACATATAAAGTGATATTAGATATTAATAGTGGGCATGGCACATTGCGTTCCGCATACATTAATTGGACTTCCCTTACTCACTTACTGAAACAGCACGTATGTGAGTAAGGATGCAACAGATTGCTCCTGACCCCCTTATCCTTACCCCTTATGCTTAATCCTACTAAAGTGATTGCATTTGCTGCATCTGTGGCAATACCTGTGTTAATATGTTACCTGTGTTAATGTTGGCAGAGCTTTCTTATCCACGCACGCACACTAATATAAAAAAATTAAAAAGTATAACACAATCAGAACACTGTTGCTTAGTTCAAAAGTTCTTTGTCTTAAATTGTAATTTACAGTACAGGACCCCACGATACAGGCTTGCCTAGTGTGGGGACCGGAGCTTGTTCCTCAAATTGTAAAGTCTTATGATAATAATAAATTATCTGAATTTGAATAGGCTACCATAAAGTGGACTGTCAGACTGCCTTGCCACCTTTTTAGATTTTTTGTCTATTTGTCTGTGTGTCTGAGTATCTCAGAAACGGCTGAACCGATTCGAATGCGGTTTACACTGATGAGTTGTAGAAAGCTTCCCTTAACAATAAGTGTTTGTTTCATTACGTACTACGACATAAATAAATATATTATGATGTAGTTACTATAGACTGTGTAAATTTATTGCTTTAGGTATTTTCAAAAACTACGTTACTTTTACAATCAATGTTAATTGAAAGCCAGCCAGGCTCCGAGCAAAAACGGACATTAAAATATTCAGGAGACCAACCGAGCGGACAGATCGATTGAATCGGCTCACGAACGTAGTAAGTAGGTGGGAGGTACTTAGTCTTGTTTGCTGATGTCAATTACAGACGGATTAGAACCTTCGTTCAACGCATTTGGCACTGTGTGTTATTCTGATAATGGAGACGTTTCTTATGAGTATTCTATTTTCACGTTAAATTACTTGGTTCTTATTACATTTTTTGTAGGATTGCTTAGACATTTTCTCAATTGACAATTAGTCGATTTGGTCAAAGATCAACCGATTTTGATTTTGACTAAACGTCTATCCAATGCGAAAGTTTGTGGCGATGGATGTTTGAATCTTTGCTACTCTTTCTCACATACATACATAATATATTTATTTAATAAATAAAATATTTCTACACATTCAAACCGGAAAATGTCTAAATGATAATGGCTGCATGGTTTGCATATTATATCTCAACGAAGATCTTGCTATTTTTCTCTGATGCGGTAACATTAAAATGCAAATAACAGTAAAATCCATCTCTTGCATTTCGTTGTATTTAATACATAATTACATTTTGTCCCCTTGGTGTTTCAAAGACTTGGTTTCAATTTAGTTTTCAGATGATACATATTATTATTAACTAATTATATGTTTTAATAAACACTAAATATTCTTGCAAAAAAAACAGTCTTGCACTGGCGTGTTTTTTTTTTAAATACAAAGGAGAACTCATTTAGTAAATCTCGCCACAAAGCAAAAAAAATCGCTACTTACTACAAATACTTCAGAAAATATTTTCAATAATAAATGAAATTTTTTTTACTTAAGTTTTCCGGATAATATTAATAAAAACATTCTATTTCCATAGGCTTAATTTTTTCTATTTTTTCCTCCTCGTCCCACACCAGAGGATGAAGAATCATCTTTTTCCAATAATTCCTCATCAATAAGCAAATCGAAGTTGCCCAAAGCCTCAGGGTTCGGAAGTTTATTCCATCGCACATCTGGAACACCATCTGGGGGCATCACCACGGACAAAATATTGTCAATTAATTTATACTTCAGAATTCTGTCATTTACGGTTGTCGAAGTTAGCGACGGAGACGCATTGACTTCAACCAACCAAGGCTTCAACTTATTATCAATTATTATATCGTATCCGTAACATTCAAAGCAATGTCTATCGTTGGCCATAACAGAAGACACTGCTTTCAATGAGTGCACTATTAGCCACTGCATATCAGCAAACAACTTCTCAGTAACGCTTCTGCCTCTGGTACCTTCAAGATATAATCGTAAATTTTGAACACTCATTTTACCACCGTGTATGCTATTGTAATCACCTCCATGTTTTTGAACACTTACATTTGTAAGATGCACGTACATATTGTCAAGTTCCGTTACACTCGTGTCATACTTCACTGTGCAAAATCTGCAAAAGCCTAGTTGAAATAGATAAGCCTTTAACGGTCTGAACGACGTGACCAACACGTAAAGTCTGAGATCGAACTTCTTGCCGCCTATCAGTAAAGGATTGTCTATATATCTGGAAATAACATAACTCTCTTTACTCAATTGAGGGTGAAATGGTGTTTTTGCTTCGCGAGACCATTTCTTTAACTTGGAAAGTTTATTTATGAGGAAAATTCCGGTGCCCTGTGATTTGCCGCATGGTTTCATGATCCAAGTGCTTTGCGGCGATTTACGGTATTCCTCGACGAACATGTTGTAATCGGCTGGGAGTACGAACGTCACCGGTACGAAGTCGAGATGCACGTAGCGCGTGACTTGGCCTCCGGGCAAAATCACTTCAGCCTTTTCGGCTAACGAACTGCCTTCCCTCTCCAATTCTTTCCTGTACCTCTTGATGTTTTTCACGAGCAAGTCCTTACGTGACAACTCGTAATGGTTGGGGAAATGGTTTATCATCTGATTGTCGTTCATACGGTAACCGCTCTCTACGCTGAAGAGGTTTCTGCATGTTTGCGTTGAGGCCCAGTAAAAGTTCCATTCGTCGTCTGGCCCCACCTGGTTCCAGCCACGGCGCTCAAAGTTGCTAAGTAAAACTGACTTTTCCAAGTCAGTGCAAAAGTTGACACGGCACCTTTCGGCGGTCGGCACGTTGACTCTACCATACAAATTAGTAGCTGTTTTCTTTGTGTCTTGATTCATTGTTGTTACCGGTTACCGTTAAAAGGAAAAAAATCATGAAATATACATTGCACACATGAGAGGTGTTCTAAAACCTTTTGGTAGTTATTGGCGTAACTCCAATTTCCTTCGTTCACATGACTACGCGTCAACATTGTTAGTATTGATTTTTTTAACAGATTTTATTCGCACAGCAAACATGCCCTACCTACTGATTTCTGTGAAAACTCTAAATTAATAAAGGAGAATAGGAAAATGCTTTAAAAAACATCTTAAAACAAATAAAAATAATATTAATAATCAATTTATTTGCATGAATACTTAGATACAGTAGGAGATAAATATAATTTTATAGTACAAGTATTGTACCTGTGTACAGGCGTGCAAATATTAAATTGTTTTACAAAGTAGTCCGTTTTGCAAATACGTAAGCATATATGTCAAATGTTAAATACTATTCAAAACTCATACCAATTGTAGTCTATTTTTACAAAAAATTTCAAAAACAAAGTAAATGTTCAAAAACAAAGAAACATGAGCCACAACTGTGTGGTATTTGTAATATGGCATCGATTGGATACCTAATACTCGTAGCGAAATACTGATTTCGAAAGACCTCTGATCTTATTAGTGGGTTGGCCCTACGGTCTGTAACCTACTCGACCTTGACTTAATCTATTAAGATTCTGCTTGAGGGCTTACCTTATGTTTTCGGGGGCAATTTTTCCCAATTTTGGGCCACTTTGATGCGGGGGTGGGTGATCACGATTTTCGAATTTCTCGATCCCGAAAACATTAAGCCTCAAGCAGAATCCTAACGGACTATATATATATATATAGTCCGTTAGGATTCTGCTTGAGTATATATATATATATATATATATATATATATATATATATATATATATATATATATATATATATATATATATATATATATATATATATATATATATATATATATATATATGTATTTTATAATTCAAAAACAAATATTACAAGCATTAAGTCAATTACATAATATTATGATTGTATATTTTTTTAATTAGCTACAATTACATGTCTATCTAGAATTCTTATAATACCTATCTTAAAATGTATTTAAACGCATGTTCCTAATAGATTCCTATTTACATTGTAAAATATAAAGCAACTAATTTTAGCACGGAACGTTCACTCAATAGGGAAAAAGGTTTAGTATTCGTTCTCAGAATATTAATTTATTTATGTTTTATGACGATCAAAATGGGCGGTGTAAAATGACGTCACAGCTATAGGTAATGGATGGTAATAAACCAGACGTTATTGGAGTTTCAAAAGTGTGGTTATAAAGTCATTTTCGTGATCCACCTTTATTTGTAGGACGTTAAGGTGTAGTATAGCCTGAGCATGTAAATAATAAGGTTTTATAGGAGAAAATTTTGTTCTAATGACTAAAATAGAGGTAGAAGAAACTGTAATTGATTCTATTATATACAGTAACACATTTATTCGTATGTATAACAGATATTTATTTGAAATTACTGATGATACAGGATACAGGATACCACAGGATACTAGGCTACTTGATGATGATGATGATACATGATGATACTCGATTAACTAGAAATATACATTGATAATTTATACTTTCTCATTCTATTTTATTACTAATCAATAATACCTGGTCAGTTATGGATGAGTCAAAATGTTAAATTTTGAATACAGTATATACTCCAGGTTAATAGGAGAACTAAAGTAATCTTAAAAATACTCAAAATCCATACTAATATTATAAATGTGAATGTAACTGTCTGAACGCCTTTACACCAAAGGCCTCGAAATGAGGACCGTAACAGAGCGGCTGATCTCATCCGACCCAAAGTTGTGAAATGGGCTATTAGATCCTTTAAACCCCTGAAGTCTAGTGGTGAAGACGGACTGCTGCCCATTTTATTACAAAAAGGCATAGACGTACTCACGCCGCATCTGGTAAAGATTTACCGGGCAAGTTATGCCTGGGGATATATACCGGAACAATGGACCCGGGCTAAGGTATTATTTATACCAAAGGCAGGTCGGAAGGATTACGCTCTGCCCAAGTCCTTCAGACCAATTTGCCTAACGTCCTTTATGCTGAAAACTCTAGAAAAGATTCTAGACAGATACATAAGGGACAAAGCCCTGGCCTCGAAACCCATTCATTGCACCCAGCACGCCTATCAGAAGGGAAGGTCCACTGAGACGGCCCTGTTACAACTAGCTGACAGGGCGGAAAGGGCTCTGGAAGATAAGCAGATAGCTCTGTGCGCATTTTTGGATATAGAAGGCGCTTTCGACAATACTCCCACCAACACTTTAGTGAGGGGACTACAAAACAAAAATGTGGACCCGACTACAGTTAGGTGGGTAAAGGCCATGCTATCCAAACGTAAAGCGAAGGTCGAACTACATGATACCTCGTTTACCGTAGCAACTACAAGAGGGTGCCCGCAGGGCGGAGTTCTATCGCCACTGCTTTGGACTCTTGCAGTTGATCAGCTTCTGTACAGGCTGGCAGAGCACAAGATCGATACCCTAGGTTATGCTGATGACCTAGTGGTGATCATAAGAGGCTTCTGCCAAAGCACTATTTCGGCCATACTACAGAAAGCTCTAAACGTCATTTGCGAGTGGTGCACAGCAAATGAATTGTCAGTTAACGGTGACAAAACCGCTATAGTACCGTTTACCAGAAAGAGGTTGCTAGACAAATTAAAGCCACCTCTAGTAAATGGCAAACGAGTTGAATTTTCCTCAGAGGTCAAATATCTGGGAGTCACATTCGACCAGAGACTAACGTGGAATGCACACATTGGAAATGTGATAAATAAGGCTAAGGCAGCCTTATGTATCAGTCGTCGAATGGTAGGGAAGAGCTGGGGTCCGTGTCCCAAGCTCACCCATTGGCTGTACACTGCTATTGTGAGGCCGATGATTGCATACGCCTCTATAGTATGGTACAGAAAAGCCAACCAGAAGACGATTATTGATAAGCTTAATGGCTTACAGCGTTTGGCATGTCTGATGATAACAGGAGCCATGTCGAGTTCCCCCGGAGCATCCCTGGAGGCAATCCTGGGCTTACCGCCTCTGCATCTATTTTTAGAGAAGGAGGCGAAAACCAGTATGCACAGAATGATGAATCGGGGTAAACACAATTGGCTGTCCGAGGTACTGAGAGCTCTAGAAGACTCAGTACTAAGGGATCCTATCCTAGGCATGCCTACTGACACATTGTTACCACAGTACATAGAAGAAAAATCTTACACTGTGGAGTTACTCTCAAGAGAAAACTGGTCAAATAACAAGATCTCTTGGGAGGAAGGTAGCCTTTCTTGGTATACCGATGGGTCCAAATCAGGACCTGACGTAGGTTGTGGAGTGTATGGCGGGGACCAGAATTACAGGACCAGTGTAAACCTGGGACAATACGCCAGCATCTTCCAAGCAGAGGTCTTCGCCATCCTAGAATGCGCGGAAATCAACCTGCAAAGAAACTACGTCAACCTTGTAATTTACATTCACTCAGATAGTCAGGCTGCACTTCAAGCACTGGACTCGGACTCTATTGTCTCAAAGCTGGTGCGAAACTGTGTAGACTACTTAAATATTTTAGGGCGCAAGAATAAAGTGGTCCTAAGATGGGTACCTGGCCATATGGGGGTCGAAGGCAATGAACTTGCCGACGAACTGGCTCGAGCAGGCGCAAAAGGTAGGCTAATAGGTCCTGAACCTATGTGTGGACTACCAAACAGCCTAGCTCACTGGACCATATGGAACCAGTGCTTTACTAAATCTTACAAACGCTGGACTAACTTGCCAGGGTTGAACCATTCCAAAGCGCTCATAAAAGCCTATAGTCGAAACGTGACAAACCAGGCTATGTCGCTTAGTAGGAGCAATTTGTGCATGCTAACTAGGGCACTAACGGGGCACTGCCGCCTCAATAGGCACCTTAAACTAATGGGTCTCACTAGTACAGGAGAGTGTCGCTTCTGCCATGAGGCAGAGGAAACACCAATGCATATCCTGTGCGAGTGTGGCCCGTTGATGCACAAGCGCAGTCACATCCTAGGAAGCCACACAATGGCTTGTGAAGATGTGAAGAATGCCTCTATCAAAAAAGTACTACAGTTTCTCAACGTGGTAGGTATAGGTAGAGAGCTTTAGTTTACGTGGCGATCACAATATTTCAGCAATGGACGTAGTGATACTGGTTCTCTAGCAGACAGGAATAGCCACTAGCGAATAATAATAATAATAATAACTGTCTGTCTGGAAAGGACATAGGGACATAGGACATAGGGACCTTTCATCCAGAAAAAAAAGTACTGCTCCCGAGGGATCATCTGAGAATATAAAAAATTATGGCGGCGCCACCTTCGTCAAGGCAATAAAGATGTCAGGCGTTATATTACTCATAATATAATTTCTAATGTTGTTTTATTTTTATTTTTAAACACAGACGAATTTCAACACAGTTAACAAAAAGTAAATAATAAGACTCCAATACATAGTCTTGGTGGTAGTATTGGTAATGAATGAATGCCCACCAGATATACCAGATGTCATTTGTCTTTCCCTGTTTTTAATTATAAAACAATAAAATTAATTTAAAGAAAAGTTAGCACAGGATAACATTAAATGATAAATTCCAGTTAAAATTCACATACGCCCCTTGTAATGTACAACTACCCAACTAGACAGGTAGTCAGTCAATCATTCTGTCGTGTTATTATCGGTAAACCGACTTAATGTACGACACATTGAGTAAGGTGCTAGAATCACAATAAATTATTCCGACTTGAGTAGTATCACTTTGTTTGAAATAGAATAATAAAACATTCTATTTTATAAAAATACAATAGAAATCTATTTTCATTAAAAGAATTCATTAAACTATAAAATGAAAAAGTAAATAGTATCGAACAAAATGAAAAGTTTCCTCTACATTTCCTACGTCAGTCGACAGTATTCTTTTTGAAAAGTCTCAACTTAATGTTATAGAGTGAAGCGAAGTTGTTTCCTTGTCTTTTTTGTTTGTTCACCAGCGTAAACAACGATATAGGAGCCCGCATTCCTCGGAACGGATTACAGAAATCGTATTTTGTGTTTATTAGACGTATATCCTGATGTATGGAATTAATAGTCGGCGATATCCGGTGGTACACGAACATGAGCGCGTGGCAGTGTGTTGCCAACTTTTAATTTATCTCGTGACCGTCGCTGTGGCGATTTATCGCTTTGTCTTTGGTGAACTTTCCCTGGGTCGGTGCCAGAATGGCGGCTGACAACACAACATTTGATAATAATTTTTACGGCTTTGTATTATAATACAAACAAGACTTGTCAGCGCGAGTAAAAGCAGCACGATTCTCTGTGGAAATATTTATATATATTATGTTTTCGGAAAAAAAAAATCTATTGTCGACATCGAACAATAGTTTTACGCTCTTTCCACAGCTTGGCTCCAAATGGGGATCTGCAGATACCTTTATCTCCTCTAAAACTCACAGGTGGATTCAATACATTTGATCACAAATGTAAAATTAATATACATAAGGCCGAAATTTAAAGCGTAAAATAATTTGAAACAGATTAATCTGATCTGGCAGGATTAAAACATTTGAATGTTAGTTAATAAATTATAGCAATGAACAGGTCATCTACTAATATACAAACTAATACTAATATTATAAATGTGAAAGTAACTCATACTATCCGTCTATTCTATTGCCTTATTAAAACGATTATTAATTATTATTAAAAAAACACTTAAATTTCTTTTATTAATGAAGCACCCGCCCAAAAAACATTCACTGTCACGCACGAAGAAACAGAAAAATGTCAAATATACGCCGCGCTGCCTTAACATCGGTGGAAAGGCTGCGGGTAGAAGATCCCCTTTCCCAGCTGATCCACCAAAAAAGGCTCGGGCGCAGGCGGCTAGTCTACGTATAACTACCGCCACTCGTGAGGTTTGCCGGCATACCTCCACATTCGGGACATTCGGGTACGCCAAGGTTCCGTAGCTCTCCCTGCCCTGGACAGCCGTGGTTAGTAGCGGATGTCGTGTTATGTTCCCGCGATCCCACCCATCTATAGCCGCACTAAAGTCTTAGCCAGTAAGCCGTAAGCTTTAGCCAGTAGGCGTCCGACAAGACCCCGCAACGTCTAATACGCTGCTATGAGGATTTCCAAACATTACAAAAAAATGTGGTCTCTTCGTCTTAACATCTTGCCTTATCTCTCAAGCTCTCATTACACAGCAAATATATGCGAGTTTGTTTGCAATCTATGCGTTCACACTGCGAATGACTATGTAATGGAACTTTAGCTCTATTAATTACGGCCATTCATCTAAATTATTCAAGCCTGTGTGTGCATTAGCAAAATGTGGTTATATGAATGTACCGTAAGTTTAACTATCGCAATTCCGGACCATTAAACATTACGGGAACGCTGCGCACGGTCTAATCAAGGCTTTGTTGTGTTTCAACTAAAACCATGTTACACTACATAAATAACGTCATTTCATAACGCTTACAAATAGTTAAATATCCCCTCTAATAGAGTTCAAAAGGTCCATGAATTTAACGACCCTCACATAGTGAATTCGCAGATATTTCGTCACTAGGCGCTCGTTGTATGGTCGGCAAAGCACTTGCAGCACCTATGCCATAGGTATTTACACAAGCAACGCCATAGGTCCTATATCCTGCCTGTCGACCTGAGCATAAATAAAAGCTAAAAGTTTGAAAATCCGACTGAAGTATGTAAACGAAAAATACCAAAAATCAAACTTTTACAAAATACATAAATTTCCTCGACAGTAAAGTATAAATGTTGAATTAAAAAAATAAAATAATCGTTTCAGAGTTTAATAGCGACTCGCCTTAGTCTTTGTACAGATACTTTTTTTAAATTATTTCCTTACCTTACATGTTGATATAAACTTTACAAGTTGATAGCTTTTTCCATTAGCGAAAATCGTATCAAAATCATCAGAGATCATTTTTCAATTTTTCGTTTTTCTTTTATAAGTAACATCTATGTATTATTATTAAGTTAATTAAATTTTGCGCAGTTTCGAGTAGAGGTATACATATTATTTTATTATACTCGCTAAAAACGTACGCAGACCTAAACTTAGATACTGGTATTACATTATTATTGGATACCTCTTAAATTTATAAATAAGAATGTATTTTACTATGTCATCAAACGCCGCAATCTTCTTTTAACATCGGTTGATTCAGTTCAGATTCCATACGGTCATTTATAGCGCTACGTGCCTCACTAAAAACGCTCTCCGTCCACTGAAAGATAACACTTCATACGAAAAGCTTCGCGGCAACCATAAAATCACATTTATGTCATCTCTCTCTCTCGTATCTCGTAAAACACTTTTATTATTACACTTTTTCTTCTCGAACCGTTAAATACAATTTATCGAGTCACATTATTATGACGTCAACTATCGCAGTCTTCCGAGTCATTTGCTAAATCGAATCAAGGGAAATGTTTCACTGAAATATGACACCTGTTAGCCGAAGCGCGAATCAAAAGAGCGAAGTAAAGGATCCGTGAAGCTATCTTAGAATTTTTTTCTCAACGCGCCGTGAGCAAATAATAAACTTTTAAAATTACTTTGTGATTCCACTTTACATTATCAAATAGATTGCATATTATTATAATTTAATCTCAATTATTAAATATTATTAGTATGTAGGTAAGTTTGTTAAAATTAATATCGTAATCCTAATCATTATCATCACCCATAATTGGGAGGCCACCCATTATTTTCCAAAAAGAACCGTTCGGTCTTTTTAATATAAATATATTTAATATTTATACTAAAAAACTACGTTGTCAGCGAATAATATAGACTATATTTTATAAAATTACGGAGGCGAAGTCTCATGCAACAGCTAGCCTTTAATAATTATGATTATAGATGGAAATGGTCTCACCTTGAATGTCGCAATAATTCGAACCTCGGTCTTTTTGATTTCACGCGTGAATTAAAAATAATTGAAGACGTGAGTGGATGAAGGTGGTATGTCGCATAGTTCCAATTTTGAATAAATCGAGGTTAAAGTTTTACTTTTAATTTTTGAGATAAGTCGCCATCGAACTGTTTTTTGTACTAAATTATGATGCAAAGTTGTGTTCACATTTTTTTTTATTTAATTTAAAAAAATGTGAACATAGCTCCGTCTTCCATTAACAAAAGTAAACTTTTCTGCACTCTGCTTTTTTAAAATTAACTGTACATATAACACCTTTTTCAACTTTTAATTTTCCAAAAAAGTCTTAAGTCGACGGTCTTAAGGTCTGTAAACATTCATATGAACACATTACCTTCATCAATGCAAAAAACGAAAAAGCCCAAAAATGCGACATAACGCCTTCATCCACTCACGTCTTAAATTATCACTTGATGTAACGGTGAAGATTAACGACGCATTTTTTTTTTTATACAATACAAATCTTTTCTCTTTAAATATTAGCAGGTATAGATACAATATTAGTAATATTCTGTACTAACATTTTACAAAAAGTACTCGTACTATACTTACATGTCATGTCACAATAATAAATACTACAAAATATTTGGTTTCAGATGCCAAACCATGAGCAAAGCGGAGCATAAAATACTCGGCATATCGCTTTCATATTTCAGTATCAGCGACGAGGACAAGGATCCATTTCAAAGTGTCGTAAAACATCCTCTCGGGTCGGCAGCGGATGCGATTTAAAGATTTATGCCCCACCCCAAAACTTTGTGTACAACACTTCGCTCCGGGCAACATTGTGGCCAATAATGTGTTTTTTAATCTCTTATTTATTTCGTCTCTTCTTTAACTTTCAACCCTCGCTGGGAACTTTCATTGTAGTTGAAGAAGCAATTTACCATATAAATAATATATATACTTAGTGACAATCTTATAAATGAATCGCTTAGTTATTAACAGCAATTCCAATGTAATGTTTATAACTGTTGGGCTGAAAAGTTCGCAGGCTAACATAGAAAAAAAAAAATTTGATAAAATTTTATTTTATTATTAAATTGCCTTCAAGGGCGATGCAACGATTATAGCGGTCACACAATTTTAACATTAATTAAAAATATTTAAAGGAGTGTAACATAATTTTACATTATAATAACTATGCAGAAAAATCTGTAAACATTTTTAGATATTCTTCCAACCTTCCTCTCTTTAATTTTTCTCACTTCCGTAGACTTTCTCCAAGCAGCTGTGAGAAGTGCCCGGTAAAGAGTCGGTTGCATTTTTCGTAAACATAACCTTTCAACTGTTAGACTGTATTTTTCTCTCTATTTAAATTTTAGACGAAACATTTGAAGCAGAAATATGTTGGAATTAACGCTAGAATGGGTTACCATGTTTTTTCGCAGTCGTGTTTAATATATACATTATTGCTATGTGGATTTTCAGTCTATTAAAATAAAGAGATTAAAACAAATGGAAACTCGGAACGAAATAGTTAATTAGAGAGATTAAAACACAGCGTGTGGTTTATTTAATGTTTAAATAATATAAAATACAATGAGTTTATAATGGAAATTACATTAATATATATGCAGTGATTGTTGCAATTTAAAAAAGATGTTTCTTCTAGGACGTAAGAATTCAGAAAATTTGGGTATATCTTCAATAATCTTAGGAGGACTATAAAGTCCTCCTAAGATTATTGATCCTAAGATAAGAACTATTTGTTCTAAATATATGTATAAACATATATTTAGAACAAATAGTTAAAATTCAAAAATTGTTTTTGTGCATAAAACAAAAGGCTCTTTGTACGATGATACTCATGGCTTGATACAGTTCGCTAGGCTGAACTCTTATTACGGTAATTTTCAGCCCTTGAAGGCCATCAGTCAAAAACGCTATCATTTATCTCTCCCGAAGCTCGCCGTCGACAAGTTCGGAGGTGACAGTTCCCTCAACTTATCTACTTAAGCCAAGTACTTGGGGTTTTTTTTATTGTAAAAACCTTCGTTTAAGCTGTCGGGTAACTTGAGCTACAAAATGAACTAAATTACTTAAATCGACTGCCTCTATATTGTTTAAGTAGGATGAATTACAATGTTAGGTCAATTCGGAGTTTGGCGCGCAAAACTAAGTAATAGTTGGGTGACGGACATGTGACGGCAGTGTGATAGCTCATTCTCAGATCATAAAGCATCGTAGCAGAAGATGTAGTGACTGCAATGTACTATCTACGACGTAGCATTTGCTACGTATTCGGTCTACAGATAACCGACCGTTATTTTAAAGCAATGTGAAAGAGCATATTTCTCACGGTATATAATGAGCTGTTCATTCCCTGCCAATAAGTTTCCAAAGAAAATTGTTACTTATAAAAACATTGTAATAAATAAATATAATAATAAAATAATTAGGTATGATAATATTGTATCTTGTTTAATATTCAGTGCATTACTGGAATTAAGAGATCATTTTAGAGATTTGTATTTATCTTTATTGCTAAAATGCAATTTAACATGAATTTGTGTTCTTAAAATATACCAATGTTTAAAAGAAAATTAAGCAGGACTGCTATTGATTTATTTAAAATAATATATTGTACAATATTGCATTTTATTGTAAAGCATCTTACACATTACATGGCGAGTAGGTAGGTATCTACATTATACTATAATTGCAGAAGTCTTGAGTAATTAAGTCTTAATTATTATGCGTGAGAAAAAAGCCATATTTTTACAATAAGTGTAACGTTTCTGCTTGAAAGTATAAAATTGCATCATTACTTTAAAAGTCCGAAAACGAGTCCGTGTCGATAAAAAGCAGCCGTATCGTTACGGCGCCATGCAATATTGCTTATAATAATTTATTGAAAAAGTCGAGCCCAGCCACTGTGTGTGACAACCGAGTGCAATTCGAAAAGCTAAACTCGTTTTCCACTTTTTATTTGATTTCCAGATTGCAGCCTTTGTTGCGTAGGCAACGAGAATATAGCTCGTTTTAACTGAAAAAAAAAAAAGATCCCGTCATATAAATATTTAAAGGTGGGTTACCTAAAACATTGAATTCGACATGTAAATGCACTACCAGAACTATACGGTTTATTTTTGTAAAACAAAAAATAGATGAAAGCGGACAGCGCTAAAACAATAGTATCGAAATAGAATAAAACAAACTCTCAGTTAATTTTGTCCATCTTTGTGAACCAAAAAGCTTCACGGTGGTCGCGTTGTAAACCTATCAGTTTGTTGATAATTTCTAAAAGAAATAGTTATGTAAATCTGAAATATATTTTTTACTTCAGAAACTTGTTTTGTATTCCATTTGAATGTTAAAACGCAAAATAGAAATAAACTCAACGCTCGAAATGAAAAAATGTGACACACAATTTGTCTTTGTCTGGAAGCGTCTCGCGCGTGACACCCTCCACGCAAAAGGAAGCTTACAATTAAAACATAAGGCATAGGTATCATATCTTACTCCGGCGTTAAAGTAGGCCAAGTAGATTACTGATTTTTTGCAAAAGCATAAATTTTCTATAGATACCAAAAAAAAATTGAAAAATACACGAAGAATTTCCTAGTCTTCCCCAAATAATATAGAAATTGTAAGATTGCTACATTCACTTAAACAATATCTTACTGCGGCCCTAATGTAGGTCACAGATTACAGAAAATATTATTATTTTTTGCAAAAGATACCTACTTTAAAAAAATATTTTTATTTTATTTAATACACAAAAAATTATATAATTAAAGTGACACAGGTAAAGACACGGTACCTTTCATCCGAAAAAGTACCGTTCCTGAGGGATCAACTAAAAATAAGAATCTGCTACGCCTGACAAACGTAAAAGCAATGAAGAATTTAGGTGTTATTATTTAAAAAAATACACAAGTTAAAATTGGGACAGGTTTAAATACACCTTAGCGAAAGTTGTGACTGAATTTTAGTTCTTTCTAACAAAGTACCTACCTTGGTATATTTTGATCAAAAATTAAAACCAATTAACTAAGTGCACCAAGGCACGGTGCCACATGCACATAACTACTGCGAAGAGTATTTATTCTTAAAACATATCATAGGCCTCGCTCTAGCTGGAAAATAAACGGTATTCCGACGTCCATGCAATGAGTGCAGCCGCAACGTTCGTTAGCGCCATATTGTTATGTGGCTTCGAGTGATTAAAGAGGGCTGGGGAATTTTTGTAGCACCATAAAAGGCTCCGTAATGAATACAAACTACCTACGGCGAATAAACACCTATACCATGGACGTCGAACGAAAACACCGAAATATTTACCCGGGTTATTCATCAATATACATACTTATATATAGAGCTTCCATTTTTGTAACGTTAGGATAACCTAAATACATTGTAACGTCGTTAGCGAGATCATGATTATTAATGCCAGTCTTTGATATTTCATCCTAATCCTTACATATCTTATCTATTATATAGGTATACCGGGTGTCCCAAAACTATGCGACATAGGAAAAGTACCTACCTTAAATATCGTAAATAGGATAAATTTTGCTAAAAGATGACTTTATGTTATTTTAAAAAGTTATTACCTAATACTGCATTCAAAGATTTTCCTAAAATTTACGTCGTCGTCGACAATAAATAATATTCTTGAAATGAATCAAACATTTTACGATATTCCTTTCTTTTAAGATACTATGTTACTTAAGAAGAATTATTATAGTCCAAGATCCCTCAAAGGATTTTTTTTCTGATTACTAACAGGCTGAATCTTCGTGAGTAGCTTCAGTTTGCCGAGACGAACAACTTTTTACTCTGAGAAAATTCTCGATAGTGGTAAAGGAGTTAGCAGCCGTAAACAACTTCCGAGCGTAGGACTGGGAAAAAGTACCACTCAATTTGTAGGACTATGCGACCATTTTATTATACAAATGTTTACTAAACTGCAGAGAAAAAATCAGCTGGTTAGTAATAATTTTTATGACCTTATTATTATGGTTTATTGGGAGTGGTTTTTTTGGGATGGATGGGTATACTTTGAGGGATACTGGACCATTATTTTTTGTCCATTCTTTCGATTGGCATCATAAAAATACGGGGATTTTTTTCACATTAAAGTAAGTCGGTTCGATTCCCAGACGAAGCAAGTAATTTTTAGAAAATCTTTGAATGCAGTATTATTAACTTTTAAAAATAACATAAACTCTTCTTTCAGCTAAATATCCTATCTGCGATATTTAAGGTACCTAGGTACTTTCCCTTCATGTCGCATAGTCTTGGGACGCCCTGTATAAAAGGAAGTTTTGTTAGTTACATTCCTTTAAAATTTTAATGTCGACATACAGGCTGATTATTATACGAAATAAAAGTTATATTACTTATGAAACTTAATAAACTCGAGACTATAATGACATGTGAAAAGAAAGTTATTAGCATAACTTCACTGCACTAAAACGCGCTCTCGACTAGAAAATTCAAGCTAAATAAAGCACGCGGAGCTAATATATTGCCAGAGACGAGCTCTTGTAACGTCATCGTTTATAAACGTTTCGCTGGAAACAAATTATGTATTCTCGTTCACTGTGACACAAAGTTTTGGCTATACACTACACCATTTGCGTAGTGTAGTTCCAGTTTCGATGTAATTTAGTACCCACTCTTGGTACTTAGGTAGGTACCAGGTAGGTACTCTCCGAATCGGTGTAGGCCACGTCTTTTCAAAATTTGTATCAATTTAAATCTTTATTACATTATCTACTAGTTAATAATATAATAAACAACATGCACACAATTATAAATAAAAATATAAAGTGCATTTTACTTGCTGTCATTACTTTACAAAATTTGTTGGTATAGTATAGGAAACCTTTTGTGGTTTGGAGATGGGACCGAGTATACTTCCGCTAAGCGGGGTTTCTTTATGTTGAAATATAACAAAAGAATGATACGGAAAAGAAGATACAATATAACACCGTTACCTGGAGTTATTTAAAGTAGGTACTGTCTTTATTACCTACAATTACCGAAGAATAATTTATATAATAACTATAGCTGGTGCCCGCGACTTCGTCCGCGTTGAGAAATGAAAAAATAGTTAAGCAATATACCGCCTGACATCTTCATTGCTATTACACTAGCGTTAGTTTTATTAATTTTATAGGATATCTCGGGAAAAGTACTTTTTTTCTGGAAAAATGGTTTCTATACCTTATGTCCTTTCCTGTAGCCCTGACGTGTATGCAAAATTTCATGATCATCGCTCAAATAGTTATTAATTTCTGTCCTTTGTTTTATAGTGAATAGTCTTTCTTCCTTTCATTATTAATTATCTGATCGTTCATTATCAACAACAATAGATACGACAAAATTAGACCTGATTAGTGTATTACTAATGCAGTTTGCTCTCATAGAATTGGTAAATATTCGACCGGTAGGTATCAACAATGAATATTCAAAACGCTGCGTACAGTTCTCACGTACTTAAGCTGTTAGCTTCATTTGTATTCCTATGAATCGAACGCCACCAATTCAATTGGTTTGAACAGAGCGCTCTCGCTATGATTGCAATTCCTTTATAAATGTATGCATCTATTGAACATTCGCTTGCTGGGTTCCGGTTGGAATAAACTTTAAAAAGGACTTCGACTTGTTTTGCGTTCTAAATGTCTATCGCTTTTCTAGACTTTGGTCTTCAAATATTGCGCAAGTTGTGACGAAAATAGATGACGTAGCATTTTCTGTCAGCCTCTTTGTTAAAGTTATTTCTGGATAATTGGGTCAAAGATGTTAGTGAATGTTACTATTCATCAATGATAAAATACATATTTTACTTAAAAGTTAAGTGATATTTTAACGATAAATAATGGTTAAAAATACAAATTTGTAGTGAAATTTTAACACTTTTTGAAATCAATGCTTCATTTTGCATAGTTTAATGTGATTTAATGTCTTTAATACCAGATTTATTAGTTATGGGATAAACGCAATTATGGGAACTTGTATTTCTTTTGAAGTTATTGTGGTTCTAAAATGTCAAATATAATTACTTTAATATGTACTTTATTAACATTACTTAACTCGCCGAAACACAACTCTGCATATTATATTATTCTGTTTCCAAATGGCTGCCACTTAATAGTTAGTTTAAACTATGGGTGGGTTGCACCGTAGGCTTGGTTATTGTTACGGTCAAAGTTAACTTTAGCGGTAACTTTAACGGTGACAGTCGAAATTAACAATCGCATGTTGCACCATGATATTGTTCGTCACTGTCAAAGTTAAAGAAGTTGCCATTATAAAATAATGTAATTTTCATAGATTGTCGTAGTAATATTTTTTTAATATGGCAACATTCAAAGTCACCTGTCTCAAAACTGTCACGGTTAACTTAACCGAAACAATAACATTAACCGGCCAATATCGAGCGGTTAAGGTTATCGTTAAATTATGACGTCATTTTAACCGTTTTAAAAATGGTGCAACGCATATTATGCTTAAGCGAAGATTTAACGGCTGGATTGGATATGGTTACCGTTAAAGTTAGGTAGTGCAACCCACCCTAACAGTGCATAGTTTAAGGAAACTTACATTACTTTGCGTGTTTATTATATTATTTGAAATGAACACACAAAAGGCGCGGATCCAACCTGGTTGAATTCAAACCTTATCGGTGATTATCGGTGATAATGAAAAACAAGTTAAAATTTTTACCAAAACTGGTTTAATATTTAATTACATATATAAAAAATTAAAGAACTTACGACACAATTGTTAATTAATTCTAAACAATACAATAAAATAGAAAACTAAGGATAAATTGTCATAATAATTAGCAAAACTTTTGGTGCCATAATTTTTTCTTTCATCCTCGCCAACCTGTAAACGAAGGTGACCTGAAAAAATTTAAAATCATTTATCAAAAAGAAACTTGAATAGAGATTTTAAAAAACTAAAAATATTTAAAACTATCTGGTGCCTGTGACTTCGTTGGCGATATAATATAGAATAGAAAATATAACGCCCGACATCTTTATTGCTGTTATACTTCTGCCAGGCTTTGGATTTTTAATTTTTTATGGCGCCACCTCACAAAAAATTCAAGTAACAGTTTATTGTCATCCGTCGGAAACAATACAAGTAAAACCAAAATTTACGAGATGGCGCTTTAATAAATCGTTTTTTTGTTTAAAATTGAATTTTTACAAGAAATACAAGTATATAGGTAGACTCAGCGCCTCTTTCACCAATGTCAAGTAGGCTAAACTGTCACTTAAGGTCACCTGTCACCGGGAATAATTTAGCTGATATACCTTTGTTTGTACGGTAAACGTCCCAAACATTAAATAGAAAATAATTAAAAAAATCGCCTATCGAATGATGCAGTAAACCGAGTGCATAATTCAATATAACAAAAAATGATTTATCAACATTTAACTAATCAACACTTTACATGTAGTTTGTGAAAGAGGTCCTGAAAAAGTAAAACCTTATACTGCTCAGTAGCATTATGTACAAAAAGCATAATGAACAATATGCAAAACGTACAAAACTCAAAATGAAACACAACAAGCAAAAGGACATCCATTGGATGGTTTATAAAAAAATGGCAGATAAACAGACTGAAGCAGACAATGCCTTTATTATATAACTAGTGAACGCTATTTTTTTTATAAACCATCCAACGGATTTACTTGCTTGTTGTGTTCATTTTGAGTTTTGTACCTTTTAAATTTTGCTAATGCTAATGAGCTAAGTACATACATACATACATGCTAAGTACATAATGCTACTGAGCCCGTTATACACACATTGTTGGAGCGGTTTCTGAGCTGTGATTAGAAATTCGAAAAAAAAGAAAAGAAAAATACTATGTAATTTTTATCTAAATGCATACTAACGTGTTGAATGATGAAGTCTGTTGCGGACGCTGTTCCGATTGTTGCGCTAAATTGCCGAAAGTTAGCGTATTTTGCGTCGCTAGGCTCTCGAACGTTGCATTCGACTGAGTTGGAGCACCAAAACCTAAAACATTCATTAAAGCATTACAATAAACACCTTCGTAAGGCTCTTTTTATTATATATGTATATCGAAAATACTTTATGAATGAAAATATTTTTTTCTTTAAAACCCCAACAGTAACTATTAGTTACGATTTTTACATCGACACCTACTGCTGGTTATCAGTAAAACAGTTGTATTTAATAGTGAAATCGCAAAAGTAAACATTAATCATACATTTGTTGAAGACAATGTCAAATATCAGTTCATGTGTTGGGCTAGCCGGTCTAGACTATATTCAGTTAAAAAAAAAGACAACCTTCATAGAAAAGTTTGAATTTAACCTTAGGGTTAAATTCAAACTTTTAGTTTCGTTTTAGGATTAGTTTCGTGGCCCAGGTAACCCACTGGTGTTACTTGTAGTGTACAGAGACCTACCTAGAAATATTGTTTATGTTACGACCCTTAAAAAATGCAAACAATCATTCACCTGGGGAGGTATTGCCGAAGGCGTTGCTGCCGAATGTGGGGTTTGCGCCGAAGGAGGGACTGGCTCCGAAGCCGGCGCTTGGGCTGCGACCGAATCCGCTTCCGCCGAATGTTGCTGCTCCACCAAACCCGCTACCTTCGCTGGACGAGCCGAAACTAATCACCACAATATTACTTATCATCAATCAATACTAATAAAATAAATCTGTAAGGGTCGGTCATGAAGTAAGTTACA
This sequence comes from Synanthedon formicaeformis, assembly GCA_945859745.1. NCBI lineage: Eukaryota > Metazoa > Arthropoda > Insecta > Lepidoptera > Sesiidae > Synanthedon > Synanthedon formicaeformis. The sequence goes on from OX243964.1 coordinate 5,768,710, forward strand.
TAGTTTTCAGAGATATCGTATTTATAGGCTCTATACATGATACTGAAACTAAGTTGACCATTTTTAGATTTTTTTTCTATATGTATGTATGTGTGTATATATGTGTGTATGTATGTATGTATGTATGTATGTATGTGTGTGTATATATGTGTGTATGTATTACTGATTCCATTATACATACACTAGAAGAAAAGTTAAAACCAATTAGAGAAGAGAATGAAATTTTGAAAACAAAATTAGTAAGCTTGGAGAAAGAAATCGATTATTTGAAAAGACAGAAAAGAAACAAAAACATAGTAATTTTTGGTTTAAAAGAAGGAGAGAATTTTAACACAGAAGTCATGCTGAAGGTAAAAGAAATATTTCGAAGGGATTTACAGATATCTATCCAAGATTATGATGTTAGCAATATTTACCGTATCGGAAAAACAATTAATAGTGGTAAACCGAGACCAATTCTTCTTTCTTTTGTTAATACCTTAAAAAGGAATGAAATAATAAGAAATAAAAAGAAATTAACAGAAATTTACATTACTGAAGATTACCCAAAGGAAGTTTTGGAAAAGAGGAGAGCCTTAAAACCCAAATTGATAGAGGAAAGAGGCAAAGGTAATCTGGCATATATAAAATACGACCAACTTGTGGTAAAAGAAAACAACTCAAACAAAGATAAAAGGAAAAGAGAACTATCAATATCACCTCAAAATAACATACAACCTAGAAAGCAACCGACTATCAGATCAAACCAAAAAAATGCATTTGATATTATGAGAGACAGATCTAACTCTCTAACAAACTTTCCAGAAAATAAGCAATAGCAGTTGCACATCGGCAAACGGAAAATAAAACAAACTACAATAACAGATCACAGCAACAAACTAAATACTACAATACAACAAAACGAAGTAACAGAAAATAATGGAACAGAAAAGCTCTCTCCCCCAACCCGACTGGTCCTCGTGGGGGAAAAAGACCACGACCCTCTAAAGATAAAAACAAAGAAGAAAAAATCAACAAAAAATTTAGATATACACATTTCCACGTTTAACACTCGATCACTGCGAACACCTGAAAAACTCTTCGAATTGCAACTGGCACTAGAAAATATAAATTGGGACATATTAGGAATCAGTGAAATGAGACGCCTTGGAGAGGGAATAGAAGACTATGGAGAGTATATTTTACATTACAAAGGTGAAACGCCAGGATTATACGGCGTTGGATTTTTAATCAAAAGAAAATTCATGAAAAATATAATTGAAATTAAAGGTATCTCGGAAAGGATTGCAGTCCTGAATATAAAATTGCCTATGTACCAGGAAAAGGATTCATTGTGGTCCATTATTCAAGCGTATGCTCCAACAGAATCTATTAGAAATCAAGAAAAAGTAAAAATAGATGAATTCTACAAAGACTTACAATCCACTATACGAAATTCACATAAAAACATCATACTGATGGGGGATTTCAATGGACAGGTTGGAGTTTGCAGGCTGGGAGAGGAATTCACGATGGGAAGACATGGTTACGGAAATAGAAGTAGGAATGGGGATAGGTTGATTACACTTGCACAAGAAAATAAATTAAAAATTCTAAACACCTTTTATGGCAAAAAAGTTTCAAGGAAGTGGACCTGGATTTCTCCAAACGGGTCATATAAAAATGAAATAGATTTCATATTGTCCAATAACAGCAAAGTATTTAAAAATGTGTCAGTAATTAATCAACTAAATTTCAATTCTGATCATAGAATGGTTAGGGCAACTCTGACAGGAGCACATGTAAAGAAGAATAGGAGGTTTCAGAACAATGCTAATAGTCTTGTCTGCCTCGGTAATAGCGATAAACTGTTGAGCAACCTGAAAACATTAGTAGACAGCACTAAACAATACACGTCAACACAAGAAAAATACAATTACATTTTAAACACACTTAGAACTGAAACAACTAAAATAAATAATGAAGGCAAAACGAAAGTTCTGTCTAGTGAGTCCAAACAATTGTTAGACCAACGGAGAGAATTGATAAAGAAAGAGAACACCAAGAAGGACAGACAAAGCGTTATAAGCTTGAGTAAACAAATAAATGAAAGCATTAGAAGAGATTATAAAATAAGAAGACAAAACACGATACAAAAACATATTGAACAAAAGGGAGGAATAAAGAAAGCCTTCAAAGAATTAAATGACAAAAAAGTGTGGATGCCATACCGAAAAAACAAAGATAAGGACATTACCAACAAGAGACAGGAAATACTTAAAATTGCTACGGATTATTATAAATGTTTATATGGAAATAAGGAAAATAAAAGTATTGAAGAGATATCGACACAGGACATCTGGACTGACCCAGAGCCAGTGCCATTAATATTAAAGGATGAAATAATAAAGGCTATAAACTCACAAAAACTTGATAAAGCTCCAGGATCAGATCAAGTAACCAATGAACTTCTTAAAACTACAGTATCCATTATAACTCCAGTGCTAACTGATTTATTCAACGAAATCTTAATAACAGAAAATATACCTGCTGACTGGATGAAATCAACAATAGTACTACTTCATAAGAAAGGAGATAAAGGGGACATCAACAATTACAGACCGATAAGCTTAATGTCGAATATTTATAAGGTGTTTTCCAAAGTAATTCTGTCCCGTATTGCAGCTACACTTGATGAAAACCAGCCCAAAGAGCAAGCGGGTTTTCGTAGTAAGTTCTCAACAGTGGATCACATCCACGTTCTTAGACAGGTCATGCAAAAATTTCAAGAATATAACAAAACATACTACATAGGATTTGTTGACTTTCACAAAGCATTTGATTCCTTGGAACATGAGTACATATGGAGAACACTGAGCTGTCAAGGTATCCCAATTAAATATATCAGAATTCTTAATGCTATCTACTCAGGAAGTACAGCTCAAATAAAACTGGAGACCACAGGGGAACCATTTCCTATTAAAAGAGGTGTCCGTCAAGGGGATCCCATTTCCCCAAAATTATTTTCAGCAGTTTTGGAGATGATTTTTAGAAATCTCGAATGGGAAAACACAGGTCTGAACATAAATGGAGAAAAATTGAATCATTTGCGTTTTGCGGACGATTTGATAGTATTCGCTGAAACCCCAACTAGTTTAGAACTAATGCTACAACAATTATCCGATGAAAGTGCTAAGGCAGGGCTGTCTATGAATACAAACAAAACAAAAATTATGACCAATAGTCAACATTTAGATACTATAAGAGTAAATAATAAACAAATAGAATATGTAAATGAATATATATATTTAGGACAGTTAATATCTCCCTCAAATACCATGCATAAAGAAATAGATAGAAGAATTACAAATACTTGGAAGAGATTTTGGAGTCTTAGTGAAATAATGAAGAATAAAGAAATAACAACAAACATTAAAAGATCTGTGTATAATATGTGCATACTCCCTTGCTTAACGTACGGTTGTCAAACATGGTCACTAACAGAACAATTGGCAAATAAGATAAAAGTGTGCCAGAACAGCATAGAACGAAGCGTAGTGGGTGTGAAAAGAAGGGACAGGGTCAAATTAGAAAAAATAAAAAGCAAAACAAATTTTAGAAACGCATATATGGTTCACAAGAAGTTAAAATGGCAATGGACAGGACATTTCTTGCGAGAACCAAAAGAAAGATGGACAAAAATAATAACAGAGTGGTACCCCAGGGGCGACAAAAGAAGTAAGGGGAGACAGTTTAAACGTTGGGAGGATGATATAAGACAAGTAGCAGGTCCTTTGTGGACCAGATTAGCAAAAGACCGAAGAAGTTGGAAATCTTTAGAGGAGGCCTTTGTCTCAGGACAAGCTGTTAAGAGTTGAAGGACCGATTGCCGATATTATGTACCTGATAATGTTTATATTCTTAGCTGTTTTATATTGTATTCAAAGTATATTATGTAGGCAAAAAAATAATGTATAATATTGTTAACCTAACAGCAATAAAGGCTTGTTTTATTATTTATTTTTTTATTATGTATGTATGTATGTATGTGTGTGTATATATGTGTGTATGTATGTATGTATGTATGTATATATATATGGGTGTGTGTGTGTGTGTGTGTGTGTGTGTGTGTGTGTGTGTGTGCGTGCGTGCGTGCGTGCGTGCGTATGTATGTATGTATGTTCCTCCATAACTCTTAAACGAATTAACTGATTCTTATGAAACTTGGTAGATAAACATTTAGACGTACGGGACACAGTATAGGCTACTTTTTTCTTTTTCAACGCGGACGAAGTCGCAGGCACCAGCTAGTACTTATACCAAATCAATTTCGTGTTTTTACTAAATTGTAAAGTTTGTACAATTTGTAAATTCCCGAGTATATAAAAAAAGTGATGAAACGTGATCTCTAACCAATATGGGCTTAGTAAGAAAGGTTAACGTCGCTACATCAGGTTACACTGCGAAAACAAATCAGAAATGAGGAGATCCGTAAATGTACGAAAGTTACCGACATAAACCGGCGGATCAGTAAATTGAAGTTGAAGCCACGGCTCTTATCAGGCTCCTTGCTGCTTCCGACTTGACTAAGATGGTTATTGGTTCAAATACTCTATATTAATGCTAGTCGATTAATTAAAAATTAACTCCTTCTATGTGTGTTTTTTAAATATTTCAATGGTTTATTAACAATTTAGTTTGATAAAATAATGTACAAACCCAGACGACTGTCCGAAAACAGGTCTAGTGCCGAAAACTGGAGATCCACCGAAGGCGGGAGCTGTAAAAAAAATGTAATATATTTCATATATAGCCTTAGAAAGAGGCTATATCAATAAGGGCCTCTTTCACAAACTACATGTAAAGTGTTGATTAGTTACTTTTAGAAATCATTTTCTGTTATATTGAATTATGTACTCGGTTTACTGCATCATTCGATAGCCGATTTTTTTTTATTATTTTCTATTTAATGTTTGGGGCGTTTACCGTACAAACAAAGGTATATCAGCTCCATTATCCCCGGTTACCGGTGACTTTAAATGACAGTTTGGCGTACTTGACGTTTGTAAAAGAGGCGCTAAGACAAATAGTTAGTCGAAAAAAATACTTTTAAAAATTGTGTAAAATTAAATCACACATTACTCAGGGTGTGTCATTAATTTTGTATTTTTCTAAATTGATTATCAACCCGGTGAAGAATAATATTATCAAGGCTACAAATATTTACTCTAGCCATACTAGAAACTATATACAATATTTGAGACACTTGTTAAAGTTGCAATGGAACGTTATTATTTTTTGTGAACAATTTTAATTAGCTTACAGCTCCATCAAAGCAAGGCAATATTATAAACGTTCAACACGATTCCTTAAACAGTATCATGTTTTTAAATAGCTCCAATTTCTTATTTAGTTATCATCAAAAATCTAGTTATATTACCGGCACCAAAGGCGGAGGAAGGTTGTGTTGGGGAACCGAAAGCTCCCCCGGGGGACGTCGCACTGAAGCTTCCGCTACCGAAAACGCTAGACGGCGTTGTTGCCTGTTGTTGACCTATGTATGGAAATAAATTTAACTATTATAATATTATTTAGAATTTTAATTTTATTTAATTATTATTTATTTCTAGTTTCTAGTTGACGCGACAGTTGTTGTTTTGTCAGTCATATTAAAATACCATCCAATTATCCGACGAATCCCGTAGACTTAAGTTTCGCTAACCTTCACAAATATTTCAAAATCAAATCAAATCAAAAACTATTAAGTAAGTTAAGTTAAGTTTATTAAGTATAAAATTAGTACACACGCCAATTGCTCTACTGGTTGAACGAATCAAGTAGCCGACGAATACTATGAAACATTAATTCCGTCATCACTTAGGAACGTAGGTATCTTTAAATCCTTAAAAACATCAAAGAATCGTACAATTGAGGACAGTAATTATTAATTAAGTGAAGAGAAAGAAAGAAAGAATTTTATTCACGCAACACAAAGACACAAACATAATATAAAGAGATAACAAACATGGGTGAACATACCAAAACCCGGTGAGCTGCCGAACTCTATCGATTTCGCAGCGCCAGACCAAAAGTCAGTAGCTGGCTTCTGACCGAAACTTTGACTGCCGCCAAATATATTACTGGACGCTTCTGTTTTTGGTTGTCCAAATATGTTCTTGGATGATCCGTCTCCGAAAACGGTGCCAGAGGAACTGATGGAAAAAAGGTTCCTTATAAATACAAATTCTATAGAATCACTTTAGACAGAAAATAGCCTCTTTAGGAACGTTGCGTATAAAAGAAACCTATTTAGGAAAATGCTTTATAATAATGTGAAAATATTTAAATTGGAAAACTTAAAAACTGTAAAGCCGGGTCTCCTGCGACACTGTTTTGTGTTTTCTAACACCTAACATCAAACATCTAACAAAATATGGGCGTGGCCTAACTGTTTTGTTAGCTCAAACAACCAAACATGTTATCCGAAGCGGACGGAAAACATCCCCGTGTTCGCCTGCGGGGGAGGGGAAATTTCATTTCATCTTTGCTTGCGAACATTGAGGTTATGCATTTCGTATTTCCTGATGTTGATGTAGATGTTTGATGTTCGTGTTTAAAAGTCGTAGGAGACTGAAATGTTTTACTAACAAGTTTGGTTAACATGTTTTGTTAGTTTGTTTTGTTATTGTTGGGAGCAGGAGACACGCCTTAAGTAATTTACAATGTTAGAAATTTATTAATTTTAATTAATAAACCTTATAAAAAAAAAACCTTAATTTATGAAATTTTGACTGTTAATGAATTAATTATTTAATATTTTCTACCTACGTTATATTTTTGGGTGTTGTGAAGATATTTTCTGTGTATAAAATAAAATATTGTGATTACAAAATGTATTAAGTTAAAAAAGTATGACAAAAAAATAAGTACTTTTCGCCAAATATGTTTCCTCCACTGGATGGCGATGCAGTTGCGGTTGAAATAGTCGCTGCTGCAAACAATGTTTCCGTTCCTCCAAAGATTGATCCACTGGATCCGTCGGTAGTGGTTGTCGGTGCGCCAAACACTGAACCCTGACTTTGGGGTGCACCAAACACTGATGCCTGATTGGCTGAAGCGAATATTGATTGAGGCGAAGGGGTACCAAACACGGAAGCCGTAGGAGAACCAAAAACAGATGCCTGTGAATTCGCAGGCGGAGTACCAAAGACAGACGCCTGAGTGGCTTGAGTTGGTGTGCCAAAAATAGAAGCTTGCGTTGTTGGAGTTGCTGTACCAAAAATAGAAGCTTGAGTTGTTGTCGTCGTACCAAAAATAGAAGTTTGCGATGTTGGAGTGGCTGTACCAAAAATAGAAGCTTGCGTCGTTGGAGTGGCTGAACCGAAAATGGAACTTGACGCTGTAGTTGGCGAACCAAACGCGGATTGAGTAGTAGGCGTTGTCGATCCAAAAACAGAAGACTGGACAGTAGCTGCCACAGAAACCGATGGCTCACTTGTCGGTAAAGTGTTAAATGCCGATGTCTGCGTGCCAAATAATGGCGTTTTATTTGCATTCGCAGTACCAAAGATAGACGCCTGTGATGTTGATGTATCCGCACCAAAAACGCTATGAGAAGTAGTAGTGGCAAATATAGAGGAAGGTGTTGAGCTGAAAACACTCTTTGCGGTTTCTGATGGCGGTTGGTTTGGGGAATTTGCGCAGACATCGGGTTCAGGCAATGTAGGAGATTTATTAGCGTCGGCTGATAGTGAAGTCGCATCTGAAGTCGGTTGTTCGGATGGTGTTATAGCCACTTCTTTGTTTGGTGATTTTGTGGTACTGAATATTGACCCTGGTGATCCAAACGAAAAGGTGGCTGTGGGTGTACCAAATACAGAACCAGCCTGTGTTGTTAATGTCGATTGCGACGAGGGAACGCTGAACAATGGAGGATCTGTGCGTTTTGTTACGTCATTTTCCGACGAAATCGCTTGCTTCTCTGTCGGTTTAGTCAAGTTTACAGCTTTTTCGGAAGAATGTATCTCTTCCGACTTTGTTTCCAAAGATGTATCTTTAGGAAAGGCTGGTGGATTTTCTGTGGGGACAGATTGTGAATCTTCAATGGGGACAGATGGTGATTCTTTTGTGGGAACGGCTGCTGGCTTTTCACTTGAAGTGGGCAGCTTTGCTGTAAGCTTCTCGGAAACTTGAAGTGTAATTGGTGCGGGGTTTTCAGAACCACTAATTGCTGAACCAAATATATTATTACCCGATTGTGAGGTTAACCCTGAAATTAAAATATACTTTAATGTTTGCTTTGGTGATAAAATAAATAAATTGATAAAGGAAAATGGTTATATAACAATTTTGTTCAACGGAGACTTTACATACTATCATCATCAATACGGAACGAGCGCAGCTTTAATATGTTACCTATTTAGTTTAATAGTAGAATTAATTATCGGGATATTATAAACACCTTCATACACGAACTTCCCCACAGGACTATACTATAGGTAACAATCCTTTTTTTTATTAATATTCAATTATGTATAACGTATTGCTGAAGAGTTATAAGATGTATGTATATTTTGAAAAGAGGCTTCATTATAAGTTTTCAAAATACTCACCCTTGAGATTAAAGGAAAATTGTTTCATGGTTTTTTCATCAGGTTTAATTACATCTTCTGGAACATTTTCTTTAGAACTTTTCTCATTCTGAACAGTCGCTTTTCCAAAATTAAGTGCTGCAGTTTTCCATACGTTTGATGTATCTTCAGCAGTCGTGACAGATTTAGGTTGCATCGCAAAAAGATTTTTCATCGGTTGGACATCCTTGTCTTGTTTATTTGAAAGCGGTTCCCCGGTTTCGTCTGATTTTGGTTTAAATAGTGTTTGAGGTTTAGGCTCTTGGGCAAAAGGCGATGGCACAAACTTATTAAACATATTGTTCAACCCGGCTATGGGTTTCGTCACAAATGGTGTGGATGCACTCTTTGGGGCTGGTAACGATACTGAAAACATAATTATAAAAATCTATCTAATCACATTCACAGAGAAAATTAAATGTTAGTTTTTATTTACTTGAAAATTATATACTTATATTATTATCGCTCAAAATTCTTCACAACATGAATAGATTTTATACAGACATACAACAAAATGTCTTAGCTTATCAGGTATTTGGCTGAGATAACTTCAAAATTCCTGTATTAATGATAATAGTAAATAATGGAAATGTCACCAGCACAGTATGCAAACCAGTAAGCAAAAAATAATAATTTAAAAGTTCGTTAAGAATTGGATAGATTGGATATCAAAATTATAAAATAATTTTAATTTGAAATGGCCAGTACTTCAGAACAGCAATTTCATTGGTTAAGACCTAATGTTTAGTAAATAATTGTAAGTACATAGTAAGTAATTGCTTACTATTAGTCACCGAAGGCGAGCATATAGTCTGTCCCATGAAAGTGTTCTCGTTGTTGACTTGTTTGTTTTCCAGGAGCTCCTTAAGGACGCTACGCGACTTCTCTTCTTTTGGGGAACATGAAAGGAAATTCCATATAAATAATATTACTTAATATTAAAAATTAAGCTCCAAGTATATTATTATCAATACTAATAATAAATCTGTAAGGGTTGGTCATGGAGTAAGTTACTTTGTTTTCAGAGATATCGTGTTTATAGGCTCTATACATGATACTGAAACTAAATTGACCATTTTTAGAATTTTTTTCTGTATGTATGTATGTATGTATGTTCCTCCATAACTCTTAAACGAATCAACTGATTTTCATGAAACTTAGTAGATTAATATTTAGACGTATGGGACACAGGATAGACTACTTTTTTCTTTTTCAACGCGGACGAAGTCGCGGGCGCTAGCTAGTTGTGGAATAATATTACAAAACAGTATTGGAATTAAACGTGATATACGACTAAGCGCCTCTTTCACCAACGTCAAGTAAGTTGTTGATTAGTTACTTTTAGAAATCATTTTCTGTTTTATTGAATTATGCACTCAATAGGCGATTTTTTTTAATTACTTTCTTTTTAATGTTTGAGAACTTTTACTGTAGAAACAAAGGGATATCAGCTCCATTATTCCCGGTTACCGGTGACTTTAAATGACAGATAGCCTACTTGACAGTTGGTGAAAGAGGCGCTAAACAGAATAATAAGAGATCACATTTTAACGCGAAGGATTTAAATATTTTTATTTTTAAAAACACCTTTAAAATAATAGCATGTGAGCTGTTGTGTGTCGGTGAGTGAGTGAACTCACCTTTTGAATAAAGGCTGTTTGTGAGAGGGGTTGTGATAAGAAAAAATTACCGTTTTGTGACTTCATTTGTCTGTTTTGCAAATGTTCCTTAAGTGCTTGGCGCGTGTCAATCGCCTCCTGGCTTAGTCCTGAATACAAATTGGCATCATCCGCGGTTTCTTTCGGTTCTGAAGTTTCAATATTAATTTTAAATGGTGATTGCTTACAGTAACTCATAATCATAACCTACAATTAATATATTATTATATTCAAAGGGTATTATTATGGTATTTTAAAAGTCCTAACGCAATTTCAATTATTTTACAAAATTGTATTCTATTCATTTCAACAAGAGAATTTATATAAGAAAGACAATATGTCAAATCACTACATATTATACAACAAAGTCCTCCGCCGCGTCTGTCTGTATATTCGCGATAAACTCATAAACTACTGCACCGATTTTCATGCTGTTTTCACCAATGGATAGAGTGGTTCTCGATGAAGGTTTTGGTATATAATTTGCATCAGTGCGAAGCCGGAAACAGGCAGCTACGAGTAGTATTATCTAAACATATTAATACATTCAGTATGTACCCAACGCCCCTAAAGAAGTGCTATAATAATATTAATTAAAAATCTAGTGAAGTCAGCAAATATATATGTAACAATATTTAAAAAATTGTAATACATATTTACCTTCCGTAAATAGAGTTCTTGCTACATTTGAAATGGATGTCTTTGACTGAACAATTTCAGCGATACAAGTTGGTACAAAAGCGGGCTGCGGACATGGAATTTCCATTGAAATTTTTTTCCGTAGAGTTTCCATTGAAATTTTTTCCCGTAGAGTTTCCATTGAAATATTTTCCCGTGGAATTTCTGTTGAATTTTTTTCCGGCACAGGCTCAATGCTCAGATTATGAATATGCTGAATCGTCAAAGGTTTTTCATCTGGTTTCTTCAATACTTCCGTTTCCAAGTTGGAAGAAACAACGTTAGTTTTTCGCTCGATCCTTTTCTTTATAGTCGGTCTGTATGTTACCATCACTGGCTTGATTTTCACTGTTTTATGGTTTGACAGCATATCTTTCAGGGCGTCCAATTTCTTCTCCGAAAGTGTTTCTTTGTTTTTCTCTTGACACTCGATGCTCATATTGAGAATATTTTTAGTGAGTTTAGATAGAGGATCCCTGTAAAAAAACATGATACATTTATCAGCACAACGGGTAATAATATTGCCAGATACAAAGTGGATGTGTCACTAATCACTATGAACTATGGTCATATTTTGCTGCCTTCGTCCAAAGCTTTATATAATAAGTCTGTGAACCAAAATTGTTTCGGATGCAGGATATGATTGTGGATTTTAAGTTTTTTTTAGTAGATTTAATACATCCGATGCGGATATTCAAATCGATTTTTTTTATGTTAATGTTGTCAGACAGGTTGACGGTCCACTTGATTGTAGGTAATCTACTGTCGCCTATAGCAACAGATGCTGCCTTAAATTTATACATTTTATACACATTTATGTGTACAAATGTTATCAAATATTGGGATAATTCTATATTCAAATTCGATACTCGACCCATAATCATTTAAAGATAAATCATACTTATTCTTGAAAGGCGTGCTTCTCAGTAAAGAAGTAGACTGAAATGACGGTTGAAATTTGCATTCTTCTAGTGTTTTATTTAAAGTTTTCATTACGACTTGTTGTCCAGCAAGTGCTTTTTGTATCTTCACCATCGGCTGGTATACGTCCTCCAAAGTCGGATGGGTCATTTGGTTACCGGGCCTGAAAAGCGATTGTTACAATAATTTATTCCGCAAATACAATACAATAATGTTGTGAATGTGTCTCATAGATTCAAAACACAAAATGGTGCAATGAAAATTCTAAAGCTACATACTTTTTATACTTGGCATCACTGGTGATCATTTGATTCCACTTGTAGTCGAGCACATTGTGCGCCCGTTCCAGTTGATTTTGAACGTAGTAAGACAAACTCTTCACTGAAGCTACGCGTTTGGTCGTCAAAGGGTCTGACTGTGTCCATTCGTGTAACTCTTTTGTTCTGAGAACAAACGAAACAAGTAAACACCTAAACACGCTATATCCTCTGTAAGTTTATAAGGAGTTGAGTGTCCCGCAGACTACTTGATGCTGCATCATCAGATCAAGGATTATACCATGTCATGGAAATATCAACCGAAGTAAAACAGTATACCAAATTTTACCTCAATCATGTGAAAGTTAGTGAATTCGCTTCAACTAGGAAATGCGCTGATGGTATTCAAACGCCTGAACAGATTTTCATAAATTATAACTGAGAACAATAATTTCGATCACGTCAGCTTTCAAACAAAAAAATAAACATGATCAAAATCAGTCCATATTTTAGAGATTTTAGTTATTATGATAAATAGGGTTCACGATTTTATACTAACAGTAAGATTACAACCACACAATGTTTTTGTGAGAAGGGATATTGTGTAAAAAAAAAAAAGGGAAATTATTAATTGCACATCAAATAAAATAATCGCCTATCAATTTATTTTCATCATTTATATACTTTTTTACATCAAATAACTTATTTCACCACAAATAAACTAAATGTATAACAAAACTAGTACTGCAGATAATTCGAATATATACATCAACACTACATTACTTTTTTCCTCTAATGCGAGACAAATAAATTCCTTTAGGTACAAAAATACTACAATCTTATCAGAAATACTGACTGCACAGCAAATTAACTCATTCTCATAGCAAAATAACTATCCCGCCTTAATAATTCAATAAAAATTTTGAATTTAGTATTTTTGTATTTGATTTTATATTATACTCGTATTGCTGATCTCATTATGTTGTACTTAATAAATAATAAAATGATAATGTCAAATAAAATGCTGTTTTATTTAGATAAACTGCTGTAAGTTATATTAAAATAGAAGCTATATTTAAAAAAAAAAGAGTTCATAGGTATGATGTGCGTTAGTCATTATTAGCTGTGCATTAATAAAAAAGCGGTACATTAAGATAAATAGCGGTATGCCACGAATATAAATTGCAGTTCATTTAGTAATATTTTGAGTTGAGTATTTTGCTGTGCAATCAGTAATTTTGATGTGAATTCGGATTATTTTTGTATACAAAAAGTACTTTTTTTGATATGCGTTTAAATACTACCCAAAAAAAAAACAGTTGAAATGAAATGAATCCTAATAAAATTATGATTTGGATGTTTGTTTACTCAATCAAGCAAAAACTGCTTAACGGATTTTGATGAAATTTGGCATACAGAAGGTTTATTAATTGGATTAACATATAGGTCACTTTTTATTCTAAAAAAAAAATGTGTTAGGTTGCTGTGGGATTTTCAAAAAACGAACTACAGCGCGTACGAAGTCGCAAGCACAGCAATTACTTCTATATTACTTCGTAAGGACAAGGCTAACGCTCCTAGTACGTGGCACCGACGCGCCGGTGTCAAAATCGGAAATTGGCACCAATGACGCGTGGCGTGTTCATTCTGTGATACAAAAATGACTACTTACCAGTGATATGTCCAAGCAACCAATGAGAACACTTCACAATAACCGAATACGCTAATAAGAAATAAAAATACGTATTATGGTGGCAATGAAAACAAATTATTTTTAGTAACTAGATGTGCAAATTGGAGGACCATTTTTTTGTCACTAGTAGTATGGTAAGGGCGCATCCTGTCTTGTTTAACATATCACTGAGGCACAGCTAGTAAGTAAATAAGCGAGCTAAAGGATAGTGAGTAACACTCACTCTGAATATGTTCGCGCCTCGGCGACGGCTGCACAACCACGAACCAATTCCCTCTTGAGTTGTATCACAAGTGATTGCAGCTCCTCCACTGAACTCTCGCTTTTCACCGAATCCACGTTCACATCTTTGAGGTCATATGTGCTATCGATAGTGTTTATTTGCTTTTGCAACTGAAAAAGATTCATTTTAAGCTTCGTTAATAAAAACAGATCGTATCTTAATACATAAAAATCGATGTGTATGTATGTATGTATGTATGATCCAAAACCGCTTAACAGATCACTGTGGAATTTTGCATACAGGTTGTCAGGGTTTCAAAAAACGAATAGGAAAAATAAATAAATATTTTTTTTATTATTCAAATTATTCATACTTGTCGGACAGACTATAAATGTTATTTTACAATACTACTTTTAAAAGCACATAGTATTAGACTTGGAAATATAGTATTTACCAGAAAAAAGGCTCATTTTAGTAACGAATTATGAGTAAATTTATCATTTGACTAGTTAGCGCCCGCGACTTCGTCCGCGTTGAAAAAGAAAAAGTAGCCTATCTTGTGTCCCGTACGTCTAAATGTTTATATACCAAGTTTCATGAAAATCAGTTAATCCGTTTAAGAGTTATAGAGGAACATACATACATACATATAGAAAAAAATTCTAAAAATCGTCAATTTAGTTTCAGTATCATGTATAGAGCCTATAAACACGATATCTCCGAAAACAAAGTAACTTACTCCATGACTGACCCTTACAGATTTATTATAAGTATTGATTATAAAACCAGCCCAAGTATGTTACAGACATTATGACCCACTAATGGACATAGACTTTTGTGTGTGAAAGTGACTATATTAGACTATAGTCAACTACCGTAGCACACTGCTGATTGACATTATAGGTCTTCGATTTCATAGGATTTCATAGGTCTTCGAAGACTGCTTCTCCTCACAATGTATTACTCCATCATGAGAACAATCCTAATCCTGTTCGACAAATGAGCCTGGAGCTACAATTTCGACAATTGCACTAAGCAACCATCAACTTACCTGTCCTGTAGTTTCATTAGACTTCTTCAAGAAAAGATACAGTTCCGTTTGAAAATCGTTCACTTCACTTATGAGCATTTGTTTCAGTTCTTCGTTAGCCTTTATTTGATTGAGTCTCTCCTGTTCCGCCTTCAACGCTTCGTTTTCTGGTAGTGTTTGAGGTTTGGCCGGTTCTTTTGTGGGCATTGTTGATAATGGCTAAAACGTGAAAGACAATCTTTATAAAAACAAGTTCGAATTGAGAGCACTCTCCGCGAATCTTGCGAACTTTGAAAGTGACCTCTGAGAGAGAGAGACAGGGTGAGAGAGAGAGAGAGAGGTTCCATTAATGACTTCCGGAAGTTTGTTACAATTTCTGACGGTACGGTTGAGTACGTCCCTAATACATGTAAAAAATTGTTACACGTACTGATGGTAAAATACTTCAACATTTACTTACCGTTTGAACTTGTGGTGGTACCGCTGGTTTTGCCACGGGCGGCATTTGTGACGGTTGAGCTGAAAAGTATCAAATCAACATTTTAGACAAATTATCAAAAGAAAGGTTTTTAAATCCCTCAACTGATTTTGTAAAAAATTGACAACATAAACAATAATATGTGTTATTATACCGTCATACGGTATAAGACACAGTAGGACACAAGGATAAGGTAAAACGTAAGGTTAAATGTGAAATTTTAATATGATAGATATATTAAATAAATATGTATAGATGCTACCTTTTCTCGCCTTAACTACTCATCCAATTATGGTACCTTATATTCAGAAAAAGTACTGTTCCCGAGGGATCATCTAAAATTAAGAAAACTAACGCCTGTCAAAAGTTTAAAAGCAATAAATATGTCAGGCGTTATAATTGCTTATGTTTTTTTTTTTAAATTTTCAACGACTGCTCAAGTCGTGGGCATCAGCTAGTAAATATATAACTTACCAAGTGTGACGCCTTGACTTAGCGGTTGAGGTTTGAAAGTGGGTGCACTTTGAGTGGGTAATGTGCTGAAATGAGTAGCAGATGCGACGACAGATGGCGTCTCGATTTTTTGGGGCAATGGCACTTGCAATGGTGGCTGGATCTGTAGAAAAAAATTCACAACATTTAAGGCAGAACTAGTCGGCGACTCGAACTCATCGATGCTCGGTGCGTGTAGCTAAAATTCATTCTGTCTCAATGATTCGTACCAAAAAAATATATCATAAACAGACCATTGGGCATATACTCTTTTTGACAAAACTACTGCATATATCTATTTCGTGTAAAGTTATTTGAACTCTTGAAAAACTAATCAATGTTTGTATTCAAAGTATTTTGGAGTTTTTGTACACTAGTGACGTATTCACCCTCAAAATTGCATTAAAACTTGTGTTAAAATATTTATTTTTCAAGGATCATATTTTTTTAAACTAATACTCTTTTTAAGTTTGTATAAAAAAAGAACCTAGTTAACGGCAAGATAAATCGGTATCATGCTTACTTTTTTAAATTAAACATAAAACAGCGAAGTAATAATCTTTTAACGTTTGTATGGAGGAAAGCCTGACTTGTGTCACCTTAATTTAATCTAGTGGTAATATGAGACAGTAAACTAGCTGATGCACGCGACTTCGCTCGCGTAACTTTACAAAATATGGCCTATTTTACTCGTTGATAATGGTAGCTCTCTATAGATGAAAGAATTTTTAAAATCGGTCCAGTTGTTTTTGAGTTTATTCATTGCAAACAAAAACATACAAATATTATCCCTTTATAATTATATTATAGACTAACTGAATCTGTATTACACAAAAACCGTGATAACTCGGAAAATATAAATCAATACTAATAATAAATCTGTAAGGGTTTGTCTTGGAGTAAGTTACTTTGTTTTTAGATATCGTGTTTTATAGGCTCTATACATGATACTGAAAATAAATTGACCATTTTTAGAATGTTTTTCTGTAACAAACGAATTAACTGATTTACATGAAACTTGGTAGATAAACATTTAGGCGTACAGGACACAGGATAGGCTACTTTTTTTCTTTTTCAACGCGGACGAAGTCGCGGGCACAAATTGTAGATTTTTATCCAATTAATTGATATTAAAAAAAATACGAAGAACTTACAAATGGTGAAGGAGCAAAAGGCGTTTGTTTTGGCAGTGCCGGTGCCGGTGCAGGCAACGTTACTTGTTCCGGCTTATTATCAGGAATATCACTGCAATTACAATAATAACATAATATTAGAATTTATTTATGCGTTTAAAAAATAAAATAAAGAGAAATATTTTTATGTGGCACCAAAGTTTGGTGGATTTTTTCTGCAAATAGATTTTGAATTTTTTTATAAGGTTTGGCTTTCTAAGTCTTTCTATACAGTTGTATTTCTTGGAACAACGCAGTCTCGTTATCGTTTTTGGGTGATAAAAACAACTGTTACCTTAAATTTTATAAATACGAATATGTTCTGCTTACATGCAATTATGTGTGCATGCAAGCAGTGTGTTCATGACGATCTTAAGTTCCACGTCGGTCACCCAGGTACTTTATAATGATATGATAACTTTATTTAAATGTTATGAAACATGCGAATTGAACTCACCTAGTTAGAGCAGCAACTGGCAACGTCAACTGTTGCGGTGGAGTACAAATTTGAGGCATTTCTTTGTTCAAATTTATAATGTTGAACGTAATCAGAAGACCTGAGTGAGACAACACGTGCAGGAGAGGCATTGGTGGTAATGTCTCGTTTTCGCCTGAAATTTGAATCGGAATTCAGTTAAATATGCTAAATATTTTTTATGGACAATTTAAACACTAAATGACGACTGCATGCTGAGTATTCATAGGACCATAGGTGACAATCACTGAATAGTACAAGTAAAACTAAGGGCCGGTATTTCAACTTTTACTATTCTTAGGAATAAAATTTAAGTGAGGCTTAATAACTTTACTATAGCGTATTTCAACTTTCACTCAACACAAATCCGTCCCTGAGTAAGCTTAGCTTTATGGTAAAGTGAAGCTTAGTTAAGTGTAAGACTTAAGTAAAGACTGAAATACCGGCCCTAACAGACTCATCCTATAATAGTGTCTGTTGATTTCATTGTGCAAAAATTAACATAATTATTTTCCTGTAAATAAAAGTTAGTGATAAACTCAAAAACAACTTAAACCATTTTAAGAATTATTTTACACCTATAGAAAGTTACATTGTCAAGGAGTGAGGCTGTATTTTATTTTATTTTTAAAAATAAGGATAAATATGAACTGTTATTTTTAAATATGCATACAAATACTTGCCCCATGGCAGTTGATGTATAGCACACGTATCTATGCACAGACCGACTGGATAATTCTCTTGAGTTTTGTCCACTAGTGGCAATTCAGGCCGTGCTTCGTCTGTCTGAAATTTTCATCATTTTAGCGTTACTTAGCAAGAAAGCGGTGCTGAAAAGCGATCTGAATAATTTCAGTTAAGCCAATTTAAAACTTTAGAACAACATAAGAGAAAAACTTGTTGCACTTGCAGCAACTGTGGCGTTGCTTGTGTTATAGGCGACGGTAGCCACCTACCATCGAGTGGACCGTCAACCTGTCTGCCGACCTTAACATATAAAATAATGTTCTTTTTAATTATATAAAGTTTATATTGTACCTGGCTCCATTGAAACCAATTAACTCCATCTGAAGAACCAAGTGTAGCTATCTCCATGCTTTTTGACGAAGAAGACATTATCAAGTTCCTATAATAGCATAGATAAAAATAGTGTTTTAGAAAAATCAAAATGCTTTTTATAAAAAATTTAACTATCATATCAAAATTAAATATGTTCATTCAATTTTAAACAAGAATATTATTTATAATGAAAATACAAAAAAAGTTTATGGAAAACTAGCGTCCCGCTCACAGCTTCGCACGGGTGCAATTTTTTTCTACAAATTATATTATAAAAACCTTCCTCATTTAACGCTCTTTCCATTAGTGAAAACAGTAGTTTAAAAGATCTAAGCGTACATATAGTGCCTTAGGCGGCAGGAGGCGACTTTATCTTATAATAAGTATAAAGATAAACAAAGTCAGACATACCACTGAGCCAATCCAAGTAAATAGTAATAATACGGCCTAGATGAGCTCGAATTACTAAAGCAAATATCTTCATAGTTGAGACAAGTAGGTTGACCACCTTTTGGAGTGTTAACAATTGTGACAGCTGTAAATTTTACAAAATATTGTATTAGCCACGTACCAATTGAACGACGCTTAATGTTTCCATAATTTCCCTGGAAATCTCAATCAGTTAATTATTATAATTTATCAAACTTCTATAATCGGCAATGTACTTGCAGCACCTGTGGCGTTGCTTATATTATAGGCGGTAGCCATTTACCTTCAAGTGAACCAATAGTCTGTCCGATGATCCTAACTTAAAAAAAGTTAAAAAAATAAACATTCATACCAGGCCTTCCAGATCCTGCTGCGTTTTTATAGACAACAGCAAACTGAAATGTTGAAATCCAATGTATAGCCAAAGCTTCCAAGGGCGCTCCATCGAACAGTTTAGGTGAAGAAATAATTTTCATTACAGATAAATCAGGTTTATATTGACAAAGTGTACCATCATTATTGCCTACAACCAGTTGTTTGCCTTTTGGACTCCAGCAAATGCATCTGAAATATTATTATTATGAAACGACTAAGTATATAGGTATGTATAGTCGGGGTAAGAAAAAGGTTCGTCACCTAGTCGACATTTGCTTGCACCAGGGCAATCATCAGTCATGGCAAAATTTCATTTCAAATGTCTGTCTACTCAGTGCTTTAGTTTTTAATAATATTTCAATAACTACTATACAAAATATTATATTATATTAGTATAGCAAAAATTACATAAGCAATTCAAATTTCAAAGGAATCACAGAAATTTAAATAATATTTAAATGCAAAATATATATATATCAGACTATTTTAAATTCAAGGGTGTCTGAAGGTTTTGAAGTTCTATAAGACCATTACGAATACAGATGTATCAGATTGAAGCAAAATTAATAGAAAGTACATTAAAATTATAATAACTTTAATAAACACATAATAATATAGGATGATACTAACCTTGCTTTGGTTAATGCTCTTATCACTTGCATATTATTTACTTGACATATGAGAAGTGTGCCGTCAAAAAATGCTAGCGCTATTACGTCGGGAATGCAAGGATTCCATTGAAGTGAACTCACATAAGTTGAAGGGTTAACTTCACACTTTATTGATATTGTAGGGGAAGTATTCTAAAAATAACATTAAGTTTTATTTGTAGTATACAGTATATAGTAAGTATTTGTAGTATATAGTAACAGGTGTGTATAGTATTGGCAGGGCACGCTGTGCTTCACAGTCACAAAGGCAGTCTTATCCCTTAAGGCCGTTCCCTATATTCATTCACACTTCTCATTCACAATAGTTTTTGATTAATTTTAATCAAAATATTCATAACCGAAATTCTAAAGCTGTCAAAATATTTTTACATTCATCATCAATATTTTAGTAATTTTAATTTTTTTGGAAAGTTTTATATGTATAGAAAATAATAGCAAAATTTGTTTGAAATTCTATGTTAGAGGTTGTTTAAGGATTTACTAACGATGGATGAATTAATTCATCCAGGTACTAACATAGTACATACATTTTATGTGTGTATAATATATAACACTAGCTGGTCCCCGCGACTTCGTCCGCGTTGAACCATGAAAGGTACCTACGTCCTTTCTGGTGTCCCAGAGACTGTGTATGAAAAATTTCATGGCAATTGGCTCAGTAGTTTTTGCGTGAAAGCGTAACAAACAAACTCACATTCACATTTATAATATTAGTAAGGATTTAAACTTATTTAAAATCTAACATTTTAAGTTTCTGTTGCTACATTCTTTTTATAATCATCTGATATAGGCTTGATATTATGATATGCATTACATTTTACAAATAAACTTCATCATCATCATGTGTCTCCACTAGATGGCCTTTCAGGTGGTCTGTCCACATGACCACGGGGCGTTCCATGCTGTGCTCTCTAACTTATGGCCTCTAAGACAAGTTCAAATCTTTTGCAAATATAATAAAGCAAAGTATTATATGTATCATAATAGAACACAACATTTATTTTATATCGATACCTTAATTCGCAAACCAAATAACTCCTCTGAGGCAAACTTTACAGGGGAGACTAAAAACGTTATAATTTTTTTTTGTATGATACGAGAAAAGAAAAAAGAAAATTTTACATTGGAAATTATGGCTCGTGTTAAACGATAGACCTTTTAAAAATTAAATTCTAATTGTCATTAAGTTTCTCCCCTATCAAAAAGCATTTTCAACCAAAAGTGGAGTTATTCGTTTTGCGAATTAAGGTATCAATATATTTCATTCCATTTGGTTTTAGTTCAACAGTTATACAAACACTACCTAAAACTGTCAAACATAATCAACAAAGACATTATGAAGTTATTATAAATTGTTAATTATTTACCTGATTTTGAAAGTCGATTATTTTGTATATGTTTATAAATTGTCCACCAGTAATAGACAATAACTCACTGTCACAATTCACAGCAATATGTGTAGGCTTTTCTTGAAGTTGGATGGTGATGTGCTGAGCTTCACTCTCAATGTCGATCAAGTCTTTTAGATTGTATACTAAAATAAAAATGTTGTGCATAAATAATCATATCATAATTGATCACATGAAAGTTTTTTTTTTGCACGCTGTTAAACCTTATCTACTCAACCAATGCTCAACTCATCATGAAATCTGGCTTAGACATTGTCATTGATATACTTAAATATTCATATATTATTCATACAGCTAGTGCATGATTAAAGTACAAAAAGTAGAAGATAATTTGTTCTGTTTGTATAAAAAAAACAATTGTTTGATTTCAACTAATTTAAGAGTGTGTATAAAGCAAATAAAATTTCTAATTTCACCCGTGTGGCTCCTTGGACATGACAGTAAAACAAAATACGTAGTGCCAAAAGTATTAAATATATAAATTAATCGTAAACTACAATTTCAAATGAAAAATTGATACATAGAACATTAGATAATCTGTAAAGTGAAATTACGTATACACTTTTAGCTTTATAATGTGTGTTATGTTGAAAATAAAACTAAAACCGATAGAAATGAGTGTTAACTTGGTGATTTTTTTTTACCGAGAAAGTTTTATTATATTATGGTTTCTGTCCGAGTCTTCACTTTTTTTACTTAGATAAAATTCAAATCTAGGATTGGCTATTTCTCTTCGTTCCCGCCCTTGAGACTGAGCATGAGCCGCTTGTTGTCTAGATGCAATGGCTTACTGCTGTCAAACAGTGAAAATCTAACTTAGCCTAACCTTCTCTTAGCCTACCCTATTCTTTTGTTTATTTAGAGTGCAATTTCAACTGGATGTTAAGTTCTATATGAACAATAGGTATTCCTATAAGATATTTAAATTACCTGATAAAGTTCCATCAGGGGATCCAATAAAAACCAAGCCATATTTACTCGCACTTGCAACTAGGTTGTAACCACGATTTGGCAGCTGATTGGTTGTGTTAAATACTTTAATTTTACGTTGCAATTTATACAATAAGTTCTGAAAAATACAAAATTAATTTAAGTAGTGTACAAATTGTATACAGATTGAAATGTATAAGAGGTTAACGTACCGGTTCATCGACGGCATTTGGTCCGAATTGCGTATCCATATTTACAATTTGCGTTTTCCTATCCAATAATCTACATAAAACGGTATGTGCGAAAAAATGTAAGTATATACCTATAAATTGTGAAAAAATGTGGTAACTAACTTATCGTATCAACCGATATCGTTTATTTATTACGTTTTTTTTCCTCCAACTTCAAATCAAATGACAAATCTCTCACAAACTCACAAACTGTCAAACTGTCATTGGCATTCATGTCATTTCGAAGGAGTATTTGACAGATCCTAATGTCAAATTTTAAAATAATGTTACCCATCCCGTAATGTTACCAGCGCTTTTTCCGTAGTGTACTAATATCGGTTTTACTTAAATAGTTACGGTAAAATATTTTTGATCTGTTTTATTGATTTTACATTGGTATTATTGTTATTTTAAGGTTTGAATTTCGTTTAAAGCAGGATTACTAATGACGAAGTTGATTTGGATTGAATAAAAAAACAATTCACAATTTATATTATGTAAAGTCAAATAAATAAAAAATAGTATAATGCATTCCATAGCTATTATTTTGTGATAATTTTATGTCACTTATGAAAATATTGATATCATAAACATCATAAAAATTATAATATAAAACCGTAAGTTTTATAATAAGTTCGATTAGGTGACACCACTATTTTTGTATGGTCAAAAAAACCTGCAACCTCCAACCCAGGAAATGTCAAATAAATCTCCTTAGAATTATGAAACCTACTATAGGTGCTGCCACTGTCAACTGTCAGCAACTGTCAGTCAGTTTTAAAACAGGTTTAAATTACATATTACTCTGTATTGATAAAGTTAATATTTGGTAATATTTTTATTTTATTTTAAAGCTTTACTTTAACGTTCCTTACAACTCAATACAACTTTTAACGTTCTGTCTCAAGGTTGAGGGTTCCGTTCGAGACCCGGCAGGGTCAACTTTGTGAATGAATGGAACATATTACCATAGTTAAATACTTTAACTTAGCGCCTGTTTCTCAAACGTCAAGTAGGCCAACCTGTCATTTAAAGTCACCGGTAACCGGAGATAATGGAGCTGATATACCTTTGTTTGTACGGTAAACGTCACAAACATTAAATAGAAAATAATAATAAAAAATCGCCTATCGAATGACGCAGTAAACCGGGTGAATAATTCAATAAAACAGAAAATGATTTCTAAAAGTAACTAATCAACACGTTACTTGTAGTTGGAGAAAGAGGCCCTTAAAGTAGTACTTTACTGGTTATAAGTATTAACATTATTTTATCTATTACTATTGTTTTTGCCCGCGAGTTCGCCCGCATCCGATCACTACCAAACTTCACAGCAAAACACCCACTACACTAATCAGAAGATTGTCTGAAAGTTTCATCAAAATCAGTTCAGCGGTTTTGGAGTCTAGGAGACATACGGGGCGGGGACATACATAGGCATTCGCCTTTCATAATATATAAAAAGATTATGATATGATTATACGAGTATTAATCCAAAGTTACTCACAGTAAACACGAGACAATATTTTTTCTCTAATGGGTAACGTAAATGCATTTAAAAGTTTAGAGTGGAGTGTGAACCCCTCTTTATTATTTTGTGGAACTAAAATACGAATATGTTAAAAATAAATTTTTATTTCTAAAAACCCATATAACCATATATTTACCTAAAATATTAATTACTCAGACTAACAGTTAAAAAAAACTTTTAATAACCTACGTTCAGTTGTAGATAATTATGTCAGAGTCGTCAGAGATCAGATGTCAGATTTAAATTATCATGGAAAAAAAATTTATTGTCAGTAAAGTCGGTACGGACGATATTTTTACATAATATATTTACTAGGAACTAGGAAAACTAATTAATTTATTCATTAACCAATGTCGCACATATTCTGGAAAAGGCAAACTTAATAAGTTATAGTAAAACATATATCTCCAGGATTCTACTTTATACAGTTCTTTGGGGTGCTCGTCTAATAGAGCCTTCATAAATGTTTCCATAATATTTTCATCTTTTAATGAATTATAATCGGCATCGGGATTAGAAGCTAACTCAAGATATTCTGCTATAGATTTTATTTTTTTCTCGTAAAACTCTTTTTGCTCCTCATTTAAAGACTGAATCATTAAGTTTGCATGAATTTGCTGATTCTTCATTATGTTACTAGACGTAACGAATCCACCTGAAAAAAATAATACATAAATGACTTTCTGTAGATCAATATAGAACATGATAATGACAGCACTATTAGCTGTAAAATAAATATTTATTGACAGGACAGGACATCTAACGTAGATCTAACAGCAGTCTATCTTTTAGTAGCTAAAGAAACATAGTGTTGCTTAAGTGCTGTCCACATGAAACCAGAGATGGCGTTATACGTGTTTTATCTAATGTATGTAAATAGTAATATCGGTTTTTACGCCTCTTTTTTTATATTTTTAGACGATCCCTCGGGAAACATTTTTTTAGAATAAAAAGTACACTGCATGCCTAAATTCATCCAAATTCTTTGAACCGTGTTTGCGTGTTAAAGAGTAACAAACATCCATACATATGGATGAATATATGGATGAATATGCGAAAGTTTTTGAGGATGGTGAGGATGGCCTCACCATCCTCAAAAACTTTCGCCTATTCATGATTTTTATACCTGGTATAAAAGATATAGCATTTAGGCCGTAATCTCGACATTCGAATCTCAATGCTCGTGTCCACGCCAGTAACCCTGCTTTGCTCGCACTGTATGGAGCGAATCCAGGTAGAGGTTGCACGCCACAGTGACTTGTTATATTGATTATTCGTGGTTTGACAGAACCCTGGAAAACAACCAATATAGCTTCTGTCCAGAAATGAACATGATGATAATTAACAATGATAAAGTAGGTAATATTGTCGAATCCAGCTCGGATGGGCAGCATTCGGAAAGCCCCGAGACATAATCTTGTCCAAAATTCCTCAGTATGTCTCAAAGCAAAAGTTTTCGCCAATGATGAGATATAGCACTGAAACGTGGTCTTTAACTACGGGCCTTGTAAGAAAGCTCAACGTCGCACAACAAGCTATGGAAAGGACTATGCTTGGGGTTACTCTGCGAGATCGAATCAGAAATGTGGAGACGAACTGATAAAGGCCACGGGTCGACGGCAGATCCAGGCTGATTCTGACCGGTCCTATATATTGGAAAAGGATGCCTACGTCCAGCAGTGGACGCCCTACGGCTGTGATTATGATGATGACTATGGTGATAAAGTAAAATTGGTTTGTTACATTAAATAGAATATTGCATTTATTTTGAAGTCAGATCACCATGGTGGCGGGCATAAGAGCGAACATTGATAAATTCATTGAAAAGAGTAGGTATGTAATTCCAGGCGACACTGTATTTTATTGTCATAATTATGCCTTTCAGAAAACCACCATTAAATTGTGTTTCTTTCTGGCAAATTTAGTGTTCATAATATTTTTTTATTTAAATTGCAACAGTTCAGCTTGTACTTACTTCTAAGCCACTGCGTCTAAGGTCCGCCAGGAAAACACTTGCAACTCTCATGGCCCCCATTAAATTGACGTTTATAGTGTTTTCTATTATATTCAAAGTCTGACACTCAAAATCGCCTACTGTCATTACGCCAGCATTATTGACAACTGAGTATAATCCTGAAAAATCACGTTTTATAGAACCTGAATATTAAACAGCATTTCGTCGTTGTTTATGTTGTTAAACATAATTTTAAATGTTGATTCGTTTTACGTAAGCTTATTTGTCTATAAAACACGAAAACTTAAAAGTTTAGTTTTTATTTTGTTATTTTGATAATTGAGTAAATGCACAAACAAATTCTAGCCGCTGCGCATAAAATATTATATTAGGAGGCCGTGGTTTTTTTATGCGACAGATAAGGCTCAAATATCTTGGAATCTCAAAAAAGTGCATATTGCAGATTTTGTTTTGACAATTTTAACCACTACTACATGTAAAGTAATGTTTCATAAATATGAAAAGTGCAATCTTACAATGTGGTGAAATTTAAAATTAAATCCCAATAACTTCGTACTCACTATAATCG
Organism: Synanthedon formicaeformis; assembly: GCA_945859745.1. NCBI lineage: Eukaryota > Metazoa > Arthropoda > Insecta > Lepidoptera > Sesiidae > Synanthedon > Synanthedon formicaeformis. The sequence goes on from OX243964.1 coordinate 5,795,573, forward strand.
GGATTATCTTGTAGTAATTTTTTTACGTAGTCTCGAAATTTAGTGACACTCTCTTGGTTCGTCACGTCAAGTTCGCAAGGATGTGCACATAGATTTTGCAGAGCCTTCGCCGCCTTGGTCTCAGTGCCATGGTGCATGCCAGCAACAGTGATAAGTCCTTCGCGGGCTGACCGTGCCGCTATGGCCCATCCAAGTCCACTATCACAACCAGTTATTGCTACTACTCTTTTTAAACTCATTTCTTACAGAAATTCTGCAAAATAATAAAAGAAAATATTCTTTATAGCTATAATGAAAACATTTAATACTTATGTCACGATATTTTACGTGGAAGATTTTTTTGAAAACGAAAAGAAACTCTCCAGAGAAAAAACTATAGGAAGTGGAAGTACTTAATAAAGAGTATCCCATATGTTATTTCAGATAATAAACTATCTGTGTACTCTTTTGCATTTATAATATTAGTAGTATGGTAGTAGCGAATAACTAACATGAAGAAGAAATTGAGCCTTAAAACTTAAAATATTTTAGACATTTTATTAAAATAAAAGCAATACATAAAAATTCATGAGTCCGGTTCAAAAAAATATGTTAACGTTAACTAACGTCGTTAGTTTATTTAATTTCTAGTAAATGTTAAACGAATTAAAAATAAAACTCACCGATATGTGCTTACAAGAGCGATGTCAAAGACTTACTGGCGATGATCTGCCAATAGGGGACCAGATTCTCGGAACCACACATGTGTTTGCATATGAAACTGGTTTCAGATTTCGTTGCATTTTAAAATGTATTATAATTCCGCTTAGCAGAGAATATATTCAAATTTCTTTGTGAATATTTTAATAAGAAGTACCCACTTTATAAATACCTACCTCATGAGCGTTGAATAAATTGTTTTGTCAGTGAAAAACAATATTTAAGGTCAAACAGTTCAACGCGAAACCCCAATAAAGGAGAATCGCTTCAGCACGAACGCTTATTTGAGAGATTAGACCTATAATGGAACGGGAACAACGTTATATTTCTGGTCGACTTAATTCAATATTGGATCTCTGTTAACATTGTTAAAACAAATAGTTTTAGCTAAGTACTAGTTTAGTGATGTATTTTTTATAAAATGCGTTTATAAATGTTTTGATGGATTTCGTATACGCGCTAAGCGTACTTAGCGCTTAGATGCAAAAAATACTACTATCTATATCCTGATATATGTATTATATTAGTTAATAAATGTATATACATATTTTCTTATATGTACATATTTTCTTTTAGTACAATTTTTTAAAACATTTTTTTAGACAACGTAATATTTTTTTTTTTTCTATTTACATCAAAACTTAAGGGGCCGTACATGGTATGACAATAGGCGTGACGTGCAGCGGTGGCGGTGCCACGTTGATTTTTACATGAACTAAACTACGGACAGCGGTTTAGTAGGTGTAAACGGTTTTGATTCTTTTCATAAGTATTTTTAAAAATTATTAAATTTATTTTTTATTTTTAATATTATTTTTATTATTCTGTTTTTTATTTTTTTAAATGTAACTTGAGAACAAATATGAGATGGCCAATTACATTAAATCCCATAGAACGTTTCATTTTGTAGTTTGATTAAATATTAGCTAGTCTGAATGGTATTTTTGAATTTTCTACGAGGTGACGTTCCGGATTTTTTTTAAATACCGTTTCAATGTTGAATTTTCAAATTTTAAATGAAAGTAAATAGTACACGATTGATTTTTTTATTGAGGGACAAAATAAATATTAGAAATAAAATCCAAAAAATCACCCAATAATACGGTCATTCTGTGTTTTCAGACATATAAATTAAAATAAAGTTTTGAAACTTATGTGGGTTATACCTTTGGGTCTGCTGATCAAGATCCACAACTCCCCCCCCCCTTTCACATGCTGCTTCATCCCCCCACATCACAAAGTTTGTCTCCGTCAATGGTTTTTTAAGTATTTTGCGAAAACTTTAATAGATACAAAAAAAGTGTCAAAGGCAAAAAGTACCCCCATTAAATTCTTAACAAAATATGTTGCATAAACTTTTCGATTGTCTTGACGGTTTTCAAGCTACAGCCAGTTTTCAAACAAAATTTCATAGTTGGAAAATTAGCTATAGCTTGAAAACCGTCAAGATAATCAAAATAATATATACTAGCTGTCGCACGCGACTTCTTCCGCGTAACTTTATAAAATATAATACATTCGTGTCTGTAAAATCATGAAAATACACATACAAAATTTCAACCCAATCGGTCAAGCCGCTTAGTAGTTAACATACCGACAGCAGCGCCACCTACCGGGTCCAATTGCATTTTTATATCATCCAGGAAACCTTCGAAATACCCATATAAAATTTCAACCCAATCGGTTCAGCCGTTTAAAAGTAATGTGAAAAAGATAAGTACGGAAGGATAATTCTTACTACCCGTTGTCCTATTACCCGTTTTCCCGTAGGAATGAAGCATTTTCCCACAGTAAAAAGTAGCCTATGTTCATCACGGATAATGTCGGCTTCTAATGGTAAAATAATTTTTTTAAATCGGTCCAGTAGTTTCGGAGCCTATTCAATACAAACAAACAAATCTTTCCTTTTTATAATATTATTATAAATATATATAATATATTTTGTTAAAAATTGGCCACGTTCACGTGGCCATAAATAAATGTACAATGTCAGTCAAATATATCTAGGCAAATAGGAGGTATAAATATCTATACATGAAACTATCATAAACATGAGAACAAAACGATACCCAAATTATATAGATACAAATTTATGCAACTAATCGTTTAAACAAACAAGTTTCTAATTTTGAATTATGACAATCATCGAAAAGAGTACCATTCTGTCATATGATCGGTTTGTCTCTTTCATTTTGGCCGTGACGTCATTGGCGTAACATTTGTTTCAACTGTCATCCTATTTTTTAGATTCTGCTTCACAGCGTTCACAGCTATCATACACGATTTTCATGTGGCTTTTCTCGTGAATATTATATTAGCGTTTTTTTAATGCTAAGTTTATGTCAGTATCATATTTATACTAGACGTAGCGATGAAACGGAAGATATTTATTCAGAAGATAAGTAATTATACTATATTAGTACGAAAAACTTTCGATTACGCTAATGTATGTGATTTTACGAATGTGGCTTTGCCATTAAAAAGAACACTTTATTTTCTAGTTTCTATTCCTCTTTGCACAGCCGCCTCCGCCGCAACTCTTCACGCCTCGTCTACGCCGTGACGCGCCTCGACTTTTCATGTGGGCGTAGCGCCTTACAGATTTACATACATACATACATACATACATACATACATACATACATACATACATACATACATACATACATACATACATACATACATACATACATACATACATACATACATACATACATACATACATACATACATACATACATACATACATACATACATACATACATACATACATACATACATACATACATACATACATACATACATACATACATACATACATACATACATACATACATACATACATACATACATACATACATACATACATACATACATACATACATACATACATACATACATACATACATACATACATACATACATACATACATACATTGAAGGTTAAAAAAAGCTTGTAAAAATCGTTAAAATCGTTTTGTTGTCTATGGTTTAATATAATATTATATATGTATTATTAATAATAATATAAATGTGTGTAAATATAATGTAAGTAATTATAATGTATTAAATTAATATTTTACTGTGTAGATAAAATACTTTTTAATGTATACTATTTCAACTTATGTTTTGACATAGGTGTCAATCTACAATTGCTATGACAATATGTAAATATAGAAAAATAAAAATGAAAATTTGGTAATAGTAAACTTATATTGTCATTTTATAATGCGATAAATTATACAAATGCGTTGCTTTGTAAGTTTAATCAAAGAAACGACAATTTAAGTTAAATATTACCAAATTTTCATTTTGATTTTTCTATTTACATATTGTCATAGCAATTGTAGATTGACACCTATGTCAAAACATAAGTTAAAAAAGTATACATTAAAAAGTATTTTACCTACACAGTAAAATATTAAATTAATACTTTATACCCATACTTTGGTAGTGCAAAAAAATATAAAAGCTAAGCATGCATTGTCATCCAAAATAAGCGTGTATACCAAATTTCAGCTCAATCGGTTAAAGATAACCGATTTAAAATTCAGTTGCAAGATTCCACCCGGACAAACATACATATATACATACATACATACATACATACATTGCAAGTTAATAAAAAGCTTGTAAGTAATAATAATAAAAATAAATATATAAGAATAACTAATCTATATCTAAAATTAAGTTATATATATTTACAAATAATCTATACTAAATAAAAAACAAAACTTACTATTGAACCTAAAACTTATAATAACTGAAATATAATATTAAAAGGAGTCCCATTAGGCAAGGTTCCGAAGATACTGGCAGCGTTCCCCTTTGAATAGCTAGACTAATTCTTTGTCCGAGGTAGCTGCCAGCTCTTCGGTCTCCTGTGATGTCGACTAACCTTTTTGCTATTTCTTTAAAAAGCCTTATAGCGCTAGGACCCCACGGACCAAGGGTCTCGACACCGAATGGGACAAAATCATATTCGGAGCCTAGACCCCTGTATTTGCATGCTTTAGATTTTTCAATCGCTTCACAAGCCGCACCAGCTTTGTTGTTGTTTCCATGTAGATGGGAAGGGGCCAGCGTGTCTGAACAGGTTGCATCCCATACCAGCACCCGGCCCATCTTCCATGGAATCACTCATAACGTCCGGTCTCTTGCCATATCAGTCGGCTCAAGTAGACTTGGCACGTTGATGGTGGCAAGGGAGCGGCGTATGATATCGTTAAGTGCGGCATGTCTCGAGAAGCGGCCTGCTCTTTTTTGGCATGACAGTCCGTGATGTCCTAGCTTGTCGACATCACTGCCACAGGGACATTTATGAGGAGCGCAGACCGGAACCCCAAGCCGTAGACAGGTTGCGATTCGGAGCGTGTCTGGCTCAAGGAATGTTCCTGTATTTGACGAAGGGTACGCGTGAAGCCATACAATTATGTATGTACATACATTATGTTCAATATAGTTTTCATCATTTTTTATACAACACAAAAAAAAATATTAAATAAAAAAAAGTCAAAACGTCTTGGTTGCGCTATATTATTCGACCGATCGTTCGATTGTGACCACGTGACCGCAGAATAAAAAGCGATACGTCCTTCCTCTAGGAGCGCTTAGCGCGTACTGGCGGCCCGGGCAATGTGTCTTCTAATATATTGCAAGATTTGCATGTTTTTACGAGTTGTTTTTTTAGTCTTATTTGTTAATATATTTATTTGATTTTTTGCATACAAGTAGCTGATGATGTGAAGTTTATAGTGGTATTTTTATTTCTAGCAAACAATACTTAGTCTATTCACAAAAGGCACCAGTTTTGGTGAATATTTTCGAAAATTTCACTGCGTTATAATATTTTATTTTACAGAAATTTGATACTATAATAAAAAAAGTAATTATTCAAGGAATAGAACACTTCTATGCCAATACGCAGTATTTTTTCCGTTAAGTTTAAACTAAGATGTCTACTGAAAACAGCGAATAGTTTGAGTCCCCGAACTCCACATTTTATGAAACGGGTGTTAGAACATGGTGGATAAATCGAAATTACAGAAATAAATCAAAAATGTGAAATATTTAAGTAATTACTATTGAAATAGTCTTTCTAATGACATATTATGAAGTATTCAACTCGGTTTATTTTATGAATAATCTCTACAAGAAGTTGACTAAATATCACCTTAGGAGTCTTAATAAGGTTTAAATCTGTGGTTAAGGAGGAGTTAGCAGTTATACAGATAGACGCAGAGAGCGACTTCAAATTATACTATGTAAAGATTTACAGCAATTTTAAATTATACTATAGGCCTGAACATATATTGTCATTCACATGTCTGCAACAGGAAAGTGACATAACAATGAAGAATTTGGGGGAAAATAAATTAACTGACGCTAACAATGAATTGTACTGGCAACATCGAATAGGACTGAATGTTGAAAAATGTACACGCAATGCTGAGAGCTCGTACTACGCTGTTTCGTGTTAAGTTGTATTTTTTGGTTATTTCTGGTCTATTTCTATTCTAAACCTTGTTAAATATACTATACTAACGATCCGGCACAGGCTGCGAACGTGTGTATTTTTTTTTCTGCAAATAATTTGAACAAAAAAATTATGGCGCTTTTCACTAGTAAAAAATGCATCAAAATATGTTGGGTGGTTTAGAAGGATTTAGCGAAGAAACAGATAGAGGCGGACAACAACATTATTTTATAATAAGTACCTATATTGTATAGATATACAATAGATATACAAGAAAAATACCAATGGATATAGTACCTAACTTTGTCCTGTTATAAGAACGATTTATCCATTAATTAAATCTAAAAAGTTATAATATGTATAATTTCATTTTCCTTAACACCATAGTAACACCAACAGACGTACAAACAGACCGCCTAATAAGCGCTACATCTAGTCTCTTCTAACGACCCGTTATGTTCACTCCACTGTACATACAAAAATATACGAGGGCTAATTTAAAATTTAATGAATTTTTGAATTTCTTTGTTTTAATTAATATAATATGTTAATTTTCATCAATTTTGGATGAATGAAACTTTCACTGACCGTTGTTTTTTTCTTCACATCAGTTTAAGGAAAAATCCGTTCACGGTTCGTGCAAAGAATAGCGGTCATTCGACCGACACTTTTAAAGAGAAGGGCACTCTTGGGAAATTTGCACGCCCTCGTCCGCCGGCCCTGATAATAGTGTTGGCTCATTTGAGTGTTCTTCTGCAGGAATGTGTTCCTGCATACCTACAGAGTAGGTACTCGTATATCTTAGAAACAATGGTATCGACAAAGGGACTTTAGAATAGAAGATTATTTATGAATATTCAATTCAACCATTTTTTGTATTGTACTAGTTGTGGCCGCGACTTCGTACGCTTTGAAAAATACATATTATGAGTTATATTTCTTGACATCTTTATCGACGGTGGCGCTAACTTTTTTATAATTTTAGTTTAGACAATATCTCGGCCACCTAACATTTTTCTAGTATAAAAGATCCTATATGTTAATTCCTCGTATATGTTAATTCAGGTAGTAAACTATATGTGTGCCAAATTTCGCCCAAATCCGATCAGCCCTTTTTTGCTTTATCGAGGAACAAACATCTAAACATATAATACAAAAACAAAAACAATTCCCCGCGGAGCCCCGGAGGGATCCTGCGGCGTGGGGGATGGAAGCCCATGGCCCTAGTTTTGTCTAGGGCCACCTCCAATCCTAGCAGGCGGATGCGCCGGGCGACCAAAGAGGTGCCGACCGACGCTAACCGCGCTGCGTCCTCCCACGTCTTTGCCCTCGCCGCGACCAACGTGTCGTCGGCGAAGCAGACAACCTCCATCCTGGGAAGGAGGTTGCCTCGCAGGACCCAGTTGTACCCCAGGTTCCACAATAAGGGGCCGAGGACGGCCCCCTGGGGCACACCAGCCGCCATTGGCCGTCGGTAGACGCTCCCATTTGCGCCCTCGTACAACACTACCCGATCGGAGAGGTAGTCGAAGACGAGGGCGCAGAGGTAGGGCGGCACCCTGTGGAATTTAAGTGCCGCCCTTATGCACTCATGAGGGAGGCTGTTGAAAGCGTTGCGGATGTCGAGCGACACCGCAACAACAGCCTCCCCCCTGCCGGTGGCCTCCTCAGTCCACCTTTTGAGGAGGCCCACAGCATCCAACGTGGACCGACCGGTTCGGAAGCCGAACTGGCATTCATCCAGGTTCGGCCCCTCCGTCTCCAGGTGCTCGACGATCCGACGGGCCATGATCCTCTCCAAGGCCTTGCCGGAATCGTCGAGCAGGACCACCGGTCGGTATCCCGCCGGCGAGTCAGCAGGGCGACCCTCCTTGCGGAGAAGGCAGAGTCGCCCCACTTTCAATCTCGCCGGAAATTTGCCCCGGGCGATACACGTGTCGAGTACCGTCCGGAACCTTTCCCCGAGAGGCCCCAGCGCTATCGCCAGGGCCTTTGCCGGGACCCCATCCGGTCCCGGGGCCGTCCTTTTCTTGCCGATCCGCTCCCTCACCGCCTCAAACTCTACGTCTGAGACGGGAGGACCCTGCAGTTCGGCCTCCGGCAATGGTTCCGGAGGCTCCATGGGGGGGGGTTCGAATGGGCCGGGGGTCGGAAACAGAGACCCCACCACGTCATCGAGCAGCGTCGGGTCGAGGTTGGCTGTGGAGGGGGAACTTGAAGCGAACTTCCCCCTCACAGCTCTATACGGACGGCCCCAGGGGTTGGCATCCAGAAGGGCCAGGAAGCGCTCATGGGCCTCTTCTTTGGCCCTGCAGATGCCTTTCTGCAGGGCTTTGTGAGCCTCCCTGTACGCCTGACGAAGGAGGACCTCTTCGTCAGGCGTCCTCCTGGAACGTCTCCTCCGGCACCGGAGGAGAGCCCGCCTGGCCGCCAGACATGCGGTGCGCAGTGCGGCGACCTCTTGGGCCCACCAATATACCCTCTTCCATCGGGGAGGAGGGCGCCACAGTGGCATGGCGGCATTGCAGACGTCCCGAAGGTCGTCTGCAAAGTGGTCGGCCATGCCGTCGGGATCCCCTGCGAGGTGAGGGGGGAGGGACGACCATTCCCTCACCATCGCTGCCTCCTCCGCCACATCCGGGCGGAGCTTGGCAAGTGCCCATCTGGGAAACGCGGCACTCGCCGTAGGATCTCGACGCTGTGACGCGCTGGGGGCCAGCGTAGAGACCTCATATCGGACATAGAGGTGGTCCGATAGGGTCTCCACCTCTTCCTCGACCCGCCAGCTTCGGATTTGGGCAGCAAGGGCGGCAGTGGCAAAGGATACGTCAACGATGGACGTACCCTGCCACCGTACGCACGTGGGAGTGGTACCCCGGTTGAGTACCTGGAGTCCCAGGCCCAACGCCCAGGACTCCAAGATACCCCCCCTCACGTCCGTACGAGGGGACCCCCACGCCGAGGATTTGGCGTTTAGGTCCCCCGCCACTAAGACTGGGAGTGGGGCCGCACGCCTCACCACTCCCTCCACTGCAGCCAGGAAGAACTCAAAATCCGCCCGACTGCGGTTAGGGGAGAAGTAGGTCGACACGACCACCATTCTCCCCCAGTTTGCTGCCACGAAACCCGAACCTCTCTCCCTGAGGGAAAGGGGAGGAATCGCACCACCAGCCCTCACCACCACCGCAGCGGAGTCGTCCAGGTCCCCCAACCAGTTGGGATTTTGGGGGACCGCGTATGGCTCCGACACCACCGCCAGGTGAATCTCCCACTCCGCCATGGACTGGCACAGTAGATCCTGTGCCCCAGCGGAGTGGTTGATGTTCGCCTGGAGGAACCTGGTGGTGGACCTATTGGGCATTGGTGGTGTCCATAGTCTCCCCACCTGCGGCGCGAGTGGCCCCCGTCCTCACCGTCGGCTTGATCGCTATGAGGCGACCCCTGACGGCTGGGGGGGAGCAATTCATCCCTCCCATACGGTGGTTAGCCGGGAGACCGGCGTCCGAACACACGGCGCATCGGTACACCGCCTCACAGTCATTGGAGGAATGCCCATCCAGTCCGCAACGGTAGCATAGACCGCTGCGGTCCTTGTTGGACGGGCATCTCACCACTGGGTGGCCGAGCCCCATACACTTATAGCAGCGCATGGGGCGCTGCTCCAGTAGTTGGACGGAGGCGGCACTCCAGCCCACCGTCAGACGGCCACCGGACGCCAACTTCCTTGCGGCTTCCACCGGGCAAGAGGCGAAGGCCGAGCCCACCCCTCTGGCTCCAGGATGGACCTTGCCCACCTTGAAGTGCTCGAGGGGGCAGCCCGTGCTCAAGGCCAGTGCAGCCTGCAGTTCCTCGGCCGACACCGAGTCGTCTAGGCCGTTGACCCGAATGTCAACCGATTTAACAGGGCGCGTGACCTTCGCCTCATCGCCTAACACCGCACTTATTTGCGCCGCCAACTGGTCGGCCTGGACTGGCGTAGTCCCTTTCGGGAGCTCGAGTATACGGGCTCCCGTGACACCCGTCCGGAAATGGGCCGGACCAATTTTTAATGCGTCAAGCGAAACTGAGGCCTTCGTTTTTGCGATTGCCTTGTTGTAAGTGGCCCCCTTTTCAATGGCCTCAGGCTTGAGAGCCACCACAACGGCCAACTTCTTTGGCTCCTTGGGGAGCCTGGGGGCACTCGCCTTCACTGCCCTCGGCGCTGGAGCAACGGGGGCGCGCTTTTTACGCCGGACCACCTCCGTCCATGTTGCTGGCTCCGACGAGGGCCTCGCCTGCGGCTCAGGAGCCTTGGAGGCCGGCGGTTTGGCCGCCTTGACAGGCCTCGCCTTTTTTGGAAGGTTCGCCGGTGGGGCGAGGGTTGACCCCGACTCCTGAAGCGAGACCACCGCACGGTCCTCCCGTTTCTTGTCCGCCCTAAGAGACGGACGGTGCTGGCGAGCCGGGAGCAACCTCCCGTCCACCTCCAATCTGTCTAGGTGGGCATTGACGGCCCCCCCAACGTGGGCCGTCAGCTCCGCCTGCAGGGCCGAGAAGGCCTCCAAGAACTCCGCCCTAGACAGTGGCTGGGAGTCAGCCACTGTCGTAGGCGGCACTACGGCCTCTTGTACGGCCGAGGTCTTTGGGGGTGAGAGCCTTTCGGAGAAGGCCCTTCGGAGTGCCGTCACCTCCTCGATTAGGGCATCTATCTGCCCCCGGAGGCGTTTATTATCTGCCCTGAGTCGCCGAATCTCATTCGACGACTTCCGCCCTACCACCGCCTCGAGCACTCCGAGGATGGACTCGGTATTCTCCTTGATGTCCCTTTGGGACGTGCCTTTTAGGTTGCCCGACTTGCGGGCAACCTCTAAGATAGCTGCGGCGCTGGCCTCCGCCTTCTGGGTCAGCTCCTCGATGGAGTCGGCCGACGACCTGGCGGACTGGTACGTCCCAACGGACTTGACTGAGTCCGAGTCAGACTCCTCTCGTAGCTCGCGGCGAGCCCGCGAAATCCCCACATTGTGGCCGAACAGCTTCCCGCCGCGGCCCTTACGGCCTTTCAAAAATTTTGGCGGAACGGCAGGTTCCACGAACTCCTCCGCCTCCGACCCGGACACCAGGCCGAAGAACTTGCTGGAGGACAGCGAGCCCTCCGACATCCCCTCTTCGGTTGCCTCCATAGCGGCGGGCCGCTTACGGGCCGCCGAACGGGTCAGGACGCTCGAATACAGCTGGTTGCCACCCCCCGCTTTCTCCCTTAGGCTAGGCCCACTAGTTTCAGTGGAGTCCGACATGGCCAAAATATGGCCCTGCCGGCCCCCGAGGTGGTTCTGGGACTACCACTGATATGGTAGCAACAAAACCGCAAAAACAACAAAATTAACAAGAAAATCAACAACAAATTTATTATGTATCTCAGAACGAAAAAACAAAAATCAACAATAACAACGTAACAAATAACAATAACAAAAGCTCGTGTAGACAGTCCGAAAGAGCCTTGAAAAAGGCTTCAGACGAGCCGCACCACAACGAGATAGCTCCACTAATGGAGCAGTAGCGTTAAATCAAAAATTTCCGGAAATCCGGAAATTTCCGATTTTCCGGCACTGTCCGAAAGAACTCCAAAAATTACAAGGGCTAACCGAGTATAAGCGAAATCCGTCCACAATCTCTCAAAAATACCGGATCCATGGTCGGCAACACCTATCAAGCTTCGGTCCCCTAGGTCTTACTGCTACCCCCTAACACCATGTAATAAAAAGGTAAAGTACCATTTTATTGTGTAACAGATGGGATTTTCGATAAAGATGTCTTGTAAAACATGGAGTAAAGCATGTAAAACATGTTGTTTTAATCATACCTAGTCTAATTATCTCTACGAAAAATTGTGGACGGAAAAAAAGTTTCGTTTATGCACTAACATCGGTGGGTTCCTTTTACATGTCTTTGTTAGTGTACAAACATTATCACATTACTTGAACAGTCTGTCGGCGTCTCATAGACGCTTTTTGTTTAATTAAACCGATTTTTTAATGAAATTCAAAGTATACCTTAATTAAGTATTTATTTATATAAAATTAATGTTACTTATGACGAAACCAATTAGTCACGGCGGGATCCGAACGAGTATAAACTACATTGGTTTTGCAATTAATTGTTGAGCTCTCATTAAATTACGGTTTCATCCAGCGATGAACGTTTTAATAATAGAATGTACTAACCAGGAATCAATATTTAAATTATTATTTTTTGACTTTTTAAAAACGTCGTATGTAAGTATGCCGTGGAACAGTATGCTTGTGACGCTACTAACCGTTAAAAGCGGAGAAGCATTGCAGGAGCGGTAATGACCAGGGAGGGCGAACAGGACCCTTCTCTGTGTACACTGTCACCCGTAAGACCACGACGAACCTGACCACACACTACTTGTGTGCGACTCTGATGATGAATTACATTATATCATGATGTTCCGTTTTTCTTTGTCATGAGTTCACTATGTTACTTTACCGGGAGTGCTAAGAGAATACCTGGAAACTGAGACTCAGATTGTTGCCTAGCTTGAATGCGGTTCTATAGCAGTTAATCCAAATGCTGCAACTAGTATGCAGTTGGCGTCCAGTCGTTAGCACGCCAACTGCCAGAAAATTGAATCGTCGCCAGTTTCAATGCAGTTATATCAACTAAACGAAAACCCATTCAAACTGCAATTCATAGTTCAATTTGAATTAAATCATACGCTTAAAATTGCCTCATGTAACATAATTTTATACATATTTTATGACCATAAAATATTCTAGATTTTATCTAGAATTGACGTATGGAAAATTCTCTAACAAAAGTTAATGTAAACATAGTCATTTCTATTATAACGTATCACCTATATATATAATTCTTCTTTATAAACTTAATAAATAAACTTTGTGGACCACTAACATACTTTTCGAGAAATAATTTTATTAAACGCTTTAACTTAAATTTAATTAAAAACAATTAAGTTATAGTAGACTCGTATATTTGCAAATTGTATATTATATTAAGCTTCTGTCCCCTAGACAGGGGTCCCATGCATGCTGCATTACCTTGTTCTATTGCAATGTTTATTTGTTGACCGAGGTAATAGCCAGCTCTGGAATATCTAGTTATATCGACCAAACGTTCTGACAAATGTTAAAAAAGTTAGGCCCATTGGATTCCTACGAACCCAGAGATTCGACACTGGGAATAAAAATGTAGCTGCTGCCGATATCTCTGTATTGTTTATTTTACGCTACTCGTCCGCGTCCGAGCATCACCAGCAATGGCAACTGTTCCAAAATATGTGACTGTAAGTGGTAGAAAATATAAAATTTGTCTGAAGCGGCAAAATAGCACATACAGCACATACGAGGACAAATTACATTACGACTAGTCTAAAGATAAAAAGAAATCAACTAAGCCCAAAACGCGTGCAAACAGTTAAATCCTTTGCTGGATGGATTCAAAAACGTTAATTGAGTAGTCAAATACGAAAACGGAATCGGAACACGTACGTACACGAGTCCACACTCTACATAGTGATTCTAAAATTCAATTAGCCTGGAAACACCCGCACTTGACATTCGCATACAAAATCAAATACTTCGTCCGGACATTCACAGGGCTTTCAACAAACGACAACGCAATGACAAAGCTTTGATTAGGGACAGTTTCCAACTATAGAGGGTCTGGGTTAAAGTGAATGGTTAACTTTGTCAAATATACAAATACGTTTGCGCGTTTGTCGACTTCACTTTTCCTTTTTTAATCGGATCTCAAGAGAATTATCCCGATTAGTTTTTCGAAGAGACAGAATTCACTACGTTCCTGGTACGAGTACAGGTGCAGAACTCACCTTTGTACTGCTTTGTCTCGTGTCCTTTACATAATGCAATGGAAATTCCATCAACTATTGTTTTTCTTGTGCATAGGCGATAGTAGCCATCTTTCAACACATGGACCATCAGCCTGGCCGCCACAGATTTTTATATAAAAAAAAGAATAACTCCTTTGAATTCTCTGTACAATGTTCGTAAATTTTATATATGATCACAGACATGGTAACGTATATTCGAAGAAATCGGATTTTCGCAATAATCCTAGTACGATTGCCGGATAGTAGGAAACTAACAATGAATTTTATAATTTATAATTATCCGAGGTACTTTCAGGATCATTGTAAAAATCCGAACAGTTTTATGTGTCGCGAATAAACGCTCACATGTCATAAGTCTTGACCGCCGATTGACTCGTAGAAACACAACGGCATACATAGGTACATGCTCGTACTCGTATTTCACGGCGGTCTGTTGTAAGGGACACAAAATTGTTACCCCCATGTTACTACCGCCAGATATAGTGGGCTGCCCAAATGAATCTCAGTGTGACCTGTCACTACTTAAAATTTAAATTTCAAATTTCTTTTACATAAAATGTAATCCTAACTTACGTTTTTATATGAAGTTATATGTATAGAGAACAATTAAGACCATCATTTATTTACCATCCAATGATTTACTGCATAAGTAAAGTAGCGAAGGATTCAATGTTAAACCTGCACTAAAGCCTACAGTCCCGTAGACCATTGTTAAAGTTCTATTATAAGCAGAACCTATAACAATATGTCGGGAGCGAGGCAAGGCTTTATACTCGTACTTCGCATACAGACAGGCCTCTCGTTCCCATTGTTCAAACGGTATTCAAGAGCCAATTTAATTTACTTTTTAAATACCCTGGCCAACTTCCAAAAGCTGTGGTATTAAACAGAACCTAATTAAATGGAGTTTAATGACTGACATAACTTATTATTATGATACTTTTATGAGATATCCAATTTATTTATTGACTACGTTTAACTTTTTCAACGGGAATTTTAAAAAGATATTTTTTTTTAATTTTTTATAATAACATTGAGTGAACATCGTAAAAAACTGTAGAGTTCTTTCTGTGGAATACAGATATTATATACCAATATTATAAAAAGAAAAATTAAATAATTGTTATATTTTTTGTATTTTTTTATGTTTCCTTATAATGCATAAACTTCAAAACTATTTAACTGATTTTAAAAATAGAAGGCTACTTTATCAGCGAATAACATGGGCTGTATTTTATTTTCCTTAAAATTAGTTATCTCAATTAAAATATAATTATGTAATTTACAAAAGCGTAATTTGAAAAACTTTCAATGCAGTTTTTTAAGTCAGAAAAGGAAGCCTTAGCAACTGCTAAGAATAAATTTCAATATCTCCTATGGTTTGAGATTTGCCTTCACTGACCTATTCGGATTGTATATCCTGTATATACCTAAATAAATTTTAGATGTTTGAGTTCAATATTTGCGATTGAACGATTTTTTTCCTGGAGCCCTCGTCAAATATCTGGTTTCAATTTTCTCTCAATTAACCTCAGATTGCGTTCAATTCCTCAAGTGGCACTTACATCTAATGGCTTGTTGTAACAGGGTGGCTTCAAGGAGGGTCCGACGTGAGGGGTTTATTTGAACAGAAAGGGTTAGTAAGTAAAGACCGAAGAAATTAGAGTGATCTGATCTTGTACGTGTTTGATGGGTTATGAAATTCGATGATCATTTACTGTTATTTTAAATATGCTCAGCAGCCGATATGGCAATCGCAAGTTCGAATCCTGGTAAGGTCTGCACATAATAGCGCTTATAAATTACCTAAATCAACCTACCTACATTGATAACTTGCATTAAGCGTAAAGGAAAACGCCGTAGAAACTACGTGTCCTATGAGACTATAGCAATCTTCGTCTACGAATGTTTTAACGTTAAATTAACGTGGTTGACTATAGAAAATACTATGAGGAGAAGACCCATGCGCAGCAAAGAGACGTAATGTATACTTCCCACTAATATTAAAAATGCGGATGTAAGGATGTATGGGATGGTTGTTACTAAAAAAACTGTATCAAAATCGGTCCATCCGTTTGGGAGTTACGATTCCACAGAAACACACGTGAAATTTATAACACCCCGTTTTAGCATCGGGCATCGAGGGTTAAAAAAATGAATATGATTTTAATTTACATTTCTTAAAATCTCGTGAGCATAAAAAGCCATTTTGTACTTTACATATTCACGAATATGTAAACGAACCGCGAATATAACGAATATGCCAACGAATTCACTTGCAATATGTTTTACAAAAGAAGGCCAATGAAAACAAATTTATTTTTATATTGTTTTTATTTTTGTATTGTTCTGAGCAACAAAATTAATCGAGATTCATTTTAAAGAACGTTTTCCAATTAAATTGTATTGTAGGTTCAATAGCAATTTCCATTCGTCATAATATCTATGCTTCAATTGGTAAAGGTAGGGTGCGATTCAGTTATCAGTCGCATCACTGCATCGACATCGTCTGCGGTTTCTGCCAATTAATTACATTCTCCTAACGGTATTGTATTGTTTGCTATATATCTTGGGCATATATAGTATGAACTGTATAATAGGTGTATACTTTCGTTAGAGTTTTTAATTTTTCCTTACAAAGATAATAATATGTCAGCCTTACAAAGACAATGCTAAAAGCTTTTTTTTTATATTATTGGTTTCTTGGGATAACCAGGACCGATATTATAGGCGATTGGTAGCCACCTCCATGAAGTGGACCGTCAGTATGTATTGTATAATGCAAAGTGTTCTCAACAATACTCTGGGTTCCAAAACCCTCGTTTTACAACTATCGAAAATATAAGAATCTAGTTCACTAATGTAAGCACGCACGTTATATTTCGTGTTATGACAACTTAATTTTTGTGGATTTTACTGTGGATGAAATAAATGCCCCGCTTGAAATTTGATCGCTGCTGACATGCACAGTACAATGTTTACGACACGCAATAAATTTATACTGCTGCATCAAGAAGCTATAACAGTTGTATTGCGCTTACTCTCAAAATCAAAATTACTTGTCACTTATCAAGTTTGCTTATGCAAACCTTATGGTTTGCATCAAAGTTTAACTTACATCTAACTTCTCAGAAACTTAGGCTCAATAGAAAGTCGCGGGTTATTAGTTTACAACTTTAATTGTATTATGTACTTCTTTTATGTCTACATTTTTTGGGACGCGACTATTACTTATAGCTATAATAATTTATTTATAGGACAAAAGACCAAGGGGATGAGGTGTTATAAAGTTTCTATCTCAACTCTGTCATGTTGCACCCTGACGTACCTCTGAAATTGTTAGAGTAAATACTCTTTCGTGTCTAGGCGTAGCAAAAGTTAATAAATGACAGGAAGGACTCCCTTGCACGCGTCGAAACATCGATCATAGTTCTTAATAGTATCGAATGGGGAGTGCTCCCCAATGTTGATGTTACTGCTTTACCCTTATTACTTTTCCTTCATCCAACCATTTTTGTATTAGAATCTGTCCACAAGAGAGTTTACACATCCATCTAGAATTTTAATACCTTTGGAATATTTCTTTCTACTTTATAGGAAAACAAATTATACAGACATTAAGAGAAAGATTATTTGACGCGCACATTTAGTCGGGTGGTTAAAGCCAAACTTTATAAATGTACGTTTTAAATTTGGATCTGGTCTGGTTCTTGCAAGTAGTGGCTAGGGCACAATGTGTTTTGCAAGCATTTGTGCAGTCCATCTGGTAGCAGTAACCACCCGCTTACATAGAAAACCACAGTAAAACAAAAGTAAGCGTTCTGTTGGTTTCGGTGAATGAGTAAGGGATGTCAGAGCATATTTTCCTATGCCTTTCTAAAATCCTTAATACTAGTTACTATGATCGGGAGCACATTTGCAGAACCCGTGGCGTTGCTTGTCTTCTAATAGGGGAAGGCTAATAGATAGTCACTATTAAGAAGATCTGTCGAAAAATATATATTTAAAGAGCTTAATTCCCTATGAAAGAGCTCCCCAGTGATAGGTAGTTATTTTAACTCTAAGTTGACATGTTTGTCATAAAAAGGGGGAAGAAATAAATTAGATGTTAAAAGAATTACGTTCAATCAAATTTGGAACTGAATATTCATGAGCTAGATAAGAAAATGAAAGGGAAAATTTAAGGATATGAAAAACTCGACGTCAAGGGGAAAGCGCGTCGAACCGCAAAATTTAGTTCACACCGGGAGACATAATTTCTTAGTTGAAATAAAAAATTCTTTCCGAATAATTTTACAGATCTTAATAGACATTCTTTCTGATATTCAGCGAAGCAAGTAATAATATTTTTCCATTAGGCTAATATTGTATCAGGTAAGTCTGTTTAAAAAGGTTAAGTGGGTGGATCGTCAGTGATGCGTGTTTTCTCTGCATATTATAAAATAGAAGATCGCTGTCCACTTCTGTCTGTTTCTCATTAACGGAAAGAGTGATAAACAGGGAAGGTTTGTGTATATAATTTTCAGAAGAAAAAATGGCATCTCTACTCCGCGAATCCGGGAGCGAGATGCTGGTGCATCATAAAAAGACCGCGCTCATCTGGAAATACTGAAAGCCTTCGACTAAGCACTTGCCTCTCAATGTTACGTTTAAATGTACAAATACCACATTCTACAAGTTTTTATAGACGACGCTACACTTACAATGTTATATGCTTAATAGTCTAGTATGATCTAGTGATCTCTACTACTAAACTATAGGCGTTATAATATATTCCAGGTGAGACACAGAAGGCAGGCTATTAAAGCCCTCAAAACAAAAATATTTAAAGAAGAGGGTATAAACAGCAAGGTACCCAAGGTCATTAATTATTCTTTAAAAGTCTCCTCACTTTTTATCCCACAGAAACGCAAACTGTGCAACAAACTCTCTGCTGAGGTGTTTCCACCCTGCTGCAAAATGGGGCACTTCAACAAAGACGATAAATTATTACAGTTAACAGCAGAGTCGCGTTTGCGTAGGGGTTTGGCGACGGTAACAACCTACTATTAAAATTAAGAGTTTGTCTGCCATCTGCCCTTCATTAAAAAATAAATAAATAAAACACTTGGAAATGTTTGAATGCTAAAAAAGTCTTGCAGCCTTCATTAAACCTCTGTTGAATTAAAAACTTATCACAATTATTAAAATAAAATAAAATTTATTAAACTCACAACTCACATACAACAACCGTGCCCCAGGGTATCGCTCGTGTTGCAATTATTTATTCATGTTCTCCTTTGAGAAAACTAGAATCTGCTATGTTTGATAGAAATTTGTTTTCATAATCACAATCATTTTCAACCTGTTTCTCTCCACTGTTAGTTTCTGTCAAGACTCGTTACCGCACATGCTCCTCTGTACTTTGCACCCTACCGCTTCCTGCCTGCCCTTGAGATCGTCCATTCATCTGGTCGGAGGGCTGCCTACGCTGCGTCTTCCAATTTGTAGACTCCATTCGAGAACTCGTCTACTTCATCATTTATCCGCTCCGCAGCAAATGTCACTTCAGCTCGCTAATTCTCTCGGCTATGTCGACAACTTTGATTCTTCGCGAAATTTCTGATATATTTTCAAAAGTATTTTCAAATTTCTGATATTTAACTCTATCGGAGATTCTTCGTGATCAATTATTATTATCATTAAATCTAATATCGAATGTGTTCTTTGTAAGTTTTATACTCTGATATAAGTTCAGGGTTAAATTTTACACTACAGCCGAGAACATAATCAAGGTAGTTATTTCAAGTTAAAGCAACTTCGCCACCCTCAAATGTCGTTTGGCGTTGGTTGCTATTCGCCACAGTACGATAATTTAATTTGTTTGATTAAGAAGCAACGCAACGTTCATTTCCGAGGTTAACTTTATTTCGAAACACCAAATTTGAGTAATTGCTCTAATACTTAGGCGGCAGGTAGATGCTGACTTGTTCAGTTTCACTAAAGTTTTCCATAAAGAACTTCAAACTGTTTTAGGAAAATGCAAATACTAATCCAATTTGAAAAGCAAATTTTATTGATACAAGAAATAGGTATAAACTATAATATTTTAGATTTTTCTTTCTAGACACATTTTCAAATCAAAATGGTTTTTTTTCTGTCGCATGTTCAAACGATTCTTAAACCATGAACTTCTCACGCATAGTCAAACTAAACTTTCCTAAATTATACTACCCAAATGAAATGAATATCCTTATCCTTACATCACTACATATTATAAAACAAACTTCTCCGCCGCGTCTGTCTGTCTGTCTGTTCGCGATAAACTCAAAAACTACTGCACCGATTTTCATGCTGTTTTCACCAATAGATAGAGTGGTTCTCGAGAAAGGTTTTAGTATAATATTTATAAAGTTACGCGGGCGAAGACGCGGGCACCAGATAGTATTATATATAATATTCTTTTGAGATAATGTAATTATAGTTTTATCTTGGTCGAAATAAAAGGTTCGTCACCTTTAAGTCGACATTTGCTTGCACTAGTGCAATAATTATAATTTCAAACATCTGTCAGTTTTCTTCTAATATTTAGTTTCAAAAGGTACTAAGAGCCTACTACTTGATAAAGGAATGAATTTGAAAACTGACAGATTTTCGTACCCTCATTATACCTGCGTACCAAAAACACGTTATAAGTAATTAAAATTTCTTTGTTGTAATACTTGGTCGTGTGGTCATGTGGTGTAGTGTTTATACTGATACCGATTGATATGAAGACTTTTTAATGAAATCAAATTGGATCCTTTTATGCGCATATTTTATGGTAGGTAAGCTACCCATTTAAAAAATAAATTTGCAGTCCGACCGGCAGCCGGTCGGATACATGTCGTGAACATATTGTGTCCGGCGATAGAGGCAAAAAACGTTTATGCCTATATTAAAAAATGTGAGTTTTATTTACCGTTTTGAGCTTGTCTGATTCAAAGCGGTTGCATTCAGTGAATAACTCTTCATTAGTAGAATTGCACTGTATGTAGGTAATAAATGCCTTTACGTTTAAAATGTGTTTTTACTGACTGAGGGAGGACTCTTTAATTATTATATAGTTTGCTTAGGTATATATTTAAAATTCTTCTATCTGTGTTATCTGTATGTTATTGTACTACTTCTAAACTGCTGGACTGATTTTGATGAAATTTTTGTGTCATGTTATGAATGTTTTACACTGGATACAATTGGATCGAAACCATTCCGTGGTAGATAGTTCGTGCAATTGGATTATTATATTCTGGCGGGACAACGTGTACTGAAACCGCTAGTAATAAAAGGTTGAGTAGTTAATCAAAGCGTATCAAATAATCTCAATTTCCTATTTTTAATATGAGTTAGTATTTATGGTAGGTGGTTTCCACCGCCTTTCCCTAAGCCAACACTACTAGGGAGGATGCAGGTGTTTCGCTTCCCCTTAGCCTTAGATTAAGGGCTCACACCTTTATCCGAAAAGAGGGTCCACTCTCAACGTTACAGCGTATCTTCTCACAGGGCGAAGACAATTTAAAATGATTACAAAGTTTTAAATGAGCATTATACTTCGCTTGCAATACTTAATCCAAAGAGATGCTAAGCGAAGCGAGTTCCTAGACACATATTTTCACACGCCATAAAACACGGGTCGTAATTTGAAACACTCCGCGCTATTCAGCTTGCTCTGAAAGGCCCTTCTCGTATGACTTGCGTCGCGTTTTTGCTCTTTTTTCGAATTTCGCTGCTTTTCCGTTTCGAGAGGTACGTCACAATCGCCAGCAGTAACAATGTTCTTTTGACTGAGACCAGGTGAGGAGTTGTAAACAGCAAAACTACGAGTTTGAAGAGCCCGTTCGCTGCAAAACTGCAGGGAAATTAGACTTGGAAAGAATAGAAATTTACACGTGCCCAGTGAATGAACGTTGAACGGGGGAATTTTCTCTTGGGTCTACGTTGAACGCTAGTCTCCGTTAGCGCTCCATGATTTAGCATACTTAATATGTAACTGTAGATCAATTTAAGTGCTACTTTAATATTTAAAACTTGAGATTTTTGTAAACAAAATAATGTAGATACTGGAATAAATTTCGAACAAAATATAGAACTTGAAAGTCTCGAATAAATCTCAAGTAATTTCGACTTCGCCTGCAGTGTTATACTAAGTAGTTGCTTTAAGTAGTACCACATTTAAATACCAAATGCTTATTTAATGTCTTTTAATTTAAGGTCTTCTTGTTCATATATTTAAATGAGATTTTGATGAGATAAATGAGGATGCCTATTCATTCGACCTTTAAAACGATTTGGGTTATATGAGCTCGGAAATACAGACGCTAATAATCCAATCCTTGGCAGTGCGTATTAATTATGAAAGAATTTTTAATGTATTTGGTCTGAAAAATCAGATTTTGACAAGATAAGGATGGAAACCAGCAGGTCGCTAGATTCTTATCCATTATTCACAAATTAATTTCATAATAAATTAAGCCACTACCACTTCGGTTAGGGTAACCACAGTATTTGATTTGGGGTCACTGTTTCATTTTGTAAATAAGGAAGATTGCGTTCTTCTCGCGGTTATAAAATGGGTATAATAAAACATTAAGGGGTCCCTGTCGTCGTTATTTGTGGTTGCACTTCGCCCGAATAGGGTGATGTGGTAAGGCAATAAGGCTACGAGTTCACTAGACGTGAGCGCAATAATGTTGCTAAAATCTACGATGTGGCGCGTAAGCCACGACTGAGGTTCCTTCTAATGTTTACAATGTAGCTGGGACTGACTTACTTGAATGAAATTACCAATACGGTTGACGTGCACTCAGCTTTACAATGAGGGGAAAACGAACTCTACATCTGTACTGGGATATGATATTTGCAAATCTTTAATAATAAATGCACCAGTCGTTGGGGGCTTCCTTGGCAATATACATTGTCTTATCTGTGTTCCACAGGCTTATGTAAGGTAGGAGTATCATAAAATATAAGTATCTCTGCAAAGTTAATACACCAATGTTAGGTACTGAATAATTTATGAAGAACAGCAATGAATTTTAATTTTAATTTGATTTACAAAATCTATGAACAATAAAAAATAAATAAATGTTTTAACACCTAAGAAAAAGGGGCGCTACCTAAAAATTTCAATTAAAATTTTAAATTTGTCTATAATAGCAGGGTACATTGTAAGTAGGTACACCATAGTTAAAAACTAAGCATATAACTGATAAAAATTGGAGTAATTTGCACATAAAAATCTCTGTAATAAATTATTTAACTAAATTACTTTGTTAAAATAAAGAATTTTATACAGAAAAATTAAATACGAAATGCTATATTTAGCTAAAGTTTAGAATTCTCATTTCTCAGAATATCACAATTCCACGAAGCTTTTTAATTCCCATGCGAAAGTTGAATCTTATGTAAGCAAAGGAAACACGAGGCTTTGTGAAATTCATCACTTTAGGGCTAAGCAAACGTAGTCGCAAAGAACAACTACTTGGAAACAGAAAGGATTTATTTGAAAGCTTATATGTGGCTGGAGGGATTTTTAAATAATTGCGGGAATTTAGCGTAAGTAGTCTGGGCAAATTTCACTGCGTTTTCCATTATTAAACTGGGCAGCTTGTTTAGCGACTGCACTAACTCTCTTCAAGGAGATCACCGATAAATTACAAATATTTGTGTGTTGATTAATTAAGAAAAGCTGACATCACATTTAAGCTCTCACTGTGATTGTCCGTTACTATCCTCTAATATTACAAATGCTAAACTTTGTGAGGATGGAAGGATGTTCGTTACTCTTTCACACAAAAAACTGTATGAACTTTGGTTCATACAAAGTTTGTATGAAACTTAGGACTCAGATAATTTATTACCTGAATTAACATTTTCTATCCCTATCCTTACCTTAATAGCACTGTGGTCGGCTGCGCACCAGCAGCGCCTGTTGTGGCGGTGCTTATGTTAATATTATTATTATTATTATCTGCTTGTGGCTATTTCTGTCTGCTAGAGAACCAGTATCACTTCGTCCATTGCTGAAATATTGTGATCGCCACGTAAACTAAAGCTCTCTACCTATACCTACAACGTTGAGAAACTGTAGTACTTTTTTGATAGAGGCATTCTTCACATCTTCACAAGCCATTGTGTGGCTTCCTAGGATGTGACTACGCTTGTGCATCAATGGGCCATATGTTAATATACAATGGAAGCAACCTACCATCAAAGTAGGTATAAATGTTTGCCCATTTTTGTTTCAGCAATTAGAGTATATGAATTAAAAACAATACTTACTATAGATGATGTACTATTATTCCTAATCTCAACTTTTATTACGTTGTTTGGACATGCTACCATCCATCTAAGTAGAATGATTACATTAGAGAAAACGTTCTTAATTACATAGCGTCGTTATCCCGAAGAAAGTTCCTCGGTTTACGACGCGGGTGGCGGTGGCCGCAATCAAAACGTTCCCATACTTGTTTACACGGATGTGGAGAATGCTGCTATTAATGAAATATTGCATTACGCAGCGAAAAATTGTACTTGTACGGAACAATAAATAATCTATCTCACAAATATAAATGATTGTATAGCAATTTTGTTGTAATTTCCGTTTTTATATGTTTTTTTATGATGTAGTTGCGTTAACCTACTTAAAAAGGACGTGACTTATTTGCCGAGAAGAATTTTTGTCTCTATTATAACACATACAAGATATAATAAATTGATCCACTCACCGCTTCGGTCTATGTATATATTCGATAATAACTTTCTAACTACTCAAGGGGGAGAGCGATGCTATAAACAATGCACAAACGAATATTATAAGTAATTTGCAGAAAAAAATGCATCTGTGCAATCCTAATTCTAATATCCAAATAATATTATTATAAATGCAAAAGTTTGTACGGATGGATTTAGATGAAATTTGGCACACTAATAATTTATTAGATGGATTATCATAGAGGATTTTTTAACTGGGAACGAGGGATCATCTAAAATTTAAATAAAATTCGGTGCCACTGTCGTCACAGCAGTAAATATATATGTCAGGCGTTATAACTCATATATTTTAATTTATCAACACGTCATCGATATCAACGAAGTCGCAAGATCATCATTTAGTTTTAAATACACCGAACACTTAATTTAAATAAATTAAAACAACGGATGTACCACAATCAGAAATTATGTAAGTCATTATTAAAATTTCACACCATCATTTTTGACATAAAACTATTTAAGTATAGTATTAATTTGTTTAGCTTTTCTAGAGATTACACTTCTTTGTAGTACATCTAAAATGTTTTCGCTAAGTTTACGGAGACGGATGGATCCATTTCAAAGTGCACGTCTAATTGTAAGTTTAAGAGGATCGTGACAACGAAGGGCCTACTATGAAATTTATGCAGTTATGATTAAGATTAATTAATATCTATCCAATGATGGGTTCAACTTGAAGGTTTAGCTTCAGGAATGACAAATAACGCATAAAAGTCGACTTGACAGTTATGCACTTTATTGCAGACTGCATTTATAAGTTAATTTTGTAAATACCTCTCATTTACTAATTACCCCTCATACATCATACCCACACACTTAGCAAAAGGGCACATCCAACAGTGCTTTTGACGTCGAGAAATTTCCTTTCATTTCATTTGAAAGTTTTGACTCTCGAAATGATTCTTTCCTCTTTGTAGCCTTTGTAGCCTGCTGTTAATTTAGAAGTATTTATCAATAGATATCCTGTTTCTGACAGTAATGTCAGTTTTCAGTCAATTGATTTAATTGAGATGACACTTGACGCCGAATGGT
This sequence comes from Synanthedon formicaeformis, assembly GCA_945859745.1. Taxonomy (NCBI): domain Eukaryota; kingdom Metazoa; phylum Arthropoda; class Insecta; order Lepidoptera; family Sesiidae; genus Synanthedon; species Synanthedon formicaeformis. Next base: position 5,821,441 of record OX243964.1, read on the forward strand.
TGTCATTTTGTCCTTGTCAATTTTAATTTTAACCAAATCGTTGGTTATTTGATTAATCAAATTTTATATAAAAATTATTATATTTGATTTTCTTGATAGAACATTTATAAAATGCATTAAAATTAATAAGTGTGTATGTTAAATATAAATTACTGTTGTTACGGCGTTTAGTTTTGAGCACCAAATTCTAAAGATTTTATTTAGGAATATATCAAAAAAAATTATTATAATTATTTTTTTTATATTAAGTATTGTATATTATTCATAATATAATTGGAATAAAATTATTGATAATAATTGAGTAATATAATTGGAGAGACTCTCCAAATATGACTATTATTATTTTTCAATTTAATATAAACTAAAAGTTATTTTAAATAAAAAAAAAGACGCCATGCGGCCAGGTAGTCATACGACCTGAAAGGCTGGATGCGAAGCACAGAAGACTATGCTTGGTGGCGAGACTTGGGAGAGGCCTATATGGATGTGACGGTTGATCATGAAATTTATGCAGTCTTTCCTTTTTGTACCAAGGACTTTAATTACACTTATGCCAGTTATGTTATCTATTATAGAAAACATAATTAGTAAAGGAAGTATCCTAAAACTAAACCAAATCTTACTTTCCTGTTGGAAATAGCTTCGGGTTTTACTAATTGCGCTGAGCTTCTACGCCATCTCTATCTTTATTGTTTCTTCAGGCCTCTTAGAAATAGTTTGAAGTAGCAAACAAACTCAATACTGTTGTTTGATGTGCAAGCAGCAATTTTAATAAATTAGGAAGGAATTTTAATTTCTAGCATCGCATTGAAAAGTAACTACCTATTTTTTTGATAGCTATTATTTATTTAATAACTAGGTTTTTATATTATTTATATTTATTACTTCGACGGCTTCTCCCGGGATGCAATTTTTATACACACAAAACCTTCCCCGTTTACCTCTTTTTCTATAAGTGAAAACAGAATTAAAATCTGTTGAGCGGTTTAAGAGTCCATGGAGGACAAACAATGTAAGTAACATTGATATTTTATATATATAGGTTTAGTTATTTTATTGTATTATTTAAATTAGTAATTACTTAAGAATTTAAGGTCTAATTAATTGTACCATATCTCTCTGAAAATGTACTACGCACGCATAAGGGCCTCTCAAGTCTCGGGGTCTCTGCGAGAAGTCTTTCTGAGATTTATGCTGTTAACCCAAGTAATAAAACTATGCCCCGAGGACCCAGGCCATATCCAAAGATATATACGTATGTACATATAATACAGTAACCAAAACCCATCGAAATAATATAGCTTTGCCAAAACCTTATTTGTAAACCTTTTATTTAGATAATTTGTCATTTGGGTATTGTAAAAAGTGCTATAATAAACTGATGGATACCATACACCTACCGAATTTCAGAATATTACGACAAAAGCACGTCGAAGTAAAAGCCCCTCGATATAGGTACTCGTAATTCTGCTCATATACACGACAAAGTTTGCGATTAGGTATCCGGCGTGAAAATCAGAAAGTTATCCCCATCCATCTGTTTCCATCTATGTTGATCCTTAACTATTTAGACCAAGCTGATGCACAGTTGGGAATAGTTAGGGAATACCTATTCCACATCCTCGCTTCGTCTTATAACTTTGGAATTGATATTAGTCTACGTAAACAATCCAAAGACTACTAAACCATTCTCATGGATCCGATAAAGTTGATTGGATTCTAACAACAGTTACGAACTCTTGTTAGAGAATTTCCAATAGGAAATATTGATTATTGTTGAATTGTACTCTTAGTTAGTTAATCACAGTTAGTTTACTTAGGCACCGAGTTTAGGGTTCGAAATTTATAATTTATTCAAATATTTTTGTCATTTTACAGATACCGACTCACTCGTAATAAAACTTCGTACGGATCCCTAAAATATTACTAAAACCTATTACTACTCGTACATGTCTGCATCAGCAAATTTGGGTCTCTCGCTCCAGAGATTCGAAAATCTACGTTAAAATTTTGATAATAGTTTTACAAATCTCTTGAGATTATAAAACATTAGCTGTTTCCCGCGACTTCGTCCGCGATGAAAAATAAAAAAAATATATGAGTAGATATGAATATCTTTATTACTGTGACAACGGTGGCACCGAAATATTTTTTATATTTTTAGATGATCCCTCGGGAACAGTACCTTTTTCTAGATGAAAGGTATGCCCTTTTGTATTCCTGACGTGTATGCAAAATTTCAAGATGATCGATTGAGTAGTTTCAAAGATTACCTCCTTATACAAACATACAAAATTTACCTCTTTATACTGTTAGTATAAAAAAGTGTTCAAGGAATATTACTTGTTAAGTATCCACAAGTATCAAATTTCCAAAAAAAAACAACAGTGCTACCTTTTTGTTAAAATTAATCTAGTTACTAAATATAATGGGTGAGAGAAGACATTATGCCAGTTAAGTTTTCTCGGAGCCATAAATAAAAACAGTCAGCGACTATCTCCAGTTAATTCTGGCCAGAAAGACTGCGTTCTCGAAATTTATTGTCCCCGGGGAAAATAATTTCACAAGCTGCTTTGAAGACACAGCATAAAGCGCAATGTGCACGGCGAATCGTTTACAAGTCGATGCTGAGCCAACCTAGTACAAAATATGTATGCAGTATGAAATATTTGCATTTAATATATTATCTTACTATGAATTTTAAACATTTTTTTAACATATATATAGAAATAATTAAGTTAGTTTAAATTATGTCACTATCTAATTTCGAAGTTTACTTAAAGTGACGCTTAAGTTATTTAGGTGATATGTATTTGTTATATTTAGTATCCTTGTCTTATCCTTAAGTATCCTTAAGTGTCCTTAAGTATCCTTTAAGTACCAATACTTACTAATATTATAAATGTGAATGCGAGTTTGTTTGTTTGTTACGCTTTCACGCAAATACTACTGAACTGATCACCATGAAATTTTGCATACACGTTGTCTGGGACACTATAAAGGACCCTAGGGTACCTTTCATCGTTCAACGCAGACAAAGTTGCGGGCACCAGCTAGTAATTTATAAATAGTATTTCTAACTTTATTCTTATGTTAAGGGGTAGTGAGACTTGGCCATATACAGACATAGACTTGGACAATGTATACATTTTCTAATTAATGATTTGAATCAAGTTTATAAGATAAAAAATAAAGAATAACATTCGTTTCTTCTAATAGATTTTCAATATGTAATAGATTTATTTATTAAATATTTTTAAACAAGTATCTTTTTTATTTCCGTAATTAGAAAAATTCCAAATGCTTCCAAATAATGGAAAATTCTTTGTGTTTTTTTCAATTAAGTACCAAAAAATAAAATAAATCGTAAACACGAAGACATAATTTGTGTATGTTCCTTGATCACAATTTAAAATTAATTTAGTTGGTACTACTCTATGACGTATTGATTCTGAAAGTTAATTTTACTGTGAATAGTAATTTGAAACTTCGCAATAGTGTGTATAAAGATTTCACACAGTCCCTCCCCGCTTTTATACGGTGGTATAAAAGCAGAGACCCCTAACGAGTAGATTGACTCGCGAGCTCCGCCCGCTTAATCTCAAGGGAAAATACTCGACTGTACCCCTTCTGGCGTCTGAGAAACACGTCTGGCCTATACAATTTTAAATTATGTGCGATATATTATACTATTATACTCGCTAAGGTATTATACAATGACAATTTACAATGACTTTTATTACGATATACCTACTCTTAACACCATACTAATATTTTTATACATAAGCTTAATAATTATTCTTAACTTAACTAATACTTAGGTTATACATAGTCACAGATCATAGAAATTATGTGTATGCCCTAGAAAGTGACTTACAACTAAAATACAAGCACTGCATACGATATTTGTAGGGGTATCTTTTGTTAACGTCGTGGTCTTTTTGCCGATACAAATAAATATTTTATTACTTGCTTTTATCCGAGACATTTATTCAATTCTTATTGCTCATATATTTTTGTCATTCGTTGAATTTTTTATTTTTATTTTAAGGTGATCCCTCGTGAACAGTATTTTCTCTTACCCTATGTCCTTTTCTATATTATATCTGACAATGTGGATCCAATTTTTATTATAATATTATCCAATATTTATTAGACAATGTAGGTATACAAACTCTCATTTTCATTGATAATATTAATAAAGACTTATTATTAATCACAATTAGCAACTCTGCTAATTATGTGAGTGAATATATGTCTTGCCATTTTTATTACATAAGGGTAATAAAAGTTCTCTGTGCATAGTTTTGCATCAATAAAAGTGGGATTTCTGAGGATTTCGATAACCATTAGTACAGACAAAAACTTTGTAGTTGCCGTTTTGTTTTGGCTGTTCATCGTCTATTTTATTAGATGTTTTGTTAAAGTTTCCTCGTATAGGGTTCACTTAACAATAACCTTATGGACAATTAATTGTTACTATTGAATATTCCTGAGAAATATGATGCTAAGCGTACAAAAGAGTAATATCAGGTTATAGTAAACAAACCGAACATTTTTTTAAGACTTCAATTGACAAATAGGTACATAGCACATACACAGATATGTATTTATATATAGTGTAAGGAATGATCCCGCGTCGGTCGGAGCGGGAGGGGCGAGGGAGGTGGTCGCCTGAGGATGGGGGTCCTCGAGGTGCGAGCCCAAGACGCCACACACTCCGCGCGCGTCCCTCAAGCTCGTTCGACACCTGTGCCTAGGGCCTATTTCGCTTCTTTCTTGCCTTTGTTAATTAAATTCGTCTATTACTATTAAAATTGTCAATATTCTAGAGTGCTTTTATTTATTTACCTAAAATCAGAAGTGGGATACGGCTCAAGCAATCAGCCTGACTGTGCCACCTTTTGGTTTTGGTTTGTTTGGTTACAAAGAAGCAAAATAGTAAAATTTTGTATTTACGTCGTAAAGTTTCGTTCGTTTCGTAATTTGTGTCTGTATGAAAATTAATTTAATTTTCGTGTTTTCGCTTAAAATAAGCGATTTGTGTCTTAATTTAGTTTTGTATTTTCGTGTTTTGTGCTTTCTTTTTAAAAATAATTTAGTGTGTTTTCATGGGAAAATAGTTATTAGTGTTCGCGTGAAACAAATTTATTTTAGTATTTACTCTCTAAAGTAACACGAAGTAGTGTTTTTATTATAAAATAGTTGAGTTTTGTCTGAGTGAAATGTCTGATCCATCACATCGACGACGTAGACGTACGCGTACGCCATCTTACGAGTATCATAGAGAATTCCGTAATAAATCAAAAAACCGCGATAAACTCCGTTCGAAAGATAGGTCAAGGTCGCATTTCTGTGAATCGAATCGGAGACGTCATTGGCGTTACGTATGTCCTAAAAACGTTAAGGAACAGACACAGCGCGCGTTAAATGAGATTATTTCAAGGCTACAGCAACTTGAACGAAATCATTGTACGGCAAATAAAGAAAGCTCAGTCTCCCCGGACCCCCTGACTGTAAATCAAACAAGTGATCCAAATAATACCCTTTTCACATCTCGTGAGTCGGGCTCGGGCACAAAAAACATAAACAATGACTCAGTCAGCTCTCAAGTGTCTCAAACGTTACCCGAAGAACGCGATTCAAGTGCCAAAGCACTAGCCGGCGTGTTAAATCTGTTAACACATTCTCACTCACAGTATTACGTTTCGAATTTCGACCCTAGTATACATGATATAGACGTATGGTGCAACGAAGTTGATCGCGCTCGGGAAAGTAATCTCTGGAGTGACAGCGAATGCTTATCACGAGTGGCATCTTGTTTAAAAGGCGATGCTAAAACTTGGTTAAATGAATGGGGTAACTGATGATAGGACGTGGACCAACTTTAAGCGAGAATCTAATCCTCTTTGCCGGCATAGGCTTGATTTGACAAATATTTTATTTAAAGTTATATGTACTACGTCTGATAATTACGCCACTTATGCTGAATACGCTCGTAGGTCTTTACTGCGCTTACGTATAGTTAAAGGATTAAGTGAGCATTTAATGACATTAATAATTATTAGGGGTATAGCTGACGCACAGGTACGAGCTGCGGCAATTAATGCTAACTTGACAACCGATAATTTGATTTCATTTTTATCAACCTATTCTAAGCCCGTTCAAGCTAAAAATGATTACCGTCCACCACAATTAAAGCGACACGCGAATTCCATTCAGCCCGACAAACAAAAATGTTTTAAATGTGGACAAGTAGGGCATAAAAGCTATCGTTGCGATAAAATTTTGCATAACGACCAATCCGCAGGAAAAAGTTTGACCACGGCTCACTCGAAGAATACTTGTAGTTTCTGTAAAAAGAATAGGACATTCGGAGAATAGTTGCTTTGCAAAAGAACGGTCTGAGTCACGAAATAAGCTTAATGTAAATCTTTGTCGCCGTGTCGACCTTTCTCTGACGAAAACTAATAACGACAGTGACGTCACCACCGCAGTAGTGCAAGGCATTCCAGTGGACGTCCTAATAGATAGCGGAGCTAGGAACGTATCGTTAATTTCAGCTGACGTCTTAAAGCACTTTTCTTGTCAACAAAAGCCTACACGTTGTATTCTAAAGGGAATCAGCAAATATGAGATAACTGCTGTATCCTATGTTACCTTAACTATCGAGTTTCCTGAGATATCACTCGAAGCTTATTTGGTCGTAGACCACCTTCCTGTATGAATACACCTATTATTGTAGGAACTGACATCCTCAATCGCGAAGGCATAACTTACGTTCGCTTTCGGAGTCTGTTCATTAGGTCGGCGTAATTCATGGTGCTGACATTAATACGCCTGCTCAGGGTAAAGACAAGGAAGACTTGATGTCCATACTGAATGAGTTTTCGGATCTTTTAATATCTGGAACCGCTAACTCCTCTGTTATCACTGGTAAAATGCATATCAACCTGAGCAGCCCCACGCCAGTAGTGTACCGCCCGTACAAACTTTCTTATCAAGAAAAATTGAAAGTACGAGACATAGTTCGTGATCTTCTGTACAAGGGTTATCATTCGTGAATCTCAGTCTGAATACGCAAGTCCCATTATATTAGTTAAGAAAAAGGACGGTACAGATAGAATTTGTGTCGATTACAGGGCGTTTAATCAAATCACTATTAAGGATCGTTACCCCTTGCCCTTAATTGATTTCTGCTCTTAGACATGGCAATTGGATTTCAATAAATTTTATCAGACGAGGCTTCAATTCACAAAAGTGCGTTCGTAACTCCAGAAGACCACTATGAAATGTAAAGATGCCATTTGGCTTAACAAATTCTCCAATCGTTTATCAACGTATAATCAATAAAACACTGTAAACTTTGATTGAAGGAGACAATGTGTTGGTCTACGTTAACGGCGTACTCTTAAAAAGTTATTCCATTGAAGAGGGTTTAAAGACGGTTACGAAAATGCTTATTCCTAACCACAACGGTAGAGTACCTTGGTAGGGTTATCAGTTTGGGTCAGGTGAAGCCGAGCCCACATAAAGCAGAAGCATTAATTAGTAGCCAGGCTCCAGCGAATGTCAAACAGGACTGACAATTTATGGGACTGGCGAGCTATTTTCGAAGATATATTATGGCAATTGCAACTTGTTTTAAACATAACAAAGCAAAAGACCACACAGTATTCCGCTCTAAATCCTTTGATTGGAACAGATGCTACGACTCCAGTAATCCGAGCACTGGTTCGTGATATAGCAGTCTAGGGTTCGCGCCCGAACCGTTAAGCTTGGCGTGAAAATCTTAGGACACAGTAGTGATCTGATGCATAAAAATCAACGATACCAAGACGCATATGCGAACCAGAAAAGACGCCCTCCCCGAGTTTTTAAAGTCAATGATCTTGCATTTGTAATAAAATATTCACAGTTTTCAGGAAAATTAGATTCCGGTATGCGTGGGCCCTACAGAGTTATCAATGTCCTGCCCCGTGGACGTTACGAGTTTAAGTTGCTGAGTGAGGCCTATGGAAAGGTTACACGTGCGGCGGCGGAATATATGGTTCCGTGGAGCGGGGAATGGGGTCCTGAGTCGTGTGCATACTCCTTGTATCAAGAGATACCTTGGAGATACCTTGGAAGAGGAAACGGTCCGATGTAGATGTTACTGGACCATGGGATGTTGACGGTCCGATGTAGATGTTACTGGACCATGGGATGTTGACGGTCCGATGTAGATGTTACTGGACCATGGGGTGTTGACGGTCCGATGTAGATGTTACTGGACCATGGGGTGTTAACGGTCCGATGTAGATGTTACTGGACCATGGGGTGTTGACGGTCCGATGTAGATGTTACTGGACCATGGGGTGTTGACGGTCCGATGTAGATGTTACTGGATCATGGGGTGTCAACGGTTCGATGTAGATGTTACTGGACCATGGGGTGTTGACGGTTCGATGTAGATGTTACTGGACCATGGGGTGTTGACGGTTCGATGTAGATGTTACTGGACCATGGGGTGTTGACGGTCCGATGTAGATGTTACTGGACCATGGGGTGTTGACGGTTCGATGTAGATGTTACTGGACCATGGGGTGTTGACGGTTCGATGTAGATGTTACTGGACCATGGGGTGTTGACGGTTCGATGTAGATGTTACTGGACCATGGGGTGTTGACGGTTCGATGTAGATGTTACTGGACCATGGGGTGTTGACGGTTCGATGTAGATGTTACTGGACCATGGGGTTTTGACGGTTCGATGTAGATGTTACTGGACCATGGGGTGTTGACGGTTCGATGTAGATGTTACTGGACCACAAGAATAATGAGTAAAGGGTAGTGGGAAACAAATGACATATGACAATGAAATCTAATTGTTTCTGCATATTACAGACGAATCCGATGAGGGAGACCTGGTTCGGAGCAACGCTGCTGAAGTCGTGTCAGAACCCTTGAGAGCGGTCGGGGACGACGCTCTGTCAGGAGAGGCCGTGTAAGGAATGATCCCGCGTCGGTCGGAGCGGGAGGGGCGAGGGAGGTGGTCGCCTGAGGATGGGGGTCCTCGAGGTGCGAGCCCAAGACGCCACACACTCCGCGCGCGTCCCTCAAGCTCGTTCGACACCTGTGCCTAGGGCCTATTTCGCTTCTTTCTTGCCTTTGTTAATTAAATTCGTCTATTACTATTAAAATTGTCAATATTCTAGAGTGCTTTTATTTATTTACCTAAAAATAGCATATTTTATATTGATCGTAACTATATTATATTATGGTGTATATATTGACTATGTAATTAAATTCAGAATATCATAGCCTAAGGAAGTTTAAGTAAGATATTTAAAACATATGAATGAAGTATTTGATTTGATGCTGCACGAACACAAAATGCATTTCATTTCCTAAATAAGTATACAATACAAAATGTGCAGGTACTTTATATAATACAAAATAAAGAATTTAATTCTTTGAGAGCACTTCAATCTCCAATTATGTTAATGTGAAATCCGCTGTATATTTTTTTAGTTAATTCTTCGTAACTCCGTTGAATGCAAGTCTTACATTCGCATATCCACGTATGTATTCAACTAGCTTAGCTTGTGTAATTTCCCCACTGATTCGGACATCGTTAGCGTCTATTCATGTAAAGTAGTAGGCGATTTAAAGGTCTCATTCATTCCTTTTATATTTTAAATGGGTTCCCGGCTACTCACATAGAAAATGTAATCGTGGATAAAGAGTTCGCGTAACTGATTTAATTCAAGTGCTTTATTTTAATAGAATGAAAGGGTTTTTATTCTGAAAATACAAGCGGGGCCATTGGCGAGCCCATTACATGAGTGGTTAAGGAAGGTGCTTGCCTTAACGCTCTGTCTGAAGGTGCGATTCCCAGCAAGGTCACTTTGGAAATGTTCTTACCCAAGTTGGCTTTAGAATTAAATTTGGAAAGCAGTGGCAGGGCACTACGCTTTTTTTAATTTGGGCAGCCCGTCTGATAGTAACTATACCCTTAAAGAAGATCACAGTGAAATATCAGCATGTTGTGCGCTTTTGTGTTTCGGTAACGAGTAAGCCATTAAACCCTTATTTTTAATCTTACTACGTTCGGCAGCACACTTGCAACGTCCGTAGCGCCCTTCGACCGCCTACGAAACCAACGCTACGTAACCAGTTACGTGACAAGAATTGTTTTTCTTGCTGCGAAACCAGTTACTTACTTACAAAGAATATTTTTCTACGCAATAGCCAATAAATACAAAAATGTATTATGTCCCTTTCCCATAAATGCAAAGATGTGTCAGAAACTGGTTTCGTAGGTGGTCGTACGTAACTAGTTTCGTAGGAAGAAAAAAGCCTCTTTGTACGTAACTAGTTTCGTAGCAAGATAAGTAATCCTTTACACGTAACCGGGTAACCGGTAGCACTGGTTTCGTCGGCGGCCGAAACGCCGTAGCGTTCCTTGCTAACCATCAAATGAAAACAATTAAGAAAAATCTTTTTATTTTATTTTAATTAAACATAATTGAACATTCAATATGTATCAATACTAATAATAAATCTGTAAGGGTCGGTCATGGAGTAATTTACTTTTTTTTAAGATTTATCGTGTTTATAGGCTCTATACATGATACTGAAACTAAATTGACGATTTTTAGATTTTTTTCTGTATGTATGTTCCTCCATAACTCTTAAACGAATTAACTAATTTTCATGAAACTTGGTAGATAAACATTTAGACGTACGGGACACAAGATAGGCTACTTTTTCTTTTTCAACGCGAACGAAGTCGCGGGCGCCAGCTAGTAGTATGATATTACAGCAATGAAGATTACCTACATAGAGACACAAAATGACAAGTTGATACCTATATAATATATCATTTGTAGGTATTAGGTACATGTTTTAGTATGAAAGCACGCGATATCAAGTTTATCAAAGCGTTCAAAGGATTGTTAAATGGTATAACTATTTTCATCGTCGTAGCTCTTCAACCATTCAAATTTCGCAGTTCCCCTGGAATTCCTCTGATGTTAGACATAAACAGATCGTGTCATTGCGTACACGAATCCAGAATTCTATTAAGACATTCTTCACTAAAAGGGCTTTGTGTGGTACTTACATTTGCTTTGAAAATAATTGGCCCTTTGAAACTAGAGGCTCAGCAAGTATTTGTTCTCAATGAAACTGAATTGATACATGTTTAATATATACAATGTGTCCTAAAATTCAAAGATAAACGGGCACCAGGGGACGGAAATGCTTATGACTGCTTTGGAAAATAAAAGAAAAATATATACTCTTTTTTTTTTATATATGTTTTTTTTTAAACCTTTTCAAATTGGACACCCTGTATAATATTTTAAACTATCATGACCACAGATTTTTGTATTTTTTGTTACATGTTCATGTTTTAATTACATTAGTTATTACTTCTATAACACTGAAAAAATAAAAACCTTCAATGTAATTGTTACTACCTCTATTAAATTACTTTTAAAAAGAAATTATATGTGCATTTTACAAAGAAAATCTAATGCACCTTAAATTGTTTTAAATTTTAAACTATCTCTGAGAGAATGACAAGCGTTTGTTGGCGGGAAATTAGCTAGATAATCTCCTCAGAATATAATTTCCTTTCAAGATTCACGTTGCGCCTTCGCCATAAATGCGATTTCCCTTCGTCTAGTGCCTGCGTGGTGTTCAAATAGGTAGATAGGTACTTTTATTCCCCCTAACATCGTCTGGTCCTGGTGTGGTAACGTAATGTTATTAGACAGTTTGAAAATGGAATGTTTATTTAAGAAATTATCGAATACTGCATAAAATAGCTCCATGTCCATGTCAAATATATTATGAATATTGTATGAGTATATATAATATTCATAAATTAGGTATATGAAAATAATTAGTGAAATTTAAATATTAAACTTAAAATTTTCTAAATTTTAACACTAATTAATTGTTCTTAGCGTGTAATTTTTAGGAGTTATAAGTATTTTGTTGTTATTGTCTTTAATTATGCACTTATAATTTCTGAAATAAAATAAATAAATAGTTTCAATAACAGCGCCTGAAATTGGGACTGTGTTTTTTTTTTATAATTTAATATATTAGATTATTTACAGATCATAAGGTCATGCAAATTATTGTGTGAGGAGATGTGATCCATCTTGTAAACTGCTAAAAATTAAAACATGAAATAAACTAAAAGCCTAAATTAAGTCATATACCTAAGATTGTGTAAACAATGTTGATCTTATGCATAAAAACTACACAATATTTTACGTACCAGTGTTTGTTAGCTTGGCTTGGTTTCCCTTTTCTTTTTGAATGGAGTTTTAAACACACGTTTAAAGCGAAAAGCCAGCTTGAAATTTAGTATTGTTCGCTTTACAAAGATTTTAACGCAAACACCCTCTCACTAACAAAAAATAATTTGAAATGAAAAAAATCACAAGAAAATATGTAGCTTGTGTGTAATTTAAAGCTTTTCTTGGTTATTTTATTTTGAAATACAACTTAGTGTTATTTAGAGCCTTTAAAATATAAGTTTGGATATTTATTATAACAAAGGCTAATTTAATAAAGGTGTAAACTGCCTAAAATCTATAATACGAGTATTAATATATACCAGTTAGTTTTAACCTATCAAGCAATCATTTTATGAAGTTATAAAATAAACGAGATCGTTGACTGTAGATACAGATTTTAGTAAAGTAAAAATTTTAATATTAAATTAAGTCTTATTTTCAACAGCTAAAACTTGGTTAAGTTCATTAACACGTTTCACACGACACCTGTTTAAATAACTAGTTACTGATGTCAGTGCAGCAAATTAAGCGGGCAACTTGAAGCGCCAACGCCGATGCAAGCGCTACAACGCATCCGAGCGATTCATTTAATTAGACAACGAATTAAGGTCTTGTCATCTAAAGGCTGTTTGACTCATCAGTATTCCTTTACCGTTTGTAAAATTAATTACGAGAGTTCAAGTATTACAATAAAACGAATATCAGTGATTTAATAAAATGCATTAGTTTAGACTTCAAAATAGGAATGCTTGTGGAGGTATATTCAAAGATTTAAATCGAGAGATGCGGCATTACTAGCGAAAGTGTGTTACAAAATACAACATACATTATACTAAAGACAAAAGTATAAAATACATATACTTTTGTCTAAACACACTTTTAAACACAGATAACACATTCCTTACTTCAAACGTGACTGTGACGATAGTGACGCTCTCAACAAGCAACCGCCACTCACTGTAGCTGGCGTGCAAATGTAGTTGGGTGTAGCGCCTGCGCTAAACCCATTGTTAACAATTTTCGGTGTGTTTTTAGTATGGCGCGAGGAGATTACGCCGCATGTTCGATTTAAATCTTTGGTTATATCATATCAAATCGTCCTATTTCTCAAAAATATACCTACATATTTTACTATGTTGACAGACACAGTAAAAGTCACAAGAAAACAATGAGCGGTTGCGACAAGTCCAGTAGTGGGCGTCCAAAATGTTATCGTAAATATTACAGACATAAATTTTGTTACATAAATATCTCTAGGTAGGATCTTAAATAAACATGGTTGAGAACAATGACGATAATGCTTGTTAATTATAATGTAAACTGATCTAAGAATGCCGTCTTTGATATGATACGCCTTAATTATGCATGTTCCTTAAACATGAAATTGTACAAGGAAAAGAAACCAAGGGAAAATTATAAATTAGTACATCGCTTTGTTGAGGGTCACGTTACATCCTTTTCCTTCTTTATTTTCATTAAAATTAAAATATTTCTTTTATTTCCATAATAAGTTCTACGCTATTTGTAACGCTATTTTATGTTAGTCTAAGCGCCTCTTTCACAAACGTCAAGTAGGTTGTGGCCAAACTGTCATTTAAAGTCACCGGTAACCGGGATAATGGAGCTGATATACCTTTGTTTGTACGGTAAACGCCCCAAACATTAAATAGAAAATAAAAAAAAATCGCCTATCGAATGATGCAGTAAACCGAGTGCATAATTCAATAAAACAGAAAATGATTTCTAAAAGTAACTAATTAACACTTTACTTGTAGTTGGTGAAAGAGGCACTAATTGTTAAAAAAGTGTACATTTTTGGATACAACAAAGACCATTGTGTATGCTCGCACCTTTATTTAGTTGTTATGTTTTGTATTATATTATATACTCGCAGTTTCGTTATTGCATTAGAAATTCAACGTAATAAGCCTATTTGTGTGTATATTTACTGCGTCTAGACACCATCTAGCTAGTGCAAGGGATTTGTTTGCGGATGAACACTAGATGATAGGTATAATTCCGCTCATTAATTTCTGCGTAAATCGTACTCAAGTGATTAAAAACGCATCAGTTCTCTTTTACTTTGTCATGAATTTTTCAAGTTCCCTTTGAATGTGCTGTTTGCACAAATTCAATTGGTTTGTGGCTTAAACGTATGTCTAAGTGCAATGCATTATTATCAATGCACCATATTCATAAGAAAATATTTTGTCACAAATATTTTATCATGAATTGCGATCCAAAGTGGTTCACTAAGCACAGTATAATTTATTGTAAGAACTTAAATGTAGACTCTATCTGATAGATGTATAATCTATAACAGGCAAACATCAAAATGAGCATATTAGGAATTCGGTGTGAAATATTCGTAAAGACATACTTAATAATATGTTATTTTTATAGATTTTACAAACTGAAACTTTATTATATAAATAATTAATATCGATAGTAGTAGTAATAATAAAATATTCTGAGATATCAGAATATTTTATTGTTACTAACAATATATGATTTCAACTATGTTAGTTACATCTCTCTCGACAAACCATAACACAAGTCCTTTCTATACTCTCATCCAAAGATTTTGGAGAGATTCTGCTATCGCTACCCTAATGCATTGATAGTACCTATAATCATACACATACCTACCTAAAATATTGTTTAAACAAACCATTACCCCTATAAGCATATTTTTATTAATAACAATGTAGTTAAAAGCTAAAATCTCAACAAATATTGGATCTTGTTGATGTCCGTTGAGAACGTTGATATTTTTCACCCGACGCGGCGGTACTGGACGTCAGGTGTGTTTGACTAAGATTTATGTACTCACTGAAATGGAAGAATGAAAAGAATTTGGCTTTCCCGGGAAGTTATGCTATTTTTAGACTTTCATTCATAAATAGTTATTGATCTGGGAATCCAAATCATTATTTATAAATATGAGTTAAATGTATTTGGCAATTTTCTTTACTATTTTCATGAGTAGGTTAGAAATAATTTGTCACTTTTCTTGTTCTTATTAACTACGAAAATATCTAGACACCTTTGTGTCTAAGTATATATTAACGCTGAATCTTGAAAGACGTTTTCTACACAAAACTAATTGCGGAATATTATCTCGGATAAGAGAGATGAAAACATACAAAATATCTATTAGACCCATAGACAAATATTCTTTAGAGTAAGATCTCAATTATGTGTTTATACTCATTCCGCTCTGACTTTATTGCTTCTATTTATATTTTTGGCAACTAATATACCAAGTTTAACATATTTCTGACTTGAAATGAGTATGTTAAAAATAAATGAATTTAATTTCTAAATATTACACTTATAAGCGAAGAAAATATAACTTGAAATATATAACGTGAATGTTTTCAAAATAAACCAAGAAAGGCAATTTTTTTTGTTCAATAAACATATTAAGTATAATTGTTTTCTTAAAGGTTGGTTAAGTATGCCTTCTGCGAATTATTGTAGCTTCCGCTCCTTTATTCCTCTTAGCACTTCCATTACTAATTGCTAATTGCTAATTTATTTGCTAAAAAGTTTAAATTAAGACCCCTGTCGTTAAATAATAAGATCGATGTCAAAAATTTGGGCTTTGAAATATGTAATACTATTCAATTTAATGAACAAGATGTCAATAAAGCAATTAAGCAAATTAAACGGGGCAAGTCTCCTGGTCACGATGGCTTAAGTATAGAACACATTGTTTATGCCGGGAAAAAATTGTGTAGTAAGTTGTGCGCCTTTTTTAACTTGTGTTTAAAGTACTCTTACTTACCGGACGCACTTATGAGGACAGTTGTTGTCCCTATAATTAAAAATAAGACTGGTGATCTTGGCTCCACGAAAAACTACAGGCCGATTTCCTTGGGAACAGTGATAGGGAAAATACTTGAACAATTGTTGCACCCTGAACTGTTGAAAATAAATATTGATGATGCACAGTTTGGTTTCCGTCGAGATCTCTCAACTGACTCTGCTATTATAAGCCTTAAGCACACGGTAGACTACTACGTCAATCGTGAGACAACGATTTACACTTGCTTTTTGGACTTGAGCAGCGCGTTTGATCTGGTGAATTATAATATTCTTTGGTGCAAACTACGCGACTCTAAAGTTCCGAATGAGATTATAAGTCTGTTGCGGTTCTGGTACGGAAATCAAACTAATAATGTTAGTTGGGGCGACGCGATTTCTAACGATTATAGGTTAGACTGTGGCGTGCGTCAGGGGGGGCTTACGTCTCCCACCCTTTTCAGCGTATATGTCAACGGTCTGATTGAGGAGCTGAGGAGTGCCAAAATTGGATGTCACCTTGGCAAAGTGTGTGTAAATAATTTAAGTTATGCTGATGACATGGTGCTCCTTAGTCCCTCTATCGGAGGTCTTAGAAAACTGCTTTCGATTTGTGAGCAATATGCTATTGCTCATGGTCTAAAGTATAACGAAACCAAAACGGAAATGATGATATTTCGCGCTGGAAGGGGTCCGGAGACGGTGCCTGAGGTTTTTTTGAATGGGCGGCCAGTTCAGGTGGTCAGTAAATTTAAATACCTAGGTCATGTTCTCACCGATGACCGTAAGGATGACATGGATATCGAGCGTGAGAGGCGGGCGCTGTCCGTTCGATGCAACATGCTCGCTCGCAGATTTGCAAAATGCAGTAAGGAAGTCAAATTAGTTCTGTTTCGCGCTTATTGTCAAAGCTTCTATACTTGCCAATTGTGGACTCGCTTCAAAAAGACCTCCTGGAGTACCCTTAGAGTGCAGTATAATGATGCGTACCGCACGTTAATGAGACTGCCTCGATACTGCAGTGCTTCGAGTATGTTTGCTGAGGCGGGGGTGCCCGACTTTTTCGCTTTGATTCGAAACAGAACGTTTTCTTTCTGGGAGAAAATCAGGAATTCCAAAAATGGCATTCTTGGGGTCATCGGTGAGGACTACTCTGGTCCCTTTCAAAGGCACTGGCTTAGTGTTCACCGGAGCGCAAATAAAAAATAGTAAATAAATAAATAAATCTTTTTATTATATGATTTTAAACAGATTTAGGAATTATAAGATTGGAAATAATGTAAAATAATAATGTAAAATATTGTCATAAGTACTATAATGTAAAATCCTTTGTAGTTACTACTAAAAACATATGGACTAATAGTCTGAAATAAACGTTTATTATTATTATTATTATTATTACTTTTCTCATTCAACGCAAAACTTCAACATTATGTTATTATTATATTATTCTATGCACCCGTGATATGCCAAGAATGCACCTATATTAAATGTTTATCGAGGGCATGGCATGTAAATGTTTTTGTTTTCGTTGAATTAGTTGAAATGGCAGTTTATTCCGCCAACCCACACTTATGACTTTGAGTTTGCTTATTATAGCGACGGTAATCTACCATCAACCTAAACTTAAAATAAAATAAATAATATATTTATTAAAATTTTAATTTCAAAAAAGCATCTCATCTTTAGGCTAATGTGCCATATAAAATGAACTGTTTGTTTTATAAGACTTTAAGTAATGGAAAAGAGTCGGTGGGGTGTCGTAAATTGAGAAAAAACTGTGTTCATTCGTTGAAGAGAAAACATACAAAGGGGGAAATCGAATATCGCTCTCATCTGATTTGGGATGCGTGCAATAAACAGTTGAAGGGTGTATGGGTTTGTGTGAAATGGTTCGCTTGTATGTGTGAGTCTCGAGAGACATTGAATGTGGGTCTCCTTTTTTGTTTCAGCGACATCGCTGACACACTGTGCAATTTATTGGCAGATTTTGATGTAACAAATAAAGCTAGTGGCAAGTGGTTGACAATATTTGGGCGTTTGTTATTTTCTTTTTGTTTGGATTTGTACTTTTATTATTTCAAGCATATGAATAGGAAACTTTATCGATTTGTGTCTCACAACAACATACACATAGAGATAGGTAACGCCTAACTACTATTTAAGTCGGCCATTAACGACAGTCCGCCTTGCAGTCCGGCACTTCATGCAGGATTGTGAATGTGACTGCTGTGAATGGCCGGCTTAAGTAGCAGTTATGTGTTTCCTAACTCTATAGGTGAGTGTTGGTAAAAACGGGCATCATTCTATCTTTATACTAAGTGACTATATTGAACAGACACAGAAACGGTGAACTAGGTTTAAAAAACTTTTACAGGTAATATTGATTTAATGTTCAAATTTTATATCATTAAATTTTGATAAAGAAGTATAGCTTACTAGCCCACGACTTCGTCGTCGCCCTTTATTTTCTAAAGCGTAAATTTTAATTTTCAAATATATTATTGCTATAATATTTATTACTAACTTTTGCCCTCTTCTTCGTTTCCGCCTGTTTTATTGAGTGCTGAAACATTTATTCCATCTTTATTGCTCCTATATTTTTGTCAGGCTTTGTATTTTTTAATTTTATTTTTAGAGGATACCTAAGAAACGGTGCTTGAAAGCCTATGTCTCTTTCTGTATCCCTGACAACGTGTATGCACAATTTCGTCATGATCGTTTAAATAATTGAGACGTAACAAATAAACAAAAAATTTATAATATTAGTTAGAATTCATAACTACGTATTACTTATGTGCGTCCATGATATAATGTCAACGAAAGTAATCTAAAAGTTAACCAAAGAATTAGTAAACTGAGGAAAAGTTCGCTAGAAAGGGCACTACGCTGGACGATCCCCTTCAGGCACACTGAAAAGGTCGCCGACCTGATAAGAGCCTTGTGGGCGCCGCCTCTCAAGTAACCTACTGTGTGGATATAGCTTTTGTTCGCTACGTCTTACATACAGACAGACAACAATTCTTATATTTTGCAATGTTTCTAAAGTATTTTTGCATTTATTTTATTTATTTTCATTTTTCTGAAATAAAACAAAACATAAGAAAAAATTAATTTACAAAATGAATAGGTAAGTATAATACTCGTATACATTATTGTTTTTAAAAGCTGGTTATATTTCCTTTTTTTTTCAACTTCCTTATAAACATTTAATATTAATACATCCAAGGAAAATCTTATACTAGGTAAGAGCGTATTAGTAATAGGTAAAATAGAATAAGTAAAATAGGTAAATAGAAAATATAAATAGAGATATAATATTTAAGCTACAGAAGTGTACCTACAGAATTTATATAATAAATAATAGATACCTACATTTAATGAGCGCGAATACCACAAAGCGGTCAGAGACCTTCCGATATATTCACAAATTTGTGGTGTTTTGCAAGATTACCAAAAAAACTAAAAAAAATCATGGAATACAAAAATTACGATTCTGACTATACAAATTCTAAAATTGTCAGTAATACCATTAGAGTAAACCAATTGTAAATTCTATTACTATGTACACATTACTATGTTTTCTAATATGTACCTACTTATGAGACATGTATAATATTATAAACATCCTATGTTACTAAAATATACTGTATGTTATGTAATAGAAAACATTTTATCAAGCATTGAAATGTTTATATTTGAAACTCGAATGTATGAATTCGAAAACTTAATTTCATAGACAAGTTAGTCAAGTCAAAGTCAAAGATGCTCCGCTCGGTTCTTTGTAATAATTAATTTCTGCGGTACTAAAAGATTCAGTCAACTCTCTAGACGCAAGTTCAACTTGTTTTCCAGAACATTTAACTCCTACTCGTGCATTGAGTCCAAATTAACTAGAGCTACGGTAGTTAATAAAGTAATTAAGAAAACGGTACTAATTTACCGTGTATAAAGATATTTAATTATTTTTTGACGAGCACATTGGTCGAACTACCTTAGCGCTCTGACAGGGTTTTGGGTTCGATACCTGGCAACTTTTAAACGGTTGTAAAACTTTTATACTTTAGGTGGTGCGAAACATTCTTTTAGTTATTGAAATGAAGTACACAAAGTATATTTTTCAAAAAAGGTTCTAATGAAAGTTTGGACATCATTAGCACAGTGTGACACCTCCCATTATATTTTAGTGAGCGAGCGGACAGTGTAAATGGCCTATATTTTGAAGTACAGTCAGCAACTTAAGAGGAGCAAATAAGGTCGTAGTAAATTAAAATTTATTTTAAAAATTATGTACATTTTACAAAAATAAATTACGTTATAATTAACATTAATTTTAATTTATTATTTACGATAAGGCAAAAGATACTTTGCTACGTTCTCTAATCTGTATGTTTGTTGCAAAAAACTACTTTTCATAAGAAGATTATACTTAATCTTTATTCTTAGTTCACAGTGTACTACGAGTAGTATCGCCTCTGACATTGTTTGTGTATTAGGCGAAGCTAGCATTTTAACAAAAAATAAATTTAATATTCAAGGAAATACATAATGTAAATTACAACGCCCAAGAGACATAGGTGCCTGAAAATTTTTTGCACACTAGATTTTTTGCATACCGTTTCGCATGCTGTCCTTACCGGGTCCCAACCTTTTCAATGTGACTCCCAGTCTTTAGTGTATACTATAAAGGGTAATTCCACTTTCATTAACGGCATATGTTCATTCGCGATTATAATATTACGAAACAAAGTGTTTTGAGACCGTGTTTTAATTAAATTTGATGAGTTTCCTTTGGCTATGAGAACGCAGACAAATAAATTTTAAGTATAATAACATAAAGAAATGCAGAATTACTTAATAATAGCAAGTACATAACAATCTTAGTAAGTTTACATTATCAACACGCAGAAGTTGCGTTAAAGCGAATTTTATCTTCAATCTTATCCGCTATCTTCAAATGGTATACAGAAGCTTGCGTTTATAGGTGACGATAGATATCTACTAAAAAGAAGGTCGTCAGCTTGCCGCCAAAATTTATCACAAAACAAGTAATAAAACGAGATGTACACTGTTAATTTTATTTACATTTAAAAGCTTTTGTATATACGTTTCAGTATTTTTTTAAATTCTAAATTATACATATATCTTCATTTCATTATTTATGAAAAAAGCCCATTGAAGTCTGCTGAAGTCTTAAATATTCAAAGGATTTTTCACTACAAATTGGAGAGTGTATTCCCTGCATACGTAGTTATATTGTAGTACCAAGTTGAATATTGAACTCAGCTTTTATGAACTCATGATTTCATTATAAAGCCAATCTGGCTACAGTAACCATCTTCTTACAGAATACAACCCCGTGTAATAATAGAATTGATGTCATAGCATATTTCTCTTCCCTTCCTTACATTTTTGTCGCAGCATGCTAGAGGCGTCTGTCCTCGGGTTGTGTACTTTGAGTTTTCACTTTATTTTCTATTTTTATTTACATTCTTATTTATTCTTATTCTTATTCTATTTTTATTTTTATTTTTATTTTATAATCTTCTTCTTATATATAAAGGCGATGTATGTGCCCGTATGTCTCCTATAGACTTCAAAACCGCTGAACCAATTTTGATGAAACTTTAAGACAATCTTCAGATTAGTGCAGCGGGTGTTCCTGTGAAGTTTGGTAGCGATCGGACGCGGACGAAGTCGCGGGAACAAGCACTAGTTTTAAATGAAAATTTTCGAAGGACCAATGGCGTTATCAATCTGTGGGTAACTAAGTTTAACATCTGCTAATATATACTAAATGTTGGGGTTAGAAACATTCGACACCCTGCCTTCCGTGTAATTATTACAATCGGACGTGATATATTACACTGTAATATATCACGTCCGATTGGTTAAATACGAAACCGAACGCCATTTAACTTCAAGTAATCCCTGATTGTAACAAGAAACTCGGTTAATTGTTGCAGTAATTTCTATTTTCAGTTTATACGAGTTTGAACTCTATTCTTAAACGTAATACAGTCCACTCTATAATAATGGACATAAATTGTCTTGAAATATTAATTTAATTTTTTTTTTGTTTTTTCTAATTCATAATTCTATATAAGTTATGATACAAATGACATGAGTTTATGTCAAGCCCCGCTTGGAGCTTGCTTTAACGTTCTGTGCCAGGGGTCTCTGGTATATTTCCGGGAAGGCCAACTTTGGAAATGAACTTTTTTTATTTCAAAATTCGTTAGAAAAATTGACGCCAAATATTAAATTTTGAATTAAATATTTGTAAGATAAGTGTAACATTGTGTGTGGAAAGAATCTGTAAGTCTTTCGATACTGCGCTGTCCATTAGGAAAACATGGAAAGCTTACTTTATTAAACTTAGATCATTTTTATATTATAACAGTTCTTTGCAAAGTTACAAACTGGAAAAGTTGTAGCCTCCCGAATAGTTGCAAGCTCTTCTCAAGCTCTAAGTACAAATAGTAGGAACTTAAATCTCTTCTAACCGAAAGCTGCTAGAATATGTAATAGCACTCAACGGATAAAATTCGTAACAACAACCGCCTTGGGTGTCACGAAGAATTTCAAACACATCTCTTATTTATATGTGATTTCATAACTCCAAGGATGTGTGTTTGTGAAAACGCAATATGCTTAAAAGAATTTGTATTTTTATTTTTCAAATTATTAAAATGTAATTTTTGATGTCTGTATTATGTGGAAGGTCGATTATTGTTGAGGAATGGACTATATGAAAATGAAATTACAATGAGTATTGAATAAAATATATTTAAATTACGATGTAACTAGCTGACACACAACTTTTGTTCCCCAAAAACTTACATATTGTGTATATGTATTGTTTTACATTTTCTTTTGTGGTCACTACAAATCATCCAAATTCACAGATTTTGTATAATTTTCAAATGAGTTTTACATAGTAATAATATCTTTATATCTAAATCAATCGATACTGCAAATTTCTGGGGTTGTATATTAATTGAAGTTTGTAGTTCAATTAATATACAACCCCTAACATACATTAATAAACTTCACTATTTAAATTAAATCAAGTGAATTTAAATTAAATAACAAATAAAAAACATATTTGAGCTCAGCTTTGAAAGAACTTTAAACATGGTGTAACATATTGCATATATTTATAATAAAGTTGTAAATTCATATGCAAATAAATTGATTTCCATGATTCTTCTTACCAGGAATCGAACCCGTGATCATTAGGTCGTAGCCTATCACATCACTAGATCAAAGTTCGTCAAGTTCACTAGAAATTTTAAAACATTTAAAACACAAGCTGTCATACTTTCCTAAAGGCTTAATTTGTATTTTATTTTGTGCTCTTTTGTACAAAAAAAAAATTGTTCTAAACCACAACAGTGATGAAAATTGTCTACCCACTTAACTTGTGGGTATCTACATAATATTTTATAAGTATATGTGTACATTGTACATAGGAACTCTGGAGAAACAAAACGCGCCGGAAGGTACGAACATCTCCCCGATGAAAGGCGCACTTGTAGTTTATTGACATTTACTTTCGCAGTGTAAACACGACGACAGTAGATGTCTGTCATGAGTTGCGTACCCTCAATACACGTCGCTTGTACGAAAAGTTGCAAATTAAATGCGAGGAATCTGTGCCAAATCGGATTACAAAACGGTAGAACACTTTTGACAAGTCCGTTGGATCGGTGGTTAGGTTACCGTTCCAGGGTTCCCGGGTTTGATTCCCGGCAGGGTCAACTTTGTAAATGAACCTTTCAAAGTTGTCTCTGATCTGGATTTGGAAAGTAGTGGCAGATCAACCTGGGTTTCGTAGTCATTTGGGTAGCCCGTTTGACCACAGTAACAACCACCAGTGTGCTGTTGTGCTTTGGTGAGTGAATCAGGTATGCCTGAGCGCACTTGCAGTATCTGTGCATTATTTGTTTTATAGGCGTCAGCCTGTCAGTCGACTTTAATATATATAAAAAAACAAAAGTCAAATTTGTAGTGACTGACACTATATCCATCTATCCACCACCCTTCAGATTGAGCAACATGTAATATGATGTTATGTTTTGGAAGGTGAGACAAGGTTGCATGCGATTATTTCGCTTCCTAGTAGTGCATTTGAATCTCTCAGGTATTGCTTTTCAAGTATTTCTTAGGCGATGATTCTAACAAAAGTGGACTACAAGTGGAAATTAGTCTACGGCTGACCTTTACATTAAAAATGAGAGTTTCTCAGTCGTAGACTGCACATCAGAATTGAATAGTGTCTCGAGTAGATGTATCTACAGTGCATTTTCCCAATATCAAAAGTGCCCAACGTCCTGAAAAAAGTTTTTACTTCAGAAATTATTTTAGTATTTTTTGTTAAACTTTGATATCGGGGATTTTTTCCTTCTAAGATATCTGTGGAGCGCAAACAACGTGTTGAGGATTACGTTCACGGAGACCTTTATCTAATGCAATATGTATTAGTGAAGACGCTTCAACACTAACGTAATACAACTACTTACCAAGAACAAGGGTGTATTTTATTTACGTCGTCCAAGGATAACTAAGTTGCTGCTGAATCTTTCACACATTGTTGTCTAGAAGATTACATTAATTTAATAACAGAAGTACATTTTAAAAAAACAGTCAAACTGTGCATTAGATGACATGTCACTGTTTGGTCCACGCCACGTCACAATAAAGCAAAAACAGTGAAATAAGCATAGAATAAAAGGTGAGAAATTTGATAAAAATGCTGAACATATAAGAAGACACGCTAGCGCATATTTTTTCCCCACTCAGCCGCCTATCCTTTATCTTACGCTACCGACCTTAGCTAGAATAAGGATAAGGAGATAGGATGGAGGAGTTAGGAGTTAGTTGGATTAAGGCTGGCATTCGTGACTCACTCACCGTTTCGGTGACCGTTAGCGGTAAGACGGTGTTTACTGCCTCCAAACGGGCTTATGTCCCAATTGACGACGTATTCCGAGGCTCTAACACTCTTTTCAGTGTGTCCGTCCCACTTCGTACTAAATTGTACGTAAAATATTAAGATATTAATATTTATATAAATAATAAACATTTCAATTATTACTAATATATTAAGCAAAATACATCTTTGTTTGAAAGATAAATGAGACAATGAAGGCACTGTTCCCTACTAGACAATTCAAAAATAATAGGCTAATAAATATAAGTAGTAGATATACTATATTATTTCTCTCTTTAAATAATTCTTCACATAATGTGGTCATTCATATAAAAATGTAATACAATGGGACAATAACGCGTCTAGACTCGTGAAAAGCGTCTAATACTTATATTTGACGGCCCCACTTTATGCAGCCCCGTTTGTTATTGTCCTAGTTGAGATGAAGCCAAGTGTGAGGCTACCGAAGCCAAATTTTAGATTGGCACTGAATAGGTACGGGCGGGCGGCGGCGGCCGACTTGTCTTGTGATCCGTGATACCAAAGTGCTCGTTCATTCTCTGACGAAGCGCTTTATATGAGTACAACTATGGAAATGTTTGATAAATGCAAAATTGTTTTGAAGCCCCACAGTATGTTGGGCTAGTAGATTCATTCATGCGAATTCGAGTAGAATATTTTCGTGATCAGCATAATATGTTGAGCACGAAAACGTAACGTTATTGTACGCTAAAAAGGCTAAAAATATATACAGACGTCATTCTAGATAAAAAACTGCGGCGGAGTGTACTAAGTCCTAACGAGCTACAGATGCAAACAAAAAATGTAAAGGTTCGACTGGTATCAGATCACTGATATTCACAATACATTTTTTTAAGGGATTATTGTGAGTGCGGTCAATTTTGAACTTATTTAATTTTTTTTAAATATTTGAACAAAAACGTTATCGTAGAAAATCTATGATTTTCTGTGATATTTGATTTCTATTGATAAATTATTAGTTTTTTCTTTATTTTACTACACAATTAGTTATTTGCTGATAATAATTGATTAGAATTAATAGTCTGGGTTAGCATTTCAAAGAAAGTAACAAAATTTCTTCAAAATTGTTTATAACAATGAAGTGTGTAGTTATTTTATTTGATAAATCCTTATCGAGACTCTAATCCAGGTTGAATGTTCGGACAGTGGCCGTGTAACAATGAAGCTAGAAAATAAAATCTGATGTTGGCCCCGACGTGAACTGTCTACAAAATGTAGTCTTACACGAATATTTCCCGGTAACACGCCGCATTTTGTTATGTTCCCAGTGCATTGTTGTTAAAAGCCACGGCTGAAAGATTTTCCACTGTGGGATTTTTAACGTCATCACATCAGATACTTTTATTGCGAACTATGAGTATATTATTTTATTATTAAAATATATTACATTATTTCCTTATTATTTTGATGAGCCTGTTGGATAAGTGGTTAGAGTGTTTGTCTTAACGCTATGTTCCAGGGTTCCTGGGTTCGATTTCCGGCAGGGTTGACTTTGGAAATGACTTTTTAAAGTGGCTGGTCTGGGTCTGAAAAAGTAGTGGCAACGCACACTGCGTTATCCAAACGCGTTCAGTAGTATTTGAAAGAGTAACAAATATACATAAAAAATCCTTCCTCACAAACTTTAGTGTTTATAATATAATAGGATTGTTCGCAGAAAAATCTATCCAAAAAGAGCTGACAAAATTGCGGTTATGCAATGAAAGCGACGACGGTTCAAAAGAAAAATGATTAAGAATTTTGCGTTCAATGGCACTGTTTTGTTTGTGAATAAATTAGTTTTGTGTCTAAACTGTATATTATTTTTCACTTCTACAAAAACAACATTGTAAATCAGCCTATCACCTTTTTAAGATGCACATAAAAATGTTGATGTTTTATTTATGGCGGCGGAACGGAAAGTTTATTTCGAAAATTTCTCGAATGTGTCAATGTCATTTAGTGACGGAAACAAATTGTGGTCCTCGAGCCTCTATTTTATTTCTACCTTTACCGGTTGACACGCACTTTTAAGTTTTTTTTTCTCCAGCGAACTCGCCAACTCTATACCTACAATACTTATTTTCCGTAAATAAGATTTATAAATCACTTTAAAAAATAGCAATGTAAACAATTTAGCCTTATAGGTAAGTATTTATATGCAATTATACATAATTATGTATGAACTTTATGAAAAACATATAATTGGTAATCTTAATTATTTCTTAACTTACAAAATAATAACTTACAAAATATAGGTGTATATATATAAATTATGTGTCACGTTGTGTCTCCGGAATGAACTTCTAAACTACTGAACCCATTTTGATAAAATTTCGTAACTATGTGTAATTTGGTCCAAATTAAAAGATAGGATAGTTTTTATTTTGAACCCGTTTGTAGCCGGGAACTGTCCACTATTAGTGTAAATATATATTTTAAGTTTTGGTCCCTTAGGCAGGGTCAAAAAAATCCTGGCTGCATTACGTCGTCGTTGTATTGTAAGGCTAATTTTCAGACCGAGGTAATAGCCAGTTATGCCGACCAAACGTTTTGATAGAATTTAAAAAAAAATTAAGCGCGTTGGGACCATTGACCAACGAATCAAAAACTATTGATTCGTTAACTAATATCTGAAGTAAAGATATTCGTTTGAGTCAAAAGTCATATGGCAGGCAATATTGCGGAGTAGAGGTCGATCGACGTGGGTTCGGTGGGGAGTATAGAAGCCACGTCGAACTGTGCCAAATAGCCGAGGTCGCTTATCATTTGGATTACCCTCGTAAAAGCGGCAACCCGTCAATGTTATAGTATGCATATGGGAATAAGCTATGAAAATATATAATATGAAAGTAATACAATAAGTAATAATAAGTAATAATGCATAATAATAGTACACTGGCGGCTGTAACTACAGATAAATACAACGTTTAAATTGTTGAAAAGATGCCACAGTCCAATCTTTATCGCCAAATAAAAAACGAGATGACACGAGTGTTCGTTAAGTAATTTTACGTAAATACACGTACGTTACATGTTATATATCTAACAAATTCGAATATACCATGTATATAAAAAAAATCTTTGATTCTTTAGCTATAGAGTGGTGTAATTAAATTTTGGATGTAGACAATATATATAGGTAGCAACAGCATTAAACCTTAACCCCCAATTTTGTAATCATCACTTTTCTGAATTGACTCCCACTATGAAAGTTAATTTAAGCTATTCTCATCCAAGTGCACTACCAACTCCAGTTTAAAGCGTCACGTCATCACCTGACTACAATACAGAGACAAAAAAAAAATTATAGTCCAAAAAGCAACTTTAAATAAATAATTATGGTTGCAATTAGATGCAACAATGCTATGACGACAGTGGCGCCTAATTTTTTTTATATTTCCAGACGATCCCTCGGGATCTTAACATTTTTCCAGGATAAAAGATTTCTATGTGTTAATCCAGGTTATAAACTATCTGTGTGCCAAATTTCATCCAAATCCGTTAATCCATTTATGCGTGAAAGAGTAACAAACATCCATACATCCACCCTCACAAACTTTCGCATTTATTAGTAGGATATTTTAATCCATAAAGTTTTTTTTTAGCAAAATTGTAAATGTTTCCAGGCCAAGGCGCGTGAAGGGAGTCGATGACTTGGAAAGCATCGGTCTCCTCGCTCGATTTGCACTGTAAATTGATTTTCATGTTGGTCCGGGTATCTCTCTGTGTTTGTTTGTCATTGTTCCTAAAAATCGATATGTTTTTTTATTTTATAAGTAATTAGTTTTTGCCTGCGGCATCGTCCGACCCATTTTCTTGATCTTTAAAAAATAAAACGACAAATATCACTTGACAAAAATATATTAGCAAATAATTTATTTTTTATTGCTCATAAATTTCCGTCAGGCGTTAATATATCATATAGGATCATATAGGAAAAATCAATAAATAAAATATATTTTAGAATTTTGATGATCCTTCGGATACAGTACTTTCTGACAAGATGTAGGTATGCAAAACTTAAAGCGTAAAAGCTTAAGTAAAAGCTTTTAAGTAGTAAAACGTGAAAGCGTAACAAAAACTAACATTGGTTTGTTAGTTTGTTATTTCTTTCGTATTTATAATATTACTTTGAGATGTATCAAAGTATTTTATTTAAATAACATAAATTATTGTCATTGCCATCATAACTTATTTAAATATTTCTGTTTTTTTTTTAAACGATATCACCTACCTTCAAGTGGACCTTAACACTGCCTGTCTGTCTACATTAACATAAAAATTGCAATATTCATTATTAATTTAGGCTATAAAAAAGTGGTTTGAAGAATTTCTCAAGCTAATAAATGGTGTGCGATTAAAAACGCCACGCGCCCCGCTCAGTTAGACCTCGACAGTTACGGGTAAGTTAAATAATAAACTGCAGCAGTAAACTAACTTGTATTATTTGTGATAACTTTTATTGACGTCTCTAATTAGTTTCACGAGACGCTCTCTGAACAAACAATCATTGCAGTTATAAATTACTAACTATTTGTGGCTTTGGCCACACGAAAGTTTGAAAAGTAACCTACTTATGTGTACACTTTAGGTTCATTAAAATTTTCGTACTTGCAAATTCCTCTATTGATATTGTTTCTGGTGACGGTAAACATCTACTGTGAAGTAGATCGTCACCCTGTATGAAGCACGTTATTGCAAAATAAATAATAGGTCAATCCCTAAAAGTAGCGAGATTCATATAATTGACAGGCTGTATAGTGATCCCACCGAGACAAGACATATAGTGGGAAATAATTCTCAGAGAGGTCGTGCCGACGGGTTCTTCCGGAATCACGTGACCCACAGGAAACGGATACGCAATAAATCATAGTCCATTGTCGCTTGCACCCAATCGACGCCCATTTTTCTTCTTCATAGTCTGTACCTATCCTTATTTACGGTTATTTCGGTTAGCAGTTTATATAGATATTTTCAAGTATAGCTAAATAAAGTAAATTATAAAAAAAACACGATGTAAAGGATGCCAAAACCTATCCCTATCCCATATGCATCCTTCGTTATCCTATTATGGTTAGCATGCATTGCACCTACTATAGTAGAGCACTTGCAGCCTGTATTATAGGCCTCGGTAGCCACCTACCAAGTGGCAGCGTCCTAACATAAAAAATATCTAATTTTCCTAGTTACAGATTTACTTGTATTCAATTTAAACAGAGGTTTTTTTCTTGACAAAGTTATTTTCGTATTTAAAATATTATATACCTCTTACGTATATGTAGTATACTACATAGTATACTACGTATACTTACTCGTATGCATAATTACAGCATCTTCTTTTCTTGGTGGATCGGCGACAGCACGGACGCTAGTTAGTTCTTTGATTCTTCAACACTTGGGAAAAATAAACTATTCTACTGTTGCTGCCTATATATGCCTGTTGCTAAGAGGCTTTTCTTAGTAGGTATATCTATATTTGAACTACATCTAGCTAGACTATAGACCATATCGAGATCACTTTGAAATTGCTGGACGTGTGATGTTGTGTCTGTTTTGGTCCGTGAGCACAGGTTGTAGTAGTGGCAAGGCTACTATGAATTCTGGTGGCCGTGAGTACTATGAGTACTAGTGGCTATCTGGTGGCAGTAACAACCCCCTTACAGAAGACCACCTTAAATTATAGAACGTGTGCAAGTAAGGGATACCAGAGCTTATTTTCCTATCCCTTATCCATAATCATACTATGGACGGCAGCCAACAGTAGTCACTTACCATCAAGTAGACCATCAACTTGTCTGCCTTCCTTGATCATTAAAGAAATATGTTACTCTGACTGCGTATAGGAAATTCAGTTGATGTATCAGGATTACTTAACAATTCTGTTTATGGTGAAACTCATTCTCTTCATTACTCGTGCAATTTGTTCGGTCGTGTTTTACGAAAGTAATCGTATATACAGAGGGATTAGCTACTGATTACTCTCTCGAACTTGAGCCAGAGATTAGCTTTTGGTTCAGATATTTCTTCTAAGTAGTTAATTCCTTACCCGACTACTTTGAAATATCGACTGACCCATTTATTCAAGGTTATCTTTATAGCGGAATTAGAAGAGCAAATTTTTCCTCTAATATTCAAATTCATTATTCATTTGTACTCTTACTTAGTTCACTAGATTCTTTAAGTGAACATAAATATAAAGACTATGAAATGATTTTTCTTGGTTGGAGATATTTTTCATTGATAACATTATAATTATTTTGTTTGAACATGAATTAATTATTAATAGTTTTTATATATAATACAAATGAAACAAACTATTCGATTATTGTAAAAATTGTGATATATTTATTCTTTGTTAGACTATGAATATTTAACTGTACAAAATACACGGTGTTTCTAATTTACACGTTACAATATTAACAGTATAATTATAAACTAACAATAAAAATATTTTATTATTCAATGGCAGGCGATGATCGATCATTTGTAAGGGTTTTTCTTAGCTTCACTGTTGCAAATTGTTGCGGCCTGCATACAGAGATATTAGTGAAACGACTAAACATTTTAATTAATGTTAAATTTAATCTAAGTAATTAATTAAAGGAGTATTACATGACTGAGCATTAAAAAGACAAATATACATAATTTAGCCATACGAACTGGTAACGAGGATTAAAGAAAGAAACTTAAAAGTGGATACAAAAAGGAATAAACATTTAAAAAATAAAACAAAACTAAAACAAAACAAACCTACAACAAAATTATTTGTAAACCGCAGTTTCTCGGCCCCACAAATCGTACCACGGACCGAAAGTATGGCCGTCTTCGGGCAGATCGTTCCCATCAGCTGTCCTCTTAAGAAGCTTAGTACGAGGCAGCAATTGCGGCCGTTGCTGTTTTAAAGCTTCATTAAATTTCTGATCATCCGATTCACTGTACGGTCCATCGCTTCTCCGATCTACAAAACGTCTGGCTTCGAGCCTCGCTTCTTCTTGACGCATTTTAGACTTTTCCGCTTTCTTTGAGTCCGTTTCGTAATCGTAACGAGACATGCGTCTTTCCTGGTCACTGAAATAGGATATATTAGCTTCGTAGTATCTTTCTTCTTTACGTCCGTTGTACGGAAGAGAACTGTCATCATAACTTCTGTTTGCTCTGTTCCTCATTCTCACTTCTCTCGTTTTCGAATCAGCGAATTCCTTTCTTACTTGTCTGTCGAGAGAATAATCGATTCTTGGTTCCCTGCTCTCATAAGATCTGATTTCTTTCCTTTGCGTTCTAATTTCAGCCTGAGGATATTCCCTTCTGTGATTCTTACCATTTTCCATGTTATTATTGTTTTGTCGATGTTTTTCTTCTTTACTCGAACGCTTTTTATATTTGAGAGTACCTTCATCATTGTACGAATCCTCGTTACGCGACTCTTTGTTGCTGCGTTCTGTAGGAATACCATAGCGATCGGTATGTTGTTCACTGTCTTTATATTTTAATGTTTCAGAGGACGCCGAAAAGGTTGTTATTTCTTGTGAGTTATCCTTAAACGTTTTGAACTCCATAGCTTTGGGTGAACTACGTTCATGTGGTGGTTTATTAGACTTTTCTGACGAGAGGGTAGCGCGTACATGGGGTTTTATAGGATTTATCTCAATCTCTTCAAATTCTGGCATGTAGGAGTTCTCTTTGCGTTTCTTTAATTCATTATCTATCATATGAGCTTGTTTGCGTCTTTCTAACTCTTGCTGTTTTCTGGATGTCATGTGATCGTCAACTATAATACAATCATATGGATCTGTACTTGAAGCAACAGAATTTACGTCTGAACCGCTGTCATTGTCGTATTTCTGCAGAATTTCTCTACGTTTAACAGTTTTCATAACAAACCCTTCACCATTCTCGTCATTGTAAAAGCTATTTTCAAAGTTTGTTTTTATAGTACTTGTATTGGTCAAATCGGAATGTCTGGATTCGTTCCGTGGAATGAAATCCTCATGTTTTTCTTCAGCGATTGACTTTTCAGACATGCTCTTTTTGGCTATTGCTTGATTTTGTTCATAGTTCTCGTTTCCTTTTCGTGCTTTCTCAGTGCGTTCTTCACTCTGAATAGATCCCAAGCTCTTAGATTGACGTATCCCATTGGTAACTTTGATCTCTTTTCGGTCGATAGTTTCCTTTGGCCGCGACTGTGCGTTTTCAACTGCGGGCGATTTTTCAGGGCTATTTTGTTTACGCGTCTCAGGAACATCTGGTGCTGGTCTCAATTCTTTTTTCATCTTTACAAATAACTTTTTCTTGTATTCTGGCACAGTGTCAACAATGTCACGATGTTGCCACAGTGACATGCCTTCCATTATCTCTTCTGAAGTGGTGCGGCCAAATTTCCAGAATGATTTTGTTCGTTTTACTTTTTGCGACTCTTTGTCCATTTCTAACATATTACGTAACATCAACTGTTGATCGTCAGTCAAATAGCCGTTCGTAGTATTATTTGGTTTCGGGCCACGTTTCAAGCTTTGGGTTTTGAGTAAATAAATCCTCTGTTCATTTGATTGTTGAGCCGTTTTACTATAAGAAAATAAAATAAAAAATAAAAACGTAAAAATAATCTAGCAACATAAAGGAAGCAACAAAAATAAAGAAGCAGGTATAAAATAAATCATTGAAGAGAATTACCTGATCGGTACACGAAGTCGCTGAGCTTCTTCATCACTGTAATCGACATCAGGCTGTGGTGGAGGCTCATTTGAAAAGCCCGAGTCATTGGAACTGTGTAGTGATATGTTACCAGCCACAGCTGTTACTGCTGTCTTAGCTGGACCAGCTTTATTCTGTGTTACCTAAAGAAACAAAAAGAATGTCTTGATAAACAAAAATATACATTTTAATTAACAAATTGCGGTCAAGGGGACTTTAATGCCATTAAATAAGACGAACAAACTCATATTTACTTTTAATTTAACTAAATAGCATATTATTATATTGTTTAGTTACCTGTGACCGCATGGGAAGGGTTTGTGGGCCAAAGCTTCTAGTCTCTATAACTGCATGCGTAGTGAAGCTTGCAGCAGAAGTTGAGTTCTTTATTGCACTGGCTCCAGCTGTAGGAGTGGAGCCGTGAAAAGTAGCGCTGGCAGAAGAACTTAGAGCTCCGGGAGACGGTGCAGGTAGAGTTGGCGGTAACCCTGGCGAACCATTACCAAGGCGGCCCTAGAAATATATTATGGGATTAGAGATGTTATTATATTTTACTAACTGGTGCCCGCGACTTCGTCCGCGTTCTTTATAGCCTATAGAGCCTTCCTCCTCCTAAAACCTTCCTCGATAAAGGGACTATGCAACACAAAAAGAATTTTTCAATTCGAACCAGTAGTTCTATATATATATATATATATATATATATATATATATATATATATATATATATATATATGTGTGTGTGTGTGTGTGTGTGTGTTAAGTATAATAAGGCACACAACATTACCTTAGAGACATGGTGAGCAGTGACGGTATCTCCAAACATGCGTGTTGGTGGGTGAGAATGAGTATGAATTGTTGGAGTAGTCGAAGAAGCTTGAGCATGTGCTATTGGCGCCGGTGGCGGTACTTCATTGGGCGTTTGTGCTACACCCCAACGTGCTGGAGAAGTTCCACTGTAACAAGACCAACCGGTAACAATATGTTAATACCATATCAAAAAAGAATCATATCTTTGTAAATATCAGAATTTAAAACTATATAAAGACAATTTTGAGAAAGCTAATAAAGTACGCCCAAGTTTCATGCGAATAATACTTACCCATTATCGTCATTTACAATAGGTTCTGTGTACGCAAGAGGGAACCATCCGGCGTGATGAGTCCGCAAGTTTTCTCCATACTGCCACCCTTTAGTCCTCTCGCCCAACAAAGCTAACACGTCTGCTTGTTGGAAACTAAGTTGATTTTCTCCAGCTGCGGCATATGCATATAATGCTCGGGCCAGTGGCGGATCATGAGTAGTACAGGTTGGTGGTGCTAGCGAAGAAGGACGAGTCGCTATACGAGAATCAGTATCTAAAACAAAGTTGTCCAAATAAACTTCAAATAGATAATATTTTATCTATGTTTAAGGTAAGTTATATTTAAAAATTATATATGTACTAACTTCCGACTTTCTATTAAGCCCAAACACGCTATATCTGCTGATGTTGCTAAGGATTTGGGTATCCCGCAGACTAGTAAATGCTGTAACATCAGGTCAAGATTACCGTGTCATGGAAAAACCACCGCATAACAGTATACCAAATTGCACATCAATTGACCCTGTGGATGTTAGTGAAATCTCTTAGTTCACTAGGTCTTTAAACGCCTTAACAGATCTTCGTAAATTATAGTTAAGAACCATGCCGATCACGTCAGCTTTCAAACAGACACATAAATACACTAATATACACGTCAATCTTATAACACCCCGCTTTTCCGCCGGGCCGAAATTTAATTTTGTACAACTTATGTTAACCGCACGAAACGAAACTGTGGCAATTCAAATGACAGTAATAAGAACTACGATACCTTCGTCACCAACATGCATGCTTGCTTGTAAGTTGAAGTCTGATTTAGCTCTGGATAGTCCCTGAGCAGGTGAACCCAAGTCTGCGATAGACCTGACATCGAGACAAGAAGCGTCTACTGAACGCGTCTTTCTCAAAGCCGATCCAACCGAAGCGCGATCATCATCATCTCCCGCCCTGGGACTCGCGTATACCTCCTCATCGGTCCAGAAAGAAACTTGCTGTTGATAAGATAATTCAATATTGTATTGATATATTTTTGAAGTTAAAGTGGAAATTAGGACTTCTATAAAAATATTTACGTGAATTGACAACACAATATTGTCAATTTTCTTAGAATCGCAGCAAGAAAAGAAATTGGCTTAGCCTCAGATAGTCATTTCTCAAATAAATCTCAAATCTCTACTCACTTATTTCTTCATTAATTAATTATCTTATATATTATTATAATATACTTTTAGGTAAATCGATGTGTGTTGTTCACTATGAACTCCAAAACCGCTTAACCAATAATCGTGAAATTTTGCAGTATCGATCAATGTATTTTTATACATTACTAGCTGGCGCCCGCGACTTCGCCCGCGTGAAAAAAGTAGCCTATCCTGTGTCCCGGACGTCTAAATGTTTATTTACCAAGTTTCATGAAAATCGATTAATTCGTTTAAGAGTTATAGAGGAACATACATACATACAATACCTACACTTATTATTAGTATTGATATGTAGTTTTCTTTTCCAGTCATATCTAATACTAGCTGTTGCACGCGACTTGGTCCGTGTAACTTTAATGTTACTCGTGTAACTTTAATAAAACATAAATGTTACTCGCTGATAGCGTAGCTTTCTATAGGTGAAAGAATTTTTAAAATCGGTCCAGTAGTTTTTTTTTAATTTATTCATTACAAACAAAAATACAAAACTTTCTCTTTATAATATTAGTAGATATCGATTATATCTGATCGGATGTAGATAGTATATTGAAAATCTACGTCGCGGACGCAAAAGTTCTGAAATTCAATGACACCCCGGAGATTCAAACTCGTTTGATATCCCTTTCATGAAAATCGGATTCGCTTGGTCAACATACTACACATGAAAGCGACCTTGTATTTCCGATTCCATAATTAAATCTCGTACCAATTCGGAATGCCCTTTGCATGACTGCGCCACTGTAAATATTTCTCATAAAACATGATAATAAAATGTTTAAGCTTTTTCTGAACAGATTTGTTTTCAGTGCGTGCATATTTTGGATAGTTCAGTCAGGCATATTTGAATTCATTCGCTTCAATTAATTTAATCTATCCCCTCAATAAAATTTAAACAATGATTTCGGTAATATTTTTGCATCAACTATTAATATCAATACATCAGGTAGAGTGTCAAGGACAACACGGAAAAATTGGTTCCTTAAAATATCATTAGCTGTAATTATATAAGAATCAAATTCAATATTATTAAAATCTGAATATCAATGACTAGCTAGTGCCAGCGGCTTTTCAAGCGTGGAATATTTAACCTATGTCCATCCTGAAATACTAGTCTAACTATTTTTAAAAGTTTTTTTCAAAATCGGGTGAGTAGTTTTGAAGCTTTTGTAGGAGGCTTCATACATACAACCTCTTTATAATATTAGTATAGATAACTTACCCTCATTCTGCTGACAAACATAGCTTCAACGTTAGGTGGGAGATATTCCCTAGTACGAGATACTTCGAGCCATTCTTCTAAGCCTGAGTTGTAAGAGGCGGCTCCAGCGGAATGATAAGCGAGCCAATGCTTGGCGAGAGAACATTGTCTCTCAAGCACAAATCCATAACGACGACGTTCTTGAGTCATCGCCTGTAAAAAATTGTAAATTTAAAAAAAATACTTTTATAACACTAAGCGCCTCTTTCACCAACCACAAGTAAAGTGTTGATTAGTTACTTTCAGAAATCATTTTCTGTTTTATTGAATTATGCACTCGGTTTACTGCATCATTCGATAGGCGATTTTTTTAAACTATTTTCTATTTAATGTTTGGGACGTTTACCGTACATACAAAGGCATATCAGCTAAATTATTCCCGGTGACAGGTGACTTTAAGTGACGGTTTAGCCTACTTGACATTGGTGAAAGAGGCGCTGAACATATTAAGGGATATGTCAAAGAAAACTTCTAACATAACTTTAAATGTTAATACAAATTAAAAAATGAAGAACTGATCGTTAGATTTTCTTTTTATTTACTATTTAATTTATTATCAATGAATGTTAAATTTTCCCTTGTCAGTGGAATTGTTAAACAACATTACAAAAGGGAAAGTAATTGAATCCGTTCACTGATATCTTCTTAATATTGTTATGAATATTCTGAATGTAAACATATTATGTTATTATGTTATAATGTTGTTTACGAGATATCGTTCTGTTCAGGGATCGAACGAAGAATAGAATCAGATGTCGCTATTACAAACAAAGTATACTGAAGCTTGTTGTATTTTATTTGTATTGGCGGCAATGAAAGATAGTTCAGATAAATTGATTTCGTCTTTGTCGAGTTTTAAAGGTTTTGTATTGTCAAGGTCTTTTTCAGCCAAGGCTTTTAGATTAAATAGATCTGGAAAATTTATAATTATGGTATACGTTCCCTTATATCAGCTGAA
This sequence comes from Synanthedon formicaeformis, assembly GCA_945859745.1. Classification (NCBI taxonomy): domain Eukaryota; kingdom Metazoa; phylum Arthropoda; class Insecta; order Lepidoptera; family Sesiidae; genus Synanthedon; species Synanthedon formicaeformis. Next base: position 5,859,698 of record OX243964.1, read on the forward strand.
TCTAGTCGACTAAAAAGTGAGGTATCGGATTTACAATATTAAATTTTTGCTTTTCATCATGTTTATCAATTTTTAGTAAGTGGTTTAAACATTCAAGTTACTTTATTATCTTAATTAGATAATCTACATATTCAATGTCAATTCTAAAAGTATTTTAATTTATGTACGTACGTTTTTAAGACTTTGTTCACAAAATGCGTCTAATTTGGTCTTCTCCTCTTCCAATATCTGCATATTCTGAAAAAGTATACAATAGTTATAGTATAAAATACAAATAGTAGCCACATTAAATATGACAGGGCTTGCAATTGCAGCCAGATAATCTGTGTACTTTACTTGAAGAACGCCTTCAAGTTAACTTAAGGCTTGTGTGGTTGCAGTAACCACCACCTTACAGAACACGATCGTAAAATTACAACACGTGTGGTTGCTGTGCTTCGGTTGAATGAGGGATTATAGCTTTTATATAGCACATTTTAAAATTCCCTAATTGTATTGATGTTGTATGTAGTCCTAGGTATCGGTAGCCACATAGCATAAATCGCTGCTTAAAAACTAAACAGCCACAAATCAAAATTACACTTTTTACAGGAGAGCTAAATTAATTTTGTCTATTTTTTTTCTTATTAGATATATATATATATATATCAAATATATGCATATTATACATCGTTAGAAGCGTATTTTAAGTAGCAATAAATGTTTTAAGTACTTTTATAATAAACTGAATACTAAAAGAGATAAAAAGCATATAAGTTTCTTTTGAATATATAAAAAATGATCAAAATATACTAAATATGGAATAAAACAATCATAAGTCTTTTTGCAACATACAATATGAAGGATTGTGATTGTATTTTTGCAATAAAAACATTTTTGGATTTTTTTGTTTTATGACCTTTTAGTTTTTAAGCAGCGAAATGTACCGGCCGCTTGTAAACTTATTTTATTTTAAGATACCTTCATCTCCTTGTCCATAGCTGACCCGACTTTAGTTACGTTCGTTTTCTTCTTCCGTTGTTTCTTTATGTTTGCCGCTGCCTTGCTGTAGCTCTCGGAACGAAGCTTATGTTGCTGCAGGAATCTCTTCTGTTCAGACTGTTTAAGATAAATTAAAGAATATATCCAAGGTTCCAGGAGTCGAGCTCCCAAGAAAAACACCCGTGCGCGCCCATTGGAACAAATGCGCGTTATATTTGTCAATGGACGCACACGGGTGATTTTATTATTATAGATATGCTATGATGTATTACATATATATGAGGTATAGTTACATAATAGATTTAGAAAGTGACGAGAAATGAAGTACAAAATTAAAATTCCCATAGTGTCAATCGATATTTACAAAAGTGTTCGAAACCAAACTATATAGCTAGTATAATAATATGTATGTTATCGCCGATCTCTTTTTCGTGCGTGCCACAGCATCAAAACACTCTATCATTCGATAGAGGTCGTCAGCGTTGGGTAAAAGTTTTTTAATACAAATTCTTATCTCGACGACGAACGAGATACTTAAGCCTATTTGAACTCGAACCCCCGTTTCCGTTATCGAGTAAACAATCCCACGAAATACGGGACAGTTCGCGTAAAGGATTATGAAAGGAAGACGTTGTTGACCAACCTGTACTACTTTTGTGTCCTTCTCCAAATTTGTTTCCAACGGCACCAGTAAATCCACGTAGAACGCTTTCAGCTGTAAAAAGAGATTTGTTCACATACAATACCTCTTTTTATTCACATTTCCTTTTTGTACTTCTGTAGAATCTTCCTTTTGGTGTCTCGAAATAGAGCAAATCACATATAAGACGAATAAAATAGTTGAGGTAATAGAGGAATATTTTAAAAAAAGAATGCTAGGGTTCAGTGGTCATAAGGGTATTGTGGTGATATACAGTTGATTGCGCCCACATTTACAAAGCTTGTATAAGAAGAGGCATAAAATTTCTTTTTTAATTTTTTTTTATGTTGTCTGTAATTAAGGTAAGGTTAAGGCTAATTACGATCCACTTTATTGTAGGTGGTGGTTATTACCGCTTTAAATATAATATATATTTAACTTATGTAGCTGTTAATAATCATTTTTTCAGATGGAGAGAAAGTATCTATATAAGTATATGGAATATAATGTATAGAATTTCAGTTCTAGGATGTTTAATATTTTTATTCAATTACCTCCAAAATGCCATATAATCTAGGTTATTAGATTTCTGAGGAATCGAAACCCCAAAAAAAATATCAACAGCTGACCACTTGACCCTAATACCTATGTAACAGCTGCGTTTGTCTGAGAATCAAATTCTTCGGAAATTGAATCGCATTTTGATAAGGTACAGCTACTAACATTTATATTCTGATTAACATAATATTTTGATTAAGTTTGCATAGTTAGTAGAGTAAGAGAGGTTTTTAAAAACCTGTTTTTATAAAATCCCGGAGAACCTAGGCCTAACTTAAATTTCGCTTTAACACAGATAGACAAGTAATCGAATGTTATTTTACATAAATAAGTAAATTTACTTACAATATTCATTTGCTGGTCTTGGATTTCTCGGTACACTTCGACAACTTTCATCAGTGCTGTGCCTGAAATTCAAATATCTTTTTTATTTCAGTCAATATTTGAATTTTTTTCATGCCAAATGGATTAAATTTCTCTCTTTTTTTGAAAAAAATTACGCGAGTAATTTTTGCAAAATCTTGCAAATGCTTCGACATTTAATTTTTTTAAATAATTTAATAAAAGCTTTTATTTCCTGTTTTTAATACAAAAGAAAAGATAAACATATTTAAACATTTATCAAAATTGAGAATTGTTATCAGACATAGACAATATACCCATACCAAAATTAAATGTTTTGGTTGGGATCACTGTGGTGAAGTTTACATTATTTTAAAAGTATCATAAGTATAATAAATATATTTAATAGAGCCGGCATGGTAAGCAGTAAGCAGTTATCCACATGCAACATCTTCCTACATAACAATATTCATTTTATTCGGTACTTTCACTATAAATCATAAATATTATTACCAATATCTGCACAACCACCCCATGTCCCTTGCTGCGCTTGTCGGCCGAGCTTTCCAACTGCGTCTACATACAGTCTTGATGCTGCGGCGGCACCTACAAAGATAAAATTGATTGGTTTGCGAATTTATAACTATAGAAATTATAACATTATAAGCTAAACATTATATAGCCCGCGACTTCGCCCGCGTAACTTTGTTACGATAGATAGATAGACAGACAGACGCGGCGGAGTACTTTATTTAATAATATGTATGGATAAGGATAATATAAATAAAATTACAATAAATCGTTATTTGGCTATTACTATTTACTTATTGATATTGATGTTTATCTACCAAGTTTCATGAAAAACAATGGGGGAACATACATACATACATACAATACCTACACTTACAGATTTATTATTAGTATTGATTGATGATGATATAACACTTGAAAATATTGAATACTCTTAAATTTTATAACATAATTAAAAATATGTTATATCCACTTTGGAAATTCAATATTAAACTTTAAAATAAATCACACTCCTACTAAGTGGGAATTTATGAAGATAATGCTATTTCGATGACACCTACCACACACATTGTATGTACCACGTGATGCCACAATTACAAACGAAAATAATTATATAAATAAAATATCTGGTTCATGAAAATAATAAGAAGGGTTTGACAATTATGCAATTTGTAGAGTAGAACTAATGCAATCGTGTAGGTCTAGTACCCTTTCCAAAGAGAATAAGAAAATTTAGGATATTAGAAAATTGTGTCTACCCAAAAATTCCATATCAAGTTTTATCATTAAATTGAATTAAAAAAACGAAATTTAAATAAAAAAATATATATCTGCTGCTATTGCGGGTACCGTTTTAAGCAAAGCTCGTTCCAGTTAATATTTTTCTTTTAACGACCACACAATGTTAGAGATCTCTGGTTAATCACATCAAAATTTTTAGGTCAAAGCCAAACTATTAGTGCGGGTAACGTCGAAAGTAACAACGTAATATAAAAAGGGTAAGGAGACCATTTGGGAGCTTTCAACTTAATTAAACTGCGGTATGAAGAAGGATAGAGGTCCAGAATACCGACCACACTATCTGCATTTATTATTTCACTAGCGACCCGCTCCCGGCTTTGCCCAGGAAAATATAAAATACTAGCTGGCGCCCGCGTCTTCGTCCGCGTTGAAAAAGAAAAAGTAGCCTATCCTGTGTCCTGTACATCTAAATGTTTATGTACCAAGTTTCAAGAAAATCAGTTAATTCGTTTAAGAGTTATGGAGGAACATACATACAGAAAAAAATTCTAAAAATTGTCAATTTAGTTTCAGTATCATGTATAGAGCCTATAAACACGATATCTCTGAAAACAAAGTAACTTACTCCATGACCAACCCTTACAGATTTATTATTAGTATATTAATAATATAGGTACATAAAAATTCATATAAAAATTAGGTGCTAAAAATTCATATAAAAATTAGGTGCTTATGGAGACGCGTCTTATGAATGCATGTTACAGAAAAAATATATTACATCATTTTTACACTAAAAACGTTTCATAATTTACTATTTCCATTAAAAATCACTCTCGAGAAGATGAGAGATCATAAGTAAAAATTTTATTAAAAATAGTAAAATTACTTGGCACACTCGCAAAGTAGTCTAGACTCGAAAGTACAACAATACGTAAAGATAAATATTTCCATTCTCTGTCTGCATCAAACGTCTCTTGAAGCGTCTGCTATTCTAATGCTTATTTATGATTGCATGTCGCATTCAGTGGTAACATACTCACTAGGAATGTTTGACATGAGTGACGTAACGTCGCGTCTTTGGTCTGTCACAATGATTGCTATTCTACATTTCAATTTGAATACGAAGCGAGAATAAACATCGAAGACGGCTTTGCATTCACGACCGTAATCAGAAGATGAGTTTATGTTGTGTTAATTTTTTTATATAAATTTATTAACGTAGAATCATATTTAGTCATGTCATTGTATTTTTTTTTCTTTTTTATTAAAACAAAAATTTTTATAAAAATTATATTTCTATAAAACTAACATTCATTCCTGATTAGTTTTAAAAAGGTTCAAAAAGTTTGAACCCCGTTTCAATATTACTAATAATATGTATGATATTAAATGTTACGCTTCATAGTGACTATTAATTATATTAAAATCTTTCATAATTAAAAATATATATATTAACAACTAAACTCTAAGATTCTAAGCTAATATTTTTATCTTTTTCTCTAATACAAAATAGCTGTGTAACTTTATAAAACTCGGAAATATTGTAAATAACAGATCCAACAAAATTTCCAGCAAAGCGTTCCGATTTTTGAAAGGCCCCTAATACGGCTCAAACATTATAGCCCTACCTTTCAAAACGTGTACTATATTTAAAGAAACTTGGAAATATTGCCGATAACTTTACATAATTGTTACGTTAAAAGCAAACTGCCCGTTAAAGAATAAACTAGCTATTGTGTGCAATACATAAGTTTATAGATATAGCCTCAAACATAATACCCTAGATAAGCCAACAGAGACAATTTGGCAACAACTACGGCCCAGTTCTGTAGCCAAGCAAGCGGGAACGATGAGGTTTTGCATGTAGATGCACCCATTTGGCTTTCAGTATATGAATTAATTGGCCACGTTTCACTAAATAAGCGTCATTATGATAAATACCTCAATTTTAGATCTTAGTTTCGGAAATTTTAAAGGTGGATTTATTAAAATAATGAATTATTTAATTGATGAGACTATACAGTGGATATTAATAACTCTTTTTAACAAAAAAAAAACGACTTCAAACCGTTTTCTCACGGAGGCCATTGTCAGAACTGGACCAATTTGAAATGGGACCACACGTCAAGCACCAGCTTTCAAATAAAAAAAGAATCATCAAAATCGATTTACCCAGTCGAAAGTTCTGAGGTAACAAACACAAAAAATATATACAGTCGAATTGAGAACCTAGGACAACAAAAAAAGGAGGCTTTTTGGAAGTCGGTTGAAAATAAGAAAAGTGTGTGTGTGTGTGTGTGTGTGTGTGTGTGTCAGCTCCGACGCACCACAACTCCAGTCTACGTTACTCCTTACGAACGATAAATAAATACAAGAGAAAATATATGACACTAACATGACAATTAAATTAGAACATAATTATTTAACATGAACTTTATAATGGTCTGTACCATTAATAAATACTCCCGAACAATTATAAAATACATAATTATGAAACTTCAGAAATGTTCCAAAATGTTCGAAAATAGAACGTAACGCATTCGTGCTCGATTTCGTGTGACAATTTTGATTTTACTTCCTTAATTATCATACCACGGGCTTATATTTATACTAGCTGGTACCCGCGACTTCGTCCGCGTAGGAAAATGAAAAGATGACACCTGATAAAATATATGAGTAGGTATTATAACGCTCAACATCTATATCACTGTGACGATGGTGGCGCAGCCACGGCGACAGTGGCGCACTTTTTTATATTTCTTCGGCAACCAAACATCTTCTATCCCACCTTTGGAATTGCTCAGCCAAATACCAACAGCCAAAATCACTGTGTGTACTGTGTGTGCTCGCATGTTTGTAATGAGGCAAAAATTCTCATAAGTATGTCAAAGTAGCAACGATATTTGTAAGTAAAAAGGCGTAAATATAACGTGAAAAATAAATATAACAGCTGAGGAAATGTATGTGATAATAGCGCTTGATGCATTGTTGCTGTAACACTTTAACCAGGCGTAAGTTTTTTTATTTTATTTTAAATGATCCCTAGGGAATAGTCCTTTTTTTCTGGATGAAAGGTACCCTATGTCCTTTCTGGTGTCCCAGACGTGTATGCAAAATTTCTTGGTGATCGGTTCAGTAGTTTTTGCGTGAAAGCGTAACAAACAAACAAACAAACTCACATTCAAATTTATAATATTAGTAAGGATATATTATATGGAGTAAACTCCAATAAATATTTTAATTTTATTCGTGGAAAGTTTATCCAGAGAGCTGACATAATAGCGTTTATGCAATGAAAGCGACACGGTTCAAAAGAAAAATGAGCAAGAATTTTGCGTTTACCATCAAGTGGACTGTCAGCCTGTCTGATGAACTTAACATAAAAAATATATAACATACGCTTTTTATAAAGAGTAACAACTCTATTAAGAGTATAGTTCTGTATTCTCAGTTCTAATTGCGATCGTTGCTAGGTTCTACAAAACGTAATGTCTTATTTTTATGTGTCAAGTAAAAATGTATCTTAATACTAATTCGTTAAAGATATATTTAAGCAAAGTGTACAAAGTAGGTATTTGTTGTGGAAATTCCGCGTTGCAAGTAAATTTCGATAGCATAGATTGATGATGACAGATCATATTTGATTTGATTCCCAAATTGATACTTTTAGAACAGGCATATCCATCAATAATTCTAGAAAGATACACAAAAAGCTGATGAATTTGGACTTATTTTTTTTTATATATATATAAACCAGTTATTTCAAATTAGAAGCTTTTAAAAAATAGTTAGATCGGGCATTGCTTAGTAGGGTAGAATTTTCAAGTAGGTAATCTTAAAGTGTGAAAATACTATAATTGAGATGTGTGCTTGAACAACGCTATATGTAGAGCACTTATATTTTTGAGGAAGTCAAGAAAATGGGCGGTTTTCCATTAGCCACGGCATATAAAAAAACATACAAAGACCTTTAGTAAAGGTTCTTAATGATAACCTTAGTAATGATAGCTTTAGTAAGTTATGGTGTAACTGTTTGTTTTCCCAAATAACATAAAATAAAATATGTAAAATAAATGATTATAACTTTGTATGATTTACGCAATAAGACTTTCGTACAACTAAAATTACAACTAAAAGGTTTCTTTAATTCCTCAAAAATGTGAAAATCCTACATACAGTTTTATTCGAGCACACGCCTCTATTATACATAATAATATTTGTATATTATAAATTGAGTTTCAAAAATTGATGTGTGTTTTCTTTATAGACAACAGTTTTAATTTAAAATGGTTTCATAAATAAATAAATAAATAAAACATTTAATATAAGAAACCATCTACTAATGCAAAAATTTATACAATGACAATGTATATAATTACTAAATAAACGAATTATTAATTAAAAAAATATTTGGCTTACCATGTAAAGCTTTCAAATATGCTTTTCCAGCTGTTATCATCTGACGAGCACCTGGATTAAATTTATCCAGTATATTCTGAAACAAAAATAAATAATTATTTGTAACTAAATAAAAACATAACTATGTTCATCTACGGATATTACACATGTATAAAAATTGATATTTGCATATAAATTTATGTATGAAATCGCTCAATAGGAACATAGTTGATTGATCTCCATAAAAGTTTGCACTAATGTAGGTTTAAGTATATTTTCATGGAGAAGTTTATTATGCTGTCGTATACTAAGGCGGACGTAGTCACGGGGCGCAGCTAGTCTGTTATAAAGAAGTAGAGTGATTATAGAAATAATTGTTTGTTTATGTAATGTCATTTCATATTTTTACTTCTATACTACTGGTATGTACGAGTACATATTTATTTGTATTGTAAACAAATTAAGGTTATATTTTAAAATTTTTATAAAATTAATTGCGAATGAATTTCCGTTTCATAAAAACTATATTTTTATAAAACTAACATTCATTCCTAACTGATTAAGTCTATAAATACCCAAAAAGTTTGGACCCCGTTTCAATAGATTTTCTTCAACAAAATTGTAGTAGGTAACGTATAGCCACAGTTTAAGAATCCATAAATAAGAATTTTCAAACTGAGATAGGGTATTTATCATTTTACTCAAGCGTTTTATTTTATTTTATTAATAATGGGTTTGCTCTTGGCCAGAATCTAGCCATGCAGCAAAGACGAAGCTGACGATGGAGCGAGCTCACCCAGAAGATGCATATTCATTCGAACTTTAAAAGCATTTGGGTTATAAGAGCTCGGAAACACAGACGACGGAAGGGAGTTCCAATCCTTGGGAGTAGGCTAATATTATAAATTTTTAAAAAATTTGGTATTATCACATGTTTTCTGTTTCAAATTTCAACAGTTGTAAAATTACAGTCTTAAGTCCTTGCATACGTATCTAAATGAGTGTACCTACTTAATTAAATGGGTTACAAAGACATATACTCATTTATAAGTATATGACGAAAAGAGAATTACTTAACCGAAGGTTAACCAATCAATCACCATTGTTAAAAGATTGGATGATAACGATTGCTTTTTAACGAAACGCGTTTCGAAACGCAACGAGTTTGATAAAACGAAGTGTCATTCGTTTGCAATTGCAACGGAAAATGGGCTTAGACCGTAAATAGAGTTTGTTTGGAATGTGGCCTTTCAAGGATGGTGCAGCGAGCGGCCTCGTTGCTGGGGTGTGGCTAAACTGGCTGCCATCGGCGGCGACATTCCACTGTAAGCACTACTTCAAGTCAGTGTCCGACTTTAAAATGTTTATGGCTGTTTGTGTCGTCGTCGTCCTACTTAAAGAAGTTATTACCTCTTCAGAGGATTTCAATTAGCGTTATGCAAAAGTACGTTGTTTACAGGATACAGCGAAAACCAAAATCAAAAATTAATTAAGCATAATTAGTATATCTTAACAAAATTAAAGACCCTTTATAAATCACGTGTGAACACAAGCATTAAATTTTTATGTATAGCTCCTAGCTATGTGTCCGCGACCTCGTACGCGCTGTAGTTAGTTTTTTGAAAATGCCACAAGAAAGTAACATTTTTCTAGGATTTTTCTAGGATAAAAAGTATCCTATATATTAATCGAATTAATAAACTATCTGTGTGCCAAATTTCATCTAAATCCTTAAGCCGTTTTTGCGTGAGAGTAACAAACATCTATTATAGATTCTCACAAACTTTCGAATTCATAATATTAGTAGTAGGATTTATCCTCACATATCTCCTGAACGGACTTTCATTATAGCAAATAGAGTCCTTTTCAAAGATTTTTCAGACACATAGGCAGTAGGTACTATTTTTTATAAATAGGTAAATAAATAAATAAGTTGGTTAGGAAATAATATTTTTAATTACCTACCACCCTTTGTTTTAATGTTATTTTTGAACACCGTATATAATTTACATCAGATGGATTTAAAAGCGTGTCAAAATTACAGTTTTATGAAACATGATCTTATCCATAGTTAGTATTACTACTGTTCGTGATCTTATCCGAATAGAGTTATTTTTTGTCTGATATTATAACTATATTACGATTTCATCTCAAATTGATAATTGAAAATAGCATTTCCATTAACTACAATAGAACAAATTAATGCATTATATATGAAAAAAAGATAGAAAATGGATAAAACAATTTATTCTAATATTTTGATACATTTTTCATAAAACTTAATATAACAATAAAAATGAAATAATTTTATTTTAAGTTAAATTTTTAAGCTTGTAACTTAATATTCGGGTGACCCACTACCCAGTGTAACGTGGCAACGACATACCTAGTTACATATAATGTAGAATATAAGCAAGTAGATAGACCCTGTATGTAAGTGAGTGAGGATGAAAATGGCCCGATATTCTCGCCGACTTCCACCGTACACCGTCCTAAACCCCGTGTTATAGCCGCATTACAAAAAGCCAATGCATTTCCCTTTTACCCCAATATCAGTGGACTCCTGCTCGGGCCGAACTACGTGCTAATGTGTTTTACTGCCTCACCTCAGCTCAAAATTTCCACTCCGCATATTTGTACCAAAAACCCAAACGATGTTTAATGCATAATGCCCGTGTTTGGAAGCGTTGGATTGCATTTACGGAGAATTCTTTTTTTATTAAATGTATTCCTTATTACAGCGGCGTTTTAAAATTTTATTGGGTCGGGGCTTGAAATTTGAATAAAAAAATGTGTCACAAATAACAATGAATGTGTTTTCTTGTTATTTGTGACACATTCGGATTTCTCAGACTATGAAATTGGGTCTTAATGTGTAGATCGATTTTATAAATGAAAGTGAACAAGTAGAAAGACAAAAACTTGTCGGAAACAAGCGATGAAACTTAAAAGGCAAACGCAGACGCTTTAAAATAAGTTATTCATTCCAATCTTCATCATTTCCTCGTTCAATACACACGAAGAAAACGAGTTCAGGGGTGGGCAGAGAGTAATTTTTCACTGGATACAGACGTACATTTTAAAATACCGAACACCCTGTGTCGTATGCTGGTCGCTTATTGCTCGCGTTGAACGCGTAAATCTTACGGAGGGTACAAGTGCCAAGGGTGAAAAATAGATGCGCACTTACAAAAATTAAGTAGGCAAGAGAGCCCGGGGCGTTAACGGAGATATTGAAATGAACGAATTAATGACAGGCTTCCTCGTGTCCCGCCTGTCAAGGGCCCCGGCTCGCAGTATTTCTTTTATACACTCACAATATATCAACAAATTCATTATGTTGACTGAACTGAATTGTGTAGGGTTTCGCCTGTCTGTGGTTAGAATGAAAATTTACACAGCCTATTTTTATGTGACCATTTTTTGCTTGAATATGTCGACTTGTCGACAACTATCCCCAAAGACTTCAAATAAAAAGTTCGCCGTGTCCTTGTCAAAGCTTTGGAAGTTCCTGTATCCCTCTGGCCCTGTTGTCCCAGTTACTGTAGTTAATCGTATAGAAAGGGGGGGGGGGGGGGGGGTAAACTAATACTACATTAATTACATATTTGACTGACACAAGCAGATGTCCCATGACTTCCCATATTTCGTGGACCATACTACTTGTGCAACGCCCAAATTTATTGTGCCACGCCAGGAGGGTGCAAATGAGACGTCGATCATGCAAAAATTGTGAAGGGAGGATATAAGACCTATAATAGAGGTTGCGAGGTAAGGCTCGCCATCCCTTACTCACAGTGAAACAATAATTTATGCACTAAACTTCTGTTTTATTCGATTCTCTCTGTCTCTTTCCAATCGGTTACTCATTACTCATTACTAAAGATATCATCCACCTCCATCCCCCTCCAGCACCACGTCTCGATAGCGTTTATGCTTTGTATCTCTCTGGATCGATTTAGAAGCATCGAAACACATCAAATGATGTGCCTATATTTTTCTGTGGTATTCTACAAGGAGGTCGTTCAATTTTCCCAAATTGATTGCTTGGTTTTTCACTGCGAGAAAGCGGAAAGTGTGCCTTGCCACTGCAAGAGTCCACCAGTAAAGTGAACTTTTCTGTGAAATATGTTTAGTTTTTGGCCCCCTTTTTTTGTAAATACATTGTATTCTAACAACGCCTCATGTAATACAGGGAGTTTTATCCCATCCTCTTTATTTGTGGGGCACGTACAAAGCGACATTTGGTACCAAATTGCCTCAGGCAGACTTCGTGACGCTCTCGACTCCCTTTCCTACCCTTTCCCGCCCTTAATATCCTACGCACACGTACGGTATCTTTATGTAGCAACTGAAAACGAAATAGTATTGAAATTCATAAGAAACTTTTAAGTGGTAGTACCGAATACGAGATTCAATTGAGCGCTAACTTTTAAGTTTAGATAAATGTGTTTGAAATCTTCAAAATAAACTCCAAAACGGTTGAAATGTTCAACTTTATGTTCAAGTTTATGGTGCTTGAAATTTTAAGTTAACTCTACTAAAACGTTAAAATCTCATAAATGTCTTTTTAGAAGTATTATATTCAATATCTAAACGTTTTACAGGAAACTAATTCTTCAATAAACACTTTAACTCTGTATGACAGTCCTTGCTCTGCCAATTTAATATAAGAATACCATCCAAATATCGGACTCTAGTGGATTTTCCAAAAAAAAAATCTTTCATACAAACATTGTGCTGACGATTACGAACACAACTAAAAAGAATCAACAAAATCGGTCGTGCCTTTCTCAAATGATGTTCCGTCGTACATGTGGCAATTGATTTATTTATTGATTTACTAGCTGGTGCCCGCGACTTCGTCCACGTTGAAAAAGAAAAAAGTAGCCTATCCTGTGTCCCGTACGTCTAAATGTTTATCTACCAAGTTTCATGAAAATCAGTTAATTCGTTTAAGAGTTATGGAGGAACATACATACTTACATACATATATACATACTGAAAAAAATTCTAAAAATGGTCAATTTAGTTTCAGTATCATGTATAGAGCCTATAAATACGATATCTCTGAAAACAAAGTAAATTACTCCATGACCGACCCTTACAGATTTATTATTAGTATATTGATATTATTTTAAATTGTAACTTACAGAACGTACAAATAGTGATAAATTTTAGTAAGCAACAGACTAGGCGCAGCATTGCAATATTAATACACCAATAAATTTTTAAATAATTAAAAATAGTTTATTGCTCATAAAATTGTGATATTAATTTGTTAACAACCGATTCACGTTTGGCTACAAGCAATTATCTGTTTAATTAGCTTTGTCGATTTTCGTCAGTGATAAAATAATGGCACGTTTTTCGTTATAACCTTTTTTTATATTAATTATACATTACAAAACAATATTTTATTTATTTTATATGCATAAATCATAACGTTTTAATAGTTCTAAAATCAACTGCGGTGTGAAAATTGTCACCAAAATTACACTTCTTTAAGAACACTTCTTTTCTGTTCTGTAAGACGAGTAGGCAAACATCCCATTAATTTGTAAAACCAAAAATATTTTGTCAATGGATAAATTAAGGAGTATCGAAGGTCCCTTTTTTCCAAATTCCCTCCTGGCTTAACAAAATATACCTAAAATTACAATATTTCCATTATGCGAAATATATTTTCGTACGGAAAAATAGATTCGTCAGTCGTATAAATAAAAAATATATTAATTTTCTACTAGGTATTAGCTATGTAACCATTCGGGATGTAAGCGAAAACGCAGATGCATTTTACTTAGCATTTTTGTATACTATTTAGACATGAAGTTTTTTTTTAATTTTAGAGATTTGATTATAGAGTTTTAGGGCCTCTTTCACAAACTACATGTAAAGTGTTGATTAGTTACTTTCAGAATTTTCTGTTATATTGAATTATGCACTCGGTTTACTGCATCATTCGATAGCCGATTTTTTTAATTATTTTCTATTTAATGTTTGGGACGTTTACCATACAAAGAAAGGTATATCAGCTCCATTATCCCCGGTTACCGGTGACTTTAAATGACAGTTTGGCCTACTTGACGTTTGTGAAAGAGACGCTTATAGTAATAAAACGAGGGTTCTTAATTTGATCTAATGTATAAATTGGATGCTGGACGAATTTGAAGTTAAATTAATTGCAATAAAGAAAATTCCCATCTCCAATTCACCTTTATTTAAAGTTCTTAACGTAATCACTGCGCGCAATTTGTTACGGATTCAACAATGCACCTCTTAACTTCTCTCTGGCACAAAATAAAAGATTCTCTTTAAGTTCGCTAAATGAAGTTGACTACAAAAGGTACAAAGAGTAATTCAAATGAAACGTTGTTCGGCGCAAGTATACAGTTCCAGACGTCGTCGTCAATTATGTTCAATTTTTAAACATCCTGCCCTATCTTTAAGAGCCCACTTTCCAACTCGAGCAGCTTACCAGTTCCATACTAAGCAATTCCATGATTACTCAATAGTGGTTGGGGAGCCCAAGAGGGGATTTCTGGAGTCACTCGAGCGCGTCAGATTAAGCCATGGTAGATTAATTACATGCTGAAAAGTGTGCATTTTAATAATCTGACGATTTGGTTGGTGGGGTTGGCGGGGGTGGGGGTAAAATTTTAAATACAACTCGAGCGTGTCAGATTTTTAGAGGGGGATGTTAAGTGAACCTAAACTAAGCTCCCATTTAAAATTCAGACGATTCGGATGTAACGCAAGCTCGTGGCAGCTTTTTGAAAATGCAAAAAATATTTTTGACCATTCTCATTTTGTAAAACTCGAGCGCGTCAGATTTTCATACAGACGGTTCAGCCTAAAGTCCTGATTTTTAAAATACAACGCCTACAAAATTTTAAACGCCTGTAGACGCTCACCCCACCGCTGAAGTGAAAAACTTCATATAACCTTTTTTTCTTCTTACCATCCAATCTTCAAAGTCCAATAGGTCCCCACGACGCTCGAGTGACTACACATTTAGCATCGTGGGCTCCCTAACCATAGTTATTGGTCGTATTCTGAGACATAATGTAAAGATACGCACTGCTCTTTCATAATACGCATTGCCAAGGATTGGAACACCCTTCCGGCGACTGTGTTTCCGAGCTCTTTTAATCATCTTTTTAAAGTTCAAGTGAATTGGCATTTTCTGGGTGAGCTCGCTCCATCGTCCGTCTCATCTTTGCTGCACGGCTAGATGCAGGCCAAGAGCAATCAAATTACATATAAAAAAAAGGTTTGGATGGAAACAAAAAACTGAAATTAATTTCACAACTAGTACATTTAATTCCTAAAACGTGCAGCATTTGTGCATTATGTACTGTTGTGTTTTGGTGAGTGAGTAAGGGATGCCAGAGCCTATTACCCCATCTCTCCCTTATCCCTTATCCTTAATCGGCAGCGCACTTGTAGCACTTATGGCGTTGCCTTGTGTTATAGGCGACGGTAGCCACCTACCATCAAGTGGACCGTCAAGTGTCTGTCGACCTTAACATAAAAAAAAATTACTGGTTTAATTCCTTTAATTACTTAATGACTACAAGCCAAAAATGTTTTTCTATAAAAAGTTTCTAGCTATAGTCAATTCATAGGTTATTTTAGGTTGCGCTAATTTTGGTAAAAATTTTGTTTAGGTCTGAGGTTAGTCCTTGTCTTAAGACCTAAGTTGGACTCTTGAGGGTTAATTATAATGAGTCGACTCGGACTTATTAAAAGTTCATTATATCCGATAGCTTACATAGAGCGATTATGGCGTTGCGTTTGAGAGGTTTCTTAGGATTAGGTAATGTGTAAACTACATCTGCGTACACTCATATGAAGGAACCCTTTTCATCATTATTCAGTTTGATCGTGTAAACGCAGCTTTATTGTTTTTTCAATGACAGAACGTACGAACGTTTCTCTTTGTATTCTCCTTGTCTAAATTGTTATATTTTGTATGAAAAAGGGATTATTCCTTTCAAGATTAATTATTGTTAATTATGACTCTTGTTATGAAATTATAAAAAAAATATGTACCCTGAATTCCTCTCTTTTTATTAATACTATAAAACGTTATACGATGAATTAACAAACAATGAATAATTGAATTTCACGCTTATGTTACTTTAATAAAGACCAATCTAGATTACTAAACAATTTTATGTACAAATATTTCCTCAACGTGAAGTTACCTCAGGTATTTATAATAACACTGACGTAATTCTTAATTGTTAATTGCAGCCACGAACTAGACCAGAAATTACTTCTCTGTGTGTTGTTTTTATAATAATACTTTTAAGAAAAAATATAGAAAATAAAAACTTCATTGTGAATGAGAAACATAAAAACCTGTATTTCGTGCACATATTTTGAAAGTTGAAAAAATTTTAAAAATAAAATGGTAAAAATTTAAATAAAAACTACTACGAGTAAATTAGTAATATTAACTAATGGACCGAATAAGGTATTGAAATTTGAATTTCATTGATAATGTGCTAGTAAATAATAGCGTGTAACACAAGGCCGTCTTCTTGTCAAAAAGTAGTAGTTAAATTGTTATGTATTCAAGATCAAGTTCTCAAGTGTAGATAGAAATTACCGTCCATTGTCTAGCGTAATGTTATGTAGATGTTTGTTCCCGTTCACTAGCGTTTAGTGTGACAATTTGAACAAGGTCGAACTTCTTGCCAAGTTGCTCGTAACTTGTTTGTGGTTTATTGTAATTGTTTGATCACGACCTTTTAAAGGTATGACTCTACATTTTTAAATATAGAATTTTTGTAACATTGCATATCGCTGCTTAAAAACAAAAGGGACATAAAACAAAAAATCCAAAAATGTTTTTATTGCAAAAATACAATCACAATCCTTCATATTGTATGTTGCAAAAAGACTTATGGTTGTTTTATTCCATATTTAGTATATTTTAATCATTTTTTATATATTCAAAAGTAAATTAACTATATGCTCTTCTAGTATTCAGTTTATTATAGAAGTACTTAAAACATTTAATGCTACATAAAAATACGCTTCTAACGATGTATATTATGCATATATTTGGTATATTATATCTAATAAGAAAAAAATTTACAAAAAATATTGTATTTTTTCGATTAGCTCTCCTGTAAAAAGTGTAATTTTGTTTTGTGGCCCTTTAGTTTTTAAGCAGCGATATAGTTGCAATTACAATCATTCTTAAGTATTAAATTTTTTATAGGAACTTGTAGAGGTACATTGGATGTCATAACGATTCATAGTAGGTCAACATGTTTTTCGGAATAGGTACGTTACATATTATAGTTATGTGGGAACTAATTTAACATTCTACAAGGTAAATCAATGTACGCGATAAAAATATCAAATCTAAATTACCAACTACATTATATAAGAGACTATAAGAACTATGAGATGTAACAGGAACACTCCATATAAAAATCTTTTATTAACAATAACATCATAATAACATCATTATTGGAATATTAGGTAACAAAATTTAGGCAGTATTTAAGTAACATTTAAAATATTTATTCAATATTTAAAATCCCTTATTTCAAGTAGGTAATTATTATTAACAACTAATAATTATTTTGTTCTTAAATAGATATTAAAAGAACAAGGTTATTGATAAACCTTTATAGCATTTGATTATGAATTAAATCTCTTTTAAAATGAACGCCCACCAAAAATACCGACAAGAATTATTCGAAAATATCCTTGACTTTATTATGTATAAAATTTTAAGTCTAATCTTAGCATTGACATTTAGGTTTAATCAGTAAAGTAGGTACTCATTGTAATATAAATAATCAGTTCACTTAATAGCAGCAATTTAATTATTTATATATTTTTATCCTCAGGTCTCAGGAATAGCTAAAAACACGAAATAACTAAGTCTTATTTATTTTATATTGTCTGTTTTGATGGACCTAAAAACATTGTAATGAAGTTATTCATATTCTTCTGCAACCTCAATGACGACAAAGTCATTCGTATTGTGTTTTTACTTTTTGTAACGGCTCAGAATAAAAATGACTGCATACTTCTGCCTAGATTACGCCACTAAGTGGCGATTATTATAAGCCAGTGACCACAGAGACGTGATATTAATCTCTGAACTCATTTACATTTCCTAGTTTACTTACTAGAGCGACAGAGAAAGCAGAGATAATGAATCTCGTTCGCAATCAGCCTTTTTGACGTAAATCTTCAACAAGAAAGGACCAATAAAAGTAATGTGCAGTATATAAAATAAACAACAAAAATATATCAATTCTGTCACTCGAAATGTGCCAATTTCAAAGGCCCTAGTTTACTTACTGGAAAATTAGTTTATTACTTAATAGAGTACGAAAAAGTTTTAAATTTTATTTAAATTTTTTATCAATTTTATAAAAGTCTATCATAGAAATTCGCATATTTTGAAAAAAATCTTAGTTAAATAAACAATATACTTACGATGTTATCGCGACTTTGATCTTCAGAATAATTTCTATTATGTGCAATTTATAATCATACGTAGCGTGTCAATAGTGAAATAATCAGTTCACTGAATTAAAAATTCATATTAGGTGATTTTATTTGAAGCCTTTTATTTTTAAAATAAAACACAGAAAAAATGCTTCGCGACTGTCTTAAATACTATTGATTATATACTACATACAGTGTTTACTGTGTAATACTTCTCAGTGTATCTTAAGCCTTCATTTAATCGAAGTACAAACCAGTTTAAATCATCATTAACCTGCGCATATTCATCATCCGTGTCGACGCTCAGTAAACTAGTGTTACTGTACTAGCGTATTTCTAATTTGAATCCAAGACATGAATTTTAATAAACTAGGAATTCTCAATTTTAATGTTGAAATTATTTTGTACACTATTCATAAATTTTTTTATTTAATTAAAATTAAAATTTATAAAACACATATCAATATAACAATTGGCATAAGGTTTATTTTTTATTAAGTGGTTTCTGATTCATATCAATATTATACTAGCTGAAGCCCGCGCCTTTGTCCGCGTTGAAAAGTAAAAGTAATAACGCATGACATTATACTTGTGCAACAAAAATTATACTTTCTCTAAAAAATTTCATCACAACAACTAAACCCCGGACATCTTTGCAGAAGCTTTAGTGTCTTATAAGTAAATGTATGGTAATTGGTATTATAATTTCATATCGTTCGTATGTACATTAAATGCAATAAAATAAAGGCACTTATAATTAAATAGCTCTATATTTAAATTTACCTATCCACTGCGGTTTAACCATCGAAATACTAGATTTAACAAACAACATGTATATATCAGCGGTTTACATTTATTTGCGGTTTAATCGAAATTTATCTGTACAGACATTTTGCAAAATTATTTAAAAATGCTATTTCAGCAATAATATTTTAATGGACCTACTTTTTTGTGCCTAACAAGGCATTACACGATGTTTATTACACAAATGCGCAATGTGCATGTCGAGTGTCTGTGTCGGATTAGAGGTTAAATAACTTATTTAACTAAAGGTTCCCAGTTATATTATTTTGAAGTTTCTTCAGTAAAAAAACATTCATGTTGCTTAAGGTAAATTAGGTAAGTTAAGGGCCTCTTTCACAAACTACATGTAAAGTGTTGATTAGTTACTTTTAGAAATAATTTTCTGTTATATTGAATTATGCACTCGGTTTACTGCATCATTCGATAGCCGAATTTTTTTAATTATTTTCTATTTAATGTTTGGGACGTTTAACGTACAAACAAAGGTATAATATCAGCTCCATTATCCCCGGTTACCGGTGACTTTAAATGACAGTTTGGCCTAATTGACGTTTGTAAATTGGCGCTTATGATGCAGTAAACCGAGTGCATAATTCAATATAACAGAAAATGATTTCTAAAAGTAAGTAATCAACACTTTAATTGAAGTTTGTGAAAGAGGCCCTTAGTCTCATAAATATTTTAATCTAGGTAAGTAAGTTACTTTAGTTAAGTTTCTTAGTCATTATTTAAGTTCTGACAAAACTTACGAATCATGCATAATATTTTAACAGAAATGATAAATTATAAGGCACGCATGAAAGAAAATGAATACAAGTCGCTGTAAAGCCCGCTTCTCAATTTTCTTCAACTACTCGCATACTGTAAGCGTAATACATTTAATTTAATTTAAGATTAAATACCTAGATTAGTGTATGACGTTGCTAAAACCGCTGGATAAAAAGAATTCGTGCAACAACCAAGATTAATGAACAAGGTACGCATTGACTTCTTTAACAGTACGAAAAAATGTATTCTTTTTCAAACAAAAATATTAAAAAAAAGCATAGAGAAATGATAATGATGAGTCGCAATGTAACAGCAAGCTATTTTACTCTAATTTAATACAATACAATCCCTGTAGGTAAAATGTAATTTTTAAAATCTGGAAATTGGTATGCCAAATACCAAACCACAAATATATTTGTTAAAATATTTAGGTATTACTAGCTGGTGCCAGCGACTTCATTTACGTTGAAAAATAAAATATGTGAGTAAAATAACGTTTGACATCTTTATCGTTGTGACGATGGTGGCGCCGCCACGGCGACAGTTCCGCCAATATCTTATACATTTAGGCAATTTCTCCAGGAATTTTTCCAGGATAAAATATTCTATATTTATTGAGGTTTCACATAATACATGTACGAGCTCTGTAGCACAGTTAGTTGTAAGAGTAATGAATGGATTTTTACGTAAATTTACATCGACATATAAAGATTTTGATAGGTTTGCTCTGGTTTTTTTTGACTTCGTGCCCGTAGTTAAATGCGCAGATAATGGCAGCAAAGCCCGCGAATTACGCAGTCTAATCTCACAGCTCGCAGTCACGAATTGAACGATCGCAGCCGCATTCCTAGCGATCCGATACACAAGTGCCGCAATACCTACAATGTTACTGCAACGTTCATGTAGTTATGCAGATTAGTTTTTTTTTTTCTTCATTTAGGTCGAAAATTTATGCAAAAACATTCTCACCAGTAGAAATTCAACTATAATCATGAGAAGGTGGAAAAAAAAAATGTTTCCAAATATTTTGATAGACAAAAAACAAGTAATAATTAAAAATTATAAACCAACCCCCGACTTTTTATTGAGCCCAAACACGCTAAATCTGCTATAAATTGCTACTTGATGCTGCATTGCAACATTAGATCAAGGTCAGTACGTCATGGAAATAGTTTGGCGACGGTAGCCACCTACCATCAAGCTGCCTGACTTATACATTTACATAAAAAAGGGTATATATGCTTCTCATGTGGATAAATAAAATTTTGGTCGCTAGATTAATACTTTGTTGTTCAGTGAACAGCATTCATTTTCAAATACTTAGACATCGAAATAATATAGGTACTCGCTTAAAGAACATTAAAAGAATTTTCAAAGTGAGCGTAATATTTCATAGAAACTTATCGAACGCAGGAATACAAACAGCGGGCCTAGACTGTGAAATCCCAATTGAATAACTTTAAAACGATCTTACAGACGAATGGGTACGCTTTTTGTAATCTCCCCCACTAAGTCTTATAAAACGAAAAATAATAACGAAAGTTTTCTTTTATAAAAACTTCAATATAATTCAGAGTCGGTTTACAGTTGGTACGTTTGAAACGGAATTCCGACGCCGTCCTAGGAAGAGTTTTACCATAATGAAATTCTTCAAATATCACCAACCCTCGTTCGGTGAGGATTAAAATTCAAGTAATTGCGCCCGCGGTTCCGTGACTCATGTATATGACAGGCGAGATATACATATGATATTCAGCTGTTTGACAATTGAGAACACACCTATAAAATCCCTACTAGTAAGGACTGGAAGATGCAATTTTTGAGTAAGTGCAACTCAAAAACTAACTGATTAAAAATTTAAAATAGGTATATATAGGTATCAATATTTTCGTTTATTGTCCTTTAATGCTCGTTGATTTGAAGCAATTTAAATATAATTTTCAACTATAATTTGAGTTTGTACATGTAGGTATAGTGTTGGAGTATAATTTTATGGATATAAAAGATATAGTATAGGTCAAAGACTTTATAAGTATACTTGGGAGTATAGACACGGCGTAGCCCGTAAATAATGGTAGTAGTACAATTCGTCCACTCGAGATTGTCCACACGAGAGAGAAAGAGAGAGAAGTGGACGAATTCGCACTGTCGCTCGCTAGTGCGAGTATGATTTTAATACTACCAAAGATTTCGGGGCTTTCTGCTTGCTATGCCGCATCTATAGTTCAGATCAATGGTATAGGTAGGTAAATCAAATTCTCGTAGTTAATAAGCGTTTTTGGTTCGCTTCAAACGGGCAACTATATGCCAACATTTTTGAGTATTCACAAGGTGTTAATCGGAATCCCAATTTAGTGGCTTTAATATTTTCCACATGTGTATGCAAAGTATATTGAAATTTCCAACGCAGAGGGTCGCGGTCGACTAACTGTACCTGGCTATTAGCTGTCCGAGCCACGTACGCTTTACAACCTGTCGTGCAAATATTTATCCACATAGGATTTACGTGCTAACCGACCAGAATTGTAATCAGCTTTGATCGGGAACGCAGTGGCGTTCACGGTGAGACTAATCATTTAGGGCTTCTTTCACAAACTACATGTAAAGTGTTGATTAGTTACTTTTAGAAATCATTTTCTGTTATATTGAATTATGCACTCAGTTTACTGCATCATTCGATAGCCGATTTTTTATTATTATTTTCTATTTAAGGTTTGGGACATTTACCGTACAAACAAAGGTATATCAGCTCCATTATTCCCGGTTAGCGGTGACTTTAAATGACAGTTGGGCCTACTTGACGTTTGAGAAAGAGGCGCTTAGTCAAATAAGAATTGTAGGAAATATAACAACTATTTAACAAGCGTCGACCGTTGGCAGCTAATGAACAGTTAACATTACTTAGATTATACTATTCAATCGTAGAATCGTTCGAAAAACAATAATTTTGATTTTATCTGTAGTATTTTTGTACGTATATTATGTCTCAATGAAAAATCAGGGAGTAAAGACAACACTCTAGGGGCATTCTTGGGACCATCGCTAAATTTCATAGCACTCATTTAAATTAAGTAAAGTAGTACTTAAAAAAAACTTTAAAAACTTTTTAAAATGTCTATATGGTAATAATTGTATGAATTAGCAATAAATAGGAACATAATAGCTTTGTTATTATAGGTATTTAAATTTTAAAGCGACAGCAAATCGGGTTTCGTTATCATAAATTTTACAAACCTATAAGTTTATAACGAATTCTCAAGTTAAGGAATTTAGAAGTCGAAAATATTTAAGTTTAATTGGCAAAGCGAAGTTTTATTTGAACACGTCCTTCTGAGTTTAAATCTCATCGAAGTATAAAATTTTGTTTAGAATCATCGATGAGAATCTGGTTCAAAAATATATTTATTCTCACAAAGAATTACAAATTCACTTACGTGAGAACTTAAATTAAAACTAAGTTACAAACAGACATAATTCACATTGCAAGCAACATAGTAGACAAAATGAACAACGAAAGTAAGAAAACGCTTAACACCTACAAGATAACAAATAAAACACATAAACCAAAAAGTGGGTAATTTACAGAACACAAAATATGCAGAATCTGTTCATATCAATATTATAATTATTTTCCTAACAATATTCTAAATTTTTGCTTAGGATGTTTCCATCCTTTAGGACGGTAATGAGTGCAGACAAGCTCGAAACACTTGATGATACAAACACAAGTATTTCCTTTGTAAATACACGTTGTCGACACTAACAGGATATAAAATAAGGGATAGGGTGGGAATATATGAAGATACTCTTATATTCCTTACATAAATTTAAACATAAACTAGCTGTTCCACTGACCACAAACACAACACAAACTTGGGATAAAACTTTATTACAAGCAGTAACGTGCCAGTGCTACTAATATTATTCATCACATACAACACCTAACTACGATAGTAACTCTTATTTAATCCGAAACCTAATTTTCAGACTAGAAATATCTAGTATCAAGTAATCCTAGCGGATAAGGCAGTACATATAAGAATACAGTTGGAAAAAGATTACGTCGACGTGACAAGTAATGTATGTAGGAAACTGTTTTGTGTAATTCCAATTTCTCGGCAATCAGTAGTACTCGCTATTTCACTTAGAAAGTCTAAACAAACAATGAGCGTCACTAAATGTTACACAAAGGAGACATCAATAGCTGTCAAGTAGTGCGTAAGAACTCTTTGTAAATGTTTCGAACCTTTAAATGGTTTTTCCGCCGACGCACACACAAATATTATAGGTCCGAGTTACTTATCTATTTCTTGTCAGTTAATGATTCGTATAACATTGAAACATTAGCTGAAATTATGTGTGCTTATAAAATTATTGCCTTTAATCAAAAGAGATCAGACAATATTAACAATGTATTAGTATATTGTATCAAGATAGACTAATAGAGCATCTTTAAGACGTAAAAACCTCGTTTATTTCTATAAACACTTCAAAAAATAAACAAGGAGTACTTATAACAAGGAATGTTTATATACACGCCTTTAAAACTCTCCATCCCCAATATGTAAATTAATCACCAAATAAAATATTATGTCGGCTAGAAGTATAAATATTTATATCTAAAAAACCTTATGTGCGTCCATCCTATGGGATCTGATCCGGCCAGAGCCGTTCCACTTGCGGAACACGAGGCGCGGGCGGGGGTTTCATCCCTTCGTGGTTGATGTTCCCCGGTCACGCACGATGCGTTATAGTTCCACCTTCCTTGTCCGAACCGCTAAGGAGTGGAACTCATTGCCTGCGTCCGTGTTTCCCCAAAATTACAACCTCGGGGTCTTCAAGTCCAGGGTAAATGGGCACTTACTAGGTAAGCGTTGTCCATCTTTGGCCGCATCTGCACCTAAAACCAAGTGAGATCGCGGCCAAGCGCTACCGCGATCTTATAAAAAAAAAAAAAAAAAAACAAAAAAAAATTAAGTTAGAAGGGTAGAACCATGTGGTTCTGTGGTTATATACCACAGATCTTTGACGCCCGCGCGCATTTCCGAAATCTGTGAATATAACCGATAGTTAGAGTAATCAACGTAAAGATAGAAGCGTGATCTGTGAGGACTAAATCATAATATGAACTGTGAAGACGGTATGGAGTCCATAAGGAATTAAAAAAGGATATACTTTGTTCGTAAAATTAGTTTAGAATTACATTGTTACAAAGTAAGACATTGCTCTTTTGTCTCACAGAGTTGAGGGTAATTAGGAAAATATTTTGTCTACATCGACTAATTTGGTGTTCCTTCGAGACGAGAAGAGTTCGCAATCACAAGCTGCGGTGGAACAGAATGTAGGCAATTACATAAACGACAATCAACGATGGTACAAAGACGTCAAGACGGGAAAGTCGAGTAACGTAATTATACAGATACGGCACATTAACACCCTGCAGAGCAACGGTTGACACGCCGCGGGCGAAACGCACATTCAGAAACAATCTACCAAATTAACAGAAGCGTAGACAAGTCACGAATTAATCTTTTCAAGGCTCCTAAATTTATAGTTGAACATTTTGGTGACACCGTCAGTGTACTTCTCGTATAAACTTCTATACCTACACTTAATAACACCAAAATTGTTTGTTAATTAAATATGTAAACTTTTCAGAATATTCGCCGTTAAGTATAAAAAATGTATAAAGACAATTAATATATTACATTTACATAACTGGAATCATAACTAATAATAAATCTGTGAGGGTTGGTTATGGAGTAAGTTACTTTGCTTTCAGAGATATCGTGTTTATAGGCTCTATACATGATACTGAAACAAAATTGACCATTTTTAGAATTTTTTTCTGTATGTATGTATGTAAGTATGTATGTTCCTCCATAACTCTTAAACGAATCAACTGATTTTCGTTGGTTGGTTAGTTGGTTAGGTGTTTCCTAACTAGGTGTCAGTTGGTGTAAACAGGTATAATGCAGGTGTAGGCAGGTGTAACACAAAAACGTATTTATCATAATTTTGTTAGTTAATGTTGAAGGTGGTAGCCAGTAATCCGTCAGCCTGTCTGTTTACCGCTACATTAAAAAAATGTAAATGAGCTTTTAAACGCCAGTCTGTGCACATTTAGAACATATTAGGATTGCTGGCAAGCATTAAAGTAATTTGCGCAAACATCGAGAGCGGCTGAGTTTACCCTTATTAGTTGAATGTCACAGTTGCGTAAAGTTGACGCCCGTGTCAATCCTAATTAGTAATTACACACTAAAATGACACAACAATATTTAGACACGTACCTATTTTCTTTGTAAATAAATAAATAACGAAAACAAAAAATCCTTAATTGAGAATTTATAAATGTTGTTTCAAATTTTTAACAAGATTAAAAAGCGCTAAATCAAACGTTAAGCCGATTGCAAAGCGGAATTTGCCTTTGTTTTCAACAATGTTCGTAGCTACAAAAAATCAATTTTAATAAAATAAGCCTACTTACTGAAACAACTTTTATAATGATTAATAAAAAGGGAATTCTTTATTTATAAATAAGATAACTTTTTCTTATTTATGTGTTTTTAAAAACACGTATATTTTGACGTAATTTATCGAGTATTGATGGAAGACACATATATAATGATAAATATGTATATATATATTTAATAAACTGTGTTTATTTCAGCTTTCTAAACTTTTTAGTTTTTGCTGTGAGTTGATAGTCAATCAGGACAAACAATTTTATAAAAGATAAAAAACGGAGAGCTTGGGGTCGCTGGGGCCGGAAGGTTCTCGAGTGGAGGCCACGCCCGGCAAGCGCAGCGCAGAACTTCCACTCACAAGGTGGACAGACCATCTGATAAAGGCCGCGGATCGAGAATGATCCAGGCTGCTTCTGACCGGTCTTATTGAAAAATTATAGGGACGGCCTATGTCCAGCTGTGGACGTCCTGCGGCTCAGATGATAATGATGAAGATTGGATATTCTAGACGAATAGCACTAATACAATTTACATTGCTCTACAAAACGGAAAGCCTACAATATTTTCGAAGATCTTTAATAATTTATGATAATATCTTCATGCAACATAAAAACAAATTATTTCCCTCTCATCAATTCATAAAGAAAAAAGGTGTGAAGATAAATTCGTGTAAATACGTAAAAGGATAGGAAAAACAATGTTTATTGTTATACTACAAAAGGGAAAGGTTGCTGCGAGTTAGGAGGGCGTTTATAAAATAAATTTTCTTTGTACTTTACCGCGGGGGTGTGTTTTGCCGGTGGCAAATGTATTCTTTCCACTCTGGTTTAATTTTTCATAGTATCCTCTACTGATCCTGACTACTGGATGTGTGCTATAAATCCTTGACGACCGACAATAATAATTGTCTGTATAGCCGCGGGCTAAATCTTGGCTTTATGTCAATGAATTAGTTTGAATAATATCATATGTGTTCTTTGTAAAGATAATTGTTTTTCTTTTAACGCACTTTTATTTTCCAACGCGGACGGAATCCCGCAGGTACCAGATAGTCGACAAAAATATTTTTTATTTTTATTTAAAAGAATCGTAACTGCTGAGAGCCGGCACTACTCAGTTTAAAACTACGGATTTTTGTGTGTTCTCTAAAAAAAAAAATGTTTGAACAAATATTTTCATTTTTAAAGACTGCCTTACAATTTGGAAAGAATGCAAATCAAGGTTGTTAAAAAACCATATCGTATTACGGAGTCTCGTCTCGTTGTCATTTATTTTTGTAGCGAGTCAGCTAAAGGCACCCGCTCACTGGCCTAATAACTGTCATCCAGATTTAATATCACATCTTCCATTTTGTACGAGCTCTGCCGAGAGGCAATTTCCTTCCTAAAATTGTATTTGGACGAATACGCGTAAACTAAATACATATGCGACCCAAAAGACAAATTTTATTTATACATTTCTCCTTTTGCTACAGATCCGACGATGTGATTCTGTTTTATGGCAATTTTTACATTGATGGTTTTATGTTTCTCTTTTACATCGCATAAACTGAGCCGTATAAAAATGAAATGGGGAATCAACGAGAAGTAATGATATGCACAAAGCCTTAATGTAATCTTTTATGGGACTATATTCAATAAAAGAATAAAAATGTATCAGTTTCACTCTTGTTCATGTAATTTTCATTATGACTAATGAAACAAGAGTTTATATTAAGACGTAAAGCAAAGTTTATCATAGTGATTTTTTTATAAATACTGTATAGTTCTTCCTAAAACCTAATTTTCTTTATCTAGCAATACTAAAGTTTTCCCAGATTCAAAACTCTGATATTTAAGCAGCAATTTCCTCAGTATATATATTTAACCGACATTCTCCTTATTTAAGGCTTGTACTGTCACTAGTGAGACACATTTACTTATGATTTATTTAATAATTAAGAAAACGAACAGATAAAACAGCCAAAAACGCCACTAATGATAATAGTGTCAGTAAGTACCTAAATATTTCTAACGATACTTCTAATATTTTTTAACGATAAGTCATTAAGGCACATAATGTAGCGAAGAATCTCGTATTATGCGAAAAAATAAAAATGTCAACTTTTTTAACATAAGAGATATATGCAGCTATTTTTTTTATAACATGCATTGTAAGCTTACCCCATCCCTTCCTTATCCCTTATCCTTAATCCTTCTATGGTCGGCAGCGCACTTGTAGGACTTATGGCGTTGCTTGTGTTATAGGCGACGGTAGCCACCTACCATCAAGTGGACCGTCAGCCTGTCTGTCGACTTCAACATTAAAAAAAAGCTCGGACTAAAAAACTATTTTAAGATAAACACCTACATAAGATTTGCTGAAAACACAACGAAACACATTTTCGTTTTTTTTCTCATTTTTCTCTCAACAACATTTTTTTCTCGAATCGAGCTTCTTAAGAAAGTCTCCAAGACTATTATCCTTATGCTCATATTATAAAACAAAGTCCTCCGCCGCCACTGTCTGTCTGTACTAACTACTGCACCGTTTTTCATGCTGTTTTCACCAATGGATAGAGTGATTCTCGATGATGGTTTTAGTATATAATTTACAAAGTTACGCGGGCGAAGTCGCGGGCAGCAGCTAGTAAATTATTAATAAAAAAAATCAGTTTTACAATTATTGCAGTTAAAATCTGGACAACTTGAGACTACTCAATATGCGGGCTATACTTAGATCGACAATAATAATGATCAGTAACCGAGGCCACGCTTTGAAAAGCTTTCTAGCATTAAAATGTCATGCATCAATAAATTCGACTTTACTTCGACTTGTATTTACGCTTTGTATTAGTCGTCAAGTAGTTATTCATGTTTAGTGAAAATCCAGTTAAGAATAAAGAATATTTTCTTGTGACTAACGGTACATAGAGGATTCTTATTTGCATTAAGAAACTTCTAACGTCAATAATATTAAGCGTTCAACGTTTAACCTATCACTCAATCCCAATACAACGTATACTTCGATTAATGCAATTTTTACGAGTATAATATGATAAGTGAATCGTAAAGGAACTTTTTCTTATAATTAGACAAACAAAATTACAAAAAAAAATTTTTTTGAACATTATCTCACCGTTTATTCTAGAAATGTGTTTGAATATACTGTTTGGACTTTTACAACGTGCTTAATTTTTTTTGTTATGTGCACACTGTACTGGAGTATTATTACTATTTAGATTGTTGCGTTACCTAAAGAGACCCGGACAACACTAGAGGTCACAATGGCATCGTTTATAATGAAGAAAAGATAAAAAGTAGGTATAGTCAAAACAAAGACATAACGAATTCAGGCTATTCACACATAACGAATTGTATATGTAGAAGAAAATTCGCATCATGTAAAAAACATTATCCCGCAGCTGCGACCAATCCATATCGGGATATTGAAATTGGCTGTCGTCCGACAAGGATATAATGTGTATATCATGTGTGCATAAAATAGCTGAATAAAATTGAAGTTATCGTTCATGTTAAAAAAGGGGGCGTGTGTATGTTTTACGTGAATATAGTTATGTACCTAAGTTACGAGTAATCTTTATCATATATACTGGAAAGATATACCATACATACCAAAAAAAATCTGTGATAATTTAGCTATCGATTGGTGTAATTAAATTTTGGATGAATTTAGATGATAGACATGAAGCTACAGCATCAAACTGATCCCCCTATTGTTATCATTAGTTTTGTGAATTGCCTCCCACTATGGAAGCAAACTTAAAGTCTTAACTAAATTATTGGTTTAAACCTCAATTTCACATTATTTCACATTATTATGCAACATTACTTATTATTAATTATTATTATCATCTTTAGCAGTCATTAGTGTTCCAATAAATGTCTTGAGAAAGAACAGAGATTATTTCCCTGTCTACTATTAAATGACATCACATTTCCGATGTTTTTTCTCCGGTGACATATTACAGCAGCAAGGCACTATCATCTACGTAACGATGGATAGGAGCGCTGTGTGAGATGTGAGAAAGTTAAATGTCGTACATCAAGCGGGTCGAGCGTGATCGTTTTAGGAAACAAATCGACCACTTCTATTCGCCAGAAAACTCTTCCCACATTACTCAATCACGTTACTGGTAAATGTTATACACATTGTAATGCCAGCTTGTAGTATTTTATTTTGAAGTTTCCCAATCTGACAAAACTTTTACCAAAATATTCATTCGGAGAACTAAAAACCTGTATTTAAGTATTCAAGTATATATAAACTATGTATTAAAGTTTAACATATTCTTCAAAACATAACATTACGCCACTGTTAAGGTTAATTCATAATGTTATAGCTTTATTTATTTGAAATGTTGTACGAGAGAGCTAATCTCCATTCGCATTATTATACGTACATGTATATAGTGGTACCAACACAACACTATTCTGTTTCACAAATCCGAATACAATGAAATTATTTAGACCCAAATAACTTTGATAAAATCTGAATTCCCTAGGAGAATAATTCGCTATAATAGTCGAGATAATATAATAATTTCCAAACTGAATTACGTAGTGGACATGCCAAGTAAATGAGGGTTAACTGGAGCACAGTACACTACACATGAGTATCATAACTTCTACAACTGTTTGGTTAGAAAAGTAGAAAACTATTTTTTGCTCTCACTTGCATGAAAATTTGAAATCTAGAAAACTTGCTGTGGAAAAAATCAAATATGAAAATTGTTTTTTCTTCAAATGATATTAACAATTGCACCTACATATACAACAATAGAAGGTGTTCTGTTATATTTTGGCGGTTAAGAAATATAGCCAGAACCCATTTATCTATTCCTTATATCTGTCCTTTACTCTTTATCTTTTAAGTCCTAATCTTAAATTGTAATCATAAATTCTTACATCTTTAACCACATAGATTACATAAAGAACATAACAAATTTTACATAAACAAATTTTGACAGAAAACTGACTGCTTAATAGCAAGCCCAAATATTGTACCTAAGTATAATCTATTCATTAAAAAAGTTATTTTCTAAAATAACATGGAATTAAGTATCTAACATAACACTTCTATTAAGGCAATTACTAGAATCCCACAACTTGTTTTTATTACAAGTATCGATCAGCTATTACTAAACAGTAAACTAATTGACAAAATTGTTCTTTTATCATTGCTTAATTTTAAGGCAACTCATATTATAGGTATTGTGAACATGGATACTTTGACAGAGAACGAACAACTTTTAGTAATTGGCAATAAAGAAAAATACACTCACACAAGGAAACAAGCTCCTTACTTACTATGCATATAAATATCGATTGTCTCAGGGGACAGTGGGTTGGCCATTCTTATTCAAATAAGTGAGGGCAGCGATTTCCTCTCGGGAATAGAGACTGTACAACTTCTAGAGACAAGAGGTATCTAGATTAGGAATAAATTTGAACGCCTTTTACGCTGTGGTAATTTTGTGGAAGTATTTTTATGCTAGGCAATTTCTGTCTAGGTCTCTTGTGTTGATCTCGTACTTTTATCACTTCAAATTTGATTGCAGTAGTTAGTATGACCTTCTACCTTTTTACCGTTATAATTTAAAAGTTTGGTATATTTGCTATGGTACTTGGTACTTGGGTACCTACTAATAATGCAATTTGTTTTGGCTGTTTTGCGGAAAGTACTCGTTATTAGAATTTGATAAATCATTTCATTAAATAACCAGAAATGCAAAGTGCAACAGGGAATTATAACTTAATCGTTTTAAGCCAAATACTAGGAAATAAGTATAGATACTATGACATAATCAAAGTCCCTGTCAAATTTATATGACAATAACTGCTCAATTCATTATTTCAGAACCGCGTGCGTTCCCGCCGCGTCTTGTCTGCCTGTATGTATGTTTGCGGTGATCTTAAAAACTACCGAACGGATTTTCATGTGGATTTCACTAACGGATAGAGCGTTAAACGAGGAAGGTTTTTACATATAACTTACAAGAAAAAATTGCACCCACACCAAGCCGTGAGCGGGTCGCTAGTCTGTATGTAAAAGTACTAACACCCGCATTAACAACGCTTGTAAAAATATATCTGACCAAAACGTAAGCAAAAAATCTTGTTAACCTTTTAGATAAAAACGGATGGATTTATTACTGCGTCCGTTATACTCCCTATTACTTAATCCCTGGAGGGCGACCGAGCACGTCCCGAAGCAATTCCTCTCATTGACCGAAGGAAATCACAAGACACTCACACGAACACCGCCACGAACAAACAGAAGCGGAGTAACGACGAAAATTTACATTAGGCCGGTTTAATGTCGCGAAGCAATCTCGTTCGGGGGAGGAAACTGTGTAACGCGAAACCAAGACATTGTGAACTCTGCAGATCCGTAATTACACCCCGCGCGGATCCTTAAGCCCTGTTCACAGGGGAGACGACTAGGGTCTAACGTCGCTGGAAACGTAACATCAGTTACGATGCGTCGCGCGATATCGCAACAAAGACAAATGTACCGCACATCTCGAAAAACCCGTTTCAAAGTAACAAACCTAACTTTCTAATTCAGTAAATAAACAGTCAATAAGAAAGTAAATGGCCCTGCGTCGGTGAAGATATTTTATCTTTTTTATTTTATTTTACTATTGCAGTACCTATTGGTGATAGGTTACGTAAGCTATCGATAAGGTCTGCAGAATCATAAATAAAGCAGAAATATTTAAAGAAAGAAAGCTATAGCGCTTTCTTATTACAAGAAAAGCTCCATCTAAATAGTTCAGACATCAAAGCGATTATCCAGAAAATGGTCTATTTGTGTGTAAATTTACATCTAAATCCACAAATTAATGTAAATTCAGTGTTTTTTTAATCGCATTAAAAACATCTCGACATTAAAAAATATAATACATGTTTTAATATTATCAAAAAATTAAGTACCTATTCGAATTTAATATAGTTTATAAAATGCCTTAATTTTTGCTTTATTGACAAAACATAATTAATGTATTAGGTTACTTTTAATGTTTAAAACATATATGAAGTCTTTTAGATTAAAAATAATATTTTTATATTAAGTATTCTAATAAATAAATAATAATGATATTCAATATGAAATCTTGCTAAATGCCGCAGTACCCCAAACAAGTGACGAATCTAATTTAAATTTACTGACTCGTTGACTTTTTAATTGTAAGTAGGGTAAGTACTGTTCAGGCAAAGGGCCCCAATTTTCCCATCAGATTTCCATTTAAGTGACAACGACGTAAAAAGAGGAAATTTTTCAAGAGTCACGTACTTTGTTATCGTAATTTAAATTTCAAAACGTGTTTAGATTTTCCACGAGTTTCCACTTTATACTTACTTGTGTATACAGAAAAACTTTGTGGTACAGTTTTGCATTGCTTAAAAATAAGCTACAACAGTACAATAATATATTCGGTACAAAATCGCGTGATTACTTAACTGCGATCTCAAAGAACTGCCAAAAAAATAATACCACTCAGTTTACATTAAATTATAGGTATGTAGGTTGAGAAAATATTATACAAACAGCTCTGACGGACTCAAACCTTTCGGTTTTCAGGATACAACATATTGGTTACTACGAGGTATTTGTGTAATATGGTTCTCGTTTTTGATACGATCATAAAAGCATAAGGTTCCTATTAATTTAATTCAAGGAACATTAAGTCGCTCTGTTATCTATTCTGTAAAATATTGTTGTCCTTGTAAGAACTAGAAAAATTTTCGAAAACAATATCGGAATACGTTAAGGTGGTAACATTAAATTGTAAATTTTATTTTATAAATACTAGCTGGCGCCTGCGACTTTGTCCGCGTTAAAAAAGAAAAAAGTAGCCTATCCTGTGTCTCGCAGGTCTAAACGTTTATCTACCAAGTTTCGTGAAAATCAGTTGATTCTTTTAAGAGTTATGGAGGAACATACATACATACTTACTTACATACATACATACATACATACATACATACATACATACATACATACATACATACATACATACATACATACATACATACATACATACATACATACATACATACATACATACATACATACATACATACATACATACATACATACATACATACATACATACATACATACATACATACATACATACATACATACATACATACATACATACATACATACAGAAAAAAAATTCTAAAAATGGTCAATTTAGTTTCAGTATCATGTATAGAGCCTATAAACTCGATATTGTTGCTATGACACTGGCCAGGCGTTCCATTTTTGTTTTATTTTAGATGATCCCTTCATCCCTTGGCAACAGTAGGTAATTTTATCTGGATGAAAGGTACCCTATGTCCTTTCTTGTAACTCTGACAGCGTGTATGAAAAATTTCAGGAAGATCTGTTCAGTAGTTTTTGCGTGAAAGTGTAACAAACGACCAAACTCACATTCACATTTATAATATTAGTAAGGATTAGTAAGAAAGTATGGATGGATTAGTATGGAAGTATGAACTAGATCGGGGGTTTGTTTGTAATTTTTAATTACGACATTTTAAATTTTTGTAACAGTTATTAATATTAAATTTAACACTCAAAATGTAATTTAATTTAATTCGGCAATAGAATATACCTACTTGACGTGTTCCACAGAATACTTTCAAAGAGATCGTGTATAAACCCGAGATCCCTCTTAAGGTAATAAAAAGCCTACTTTACAATTACCATATTTTATTTTCCGCTTTTATAACACAGCGCCGTTTTATTAATTTACGAGGGCTGCATCTTTATGAATTAATTATTACATCAAACTGTATATCTTATTTAATGATAATTAAAATTCACCAAATTAATACACGAAACGTGAAACAACGCTCGTTTTCCGACTTTTTAAAATTCATTCGCCGAGTTTCTATTTCTTTCAATATCTTAAAAGAAGGAAGTTGCCGGACTTGGCGGACGCAAGTAACTTTTTTACTTTCACTGACTCGCGATTCGATGGCACAGATTGTGTGTTCGTTTTGATTTTAAACGATTATCTAATGCAACATTAAGAACTAATCACTGGATGTTTTCACTATGTTGTAATTTCAATGCAGTAATGCGTGTCTGACCTTGTAAGGCCTGAAATTCCCAAAGCGAATTATGATAAGGTTTTTGCTTTGCTCTTTATGACGGGATTTTTGTGTTATTCTGTAACGGACAAGCAGACAAATTAAAACGTACACGAATACCTCCAGATTATTGCTACATCAGGAGGACAGATAGATGGTAGAGTCTAAATACAAGTAAAAGAAATCATGTAACTAGTTTATGTTAATGAAATACGTTGTTTAATGTTGACTAATTTTCTTTTTTATATATAATCATTGTATAAAAATCTATCGCCGTGGATCTCGCAAAAACTTAAGAATGGCTAGACCAATTTTATTTCGATTTTCACGAATGAAAAAAGGGATAAACAGGTAAGGTTTGTATATACTAAAATTGCACCCAAGGCGAAGTCAGGAGCGGGTCACTAATCATTGTATAATTTGACGACACGTTTGGTCTAGTGGCTAGTAACCCTAGCTGTTAACCAAACGGTCGCGGGTTCGAATCCCGCTAGGGGCAAATGTTTTATGTGAACATTTTACCTTTGTACATGAGTCATGGATGTTTTGTATTTATAATATGTATGTATTTACAAAAAAAAAAGTAAGCTATGTATAATATCAACTGTCTGGTATCCATAATGTGGAATGTGTGAAGATATTTATTTATTTATTTATTTATTTTATCTTGTGACAAAAATGCAGCAAAGACGCGGGGTACAGCTAGTGCAAGTTGTAATCAATCAATACTAATAATAAATCTGTAAGTGTAGGTATTGTATGTATGTTCCTCCATAACTGATTTTCATGAAACTTGGTAGATAAACATTTAGACGTACAGGACACAGGATAGGCTACTTTTTTCTTTTTCAACGCGGACGTAGTCGCGGACGCCAGCTAGTATCTAATAAAATCTCTGTTATGGTACTTATACTGTTATGGTAAAGAAATGGCGAACTTTAGTTCGTCGTTTCTCTATTTGTAAATAGTAATTGTCTCTTCGTCGTTCATTGTCTCTATTTGTAAATAGTAAAAAGCTTTGTAGGATTATCCTGTAATTGTATATTGAAGAATGATTGAAGACTGCGTAGGAGGACGAAACCCACACAAGAATAATAATTTAATAGATAAATTTTTAAACTACTTGATAATTGTTTTAAACGGAGGCGAGAAAAGAGATAAGTATTGAGAGCTTTTTCTCTTATAAAATAAACTATTATAAACTCTTATAAAACTATAACTAATATAAACCATTGATCTGAACTATAGATGCGGCGTAGCAAGCAGAAAGCCCCGAAATCTTTGGTAGTATTAAAATCATACTTACGAATTTACTGAGAGATTGACACGCAATTCCAAATGTATATTGCTTTTATAAAAAGAAACTAGTTAAAAGTGTTCTGTACTAACGCATCAATGTATACTGCACAACGATATTGACTAGCTTACAAGCAACAAAGAGCTAGCCGATGGTACATCTGGGTGTAATACAACACGTGTTATGTTTCACAGGGCCGCATTTGGAAGCGTGTAATTTAAAAATACGTAATATAATTTAATTGGATGTTTGATATAGAAATGAAACAACAAATAGTACGTGATTAAATGAATATTTAATAATAATCCGCGGTTTCGATTACAGCTTTTAAGAAGAAACCGCAAGAAACACAGTGTTCTTAACAAATTAGTGAAAAATAAGCATAATATGTTTAATTATAGTTACTTCAAAACTTATTATTTTTTATGTAATTATATACATACGAGTACTATTATGATCTCTTATTGTCCCTCAAACAAAATAAGCTTATTGAACTTTTGCCGCTTTGTGAGTTGTTGTGTTGATGGATCTGTGTCATAATTTATGGAAGGTACTGCTGTATTTATTATTTTCCGATATCCCTTAAGATTCGTGTAAAAGTCATCATGATGGAAATGCGCAGAACATATAACACTTGAATTTGTTGGATTCCAATATTCATCGCCCCTTTGAGTACTTAATAAAATTGTCCATTTTTCTCTTCTTATTGGGTTAATAGGAAATCAATTATAAACATATTATTACTGAATATCAGTCGAAGTATTCACGCACCAATTTAAACACAAGCATAAAAATGTAGTACAAAACAAACAAAATTATTATTTTTATTTAAAAATATTACAAGTGCGGCCCTGGATCAATCGTCAAACATATTGAAATGATAAGTATATTTGAAATCTATATGTATCTCTTTCTACGAAAGGACGATCTTATACTACACAATAAGTAAGAATGAGACAGCTATAAGGTTCAAATGCTTCCTTTTGAAATATGAAAAGGTTTAGCTAATTAATTAAATATTTTGTTAAAAATATTGTAATTAAGTCTATTTCTATGAAATACGTATGATACCTTTTCTTTTTGTCCTTTTTGAGGTCTATTTTTACATAATTTCACACAACACAATGGCATTTTGCCAATTTTTAACACAATTAAACAGCAACCAAACGGCTACAGCGCTAGCGAGCGACTAAGTGCGAATTCGTCCACTTCATCTCGAGTGGACGAATTGTTTTACTACCATATTTTGTGGGCTACGCCGTGTCTATACTACCAAATATACTTATATAGTCTTTGATATAAACTACTCAAAAAATATTTTTTAGAAATTAATTCCCACCGAAGCCAGTCCAGCTTCCCACCGAAGCCTACTGGAGCTTAGTGAACAAAAACATAAAAGCAAATTATTTTTTACACATCTTTTATATTTTAACTAATTGAATTTTATGCCTGTGGCTATACCTACCTACACCATTTCGGTGATGGAATATTTTTGTATTACGTCGAAATATTGAATGTGATATTTTTCTGAATACTTTTAAAACTTTGAATTAAAGAGACACACGATAATATCAGGTTTAAAACACCAAGAAGGATTAAAATACTTAAATACTTACTTATATTATAGTAAACCGTATCAAATCAGTTCGACTTTTTAGAAAGTTCAACGACTTCTTTTTGCAATATGTATTGTAATCTATACATTTTTTCTTGAATCTTTGAAACTAATCATCCGATTTAACAAATTATTTCACCAACAGTTTCAGAGTTCAGAACAGAATTTCAGGATAGACATAGACTAAAACATAGTATAATGTCAGGCGTTAGTGTAGGTATAAATTGCTTTACCTATATACTCACATTTTATCAAGCGTTATAAATATCTATTATTTTTCTAGTATTATCTATTTTCTCAAATAAGGCTTCCGTACCTTGTTAAAGTTCCCGTTAGTAGATTCTTGTAATAAAGAACTCTCTCGAAAAAAGAGAAACGAAAATTGTTTTAATAAACGCCTATCAAGTGGTGATACGTTTATAAAAATTTATTCGAAAAAACTTTCATTCGTGGCCATAATACCGTACGCACACGAACAATTAATGTTATTCAAGCTGTCTTCACACAGCACCTGCCCAAAGTTCAAGGTCACCCGGTCAACAAAACAAGTCGAAAATCTAGAGGTGCATTCCATACGATTTCTCTAAAACGATTATTATATCTATATGGTGTGTTAAGCATTCTTTACTTCAAATATTGACTTGACTTTCCGAACAGCTATGTAAAGGTCATGAGTACGAGGCATTCGGTTATTTGTTATGATAATGTGACAGAAGCGGGACTCGTAATACGAACGGAATTTCTATCTAATATTGTAATACTTGTATCTATTATTATCCTAATAATATTACTTAGTTATAATACTTAAATGAAAAATTTGTATGTTTGGTTGTTTTTTTATTCAATCACGCAAAAATGACTGAACGGATTTGATGAAATTTCGCACACAGACAGTTTATTACCTGGATTAACATATAGGTGGTAACTATATTCATTATAGAAAAATGTTAGTTTTTCTGCCTGTGGGATTTAAAAAAAATTAACTACAGCGCGTACGAAGTCACAAGCGCAGCTAAATAATTATGTTATATTCTTTTATTTGAAGTAACGTTCAAATCGTGTGTTTTTCAAGTTACTATACATATATGTATTACACTAGTACCCAACCTCGCCTTTGCATGGAGTTGAAGTTTTCAAAAATCCATAAAAAACATATGTTTTAAACAGCTTTCTAGACTTACAATTAGTATGTTTTGGCTGTGCGTTGATAGTCGGTTAGTACATACGATTTTACATATTAGGTATGTGTCATAGAAGATCTTTGATAGAAACGATTTTATGAAATTGCGGTACAAAAATAGAGTTACGCCATTAAACTTATTGTCTACCACACCCACTTGACAGTTATGCAGAAATAAATTACGTAATTAATATATTGAAGGCTGTTGAATTGCGACCTTAAAGCTTTCATTAATAATAAGTTTGTCGACATTAAAGTTTATTGAGTAACAAGTAGGTTTGAGAGAAATATGAGATATAAAGATTTTTTTTTTGTTTGTTACAATATACTTTGTGTGGGCCGAGTATAAAAATTTGTATAAAAATCATCATAGAAAAAAAAATATTCTATATTCTTATTACTTACCTTCATTTTTAAATTTCTTCTAGCAATTTCATTTTTTTTTCTTCAATATAAACACTAACATTTTGTGCCTAAATATAATTATTAAATAATAATATTATTTAAATTTCAAAGAACGAAACGTAAATTGTAACGTAAGTCATGTTCATTATTTTTTATAAATTATGTTAGCATTAAAAATAAAATTATGACGTGAATAATGATTTAATGAAATATTAAATAAATAAATTACAATGGCATAGGCATACCCATTTTTATTGGAAAATTATACCATGATCACTTAATTTTGACAAATATTATATATATGATTTAAAAGTAACTGTAAAGATATTGTTTAAAGTTATAACATTTGTTATTAATTTTAAAAAGTTAAAGGTTTTTTCTTATCTTCGGTCATTTTGTCTTAAATTAACTTGGAAATTAATATTAATAAGTTCTTGTAATCCCTTTTTAAAAAGTGTTGTTGCATTATTTGTATTTATAGCAAATCTTATTAAAACCTTGGCTTTTATACAAATAAAAAATCACGTAGATAGATAACTCACCTTGTAAATGCCGTCGACAAGTTTCGTAAGCTCCTCGGTCTCCATGGCGAATGATTTTCACTGAACCAATATAGCGATTCGACAGTTACACGTGAAACTTCATCGGGGAACAAACAATATTTGCACACATACAATATTCGATTTTAACACTTTAAACACAAAATTCACATTCCATTGCACCGCCCATCCATGTGATGTTGATTCTTCTTGTTCGACAGTCAAATCACTCAAGCAAATAAATTCACTTTCGAAGACATCTGAAACAAAGATTAAAAAAAAAACATAAATCGTTTTGCACAGATCATTTGAGTCATTTAAAGTTAACTTAGAAAAATATTCTCTATACACCAATTAAAACAACATACGCCTACGTGAAGTAACGTACGAGATCGTGAAGCGTGCGTTCAAGTCGAGGCGTACGCGTTGAATCACACTGAATGGTGAAATAGAATAGGTATCTCGATGCTGATTAAGAAATAAGCAAGACGTTGATGTCTAAACAACCTACAATTCCTCAGTTTATCATAATATTTTATTAACACATTTAATTGTGTATACGAAATGCCTACGGCTAATTTCTTCATATTTATTATTGTTTATACATGTCTTAATAGTAAGCAAAAAAAAGTCGCCAACCGCCTCTCTCTGATGTTCTAAACTAATACACATACATACACGTTCTATACACATAATGATAACAATGAAAATCACATGTTATCATTTAGAGATTTTTTCTGTGTGAAAAATAATATAGATATTCAAACTAAATTAGTACAGGGTAATTAGTATAGAAAAAAATTATGTTTTCTAATAAAGCGATTTTCGGGTGATTCAATATAAGATTGAAATTATTAAAACTATAAAAGAGGCGTACTAATTCGTTGTCTATTTAATATTACTTAAAACCTAATAATGCTGGAACTATAAGAATAATAACGTGTCAAATGTTATTCAAAAAGTAAAAACTTTTCTAACAATTCAATTCTCCTTTAAAATACGCCTAATTGGCACATTTAATTAAATATTTACTTAATTTCCTAATATAAAAATAAAAAATCTAAGTATTTATTTAAAATATTTAAAGATCGACAGGCTATCTGACGGTTAACTTGATGGTAACTGGCTACCGTCGCCTATAAACACAAGCATCACGGAAAAGGTCGCAAGTACGTGTTGTCTTTAATAGGATAAAAGGGGAACGGTATTGTCACAATCACCACCCTTGGCAGGTGGATTGGTAATAAGAGTACATATGTGCAAAATTTTACATCTCCTGCTAACCATGGTTAGTCGCTTCTTATGACACCCTACCCGGCGGCGTAATTGTATTCTTAATCTGTCCCCACGCAGCTAAATGCCAAGCGCAGAGGACGGTGGTGTGATTTCGAACTTTGGTAGAAGCCCAAATCCAACATTGGAGGGACACAGACTAATGATGATGATGGTGATTTGTCAAATAAAATGACTTACATAAGCGAGAAGTGAATAAAGGCTATGAAAAGCAATAACTTCGTGATAAAATAAATTAATTGTTACGAAACACACTGACATTATACATTATGTCAATGACAAAATTGTAATTGACAATGATTTAAATTGAGCACAATGTAACGTGTGGGTATTACATGTAAATTGCGTGGCAAGTGTTACTTACAAGATAATAACAATACAATAGCGCAAATAAAATGTTTACTTTCGTTTTTACACCTACAATAGGAAATATGTTCGAATCTCTTTAGGTGACTCAAAATTCTTTAGGAGGAAGAAATAAAAAGATGCAATGGGCAATCATCCTTATTGGCAATCAATAGTCTAAATATCCACAGATTATCAACAAAAAGGTGAAGGTGGTCAAGAATTTACACATACATGACTCGGCAGCCCATTAGACGATGGGTAATTAAAAAGCTATAAGTAGGATCAACTCTATAATTTATTTTCCTTTTTGAGGGTAACAAAATAAGGATAGAGGAATAGACTGTGACATCCGTGACTCAAGCATTAAAACACAACTAACGCGCTGTTATATCACGGAGGTCTTTTAGAAGAGAGTGGTTTCGCTTATGGACCGACCAATATGTGACAACGAAAATTCCACTCTTATAATGGATATTTGGAATATTCATTATATACATATAGAAAACTTTCACTTATAAGTACAAGATTTTTTACTGATCAATATTGTGTATGAGGAATTTTCATCAATCATGTCCAAGGAGTTGACAGCGAGATAACAGTCCAAGGACACACAATATTTTGCAATACAATATACTTTTCATTGTCAATTTATTCCAGCTTATTAATTTTTCTGATTAAAAATTTTATTCAGTCGTTTTAGATACAGTAATTATATATGTACTCGTATGTATATTTAGATAGAGTAAAATATAAAAATCAAATGTACCTAAGTTTCATATTATGCAATATTATCGTAATTGTTTTCTAGTAATTTATATAAACCATTGATTTATCAAATTACAATGAAAGGTTACTGTTCCATACTATTTCTAAAGAAAGTTTTGAA
The DNA here is from genome assembly GCA_945859745.1 of Synanthedon formicaeformis. Taxonomy (NCBI): domain Eukaryota; kingdom Metazoa; phylum Arthropoda; class Insecta; order Lepidoptera; family Sesiidae; genus Synanthedon; species Synanthedon formicaeformis. Next base: position 5,903,086 of record OX243964.1, read on the forward strand.
ATCGAAGAATATTGGAAACAATATGCCACAAAAACTTTCGCTTTCAATATTAATGCGACTCTATTTCGTATAAATCAACGAAGATGTTATACTACTAAATGGGCGACTCTAGTGTACAATTTGCATAATTACGTTAAAGCTTTATGCACTTAGTTGAGGTTAATCATATGCATAGCCTGTCGCCACAGCAAATGTTGCTGTAAGACTCCTACAACTTACTAGTAGCATGTGCATAATATTATTATCGGAAGATTATTTGATTTTATGTTACGTTTACGAGTAGTTTACCGTTTACATTGATTCTGAAATGCGTGCGGTCCATTCAAAGATAGGTCGTTATCGACGAGAAATATTGACCACGAATATCATATACAGACTTATAGTATATGTACTAGGATTTTATGTTATTGTCAACATTTTGTATAAAACTCTAGGTCGTGTGTATATGAACAATGTGTTTTTATTGCTACACTTAGTAAAGTTTAAACTACGAAAAGTTATTTTTCATAATTCCAATTTTCTGCGACTACTTTTAGATAAAAATCACCTAAATTATAAAATTACTTGTTTAGAAAACTGATAATCATACTACATGTTCCGGCTTCATTTTTATTTTAGTATAGATCTATTGGAGTTGACATTAAATAGTAATTGAAGGGCTTTGGGAATTTTTTTTAAAATCATCTCAGCCGCAGGACGTCCACTGCTGGACTTAGGCCTAACTCATAATTTTTTCAATAGGACCGGTCCAATAGGATTTGTTTTAATACGAATAAATAACGTTAAGTTCCCATTTATTTATTTACAAATATAATTATGTTCGCTAGTTAGGTATAAATTTAAATTTAATTTATATCTATGATAATATAAATTTATATAAAAAATTACATAAGAATAACCAACACATTAAATCCCTTGGAACGTATATATTTCTTCGATTGTACCTCCCACATTATTGCAAGAAACTTTACAATATTGAAATAAAGAATTTCCTCGGATTCTTCGTACGACAGCGGCCGATAAAAAGGTCTGGCACTATCTTCAAGTTTTTTCTCGCATCATATGCGACAAGAAATATGAAACACAATTTCTGAACGGATCCGTAACTTCATTTTGAATAAGAGATTTGCGCGTCGCGTCGTGCCTCCAACATGCTATGCATGTGCGCGTATACGAGGAAAAAGGCTTTCCACTTTCTTTTCTTTTCAACAACGACCAGAGCGAGAGCTCGAACGCAAAACAGTTAAATATATGTTAAAATATTTATGTAATACAAATTTACATTCTAATTTAGTACTGACTAAAAAGTGGTTCAGTTTCTTTAAAGTTAATTTTAAAAATTCCAAAATATTTCAGATACATAATTCTACAATTTTTTTTTTTTTTTGCTTGCGAAGCACAAAATTGTGTCAATAAAGTACGTAATTACACACTAAAAGTTAAATTTATGATTTTGATACGAACTGTGATACTAACGGACAACGCACCAAATGTTGTCTGCTTGAAGTTTTAGATAATTATTATATTCATTTTAATTACAATGCTCATGTAATGTAATAAGGACTACATATTTATAATTTTAATATTGGAGAATAAGGTTTTAGCAGATAGGGTCTCATTGATTTTGTGTGTTTAATCAGTCTGTATAAAAAGAAAAGAAATAGGTCTATGAATAGGTCTATCAGATTGACTTAGAATAAATACTTACATTTATTCTAAGTCAATCTGATAACAAGAATTGTGCGTATGGTAGGGCTGCTATTTATTCTTGCAGCGATCAGTAGGTAGTCACACGAGATTTAATCACGCCTAAAATCTAGTCTTATCGAGATGTAGGCATGACACTTCCTAACCCTGTAAGCTCTATTTATTGGAATCTTCAAGACAAGTAGCCAAAACAAAGACACTCTAAACACACACACGGACGCCGGCTAAAGTATCTGCATTCGTTCAAGTTATTGGCTTAAGTAAACTAAAAGTCGTACAGAATTTACCTTTACCTACTTTCAGTGAAGTTTATCTTTTCCCTCTTCCCGTGTATAAAGTTTAGATTACGGAGACTTCATTGCTGATTGGATTTTTATTTTGAACTGAACGATTTGATTTCCGAACGGGAAAAAGAGTGCGATCGTAAAATTATTTTCATGTGCCAAGAATCGGATATATGTGCGAGCTGGCGCAAAATGTTCCCAGCAAACTACCCCCCTAACTGTTCTGCTGACGAACCTTGTTATTCTCAATATGCGACTGCATACTGCAGCTGAATATTCATATTCGTTATTCTTGTCTCACTGCAATATTGCTAAGTCAAACGGCTACGTTGTATTGGCTCCGTACAATTTATCGCCCAAGGAATTTATGACGAAACCGTGGCGGTGGTGAAATCAAAATAATTTTATTTATTGTTTAGTTTATTCACAGCCATAAACATTCAAGCAAAATACAAACAATGACACGTAGTTCTGAATGGTAAATATAATAAATAATAACAGTGAATAATTTTAAAATATTGTTGATTTAAGAAGAATTTTTAAATTGTTTTATTTGAGCTCGATTTACATTAGTTTTTCATGGGTTCTATATAATATTTGAGATTTAGCCAAAGTTTTTCCAAGTTCAAAAAATATATTCGATTAATTCGAGTTAAAAATTACACGTGCCACTTTCTAAAAGACTAAATATGTTGAATATTATTTAATATACTTACATAAAAACACTGTTGAAGAAAATCTAATAATTACTGAAGACCGCATCAAAATCAAAAGAGTTAAATGGACATAAATATGAAAAATTGATGATATTTTTTTTTATATATTTCAAATTCTAACAATGTTAAACTAAAATATTAAGTGAACCAATAAAGGACAAAACCCGAAATCGGTCAAAATACTACTATATACAAACCTGTGCGCAAGAACTTGTGAGTAATGAGATTTATGAACACTCCTGGGAAATTTCGCATAATGCGTTATAGAGGCATGACATGATACCTCAATGACATGACTTCAACTAAATAATTCATTGCACATGCGCGTCACATAAGAGTGTCAAAACATTCCGCAATGAGTTTGAATCATTAAGGGGCCTCTTTCACAAACTACATGAAAAGTGTTGATTAGTTTACTTTTAGAAATCATTTTCTGTTATATTGAATTATGCACTTGGTTTACTGCATCATTCGATAGCCGAATTTTTATTATTATTTTCTATTTAATGTTTGGGACGTTTACCGTAAAAACAAAGGTATATCAGCTCCAATATCCCCGGTTACCGGTGACTTTAAATGACACTTTGGCCTCCTTGACGTTTGTGAAAGAGACGCTAAATATAATTATGGGAATGTAACAACAATAGTTTGATCACTTGCAGAGTAGACAAAGTTCCTCACTTATGAAGCACTAAGCAGTATAACCTTGTTACTGAAGACCACTGAGAAAAAATAGCACGTGTGCTTACGTGTTTCGGTGCGACAATAAAGAATACCACTGCTCTATCTTCATTTCTGCCTTTACAGATTTATTTGATTTTAGTTATCTATTTAGTGATAAATAGCGGGATTTGAACCTTTCTAGGGGTCTATTATTCAATGAGATGTCTGCATGTCTTTGATAAATTAGCAAAAAATCTAAATGCAATTTAGTGTATGAATTTTCACTTTTCTAAAAACAACGTATAGGTAATTTTTACATACTAAAAGTCGCGTCCGTCATGTACATATAGATGTAGGTACGATCAGATCTTTTAAACTACGCAACGAATTTTGTTGCGGTTTTCACTAATAGAAAGAGCGTTAAAAGATTTTAAGAAGACGATAAGAGGTTTTTATATTTATTTAATTTGCAGAAAAAATCTCTTCAAAGTCAGTAGTTTTAGAAATTAAGACACAGTTTAAGATATTTTGGGACTCTTTCACCATCTCTGAGTAAAGTGTCAAATGGGCTAACCGCCATTTTAAGTCACCGGTAAGAAAGCGTACGAGTTTAACATCTTCATTACTCAATTGAGTAGCATTACTCAATGGGTAATTTCAATGAAATTGACACAAGATACTCGTAACATTTACTCGCCAATTAGCGTTACTTGTAAAGTAACTAATCAACACTTTACTTTGTAGTTGGTGAAAGAGACCCCAATTATATTCAACTGAAACATACCATTGATTGTTGCAGTTTGCCTGAATTACAACGCAATGCGTGTGGTTGACAAGCTGCAGAATTGGTTTAGGTATGGACGCCAGTTTGTGGCATATTCACCTCCACACTGAAAGTTATTAAAGACAAATTTCCCGGTTGTCACGAACACGTCTCTTATTATTTATTTATCGACAGGCTTTTAGTAGCGTCGAACATATTTGCTTTGCAGTAAGCGACGTGAAAACATTTCCACACATTTTAACGCATTATCATCTCAGAGGAGTGAAATAAAAATGTTGAGTCATTCCTCCATTGTCGAGGTTACATTTTTTTAATTACCTTAATAATTAGCTTATTAGATTTCAAGGTAAAATAATGTGTTTAGGAACTAATAAAGAGAAAATATTTGTATTTTGTTTGTAATGAATAAACTTAAAAACTAAATGTTGACCGTTTTAAAAATTATAAGCGAGTATATTTTATAAAGTTTCGCGAACAAAGCCGCGTACAACAGCTAGTTTTAAAAAGAAAATTTATATTAATTTTAGGATAAAATGTTTAAATAACAAACATGTTCGATTGAAACTTCACAAAAAAAAAACGTCCACAAAATGTTTTTCAGGTGAGATTAAACGCTCCGTAATCTTTTCCGACGATTTGATATTTTCTTAAGCTCGACAGGTTTCCGTGAAGAAAAATATGCGAATTTCCTTGTATGCAACAAGGTGGGGTTCCATTGTGACATTAGCTGCTTTAATGATAATCTGCGCGAATTCTTCGTGCCTATTATTGCCATGACAACAAAGCGGAACATTGTTCGTAAACCCCAAGCCCATAACGTGCTTTTCAATACAATTTCACTTTTAAAAGGAGATAGAATGAATAGGTTCCTTTGCTACCTCATACTCTACAATATCAGCTTTAATATCTGAATGAAATCTCGAAGAGGGCACGAGGGGAAAATAAAGAATCTGCCATATTGTACCCATATTTCTGTGTTGTTACAGCAATATTTTATTTTACATTTTGGTTTTCTTATTGAATAACACAATGCTGTATTTTCTAAGCACATTTTCAAAGAAAGGGAATTTTAGAAAAATTAAACAGAATTTTGTAAGCAAGCGGGCTTCGAATTTTATAGGTACCTAAGTCTATCAATCGGTGGACTTACTTTATTGTGAATGTGAGGGTGCAGGCTTGTACTAATTTCATTAAAACGTGTTACACCTGCATATGAACCTTTCATAGGAAATAAGGAGTATTAAGAATCGCATCGTAGCTAGTTTTGTAGTTTAAAATAACTACTTTAAATTGAATTTCAAAGATAAGTAAGTTTCTTATTAAGTGTAAACGAATTTTTACGTGGGCTTCTTAATGTCATTTGGCTGCCACATGCCCCTCCTCCCCTCGATGATACGATTGCTCAATTGGCGAGAAATTGCGACGGGAGTGAGCTCGTGGAAAATTGGCGATATCGTTAATATTCACCCGAAACCAGCGGTTCACGTGGCGACTACAAATAACGAGAAGACAGCCCCCATAGATTTATGCTCCGTCGTTTTAAGTGATATATAGGCCTCTGCTCTCGGTCCGCGTCGGTCCCTGCGAGCTGTCGAAGAATATCTCAAGCAACTGTTTATGGATCCGATCCGTGACTATATACAGACAATATTTGTACTCGGTTCCCTGAATGCTTAACGCAGTCGTTTTAAACTATTAATAAATTCATATTGTACCGTAATATGTCAATGTTAACGAGCTCATTGGATAAGTGAAGTTATTGCCTTAAGTGGTAACACTCTGTCTCAGGGGATCCGGGTTCGATTCGCGACAGGGCCAACTTTAGAAATGAACTTTTAAAATTGGTTCGGGTCTGGATCCGGGAAGTAGTGGCAAGACACGCTGTTTCACAGTCATTTAAGCAGCCCGTCTGGGACAGTAACCAACCCCTTACAAAAGACCACCGCGTGAAGTAACACAAGACAAGTGAGTAAGGGATGTCATAAATTTGTGTTTCTATCATTTCGATAACTGTACTTAACAATTATCAATCAATACTAATAATAACTCAGTAAGTGTAGGTATTGTATGTATGTATGTTCTTCCATAACTCTTGAACGAATTAACTGATTTTCATGAAACTTGGTAGATAAACATTTAGACGTACTTGACACAGGATAGGCTACTTTTTTCGTTTTCAACGCGGACAAAGTCGCATGCATCGGCTAGTTATTATATAAATTCGAGATGGGAAGGTGGGAGATGGGAATAAACCCACAGCCCGATGGCCTATATCTTTCTAATAATCGATCCTTATTCTTAGTAATCGACTTTGAAAGTGTTGTCGGTGAGTGACAAGAACAAAATAAAATATACACTTAAAATGTTTTGACAAGCGCAAAGGAGTTTCGGGTAGTGCTAAGTAACTTTCTCCTTAATATTAAGCCGTTCACGGAGGAAATTGGTGACAAAAATATTCCGGTCATGTAGGAGCCTCTTGTTAGCGGGCCCGAAAAATACAGGAAAATTTCCCCTCACTGACACGGCTTGTTTCCTAAGGCCCGTTGCTCGCTAAGTTTTTATGACACACGCGCAAAAATTGTCGAACAGTTAAATTTTATGTCAATAGATGCAGCTGCTGCCTCTTTTCTTTATCACGCCCTCGAAACAAAACAAGCATTTACGATCTCACAATGCCGCCGCAAAATATTTAGTGACGCTTTCAAAATTTCACGACTAATAACCAAATCGAATGTAAATAATAATCGAACTAAGACGTAGAAGAATAAAAGCCAAGAAGGATGATTCGCAAGCTGAAGTGGTAAACAACATTTTAAATGTTAAATATTTTTAAGCTTTTATTGGTTATACATTTTCAAAGCTTAGTTTATATTTAGCGGATATCTATATTCAGAACGTAATTATGATTATGTTAAAAATAGTAAAATTGATATATCTTTATTGTGCTATAAAACCAGCCAATGGTTTGCGTGGCCAATGGTTTTTATTTACAAACAATTAATATCTGTTCATTTCTCTGAAGAAATTTCAAAGAAGTTTGTGCTATAATTGCACCGACATTACCTGTTGTGCAGAAAAGCACAATAATAATTACAAAATGTCATCTTTTCTTGCCAAAATTGCTAAAGCCAATCTTATGCTCCTTTTATCATTGCCCTCTGTTCTGTTTCAAAGTTATACATTTATATCGTTAGATACATTCTTGACTTTCCAGACAGCAAATTTCTTGCTTGACAGATGACTCCACTTAACGCACCTGGTGTAGGACAGATGTAGCACATTTAAAAATAAAAGACACGGCATCTAAAAGGTCAAGGCATTACAAATTTTATAAAAATAATTAAATGGAGTTTCAGGGTTCAAGGTCACTCAGTCCCTCACAATATTCTTATATATATTTATATAAATAAATAATTATATGCTTATATATATACGCTTCCTCTCTCCTAGTCCCTAAGTTGCATGCCCAACAGGGTCCATAACATTGGTCTTTATTTTTATAACATCTTTGTACATTATGGTTTCGCAATAAATAATTGAATTAAATTGAATTAAAAATATTCCACGTGATATTTGTGATTTCTATAGCATAAATTTTGTCATCTCTATAAAACTGTTATTTGGTATATCAAACTACTACAACATGGAACCCGCATGCCATACAAAACACTACGAATTTTATGGAACATTTAAAAGTGACATATGCGTAGAGCATGAACTGTCATTTAAAACAAAACAAACATAATAATTAGTACGTAATTTAAAGAAAATGTGACTTTACGTCAACCCATTAGAGTTTAAAATGAAATAGTAGAAGTTGATCGTTACTACCTTTTACCATTGACGCGTGAAGGCAAGAGTCCGCCATGATTCTGTCAAAGGCGTTCTTTTTATGTGCTGCTTTGGCATTTGTGACGCAAATTCCATTGTAGTATTTCGATGGGTATATTTAAAAAAAAAGTGTAAAAAGCTTTTTGTCACAACTCCAAAATCTTCATACTATGTCCTTAGTTTAAGGTGTGAGTTAAGCCTATTAAGTAAACCCTACGGGGGCAGCTATAACTAAATTGGGGGCTATCCGTGCGAAAACTAAACGATACAGCCGCAGGCAAGAGACTCTGTTTATTACTTTCGATATTCTTATAAAATGAACTTACCCAACAAATGACTTTTAATATTATTGCAAATAAATGCTATTAAATAAAATGATGTGATATAATTTTTGTAAATATACTCTTGACACATTAGAATTTATTTATTTATTATTAAAAACACTTGCTGATAGAGATATTATGCCATCACGGAGTTTTATTTAGTATTTTAGAAGAACTACAATTCTCTAGTACATATTTTTTATCTATGTCTTGAAGTTTACTCTACGTAAGCTATGTAATTTATTTTGTTGCGACTTGGTTACAAAATATTGTGTTTTTCTACTCACATAAAAACTTAATTACGTTTTATTATATATAAAAACCTTTCGTGACAAATTATTATTTAAGTGATGGTCTGCATCAAAATATTTTCGGGTGTTTTAAGAAGAGTTAGCGTATATACAGACTTCAAGTAATACTATGTAATAAAATAATATGATTTTATTTTATAAATTAGTCAAAAAGTAAGTTTTTACTGGAACTGTATTTAATGGTCAGAAAATAAAGCATGCTATGATACTCATGTGTAGTCATGTACATGTTTTTTTTTATGTTTCCATTTTGTGTCCCGAAGGCATGGGATAACGAATGTTTATTGCTGGTATCATGTACGCGTCATCAAATTCGGGAAAAACAGAAAAATATATGGCTGATACAAATATTTGATGTTTGATCTGCGACGAAATAAACAGTAATATTTGTATGTTTCGAGAATCATTGTGTAACGCAATACAGACATTTTGTTCAACATTATTTTTTATTGTCTACACTAGTCTATATCTACGAGTATACTTTTATTATTAAGAGAGATTTGTATGTTTGTAATGAAAAAAACTCAAAAAGTGACGGACCGATTTAAAAAAAAATCACATGTAGAAACGTTTACGAGACTAGTAGAAATGTTTTCAATTATAAATATTTCAAAGTATTTAATTAAAACGCTCATTAATTTCGTCTTTATTCCTTTCAGTAAACAAGTTATAACAAAAATAGATAATAATTAATATATAATTATAATTAAGATTTATCTAACAGGTGGAAGAGACTTATTATTACTAACGATCCGCCCCCGGCTTCACACGAATGTAATTTTTCTAAATTTCTCCTCTTTAATAAAAAAAAAAAAAACTTTTTTCGAATAGAACGTGATCAGCAAAAAGAGCTTTTTTAACATTAGTCATTATAAATGCAAAGTGACCTGATAAATGTGTATGTTATATTTCATATATTATGATACCTACATCTACAAACTACATGTACCTATGTTTTTTTTATATTTAAAACTAATATAAACGTAGGAAATATTACAAAGTTAGAAAGATTCAAGTTCGAGTGGAAGTTATAAGACGCTGAAAGTTAACATTTCTATCTAGTGTTATTGCGAATCGCGTTTTTCATCTTTACGAGCTTAACCAGGACTTTTCCAAACAAATGGACGCCGGTCTTGGCAGACTTGAATTTTCATTTGAAAGTATAAATAGGTTCTTAACGTTTCATGCCTTTTCCAACATTTCACTTGAACGGCGCTAAAAATGTTGAAAGCGTAAGATTGATATGCGAAATGAAATATCGCTCAAAATCACTTATTTCCTATCAATAAAATCAAAATTTAACGGAGTCACTACTGTGAGAAATCATTTCAAGAAGCAATTTATGCAATTTTTTTTGGGTAACGTAAAGAAATACTAAGTGATATTTTTAATCTAGCTTGAGTATTTTTCTTATGGTACAAAATTATGTAATCCATGGTATACATAGTACCACAATAATACGTACACTTATATACGTACCTACTTCAGCAGGGTAATAATGAGACTATAAAATTAATTGGGTCCATAGCATTGAGGAAGGGGGGTATTAAGTACATTAAAGAAAGCATGTATGAGAATTAAGCTAGTTAAATACTGTATTTTCGAGAATAGTGTTAACTTTTAAAATGGTTTTGGTTTTTTTTTTTTTTTTTTTCAAACTTCTTTGAAACCGTAGACTTAACATATGCCAGTCCCCATAATAAGATCTTGACAAACAGTAACAAACAGTTACAGTAACGTGTAAAGGTTTCACCTATTTCAACTAAAATATAAATAAAATAAAATTAATATACTAGCAGTAGAACTCACCAAGTACAGAGTAAGTTATCGAGCGACCTAGCCTTAACTTTATACTCGATTGAGCAATATTAACGCTTAATAAAGAAAACACACCACCTATTTATTGTCCAGTAAAATACGACGTTTATATCCATTAAGGGCACTTCCGACACGTAACTGGTAATCATATTCCGAGCAGGCGGGGTATAAATCATGAGAGGATAACCAGGGCAAAAACTACGTGGAAGGACTCAAGGCCCGTTTACTTCAATTTAGTTATTTGCGCAAGCGACACAGTGTCAAAGAGGTTACAATGATGAAAATTAAATGAAAATAATATCACTAGTGATATTACTTATATTTACTATTCGGTTATATTATTGGGGAGAAATAGGTACATAGGGAGGTTAATTGCGTAACATTTTAGAAAATGCGTTGTATCTTGTCTATGGTTATGGAAAATATCAACCGTTTATCCCATGTATCTTTATCAGTCTGTGATTACAAGCATCCCATACAACTGCTGCCTTACTTGTTTGTAAGGAAATACTGGGCATATTCTGCCACGACAGCTCATCAGAAGACACAGCTCTATAGCTGTTTTTTTTAATATAACCCACATTTTGTGGGCTATCATTGTAAAAAAGATTGGATGCATAACTTTCCCCAACGTATTTTCTTTTATGAAAATCGAAAAGCCAAACGTCAATCACTAATGACATTTAAATCTGAACAATTAACAACAATACAGAAACATATAAAATAAAATTATTGATATATATACTAGCTGGTGCCACAATAAAAATATATGAGTAATATAATTAACGCTCGACAACTTAACATCGCATAGTTTTTGGAGCTGCTACGAGTACGATGTTTTTAGATCGAAGTCCAATATGATAAGTTCGCTGCAAAAATACCAACCATCACAATTCATTAGCACAAGTTAGATTAAAGATTGGCACAAAAATACCTGTTAGTCGAGTAATTTGAACCGCGGGTTAGTGAACCGGCCAATGTAAACAAGCCTTCACGCACAGTCCCTAAACGCTGTTTATGGCGAGTTTTACATTCACTTTATTGCGGCTACTATCCGATGTAGATTATAACTCCCTATACTTGTTTTGTTAATGAGACTTTTTAACAGATTATTTTAGTTCAATCTATCAACATTTTTTATTAAAGAAAATAATGAATAGATTTTGTTACAGTTTGAATAATGAAAAATTAATTTTAGAAAGAAATAATACATTACGATTCATTATATGGAATTGTACGTGTTCTTTCAAAATATTTGTTGAGTTATTTTTTTATAACTCATCAAATTTTGCACACAACCATTTTGACATGGTGTACAAAATATTTCATGATGATCGGTTGAGTAGGCTTTGGAAATAGAGGTTTCTATAGTATTCGTTAGGGTTATTCATCATAACACGTACACAAGAACCCCTTTTACACCCACAGCAAGAAACTGTCCATAGCCATCCCAAATTTCTTATTAATAAGTTGAGCTGGAAGTGGCAGCACTCTTCACCTGTCTACTCAAGGTACCTGCCGACTTAAACCGCTTACACTGAAAATGAGAGTTATTTAACGCTCGTACAGCGAAATGTGGAAAATATTTCTCGTCGTTGCACTGAAGCGTAAGCTGTCTTGAGTACGTACGTTGCGGAAGATAAGCGAAAATAAAATTGTATGGGGTCGACAACGCCAAGTTTACACGTACATTAGCTGCACTTGTCTCACAGCGTCGCCGGGACGTAAACACATTATGTCGCTTTAAAACAGGCGTGGCCAACCTTTCGAGATACGTCTGCCAAATTTTGATAATATCTCAATTCATACTAATACTATAAATTTGAAAGTAACATTGTCTGTCTATCTGCCTTTTCACGCCTGGACTCTGAAATGTTCATCAGGAAATTTTGCGAAATTTTACGTTATCAGAGATACAGGGAAAAACATGGGGTATTCATTAAAAAAAAAAAATAGAAAAAATCCAACTGCTAGGGCCGGAAGGTTCTCGACTGGAGGCCACAGACAGGCAAACGCAATGTAGGTAGAACATCCAACCATAAGATGGTCAGACGACCTGATGAGGGCCACGGGTCTATGGTGGATCCAGGCTTCTTCTGACCGGTCCTATTGGAAAATTATCGGGGAGGCCTATGTCCAGCAGTGGACGTCCTGCGGCTGAGATGATGATGAGTCATCATCATTGATGGCGATCATTAGCAACTTAAGTATCTATAACATAATGTTCATTATTGCTAGTTTTACTTTCTATAATTAACGTTCTAGAGAGTGTTGATAATCTAGTTTACTCCGACTCTATGCACAGTCTAACTGGACGCCATGATTAATCGAATTAAACACAATTTGATTATACACAATACAATTGTCAGTAACATTGTTAAGTCTAATTTAATGTATCACGTCACGCGCTACTTTGTTTACATACGCTTTGAGATTGAATTATTTTCATAGCATTTTTTACGACTGGAAAATGAACGAAACGGGCGAGCTTACTTCATTTAAATTTTCCCGTGAAAGACCTCGTAGAAGCCACCAGCTACGCTTGATCAGCGATTACAGCTCATTTTAAATTAATACTATAAACCGATTAATGAATCAGCAATAAAATTTTGAAATATATATTAAAGATGTAAAGATATAGCTAGTTGTCGAATGCTTTATAAAAATTATGTTATATGCTATACATTTAGAGGATATAAATGTTTTGTATTAATAGTAAAAAAAATCCAATCAGGTGTAGCATGAAAAAAAAAATTAACAATCTACATTAAAAACGTTAATAAATTTTCTATTTAAAATAGAACTCTTAACATTACACATCAAATAACAATAAACTAACCTAATAACGATAAACAAAAGCGAAATATCGAATAGTCTAAGTGCAATATTTAGCGGTGGACATGTTTAAGTCTGTATTTCCACTGCGGATGTCTGTAATCGGTTTAGATGCCATCCAGTGGACGTGTCAGGCTTACTGCACCTCGGGGCTATATGTAACAAGAGCTTTAAATACCTACAATATAAATTGTACGATCATTTATATCTTCTGGAACCAAACAATTGCAATTGCTTTTCTACTTTTGAAAAATCAGTAAATTCATAGACATTGTATTCTTTCTGAAATGTGAAACACTTATGACTTAAAATGTATGTTTATGAACAAAAAGGTATTTTTTTATGTGAAGGTCTTCAGACAGGCTGACGATCCAATTGATGGTAGTTGGACTAGGTGGCCACTGTGATAAAATAACATATAATAATATGTTAACTTAGTTTAATTTGCCATTTTAGTCATAAAATAGATTTATTCTTACTAATACAGTAAAATCTAAATTTCTCTTTTTACCTTGCCATATCTTGGGCTGAACTGCTTTTAAGCTTTTAAGAAAGTAAAAAAATATAAAAATGACATTTTTTTTATATTTTTTTCCAATACTTTTGTATTTTTCTTTATGAAACAGAACCTCGGCTACATACATGAATAAAATCCATTCATTCACGTTAACAAATTTAAAACATAGAGTATACAATGTGTACCAATTACGTCCGTGTGTAAAGGGAGCTTTACAGTGATAATTCCTAAACGAATTACTACTGTGTACGTAACATGATGTAGTCCATAAAGTACGCAGCCCGTATTTATTCATCACAGCAGATTTCATGTCGTGTCCAAATAAATTAAATTTAACAGTACTTAGCGAAGTGTAACCTCGGATGTATTACCCTAAATACTATTTAATATTGGAATATTATGCAGTCTTCTTGTTGAGGTAAAGGCGGAAATTTGCTTAGTAGTACTGTCTTGGTCCCTTTACTTCTTTTCTTTTTAAACAGAGTACTTAATATACACAATTTTTGGACCTACTAGAATGTAATGTTTCTTATATATGTGTGAGTATTATAAAAATATGTGAGAAATATACGGATAATGTTCCTTAGTCATATTACGTCTAAAAAATAAATATATATTGGTTCATTATAGCAAAGAAACATTTATAACTTTTAACTATTAAAATATTTTTTAACACGGAAGTAGGTTTTTCGCTTATTTATAAAAGGGACTCGCTCTCGGCTTCGCCCAGGAGATTTGGTTTTACTAATCAAAATATATAATTATGTGAAAAATCGAAAAACGAAGTTTTACATAGAAAAATCCGTGAAAAATTATCTAACTGATGGTGAAAACCCCATCAAAATCTGTTGATTGGTTTAAGAGGAATAGCAAACAGATACAGAAAGCAACTTCAAATTATAAAGATTTTTTTTTTGCTATTGACTTACTTAGTTAAAATATTATACTTTTTATACCTATAAATTAGAAAACTGTTGGTCCTGTTTTAGGAATGACAAATTTTCTCAATTAGCACTAAATATTTTATTAATAAATTTATTATAAAATTACAATAATTAAAAATTGTATTGCAATTAACTATTCCTAAAAACTTTAATGTTATGAAAGTATTAAGAAATATTTTTTGGATTGGGCGAAGTTTAACGAATAAATGAACTCGAGTTTCGGTATTATAAGTTCCTAAAAATGAGGGAGGCCTATTTCCACTCACGTAGGTACCTATGTAAGAGACATTTCCTTGTTTCTGTTAAAACACAGATCATATTTACATTTTGCCCCAAATTCAACCACATTACAAACCCGCGTACATTTCAAATAGCGTAACACTTCAGTAAACAAATACATTGCTTATAATAACGTTATTCAAATACCTACGATATTTTTTTAAGAAGCGGAAAATTTGAATAATCTAACAACAAAATATTATTTTGTTTTGTAAAAAATATAGAAGAAATTTAAATGTGCATATTTATATCTCTAGATAGGAAAGCAAAATAAGGCCATTTTGAATATAATATGTAATTTTTATGTTTTGTGATATATGTACTTAAGATACTTTGAAAACTAAAAAAAACTAAACCTTTTTTTTATAAATTGACACTTTCACGCCTTAGTTACTCAACCGACCCCTAAAAATTGTAGTTAAGAGCGGGCATAAAGAGAAATAGCCAATCCTAGATTTGAATTTAATCTAAGTAAACAAAGTCTAATTTAATAAAAAAATTTAAATAGATAAATACATTATAAATGAAAGTGACGTCTGTAACAGAAAACATAATATAATGAAATTTTCTCGATAGAAAAAAATCACCAAGTGAGCTCTCATTTCCATCGATTTTAGTTTTATTTTCAAAATGACACACATTACAAAGCTAAAAGTGTATCAGTAATTTCACTTCACATATTATATAAGGCTGTATGTAACAATTTTTCATTTGACATTGTAGTTTACGAATAATTAAAATTTAATACTTTTGGCACTTATAACATTTTTATTGAGCGAGATGCGCTATCTTCCGTCGCATGTTGTGCGTAGTTCTACGTATTTTGTGTCACTGTCATGTCCAAGGGGCCACGCGGGTGAAATTACAAATTTTGTTTGCTTTATACCCATTCTTAAATATAAAAATAAAAAAACGCCTGACAAAAACAAAATGAGATTGTTAGCTATTTTTCGTATGTTTGGTATTTCGAACACTAACGGGAAGTTTTCTATAATATATATTATACATAAGTGAAAACCGCATTCAATTCGAAAAAACACTCAGACAAAATTTCTATAAACTATTTTTTGAGCTCGATGATATAATATGTACCTATTACAATTTTTTTTTAAATTTAATACACGGCTTTTCCACTATTTTTGTTATATTACTAGCTGTTGCACGCGGCTTCGCCCGCGTAACTTTTAATAAAATATAGCCTATATGTAGCTTTCTATTCATGAAAAATGTGTCAAAATCGGTCCAATAGTTTTTGAGTTTATTCATTACAAACATACAAATATTCTCTCATTATAATATTAGTACCACCTAAAAGAAAAAGGCGGGGACGAAATCGCGGACAAAAGCTGAAGTATCAAAATGAAACTTTTTTTATAATAAAAAAAATTGATTCAATATGCAATGCGCAAATGTAACACAATGACTCCGCAGTGCTATATAGGTATTAGAGTTGTTGAAGTTCGTTAATTATATCGAGTCTGTATTTTCGTTTTGCAGAGAACGTAATGAATCTACTAATAGCATTCTTATTAAAAGGACGAATGGACTTGTTTCAATAATTTCAGGAAACGCTTTGACTTGTACAGCTTCTCGATCTAGATTCTTTAAGAGGATGCGGCCGTTTCGAAATTGGAAACTTGGTCTGGCTTTGTGGTAGACGATGTAAAAAATGTACAATTAAGTTCATCTTTGAGTTACTTTCATTGTCCGACAAGGGGCTATTATAAACTCGTACCAAATCGTGGAAAATTTTCGCACAATTTATGTTGAGACATAAATAATTACTAATTTATATTTGAATAACATACGTTTCATGATTTTCACTTGGTGAATATTTCAGGTATTTAGTACTTTATTACCCTTCAACCATATCCCAGCGTCAGATGCGTGTATACATAGATAAATGATTGGTCTCGCGACTCTCGACTAGATACGGCCCTACCTAAAAACAATAGCTGCGTAAATTCGGTAACTTTTTATTGTTATGTGTAAAACATCGTCACTATTTATCACTTTTTACACAGTTTAAT
Organism: Synanthedon formicaeformis; assembly: GCA_945859745.1. Classification (NCBI taxonomy): domain Eukaryota; kingdom Metazoa; phylum Arthropoda; class Insecta; order Lepidoptera; family Sesiidae; genus Synanthedon; species Synanthedon formicaeformis. The sequence continues at coordinate 5,920,128 of OX243964.1, forward strand.
TATATTTTTACATAGTTTCACTACGCAAATTGGCATTTTATCATGCCCAAAATTTAATAAAACATTCGGAACGTATATATCACAGACAGTTTGCAGTGTGACTAGCTCGGGTAAGCCGAAAACGGCGTACTAAAAGTTGCTACATTTTTCAAGTACGGCCGCTGTATCTAGTCGAGCACAGCGAGACCAAAATATCTTTGCGTGTATATATGCATATATATGTATATATGCAAAATTTTATAAGTTATAATACTATTAGCGACCCGCTCGCGGCTTCACCAAGAAAAAACCTAATTAGGTTAAAAAACATCTAACTGATGGTGAAAACCGCATCAAAATCCGTTACGTGGTATAGGATTAGTTAGCGGCCATACAGACATATGCGGAAAGCGACTTTCCACGTGGAAGCAAGATTTAGAATGGTCACCAACTTAATTTACGCAAAACCAATGCGTATCGCAAGTTATATTCATTCTCGATTTCCTAAGAAGTTGCAAAGATTTCTTTTTAATACTCAGTGCCGGCTGTTGTGAACACCGCACGCTGCATTTACAATATACTTTACCTGTCTCTGATGGTCTAACAAAGAAAAATGTAATAACGTTCAGCAAAATAAATTTAATCTTCTTCACGTGAACAAAGTGAAGTAGTCATACCACTAAGACTTTGTTATAAATAGCTTTTCTAATCTCATTTTGCTATGGTATTAAGTTAGATATGTAAAATGCTAATAACTAATACCATGAAATAAAATATAATTTTCTTCGAGTTACAATTAATATGGAATGCCATTTTTAATAATATCAATTATCTATAGTAATATCAATCCTCCGCCGCGTCTGTCTGTCTGTTCGCGATAAACTCAAAAATTTTCATTTTCATCCTGTTTTCTACAATGGATAGAGTGGTTCTCAAGGAAGGTTTTTGTTTATAATTTACAAAGTTACGCGGGCGAAGTCGCGGGCAGCAGCTAGTTTTATTATAAATATATCTAAGTGAAAAATACATAAAAATAACACTTTTACTATATCAAAGTTTACCAATGAAAACATCTATTACTTTATAAATTATTTCCTGCTCTATCGTCTCATCGGCCTATAAAGAAAATGCTAAGAGACGATATGCGGTTATCACTCACCTTTATAGGCAGTAATATTGAGTTACGGTCGCGTTTCCCGTGCCCCTTACCCAGATTCTAATGATAATTGACGGCGACGCAGTTAAAAAAGATGGGTTGCCAAACTTAGATCCTATCGGATTGAACGCACGCCGAAACCTTACTTTGCCCTTATTTTATTCCTAGTTTTCAATGGGAACCTTTAAAGGGAAAAATTTCATGATTGCTTCACAAACTTTCTTTCCTCGGGGCGTTTGAATTTTTAATTTTTTTCCAATTAAAAACGTTTCCACTCAAAAAAAAAAGGAAAGGTTTGATTGAGAATTTTTAAATGGTTTCAAGTGCTCCACGAAGATAGGAAACGATAACTGACGTTGAGTATCGAAAAGCGTGCCTTTGACAAACGAAACTGAAGGCAACACAAGCTAACATTGCAGACTAAGATCAAAGCAAACAACATATTTTTAAGTGAAATTGCCCAACATTTTTATTCGATTCGTTTAGATTTCCGACCGCTATGAAATATTTGTTTATTTTAGTATGAACGAATTGAAATCTTATCTAAAAATTACTATTTCTTCTTCCATCATTTTTGTATTTAAAAACAGAACATTTTTTTTGTAATGAAATTAATTGTGAAAGATTGGGGTAATAAAAAGTAGATAAAATCTAAATTTTTATTTCTGTTGACTGACAGTGGTCTTCTGCAAGGAGGTGATGGTTACTGCCTCCAGACAGACGCCAATTTGTAACTCAGTTTACTCTGCTCTTGTGTAGTGTTTTATACAAATTCTCGTCTGATTGTATAAAACATCAAAATACTTTTCAATGGTTTCTTCTTTAGGTCTTCTTCAGGCTTTTTCTTTAGGTCGCAAAGTTATATGTACATTACACAAAGCCAAACATGGATTTTTATTTTTACGTCTGCAAATCTTTTTGCTTGTCCTTATAAATCTGTAAAATATAAATCTGAAACAGCTGAGCCATTAAGAAGTTACTTTTTTTTGTATAGACCTAGAGGACAACTCTAAAAAAATTATTGATAAATAGATTAGGAATACTCTAGAATAAAATCAACATATTTATTCATCAAATAGATTTCCAAGAAACTATTTTAATGGTCATTATATATTTTAGCAAGGTTTCGGAAAACAATAGCCAAGATGATGACGAATCTGATAGGAAAATCCGGAAGAAACTCAGAATGCTATCCTTTTGGTCCTTTTTAGAGTAATAAATATAATAATTACATTTATTACAATTAATTATACACAAATGAATATATGTTTGTAATGAATATACTCAAAAACTACAGGATTGATTTCAAAATTATTTCACCTATAGAAAGCTATTATACATTATCAACGAGTAACATAAGATATATTTTATAAAGTTACGCGGACGAAGTCGCGTGCAACAGCTAGTATAAAATAAATTGAAACCAGATATCAAATGAAATCGGTAAAAAATTTCATACCAATAATAAGTGTATCGGAACAAATCCAACATATTGGTCAGCCGACAAAACTTAGCTTGATTAATCCCATGTTTAGATTTATTGCGTTAATAAATCAATAATCGTACAAACAAGCTTGGTTTAGCTCGACACCGCGGGCGGTTGCCACTTTTTTGTCTTTCCCACTAAATTTATGGTGTTTGTAGTGAAAAATCACCTTTCAATATTGCAGCCAGCGAAGCTTTCAATATATTGTCACGTAGTCACAAAAATGTAGGCTCACTGATTGATGATAAATAACGCGCAGGTTAGACGTCAGATATTCGATATTACAATTTTTTAAACTATTTTGTATTTTCATAAATTAAAGTAGGTGTGAAGTCCCAAAATAAATAATTATAAGCGCCTCTTTCACGATCGTCAAGTAGGCCAAACTGTGATTTAAAGTCACCGGTAACCGAGGATAATGGAGCTGATATACCTTTGTTTGTACGGTAAACGTCCCAAAAATAGAAAATAATAAAAAAAATCGGCTATCGAATGATGCAGTAAACCGAGTGCATAATTCAATATAACAGAAAATGATTTCTAAAAGTAACTAATCAACACTTTACATGTAGTTTGTGAAAGATGCCCTAAATCAGAATAAATATACATTGTTGGTTTAAATTTATTTCTCAAATCGACGTCTCTCGTTTTATTATCGACATAATTCTGTTTAACATAATTTTGAAAACCAAATAAAAGGTTTCTTGGGTGTAGACGAATTATATAAAATACGGCATTGTTACCGCAAATAAAACTCAATGTCTTCCAAACAAAAGCTTACGAATGTCCACTCCATTAAACGGCGCATACAAGTCTCTACTCTTGTTTGTTCTGCTACAAATTGTGGGAATTCAGTACCTCAGCCACAAACTATGCACGTTCCATTGGAATTTACCTCGAAACTTGCACTATTCTAAGGAATAGCTTACATTAAAATATCTTTAATCTTTTTGCACTTATTCTATATTCGTTAACAAAAGCTTAACTATTGAACAAAATGACATTATCAATTGTGATAATAACCTCGTTTGTGCTCTTAGCTTTATGTCATGATAATCTTCTAAGTGACTTTTAAAGTTGTATATTTAAATAGCAAAAGACAAGATCATGAGAAACTTTTGTTCCAATTAATATTATAGTTAAATTTAATGTACTGCAATCCCATCTCAACGTTTATTTGCCTGCAATGTTATTCCCATTGTTACTGAGTTTTTTGTTGTGTAAGGAAAGCGAATTTTCTTCATTGAAACTTCTCTTTTCAATTTCTAAGCTAATACTGTATCGACCTGCTTTCCAAAAGAAAATGTATTGTGACGTTGTAATATTTCTTCTCAGTTTCCTTTTAACATCCATTACACTTAGATACGGCTTTTAACGTACTCACAATTCTTAACTTAGCCTGATAATCGAATTTTATATATAGATATAGTTTATTAATTCTTAAGGCCTCTTTCACAAACTACAAATAAAGTGTTGGTTAGTTACTTTAAGAAATCATTTTCTGTTATATTGAATTATGCACTCGGTTTACTGCATCATTTGATAGCCGATTTTTTTTTTTATATTTTCGATTTAATGTTTGGGACGTTTACCGTACAAATAAAGGTATATCAGCTTAATTATTCCCGGTGACAGGTGACTTTAAGTGACGGTTTATATTAGCCTACTTGACGTTGGTGAAAAAGGCGCTTATAATACTATCCTTATTCCTTACTATTATAAATGTGAAAGTATCGTATGTTTTTTACCTTTTCACGCCTTAACTACCTACTCAACCAATCGTCATTAAATTTCGTATACACGTTCTCGGGGATACAAAAAAGAACATAGGATACTTTCGTCCAGAAAAAAGTACTGTTCCCGTGGGATCATCTAAAATAAAAATAAAAAAACTAAATTGTGAAAATTAAGATTTTTACCTACTAGCTTAAGGCCTGTGTAGATATCTACATCAGTATGCACTGTGCAAGTCTAAAAATATTTATATCTATTTTCGTCAAAATAAGCCGTTTAGTAGTTAAATAAGACATACATACACATTTACATAAGAATTTATAATAATTAGTATAAATAAATACGGAATTGACATGGAGAGGACAGGCCTCTATGTCAAGAACTAATTATTTGTGCTATTAATTTTTTCTTACTATTACACTATATGGCGATACAATAGCGTGTGAGATAGGTATTGAATAAGTAGACAGATAATTCATAAATCAAGTGAAGGTCTTGAAGCAGGAAACTCCCCATATATTTATTATCAATAGATATTATATTCGCTCGTGCATTAAACGGATTGTGTTTATTCCGCATTCATTGTGAAGTCAAATATTTCTGGCATGTCAAACACTACCTTGAATGTAATATTTGTTGTAAAAAAATAATGGTAATTACTCTCAAGTGTCCTATTTCATCATGGGCACGATAAATAATAATATATTATATTTCTATAAACTTTATTTGGACTTATTTTAAAAAATAATTTTGTCTGCTGGAAATTTCGTATAGCTATAAAATATCAGTTAAAAGTTTAAATATATAATAGTTTATAATATTAGTATAGACTAGCTGGTGCCCGGAAATAGGTACGCGCTGTAGTTCGTTTTTTTGAAAATCCCACGGGAACTTAAGATTTTTTCAGGATAAAAGTATCCTATAGTTTAATCCAGGTAATCATCAATACATAAGTGAAAACCGTAAAAATTGAATGAATTGATTTGAATAAATCAGACGTGAACAAACGCATAGACAAACAGACAAAAATGAAAAAAAAAACCTCAGTAACATAAAATATTACGTTACCTACAAACACGACTCGTTTATGATTTTATTATGAATAAGATAGACCTAAAATATATCAATACTAATAATAAATCTGTAAGGGTCGGTCATGGAGTAAGTTACTTTGTTTTCAGAGTTATCGTGTTTATAGGCTCTATACATGATACTGAAACTAAATTAACGATTTTTAGAATTTTTTTCTGTATATATGTATGTATGTATGTATGTATGTATGTATGTATGTATGTATGTATGTATGTATGTATGTATGTATGTATGTATGTATGTATGTATGTATGTATGTATGTATGTATGTATGTATGAATGTATGTATGTATGTATGTATGTATGTATGTATGTATGTATGTATGTATGTATGTATGTATGTATGTATGTATGTATGTATGTATGTATGTATGTATGTATGTATGTATGTATGTATGTATGTATGTATGTATGTATGTATGTATGTATGTATGTATGTATGTATGTATGTATGTATGTATGTATGTATGTATGTATGTATGTATGTATGTATGTATGTATGTATGTATGTATGTATGTATGTATGTATGTATGTATGTATGTATGTATGTATGTATGTATGTATGTATGTATGTATGTATGTATGTATGTATGTATGTATATATGTATGTTCCTCTATAACTCTTAAACGAATTAACTGATTTTCATGAAACTTGATAGATAAACATTTAGACGTACGGGACACAGGATATGCTACTTTTTCTTTTTTAACGCGGACGAAGTCGCGGGCGCCAACTAGTTAGTCATAATAATGTACTTTATAGTTGAAACGTGGGAAAATGAAGTATAGTTCAAGTGTTTGGAGAATATTGTGCAGCAGTGAGTGCGATAGTAAATTGCTTTGTAGTTTACACGACATTACCTGCTACACGTCAGACTATTGTCATCCGTGTAGGACGCTCGGATCAATTCTCCCAGTTTAGTTAAATGTTATGATACATGATTCGGTAATACCCGAGTTCGGATTAATCCGGCACATATATTGTACTTACTGTATATGAATTTAGTTTAGGTGTATTATAAGCGAGTGTATTGTTGGGTTTGCAGTTTACACATGGTTTATATTCTAGAATAATTTCAATTTGAATTTCTAATGTATATTTCTTAACACAGGAAATTCCTGGATATCCTTCAGTATTGCCATAATTGAAGAAGCGCTTCAATTAAGCGCCTTAATTGAAGAAAATAAAATCTCATTATCCTTGCTAATAATATAAATGCCAAAGTGAGTTAATTTGTTTGTTATAGGTAAACGCCACGCCAATCTATACAACCGATCGTCATCAAATTTTGCATAAAAGTTGTCACTGTCAGGGATACCAGGGATACAGAAGGGTCAAAAAGTACCTGACAAGAAAACTCCGTAGGCTCATGTAAAAATATAAAATCAACGACTGACAAAAATATATCAGCAATAAAGATTGAATAAAATGTTATTTTAACTGAGAGTTAAAATAAAACTAATTAATTAAAAAAGCTGGTTTATCTGCTCAAGATAGTATTTCTCAAGAGGTATCATATTAATATTAAACGCTTAAATTCTACAATCTTTTGGAGATACAAAACGTTGCAATGCAGTATTGTTATTAACGGCCAAAAGGAAATTGTAGAATTTCTTATTTACCATTGGGAAAAAATTATAAAGGAAAACTATTTACTCTTCTAATAATATGGCATTGCTTTCAAAAACATTCGTTATCGTTTTCATCGTAAATTTTCCTATTACAATTACTATTCTGATTGAAGAAAAAAAATAAGCCCAATCAGCCTTTTATTGAGGCCCTTCACTTGCAATCTTGATTAGCTCATGTTCCATCTCTCTTCCGAAAACATATTCAGCATCCGCGAGCCAATGTTAGTTACGAACAAAAGCACACTAATGAGGAAGTCGTGTACGATTCTCGATAGAGTATTGACTGTATATGTTAGTGATTGAGTGAAAGTAAGCGTTCGATTGTGTAGTGGAGCATATCAGCAACAAAAAAATATCTCAGAACTAGAGACAAAAATATCTAGACATTATTGTAATTTATATAGGAAGTAATTCCCTATTTGAACAAAAAAAAACTCAAGTTAAGTGAAAATAATTTAATGTTGTAGCTAGTCCGTACTGTTAGTTGAAATTTAAAAAAGCTATAATTAAAAGTTATAATCTAATGACGGTATTCTTTTGGGATCATTCTAATGAGCCCAAACAAACTATCGTAAGTTGATAAGGAGTTGGTCATCCTGCAGACTCCTTGATGCTGCTCAAGGTAACCATGTCATGGAAAAATCATCGAAGTAACAGAACTCCAAATTTTAAATTAATCGAGTCTGTGGGCTCTTCTTCGTCAATTAGGACATGAATACGTACGTCTAAATATTTATCTACCAACTTTCTTGAAAATCAGTTTATTCGTTTAAGCGCCTCTTTCACCAATGTCAAGTAGGCCAAACTGTCATTTAAAGTCACCAGTAACCGGGGATAATAGAGCTGATATACCTTTGTTTGTACGGTAAATGTCCCAAACATTAAATAGAAAATAATAATAAAAATTCGGCTATCGAATGATGTAGTAAACCGAAAATTATTTTTAAAAGTAACTAATCAACACATTACTTGTAGTTTGTAAAAGAGGCCCTGAGAGTTATGGAGGAACATACATATACATACAATACCTACACTTACAGATTTATTATTAGTATTGATAAGGGTTTTAGATACTTCTCAACATTCAACATCTCTGAATTTTCGCATTAACTATTAGACTCTGGATCCAGACTGCTTTTGAGCGGTCCTATTGGAATATTATGGGGGAGGTCTACTTATTATATGTCTAGCTGAGATGGTGAATTCACTCCATAGACATGTATAAACAAATTTGAATCAATTAAGTGTTTTAAAAAATAAATTTGGTGATCTTACCACAATAGTTCATTTTTAGTATTATTGTCATCAATTTATGCGATATTATTGTGAGAAAATTTTTTTTCGCCAATTATAAGTTTTCGACATTAACTTCATAAAGTTGCCAAGTTTCCTTAACATTGTGCAGTAGGTACATAAAGAATTTTTTTTGTTGAAAAATACAAATATCGCCACGCTTCAGGAAAAAATACCCCCCATTGCAAGATAAAATTTGGGCTTCGCGCTGTTAAGTGCCGATGATAACTTATTCGTCGCCCATTTAGGGAAATTTATGGCTGATTTAACCCGTACGCTGTACAAAAACTCACTCACTGATAAAATAGAGAGATATAACTTTTTTTTGAAGTACACTAGCATTTTTTTTAATAAAAAGTGGAATCTAGGGTGACGGTCTTCGTTGGCTAATGTCGCCTAGGAACACGTTCAAAAGAAGAAGAAAAAAGGAGTCTCTAAAAGAGCACTAGTGCTTTTACTGTACTGTCGCTGTTGCCATATATCAGGGGTTAATTGCAACAGGCATTTCTAAAAATAATGCGTTAAACCATTCAACTTACTGTTGGGTTCAACTATGCCTTGTAAAACATATTTTTGATATATTTCAAGGGACAATGCGTTTTTAGTTATAATAACTTTGCGTTTTTTAATATAATTCGCAAATGGAGCCACTCACAATAGATAGTTCAATAATAGTGTTACCGTAGATCGATATTCCAATCACGTACTAAATCCGAGACTAAACTGTTATCGGCGATTTATACATAAACACGTGTCGATAATTGATTCTGCGATAACTATAATGTATTGAGTATCTGAGATCGGTTCCCGACACGTCCTTGCGCCTCCCGGACAAGTTGACTACGTGATCCGAATGTTGCAAACTCGATCCGTTTCAATTATCCGATCAATAGCGGAATTCGGAGCCCTCAAAGAGGTCACAGTTCCATTGTACATATTAATAGGTGCTTTTAATTAGGTCTAAATGACTAGATGTTTTAAATCTTTAAAATGTGTCAAATAAACAGAAATTTATACTCAATATCGTACGGTGAGGGTTAGAAACAACTCTTTTTGAGTCTTCTGCCTGTGTTTGAGAACAGAATTTTTATATTCTTTGAATTAGCTACTTTATACAACATAATCTGTAGTCAATACAACCCGATCCAGTCATTAACATTCTATAACACTGCTTCATAGCTTTAATATTTTTGAATCTAAGCTTAATTCACTAAAAGCTTTCAGTTTAATGCCTGTAACATAATAGCAATATGCCTTATAAGCGGAGAAGCAATTTTCTAAAGCAACTATCGTTTTAATTAACTGCGGTGAAGTTCAATCGCATTACACAGTTTTGCATTAAATATCGCTCATCCGTGCCCGACTACAGAGAACCGCCTTAATTGCAAAGAGCTACGTCAGCTAAGATTTACCAATTAGGTGAATCGGTACCGTAACCTTTCGCCCATTCAGCCCGAAACCCGAGCCGGAGCTCAGTGAAGCACAGCAAACTCCAGACCGCTGTGCTGGAGTACGTATTCTTTATCGAGTACCACAATAAGTGGACCGCGTAGCGGCTAGCCTGCCGTTTTATTAGTTCACTAGTTCTCTTTTGTAAGAGTATCACGGATACAAAGGATCGATGGATGAATGTTGAATACTCATCTAAAATTTGTGCCATCTCTGTGAAACGGTTTTTTCTCATTACAGTTTTATATTAGTGGTCGTATAGTTGCCAAAAATTATGACAACTCGCCCATTTAGGCGAGATAAATTCGGGCGAGTAGTCCATTAACTCCCTATAAGGTTTTTTTTTTTTTCCGCCGTGCCGAATAAAGAACTCGCTACTCATATTGCAGCGCTTGATACTATTTTTTTAGGCCCTACTGAAGAAATTAACAATTTTGCCTAGGGACCCCATTTCCTTCGGGAAAAGGAATGCTGGGGTCCGGGAGTTGCCTATTCCCTATAAGGGTTGCCTACACATATTCGATTCGACCGCCCGGCTATGCCGGTCTGACTATAATGTATAGCAACCCTTACACAAGCAACACCACATGATGCTGCAAGATGCACTACCTATCATAGTAGAAATAAATATAAAGGATTGTAGTACAGAAAAGGACACAGGATACTTTTCATCTAGAAAATAGAACTGTTTCCTAAGGACGCGGATGAAGTCACGGACAAAAGTTTCTATACATCCTTAATCCGAAAACAAAAAACAATCGACATTTACGTGGCCCATTTTCATAACTGAAATTGCTTGACAAGGTGAAACTAATTTACTTTTATTAAATGAGTTTTAGGCCGGGCTTGGCCAATAATTGTCTCCCAGCAGTTGTAAAGCGGGTCGCAGTTTTAGAGTATTTGCACAACAATGAGATTAAAGAAGGCATTTCTTTTAAACTTATCTCTGTATTATGCCGAAGTGAAGCCCGACCCCCGGCACGCAATAAAAAGACAAAAAACACGAACAAAGCTAAGGTAAATTAAACAGCAAAAATAAATTGGCAACACGTTTGAACGCGATTTTTTAATCCCCAAAGAACTTTTCTTTATTCTTGTGTTAATAATATTGCTTTCCTTGCAAAAAGAAAGTAGTTAATCAGAATCTGATTTAACTGCTTGATTCTTATATTGTTTTAGAAAAAATAACATATAAAGTAATAAAATACATAATTGTTACCGTAAAATAAATTTTATTATTATTTGTAGCGTTATATAACACATATAATTATCTTAAATATATGGCTCAATGTTCATTATATCTGTTTTAAGTAATTTCTAATCACATTTCTTACGGGATATTAAAATAATTAATTTTCTATTCATAAATCCCATTAAGTTCAGAGGAGGAATGTGATAAGGCGTATATATAAAATGGACCTTTAGAGATCAAAAGGAATCCAAATTTATTTGGATCGACTTTCTACAGTAAATAGTCAAGTTATCTCTCATCATTGGCTATTGACAACGAGAATTAATTAATTCCTAATGAAATTCTTAGGGCGACAAGTAAGTAAGTTCAGAGAAAATTCTACGAAATTATGTTCTGGTATTTCTTTACACGTTAATTCTGCGGAATTAATTAAACAGAATGTCAGCAATGAGATGAAATCATTTTTATGTCTTCTTTTCAACTTCTTTTAGACAAAATATATTTAGAAATAAATTTCCGAACTATTTAAATTTGATTATTAGTAAATTATTTGAGTATGAGCTAATACAGATAAATAAGAAATCAAGTTAGATTACCAATATGTTGTAAAAAATTTCATGAAAATTATTATTCTATTCAAGAAAACTATAGTGTATTTAGAAACACAACCGTGTTACTGGCAAATAATTTTGTGTTGGCTGTTTACCAGAGATGACAATTCGTTTTCTGGTTCCTTCATATATTCGCTGTGGAAATCTATAAATATATTTACTAGTGACCCTCTCGGGATGCAATTTTTATATGCACAAACCTTCCTCGTTTATCCTGCTTTTTTTCATAAGTTAAAACCGAATTCAAATCGGTTGAGGGGTTTTAGAGTCCATAGTATTTTATTAATTATAGACGATTCTAGCAATAATTGTCGGTGTGTATCAAGGTTAGTATTGCTAAGTTTTAGTAATTGCAGGTACACTATTTAACGCTGTCTTAATTTGGGTAACTCGTCTTGCGTTTACCTCCTTACAGTAGACCAAGATGAAATAACAGCACATATGGTGTTCTGTTTCTGATGCCAGAGCTCTGTGAACACACACACGCACACATACACACACACACACACACACACACACACACACACACACACACACACACATATACACACACACACACACACACACACACACACACACACACACACACACACACACACAAACACACACACACACACACACACACACACTCAGACACACATGTATAAAGCCTATAAACACGATATCTCTGAAAACTAAGTAACTTATACTCTATGACCAGTCCTTACAGATTTATTATTAGTATTGATGATAAATCTGTATAATTTTTATACAATGCAGAAAGGTAATAATGATTAATTCACTTTCACTGACTAGAGATGATACTTTTTCGCAAACAAAAACATGATCCGCAACTGTTTAGAATTCAGTCTGCTCGAAAGCGATAAACCGTGGACCGTGGGACCTAATAACTGGTAATAATATCCATTCAGCAGTTCTGTTATTGCTAGTCTGGCCATTTCGCTTCGAAATTCTAATAATGCTTTAATTGAATGTCCATTGTTTTCTTTATGGTGGTGATAATAAATATTAATTGTGTTTACCTTTTGCTTTTCATTCTTGTTCGCTCCGAGCACAGACAACAACCACCACTCCGACCACAGTGTCTATTTTGAATCTATATTTAAAATGCACTTTGCTCTCTTCCTATTTAAATTAGCCGACTGATTTTTTTTTTAAGTTAAGGTCGGCAGACAGGCTGACAGTCAACTTGATGGTACGTGGCCACCGTTGCCTATAACATAAGGGACGCCGTAGGTACTGCAAGTGCTGTGCTGACCATAGAAGGATTAAGGATAAGGGTTAAGGAAGGGATCTGACATCCCTTACTCACATATCGAAACACAACACCACATATGGTGTTATTTTACGGTGGTCTTCGGTAAGGGGGTGGTTACTGACCCAATGACAGACCAGAGTCAGCTTTAAAAAATTTATTTCTAAAGTTGAAACCACCGGGAATCGAACCCGGCACCTCTGAGACGTTAGGCTCGTAAAATTCTAGGGAAATAGTTCTCCAAGGGAAATGTTGAATCCTTCTATTCGTTCTCCTCTCAAAGACCGTACGTCTGTAGGTTGCGATGTCTGTGGTCCCAGTATTGTGTTTGTATAGGCAAAAAGATTCTCTTTTCATTTCATTTTGTTCTCTTTTTCTCATTATTTTATTTTATTTAAGTTAAGTTTATGTTATATTAATTGTTATATGCATATGTTGTCATTCGTCACAATTTCTATTTTGTAATTTATCTGTGTATACCTTAAAATTGCCTTGTGTTACCTATACCTATTATAAGTTTTTTGTTTGTGCTGTTGGTGTACCTTTTGAAAAATAAATGAATACATAAATAAATAACTAATAAGTATAATTCAAAGCTCATTCGTCAATTCTATTAAACCTTTTTAAGCATACTAAAGTATCGCCACTAGTAGGGATAAGTCGAAAAAAATTCCACCTATCTCTACCACGTAACTGTACTATTAAGATGAAAAGCCTTCTATATATTTATTGATAGAACACTTCACATCTTTTAAATTGTCGTTAATTTTGATGTATCAGACCATCTTGTTTCATTATTAATATCCGTGTTACACTTAACACTGTTATATCGCCAGTGTGATAACAATTCAATAATTATAGTTTTAATCTTCGACATAATATTCCGTCTGAATAATAATTTTAACACAAATACAAGTGGTACATTGGTAGCTATTCGAAGCATAGCGTTCACGGGGGAATAATTAATTTCCACACCCTTTTACTGGTGTGTACAATCGCTCACTCGCTTCAAAATGCCCATTCAATTCCAATAGTAAGTATATAGTGGAATCTTGTTTACGTTATATATGTGCACGACCTTTATATGTTACCTACATGTTGGTAATGATAAAAAAATATTTCTCTTTATGTTTTAATTTTGAAATTGGAACATGTATGTAACCTACCTGTTGCGATTTGTTATTAAAAACAAAAATATTTTAAAAGTTAAAGTGAATATAGGCATGTTCTAGGTGAGCTCGCTCCAACATCGGCCACGTCTTTGCTGCGAGCAAACCCAATAAATAAATAAAATTTCACGTAAGATCTAAGTCATCTTTTAAAATAACTGCGTGACATGACACTATATGCTATAACACATCTATTACTAATAATAATAATGAATATAGAATTCTATGAGTAATACTAATAATTTCTAAGAATATTACGTGGACGGCCTGATTGTATCAATATTCGAATAATACCAAGCGAATTGTGTGAAATCGCATTTATCTCCAATACCTACATTGTTTAACGATATCACAGAAATTCGGTTCTTTTTATCGCTCCAATCCATTTTAATATCACAAGAGTTTTTAACATAAAAGATGGCACGAGAAAGAGAAAACACAATAAATATTCATTTGGATACCTAATTCTATTAATATTTTTTTTATTATTATTGTAACAGTGTTTTATTTTTATTTGGGAACATACAATCAAGTACTAGCTTAGTTGCTATAACTAAAGTGATACTTTCAATAAGACTCTTGGCATTAATTAGCATGCCTACTTTAGCAATGGACATAAAAGTTCTCATACTGATAGAATGACTGTGAACTGATGGGGAAAAAAAGGATTTCTACTTTATTGTAATTTACTCATTGACTTTGCTAATAAAATGTATAGATAATATGTTGTACTATTAAGTATGAACTATTACGCAGTGGGACATATTGCTGGGATGAAGTCCAGTCCTGTAATATCACATATCGCTGCTTAAAAACTAAAGGGCCACAAAAAATAAATTCTTTTTGTCTATTTTTTTTTTCTTATTAGATATATATCAAATATATGCATATTTTTAAGTAGAAGAAGCGTATTTTTAAGTAGCATTAAATGTTTTAACTGAATACTAGAAGAGATATAAGCATATAAGTTACTTTTGAATATATAAAAAATGATCAAAATATACTAAATATGGAATAAAACAACCATAAATCTTTTTGCAACATACAATTAGATTTTTTGTTTTATGGCCCTTTAGTTTTTAAGCAGCGATATGATTTTATACTATGTATATTCCAACCACCTAGCTCTTGCACGCGACATCGCCCGCGTAACTTTATAAAATTAGCCTATATTACTCGCTGAAAATGTTGCTTTCTATATGTGAAAGAATTTTCAAAATAGTTTTTTAGTTTATTCATCACTAGCTGGTGCCCGCGACTTCGCCCACGTTAAAAGTAAGGGATGTGTAGCGCCTGACTAAATGTGTAAAGCAATATAACGGCTGACATCTTTGCTGTTATAAAATTTTCAGGGGGTTGTATCTTTACCTTTAGTAGATAGCTGGTGCCCGCGACTTCGCCCGCGTTGAAAATTATATACTAATACCTTCCTCTTGAATCACTCTATCTATTTAAAACCGCATCAAAATCCGTTGCGTAGTTTTAGATCTAAGCATACATATGGTTAGGGAGCCCACGATGCTAAATGTGTAGTCACTCGAGCGTCGTGGGGACCTATTGGACTTTGAAGATTGGATGGTAAGAAAAAAAGAAAGGTTAAGTATATGAAGTTTTTCATTTCAGCGGTGGGGTGAGCGTCTACAGGCGTTCAAAATTTTGTAGGCGTTGTATTTTAAAAAATCCTCCATATAACCGTCAGAAAAAAAAAAAAAAAAAGTATTACAAAATGAGAATCGTCAAAAATATTTTTTTCATTTTCAAAAAGCTGCCACGAGCTTGCGTTACATCCGAATCGTCTGAATTTTAAACGGGAGCTTAGTTTTGGTTCACTTAACATCCTCTCTGAAAATCTGACGCGCTCGAGTTGTATTTAAAATTTTACCCCCACCCCCGCCAACCCCACCAACCAAATCGTCAGATTATTAAAATGCACACTTTTCAGCATGTAATTAATCTACCATAGCTTAATCTGACGCGCTCGAGTGACTCCAGAAATCCCCTCTTGGGCTCCCCAACCAATAGGGACAAACAGATAGCGGGAAGCGACTTTGTTTTATACTATGTAGTGTAGTAGTATTATATACTATGTAGTTTTATACATATAAATCTTCTCTCTCTTTAATATTAGTATAGATTTAATCATTTCACGCGTGATATATTGGAAGTATATATTAGAAATATTGTTTTTTATATTATTACACCTTATACATACTCGTATGTATATGAAATATCCAAATACAACAAAACAAGCGATGACAAAAGCTTACGGACCACACACAACAACATTGAATATTTTCAAATTAAAAAGTTAATGCATTCCAGTGTAGCTAACCGGAACGTGACTCGAAGTTCTGGAAGGAAGAAATAAAAAGGGAAAAATGATGCACACTCGCATTTTTACCACTCTATAATGCACACGACAGGGTAAAGAATGCGAGGCTGCAACAGTGCATTTAATTGCCGGCCGGCTTCGTGGCGTTTCATTTTTTGCAAACCGTTTCGAAGGTTAAAAAGGCGAAATACAAATTTTTTGCGCATGCATTTTATAAACATGTTTTAGTTACATATAAAAGCCCGATAGGTTTTTAGGTTATCTACTATTAAAATCTAGCCTTGAACCGATAAGCAAGTGATGTAAACAAAATATTTTAAAAAATGAGATGTTTTAATTAATAGTAAAATTTGGTTTTCAATTTGAATTGTAGACTGAATTTAAGAAAATTATCGAATTTCAATCAATTTTAATGTATTTCAATTGAATAAATATTAAAAATATATTGTGATAAAAATATATTTAGAAATATTTCATGTCAAAATATTGTTGTATGAAAAAAGTATTTTATATAGGCATAGACAAGAGTATATATAGGCAACCACACTATTTTAATTTTGCATTCCATCCCTTATTACAATTTATTTGGTAGTGGTAGGGCACACTGCATTTCGCAGTCATTTGGGCAGCCCCATGA
This sequence comes from Synanthedon formicaeformis, assembly GCA_945859745.1. Taxonomy (NCBI): domain Eukaryota; kingdom Metazoa; phylum Arthropoda; class Insecta; order Lepidoptera; family Sesiidae; genus Synanthedon; species Synanthedon formicaeformis. The sequence goes on from OX243964.1 coordinate 5,937,146, forward strand.
ATATGAAAACCCCCATGAAATAATAGCTTATGTGCTGTTGTGCCTTTTTCCCTATCACCCTATTATTTAATCACGCTATGGTCTTCAGCGCACTTGCCATCTACCAACGAGTGGACGGTCAGCCTGTCTGTCTACTTTAACATAAATGAACATTAAAACATTAAGTCTAGAAAGGAACAAATTACAAAAGATGGAATTTAAAATTCAACAGACCATACCAAGAACTTTTTTTATTGGCCGGTGTCTATAGCGACCGTGAATTAGGAAACTGTACGTGATAAATGGTCCGTTAAATTCAGTTTTATTGGCCAGAATCAGACTGGCACTAGCCAAAAGTGTACCTGATTCGTAAAAATGGTGAAACGGTAGTTCACCAATTTCAACGGTGCCCTGTAGTTTGTAGTTTTCGTTTTATTTGTTGCCGGGTATTTTCCGATCCCCATTCACATGAATCAAACAGACCGGACTCATTTATTAGATACGTACCAAGATATATCGTATAGTATATCTTGGTATAGATTTGCCCTCGTGCACAAAGTATTTGTGGAGGGAGCGTTCGAATGCATTCCCTGTATTGTCACAAATTCAAATTTGTCATTGCCTTTTTGTGATCATTAAAAGACAATTGTTTTTATAATGTTTTTTAAATTACTTTTCATCCTTAAATAGTATAATTTGAAGTAGCTTTCTGCGTCTGCCTATTTGTATATCCTGTCATTTTTCACGTCTTAACTACTCAACCAATCATTATGAAAATTGGCATACACGTTTTCACGGATAACAGGAATGGACAAAGGGTAGGTAAGTACCCTTTTCCAGAGGGATCATATAAAAATATTAAAAAAATATAAGAAAAATTGACGACGCCACCTTCGTCGTCACAGCAATAAAGATATGACATCTTTATTGCTGTGACGTTATATTATTCATATATTTTCTCAATATATTTTATATTTCAACGCGGACGAAGTCCCGGTAACCAGTAAAATTATATTTACTTTGAAATAATGTTGTAATTTTAATTAGGATTTCGTTTCAAAATTATACAAAATTATAGACATTTAATTAAACGTATTGCGAACAGGTCAGTCGCAAATTACATCGGTGTAATTTGAAGGGGCAGCCGCCTAGCGGACCACGACACTCTTTACCATTTCATTAAATAGGGATCCTCTTTGATAACTCCGATTCAATTAATTTGATTAGCTTAAATAATAACTCGTATTTCCTTTATACAGTTTCATAATAAAATACAAACGAAAACTTTCTTCGTCACTCTTCTCGAAAATAACATTAATAACATAATGCGAAAGTTTGTGAAAATGTAGGGGTGTATGTTTGTAACTCTTTCACGTAAAAACTACTGAAGAGATTTGGATGAAATTTGGCATACAGATAGTTTATTACATGTATTATAAATATATAAGAAAAATGAGCGCCACTGTCGTTGTGGCGGCGCCACCGTCGTCGCAGTGATAAAGATATCAGATATTTTCTTAAATGTTATATTTTTAATTTTTAAACGCAGTCGAAGTCGCGGACTCCAGCTACTATTTGATACATTTTAGCCAAACGTAATAATGGGAATTACAGAACTCCAATTGATATTCTTTATACAAACACACACATTTATATCAGTGAGAAGTAATTGGTACAGATTTTTTTTAATTAATTAAAATCGCCCCGAAGCTCAGAGCAGGGGAATGGACGTGCTTAAAATACTTCCCTTTTTGTTGTTACGTTTTGAGGAGAGCAATTAAATTTATTTTTAAACAATTTCATAGAAGAATATTTAAAAGGTTTATAAATTTATCATTACGTGTTCATGCTGCCAGTAGTATTCTGAACTCCTTTTGCAAAGAGAAATGAAACATCAAAACTAATATATAATAAAAACGAAAGTGAATTAATTAATTTGTTTGTTACGCTTTCACGCCTTGACCATACTGATCATTAAGAAAATTTGCATACATATTGTCAGAGGGATACAGAAAAGCACATAGGGTACCTTTTATCCACATAAATAGAACTGCTCCCGAGGGATCGTCTAAAAATTAAAATTAAAAATTCAACGCTTGCAATAAATATTGAATATGTTTTTTAATGTTAAGGTCGACGGACAGGCTGATGGTTCACTTAGATGGTAGGTTGCTAATGTTGCCTATAATACAAGCAACGCTACAGGTGCTGCACAGGCCATATAAGGATTAAGGATAAGGGATGGAAGAGATAGAAAAAAATTCTCTGGCATCCCTAACACACTTATTAAAACACAACAGCACACATGCTATTATTTCATGGTGGTATTCTTTAAGGTGCCTTGTTTTTATGATTGTGAAACAGAGAGTGCACCTTTAAATCCAGCCCAGAGCTCTGTCGGGAATCGAACCGCAAGCACTAACCACTCATCCAACGGGTCGTCCATATTATGTTATAATTATACAGACTTTTCCATTTACATTATGAATTTTTATGAAACTGTGCAAACAGGAAATTTACATGTTCAAGTATTAATGAAAATTTCATTTTCAGTCGCAAGTACCTATGCTACTCGACTCAATATCGTCATCCAATTATTATGTCTAAAACCGGTTTTTCGCAGTGAAATATTTTTCGACGTCATACTGATTTTATCTCGATTTAAAAAGTAAAACCATTCGTAAAACATGACTCCACGGTCTAGTGAGCGCTCGTAGCGTTCAACGAATATACAGTCATGAACGACTAACTTTGAGCGCTATATAAAGCGTGCTTAAACCACTTACTTCATAACATACTGTATATTACAACGTTTGAAACGTGAACTCGAAAAAGTACAAACGACTAGGTATTCCGGTGAATTACTTTAACTTAAACACTTTAAAAGGGTGCCTCATAAAAAGAATTTGTATATGTAGCAGATTGACGAGCCCGTTGGATGAATGGTTCTATTCTAGGTTCTAGCGTTATTTGTTCCGGGTGTGGCCCTGCTCGTTGAGGTTCCGGAGGTGTTGAGGGTGGGGGGGATCCAATGGACACTGCTGGTGTCCATTGTGTCCTCCCGTAACATAATGGCAGATGGTCGGGCAGGAGAAGGCGGACACCAGCCAGTCTTCAAATGCCCTTGGGGACCTGCGCACATAGCTGGCCAGCTGTGTGTGCCTGCACGGATCCCCCCCCGTCTGGGGATTGCTCGGGTGTCTCCGGGCAATCCCCCTCGTTGGCGTCAGCCTAGCCAGCAATGGCTAGGCCGCCCGAGGAGGGTGGATCGGAGCAGTTGCCTCGGCAGAGCCCGTCCACCCCCCACTCATAGGGCAAGGAGAGACCGGGGAGTTTTAGTGGGCAGGGGCCAGTTCCGCCTGCACGTGCGCACTCGGAGTATGCTGGTCGAGTCCCACATACCCCTACCGCCATACCCTATTAATAAGACGATTTCTCCTCGACAAAAAAAGGGTTATTTGTTCCGGGTACGATTCCTGGCAGCATCAACTTTAGAAATCAACTTTTCAAAGTTGGCCATATTTTGTACCTTTTCTAACTTGCTTATTCTATTGCTATGAGTAATTAAATAGGTATACAGTAGACTTTAGGACAGTACTTGTGTACTCGTAATCCTGTAACTTTAGGAGGAATAAGGTTGTCTTTATCTGTACATTCGTTGCATGACATTTTTACAAAATCATTTTTGATGTAGAGCATAGATTCGAAACTACAACGCCAAACTGTATGCCCCGATTTTGTTGGTAGCAAAAAAGACGTATTCACGCAAAACTTACCTCTTTTCGAAGAATATCTCCCAGCAAATCACTTCTTGAATAGCAGCAAGTATGTGAATTACCTGAAACATAATACAGATGTCATCATCAATCAATCAATACTAATAATAAATCTGTAAGTGTAGGTATTATATGTATGTATGTTCCTCCATAACTTTTAAACGAAGTAACTGATTTTTATGAAACTTGATAGATAAACATTTAGACGTACAGGACACAGGATAGGCTACTTTTTTTCTTTTTCAGCGCCAGCTAGTTACTAATAATTATACAAAATACACTTAATTAACAGTTTTAAGTGAAATGATACCGACAACCTTTCAATCACCATTTCAATTATATGATACAGCTGATACATAAATTGACAGCATCATATTATAGTGTTATCTATCAATGATCATCAATCAAACTCCTTGCGATAGTTCATAGAACATAATCAATTGGATTTGAATTATCAATGAGCATCAATCACATAGAATTAACATTTGCAATTAACCATTAATAACTAAATTAGTGAAACTTGGTTGCGACATCGCAACTATACTATGGGAATATGATCCAGGACTTGTAAAAGGACAAATGACAACCCCTTGCAGAAGAAATAATAGCAAGTGTGCTGCTGAGTAAGGAATGCCAGAGCCAATTTTCCTATCCCTAACCCTTATTCCTACTATACCTTATCCTTAATCTATACCAATATACAAAGCTTAAGAGTTTGTTTGTTTGTTTTTTTGGTTGTACGCGCTAATCTCAGGAACTACTGGTTCGAATTGAATTTTTTTTTTTGTGTTGGGTAGTCCATTTATCGAGGAAGGCTAAAGGCCTGGCATGGCGAACCAGTGGCACGCGTGCCACCGATGGCACGCTACATTTTGGGCACGCCACGGATCTATACTGTTTGCATTTTAATTAAAAATAACAAATTCCATTCTTTCAAATATCATTGTGAATATAGTAACCAAAAAATAATAATCTGCAAATTTTCGAAATCATTTAATTTATTACTACAGGCATAAAATATGTATATTTTTCGTAGTAAATGTAGTATATAAAGTTAAAGATTTTGGAGTCGAAAGGTATTTAGTTTTATTATTTTTTCCAAAAATTACAAAGTCTTTAGAAAAAAAACATTTCTTTAGAAAAAATGGCACGTTCATCCATAAAGGTTCGCCACCCCTGCTATAGGCTATAGAGAACGCGGACGAAGTCGCGGGCACCAGCTAGTTTTATATAATGGTCGGCAGAGCACTCCCAGCAGGTGTTGCTGGTGTTGCTGGTGTTAAAGGCGACGGAGGCAAACTTCAATCAAATGGACCATCAGCTTGACCTTTTCATAAAATAATACTATAAAAGACCACAACACCCTACTTGTGCATAGATTTATTAATTTGAAACTATCCATTCAGTTGGCTACTGTTATATACAATTGATTTCATATAACCTGAATCGAAAATTAAACATCCAAACGTTCATAAAGTTTATATCTCAAATTACCGGCTGTTAATGGTTTTCATATTACAAAACGACCATACGGATCGACTCGTTCCACTTAATTAATCTGTTTCGTGTAAATTTTTAATTAAACATTAAAATTTCATTTTGAAATCACTCGTAAAATTACATTTATTTCACCAATAGTCATTTTATATTCCCATATAATATGTTACGTATACATTTTAAGTCTTCACGGCGGCTGCTCATTGAGGCATCAGTGAACGCTTCGCTGACATCTGCAATTACTTTATCAGTCTTATTAAAATATTACAATGACTCATCCGAGGCGTCTCTGAAATCCTTGCCTTATATAATATTTTTTATTTCAAAATGCTGGGACAAACTTATTGAAACTCTTAACAAATCTCAATGAAAAGGACAGAGGAAAGTATGTGCTAGCATGCGATAAGAGATGTTAAGCTTTTTAATATCGTAATATTTTGCATGCATGTAATTTAAGTAATATACTAAAAATATACTATACTAAAAGGCTTTTACCTTTTATTTTTAATTTTATTTTACAAAGCCTTTTACTTTTACTATTATTTTTTGTTTGTTTTTACAATAGAAATGCGTGGTCCATAGTATTACAAAAGTATTAATTCTGAAAATTACCGACGAATAGAGTTTGGTCGCAATTAATTTAGTTTTGTTTCATTGAAACAGTTTGATTTCAGAACAATTTAGGATCCATTAGCCATCAATTACTAACGAATATGTCAGTAAAACATGTGGACAGTGAGAACGATGTGCATGTTTAATTCTACTAAAAGCGCCCACCTCATTGTGGTCGAATGATTTGGGATTTTCCAGTCCGGCTCGACGATCTGATTGTATTTAGGTGCAGCGATCTTTGAACTGTCGATAACGACTATAACGATTAAAAAGCAAACATCACCATGATACAACTTTTCTCATCGCTCAAAGTAATTCTATGACCATCATGAGAATCACTTGCGATTTTTGGACGTTCACTTATATTTAAAATAATGATCATGACGGTCTTGATGATAAGCGGCTTGTCTCTGTCGTTTCATAATAACAAAAGGAACACAGGGCGAATAGTAAGTACGTTCGTACGTTCCCTACGAGTTAGGAAAAGAGGAGAGAGATATTTTATATAGAGAGGGAGGTTGCTCACATAATACGTATTTAGAATTAATTATTATAAAATGTAATTCTATTGTTTGTTATTTACAAATATGTTATTATTAGAATTTATTTATACATAAGTAGGATTATGTTCACACACTCAATGGACTTATTGACTGGCGGCAAGTCATAATAATATAAATTTTTTATCCATATCCATTGTATTTAATTTGGAAATGTTACATATTTTAGTAAAATGATAAAATATTTGCATTATAAGAATAATTAATGAAAATACAAACTTTTTTTTCTATTTTTCCATTATATGCACTAGTTTTTTTTGGTATTCTGTTTATGACACACCTAATTATTGTCATCTATACAAAGTTCAAAATAATATCATGGGGTTGTTACCGTGGCGGATATGGTGGTTAGGTGGCGAGGGATATAATAAACTCGGTACATAAATTACCCTCTCGTAGCTATTTCCTCTTGTTAATTATTGTTTATTGCGTTTTGCTAAATATATTCCCGAATCGCAAAGCCTAAATTCTTATGGCTCGTATCAATTGAGGCTTTAAAATATTTCAATTTTTTTATGCCCGTTTAGACTCCTCTAAGTAGCAACTACATATTGAGGATTAAATATCTAGTGATAATGTAAAATCAAAAGAGCCGACGCTTCTATAGTATCTATAACTTGTCCTAATGTTCGCCAGTTATTATTATTGTGAGCAGTTAAAAATTTAGAATGCTAGCAGCCTCACACAAAATGTACTAAGACCCTTGGGGAGAGGCTTAGAGATTGCGCAGTTCTAAGTTGATAAAAAAAGTCATTATAATATAGGCCTATAGGGTAATATAATAATAATTACAACCTAATTAAGGGGAAAGGTCTTTTTTATTAGTTCTTCAAATTTCGTAGAACAATATTTTTAGATAAAAAACAAAAGATTTTTATCGAAAAGTATTATTCCGAGACATTTCTTGTCAAAATTTTATCAGTGCTTTAAATCAAAAGATTTTCGACCAATGTGTGTCCAAGCAAAGCTATGGAGATAACTGTAAGCGTCTCTTTCACAAACGTCAAGTAGGCCAAACTGTCATTTAAAGTCACCGGTAACCGCGGATAATGGAGCTGATATACCTTTGTTTGTACGGTAAACGTCCCAAACATTAAATAGAAAATAATAATAAAAATTCGGCTATCGAATGATGCAGTAAATCGAGTCCATAATTCATTATAACAGAAAATGATTTCTAAAAGTAACTAATCAACACTTTACATGTAGTTTGTGAAAGAGGTCCTTAAACAAATAACATTTTAGATGTATAATCAAAGTGGGTTAGATACAATTTCTGTACAAAGAACAAGAATTATTCGAAGCAGTGCTGTTTACAATAATTCAATAAACAAGTTTTAATTTAATTATCCACGTAGCAGGTTTGCGGAAGCGCTCTCAAAGAGGCTGCGCGCATGTTGAGACTGAGAGCCTTCCAAATGGGAAAACAATTAATGTTAAAAGTTTCGAGCCACGACCGCACTTGTTTGTGCTACAACTGATAGACCAATTCCACTATTTTTATTTGTTAAATGTAAATTGTGTATGTGTGTTAATTGAAATTCTCTACACAAAGCATTCTGTATTTAGAGTGGAATTTTCGCATTAGCTTTCAAAGTGTATTCATATACGAAAGGGGGAAATAGGAAAAAAATTTAGTACATTTCTTGAAGTTAAAACTATAGTAATTAATATTAATTATTTAATTAACATAAATATATGAATGAATGCTTTTAATTAATTATGTTTATAGTTATTTTCGGAGACTAGGCCTCGTATTTTTACACGCTCTTAACAATTGGGATAAATGGAGGATTTCTTAACAAGTGTTTGAGTTACTTGCCATTGGGATTTAGACCAATTGATGGTAATTACGCGATAATATACATATTCAGGCTAGCCTACCTAGAGAGCTAATTTTTTTAGCCTTACTGCGTGTCTCTTCCATAGCTTATTTAATAGACAAAATTGGAAAAAATATTTTGCTAAGGCATTCAAAAATACAATAAAATTAACAAAAAAAAAACTTATTTTATGTATGAATATTGCTAACAATGGTTCCAGCTGTCCTGCTCACTTTAATATAAATATCTCTCTCTCCCGTCTGATAAAAGTGTTGAGTCTGTGGCGATACTCCACAGTTATACAACCTCTCCGACTAACGCTGGCATAGAAGATTTGAAAAATCAAGAATAGATTCGAAAATATGAAAACGAATAAACTGTCATGTCAAAATTGTGTATAAAAGGGGTTGTCAACATTTTGTAATTATTATTGTGCTATAGATTTTCAACCGGACTTTTGCTATGTACATAGGCTAATTTAAAAATGTAATTATTGTCAATTCTATCAGTTAATTTAATATTCAAGCTATTGAGTATTTCATTTGGCTACATCCGAATGCATGCAAAAGCATAAATGTGGTACTGCTGATGTCCCACAAGTCTATACATACTGTGCTCTTCAGTTAAGTACAGTGTTAATTAATCACGAGAATGTTATTGAAGATATAACAACTTAGTTCAAATAACTTCAGCTTCACCTTTCTGTGTCACAAAAATTCATCCCATAAAACACAGTAATAATAGAAAAAAAGGTTTGCATCAGACCTTTGACCCCTGCAAGGTTCGCCAATTTAAAAGCTTAGTGTGATCGCGCGTAGATATGCTTGGCAAACGGTAGGGTTAGCTTCCAATATTGCGTTAGGTCAGACAAATTGGGATCAGTTACCGAATATATTACGGTCCCCTCTACTAGGCATCGGTTTGTTAATCGTTTCTGGTTATTTATGGCTGTTTACACTGTTTATCTTAGGGTTATATAGTGTAACTAAATTGTGTTCGTTAAAATTTTGTATCAAAAAACCACTTTGTAAAATAAACGCAACGTTATTTGAAAAATAACTTGAATTCTATCAAATTATAAAATAACTCGTATACTAATAATATAAAGAGAAAATATTTGTATTTTTATATGTTTTTAATGGGCTCAAAAACTACTACAAAAAGATATTTTAAAAATTATTTCACCTATAAAAAGCTAACGTTATCAACATGTTGGCTATGTTATGTTAACGTTAGCTATGTTATCAACGTGTAACATTTTTATATGGCTATATTTTATAAAATATCGCGGACGAAGTCGCGCGCAAAAGCTAGTAATTTATATTTTAATATGCAAATGTTATAATTGGATATGGTCTTTAAAGCTGTGAAATATTAAGACAAAATCCGTTAATCAAACCAAAAAAAAAACTACAAATATTTTAAGCGTGTAAGTAATAATTGTAATTGTAGGTTGTAGGTTGTGTTATTATTGTATTGGGTGTAAACTTAAAATAACATTTATTAAGAAACTTTATTATTGGTGTTTCATTTTCGTTAATCATTTTTATTAATTGACATGCCTTCAATTAATAAAGAATACAAATAAATAAAAATAAAAAAAATATATTTTATGTACAAAATGTGTACAAAAATTAAAGAAAATTAGTAAAGGATTTAATTTGTTTTCTCTAAGAAAACGTTATAATTATAAAATTTTCCTAATCTCGCATAGCATTCGTAATGTCTACTTATCTTTATGAATATTTTAAGGATCATTTACATTCATAAACACTGCTCGAGCTGTATTTTAATGAGTTTTTAAGTTAATATCCTTGTGGGCGACAGGAACTTATTTAAAGTTAAGTTGTTAAGTAGGCTTACGAGAAACATTTTTAAAAGGGTCCTTATTAGATTTATTTAGGTGTTTATAATTTACAGCAGTGTGTATCGTATGAAACAAGATACCTTGTCGAACATCTTGATATTTCTAATTATATCGAGTTACATGTTACTTAAATAACTATATTAATTTTTTTGTTAGCTATATTTTTTCCAAAAATAAGTTAACCTCACAAACAAATATTTACTATGTGTAACGTATATAAATCTTATTTATTGGGAAGGGAGTGAACATTTCATAAGACTAAACAATATCTTAGAAATTATCATCTTGGGACAAATTAAATACCTAATAAAAGTTAAGGCAGCTTAAATACGATTTTTTTACAACCATAATAATTTGCAATATATATAAAAATATTTTAATAAATACATAATATATTACTTTGTCCCCATATACACCTTATGGTCCAATACTAATGATTTTTTCAGTAAATTAAAAGTGGCTCAAAAATTTTATATTTGTTCGTCATAATATCATAATTTTTTTATTTCATAAAAAGAGTGAATAGATGGAAATCCGAAAGTTATATTGCTTTCAGCGACAAAATTACATTCAACGCAGCCTTGCATAAAATTGGTGGATTTAAAATGGTTTAAATATTTTCGGAAATTCGTTCTGAAATCGCGAACGACATTTTCTGTGTAGCCCCCTCTCTGGACAAATTGCGTTCCATCCGTAATGTATTCAGTTCCGTATTGCCGCCACACATTCGTACGTGTCAGCTGGAACGACTAAATGAAACTTTTCACACTTATTTCGCTTTTAATCAGTACGAAATGAGAAGTAATTTGTCACAGCTGTACCTAGTGGGCGCTGGAATCTGCGACTCGGCAGGAAAATATGCTTCCTTAATTGTATCTTAATTTCTTCTTTAGCTCTGAGGAGACAGCTTCACTTTTAATAAAATGTCAAATGTGTTTCATTTAAATTTTACATCGTTAAGACAATTTTTAAAGGAACGGAGATTGGTGTAATCTAATGAGAATGAGCCTCAAGAACCTACTCGTGTTATACATTTTGAGAATAGTTCTAATAGGAACTATTATGTCTTCATTTTGTTTTGAGCAAGTTTTGAGCTCAAAACAATTGAGACTTGCATTTTGAGCAAACTCGACTAGCTATAATTTTGTTTTAACAATTTTTTATGTATATTCAATAAAGTAAATTTGACGGGCCCCTTGTTCAAGTAGTTAAGGTGTTTGATTTAACACTCTGATCTCGGGTTTGATTCCCGACAGAACCAACTTTGAAAATGAACTTTTCCTAGTTGGCTAGATCTGTGCGCACTTTTTGCCACATTCCTAGTTTAAACCTTCCCCTTTTCATTAGTTAAAACTTAACTAAGTGCGTTGGCTGTTTAAGAAGTTCGGAAAAACAGACAAAAGTGGACAGCGATTATTTTATATGAGTATTTTTTTTATTTGGTATAGTCTTAAGCCTCCAGGTTTTACTATGCTATATGTCATCGTCATACTAGGTTGTTATTGCTCGCAAACGAAACAATATATGAACTCGTTTCCCGTCGCGTGAAACACACATGTAGTGTCCACGTTAATCCAAACAGGAAATTGACTTTCTTTCCCATAGTTTTAAAGGGTACTTATACAGTCCATAAATCAAAAAGATACGTCCGCGTAACGCCCGGTTTCATCGCGAGCTTTGCGCCGGTGAAATACGGCCAGATTACGTGTAGGTAACTTGGTAGGAAATTTAGATTTATATTATTATAACACGGATAATCTGTTCGGCCATGTTTACTTTTCGCCTTCGCTATTTGAATTCGTTTGTTTTTTCTACTCGTAAATCTTATTATTACATTTCAAATTTTTACGTTTTTACTCGTTTTAAGTTGACAAATAATTCTTTTTATGTTAAAGTCGACAGACAGACTGACGGGCCACTTGATGGTAAGTGGCTATCGTCGCTTATAATGAAACAAGCAAAGCAATAAGATGCTGCAAGTGCGCTGCTGAACACAGTAAGATTAAGGATAAGGGATAAGGAAGGGATGGGGTAATGGGCTCTGGCATCCCTTACTCACTCACCGAAACACAACAGCACATAATTCCTTCTTCTTTCTATGAAGAGATTATGGTGTATTAACCAATATTATGGCTATGGCGTATCTATAGGGGTTGGTCCATTAAGGCGTCGGTAGCCACCTACCATTAAAGTCAATATACAAACTAATTCAATGAAAATATATTTTATTTGCTAGATATTTTTTGGAATGCTTTTCAAGAAAAATAAGCTTTTATGAACACTCAATTTAGTATTAAAATGTCTATTTATTTAATAAGATATTTTTACACACAATGCATGCATACGAGTCCATAAAGACTCAATTTAAATTTCGAAAGAGTTTTAAAATTAAAATAAAACTCAACTGTCCACTGTGAATGCGTTGGTTCACAGAGGGACCTCCGCTGATTTTTAATTATAAAGCCCCTCTCACACACACCCTATTATAGTCTGTTTTTAACAACCTTTTGCTTTGCCACGTCTGGTCATACATTTATATGTTTATGTAGTTCTATCTATGAAGCCCTTTTATTATAATCGATAAGTAAATATCCTTACATCAGTATTCTGTTAAGTGGATGCCACGTACTTTTATCTAAACCGATATCACAGGAATAATACAGTAGATAAAGCAGAATATTATGGATACAATCTCAATAAATAAATGACTCGGCATAAATTTGCGTCGGCGCCTTTGAGTTTATCTCTTCATTCAATTTGCTGTATTGAAAAAACATGTACTTATCTACTTAAAACAATTTCATGATGAATTAAGATAATCTGTAGATGATAAAATCAATGAGCTTACACTTACTATAAATACCAAGCTAATAAATACTAATAATAAATCTGTAAGGGTTGGTCATGGAGTAAGTTACTTTGTTTTCAGAGATATCGTGTTTATAGGCTCTATACATGATACTGAAACTAAATTGACCATTTTTAGAATTTTTTTCTGTATGTATGTATGTATGTATGTAATATGTATGTTCCTCCATAACTCTTAAACGAATTAACTGATTTTCATGAAACTTGGTAGATAAACATTTAGACATACGGGACACAGGATAGGCTACTTTTTTTTCTTTTTCAACGCGGACGAAGTCGCGGGCGCCAGCTAGTATTATATAGATGAATTCAACAAGATGGGTTCGACAAACTTACTTTTAACTATTAAGTAAACTAGATATTTGTTGCTACTTGCATAGCACAATTGTAGTAGATTATTCTTCTGCAAATAGTTAAACACTCTAGCATTTAATCGAATTATTCTGTAGAGAACTTCTTGAAATTGAAATAAGGCTTTCAAACGCAACAAAAGTATCCAAGGTAGAGTCTTAAATGTTTATACTCGCTAAAGGTAAGGCGTGTTCGACAAGATGGCGGAGTAAAAAGTTTCAGCGACGATTAATTAACGGATCCATGTTATTGACAGCTGTTGTCTGTCCCCCTTTCCTATCCTCCAACCCTCAATGATACATAACTGCTATGATTGAGTGAATATTGATTGAAAAAACTTGCTCCCAAACGCGAACGCTGGTTCAATGAAAATGAGGATTTTGTGATGTTTCAAAAACATTTTAGGTAATTTTGATGATTTTCTTAAGGGTACGCTGTACGAACAAGTAAAGTCAGTAATAGAGATAATTTGGGAGAATTGGTTGTACTACGCGAATAACCAAAGACAGATTGCAATGCAACACATTAGCGGAACTTATTGAACTTGCGACAATAATAAAACATACGCCAGCAACTCCAATATTGATAACCCAATTTTGAATATACATTATCGCTAAGATGTTTTCATGGGAAAATATTTTTGACTTTTAGTCAGTAATTACAAGAATTCAACCAGCGAAAATGTCTCAAACATTTTAGAAATTAATTATAGGTACCTACTAGATAAAAATTAATTTCTGTTTTTCTTTCCATCTAAACCTGCATATTATTTCCCAGAAATGTCATGTTTTTTATGTATTGCTACGACCAATAACTAATGGGTAATCATGGAATTACTTAGCATGGAATTTGTAAGCTTTAGTTGTAAATTGAGCTTTTAAATTATGTACGCCAACTTTGTTCTTTGAAGATATGAATTAAATAAAACAAAATTAAACTTTCTTTTTGATTAGTGTAATTTAAATATAATAATTATTTCAAAAATTCGTTCAAATAATTCATTTCAAAAATATCATGTTTCCCGGTATGATTTGAAGAAGTGAAGAAGAAAAATTACAGCGAAAGGGCTCTTAAATTTGTCACTGTTAAATGAATTTAACTTTCTCCGACGACTTCGAAATTTATTATAGCTTAAACCGAAAAGAAATATAATCTGCGAGAATGAACAGAATCATCTAATTCTCCGTCTATCATAAATCAGAGACGTTCACTTGGTGCTTCAAGGAAACCTATAAAACATTTTATTTTAATTCACTTAAACGCCCGGGTTTTACGAAATTTTAAACTTTATTTCTACTTTATTACTTCGAATAACATCTTTGATGTTCTTGATATTACAGTATCATTAGTTACATAAAGCAGCTATCTTTATATAGATAACGACGACAATAATACATTGTTACAACCAGACTATTCGCCACCTGCTATCATAGAGTCTATTACTTTGAGCACATAGCCAGCAGTTAACCAGAAAACTCAAGAAAACTTTGAAGTTTTCTTCAAAGAAGCTGGAAGAGTGAATGACAAGAGGTCTCGTAGCCGGCCTCCTAGCCGATGGACAGACCAAGTTGTGGCTCTTACAGGCCTTACAGTTGAGAAAGGCTGAAGTCAGGGTGGAGTGGAAACAACTAATGGTCGATGCCACCAAGGCATTTCAGAGCAGATTCATTCTATAAGCAGCAACATTGATCATTCCTAATTTAATGTTCATCGTTATGATTTTATTAAAGTGATTCGCCCCCGGCTTTGCACGGTTGTAATTTTTTTTGCAAATTGTATACACAAAACCTTCCTCTTATAATCAATCGCTCTTTTCATTAGAGAAAAACGTGTGAAAACATTTTGGTTGATTTAGTATAATTTAGATACAAATTTAATACAGATAAGTATAGATAAGAATTTCTTAGCAAATAAGAGAGGTCAGCGCACTTTAGTATTTCTTAGAAAGAGTCTCAAGCAGTCGAATAGAAAAACAGACGAATACACAAAAAATAAAATAACCTACGAACTGAATTAACACAATTAATTAATTAATAATAATCAGAGCACTCAATTATTAATTATAGTTTGATGCAATGATGATGAATGCATTACGTACATAATTAAGGCATCATGCATGTGCCGGCGAGTCTCATTCAGATTCCGTTTAAGTAAACATTTAGTAATAATCCGAACAAATTGAATTTATACGGGATGCGGTCACCGGTTGATGCGAATATCGGAATGAAGTACTGGCAATTGGGAAATAACCGGGGCGCGCGCGGCGAACCGTTTCAATTAGCTCTCCGGGCAGTGCATTAGATTTTACACATTTCACGTTGATCGAATCAAGAATTTAGCCATGGGTGAAAACTGGTTTTACTTGCACACGTATAGGATGAATTTATTGTCACTAAAAATTTTGTTTGATAGATTTTTTTTTTACTCAAAGAAAACATAGAAACGTTTCTAGAATAATGAGATACCATGTTTGATAATGAGAGTTTAACACGTTTAACAAAACATGCAAACTCTTCAGTAGTTAGAATAGTATTTCAGGGGAACTAGGTTAAATACTATCCTGAAAAAAGTAAAGGGCCAACTCTTGGCAAAAGTATAATGTTAGGCGTCAAAGTATGTCAGGCTTTAAATTGCTTTACATAATTATTTCGTCGGGCGTTATATCTTTTATTTTTTAACGCGGAAGAAGTAGCGAGCACCAGCTAATACATACAAATATTTGATGTTTAACTGCAATTTTAGCTTTCTTAAGACTTTCTTTAAGACCGTAAAAATGTTTAAATTCAAACAACACTTAGTTGCCTAATAGCACTCTTTGCTAACTTTCTAACTTTCGACGTATGAGGTCCAGCAATAAAGTCCCAACATAAATAAGGAACATAATATTTTACGTTAGTTTTACATCACATCACAGTAACTTATACTCTTGAAAAACTTTCCACTTTGCTCGGTGCATCGTTGGTTAATTTAAAATTTCGCTCACTTTTCATTACAAGTCGATTTTATTTAGGGTTTTAAAAAGAACTTTCCATAAAAAAATTTGTCTCATTTTTATTCTGAGTACAACCGCTCTATCCAGATAAATTTTGGGACATAGATTGTGTGGCAAGCCAGTGAACAACTATTATTTGTGGTCGTAATACATTGAATTTAATAATTTATGGATAATTTTACTATTTTAAAATCGATTTAATAATTCTTAACAACGATATAATAGGTTTTAATACAATACTAGCTGACCCGACACTTCTGTTAAGCAAAAGAACCATTCGCCACTCCGTTATTATAATAAATAAATAAAAATTATTTATTTTTATTCTATTCTTCTATTCTAGATTCTAGAGCTGGCTATTACTTCGGTCAACAGATTAGCATTTGCCATAACACGAGGTAATGCAGCCAGCATGCTTGGGATCCTGTCTAGGGGACCGAAGCTTTAATATTATATCAATATTACATCATATATTAGATTTTATTTTATTTATAAATGAAAAAATGTAGTTAACTACATATATATAAATTAATTGTTATATAATAAAATTTAAAATCCCTGCTTTATGCGAATATGCACTAAATCAATGCGAGTATATACGTACAGATGTTTGACGAAGGCTAACTTGTTCCTGCTACAATCTCTTTGATAAACTTGTTCTTGGAAACTTGGCTAGCTCCTCGCACGCTTATTTGCAAACTTGCACTTACGTGCAGCTTAATTGAATTGTCCAGAAGTCAATTCGTTTCTCCATCGCATCCAAGTTAGTTTCAATAACTTATAAGACCATTTAAACGATTACTTTGAATAAAGTAAAGGAGTTCCATATACAGTGTGTAAAGATAAGTCAGGCCCTGGATGGAAACTACCTTAAATCCTTAAGTTAGCTCATTTTACATAAAGGAGACATTCCTTCATTTTTAAAAATTAGTAATGCTGCATTCAAAGATTTTCTAAAAATTACTTGCTTCGTCTGGGAATCGACCCAACTTAAATGTGAAAAAAAAACCACTCTTATTTTTATGATGATTATTTTTTTTTCATGAACATTTGATTTCATCCATCTCACGCATGTAATTTTTGAAAAAAAAAAATGCATTTTGCTGTACATGCAAAGCATGTGGACATTGTATCACATCGACATAATTCATTTATAATATATGCATATAAAGTTTTTATTTATTAAAATCTTAATGCCCGGACAATGTCGGAAACAAAAAGCTTCATGGTGGTCACGTGATGGGCAAGAAAACTGATGTGTTCAACATTTTGAACGGATGGCAACAAAAAAGTTTGGGCTTACCTTGTTAGTGTATTTTCAGTCAAGAAGCGGACTTCACGTCGCTTAAATTTGATAATGGGGATAATGGACATTTTCGCATTTTTAAATAATTTACTTAAGGAGTCAGACACGTCTCATTTCTCTTGGGGCACTGCCTGTTTGAATAAAAGAATTTTGAAACTTCTGAGAAACGGCTACATTGGCTAGTCTGTTGACCTTAAATATATTTGACTGTAAACATTTGAGTCCTACAATAGAATATAAAATACTTTAATTATTAAATAGAAAAATCGGCTATCGAATGATGCAGTAAACCGAGTGCATAATTCAATAAAACAGAAAATTATTTTTAAAAGTAACTAATCAACACTTTACATGTAGTTTGTGAAAGAGGCCCTTAGACACACTAACATTGTTTAGCTGACATACTTTCTTGAATATAAAATGTGTTTAGTAATTTTATGTTCGACGAGTACGGATTTATGAAAATTGAATATTTTATTGCAGTTCAAAACAATACAACACTATGTACAGCTGTAACTACTTACTACTTGAAAATTGCCAGGATTTCGGACAAAAAAGGCAAAATAATGAAGATACCTACTTAAATAAACACAGAAAAAAAATTCTCTGTCATCTTTAAAATACTAAATAAAAAAATTACAATTATTACAATTAATTGAACACAGATCACATTATATATTATACAATATTAAATAAACATATAGTATGAGCTCAGAATCGTTTAAATAAAGGCTTTATTAAGGTTTAAATAATCAACGATTTTATAATAACAATTGACAATTAACATTAGACAAAAGTAAGCGATCAATCAATACATGCGAGTACATCTCAAGTAGTGTTTAGGCTTTTGAGGCACCCAATCAATTTAGTCGGAACTTTACACCCAAACATGTTTCTGTATCGCCAGATTGGGTCCTGGCCACAATGACGGACTCAATTTCTCGTGGCCTTTACGCGTGACTTGCCAGTAATTTTAATACGACCCGAGACCCCTGGCTTTAGATGTCATACACAGAGGCGTAGCAGCCAAATGGTTCAAATTTATAAGCACGCTAGTGTGAGTAAAACTTTTAGGTAAAGGTACATATACTAGTACCCTTGTTCGCGGCTCAGCTTGAGTTCAAAGTGTAATTTAGAAATATTATCGAATAATTTAGTTTTCTGCAATTTTCTAATGTTTGTACTTGTTTTTAACCCCTGACACCCGACGCAAAAACGGGGCGTTATAAATTTAACGTGTGTACTCATTAAGTACACATTATTCTTCTAAATTTAAACCATTTACTCTTTTCATTAGAGACTGAAAATTTTCGGTAAGGGATTCTGGTTTATACACAAGATCAACTCAATACTAATAATAAATCTCTAGGGTTGGTCATGGAGTAAGTTACTTTGTTTTCAGAGATATCGTGTTTATAGGCTCTATACATGATACTGAAACTAAATTGACCATTTTTAGAATTTTTTTCTGTATGTATGTATATTCCTCCATAACTCATAAACGAATTTACTGATTTTCATGAAACTTGGTAGATAAACATTTAGACGTACAGGACACAGGATAGGCTACTTTTTTATTTTTCAACGCGGACGAAGTCGCGGGCACCAGCTAGTTACTTATAAAATTTACGATCATGATAATGTATTGCTAACGTAAAACCGGTTTAAAATGGTTTCCGATCTCCCACATAATTGAGTTAATATGTGATTGGGATATTTTGGATCATATTGATTTCTTTCTATTTACATAAAACTTAGTTTAACGCATCAAAATCCGTTGCGTGTTTTAGGAGGAGTTAGCTGTTATACGGACAGACAGACGCGAAAGCAACTCAAATTATACTGTGTAAAGAAGATTTAATGAGTTGAATGTATAATTAACAAACGCTTAATGTACCATGAATAATTTAAAAAACGCTTGATCAGACAGACGTAAGCGGATCTCGAAATTTACACCTGCTGTACAAAGCAAATAAATTCCAAAAAAATAAAACAAAAAAAAAAACTATTGTGCAGCTTCAATTTATTATTGTCACTAAATAATTTCTGTACTTGGAGTACATAAAATATTCAATAGCTTTTATTAATTTAAATTTTAAAAAGGCAATGAACGTGATTCGCTCTGTATGTTAATGTGTTGATTCGGCAGAAACTTAAAAGGCCAAATAAATATTTATTAAATAATTACGTAATGTAAAGAGCGAGAGGAAATAAAAAGATGTATGATTTTTTTCTCTTTCCTCATCTTGCCATTTACTCTAATGCCTCCCCCTAAATCATTATATCTAAAAAAATCTATACATATAATAAAATCGTAAACGAGCCGTGTCTGTACATTTATATAAAAATAAAAAAAAACAATTAATACCTGTGCCACGTTGTACGTTGTACTTATGTTACCGTGGTCAAAAAATAGTTTTTTTAGAATATGTATATGTTTATCTGTGTGTTTGCGCACGCGCATCTTAGATGCGGATTAAAAGATTTGAATGCGGTTTTCACTGATGTATTGATGATTACCTGGATTAAACTATAGGTTATTTTTTATCCTGGAAAAGTGATAGGTTCCTGTAAGATTTTCAAGAAACGAACTAAGTACAGCAAGTACGAAGTTGCGGGTACCAGCTAGTAGGTACAAAAACTTTTTTAAAACGTATTTGCTCAATACCCGCCTTTTGAGCCCTTAATGTTATTAAGCTAAGTATTTACCTGTTTAGGCTGATTATTGGATCTGCTTAAAATTCATAATGCTTTAAATTCGGCTGTTTAAATATCTTAAATGTAAATCTTTTTGAAAATTTCGATGGGGTAAATATTATATTTCGTGAAATTTACTGTATAAAACTTAAACAATTTGAGAAGGTGTATAAATTTATGTAAAAGAGAACTTCATAAAACGTATAGGTACATAATACAATAACATTACTTCGTACATAGGCTATAATGAAATTACTATAAATAGATGAAATGTCCTAAATCGAACTGCTCGAGAAAATATGTCGGTATCCGGCAGCTTAAGGGTCAGCGCGGACCGACGGAGTGGCGGCGAAGAGACTAATGAGCTATCATTTGAAAATCGACTTTAGTTTCTTTAGCTGAAGATTCACCGAGCGCCGCTCGACCGCGCTTGCCGACGCGAGAGTTTTTTTTTAATTTTATTATACCACTTTCAATCACATACTGAAGTAACTAAAGTCGATTTTCAAATGATAACTCATTAGTCTCTTCGCCGCCACTCCGTCGGTCCGCGCTGACCCTAAATGTTGTCGGTACTGCGGATTCAGGGATCGACATCCATTAACAAGGCAATCGAGTGAGCGGGAGTCGGGAGAAATCCATATTTATTTATCGCCCTCGACAGTGTTGGCAAGAGGGCACAATTACCGAAGACCTCACGCTACTGCAATTTTGTAAATTGCTGATTTTACTTCTGCCGATGGCAAGACGTTTCAAATTGCATGTCGTTATGTGCATTAAAAGGCCCATCTTCGCATCACCGTGTTCTATTGATGAGAATAGTAGAGGCATGAATATGAAAGTGAGCGAAACGCAAAAATATTGAAAACAATTTTGGTATCTGAAAATTGTTACCTACACGATTGTTTGGCGTACTTTTACTTCTATATACTCTACTATTTAGTTTGTATTTATTTTAATTATTGATAGATATATTTAATAACTTCTATATGTATGAATATTTTTGGACGAGTGTAAATTTTAATCTTAATTTAAAGATATAAAGAAACATTAATAGTCTATTTTTATTGCCAAGCTTTAACATAGTATTGAACTTGGAGTTCTCGTGCAATAGCCAAGTCTTTTGTGGTTTGTATCGACAGACACTACACAGAAGCGCGAATGAACAAAATGATAAAAATTCAACTCGCAGTCTTTCTCAGGGGAAATAAGAAGGACCAAGGAATTTTATTTCTTAAAGTTTTCGACTATTCCTTTTTTTTTACTACATTTCAATATTCTAATATAATTATTTAGATGAAATCACAATTATTATAGTAGCAAATTTCTGAGAGTATCTTCTCTTTTTTGCAATAAATATTAGCTAATAAAAATTACCTATGTAACATGTTCCAGTTAAGACATGTTCACGTTTATAATATTTCATAATATACAATCGCAATGTTCGTTCAGCATTCTTAAAATCCGCCATTATTTCAAAACATGAAAATTATAGGTATTGCATATCGACGTGCAATGACACCACTATTTATTACACGTTTATTCATAAGATTGTGTTGAATTATGTTAACGCGTTACAAGCACGCAATTGAAAGACGTTTTTCATAAGTGAAGTAGACGGCCTTATGCATATTTGAAGCGCATGTACCAAACGTGTGGCCATAAAACGAGCGTGACTCCAATTAGCTATTGTGAAACGAAGCAAAGACTCAATGGTAGTATTATATACTGTATATTATATGTATATATGTCGCCAGAAATGTGACTTAAGTACACATATGTGATAAACTGTATTATGTTGCAGTGTTGTGTTGCTTTTGCTTGTGTCCTTACGCGACAGTAACCACATACTATCAAGTGTACCGTCTGTATATGTATATTCTTTAAAAGTAATTTAAGGGTAAACATTGTCGCCAAATTACCAGTACAGTTATTTGGTATTTTTACAAATCTTTGCCACAGATATTCTACAACGCCCTTTCTATGGCCGAGCATTAAATGCTTGTCAACATTCCGAGCGTCAATCCTTAGACCTGGATGCCCTTACAGTCTTAAATATAAGGTTTAAATTATAACAGTAATAAGTCTCTCAGACGTTTAGTTTATTGGTTAAACGCCCTATGTATATGTCAAGGGCGACTGCATACATTTTACAACACGTCGAGCAAATAAATTAGCTAAATACAGAGGATTATACAGTATAGTAAATATTTTTTTAATTACCTGTTAAGTGATATAACAAATATTATAATAACTAGCTATTTGAAATTTATCAGTAAACTCATTAAATTGTGAACAAAATACAATGGACTGTGTACCTATATAATACTAGGTGGTGCCCGCGACTTAGACCGCGCTAAAAAATAAAAAATTAACACATGAGAAAAAAATACAACGCCTGATACCTTTATTGCAATGACGACAGTGGCACTATTGACGACAGTTGCGTCGCCATATTGGTTTATATTTTTAAGATGATCTTTAACTGTCATTTCTTTAACTTAATAGTTTTAGGGCCTCTTTCACAAACTACATGTAAAGTGTTGATTAGTTACTTTTAGAAATCATTTTCTGTTATATTGAATTATGCACTCAGTTTACTGCATCATTCGATAGCCGATTTTTTTTTTAATTATTTTCTATTTAATGTTTGGGACATTTACCGTACAAACAAAGGTATATCAGCAGCTCCATTATCCCCGGTTACCGTTGACTTTAAATGACAGTTGGGCCTACTTGACATTTGAGAAAGAGGCGCTTAGTATATTAGTAATATAATATTTCTTAGGGCCTCTTTCACGAACTACATATAAAGTGTTGATTACTTACTTTTAGAAATCATTTTCTCTTATATTGAATTATGCACTCGGTTTACTGCATCATTCGATAGCCGATTTTTTTTAATTATTTTCTATCTAATGTTTGGGACGTTTACCGTATAAACAAAGGTATATCAGCTAAATTATTCCCGGTTACCGGTGACTTTAAATGACATTTTGGCCTATTTGACGTTTGAGAATCAGGCGCTTAATATTATTATTATTTATGTCTGACTATAAAATATTAATGGATTTTGAATATAAAATATTAATGGTAAAATAACGTAATGTCAAAGGTATGCGCGTCTAGGACTAAGTTTACTAACAATAAAATTCCAATGACAAAATCGTAATTTATTCCTTCACAACCAGCAATTATATTATTAAAAGTAAAAGTACTCCGTTATTTATTACATTTGAATTAGTATTGCCACATAAATAATAAACAGGTAGGTATATAAAATAGAATAACTTCGTCATAGAGTAGCCGAGTACCTACCTAAAACAATTCGGAACCGAAATCCTTTTAAACCCCCAATCTAAGGGAGGTTTTCCTTATCTGAAGGTCTATTATGCTATACACTTTATGTTCGAGGCAAATAGCTACTACATACACATTTTAAGTAGGTTATCACGTTATTCCGCTGAGATCTTCCCTCGAATTTTATGTTTTTTTTATATACAACATTGTAATTATACAATTTAAAAATCAAATAATTAATCGAATATTTCATTTTAAATTATAATAGTATTTCTGAATATTTTATTTGAATTATAATAATGCATTTATATTATTTAAATTACATTTGATACAAATGTAATTTGTTATTAAAATAATAAACAAATTATTAGGATAATAGAAATTTTGTAAGGATCGGGTTTTTATTCTGAGGCGGTACGAAGTCAGCCCAGGTCAGATATAACTATGTATTTAAAAATACAAACACAAGTTTTTATAAATGCCATGCATTTCCTTTAGTATTCTTAATGTGAAGGTAAACAAATGGCGAACGAACTCTTTTGGGGGTAAGGAAGTATTTTTCCATTTAAGGATAATGTTCAAGGAAATTCGTTCCGGTCTAAAAAGGGTACTCGGTACAGGAAACGTAAAATATTGAGATATAAGGTAAATGCGTGTCTTGATTTGCAATTATGTTATTTTCCGTTACAACAGACTATATTGGAAATATTCAATGGTTCGCACTATCAACGATAATATTTGAAAAGGAATTTGATTTATTTTTGCTTCCTTTTCCAAGAACGTGTAAAATTGAGTAACAATACAAACTATAAAAAAATACTAAAAAAACTATAAAAAGTTTAGTGACTGGCTCTATTCCTTACACAACGAAATTATTATACAAAATTTTCTGAAATTACAGATATGATGTATGGAGTACTGAAATTACAACTTATCTATTTTTAGTCAAACTTTAATTTTTAAATATATTTTTGTATGAAACTTTTTTAATCCTATACTTTTCATAGCTTTAGTTTTGTTGTAAAACATAGTCACTTTCTGCGTCTGTCTGTATGTCTATCAAGTAGACGGTAGCCACCAACCATCAAGTAGACCGTCAGCCAGCCTGCCGACCTTAACTTTAAAAAGTGTGAAGTTATATGAGATGGAATGAATAATGTTTCAGTAGGGACTCGAAGCCAACGGCAGTGCTGATCACAACGCATTCACTATAGATTGTTAGTGTTCGCGATTTGGCAGGACTTGTGAATATTAATGGAATATTATTTGTTTAGCGCGCACTGACGTTTGAAAGCTTGCCAAGTGCAACCTCAGCTACGATCGTACATTGCCTCCGTCTACATGATGTACAGTGTACACTTTGTTTGAGGAAACCCGACCTGGATACTTCGAGTAAGCCTAAATAAGTTGAAAACTATGAATTATAAAAAAAAAAAAATCACATAATTTTTTTTTTTTGCAAAAAAAGATTTGAATATAACTTTTTAGATTCCTTTAGAAAGTGAAATTTTCAAAAAAATGTCAATATTTTATTGGCCTTATTGGTGATACACTGTTTTACGAAGTTTTAAGGTAGAATATTTTTAGTCTATTTCTTTGTGGACATTATAAACGTATTATTAAACATCAATATTATTATTTATTTTCATAAAATTATTTTAGTCACCGTAAAACAGTTGTAGAATAATTTAAATTTAATACACCTAAATCAAGCCTAAATCTAATTTGGGTCTCAAACATATTCTATCTCAATTATCTCTTTGCATAAATTATACGAGTAAATAGGCAGATATTTCAAATTGAAACCAATTTATCAATTAGCTAATATTCCATTGAAGTTTACAGCCAAGTTACTAAGTAATGTGTAAACCTATTATCGTATGTGTTTCATGTGTTAGATTAATTTAATTTGAATATGTGTTATCTACCCACATTTATATTCAAAGTTAATTGAATAGATATACTTACTTATATATATAAAATGTTATGTTGGTTTGTGTATGCTTTAAAAACTCGAAAACTAGCCGACGGATTGAAATTTTAAGACAAAATTGCATTTAAACAGAAGAATCAACATATTTTCTCAATATTCCAACGGATATCGATTTTTATATTAAAAAAAAATATTATTTTCATAAGTTGCCCGTTGTTATGGCAACCGTGGAATACATTGCTGACTGAGCCATAGCGAAGCGTGGCAGGCTCGTTTAGCAATAAATAATTTTTGGACAAAAAACCCTTAAACAAGTAAGTTTTTTTTTTTAAATGCAAGAAAAATAAATACAAAATAAAACAACCACGTGTGAGTGTTCCTGAAAATTCAACCCGTGTGGGTAAACTAGCAAATAGCGTTTTCGCGTGTTTTGGTAGTAATAACGATGATAAAGTAAATGTTACCTCTAAATTGGCATTTAGTTCGTACTCGTACGTGCTCTTAATTAAAGGGCAAGGTGTTAATTACATTTCGTTGTTAAGATATCCACAACTCTAGCTAATTGAATTGGGTCACGACATGTTGAAATTTTCAGATGCGGTATCTAGTTTTGAATTTCAAAGAAAAAGTCGCGAAGAGACTAATAACTTACTATTGAGATTTGTACCGATCAGGGTTATTAGTCAACTCGACGCCGCGAGTTATATCATGTTTGTATTTTACCTATTATTACGTTAGTCAACTCGTTCACAATGGGTGTTTCTGTACAGTTGAATATAAAAATTAAATAAATATTAGTCAAATTTAGAAATTACTTTTAAATAAAACAAATTTTGTCAGTATAAATTATTATATTAGAAATCAATAACATTTAAATTAATTAACAAAAATGAAATATCATATCAGAAAAATATTAAACTGGGACTTAGGAATTGAAATATTTTATTACGTTCAGACAACAAATTTTCTCAAATACTCTTACTCGCTCGTACAGGGTGCCCTATATAAGGGCGACTGTTCAAATGCTTCTTCAAAAAATACCTTATCAAAAATTTAAATCTATTTTAACAGTATACATCGAGGACATTCAATTTTATTAAATGAAATCGTGAAATGTTAGCATATTAAGTGTATATATCCATCTATATTCTATAATTTGCAAGCCAATATAAAATATTACATTCGTAATAGCTTTCTCGAAACAACAGGCCAACAATAAGGAAACCGCGCAATTTGTAAACAGGAACAATGTAGAAAAGACGTTGCTTTTAATAGAGTCCGTTCTTCTGAAGGGGATGAATTAATGTATTAACGGGGAGTTGATCCAACTTTACTCGTTAAGGCTAACTTGTCTTTTGCAGCTATCTCACTTCTCTAAGTACCAACACTTGGACGATACCGCGATATAATAATTTGATCCAAGATAATTTGGTGCTGAGTCCACTTTCACTAATGACTACAAACTAACATCTACACTACAGTAACTTTTATACCAAAACATTTTAATTGGAAGCAATTGTACATTGCAAGAAACGCACAAATTTTAATATTATATTATATATACTAGCTGGCGCCCGCGACTTCATCCGCGTTGAAAAAGAAAAAAGTAGCCTATCCTGTGTCCCGTACGTCTAAATCTTTATCTACCAAGTTTCATGAAAATCAGTTGATTCGTTTAAGAGTTATGGAGGAACATACATACTTACATACATACATACATACATACAGAAAAAAATTCTAAAAATGGTCAATTTAGTTCCAATATCATGTATAGAGCCTATAAACACGATATCTCTGAAAACAAAGTTAAACTTACTCCATGACCAACCCTTACAGATTTATTATTGTGCAGAGCACACTTCTGCACTTATATTTGTCTACCTTGGCAACGTCAGGATCGGTCTTAAGCGTAAAGAATAATTATAAATAAAAGATTAAATGACATTTTTCTTTTCGTCGTATTACTCGCATTGCATACAAATTGCATACAAATTAAAATGTCTAGCGACAGTAACCACTCCCTTATATTTCTATAAGGGAGTGGTTACTGTCGCTAGACATTTTAATTTGTATGCAATTTGTATTCACCATCGTGAAATAACAGCACGTGTGCTGTTGTGTTTCGATATGTTAGTAAGCGATGTCAGAACCCATTTCCCTATCCCTTTCCTAACTGTAGTCGGCAGCGCACTTGCAGCACCTACTGTAGCATTGCTTGTGTTATACTTAGGAGACGGTAGCCACATACCATCAAGTGGACCGTCAGCATCTGTCGACCAAAACATAAAAAAGATGTGTAGATATATAAAAGCTATTTTAAGCTTCTAAGATTTTCATTAGTACACTTTTATATATTAAAAAGATATTGTAATTGCTTTTAATGTTATACCTTTAAATTCAGAGAGATAAGCCTTTAATTACCTCACGGTAAGTTCGTTCAGAACACAACCACTTTCAATACCTTAATGACTGTTGATTAACCAACTCCAAGCGCCTTTTCATTTAAAAAAATATTCGAAAATTAAAACTCTTCCAATTGACATCAACAGAATTGTATAACAGAAGCAATTTTACAATGTTTTCATAGTCCGTTGGCCCTTTTTCAGGAAATGAGAGCATTTTTTATCGGGAAACAATTTTTTTGGCTTTTTTCCGCTCTTTCGAATGGCTAAACCGCATTTTGAAATTCGCAATAGTTTTCGAGATATTAGCGAAAAACAAATTTTGGGTGCAATTTTTCCCAATTTTGGGCCACTGATGCGGATTTCGATCACGATTTTCGGATTTCTTGACCCCGAAAACATAAAGTAAGCCCTTAAGCAGAATTCTAATAGATTAAGTCAAGGTGACATCCGTAGGGCAAACGGACTATCAAAAGAGTCTGAAGAGATACCCTTGTATTTCTACTCTAAAATTAATTTTTCAAGAGGAAAGAGGTGGCGATTTTCTTCTTGCGTTGACTTATGCGTTGAAATGCGTTGCGTTTCTTATTAATTTGTCTTTTGCTAGAAACTATAAAATATGTGCCTTCTGTACACTTCAACTAAAATCCTACAAATAATACTGCTGGATTTTATTTATATACATGTCGCAGAATTATTTTTAACCTTGCGATATTTATACAATCTTAAATCTAAATGTTAATTTATTTCTGTTATGCTCTAATAAAATATGCTTATTCTGACCTAAATCAAAAAGGTAATCGTACTGAACGACATCGGCATTTATTTTCACAATTGTATACTTAATCTGTTAGGACCACCTGGAGGCAATAAAACCTTTTTAATAAAAGATATTTCATTAAATAGGTTCTCAACAATAAATGTTGTCACAAAATACAGCGAATTGCGATCCTCTTTTTATGTATGGGTACTACTTTTTATGTATAGCGTAGCGGTCTAATAAGGGCCGCGGGTCGGCGGTGGATCTAGACTGCTTCTGACCGGTCCTATAGGAAAATCATGCGGGAGCCCTATGTCCAGCAGTGGATGTCCTACGCCTGAGATAATTCTCTTACTCTTTATGAACTTTTGAAAGAATTCTTTGAACATTTATTATTAATGACTGATTATGTTGAGTCTTGACTGTTTTGGAGAGTGGTCGATGTTCAAGGTCCCAGAGAAGCATGTTTCAGTGACTTTTCTCGAACCTATTTTACTTGGGGAGATAACGCAAGTGCTCTAGAATTCAAGCATGTACTCGTATCTCTATTGTTCGGCCGCTAATTCTTAAGAATTATGACGCATTTTACCGCAAAGACCAGACAGTGTTTTTTGACCTAAATAGCAGCGTTTTTTTTTAATAGTAAATATACGTCATTGTTTTGTAAACTATCAAAAAACTATCTTCGTACGTTTTCAGCATACAGAAATGTCGTAACAGTTTTTATTCTATAAAAAGTTATTTACTACGTCATTGTTTTGTAATAAGGCCATAAAAAAAACTATCTTTGTACGTTTTCAGGCCATAAAATTACTTGACTTCGTACGGAATTCAAAGAGGGCATCAAGTACGTACGGGTCGCTAAACTAAAGTAAAAGATAAACAAAACAAATTTATCTATATATAACTCATCCTTCCCATCGAAAATCAGAGAAATTAGGTAAACAAAATTCTACCGAATCTGGGTCTCGGAACTGATGATGTTAAAACAACGATAACAAACTTGTAAATCAATGATAAAATTTGAATACTCACTCAAAAGTTATTTGCAAATATTAAATCGAACGTAAATGCTTGTCTCTGCTGAATAAGTTGAAAGTTATTATTAAGGCGCTTGGAGTCGTCAATGGCGTTGGCGTCAATGGACGAGGTGTAACCCGCTACACCCGCGCCACATACCGGAATTAATATATTATATGTTTTGAATGAAAATGTTAATTGATTTCCATATGCTATGTTGTGTTCAACGTAGTTACAACAGGTAATTAATTACTTAGCATGTTATTATTTCCAATCGCCATACCCAATTAAAAGCAGTAATTGAAGCGAAATAAAACTGTTTGGTTAATATTTTTTTTAAATTTACAAGTTTTATCACACGAAAAAAATATATAAAAAATGTTGTCTAAACTATGATAACTCATATATATCGAGGAGTATGCTGACGGCTCACTAGAAAATTCATGTTTTTCTAAGAAACCCTATTATTAGTAGATGTGAAAAAAAATTTGAATAAGGATATATTTTTATTGCACTATATAAAATTAAATCCTAAAATAAAGTGTAACACTTTCAAACAAATTTTGTTCTTATTTTCTGTATGAAACTTTACAAAAAAAATATTTGTACCGTAATGAATGTAAAAATATTTTGACAGCTTTAAAATTTAGGTACTATGGTTATATAATTATAAATAAAACGCGATACGCTTATGCGTTCTCATTCACACTCATTAGGTTAGCCTATGAGTGGAATAGATGGAACGGCCTTAAGAAAGTATCCATTTGACGGCACTAAGCGCCTTAAATGATCGCTTTGTTTACTGGTTTTCATAAATTTACGCAAGCGGGCACCTATCAGAAGGATTCGCGTATATATTTTAGGAAAATTTATGCGAAACAGAACAGAGAAATTAAGCATTAATTTGCTATCCTTCCCACAGAAATTTACATATTTATCAGAGCGTAATTTCATCGTTTGTGATCTTTAGCGGTGAACGCTCCGACCAAACACTCCTTTTATCATTGCGAATTTCCAGATTGCAGATGTTTTATCATTGAAAATGTTTTCAGGTTTCATAAACACAGCCTTTTGTTTCGGAAATGATACCTACCTGAGCACGGCACACTAAGTGGCTCATTATCGCTTTAACGATGTGTTCAACAGCTTACGGTAGACTATCTACCTACCTGTAACAAAACACATCAATTTAATTGGGTAACATTGTTCGCGGGTTTTTTTTTTAACTTCTATATTGCCTACGTAGACTGACGTTGCTTACCCAGCGCTGGCATGTACAATACTCAGCGGCATCGTCGACACGAACACAGGATCCTGAAGAGTGTACAAAAGTTATAGAAAACATTTAAGGGACAAGTAAAAGTGACAATTTTTGACGCAATTCTTGTTTTATGACATTTTTTTCTAGGATTTCCTAGGAGATTCTTGGTCTGCTCATCTAGAAGAAACCATCTAAAAAAATAGATTATGAACATCGCTTACTTAGGGAATGTTGAACATACCAAACATCTGCTGTTTGGTATGTACGAGTATAAACAGCACATGTGCTTATTTACGATGGTTTTCCTTAAGAGAGTGATTAATGCTTTTAGACATGCTGCCCTGCTTCAAAATTGAGAAATTTCCAAGTTCCCTGATGTTCGAAATACTTCAAAGGATCTTCTGTTATAAATATGCTAATCAACGCCTATTTTAGAAGCTTGAAGGATAAGAGACAAGGTGGACAAATAGATAAATATTTTTTATTATATTTATTATAATGAGTGAAATGGGTGATCGAAATTTCCATGGACAATTTGGACATGTAATACGGAACGTGAAGTTTCCCTTGGGTGTACTAAAATGAGAGAACAAATGACGCACTGCCAATGTTCACGCTGTACGTCGGCCCTGTGTTGTTAATGCAACCTTTGTTTTGATGTCAAGGGAAACTTTGTCGCCATACCTCTTGGGAAGAGATCCATTTAGTTTCGTCCTACAACATACCGTTGTTACTGTTTTTAAAGTTGCCTTTAGTCTTAGCCTTTAGCTTTAATCGCCTTTGCAATCTGATATCAAGTTATGATTAAAATTATAAACTAACCTCCGAGTTTCTATTGAGCCCAAGACCAAGATTGCTGAAGATTGAGCATCCAGCAGACTACTTTTGCTGCAGATCTAGGTTACGATGTCACGGTAATACCATACAGTAACAGTATACTAAACCCATCAATCGAACATGTGGAAGTCAGTGAATTCCCTTCGTCAACTAGGAAATGTGCTTGGGATGATCTTCAAACGCCTCAGTCAGTTTTTAATAAAAAATGACAGGAAATCCCACTTCTAGGATTAAGGTTAAGGTAAGATAAGGACAAGCTGAGAATAAGAGAATAGGGTTAATAAATTTATAAAGTTAATTAAATTTTTGAAATAATAATTAAAACCATATTTTATTAAAATAATAAGAACAAAGAAATTGTCACACCTCAGTGACTAAATGTAACAATGTCTAACATTTCCCTCTCTATGGTGATCAACAAGATGGCGAATGTTTTTGTTATGTTTACGGTAGGAAGGTATTATCATAGTTGTTCGAGCATAAAATCGTTTATTGACTTTCATTTATACTACAATAAGTTTATATTATGTTATACTGAAAGTCAGCAGTCTCTCCGGTAAGACACACTTTGTTTTTAATATAAATATCACTTTGATGTTCATTTTAAAATGTTAATAGATATGCAAATATAAATTTTATGTAGTATGTTATATTTTTAGACGATCCCTCGGGAACCTAACATTCAAGGATAAAAAGTATCCTATATGTTAATCCTGCCCTGCTAATAAACTAACTGTGAAAGAGTAAAGGGAACACATATACATCCGTAAATCCATTTATCCTCACAAACTTTTCATTTATAATATTTTTTACAATATAAAATCGTACGGCACAATCAAATAAGTAAATTAATCTATCACCGTTTCATAAAACAGTTTCTATGGAGAAGAAACAGATGCGAAACATCCGTAGATGGGCATTTCGCACATTTCGTACGAAATAAAATTGTGCGAGACGTCTACTAAACCAGTCTTTTCCGTAAATCCAAAGAGTTATAATGACAAGGGAACCACTTTGTTTGTTGGTTTTTTTCTACTAACATTTTGGAAATAAACAACAGCAGTGCTGCACAATAGTGCGCTGAACATTGACGTAACGCCACGTCGTTTGCCAGGAAAGTGACTGTGTGCTTTGCATTCATCCTGATACTACTTTTCTCTGTGGGAATTACGCTTTCGGTACATAATTGCTAAAGAAATAAAAAAATACTCGCATTAAATACGTTAACTGTCTGCCATTTTAAGGGTGTTCTACGTATCAATATTGTTACCCTGTAATTTTCTTTTCATTGTATACATAATTTGATTTGAAGTCGCTTTCCGCTTCTGACTGTATGCGGCAACGGATTTTGTTGCAGTTTTCACCATCAGTTAGATAATTTCCCACGAATTTTTTACATATACGATAAAACCTAATTAAGTTTTCCTGGGCAAAACCGGGAGCGGGTCGCTAGTAAACGAAAAAATTCCAACTTCTAAACTTTTTCGATATAAAAACGTTTACACTCCATCGAAGTTTGTGCAAAGAACGCGAACGACGGACGTCAAAAATCGCATTTTACATTCACAAAAGGAAAACTTTAAACAAAAAAGCGCTTTCTCTATGCAAACGACCTGAGCTGGGCTGTCCGCGGCGAAAGTTCCCAAGTGTTTCTATCTAAGTACAAAGTTGTGGTAGCTTCACGCCTTACCACATTCATTTTGAAACGCACATGCAATAAAAGTACACGGATTGGAACTTAAAAGTTATTCACTTAGGTAATTACTGAAAGGAAAACTGATCAATTGTCATGTTATTTAATAAATTTTAAAAACACTAAGCGCCTCTTTCATAAACGTCAAGTAGGCCAAACTGTCATTCAAAGTCACCGGTAACCGGGGATAATGGAGCTGATATACCTTTGTTTGTACGGTAAACGTCCCAAACATTAAATAGAAAATAATAGGCTATTGAATGATGCAGTAAACCGAGTGCATAATTCAATATAACAGAAAATGATTTCTAAAAGTAACTAATCAACACTTTACACGTAGTTTGTGAAAGAGGCCCTAAGCAAGATTGGATTATCTTTGTGCTTATTCGTATAATAAATACATGGCGGTTTCTATTAATGTGCATATTTTGATGTGCAATCAGTATTTTTATTAGGAAATTAGAATCATAGTAGAATACATACTTAGTTGGTTCAAAACTTTTGTTAGGTACTGTTGTTACCGAAATTTCATCTTCGTATTCGTGCACTCGTTGCTAAGTCACATAAAGTTTACTAAGCACTAAGTAAAGTTCAGCGAGCTACCTGCTTTTGCAGCTAGTTTGCATTGCCTGATGTATTAAATTATGAAAATTTAATATATCCTCAGTTAGTTACTATGGTACTATATTCCTTACGTTACGCAATCTTTTAACCAGAACTAAATATCCTAAAGGAAAACAACAAAACAAAACGCTATTTATTTATGTAATTTAATATAGAAAATACACAGAAAACGAAACATAAGATTATTAAAGATTTTCTAAAAAAAAAATTTTAAGTAGATAATTGAAGAAATAATATAAAATGAGAATCATCAAGCCATATTTTGGAAAGTAATTCTTTTTTTTTTACGTGTTAATCCGTAATATAGTGTAACTTATCTGTGTGCATAAGATAATTAAGCATGTATGAGTGACATACAGACAGATATCCTCTTAAGTTCTCATAATTATAAAAGTAAAAGAGTTTTACCCCAACCAAAGACAATTTTCTTGATAATACTAAGTAGAGATAAATACAAATAAATCAAGATTTTTATAGAGCTGCTACCGTCAGCTTGAACCTTCTCGGAGGCCGAAGCAATGAATATTTACTATATAAAAATTTATTCACATTTCGACCTTAAGCCTTTGGCTATACCGTCCATAATACGAACAATATAGTTTCAGTCATCATCTGCTACGAACTAACTTTGATTGATGAGTCGGCAACACAAATTACTACCGCCAGTATGATTCGTAACTACTCGTAACTGGTTACAAACATTGTTAGTATTAATATTTAATATGTATTATATATTTGGTTATAATGGTTACGCAGCAATAAAGAATGGTCGCCAAATTCCGCCTGCTGAAGAATTATTTAAGCTCAAAATTGTTACATAGATTGGCGTTATTGTTATTCGGCGGTTTTAGCTTGACACGTGTTAAATAATTATGAAGCATTTAAGATTGTATTTTCAGTAGGATATCTTGCTAATATCTATCATAAGTTGAAAAGTTTAATTTTTTTATGACCTTCTCGTATCGGACAGCATGAATGCTCAGCTTTGAAAACTCAGTTACTATGAAATTTTTACTATAATAATATATTATAATTGATATAAGCAATACCTAATATTTAAATTCATATAAATTTGTGTATTGAATACACTTAAATTAGATTAATAATATTTTGGAGGAAGAAGATCTTTACAATTAAAAAGCAATAAAAATACTATTTAAAAGGTTGTAATGATTTTTCATATATTTTTTTTGTATTTTCGGTAACATATTGTAAAATTTACAATAGGCACCTACTGTTTGCAATCTACACGTTGACGAGAACTTAAGAGGCTTAAACTTTCACGGCTTCCTTTAATATCTGAAGCATTTATCATATTCATATAGTACACGCAAGTAATTTAAACTTCACATCATACAGATGTATTGACGAGTCGAGGAAGTTGTTTGATGAGTTGAGGAACTCGTGTTCTTGTAGCTTGGAACTGGAAATTGATGTGAGGCTGTTTACGCCCAAACTATCGTCTACACAATCAATCAACTGTTCTCAAAGTTTTTTTATGAATGACGCCAGTAATCCCTATGTAAAATAAAATAATAATATCGTATTTGTTGGATGTTCGTGAACAAATCACCTTTAAAGTTCCAACTTTACTCAGAATTAGAAACTTGCTGACACCCGCGACTTCCTAAACTGTATTGCAGCCTAAACTGCATGTTATGACAATGATTGTGGTTATAAGTAGTGGCAGGGCATACTGCGTTTCGCAGTCATTTTGGCAGCCCGTTAAGCGGCAGTAACCACCTCCTTACAGACCGACCGTGAAGTAACAGCATGTGTGCTGTTGCATTCCGGTGAGTGAGTAAGAGATGTAAGAGCCTTTTTCCCTATTCCTTCCTAAACCTTGACCTATTCCTAAGCCTATGGCGAAGCTTGTATTATAGACGACGGTAGCCACCTACCATCAATTGGACTGTAAACATGTCTGATGACATTTAAGAAAAGTGAGACTTCGATCTCTTTCTTCATTTAATCTTTTCTAGAGATTACATACCTAAATAAAGTGTCATAATTACTTCAATGGCGTTATTGCACCATGAAGCTCCTTAATGAAACATCAGAAGATTTTTTAAGTGACAGCCTGTCCCACTTAAAAAAAATACTTAAATAAAAATGGCCACTCACTTTCCGGTGCACAGTTTTCCGCAGACATAATCGGGGCAGCTTGTCTTCATATTTTGCGCAAATTATATATTTCTTTTTTTTTTTTTTCTTTCTTAGAATCTTTGTGTTTTTTGACGGTGACAGTCATTTAGTATAGGTAAGATAGACCGTAGGCCTGAGTGTCTCTTATGAAGAACGTGGAAATTCAAATCAAAATAATTTCCGGTGTAGGTTCTTCACTTTTCCTGATTTTGGCACATGTGACAGTGTTCCACCGGATATAACGTTATGAGCTTATATTCAAAGGCGTAATATTCAGAGCGATAAAACGAAAGGAAGCGTGTCAAAGTAATAATTTTAACCTTTGAACTGTAAGCGTATTTCAGTCAAAGTCAATCAGAATGGCAGCGCATATTTCAGTTACCCGAATACTTTTTCTGCAGAAACGATTTAATAAAGCTGAAGCGTTAGTTGCCGAGTGATTTATAGAACGAAATGGTATGCCGCACATATGTGCGAAACAGCCGTTTAATAATTGTGAGCGGACACGAATATCACTCTGTTTAATTATTCCAACCAACTCCTGCGACTTTCCATATTAAAATACATAATATAAGCACTTCGTATGTTTAGGAAAATTTATCGCTTAATATTAGCACATACACACCATAAGTAATAGTGTACTGTATGCAAAACCCGATTAAATTGTAATGTCATATTTCATGCAATACTTAGAGCAGATATCATTGTATAAATACGTTTCATGTTCTATAACTCATCAATTCACATACATTTATTTTCATTCTTAATTTTAATTTTTTTACAATTAAAAAAAAATAACAATAAGGGTCTCTTTCACAAACTAAAAGTAAAGTGTTGATTAGTTACTTTTAGAAATCATTTTCTGTTATATTGAATTATGCACTCGGTTTACTGCATCATTCGATAGCCTAATTTTTATTATTATTTTTGATTTAATGTTTGGGACGTTTACCGTACAAACAAAGGTATACGAGTATCAGCTCCATTATTCCCGGTTACTGGTGACTTTAAATGACAGTTTGGCCTACTTGACATTTGAGAAAAAGGCGCTAAATATCATAAAAAACCTAAAACTAGAATTCCGCAGGTAGAATTTGCAGAATTTGGTGAATTTGGAACCTCCTGACAATTCGTGCTGTGTCAAGGATAGTTCATCAATATTATTATATTAGGAGGGATTTTTTTTTAGTATTTTATATAACAACATTAAGATATTTTTTAAGGCATGAAAAGGTAACAGATTTCTTTCACATTTATAATATTAGCAAGCATGGATTTTGCAAAATCTATTTGTAGCGTTCATTATCTTACGTCCTGAGTTTCCTAGTGTATATGTCCACGCTACGTACCACCGCCGTCCGGGGAATTGTATTTACAGTCGTTGCGATATTCATGATACTCATTTGAATAAAGATGAGAAATCCTGCATCTAACATCGTACCGTTTAAGCGTTTATGGAATCGTGATCGTTTTACCGTAGTTTCATTATTAATGCAACTAGTTAGACTTTACCCTATAGACTGTGAATTTACACGAAATAATGAGAAAAGTTCAGTGCAGAATAGCAAACCAGCCCTCTTCGCGTTTATTTTACCTACCGACTAAGACACATACTGTAATGTAATTTATGTGTTTTTATATGGTTTATAACTTTTTCTCTAACTTATGTGCATATGAGATAGACACATATCTTGAAAACTGTCTAATAATATGTATCCTTATCTATACTAATATTATAGAGAGAAACTTGAATGTTTGTAGTAACTCAAAAACTTCTCAAAAACTACTGCGCCGATTTCGTAAATTTTTTCACCTATAGAAAGCTACGTTTTCAGCGAGTAACATAGGCTATGTTTTATTATATAAAGTTACGCGGGCGAAGTCAAGTGCAACAGCTAATAAAAAAAGTTTGTATTTTTGTTAATCGTATAAAAACGGCTGAACGAACTTTGATGAAATATGACAAAAAGGTAGTTTATTACCTGTTTTATTATCGTATGGTTTACTGCGGTATGAGTCTTATTATCCCGAGAAAGTCTTTGCATAGGATCCTGATTGATTTTATTAAAAGTAAAATAAATGTAAAAAAAGTATATAAGATGTGTATGTACAGTACACCCTAATCACAATTTCTCACCTTAAAGTGTATCCTAGACAAATACGTGGCACGTGTAAAGAAGAGAATGAGTCTTGTGGGGGCAATGTGAAGAAAATATTGCAAGTTGAAAATAAGGAAAACACAAGATAGCTGTCTTCTACTGCTCTAATATATGTTTTTTTTTATTATACGAGTAATTATTTTTAACTAAGTTATACAGAGTTCTTATACAGAGTTAAATTTGAGACTAAGTATTTATATTTTTAGATCAAGTAATCGTAGA
Organism: Synanthedon formicaeformis; assembly: GCA_945859745.1. Lineage (NCBI taxonomy): Eukaryota > Metazoa > Arthropoda > Insecta > Lepidoptera > Sesiidae > Synanthedon > Synanthedon formicaeformis. Next base: position 5,975,830 of record OX243964.1, read on the forward strand.
ACAAATAGTAGAACAGTTTGGAACAACCCAAATAATCGTACCTAGGACGACCAGGGGTATGACTATCATATCTACAACATATCTGTAATACATCGGTATTCAAATAATAAAGGCAGGAAACGAAGCATACCAAATTAAAAAAATATATAATGAATTTAGATTAACTATATTTATTAAAGCAAAACCATCTTGTTCGCTCTGATTGGATATTACATTGGCGTCGAGTCACGTTTCAAAGAGGTCGTTATTAGAGCTATATTTTCTATTAATCTAATGGAATATCTAGGATTATTGGATTATTCTATGAGCTCATAGATAGTATCCAATATAAATATAAGTATTTATACTCATTCTTTCAGCGACAGTTCTAATATTCGTATATCAGAAACATCTCATTAGAATTGATATGGTATCGGCAAAGACAATTTTATTAAGATGAAAACTACACCGTTATCATTTTAAACCCGACAACTCAAATGTATGCATACGGATTTATGCAGATGTTTCTGAAACTAGGAAAGGATTTGATTAAATAATATTTTTTTATGTTAAGGTCGATAGAAAGGCTGTCGGTCAACTTGATGGTATGTGACAACCATCGCCTATAACACAAGCAACGCCAAATGTGTTGCAAGTGCGCTGCTGACCATAGTGGGATTGAGGATAAGAGATTGAGTACTGGCATTCCTTACTCACTTACCGAAACAAAACAGCACACACATTGTTATTTCACTGTGTCTTCTATAAGGGTTTGGTTACTGCCAGACGGGCTGCCCAAATGACTGCACCCTGCCAATACTAACCATTGGAATCAATCAATACTAATAATAAATCTGTAAGGCTTGGTCGTAGAGTAAGTTACTTTGTTTTCAGAGATATCGTGTTTATAGGCTCTATACATGATACGGAAACAAAATTGACGATTTTTAGAATTTTTTTCTGTATGTATGTATGTTCCTCCATAACTCTTAAACGAATTAACTGATTTTCATGAAACTTGCTAGATAAATATTTAGACGCACAGGACACAAGATAGGCTACTTTTTTCTCTTTCAACGCGGACGAAGTCGCGGGCGCCAGCTAGTACTTTATAAAAATCGATATGAAGAGATGATATAATCTGAAAATGATGTTAAAATCACAAGCAGTCACAGATAAGTAATCCTTAGGCGCCATTACTTATAAGCGATAAGTAGAATGGTGCTGCCACAAGTGCTGCTATTTCATAGTTATTTTCAGTAAGAATAACTGCTGACGAGTTTCCCAGATTATAACCGTCGAACATGAGACCTGCTACTTTGTTTAGTAGTTCCGTTTGCGCACATCAATATAAATCTATTTAACTTTTTCTTTGTTGTATCATTAAATCAATTGTAAATGGTTACGTAAGAATTCTTATGAAGTTGGCAAGAATTTACTTGTTGGCAACATACCGCAACTTCTTACAAAATTGGCACTGTGTCAACTTATTCTCTAACATGGACAGGTATATCCATGCCCAATGATATATATTTATCAAACAAAGACCTATGACGTAGTATATTTTTTTACGTGAACAAAACACTGACAGACATTGCAAATGAAGGGCCTGTTGTCATTTAATGAAAGCTCGTCCAAGGGGATTACTAGTTTACTGCTTTTAATATACAAGAATTGTGGATGAAAAAGTACATGCTATGGAAATAGCTATGGCAGAATCCTTTTTTTTCCTATGTTAATGTCGTCAGATATTCTGATGATCCAAGTCGCCTAAGTATAACACAAAGAAACGCTAGAAGTGCAGCAAGTGGGATGCCGTCTATAATAAGGGAAAGGATAAGCGACTAGGAAGGTATATGGAAATGGGGTCTGGCATCACTTACACATGCTATTTCATGGTCTTCTGTAGGGGGTGGTTACTGCCGTTAGGCGGGCTGGCCAAATGACTGCGTACTAATATAAAAACAATATTGAATATTGAGAAAAAAAAATTGTCGTACATTTTGTATGAAATAGATTTTTATTCTGAGGAGGTAAGGGTTATTTATAAAAATTAAAGACTAAGCAATCTAAAACATTTATTTTTTAGGTACATTTCAATGAAGAGCGAACGAATAGGGCAGAGGCAAGTATTTGTAGGAAGTTTTCCAACTTCTAGTTTGCTTTTACTGACAGCAACAAATTTACATCAGACTTGAACAAATTTTGAATTATTTTCTTTTACAATTCAATGCTATGAAGATTTTTCCGTAAATATTGTTTACTTTCCTTGACTAGTATCATACTGCGCCCGTAACTCGCACGTGGCGCGTACTAAAACTCCGAAAACACTCATTTATCACAAAAGATGAGAGGCATAAGTAGCCGGAAAAGTGTTGCTTTTGCACTGGCTAAGACGTTTGTTCTTTTTATAGTAAATGTAGATTGATGACCCGTGGATGTGGTCCATAATTTGTGTTTTATTTACTCTCAGGATAAGATGCGCAATATTAGATTGTTCTTGATATTATTTTTCCTAACGAAGAAGCTGTTAATTTTTTATCTAAACGTGAAATTCTTTTTATGATTGATATAAAAACCTTCTCGTGTTGAGCTTACCTAACATACCATAACATATAACATATAAAAAAAATTAGACTACTTGGTAAAGCGACAATAGGTAAATAAGTAAAACAAACATTAGATAGTGTATCGCCTTGATATCTCTGTTTCATGACAAAATATTGCGCAATGTGCTCATCTAGATAATTACACGAAATCTCTAAACGCAAAAACTTTTATCATCAAGTTTTAGCGGCCGCGTTCCCTTTACGCCACGACCAACCCGCCCTCGACTCAGTGCAAACCAAGCTTTGATAAAGCACGGTACTAATTAGCTCGCTGCCAATCGTACTTTCCTTTGTTTTTTACATCAAGTACGAGTCTGAATTTGTTTTTCTCTTTTATAATACAGCTACAAGTAATTGTATTAATGGGGGTTACTATTTCGTTCAACAGTTGACTTATGTCTCCAAGTCTATATAATATAATGGGAGACGATGTCCAATGTGGTTTTTGTGCCGTCCAATTGCCAAGTCATTTTAATTATTATAGAAATAAAGACGTCTAATATTGATACGGTCCCTATAAATATTGATGGGTTGGACAATAATAATAATAACCTTGTTATAAATTATTTATAACAAGGTTTTTAATAAGTTCTTCCATAGACACAATCTAAAATAACTGAACTGCGTTGCGAGACTTGGCATTTTTTACATTTGAAGTTTTTGATGGTATCTCATTTCATTTTTTTTCCTAATAAATTTTCTAAAATGCAAATAATATCAGTAAATAAATAAGTAACCCTTTCAATCATTAAGCCCATATTGGCAATTGATATTATGAAACGAAAATCGTAATCTTATATGTAGCGTTTCAGGGCACATCATCATCTACCGACAAAACATGGTCAACGTATTTTTATTCTATTAATATGTATGACTATTAACCCCCAACCACATTAGCCCCACGTCGGCGTTTCTCTGGGCCGTTTTAATATTTTCATCTTTATTCAAACAGGCCTATGAATAAAACAAGCCGCAGCTTGCGGGGGACGAACGGCGACGACGTAAGACGGTCCCTTCATAACTAAAGACATTTTGTTCTGTGCCAAATTAAAACAGATCCTTTGTACAGTCGGCCATACAAATCTTTATGTAACGAACTGGCTTGCGAGTTGACAAACGAAATAATAAGTAAAATACAAACAGGATAACTCGCGAGCGCACTCGGATTAATCACACGCGAATTGACTAATAACTTGAGTGTGATTGGAATAAAACAATCCTTTATTTGTTTTACAAAGCTAGGTGCAATATTACAATACAGTGAACATTTAATTAACACTCAAATATGTATCATGTTAAACCTAATTTCATATACGTATAATATTATTATACTAGCTGGTGCCACTGGACTTCCGCGCGAACAAATATAGTATTTTTAGTCCCGAGGGAACGATTCTTTTTTCTGGCGTATGTGTGTGTGAGAGAGAGAGAGAGAAAGAAAAGAAAGTGTTAGTAAAAGATCTATTGATTAGGCACGTTCAAACATACAATTTTAAAAGTAACTTCAACAATCATGGGCCAGCAATTTATGTGGCCCACTGTACATGAAATAAACATTAATATATATTATTACCATCGCCCTAACGTTTATCTGCAATATGCTGATTGCTAAATTGTATTTGAAAGACGTTGCTAAGAAACTGCTCGATACCGAAGTGTATTTGTCTAATACTCGTAGAAGAAAATAATGAAATAAAACTCAAAAAGCCCCCTTTAGCTTTTTGTAATAATATAACCACTTAGGGGAAATGCACTTTGAAATTGTCAATATAGGCATGACAAAGGAGTCCGACTTATTTTATTATTTGGTCGGCATTGTATCAACACGTGTGAGTGGAGCCTCGAGCGTCAACATTCACCTCCACCCCAATAAATAAGAAGTAGCTGAGTTCCGAACACAATTTAACTTGAAATAAAATTTTGTTACCCTCTAAGAATGGGGCGTATATGACTCGGAAGGGAAGGGTGTCCAATTGTACTCGTATCGGTAAAAATGGTAAAATGTCATAGCAGTATTAGTAGTACTAGTCGGGATACGAAATTGACAAAACTTCAAGTGTTTTGAAACTAAAACACGATGCGACTGAATAATTATTGCTCTGACGCAAACAAATTCGACTTGAAGGTGACGAAACTTTTCTTACCGACCAATTGTAAATACTAAGGTTGGTGGACATACTTATCTTAATACCTTTAAACGAGCAATTGGTTCTACTAAAAAGTTTATTAAAAGTACTAGAAAGTTTTTGAGTTATGTATGTTCGTTATTATTTTACTTAAAATGTACTGAACGAATTTGGATAGCTCACAGATACTCGGAGTTTATTAGCTGGATTAACATATACTGAATTTTTTCTGGATATATTTTATCCTCAATAAAATATTAGGTTTCCGAGGGATAGTCTAAAAATACTTATATTAATATTAATATAAAATTGGGTTCCGCTGATTCCGTGGCGGGCCACCGTCGTCGTCACAGCGATAAAGTTGTCAGATATTTTCTCAGGTGTCTTGTCCGCTTTGAAAAACGAATAATATATATATTATTCGTTTTTCAAAGCGGACAAAGTCGCAGGCACCAGTTAGTAATATTATAATATATTTTGTTACAAAATTTTCTAACAATAAAATTTTCTGAAATTAGATATTATTAAACCGATGGCGTGAGAAAGAAAAACCACTTTCCTCAATCGGTGTGAGATCCCATCACGTTTGTAATAACGAATCACTACGAATAAACAAGTGAGCATCGTGTGTAAAGAGACGATATCAATTTCACGCAACTTATGGCGGAAAAACAAACTAAGTAACAATATTAAATGACTGGACGGACTATATGGTGTGTCAAATATGGATTTGATGTAAATAAATGTATTGGAACTTGAAATAAATAAATAAATAACTTATTTATGATTGATCAGCTAAGAAACCTATTTGATCAGGAAATACTAAGTCAGCCAAAGAATGTAGCTGTCCAAATAGATATTTTGCTAATCAAAATATTTATTCCTGTTATACTCCAACACAACACAAAAATTAATAATAATGACGTATGTACTTATTGTAAATGACTATATATGTTTGTAAGCAATATTAAAAAAAAATACATAAATTTAGGACGTGTTGCTGGGAGTTTCTTCGCAGCTTCTTCTTCCAGCGCTAACACATTCCGAAGCTTGCATGTAGTTTCAGACATTCAAAAAGAGAAATTTTATGTTCCTATTTTGAAATAAAATATTTTGAATTTTGAATTTATCTTAAAATACCTACATTCTATATTTGCATATATATGCCGAATATGGCGTACTTTGTTCTTTAACTGCTCTAAATGAATTAAGACCCTTTCTTCTTCGTCGGTATCACTCTTGACAGAGTGGTCGTGGTCATCATTTCAGTTGTTGGTGGCAAGCTTCACAACACGCCGCCATTCCTCTCTTATGGCTGCCTTCCTCGTGCATTCTTGCAGTTCAGTGATGAGCCATTCACTGCAGCTTTTATGTGATCCGTCCACTTCATAGGCGATCTTCTTCGTGGCCTGGTAGCCTCAACCTTTCCCTGAACTACAAGTCGCTTAATAGCCGCCTCCCCCCGGCGGCAGACGTGGCCAAAGAAGGTGAGAATACGCGACTGTACCAGAGATGAATGACGCTGCTTAATGCCGAGTTCTCGAAGTATAGACTCGTTGGAACTGAATTCACTCCACGATACTCCGAGCATTCTCCTCCAGTACCATATCTCCAAGGCGTCTATCTTCTTCTTCTCAACTTCTCGCAGAGTCCACGTTTCTGAGGCGTACAGAAAAATGAGGAACACAAGTGCCCGAACTAGCCGTTTAGCCAAATACCCTTCAGACATTATGTTTATGCAAACGAATTGTACTATCCAAATATCGTAGGCACATGTCATGCGTGTACTAATATGAAGTCGTAATTTAAATTTATAGCAATTTTTAAAGTCAATTGGCCATCCATTTATTTACAGCTGTGGTTCTATAAGGGCACATCGTGTGGAAATAGACAGCCGATACCCGTGCGAAACACCATTCCTGGCCTTTGTGTACATTTCTTCAGATTCTCGTTTGACACGTAGTAGGCATATCACTTTTTGTTTTATTTAGAAACCAGAATCCTCACAAGATTAACATGAAGCCTTACGTGTGGAAGTATTAACCAAAAATATATTAGTATACATGTTTTTTATAATTGCGATTGTTTCAATTAATTATTTTTTTGTCTATACTAATATTATAAAGAGAGAAGATTAGTATTTTTGTATGTTTGTAATGAATATACTCAAAAAATACTGGACCGATTTTGAAAATTTTTCACCTATAGAAAGCTACATTATCAGTGAGTAGCATACTTAGGCTATATTTTTAAAAAAATACGGAGGCGAAGTCGCGTGCAACAAGCTAGTAGGTACTAGTAAAGTCGTTCTTATGCAACTTTCATTCAAGTTTGTTTACATTAGGAATTGATAAATATAATATGTTTGAGTTGTATACTCACCGGCATTTTATTCATCGTACGCTTAACATTGAACATCTTTTTTATATCTTGAACGCTATGCCTAATGAAGTGAAAGGAAATGATGGATGATAGTAGCCTACTGGACAACGTTATTATACTGTACAAAAGCCTTATGTATTGATCCAAATTATTCCACTACAGCTAATACCAATACCAGTCCTTTTAAATAAAACGTATTAATAGAAATACATTTTGCTACTGACAAAAAAGTTATTAGATAACTACTTTTTATCAGATATCTACTGATAATAAATTAGTGGATGAAATAATCAATTAAGCAAAGAAAAAGTTTAGTACCTAAATATTTCCACACAAAATAAACTTTTGTATAATACGTACAAATCTTCCCCGTTTATATCTCTTCCCCGAGACTAACGCACAGCAATTGTTTTTTATAACCTATCATACAAATATAAAGATTTTACTACTAAAATAGCTATACTTCGTTAATACACAGTATTAAAATAGATAAAATAGTTGACAAAATAATATGCTAAAAGTTCCAACATACATGGAGACCGGTTATGACCTCGATAAGAAAGTGTCCAGCCAAAAGTGTCAAAAAAAAATATATAATAAGACAATCGATACAGAATATTAACCGAACGCGAAAGGTAGCTTAAAATTTAATTAAGGGCACGCAGCTCCAATTTTAAAGGTTATCAGAAGCAGAGGGCGCAAAATGTGTTATTCTAACATCCGAGTCGGTTTAATTAACGTTTCCTGGAATGTCACCATTAAGTCGGCGATGTCTGCCCGCTGTTGAACAATACTAGCAATGAACCTTTGTTTGTTCAAATCCGTTGTGTATTTTGTTTACCGAGCGCCACCACCTCTCAGTTTCCTCAATTTCTACACAGTCGACTCAATTCCGCGATGTTAATTGGAATCATACCGATATCCCCGCGTGCCGTACGCCTTTTGTTATCAGTGAATTATGACTTCATAGCCAATTGAGATTGAACCAACGGGACCATCAACTGTTCCCGTTACAACACCTTTCATATCTTTCATTATCGTGATGAGGGTTGAGTTTCATTGTGGTTTAATATGTCTCTTTCCATAATAACCATACGACGCTCTTGTTATTATAATATTTATTGATAAAAAGTAGCTAAAAAGAACCTATTTTAGAAGATATAAGTATATACAATTTTAACAGTACAAAACACAGTTTTAGATTTGTGTCTGTATATTCGCTAACGCCTTACTAAACCACCCAAAGTATTTTGATTTGGTTTTCACTTATGAGAAGAGGGATAAAACTCTAAGACCGCGTGGTCCGACTGATCGACCCCTGAGGAAGAATTGTGAACATAAAAAAATCCATCACGGGCGAAGCCGAGTGTTTGATGTTAGTATTTCATAAGCGAAGTTTCTTGAATTCATAAATGTCTAACAACGGTTGTCTGTTTAATTTTGATATTAAACTAATTGTTACGAGCGAGCTTATCACGAGAAGTGCCATTACATCCTTAAAACTTTATTTCGCATCGATGTTTTCCAAAGTAAAAGTCGTTGAATTTTAAGAGAATGATCTTGTTAGACGTTCGTTTTACTGTTCGTCTTGGATGACTTCGCCATCAGCAACTATGTTTGCTCCCGTAATAAATTGTTCGCGTTTATGACCGTGGCGAAGTTTTCTTAAATCCAATAAACAGCGCACTGGATGTTGTTGCAACGTCACGTACTTTAATAAATATATCGAGATTTCGGTGAAACGTGGCGTATGAGCAAGTCACTTTATAACAATTTAGTTTCAAGCAATATATTCTTATTAAGCATATTTATTGGTCTTGTCAAAGCTTGATGAAATTTTTATAATATTATTTGAAGTATATCGGATTTGGTCTCAGAGTAACTTTAGTTTTACTTAGGTATTATGTCATTTAGAAAGTTTAAGCGAGGAGAAGATATTAAGTTACTATTTCTAGCAAATAAACCATTATTGGTTTCACGCTTCAAAAACTTAACTATTTTATTCAGGTACTTATCTATTTTTTATATCTAAACCTCTTTACTTTCTTAGAAACATTCGTAAAGTGTAATTATAATGTTATATGGTAGCGTCAAATTTTTGCTACTTTTTAAGCATCAAAAGTGCATCTATAGACAAAAACGAAAAACTAGCATGAATTTGTAAACTGGATTTGTATATTTTAATTGGTACAAGTCCAATTACAAAGTCTTGATATTTGTTTTATTTTTGAAATTATTTTTTGGTAGGTTACACTATTTATTAAGAATCGGTCTCAATAACTGGTTTCAAAAAAATACGTAAAAAGTTATAGGTACCCGATTACTTCTTCATAAGAAGGTATATTATTTACAAAAGATATAAAGATACAATAACTTTCGCTCAATATTGAAAATTAAGTTAGAACCCCCATTTTTATCTGAAAGAAGTTTCCAGAAACAAACCTCTTCAGAAAGTTTAATCAGAATATAATAAATCCTCCTAAGAGTAAAGAACCTAAAATAAAGTACAATCTTGATAGAAGTAAGTTGTTTCCCAAGTTTCCAACTATTAAAATGATTGTTGTAATAAATGTTTTCTTAGAGTTACGACTTTAATTTAGATTGATTAATGAAAGATGATTTTTCAAGTTAGTAATTTTAATTTTTTACATCATCACTTTGCTACAATTTCACATCTTACAGAATAGGAGCCATTTCCATATCATCGTTGTCAAAGTAAAATCTGCTATATGCACTTTTTGAGATTCCAATATTTTGACTTTATTGAATAGTAGCGTAAAACTGGTAAATGCTTATGAGCACTATTTGTCAAATTACTACCTCAGTAAAATGTGCTATGTGCAGCAGCTAAAAATCTGTTATGTGCGAAATTTACTCTTTTATTATTAAAATAATAAAAACTATTAAATTTTATTTTTCACATTTTTGTGAAAAACTGAAAAACGATTTATTTTCCCTGTTTACTACAAAGACGGAAGCGCATTTGATTTCTCCTACTCTGTCTCCAGTACTAGCTAGCTAGTACTTAGCTACGGGTACGGGTATTACCCGTGGTCCACCTACAGCTACTATTACTATTACTATACTTACTATTACTTAGTGTAGGGGGGTAAGTTAGTGTAGGTCTTAGTGGTATGTGTTTTTGCTAGGGAGCATATACTTAAAAAATACTAAGAATACCGATAGCGTACGTTCAGGAGTGTGGAGCTGAACTATCAGGCGCGCACTAACCAGTCCTATTCATACACGTCCCCGCCATTGTTAGACTGCCGTCGCGGTCTAACAGTGGACTCACAATAGCTGTGAGTCGTACCCCCTGGGCAATGTTACAGTCTATAACGAGCCCCACACATAACATCTACCTCGTGGCTGTAATAGCTAAGTATGAAGGGCGCAGGCGAGTCTTCGGCGCCATAACCGAATACCTAGCTAGGGGAACCCAACCCTGAAATAAAAATGTGATAATAACCATGGAAGCAAGGCTTAAAGATATATTACCCCAGGAGGGTACCGGCGCTGCCGGAGAATCCCTCCCTGAGCACAGCTCGGGCTGCCCCACGTATTCTGGGGGGGGCAAAGTTTTGCTAAACAGGGAACCTGAAAAACCAAAAAAACTGACTCAACAGATATTACATCCAGGATTATTTAACCGACAGCGATCGGCATCTTTATCTGATGTCACTGGAACAACCCACAGGAATGTAGAGAATACAGCAAGAAAACATCTCAACAGTGGTAATTCTGCCGCACCAGTGCCGTGGCAGAGAGTACCTAAACCAAATCAAAAACGATTTCGTTCACCTAATGAAAAAGACTCATTGCCTAAAGTAGCTAAACTAACCCAACATAAACAACAACAGTTTAGTCGCAATAGAGAAATAGACATCGAAACTAGGACCTTAAATGCAGAGCCGGAAATAGAAACTTCAAACAGCTTCTCCTTGCTACGCATGGATGTTGATGGACTTGAAACTGAAACCAAAAAACCTAAAAACCCTTCAAAACCACCCCCAATAATGCTGTATGGTATTGAAGACCTTCAAAAATTGTCACAGTTTATTGAAGAAGTAGTGGAAAAGAGCGACTATACATATAGGGTTGTATCTAAAAATCAGCTGATTGTTCACTCAACCTCAATTGATAGCTATAAAACTTTAATTGAACACATCAGGCAAAAAGGCCTTATTGGACATACGTTCACTCGCAAGGATGAGAGATGCACGAGGTTTGTTATAAAACATCTTCACCATACTACGCCAACAGAGGCCATAATCGAAGCCATTGAAAAAACTGGTAACACAGTAAAAGGAGAGATAGTGACAGCTCGTAAGAGGGGAACCAAGGAACCTCTAAATACTTTCTTTGTTAACGTACTACCCCATGAAAATAATAAAGCAGTAAAAGAGATAAAATATATATATCATCAGAAGGTTACAATTGAATATCCTAAAAGAAAAACTGTCGTGGTTCAATGCACGAGGTGCCAACAATATGGGCACACTAAAAACAACTGTATGCGACCATACAGATGTGTGAAATGCGCTGGGGAACATAAAACTACTGATTGCACAATTGATAAAAATACCCCTGCAGTATGTACACTCTGTCTGGGAAGTCATCCTGCCAGCTATAAGGGATGCATTGTTTATAGGGAAATACTCGAGAGAAAGCAAACGGGAAGTAAATTTAAAATAAACCAGAACAAAAAACAACAAACACTGAATAATGAGGACAATTCTGAGCGCAAGGTTGAACGAAATACCAAGAGAGGACGCAGATATGACATTATAACGGAACAACCTAAGCTATATAGTGATGCAGTCTCAGGTGATAAAACTCCTCCCCGTAAGTTAACAAATCCTGACCAAAATATTATTAATTTAAGAGATAACGTTGACCACATTGAGTCACAGCGAACACATTTTCAAAATAATGAAATTGGAATAACCCCACAAGAACAAAGATATAATCTAGAGGCGCTCATAATTAAGCAGACAGAAAGGATAGACCAACTAGTAAATCAATTAGGCACAATGATGAATCTAATTATGAGTCTCATAAGTAAATTGCCACAATGACTTCTCTACGTATTGCTACTTGGAATATCAACGGTCTAACACCGAATATACATGAGCTGACAGTACTGCTACAGGAAAACAAAGTGGATATTGCTTTAATATCAGAGACTCATCTTAATAACCATAAGACTGTTAAAATGGAAAACTATTTCGTGTACACTACAAACCATCCAGACGGCACAGCGCACGGCGGGACAGCTGTCATAGTGAAGCGAAACATAAAACACCATTTTCACAGTCATTTTATAGAGAACTGGATTCAGGCGACTACTGTTATTGTAGAAGATAGAACGGGTTGTGTTTGTGTGAGTGCAGTATATTGCCCGCCCAAGTACAACGTTAAAAAGGATATGTTTGATCTCTACTTCCGCAATCTGGGACAGAAGTTCATAAGTGGAGGAGATTGGAACTGCAAACATACTCATTGGGGTTCTAGATTGACCACCACAAGGGGAAGAGAACTAAAAAAATGTATAGATAGTCTTAAACTTACTCCTATATCTACAGGAAACCCCACATATTGGCCAACAGACACCAATAGATTGCCTGATCTTCTCGACTTTTTCATAGTAAAAGGACTGTCTGATATATACTTTAATGTAGAGTCATCACTGGATACGTTGTCTGATCATTCACCGGTGATAGTAACATTAAGCATTACAGGGATATGCAGAGAAAATCCATGTTTATGTAACCATAAAACCGATTGGAGTGCCTTTGCTGAATACTTGGAGGAAAAAATAGATTTAAAAGTGAGACTTAAGACTGAACAGGAAATTGACGAGGCAACGTTTTACATAACCAACCTTATACAAGTAAGTGCATGGCGTGCCACGCCAACATTGAGAACAGACACTGCGAACAGAAATAACATCCCCTTAGAAATTCGGAGTAAATTGGCAGAGAAAAGAAGATTGCGACGAAGATTACACCTTAGTAGAACTAAAGAAGACCTTAAAAAATTTAATATAGTTTCTAGGGAGCTAAAGAAGATAATCAAAGAAATTAAGAATAAATATTTCCAACAAAAACTGTCTAAACTATCTGCCCAAAAAAAAGATAATTACTCGCTGTGGAAAATAACCAAACAGTTTAAAAGACCTCAGAATTTTGTTCCTCCGCTCAAAAAACCAACAGGGGGTTGGGCTAAAGGACCAAAGGAGAAAGCAGAGTTGTTTGCTCAACACCTTAGTCAGGTCTTTACTCCAAACAAGTCTACTATGTCTGAATTTGAAAAGGAAGTAGATATAACTATTGAGAGTGATCAGCAGCTCTCTCTACCTTTGAAATTGGTTACTCCTAAAGAATTGATGAGAACAATACACAATTTAGAAAATAAAAAAGCTCCTGGATTCGATCTAATAACTGGTGAAATCCTCAAGCACTTGCCTAAGAAACCAATAGTGTTTTTGACTATGTTGTTCAATGCTATATTCAGAGTACAGTACTATCCAAAAATGTGGAAAGTTTCACAGATATGCATGATTGCGAAGCCGGGAAAACCTCCTACGGAACCCAGTTCATACCGACCAATAAGTCTACTCCCTACGATATCAAAGGTTTTTGAAAAGATGCTGCTTGTGAGACTTAAACCGGTTTTGGAACAGAATAAAATAATACCTGACCATCAATTTGGTTTTAGACAGAACCACGCTACAATAGAACAAATACATCGAGTCGTACATAAGATTAGAGAGTCCCTTGAAAAAAAAGAATATTGCTCTGCAGTGTTCTTAGACATCGAACAAGCTTTTGATAGAGTATGGCACAAAGGCTTACTGTTTAAATTAAAGAAACTCCTACCAAACTCATTCTATATGGTTCTAAAATCATACATACAACAGAGAAAATTCCAGGTGAAATTCGAAGAAGAGATCTCCACGTTGTATAATATTAATGCTTCAGTACCCCAGGGCTCGGTTCTTGGACCGGTTCTCTACTCCATATATACTGCGGACCTACCTGAAACAGTGGGGGTGATTACTGCTACTTATGCAGATGACACTGCATGTCTCGCTAGTGACAATGACCCTAGTAAGGCATCACATAAATTGCAGGTCCATCTAAGAAAAATTGACAACTGGCTTCAGAGGTGGAGAATCAAGCCTAGCGTAACCAAATCTATGCAAGTCACATTTACCTTGCGAAAGGGTGATTGTCCGCCTGTATATATGGAAGACAAGATATTACCAAGCAACGACTGTGTAAAATATCTTGGGTTACACCTGGATAAAAGACTCACCTGGGCGAAACACATTAAAACTAAGAAAAAAGAAGCTAACTTGCAACTTAAAAGCTTATCCTGGCTAACGGGGCGTCATTCCCAATTGTCTCTTACTAACAAGCTCTTGGTATACAAAGCTATAATAAAACCCATCTGGACGTATGGGATAGAACTGTGGGGCTCGGCAAGTAATTCTAATGTCGAGATACTCCAGAGGTTTCAAAATATTGCACTAAGAACCATCTCAAGTGCGCCATGGTTTGTAAAAAACTCGGAAATTCATGAGCACTTGAAAGTCCCTACTGTTAAAGAGGAGATAGTAGGGACTAGCAAGAGATATAAGGATAGACTGAACAGACACAGTAACGATCAGGCCAGAGGCCTTCTGAACACACAAAATGACGTGGCACGCCTGAAGAGATGGCAAATCCTGAACTTAGATCTCAGAACTTGATAACCAGTTCTCATTGATTGCAGACGTTTAATGGAACGTCGCTAGCAGCCCCTTTATCTGTTTAGAACGCATCTGATTATGGCTAGGCAGCCGATTGCAGATTATACTGGGAAAAAACAAAAAAAAAAAAAAAACTATTACTTAGCTACACTCTAATACCTCAAATTTAGTCGAAATAAATTCGTTCATAAAATTTTTCTCGCAGTAATTAGATTTGCCAGTAGAGAACCTTAATCAGATATGGAAACATTCAAAGGACGTTGCACGTAAAAGGGATGTCTGTATATTTTTTTAAATAATTCACTTATTTAAAGAGTCAGGTTCCGAGTTAATTTTCTTAAGCCCCGGTATAAAAGGAAGAAAAGTAATGTTTAAAATAAAGGAATGCGGAGGGAAGACGGGCTTATCTCGCTGATTGCGGCAGAATCAGCCGGAGAAATGCGTCGTTCACTTTAATATGACTCAAGCCTCTTCAGAGTTACTGAGCTTCCATTTGATGTACAGCCACTTGAACGCTTGTGCTTTTAACATAATACTTTAATATATATTACAATTTAGTGTAATAAAAGTTTACAATATCTACATATTCTTTTTATGCTAAGTCGGCAGGCAGGTTGGCCCCCCCCTAGGTGGGCCATGACCTTGTCGTGGTGGGGGGGCTTACCCTCAACAATCCGATGGGGTCGCGGGTGGCCGGTGGTTCTCACCGGCCTTTCCTCGTCCCATGGGATTGTTGTTGGGGACCAAGAAGGCCCACACCCGTGTGCTCCGAGCGGGCTCTGTTCAGCGGAGCTCGTGGCGGAGCGCACACTGTTGATGGTTCCCCCGGCGGCTGGGGCGGGACTTGTAGCCCTCCATGCTCGTCCTCGCCAGCTGTCGTCGGGGGTTTGACGTTTGTTGAGGTGGAGTTCAGGGGAACAGGGAGGCCTGGGGGGAGGCCCCTGGTCCCCTGCTCGTTGTTGAGGTTCCCCCCGGCGGCTGGGGCGGGGCTTGTAGCCCTCCATGCATGTCTCGTCAGCTGTCGTCGGGGGTTAAGGTGGAGTTCAGGGGAACAGGGAGGCCTGGGGGGGTGGGCCCTGGTCCCCTGCTCGTTGAGGTTTTGGAGGTGCTGAGGGTGGGGGGGGATCCAATGGACACTGCTGGTGTCCATTGTGTTTTCCCGTAACTTCATGGCAGATGGTCGGGCAGGAGAAGGCGGACACCAGCCCGTCTTCAAATGCCCTTGGGGACCTGCGCACACAGCTGGCCAGCTGTGTGTGCCTGCACGGGTCCCCCCCGTCTGGGGATTGCTCGGGTGTCTCCGGGAAATCCCCCTCGTTGGCGTCAGCCTAGCCAGCAATGGCTAGGCCGCCCGAGGAGGGTGGGTCGGAGCAGTTGCCTCGGCAGAGCCCGTCCACCCCCCCACTTAAAGGGCAAGGAGACACCGGGGAGTTTTAGTGGGTATGGGCCAGTTCCGCCTGCAACCTGCATGCGGCGGAGTATGCTGGTCGAGTCCCACATACCCCTACCGCCTAGCCAGCGGTAGGGGATTAATAAGACGATTTCTCCTCGATAAAAAAAAAAAAAAAAAAGTCGGCAGGCAGGCTGACGGCCCCAATGAGTATAGATTATTAAATTATAAGAAAATTTATTTTTATCTATGTAAAAAAATTACTAAATTAACTTAGCTGGAAAAAAATTTAGAAACACTCTACCGCATCATTCTGTAATCGCTCTTATTTATGAACTACATATATTCATGAAACTGTATCACTATTTATGAACCAAGTGTTGTAGGCCGATTTAATAACACATCCTTCTATGGCGTAACCTCTGCCGACAAGCGGATTACCGACACGTAAGCTCTGTCGAGCAACTGTTAGAGGTTACGACTGCTACGAATTACGACCCACATCTAATACAGACGGCGATCAACCGACAGAAACTCATATAAAAGGATTACGAAGGATATGCGAATCTCTAGATTGACAATGCTCCGGAATTGAACTAGCAATGTTCATTAGACCCAGATTGGGGCTTAAGCGAGAGGTTTCTCGGTGACGTTTTGTTTAAGAGTATTGTTTAAAGATTGAATATTAGTATATTAAATTAAACCAAAGGTGCAAATAAATATTTTATATTCTTACATTTCTCAAGTTATTTTTTTTTGTTCCATTTGAGAAATTTAACATTTAGGCAGAAAAAAAATTAAATGACGGTTATAAGACTAGTGCGAAATACTCACTACACTTATATTTAGACAATCTCAGGTTGGATGCAACATAATTACATTTGCAGGCTGCACTTGAATGTGCTTATTTCTTTATATGAGTTACTTGAGCAAAGTTTTGCTCACGAAACACTATGAGCAATAACTATATCTCCATGTTTTGAATGAAAATATTCTTAATTTAAATTATATTGTGTAAATATTTCCTATCGCAGCACCTGGTTAGGTTAGCAGTAGGAAATTCGAGCCCAAAAACACTATTTTTTTTTGTAATATAGATGTATTGGTGACAAAAATTTACCAATTGATAATTCTTATGAATTTTTGGTGTAGCCATAAACGAGGAATAGGCTTAAGAAAGTACCCATTTTAGAGCACTAAGCGGTTTTACCTGTTTTACTCCTTTCAAATAAGTTTTCCATTCATTTAACAATAAAAAAATTCTGATCACAATTGCTGATCATTTGTAAGTCACCGTTTAGATAAGACGAAATCACTTGATGAAGAGAATCAACACGGTGACAAAGTACAGTCGGTTCATATAAATTGCAAGTAATCGGATAAGTTTATGCGAGGCGGCGCGCACAATGGTAGGCGAGGTATTGCGTTATCGCATATAATATATTCGCAATAATTTTGCGTCCCTAACCGAGGGCGGGCTGTTAAGAAACGAGGACGCCACTCGTAGTCATTCGTGCGAGTATATGACCGCTGGAAAGGACAAATTCTCACCGCGTTTTATCACCTTTTTCCCCTACGACATAAATTTTATATTGTACTCGTATGTGTGACTACTACACTCAATGAGAAATTCATTCTTACTTAAACTTAAAGTATGATCTAAAAATATGAAAAATATACCTACTGAGCGGAACAGCGAACACTGAGCGGTCTAGTAGTGAGTCAACTATTCATGGTTACTTATTTAAAATAATAGTATCTAACGCTAGTAAGTGCCTGATTTGATCTCTCTAAATAAACTTGTAGAAAAGAGCAGAACAAGTCGAAATAGTGTGCAGAACTGGAGGTAAAAAATGGTATCTGCATTTTTCTGATTTTGTTTGTGTCCTTACGCGATGATAGCCACCTCTTTATCCCCACGCCCCATCAATGTCTATTTAGCATACCGTAGAGTAAAAAAATATTTAAACTGCATATTAGAAATCAGTTAGTCCATTTTACTGTGGATAATAATTAGCTACGACCGCAACGTTCCATTGAGACTTGAACTTTATAATTGGTGTCGATGCAACACTTAAAGAATATCCAAGAGCGGCTGTAGCTTTTCAAGAATCCATTCCATGCTCTTTTTCTTATTTTGCGACCTCCATCCTGCTTTTCCATCCATGCTTTTTATTTTTTGAAAGTTTTTACACCCCTTTCACTAAGCAATTCGGCATTTTAACTACATGTAGTTATTATTTAGGCAATGTGTATAAACGTGTGTACACGGCGAAGGCATAGTTTTGCCAGCTTCTCTCTGCCGTCCACAGGGCTCTTATCTCTAGTTCTTATTTTATCTGAGCCTCTTCCAGGGAACTTTATAAATTTTTCAATGACGCTTCTAAATAGAGTCGAGAAGTATATTTACAGCACCTGAGATAAGTTAATATAGCGATGTTACTCGTGGCTGCCTCTTTGTGTTCCCTACCTAATACACTCCCTTGTAATTGTTCCAGGAGACCCTCCTCTGTTTGCGATGAAGTGTAAAGGGAACTTGATGTAATAGGGTTAGTTTCTCCGCGCACGTATGTTACAGGCATATTAAGTGATAATATCGTTTTAATTACTTTCTAAAGAGATGATTTAATAAGAATAATTGTTTTTATTGTATATACAACTAGCGACCCGCTTCCGACTTCGCCTGGGCTGCAATTTTTTTATATACTTACACAAACCTTCGTCGTTTATCCCTCTATACACAAATGAGTTAGAATCCGTGGTAGGTCTACAATTAGAAGTATTTGACGAATTTCAGGTAAGAATTTATAGTTATCTCCTATTATAAAACTCTGGTCTTTCCAGCCAGGTCATGTATTTAAAAAAAAATTCAAGTGCTAATAATTTTTGCAAATTACAATGACTAACAATTATTTTCTTGTTCATGAATGTCTTGTCTATTCATGGCGAATAAATTTGCTACAATATGTTATTAGACAAGGCTTTTTGATGTTATTATTAGTATTTATAATTTACTTTTAAAACAAATTTATATAAGGACTAAAAATTACTCATTTACACTGTTTGATAGAGCTGATACATCAGTGGCTTGTTTATTCGTCATCCATAACTCTCAAGGTAAACCTGTCTAGATTTCTAATCACGAACTTACCTGAAACAAAGAACATTACACTGACTCAGTATATTTATGTATACAACGGACTTTGTGAGAGATTTAATATAAATTTAAACAAAAGTACATACAGATAAAACTCCTAGTCCCTACATTAGTCCCCTGTGAGCCCCAGACCAGGTTCATTTCGAAACTTCGTCCCATAAAAGTTAAGGGGCACATTACGGGCAAGTAATAAGCGAACAACAAAACAGTAAATTGGACTAAAGATAGTCCGAGCCTACGGATCTATTAACTATTCCGCGTATGTTTATTTGTATTGGGCGTACACAAAACTAATCGGCCACACGCTGAGTACCAATATATAATACATTTGTATGTTTGTTACATACTTAATAGAATGTGACAGCGAAATGTTATTTCATTTATTAGGAGAACGTAACTACAATATTTTATCTGTGTATGGCACGCGTGAACATAATTACACAGTTATCAGTTCTGCCTTCGCAGGTTTTTCTATGCTGTATTTTGAAATTCATGGCCTTTATTCGAGAACGGTTGTCCTCTCTGCGGCAGTTTACAATAACCTTTTATTTTTATTTTTTAATCAAAGGCATCACAAGGTGAAAATACTTTGACCAAAAAATTTTATGTAATAAATATTATTATAAACGCACCTTTATAAAAGTTAACTCGGCACATAAATATTATATTCTGATATATTGTTCAATTAATTGAACGTTATAGTTAAAATATAGTTGTCAAATGTACACCTGTTTTCCATTTATCAATAAACAAAAATTGTTAAAAATATTTTTTTAGTAACCTTACTTGATCGGCTGTAAATAAACGAGCTGTCTGGTAAATTAATTTGCGTGGAACTTTAACATTAATCTTTAGTAGCTTTTACCTCTTTTTTTACATTCAATAAGTAATATATAGGGATACATCGCTTTGTAATAACATGGAGGCTTCGGTTACAAAACTTTGATTAATGGTTACGTATAACCATTGTCAAGTCTTGGGATTATCTGACGTTAAAGGTACAGCAAAATTGGATAATAATCAATACTAATAATAAATCTGTAGGGGTTGGTCATTGTAAATTACTTTGTTTTCAGATATCGTGTTTATAGGCCCTATACATGATACTGAAACTAAATTGACGATTTATTGAATTTTTTTTCTGTATGTATGTATGTATGTATGTATGTATGTATGTATGTATGTATGTATGTATGTATGTATGTATGTATGTATGTATGTATGTATGTATGTATGTATGTATGTATTTATGTATGTATGTATGTGCCTCCATAACTCTTAAACGAATTAACTGATTTTCATGAAACTTGGTAAGTAGATAAACGTTTAGACGTACAGGACACAGGATAGGCTACTTTTTTCTTTTTAAACGCGGACGAAGTCGCGGACGCCAGCTAGTTTGAAATATTATTGAAAAAAACTTAATTTTTGTGGGCAATAAGCTTTAAGCTTATTTTCCGAAATCACACATTAAACCCCATCAGAAGAAAAACTTTAAGATTTGTAGGAATCTTCGAGAATGAAAAATTAATTACAATTTTTCTTCAATCGCCATGCAGGTTTTTCCTGCTTGTTGTTTGCCTTCTTCATTTTGTAAATATATTTCAAATATTCACTGCCATTAGTGAGACTGACCGGTTTTATCTCAATTTGTGTATATACCAGTGTATAGTGCAATATACCAGTATAAATCCAATACGTTTATATTTTAGTCACAAAATTTTCATTATGTTAAATAGAGCAAATTTTACGTTTTTTCCTCGTAGAATGTCAATCAACCAATCGCGTAACTGGATTTCCAAAATACAGAATAGAATCAAAAAAATCTTCAATTATATTACTTTATTTTACTTCAGACTTAAATTTTAATATTAAGTCTTAGAAAAAGATTAAAAAACTAGTTCTACTGTAATGTTGCTGTAATGTCTCTTACTTTAATTACATCTTGTTTTATAAATATACGATATATCCAATGATATTTAAGATAATATCTATTGAATTATGCATTGATACGTATCTAACGAAATGCAAACAGAAAACTATTGGAAATAAGTGAAGTATCAATGACATAGACTCCAACAAGTACTTGAGCGTGCCATGTCCCACATAGTATTGCACTTTGAATGCAAGTGTCGAAACGAACCGGTACACGTTGCGGTTGGGTTTTGGTTTACCGCAACACGACATTATCTGTCTAAAATAGTAGCATTGAATTGCATTCTAAATTAATTTTTTTTAGATATAGCAAAAAGACTAATTTAATCTTACTTCAGATTAAGAAAAAACATTGTTACATATCAGATATCTTATTTTCCATTCTGCGTATTACTTATAAAAATAGGCATATCTTTGATCTAACATGTTTTTTTTAACATAAAATATTTTATAATTCTTATTTACGATAAAATATAAAAAGTGTAATGTCATGTAGCAATATATTGTGTTATTAAATTGTTTTTTATAATTAAGTAACTTGGCAATGTAATAATTTAAATTTTGTCCTAAATAACGATAATAATTACTAGTAAAATTGACAAAGTTAATTCTAGAAAGAGAGAGAGAGATATCTGCATTGAAGATTGTTTTTGAAAATATTTTTCTCATCATTTAGAAACAATTATTTCGTTAAAAAGATAGACGCCTTTTTAGATTTGAAAAATAATGACACAAATGGAAATAAAATTCTTTCAATTCGGTACAGTGAACAATTGAAAACTTTTCAAATGAACCTTTCCGATAAATTGCGAATATTTTTAAGCGTTTTAACACACCGTAATTTTCCAGGAAGCCACTGAACGCTCTAGGAAGCTTAATATCAGCGAACTAACTAGAGTATACGACACCATAACGAACAAACTGGCCCTTAGAAAGTTGTTTGCTGTCATTTTGATTTATATATGTATATTATATACACACGTATGAAATGAGAGAACTATTAACTAAATCCAGTACAAACCAGTCTATCACACGTGCTCATACGTCCAGCACATAGGAAAGTGGACAGGTAACATTTTTGTGGTTTTCACTAACACCGCTTTCACTGCTATAGGCAACGTTTTGCTCGTTGCAAAATATAGTCAAGCACAGATTAATTCAATAGATTAATGTCGATTAAGTGGCCGTAAAATTAAATTAGTGGCCATAATATTCTCGTGGACATTTAATGTGACTTTTAACTCCACGCTCGGATGAACCGCTTTCCATTTCAATATAAAGTTCTCGGGGGTAGATAGTAAGGCGGTGTCTCGGTTTGAATTTTTAAAGGCCTAATTAGGTCTCTCTCTTTTAAATAATATATTGCTACACTCTTAACAAGGAAAGTGCCGCGCAAAAAGCTAATGAGACAAAAAGTGGTTCGATGCTATTGTTAAGGAAATGCTAGACGCAGTAAAGGAAATATTAACACAAGATGAGTCGGAAAGCCCCTGAAAGCTTTCACCCGAAGTGTGCTGGGTTAATGTTTTCTCCATTATGAACACGTTGCCTTCGGTCAGAGGAGTAAAATATAATTTATGAATAGCTAAAACTGCTTTCTGTTTTACATTTTTCAATTAGCAAATTTAACTACTCTGTACGAATGTTACTCGTATAAAGAGGTAAAAAAATAAGTAATAAATGTGAATGTGAGTTTGTTCGTTTGTTTGTTACGCTTTCACGTGTTAATTACTTAACCGATCAACGTGAAATTTTGCATACACGTTGTCAGTGTTACAGGAAAAGCCATAGGTTACCTTTTATACAGAAAATAAAAACTGTTTCCGCGAGATCATCTAGAAATAATTATTGAGGCCTGTCAAAAACTACATGAGCCATAAAGAGACGCTGATAAAGTCCCGGCAAAAAGCTAGTTTGTTTATAAAAAGAATATCTAACACCGATTTTAAAAAAAACTTTATTATACTCTGAGTAAAATTCACTCACATAGTGAAGAGATATAAAGCTATAAGTGCACCATATTCACGTTATGCTACTGCTGATTGTGAGCATTGAGCATGTCTTTGAATATCACTAATCTCCTCAGACAGGAAAGTGTCCTCGTGGTACCATCAAGTGACCCTGTATGAAGACTTCAATGTTTAAAAAAAGCCCTATCTTTAGAATAAGTTTCATGCATTTCATGAACAACTACGAGTATTTTATAAAATTACTATTTTCATAAAAATATTAGAAAAATTATGCGCTGAAGCAAATACGCTGTACTATTAACATTGTCTGATTTCCTCGAACCTTATGTTCCCTTGTTACAGCCCATTGCACACCCTCAGGTGATAAAGGCGTTAATACGATTAAGAGGTCTCCGATGGGATCGCCCAATAATGCTCGATACTCTCTCTCTCTCGTTTTCTCTTATCACGCTTCGACCCAATTTCCTCAATTACCAGGATCAAGGAGAAGTAATGAAATGAGAATCATCATTATTTCATTCGTTTATTCCCTTTATGCAGTCCCTCGCCGAAAGCGGCTTCCTAAAATAAAGCATTAAAAGACTCCTACGGATTATCACACAATTTATTCAGGTGCTTAATTTGAGCGACTATCCCCACTTTGTGTACCATTTATTTTTATTTTACTTAATGGAGGCGCTCAGCCGGAAAATCTCGTCGCAAAGAGGTCTTCAAAAAAATTTGTATTTTGTACAAATGAAGCACAGTAATAATTACTGTGATTCGTTCATATGAAATTAAACTGAATGCCTTTCACAATATTTTAAAGTTTTATAGTGGCAGGAAGTGAATATTTTATATAAAAATCTAAAGTAAGATATTTTTTCTAAGTATTCTTTGAATGATTAAATTTTGGATGAGCGTACACAATTTAAAATCCAAATTTATTTTTGTGTTTAAAGTGTATTAGTGGCAAAAATCTTATAAACTTTTAAGCAATCCAATATCTATTAGTAACAGCCAGTATGATTCTCATTGTAAACAAAAGAAATGGGACATCGAGTAGTACGCTACATCGTAAACTGTGCAATTGTGGAGCCCGTCTGGCAACTATCCTCTATTACAAAATAATCTTCTATGAAATACGATGATGAAATAGGAGCACACATGCTGTTACCCTTGATTTTGGAATTGAAACACTTCATATGGGTAAATAATTATGAAACATAATTTATAAAAACTATTTGGCTCAAGTCAATGGAAGACAAATGCTACCTAACAGAAGGCTATCTGACTGTATATAAAAAGTGATATAAAAAGAACTATTTAATTTGACAAGCCATTTCCTCAAGTTAAACCGGACAACTTTCACATGCCTACGATGTCAAAGTTATAACTAGTTACTTACATATGTGTCTCAAAACCGGTAACGTAGGCATGTCACAAAATGTCCCTCGTAGTTTCCATGTTTATAATTTTGTAAACACATGTTAAATTGTGATTTTGGGTTGGGACAGCTATTAAAGTTCAATAATACTCTTTGGTTTGGCCATGCTGTGTGCCAAACATGTAGAGGCGATTGCGTTCGCCCGAATAGCTGGCAGTCCAATCGAAACTTTTGATTAAAATCAAGCAAACCTAGAACATTGGGCCCTGGAACAGGCCGAGTGTGGATATCTTTATTTGAGCTTCACATGTTATGTACAGATTGGGAAACTGCAATTGAATTCAACGTTTACTCAATCGATTAACTGTTCAGTTAGAATCATCTGTGTGGTTTGATTTTGCTTTTATGATTGGGGTGACACCCGACCAATCAAGATATTGAATTGGTTTTGAGGAAGATACGAGTATGTGAACAATTTTTCTACATCGCCATGTACGCCAAAAAATATCAAATGCCTTAACAGATCTGGTTTCGATAACCAGAAATGTTAAAGCATTTGATGTTTTTTGGTATGAATATAGCTTGCGTTGGAAAACATTCTTTCAATTTTCCATGCTAATAAGTATTTAAAAGAAAGTTTCAATTTCCCTAAGCTGCATTAAGTAGAATTTAAATTTGCATTTAAGTTTTTGTGTCGTATACAGGGCGTCCCACGACTATGCCACATGGAGGGAAAGTACCTTGAATATTGTAGATGGAACATTTTACTGAAAGAAGACATTATTTTAATTTAAAAAACAATTTAAACTGCATTCATAGATTTTTAAATAATTACATGGTTGAACCGGGAATCGAACCCGCTACACGAGAAAAAAAATTTCCCTTTAGCTTTATCATACCGATCGAAAGGCTTCATCATAAGGATTATTTTTTGCTAAATAACATAGTATCAGAAATAAAAGAAAGACTGTGAATTTTAACATTTTTAATACAAAATTAATCAATTTATCAAATGCTCAAAATGAGTCACATACTGAATACAAAAAGTCGCACTCTTTTGATTATTTCACTCCCTGTCGATTTTTTGATCTTGCTGTGGTGGATATTTAGAATAATACGTCTAAGTTCTGTTTGTAGCTCGTGGACACTTTCATACTGGTTCTTGTAAACTAAATTTTTTTACATAACCCCATAAAAAAATCTAACGGGGTTAGATCTGGGGGATCTCGGCGGCCATCTTATTTGTCCATTTGTCCCGATCCAGGGACGACGAAAATGTACTAAGAGGACCCGGTTTTTTACAATCCCACACCAAGAGTTGAACGAAAAACGCACTTTATTATTAGTCTCGCGGATACGTAAGGGATTCTCCCTAGACCAAATGCGATTATTGTGTCGGTTGTACATACCATTATTACTGAAGTTTGTCTCATCTGAGTCTTCCTTTTATTTCTGACACTATGTTATTTAGCAAAAAATAATCCTTATGATGAAGCCTTTCGATCGGTATGATAAAGCTACAGGGAATTTTTTTTCTCATGTAGCGGGTTTGATTCCCGGTTCAACCATGTAATTATTTAAAAATCTATGAATGCAGTTTAAATTGTTTTTTAAATTAAAATAATGTCTTCTTTCAGTAAAATCTTCCATCTACAATATTCAAGGTACTTTCCCTCCATGTGGCATAGTCGTGGGACGCCCTGTATATATACATACGACTGCGAAGACATCACAGATCCATTCGCACTTTCAGGCTTCGACGTGAGATGGCCAGATAGACTCTTGGAGTCACTGTCTTCCATCCCGTGAGGAATACAAAGACGACAGGAATTAAGAAGTAACAATAGGTTCCGCATTTTCGACATTAGTCAGCACTCGCCTTCTACGGACCGAAGAAGCATTGTCCTTCTTAAGCATGCTTGCAAGAAGCATTCTTAAAACGACAGTTTAATTAAGCATTACTTCTGAAGGACGAGCAAAGCTATTATTTTATGTTTACATAAGATCTTACCAAAAAAAATAATCATGAAAACCGAATCAAAATAATTTAATAGTTTTGAAGAACTAAGCAGATAATATATGCAGATAAGCAGATTTTTATTCATAATACTTACATACTTAGGGATAAAATAAATTATAAAGTTGGAATTTTTAATAAAGACCGTAAGAAAATATTCATGCTCCGGCCATTTCTTCTCTACATAATTATTTGTCTGAGCAAGAAATTTATTAATCTCCCTTAGACTAAGATTGATCGCCGCTTGAATATATTCTGAAATGTATTTGTAACAAGCTTCCCCTTTTCGCGAACTTCGTCTATTTAATATTCATTGCTCATTGTAAAACAAAATGTACAGATCCAATTATATCCGCGAAAGGTGTTAGGTTAAAAGACCGACGTCAAAATGCCGCATGCAAAAATCATTGAAATACACGCCTTAATCCTTTCCGGCGCGCGGTGCCTTTACGAATTAATCCGATTAATATGAGGGCGTCCCAGCACCCCAGTTGACAGTGAGCGGGTTGTGTTCAAAACGTTAGGGGTAGATTTCCTCTGCCGTGTTCGTGAGAGCATGACGTCTCTTAATGCCTACATACATCCAGTAGCACGAATCCCTGATGCGATAACTCTATTAATGTTCGGAAATTCTAAGATCCAAAACCCATTACTACTGAATGCAATTCGTGTATTAATTTAGACCAACCGATGAGCTTGTTCTATCTAAAGCCAACAAACCTGTATCTTGTGTCTTTTATATGTCATGTGTCCTGTTTGCGACTGTATTTTATTGTTGGAATAATTTTGAAAAGTTTATTTCCATTTCTGTACTCAGGACGTTAACCATTCGACCAACCAGATTGGAAATACAAGTATATGGCAAATAAAATTTACGCATGAAATTTTTTAAATTGTGTTTCTTCGGCAAAAAATAGAACAGTTCTGTAGTTTTACTTATATGTTTTCATTCCCACGCATAATTTAATTTTTAACAAATACTAGATTTAGCGCCTATTTCACGAACGTCAAGTAGGCTAAACCGTCACTTAAAGTCACCTGTCACCGGGAATAATTTAGCTGATATACCTTTGTTTGTACGGTAAACGTCCCAAATATTAAATAGAAAATAATAAAAAAATCGCCTATCGAATGATGCAGTAAACCGAGTGCATAATTCAATATAACAGAAAATGATTTCTAAAGTAACTAATCAACACTCTACTTTTAATTCGTGAAAGAGGCCCTTAAAGATTTTATAATCGTTGTGAATTTTTTATTTTTTATTTTTTTCTTTACAGTCGAGCAGATTTTACTGATAGTGTCCGAGTCGGTTTCTCTTTATTTTATTTATTACTACTACTGGGATGAAAAGTACCCTGTGTCCTTGCTGGTATCGCAGACAACGAGTATGCAAAATTTCATGGTAATCGGTTCAGTAGTTTTTGCGTGAAAGCGTAACAAACAAACTCACATTCACATCATCAATACTAATAATAAATCTGTAAGTGTAGGTATTGTATATATGGATGTTCCTCCGTAACTCTTAAACGAATTAACTGATTTTCATGAAACTTGGTAAATAAACATTTAGACGTACAGGACACAGGATAGTAATAGTAGAAAGGATGTAATTCTACATAAAAATATCATATATAAGACAAATGTTTGAAACTAAATACACATACAATTTTTAATTTAGACAATTTTACATCATATTGCGATATTTAGTTAGGACCTAAACACCTTTTTAGTTGTAACAATATTTAATTAAAAATGTTTTGCGTCTCATAAAGCTATCAGTTCATACAAATGTTATGCAGGGTCAAATATCTGTAACTTTAGGGCTGTATTTAAAAAAAAAAACTTTCTATAAAGGCCCCTGTGGACAACATATGCGCGTGACAAGACCCTCTATTTAATTCGAAGCCAACGAGAATTTATTATGAAATGTTTACGTAACATGCTGGTATATTGAACTTTATTTACTGAAAGGTTTCGGTTTTTTTAAGTAATGTTAATAAAAAAATTATAAGAAATATAATTATAACTTTCCATCTTCAAGGCAGGTAAAGCCGCGAGTCATACACAGGTAATATAATAATAATTTACGCGTACAAGCAATAACACCCGTTATACAGTTATAATATGTATATACGCATTGAAGTAAATAGGTATCTAGAAAATTTTGCAGACAAACGGAAGGAGAGTCAGCAACAACTGTCTTTCTAAATGCCTTTTATTGCTATCGTTACTTTTGCTTACAACCACCGCGATCAACATTAAAAACAACGCCAGCTGAAGTTAAACTGTTTAATTAAAACGAAGTGTCGCGAGTAATGTTACATGCGAACTAATTAAAGTTGCATATACCGAAAAACTTTTAGTTTAGATTGCTGACCCGCAAATGGCGTTTTGCTTTACACAATAACTTTCAAACCGCACTGCTGTAGATCGATTTTAATGAAAGTTAGCACTAAACAAGATGAAATTATAATAAACTTGCTGTTGCCCGAGACTTTGTCCGCGTTGAAAAATGAAAAATATATAACATCTGAGAAAATGTATGAGTATTATAACGCCCATCTTTATCGCTGTGACGACAGTGGCGCCCACGGAACCTAACTTTTAGGTTAACAACCTTCGATCCTTCGGGAAACTAAACGGGAATTTTTAAAGGTTCCTATTTTTTTTATCCAGGTAATAAACTGTCTATTTACCTGAAAAAGCTGTTTTGCGTAACATCTATACATTCATCTTCACAAACTTTCGCATTTATTATATTATTATGATTTTGTTAATCAATACTAATAATAAATCTGTAAGGGTTGATCATGGAGTAAATTACTTTGTTTTCAGAAATATCGTGTTTATAGGCTCTATACATGATACTGAAACTAAATTGACCATTTTTAGAATGTTTTTCTGTATGTATGTATGTATCTATGTTCCTCCATAACTCTTAAACGAATCAACTGATTTTCATGAAACTTGGTAGATAAACATTTTGACGTACGGGACATAGGATAGGCTACTTTTTTCTTTTTCAACGCGGACGAAGTCGCGGGCGCCAGCTAGTATTTTATAAATTTATGTTGACTGCGTCGTGTGGCTTGTAGAGTACAACTATACACTTATACACTAAAGACTAGAAAGAGGGATAAACGACAAAGGTTTGTGTAAGTATTTAGGTACATAAAAATATGCATCCCAAGCGAAGCCGGGAGCGGGTCACTAGTATTTAATAAAGTAATAAAAACATAGATTAATTCTACAGATATCTTAATGTTAGATAGACGTTAAAGTGAAAGGTATAGTGGGCGTTGTATCACCTTTAATATACCTAGTCAAAACTCGTGTCGTCGTTTAGCACTTAGTATAACTAAGTTAGTTAAGTTACGATAGCTTTACTGTTGCCTATTTAATTCATACTTTCACCTAATGCAATTCTATTCAAGCAATATCAGTAATAATAAATCAACATTTCAAATTTCGAAAGTATTGGTTAGACACTGGGCAGTATCTACCTTCAGGCATAGAAACACTCGCATTATAAAATATGGCAATAAAATCACAGATTTCATACAATCTTTGTTGGACCTCATTACAAAATATTAGTTTAATTTAAACAGTTTGTTAGTTAAAAATAGTACAGTTACGTTATTACGTAATTAAAAAAAATTCCAAATGGAAGAAAAGTTTTTCACCTTAACATAAAAAAAATCAGTAAAAAAAAATATTTCATAAAATTCAAGTTTAAAAAAAACATATATCAAAACAATATACTTATTACAATTTAGGAGAGTTTGTAATTACAAAATGGAAATTTAAAGAAGTAACGAAATTGAACTTTAAGAGATCATTTTCCATCTCGATCCGCTTAGCAATTTCGTAGTTACTACGTAATTCCATGATTGCTTATTTAGTTATTGATTGTAACAATACATAAGAAAAACATGAGATTTCTGAGATATAATATGAATTAATTTCAATTAATTATAACAAGTAAAATTAACTTCAAAAATTTGGTTGTCATTATCTACCATCCGTAAAGGTGTTTCTAAAACATTGGAATTGTTGGCGTATGTTTTAGTATTTTCACGAATTCAATGAGTTGTGTCGCATTCTGTCTTCGGTTGTTCACATTGTTCTCACTTCACTCTATAATAGTACAGCGTGTCCTTAATTTATTCAATCTTAGGCATCGCATCACGCACAATGATTTAAATGAATGTCAGTTTGTAAAAAAAATCGTTCAGTACCTTCCTACAATAATTATTTTGTAACATGCGCTTCCATGAACTCTGACATACGAACCTATAACCTCCGATTAGTTTACCTGACATTCCTTCCAACATAATAATATGATTGCATCAGCTTTGTAATTACATTTCAAATTGAATAACTTTAGAGAATTTGTGTACACTATTTTATTTCGGATATTGTTTAAATATTTATTAGTCACAAATACGGTTGAAATATGCTGAAAGAAACTGCGAATAAAGACTACTGAGGTGAGGTGTGTGAAATGGCTGTAGAGACAGTTTTATCACTGTTATTTATATATATATATACATTAATAATAAAATCGCGAACCGTGTCAGTACAAATAAATTAAGTCTGTTCGTCTGTGCACGCTAATCTCAGAAACGGCTTAACCGATTTGAATGCGGTTTTCACACGTGCATTGAAGTTTATCTGGATTATAGCATAAGGGATACTTTTTATTCTACAAAAATGTTAGGTTCCAGTGGGATTTAAAAAAACAACTACAGCGCGTACGAAGTCCAAGGCACAACTTGTTTATAATATTTGAATAGCCCGCAGCGAACCAGATAATCTGGTGATGGTTGGAAGAGTAAATTTCAAGAGGTTTCTTAGATTAGGACAGATCCTAGATCAGGTTTTAGCCCTCCTCATAGCCTTCGTAACTGTATCTCCAAGGTACCTTGGAGATACAGTTACGAAGGCTATGAGGAAAGCTGAGAACAGGGTGGAGTGGTAACAGCTGATGGTCGATGTCACCAAAGCATTTCAAAGCAAGCACGACCATCAGCTGTGAAGAATACGATTCTGTATGACTTGAATTACTTTTGACTTGAACTACTTGTTTGAATTACTTTTATGTTGGTGTGAAAGACAGTCAGGCTGCTCATTAGATGTGATGTTGCCTATAAATCTACAACCCAGTGGTGCTTTTAATGACGCCACAAAGGTGTAAAAAAATAACGCTAAAAGAACAAGATGTTAATGGGAGAATGTAATTGCCTCACTCAGAACCGAAACACGGGAGCATATGTGCTGTTATTTCAATATAGTTACTGTCATACTTACAGGAATGAATTTTGAGTGTTTAGGAAAGATTAATAAATTATCTGATTAATTTTTTAAAAATATTTTTTTTATCAATAAGAAAAATGTTGAATATCATGCTCTTTTTTTATTAGAGATGGGTTTGCTCTTGGCCAGCATCCAGCCGTGTAGCTAAGATGAGGCCTATAATGGAGCGAGCTCACCCAGAAGATGCCTATTCACTTGAACTTTGAAAAGACTTCGGTTAGATAGGCTCGGAAACACAAACGTAGGAAGGGATTTCCAAACCTTGGCAGTGCGCATTATAAAGGATGTTTTTAATCCGAAAAACAGAGATACATGTCACAATGTAGAGTACAATTATTGTATTCAGACTTATCATTTACCTAAGAAACCAAAAACAAAACGTACCTTAGAAACCATTGTACAATGTACGTACAAATTGTTTGTTGTCTGAATAAAGTAAAATAAAAAAAAATAAAAAAAATCACCTATCGAACATCTTTTCAATACCCCTGAGGAAGCTCTAGCTGTGTGGTCAAATATGTTTAGAAGCAATAATGAATCGTGAGTAACAT
The DNA here is from genome assembly GCA_945859745.1 of Synanthedon formicaeformis. NCBI lineage: Eukaryota > Metazoa > Arthropoda > Insecta > Lepidoptera > Sesiidae > Synanthedon > Synanthedon formicaeformis. The sequence goes on from OX243964.1 coordinate 6,008,387, forward strand.
GATTCATAGTTTGGTATCCGAGTGAACGTCAAGGTCGAATCGGATCTAACATTTGTTTTTTACTCTTGAAGAATGACCTTATCAGTAATTGTTTCTGCAAATGATAATAACTATTAAATATTTATAATGATGCAAACAGCAATTGCGTGCGTGTCTTAAATTTTCTGAAGAGTTGGTTTTATTTTGATAACTTAGTTATGCGTTTTTATGTGCTCGCTCTAAAGCAGTGCTCAATTTCTCAATGTGGGACATAATATTATTTATACGAGTATTATAAAAATATTTTTAAAGTATCGTCTTTCTCAAACCTACTTTTGAGATATTGACAAAAAAGTTTTCTTGAAATTGTTTTTATTTTCAACTGTACAGAATCATCTATTGTGAGCGAGTAGTCTAATAGTCTAGTTAAATAATAGATAAAAAAACATGATAACTCGCCGTTAAATTCCAGCGAGTAGTCTCAAAAATTTTACGTGAAGGTTTATAAAAAAATATTTTCTTTGAAACACCCAAGCTTTGAATGTTATGTTAACTTCGAAGCGTTTATACGCAAACTTATTAATAATATGGACTGCGTCCGGCGGAAAATTCGCCCCCTTTTAATTATATTTTTTATTAAAAATTAATAGTATGTGAGTTGTTATGTATAGAATATATGAATATACGGTTGAACCACGGCAACATAGCCAATTCATTCCCTTCATTACTTTGTCCCTTAAATTTTCTCCGCCTTGAATTGAATTGAAGCATTCCATTTTCTTTCCTAAAATAATTAGGGCCTCTTTCACCACCTACAAATAAAGTTTTGATTAGTTACTTTTAGAAATCATTTTCTGTTATGCACTCGGTTTGCTGCATCATTCGATAGCCGATTTTTTTAAAATTATTTTCTATTTAATGTTTGGGACGTTTACCGTACAAACAAAGGTATATCAGCTCCATTAGCCCCAGTTACCGGTGACTTTAAATGACAGTTTGGCCTACTTGACGTTTGTGAAACAGGCGCTTAGTCGTATACCTACAATTTTATTTATTCACAAAAGGTTTTCAAAAAATAATACAAAGTTTAAATTGGCACAGTTGAGTTCATAATTCACTTAGACTGGAGCAACCTGCGACGTTGCCGATTCGAGTTGGTCACGGACCGATCGTGCGGTTGAAGAAAGTCTCGATTACGTCTGTCCGTGCGGAGAAAACGAATTCACGGTCAGTTGGTAATAGTATCCGTGTTGTTGGCATCCGTCATCATTAGTCTCATTAGCTGAATGATTTAGACCGCCGGAGATAATGTTGTCCGTCTCAGACATCGATAACAAAATCGATAACTGATTTACCTATACCATTCTGATTGATTTTCTTACGTAACTCTTTTCTTTGCGTTGAAATTATGTTACGCCATAGACTTTTTTATGTTCCATTATGGAAACATTTCACGATCTATTTGGCGAATAAAATAATAATAATGTAATTTGTGGTTTACAAAGCTTCCCTTTTGTGTTTTATAGCTGTAAGTACTAAGTCTTATATTACTTAACTACCTATTTCTAATGTTTCTTTAAGAAATAGTAGAAATATGTGAGTTAGTTTATGTGTTTTACTTCAGTAACGTAAAGTAACCTCTATATCTATATATGGAACTAGTTCTGTAAAGACTGTCTATGTAGAGTCTTTAGAGACTAGCTTTTTTATACAGCTACTAGAATTTTTCTGGCACTAAAGGATGCAGGGAAGGCTGTGTTCCGCAGTTTTAAAAGGCAAACCGCTCTTTTTTATGTTAAGGCCGACAGACAGGCTGAGGGTCCACTTGGTGATAGGTGGCTACCGTATAACATAAGCAATACCCACTGTTGCAGTGCGCTGCCGACCATATTAGGATTAAAGCTAAAAGCACTGGAAAGGGATAGTGAAATGGGCTCTGACTCACTCACAGGAACAAAACAGCACACATGCTGTTTTTTCACGGTGGTCTTGCATAAGGGGGTGGTTACTGCGGCCGGACGGGCTGACCAAATGACTACGAAACGCAGTGTGTCCTGACACTGTTTTTCGTTGCCGTGCCCCTAATATCAACACCTAATACAATGATTGCCCTACTCTAAGGCTGGTTTTACAGTGACGCTTTCGCCAGCGCGGTTGGTAAGCGTCGCGGGCCACGAGCTTTGCGTCTCTTGGATCGTTACATAGTAAAAAACACGCGCGGATGGCCCGCGCTGACGGTGGCCCGCGCTGACGGTGGCCCACGCTGACGACTGTACGAGGCAGCAAACCGCGCGACTCTAAACTCGTCAAGCGGGTCATCCGCGCGCTTACGGGCCGCGCTTATCACCCGCGCGGACAGTAAGCGTCACTGTAAAACCACACTAATAGAGTGCCCACTTTGCAATCACACTTTGGCATTAAAACTACTTTCATTTTCACAGAAAGCAATCTCGTGATTCACACAAAATAATACCTATCAAAGTAAAAATAATTGTAAGCAAAATCCAATTAAAGCATACATTTTAATTGGTAGAAACATATAAAATATTGCTGAATATTTATTGCAAATAGAACATTGCAATAACATGGAACAGATATGATCAGCCTAAATTTAACAATATTCAGCGATTATTACGTTTTAATGTTTAGTTTAACTATCTCTATACATTCACCTCTCTCTAAATATCTGCTACTGTTGTTTATTGTTCAAAATACATTTAGTGTTGGAAATTGTAATTTATATGGAAGCGTATTAAATAAAGCATTTGAATTCGTTGAAATTGTTTTAAGATATGGTCGGTTAAACAAAAGATAATATTTACAATTGACGGTGTTTCTTTGACTAAACTCGCAGCGAGAGAAGAAATTTTGGTAATTTATAATATATATGTATTTATTAAATACTAGTTGTTGCACGCTACTTCGTCCGCGTAACTTTATAAAAATAGAGGTAACTGGAATATGTTACTCGCTGATAATGTAGCTTTCTAAAGAAGAAAGAATTTTTAAATGTTGTTGTTAAAAGCTCCTTCGCATAGAGTTCTCAAAATCAAAAGTTTTCTCACATTTAGCAATTCGCTATATAGCATCAGACGTATGGAACGTCTGATGTGACCAAAAAGAAAACTACAGTAATTTTCTCATGCATTGGTATAAGTTTATGAATAGTTTATGAAACTAAATTGCAACTTTCTGTGGCGCATAAATTCATTCGAAATAAAATTTAACAGTTGAATTTGAAAATATTTTTGGTTTGCATTTTATAATTTGAGATTTCAGAAAAGTCAAATTTTGATTTGAAAATTCTTATTCTTGTGGTTTTTTTTTGTAGTCATCTAAAAAATAATTGCTAGTGATTTGTCTATACTTCAAATTACTTCCTTAGATATCTAAGTAAATTTGATAATTATAAAATTAGTAGCGACCCGCTCATGGCTTCGTTCAGGACAGATGAGATTTAAAATTATAATGTAGGTACTATGTAAAAACCATGGACATCACCAAAAAAATAAATTTCAATAACATTAGATGGGAATCATGAGATGAGGCTAACAAAGCCTATTCAAATTACACTATGCCATTTATTTACCAAAGTCTTTAATATATTGGCTAGCTTTGACAGGTCTCTATAACGGTATACCATGTAGAATGCCGGCACGTTCGATAACGGTCCATCCCCAGGCTTCGCATGCTTGTCATTACATCTCGAAAACCGCATCACACGCGTGAATAGAATTTAATCAGTTTGAAGACAGCTGTCGGACAAAAGAATAGCGATATGCTTCAATACTGACCGCTGTTTAATTAAAACCATAGACAAAAGATGAAAGTTGAACGCTATGGTCTGCTGACATTATGATGACTGGGCGATATTTGACAAAAATAAAACAGTATTATGTTAATAATTAAGCGCGGTAGACAGACTGACGCTCCAAATCGCTTTATTAGGTCGCTAATAAACACATGCAACACTATATAGTGCGAAAAATAAGGGATGACAAATAGAATAATAAGGGTAAATATTTCTTTGTCGACAAACGATACTGTTAGGCAGAAACAAAGGCAGACAGAAGAATCCAGTTGGGTTGGTCTGCTTTCGGGAAGCTACTTCATCTCTTCTCGTCATAACTGCCGCAATGTCTGAAGACCAAGGTCTACCAGTAATGACATATGGTGCCAAAACGTGGCGTCTCACGGCACAACTAATCTACAAGTTCAAAGTCACTCAGCGTGTTATTGAGCGGGCTATGCTCTAAGTTTTATTATTTGAGAAGATCAGAAATTCTATTCGCCAAAGAACTAAAGTTGTCAACATAGCTAAAGAATCAGAAGCTGAAGTGGCAATGGGCCGGAGGTGTCTATTAGCAGAGCGGTTAACTTATGGGGTAGGCGAGTTCGAATGGAGGCCACGAATTGGAAAGCGCAGCGTGGGATGCCCTGCGGTCAGGTGAACAGACGATTTGAAAAGCTTCGCAGAAAGCGACTGATGCGAAGCGCAGAGGATTGTGTGTGTTCAACCCATATTAAATGACTGTAACTCTTTCATAAACTACATGTAAAGTGTTGATTACTTACTTTTAGAAATTATTTTCTATTATATTGAATTATGCACTCGGTTTACGGTTTCGATAGCCGATTTTTTTTAATTATTTTCTATTCAATGTTTGGGACGTTCACCGTACAAACAAAGGTAGTTATATCAGCTAAATTATTTCCGGTTACCGGTGACTTTAAATGACAGTTTGGCCTAGTTGACGTTTGTGAAATAGGCGCTTACTCTATTAAATTCCTTTGTCTTCATTGCAATGTTTACTTAATTGCATTATTCTTCTATAAGCAATCAAACCTTATTAAATGCATTAAATGCATTTTATTTTTTACCTAATGGGTGCAACGGTAGCTAACAAAAAAATCATTGCAATTAGATCATTACAACACTTTTGAATTTTACATCTGTTTCTTAAATTATAAAGTGGCAGTTTCGTATTTCAAGGAACGAGCAATCATTCCGCGAACGGACCGTGCAATGTTTCTCAATAAATTAATTTAATTGAACAACGAAACAATATTTCAATACATTTTTTTAAGCAAAAGCCGTTTCTGTAAACACAGTCTGTAACAGAATAACGCCCATAAATATTTTATTGTTATTACATATGATCTTGCATATAACTCTTGCTTTTATAGATAATGAAATATGCCAACATGAGGAAATAAAGTTCGTAAGAGTGAAGTTTAAGGGCAGGCAGGCTTGATGGGAAATGGGGAAGTGCTCTACTGACCCTGTTCCCTGCTGATAGTACAAAGGACTTCGGTGCTCCTTATTCTCTGAAACACTGTCGTGAGATGACGTGATTTTATTTCAAGTAAGTCTTCTGTACTTATGGGCGTGGTTACTGCTGTAGATGGGCTGTACGGTCTAAAACTGCAGAACGCGGTAGACCCATCAATCTACTACAACATGGAACACGCGTGCCATACAAAACACTAAAAATTTTATGGAACATTTAAAAGTGACATATGCGTAGAGCATGAACTGTCATTTAAAACAAAACAAACAATAATAAGTACGTAATTTAAAGAAAATGTGACTTTACTTCAACCCATTAGAGTTTAAAATGAAATAGTAGAAGTTGATCGTTACTACCTTTTACCATTGACGCGTGAAGGCAAGAGTCCGCCATGATTCTGTCAAAGGCGTTCTTTTTATGTGCCGCTTTGGCATTTGTGACGCAAATTCCATTGTAGTATTTCGATGGGTTGACCTCCTCGCTCTGAAAATTATGTAGCTCCCGTTCCTGCCCTGCAGATTCAATTCCTACTTTTTATTCAAAACTACTACTTTTTAGTGAGTGGGATATAACAAAATTAGCCTACAATTTTTTTTACAAAAAGTTGGCATTAATTTTGTCACTAGGTAATCTCGCACACTGATTTAAAAGTAAAGTCGATATCAATGTTTAAATAAAGTTTGATATTTTTAATGTATATTTGAGGAAAGAAGTGGTAGGAAATTCAATACGAAATACATACAATATTTATTCACATCTATTATCAAATTTACTTGATAAATAAGTACATTTGAGGCAGAACGGACGTCCTGCGCGGAGTACAATACCAACTCACCCTTATAAAAGCCCATATTTTATAAACTTCAGACAATTGTTTACACTGCTATAACACAAGACGAGTGTATATTATTCTAAAAAGAGTACATTATTATTAGAAACTACTGTAACAGTTCATAGAGAGTTAACAATAAGCTAATCAAATGTTAACCTGTCATTTGAATTTATCGAAAGTTACATACTTTACATACGCACAAAAAGTTTTAACAATAGAATTTTACAAAAATCACGTTATTTTAAAAGAAAAGTCCTTTTGGAAACCATATATTAGAGCTTTTTACACTTACCTACAACCCGACGTCACGAATGCAGATTAAAATACCATAGCTGTAAATTGGTTTCAAAATGCTATCCGGTGAGATTTAGCTAAATAGACATTTAATCTTTTTTTTAAAAGAGCAAAAACAACTACACGTTTGTGGTCTGCAGACTGTTACGTACATTTCACAAACAATAGGAGGCAAAGAGTCCGGAATCACTTTGTTCATTCCTGTTGTAAATGTCGTCGCATTATTAAAATGTGCCAATCAAAAATTTTCCGTTGTTCGAAAATAATTGTGAAATGAGACAAAGGACGTCTAAAATGTTGATAGGGAAACTATTCATTCCTCTACATTATTTTGCGTTAATGTTAAACCCAAAATTAAGATTATTTTATTGTAATTATGCATTTTGTTTCCCTTTTATTTTCAAATAAATAAAATCCATTATCAAAATGATAATACTTGTCGAATCAAATCAAAAAGATCAAGTAGGTCGTTAGCCTGCTTGCAACCTTTACATAAAAGAAATAAGTGAATATTGTACACAATTTCCTACTTACAATGAAGCTCAATAAAGTTTGTTGTCCATTAAGACTACTTCACTTTCATAAAATTACACTAAAATTAAGTTATTGTTCAGATCGGTAAATGTGCTGGATATCGGTATTGGACATTCGTGATTTCGTTATATATGCCTCTAAGTTAGCCTCGATACAAAGATATTACATTAGTGTCGGTATTTACTTTCGATTTATTAATTGGCAGTACAACAAAGGAAACGAATTGACAAAGGAATATTATATACATGAAACATATAAATGTAGGTTCGACTCTCTAGAGCCGTAACATGATTTTGATTATTATACCATATTTTATTTCTGAAACTAAAGTGTATAGTGGAAATAACAAAAACAAAATTGAACACGTGAGTGGATGAAGGTGGTATGTGGCATAATTCCAATTTTGAATAAATCGAGGTTAAAGTTTTACTTTTAATTTTTGAGAAGTCGCCACGGAACTGATTTTTTTTTTACTAAATTATGGTGAAAAGTTGTGTAAACAACGTAATTTTTTAAATTTATATTTAATTTATAAAAAAGTGAACATAGCTCCCTCTTCCATTACCAAAAGTAAAAGTAATCTTTTCTGCCCTTTTTGCTTTTTCAACTTTTTATTTTCCAAAAATGTCTTAAATCGACGATCTTAAGGTCTGTAATTATTCATATGGACATAATTTAGCTTCTTTAACCCAAAAAAACAAATACCCAAAAATGCGACATAACACCTTCATCCACTCACGTCTTGAATTATTCTATTCTTTCGGCACAGATGTGATTAAATTAAAAAACTTTAGTTAACGGAGGTCGTTTTTTTCTGCTTCGTTTTCATGGGTGGGGAGTTAGGCACACCCAATCTGCTCATCTAGGAGGTCAGGCATAATGTATTCAAGTCAGAGTCCATCTGAACAATCGAATCTTTCGGAAATCGGAATTGAGAAGATAAAGTTGACCGTCTCTTACACAAACACGTAACAGTATTTCGATTTTCAAAGAAATTCTAGACAACAATGCACATATTTTCAACTCGATTAGTTGAAGTCAGTTATTTCAGCAACCATTTAAAAGCAACAATTGACCAAGCGGTCAATGACTTTCATTGTGAATAGGTTTTTCGTAAATGATGGTAATTATATTTCTAATGCAATTCTAATGCAAATTTTGCGAATTTCATTAGTATTATAATGATATTTACTTGGTAGTTAAAATTGCATAGAAACAGTATTGCTTCTAATTTCTTAGGGAGCGGTGCAGTCTTAAAAAGGTGTTGATTTTATAAATAATTAACTGCTGCACGTGACTTCGCTCGCGTAACTTTGTAAATACTAAAACCTTCCTCGAGAACCACTCTATCCATTGGTGAAAACAGCATTAAAATCGGTGCAGTAGTTTTTGAATTTATCGCGAACAGACTGACACAGCGGAGGATTTTGTTTTATAATTTGTAAAAAATAATAAGTCAGTAGGATTTTTTTAATGTTAAGGTCGACAGACAGGCTGACGGTCCACTTGATGGTAGGTGGCTACCGTCGCCTATAACTCAAATAACACCATAAGTGCTACAAGTGCGCTGCCGACCATAGAAGGATTGAGAATAAGGGATAAGGAAGGGAAGGGGTAATGGGCTCTGGCATCCCTTACTAACACACCGAAACTCAACAGCACATAATGCTGTTATTTCACGGTGGTATTCTGTAAGGTGGTGGTTACTGCCGCCAGACGGGCTGCCCAAATGACTACGAAACGCAGTGTGCCCTACCACTACTACAATTAAAATAATTTTGAGGTAGTATAGTTGCTGAATATAGAATACATTGAGCCTAAAGGTGATAGGAATCGACTTCACCTATAGCAATATCCTCTTTCACACAACCAACTAATAGTTCGACGTGTCGATGGGCGCCTTGCAACGAGGTTTGATAAAAACAATCAAATTTGCCTTGTATATACAAAGCCTCGTCCGATGGTCGGTAGGGACAATGGACTTTACATAGCAATAGCAACAGCAACATTTCAAGTATTTATAAATTTTACTGCGGTGTGACCAACGGTCTCTTAAGACGTCCCACCCCTGTCATTAATCTCATCTCTCGCTAGCCAAGTCACGGCGTGTTTGGGGGAAAAGGCGACGAGTGAAACGGCTTACTCGAAAAAGCTGTCTGCCGGCTTACACTCTGACCTATGAATGAATTTCGATATCAGTCGGGAGCACGCTTTAAATTACCATTCACTTTAATCTATTGGCAATGGTTGTTTCGATGGCGGGTTTTGATTTTGTCGTGCACTGCATTAATTGCAACAGATTAAACAGGTTACGACAGTAGTGGCTATAAATTTGCTCTTTTTTAGAGGTATTTTTCTAAAGTAGTTTTAAACAGAGTCGCTTGTCCAACTTATTTTCTTCGCTTAATTCATCTAAACAGATTTTTATACGATTTTCCCTAATACAGCGAGAAAGGGCTGGTTGCTTATCCATACAAATATTATAAAGAAATTTGTAATGTATAAACTCAAAAATTACTGGGCCGATTTTAAAATTCTTTCACCTATAGAAAGCTATATTACCAGCGAGTAACATGGGCTATATGTTATAAAGTTACGCGGACGAAGTCTGGTGCAAGAGCTAGCTTTAATATATAAATTTAGCTTACGTATGTTAGTGTTCACAAAACTCGAAAACAGTACGATAGATTAAATTGACTTAATTGAGCAGTTTTAGATTTCATAGGAAACATACAATACGAGTACATATTAAAGAAGATTAGTGAAGGTAATTCGCCTATAATCATAATCGCCTATATAATGGTCTGCCAAGTTTAGAATTGCGAAAAGAGGTGTATCCTGTAATAAAAACCTTACTAAAAAAATATTTACTTACTTTTTAAAACGAGAAACTAGTTATTATTAAATCGTATGTGGGAAGTTTTTCGTCATACTCTCAATTAAATGTTGAATGAGGATGTACGCTCCAAAGAAACCGATAGCTTGCTATTGCTACTACTCTGTGGTGCAAATGGATAGACAAAAAACTAATGAGCAAAAAACAATTTAATTGAGGTTCCATATTTGATAGAGGAATATTCGAGTGCGACGACCTTCAATCTATTTAGATACTCAGTGAAAATAATCTAATATAATTAGGTAACAATTCTTTCTTAGAAGCTGATTAAAAAATCCAATATTATTATACATTACCAAGAAAAGAATGTCCAAATCGGTTATTTTACAATCCCAATCTCAAGAGAATAGACAAGTTTCTTTTAGTCAGTTAAAAGCAGCAATTCAATTTTATAAATGAATATTGCTTTTCGATTTTCTTCTCTGCTCTAATTTTCTTCCGATAGCAAATATAAGATAAAATAAAATTAATATCGTCAGACTAATGCACCAATCGCATGTCTACAAGAGAAAAATTAATTAATCTAGACCACGATAAAATGACTCTACCAGTCGAAGGATTACTTTATTTTAGATTCAATTAGATCTCTCCGATCATCGTGAAATTTTGCATACACATTGGGCGGTTTTCCATTAGCCACGGCACGGCCCGGCCCGGCACGGCACGCCGGGGCTTCGTTTTTCCACTGAACAGCCGGTGTTGATCGGCCGGTTTACGTCAGTACGAGGCCGGCGCCGTCGTAACTACATGTGTGTTGTATATGAATTGTAGCCGTGTGCGTGTGTGAGTGCGCGGCGCGGTTTACGTAAGACGTAAACCGGCCGATCAACACCGGCTCAGTGGAAAAACGAGGCCCCGGCGTGCCGTGCCGGGCCGTGCCGGGCCGTACCGTGGCTAATGGAAAACCGCCCAATATCATGGCTACAGAAAAATGACATAGGGTATATTCTATCCAGAAAAAAGTACTGTTACCGAAGGATCACATAAAAATAAAAATCCAACGCCCGACAAAAACATAACAGCAATAAGGATGTCAGGCGTTATATATCCTTTTTTTTTTCAACGCAGACGAAGCCGTGGACACCAGCTAGTTATGAAATAGTGATTCTATATCTGCTTTGTCGAAAGCCTTTTATGTGCTTTGTGTTTGTGTTTAACGCAGTGCTTTCATATGGATTTTGTGCTACAAGCACAAAATCTTGTAGCACAAAATCCATATGAAAGCACAGCGTTAAGTAAGTACTCGAACTAACTTAATGTAAGTAACTTTCGTGCCGTCCACCGAATTACCATAAAATTAATTATGTATTCTGTTCAGCAGAAACATCACTTAATTTTTTTAATTCGTATATAGTAAATTAATATTCTTTCTTTTCTGTCCGGGTGACCGAGTTTTGTACGAAATTACCGTTTTTAATGTTATTGTTCTTTGATACAATGAATTATAAGATTAGCGAATTCAAAAGCCTATTTTGTAGATTTCACGCCGATTTTCATAAAGAAGTTTTGCGAACAAAATATTTTACATACCTAGATGAGATAATTTTAGTTTGATAAAAATGTTTAAATGTGATTTTCTACCAGACAGTGACGGTAAGTAGCAACGGTGGTTATCATCGTGAAGATGGTCCTTAAGTTACAGTTAAGTTATGGAAAGTTAATAGTCAAAATATCCAAGATAATGTATCTAGTTTTTCAGTTAAATGGATCTTATAGGCTGACGGTTACCATAACGAAACGGTAACCATACTGAAAAGAATCAGTTACAAATTAAGTTTTGGAAAGTTAATAATCAAAATGTGTTCTAAACCAACTCCCATAGCAACTATACATTTTATATAGTAGAGACCTAGCGCCGAATAAATCAAAATTTCAATTCTATAAATCCTGCTTCATGTATGGTATTTCCCGTTATTTATTTATTAACTTATTGTAAAATAAGTAAATAAATCACAATGCGATAATAAGTAAATAAATAAATCACCGTACTCACGAAAAATAGTATATAAACGGGTGAATCACAACAATTTATCTGAAATTTCATTACATGCATCGCATTATTCTAAATTGTTACATTTCACATTCAATTAGTTATGGTGAAATTGCAAACGCGATTTGCACACAAATTTTGAATTTGTCGTGCATGACCAATGTTAAATTATTTGAACTTTACCGGTATCCAACTACCTACTTGTGCCCGGTTATTACATTTACATAATCAAACCAGTAAATTGTATTTGTAACTTATAATACATACAATTGAGAAAAAACAGTAACAGCAAGAAAGAAAGTTCCAAAAAGGTCCCTTGCTCAGCATTTTACTGACATATTAGATATATCCCATCACCGATCTCCGCATGAACCTTTAGTTTAACACACACACACACACACACACACACATACACCATGCATATAATATACTCCTTATGGACTCTTTCACCAACTACAAGTAAAGTGTTGATTAGTTACTTTTAGAAATAATTTTATGATTTAACAGCTGGCGCCCGCGACTTCGTCCGCGTTGAAAATGAAAAAAGTAGCCTATCCTCTGTCCTGTAGGTCTAAATGTTTATGTACCAAGTTTCATGAAAATCAGTTAATCGGTTTAAGAGTTATGGAGGAACATATATACATACATACATACAGAAAAAAATTCCAAAAATGGTCAATTTAATTTCAGTGTCATATATAGAGCCTATAAACACGATATCTCTGAAAACAAAGTAACATTATTGTATTGATTAAATTATACACTCGGTTTAGTGCATCCTTCGATAGGCGATTTATTTTTAATTATTTTCTTTTTAATGTTTGGGACTTTTACTGCACAAACAAAGGTATATCAGCTAAATTACTCCCGGTGACAGGTGACTTTAAATGACGGTTAGCCTACTTGACAGTTGGTGAAAGAGGCCCTTAATCCTTATATATATAAAAATTACATGTCACATGTTTGTCGCCTATGAACTCATAAACTACTGAATCAATTTTGTAAAACTTCGTATCCATGTATCCATGTGTAATTTGGTCCAACTGAAAAGATAGGATAGTTTTTATTTTGAACCCGGGCGAAGCCGGGAGCGTGTAGCTATATAGTATGATTAATTAACAAAGTTGTGTTTAGACTATTCATTAATTAAATAACTAATTATTAATTAATTAATTAACTGGTTGCACGAATATTGATAACATTACTTTAAAACTTCCAGTCGTACATAAGAAGATACCTACAACATGCCCAAAAAATATTACAATTTTAATCACTTTGTCTAAACAGCTTCTTCTGCCGCATTTACACGCTTGCCAAGGCTTGGCGAACGTCCACTAGCTCCAAACCTGGACAAACGCTTGGATGCCATTTACACGCTTGCGAGTGGGTTAGTCTGTTCCGGACAGGCAACATGGTGGACGTTGAAATTGTGTCGGCGTTGGCGTTTGGCTTGACATATTTTTAGTTTCCTCGTTTGACCAACTACACATGGTTGATACGGAGTTGTATATAACGCAGCCTAAAATACACCCTTTCGGCGCAAGCTCGTGAGCGGTGAGCGGCACTAAACATGCTCCATCGTGTAAATGCGTCGCAAGCGCTTGCCGCAAGCTTCTTTTGATCTGTGTTCAAAAACCGACACGCAAGTGTGGACACTTGTCGAGATTTGCCAAGCATGTAAACGCGGGGTTAGAATTTATAAAAAGCTGCTCTCTACCCTTTTATCTGACTATTAATATATAAAAAATATAACTATTTACATACATTATTACGCGTATACATAAGTATATAAATACATTATGTTTTCAAGTATTTTTAATCAAACAGTTTTATTAAATAAAGCAATCCATTGATACAAAAAAACGTCAAAGGATTCCCTAAGGATTGTTTGTTGTGGATACAAAATAACATTTCCTTTCTCGGCTAAAGAAAAAGTTACTTAATGTTCCTGTTTACACAAATCATGGATATCAATTTGCTACAAGTAGATACCTATCTATTTTATTTAAAATTTAAATTCTACTAATATTACTTACTAGCTGGCGCCCGCGACTTCGTCCGCGTTGAAAAAGAAAAAGTAGCCTATCCTGTGTCGTGTACGTCTAAATGTTTATCTACCAAGTTTCATGAAAATCAGTTAATTCGTTTAAGAGTTATGGAGGAACATACATACTTACATACATACAGAAAAAAATTCTAAAAATGGTCAATTTAGTTTCAGTATCATGTATAGAGCCTATAAACACGATATCTCTGAAAACAAAGTAACTTAACAACGTAAGTAAGTATTACTTATAAGTGCGAAAGGTGAAATTTATTACACAGATAGTTTATTACCCTGGATTAACATATAGGATAGTTTTTATCTTGAAAAATTTTAGGTTCCCGTGGGATCGTCTAAAAATATAAAAAAATTGGACGCTACTGTCGACACAGCGATAAAGATGTCTTATATACTTATTCTCTTTCTCAACGCGGACGAAGTCGCGGCCATCAGCTAGTTACTTCATATATGTAAATCGTACTAAATATTAAATTAACTAAACTAAAATAATCATATCGGCATACTTTTTTACATCCAAAACTAACTCCAATCCATAAATTGGATTTATTTTTCAACAATTCATAATTTTACAATACCTACCTATTTCTTTTCTGTTTCAAATATTTCCGAAAGTTATGTAATTGAAATTGAAACTAAATAGATAGAGCACATTTAATTGCTGCATAACATACAACCGATACTGTTTGCGTAAACTGAGATTTGTTCAAAAACAGAATACTCAAGCGCAGACAAGGAAAACACTAAATACCTTGATATGTGTTTTTAATATTAATACTCTAGTTTGTTTTTCTGATTTATTTTAGTCTTTTCTTATCTAGGTTACCTATTGTACTTATAAACTGTTTAAAACCTTTCATATATGTATACTAATTACACGAATTAATTCTAACATTAATTTATAACACTATAATATAACACATAGATGAAATTATGACTTGACTTACACATATGGATCTACGAGTAAGTAAAGCTTTCGGTATAGTTAACTAGAGCTTTTGTAAGCAATGGTGCCTTCTTAATTTGTTTAGAATTTTCTTAACTTTATTTCGTTTCGATTGTAAAATGAATGTATATTTAACAATTGCTAATTTTAATTTACAAAATTTTAATATATGTGGATTATTTTCTATTTAAAAATATTATTCATAATTCTTACTTACTTATCAAGGATTTACCACCAAGGACAACTTAAAATTCCTAAAAACTTCATAATGCTAGGCGGTACTAATCATAATATACCAAAGAGAATTATTTATAGTAATAGGAAAGTTAAACATAAAAAAATCCTTGAAATAAAATAGGAGCTAATTAACCAATGAAACTGCTATATTTTTTCAGTACCTAGCTAACAATCATCTAAAAGTTAGGCAAAGAGTTAATTAGGCTTAATAATAATTATACCTACAACATTTTCAATTAAAAATTCCACAATAAAATAATTGTACACAAGCAAAAAAAAAAGCAAAGTGCGCTCTTAATTTTTTTCTACAATAATAACTCACCGTTTTTGAGACTTTCCGCTACGCTTCAATAATCAAGACACAGTTTCTAATACAAAACTGCGCTGATATCGAAACTAGTCCAAGTTCCTGAATTCGCACTACGAATCCTCTAATGAAACAACACAATGACACGAAAGCGAATAAATCCTTACACAATTTGTTATCTATCACGTCTTATTGCAGTTTCACTTTCTATAAAGCGTGCACGATCGGTCACGAGTCGAGAAAGGCCGCCAACAATTCGAAATAGGAATACGATCTCCACAAAACTTCCGACGAAATGTCTGTGAATGCGAGAAATACTCGATAGTCCCACCAAGCGCGCCGCTCGAACGCCGAACAGCGACTGTGATAACGACACTTCCTACGAATGAACCTGCTAGCCTCTCCATACACAACGTACAAGCCTCTCTCTCGATGCCGGCAACGCGCACAGCCTAACCACCTACAACCGAATCTCGACCCTCGAAATAAGAACACAGGAAGCAAAATCTCAAATCCTGAACACGTCTCGTTCCTAGCTCGTAACGAGTTTACGTAAATCGTAGTAGATTTGTTTTGTATTCGAGCCACAGTAATTCGGTTCTTCGCCCCGGAGCTCAGAAAGCACTTTTTTCCGAATCGTTTCCCGTTAAATAGAGCCTTCTTTTTGTGCAACCTGCCGCGATAGCCTATGTATAGGGATCGCGGAATAACCGCTATGGACAAGATGCCAACTTTCTAAACTAAACCTATAACACTACTGTATTGGGACGGTGAATTACGTTGTTTTTATTGGAACTCACTTGTTCCCGGACAATAATGATAAAGTATTTAGAAGATTGGACATTTTGATCGGCTATTATGTTTATTTCGTTCGTCGAGAAGCAATTTCTGATCGACTTTTTTGCGACGAGTAACATTTTTTTGCTCGATAAATTGCGGTTTTGCTTTTGGTGTCATTTGCTCGTTCTGCGGTCGAAGCCCCACAAACTCAAGCCGGTAAATTGGATGCCAGCCATCTGAACCAGCTTATGCCACTTGGTGAAGGCTGCTCGACATTATGTAACGATCATTCGACCACTGGGTCGGCTAATCTTTCCGATTAAAATAGGTCACAATTTCTCACGTGTCATGAACGTATTATGTGCTGGCGAAACCAGAAACTTTTATGTTTCGCAGGAGGATCTCGTTTCGAGTGTGCATACACTTACATGTGAGAGCTTGAAGCTTCCAAGTATTGAAACTATAAACCCTTCCCCGCGATCCCGAGTCCCAAGCCGATACTAAACTGGGTCAGCAATGCGCATCCATAACATAAAGTCAGCTTCACATGTCGGAAAATACATGGAAAAAAGTTTACTTAACGCTTCTAGTAACATATACATAAATATACTACAGGGTTTACCGATAAGTATTTGGAAACTAGTTTCCTCCATCGATTTATTCCTCGAGAAACACAGTATAAAATTATTTGGAGCAATCCAAAGCAGTTTTGATATTTTTTTCATGTTACAAGTTTATCTGAGGAAGACTCATCTGAGGCAATGCTCTATGTCTAGATATTGTCAATCTTAAAAAAGGTCTTCTATATAGATATTGCATATCTAGTTTAAAAAATAAATGTTATTATAATGCATAACAATAGTACATTCTAAAACATCAACTTATCAGCTATCTGCCAAGGAAAGTCCCGTTTAAATAGGTTCGGAGATTAGGCGCAACAAACAGACAGACCGACTACTGTTTGTTTGTTATAAGTACCGTGTATACTTTGATATAGATTTAATAAAAAAATATTACAAAAAGACACTTCAATTTTATTTATTAGTGTAGATATTAATAACTAAATACAATATTATATTCTGAATGTCCTTAAGGAAAGATGAAAACCCTCATAATATTTACTCTTATTTTGACAGGAAACAATTTAAAATTTCGTCACAATATCTCAACATCAATGTCGATGCTCTATTTGGTACTTCCCAGCGAGACTTCTCGGTTCCCACTTTGTAAGTTCTCAATTTTAGATGACTGACGGCTTTAACTATTGTGTTTGCAGAAAACTCAATAGAATAGTGATGTTTCGCGAGTTCGATAATAGTTTTATGGAGAAGTTTTCAAACTTTCTACCAGATCAGTCCTCTCTCTACCTGATGATCAGTCCTAGATATTACAAACAAGATACGTAGAAAATAAGAAATTTTAATGGTTCTGAGGTAAGCTACTGCTTACCTTAACTGCCTAAAATAATAGAAAACGTAATTTAGTAACTTCATTGTTGATTTAAAGTAATATAAGATCACCCATTTCAAATGTCAAATTTTTAAGTAGCAGTAACGTAGATCTTTTTGTTATTAATTAATACTTTAAGAACGTGTTATGTTTACAAGACTGCACCTTATTAAATAGAATAACTACTAGCGTACTTTTTTTATTTTTTATTTTTATTTTATTTTATTTTTTGTTTTTAATTAGGTACTAGCACTTTTTTTTTTGTAAATATAAACTTTAAGATGCCTAACCTTGTAATAAGCTATATAAAATTTTTAATCTATTATATGTAATTGTTAAATATTAAATGCTGTAAGGTTAGGTTAGGTTAGCTATTAAATAAATAAATAAATAAATAAAAGTACATATAACTCAAAATCCTAGTAGCTAAAAGTTATGTTTCGAAAATTAGCTATCTAACAGAGATAACTAGAGCCCCTTTTGTTATTCTCGATTTATTAATGCCCGCTACATATACAATGACATATACTCTAGAAACGAAAACCACAGCAAGCAGAGGGGTGGTAACGATTACAATAAATTTTGCTATAATAACAAAGTGGAGTGCAACGGGCCAAACATTCGTATAACTCGATAACTTTAAAATCGTCACACTTTCAAAAGTTCGCGTTATTTGTTAAATAATTTTCAAATTTAATGTTTGCTTCATTTACCATAATATGTGAGATGATTATTAGCTGGTAGTATGAATTAGAGTAACGAATACGAGGAAGATAATTACTGCAGAAGCGTTTGCCAAAACAATATATTATAGAAAATATCATAATTTAATTATTATATCGGCATCCTTTAGTCCTGGACCTGACTATAGTGTATAAAAAAAAACTCCATACGCGAACTTCCACACAAGACTCCTTAATGATCACTTCTCTAATGACAAAAAATAAAAAAAATCTATTTGATAGAACTAGTATTTTTTTATTTTTGTCTAAGAAAACGAAAGAAATACAGAAAAAATCATAAGTATCTACGTGTTACTAACACAGCCTCAAGTTGATAGGGATCTTGATAAATTTGCTGCGTTATACGTATGTAATGAAGCCGGGGGGAGGCACAGTACACTTTTATGGCCCTGTTATTTTTTATGTTGTCAGCACTTTGCACGCTAGGAACACGATTGGCGACAGTTTAATGAGGCTCAATGTCAATATTGAGCCAAAGTGCGGCCCGGATAACGTATCTTGAACGATGCGTCTACAAAATTTTGTGGTCGAACATTCTCCGGAACAATAGCTGGCGTTACACTTTCTTTGACACCGGTCTTCAAGTTTACCGACAACTACTTCCACCTTTATCACAATGTTTAATTCTGATAAGTTTAACTTTGAAATATGTTTTTTTTATGTTCAATTCGGCAGATAGGCTGCTGCAAGTTCGCTACAGTTCGCTACAGTAGGATTAAGGATATAAGGAATAGGGAAAGCATAGGGAAATGAGCTCTGGCATCCATTACTCAC